>OX336890.1:10538656-13400834 GCA_946959425.1 Argyrosomus regius
TTAATTCATGAATCATGTTTTTAAGCAAGACACAACCCAGATCTTTCTGCCTCTTCGTGTTAGATGTTCCTGCTTAGTTCTTAAACATTTGATGTGAGCAGTCTGGAAAATACATCTGAAATTGGGGACTTGAATTGAATTTAGTCATTTTTTAAAAATGTGTCTGCCTATGTGGAAGTGCAATGGGCTCAAATGCATCAGATAGACTAAAAAGGAATGTAGATTTTGTTTGATTCAAAGTAAGGGATGACTAACAGGAAAGTGCACATAAAGGAAGAGCATGTTACTGTAGTAGAGGTGGGAGTGGGTTGGGGAGTGAGGTGTAGCCCTTGAAGTTGAGAGACAATTATCCCAAAGGTTTTGTTGGTACCAAAATGCAGCCATTTGTATTTGGTAGAACGCTACAAATTGGCAAGTACAAAGATGCCAAAAAGTGAAGTGAGCAAGAGAAGAGTCACAGCAGTGTGGAGGCTGCAGAACGAACACAGCCACACAAACAAACACACACACTATCTGCTCTCTGCAAACCTCATTGGCTTCGTCTTGTTTTTCCAAATCAATGTTTGCTACTTTTGCACTCGCAAATTACAGTTTTCCAAATGATGTTAGAAAACCTACATATATGACTATACTAGTGGGAAACACGGATTTGCAGCAAGAATAGAATGCATGGTGTGAAAGCTGTCGAGTAAGAATATAAAAGCTAAGTTATAAGAATGAGTAGATAGAAGTTCTTATTGCTGTATATACAGATAGAAGTGTATTTTAATTGTATGGAACAGTTAATCAATAGGCTGCACAGGACTGGTGCAATATGGAAAACAAATAATTATTCCAACAGTTCTGTTGATGCTTGAGAGCTGTTGATGAGTATTTTAATCCTTTAATGAGTGGATCATAAATCAAAATGCTCCTAAACCTAATGATCCTTCATTTGATTTGATTTTGTGCAGTCAGATTAAAATGGTTTTAGAGATGTTTTGCAGACCTTGGCACACTTTTTATACAGCAAGGGTTCAGTAGCTTCCATGATAACCATGTGCGTCCATGAGGTCTGCGCATGTATTCACGGTGACCTCCATAAATGAGGAATAAAAGGACACTTCCTGGTGAATTATGGTAGTTTTATTTGGCATATTTTAGACTCTGATTTCGGTTTAAGTGCTACATTTATTCGATGTTGAGGGAAGCAATTTGAGACAAATTGCTTTCGTTTTCGTTCACCATGATGGTTACTCTCCTGTAATTGTTTGAAACAACAAGTCCTTTTGTTAATCTTATCACAGTAAGCTAATTGTTTTGTCTAGTATCAAACGCACACACACATTCACACACACGGTCTTCACTATATTCATGTGCACTGTTGGATTAAATTTCTATTAGCTTTCCTCGATTGAGTTTGAAGATTGTTGATTAGCCAGTAATGGCCTTTGTTATTGCACTAATGAATAGCTTGATTACTATTCTACTTAGCTACACATCAGGAGGCGGTGATGTGGTGTGTGTGTGTGTGTGTGTGTGTGTGTGTGTGTGTAGGTGTGTGTGTGTGTGTAGGTGTGTGGTTTGTTGGTATTATCCTCTCCTAAACACACACACCGTTATAGCCAATTGTCTGGGTTTGTGTCAAGAAAGCTGATGGCAGCAGAAGAGAAAGATAGATGGGTCTGCTCTGCCAACACTCATCTTTTATTCTCTCTCTCCCTCACTCTGTCTGTGTATATGCCTCTCAATATGTTTTCTCCCACCTGCTCCCTGTTTCTCCAGCCTCTCAGGCGCTCCACTATTGTCTTTTTCTTAATTCCTCCATCCCCTCCACCTCTTTGTCTCCCTCTGACCCTCTCTCATCTTTGCTCTCATTTCTTTTTGTTTCTTGCCATGCTGCTTTAATGTCCTCTCCCCCTCTCCTCCTGTTTCGTTTATCTCTCTACTGGTTTATTTTCTGCTGACTGGACTGACCTGGCTCTTGAGAACTGTGTTGGCATGTTGTATTTTGCATGTGTGTAGTTTTGTTAATACGTCTTTGCGAGCATACATGCGTATGTGAGTGTTTGATAATGGAAACAAGCATGCCAATTATGGTGATGGCTCTCTAGATGCCAGTCAGAGCCAATAATAATGAGTGTGGCACATCTGGCAGTGGTGTGTGCAAGTGTGTATCTGAGTGTGTGTGTGTGTGTGTGTGTGTGTGTGTGTGTGTGTGTGTGTGTGTGTGTGTGTGTGTGTGTGTGTGTGTGTGTGTGTGCGTGCTGGTAGGGAGTGTAAGGGGTTTGTATCAAACCCCCAGGAAGTGTGCCAAGCTTTGAAGTCAATTTGACATAGTGTCCAAAACGTGTAATTACAACTTCTGGGTCCATCACATGATGCACACTGGCCCAGAAAGACATTTTCCCATAGACTCATACATACATTTTTTGCTAATCACAATCCCACATGTTTTCAGTTCATTTCTCAAGTTAAATTAGTGGAGAACTAAACCAGAAGTTAGCCTGCTCGACTGGCAGAAGTCCCTGAATGGGCACTGCGAGTCATACAACATGCGCAGTATGTCAATCTGGGTAATTTCTATGCATTGTGGTTCATGCACCACTGAGAAAATTTTACCAGAATGAATGTAGCCCCGCCTCCAGCTCTGTATTTATTTCTCCGTATGTATCCATGGTGTGTATAGGATGTATGATTGGGATTTTTAAGCATCTAATATTACTTTGGTTTAACAATAAACAATATTTTCCCCCCTGTGAAAATATCTATACAGATTCCACTCGTAGCAAATACAGTATGACTTTTTTGGTTATGTTTAGGCACTTGGATCTGGAAAGATTGTCGTCTTGGTTTAATGTTGAAAAGTTACTTTCCTGAAGCATGAGACACAACATGTTTACTTTTTTACTTTCCTTTCCCAAAAACTAAAGAACCAAAGTGCTTTTATTGCCTATACCCATCTGTATCCACACAGAAGTAGTACTTTCCAGAGTCAAAGAAATGTTGGCACTGGCATTTATGTTTCCCTAAAACCTATTTGTCAAAACAAATTAGTTGTATATTAAGGTAATTTCTCATAAACATGGTTGCAGGTAGACATTAGATCAAGTAGGAGAAGCTTTACAGGTAACTCAGATATGCAGTCTTTTTATTTTTAGATTTATGAATCAGCGATTTGGCACATCTTGCCATCTTCAGGCTAATTCCACCAAATGATTCAGACAAAGATGTGCCAAATTGATTCATAAAACCAAAAATAACAGTGATTATATTAGTGCCGAGTGCATGCTGAGCACATGAGTGTGCAGCTCTACCTTCTATATGTAGAAAACTGCAAAAGCCCTGTGGTCAGAGGACAGAAGAATAACTTTACTCTCTGTAACTCTCTCCTTGTCGGTCTTAATTGTCCATTCACTGTCTCTCTCCTTATGTCTAACTCAGCTTGCCATGAAATTAAGCTGGAGCGGGTGGTGGTGGTGTGTGTAGGGGGTTTATTAAAGCATGGACAGACACATAACGCACACTCAGTAACCGCCCACACATAGGTAGAATAATCACTACAGGAGCTCTTTAACCCACTCATCTGTGGTCTTATAGGGATCCAGATAATATACCTAATCAAGAGGATAATCCTCAGTGAGGAACATATTAACACTTCAATGATTCACAGGCATACACGCATACAGTAGGGCTTGATTGCAGAACCAGATTTTATAACTTATCTATTATGTGTTTCGTCATACTCTCATTGTGTATCTGTGTGTTGGCGCCTGCTACTACTTTGAAAAATTAATGTTGTGATTCAGTAGCAGATTCTAGCCATAGACCCTGTATCTTTTCGGCGCTGTTATCAACTCTCTTATGAGACTCTTTGTAGTGGCTCTACAAAGCATGTCATATTTTAGCATTTTGTCATAGATATTCTATTGCTTTTGTTATCTCACTTCTTGCTCTGTGGTCTGCCATTTGTTTTGCTTTTGCAAGATTTACACTGTGTTTCTCTTTTGTGACACAGTGTGACTATGATGTTCCCGCGCTCAGTAGCAGATATGCGGCAAAGCTTTGCGTCGCAAAAACATTTTGTGCTGCTCTCCAGTGCAACAAAAGGGAGTATATATCTCTATATCTTGGCCTACTTTTATCTTGCACAGCATGGGGCCAAGCCTTTGTTCCACTGCCAGAGAAAGATGCATATCTCAATAGATACATTACATTTTTTGCTGCCTTGATATTGCATAACGCTACATGGGACATTAGTCCTTAAGTTGTAAGTAAGAAAACATATGGAAGCATACATATTTGAATGTATTGCTCCTCACTAGACATAGCGTGAACCGGGTCACCGGGTCACACGAGAAAAAAAAAAAAAAACAAGTGTGTAATTGATTGCTTTTATCCCTTTGAAAAGAAATCCATTTGATTTCTGTGTCTCAAGAAAACAAAAGGATGGACTCTTCTTGAACCTTATTTAAAATCCTATTACAGTTGAAACAGAGGACAACAGTATTGCTTATGTTTGTGCACATGTAAGTGTGTCAAAGGTGTTTTGTGTGTATGTGTGATCACACACTGCAAGCATTTCAGGTATCTCCACATGTATAATGCCATTATTTCATATCTACGCCATGGCAATAAAACAGGGGTTTATGGGTATTGTTTTCGTGTGTGTGTGTGTGTGTGTCTAGTGATGTGGATAAAGTGGGAGAGACAGGTGATGCGGGGGCGAGAGTTAAAATAACAAATACACATTCTCCCCTGGGGTTGGCTTGATCCAATCAGCCACCCTCTGCCATTTACACACACACACACTCTCTCACACCAGCTGTGGCTAATGATGCAGTGGCGGTGGCAGTATAGTCGCCACATGTGGTCTCTTTGTCTGAGCTCAGCAGAGCACACATCAGTCTCACATGTTCAACCTTCAGGCATCATCAAAGGCTGTGGCTATTTTCAGTGCATCATTGTACAAGAGCTCACATTCAATATTAAAAAGCTGCCAGTAAATGCATGTATTGTTCTTATTATATTTAGCTGGGAAATGTTCCATTGCTGCCAATAAATCTTCCTACGTCTTACACACTGGACCTTTAAGAAGTGGGATCATTTTCTGAACACACAATCCTTCAGCTCATCATAAAAATGTAATCTGAAAAGTAGCAGACAAACGTAGTAAAAAGTACGTATGGAGACGAAATATAAAGTTGTAAAAGTGTCTCGTACTTGTACTTATGTAGAACGCTTGAGTAGTGCTTAGAGTACTTAGTTACATTCCACCACTGTGTATGCTGGGGGCGAATAATCGCTATACAAGTTCAAATGAATAAGAACTGATTGCTTGTTGTTGGCTCAGGTGGTACAGCGGGTCGTCTAGTAATTGCAAGGTTCTGGTTCAATTCCCTGCTCCTCCTCCAGTCCAGTCAAAGTGTCCCTGGGCGAGATACTGAACCCTAAGTTGCTGCCAGATGCCTGATGGCTGTCCGTGTGTGACCATGTATGTTTGGGTTGGGCTCCTGATGACAATGATGATGATGATGATGATGATGAGCAGTTGGCCCTTTGCATGACAATCTCTAGTCTAGTGTGTGTATGAATGGATGAATGTGACAAGCGTTGTAAAGTACTTTGAGTGGTTAGTAGACCAGAAAGGATCTGTATAAATCCAAGTCCATTTACAACCCAAAAAACGATTAGATAAATACAATGAAGGTCACCTTTGATCAAATGCTGTTAGCTCTTCCTAATGTATTGCTTGGAAGAAATCATTTGTGAAATTGTTGATGTTGATTGAAGTTGATTTCACTAATAGGATGACTCATTACAGAAAAGGACCTTTGATTAGATTCCAATGGCAAATAACAAATATTTGCTTTCTATACACTTTGTGTTACTTTTCAACACAAACAGTGTTGCTTGTTTTAGCGCTGCAGTATAAATTGCCAGCGTCAGCACGTTTATAAAGCAGAAGGTTCTTAATTAATTAGTTAATTGGAAATGGACTTCAAATTAGTTTTCAAAAGAAAGTAGACATGTTTGTACTGTAGTTTATTAACAGAGTTTTGAGGAATGAAGGAACTAAGAAGCAAAAAGTTGAACGCATAAATAGTGCATATAGAAAATATTAGAAGAGAGAATGTCATAAGATAATTGATGGCTGGATGGACAAAGGAGTGGATTAGAGGATAAATACTGTTGATATACCTTGTAATGTATTTGACCACAAAGTTGTTAGAGAACCAAAAATCAATTTTGCTTCATAATTTGATATCTGCTGTTGCAAACCAGTGTAGTTATCAACCAGTGTGTGCCTCTCTGTTCATTGATCTCTCTACTATTGACACCCACACACACACCACACACACACACACACACACACACACACACACACACACTCCCTTTGAATCTTTGAAACTTTCAAGCATGTACTTTTAGATTTGCATAAATTGTAAAATACACATTATCTCATTTTAAGACTCCCAGTTTACTTCAATAGTTAGCTCATTTGAACAGCAGTACATTCAGAGTACTAAAAGGAGCATTTAAAGAGGCTTGAGAGGTTCTGTTACTTAATATTACAACGAACAAGACACTTGATTTACTCTAAGCCACCTTGCATTTGATGAGCTGTGTTAGTTGGTGGTGTTGCAGCGTGTCAAAGTACTGTGATTTTGTGGATTTTTGCCATTTTCAATAATGTACCATCACATACATTTTCCAGGGAATCCATGCATGTGTGATACATGACCACTGTAGTCCCCCACTAGAACCTTAGGGAATGTGGGAAAAGTTGTGGCTATTCCTGACTAGTACTGGCTAGGTGGAGCTAAGAGGAAAGAGAGTATGTACACTAACTGACTTAACCAGCTTGCTTTAGACTAGTTGAATACAGTCAGGACACACTTGCAGTACCTCAGGGCTTATAAGGTAACTTGAAGTGATATTTCACTCGGATCATTTCCATTGTTCTCATCCAGTTTAACTTGTTTTATCTTTCATCCTCCTATATTCCATGTCCCCTGGGTTGTTGGTTCACTGCCAACGTACAGATATTTTATCATGGTGCTTTGATCATCGAGAGGCAAATTCAGGTCAGGGGTGAGACACTTCCTGATGACTGTACACTTTGAAAACTCAGTTAAGTCCATAGGAAAACTTTTTTTTGCTAGTCATAGTTTTTCCTTTTTAATTTTTGCTGAAGACAAATGTTACTTGAGTCGTGGTACTAAGCTGAATTTATCTTCACTTTGTCTACGTCAGGTTTATGTTATAATGTAGTGTGACTTTCGATCTTTCGAACAAATATACTATTACAGTGAACTCTTTTTTTCTGTGCATGCCTGCGTGTTATTTCCTAAGCTCAAAGAAATTAAATTTCATATGACACACAGTGAATTTGCCTTTATTTATGAGAGACAGCACCTACACCATTTTCTGCTTTTGCGGTACAAGGGTAAAGTCCTTACTCGATCATTTACGCTATATTTTTTTGTTGGTTTGTCGTTGCTTTTTTTCTCTGTATAACCTTTTCTTTGTAATGGAAACTGAAAGGTCACACAGCATCTCACTTAAGATTGACAATTCAGAGCTACAGTGAGCCCCCTGGCCAAAGAGCACTGCCGAATCTCTAAAGATCAGAGCGAGAAGCAGGTAGAATAACTGAGAGAGAAGAGGAATGACAGCCAAGCCTGAGCGGGCAGTAAACTGAAGAATAACACCGAATTTCCTCTTTTCTCCATCTGAGATTTCCATTTCCTAATGCGAAGGGGGGAGGAAATTAAACAACGTGAATTAAACAACGCAGCTCGGACATTTATGTGCCTGCCATAAAGCTTGGACAGGCTGAATTTATGAGGGTTTGGACCAGTAAATACAGCACTCAGGAAATGTGATTAGGCTCATAAATAGGATAGTTTCCCGCTATTCCACCCTTCACCCAAAGTACCTTGCGAAAGCATATGTTCGGGACATTTTCCTCCTTTTCTGCACTGCCACCCTGGGCTCCCATATTGTGAATTGCCCATTGTAGATGAGGGTCTATTTATTTGTATGACTTCAGGTATAAACGTCTTCCTGTAGTTTCATCTTTCATGATTAATATTATTTTTACATTTTATCCCACAAAGTCTGTTTATTTGCTTATAAATTTTATATTAATAATACATATTATATATGCCCGAATAATTTTGACAACAGGTTTTCATTTTTTTTTTCTCCGACTTACAGGGTCACTGACAGAAAATAGTGTTGGTAGCACTACAGAGCTTCTGCCCGTTCACATATTTATTTCTTTATTCACTTGGATTGTGAATTGTGACATTTCCTCAAAGCTTGTCTGTGTGGAACATTTGAGAAACAAGATTACAGCAGCATCCTCTTAGAAGTCCTTCTATCCTTTCTTTGTTTGTCATCTGGAAATGCTGAGAAACAAGATTATACCAACAAACGAACTTGATACTTTGAGCTTTGTTCTTTTACTCACAGACTGACTGTATTTAGACAAATGTCATTTTGTGTGTTTCCCCACTCTTCTTTTATCACTCTTATTCCTTTCAGGGTGGATCAGTTGTGAAAACAAGATTGCTGTATAATCTTATCATTTCCCTCAGCTGTCAAGAACATTGAATTAATAATTGTTTATCTGATTTAATTTGTTTTTGGCAAATCTTTCCCCTATAAAATCAGATAAGATGCTCCATAGTGTTATTACACAATAACACAATTTACTTATTATCATCTCTCATTAGCCTGATTTTTCCAATCTTTTCTTTTCTCTTTGTGTATCAGAGGGTGGAAAGAAATCTTCATCCTGACTTCATTTTCTCCTCTCTCTGTCTCGCAGGTGGAGTGGTTGAAGAACGAAGAGATAATTGACCCGGCTGAGGACAGGAACTTCTACATCACCATCGACCACAACCTGATCATCAAACAGGCGCGTCTCTCCGACACAGCCAACTACACATGTGTGGCTAAAAACATAGTGGCCAAAAGACGAAGCACGACAGCGACTGTTATTGTTTACGGTGAGTTTGCGTGCTTGCACCTGCGTGAGTCTGGCTCTGACCGTCACTAAAAGCTGCAGTTACTCTCATGTAGGTCATAAGTTTTCTTCAGCGTTTGTGTGGCCCTTTTTTCCTGTCTTAATGTGTCGAATTTCATTGACACCTATTTTAAATGCTAGCTGCAGCCACCCAACAATATGTGTGATCAGCCAAGCCAGCCCCCATCTGCCACATGAAATTAGCTCTACTGCCATGCCAACACTCTCTCTTTGTGATTGGCCTGATATTCCCACGTCACCCTTGACCTCACCCAATTAAAATCCACCAATCACGCCGTCACTTTTAAATTAGAACACTTGGGCTTTCCAAATGTTTGCGCGTTCAGCCAAGAGTCCTACCACCAAATGAATTGTGCAGCATATGGCATGATAACAGCTGTGAAAAACGACCAAAAAAAAAAAAAAACTTTGAATAGCTCAGTTCTGATTGGTGTTGGTTTGTTTTCCAGGCTGTTTTCACTAAAAACTGTGAAGAAAAAGCTTGTTGAGTGGAAGAAAATACCTCACATGCCTTGTCTCCTTTTTTCCTTTTTACCCAATGCCAGCCTGACATAAGAGGACGGTAAAGCATTTTGAGGAGAACAATGTATACGAGAACACGCATAGACCAAGACACACACACACACACATAGTTTTTCTCTCAAATACAACAGAGTCTGTTCACTAGGAGGAGTGTTTCAATCACAAATAACTGTGCGTGTGTGCGTGTTCGATACAGACAGCAAGAGATGGAGTGGTTTGACACTGATGTATCCTTACAGAAATAGATTGTTCAATCTGTGGTTCAATCTTCTCGGCTCCACAAGGGCCCAGCTGACACTGTTGACAAGGTGAAATAGTAGTGGGAAAAAAAAACAAAAAAACAGAGGAAACATAAGGGGGAAAAAAATGGAGCAGCTATAGATGGAGAGGAGACAGGTGAGGAGGAAGGAGAGACAGAGGAGAACCGAGTGGGAGAAATCAGGTGAGTGGAAAAAAAAAAAAAAAGAGCGGAAAACCCTTAAGAAAGTAGATGACAAAAGTGCCTGATTTTACTGGATCTCTCTGATGATTCATTTCTAATTGGGCATTGGGAAAGCAGTGGGCGCTGTCCACTGGGCTGAGACAGAGCTGTTGATATGCAGCCGAGGAATTTCAACCCACTGCACCTCTCAGGATGTCAACTCTCACGCTGGGTGTCCTTGTGACTCATTCTAACTTTATACCTGATTTCTCTCTTTCTGTCTGTCTCTCATCTGCCCTTATCTTTGTCTACACTGTGCTGCCACATTTCTCTTATGAAACACAACAATAACACACAATAATGAAGCAACAGTCAAGTGTGGATGTGACAAGATGCAGGGAAATGTGACAGAGACAGCAATGGGGAGAAAGTGGGAAAAGACACACATAAAGACAAAGAAAGATGGCTAGTTTGCCTAGTGAGGATTCAGAAAGCTCAGAACCATGATTTCTCTTGTAATTATTATTTTTTTCTCCATGTGTTCTATCCAAAAGGGTTCAGGGTTAAGTCATTTGCAAGCAGCATGACAGCATGTGAACACAGTGTGAAGAAATTGTGCTACAGTAGCAGCAGGGTAATCGAAAAGTTGCATAAGAGTGTGAGTGTGTGTGTGTGTGGTTTTGCTGTGCTGGAAAATCCAGCTGTTCTCACTTAAACTTCAACAACCCAGCCTCCTGGCATCTGTTAAACACATACTGACTCCATCAAGACAAATAGTTCAATTAAATCAAGCAACACATTAAAATCACAGATTTCTCCAGCGAGGATGAAAGGCCTCTGTGATAGAATTGGATTTTAATGCACCCCGTGTCATTTAATTGCTTCATCACAGACCTATTATGTATAAACTTGAGACTTTCGTATTATCATGTCAATAAATTGTTCAATTTGATTCAAAATGCTTTATTTGACAAGGGACCAATTTGAGGAAAGCAAGTTTGCAAACACAAGATCACACATGCAGTCCGTTCAAAATATGAAAAACAATCTTAAAATGAAAATATGACAATGTTAGAAAATTTGAGTTGAAAAACATGATGGTTAATGGCAGTAACCAAGCTGTAGCTGGCCAACTATATCCAACACTGCGAAGAAGATGTTAAAAGTGTCAAATTGCAACACATTTATCAATCAAAACACACAGTAAACATTTCTTTTACTGTGGCTGTAAGTCTTAAAAATTCCTTCTATTTGTTTGACAGGCGATCGAAAACACATTCCTGATGACATTCGTTTAAATTCACACAGGACGTGTGTCTGTGGTCAATTATGATCATTTTAGAGCTGAACTTCACCTTGCAATACTTCTGCTACAAAAAAAGCAACGTAAACCTGCAAATAAATAAAAATACTTTCAATAAAAGACTAATTAAACGTTGTTGTGTTTAAATGCATGTGTAGATAAATGTAATAAGTCACTGATCTGATCTGTTGCCACAGTGAACGGTGGTTGGTCCACATGGACGGAGTGGTCGGTGTGTAACAGTCGTTGTGGACGCGGCTTCCAGAAACGAACCCGCAGCTGCACTAACCCCGCTCCTCTCAATGGAGGACTGCCTTGTGATGGACAGGCCATACAGAAACTGCCCTGTACCACACTGTGCACCGGTACGTCTTTGTTTGTTATGCTCTTCTGTACCCATATTGTGTTTGTACTATCTGTATCCTTTTCTTCTTTGTGCTATTTATTCTCCCAAGTTTCTGTCGGGTCTATCCTGCACGCAGCTTCTGCGACATTCCACTTTTATTCTTTTTTTGTACTTTTCCGCCCTATATATGCTATACTTGAGGAGGTTTGGGTCATCATCGAGGACATTATGCTTGGTCTCATTTCTTTTCCTTCTCACCTTTTGTCTTTTTGAGTTTCTCATTCTCTTGTTTCCTTTCCACATCCTTTCCCCCCTAGTGGATGGAGTGTGGACAGACTGGAGTAAGTGGTCGGCCTGTGGGACAGAGTGTACCCAGTGGAGGAGGAGGGAGTGCAACAACCCGGCACCTAAAAATGGAGGAAAGGACTGCGATGGGTTGGTTCTTCAGTCTCAAAACTGTACAGATGGACTCTGTATGCAAAGTGAGTTAACAATAATGAATCTTCTAAAGCATGAGCATTGACATATCTCCTCTAAAGGCATTCAAGTTGTGTCATATATCATACCTAAGCATGAAAAATAAGTGTGTCAATTCGAACAAATGCCTTGCAGTGTGTCTTTTAGATGACAATTGACTTGAAAGTGAATTGACCCCAGATTAGACAAGCTGTATATGGGTGGTGATGCATGGTCAGGTTTTTAGCTAAAGGACAGGAGCCATAGTGGGTGAAGTGTAAAATGATAAATTATTGGGTTAATTTAAATTTAAAACACTGATAATAACACAATAACTGAATATAGTATAAATAAAGCATGCTGTTGTAGCATCAGCAATGGACTTGCATTAGTTGATATCTGACAAGCAATTGCCTCACAGGTATTGTTCCAGAAGATGTTAGAAAATCGGCCCTGAATTTAAAAACTTTGTCTCTTTGTCTGAACAACGATCCAATTATTGACAACTTGTTAGACAAAGTGTCAGTGGTGCCCGGTTAAACCATTAAAGTCAGTAGGTTTTGACAGGCCTTTTCAAAATGGTTCTGTTGAGGTGTTACACCTGCAGACATGCAGTCATTCATACTGTTGGACATACAGTATATGAAATCATTGCAAATGTTATTGCTTTGTGTTCTTTTTCTTTTATTGTATTCATTTATTTTACATATTTGTATTTATTTATTTGTGTTGCAGTAAAGTTTGGCAGTTTTCCTCTTCTTGTTCCTGTTGCATCTTTCTTTACATTCTTCTTCTCACTGCTCTTCCTCTTCATCACACCCTCCTCGCCTCGTGCTACTCTTTGCATTAAGTCTCCTATCTTCATTGCCATCTTTTTCTTGCGTCTTCCTCACAGTCCCTCTGTTTTTATACCATTCTCCTACCTTCTCCTCTTTCTTCTTTTTTTTATAGTGAATTGCTCTTGCTCTGCCTTACCCACACTTACATTATTCTTCTGTACCCATTGTGGATGATTTATGGGAGAGTTTCTGAATGTCATCACGACTAACTTTACTTTTCCCACTTTCATGTCCATTAAACAAGTCAAAACACCTCTTTTATAAGGAAAGTAATGATAGATAATGATGTGGAACAATCATCCAAAATCCCCCAACAATTTAGTGATTCCTGACACCAGTATGAAAAGTGTGGTTATTTACAAAACCACATGGAAAATATGGTTCATAACGAGTCATAACAGCACAAATATAGCAGCAGCAGTTTTTCCAAGGTGGAGGCAATTATATTTGTTGACTTGTTGGAATGATGCTTGTTACTCTCGGTGCTCAGAGTAATTGGCAGACAAGCAGATGATGTGAAGAGAGAGACATGGAGAGAAAGCCTTGTTCAGAGTGTAGAGAAGAGAGAAAAGTGCACATATACACTCATGCTTGTAATTACGCCATCAATTCTCATTGGGTTTCTCGTATCACTCAATGTGGTAACCATGGAGAGATCTGCCCACAATGGTAAATATTCTTTTTGAGAGTCGGCTCATCTCTGTGGTGGTTTTAAGAAAAGTTATAAAACTGTAAGCAGCATTTTTTTTTTTTTAGAGTTAAAGTCAAAATTGACATGACCCAATGATGCAATGACAATGCTGCAGATAGACAGTGACATGGAACAAAATCCCAGTCATAAAGTACAGACACACTCATTTGAGAAATGTTGTTCCTTGTCCCAAACAGTTAAGGTAAAATAATCTTTCTGCTGTCTAAAATGCTCAATAAAAATACGGTTGTCTCTAACCTGTCATTGGCAGAGACACTCTCTTATTCTTTTTGATAAAGACATTGTTTGGTTGCCACCACCATATTTATGTAAATGTTATTCCGACCTTCATCTTACCTGGATGGTCTCTTGAGATTAAAATCTGTTTTTCAATCCATTTTCAGTCAAATCACAAATGCATTCAACCAGACAGTGTGAATGATTATGCCCCACAGATAACAGGACATACTTTTATGCATGCACCAAATTCAATAAAAAAGCCTTTGTATGATGCTCCCATGGATTTATATGCTAATACTTAAAATGACATACATTGGCCTCTTTTAAAGGAATATTGTAGCATAACCTCTGCATAGTCTCATCATATTGCTTTTATGATCCTATGTTTTTAGGTTATTGGTGATTTTATATGTGCTTTTACAGCCCTGTTGTGATTCTGTGATACGTCCTTCTCATCATGTCATGTTGTTTCTGTTGTATGTCTTGAACTCAGTTTTATTGATGCCTTTCGTAGCTCGGGTACTCTTAAAAATCGTTTATCTCAGAGTGGCAGTCCTGGTCAAATAATGGTTAGATAAATTAAATGGCAACATGGACGCAGTCCTCAGGAGTATTCTACTTTATCAGTGAGCACAAAGCCTTCAGTAAGTGAGGGACTTCTCTGTGTAGCCCGGGGAGAGTGGATAGTGGTGATGATTTAATAGATGGTCTATGTCATGAGCAATGGAATAATATTATATAATGCCTCAAAAAGCTTTGCCTGTAGGCACATTATTGACAGAACTTACTGTATATCCTTACGCGGTGTATTATATACTGCGTCTCTGGTCCATCAAAATGATTCCCTGAGGCCTGTGAGGTATGGCCACAGAATCTGGGATAAAACCTAGAGAGGTATAGATTTAGGCTCATTTCCCCTGATTGATTTTCTGTCTTTAAAATAACTCCACAGACGTGGTTTTATGTCAGCACTAATGTTTCAGCTGTTTCCTGTAGCATTTACAGGAATCCATGAGCTGTGTGTGTGTATATTTGTGGATGTATGCATGTGTGTTGCTGTGTGTGTGGTTGTTCAAGGAGGTTTTTTGCATGCACAGCATTTTATAGGTATAGTATATGTGAAAGGCTTGATTTCTATACCATTCTTCTATTTGGTTTATGAGCGACGGATCTTTTAAAATGTGGTCTTGACACAATAAAATGGTGAATTGGTGCTTGTATCTAATTAGGCAGCAACATTAACATTTTCATTATTACTCCAGATACAAACTACAATTGTAGTTTTTGCATTGGTTATGTTGGGTATGCCTTTACATATTTTAAACCTCTTCATTTAACAAAAGAAAAGGTACAACAGTGGTTAGTAAGAAGTAACTTTTAGGCTTTCAGGGTTGTGAATGGACTGATAACTCTGTCAATGTGCAGAGGGGGAGTTAATGTTTTAGATAGTGCTCTGTAATTGACTTTGTGCTCAAAAAGCACTTCACTCGTTCTCTCTCCACCAAAACCTCCCGCCACACTGTTCATCTCTTCCATCGTCTCTCTCTGCCCTAGTTCTAAAGTTGTCCTGTTTAAATCCTGAGAGGTGGAAATCCATTTGACCTCACTTCTGCCCCGCATGGAGTGTCTTGTCTCTTTGTGTTTATGAGTTATATCAGTGTGAGTCTGTATTATGTGTGTTTGTGTCTTCTCTTGGCAGAAGTTGTAGGTCTTTCAGTTTTTTTTTTTCTGCTTGTTTTAGGGTTGTTTGTGTTGCTTTATATCTTTTGGCCTGTTGACATGTTTCTGACATATCGATCAGGAATCTTGGAGTAGATTCACTCTGAGCTCTACTGTGTCATGAGAGAATGATATTTCACTCACTACCTACTCTGTGTGTGCATGTGTGTGTGCACACATTTGTGTTTATGTGCGAGCTACAGTACCTCCAGTGCAAATAAAATCTGATGTGTGGTCTCTAAAACCGCAGTAATCACAAGAGATACTGGCTGTTATGTAACGTCCGTGTTTGGATAGAACATTGAATCGTGTTTGTGTTGTATTATACAAAACGATCGGTAGCGTCAGCAGGTACCACAGAGCATCAATCAAGGCATCTCGCCATTGAAAGCTTTATTCTTCCCACTTTTGTTTCTTCTCATTGTGAATTGCTTCACTTTGTCGTATTGTTTCCTGCACTGCTTGTTAGCTGTTTTCTGCTTATTTGCTTAAACGTTTAATTCTAATCTTATGCTCTCTCTTTTCTTCCCATAGTGCTTGTTCTGGCTTTACTAAATCATTCATGCTTCATTTTACTGCCATCATTGTTTTCATTTTTGTTTGAACAATTGTGTTATAATTGGTACATGATGAATCTCTGCCATGGCATGTTGCTCCTACTATCATGATTGATTCAGACATTGATTAGCAGCATCAGACATTTGTTAGATACATTAATGTAAATGCAGTCAGTTAATACAAGAATAGGAAGCCTAATAAAACAGTGCTGAAACATGCTAATTCATGCCAATAACCACGTAGCCGTGTAGCCGAGATTACCTGCATAGCTAAACAGAAACACCACGTTATGCTTCTGCATGAGTGCAACTGTATGTTTGTGTTTGCACAGCACCCCACTTAACCTCGTCAGGTTTTCTTGCCCTTTGGTGCCAAATCTGTGTGTCTTGTACATCCAGCTGGTCTGGCCAGAAGCTTTTAAGCGCACCATGTTGCTCTGTTTCCTTTATCAATTATACACCAGCGCTTCAATTATACATCAGTACAGCAGCAGTTCATCTGTGTCATAGACCTTCTGTCTGCCACAACTAAGTGGACCACTCGGCATGACACAGCAGAAACTGTCTTACACACACCAGGGTTTCTCAAATGATGTTTAATACTTCTTTTTTTTCTTTCGGACTTTTTTCATATTAATTTACAGACTAAGACAGTTAAACTAAATCTGAGATAGCAGAAAAGCAAGAAAGACACTCAGAAAGAACTTTTTGTCTGTGTCCTGTCATGTTTGTTCCATTTTATTTGACTTGTTTATTTGATTTTGATTGCTGTGTTCCTCTCCCTTCCTCCATCCATTCCACCATCCCCTCCTTTTCTTGTCCCAAGGTTCAATTTTTCAGATGTCTACTGAGCCCAAAGAAAAGAGTGATTTGGGAATCCCATGTGAGTTGATGTTTTATGTTTTATCATCATCATTCTTTTCCCTTTTGTCTTACTCATCTTAGTGTTTCTTTTTCTTTGATTGAGCATTGACATTTGGCTTATACTTTTTTTTTTTATTGTTACATGTCTTTTTGAGTTTTGCTTTTGTCTCATGATCTGTTCCCTTGATGGTGCAATCTTTTTTGCGGTGCTGATCAAACAAAAGTACCTTCACTAGTTCTAAAAGTTAATTCAGTTCTCAGACCAAGGAAGTCATGGTAGATCATTTCGAATCATTTACAACTTTTCTTGTATATATGAGTTTACAAGGCCTACAGTATAATAATCATAATATGGCGAAATGATGAGTGTTTCTGTTCATTTGGATCTTTCATATACAGTATGTATATCCTCACCATCCTCTGGGTATTAACCAGTAACAGCAGAAACTAGAACTTTGGATTTTCCTCCTTCAAACTACAAGTGACCTCCAGACAACTCTAATAATGTTAGGTATCGTTGATTGTCCATTCCATTTTGCTACATTTTCCCTTTACTTAACCTGCAGAAAACAGAAAGACAAGAATGCCAGTTGCAATTTGTGAGACGTGACCTCGTACAAAAACAACAGAAATATCATAAATAGAAGCATACAGCAGTGTTTTATTATTGTTTTGTGTATCTTTATATTTTACTCATCTTGAAAATGAGATCTACTCAAACACAATCAATCGTCCGTCATTTGAAGTGCAGATCCCATTATTGTCTTGAAAATGAATGCACCACAGTGGTGACAGATTCCTTTAATTAACTTGATTCCTTCTCCTCTTCCTGCCTGATAGCAGTGAATCGATTTAGCACCAGTTCACTTGATTCGCAATTTGTGAGTTTGTTGCAGCTGTGGTCATTTTGGAGAGTGGCCAGCCAGCGTTGGATCATTGCCAAAGTAGGCAATTTGCCTTAGTCCTGAACACTTGCTTTGTGTTTACAAGCGTATTGGCTCACTTAGAACCCAGTGGAGCGTGGACCAATTATGGACACTGATCTAAGTGAAATTTTAATTCAGTTTTACTGATTTGAACCCATTCTCTTTGAAGTGTCATCTATGTAAATGATTGATATGTCAAATCAGCCCCTTGCTAATGCATTATTTGTAGAAAAGAAAAAGTATTAACAGGATGGCACAAGATCACCTGGCAAGGGCAATATTCTTTGGAAGGTATGAAAGCTGCTTAATGAGTCATAAAAAGGGTGAGATGATAATAGGGTGGAAAAATATCTTCAGCTGTACTTTCTCCCCCCCTCCCTCTATTTCTTTCCTTTTCTTTCAATGCTATTGGTTCCTAAAAGTGATATAATGAGAGAGATTTATTAGAAACTGAGAGAAATCCAGAAATTGAGAGGTGCAAGAGGGAAAGGACCTCTGCCATTTATTATTACTGTGCTTTTTACTTCTCTCATTGCAAGAGCTCTCGTTTTATCTTCAAAGAAATCTATGAAGCGTCTGTGATTTGTCTAATGACTCTCATTTAGGGTATGCTGAAGCAGTTTCATCATCCCGGTGTGTTTTGTTAGATGACTTGTCCCAGGCAGATACAGAGAGAGAACTAGAGATGAGATAGAGGCAGTCATTGCTCGTTTAACATATTGTCACTCTGGTTTTTAATATTCAAAAATACAGTCAGTAACACGAGCACTGGGAGGTTGCTTGGTTGGCTTTGAGACTCACAAATCACCAAGCTGCTCCTGTTTTGTTAGAGTATCACTACAGATATGAATGTCATGTCTTTTGATTTATGAAAGCATATTTATATTTATGTTGACACTTTGCTGGATACTTCCTGTTTTTTTGCTACATTGGCTATCTGCCTAATTACATGTCAGCTTAAACTCAAAATATACTTTCCATGATATAAATTTCATCATCTGCTTATTATCTGAGAGGAACCGTTGACATGTAGCCCAAAAATGTGTGAATATGTCCACCTATGCAGACACTCAGTGTAATATAAGCAGAACCGTGGCGGGTGTGTTGTCCATGTCTGTCTCCGTTTTGGGGTATGTTAGGGCCTTGAGCCAGATTACAAATGCATTATTGACTACTTCCATATCTGGTTCGACATCCAATAGCTTTGATGTAAAATCTGCATTCACACCTATCAGTTAAAGGCGCAATATGGAGGATTTGTACCGCTCCATTGCAGAACCATGACCGTACTATATCTGCAGGGAGCTGATATGATATTTGCTCAATACCATTGACTTAATAATTATATAAAGAGGTTTCTGTCTTTTAAACGTGGCTCCCATATTCTCTGTTTGGGAATGTGTTTTTGATTTTGAGATGAGGGGGGCCTGATTGTGGTCTTCTCAGAGAACTTACTTTGTCCACAACAAGATCTGTGGGGTCATTACTACAGCGGATGTCACATTAATTACGCCACATTTTGGTCACATTGCAGTCATAATCGAATGCATGATAAGTGAGGACGGTGACGGTGACCACGTATGACGGCTGACACTTTTACCCTCAAGCCAGATAAACAAATGACAAAGCAGCATTTTGTCATTTGCATTTGCGCGCTAATTTGTTGATGTGTCTTTTTTTTTTTTTGAGACTGTGACACAGCTGTTTGTGTCAGGTACAGACCAGCTTAGCTTGAGGCGATGAAAAGGGTGGGAGGTGGCTGAGCTGTAGATTTCTATGGAGGGCACGACTTCTGCCACTATTTTGTGACTCATATTTGTGGCCAGCAGACATTGAAAGAGGTCACAATGTTCCTTTCAGCTGGATAAAACAAGTTTCATTGAAAGGCTTATATTCGGTCCATTCATTAAACAGCTACAATTGCACTGTATTACAGGGTTGTTACACAGTGCATGAGATCTAATGACTTCATATTCAGAGTCATTTGTAGTCATAGAAATACACCTCCTGGCTTTATTGACTCCAAAATGGCTCCATATTTTATTTCTTGGCACCAACAACCATCAACCATTTTTTTTTTTTTTTTACATCACCACTATAGAAGATAAGGAGAGACACATTTGCAAATGACTGCTTTCTCTCTCCAACTGTCTCTCTTCCGTTCATCCCTGCCAGTTACTTAGAGCGGATGTGTCTGCCAGGAGTGCAGTATGGGTGGTGTTTGCATGTTTGTGCCAAGCGAGATCAAAAAGGCAGTTGAATGAGTTTCAAGTAGTGATTGTCCACAGCTCCGCTTTGGATGCAGATCACAGAGAAGATAGAGACGAGTTAAGCTGACTTATCCTTGTTTCCTTCTTCTTTAAATCCTCTTCGTGGCAGATTGGACAAACTCTGAGAATGACAAAAAGCTCAGCCAATCAATAGACAGCGATCCATGCTGACTGAGGGTGAACCGTGTCTTCTGTTCTGCTAGCTCATGTGTGTAATCAACTCTGTGTAAGAGGGCAGTGTGTGCGCGCACGTGCGTGCATGCGTGCGTGTGTGCGTGTGTGTCATTTCTGCAATTTCCTAAACCTCCAAATGTTTGTCGGACACACATTGGCACACATATGGTTACCAATTGTATGTGACCAAAATCACAGATTTTTTTTTTTTTTTTTCTTGCAAATAAATCTTTGCCAATTACAGTGCCCGTTATGTTTGGACAGAATGAGGTATCAGTCAGTGAGCATCAGTCAGTCACACACTTGCACATGTGCACAGTCAGTCTCTCCGACTGTACACTCCAATCAACTGAATTTGGCATGTGAACAGTAAACACTGGCAAAATAATTTTGGTTTTACAACCAAAAACCATTTGGCTTTGATTACACACACACACACAATATATATATATATATATATATATATACACACACACTCACACACACACACACACTATTCGATCTTGCTCTGGTGAGGTAACAGTAACAAAACTATGACAAATTGCAATGATTTCTTGCCATGAAGGGAAGGAAAGATGGCACGTTGTCAAAAAACACATTTTCTACCCGCCCTGAGCACACTTCACTATCCTGGATCAAAAATCTATTTACAACATTTTTTAGATTATAATCTTAGCCTGTCAAAAAGTCTCCAATAAGTTTTTCTTCTTTCCATTGGGAATGACGTTAATACCAAGAGTATCTTTGCCACTAGTACATGCACACACAAGCTCATACACACACGCATGCATTTGATTGGAAACACACACAAGAAAGTGAAGTAAAAGACGCTGACATACAGATATCAAGTGAAAAAAGGAGATTGTCAGCGCTGTATCTCACCTGAGCTGTTGTAGAAACTATGATAGACAATTGCCTATGGGAGTGAGGATGTTCTTCAAAGGGCAGTCTCTCAGACACACACACACACACGCCACTGCCTCAATGTCGGCTGTGTGCATAAAGTCTAAATCAAACTCTGATAGGTCAATCTGGATCAATCATTCTCAAGTTCTTCATGACACATGTACATGTGTTTTTTTCTGTATTTGTTCACACTTGTGTGTGTATATGTGTATGTGTGAGAGAGTGTCCTGACCTTTACAACAGAACATTTTCCCTCTTATAGAGCGCTGTCAGATAGTACTTGCTGGAACATCACAGTCGTATCGTTTATTCAGTTTCTTTCTGGTGTGTCCACTGAAAGGCACATATTTTTAATCTAAATCCAATTTAGCCGGGCTTGTGGGTGAGCGCTTCGGACATGAAACTGCTTGTCAGGTACAAAAGAGGAATAGCACAGGAGATAGTTGACGTGTGGATAAAAGTTAATATGGATGTGTGTTTGTGTCCCCATGCATTTATTGTGAGTGTCAGTGCTCGCATGAGTGCTCATAAAAATGAACATAGGTGTGTGTACCTATCAGTACTTAGTCAGGCTGTGTTCCTTCCTCATTCTATCACTGCTGATTTTGTCATCCTGGCTTCACGGAGCACAGCCTCGGGCCACGCTTAGATACACACAGAGGTCCAAACACATTATTCGTTCATCTGAGTTCGGTCAAAAGGGCACACCCACGTTCAGTCCCTTTTTCAGCCTTGTCACAAAAAGACAGCAAGGCTGTCAGACAATGAAAGAGCATCAGAACTGAAAAATAGACAGTTTTCAAAGCAGCAGTTTAGTTTTTGTGTAGAAGCTCATTGAAACAACAACAAAGGACACACATGTACAAAGAGAACTTGAGTGTAGTAGTAAGCTACTGTAGTGCCTTTATCTTTCTTTCAATTAAAAAAATGTCATTGAGTGTCACGAGAGAGCGCAAAGGCATTTTTAAGATCAAGGTCAAAGGAGACATTTTACTACGTTAAGGATGAATGATCTGTTTTTAATAATAAGTGAACTGAACTTTGTCAGTTATGGATTCTGTGAATTCATGGGAGTTACAAACATTAAAGAAAAAGTACAAAAAATAAATGTGTAGCAAACAACTTGAAACTAACAAAATAAATTGTCATCTACTATTTATTCCATATTTAACAGAAATCAAACTTTGCTTCTGATTTCTTTTATTCGACATGACTGTAATCAACTGTAATCAACTGTAATCACACATTTTCTGTAGCTCTTAATTGAATCTTTACCCTGTTGTAGGACCCATGACTTGCGACTGAGACAGCTTTCTGACACAGAACAGTATGCTTTGCTTCAAAATGCCTTGGCAGTCTTCAGATTTAGTTGATTTAAGGCACCCTGCTGTGAAAGCTTTATTTATTTCGTCTGTGATCAAAGAGCTGATGTGACTTGCACAGGCTCCAGTGTTGACTCATCTGTCCAAAAGACATTGTCCCAGATTGCGGCTTGCCAATGTGAATTTTAGCAAATTCTGTCTTTTTAAGGTTTTCCTTTAGGTTGTCCTCTCTAAGGCTTCTTTCATGGAGCCCACTTTCACTCAAAAAGAATTGGATGGTTCAATCAGAAACTGACATAGCTTCACGTTGATGTTCAGCTCACATCTCTTTGACAGTTAGCCTTGGTTCTTTTTTTACCTTTCACACTGTCCTTTTGTTCAATCTGCGGCTGATTTTTGTCGGTTAGGTTAGTTACTGTTCCGTGAATCTTCTTAATATTTGTCACATGAACATCAAGCTACTTGTAGGTGGTCTTTTCTTTACATTGCTCATCTATTATTTCTTTCTTTCAACTCTCCCCTTT
Organism: Argyrosomus regius; assembly: GCA_946959425.1. NCBI lineage: Eukaryota > Metazoa > Chordata > Actinopteri > Sciaenidae > Argyrosomus > Argyrosomus regius. The sequence continues at coordinate 10,561,774 of OX336890.1, forward strand.
GTCTTCTGTTTCACACTCAGTGTCGTGTACACAATAATGCCAAAGAGCACAGTGACAAGTTTTTTTTGGTTTGTTTTCATTTCAATAGACTGAATGACTGAGGCATGCATGATACTAATTCAAGAAACTAATTAGTCTGAAATATCACTATAGTCTAATTAATTATTATCTTTTCAAAGGCTTACAAAGATATCAGTTCAGACATTGTAGAATATGCAATCATTCAACTCTTTTTTACAGCTAATGTGCTTTATTCTATGACATAGCAAAGACATGCAAGTATGCATGACAAGATAGCTTTTAATTTCATCACTTTTAATGAGACACGTAGCATTATTCCAATGAGCTGTAAGGGTGCCAATAAATTTGAGCAACCAGTAGCATAATCACTAATTTGCCACTAATTGTAATGTTCAATAACAGCTAAACATGATCATGTGTTATTATGTCATTACATACTGCTTAAGCACCATTTGTAAATCGATTTGTTAACCTGACTTAGTTTTCCATAGTCGACTAGATGGTGATGTTTACTTGTAAGGTAAGCAGCAATGGAAATCTAGGACAGAAGTATAATACAGTCATAGAAAAAAAGTCAACGTTTAAAGAGAAAGAGAGAAATATTTGGTATCCTGCAGTAATATGTAGGTTACTCCAGCAGGTAGAAGCTCTAATGGGACATGTTGTTTCATTCATCTACAAATCAAACAGATGGAGACAGCGAGACAGTGGGAGTCCGAGACAGAGGTGAGAGTTATGGAGAGAAAGAAAGATCTGAGAGAGATGGGATATAAACTGATAGACGGTGAAAAAAAGGATGTGTAAGCCCACTGGTATAAAACGCGCATGCAGACAAATCTATCAAGAACACAGTAGGCCATAGCCTAGTTAACTTATCCCAAAGCACTCTGTAGGAAAATACGATTGAAAAAGTAAGCAATATTTTTTATTCACTGTCTGGCATCCCACTTTTCTGAAGTTCTAGACCTTCAAGTCAAAGTAGAAACAAGATAAAGATTCCCTAAATAGATGAGGATGATGATGATCATAATTAAGATCAGGGAGTTGGTACTTAAGAGGATTATCCAATTCTATTCCCCTTTGGCAAGTGCAAGGACCTTGATAACAGGGAAACTCTGTTCAACAGTGAAGTTGGGGCATTGGGGATTTTACAGCAATCTCTCTAATTTCATCAAAAGTAAATTGCTAACTGCATTTGACGAAACCCGTAGGGGTTAAAACTTTGGAGATTTAAAGGTGGTCTCTTGGTTTTAGTTAAATATAATAAATGAAGTGAGTTGAGCTGCTTTAACAAAACCCCCACAAAAACTATGTGAAAAGTATAAACTCTGACTCTGAATTTTACTCACTGTCACATTTGAAGTTAAACTAAAAAGCATCATTAGACAGGTAAGATAACTCTGGTAGAAGTTAGGGCATTACAACAGTTTAGCTTAGGCTTATTATTATTATTATTATTATTATTAAGCAACATTTTCTGTTTCTTGACCAAAGTGTTCAGAGACATTTCGTTCATGGCAGTCTGAGGCTTAATTATAAAAGACATGCTTTGCCCTCATATGCTCAGTTCCCCAGAGACAAAGTGGCTCATAGCTCCCTCAAGTGGTAAATAAGTAGCTAACACCATCAAGAATGACCTCTTCTCTTTGAATGTGCGGATGTGAGAATCATGCTTAGGCATATGTGAGTGTGAATGTTTGTGTACCTCATCAAAGGATGCTTTCATGCATAATCAAGTCCATGCTTTCTGAACTTGTTCTGATGCGACAACAGCAAATCCTTTAGCAAATGACTCGGGCTGTTTGTAGCTAAAAGCCTGTTATCTGCCTCTCAACTTTAAGGGCGGATTAAAAGGAGCATTCCTATACTTTTCTGGCTTCTTCTTAATAGCTACAGACAAATCCTCTCCGACTAGTGAGAGAGGACATGATTATACAACAAGGAGTGCTTTAAGTGTGAGACTACTCCAAAAAAGTTTCACAGGCACTTTCGTGTTAAGTATGTGGATTTGTTTGTTTTTTCCACCCCTTTTCTCCTCTCCTCTCCTCTCCTCTCCTCTCCTCTCCTCTCCTCTCCTCTCCTGATTTATTGTGCCCTTCTTATTTCCTCATCTTCCCTGCTTCCTAATTCTCTCTTTTTATGTGCTACTTTTATTCCCTTTATTTCACTCCCCTTCTCTCTCCACTCTCCTCTCATCTTATCCACCGACCTATCTCCTACTTGGCTTTGTATTCTTCACTCCTTATCTGCTTGTGTTGTGTGTGGCTCATACCTTTTTACCATCTGCATCACCCATCGGTTACAATTTTTCTTAGTCCCCTCCTCTGCTTTAAAATATGGATCGTGAATGACAATTCCACCGTTGTTCTCACTGAAACCGTTAAAGTCTCAGCCAGATTGAAAAGGGATGTTAGGACCCTTGTAAAATAATTAACAGCCTTATTAAGTTTTAAGGGTTGGTGCCATTCTTTTTTTTATGAAAGGTGTCTCCGTGTCTCTCTCTACCTCTGTCTAGACAAATGATCATATTACACAAGCTGGGGGGCTTTTTGAAAGTTTCATTTTAAACAGAAGCTATCGAGATTGTCCTTTGAGTCTGATAGGTGGTCTGAGGTAAAAGTGAAATTGTCGAACACAAATTAAAAACTACAGAGAGCCATAATATTTTAATTTGAAGCCTGCTACACTTTTCATTTTGTCTTACATTAAGACAAAAATGTCTCTCTGTGACTGCCCTGCTGTTCTATCAGAATTATCATTATTGTAGCTGTTTATTGGCATTTATTTTTCAGATATGATCCTCTTAAGCAGATCTTTTGATTGTACTTATTTCATGCTTAATAATATCTGTCTGTCTCTCTTCCTCTTTGTCTCCCCTCCAGCTGCTCCAAGCACAGATGATGTGGCGCTGTACGTGGGCATCGTCATCGCAGTGATTATGTGCCTGGTCATCTCTGTCATCGTGGCGCTCTTTGTCTACCGCAAGACACATCGTGACTTTGACTCGGACATCATCGACACCTCGGCACTAAATGGAGGCTTCCAGTCTGTTAATATCAAAACAGCCAGATCAGGTAAGGAATGTTACAGAAACTGAGATTTGATCCACCTAGGAAATACCTACATCATCTAAATTCTAGGCCTCTATGTCTGTGGTTGAACCATTTCATGAGGCTGTGATTATCTTAGAGGTCAAGCAGTCATTTTATACAGTGAGGTCAAGTTTAAAAAAAAACTGGCCTCGCTCCAAAAAAAAAATGTCTACTATGGGAACAAAGATCATCATACATGAATACAACTGGGCTCTCTAAATCCACAAAAGTTTCAATTTTTCAGTCACAACCAATTTATGCAATTCCAGTGCTAGTTAGGGACCCCAGTATGCAGACATATTCAAATGTAGTAGGCAGAAATTTACACTGCATGCAAAAAAACTGCATGGGATTAGCATAAAGTAGTCATGCCTGTAAAGGGAGAACTCATGGGTACCCAAGGAACTCATTTTAATTCAGATTTCTTGAGGTGAGAGGTCACTCCTCTGAAAATGGCCATGTAATTTTTCTTCTCGACAAAATTTCGCCTAACTTTGAAGGATTATTAAACCACCTTTCCTGACAAGCTTGCATGCCATGATTGATACCAATCGGTGCCTTCTACTATTTCACTCTAGTTTTAAAATTGAGCCCGCCATCGCCTCTGAAAGACAGTAATGTTGGCTGAGGAGTTGAAGAGGTTAAAGAAAGTATATAAAAAGCCACCCAATTACAATAAAGGAAGCACAGTACATGTAATGACTTGCTTTTCAGTCCTCCTCCTTTTAAATGCGGTTTTATTATAGAATATGGCAGTGAGATAGGAGGTTCGTCATTCAGGAGTTCATGTGCTTTAGCCTGAATAGCCACCTGTGTGCTCCATGGAGGACATGCAGCAAAGTCATAGCCTAGTCTGCAATAAAACAGCAGCCCCAGGCCTGACGAGGATTCTTATAGAGAATACTCACACTGGTGGATACTGATTTTGTGTTGTTTGATATTACATAATGTGCAAGATGTTATATAAATAGGTAGATGGATAGATACATCGATAGGATGCTACAGAATAACAAATGTGATCATGCCTCATTTAGTACCTTTTCTCGGCCTCTGGCTGTCAATCCTCGTTGGTCTGGATTCATCTCTGTCTCCAGTAGAGACCACTCACCTTCATCAAGGAGTCTCTCTCTCTCTGTCATTCTCGTTCTCTGTCTCACTCTTCCTTTCTCTCACTTTCCCATCTGCACATTCAGGTCAAACATTTCCTGTTTATTGGCAATCCTTCTATCTTCTACTCCGTCTCTCTGTCTCTGTCTTTCCCTCGCCATGTCTCCGTTTATTCCATCACAGTGACTCCTACAGCGGAGACGCCCTCCCTGTTTGTCTTCCTGTTAAAGTGGAGCCACCTTTCACTCTCATCTGTCTGTACTGTCATTTCTTCCTCTCTGTCTTTGGGAAACAGATAAGACAATAAACACGCCGCCACACACACTCGTACACCCGCGTGCATGCATTCGATAGCTTACTGGAAATGCCAAGATTGGATGGGGAATGTGGATGAATCAGATATCAGTCTACGGATGCCATGAACTTCTGACATTTCCGATAAGAATCTTTACTTGTCACAACGATCACAAAAAAAAACAACACTTCTCAACAAATCTCAATAAATTGGAAGCCCTAAAACGCATCCATGTAGGCAGTAGGCACATATGCAAACCGACTCACACACTCCCACAGACTTGGATTAAATGCCGTAAATTATATGGCTTAAAATAGTTGATGACAAAACCGGTGCTCATGCTGGTACTTATCATACTTTAAAAAATAGTTACACCTACAACACATATTTTGTGTTGATCTATTTGAGTACAAACTACAATTCTGCACATCTTGAAACACCTTTAATAGGATACTTAAATAGTGTGGTCAGTTGTCAGCGGACAGTTTAAAATTCAAATCATGGTTTACAGTAAAAACGGGAAAGTGGGGATGTCAGAGGGGATGCAAAATTGTTTAACAGTGAGCTAAAATAATTGTGTGCATGCATGTGTGTGTTCATGTATACAAGGGTGAATGCCTTTACTTGAGCAGAGATTGGGTGACATTTTATCAGTATTAGTATGCTTGTCACTCCGCATTGAGGGACCATCTCCGATTACTATTAATGAAGAATTATGTCCCTCTCTCTCTCTGACTTTCTGTCGCTCCCACACACCCCCTGCCCTCTCCCTCTCCCTCTCACACACACACACACACACACACACACACACACACACACTCTCTCTCTCTCTCCCTCTCTCTCGCACTCTCTCTCTCTCTCAGTGGCTTTCCGTTAGTTGTTAATTAAATTTCAGCAGGGATGATTTGGCAGGAATACCCGCTGGCTTTAAGGGTAAACAGCCTGGTGATGGAGAGAGCAAGAGAGTGATAGGTGACAGATGTGTGTGTGTATGTGTTTGGGTGTGTTGGTGGTGGGGGGTGATAATGAGGGATTTTAGAATTAAAATGGATGGGCTTTTCAAGGGAACGACAGGATTTCAGGCTCTACGCCCAAAAAAATAGAGCCCAGTGTGAACAAATCTGGGATTGTTCTCAGTAGGTAATTCTTCCTGTGATCCCAATCCCAATTAAATCTTGGATATCTGTTGGATTTTCGGATGTGAGAGGGTTGTTTATGTATACTTACAGCGTGTTTTTCTTCCCTTGGAGTAAGTTGTGTTAAACTGAAAATAGTAGCTAGAAGAGTGGCTGAGCTTGGAGCACATTCACTTGATTCACTTTGGTAATTCCCCATGTAGGATTTAACTATTTGTTGATATTGCCAAATGTATTATTATTATTACGATCAGTAGAACTTGGCTGCAGCAACTTTCCAATTACCTAGAAGGAAGTGAAGCTAAAATTCTGGCAGACTTGGCAAACTGAAGTCAGGTCAGTGCATTACTAATAATTCCACTGCCAAAGGTTTTTAGCTTCTTTGTTACAAAAAATTACAAACCTCCTTAAACCCACCAACATACAGTATTTAATTCTGCAAGTCTAGTGAGTGCCAAAAGAATGAGATGGAGTGATTGCTAAAGGCATATATAGATATTAAATACTGAATTATAATATTAAATTCACAAGGATTAGCATACTGTATGCACGTTCCTGCAGTTGCCCCCTGGCTTACTCTAACCTTATATTATGGGCACAGAGGGTAACCTCACAGAGGATTACCTATCCCTCTCCACTGTCATCATGTAATTCCAATATAGTGGGTGCGGCATGTGTGTTTTTTGGCGTGGGCATGTGCAGTTTAGTGTATGTGTTATCGGTACACAAGATATATGTGTGGGGGCTTTTGTAGTGCAGTTCTTGTGTGTGCGTGTTGCGTGTGTGTGTGTATAAGTGAGGTGTTAGAGTGTTTATCTGCCATACATGAAAGGTGTCAAGATTCCAGCATTAGCATCTCAGCTGTGACAACTCGAGAAAGAGCAGCATAAAACATCCGGCTACGCGCTGGGGAGAGTTTTGTTTTGTTTCCATCAGTGGTTATATTAAATTATGTATTAGATAACACGGGTTTGTTAAGAAAGAAGAATTAACACATTTCTCTCACACTTACAAAATGGAAATGTTTTTTTTTTTTTTTGCTACTACAGACTCACTTGGTCTGGTATGACCATAAGTGTAATGTTGGTTAACTTTAGGTAGATGCTGTACATTGCTGATTTTACAACTTTGAATCCTGCATTTTAGCATGTCACAGATAAACATGATGATGTCTCTAAAGCAACTGACACAAAAGAAATCCATGTGCCATTGTCCTGTAATTGCTACATGTGGCCACAGTTGCTGCTGTTTGGCAAAAGTTGTTTTAGCTTTTAATAGTTCAATCAAAAATGTAAACTGACTAGGTTGAGATTGCTTTTTCTATTGGTTTGAAGGTTTTCTTGAACATTTCACATATTATCTTGCTTGTTCTATTCTAAATAAACATTATATTTACATTGTGGTATACAAGACTGCTATAAGACCGTCCTTTAGAGCACAGTCTTACAAGATAAGTTCTATGAACTGAACCCCAATAGAACAGTCTCAACAACTGTCATCGTCAATTAACATTGTTATGTTTCGTGGTAAATGTGCACAGCAGGTTTCGTCAGTCAGAATTAAATTGTGACATAGTGAGCATTTTAAAAATAGACAGTGATGTGATTAAAGTGCGACAGCTTCTTTGATTGTGTGGGTGAAGTCAGAGCCTCTGACAACGTTTTGAAGAGCTTAAAGGATGTCATGAAGTTCAGCTTTGAAATCACTGAGTTTGTTTCCCTCCCTCCCTCCCTCCCTCCCTCTCTCTGTGCAGCAGTCATGACAAGTCCTTGATCCAGGTCATGCCCTTGTGTACTGCAATGTATCATACAGACACTCATACCTTATCAGCAGCCTTGCCTGCTCTCGTCTTACTCCCCTCATTCCTGCTCACTGATCTACAAGTTCCCAAACATTTGTCCCATACTGCAGCCATGTGTTTATACTATTTAAAGTATCAAATTTGACCCTACAGGTTCCCCCTCTGTATTAGTCACAATCCTCTCTTCTGAAAACTTTGTGCTATTCATGTTGTATTTTCTCTAATTTCCTTCTCTCTCTCTCTCTCTCTCTCTCTCTCTCTCTCTCCCTTTCACTTTATCCCTCCAGCTGATCTACTGACAGCTCCTCCTGACTTGACAAATGCAGCTGCCATGTATCGCGGCCCGGTGTATGCCCTCCACGATGTTTCAGATAAAATCCCGATGACTAACTCGCCTCTCCTGGATCCTCTTCCCAACTTGAAGATCAAAGTCTACAACTCGTCTGGTCTGGTCACACCACAGGATGACCTCGGGGGAGACTTCACATCCAAACTGTCTCCTAAGGTAATATAATGAATGGCTCACTCAATCTAATGTCAGTATCCTTCATTCACTTTTGTGATTTTTATGAAGCTGTTAATATTCTGTATGAACACAGTGAGAGTTTCAAATATTTTTGAAGTGAGTTTATGTTACAGAAGCATAGCGACATAGCACTGAGACACTGCAGCTATGTATTCCCAGTCACAAAAATACAAACCCAAACACCATTAGTATACATGCAGCTCAGTGCCCCAGTTTCCTCCCTCTGCTCTGTCAACTACATGGCATGCATACCAGAGTCAGTTGTCACAAATACAGACAAAACCATTCGGTTTCATCATGGCACCTGTCCTGAGGCAGTATGAGAGCTAAACTCACTATCTCTGAGCTCTACAGATCAGTTTTTGATGATTTGTTCTGCTATTATTGGTGTTTTTTTTTTTTATTTATTGTGGCCTTTTGAACCTCCACTGTGTCTACTGACTGACCTTCCTTTCTTAATCTGAGGATCTTTTCTGTTTGTGTTTTGTAGTCCGGTGTCTGTTTTTTTTTTTAACAGTTTTTATCAGCTTTGTGTGATGTAGAAGTAAACTGCTGAATGTTAAGTCCTTATTTTGCATCTCACAGTGGACATTTCGACAAGGAAATGCAAAGCAGGTCATATTTTACCACTTACCCTAAGGTGGTTTCATAGGTCTACTGTAAAACCGCCCTCTTCTCACAGACTGCCAGCTCAGCCCTAAGGCAGATGCGAATCTTCCCCGTAGCATTTTAGTTGATGGTTACTGAGAAATCATAAGAAAAAAAGAACTTCTTGATGAATGTAGACGAACGGAAAAAAAATTGGCAGGCAAAATAAAAGTACCCATACAACCAGAGACTGGCCTTGCACAATGAAACTCTCACAGACCTCTCAGAAGTTTTGGTTTCATTAGAATTAATTTTTACAGTACTTGACATCAGTTCTTTTAGAGGATGGTTGTCCTTCAAACTATGTCACGTTGATTTGCTGCATGCATATGTTCACTTCTTTCAGTCTCCACAGAGAATGGTAACAGCTTGCTTTTATGCGTAAGGGCACAGGACACGATAGTATATAATAGGAAAACTGTAACCCAGCACACTAATGTAACAGTGAAACAGTGCTAAAGAAACTGCAGGACTCATTGTCACCAACCTCATCATCTTCCATATTGGTTGATCCAGTCTCTGCTGTATGGCTTCATGCCCAGTACTGCATGGTACAGCAAATGTTATGATTTGCCCTGTAATTCATACATTCTTACGATAATCTCTCTGACTGTTGTCTTTTGATTTCTAGGTAACTCAGTCTCTGTTGGATAACAGCGACACCATGAACCTTCGCAATCAGAGCTTGGCCCGAACACGGGACCCTTCCTGTACCGCTCACGGATCTTTCAACAACCAGGGAGGCCACCTCATTGTACCTAACTCAGGTAAACTTTCTACACATGCTCAACAGCTGATTATAAATCCAGTTACTGTTTTCAATGCAGTGACCAGCCGTGATTTCTTACTGTGGCGCTGCGATCGCTTTCTGCTTTCTGTCTGAACATTTCTCCATTTTAAAGGCTATGTTTAAAAGATGCTCTGATGAATACATTAACAAATAATATTACACTGCATCACATTAATTGTTATGAATAGCAAGCATTTCATCAAAAATATTAAAGATTTGAACAAGGTCAAATATAATCCTGTACTGAAAACCACATAAAATCAGTGTATCTGGCTACCATTTCGCCGACAACATACCACAAAAAACAGCCTTGGGATGTTTTCCAGCCATCTAGTTTTGAAAGAAAAAACATTCAGTAGACTTATGTTAGGATTTAAAAGCAGTGGGCAGACAAAAATAATAAATAATGTAACCTGCTGATAGGAAGCAGCTCTCAGAAGCTATAAAACATTGCAGCATGATTCACTTGATGATATATTCAAGAGAAAGTTTTACATGGGTTGCCTTTAAAAATGATTATTTAATAATTAATCACAATGATAAAGTGATAAAGGGTTGCACATTCAATAATTCAGTTTTGCATGGTGAAATTAATAAATCCAGCCATGAATCTCATTATTTCTGCCTCCATCCATTCTCCTTCCCCTGTCCTCCCTCCTGCAGGCGTGAGTTTGTTGGTTCCAGCGGGTGCTGTTCCGCAGGGTAGGGTGTATGAGATGTATGTGACTGTGCACAGGAAGGACAGCTTGAGGTAAGTTTTGTCTTTCTCTTCCCCTCTGCTTTTTCTCTCTGCGTTTTTCCCCGTTGGCCCCATTTTTCTCTTCATCTCTTTATCTCCCTCTATGTTCTTTTTGTGTCTATGTTTTTCTTTGTCTGTACCTCTCTGTCGGCAGCGGCTTCTCAGACCTGTTTTTGTGGTTGTGTGGGGAGGCTTACACAGTGTGACATGGGTTTAGGATGCACAGCAAGGGATGAGTCATTATTATTTATAGTGTATCTATGCACACCTTCTTTTGGTGATTCATTCACCAGAGGTCAGTTAATACCATTGATTCCTTATATTAGTGCCAGGATTAAAATTGCTTAAACAGCAGAGTTGAGGAGATTATAACAGAATATTTAACACAACACATTGATCATTACAATAATCTGCATCATTTACATAGCTAATCAATGTTTAAGTCTCAGAATCAGTGCTATTACCCACATAGAGCTCATAACACCCATTATACTACGATATGTGAAACTAATGTTGACTGCAGTGCGACCAACAGATTTTTCTTCACTTCGCGCCACGTTATAGATCCAAAAAACAAACACCAAGCTTTTGACAGCATATGCAAAGAGATCGCTGTTTCCACAGTAACTAAAAGATTAGTGGTTATTTTTGGGATTACTGTAATCCTGTTACATGTACGATAATCCTTTACTCCTAAACCCTGTGCATGAGTGAGGTAAAGCTCTCTGTGGGACATGAGAGACAGGGGAGACAATTTCTATATTCCAGCTGTTGTGTAAAAAAAATGTATGCAATGGGTACATTTTCAGCACTCTATCTGAACGTGACCTGGCAAAAGTCAAAAACCTGCCTTCACACATTTGCATGTAAATGCCTCTTAACTTTTAGGAGAGAAAAAGATGATTTTATTCATCAGAGTCAGTACGTATCCTGATGATGCTCTAGCTTGCTTCTCAATCAATGAAATAAAGTCCCTTTAAAGTCAGTAGTTTAGTTTAGTAAGAATCCAGTGTAACAAGGACACTATTTCTGGAAGGACGCGTTGTTTATGATATTTTCAAACCTATGAGCACTACAAACAAAATTCCATTCATGACTTCATTGTACTGGACAAATAAAACCCGAATCTTCTTAACGGGACACCACAGGGGGCAAGCGAGGGAATATGTTCTTTAATAATTTGTGTGACTCAACTCTTTAAAGCCTCTACAAAACCCGAGCTGTAGGACACTTGTTACAGTTTGATTCAATGTATTCTCTCCCATGCATCCATTGTAGCCTGTCCCTGATCAATAGCAGTCAATAGGAATTAGGCCCCCTGCAGGGTGCTACAGTATTTCTAAGAGTCCAACCTCTCCTCTGTCCTCTGTCTTCATCTCTGTCAATAGCTGGCTAACAAAAATCACATAGCTACATTGACTTTCCTCAGCAACACTTGGCAAGCCAGCGTCATGTGGTTTTACCCATTAAGATATAACCCTCAGGTTTCTGTTTTCCTGCATTAAAAAAAAAATATATATTTTCTTTGTATGATAAAAGATTCAAAACATGAATATAAAAAACTGTAACACTGTAATTTGTTGAGGGCTAACCCCAGCGTTAGATAAGTCAAAGGGTGTTGTTACAGTTTGAGTCATACTGTTTTTATCTGTTAGCTTCTCCTACCTATGTGAACCCTTCATGAGTCAATAATGAGCTCCAGCAGCTGAATCGATAAAACTGCTAAGGATTAGTGCACCCCTGACACAAGGTGGGCTGAAAAAAAAAAATAAAAAATTTAATTTAGATCCATCTCTTCCATCTATATGGGCTCTTCCCCAGTCAATAAATATCTTCAGCTACGTGAGGGAAGAGAATGACAGAGTAATGGATTACACAGGAGAACACAGACATTTTCATACATATTTTCATATTTAATTATTGTTTAAAAATTCTTTCAGGAATTTAATAATGAAAGAAGGATAATAAATAATTAATACAGATGGAGTTCGATATGTGTAATCTCCTGTAGTATTCTGCGGCTGTGCTGTAACATACATTAGTTAGTAAGTGCTTGAGGACCCAATACTTGAATTTATGGTATAAAAAAAGCAGGACGGCCTGCGATCAGTAGTCATTTATTTTCTTCCCGTGAGCTGTGAGCTACTGACTCCAGCTGAGGCCCAACTGAAGCCCTGCTGACTTCACTAATCATCCTCTGATTGAATTTGTGTTGCTCTGCTCTGATCTGTTTTGTTCTCTGATTTTCTCATCTACTCTAAGCTTCTCCGTCTTACTCCAATCTAACCGTCCACCTGTCCCCTTTATTACGCCAGCTGAGTTTTTGCATACGTGAACATTACGACAAAATGACAGACCAGAAGTGAAATCAATACAGCTTCCTGCAGTTGATGTGCACCCTAACGGGTAGTCAACAGTGCAGCCTTCCTGTTGCTCTTTTCTGAAGAATCATTTCACCTTGGGGGGTATCTGTCTTTTTTCCAGACCCCCGGTAGAGGACATCCAGACGGTGCTGAGCCCAGTGGTGAGTTGTGGACCTCCAGGAGCCTTACTGACCAGACCAGTGATCCTCACCATCCACCACTGTGCTGACAATGTCCAGGAAGACTGGCTCATACAGCTGAAGAACCAACTGGCCATGGGAGAGTGGGAGGTGAGTGTTTAACACTGTTGTGTGTTTGTACTGGTTTTAGTTCGCTATAATGTGCAACTTGTGAATCCTGCTGAGAGAATAGCTTCCGGCAATTAGTGAAGAACATACATTTAAAAATGCATGTAGAGACACAAACAACAGCTAAATAATCCAAACAGAAAGAAGTGCGTCTGTCCCTGACACAGTATGTCCTAAACAGCATATACACACACATGCACACATACATTTGCCTTCACCCTGGAAGAATAGCCTAGATTAGACACACACACACACACACACACACACACACACACACACACACATGCAGTGAGGGAGGAAAAGAAAGAAAAGAAGAGAAAATTCAGTAAACATAAAGTGCCTACAGGCTAGTAGACGAGCAGGGGGTTGAAGACTCCTATCAGAAGCAATTTGTTATGCTCCTGCCGTCCTCCTCTTCTCTCATCTTTCTTCTTATGTTTCTATCCCTCCTTTTTTTCTTACCCTTCTCTCTCTCCCTCCTCCCGTGTCTCTCAGCATGAAGTCTCTACCTCAGCAATCTGCTTTTGTGTATGTGCGACTGCGCATGTATGCGTGCATGTCTGTTTCTACGTACGTGTGTGTGTGTGTGTGTGTGTGTTTGTGTGTGTGTGTGCGTGCGTGCATGTGTATCCTTGTGTGTGGGTGTGTGGGTGTGGGTGATAAGGCTGTCTTGCAGCATCACTGTGTCTACAAGGCCCCCGTATGCTGTCTTCTGTTGCTTATCACAGCTCAACACAATGTCTCTGCACAATTAGCCATGCATAAGATTCTGTGTGTGTATTTGTGTGTGTGAGGAAAGAGAGAGAGAGAGAGAGGGAGAGAGAGAGAGACACAGAAGGACGCAGAGTGGGTAAAGACGAGAAAAATGAAAAGTGGAATTTCATCAGGAAGTCGATTTGTTTTTCTCTTATTGCAGTAGAACATCCATTTCCCATCAGAAAGTTTTCCCCAAAACAGGGAGAGGAAGGTAATTGAATTCCCCTCACATCAGGGGGGAGCAGCTACGGTTGTGATTACCAGTAATAACAGATTCATACCATATTGCTTTCCTACCTCTTTGTATTGATTTGGCTCGCTCATCTGCGGGAACACAACTCCACATGAACTGTGATTCAAAAACCCAATATTTGTATCACACGTGTGTGCGCAACAGCAGTTCCATGTTTCTATCTAGGGACATTACTCACAGACACACGCACAAACACGGGTACGTGTTGAACTAATTGAAGATTCAGTTCTTATATGAAAAGAACACAGTGAGCTTGTGCATCCCCGCTCAACTCAGAGCCATATGGATTTACCATAACTCAGGCTGCGACAGAGAGCTGTAGAAATTATATGAGCAACAGCCAGCAGAAAATCACAGTGGGATTGGACACACTTCACAGACGACAGCTCTGAACAAGTGTTATCATCCTCCTAATGGACACCTTGATTTACTTTTAGAAGTCGTATGTACAGCCAGACATGCATTTACATTTCAATTCAGTGTCTCACGATGAACAAAGGAATCCACAATGTGCTGAATCAAAAATCCAGTAACTGGTTTTCTAAGATGAATTAGACTCACAAAGAGGAGTCGCCCGTGGTTTATTGTCTTATCAAAAAGATCTACAAGCCAGAATGATTAAAATGCAACATTTACAGTCAGGCTTTCTGTAACTTTTATTTATAGTTTGCACAGCTCTACACACATCAGTACTGGCATCGTATTAAAAAAAGTTGTTGTTTATAGCAACAGAGGAATGCATCAGTTAGAAAGCACAACGTGCTCATTCAGGGGTTGTTTGCATTAGTGGAAATGGCTCCAAAATGCAGGTCCAGTTGTGTTATGTTAACAAACAGAATGTGGCTTAATGCTCACAAAATCTAAAATAAAGCCGGTGTTCAAATAATGCCCAGGTCTGACTAAAAGCATGAACAAATAAAGGCTGTTCCCAAATAAAGGGGGAAAACAGAATTACCTGGATTGTACATTTAGAATAATCTCTTTTTCCACAGTTTGTCTATCAACACAAGAATACACATACGCATCGCTGCGTTGATCATAGTATGTTGTTTAAACAGAAATACTTGTCTGATTCTACCTTGACATTTGTTTTTTTCTAAATGTTGATGAAAGTGTTTTATTAAGCCTTCCAGGAAAGGAAGGGAATTTCCGGCATGCCCCTGAAGCCCAGGATGGCATTTTGATCTAATATATACTTATACATACAGCTGCGATTTCAAAATAAAAACCTTTTTTTAAAGTCAGTCTAAAATAAAGCCCTAGTTGTCTCTTCAGTCAGGATGAGTAAAGGCGCGTAAGCTAAATTCAGCGACAGCATTAACTTACAATACAGTAACTTACAATAATCCAGTCTCAGCCACCCATCAAATATCCAGCATGGCACTCTGAAAGTCTAAAAATGTGTGTGACTTTGTGTGTGTGTGTTTGTTGCCCACAGGATGTGGTAGTAGTTGGAGAGGAAAACTTCACCACCCCCTGCTATGTGCAGATGGACTCGGAGGCATGTCACATCTTAACAGAGACACTAGGGACTTACTGCCTGGTGGGCCAGTCAGTCTGCAAGGCAGCTGCCAAGAGGCTCAAACTGGCTGTTTTTGGACCCGTCTCATGCACAACTTTGGACTATCACATCAGGGTCTATTGTCTGGACGACACACAGGATGCACTCAAGGTAAAGCATTGAAACTAAAGGGATCAAATCCAATCATTCTTCTGTTCAGTTGCATTTAAGTTTATTGAATTAACTTACGTATATGTATAGTCATATATAATATACTGTGTATCTACAATTAGCACAGTTGCGTAGTTTTTCTAATGTCTTGAATAACGGTGAAGGTGAAGAAGAGGTTTGTGATATTTTAGACTGAGTGCTTTGCTGTGTTCTTTAGTCCTGTGAGGGATTTTGTTCTCTCTTGGACTGCCCATGCTTAAACCACTCCCTGGTAATTTGCATTTGAAATAAAATATATTACAGCTTCAATAGAAGTGATTGTCTAGAGTCATAAATAGAAGTTTTTTTTCCCACCTCTAGTCTTGTGAAAATGAGCCGAGAAGCAGTAAACAAAACAGGGTCAAGCAATGTCAAAATAACGATGCTTTAAAATTTAAACAAATTCAAAGCACTGGAGGGACCATCTGATACCAGAGATTAACATTGGTAATTTATGCATGCAATGATAAGTCAAGTGTCAGTGTGGCACACAGCCATGCACACGCTCACACAAACATCAGCATTTTACCATTTCAAACAAGCAATTGTAGCTTGAAAACAAAGTTCAGAGGTGGAGTTTTTAATGATGGAGACTTTGCGGAGTATAATTGATCGGTTGGCGTTTCAAAGGGGAAGTCTCAGCTGTGTATCTACAGTAGAGCTACTGCGTAGGAAGATGATGGGAAGAAGGAATTGATTATTTTGAAAAGGTTGTAGGAGGCATCAGAAGTCATACTGATAACTTATTCTTCCATCAGAAAATAACTGAGTGTGTGTGTGTGTGTGTGTGTGTGTGTGTGTGTGTGTGTGTGTGTGTTTGTTCATTTAAGTTCACAGTTCAAGGGCCTGTAAATAGGTTGATGTTATCAATATGTGTGTTTACCATTATGCATGCCGGTGTGTGTCTGTCGGGCACAGATACTTTCTTTGTACTCTCTTAGTGTGGGCTTAGTTGGTATACAGAAGTCAATTTGAAAAGTATGAGCAAAAATCCCCACAGGACCGTGTGTGCTATGTATTATTATCAACTGCAGCACTGCAGAGTAAAATGTGCTGCTTCCTTTGGTTCACAAAATGGACAAAGACACAGAATGGACAATATCAGTTTGAGTGTAGTGCATCAGCTTTTGAATCCTGCTTGAGTGAGGTGGTAATTACAGTAGCCTTAAAACTATAAAGAGAGTGTGCAAGGGAAATTAGTATTTTTGTTGTGTTGACATGCTAGCAACAAGATAAAGGGTAATGGAAGAGAAAAAAAACGGGCTGCAAATCTGAAATATTCAGAAATACTTCCCCGCGTATTATTTTCACAAGTAATATGATGCATCGAGGTCATTTTCTAAAGTCAATAGAAGTAATTTAATTTTACTGACTTACATTAAAGATATGCTTCGTTTCCTACATCTCACAACAGCAGTACTTTGGCTGGTGGTGCATTATTCATTAAGGTTTTTATTGAACATCTTAATGTCTCTCTTCAGCTCAGTGCCGTTTGCTCAATTGCTCAAGCTTTGCTTAAATCCAGGGAATACAGCCACTGATTTTTTGATGATATCTCAATGAAAACTTTCAAGTGTTTCATGTTGCCGTGTACTTTCAAGGCAACATCCAAGACGGCATTGTCTGCAGTAATAATGAAGATAAATAAAAAGGCTTTCTACAGTCTCCAATGCTGTGTGAAAAAAAGAAATGGTTCAGTAGAAGCAAACTTGTGGAGGAAGTTTGAAGCAGTTATTGTGTTTTTGTGGGGTTTTGTGTAGGAGGTTCTTCAGATGGAGACCCAGATGGGAGGAAAGCTTCTGGATGAGCCAAAGACTCTGAACTTTAAAGACAGCACACACAATCTGAGACTGTCAATCCACGACGTGCCGCACACACACTGGAAGAGCAAACTCATCGCAAAGTATCAGGTGAGGTGGATATAACCACACCTATGGAAGGTATCTACTATATACACATCATATAAATGATATATAATGATACAGTACTGCTTCTATTTAGCCAAAAATAATAAACTATAGTATGGCTTTGCGTGAATGTACATTTTGGTTGTTGTTTTTTCCAACAAATTCCGTGTTTTGAAGGAGGCATCCATTCATATTTAATTAGAATCATAGCCACAGTTGGAAGAGGATTTTACCCATTGGGCCCTGGCTACCTTCCTGAAAACAATATTTTTGCGCTTTTTCTAGGAGATCCCGTTCTACCAGGTGTGGAGTGGCAGTCAGAGAACTCTTCACTGCACCTTCACCCTGGAGAGACTGAGCTCGGCCACCACAGAGATCAGCTGCAAACTGTGTGTGCGGCAGGTGGAAGGAGAAGGACAGATCTTTCAGCTCAGCAACACACTGGAGGAGGTACGTTTGCAGTAATCCACATGCTGACAGCACGACATGCTGACATGTTGTTTATTGGTTATTGGCTGAGAAAACTGCAGAAGACAACTTGAACTCACACTGACCATGGGCAGGATACTGCGGCATAAACCAAGACACGGTCACACAGAGAGAGACTTACTTCTACATACCCAGACTAAAGGTCCTAAAGTCACTAAGTTTTTCTCTTTCTGTCAGACAGTCAGGGTTCCTGCTATGGATCTGTGACTCTGTTCAATCATTCATACCGGGGCTAGAGGTCACATAACACGAGTGGAATAACTTGTCTTTGATTTTTCTAGGCCATGTAACCACAAAGTCACTAAGTGTGAGTGTGTGTGTGAACAGTTTTGGTCGAAGGTCAGACCGTTCTTTTGGAATGTCACTGCTTTGAATTCTCCCATGGTGTTCATGGGTGATAGCGTTGCACAATTTTTTAACCCATGTGTAACCAGTTAAGTTCATGAAGAGGGATAGATTTGTTTGTTACTGGAACAATTGCAGCAGCAAGGAAGCATTACACTGTGCAAAATGAGAATGATAGCCAAGGCCTGTAACAGAACATGAGTTTCTGCTTGTCTGACTTATAAACACTGCTGACATTTTTTACCTGCTCATCTTTTCTGACCAATTTCTCATTAGTTTTGCATTTGGCTATGGTCAGTGTCACTACTGGTAGCATGGTGCAGTACCCTACAGAGGTTGCACAGGTAGTCCAACTCCTCCAGGGTGGCACATCAATATGTGCCAGAAGGTTTGCTGTGTCTCCCAGCAAAGTCTCAAGAGCATGGAGGAGATTCCAGAAGACAGGCAGTTACTCTAGGAGAGCTGGACAGGGCCGTAGACGGTCCTTAACCCACCAGCAGGACTTGCACTTTGTGCAAGCAGGAACAGGATGAGGACTGCCAGAGCCCTACAAAATGACCTCCAGGAGGCCACTGGTGTGAATGTCTCTGACCAAACAATCAGAAACAGACTTCATGAGGGTGGCCTGAGGGCCCGACGTCCTGTAGTGGACCCTGTGCTCACTGCCCGGCACTGTGGAGCTCGACTGGCATTTACCACAGAACACCAGAATTGGCAGGTCCGCCACTGGCGCCCTGTGATTTCACAGATGAGAGCAGGTTCAACCTGAGCACATGTGATGGATGTGAACGGGCCTGGAGACGCCGTGGAGAACGTTATGCTGCCTGCAACATCATTCAGCATGACCGGTGTGGTGGTGGGTCAGTGATGGTCTGGGGAGGCATATCCCTGGAAGGACACACAGACCTCTACAGGTTAGACAACGGCACCCTGACTGCTATTAGGTATCACAATGAAATCTTTGGACCTATTGTCAGACCCTACGCTGGTGCAGTGGGTCCTGGGTTCCTCCTGGTGCACGACAATGCCCAGCCCCATACAGTATGGCGAGAGTATGCAGGCAGTTCCTGTAGGATGAAGGAATTGATACCATTGACTGACCCCTATGCTCGACTGACCTAAATCCAATAGAACACCTCTTTATGAGGACATTATGTTTCGTCCATCCGACGCTGCCTGGTTGCACCTCAGACTGTCCAGGAGCTGAGTGATGCCCTGGTCCAGATCTGGGAGGAGATCCCCCGGGACACTATCCTTCATCTCATTAGGAGCGTGCCCCGACATTGTCAGGCATGCATACAAGCACGTGTATGCCAATCAAACTACTGAGTACCATTATGAGTTGCTACAAAGACATTTTGGCAAAATGGACTAGCCTGCCGTATGTTTTTTTGCTTTGATTTGGGGATGTCTTTGAATTCAGCCCTCTGTAAGTTGATAATCATTCCAAACGCATTACCCAGTCCATATCACGAAAGATAATCCAGCATGATTTTTTTTTTTTTCCCATTGAGATCTGATATGTTTTCAAAGTGTTCCTTTAATTTTTTTGAGCAGTGTATTAAGTTCAAGGTATTTCAGATTAACAGAACCAATACACCCTGATCTTAATGCACGGAAAATGTTAATACTAAAGTGACTTACTCACACGGTGGGCACACTTTCAATTTTTCCACTTGTCTCAGCCATCCTGGCACCACTCCACTCTCCTGACCTTGAGACCAATACTTATATTAATATTTGAAAGTTAAAAAAAAAAGATAAAAATTCCTTATTTTTTTATTAATTTGTTTGTTTTCTTAAACAATTGTGAGAAGAATTAGTACATAAAATAAACTCTCTCAAACTACTTTCTGCATTTCTGCACTGCAATTTCATATTAATAATCAGCTGACATAGACACAGATACTGGTATGTCGTTAATGTATCTATGCTAAGCTAATATTGGCTAATATTGACAGTGAGGTACATACATATTGTCTCTTTTTATTGTTTTTATAATAGTTGTTAATAGTTTTGTTATAATAGTATAGTTATTATCAATTTATGCTTCTTGACTCGCAAGACTTGTATTCATCCTTATCTCTATTTTTCTTGGACTATGTTTATTGTTATGCACCAATATGCCAAGGCAAATTACTTAGGCTTATGGCCAAGTAAGTTTTCATAGACAATAAAACTTACTTGGCAATAAACCTGATTCAGATTTAGACTTTTGACCTCAACCTCAGAAGCAGCCAGGGCTAGAGTTAAATATAGTCATAACCGTGATTAGTAGGCACATGTTCTCAAATGTTCTGCTACCAAGTCTAATGAGGTTAGACAACTTGGTGAACTAAGAGTCACTTATGATTTCCCACTGTAAAGTGTAGAGTTTAGAGATAATTTCCCTCTCCTGTGTCTTTAAACTGTCATAGGTGCAAATCACACAAAAATGTCCCATCCTGCATTTCTCCTGCACTTCTTAATGTGATTCTATGTTCAGTTTTATTATACCTTCTGACAAATAAAACAAAACAAATAGCCTTTGAGAGGTCGGGGTTAAAGTTGTGGTGGTGCAACAAGTCCACAGAATAATTTAGTACTTTTATTTGGACTATGAAGATTTGGTCACAACATTAAATATTTTGTTCGGTGATCAGTTGTGATCCATTTAAACAAAGTAGGCCAAACCTAGTTTTATAGACATCATTTGATCTCATGGGATGTTCAAGCAAGTATGGTAATTAGAGCAGGATAGCTATAGCAACATTCAGTGAGTCTCTTTGTGTATGCATTAAATAAAATGCTGTAGAGCTTCGAACAGTGTCCTGAACAATGGAAAGTAAAGCAGGTTTAAAGCATTTATTATTTCAGCAGTGAAACAGAGATGTCCCTTTGCATCAATCATTCAATCTCCAGCAGCAGAGAGCTTTCTGCTGTAAATTGGGGCTAAGTAGACGCAGTAAATAGTAATCATTCACATCAACAGTGGCAGTTGTTGTTTCCCTCTGCCAAGCGACATTCATTAGACTGCTGCCTCCTTTCAGCCCAGGAGTGGCAGATTAATGGGATGAAGGTTTAGAAAGAGACCGAGTTCGACAGCGAGAGGAGAGAGAGTGCTTGAAAGCAGATCTTTGTGTTTGGTTCTCTCTTGTATTAATTAGGAGACATATCAGTAATTGGTTGCATCGAAGCAAAGCAGCAGAAAGATGAGCAGAGTCTTTGCCAGAACGACCAAGACATTGATGTATCTGAGACAGAAATATTCGATGTTGTCAACTTTCAGTGTTGCCACATGGTTGCACATTATGACCCTTATTTTACTCCGTTCCCATGTCTCTGCTGCAGAAGTTATATTGTCTACAACAATATTTTTTGAAGAATATTAAAGTTTTCAAAAAGTTGAAATAACTAGTTTTCTGTCCTTCCAGGAGCTCCAGTGCATAGACACGTCCCTGATGGATCCTGCCAGTAATATCACAACCTTAGTGGGCCCCAATGCCTTCCGCATTCCTTTATCCATCAGACAGAAGCTGTGTGGCAGTCTAGATGCACCACAGACCAGAGGCAATGACTGGAGGATGCTGGCCCACAAACTCAACCTTGACAGGTGACACACACACACACACACACACACATACACTTTTTTTTAAATTTATTTTTTATCATTTATTCTGTGTATGCTGCTCGTAGGCATTTTGCTTGGTTTGGACCGTCGTTTAGTCAGAAAAAACAACTCTGCTCAAATCAGGTGGCAGCTCATCAAGGTGGCTTGTCTCACCTTTTCAACAACAGAAGAAAAAAACAAAGCCAATTTCTGTGAATTTAAATGCGACCTGGGCACTGGTGGTTTAAATCAGATGCTGCAGTTCAGCTGAGATGAATCTTATTCCTGTTGTTCTTCTTAGGACGCAAACATACAATAGCACATACAAATACCAAAGAGGTAAAATCACATCGTCAGCTAAGCATGTTAATTGCACGTGACTCTGTACTCTGAGGTGCACAGAAAAAGGTCACTCAATTTTAACACATTTCATTATTTTACCTCCGTCCCTGTAGAGTTTGAGTAAAACACAGCACTGCTGGACTCAAAAAGTAAAGATGGGTTTGTCTATTTGCATCTGACTCACAGGTAGCATCCTTATTATCTCTATCCCCAGATATGTGACTCGATGATTCAGTCCGGAGGTTCATTTACTAACAGCTACTGGAGCAGAAGCAGATATTGAGAGGATAATTGGGCACAAGTGCACCTTGTTGTCCCAACAGGCAGCCAGCTCATGATTTAGTTTGTTAATTTAGGCACAAAATATTCCCGATCTGTGGGTGAAAAATGGACAGTGAGCCAAATTGTTGTTTGCTTCCGCATTTCTGCTAAAAGCCACTCTTCCAAAGGAGCGTGATAAAATGGTATAACAAGGAAATACCACCTTTTAATCCTCTCTGCTCCTGTGACTGCTACGTCATGTCTGTTTGACTTCAAAGTATGACTCATGCTTTGCCATCACAGCCACCTCTCCTCATATAACTGTCATGTATGTATGTATGTATAAGCAGTGAAACTTGAGCTGTGCACACTGTACAGAGACAAGCAAAAGTGCGGTTGTTAATGTTTTGATCTATTGTGCTAAGACAAAAACAAAGATGGATCTCAACTATTGAGGTCACATAACAGCAGGATACCCCTTCTCACATACTGCAGACAGATGGAGGCTGAGACAGAAAGTGAGAGGGGAAGTATTGAAAATACCTTATTAGATGTTTTGAGTGAGAGGAGATATGAAAAAAAAGAGGAGGAAGTGGAGTAGAGACAGACAGAACGGAGCACAGGAGTGATGTACATGTCTTTGGTTGTGTTTAAACAGTACCAGAGTGTGCCAACAGTACAATCACAGGATTTACAGAGGAACAGAAAGTCTCATTTTTATCCCCATGGGACTCAAATCTGATGGCTTTTCCACTAAAGCAGCATTGGGATCTTTGTCACAGATGGCTCAGTGTCAGACTTTTCCTCTGCAACCATTGTGCACTTGACTCTCAACAGCTTTAGTGCTTTGAAAACTGTTCTCCCTGTGGACTTGTTGGCATATTTTTGTGTTATAACGCAGTTTTGAAATGCGTTTTTATTTGATAAAAATTGTTTGAATTAAACATCCATACGGGCAGATTTTCTAAAAAGGATTCATCTGCCTCATTTCACTCATTACATTTTATACAACACAGTATTCAAGATTTAATCAAGGTAGTTAATCTTTGCATCGCAATATGGATAAGTAGAAATTGTTCACTTTCTTTTAATTTATTTGTTTCCAATTTGACTTTCCAAAGAGATTTTTCTATAGGAAACTTTGTGCTGACAAAATGACAGAATTTTCTGCTGTAAAATACTCACCATATATTATGTTCCTCATTATTTTTCCAGGTACCTGAACTACTTTGCCACCAAGTCCAGTCCGACAGGTGTGATCCTGGATCTCTGGGAGGCCCAGCACTTCCCTGATGGAGACCTAAATGAACTGGCCGCTGTGCTGGAAGAGATGGGTCGCCATGACAGTAACTTCGCCTCCATGACAACGGAACACTGACGATGCAACATTGGTTACCATGACAATGGCAGAACTCTGGAGACGATTACATGTGAATTCTCTACGGTTGATACTGCAGCGAGGGCAATGAACGAATTAGATGCGAGCAAAAGAAAAGTTGTCGCCATGGTGATTGAGCAACGGTTAAATACCAGGGTAATCATGCCTACGTGATAACAGAGAGTGCTCGAGCTGGTGCTGGAACTATGTGTGTATCTTTGTGTGTTTATTTGAGCAACATGGCTGTGTCATCTGTGACCGAAGGAGAGATAACCGCACCTTTACACACAAACGGAGTCTATATCAGGAACAAACAATACATACACACACACACACGCCTAAAAAGAAAAAAAAAAAAAAAAGACCTTGTCTGGTGTAACACTAGTTGTTCTCTTGCTGTTACTTTATACTGAACAAAGAGACGCAGAGAAAAGAAAAAAAGAAGCAACAGAGGTACTGACCTTGAAAACCTCTATAGGAATGGAACTGAATCATAAAGGGAGTGAAGCTAAACTGATTACAAAAGAGTGGGAGAAGGTCGAGTGAGGAAAAAGAGAGAGTGAGTTAGAGACAGGACTCTTTAGTAAGACAAGAGTAAACACAGGGATAAGCTAAACTGATTACAAAAGGGAGGGAGGACATAAACTTAAAATAATGGAAGAAGCCGCAGGTGATCATCTGTAAGAACAGGATGGAAAACAGATAATGAGAGAGGGGAGGTAAAGACATGATCCCACTCTTCTCTTGTGAGCCTTGGCTGTACGTGTTTGCCAGTACAGTTTGTCGTCTTTATATCGTTTCCTAGGGAACGCTCTATGTATTCTGCTGTCCATATGTGTGGATCATTTCCTGCTAACAGAATTTGCTACACGGTGACTGTCAATCAAGGATCCTGACCAGAAACAAGCCCGAGACAACAGGTTTCCCTCTTTGTTTAAATTTGTGTTATATCATGTATTGAGTATGTGGCTTACCTCCAGATTGCAGGATGATTTTAAGTCATCCAGGTCACAGGAAATCTCTAAAGTACTAAGTCAAAGGCAGCTGAACTTGCTGTCAACTTGCCTTTAACTTGTGCCTCTAATGTTCTTAAAGAAGCCAATCCAAAGATGATTACAGTCTTGACAGATGCACGTAAAAAAGCTGTGGCATGGTGACAGACTTGTGAAATTGTCTGTTTTGAGGTATATTTAAGATTGCACTTATGATAAACAGATAAACAAGGCAAAGATGCAGACTTGCAGAATGAAGTTTATCATTCTCGTGCACAGTCGATAATAGGTTTGATATGTGTTGTTTGACAATAGGGTCGACTATTCTTAATTTTGTATTTGTATATATTGTTGTTCAGAAACAACTTTGGCATAAGCAAACAGCAAAAAATGTTTTGCATTTATTGGAGGTTTTGAAATAACGATCTTCTAGCTAAAAATGGATCTCATACTAAAATCAAGTGTTAACATGCTATCTGCAGCAATTATACTGCTCTGATACTCCCCTAAGAGGAGTTGTTTGGTCATGCAGGGCCGGGAACTCCAGCCATGGCTACCACATTTGGTTAACCACAATGACAGTCTCTCGGACAGACAGTCGGGGCTTGTTTCTGGACAGGGTCCAACTCAGAGAATGGAGGGAGGAAACAAAAAGGGAAGAACAAGAAGTGTTTTTAAATACAGTAATATACAAAGTAACATAGTATTATGTGATAGTGAGTTAAATACAGCTGATATCATGCATTACCGCTAAATGTACCCAATATACAGATTTTATCAATCATATTTTCATTTACTAAAATATATATAGTCTACAAATATATATATATATTTCTTTCATATTTTCGTTGTCCCGTCATCACAGGATGTCAGATGTGTTACCTGCCATCAGGCCACATGTGATTTCAATTGTGATCACCAGCATGACTTTGCTGGTCACTAGCACCATCCAGTGGCATTTAAAGAATAACAGCATTATGTTTTTTTTTTGATCATCTGAAACATGTAAATACATGATTATCATGTTCATTCTAATGACCTTATATTAGCATACTTTTTTTTTTTGTTGTTGTTTTGTGTTATTTGCATTAACATTTTTTATGTTTTTAGGGGATGGGATAAAATCTGTAACATATCAGTTAGTTGCTCTTTATCTAACAATGTTCTGTCTGCAACTAACATTCCAGCTCATGGTGTATTTGTTGAAAAAGTTGTGATTTAGAGCTAAAAATCAAGATAACAACTAAAAGGGGCTCATGTAAAATTAAGTGTAATATATTTGTGTTTTGCAGAACATTGTGCACCACGGCTGGCTTTCAAATGTATGCATTGTCTCAGGTCAACAGTGTCTGATGAAAAAGGTGCATCTCCAACAAGCCAGCTTTGAGGAAAGACAAACGGACTAATTTTTAGCGGCTTTTGAATAGTTGTCAGATGCCCCAGGGGACAAGAACTCTATTCACCATGTACAGGACAACAGGAATATTCAGTTCAAAGGAAGTACATGTAAAATATTCAAAAACTGGAGATATTTCTGCTCTGAACTATGGAGAGACGCCATATGAAACTGAACATCAGATACGTAGAGGAGATTCTGAGGAGAGAAAACCAAGTAGGCTGACATACAAAGGCTGAGTTAACACCAGTACAAAAGGTCAGATTTTTACCTCTTCATGACAGATTTCATCTTGTGGTTGTCCACGCAGGAGGAAACCTTGAAACATTGATTTTTCACATTGATTTTTCTTTCTTTGTTCAGTCGGTCAGGAATATGGCAGTTAAAAATCCGACCTCTTGTATCGATGTCAAACCAGACGTAGTGGACGCGGAGGCCTCAAAATGATGTGTATTTTAATTACAGACAGCCTTATTAAACAAATATAGAAAAGGTGTATGGTTAAAGAGTGGATGTTTTGTATGTTTTCAAATGTGATGTCAGAAGTGAGGAAATCAAAGGGAAGTGTACATTTTGAGGATAAAAGCCTAAAAACATTGTCATCAGTTCAGTTTGTTTCAGAACTAAATATGAACCCAAAAGTCATGACAACGTCTCTTTCATACAACGATCATCATCAACATCTTATTAACTCAAATGCAGAATACAAGGTCAAATTTTGACTGGTGGAGTGTGTGTATGGAAGCAAACTGTTAAGAAATGCAAGTTACCAGTAACTTCGCCCAAAATTCGATCCATGCCAGGTTCTCAGTCTACAGTTTACCAGCAGGACAGACTGTTTGTTAATGGAGTAGACTGAAAAGGAGTTTTCATTCGAGGAGAGCAAATGCAGGCCTCCAAAAGGTGATCCTTCGTGATGTGAAAATGAAGAAAGTAGTGTTAAGATAACAAAGTATGTAAAAATATTTTCTATCCACAGTATGTACAGTTGTGTACTGTCAGCTATATTTGGCAAATTTGAGAACATAAAAAAGAGCAGTACAGTTAGATACTAGTTTGTATGTTTCAAGTTTTTTTTTAAAACTATTATTTAAGTTTCTTTCCTTTTTTGTAAAAGCAGTGTCTACTATGCAAACTTGGCATTGGTTATCATGATAGAAGTCTATAACTAGAGCTGTGCTTGTAAGTGCATTTTTATTTTACTATCAGGGGTGATTTGATTTGATTAGTGTGGGGTAGTATTGGTCCATTTTAGCTAATTCTGGCACGCTTCATGAATCTTGCTCAATCTCGCTGAATGCTCGCCTCTCTATCTCCTCTAATTGTTTTCTGTACAAAGTGTAAGAAAGAATTTTTAAGACAATTAATAAATTATATTTATAAGCAATGCTGAAAATGTGTGGTGCATATGACGGCTTATTTCTACAGAACTGTTCCAGGAAATTGTTTTACACCTACGTTGTACTATTACGGCTTGCGCTGTCGGGGGGGAACGGTCAGAAATGCAATTTGTAGATCATGAATATATACATTTGTTATGCAATACTTTGATTTTTTTTTACCTTCTTTTCTGTGAAATTCATATTTAAAGGTTCCAAACTCAATAAGTTGTTGGATAAAGTACCCTGATGGGGGTGAAATTGAATACTTGTGGTATCACTGTTTAACATGCTGTGTGCTCAGCACTGCCGGTGGGTCGTAATGAGGCATGCTGCTTTTTTGTAACAAAGAAAATATGGAGAGCGTGCCTTAACAGTATGGGGCATTGCCAAGTGACTTGTTAGTATGCACCTCGTTCAGCCACCACAAACTGTGCATCAGCCATGTGAATGAGTGAAACACTTTATTGGGGGAATGTTCAACCTTTTTTACTGAATGAAAACACCACTTTCTCTCACAGATACTACTACAGTTGGTACAGATTAAATAAGGCACAACACCCAAGAGGAAAGAAAGGGCATTTATAACACAACAAGTCTGCCACACCTTCAACAGTGACGGATCATCCCATTATTTTAGTGGCAGAGACCAAAAAAAAAAAAAAAATGGATTTGAGGGAAATCTCAACAGGCAAGGCTATGATGGCAGACCACTGTGGGAGACCTAACAGTATGCTAACGATGATTATGACAGGTGTCCAGATTTACCTTGAGAACTGTCATTCTGGGTCAGTGAGGCTGTTTAAGCATCCAAACACTTGCCTGCTACAATGTGAGAATTTGTACTAGTAAAGAAACTCATCTGATAGAAGCCAAACAATGAGCTTTTTAATGAATAAGCTGTCATTTGATTTCAGTGTGACAACTGTAAATGCTTTATTACCTTGAGACAGTTTTGTCTGGTTCTGTCCAGTTCTGGTGGTCAGGGAAATACTGTGTGTTGACTGAATACATATCCATCATCAGGCTAGTTATGGGAGCCACTCTGTGGTACTGGGAGTGACTGAATGATGGCAGCCCCCCCCTCTCCATGATAAACGACTTGTGGTACCCCTAAACTAACACAGGCATAAATCCATTTATAATAGATCATTACATCCTCAAGCAATAAGTCACCACTACAGTTGGTATAAAACAGTTTCTGATTGCCTTGGCAAACGTTCCTTGCTGTAATTGCCGTGAAGCACCTACGGATGCCACCGTTATGCTTCAATGGCTCCATTACTGTAACCCTCTCCTCATGCAATTTTTATTTATAGGAGGGCAAGGAAACACAGAGGCATATAGAGCCTCAATCCAGAATTTATTTGGACATATAAACTTTATTTTTCACATATAGACTTAAAGGAGTTTGAGTTTTACATGGAAAATACGCTTTTGCAACTTTCATATCCCATCACAACTTAAAAATACACGTGTACCTTTTCTTCAGTGTCTACAAATGTTACGAGCGTAAACAAAACTTTTAAAGCCTCAAAATACACTTTTTTTTTTCTGTCACATAGTGTCAGTCATTGTAACCAAGAGCAGTTAATTTAAAGAGTGACAAAAATGTGTTTAATCCAATTGCCACATAAAGGCAGTAGTGGGAGTGACAGTGTTTTAAAAGGAGGTGTCATGCTGCAATTGCCTTTAAGCACATCCTTTCCGTTCTATCAATCGGACCTTCATCTACAGGTAGGGTAGCTTTCACAGAAAGCAGTGATATAGTATTCCACTCACTGATCAGTAGCTCATTTGTGTATCTCTGCAGCTACAGTGTCAACTCAAACTCAATCTCTTTCTCCAAGGATTTTTGGAGCATGTGAACAGGAACTGGAACATGATTTTAGTCCTCACACTAGTCTGAAATGAAAATGTGTCATCCTCTCTGGACAGAACAGGGCCACACAGGGCCTGATTGTTTTTGAATCATCATATAAGTTTAACCATTGTAGTCCTGTAATACGTTTTTTCAAGGGGGACTTGGGACTTGCAGAGTTCTGGGCATCAAAGTTTGTGATCCTTCAATCTCCAAGTGTTGATCTTGCTTCCTGTCCCATCTCCTTTTCCCAGGAAAAAGGGATTGTGCGGCCTGGACCAAAGCCAGTGTGATTGTTAATGCCCATCCTATGTGTGTGTGTGTAAACACACACCTGGCAGCACCCGCTCACAGCTTGATATCCTGTGATTCTGACATCTTGGCAAGTGTCTTTTTGACCCGTAGGGCTGTGAGGCGGCAGGCTGGGCTGTGGGCCCAGCATTCTCCCATCAGCTTTCCCATCAGTCTCAAACACTGAGGAGATACAAAATTATGTTAGGAAGTCTTTCGTGCATGGATATGTGTACATACTGTATATAGCATACGTTGATATATTTTACCTCATCGCTGGTCCATCGGTTAGGAAAGGATGGTCGTAGTCTCTTGATGCAGACAACCTCTCTCATGTCTTCATATGAAGGGTCTGTAGGAACTAAATCGTGGTACGGCAACTGGTATTCTTCAAGGATCCCTACAATGAATAAGACACACTGCGTTCATGGGTTGTTTGATAAATCAAACTAGATACCAACAGTTTTCAAAATCCGTGCTGTAGGGGAAACAAAAATATAGGTTTCATTTCTTTGTGGCAATCTGGCTGGTGGAATGTGCTTGTGTCAAAAAAAGAAAATCAGCCATAAAAAGTACATTTACTGTATTTACCTCCTGAGACACAACGCCGTGCGATCTCCCAGAGAATGAGGCCAAAGCTGTACATGTCGGCCATGATGTACGACTGAAAATGACTTCTGTTCAGAGTCTCTTCCAAAACCTCTGGAGGCATGTAGCGCTTTGTACCAACTCTCGTGTTGGGAGGGATGTCTACCTCATTGGTGTCACTGCAGAGTCAAGAGATCAAAGTAACAATTTAAAATATGGGATGAGTTAGCCGTGCACATTACTGAATCCTTTTGAAATAATATAAGTACTGAAGACCTCTACCAGAGCTTAAATTCAGCCAAACATGGATTTCAAAAGAAGAATTAAAGAGACATATTTCCCTGACACACTCACCTGATAAACTTGACTGCCAGTCCCAGATCAGCTATACAGCAGGTCCCATTTCTTTTCACCAGTATGTTCTTACTCTTCAGATCCCTGTGGGCAATGGCAGGTTTCCCCTGGGTGCCAAAGATCTCGGTGTGGAGGTGACAAAGACCCGACACGGCGGAGTAGGCCAGTCGCAGCATGGCTTTATTGTCTAGAGTGGTTGATTTGAGGTAGTCGTACAAAGAGCCGTTTTCATGGTAGTCGGTGATTAGGTAGAGTTGAGTCCAGGAGCCAGTTCCTTTAATATCAGCAGCTATAAAACCTGTGGATGGAGTGGGCGGAAAATGAAGGCAGTTACAGTAAAGTTTCCGTGTGGCTGGCTGTATTCAACCAAAAGAATGTGGATTTCATAGTTTCAAGTTTGACTCTGAATAACTACAGCAGACATGACGATTCACTTGATTCTGTAAACTTCATTGTTCCAATTGTGTGCTTCGAAACTTCACTGTGAAGATGAATCAGTTACGCTTAATCATAACAGTAGAGCAGAACAGAACCGCTTTATTTTTCAGATTAATGTTTTGCTTTTTTATTCAAAATCTTTTTTTTTTCAGCATGCATGCTGTGCTGAAAGGTGATTTTTCTCATTTGTCGTGCCTGACTTCATTCGTTATTGCTGTGGGAAATTACTTTTGAAACTAAATCATGCAAAAATCAGTATAAATAGCTTTAGCATTTAACTTTCTTTTTAGGTAGCTGAAATGTAGCATTGATTATCCCCATTGCCTGATTTGGTGGATTTGATGACATCAAGATTACAGATCCAATGCTCACTTAAGAAAAAAACGTAGTATCGACTGTGGAAGGCAGCATTTTACATTTCAGCATCTAGTCTGTCTTCTAGTTTACTCGCGAGTGATCTTTTGCCCCTCAACTTAATTACTATGCATCTTGTGGTGTTTAATTATGCAAGCTTTGGTTTGCAGTCTGTTGTTGTCTACTTTATAATTTGTTGTGGTGTATGGTCTCTTGGCTATAATTGATTTGTTTTGGCACTGACTGCAGTGTGGTGCAGCATACTGTAGCTACGAATGGACACAGTCCAACTCCAACAATGACATGTTTTTTTTTTTTCAGTTTTTTAAAACTTTTTGCTACAAAAAAAGAAATAACTAAATCATTTATCAATATGCCCAATTCAGTTATCCATTAGATGATCGTTTAGGATTAGTGCATCTGTCCCTGTGTTGGAGCACAGAGAGTATACTTGGATCGATTTTAAAGACAATTAGAGAGACAGACCAAAATTAGAAACAAAAACTATAAATAAATAACAAGAGGGGAGCAGGATTGGAAGAAATCCAATCTTTCTTACCCAGTATGTTCTCATGTCTCATTAGGACGGTCTGGTAAATCTCTGTCTCTCTGAACCAACTGGCCTCCTCGGTGGTGAAGAAAACTTTAACAGCCACCTTTTCTCCCCTCCATCTGCCCATCGACACCTCTCCATACCTCCCCTTGCCTATCTGCTTCACCATCTGGATCTGCTTGGCTATCGTTCTCTGCACCTGTGGAGCAAAAGGCGGAAAAACGGTTAGCTTAGGTTTAATGTTAGATTAGCTCTTGGATGGCTAATCTACCATGTGTGTTTTACCATATTTAGCTACTTATATTTTAAAATGGAAACCTCAAATTAGGGGCTCAGATGAACACAGGAACTCCCCAGCAAAATCAGGAACGGTGTTTTTGTTATTTGGGCTCTCAACATGCATGAAAACAAACACTGCGAGCTAATTGGAGGCATCAAATCCATCAATATTATCTCGCCATACTCTTCCTATATGAAAATACATGAGACAAAATTTCGCTTTTTAATCTAACAGGTGTTTAGCTGCAATGTGGGTAACTCACCAATAGAGGGAGCCCTGAGCCTGAGCCAGAGCTTTGTGACTGCTCTATCAGGTCCTTCAGGGATTCTCCAGGGGGAAGGTAGGTCTCATCCTGCTCCAGGCCAATACTGTACCGGGGACGAGACTCCTGACGCTTATACCTACAACACAGAATTATTCAGCAAACCCTGTTACACAAGAAAAAAGAGTATCATAGGGAACACAACACCTAAAAAAAAAATATGCACTGTTAAATAACCAGTGTATTGTAATCTTTATTAATCTAAATTAGTGTGTGTTTTATTGTCACAACTAGTTTACCTGAAGTAGCAGAAGACGATAATGGCAACCAGTATAATGCTGCACACAGTGACTGAGATCAACAAGGCCATGTGGTGGATCTTTCCATCTACGTAGACTGGAGAGAGGAAACAGAGAGGTCAAAAGTGGACAAGGTGGTGAGAAAACGCATCATATCACATTTGTCTTTTTTTCTGGTTCCACACTTTTTTGTCAGCGATTCACAAAAATATAACGATTGTATGAAACATATTCTGCTTTAGAAAATAAAACAAAAGCTGAAACAAAAAAAATCAAATCAGAAACGCATATCCCTAAAAGGCAAAAAAAATTCTACCAAGAAGTCATCCTTACAAGTCACTTGAAAGAACCGGTGTACAGTAAATCAAGTACAAATCATATTTCACTCATCAATTTTTCATTTTCTTCAGGCACACACTCTTTTCCCACAAGACCCCCAGTCAACAGCGAGAGGAAGCCCTCAGCCTAGTCGATGAATTCTCTTCCTGATCCGCTATGATAGGGTTTCAGATTGATGACTCTGCCCTCTGTGTCTGCTGTGGCTTGTGATTTCCCTGGGAATCTAGGCTTACTGTGTCTCAAATACACAAAAAGACTCTCATGCTCGCACATGGAGTATAGTGTTGTACACAGCGGAGACCTCGATATTCTCTTGACACCCAGCAGCTTTGGCGAGCTGCAGGGCAGTTTGACAGTAACTCACACTGTCTCCCCCATTTTAGCCATCTTTGACTCCCTGACAATGTCATGATGCCTCTATCTCTAAATCCTTTGTGCCGTAACACCATCAGTCACAGTTCCTGGACCTATCTATATCATTGTCACTGTCACCTGCCAACTGGAGAACAAGTGGCTCTTCAAAATCCGTGGGCAAGAAAGAGTTGTGGAGGGATGAGAGTAGACAGATAAACTTACGAGGTGGTTTGAGCGGTGGCAGTGTAGGATGCAGGTTTTTGTTACAGTAATCTTGGTCAGTACAGCACTCTAGAGATCTCCTTTGACGTGAGTTCCCCGTGTCCTGCAAAACAGAAAAGTGTTGTTGGCACAAAGAAGTCATATAAAGGGGCCCACAAATAGTATATACTCCATATAGTCTTGTTGTTAAAATCATTTTTTTCAAACACAAAGGAGACAACATGCAGCAAAGGGCCACAGGTTGTAATTAAACCCGAGCTGCTGCAGTAGCCTTAGTAGGCGGTGTGTACACTTTTCAAATTGAGCTTTGAGAATTGAGAAAAAACTAAAATCAAAGTTTTGCAAAGATCTGAGACAGAAGATTCAAACACATTTGCACATTTAAATATTCTTCATGCTGTTAGCTTTTGCGCATTACCTGTTGAATACTTAAAACTGCACAGCTCTTTTCATTTAAACAACATATTGTAGATATATTTATAATATCTGCTTCTTGATGTCTGCTTTTAATTCTACTCACCCTACACTGAAACTCTGATCCAACCAGCCCCAAGCAACCTGCAGTCTGGACCGGTACTCCTCCCTCCACCTCCACCATGGTAAAACAGTAACCATCCGTCCTGGGAAACAAAGTTACGGTAAGTAAAGTATCAAAATGTTATGAAAGACATCAACAACACTGTACACATAATCGCAGGTGCATGTACTGTTCTGTTGCAATTATTATTTCAGACTTCAGGACAGCTGAGATGGCTGGCAGCAGTGTAATGTGTGAGAATATGTGTGAGTGTCTGCATACCTGCATGTATTATTGGTTGAATCCTCGGGGCAGTGGTGATAACAGTGACACCACAGTAGTCTTTGGGAGGATGACGCAGGAGCTGTGCTCCCACTAGTCTCCTTCCCACTCTCCGCTGCCTCCTTGTTGGATGCTCTTAGCAGCATACTGTCCAGTATATTGCCTACAAAAGAGATAAAATTAGAAATTTTAGACATTTAGTTGCGCAAGAGACAGGAAAAACATGACATTCATGAATCATAGATTATACAGGGAGAGGGAAGAGCACCAACGCTGCTTAGGTCAGGGATTATACATTATTAATGCCGTCAAATGTATGAACACATGCTGCTAGAGGCTGTTTAAAATAGAGAATATCTGCAAAATATAAATACATATATACTGTATATCTGCAGTAACATAACCAGACTTAGGGGCTTCATCATCTGTCAAGCTTACAGTGGAGTAAGTGGAGTTGTATATGTTGGAAACACTGAAAACATTTGCTGCTACTGCTGTTCATATAGCATATCATAAGCAAGCCTGTAATACTTTAACATGTTTTTTTTTTTTTTTGTGAGTCTGTGTTCCAAGATCTCCTTTTTCGTTTTTTTTAAAATTGTGAATTAATTGTTGCATTATGCCGGTTTAATGATGCCGTTTGTGTGATTCTAATGCTGCTGCCTCAGATGTTCATTCCACCTGCAGGTTCATACGTTTCATGTATTCACTCCCCATTCTCTGCTGTGCTGGTGCTTTCAGGGATGCCAAGACGGCAAATATCAAGTCTTTCCATACTCATGTATTCACATGATAAATCTATTATTCCACATGAGCTGGATGTGAAATATCTCAGACATTAAGCCGCTATACTAGACTATTTACTATGAATGTTTTTTTTTTTTAATAAAATAAAATAAAATGACACAAACATGTAGGAAAAGAACCTTTGAGCTTGAACATCTGATACTGCGAAACACTAACGGCAAATGTTTTTTTATAACTGATACAGCTCTTAAGAACTAGAACGAAACTGTTGTATTCCCTACTTATCCTATTTCAAAAGGGCACCTGTTTGTCACTTGAGGGAAAAAAGGGATCACGGAAGTGTCTTTCCTTCATGGCTTTTAAGATTTTCATTCATTCCAGCATGATCATTGAGTCCAGATGCTTAACAGCTGCAAGCAGAGATAGTCCTTCCTCCCTGAAATAAACTGCAAGCAGATACAGAATCTGCTCTCCTACTCCTTTTTCAATCTTTTGTTCTGAGGTTCAGTTTTTTTTTTCAAGCAGATGGTTCTCACAAAGAATGAAAACATAATGTGCACGCAGTCTGAATGTATGAATCAATCACGTGCTTTTATTTCTGCAATTCTGAGCCATCCTCATAGTGAAAGTGACGTACAGTAAAGCATAAGTGACTGAGACAACCTTCTTAGAAAGCACAAAAATGGTTTCCTATATCAGAACCTACTGTATATCTTTAAAGCTAAGGGGAAAAAATGCATGTGTGCAGAAATGGATGTGTCATGTCCAAAAGTACATAAAAGCCGGCATTGGCTGTGCACTGGGAAACTCCAAATGCTGGCTGCTTCTCATGGGTTTTAGTTTTTCTTGTTGGGGGATAAAAAGCTGGATTGTCCTCAAGCGCAACAAAAGGGTTTTCAGCACAGTCTTCATGAAAAATGTGTGAAGCATATGTGACAGAAGTCACAACATCTGAACACACAACAAGTGGGCAAGACACAGTTAAACACTCTTCATGACTAATGCGACCGAGTGGCAACACGGCCACTTTGAGATCGTAGAACGGAATTGCCATTTCACAATCTATGCTCTATTCTTAGCTCATGTGGTCAATCACATAAAACGCTTTTGTTTCGACAGTACTTGTCTGCTGTGTAAAAGCTCAGAGGCAGGGAATTTATGTTGTGGATTTTTATTATCTGAAATACTTGCATTTCACTTTTCAGCTTTGAAGTTAACTTTTATCTTTTTGAATTTGTGTTAATCCTGAGCAGGTCCTCAACACCGAATTCAACAATATTTTGTTGAAATATTATAATGAAATTGCTGTGCATCTGTATTGTCTTTGATAGAATACTCCTTTATGAAACATAACCTAAAAGCCAGCTAGCTAGCATAAAGTCTTGTTTTGGTGGTATCTCAAGTGGGGTGTGGCTGTGAAAGGCAAGGTGCACTTCACATTCAAATGACAGAGTGGTCTGTATGTTGCATATGTTCTGTTAGACAGGACAGTACAACAGTAAGCAATGAGGGCTGATTGTGTGCTCACTGAACATGAAGACAATCTATAAAGAAACTCAACTCGGAAAAACAAATTGGATGAGATGGAAACTTGGAAATGTGTTGTATATTTTCAGGGTGGTTATGTGCTGTCAGTCAAACGTCAGATAATGGGTGGTATCTTCTCTTTCATCTGAGCTCAGCTGTCTTTCAAAAAAACATCAAAGAACTTCCTCTAGGGACCAACGCTTAAAGCTCTCTAATGGACTGAAACGCACACATTACTATACGCATAACCCAAAGAATGTATGCACATGTACATGAAAATTTTCTCTGTCTCTCTCTCTCTTCTGTCACTTATATTTTATGTGCTTTGAAAGATAAAATACTGCAGCCTGTCAGTTCTATTCTTATCTAATGTTGAATTTTCTCCTTTGTCTTAGATTCAAGGATCAAATGCTCTTCAATAGCTGTACTTGTTCATCTCATTCAAGTCGACTGTGATGAATGTGAGCATGCGTCAACAATTAAGGCACCTTCTGATGTGAGTTGACATGGTTGGTTTTCTATCCTGTAGCTGTCATTGGTAGTACTTTCATCAATAAGGAAGTGTGTGCTGTATTAAAAGATTTGAGTCTGTCTCATGTAAAATAATCCTTCCTCGTCTTAACACAAAAAAAATAAGAATTCACAAGCGCAGCTTCACTAGGTTTTTCATTCGCACACACAAAAAAAAACTACAAACAAAAACTATGAATAAAAAATTATTCCTTTCAAGCAAGCACAGTCATTTGTCATCAAAGTTTCTGTGGTACACACTGATAATGTGTTGACAATGCTGCAAGAGAGGGACGGTGGGGTTTAAAGGGGTCACATTAACAATCGACCAATTTGAGAGAAAGGGAGCGATGAAGAGTAGGAGGGGGAGAAGAAAGGGGGAATTAACAAACGAGAAGTGACAGAGCTGCGGGGAACTGGTGGGCAGTTTAGCAGCACACAGAGGGGACAGAGCAGAGGCCACTGGCCTTTTCCACCCTTTCTCTCACTCTGCTCCCTCCCTCCCATCACTTACTCCGTCCTGTTCCCTAATGCTCACTCACTTCGTGTCTCACTCGATGCCAACCTCTCTCTCCCCCTTTCTTCTTTGTCCTATATCTCTTTCTTTAGCCCCTCTGTGCCTCTCTACCCTTTTTTCTTCCCCCAGTTAAACCAGCTCATGTTGTTCTCTTTTTTTTTCCTCCTCCACTTCCCCCCCCCCCAATCTCTTACACAGCTTTCTTCTTGCACCTCACTTTTTCTCCCTTCATCTTCCACTTTCTTTGCCCCGTTCTCCTTATGCGAGTCCAGCGGATAGTCATGTGATGTGCTGCTGTGCTGTTGACAAAACACAAAGCCTTTCTCACCCATCCTGCACCTGGGATCCCTGGCTACTGGTCTGTGTGTGCGCATGCATGTGAGAAAGACAGTGGGAGAGAAAAGAAAAAGCCACAACCGAGCAGAATGCTTAATTCATTCATGCTTCTTGCACAAAGTTAACTTTGAGTCTTAGGTGAGATGTCTGATTTAATACCAGCAAATATTACAGTAATCTACATAACAAAATGTGTAACATACACGCTTTCTATGCCAGTCTTTAGTTCATCTTATAGCCTTTCTGTGCATCTGTGACTTTTTAATGCTATCATATTATTAAAAAAACATTTGGGTAGCAGTAGCTCCACAAATCCATCGCTCATGTTACAAAGAGCTACCGTTATTTGCATCTTTCCAGTACACTGAAATACTTTATACTACCTGGCGACTGAAGCGCATATTCTTTTGACACTACTATATCATCAGTAGAATAGCATTATCCTCAAACTGTAACACTGGCTGCTTTTTGGCTCTCTGTTGTCTCCTGACTGTTTGGAAATGTCAGGCATGTGAGCGAGTCATCTGAGGTGATCTGTTTCTTTGTATTTCAATCCATTTCATCTTAATACATTTTTGTTTTTGATTCTCTCCTTTTTATTTGGTTGTTGTTGTCTTTTACGTTTTACTATTATTTATTATACTTTGGATACAGAGACTGCTGATATTTTACATTGGTAAGGTAATGTGCAGTTTGTTCTGTGAGCCTGTCCCATCTGTCTGTGGGAGGAAGAGCGACCAGGGTCAAATACTGTGTTTTAGAAAGTAGGAAGGCTCTGACCCTGCATGTTCGTCAAATCTTATCTTCAAGAAAAAAAACATTCCCTCCTTGGAGATGAAAATGTATTTAGTCTTAGAGCTGTACGATCGCACACACATACATTCTGGCTAAGGCAGGGAAGTGTATAAATTGTCAGATCCTGTTCCGTAGAGAGATAAGGCAGATTTTCATTATAGAATATATTCTTGGATGTTTGAGGGGGCATTTGTAACACAGGTGAAGGAATATGAGAATAAACTTTAAGTATAGGAAAATATTGCTCCTGGCTGTTAGGTGCGTCCCCTGTAAAAACCTCCACTGACCAATGGGGATCCAGTCCAAACCTTACTAAGTACCACCAATGTCAAAACATGCTGCAAGTCAAATCTGTGCTCTGAAACTGGCCGAATTTCCAGGCACGTCACTGACACCATAATTGTTTCAAGCTCTTTCACCAAAATGGCCTTTATTCAGATACCAATATGAGCTTTCAGGTCTCCCCCTATAGGCCTTTTTCAGGCTTGATGGCAGGATATAGGGGCCACTGTAAACATACAATTAACAACGGTGGCCCCACGAACCCCCATAAGCCCAAAGGCCTCTTTTCAACAGATGCCGCTTTGAACAAACTGAAACTCAAAGAGAGAGAGAGAAGAGGACAGATATTTGGATGGACAGTGAGGATAGCAGTGAGGGAGAAGGATATGGTGCATGAGATGGCAAGATGAAGATGAGATATAGAGGAAGATAGACAGACAAACAGACAGGGGGGAACAGAAAGAGAGAGAACATATTCATTAGTTATCCTGACCATGTCAAACAAGGCCTACCAGAAAAGCCCTTTCACTGAGCCCATGTAAACACTACCCGCCTCCCCCTTCCACTTAAGACACACTCATTTGACAACACTGCTCCCTTCCTGCCCCCTTCTTCCCTCTAAGTAGCAGTTCATCTTGCTGGTGTTTGACAATGTCGTCAGTACAGTGAAAGAAGCATGGGAGGTGAAAGGTTTTCTTTTCTCTTGTGCTCCCTCTCTCTCTCTTTCCTTCCATGTACTTTCAGTGCCCGGTCTTATCTCCGTGTTCTTCTTCCTGTCAGTGTTATGATGAGTCCAGCCATCCCACATGTGCAGGAATGTCTTAATGAACCCCACTTTGTGATCTGGAGGCTGGGAGGCTGAGGTCGTCTCGCTTGCTGTTTTGGCTAAACAGACTTTGAAATTCAAATCGTCTTGCCTCAGAGTCCTGTGATGAATCGCTCTCTCTCACACACAATTTTCTAATCTTAGCTGCTTATTTAACCATGATAACTTTACACCATTATGAGGTGCAGGAGCAAATCACAGTTAGCAATATTCTATTTCTTTTTGCAATTATGGAAAACCAATACATAGTGAAAACATACTGATGCTTATAAAGAACTAGCCTTTACTAAATGCTTATTTAGCTTCTCGAACTCTAGCTTAGAGTCACACAGTCTTATAGTTTCAGTTGTATATATTGTTGCCTTGAGGGCAAGAAGAAGTTATCCATCATTATTCCTCCACCTTATTTTCTCATAGAACTTTTCCAAAGAAGCCCATTGTGCTGTTTTCCCTCTTCTACAGACTTCTTACACCACCTTGTGCCTTTCTCCTCTCACATTTTAACACCACTTTATTCATGCAGTCTCCAAAACTCTTTTAAACACAAGTAGATATAGAAGAGGTCGGCAAACTACCTTTAATGTAGGGAGCAATATGGTTACTTCCATTTGAATATAATGAAATGATTTAGTCAATTCAATCGATCAATCTGTTGTCTGAGAAGCACAAATACGAATAAAGCTTTGTACCTATCCAACAACCAGGACTGAGATGGACCACCTAGTAGCCAATCACCAAAATATGGAAGTAATGTCATGTGGCTTTGACAATATAGCTTATAAAGATGTTTTCTTTAGCAAAACCAGCACAATAAAACTATTGAGAGGAGAGATATGGGAGGCTGTTGGAGCTGCTTTCAGCCCTTCTGTCCTCTAACACAACAACATCATCAACAGCTCTTCAAACATTCCTTCATTATGTCACCCCGATGAATGATGCAGTAATGAGCCAGTGCCAGTCTCTGGTTATACAGCTGTCATCTGCCAGCTTTATGCTGTGACCAGTGGGGTGTGTGCGTGTGAGTGTGTCCCCTTTCATGGGGAATGAGTGACAGGTACACAGGGATTCGGGCACTCGGAGTTCATTCAAGGCGGCCCTCAGCGTTCCCTTTAGAATACAAGGAAATGATGAGACAGTCCTTGAAGGAGGTGAGAGAGAGCAAAGCAAAGAAAAGAACGAAAGGATACCAGCTGGCCTCTCCATCAAAAGCTTTTTTTGCTCCTTCTCATGGCCATCTGTGGGCTCCTACCGATAACAAAACAACTCACATGAATTCACAGAGACCCGGCATCCGGCTTGATCAGTGAGCTGTGGCTGTGAACTGTAAGAATTTCTGATGCTGCTGGTTCAAATCTGGCTCATAAACTTTGTCCTGATTTGACTACAGCCAGAAGGATTTGTCCCACACACAAAAAAGGCAAAGTTATTTGGCTATGTTGTTTCTGGTAATGTTGCAACTAAATGAGCAGAACTTCACTATGAAAATAATGGATTTATAGATGTCAGAAATGTGTTTATTTAGAAAATAGTTGGAGATAGCAGACCTCTACGAAGGCAAATAGCCTTCTATGATATGCAATCTACAAGCACAAGCACTATATATGCCTGTACTACAACTGACTTAGCTCACAATATTAACTTAATTTATGTATCTGACTCATGATTTGGATTCTTCATTGGCCCACGCTACACCTTTCCGCCAACTTTTAGAAGAAATTTATGAACATCGGGCTAGTAGTTTTTCCATAATCCTGCTGACAAACAAAGAGCACCAAAAACATCCTCCTTGGTGGTGGTAATGACACATGCTGTACCTCTAAAAAACGTTAAAACTGAATTCCAAAATCAGTACCTTGAAGCGTTTTATGTAACCATGACAATAGCTGGGTGATGAAAATATTTACTTCAAAGATCAAATGTTCAAGTTAAACAGAGGTGATGCATATTATGCAAAGAAGATGGAAAATGTCCTCCTACATCTCTTTTCAAACAATTCCTGCGGAAGACAAATGAAGCTACGAGAAGCACTGGTGATCTCCTGCAGATCCCTTAAAGCAGCTGCTCTTCTCCGCCATCAGACAGATGTGTATGTCACAAAGGAATGCTTTACCACATGCAACAGCATACAGCAACGGCACGTACAGTGCCTGTCGCAATGTCAGTTTATTAGTGCAACACAAAATGCTCTATTTATGGCCAACACATAACAATATGCATTGTCAAGGTGAAATTTAATCTATGTCCCTCAAAAAGAAGTTGATAATAATTCTTGTTTACTCTAAATAACTGTAAATAAAGCAGATATCCAGCAGGTTCTAATAACCAGTGTTTTTTTCTTTCTTTCTTTTTTATTACATTTGCTCAATTATGGCTGAAAAATAACCAAAATTGGTGTTATGAAGCTATCCAATTTCTACACACAAACAGGCGTAACATCTGCAGTAAGCCGCGGTGAATGTGGCAATTACTGATATCAAATGAACTGTTAATTAACTTTTACCATGGTGGTTTCTTGGAGAGTCATGCTCTGTAACATTTTTGTACTTATTGTTTTTGTACTTTTTTTTTTGTCTTGTGTCCCTGACTGCAAGTTAAGTTTCCCATCCGGGACTAATAAAATGGCTGAATTGAACTGCTCCCACTGTCTGAAAGCCTTTCTTTCTCCTTGTGGACGTCTGCACAAACATGTTTTTCAACAGCTTCCAAACAAATTTATCCTAACCACAAATCAGATCCACAGCCTTCAACATGTGGTTTCTAATGCAAACGCATATTCCCCAAAACACTTTAAACTGAGTGTGAGATCCAGTGTCCGAATACAGCATACTTGGACTATGATGCACACCCATCACATACTGTGGAGTAATAAGTAGCATTGGGTTACAATACACACACCCTCACAGTCCATTCAAACTTGGCAGCTATTTTTACCATATTGGATATGCTATTCTCATGATAT
Organism: Argyrosomus regius; assembly: GCA_946959425.1. Taxonomy (NCBI): domain Eukaryota; kingdom Metazoa; phylum Chordata; class Actinopteri; family Sciaenidae; genus Argyrosomus; species Argyrosomus regius. Next base: position 10,604,891 of record OX336890.1, read on the forward strand.
CATCATGTGACTCATTGTTCCATCATGTGGGTATGCAAAAATCACGCCTATAACCTGATAAACAATAGTCACACACATGCCAAGTTGATAGTTGGCTGTGGAAAATATAACAGCACAAGTTTAGAATTCCACACAGACGTCCTCAGTGTGTATAAACCAGAGCAATTAACAACGCAGACGCTCTCTCACAAACTAGAAGGTGGTTTTGAGAAATGGACAATGACGACATAGTGGAGATACTTTGCATTTTTGGGAGATCTAATCTTTCACTGCTACAAACAGGAGGATTGAAGTCTAGTCATATGATGTCACCTTTTTTTGAATGTCTATGTGAGACATAAAAAAAGCCAGACATAGACAAGAATACAAGATAAAGAAGAGAGATTAAATATGACTGAAACTATTCGTTGACCGCTCTTCAGGTGTGCAAAGTGTCTCTGTAGCGAGCTTCATAAAGTTGGAGGGTTTTAAAGAGCAACATCGACCAAGATCACCACCCTTAAACTAGACTTTTGTTTTAGTCAAACTTTATCGCTTCTCAAATAAACCGTGTTGCTACGGTTGCATCTCGTGATTTAACACATAATGCAGGGACACAAATACACATTTTCTTCCTGGCAGGCTGAGAAATTGTCCCACTTCAAACCCACCTCAACTGCATGGTTTCCTTAAATAAATACTCCAAGTGACAGAAACTTCAAATACACAGCGCACACACAACATTAAGGACAAGAAAGTGTTCCAGGAATCGAGGGAGATGAAAAGTTTCAAAGATGTAGATTTGGTTCTCGAGGCAACATTGACTTAAATGAAATACTAATTCAAAGGTCAAATGTGAGCCTGGATTTAGTAAAAACCTTATTGGCTCAATGGGCAAACTGCAGGTTCCAAATATCCAGTGTACAAGTTTAACTTTGTTCAATTGGTATGCACACAAATAGCTTGATTACAGCGAATGCTCAGATTAAGATAAGAGTTTGATTAAGTTGTTTACATAGTTTGCAGTAACACAACATACACAGTAACCCAGGTCAAGCTGTTTTTGTACTAATACAGTGCTGATAAGGGACAAGAAGATGTATTGAAAATGTACTTTAGAACTTTTCGACCTTGGTAAAACAGACATAGAGCACCTTGACACAAGCGGTGGTTTAAGATTTCAGTTGTAACATGAAAGTTGTTCCTCTGTTTGTCTCAAGCATGACTGAACACCATCTAGACAAGATGAAGCCTCTTTATAGGAGACAAATCTGTATGACCAAAAGACTTTACATCCTGTATAGATATCCTATGACCTGGATGAGAATTTTCATCCTTGACTCCTGCACTGTGGTGGCAATTAAAACAGTGAAATACATGCAATCATTTCCTGACCTCTAACTTGAGATGCTTAGCTCCATTGATTTTCAGAAGGTGTTTTCTAGACAAGTTAATATTGATATTATTGAAGTCACTTTAAGATCATATTTGCCTACAGCCTAGGGTTACAACCAACCGCAATCTCACTATCTCGCTTTTTCTGCACCACACTGAATCTTTTCTTATACACTACTGCCTTTCCCCCCCCAATCATTTCAACTTCCTCCATCCACAGCCTCATCCGGTGCTGCCATTTAGAGTTATTTAAATTTAGAATATGAATCGCAGGCTCTGTCAGGGTTTCATCGAGTATCGAGTCACGCCGCCAAATACAAATGTGGGTTATTGTTTGTATAAATGATTTAAACCTTCTGACTGGATTCATATCATGGACATGTCACTGTGCATATCAAACTAAAAGCTCCACTGAGCACACACACACACACACCCACACACAACAAGTGTGTAATAAGATACCAGGTACTATAATTTCTCTTTCAGGGTACATCTCAACCCCAGTAGGGGCGATCAAAACACTGTCAGTTAGCAAAACCTCAAGACACACACACACACACACACACACTCGCTTGAGCCCTGACACACACACACAATCATAGTCATGCAGAACTAATAGCAACTGACAATGATTGCTTGGGCTGAATGATAAATGGACAAAATCTGAATTTGAGACGTCCGGCACAACGACAAATCTGTGTGTAGGTGAGTGCCTCGCTGTGTGCCTGTGGGAGTGTGTTAGAGTGTGTTAGTGTGTGTTTGTGAGTAGAGGGAGAGCTGATGGTGTTAACATTACAGCTGCCATGTGTTTATTTCCCAGAATTCTGGTCTGTGGCGTCTCAGTCATCTCCACAGGCTTAAACAGTCACTTTCCATCCATTTACAGCCTGTATGTGTGCATGTGTATACAGTGTGTGAATGTGTGTATGCATACTGCCTGTGTGCGTGTGTGTGTGTGTGTGTGTGCGCGCGCGCTATGGGTGTATATTGACATAATTCCCATTAATGTGTGGATAATGTGTGGAATGTGGACATTAGTGTATATTTATGTAACATCCCTGACAAGAACGCGTCTCTGCATGTATCAATGTACGAGTCCCTGCTTTGTGTGTGTGCCCGTGTGTGTTTGTGTAAGTGTACGTGTGTTTACAGTTATATGCGTCCCACTGTCTGCTCCGTGTGATTAGCTTCCCATTAACTAAGTCACATATCACCCATCAGTGGCTCCAGGCCTCCTCTGTACTATCTCACTGGACAAACATGCTGTCAGCTAGGTCTGTTCACACACACACACACACACACACACACACACACACACACACAAATTCAACATCCACTCCCATCTGGACAACCATTAGGTACCTATCATAGCGTATGATGACTGCCTGTATTGCAAAGCCATTTGCTTGAAAGTGGGCACACTGACATCCACAAATGACCCTAAATTACAGCCTGTGAATTTATTCATTTTTCACTGCCACATTAAAAGTAGCTGATTCATTCACCTCTCTTTGTTCACTCTCCTTTCCTGTAATTAACTAATACACAAAATGATAGCACATTTGTAAAGGTCATGAGGCAATTTAATTTAGGCGCACGCAAAACATCTTTTAATATGCCAGTAAGAGCAATCTTAGTCTGAAAAAAAGTTTCAGATATCAGCCTTAAAAAGGTCACATATTTCGGAAATATTTTAAATTATAAATTAGGTCTTGGTGCTATATAAATAAAGTACCAAATATCTCAATCAATGGAGAAATGCACGTAGCTCATATTCAGAAACCTTCTATTCAGGAAGCCTTTTAATAGGGCATCAGCACAACTGTAAGGCTGTGATGTCACAGGTATGAAGATAGCAAGTGACTGTTGATGTCAGGTGTTTTTTTTTTTTTTTACCCTGGAAGGTCAAACTGTTTTTGGACGCTGTGGCGTTAAAGTTCAAAAAGCACAGTTTGGGTTTCTTAAGAGACTTCACGTTGTTCTGTTTTGCACGGAGGAAAATAAATGATCAGGCTCCTATGTCTGGACTATTTTGAACGTAACACGCAGCGCACGGAACATTAAGGAAAGTTTAGCGTGTCAACCAGGTCGCTCCTGGGTTAAAACCCTCAGTAGCTCTGTAATAGGATAAGCTCCTTTAACAGTACCTTCTTATGGATATCAAAACACCGGAAATGTATAAATCCTTGGACCTTTAAACTGCTGTTGTGTCATAGTCTAACTGTTAAGTGGAAAGAGAGAGTTTAGGGGAAAACTTTATTTCCTAAAGAAAAAGAGAATTTACATTTCCAACATCCCTCATCTTACATCTCCTCCTCTCTCCTTCAACAATTCCACCTCTTCCGTCTATATCTCAACACAAAGTTAAATGCCAAAACAAGGCGCAATTACTCTCTCTGTGCCCGAATCACCCTTCCCCATCCAAAAAAAAAAAATGTTCCAGGGGCTGAGAGCGGGTGGAGGGATGGGTATTATGTGAAGGGGGTGCGAGTGCATGGAAAACCCTAAGCCCTTTATAGTCCCAGCGCACTGTGGCTGTGACAGCCAGCTCTGCTCTGCTCCGCTTCACCTGTTATCTGTCCATCACTGTATTGTGTTGCACTGTACTGTGTTGAGAGCTCTCAGCTCACACAATCAAGAGTTTTAGGACTGTACTTACAATACCCACAACAACTTAACATTTTGTCTTTAAAAGGTTATGTATGACTTCTATATTCAATATGTTTCCAAAATGTACTTTTTTTTTCTATGCAGCAACACAGGTAGATTCAAATGCAGGCTTCTCTACCCCAAATACAACAAAATAATAATAACTAGTGTCCCCACTGCCAGTACTTCTTTTACATATTACATCAATTTCCCATGTCTTAAAAATAACCAATCACAAATACAGACTCTTAAAAACACAGCTCATTCTTTGTGTCCTTACTCGCTAACTCTCGCTCTCTCTCTTACACACATACACACACACACACACACACACACGTATAACTTCCCCTGCTCCAGCTGTGTCTTAAGAAGTCAGGGCCAGACCGGTAATCTGACTGGGATAGAAGTTACTGGATCTGTATCCATTACAGGATGTAATACCCTTCAGTCCCAAACTCTCCACACTTCCCCTTACCTTCCACCTTTCAGAGGTCATTTCAAGATCACTTTTTCCCCCTCAAACACACAACTGAGTCAAGCATGGCATATCAGGGACTCATATTTATGTCATTACTTTGTCACTGAACCCCTATATCCTCAACTCATGCCACCACATTAGCGTTTTGGGTCCTGCCTTGTTAACCCTCACCCGTTCAGACACTCCCATGGGGCAGACTGTGGTTTGTTGCCCCCGGCTGTGTTAAAGAAAAGGTTTTAGGCATCACACAGAGAAAATAAAAAGGCTATATCTAAGGTGTGAGTTTACTTCAGGACACCAACAATTTGTTTTTAACAAGCTGCAGCAACACCTCACCTCTGTGTTTGAGCTTTACAGCCAGCGGATCAGTAGTTCTAATGAGGTATCAGTTTCCACCGAGGGAACTCAACACATCCTGTCGGGAAGCTTCGAGACCGAGGAGCAAAAAGCGCTACCAACGGTTTGGTACAGTGAGTCAGTTCTCACACCTTCTGTCTCTCTTTTCTCAAAACCACTTTTTATTTAGAAATGTCTCAGTCAGCTTTTCATGAGGATGATAGTTTTGTCAATGACTTCCTGAGAGCTGAGAGGCTCTGAATGGACTACGTTGAATGCTTTTTAAGATCAGTAAATGCAAATAATAAAAGCACGCATGCTGTCTGTATGTCGAGTACCTGTTCAGCCTATTCATTTTCTGAAAAACGAACATCAGACACCACAACACTAAGAGTCCACATATGGTCTCTTTTACACCATGGGAACACAGTTTTGAGTAATCAGTCCTTGTGTGAAGTAAACAGCAACTCAGTGAAACCTGGAACAATCAAGCAGGTGTTCAGTAAGACACGCACACACAAAAGGGGATAAAGAAGGCAGATTTTGCCAACAACTTTGTGACAACTAAAAACAGATCAGTGTGAAATGCAAGTTCAAGAGTGGTACAATACATTCTCAGCAGCGTCTAATGTGAGAAGTGGTTGTATTGGCTCAAAGCTGGGTAGGTGTTTTATTCTGTAAAAACAAAAACCTGAAATTCTGCAGAGAGCAACAGAGTCTCATTAGCAGGCAGTGACAAAAGCAAAGCAACTGGCAGAGCTTTGACTGTGAAAACTGATACAGCAGTGCTTATTTCCACCAAGGACAATGAAATGTAAGCTATCACGCTCACTCCTCACTTCCCAGAACTCACATTGAAGGCTGCAGCCTGGCGTAGGTGGAAGGTCACAGGAGATCTGTGTGTGTGTGTGTGTGTGTGTGTGTGTGTGTGTGTGATTTATAAAGTGCTCATTCCCTATGCTCTCATTTCTCCTTGAAGAATAATGAACACATCGTCCTTTACTTGTTTGCTCCAGAGACAATCGCCTAGACATGCTGTAGGGCAAACTGTGACCTTCATGCAGACACAACACTGAAGCTGTCTACTGCCCGTCTAAAACCTGTAATGACTCTAGTTCACCTGTGGCTATAGGACCTGGAAACAATAGCTGACCAAGTCTAGACTTACATTTGCCTTACCGCGCATCATGTGCTGTTTTACAGTGGCGGGGACAATACAGCGAGTAAAAAGCAGACAGCAAACAAGAAAGTGAGGTACAGAGAGTCAGATAAATAAGATCTCATCCCTCCACCTGCTCCATCTTTTTCTTTTTCATACAGTTTTTCAGAAAACAAATATTTGCCTGTTGAGTCACAGCTGAAACTGTTGCCAGGACAATTAATCATCTGTGTGTCAACCAATGAATGAGCTTGTTGCTGGTCCAATCAATCATCTACTTGTCAACCAATGAATGAGGCTGTAGCTAACAGGCCTGGGGCGAAATGATATTTGAATACAGTTTAACTGCTTGAGCACACACACAACTTAAACGATCAAATATCATTTAGGGTGTGAAATAAGACGACACGCTCAAGCTGTCTGGTTTTCAAATTCATATATCGCTGCATTCAGCTGAGGCCAAGCTTTGTTGTTTAACACCAGAAAAAGAGCATCTACGTTGAAAAAAATAAAATGTTGCATTATATGTTCATCTTATTTTGTCATAATTTATTACTTATCTACTATTTTTATTTATTAACTTATGCAGGCTGAGCAAAGAGAGCTTAACTCTGTCAGCATAAGGCCTTAAGAAAAATATTCAGTGAGTGTTTCAACTCAGATCTGGAGTCGAGAATTAGTTTCACCGACCTACAGGTGGCGCACTTATGTTACATTGTATTTAAATGGACTGAAACGTGACATCCCAACACCTGACACCAAATCCAGTTATGGAGATTCGATTTATATTCCATTTACAATAATAAAAGTATAAGAGATTTTTTTTAAGTGGTGGGGGAAAAAATGTATATGAGCTTGATATTAAATCAAAGACATATTATGAAAACAAGAAAAAAAGTTGGTAGAGGTCCAACTTTAAGTCAGATTTCACATACGTCTTCTTTGGCAGCTGTTCTACAGCTTCTTAGACAGAGCAGTCAGTGTTGCCATGAGTCTGAAACGCTCAGGCAATTTTTATGTTTCTGTCCATGTGTACTCATGTGTTCATGGCATTCAAAAGGACTGTTCCTCCCAAGGCTGGGCTTTAAGTGATACAACGGCATCTGCGAGCACATGGAGTAAATCAAAAGAAGAGGGTGACACAGCATGGACTCCATAGGAAAGCTGACTCTACTGGTGACAATGACAGGAAAGATGGACGAGAAAGAGGGGATGACATGCAGCCAGAGGTCGCAGGACGACCTCAACACATAGCGCACTGAGTATGAGGTATGAGCCTTTGCTGGCTTAACTTCAGGGCTCCCAGCTGAAACAATCTGCGACGACTTTAAATAGACCAACAACAAAGAGAGAAAAGAAAAACACGAGCAGACACTATCACTCATAAAAACGACTGTCTGTGTTCTACAGTGCATTATCATTTAAATTCATTCAATACTGCCTTTTGGAATCAACGATTGATAAGATAATCTACAGAATTACTGTGCCACGGTAGTTCTTTATGTGAGGAAAAACCTGTGTGAAACCCTAATGACACACATCACGGCACTAAACATAACATGCTATTAAATCTGACACGTTCTCTCTCCAACACTTCGCCGATCACACCCCACAGATACCAAACATGGTCACAGACAAAGCGGCTGATGCGGCTAATGGTAACAATGTCGGTCCATGACAATATATCTGTCTGTCCGTCTGAGAACAACAAACATGTTGTGACTGAAGATGTGTAACTAAATGTCAGAGCAACTATAGAACTGCTAAATAAGTGTGGAAATGACAAAGTGATCAGATAATCAACAACCTAGCACTCCTCAAGCCCTTGTAACTTAACTTATATATTTACAGTCAATAGAAAGGGCTCCACGTTAAGAGGTTGTTGTTGATTAACCATGTTGATATGATATGAAAATCTTAAATCAATTAGCTAATTGTTCTATAATAGTGTTTTTTTTAATTACTTTAAAATCCTATATTTGACAAACAAATAATTAACAAAATAAAAAAATATTGTAAAATGATCTAATCTGGGACTTTTATGAGCTGCTGGCCTTCATAAAATCCAACACATCTTGATGTGATTAACATTAAACATGAATGGTTCCATCATGTAAAACAACCACATACATATCATATGTTCAGGATCATGCCTACATCAGTTGCTACGTATTTGGAGCTGATTTTTCAAACCGCCTGTCATCACGAGTTGCTTACACACTGCAGACACTGCATAGCAGAGCACAGATTTAAGCTGCAACTTTTAAAAGTAACACACAGGTATCCACAAAATGTACAAGTGTCAAGATGTAAAACACGGAATAGAGAGAACACAAACACCATTACTGATTGCATTGAAGAGAAGAGAACCCACGACAGAAAGTTTAAAAAAGAAATTCAACAGCTTCATCAGAGCAACGTCACAGCAAAGTTTGGTAAAAGCAGCAGCAGTGTTGTGGGCACAGCTAGAGAAAGTTTGCAGTAACTCACCGTGTGCTTGTGCGTGAAGTGAAAACAGTCCAAGCAACAGCAGAGGACTCCGGCTCCAGAGACAGAGAGAGAGACAGCGCTTCAGCCTTTCTCCCTGCACTGGCATGGTAGAGTCTGCCGCTCCGCTCCTCTATTCCCCCCTCTTCAGTACACTCCACACGACAGGGTCCGCCACTCGCACACACTGGCTCTCCCTCCGAGTGTGTGTATGTATGTGCAAGAGAGAGGGGGAGAGAGAGAGAGAGCGAGAGAGAGAGAGAGGTAGGGAGGGGGCGGGGGGGGGGACACTGGGCATGCAAGCTCCTGTGTATGTGTGTGTGTCCACCGCAACGTGAGAAAGTCCACACCACACAAAACACACCAGCAGCGGCAGCAGCAGTTGCAGTTGATTGTCCTCCGACCCGGTCTGACAGTAGCAGCCCAGCTGAGAGAGAGAGAGAGAGAGAGAGAGAGAGAGAGAGAGAGAGAGAGAGAGAGAGAGAGAGAGAGGAGAGAGAGAGAGAGAGAGAGAGAGAGAGAGAGAGAGAGAGAGAGAGAGAGAGAGAGAGAGAGAAAATGGGGGAGTTTACTTCACTTGCCTAGTAGGGAGGGCTGACCCACTCACACACACGGGGAGGGAGGACATGGGTGGAAAGAAAACGGGGGCAGGGAGCAGACAGGAGCAAGATGGGGTTTAGTAAAAAGTAGAGGGAGGGTGAGGAGGATATTGAAAACAAGCAGCAGGATCTGAGGGATTCAGCACCTTAAACGGCTTGCTGATAACCGTTTCAACTTTTCATTTTCTGTTGGAATTCGTTGAACAAGGTGAAAGTGGAATGAGGAGTTGATTAAAGCCACATAGATGTTGTTGATTTAAGTTGAGCAACTTCTTAAGTGTATGTGAACTGAGCAGCACTCGGGGGGGAAAAAACATGAATATAAACAAGGAAAAGAAAATGACAGGGTCAATAAATAACCACAGTGACATCATGTATTTAAACATCATAAAAACATAATTCATCATTCTTTGCATTATTACAGTGGGTCCTGATTTGTGTTTGCATATCAAAATCTTTCTAAAGAAATATCTGCAAATGAATACAGAATCTGTAGGCGGTGGATTTAGATGAAGATTTAGGCACCAGAAGCGTTCTTTGTTTCTGTTTGTAGTCCAAGTAGTATTGACCAATCACGTTTGTGTTGGCTTTGGTGCAACAGTCCATGTGGAGAGCAAAAGAGGCAGAACGCATTGGCTATTGTCTATTACATTCATATGCCGATAACTGTTAATAGAGAAGAGCACCTCTTGTCATTTTTGGCTCATCGAATTGTTAATTGTAATACTGGTTGTCGCCTACAGAGCTTAAATCATCGTCGGGCGATAGCCAGTGGGTAAAATATAAGTAAAAGATTTTATATTTTAAAATCTTTTACTTATATTTTACATTTCATGTTTATTGCTGTTTGCACCGGGGATAAGAGGGAAACGCAATTTAAATTCTCTGTATGTCCTGTACATATGGCAGCATTGATAATAAAGTTGACTTGACTTGACTTGATATTGTAACTGCATATTCTAACTGTGGATACCTGTGGATGTGTTGTCAAGTGTATGTTCAAAGCCACCAGTATGAACACTGTAGAAATCTACCCTCTGAACGCCCTAACCTGCAGCCCAAGTAGCAAAAGCAATTACGAGTAAACTCCCATTTCAAGTGTGCTAAAACAGATTTCAATTTATCATCTTGATACGTGAAGAGGTTAAGTTTGTATTGTAATGTCCTCATGTCTGCTGACGGGAGCAGACCTGTGCAAAACATACAACAAACTGCACCGAAGTTTATCTGACTGGTTTCTCCACTCTCCTTTTATTACCTGCAACCAAGGTTTCTTTCAAGACATGAGAAAATACAACTAATTAGTTTGAAAATGAGACACCTGGACTCTAGACAACCTTTGACAAAACATCTCTTCACACACTGGTGTCCTGTTAACAAATCAGGTAGCTGGCAAAAGACACTTTAAAGGAGCTGTTAGAGATTACATCACCATTGCCTGGAGCTTTTATACTAATAAATAAATGGGTTGAGACAGTCTAATAGACCATTTCCTTTTCAGAGCTATCCTGTTGCCTGTGAGGCATTTACTATAGACACAACTGCATGTGTATGTGTGTGCTGAGAGCACTTTGCTTGTAGTATAAAGCATTACAGACCTGAAACAGCAGCTACCCCCGAACACAAAATGCCCATTTCTAAGTTTTGAGGTTAAATAGACGGGGCAAACAGTTTTTGTTTTCATGTTAATTTGTCTCGTTCGTAGCTGCCGCTGTTCTTTGCACTTCTTTTCTTTCTCACACTCGTTCATGTTGTTCATTAGTGACAAACAATAGGTGGCCTGGCTCCCTCGCTCCTCGATGAGAGGAAAAATCACCTCATAAATAAACAGTCCTGCCCCGGTCCTGCCCTGTTCTTCTTCTGTCTGCCCTCATCCTCACATCGACACTAACATACAGTAACTGATGTCCCTGTCAGTTGTGTGTTTTCAAAGCAAGATTCTAGTTTTTTTAGCTAATGAGCTAGCGATGTTTAGCACAGAAGAGAGTTGAAATCTTTATGTATGATGGTTTTAAGTAGCCACCAATGCAAATCAATGTGTTTGCATGTCAACAATGAAGTGGCAACAACTTATATTAACCACTGTTTATCCTTTAGGGGTGTTTCACTGATACTTAACACACTGTGACATAATCCATATAATTTATAATTTGCATGCTCTCTCCTAACTCTTTGTTGTTTCTGTTTTTCCAACTTGCAGCTTTCTATAGCCACCTGTGGCTTGAAGATGTATCCACAATGTTTTATGAGACTTTACAGCAAAAGGATGGAAAGTTGTGAAGTTGGAAGTTTCTGTTGTTGCATTTATTTCACCCTTTCCCTCCCAGATCACGCACACACACAGCTATCTCCCTTATCATTCCTGCATCTATTCATTTTTTTTGGTACCTTACGAACTCAGCCGCCCTCCCCCCTTCCACTTCTGTCTTTTCACTCCTCCATTTTTTTTTTCCCCTCCTCCCCTCCTCCAGTGAACCAGAATGTCATTTCAAGCATGTCTAACCACGGGAAGCCTTTTAAAAACTGTGACAGCATTTGCCCCCAATCCCCACTTGCTGTGAGTGTGCGCGCATGTGTGTGTATGTGTGCAGATAACAAATGTCTGTAGTGATTTGCTAGAAGACAGAGTATCATACACAATTAAAACACTTACTTTAAGGTATTGTAGGCTGCTGCCCTCGAAACACACAAACGCACACACACACACACACACACACACACACACGCACACTTGCTATTCTTCCAAAGTGTCACCCTCATGCTGGGCCTATGATAAATGGCTTGAGACTGTCACAGGTGAAGGATGAGCAGTAAAACTGAAAGAGAAGGAAGAGTAAAGAAATGGCTGCTGACAGGAAAAACAAAAAGAAAGATCGGAGAAGAATGATGGTTGTCTGAGGTGATTTGATGGAAGATTTCTGAAGAATTGAGATAATAAATGGAGGATGACCTTTTGGGGAGAAGTAAAGGAATTCAGAGAGAGGAGGGGAAAGATGTATGGGAAGAAGAGGACAGAATGATGGACAGTATGGGATTAGAAAGCACTAAAAGGAGGCCAGGGACATAGAAATGCAACAAGGTTTTAGGCCAGTTTAGGCCAAAAACAAGTTGTTCAGACATCTGAACCTGAAGTAGATGGAACCAGTTTTTCCTGACTGCTTTTATTTCACATATGCTAATCACGTTCAAGCCCCGTTTGCAGAGTCAGATGATGCGTCTCGGACAGCACTGAGGGTCAATATGCTGTCTATTCAGCATTCACACTCTCATCATTTTTGACAGACTGTCATAACACAGCAACTTAACATGTCAGCAGCTTTCAGTGTCAACACTTTAAAGAGAGTCGAGTTTGCTTTCAGAATGCTGAATGTTGCAGAGAGTGCAGACGTGTGAAAACACATTTGCTTTCTTATCTCTTAAATTAGGATACATCTAACCATTTGTTCAGGATTTCTCTATTGCTGTCCAGTGAAGACTAGGCATCTGAAAATGTGGAGATATTTTCAAATAAACTGAAGGACTGAGTGTTTGTTCGTTGGTTGAAAAAAATGTACCAATAAACCACTTTGAAGGGGATACACATTAAAGTCGGTGGACAGGTATTAAGTACAACTGCATATGTGAAAAAAAAGTTATATAAAGCCTTCTGTTGCAAGGACAAGTGACATCACTTGAGGCCCATTGGTTGGGGCTAAAGACTATATGTTTGAATAGGAAAAAATCTGGACATGCAGAGTTAGAAAAAAAAATAAAATAAAATAAAAATAGGTTTATTATTTCTGTAACCCACTCCTTATTTCTGCTTAAGGCTAGTAGTTCGAAGGTTCATTAGCCACTACTTGAATAGCACGCCCCGGATCTGCAACTTCCATTATGGACATTGAAGGCACTAGATTTTGCCAAGAGGTTGTTGCATCAATTTTTACATTTTTCTTTTGAACCTGTCCAATTTGAGTTGTAGGAGAGCAATGTTTAAGTGTTGGAGTAGCCTTAAGAAAGCTACTCAAGATGTAACAAATGACAAGCACCCCATTGTGATTTTTGGGGAAAACCACACAGCTGCTCTTTGAGATTACATGGACTCAACACTCTCAAAAACATATAATGGACTTGGCATTATTGTGGCTTCACGTCCAAATCTGTTATTCAAATACAATGTCTCCGATTTGGGATTTCAATCTGTGCCAGAGGATTTAAAGAAACTACCTTACCTTTTCCTGGTTCAGTTTTAGAAGCATTTATTCCTTTATTTGATGTGTGAACTGACTAACAGTCAGGGGATTAAGTACATTTTAGAGAAACACATCTGTGGCACAGCAGCACATCTGCTAATCCCCACCCATTCACTTCAGCATGTCTTTAAACTAACAAGCAGTTTAACATAATCTGCTTTAAGCCTGTCCATTCACTCCTATTCACTGGTGCATTTAAATAGCAATCCTTTCTTCCTGAATGGTCTGCAGAGAGAGAGGCACAAAGAAAGAAGGCGAGAACATATGCATGGCAGTGTAGGGCTGTACATGTGGGAGAGTGTAGCTCCTCTTTCTATTGCAGTCCATTTGTAGTCTCAACTTCTTTGCCTCAGGGAGATATATACAGTGCAGAAGTATGAAGCATTGTTTTGTTTTGATCCAGAAGTAGCCACAGATGGGCCAGAATAACCTAGAATACACTTTTCAAATAGACTACAAATATTTTTGTCCTGCAAAAAAGTTGTTTGGGGGGAGCTTGAAGGAGTTGGTGTACACGATTTATTGATGGAGGCAAGTAGGGAGTGCGTGAAAAAACTGGTGGAATGTGTGAGGGGTGGAGTGGAGAAGAAAAAGCATGTGATGATGAAGGATGGAGTAAAGGAGCTGCATATGAACAGTGTTAAAGCTTTTCACCCTGAGCTGCAAACAACTTCAGCACAGAGTCCTGTGACTGAGGCCCGCTGATACTTTCAGCTATTCCTGTCACAAACACACAACAACCCTGAACTGATGAGAGAAAAGAAGAAAACAAGGGATAACACGTAGAGTAAGGAGATGCATGATGATGAAGCGGTGACAGAGAAGAAGTCTCTCAGGTCCACCTCTGACCTCAACACTGATTTGTTCTTGATTGACCTTTCACCTTTGGGGAAAATCCCTCCTCACCGCTGCGAGAGAATCTTTTCTCACTGACAAGTTATTTCTTTTCTCTCACTTTTCTTCTTGTCTTTCTTCCTTTCATTCTTTGTTTCAGACCTTCTCTACACGCTGACACCCTCACCTCCTTAAAGAAAGGTTATCTGCACATCTCTCTGGCATGCATTACAGAGAAAACATGGAAAAACCAATGAAACATGAGCTATTATTTGAAGTTATTGAGACTCGTATCACATTCACACACAAAGACAAACACACACACACACACACACACAGGCAGAGGTAGGTGTCAAACCATTTAAACTTAATGAAGGCCTAATGATAGACTGGGAATGGCTTTAACAGCTTGTTATTGTCATTGTGAAACTGCTCACTGTATCACTTTACAACTGCCATAAAATCATCGACAGGGATAGGTGTGGTTGGGGCGAGGTACAACAAACCTGAGACTGAGTAACTAAAATCCACCTCTGTAATTATGATATCATAAATATTTCAATTATTCTTAATTGCTTTATTGTATATCCAAAATGAATGACTTGAGTTTTCCCTTAAGCAATCTGGCAAATCCAACGTTTCCAATAGGATTTCAGTGGAAACGGTATCCTGTTACTTTGCTCTAAGGCACAAAATAAAACCACAAACTGAAGGCTCGAATTTAAGTATTTGTAGTGTCATAAATACATTATAAGGTGGCGTATATCACATCAAAAGCAATCAGTTCATGAGATTTGTGGCTGAATGATGGGAAATACTGCGTGTATTTATCTACACACACCCAAAGTCTTTGTGAGTCTGAAAGAAGCCAAATCAATTTGCCCCCCTGTGAAGACCACGGGGTTAAGGTTGTTAAAGGAGGAAGTGATTGGCCAAAAGGGTGGAATGTTAAAAATGTCCTGTTAAGGAAACAGAATAATACACAGAAGGCAGGGGAGTCGTGTGGCAGCTACTTTCTGAGTGGGAGCCGGAGAGAGCAGAGATGTCCCACCTGTTCTGTGGGATCTTTGTCTGCCTACTTTTCTGATTCATAAAACTGCAACAGCTTACGAAATATCTGAGGATCACGATTTAGAGCCACCCACCAACATCTTTTTCTGTCCCCCCCCACAATGATGGCCCCCGCCTGTGTTTCCATCTGTCACACAAATTATCCGAGAGAGCGTTCACTGCAGTTTACTGTAACTTTGAGGAAATAGTGTTCATCTGAATTTAAGAGGGAGATGCATTTGTGTTTTTTTGATGAATGAATAAACCCTTTACCATATGCTGCATATCCATCATTCAGAAGTTCTCCCGCTTTCTTTTCAAGTTTTTATACTCGTTTTACTTTCGATTGCAACCCATTCTTTGGGAGGTGGTCAAAAGTTTGTTCACCAATATTTGCATTCCTGCAATTGCATTGTGCCTAAGGTCTTAATCCACCCCACCTCTTAAAGGACCAGTGTGTAAGATTCTGTGGCATCTACTGTAGTAGTGTAGTTGCTGATTGCAACCCTCTTACTTCACCCTTCCTAGCGTGAAGGAGAAACTACAGTACAGTGGTTGTGAAACATGCACAAAAAAAGCAAAAGGCCTTATCTAGAGCTAGTGTTTAGTTTGTCCATTCTGAGCTACTGCAGAAACATTGCAGAGCAACATGGGAGACTCCATTAAAAAGGACCAACAGCATCTGCAAATATAAAAGTGTCATTCAAGAGAATAAAATCACAATTATTCTTACTATTCTGACATTTTAAGGTGATTATACACTAATGAAAACATAGTTATGTAAATTATATTCCATTTTTTCCACATTCTGTAAAGAGAATCTTACACACTGGACATTTAACATGGCGTCAAAAGTCTAAATAGTACATTGCGAGCAGCTCCAAGCATGCTGTACCATTTCCTACCAATGAAAATTTGGGTTTGAAATATGGATCAAACACTGCTGCATACACACCTCTATCAAACAATGGGAGGTAGTAAATAAGGAAGCGTAATAACAGCATCAAAAAAGGTTCAAGAGGAGTTCAATCAGCTGTGGAGAAGGCACATGCCTGTCATGAGGCAAAATAATTGCAAGAGTCCGAGTTGTTTTTGTTGAGCTGTCATTGGGACAGTTTGAGGCAACAGCCTTTCAAAGATGGTCAACTAGCAGCTACACATTAGCTATCAAAAGGAGGAATACTGTACCAAATAAGCTAAATAACTAAAGTTGTTTGTTTCACTTCTGTCCTATCTTTTGCAATACTTCAGCCATTCTGTATGGCACTGATGAAGTTTGGGTAATTCAAATAAACTTTGCCCTGAATAGATGGGGAGGACCACCTAAAGCGGGAGCTTACGCTAATAAAAGAGCTACACGTGTTCCCATTGCCAATGACAACTGTTCCTACAGCCAAGAATAGCGGAGCCCAATAAAACCTTTCTGTCTCTTAGGCTATTCACTGTTGCTTTCTCCTTTATTCCCTCGCTTTCTCTGTCTCACACAGACTCACACCTGCCAAACACAATGCCTCTTTCTGTTGATTTATTCCTAAATATGCCCGCTTGGTGTTTTGGAGATTTAATAATATCACCACAGTTTTTTATGGCTTTGAAAACAAAAACACCCGAGTTCTGAATTAAAAATAATGGGCCGTGCAGGGTCTGACAGATCTGAAGTGTCATTATCTGAAAACATATGCAGTCTGATTATCAGAGAGATAACTAATTGAATCAAAAGCAATCATTAAATTGTCTGTGGACAGATAGAAGCTGACAGAGGATTAGAGAAGAAAGACAAAAGAGCAAGACACTGGCGAGAAGAAGAGAGGCCCTGTTATGGTGGCTGTTTAGGGCCAAACAGAGTAAGGTGACACCAGGGGCATGAGGCTGACCTACAAACCGACGGTAACCCCCACACCTGCATGAACACACGGACACATGCGGATACAAAGACACGTACACCAAACAAGCATGCGCACGCTAACTTATTCACACATCACTGCCCACAACACCGGCTCCTCTGGACCTGCCAAAAGGCCACCATTTGACCAAGCGATAATACCATCTGTTAGGCAAAAACACGAGTGCTTTGTAATTGTTCCTTCTCATAGACTTTACCAAACAATCAAATACATACTGCCAGGGATTGAAAACAGTGTTTTACTCAAGAGAAGAAGAATGTGATTTAATTAAAACAGACAATCAGGAGCAAAGACAGGAAGATAAAAGAAGAAAAGGCGAGAGAGTAATGTATTTAAAGTTAAATATTGATGTTAGTATAATAAATCTAAATTTGAACACCTTGATAATGGTTTGCTACACCTACACTCAGGAACTCATTGCTGAGGGTCTGAGGCTAAGCTAGTTTAAGCTAGTGCTGGATGCTGGATGGTTGGTAAATCCCTCCAACGTGTAGGGCTGCCTACTTATGTTAACACAAATGTGAGGTTTTTCCATTCCTTCGTGTTCAATGCGAAAGATGCAACATGATTTTTTTTGGGGATTTGTTTAAAGGCATCTTTGACAGAGCTGACCTGAATAACAACAATAAAGTAGCGCATTACTTTAACTTTTAGTAATTAGTAAAGTAATGTAATTACTTTTTCAATGATTAATGTGTAATCAATCTAGTACTCTAGTAACTTGCCCAACACTGTTGGTAGCATCTTCGCTGACCTCTTGCAGAATGTAACAGCTTATGTTTCTGATGTTAACAAAGCCGGACAGAAAGGAGGGACGGCGGGACACGGAGGGAGGACAAAGTTGGGCAGGAGTTGAGTCGGATGGGGGATGTGATGGGAGCAAAGCGGGGTGTCGAAAGGGTGGCGGGGGGGCATGAGGGTCTACTAGGGGTGAGTGGCGCAGTGGGATAAGAGCGTGGGGAGTTCATGCCCCCACCAGGCCCTTTTCGCACTGCATAAACAAAGAGATTACAGTGAGAAGGGGCTCCGCGCCGCTAACAAGCAGGGGCACCACACACACTTTAACACGGACAAACACACACGCGCACACACACACACACACACACAGTCACATGCATATAGCAATCGTACGCACACAAGTATAAAAAGACATAAATGCGCACACAAACTCTCACAAACAAACGTGCACACGCAAACACAACACACAACAATAAACTGACACAACTAACAAGAAGCATCACAACATAGTGGCGCCACCTGTCTCCTCTTCAGCAATTAATGAGCTCCCGGCTCCCGGGATGCTACAACGAGGTGGCAATTAGCAGGGAAAAGAAAGGGGGAGTCATGAAAGGGGGAGTCATGAAATGAGGGAGAAAAACAGACGACAAGAGGGGGGTAAGGGGTTAGGAGACGAGAGAGATTATGAGAGAGGAGATAAAAAAAACAAGAGATAGAGAAAAGATAGAGAAATAATGAGTAAATACAGACAAAAATGGGTAAAGGTAGAGTTGAGATTTAGGGTTAGGTTTTAGAATCTGCACATCCTGATGTGAAATGGGTTTTGGAGAAGCTTTAGACATGATTAAATATGAAGGGATTTCACTTGGGCTATTAGAGTTGAAAGCATAACCATCCACCTGCACGTCCATACTTACAATTACAAAGGTAATATCTTTTGTGTGGACTGGGCATCTGCACTTTTAGACATTGTGCTAATTTTATCACATTTAAGAGGGAAGGCTGGTCTATAATGTGGTTTGTGTGTGCATAAGAGTGTGCATGTGTGTGAGTTTGACAATCACAGAAACAAGACAGGAGCTGTTAAAATGAAATAATAAAACTTTGAAAATATGATAATAATTATTAAAATAGTGCATTAAAAACAAGAGAAAGAAGTTTTACGTTGGTAGTTTTTAAAATTTTTACCAGCTTCACAGTTTCTGTCTCCTGTTTGTGTTTATATTTCCATCTTTCACCATCTCTCTTGGTCTCTTTCCTTCTGTCAATCTTTGTTTCCTGTTTCTCTCTCTTAAATACATGCACGCACGCATGCACACACACACACACACACACACACACACACACACACTCTTTTGTTTGCCACCTGATAACAGGCAGTCATTCATACCGCCTCTCGACCCCCATGACCCCTGAACCCTGAGACCTAAATTCGGAACAAGAACTGAGAGACTGGTCACGCATTTTCTGACAGTGATTGCTCACACTCAGACACATGCGCGCATGCGCACACACACACACACACCTTTTCTAACTTTAGAAGGAAAAGTCTACTACACTTTTGTGAAAGTATCACCTAAATTAAAAAGCCCTCTTGCAAATCCTTCAGGAGGAAACTTCAATAAATGGTGAAAATAAATGAATAATAAAATGGACATTTTTATATATGGAACTGGCAGACTGTCTGTAGGCCTGCATTGTACACTAATTAAGCTTTTATCTCAACAACTCTTCACAGGTAACATATCTGGACTTTACTTGATTAGTTTGTCAAGTTTAGTTTCGATAAAACTGCAGGTTAGGGTGTCTGCGGTTAGAATAAATCAGCTCAACATGGAAGTCACAGTTCTGAAACTCAAAGCATCAACACCACATTGACTATCACTGTAGACATTGTGCTCAGTGGTCATTGCAGAAAAAAGGTGATCTAAAAATGCAAAATTGATAAAGAAAATGAATATTTGCCACTAGCTACCTAAACGTTCACTGGCAAATGCACATTTTCATGTTAAATTTCACTTATAGTATTGTTTTGTCAGTCTCACATGAAATTAGTAACTTCCAAAGTTATGAAATAATACCTTTGGCATTACCCAACCAAGATAACACATTTTTAGAGAGGTTTGTTGTAATCATTTATTTTTCATCTTGTTTTTTAACTGTTGCACAAGCATCCCACTGGAAATTACATTCTAATGTGAGAGGTTAATATTTAAAGTCAGAGGAAGTCACATTCATACAGACGCACAAACATGCCAAAGCATGATGCATTATAAGATGAGAAAAGAAGGCAGAAGCAGACACACAAAGTACATACACACACACACACATTTGCATGTCCCTGCCATATCCAACCCCTACCATGTCCACAGACACACACACACAGGGCAGGTGTGGGGTCACTCTTAGGGTCAGTAGCCTCGGTCCAGCTCCCAAATATAGAGCATCCACTATTCGGGGATCCTTAAGTTCACCGCAGGTTCTCGTATGACCACCATGGACCCTTTATGTACTGAGAGAAACAGACATACCTAACACACAAAACATGCATTCATCCATGCAAACACCGCTCCAGTACAAGCATTTACACTCGCGCACTGCTTGCATACATGTATGTACGCTAAATGAATACACACGGACAAAATCCTAGAGCACACACAGCGTTACACTCTCTGTTACCTTAACACATCATTAAGATCACTATCATCCTATTTGAAAACATGAATACTCATTTCCTCTCTTGCCCAACCCCCTCAACCCGTAACCCATACAAACTTTTTTTTTTCATGTTTCTCTTCTGTTTCTTCTTTTTTTTCCTGACTCCCACTATTATCCCTCCCCTCTCTCTCTCTCTCTCTCTCTCTCTCTCTCTCTGAAGACAGTATTCACAGTGTCCATTCAGTGTGTAACAGAGGATCTCGTCTCCAGCTGAAACATAAGACTGACACTCTGACCCCTCAGGATGACCTTTGCACTCCAAGCTAACGGCTCTGACACATAGAAACATGCTTATACACACACGTGTGTGTGTGTGTGTGTGTGTGTGCGCGCGCATTTGTTGCGCATGGAGGTTTTACCTCTTTTGGCTGTGCGTTTGGTGGCTAGTGAGTATCTGTCTGCACTGCTTATGCAATATGTATGCATACTAGAGAGATTTTTATACTTACTTATTAAGGTTTCCACAAAAATATTCTACTTTATACTTTCAAAAGAGCAAATATTTTGGGTTTTATTCAAGTCATGCTAACTCATAAATAAGAAAGACATTAATATATCATATCCTTAACGAATTAAGGCTGTGACAATAAAAGGGAGTCAAAAAGAGTTTTTGGCTCTAGATTTATAAATATTACTAATACCACTGTACTATTAGTTGATAATGTGCTGAGGCAATATTAACTCACAATGTGAAAAGGGTGAAAGATACATCAAATGGGAGTAAGGAATCCTAACAAGAAACAAATGACTGTAGAAAAGCATCTGATCTGAACATCAATCGCACGTCTGTTTAACAAATGGCAGAGAGACAGATTTTGAAGTCATGCGCTTATGAATAACACTGCAGCTGTTGAATAGCACAGCATGCTTTGAAAAGAGGCCATTGTTATATTGGAAATCATATTGTGAATGTATGTTTCCGTCTGCCTTCATTTTCATCACTCTTAGTCACTCTCTGTCTCTATATATAAAATGTACAGCTACACAGACACACAACCAGTTGTGTTAAAAAAAAAAAAAAATCAATTTATCTCTGACTGGAAGCACATGCCTTTGCAAAAATATTGCAACACAGGATCTAATTTGATTGTGTGTGCGTACATGAACGTATGCATGCAATAGTTTCAGTGTGACATTACGTTGCTCAACAAAGAATTTTGAAGACATTCATCTAAAATGTTGAATGTGTGTTGAATGTTGATGTCTGTGTCGTTGTGGGCACACGTTCATCATCTCATTTCATGATCTGGGTGCTGTTTTTATACATTCTTGCAGCTGCTACTTATTATTCAATAAAATCATGTAGGTGGCATAGCCAGGCTGACGGCGGTACAACGTATCAGTGTACTGAATAAAGTCCAACTGAACTAGTAATCTGGGTTTGTGAATGAGCTTTCTGGAGTCAGTTTTCAGAAAAACAATGTTAGCTCAATGTATTATGGATGGAAACTATAATTTATGGACTTGATTAGCCCGCTCCATTTTCAGAACTCTATTTAACATTTATGAACATTGCTAAACAAACCTTATCTCTGTTCCCTTTGTCCTCAAGTCCCACATCAATAAAATATAGTGGAGCTAAATTAAAAGCGGTGGTTAGCTTTTATTCCTCGTCTGTCAACATTTATCTTATTTGTCTAAATCTTGTTAGAATTAAAGCGGCCTTTAAATTTTCAAAGTCACACTAAACACATTTTTGTAAACACATCATTTGGAATCATTTTGCATAAACAAATCATTTTATCTTGCACAGCTGTTTCCTTGCTCTTCATAAAAAACACTCCCTTGAAAGGCAGCTTGAGGCAACCAAGGTCAAGGTTAGGTAGGAGAGGGGGGCATGAAGTTAAACTTGTTAAGGTATCAACAACAGCTCAAGTCATTCAATGTAACTCAATCTGGAGATTACTCTCTGACGAGCTCAAAGGAACTCCTGACATGAGTGTGAGTGTACGTGTGTGTGTGTGTGTGTGTGTACCGAGGATAAAATAATGCATCTGTTCTGATTTGTACCAATGAAGTGGGTCCTACAGTTACAGCTGCAAGAATGTTGGCAATGCACCACTAATTTACAGCATTTTAGGGCTAACCTCAATAGTGTATATACCTTTGTAAAGGACGGGAGGAGGTTTGCGGAGCCAGTTAATTCAGATAACCCCTGCTTACCATTTCTGCATGCTCTGATGTCTTTTTTTGACTAAGGTTTTGCTTCCTATAGGTGCTATACGATGGCCTTTAAGTGGTTTGCCGTTGAATGGTTTTAATGTGAAGCTGTCTAAAGTGTCTGTTAATAGATTTTGTGTCAAATTGTTGCATTTTCTGAAAAGGATAGATTTTTTCCCCTCACCCATAAACTCTAAGATGTGTAAAAATGTTTTTTTAAAGTTTCATTTCAGAGCGTTCTCTCTTTTTCATCCAAGCACAAAGACTAGCAGGCTGTGTGTGTGTGTGTGTGTGTGTGTGTGTGTGTGTGTGTGTGTGTGTGTGTGTGTGTGTGTGTGTGTGCGCGTGTGTGTGTGTGTGTGTGTGTGTGTGTGTGTGTGTGTGTGTGTGTGTGTATAAAGGCTGAGGTAGTCTTTAAAACATTATTGGTTATTCTAGAAGATCGGCCTGTGACATTTAATAACAAGCTCCCGTCTTCTCATCTAAAATGCCTGAAGCTGTCCAGGTACGTTGGTCCAGCTCAGTATCAGGTGCAGAGAACAGATGAGGCCCTGAACTAGTAAAGCACAGCTTCACATACACAAAACACATGCATGCATGCATGCACACATTCGGCTCAACCTCGGCCTTTAACAATGCCACATTTGTCTAACAGCAGATCTTTGTATGATAAGAGATGTAGAAGTATATTAGACAGGACACCAAGCCACACACACACACACACACACACACACACACAATCATGTCTTCAGATGGTTATCGTATTTACATAATCATTAGTTGTGGGTGAGACTCTGTCACGATCTGTGTGGTTCCCGATGGTATTAGAAGCAATTACTGTTTGAGAGATAAGCCTGTAAGCACACACAGAACACAATATATGTGTTTGCACTCATGCACAGTGAAAAGGAACAGTTATTCTAGTTAATGATAAGGGCACACACGCAGCAGACCGTCATTGTAACACACCCCTAACTTGTTTTCAAAGTTGTGACACAGACAGAAGCGCACATGCACACTGCTCACAAACACACACACGGATACACAAAATCCAACCCCGCTGCCCCTCCCCATGGCTTAGAGAAATTACTGCCACCTGAAGCGGAACCCTGTCCATCAAGCGGAGGCCCCCCAAAGCCCCACAGGTGTCCTTTAACATGTCCAAAGGTCCCCTCCTCCTCCCCTCGGCCCTCCATGTGGCCATTCATCTGGCTGCAGTAAAGGACATCAAAACAAAACACATCCCTGGGGGGAAAAACCTCACAGCTACACATGCACATGAATAACTCTGCAGTGAAGACACAGCTTGGTGCTCCCAACCCAGCGAGAAGACAATCAGACTATCTCATGTAGATATAATGGATTTTAAGCAAGTTTCTTTGGAGGATAACAGTGTTGGTCTTCACACAAACACAAACTTTTTCTAGCTACAATTAAATACTTTTCAGTGTTTGTTGTACAGATGGACTCCAGTTCCGTTACTGTAGTTCATATGCCCTATTGTTCTGCTTCCCATCTCCCCTGAGTGTTTTTTAAACAAGTTGATTCATAGCCAGGAACCAAAGAACACATTGCTTCATCTGGACCAGACTTGTAGTGTGAAGATGAAGACAATGAGTTATAAGGGACAGGTGGAAAACACTCCAAACCGCAAAGATTTTCAGTTGGCTGCGGCGCCCAGAAGTGTTGCTTAACATGAGTTAAACAGTAAAAAAGTATTTGTTTAAAAATGAAGAGAAATGAAGCGATCACCAATTTTCGCTAAACTGCATTCAAGTGAAAAGTTCCCAAGAATTAGCCAAATCCAGTTACTCCACATTAACAGGCAGGGGGCTGACAACATAATATCCATGGCATTAATAAATGTTCATGTTTCTCCACAGTGAAGCATGCAGAGTGATTTTTTTTATTGCCAAAGCTAAATGAAATGACGAACTTTAACCATGGAAAAGAAAACCAGGGAAACCAAGATGGACAGAAAGTTACAGTCGCAAAAAAAGTTGTGTACGAAGAGGCAAACTAAGAGACGCAGGTAATCAGACAAAGCAAGGCAGGCATGACGGCAGCCATCGCCACAGACAGACAGACAGACGGACAGACGGACGGACAGCGAGACAGTCAGACTTTTAGAATAAACACCAGAGCTCTCAGAGTCGCCCAGGAAGAAATTCTTTTCTTTGATGTCAAGCCACGTGACCTTGCAGCAGTCTGAGGAATTGAAGCACCGTCCAAACAAACGTCAACACTGCTAACACCCTCAAGGTCGTTGTGTGTGTGTGTGTGTGTGTGTGTGTGTGTTTCAGTCTAAATTTTGGTGTGTGTACATGTAATGTGTGTATGTGATAGGATAGGGAGGTTTGTGTGTCTCAGACACTTGTCAATTATGAATTTTTCATCACTGTTGTTTTGTCTCTACTCTAGATGTAGAGAAGATTTAGGAGACACAGAGGTGGCTCATAAACAGTTCAGTCCAGTTTAATCATTTTCTGCACTGCCTGCATTCATGGAAATCAAGCCAAGTTTACATAAAGCATATTTCAGTTGTATTTATCCATGCTTTCTGCTGTTGTAGATATTGTAAATGTTCAGTATACATTTCTTATTGCATCAAATCTGTATTATATCAGTCTGTGTGCTGGGAATGTTAACTATATAGAAGATGACCGAGCAGAATTCATGCTTTACACCAGTAAAGGCTTTAAAATAATAGTTTGATGAGAAGATGCTTAATAGAAAATGTCAAACTGTCCCTTTAAGGGAAAAAATGCATTTCTAAAAACTCAAATGAGTTTGGATGCCCAAATCATCAACCAAACTGCCAGTAGTCATGTTGAAGATCAAGCTTTAAACCAAGGCCTTTATAAATAAATCTAGAGTCCAGACAAATTAGAGTGACTGAATTTAAATGAATTTGACTTATAACCATCTGCAAACCACATTATTTGACATATTCTACAAAACATTAGTTATTCAGAGATATATTTTGCACACAAGCTCACAGCTCTCCTCTGTACCGACATCTTGTGGTAGTCGCAGAGGTTTGAAAGTTTGTTTTAATGTCAGCTCTTATTTTGGACTATCACAAATTGCTACATTAAAATGGTTTACAGAAGTAAGGACAGTTTATAATCCCAAATGAGAAAGATCAAAACACTGACTAAAATCATAACCATGTATCTGTAAAAACGTCTGTGAGTTGCCCCCTTACTTTTTGTCGCTGGAGTACACATGGCAGTGTGCTTTCTGTTTTGGCTCATCACAACTGACCGACCAAAGAGACAACACCGCTACACTTTGAATACAATCCTCTCGCTGCCGGTAAACAGTGGTGTCCCATTGCAGCAGTTTATTTAGGAGTCTGTTCTAGCCCAAACAGGGATTATAACAAAACCCACTGCTCCTTCTTTTAGACCACTAAGTACTTTCTGCTGCTGCTGCTGAAGGCTAGTAGGCTGCTGAAGCATATGGGCAGCTGTTTGTGTGTATGAAAGAGTGAGAGACAAAAAAAAAGACACAGAGAGGGAGAAAATAGGAGGCTGTGAGAGCAACTGTGTTTACAGAAAAAGCGTCATCACAGCGGCTCACACACAGCGACGAGTGAGCAGCACTTGAGATCTGCCTGATAAAACCTTGGCTTGAGCAACTGAGCGGAACCCTATAATGTATTTACTGCATGCTTGAAGCTCAGTAAAAGGTGGACTTCAAAACACTGTCACTGGTTTTAACATACTACAAAGTGTAGAGGTCCATAACTTTAACACAGAGGCTTTAAAATGGAATTGTCTGTTGATGTTCATCTGACTGGCAACAGGTCAACTTTAAGTATGGTGCCCCCTTGGGGACAAACAACATTCATCCCCAGTCACTGCTGGATCCACAAACTGGTGCTTTTGGATGGTTTAGACTTGTCCATGGTGTTGCTTTATCATGCATGGATATGGACTGCCATATATTTAAAAAAACAACAACTCCTATTTGCTCATTTCTGATAGATCATTTGAAGGCATCAGTGTCAGCTGCTGAAGTTAAAGAGTCATTCACCATCCTAACAGCCACTCGAATGGTAATCTCCTCCATGCTCTGAAAATCTCTATCATGATAAAGCCAAAGCCTGCAATGGAAATTCACCTATTTTACAATACCTCTCAGGAGAAATAATAGAAACAAGAGAATTTATCCACTGAAGAGAATATTTATGCAAAATCAGGTTGGTATCTACAACAAATGCACAACATAAGTCCTTGGAGTGAGATGTAATGGAAAAGCACAAGGAGGCTTCTTTTTTTCCCCTCCATTTACAAGTTCATAACCTCACCAATAGCTACTTCCCTCTTCATTTACACTCACACACTCCACTCTGCAGTGCGTGTGGGTAGAGCTCCGTCATGCTGAAAGATGCTGTTGCCAGCACACCTGTGTGTTTGCACGAGGGTTGATACATGCATTTCCCTGCGTGTATGCGTGCGCCCATGAAAACACGGTCTCATGTTTCAGCAGTAATGGTTCTGCTGAAACATGTGTCTCCCACTTTAAAGTTCCAGGCTGCTGTTTAATACAGACACCACACACACACACACACACACACACACACACACACAGTTAAGGTGGGTCGCTTAACACAGTCAGTATATGCAATATACCAACTAAATATGTCTTTAATAGGTTGAATGTGTGCTCTGTAGCATCAATTCTAAAGTGCACTGAGAAATTAATTCATTAATATTTCTTTAAACCTTTAGGTATAAAAGTCTTTGATAATATGGTTTCAGTATTTCAATATGTATAGCATTACTAAGTATCATTGGTGTAATAAAATCAAAGTCCTGTGTTCATATTCTGATTTGATGTAAATCTGCCACAATGTTCATTATATGGACAATTTATTTAATCCTTATAAACATACTTATTTTTTACCATCATTAATATTATTCAGTTTGTTTTAGCAATATTTTACTGTTTATTATTCTATATTTTATTCTATTTTATTTCATTAACATTTTACTTTTTTACTAAAATGAACTGATTATAGTTAGTGTTTTATTATTTTTATTTATTCTATTATATTTTGTCATACCTTTATCATAGGTTTGTATAATTTTTCCCTTTTTTATTATTATATTATAATATTTATTATCGAAACTACATACATTCGTTAGCCTTTAAATCTTTTTTTTAACATCCTATGTTGTTGTCAGTCACTTGTAAAGAATTTGTAATTGCATTTGGCTTGTTTGAAAAATGCTCTATGAATAAAGTTTGGCTGATTGATGATTGATACTTAAACTGGATTATACCAGTGGAGGCCTTATGTTCAATAACAGCATCGCATCACATACCATCACTCTTTAAAGTTGGAGACACACAAAAACACAAAATATATAAGCGGATTCTAAAAGTTCCCATATTGACACACCATCATCATCATCATGTCTTAAATTAATCCCAGTCCACAACCCTCTCAAACACAATACTTACTTTTAAAGTAACAGATAAACACAAGTACACACCTCTACTTCACCTCTCCCAGCTAACCGACTACCATCTGCTCAATCTATTCCAAACTGCTAGCAGAAGTGTGGTCCTCATTTAAAGCATCCATATGTAAATGTGCAGTCAACAGCACCTACTTCCCCAGACTCAATGGCCCAGTGTCCTCAAAGTAACAAATATGCACTGGTGGAGAATATACTATTCCAGATGCCAGATTCCTGTTACACATGCAAGCACCTCTTTCACTTTGTTGACTTTATGTACGAAATTAGTCTTGGATCTTGTATTGAGATGCAGAAGCGCTAATAGCTGAGCAAGTATTGGTGCATTACTAAGTGTCTGTGCTTTGAGAGGCTGGCCTGATCTCAGTGACTGACATTAGGTTTTGTTGTAAAGCATGTGATTATGCATCAAAAATCGATTGCTTCAGCTCATGGCGCCTTTACACATCACAAACCTCTTTAGCTGTTGAAGTTGTCCATGCAGCTGGCTATAAAATACTCCCAGATACTAATAAATTTCCTCTTGGCAACTGAGGCTAAATCATTTGTGTTAGTGCAGGCTAAGGTTACAGACTGGTGTCCCAAAGGAAACATTTATATTTGCAAACAAGTAGTGCTCACAATTCAGTGGTTCTCTCCAAATTCTGAAAAAGTACATAAGATATAATCATATCTCTCTTTTTTTGTTTTGTTTGTGCATAAGCAATGCAGTTAAGAGAAAGAGACCAAGTCGCAAAATACCACCGATTACGTAGCCTACAAGTGAGCTTTTACAGCCTAAGTCAGATATTTTGGGACTGTCAAATATACTGTAATTTATGAAGGATATGCTCTTGGCAAGTTTGGATTTCAAAGAAACACGCAACGTGAGACTGACTCCCTTCACTGCCGTCCTCCTCTTTCTGGGATATGCTGTAGCTGCACACTGTGGGCTATTTTGGTTAGCTTGGTTGGCTGCAAAACCAAGTATTTGCAGAGTAAGTGGTAAGGTGGTCACAGCGCTTCAATTTTCTCTTGATGAGGGCCTGACGCAGTTTGTAGGACTACTATAATGGACCTCATTGATCGTGTACTGTTAGTTTATCAAATCCCATCCAATTGCTTGAGTACTTTGACTTATTTTTGTGCAAACTTTGATAGCACTAATCCATTAATGAATATCTAATAAATATCATCTGACTCACTTGTGCTCCAGTGGTTAGTGGTTGGTTTATATAACGACATTTTGACACAACAGGCTGACACAAGAAATTATAGATAAGACTGTAATGATGGCAAAAGATGATAGAAAGTCTCTGAAATATATGTCGCCATCAATTTTAGCAAAAAAATATCAAGATGTATGATACATGATAAATATTATTATGCCCTGACATTATATAATCATCAATTTGTCTCCTTCACCATTAGAAATGGCTGCATTAAAAAGAGCTTACATGTTTCCTATAATTGTTTGGACTTTTTTCTCATGTGAAAAAAAAACAAAACTGAACTTTGTACATTAAACTTTTTTTACAGCAATGCCCTGTCAACTCTCCCTGAATAAACAATGGTTATATGCATGTAAAAAAAATGGTATTGGCATCCAAAAATCTGGCTAACTGGACTGATTGTTTGAATAAATAATTTTGCTCTTACCTGTTAATGACGGTTGATGTAAGCAGAGTTTCACGTACAGATGAGGTTGGCCACTCAGTTCTGCAAAAGAAAAGAGAGACCCCTTTATAAAAACAGAGATATGGAGGGTATGGTTGGTGTGAGTCACATGGATTCATCATAGTTAAATAAAGACTTTAATATAAACACAGCACTGCCCTGAGGGTATGCTGCTTCCCGGAGCTTAAATGTTGACATACACCTGTTATGTTTTTAATTTACCACGAGAGCTGATATTGTGGTATCAAATAGCATAAAAAAATGTTTCCTCAAATTCATCTAGTATTTTATAATGCATCACCTTTTCTTTATGCCAAGCAGCGTTCATTGACCTAATATATTTGCCTTTATTTTATTTGATGTATCAAGTAAAATGTAACATAAATTAAAATCATATAAAAACAGCCATATTCAGTGACTTTAAAATATTGTGTTTTTTGTTACACAGGCACATGTCCTCCAGGGATTGCACATTTTATTAGATCTCGTGATTGGAGGGTCAGGTCGTACAGATGCCCACCTGTAGAGTTGGAAAATTAAACTCAAATAAAAATTCTTTATAAAAACATGACACTGTGGGCGGGTCCATTCCTTCATCTCTAAAGAAAACACAGCCTCCAAAACACTGTAAGTCACACTGGATTCATTTCACACAACGTTTCTTTTTATTGCCACCCAATAAACCACTCCAGCCATATGCATGTGTGAGCCTGAGAAGGGTGTGTGTGTGTTTCTCTGTTTTGTGTGTCTGTCTGTGGCCCTTTCTGCATGTGTTATCCCCCATGGTCAGAACTGCCATTAGACAAAGAGGTCAATTCATATTAGGCGTTAAAAAGGCCAGATTGTCCATAAATCAAAGCTCTACAAACTTTTATACATCTCTAAAACCACAACGAGTGGAAAAAGAAATTAAAATGACTAAATTTACTCAAATAAAGGTGCCATTCAGTTCCTGACAAAGAAAGTGACAAGTCATTTGGAAATTGCTGCGGGTCAAAAAAGTCCAGAGTAATACTTCTTTTAGCTCTACTAAAACAGCCCAGAGGACCAAAACTCTCATGACAAGCTGTGAGTCTTATCCAGACTAAAATGAAATCAGATATACCTTTAGAAATATCAACTTGACTTTGTTTGCATTGCTGAGAGATGAAAGATAATGAACGTAAATCATCACTTCATCTGTGAAAATATGAAAATATCACCCAAGCCCAGGCTTGACTTCAAGAATGGGAGATTTATCAAGTAAGATTTAATTAATCAAACTCCTTTTTTGGCAACTTCTCTGATCTTAGGAGAGAGGACATTTGTTTTGTTGTCAGGTTAAACTAACACTTATGGCAACAATGAATACCAGCATGGAGGTGATTAGAAAGTGGTTCTGATTGCTATTGTTCATCCCACACATTCTCATACAAAATAATCTGTTATATTTGACCTGACCTGAGCAGTGAAGGGACAAAATAACCCACACCATGACACATGGGAGCCCTCTTACAAATAGAGCCAAAAGAAAGAAAACCCAATAAATTTCGACACACTGCACAGCCCAACTGCAAGCCAGCCAGTTGTTTTACAAACATCGGAAATGGCTTCAATCTAGTCCACGTCTGATCTGAGGTATATGGGAAGCAGAAAATGCCACTGTGGGTGTCAGTTTACAGTCCAGCCTTCAGGTATCAAAAGCAGGCGTGTCGTGGCGAGATCCAGGCTGTGTGCCAGACGGTCTGTTGTTTCTACAAAGGATCAGTGAGGTGGATTACTGCCTAGATCCCTTCTTTCACTAAGTTCCTTCAAACTGTCATTTCTCTCTCTGCTTCACAATAGCCACTGAAAACACTGACAGGTAGGGTGACTCAAGAAAAGAAGTAGTCTACAGTGGATAGATGCATAAAAAGGATCCTCTCAGTAAGAGCTTACTGACTTGTGCTTTTGTTGTAACACAGTCTTATCTATGTGAAACCTTGCGTAGATGAGAGAAAGGTGTTATTTGGAGGACATAGATGTGATGCTGGTGTATCCTGATGACTGACAGATTGCTGTTTGTCCGCCAATACAGACAAAAGCATTAGACAAACAAGCAATCCACACACAAGTATTCATTGACACACTTTGCATATAGCTTGAGTTTGAGCTATGACATGCTGCATAATGTAAAATCATGTGACCATCCTTAAAATGACTTTCTACTTCAAAATCTCACTGTTATCAGGTGAAAAAAGTCTAATTAATGGGGGAAAAAGCTGCACATTCACATGCACTCCCATTCTAACTTATTGCATTGGTAACATTGCAGTCAATAACCATCGCATACTAAAATTTGTCATGAACTCTGCTTGATCTATCTGATCTCAGACCAGTCTAAAAGCCACCCACCCTCCACCCACTGTGTGCTATCCAGTAAAACAGTGCTGCCATAGAGGTTTGAGTAAATCCTAGAAAACCATTAAAAGAAAACACATGATCAAATTCATGTGAGTCTCTAAATAGCCAAATTTCTGAACAGAAGATTGATTCATACTTAAGAGTAATGTGGCAATCACTCAGCAAGTCTGGCCTTTTACCCGACATACTCGCACATTACCGCTCTGAGGCACTTCTGTTAGTTCGTCTTACGCACACACACACACACACACACACACACACACAGGGGAACACACACATGCACCCCACCCACATTGTAAAAATGTTCAGCAGCAATCATATTAAAATTTGTCTGTCTACCTGGCCAAATGCCCAATGCCTAGTGTCCAACGTCAAACACACACACACACACACAGACTCAAATCTAACCCAAAATTGATCCAAACTTAGATAAAGTCAGAATCAGTGTAGTGTGAAACAGGTTACTTCTGCTACAAGTCTTTTCTTTCTTTCTTTCTTTCTTTCTTTCTTTCAAATACACACTCGCATGAAGCCAGCAGCAGATCTCTAATTGTATTTGCAGTGAACTGAAACCCTTTACAGGCCGTAAGTCTCCAGAAATGAATCACAAACTCACTAGTCTCAGAGCTGCACACTAATATATTAGAGGAAATAGAAAATAAGGGAAACTTGAAATTGAATGGAATGAATATGTCCAAAGTACTTACTTAAACAATTAGCTGATTAATCAATTAGTCAACATTAGGGCGGAAGGATACAGTAAAGACATCAATTATTTTAAAACGTGATAATTTTGACACATGATCTCAATAACAATTTCCATTTTCGCTGAAAAAAATCTATTCATGATCATGATGATGTGACATTTGTTAGAGTCTGCACCAAGCAAACATGTTTTATTACATCTGCCGCTCCCCTCTACTTTATGGAGCTTTATTGCAAGTTTCAGCTCATTGTTTGCTGCCTGGTCAAAATTGTTACTGTTGTTTCACTCTCACCACTCTCAGTGTTGTTTTCAGCCACAGCAGGCAGCTATTTTCAGCAAAAAAAAAGCTTTAAAAACTCACCGTCGGCTGTTTGATTCTGAGCAGGTATCTGTACACTACTGGAGTATAAAGACCAAAAACAGAGTTAAAATAGAGTGAATATTAGACATTCATTGCGTAGCCAGGAACATGATAATGATGCTAACTGCTCAGTGTGTGAATAAGAAACAGTTTACTAATAAAGTTCACCTTTTTTATCCAGCTAGGAAACAGTTCCTACACAGACGGGCTTCATTTAACCTGCACGTCGAATTGAAACTGCACTGCGTACGTGTAAACACTCACAGTATGATTCAGAATTCAGAGATGTTCATCTTTTTTTTTTCTTATTCTGTAATGAAAACCATTCCCAGGCTCTATTTATGAGACAATGGCAATATTGACGCCAGCAGCACAAAACAGGGAGCTTTAATTCTCTTAGGCAAACTCCTGCCAACTCCAATAAAATCCAGGCAACCATATTATGCATGTAGCCTGACCTCAACTGAACTTTTCCCCTTTGCTCAAACCTTTCTGATGTAATGTAGATACTGTGTTTCCAGCACAGATGGTAGATGTTATATCTCAAAAACTTTTTTTTTTTTTTTTTTAAATCTGATGTTCACCATTTACTGTCCTCATTTACATTCTGTCACTGGTCCAATCCCAACGGTTGCCATACATACTGTTTTTATGTTTTTACTGTAGTTCTGTATAAGTTGCTGAAACCATGCATATTTATTCTGCACCCTGATGACAGTCCGCAGCAGGAATCACCAAAAGTGCATCCTGTCAATCAAAGTCAAAGGTCCGTCTGCAAGACCACCCCTGCTGTCTTCGACTGCCAGAAAACATTGACTGTGTTTGCAGAAGTTTGATTGACATGCTGGCACTGGTGACTGGCATGACGTGTTTTCCCAGAAAACACCCCACAAGGTGTGAAGTACAGTATGGAGTCATGAACAGGTTAGAGCTAGGCCTGTGTGTGTACGTGAATGTGTGTGATGGTCATTGCAGTGTAAATTTTAAGAGGTGTCTGAGATAGAGAACAGCCTATTTGAAGGATATGACTCATTACTGGCTGTGCGGACCCCTCACTATGTACCTTCTTTACCTGGAGACTTAAAAAACAAGGAACAAATCTATTTACCTGCCAGGTTACCAAATCTTTTCCGTCCGTTTGCTCTGGAACCTTTCTTCACTTCAACACGGCAAGGTTGAAATGTGTTGTGAGCAAAATGAACTTGTGTAGTTTAACAGGTTCAATTTGACGCAGCACAGAAAAGTAGACACTCCCGTTAAGTAGAGCCTTTACTTGCAAAACAACAGGTTGATGGATGGACTTGCACGTTTGATAGATCAAAACAGTTGAAACCTGAGGCACGCAAGCACACATCCTCTTATCTCTCTTCTTTTTGTCCTCTCCTTCCTTCTTTTATTACACAGAAACAACAAACACACAGGGACTCAATACCACGACGAAGCGGACCCACCATGAAATCACATGCTCCCCCTCAGTAAATCGGAGGAATTATGCTCTCGTGTCTCGAATCAGTGAGTAAGTGAAATGTTTTTCAACTGAAAATTGCGTCCACTGTGCAACATGAGTTGAGGAAGTTCAAGTCCTCCGTGAGTTTGGGCACATTTTAACAGCCGGCATTACGTCAGAAGTTGGACTCCAAAGTATGTGAAAGTCGTACCCATTTGGGTGAAAATGTGTTTTTAAACTGAACACTGAATTCAACGCTGACCTTTAGAATGGACAACTATAAACATTTTAAGGACGGGCTTCTTTGGTTTCAAAACATACGTAGCGCCATGCGTGCTTCCATACAGTAGATCCACTCACTGCACCCCAGTCTGACTAAATCCCAAAGAATGTGTAGATGAAGAGCAGAGAGAGAGACAAAGAACATCTAAATATCTTAAACTCACAGACCAACAACAAAACCTACGAAATTGTAATTATAATTAAATTGCAATCTTTAATTAAGAAATAAAGTCTATAACACTACAATCCATACAATGATGTCTGGATAACTACAATTATGGATTAAGCATACTTTCCTCAAGATACATTTATTTGCTCCTAAATTTTCATTTATTTTATAGTTTTGGTCAGATTAGTCAAAGTACCTACATTTCTTATTGATGGTACAGATTTAGACAATACAGAGTTACAATGGATGGATGGATGGACTGTCAGGCTTAAGCCTAGATGGATGAATAAAAAGCAGACAGCAGACACACATGCAGACTGAAAACAACATAGAAAGCTAACGAGAAAGGCACAGTAAGGGCAGAAACACGCAAAACTAATTCGTATGGGATGAAAACCAATCTTGACGGAGAGCCACTTCACCTTGAGAACGCCTTGTGGCAACAAAGAGTGCCCACAGCGTCCAGATTATCCTTAATTTCCTGCAGCAGAAGGCCTTGGCCATGGCACAGCTCAAACAAGTTTTCATTGCTTAATTACATATATTTGCAAAGGGTCAGGAAAAGGTTTGGAATCCCAGATCTACATGGCACAGCAGCATCTGTGCCCGTCAAGATAGAACTTACCGTTCTAATGTACAAGTATCTTGTGCAAAGTTAACAAATTTCCTCATAAATCATGTGCACTTTGTCGGCGTAAGTAGATTACTGTGGATTGTTGGAAGGTTTCCAGGAAAGAAAAAAAAAAAGCAGCAGAAGTTCAGCTAACATATATAACAATAAGACACAGCAACCTACTCAAACATATGCAACTCTTCACACTTCTTGGAAGTATAATACAGGGTATGGAAATGTCCCAAAAACTCTCCACAGTGTAGCTATTTTAGCACGGACTATTTTAGTCAATCTTTTAAAGCATTCATTGTTTGACCAGCTGTATGTTGAATATTCCATTTATATTTTATTTGACATCCTTCACCTACCTCTGTTGAGTTAGTCCACCCAACACAGCCCCTCATATTTGTCTGTGCCAGTCTGAGCTTATTAAATCTTAAAACAGAATATAAACTTTGGTCAAATGGATTGTTTTACTGTTTTAAAAGTGTATGCCTCATTTCTAAGCTGATTTTTTGCCAGTTTGTGAAATGACAAGATGTCAAACAACATATGTAGCTGAGTCAAGTTCCTGGCACCAGAGCATTTACAATTTCAGAGCTATAACATCACTGGCAAAGGAAAATATCCCCTACTACGTGAGCCAAATATGAACAGGACCTTTGCTCAAGCAAACCAACAATGTGATCCTCTTTTTATACCACAAGTCATTGTTCTCAGCTCTAACCTGACTTTTGTTAGACTCATTTACATGTCAAGTTGTTTACACATTAAAGCAGATAAATCAGGGAGTCACAGAAAGAACAGCTGTAACATTATTTTCTTTTTTAAGTAATATCTTGAATTTTAACCTCATTTATTCATTTTTCATGCCATCTTCTTAAATTCTTATGCGCATGGAAGTCATCACATAAATAACTTAAAAAGAAATACAAGAAAAGAAATATTGTTCCCAAGTTAAATGATGTAGGACTTAGTGGTATCTAGCAGTAAAGTTGCTGATAGCAACCCCGCTCACTTCACCCTCTCTTTCCTATTATAAACGAGGAACTCCGAATTGAAAAACAATTCTTATTTAGATTAGATTAGATTAGATTAGATTAGATTAGATTAGATTATACACTAATTAAAACATAGCTATGTATATTCCATTTCTGCCTTATTCTGTAAATAGAGCATCCTAAATCTTACACACTGGACCTTTAATACCATAAGTTATATATTTAGATTTCCTTTCTGGCCTTTGCAAGGCTAGGCAAACGTTTTACACTAAAATAAAAATCACATCTGATGCAGCTGTTGGCGTAAATGGTCAATAACAATTTACGCAACAGTGCAATAACAAATGTTTTCTTCCCCCCCTTTCCAAACTGTAATAATAGAACATTTTAACATTGCTAGAGCCTTGACAAAATATTAATTTGTCATATAAAATCCATTGGCTGACCACTAATTCTCCATCATTCGCTCCCCATTTTCCATCTCACACGTTCTCAGACAACAAAGGACAGCCTCGTTGGGTGGATTCCCCCCCTCTCTCCTTCCCCCTCCAGGCAGCCACAGGCCTCATAAATGTCTCCAGACGTAAGGACTCTGTCCACCATCTGACAATGATTAGGACACGGCCTCACTGAATACAAGTAGAGCCTGCACACTCAATTGCTGCAACACACCTTTATATGCAGCTAAACTAAACATGCCACCCACAAGTTTCTAGATTCACGGTGGAGACGCTGATCAGCAGTGGAGTAATGAGAAGTATTCAACTGATGTTGTTCATTTCAATGTTGGGATACACCGCAGACAGAATGTGTCAAACTAAGCTTTGGACAACTGAGCTCAAAAATAAGAAGTCCTTTTTGGTGCTTTTTTTCCCCCAGTATTGGCACTGCAAATCACAACATGCACCGAAATCATCACATATAATTTGACACAAATGTGTTCTGTGTAAAGTGCATAGATTTTATGGCATAACAAGCAGATTTTTTCATATATATCATGAGTATATAACCATAGATTGTCATGCACATTGAGAAGTTTTATCATTTTCTGTCTGTTTTCTTTCCAGTCTTTCTTCCTTCAGTCTCATTTACACACACACACACACACACACACACACACACACACACACTCATACTTTCTGTTTCCCCCTGTCCCTCTCCTCCACCCAAGACATCTGATAGTGATTATAGCACAACCTCAGAAACACAACTCACTTAACTCTCCACTATTAAGTGACTTGGTACCACTGACATAATTTGTTCATCTACACGTAGAATTAACTGAAACACACACACACACACACACACACACACACACACACACACACACACACACACACACACACACACACACACACACACACACACACACACACACACACACACACACACACACACAGAGCCCCCTAGAGATTTGCACAGGCAAAAAAAAAAGACAGTTGTTGAGGCTCATGGGCGCGCACACACACACACACACACACACACACACACACACACAAATTCCTCAATCACGCAACCCCATGCACTCTTTCCCTCCTTCCACCCTTATGCCCCCACTTTCAGGCAGGACCCTCATCCTGTCCACCCCCTCCACTCCCTCCATCTGCAGTCCCCTGGAACAGAACAGTCACGGCTGTGTGCACCGTTGATTAGCTAGAACCTGAACCCAGTGGCAACAGTGGAAAGCTTAGTGTTCTTTATTGTGTTTCCTTTCTAGAGAAAGAGAGTCTCTGACAACTTGGCTTTCTCCTCGTCTTATTATCTTATCTTTTGCTAATGTAAGACGAACATTAAGGCAGCTTTCATTGTTACAAAGATGCCTTTTCTGTAACACAGCTGTTACCAAGGTTCAATAGGGGAGAGCGGAGTTGAAAGAAGAGAAGAGTTTAGACAAAGCTTTTGAGATTCAAACACTGGGCGAACATGTGTGGATGTGTACAGCGGTCTGGGGTTGCATTTGTGGGGTGTTGTGTGGCGTACTTGAGCGCATGCAGGCGCGAGGGAGTGTGAGTGTGTGCATGAGGTTATTTGTTATGGCTAATTCCTTAATCCCACAACATGTGCCTGAAACCTGCAACAGATGCCTCTGAGGAGAATTCGCACATACAAGCACACAGTGAAAGCGTGAAAACACACTACTACTACTATCATTACGATTAATCCACAATTCACTGCGTCTGCTGCAGCCGGTCATGTTGGAACACGAGAGCTAAAGGGCTAAAGGTTTAGAGAACAAACAGAGAATTAATTTCCCCTTGTCAGTCAGTAAGCTTTCAAAGAGAAACTTTGGTGTGTTTTACATGTTTGTAACAAATCCTGTCATTTTGATTTGGCTTAATGGAATCAGAGAAGGCACACTGACAGAATCCAAACAGTGAATTCCCAAACAAACTTTGACGTCCTGATCCCTGTCTGCTGCTGATATAACTAAACAGGCTGGCAGCTTTACAGTGATTCACAGTAGTAGCATTAACAGATACCTTGTACCACCCAATTTCCCTTCTTTTTCTAATGTTGAGAAGTTTAAAAAAAATAAAATAATGCACTGAAACTTTGGCACCTATCAAAACAACTGTTTCATCATGACTATTGAGACAAGTATATACTGTTAAATGTGGTACAACTAGATGGTGCAAAAAAAAAAAAAAAGCTCTGTTATGTTGCACACATTTCTTCTATTGTTTTATCAAGTGGCTGTATCCCATTTTGCAATGCTTGAAAAACAAGACTGGAATAAGTTAATTTTATTACAGAAATGATGGCAATATGAATGCTGGCCTGTCCTACATGTTGGTAAATCTGCACAGCTGCCCCCAACAAGGTAAGAGTTTTCCTTTTGGATCGAGGCCCATACCACCTGGCACTTACATAAAACATTTTAAGCCTGAATTGGGCTCTTAACCTTTATGTCAGTCCCATTCTTCCGTGTCTTGTGTCATCTGCTACTGTATGCTGAGTAGAAAACTACCCGCTATATGCCCTAGAATGTAATGCATTGCAGCCAGGTAGGAGTGCCGGGTAGGATTTTTTTCCCCAACAGGAAACTGAGTGGACATGGTTCAAGGGTTTCGACTTGTAAAAACACTGCTCCCAGCATATCACATTGAATATAAAACTTGTGAGCATGTGGTGCAAGTTTATGTGTACACACGCACACCTGTTTGGTTATAAATGTGAACTCAGAGATGCTGGTAGCACACGCGTGAGTATGTTTGTGTGCAGGAGGAGGAGGAAAGTAAAAAATGAAAGAGAGAGACAGAAGTGTGTTCAGATATTAGTGATATAAATACACACAAGCACATTTTTAAGGAAGAAATCATGGCCTCTTGATGTGTGATGCTTCCTGCACGTGGTCAAAATGTGGTGGCAGTGTTTCTCATCGCTGTGCGCTGCCCCAATATGCAGTCATCTGCTTGATGGTTTTTGGCTGGGAAACTACAGGGGCCTGTTAGAGACATCTGGTCTCTCTTGACTCTGTTACTCTAAATTTCTTTCTCATTTTGGATCTCACTGTACCCATGATCTGGCAGAGCTGATTCCACATTGTTTTTTTTTATATCACCTAATTAAATCTGCAAACAACAGCCCTCCTGCTTATCATTAATCTCTAAAGAAACTATATATCAGACTAGATCATAAATATCCTGTTCATGTTCATCTCACCAGCAGATGTCAGTGATCAACAGATTCCCCCCCTCTGGCTGCATCTATCAATAAATTGATTCAATAAGCATTGCAGTGTTGCACAGGACAAAACACAAAGACTCCCAGAGGCCTGCTTCACATTGTAATTGGCTCGTGAGATGGATATATATATAAATCCAACGGATGTGTAAGTGAAGAAACAGGCCCCCTCGAGATTTGATTTTACATGCATCAGATTCAGTATCTTTGGGGCGAAATTTGATTTGGTATCAATCAGATTTAATTACTCTGGAATAATGACTTTGGAAAACACATTGACGAGCCCATCATGAATTTATGTCTCATGGGAAGGTGGTGTCTGCTCGGGCAATGTGGACGCAATTTCAGCCAGCAGGGTATCAATGATTTTACACAAATCAGTGCATCTGCAGCGGCAGATGGAAGGCTTTTAGAAGAAGAGAGACAGACAGCGAAACAGACAGAGAATGATAACAACTAGTGGCTTCTGAGTTTGATTATACACATTATACCCCAATCCTTTGCCAAAGACACATCTGCACAAATCAAAGAAAGCCATTCATCATTCCAGTCCTAAATGCACGCCTGTGGAGGACTATCGAACAAGTCGGTAAAAGACTACA
Organism: Argyrosomus regius; assembly: GCA_946959425.1. Lineage (NCBI taxonomy): Eukaryota > Metazoa > Chordata > Actinopteri > Sciaenidae > Argyrosomus > Argyrosomus regius. Next base: position 10,646,004 of record OX336890.1, read on the forward strand.
CAGGTGAAAGAGGGGGAGGCAGAGAAACAGAGCACAAGACAAAGAAGAAACTACATACCACAGAGAGGCGAAGATAATACCTTGAACTCCTTGAATAGTTCTTTTTCCACTTAATGACATTCGGTCCTGGCCATCTGCCTCTGTCAGTTAGACCGACTGGCTGTGAGTCAGTAACTTCTTTGTAAGTCTGTTTACCTCATTTACACCTTCACATTGAATGCCTGACTACAAAAGCTACAGGTGATGCATATAGGTGGTTGGATTATGTTTTGCTACACAGCCCGTCTTTTAAAAACAGGAAGTCGGGTTTTTTCCATTACTCAGTTTGGCCTTTAACCTCTCAGACATTCTTTGAAAATTAATAACTGGCAAGGCCAAAAATTGATGTCATTTCTCTCTGCACATATTGAAAAAAAAAAAAAAAAGATACTCAGTGCTGCTGTCTATCAAGAGTGACTTACCTTGAGTCTTTCCATATTTTATTAAAACTACCCATAAATTTGATATCCAGGCCACCAATTCTGCATGTAGTGGCCCTATTAAAAGTTTTGAGTAGTGAGAGGATGTCTAGACCAAGAGTTGAAGGAACTTCCTGAAACTTAACAATGACACTTGCTCGTAGGCAAATATTTCTCCCCTCCCTGATGGAATGGCACCTCAAAGGAGGCACCATGGAAATTGGGGGTCTCGGGTTTGGAGGGCAAGAGGGATGAAATTGTCCCAAAGTGAATCCAGATGGTTATCTTTTCCTCTCTTTTTCTTTAGTCCACCACTCATCACTCCATCATTTTTTTTTTTCCTTTGAGTGTACTACAGGCCCGGTGATTACCTCAGTTAGGAATGAGCCAAACCAAACACAAGAAGACAGAGTTGTGGTCTACCAAATAAAGAACAGCCTCACAGTTCAAAACAAAACCGTATGCGAGTTAAAGCATCCTCAGGGCTCAACCGTTTGTGATTGGGGATGTTCTTATGAACAATATGCTATTTGTTTTTTATGTGTCATTAAAAATTCACATTGTAACATATAACAAATGATTAGCCACCAAAAGGTAGTGAGAGATTAGAGAAAATGACAAATGTGAACAATTCAGGCTCTTTGCTCATACTCAAAAGGGTGCAGTGGCCAAAAAAACAAACAGAAAAGAATCTAAAGAGGAGTGGCTGAGCTGTGCGACCTGTGTAAATTAGAGAGCAGTAAGAAAAAACAGCTAAATCATGAGATCAGAAGCTGGCTGGTAGTTGTTTTTAACATCCATCCTGTGGGACACAGGCCTAAACTGATTCCGTGGGCTATTAGTCGGGCTAATAAATCATAATTTAAACATGTTTTATACCATCAACCTATGCTGCTCTCAGTGCAGTATTATGGCCAGCTCCTTTACTTTAGCCACAAAGTTCGTCATAGTAATTTGCTGATTACTATGATTTCCCTTCAGGTCCTGGAGATGTCAGCGGGGCTGGAACATTTCAAGTATTGTTTCTAAAAGGTGCGGATGCCAACTCTTTGTCACATCATTCAAAGGAAAGAAAAAGGGGAACACCGGGGGAGGAGTGGCTGAACTGTGTGTCCTGTGTGAATTATAGAGCACCGGGACAGGATAACTCCATCAGGAGATCAGGTGAGTTTGTGTGTTTAAATGTCCACCCTGAGGGGAAGCCGGGCAGTAATGGAGCTAACGATTAAAATAATGAGACTGCGTGGCTGCTTGATCCGGTTCTGAAAAGATAAGACTGATAAGCACATACGTGAATACAAATGAATCCTATACGCTTTATCTACGTGCATACACAAACTAATGCCATCACACACAAGCACATTCTTCTAAGTCCTCCTCACTCTCTCCTTTAATAACGCAGCACATACATTCCTTTCTTATTACACACACACACACGCACACACACACACACGCAACTCAATAAACTCACCTTTATTATCTCACTGGCCTGTAGATAGACACGAAAACATTCACACATGCACACGACTACAGCTACTATGAGCCCTCTTTGTTCGTTTCTCCTACACATACACGCACTCCTCAGGATAGACCTTGATGTGTATTGGCTATGCCTCTATCAGTATCTTCCTCATCATCAGCTCCATCAACCCAGTAGGCAAATTTTCTGTCAGATCCTATCTTGTCTCTGCGGCTCATGTCGTGCACCAACAGGTCTATCTTTGACATGAGGATTTAAATAAACGTTCCAAACACTGGTCACTCCAATTAAACGGTTAATGTTGAACCTGAATTGTGGTAATCACTTTATTTATGATGTTATGATGTTGAAGAAAGTTTCGCAAGTGATCAACAGTGAGATCTTTCGCTTCTTTCAGTCAGAGTTCTTCATTTTGTGCACCACTTTCTTGTGTGCAAGAATGCAAAATTACAAATTTGTTCTTCGAAAATATTTTGGAAATGGCTTTACGATTTCGCCTCGATTATTGGAGTATTATTATTTTCTTTTAACTAAGTAAAAAAACAGATCTAATAACATGCAGCAGAAGTCTAGTCTATCGTGTGCAATAAAAAAAAAATTGTTTTGTGATCTTTGTGTGCGTGCATGTGTCAGTGCATACTTGTTTGAACATATCAAAAACAGCACAGCCAATAGATCATGATTTCCATCTAAAAAGCAAAAGGGTCAAATTTTTAACTCATCCCAGCTTCAGAGGACAACAAAGGAAGATCCGATGGGATCCATGTGTGTGTGAAGACTAAGATCTTGTGCACACATGCATACATGAACACTTTTAATTCATCTTACTTAATCATGTTTCCAAAATTGCACTGACTGAACGATGCATACACTAGAAGTAATGTCACATTTAAATGCAGGGATAAACTTTTAGAGAACACCACACGATGTTTCCAGAGACAGTGAAGATGTCAATGGAAAGCATGTATCTGAACGTGGCCATTAAGAGAGGATATACTTGGTTGAGCTTCTTGAGCTTCCTCAGACGGCTGGGTGAGCCTTTTGTCAAGAAGAAGTATACAAACACTCCGTACCTCACTGCACTGAAAGATTAGGAGGTATCACCTCAGGGAAAATGTGAGTGAAGAAAATAAATTCACCGGTCCACATCACCGTCGATAAATCTGAACAAATACAACAAGACTTCTGCTGTGACATGTGAGAGCCAGAAAGCCTGCAGAGCAAAAATACTGTTGGAGATCTGTTGCTTATAAGAGCTTAAGCTTGATTAACAGTGTCATACAGTGCCTTCATGAATACAAATAGTGTTGGACTAAAACATCTCACAGAAGTTTAAGCCTGTACTTCCACTTCTTCCTACAGTATATGGTCTCTGCTGGCAGAAATCTGGCAACCAGCAACGTAAACAAGGACATGTGTAACACTTAACGGTATCAGATGGACTACAAAAACTAAAACGTTGCCATAATTGTTCAATTACAGTCATTACAAGATAAGCTTAACTGCAGTGTGATTGTACTATTGCTAAGGTGCTCTCCTGGCACAACTGTTACAGGTTGCATGAAACAGAAAGTTTGTCAAGCTGTAAAGTTCAGTAACTACTGAAATAGGCAGCATAATCACAATAACTACAACCCTTTTTCTTACAATCATTCATGATGGCTTACACAATCTAACAGCAATCCAGGTCTATCATTAGCTGCCATGTTCTCTTTCTTGTGACTACTTAAATTTCAATAAAAAAAAAATGCCTGAAAACATACCTCTAAACAGTACTAAGCTGTGTACTAAGTGTTTTCTGCTTAAAAGGCCACATTGATTGATGAAAAATACTTCACAACCATAATGGGATTAAAGCCATGCAGCGGAGAAAGCAAAAGAGAGAACACGCTGCTTAAGTTCAGCACTTAGACAGAAAATGTCCTCTAGCAGAAGTTTTATTGTGAAGTAGCAGCAGGAAGTCTTAAAGTTAAGTAATTGGCCATAGCTAAGAATAGATTAGTCAGATTCTAATTGTGAGTTAGAAAGTGGTACATTTGGACAGTGAATTACCTTTTTTTTTTTTTTAAGCTGGATAATTTTTTTTACAAAGTGGTCAGGGTTAGAGCTCCAGGGGATTATTGGATTGGAGATTGGACGAACCTCAAACCTGCAACACATATAATCAAGGTAAGCAATCCATTTTCCAATTTGTTGCTCCATGTCGTCAGAAGTACAGAGCCAGAGATTTGAGGAATGCTGATAAATGTGATGCAGTTTAAGTTCACGCAACAGAAAAAGCTTTGAGGCTTTTTATTGTCGGAACTCTTTAAGCCTTTTCACGGCCTGTGGAAACCTTTCTAAGACTCTCTGTGTTTCAGAATTCAGGTTAAGATAAAGGCTGGAACGTTTAAATAAATCACATTGACACTGTAATTAAGAAAGAGAGTTAGATCTATGAGAAGAAGGCCTCAGGCTCAAGGCTCTTATCTCTTTTTGATTGTTATCAACTCCATCTCTAAGTTGAGGAAATTGGATATTAGCAAAGCACAACACTGGCAAATAGTCCTGAGGTTCACATGAACAATTGTTTTTACTCGCTTTATAAAGCTTTGCCCCGATCGCTTTCTTACGTTAACTTGCACAGAAATAATGTGGTGACTGTAATCGGATTCAAGCGCTTAAGGCATTTACATTTTTCTAAGTAAGGTCCCTCCCTATAAGAGGAGAAGCATGAGAGGCAGGGAGATCTGGCACACGGCCATCACAGGATCTGATGGAAAAAAGGCTGACACATTACACATTTCTTTAAAAAAAAAAAAAAGAAAAAATCACATGAACCTGTAACATTTTTGGTCTTTGTTCTCACTCAAACAAAGTTGAGGAAGTCCACGTCATGAGCTACAGCGACCACACAATTTAACATCCTCTGTGAACTCTGAAAAACAAATTTAAAAAAAAGAAAACTACAATAAATACGACTGAGGTGTCCATATAGGATTTTTTTTTCTCATTTTGACCTACTCCAATTAAATCAGTCCGACTTTACATGACATGTGATCTAGACTTGAATATTGTTCCATGGTGCCATTGTGCATGTAAATATGCCCTTTGACTACATCCTCTGTCAGTCTTTTCCTCATTGCTGCTCCACTCCAGAAAGACAGAAATTGAGTTTGTTTTTAGCAAATTTGTTATTCTTGGCATGCAGATTAAGCTCCAGCAGTGTGATCTGAGTTTCTAGCAGTCAGTATCAGACACCTTGTCTCACGTCACGAGATGTCTGCAACTGTTAAGTGTCTAAACTGCTCTCTCTCCCTCTCCCTCTCTCTCCCTCTCCCTCTCTCTCTCTCACACTCTCTCTGACACACACAACAAGGAAAGAAAACGAGGGAAGTTTTCTGTTTACAGCTGCTATGTGAAATTCAATTACACAGCCAATTGAGAACGTGGCTGTTGCTCAGATTTGCGTGATGTGTTCCTGACCTAAATAAGATTGCTGTTCCCAGTGAAACCTCAACAACTGCATACTACATACGCATCTGGAGCACTGCTTCTCCCATTCATATTTGCTGAGTGTTTTCCTGCGCAGGTCTCTGGTGTTACTGCCCCCGGACCCCTCAGATGAGGTGAGGTAAGATTTGGAGCCACAGTATTATGCCATCTGGATATACATTTACACATGCATGCTCATGTGCACACATACAGATATACTCTTGTCATAACCCACACTGACAAACACCTGGACCTGGTTACTGGACTCAGAGGGAGAGGTGAATACTGTGTGCATGCCTCTGTGTATGTGTATATAAGTGGGGTGTATGGGGAATACTGGGCTGTAGGTTATTCGGCGCTGGAGGCTGTGTTGAGGTTCCTTTTCATTTTTTTTTTCATAGCCCTTGAAGGGGGCTCACTTCACCAAGTCTCAAAAATTAAAGATAGGTCATTGCTACTATGTAGACCCTTTCTACCAAATACAAAAAATCCAGACGGAGAGGGTTTTCAACTTTTTAAGACGATAACTGAGTAAAGTGATTGTAGGACTGCTGTGAATAGAGGGTTATAAGATGAGTCAGTGTTAACATTTTAACAGATTTCATAAAAAAAACATTTGAAGAAAATTATCTAGAAACTATGAGTTTCCCTAAAAACTACTGATGCCAAACAGTTGCACGTGTTACACGTGCATTTGATTATATTACTTATGATCAAAAACTAGTGAGTTGACAACTTAGCTAACACAGCCAAATATCAAGCAAGTGCAACAAGGCAAGACATAACAGCGAGCTATTACTTACTGTTCCAATGGCAAGATACCCAGCTTGGCCTCTTTTATTTAACAAAGCCCTCGTTAACAACTAAAAGCCAATCAAAGATTCACTCTGGTCTAACAACCTCTCACTCAAATGCTATCTTCTTTCCTCTGCCATTATGGAAGAGGATGCTGAGTCTGGTTACATTGCCCAGCTCTGGTTCTGGCACGACACACCAGCTCCACTCCCCATCAGCAGAAGTGGTCCAAAATGCCTGTGGTACAAATACTAACACTGCCCTGGTGTTCTGAGCTCACAGTCCAGACAGCCCAGCTAATGAACTCACTTAACATTATCTAACTGCAGCTACAGTATGCAGTTGTCCATCAGAAACTCGGCAGTTACAGAGGGTTGATGCTCTTGAGGAAATCGGTGGGAAAACCTGAAAACATTTTCTTCATAAAATCTGATTCAGTTTCACCAAAATCAGTAAAATAGTTGATGGTGTATAACCTAGTGCTGTAAAGCATCACATGCTAGATAGCACCCAGAGCACAAAGTCACATAGCGCAAGAACAGACATACGATATGTAAAATGAGGATGATAGGCACAGTTCACCTGATTACAAGTCAGTGAAGCAACCAAATTATTTAAAATATGTTATTTTATGGTAGAACATGTTGCTTTTACACCTAAAGGCAAACATGATGCTGCAGGGAATAATGTAAATACTGCTGATACAAACCTATGGGCAGTGGTGAAAGAAGTTGGTCAGATCAGACTGCAAGTAATGCATTCAAAATTCTACTTGAGTAAAAGTATTACCAGCAAAACTACTTAAAGTATCAAACGTAGTAGCCTACAAATTATGCAAAATGGCCCCAATAATAGTGTTAGATTATGGACACAAGACATCCCTACTAATTTGCAGCCCATGTTTATTAATTCATACGTTTTTGTATGTAAAATCAATAAAGTAACCACAGCAGTTAAATAAATGTAGTGTACAGTGTTTTGTGAAGTGAAAGTATAGCTGTACCTCATAATAGTCCGTGAATGTACTTTCCACCATTGGCTATCTACAAACTATTCTCACTGGCATCACTTCAACTTTTCTGTCTTATTTTGCACGCGAGCTAAAGTCTCGCGCAATCCCCAAAAAACAAGTCGCACGTGCAGCGCGCTGACAACACGTAGCAAACAAAAAGAGCAACAGCAGCTGTCAAACCTGACAGCAAATGAACGATAAGAAGAAACAGACAAAAAAAAACAGACAATGGAAACGTAATGCTGCGTACGTTTTACCCGCCTCCACTTCAAGTTTAAACTCACCTTTAAATACGGTCTTGTTTCGATGGAGAGGAAAAGTTCGCTCGGTACTCCCGGTACAGATGCGAGTCGGTCTGCTTCCGAGCAGAGTTGAAGCTTGTCTGTCTCACTCTCTTTCTTTCTGCCTCTCCTTATTCAAACACACATACACACACACACACACGTAGGGTCACACATTGGTCTCACACATGAAAACCTCTCTGCTCCTCTAAAATTCACTCAGCTGTATGAGAGGCGATTAATGCCACAAGGAGTGCATTAGCTGGAGAGAAGTGATTGAGTGAAGTCATGCACCAAATGGATTCCGCAAGCCACTCTTCTACTTGTCGTCTAATAAATAATAAACAACAAAAAAATCCTCTTCAATAATAATAAAATACACCAGTAACCTGGGCGCCAGTCAGTGGGCCGTGTCTGCTGGTTAGAATGAAAGGATTATTGAACAGTTTTATTAAACATTAACATTTTAATGTAGTTTACTACTTGAAGTGTCTCACTAAAAGTAAAGTATGTGTCTGCTTTTATAGAAATTGCAAATACAATCATATTCCCTAACTTTTCACCCCCATTTAATTGGAAAGTGCATTCTCTTGCTCACTCAGCAACTGGTTCTTCTCTCCTGTACCACAAACTCACAATAAATACTTGCTGGAGGATGTAATATCATACCCATAGACTTGTAGGACATGGGTGTAGTATCTGTGTCATCACCCATAGCCTTTTGAAGAGGCTTTGTGTGGTTGAGTGTGGTGGCTCTGCTTGCCACCGTCTTGGCAGTCTGGCCTCTGCTAAACAGGCAAAGACGTGGGTAGTGGTGAGAGCTGAGGCAGGCTGTATAAAGCCTGGTTGCAACAAGCCACCTGTGATGGCACTTACCTGTCATTCAAAGCAGTCACACTTTTAATTATGCATAACTTTAAGCCTCAATATAACTTGAACAGGTGAGTTGTGTAGAAATTCACCCTCAGTACAGTTGTCATGAACAGAGAAATTGTTAATAGAGACCAAAACTGTTTTTTTGTGCCAGGCTGTAAACATGTTTATTACTGCTGTGAAGATGGACATTTTAATATGGGGAGGTTGAGTTGTTCTGTAGCCAGTCTCAAGTGGCCATTGAAGGAACTGTAGTTTTTGGCACTTATGCACTGTCTTCACTTCACAGCTGCAGAGGTTGCCGTTTGGTCATACCTCAAACTAACAGCTGAATCATTCTACTCTTGGATCGTCTGGTTCTGGCTGTGCTTTTCTTCATGTTTGCGTGTGCAAAATAGTTTTGTAGAACTGAATCGTCATAAGTGTTGTCTCTTATTTTGACCCAAATAAGAACTTTATGTCCCCATTTCACAGTTTTCATCTCTCACACTTAAAGTCTGTTTCTTTCTATCTGTTTCTCCTTTGACCCTTTTCAGCATGGTGGAGACGTGCGTTGAAATCTGCATTTCACACTGCTTATGTCAGACTTGTCTGTACTGCCACGTGGTTTCACAAGCAATATCTTAATGCGGGAAGTTTAGTATGGTAAGATAGTATTGCACTGACAGAGAAGAAAACAAACACAAGGAAAGACAGGATATTTCTCTTGGGGGGGTTAAAAGCACCTCATTTATTAGACAACTTAGATCAATTTCCAAGCGTAGTTCTGTGGATGAAAATAAAGATTTTTTTTTACCATGTTTGTTTACCACTGCAGTCTTCTATGATAATTATGTGAAATTAATATGAGTGAGTTTTGTTGCTGTTTGTTCTAGTCAAAAGTAAAAGTAAATATGACCATCAGCATGTTGAGACAGTTAGTGACAGTGAAATTAGATACTAAAAACACAGAAGAAAATACCCCCCATCCATTCCCTGAAAGTGTCCCTGAAAAGCAGAAACCCAGCTACCCAAACAGTTAAATACATGTTGTCAGATAAGACATTTCTCCCCTCTATAAACAAAATAAAATATACAGTTTGCGACAAACTGATTATAGTATCCATGTTTGAATTTGTTTTCCTGCAGAAGTAAATGAAAATATGACTCATGAAGCTATATGGCACTCAGTATAGAAACATATTTCTGCCAATGCTATGCATTTGCCAAGATCTGTCAGTTTCATAGTAAGGAGAAATAGATAAATATACATATTACGGGCTTTATATTTTGTTGGACATTTACTTATTTTGTATGTATATTTATGTATTTAACTTTTATTTATGGCCAATTCTGTCCTCCATAAAAATCAAGACCAACGAGTTCCAAATTTATAAATGTGATGTTTTGTTTTGAAACCGGTAACATTTTTGACAAGTTATCAGTCTCACACGACAAAATATAATACATAGAATTCATTTCAAACATACAGAAAAAGTTCAAATAGTTCTAAGCACTGATCAAAGGCAACACCTTTTACCATCACCACAGACATCCTGCTCACCTGTATTAAAACAACTAGTACAATGTTTTGATGTTGATTCTGATATTTCAGTACAATATCAACAAAGTGTGACACAGGAAATTGGATGGCTAGTATTTTCTTGAACTTAATAGCTGCTGATCAGATTGTTAAATTTGATTACAGCTAAACAAACGTTAACACTAACAAAAATAAACACCAGCTTTGAAAATAATTATCTAATATCCTTCTGTCTCTGTAATCATATAGCACGAGTATGAATATATATTTTTTGTACTGTGTTTTGTTATTAAATGTCTGACTTTGGTGAGTCCTAGTGGTAGTACACATACACTGCACCTATTTTTGGATGCTTGAGTAAATAAAATCCAGATGAAAACCAGTTAAAAGTGATCTGCTTCTTTCATTATTAAATGTTAAAACAAATAGGTATAAACTTAAAACAGTGATCCATTACTGCAAGCTATTTTGCTGTTTATAGTAAAAGTTAACAAAAGTAAATTATAGGCCTGGGTCCCTGGACATGTTCACTTTTGCATACATGGCAGTGTTTCTCTTTCTGACTTGCGAGAGCCACCACGATGCTTGTGTGAGTATTGCTTGAGTTTTATTGTGGTATGATACTATTAAGAGCAAGAACCAAGAGAGAATGTATGGATAGAAAAACTGTGAAGAGAAAGTCCAAGGTTCATATCTTCAGCGTGTGAGCATGTTTCTTGCAAAGAGGTTTGTCTTTCTTGGAGAAGAAAGTCTGACCTTCCAGAGTGGTGCAGCACACCTGAGAAAAAACACCAAAGATACATAAATAAACAGAAAGGTTACATAAGGTTTTCAGAATATGTTTAAATGCCTTATTCATACTGTAGTGACTGAAGTCATTATCTTTGTCATAGTACTCACACACCATTATACAAAAACTAAATCGATAAACATCAGATAAATCAGATACAACTTGAGCAGTTGTTAAAACTCTGACTCAGGGTTAGGCCCATTTGCATGTTTGTGTCTGTTTTATCAGGAAGCACTGTTTTCTCTCACAGTTCAAAGGCATCCAGGTCAGATGGATAGGAGTCTCTCAATTGATTATACTGTGAATGTACTGTGAAGCCTTCACTTACAGCGCAGACAAAGCAGGTGTCATGCCAGACGTAACCAAGGGCCTCCAGGAACTTGTCTCCAGCCTCGACTGGGAACTCGCAACCGTGACAGCCAGTCCCAAACAAACTGTAGAAGTCTTGGCATATACATTAAAGACAAGTTTTAGTGTTAGAACGTACACAAAAGTTACTTCATAACAGAGAGCTAATGGTGTTTTTCTATCCCCTGTCAGCATGGTCATTGCCTCCAATAAATGCATGGTTCATCTCTCACCTTGTTCACAGTATGGTTCTCCGTCCTCCAGGTGGAAGGTGTTGTTTCTGATTGGCTTTTGACAGCAAGCGCACAGAAAGCAGTAGACATGCCACGTCTGTTTGAGGGCATTTATCACCTCCTAGAGACAAAGGCAAATGATGTGGTTAGTTGGATCATACAGTTGATTAGGAGCACTTTTGTCTGTGTGTGTTGGTCATAGTAGCTGGAAAGTGGATACAGTGATGTTACTGATGTATGTGATCAGTTTCTACTACCAGTCACTTATTTGATCAGAATGTGTTAATGTATCTGTCAGGAATGCAGTCTGTCCTTTTCTCATGTCACATTTAAATATTACATTTTTCTTTTTCTTGTGAGGCCACATGACCCAGCTTAAAATCAATGGAAAGTTGGTGGGCCGGAGTCAAATTAAGGATTAGAGGAGAGGGAGTGAGAAAACAGGTTAATAAGAAGCCGTAAGCTGGTTGAAGATGTGTGAGAAATAGAGGGTTGAAAGGGATTGAGGCTAAATAGGTTAGAACACGTGAGGGATGAATGTCAGAGCTGTTATGGGAGCAAAGATCTCAGCTTCCTGACACCCTGGGTTCATGCTACACCTGCAGCCTCAAGGCCACTAAGCCTAATTCTCCTAACACCCGAACATATACTGCATTCCTGAGATTCAGTGGTGGTCACTATAGAAAATCCTTAAACCAATAGCTTTCCTACATTGGCCCTTCTTGCATTTTTCAACATCAACAGCTTTTTAAAAGTGACCCTTTATTATTTGGTCTTGAATTGGTAAGATAACAAATGCAATCCATATTATAAAGCACTAGTGCAAGAAGGGAGAACGTTTCCTCTGATATTTATCCAGGCTGGGTATTAGAATCTAAAAGCAGCCTTATACTGTACATACACACATGTATAAGCGATGTATGTTAAGAGATAATGTTCAAGTGAAGGGAATCAGCTACTGGACAAGAAGGGAGGTGCAGAAGGTTTGAAGAGAAACAGATCTCTAATGAAGCAGATATGCTGTACATTAGTTGATTATAAGTTTAAATGTTTTGTCAAACTCCATTTTAACTCTCATTGAGAAGTAGGATATTTTATCATCATCAATAGCCAATTTTCCATAGCTTTAATATTTAAAGTAAAATATCTCATATTTGGGATCTTCTGCATGTAATGTTCATTCAGTGATAGCTGCCAAACCCCCAAATGCCCACTTGGAAAAGAAGAATTACACTGACCCATGCAAGCACACAATTAAGAGAAATATTCTAGAAAAACACTGAAAAGAACAGAAGGACATGAAAAACAGAAAAGTCAGATGTTGGTATGTGCGACAGCTTTGCAGTGAATGCCACAGAGGATGGCTATCGCTTTTGGTCTCTAAACAACAGGTGGTGGAGACTGAAAACAACAGCCACACATAATGTCAAGGCCAGTTAATCTCTATAAACAGATATCTGCATATGAAAGCAGAATCTGTAGGCAAGGGACCAAGACTTTGGCACCAGAAGCCTTGTGGTTTCTGTTTGTAGTCCGAGTAGTATTGACCAATCACATTTGAGTGGGTTTTGGTTGCAACAGATATCTGTTTATAGAGATTAGTAGAAATGTGTCTTTCTCACGCATCAAATTGCTAATGAGACCGCAAAAAAAAAGTCTTGGCTTGGATATCCTTTTTCCAGATATTCACTGACATTAAACATTGGTTGTTGCCTAAATCATCGGCAGAAGATAGCCAATGGGTTCCGAGAGTGACTGCACAGTAAGTGATCTGTCCCGGCACTGTAATGCAAGTTTAGTTATCATCTTCAAAATATTTTGCACTGCAGAAAATGCTCTAAGTTAATGAATCTTAACTGTTGATTACAGTGTCAAATAACCATCCCAAAACAAACAAGAGCAGCCAGACAATAGCTTGATAAGTGCAATGCCACCAAGCCTTCACCTTTGCACACACACACACACACACACACACACACACACACACACACACACACACACACACACACACACACACACGCACACATACACTCTTCTGCTCCATTTCACTTCACACCAACTCACCCCCAGTATCTTGGCTTGGCAGCGGCTGCAAGTTGGAGCAAAGAACTCTTCATAGCAGTGTTCACAGTAGACAGACCCCTGTTCTTCCACAAAGCCGGTATCTGCTAGAGATGAACGGCAGTGGGCACAGTTAAATTCCTCCTTATGCCATGATTTCCCCATTGCTACCAGAAACGGCCCTCTGAAAGAAAGAAAAACAAAAACCAGAGACAAGAAGAGAAAATATTACTGATTCATCTGGATTTAATTACTTATTCTACTATGTCTGAAATAGTGAAAAATGCCCACTGCTATGAGACCTATGGTCACATCATCAATTATCGAGGAAGACATTTTAGAAACCCAGTGTGTCCCTGAAAGTTTATCAATCATCCCCTGCTTCCACTCAGACAGTGCCCTGGCAGAGTCCAATATGATAATTAGGTAAAGTGGGAAAACAACAGAGACTGATTTACTCCACACAATAGCTGTACTTATCTGAGCTTATTCTGATCGCATGTGAGCTACCCTATCCCTAGTGATATGTAATGTGAGGTGACCCAAGTTGGAAGATAACACTCGAATTAGGGCAGTCAGCTACCGGAAAAAGAGAGGTAGACAGGAGGGAGGAAGAGGAAGAGAGTGGATGTAGTGATGTGATCATGTGGTACATACCGTATGGTAACATATGGGGTACAAAATGTATCTCTGCGCAGGCAGACGTTATAGTGAAGCCCCTCAAACATCAATCATTTTAAAGTTATAAATCGTATTCTCCATTCTCAATCTTAACGTAACCCAACAGCATAATCAGGAGTTGGTATCAGCCCAGCATCATCTGTGTGTGTGTGCATTCAGTGTGTCTACGTGCAAGTGCAACGTCACAGTTTGATCTACTGCCGGTGCAACTTAATTCCTCTCTCCTACTCTTATCTACACTACAGTCAGATCTTTGCAGCTCTACAGTTTCATACACAGATTACTTACTCGAGATAGTTTCAAGTCAATTATTTTAAGTGCCTTACTGGGACACTGAATAATTGAGAAGTGAACATATTTTCCTTTCCTATGTGTTAATTTGCCCGAGTACAAATAGATAGGCACTAAACACTAAAACTAAACACTATGCACCACTGTTTCCTTTCACAATTTTAACTAGTGTTAAAGTGTCTCCTTCCTTCCTGATGACAGAGCCCAAAGGTTTTTCATGCTAGAATGATTTAAAAAATAGTTGATAAATGACCTTAATAACTACAGTATTTGTCCCTCACCTGATGACCATGTTGCAGTGGGCACACATGGGCGTACGAGTCCCAGCAGGGATGTGTTCTGCCATCTGAACTAGGGTGTCCTCATCTTTGGGGTGGGGCTGAGGTACAGGTCGAGCTGGAACAGGACCTCTTGGGACACTGGCACTTCCATTACCCTTCATACCAAAAGATGGGATGATCAAACCAGTCTGCAGACCGTGGCCTGTAGGATAAGAACGAGAGATAAAAGGCTATATTTCATAAGAAACAAAGGGACCGAAATGGTAAAAGGAAAGAGGAACAAATGAAAAGCAAAGAAGTGAGCACAAAGGCAGTGTGTGCATGTGTGCATCTGTGTTTATTTCCCAGGTGTGTAAGTTATTTGACCTCTACCCTCTTTGTCTATACGCCCAGCAGGTGTCATGGCGGTGCATGCAGCGGGCTGACTACTGCTGTCACAACCATGGATTCATCACATCAATCTTCACAGAATCTTTCACTCCACCTTCGACACATTCCTATGGTATATGTGCATGCATACACATGACCAAACACACACATATAGACCACCAAGACATTCCCTCAGCTAAAACCAGGACACCTGGCTAAACATGTAGCTTGGCCTTTGATCTCCACACAGTTGATAGAGATGTGTTTTTGTATGCGTGTGCATGGTGAGGCAAGAGCTACTTTTGGAGCTGGGCTTTACCATTACGTATCATGTTTAAGTGTGGGCTAGGGACAGGGCAGGGTTTACATTTAATGCTCAGGCCAGTCGGGTATTCATTTAAACACTATAAACTAGAAAACTCTAAAAACTAGAATAAATGACTAGAATAACTGATTTTTGGCCACTTGAGGGCAGCAGAAACAAGTCGTGAAAACAACACTGCCTTATCATTTACTCTTAAATTGAGTAAGAGTCTGCAGACGTAAGAACTTAACAGTAATGTAGCAAGACTATCATCCATTTAGAGTTGTGTTTCTGGTGAATATAAGTTCAATATTCACTCTCTTTGAACTCTGTTTTTGGTCTCTACCAACTCCTGAGGGAAATTTAGTCTTCAGTTTTTTTCAGCTACTTGCTAACTTTGTTTGTCCAAGAAGCTGTGCAAGTAGTATACAGTGGGATTAGTCAAAATGAGAGCAGTGAGAATGAACCAAAACAGTAAAGTTTGGGGCCAGACAGCTAATCAATGAGATGAAACTCCCTAGAGCCAATTGCAGTAGATCCAGGTGATAATTCTCTGTAGGTTCACATTGTTTTCACATTGTCATTTGATACATTGTCATTATAAAAACACTGATTATAGCCACTTTAAGTTTGCATTTGACAGTCCTAGACTGAAGCTAAGAAGACGCCACCGATATTTCTTCATTGCACAACTAATTCAAACTAAATTATCTTGCAAAACAGTGGCAGTCATTTATTAAATGTGAGGAAAAGACAGTTTTAGGTCTGATGATTTTATACAGTTTCTGTTAGTGAAGCTGCCATTAATCACGTTAGTATGGATGTATGTTGCAGATGAAGCTTCAGTAATGAGCTGGAGCAGGAAAGTGAAGGATGTGGGTGACAGAATGAGTGTGTGTGTTTTTTCACATTTTAACACCATGCCAATTTATTTTA
Organism: Argyrosomus regius; assembly: GCA_946959425.1. Classification (NCBI taxonomy): domain Eukaryota; kingdom Metazoa; phylum Chordata; class Actinopteri; family Sciaenidae; genus Argyrosomus; species Argyrosomus regius. The sequence continues at coordinate 10,662,193 of OX336890.1, forward strand.
CAATGGGCATTTCCAACAGGGTCTGGGTTCCTTAACTGCAGCTCCAGATTCAAAATGGGTCAATGGCTTGCTGCTGCTTGTGCACTATATGACTAGTAGTATATTTTCATGAGCCTGGGTCCCCGGGTAAGTGACTACATTTACGATTTTTGTTGAGTGGCAGTTACATCAATGAGAGAACTGGGGGAGAGGAGAGGACTTGTGCTCATAGACTGGAGGGGTAAAAGTTGAAGCATAGGTGAGTTATTAAATAGATATTCACAAATAAACAGATAGGCAAATAGGCAGATATATATTCTTTTTTGGCATGCACATGATAAACAAAATAATGCCCAGATAATCTCTGAATCTGTGGGCCAAGTACAGATGGAGTACAGGCGTTATACTGCAGCTCTGTGGCTTGCCTTTAAAACTTTATTCATAACTCCCGACAGGTCCCCTCAGTAAATATTATCTTTCTAAAAGAGTAAGACTGCTGCACGTGTGACTGAGCGAGACACCACAGGCGAAGCGGGGCCTTCTCGCCTCCTTAATGGGCTTCAACAGAGGAAAAAGACGAGAAAAGAAAAAGACTGCAATGACCTATTTCACAACATATGTCATGCTTCAACCATGGAAAATAAGCCTCTTTCCCCTTGCTAACTGGCTGCAACAACATTAAATCCAACAGCAGTAAATCAGTTTTACATTATGCCAGGATTTGGAACCAACATTTTTTGTATAAGATAAAAAAAAATTAAAAAAAAACTTTTTAGGGGGGATATATTAATCAATCAAAATACATACCTGAAAGAAGATGTAGTTCAATGCTTAAATGAGAGTTTATTTTTAGGAATCTATTAAAGGGACTCTACATTTTGAGAGCACATGTGCTCACCATGACTTATGCTAAGAAAACAGTTCAGGCACCTTAGTCTGATTATACTCCACTAGTTAATTTAGTGAAAAAATACCACAACATGCCTACAGTAAAAGCAACTCACACACAGCCACACAGATATCCTTTTGTTGGATTTGGCAGTGGACTGAGGCAGTAATGTACTATCCCACAGTTTTCATGCAGCAGTTGGCTAGATGGACCAAAATGTATTTTAGTCACTGACACCCATGCATTATGCACTGAATATATGCTGTATTTAATATGTGTTCACAAAGGTGGACATGTTATTTCAGTCAGTTAATAGGAGACATGCCAATTGTGGCTTGCTCCCAGGTCCATAAATCATATTTCATACAGGGTGGAAAAATTACAGCTGGCAATAATCAGTGCTCAATGTGAATGTGTGAAAAAGTAAATGAAAAACCGTTTAGCATGTGTTGCTATCACAAGTGGACAGGACACCCGCAGTGTTTACCCTGGGTTGCAGCAGGTCCTTTGATCATGGTCTTGACAACTGCAGAGTCATGGCTGCTGAGTTCTGGCTCCTCTACCTCCTCACTGTGTGGAGAGACAACATGGAGACAGAAATGATATGTAAATGAAAGAATATGTTTTTAAATTAAATTCATTGAATTAAAACACACCAAAAACCATTACCCCTGTATGTTAAATGTTAAACTCAGTTTGCACTGCTTAAATTGAACAATACATAGCATTTGCACCCTGCTTATTCAGAGTGATAGATCACATAACAGCAGAATAGGACTGATTCTGCTTGTGTATGTACTGTATAGTAAATGCGTTAGCTTCTGTGATGACATCCCCAGAAAAATATCCCTGAGAGCCTACTGTACTTAAAGCCAAAAGCAAAGAATGACAGGAAAAAAATACTAGCACAGTCCAATTTTTCAAGTTCCTGTCAAAATACAGTAAGACAGACTCCAGACCACCTACCTGCTGACAGAGTAGAGACAAATATGGTACCAACCAAAACACGGCATGCAGCTACAGCCAAAACAGTACAGTACTCAACTTCATGGTGCACTTCCTGTGACTACGGTACACACAAAAATGTTGCCCAAGTGCCATTTTCACAGCGGAACAGAGTCCAGGCCACTTTAGTGATGATGGATAGGGGACGAGTAGGTTTGCACACCACTAATAATACGACACACCCATTTAAATCAATGCCAGAATATCAATTCAAATGACTTAACAGAGAGTAATTGACTCCAGTGGAGTGAAATAAATTGCATGGTGTAATGAACAAAAGTGCCCATTCCAGATGTTGTGTAGAGAGATGCCAGACTACCAACACTAATGATGGAGAGGTGACAAAGTTCTTACAGTATAGTATAAAGTTTGACCACATTATGGGCAAAAAACAACTACATATGCAATTATATACAGTCCAGGATTGTTGCCACCTCCCCTTTATATCTCAAATGTCTCTTCTGAATACACTTCATATGGGTTTGGATGATTCATTGAGGTTGTGAAGAGACAAACTGAATGGGTCCCCATGGCAACATTGGCAGTCCATTTTCATGGGCCCTAAGAAATAAAACTAAATTTCACATTTGGGTCAAAGGCTGAGTAATTTTAAGAGGCTCTGCAGTAAAATTTAGTGGCAATCACATCAAACGACGCCAGAACACTAATTTCAAATGACGAAATAGAGAAATTGACCTCACGGGACTGGGGGTATTTCTCAGCTTTCTGCACAGAATAGATAAATTGAGCTGAGCATAGCGCTATGACAGGTGTTTAGTTCATATTCAGTGAACAGGGTGACACATTTTGTCTCTAAAGAAATGTAAACATGTAATGTCTGTGACATTGTTTTGAGTACTAAGGTAACAGATTTTCTCTGAGGGCAATATATTCTCACACATTCTCTCTGGGGTCAAAACGTTCTCTTGCAGGACAAAACATCCCATGATGCAAAATGTTCTCTACTCATTGTCCTCTTGTGTTTAAAGTACACTGAGACTGACTTTGAAACTGTCTTTGCTGTTTCTCTATCTTGCAGAGAGATACCATAGCTCATCCAGTTATCGTGGTGCAAAGGAGCAATACGTCTCTGCCCTTCAATCATATGTGGCCCAAGGGCCTCACACTCTCCACTGCTTTTTAAAATGATGCAAAATGAAATAACCTCTCTGTGAGTAACATCAAGGGTGTGTGTCTGTGCATGTGTTCTAAAGCATGTGCGTGTTCATCAGCGCCAGCTGAGGAGCTTGGGTGGGCCAACAATCTCTCCCCAGACATATTACACCCATAATGCATAGTTGTAGCCAATGCCAACAGTTGGATCACTGCTGTCTTCCCCTTGTGCCTGGCCGTTAGGGGACTCATGGGAGACAAGTGTTATGGCAACTGCAGTCATAGTTACGTTGAGTTGTGTCTGTATGTTTTGTGTGAGTGAGAAAGAAAGAGAAAGAGTCAGATACTATGAGAGGTGAACTGACAGGCAGAGAGAGAGACAAAGAGAAAGATAGAGGAAGAATGTGTGTGTACCCACTTCCCCTATAAGTAGATGCTCTGTGTGGCTCTGCTGTGATATATTTCCTTGTGCACACACTTTATTTGAACATTTGGGACATACATCAAACACAACAACCATTCATATACACGTCCGTGACAACCACTGGTCCCTAAAGACCACCTAAAGTTTACCACCCAGAGCTACCCCCTGAAATCATTTGATCTGTCTGAGTGAGTGCTTAAATATGTAACTGTGGGAAGGTAGTGGGGTATGTGGTCAAATGTACAACTCACAGAGGGAAGAAAAGAGAGGAGACTTTAAATTTACCTAATCACATAGACTGCATTGACAGGAGAGGAGAAAAGTGGGTCTCCCTCTTCTGTGGCAGACTGATGCCAAGACACCCTTGTATGTGAGAAGAAGAATATCACAGAAATAAGGTATAAGGCTTAGAAACTAATACATGAATACAAAGTGACAGAGAAAGTTGATTAGATGGCTGACGGCACTCCCACTGTTGTCAAATTTACACATAAAATTTAGTGGTTGTTATTGTCATACAGAGGAAATGGTTAGAAATGGCATCTGATTAATATACACGCTGTTAAACAATAAACAAGCTACAGCGCAATGACAAGAATTGTGATAAATGCACCCAGTGGACTACTGCGTTAGCATTGATTGAGGCTAATCAGCCTTTAGCCGATACAGTCCCAATCTAAGTACTCTCTAAAGGAAAGAGACTGTCAGACTGCAAAACATCTCTCTTCATTCTCATTATCTGCTAAGCATTTTGTACCCCACGACAGGAGGAGCCATGGACACGGTGCACAGTAACTTCTTACATCTAAAGGCCGACACAGAACTGTGTAGACAGCAGGTTGACAGGGCTTTGGGAACAATTTTGCATAAACCAACAGCACCTCCACCAATGTATTACTATTGTATGTTAATTTGCTCCAATTCTGCAATATGTATAGCTGCTTGTAAAGGTATAAATATTGAAAAATCTGACTCTTATAGGTGAGATTAAATGTAAAGTCACTACTGACTGATTTTATCCCCTCTGTATTCTGAATAGTTAAGTGGTTGGCAGTGTTTACAGCTTATTATTCCTTAAAACAAGTCAGTATCTACATGTACACCCCTGTGGCCTCACTGTGGACATTAATCATGATCACTTAAACCAGTGAGTGATTCTTTTTGGAGGCTATTTTAATAGAGTAGGCAGAGGAAAAGAGAGAGGAGGGATGATATTTAGCAAAGGTACCTTGTCGGACTATATGTGGACGTTATGATTACATTGTCAGCATGTCACCAGGATGCCCACACTTTGTTCATTTTCACAAAAAAGTCACAAAAAATCAAAGTACTATTGTGTAACTGATTGTATACTATATTTTCTTTCTTGTAACTTTCTGACACTGTTTTATTTATCTTGGGGACCACTTGGATGGTCCTGATCCTCAGATTAGTAAACCACTGCTATAAGTAACTATAAAGGTAGGAAAATAGCCTAATTAAGCAAGTAAATACGTATGCTTTCTGGCTAATTAACCAAATTAAATTCACATTTAAATTGAAACGGAAAAAAAAGAGCATCATCTGGCATCAACTTATCAGGCAGGATGGTCCTGTAAAGAACAGGAAAGACCTCATCCTCATTATCCTATTAAGCTATTACACTGTGCGAGATTAAAGGCTATTGTGCCATCTATTTAAATCATCTTTGCGAACAAGCTAACAGCATTCATTCACATTAGCTATGGAAATTGGCTAACAACAGGTGACAAGAGCAGGAAATAAGATGCTCCCCAGTCCCTCATCTATTTGAGCCAATTACAGCACAGCTCGTTAATATTCTCCACCAATCAGGCCAATTACACTGGAACTTAATTGTATTCCGTAAGACTGTGATTGGTTGATTAATGGAGGGCCCGCTGTTTTGATTCAATAGTAGCTGGTTAGAGTGCTGACCATCTGGACGTACTGGGCCATGTATGAACGTTTGTTAACTGAAGGGATAATTAAAGAGGGACAGGAGGAAGTAGGGAGAGAGGAATACATTTATTTCTCTTCCTTGTCTCTTTATTCTACACTTTTTTTAATATATTAATACAGTGCAACCTTGACAAATGTATCACTACCATGTCAGTGGCCTTGCTCTGCATCTCTGTTGTCCCTGTGTTTATCTTATCTTAAGTCTATTTTCAGCGCTCTATCCCACCTAATTATGCAACCTCTTGTTTTCTGGTATTAAGCTATAATGAGTAAAGAAGGGCAACTTTCAGTCCCCCAACTGTTCACATATGTAAAGTAACCCCTTGTGTACTGCACAGAGAACTTGTATTATGCATCTCATAAATGTGTTGTGTTTCATTTGAACATTTAACAAATGGTCCATTAACATAGCTGACTGCTGTCCAGCAGCTCTCTGCACCACACAACAGATGGTCTATAATTCAGCACTGTGATATTCTTTGGATCAAATTCAATCCTCACTCACTATACCATCCACACACACACACACACACACACACACAATGGCAAAGACATCCATACATATAGACACCCACTCAAACCCACTTTCTCTCTCTCTCTCTCACACACACACAGACACACTTTTCATACTTCACGGTTTAAATGTGTACACCCATGTCCACTAGCCAATGACTGATCTCTGTGAGATGCTGCCAAGTCGTTTCACAGTGACCACAGAATGTCATAGTTGGTATGAGTTGTCTCCACAGAGACATATGGACCGTGTCTTTTGGTGCTGGCATGTTCTGACCAAACACGTTTTTTCACTGCCATGAATGGCATGTTCAGTGGACTCAAGTCTGTTTACAGCACACATTAAAAATAGGTATGCTTCTCACTTGTTGCTAGTTTGTTTATTGTGTGAAGCCATTAGTTGAGCACTACTATTGTGAGCATGCATCACATGACATTGAATAAGTGAGTATCCACATGTTATATCACATTATTTATGATTTAGATTATTATATTATCAGGAGCCTTTCCTGGATAAAACTGTACTGAAAACATTTTAATATGAACTTACGTTGCTTTCAAGTTACAGTGTCAAACAACATTTCTCAAGCAGTCAAGACCATTTTCACTTATATAGTAGAAGTTAGCTTTGTCCAGAGCTGCCCTGTCTACCTCTTGTTCTTGGGCAGATGTAGCTCACTGATACTGCGACGCTTCTTCTTCTTCTTTGTCAAGCGCAGTGGTGGAACTTGGGTGATTGGAGTGATGAGCAGGGCGTCCAATAAGGACTGAGACACTGCCTTCTCAGGAGAACTGACAAGGTGATGACACATTGAGGAAGAGAGGAGGCAGAGGGTGGAAGGGAAATCATGATGGAACCAAGATGTCAGCTCAGACATTAATAAAAGAGAAAAGGGTTTTTGAAGTAGTCACTTAAAGTCGTAAAGGTAGAGGTCGTTGAAAAGGAATATACACAGAAAGAGTGAAGCACACACACACACACAGATTCCACTGGCACACTCTTTACCTCGCCTGCTCTGGATTACGGTGCTCAGCGTGTGTGTGTTGTATGAGCGGTTTGGGGGCACTGGGAGTGAGAGGAGGTGGACGGGGAGCTGCTCTGGGAAGGAAGTCCAAAGGATTTGACAGGAGCTCTCTCCTGTTTACAAATACATATACAACACTAATACATCATATAAAATGTCTCCACCTATAGACACCTTGACATTGTTTCTATAAACATTTGAGTAAAACTCCATGTAACACTGTACCTGACTGGTTTGGTAGACAACACATGATGACGTGCTGATATATGAGATAGGTGAGTATTGACTTGGGCTAGAAAACTGAGAGGACAGAAAGAGGTCACGCAGACATCACAGATTGGACAGATAGTTGAAGCAATTAAATGAGATGTCACTGAAAAGTTTACTTCATGTGCATCAAGTATTAGAATTGTTGTGCAGCACCTGTGTTGAGGAGAAAGGTCAAAGTGAGTCTGTGCTGCCTTCAAGGACTTGGTATCTCGACTATTTAATTTGTGTTCATCGCCATCATGATCAGTCAAACGGCCACTGGACTCGAGCTTTTCTGAGTCTTTGCTGTCCCCTAGTGGCCCCACAGGGAAATTGCTAGACCAAGGCAGAAAAATAAAGTAAATCATTTTGATTATAGCTTTTGTTGGACCTATTATGCATTTTAGGGTAATAGTGTGAGCTTCATAACATCCCAAGCTTAATGTACCTGGTAGGTGCAGCTGGTCTATGGATGGAAACTGGATCAAAGGGAGCCTCTGGTGCTTGGTTTGATGAAGATTCACTACCACGTGACAAGTATAATCCTTGAGCAGGTAATATGCTAAAAGCAGCTGGAGTGTGGGTACAAACAGGACTCGATCCAAGAAAATGTGGGATGTTGGCTGGCATAAACACTGCATCATTTGACCTTTGGGCATGAGATGACTGTATCTGGTCTGGGGTTGAACCAGTGTATGTTAAAGGTACCAGCATTGGAGATAATGAATAGTTTGTGTTAGACAAATGGGTAGGGTGTATTTGACAAAACATATCCAAAGAGTTTGAATACGGCATTGGGTAGGCCACTAAATGAAGGGGTGCTGTATACGACAGATTGTTCTCTTGATGTTCAGTTTTTAAGAGGCTGCCAGGTTTGGAAATGAGGACACAACTGGGGATTGTAGCACCCTCCTCTGGCCGTTGCTGATCGGCAGATGAGCCTGCCGTCAGTGTTTGTGGTTGGTGTGTGGTCATGTGATCAGATTCTGCATCATTCAGTCCACTGAAGGCTGAGAGTGAGACCTCTACTTGATCAGAGGATTGATGTGTTGGAGATCTGTCACTGGCAGATAACAGATAGCAGAGCATAATGGTATTTAGTTTATAATGTTGAGGTTTCGGTGCATTTTAAATAAACAATTTAGACCGAAAATGAACTTTGTTATAGTGGATGTGTGAGAAAGATCAGTAAATGCACATATGTGAAATCAGCTTGCAAAATACCAGTGTATTAAACTTCAAATTATTGAACACTTGTTTACATTTTTGTACACAGACTAGAAGTGGTCAGTTAGTTCCTGTGATTAAGTTAAAGGTCCAGTGTGTAAGATGTAAGGGGGTGCTACTTACAGCATATGGCATCATATAATCACCTGAAAATAAGATATATTGTTATCGTTGAGTAAGTCTTTAAGTCTACAGACGCTGCGGGTTCATGGACTACAGAGTCCGCCATATTGAGCCACCATTTTTCTACAGTATCTCTGAATTGACATACTAAACACTGGCTCCAGATAGGGCCTGTCACGTTTTTCGGGCATTTCGTGGCCACCATAGTTTCTCCTTCACGCTACAAAGGAGAGGGTGAGGGGACGGCGTTGTAATCAGCAACCGCATTGCTAGAAAGTCCTACACACTGGTCCTTTAAAGGCCTTCATGTGACTTTTGTTTCATTTAAAAGTGACTACTGTGTCGCAGGAATATTTAACGTGACAGGTGAACAAGTGAAAAAAAAGTTTAGATGATGATTTATACCTGACCTCTCCACTCTTTGCCTCAGATTCAGTGAGACAACTAGATGAGGAAAGGGTGAAGGAAATAGGGAAATAAGGGGGAAAGGTAGGAAGGAAAAGGGACACCAGAGACAGAGACAGAAAGAAAGCAAGAAAAAAACGTAATCACTTTATTAGCTAAAATATAGAATAATAGATTTTCAAACTCAAAACACAGAAGAGAAATTGCAGCCACTAGATATCGAGCTATTTTCAAAATGCAATACTATTACAAAGAAGAAACTATTATCCAAGTTAGCATTATCTGCAGTAAGTAAACATATGGATGAAATAAATGTAAGGGCACTGGAGAAGTATTTTACATAGCATGGGCTTTAAAATAATACCTTTGCATTAAAAGCCACTTATAGCATTTATACAGTCACTTTGCACACCATCAAAGCTAAACAACCTGCCCATCTTACTTGCATATACCTTATACCATAAAAATGTCTTACAGCATCAGACTCCAGACTGTGACATTCCAGCAGCGTAGCATATAAGCTTTTGGTAAATATATACTGTACATACATGCATGACATGTTTAAATCTCTTCTCATTTTCAGATGCCACCATATCACAAGGCAGTGTATGGTTCCAATGCCAGCAGGTACAACAGATGTAAACAAGCAATTAATGATTTTTAAATAAGTTTGAAGCGTCCTCTGTGACAAAGTTACACAACAGTCCAAATAACATAAAGGAACATACAAAGTGTAACTGTCTAATGCATTGATTTCATCCTCACGCAAAGCAAGGCCAGATTTCCTTTCTCCCAAATCACACAACTTCCCCCATGTCACCATCATGTTACAGTGGTACAGAAGACAACAAAGGTGAAACTTGTAATGTAGTGAATTTGTAAAGAGTGTTAACACACACGTTTCTTTGCAGACTTACACAGCAGGATCTCATATTTCTAAATTTGAATTTCTCTTTATCATCATGCTGTTCTATGTTTAAGAACACAGACTGAATAATTCTTAAAATGTTGTCTGTATAACTCTCAGCAGGCCACCTCAGTTACTTTTCTTTTCTCACGACTCTCAACAAGACATTCTGCTCATACAGTATACAGTATATGTAGTCAGTATGTACTGTATGTGCTGTAGTGAAGTGTGAGATAGGCTGAGATGCAGATTGACATGGGCATCTTTTAATTTTATTTAGGATTTTAGACTTTTAATAAAAAAAATATGGATGACTTCTGACTTCTACAAGGAAATTATGCCACACAAAACAACAAAAAGACTCAGCTGGTAACATGAGTGTGTTTTTGTTACAGACGCGTACGGATGCAAATCCATGCATGATGGGGTAAAAGTGAACACACACTTCTACACTTCTACAGTATACCTAGCTCTAGGGGAGTGGCCAGCTGAGTGAATGAGTATGTAAGCAACACCTAATTGAAAGTCTGAATTCCCATCAGTCCACAAGCCTTCAACAGTCAAATTCATAAAGAACCACCTACAGAAGTCAAACTGATATAGTGCACACGTACACAGGTAGACAATTACACCCACGAGACGCACACAGACACAGACACAGACACACACACACACACACACACACACACACACACACACACACACACACAGTCTACTGGACATTGAGGGTGCGAGCAGACACTCCGTGGTGCCAGTCTCTCAGCTCGTTGTACTTAGGGCCAATCACCAACCGAGTGGTGGTCTTGGTTGCTCTGTCATCAAAGGAATAGAGGAAAAAAAGAAGAAAAAAAAAACACCAAAAAGAGAGAGAGAAAAGAAGGATTTAGGAAAAAAGTAGAGTAGTTGCCTTAAATCTGCAATGAGATACAGTGTGAGCCATGCCACAAGAGAAACTGGATGACACAGTACAAACAAGAAGCCGATGATACACAGGTCTTGATGGGTTAGAGATGGGCGGTTTTGCTCATCATCGGAATAGAAAATGACAGAAATCAATACAGAGAGACAGATAGAGAGAGAGAGGAAGTAAACTGTAAGGAATATCCAGAGAACAGGTCATATCAAAAGATATTTATGAGGTCAATATCCAGACCATGAATCATGGCCAGTATGGTCTGAAATGATAAATTAATTCAACCACAAAGCCACACAACAACGCCCACAGACAGAGGGAATGTCTGCATGTTAACACAAGTGATCACATGATCACATGTATCAGCACAAACCACCAAGAAGCAATGGACAGCCAATGGATCACATCACACCGAGAACGACGCCACAATCCAGCCATTCCATGATTGTCAATCACGCAATCACAGGTTATACAACATGCAGCACTGCAAGGCTGTCACATCTCCAACCAAATGCACTATCAACCATTAGGAGCACACAAACCACCACATGAAATACCACACTTGTACAAGTACATATGCAACTTTCAGCAATCTGAGAAGAGATATTAATTAAAACTGCCTTCTTGAACTTTTGGAGCTGCTAGGAATGGACGTGCACAGAGGTCTGGCTTTTAACTTAATGGCTCAACGTGATCCTTTCTCTGCTGTCTAGACAGGAAGAGTCCACGCAGCATCAATACAATTGCCAGAACTGTGCCACAGATATCTGAACTCAGATTTTCTGTTCCAAAGCTCCATAAATGTAACTTTAATATGTAAGATGTACCCAGTTGAGCAGGTTAAAGATTATATTTTATGGACTATGTATTGTTACTCCACACAATGCACTTATTTATTCAAACAACAGCAAACAAAATTGATGATAGAGAGTCTAGAGCTTTTAAAACTAAGATCAGCATTTTCATTGCCATGCACTTACTTTGTCTTCTTGGCTGCCTCTTCTTCTTCTGGAGCTACAAGGGAGAGAATAAAAACACTAATGAGTCCATTAAAGAGAATAATGTGGTCTTCACTTTTTATATTTTGTAAAATTTCAACAGTGCTTTTGATTTAGAAATTAATGATCTGTACACAGGAAGCATCATGGTTTTGCTATCTTTGTTTGTCCCATGTATTGAGGCCGCCCTATGTGTGTGTTATAAGTTCAGGTGCACTAACAACAGTCTGTGTGATGACCATGCAAACATCACCACTTCAGTCAGCAGCGTACCCTGCTCGGTGCCAGTGATCTGAGCCAGAATCCTGAATGATCTGGACTGGGTGGTGCCGGTGCGTGGGCGCCAGTCCTCTGTGTCCTCTGTAATACGCTTCCTGCTGGCATCAGCATGAGTGGGCACATGATAAAAATGGATGTCTGTGTCCACGACGTGCTTCCTAGGAACTCTGGAAGTACAGGATGGATGACATCAGCAAATATACTTTTAATTTTAATTTTATTATACATGCTCCCCTCACAATTGATCAAAGTAACAGAGATGAAGTCTGATGTCATTTCCTTGGGGGTACTAAAACTTATTGAAGTGAAATGTAGAACTAATTTTGCAGGATCCCATAAAACATTTTATACTCACAGCTCTACTACTGTAAATAGGTCATAAGTAGCTCTGTCCATCAGAGTGTGTTGTAATGTAGTGACAAAGTCATGTTTAGTCTGTTTAGGAGATTAATTTCAACCAATTTAAATCAATTTAAATTGACATAAAATATATACACTGGCATTCTTTAACACACAATAACTCATTTGTTAGACGCTAGTTAGAGGAACAGTATTAAACTGTTTGATGTTAAGAGTGTGGGTTATATGAGATGACACACTTTAAAACATAATCACCTACAATTTGTGCTTATTAGATATAAAAAGGGCAGGGAAAAAAATCACACGACAATTTGTTAAAGAATCATTTGATGTGTAGGTCTGAACCAATCTGATACCTTGGTGGCGGGGGTTTTCTTGAAAACCAATAACAGAGAAAAACAGGACATAAGAACAGATACAATACACTAACTAAAGGCAGAGAGACATAAAGCAGTCATAAAGAAATAATGAAATTATCTGAAAAACTTACTTCAAAATACTGTGAGGTCCACTAAAGGGAAGGCACAGTACAGGAAAAGGAAGAGATACAAGTATGAAGAGTTAATTCAGTTCTAAAACTGTAATATAGGAAATGTTAACAAGCAGACAGTAGAAATTATATATAGAGAGAAAAGTGAAAATGCACCACAAGTCCCAATGCATGCAAAACACAGAGAGTTGCAGTCTTCTTTTTAACCACATGGTGGTGCTGCTGAACTGTCTAGATCATAAAAGTATATTCATTCATTATCTGGAGAGTTTGGAAAAGAAAAATAATGAATGATTTTGAATGATATTCAAATGAAAAACATGCACTTTTTGCTTTAATGAGTGTGCAGCATAACTATAATACAACATGTTTGGTTCATGGTTGTGTGTGAATGCATTAACAGTAAATGCATTCACAATCTTTCCTGGCAACAGGCTGCTGACAGTCCTCTTACTAATTGGCTGTCAATAAATCAACTCTGAGGACAAATACACACACATACACACACAAAGGCGCATTGAAGACTTTTCAGGCACTGCTGTCAATAAATCACCTATAAATACACACACCCACCAACACACTCACCTCGCCGACTGAATGGACTGATTTATGAGTGTCTCTCAACACATTCCTGTCACAGCAGCAGCTATGTGGGTGTGGGTGTGTTGACAGCTCTATGTGAGCCTGGTCGCACACTTACTGTACAGCTATACTGGAAGTGTCTGACAATATAGTGTGTGTGTGTGTGTAGGCGTGTGTCTGTGTGTGTGTGTTTTTGTGTGTGTATGTCAGTTTCAATATTTGCGATTTACAGTCGAGGTAAAAATATTCTGTAGCCTCAGCATATTGTATAATACAAATATGATTTATTTTAATGAGCTGCATGAGTTAATGCTGCAATCCTTGCATAATATAAACCTTTAAGCTAATTAAACTATAAAACTTCACTATAAGGAATTAAAATCACAAGTAAATGCATGCAGATACCATGAAAAGACACACAGGTACAGAGAGATGTGAGTGAGTAAAAAGAAAGGCAGGTAGTCAAACACTCATAACCCAGCATGCTTCAGAGACTAACTTTGTGACTGAAGGACCTGCTGCACTCTGCAAAGCAGAAAAACAAGGATTGAAAAAAATAGAGGAAGACAGAGAACACTGATACACATGTCTGAATTCTTGCCATTTTAGAGGAAACAACATTTAAAGTTGCCATTCAAAAGACCCCCCCTCTGAAATGAACCACACATGCAAACAAGCAAGCAAGGATGGACACACATGCTGCCTCACTAATGTCACCTGTGCAACAGAAACAATTAAATGGAATCTGCTAATTCTACAGGGAAGTTTGGGCAAAATGTTTTGGATCATTATACCCACTATTATGCTGTATATTGATCATCACTGAGTGTGAACCCTAATGTTGGCCTCTACTGTGGATGACCTAATTACAGTAACTTTTGCAGTTGTTGAATCATCTATCACTGGGAACGTAAGCAAAGTATAAAAAAAAAAAAACACTGAGATAGAGGTGTTTACATGAAGACAGCAAATCAAAGCGGTACAGACACTAAAAACAGATCGAGATCTTGCCTTGATAGTCCTCTATGCTATTAAATGTCATCTGTGATACTTGGGGAAGGCTATGTACCCAAGTGAAATGCAGTTTGTGGAGTGTGTGCGATTGTGCACGGACTCATGGTGTAAGAGTATATTGCGCAGGTCGCTGGTGTCTGCTGAGTCTTACAGAAAGAGAAAGCACTTTTGTCAGCATTTGCCCGGAGAAAAGAGCACTCAGAGATTATGAAAATGAACGTAGGAAATTATTTTCAGTCCACTTTGTCTCTTGAGTGCAATAAATCAAAAGCATTCATGAATACCCACTTGTTTTCACAGGAATCACTACAAAAAGAAGTGAATGAAAAAAAGTCCAGACAAAGGTGTGTTAGTCTGTGAAAAGACTGTGTAAGTCTACATGGATTCAAGGCTGAAACCTTTATTGACTGACTGAAAGAGAATGCCATACAGCTCGAGTTGCAGGCTATATATAAACGCAGCTTAGTCATAGCATCATAGCATAGTTATACTCGCTATGCCCCTGGAGAAAGAAGAGTTGGGGTTGAGACAGAAACAGAGGAGGGGGGATGATAGCAGGAATTATGTAAAGTGAGGCGCTGAGTGAGTAGAAAGATGGGAACAGGCAGCTTGGGTGTGAAGGATGGCAGGGGAAGGAATTAAACATGGTAAATGAACAAAGTAATTAAAAGATAATGAAGGAGAGACAGAAGCAGAGTACCGGTATCATCTTTAAGTGCTAGTAACCACTAATATGTATTAAATGTGGTGCTGCCTTTAGACGGCTGACCTCCATACAAAACACAGAAGAGGAGACGCAAAGATGTGTTTTTTTATAGAATATCATGAATGACTCGTGATAAAATGAAGGCAAACAGGCCATTTGTGACATTTGCAGTGGTTTCAGTTGTAATCTAAAATTTCAAAAGTAAGCTGTAGCTTAAAATCCCACATTCCAAGATTTCAACCTCGAAATGTAGCGTTGTTTTATTATGTTCAATTTTTTTTATCGCAACCCATTTAAAGTCCATCAATTCTCCAGTTTTCCATCACAAGAACCGAGCTATTAAATGTCTGTCAGTCCCTCAGTAAATAAACGGTACATTGCTTACATATCAGTGTTTCCAGACTGGTAGTTTAAGTTCTCTAACATGATCCAGTACATAAATAACTGACAGTATTTCTGTTTGGCAACTGTCACTTTTCAACATTATAATAAACAACACTCACAAACAGAGGGATCATAATTAGGCTAACTCAAGCCATGTATCTGAATAATGTGAGCAACAGAGTACAGTATTATGCTCTGTTTTTTAATGTTTACCTCCTCTAAACAAAACACCAACAGACATGTGAGTCTGATTTAATGATGTGGAAAAACTTTGAAAATCACTTCCAAGATTTCAAGTTTCCAAGTTCCAAGTCTGGCCAGCCTGATCAGGGGCTGCATGGAATAAACAAACTTGAAAATAGGCTCGGAAAAACACCAACTTTGTAAATCATGACAGAAGCATATTTTTTTATAAACTATATACTTGTCTAGCTTAAGCAGAAACTAAGTACAGACTTTGGAAGTTAACAGTGATGTTATTAATTTCAGCTAACAAACACCATCTGAAAAAATGCAGTCGGCTTCTGCACACGTTGTATTTCAATTGGCATTTTGAATGTCGTTTCTAAAATTGCACCAATCTTTCTGAGGGTAAAATCACAGCCAAATTTAAGAGAGAAAAATGACATAGTAGACAGCTTGAATAGAACCATGGTGGAGAAAGTCGGAGGTAGATAAAATGAGACTTTGTTTGATTGGCTGGAGAAAACGCCACTCACCCATTCAACTGCAAAGGCAAGGCTCCACCCTGACTCTCCAGTAGGCCTCGCCTCTGCCCCATGGCCACCTCACATGCGTTCTCATTGGAGTAGAGGTTGATTGGTGTGTTATACACTGATGGCTGGGGTGGAACGAGGACAGGGGGGGAGGAGGAGGAGGAGGAAGAGGATGGGTAAGAAGCAGGTGGTGGAGGTGGAGGAGGAGGAGGAAAACTGGAGAAGGAGGAGGCAGGTGTGAAGGCAGAGGATGGGGATGGGATGAAGGGAGCAAAAGGGGACTGTGGAGGAGGAGGGAGAGGGTATTCGCGCTCCGCGCTTCCGCAGCCCCCGTAAGGTCTGGGGACTTTATTGTAGGGGACGGTGGACGGGCTGGGGGAGTGAGGTTGAGGATGGGAAGGCGGAGGTGGATGGGTGAGAGCCACTGGTTTTATGATGTCTGATCTGTCGTCCTACCGTCATGAGAGAAGAGCATGCAAGTACAAACAAATCACAACACAGCACACACTATACTGATGCCTCCCAGGTTAGGATTTATGTGCTTGGAACATAGGCTTCATACTGTATAAAGCCCATGATTTGTCCCTATAATAAAGTTTGAGTCAATCTAAAAGTAGCTGGAAAATGATTTGCTATAAATATTCCGTGAATGAGGAAGCATCAGTATACTTAACTGTTATTTATAACAAAAAATAAATGCAAAACATGACATAAATCAAGACATGGGTGGTTTTCATGCAGCAAAAATGTATGTTTGGGGTCGTTTCAGAAGGGTCTGTTCACTGGACAAAAGTACTCAAAGCACTTAAAACATGGTACCCCAGGTGACTTTTTTTTTTTTTTACACTGTCATAACAAATTAGTCTTTAATTCAATAACTGTTTGTATCACAAGATTCTTTGTCCTGTTAACTCCACTTAACTCAAACTGTGGAGTTTGTCCACTTAACTCCACAGTTTGACAATTACAAAGGGATTAGATCTTTTAAATGAACAAAACTATAGATCTGCATTTATTTTATTAAACTATAAAAAAGTATAGATTTAAAATGTATTCATCCGGCCAGAATTTAATTTTTCACCTGGTGTGCCTTTAAAATGAAACAAAACGTTCTGATTTTTACATGCTGTGCACTCAAGTATATATAATTTTATGTTCTTTCAATAGCATGCTGTGTTACGGTACCTTTGGTGCCACAGGAGGAGGTTTAGGAACACTGGCGGCCCTGGAAGAAGAGAGGAAGAAAGGAAAAAGAAAGTGAATAAGTTGTGGTTGCACAACCCCAATTATTTTTCATTTCAATATTTCCTTTGAAAAATGTCTGAAAAAGTACTCAAGCACAAGCTTTTCAAAAGCATACTTGCTTAAATTTATAGAGCCATTCAAAACTGCAAATGCCATACTGTTAAATTTTCAGATCCTACTGAGGTTAAAATAAATTGTGGTTGTGGTGAATTATGACTAAACCTGAGCTCTCAACATAGAGACTAACACTGAAAGGGTTCTGTCAGCAGCTGAGACAAAATCCAAAAGAGTCTCACTATGAAAAGTTGCTATGGTTGAAATATGTGGTCTCTTTCAATGTACGTGTGCTTTTGAAGGCAGCTGTTTTTAGTCTATAAAGGCTTGAATTAATCTGATACTGTTGGTGTTTGATACTCTTGATACTCTCTTGATGCCACATTGAGCAATGAGCTCCCCCAAAAGTCATCTGAGGAACATGCCTGCCACACTGTTAAATTTACTCCGATGTGATCTCAGCTTAACACTTCATCCAAATATGAAATATATTTTTTCATCCAGTGTTCTTAGTTGACCCGCCTGGTTTAAGATGATAAGGATGTAATAGTACAGTTTATTGGTACAAAATTTTCAGGAATTATAGAACAAGATTCACCCTTTTGAACACTAATATTATAGAAGCTTATATAAGTTATTTATTGTTCCATTTATATAAGCCATATTATGTGTGATTCACAACATGATTGAGCATGATGTGAAGAGAAAAATACATGAGTTAACATAAATTAAAGGTTAAATAAACTGTGCAGTAACTGAAGAGGTGTGAGTGTCAGCAGCTCCACATTCCTTGCAGAGCAGCCTTTCGAGAAACTTCCTGAGGGAGGCTCATGTCCTTCACCTCTGTAAATTTGAACCGACAGCCTCGTAGTAGCTAGAAACACACCAGTCTACAGATACAGCTTCTCATACGATTGGCCCTCTGCTCTCTGTTTCTTGTTCCCCAGTAGTTTGGACAGTGTCTTGATACTGCTATCGTGTTCCTCTGACATGAGATGTGACGACCTTAAATGATATTAACACCAGAAGCAGGACAGCATGCCATAAAATTACCATAAAATACATCTCCTCTGACCTGGCACAGGAAGAGTTCAGTCTAAATCATATTTTTAGAAGTGAGACTTTGAGGCTGTGTATGTCCGCGACAAGCTTTACTGACAAAATATATGCTGCCTTGGCAAAAATTTTGTTTTGAAGGCAACCTGGTGTTGAACCATCTGTCTATCATAACTTCAATCAATCAGATCAACAAACCATAAAACGTAGCAGCCGCCGTTGTTGTTTTCGAGCAAACAGACTTCTCACACGCTGTCACACACACCTAGTGTTAAAACGCGCTCGTAGCTGCCAGTGGTTTCTCACAGGACGCTGATTGGTCCAAACCTCTGTGGTTTGGACGCAAGCACAAAGTTTGAAGCATGACAAGATGGATTCTCGCGTGATCTCCTGATTTTGTGATCTTGCAAATCCAACTGCCTCGCAATGTTACTTTGAAGGCACAACCAAAACTGAGCAATTGCCAAAGTATTAAAGAATATTCTCAATATCACTTGAGACAAACAACCAGTGTTTTGGCTCAGTAAGACTATGTGAGCAGTATGTCTGCCCTGTGGGTTTCCCTGGACACGCTATACTGTCAATAGTCTGAGAAGTACCCAATGCAACCAACGCAATACCAAGGGTTCATTTACGTCAAAGCTGATCTGAGGACAGCAATGATCTCACTTGCGCAACCAATGGCTTGGACATGTGTGAGGCACACAGAGTAGGAAGGAGAACACCAGGGTATCAAGTAGGTATTTCAAATACGTCAGCGTCATTGCTGTGTGCTGTAGCCTCGATTACACTGCGGCTATAACTGGAAACACCAACATGGAAATGTGTTGGGGTCATATGGTGAGAGGAGGGGGGGGGGGAAGAGGCCTGCTAAAAACTGAATGAGAACCAGAGTTGAATTTAACTCAAAGGCTCTCAAACCTTTTCTCTGAGGATTTGTAGTCAAAGGCAATTTTAGGCTCCTAAACAAAAGACCTACTGTTTTATAAAAATGCCTTCTATGTTCCCGGGTCTTGGCATGACCTTGGGAAAACTCATGATAGTTGTAACAATCCAGGCTGATCTCCCTGAAACTTAAATAGCTGTCAGTGTCAACTGAGCCTCAGAGAAAGTGTTTTGAAAAAATGTGTTTATGCTGCACACATTAAAACAGCAGACACCAAATTTTATAGAAATATAAAATAAATACAGAAATAAAAATATGACACCAAAATATGAGGCTTTTGTTGGCCAGTGGCATCCCTTACAGCAGAGGAACAAGAGGCTCTTACACCACCGTATCAAACACTTTACCAAAGGAATGTCTCTCCATAGCTCAAATGTGTGAGGGTCAGAGAGTAAGTGGATCCAATAAAGACACTGACAGTGTGACAGTGACAAACATGGCATTTTATATGTCTACATCCTACACACCACGTGGAAACATTTGCTGGGCTGTACATGTTCATGTGTGTGTTCTTCTTCCACCAACAGTTAAATTAGCAGTTTAAGAGCAGCTGGTATAAAACATGTCTCTGTACTCCGTGTTTGCATTTATACGTCTGCATGTTGCATGTTAACTGTCAGGCTCCATGCGTCTGTGTTTCATGTACATGGAAGTTTTATGTTATATTGCGATTGGTCTGTTTGTGTAACTGTGAGTCTGTGAGTTTCCCCAGCAATTCTTTGCGGCAACAGCTATTCTGGTTTTGCTTTGATACCTCACCACATCCGAGTGCTCGCTGTGGTTACAGTGGTAGTGCTTAAACATATTTCCATATTTTGTTAAGGATAAGTCATTTATGGTAATATTTATTATACTTCCCTTTGACTATTGGTCATCTGGGTTTGCGTGCATATAACATATTTAGTATGTTTTCTTAGTTTCCTTGGTCTGATTTGTAATGTTTTCCTTATTAATTATTTTTTGGGAGATACATAAGCTTTTACAAAACACTGACAGCTTTCATAGGCTGTTACATTTTCTCTGTTCTGTTTCCACTTTCTTCAACAATTGGGAATTTATAGGGAATGAACAAAACAGCAGGACATCTTACAAAATAAGCAGTATATTAGAAACTGTACGATGTAAAAATGTTCCATTTTCGATACAACTGTATGTTAATATTTTAGCTGAATGTTAAATCGCATTTAACTGTGGAGTTCCTCTGTTATTTTCAATTACTCTGGCAGTCATTTTATCCCCATCTCCTCATCTGATGTTAGTTTGGACTTTATGAGCATCAAATCTTCTTTCCAATGGCATATTCTGTTTTACTGTGCCCCAATAGAGGCCTGTTACCTTTACTCCCTTTACTCTGCTTTGAGTCTCATTTCAGATTTAATGTATTACAGTAAATTGATCTGTCATGAAGAGGAGGATGCCATCTCTTCTTCATCTCCTCTCAAATCATCTGTGGCCTCGCGGCTGTTCTATGTTCTCAGTTGTGCATTTGTGTTTAATCTCTCCGGTCTATTCTTACTCGAGTGAGATCATTGACCGATGTTTCCAGGGCTGTGCCCTGACACGCAATCAGTTTCACCAGCAAGCAACCAGCCATACTGAATCAATAAGACATTGTTGGCTGTGTGTGATTTTATGTCTGAACACAGAGGGGCTGGTCAAGAAGCAGGAGTGGTTTAGGTGGAGGTGAACCTGACTGGGAACTGTTACTAACGCCATTACAAACCGAACACACACTCTATACTTTACTATACAAACACAAATACAGGCGCAAACACACACATTCAAGATATACATGTCTGAAGAAATGTTATAAGTGGAAGGGATTCTGTCACATAATGCCTCCATGTGTGTGACCTCTCATAAAATGTGTGTTTTACATTTTCCGCCAGACCAGTTTTTGTTTATGCACACAAAAAATATACACACACACACACCAAATAGCTACATATAACATCATATCTGCCTCATTTAAAGGACTCATTTAAAAAACAGCTACACAAACATCATTGTATTCCAGGATAAGCCAGGTCTTTAATGAAGTGTGCTGCCATTTGGATGACAGAATCATTAAAAGTAGTGACAGACAAAGGCCAGTTGACATACACGCACACAGACACAATACACATACACACACACTGATGTATTACGCAGGGTGTGGTGACAGCGATTTCAGGCATGACGGCTTGGCCCAGGAAATGTTACTGAGGTTGTGCAATAACACAGACTTACAAGGACGAGCTTGTACAGTCTGCAGCATCTGCACCTGCAAATAAGCACACAGGATGTGTGTCCAGCTCTATTCTTAGATAAACTGCACGTCAGACATTTCTGAATATTGTATGTGTGAAAAACTTGAACTTGATCAGCCCAGCTATAGATGGCTCGGTTTTCTGTGGTCCTGTTTGCCTCAAATCCAGTCTGTTTTTTTTAAGAGCCAAGATCTTATCTTAGATTTGCACCTAATTTGTCTTGTTGAAACATTTTCTGGCAGCTCTTGTGTGTTTTTGTTGTAAATTTCTGCATTCCTGAAAAGCAAAAGGGAGTAATCTTATCCAACTGGAGTTGGAGTTTAAACTCAATATTAAACAAATAAATCTAATTTTTGAAAAAATAAAATGTTCTTTAAATTTTTCATTAAAAAAAAAAAATATTCAATTTGGTTTTTTTTTTCTCTTTTGTTCTTTCATTCACTTTAACTTTAAGCAGGTAGCAGATAAAAGCACAGTGATGAAAACACAAATTGAAATTTCAGTAGCAATGTCTTGATAAGTTCAAAGTTGTATTTTCTTTCCTCGGGCCCCAGGAACAGATTAAAGTATGAAACACATAATTCAGAGAGGGAGACACTTCCTCCTTCACTGTGTAAACCAGAGAGCTTGGTAATTTATGTACAGGCACAACTGTGTCCTAGGACAATTAACTTAAAACATAGCTTTCACTTTGTTTTTTCAGTCTTAACTAAAAGAAATCTTCACCCTGACTGTTGTTCCGTTGTTGTTATCTCACTCTCCTCTTCTTACTTACTCCTTCCTGCCTTTCAGGACCCTTTTTTCTCTTTCCTGGGAATGAGGTCACCCTTTTTTTTAAACAAAAGTGATAATGATTATTGAAACAAAGCCCTGTAAAATGTATGCAGTCGTCATTCCCAAAGGTGGGACACACACTCTGAGCTCTTGTCTATTTATTTCTTTTTCTGTGCCTTATTAGGGAAAAAAAGGGGAAAGAGTGGGCTGGTTTGGTTTCAGGGTTTTTGTAATTTTACCTTAAACTGAAGCAGACAGACCAACGTGACCAGGAGGGAATGCCAGGGCACCAAGTAAGAGCAGAACAGAGTGACTGGCAGAATTATTGCCACGTGTGGTTCAGCATTTGGGTGTCAACACTAAGTGTGTATATGTGTGTAGTGGTGGTGGGCCTATAGAGGGAGAGGAAGTCAGTGTATACTCAAAGAGAAAAAGACAGATGATGAGTAAACAAAGACTATATCTCATGATTTCACACGCTGGTGTAACATTCCTTTGCTGGTGTGATTAAATCCAAAAACAACTGTGTTATTCCTCTGTTATTTCAAGACCAGTGTGTGAGTTTATCTAGAAGCGAGCTTTAAATAGATCTGGAAGCTGAGTCTGTCTGTCTTTATCAGTCCTCACACTGGGCAAGACCATAGGAGATAGGGGTCACCCACAGTACATGTGATCTGTGGGTCTGTATGTTTGGTACATGTGTGTGTGTGTGTGTGTGTGTGTGTGTGTGATCCTCCCTGTTCCTTATCCACTACTTCTCTCCACAGAGGCCTTGACAGGCCTTTCTGCTCAGCATGACATCACATGAGAACTTAAAAAGAAGTTTTGACACTGACCAGAGCGAAGGAACAAGATATGTTAAAATTGGAGCAGTTTCACTATAAAAAACATTACTCAATTAAATCAACTTGAACAATTGTAGTCGCAAGCACAAAACATTTCAGCTTTTGTTTCAATGAGCTACACATGTAGGCAGAGATGAAAGGGTCATGTTCGAAATTTGTTGTAATGTTTGTGCTTTTTTTTTATGCTTAGCCACAGATCAATACGGCTAGACAAAAACCCTAAGGGTACGAATCCACTGTGGTTTTCATGAAACAGGCTCTCACACTTCTAGCTGTGCCTGTTGATGCGATGGCAACTGACAAAAATCACCAAACCATCCAATATGGTGTTTCCTGTGGTAACATAACATCAAACACGCAGTTCACTTTCTAACAACGGCACACAGCAGTGAACTGGTACCCTCAAGAGTCTTAAAAGCAGAGCATGAGAGGAAACAGGCACATTAAGTTGAACCCCGCCACAGCAGGAGAATGGAGACAATGTCTCCAACAGCCTGAAGGTCAACAGTACTGCATCAGAACCGCAACAGAGCACAGGACTTCTATAACTAAATCCCCACTGCACAGTAACAGAAAGGACCAGCTATCAGTTGTCTTGTCTTGACTAAATAAAGGTGGTAAAACAAAACAAATTGTATGAAAATAGGTGTGACAATAAGAGTTAAAAATATAAAATATGAGGCACAAGAACTGGACTATGCTGCTATACATATTACACACTCAACTGGGTTTGGACAATCGAGACATGAAGTCCATTAAACAGTTAATAAAAGGGGTGGAGAAGACGTATATTTGAGAGAAAAAGCTGTAAAATCTTACAACTTGTATAACTGTATACAATGTATGGACATTTTTACAGCACCAAAGAAGAAGAGTTACTGCTGTGACGCATACATCCAGTGGCACACCAAATTTCACATAATTTACGGTAGTAAAACAGATGAAAAGTCTAGGTATTTTTACAGCATGTAATTCTTCGTAGATGTTTTCCAAAGATCATAAAAGTGATTTTATGTAAGATTATAATTCATACAAATATACAACTTTTAAAGGCAGAGGACAGATGTTTTCTTTTTATGTGAAACAATAATGCAACTGTTTGGTTTAACTGTAGTGTCTATAGGAGGGAGTGCTTGAACCGTCTCTCGAGTCAAGGGGCAGTAAAACTGTACTGGAGTCCTGTGTTGTCTTGTGAGATCTAATTTAAACTTTTACAGCCTTGCTTCACAACAGACTGACCAAGAAGTAAAAAATTGTACACATAAACAGAGAAGCTGAGGCACCAAAGAGACACACAGTCACAGGGACAAGATGGACACAAACATGCATTGACATGCAGTCACACACCCAAATAACAGAACACAAATATGCACGTATTCCCACAATATTGTTCTTGCAACACAATCTGGCATGTTTAAAGCATTTTTAACTCATTGTTAATGACTCTTGACCTGAAAATGCCCTGCCATACCTCTGTAAACACTTCATGGCAACTCCCACACTGAACATTGCCATCACCGTTTAAAAGATTTAAAGTGTAATTGAATAAACTAATGAGTCCATGGACCGTGGCTGGAGTGTAGCCAACTTGTTTGCGAAAGACTTACTAGACATTTCCACCCTGCAAACACACGCACACCTACATAAAGTAAAGAGATAACGTAGCTTTCTTTCTCACTGTAGCTGACTGACAAACACATTTTGACAATCTTGACCAGAACCATACAACCTATAGAGCAGAGAAACAACAGACCAGATCCCCAGAGCAAATCTGGGTTTATCAGGGTCATGTCAGTGCTGTCAAACTCATTTAAAATCCATCCTAAACTGTGTTTCTGGATTTGCACAACACAGGTTAAACCCAATGCAACCAAAGCCCTGGTTTGATTTCATGAGACTCAGATGAAGATTACTGCATTGTTTCAAGTGTGGGTCCTGGGCAGGAGTTTAGGAATCTCTGCCTTGGAGGCAAACTCGGTACATGCTGGGGCTCCGTAAGGGAAACCAATGGTACAGGGGGGCCCAAACTGAATGAGGACATCCACATAATTCTAGAGGGTCCCAAATGGGATGAATTACAGCAGAGATTCAAGATTAACGGGCCTTTAGTGCTGTATTTTGTAAGATCTATCCAGCACTGAACTATGGTCTCAAATTATGTACTTATGCACTTATTACATCAACACTGTGTATTCAGCAGGAGAATAAACAGTGGAATAATGACCTAAATCTAAAATCTACATTTAACGTGAGCGACAGAGGGGGAAGCGAGTTTTATTGTCTTATAATTCCAGCGCTGTCCACTTTACAGTTGCTTTATTTCTCTCTGGCAGCTCACAGCTACTTTTTTTAAGGCAGCAAAAACAAAATCAACACAGTACATCAAACAGAAGAAAGAAAGGCAGACTAAAGAGACAGTGCAGCAGCTGCGTCCAGCACTCAACACTGAGACAGCCTGCCCATCAAAATGATCCACAGCTGGACCAGGAAGTGTTTTCCAAAACATCTGGCCATAGGTCTGTTGAGAGGGTTATGGCTATCAATTTGCGTCAGTACCACTCATAGGGATTCACTTACAGAGAGGCAAGATTTACTGGCTTATTTTTACTTTCTTTCATATTTTTTCATCTTATTTTTGATCCTCTGCTGTCTGTTTCTGTTTACCTTGCCCATTTTTTCGCTTTCTCGTTCTTTCTCGTTCTTTCGTCAACACAGACACACACATTGTCACTGAGAGTCACGTGTCTTATAAACTTAGACGACACTGATACGACAGTGACCATAAAACTAGCTTGGCTCTGACATTGAACAAATATCTGAATCCCCTCAGCTTCTTTTTTTTTTTTTTTCCAACCTATGAGCCTGAAGAGGATAATGGTGGAAAAATGACGGGGAGGGATGAGAGTGCACGAGGTAGAACAAAAGTAACACAGATACATATTTGTGTGCCGAAAAGACACACAGATGTGCTCCTTAGCATAACACTCTCTGACAGAGTTGAACATGGTGTCAGATGATTATATAATTAAATCAAGACAAAAATAAATACACAGTGAGTCATTTGGTTGAATTTAAATCTATCCAGGCCAGTCGGAACTGATAACGCAGGAGACCTACAGCTTAACGTGAGAACGACGAGAAGATGGCAAATTGTGTCTGGGACATAAGTGTATTGTGTTTCAAAACATGTTGATTACAATTTATTATAGAGCCATTTGTGACTATGATTGGACGTTTATTTTATTTGGAACAAAAGTGCTGAGTGTACAGTTTATGTTCTCACTGAGCCTTACACCCTGCAACTAATTTAAAGCAATTACTCAGCGCTTATGAAATGTAGCTTCTTGTTTCTCTCTTCTAATCAGTCCCGATGATTCTTCACACTCTTCCAGCTGCCCATTTGGGTATCATTCAACAATGCTGGCTGGCCTAAAGATGAGGGTTCTTGGCTTACATTAAGATATATTTGGCAAATAACAGAGAAAAATTAAAAAAGCAGAGACAGATGAGCTTAACGCAATGTTCTTGGCCTAAGAATTTCTGTGGGCTACCTTCACAGACCCCTAATATTCTTGGGATTGTTTTTGGCAAAAACAACAGACTTGCAAAAGACAGGCAGAGACAGGTGTGTCTAGCTGTAGCTGCATTCTCTTGGTATTATGATATTACTGGTGAATACTACAAGCCTAGCCAAAGATGATGGCCATCAGTTTTAGATGATCTTTGGCAAATACTACAGACCAGTGAAGGACAGAGACAGGTGAGCCCAGTTTAGCTCTCTTGGCTTTGGAACATCTTTGGCAAATATCAGAGCCGAGTAAGTGACAATGGCAGCTGTGCAGAGAGTCTATGAGCACAGAGAGGATTTGCAAAGAGCTGTGAATTCCTGCAGCGACAGTTCAAGTCTCACAAGTTCTAACTGATCAAGCCTATACTTTATATTCCACATTTTGACTAATTATATTCGAGTTCTGTCGTGGAAAAATAGTACAACTGGCCGTAAAAAAGTGAAAACCGAATCAACACAGTACATCAAACAGAAGAAAAAAAGACAGACCATGCTGTAGCTGCGTCCAGCACTCAACACTGAGACAGCCTGCCCGTCAAAATGATTCACAGCTGGACCAGGAAGTGTTTTCCAAAACATCTGGCCTTAGGTCTGTTGTGAGGGTTATGGATGTCAATATTGTATCAATATCAACACTATACTTGTTGTACTGGTATATCCCACAATTTGACTAGTTTTCTCATAGGCTCTTGTCATGGAAAATAGCCGGCCATAACCACACAAGAGTTTAAAGATGTATTCTATCGATGTGTACAGAGGACTGGATACAGTGCTGGAGGCGGGTTGCCAATCATTCTTATGGAAGCTGCTCAGTGGTGCATGAAGCCAAAAAACGTTTGATTTCCAGACATAAAATTACCCAGCTCTTCTGCATATGCTTCTGCATTGTGGGGCCCATAGAGGCTATAGAGACTTCTGCTGGCCAAGCGCAGCTGAGTCGTTAGCTTCTGCTTTAGCCCTCTGCTAACTTGAACAGGGATAAAATGATTTAATCGTATGACTCTTCTAGACTTTTGACATGTTATTGGACCAAATGGATCAAATTCTGATAGTGAAACAAGTTATTTCCTGGGTCAGATTCTGCAGTGAAACTTATTCACCGTTTTACAGTTGCTTCTTTTATAATGTAAGCTTATGGGAAAAAAGTCTCTCTTGTGGCCCCTTCTGACAGATGCCATTCTTGTTATTACATGGTTTGGCCACTATGTCAAATTGATTTCAAAACCTGCTGCTCGTCCAGGGGTCTTGATATCTTCTCCTTGGCCTCTAGTTCAACTCTAGTGCAATTATGTGCAGCAACATTAGTTAGACCTCTAAAGTTTGAGTTTATCATTGAGGTTTCTCGGCCTGGTCAAAGGTTTTTTTTTGCTGATTTACAGATTAAAGTGTGGATGATGAATCTTTGCTGCCAAAATAATAAAACATTTTTATACATCGCAACACAGGAGTAATTTACTGTATAGCTGTAACAGGGGATTCCACTACCAATTGACTTCAGTGTGGTAGGTGCTCTTAGGTCTTAAAGGAATGCTTGTCAATTTACTCTTATCTTTTCTACACTTTTCTTTTTCACTGTAGTGAAATATTTAGCTCTACACGCCCCTTCATGGAAAGTTGTATTTCTTTGTTCTGCAGGCCAAATGTTTTTGTGTGTTTTTTTTAGCATGGTCTCCATCTTTTGTAAATAGCAGATCCAATTATCTTTTCCCTTTAAAAACCAGTTCCAAGTAAGCATGCCATTCATTCTGGGTTTCATTTCCATGTGCATGCTAAAAACAGGCAATACAACGTTTGATTTGATCAGTCTACAAACAAGTAACCTACACCTGGTCCAATGCATCAAATGACAAATTATGTAACTGATACTTTCTCATATTTCTGATATGATGAGGGGTCATTAGTCCTGTTTGTGCACACGGACAATTTGAGATTTCATTCTGATGATAACTTCATCACAAGCAAAAAATCTATTACATTTGTCTCGGACAGATGTGTGTCAGTTTGTTAACACAGTAGACAGTGACCATGCCAATATGTCAGTGGTGTATGATGCAGCAGCAGGCTAAGGTAAACACACATCTCCAGTTTATGCACACGTGTGTGTGCCCGTGTTTGTTGGGCACGTGGCTGTGCACAAGCAGCGTTTGCATGTACAACCGGCGGCTCTTGTTGACTCTATTAAGAGAACGCAATGTAAACAAAATGAAAACGTATACCCCAGCCCTGCACAAACTTCCCTTACCCAACCCCTTACCCGGATACCCAGAGCCAACTTCCAGACTCAAAATAACTGAAGCAGCTGTCATGAGATCTCTGCATGTATCCTTGTCTATGTCTTTGTGTGTGTGTGTGTGTGTGTGTGTGTGTGTGTGTATAAGAGTTTGTGTGCATATCTCAAGGCATGCCATACCTCTTCTGATAAATATTCAGTTCTCTGCCTTACTTTGCATGTATGTAACATGCAAACAAATGTGTGCAAGATACAGAGTGCTGAGGTGAGCTAAATGTCCTTGCTGACTGATGGATGTTTGTGAATGTGGATGGGGGTTCGTAAATCAGTGTCACCACAGCAAAACAACACCACGGCGTCTCAAACCAGCATTACCACACAAGAGATCTAAAATCTGATTGTGTTTATCCATGACTTATTATGGCCTGTCGTTGTGGCTTTCTACATGAATACATAAGACTCCACTATTATAAATGTGACAGCTCCGGCATTGAGACGTTCAGTCATGAAGAATAGGCTCGTCAAACACTGTAATTATCCTGTTTGAGGTCTTTCAACGGGGTGAGATCTCCATTCTGATAAAAAAGAGAAGTGGAACCAATTAACTCAGCGCTACACAAAAGCTGCTTTGAAACCTTTCTTCTTCGCGTGATAGCTTGTTTATTCAAATCAAGCATTCAGTTGCAGCGTACTGTGATGTGCCTAGGTATATGCGGGTGAGTGCATCAGATCAACTGTCTTTCAGTTTAACTCCCACAAACACATCAAGACCTTGAAACTGTGCCCTTACTAGTGAAAAACACCCAAACACACACATACACACAGACCCATTAAAGAGTCAAATGGGCTTCGAAAAAAAGGCTTTACTGTGGGGAATAAAGCATTTAGCCAGACACTGGCACTTAAAGTGCATAGCAGTGAAATACAAAGGTGGTTTTGTTGAGGCACAAGATGATTGGTTGAAATGAACAGTTTAATACTTTGGTGTACCTCTAAAGAGAATAATTACATTGCTGAAGAGGCTAATTTAAGTGTTGAAATGTTGTGATTGCACTATACTAGTGGGACTGCTTCAGGACAAAGCCTGATGGCTTTGCAGGAAACGTCCTTCTGCGTTTGTAATTCCTTGGAAACTTCTAAATGTTAAGCCCTGCTCCATTCCCATAGCGTTTACTTCAATCCCTTAAACTTCACGTTAGTTCAAATCTATTATTCTATTATTCTCCTGACTTCTTTCCATTTTCTGTCCTTCTGCTTTCCTCCTTCCTGTACACCTTCTCTCTGCCAATTTTTCATTATCTTTTCAAATACGCCCCCTCTTGTTCCCCTCCCAGACAAACTCTTCCACTGCAATCACATCTCCTTGTAATTACATTAATATACTACTAATTTGTTTTCCTAATTATTTTGATGGGGAATGTAATTGGTGCCTGGATTATGTTCTGTTCCTGTGCTACTATACCGCGTGCCAGTGTCTGTGGGAGTTGGTTGTTGGGCACCGCAGACTGGTGACTTCAGTGTGTGGTTAGGTTTATGCAAAAAACACTTTGGTGAAGGTTAAGGAAGGATGGTTAGGTTAGATTAAATGTTAACAAAGTAAATGCCATAATCATAAAAAAATTAATCATGCGTTAGTCGCAACAAAAAGATTCAACATTTTGCAACTTTGCAGACATATTGTTAATTAAGAAAAAAAACAGATCCGCTGTTTGCAAGTTAGTCACGCATACAACTTTGAGGATTTGATGCATTGTCACCCATCTGTTCGTATTTGCTAAAAAAGACTGAAGAGGCTCAGTGGAATGTCCTAAAACCTTACCAACCAGCTTTTTGTCAGTCTAGTGTGTGTGTGTGTGTGTGTGTGTGTGTGTGTTGAACACATCTGCTCCACATGTGTCTGATATCTCGTTCATAGTAAAACGGTCTGTCTAGCTAACAAGATATTAGTTGTTTTTCTAGGTCTCATCAAATGGAATTCAGTTTGACACTGAAGATAAAAACGGAAAAAGTCTTCATTGAAAAAAAGAAATTCCCAGAAACTCTGCTGCATTTTTTCCACAGCTGTGCATAAGTAATCTCACAGTAAAACTTTATGGATATCTATGAATCTAAACATGGAGCAGTGATGTTTTAACATTCTCGCGTGGTGCCATCAAGCCGGCTAATGCATGGTTTACAAAAACTGCAGATGGCAACCAAGTTGATCAAAAACCGTCGGCCGTGGAGAATCCATCTCCATCATTGTTTATGTGTCTCTCTTTCATCTCTCTGCCATGCTGTTACTTCCATTTGCCTCCCTTTGAATTCTTTTAGCTCTTTCCATCCTTCCTTCTTTTCCTGCTTCTTTCAGTATTTAAACTTGTTAGCAGGAGAGCTGCATACACACAGTGACACTGTTTGACAGAAAGTCACAAAGGTTCCTAAGGTCATGGACCAAAAGTGTGTGTGTGTGTGTGTGTGTGTGTGTGTGTGTGTGTATGTGTTTTGAGAGCTATTATTAACACAACAATACAGAGTGCATTCCTAGACAGAAGAAAAACTTAAGCAGACGTTGAAATGTTAGGTAAAATAATAAACATGTCAGATTAGTAACCAGTCATGTCGCCATTATTATTTATTCTCTTAGTGCTATTCTAGTCATGCAGGAAAGGAATCATCAATACATTTTATTTTACAGATAGGCCGTATGAAACAATGTTGTTGATCTTTGAAAACCTACATGTATAGCATTTCGAACCCAATCACACAATGATAAAGTGGCAGACTTACAGCCAACACTACACTGCCAGACACGTAGCCGTAGCCAAATACAGATGAGATATATATGCTGAGATGTAGGAGTAGAACGAACCATGAACAATTTGTCTGTGCACTCTGCTGTGCAATGGTCATCCTGAGATAAAGTGAAGCAGATGGAAACTATTAAAATGGTGAGGTATTTGTAATCTTTGTTTAAAGGTTTTACAAAAAAAAATCAATAAAAAAAAAAAAGATTATTCCAGGATGAAAGACGCTGATAAAAAAAGACTTTGATGTATTTGCTGTTGAAGTACAAAACCTGTGTGAAAACCTTCTGGGAAACAGGTTGATAGGGTTACTGCCAGAAATCAAAAATCTGAAGCAAAAATGAGTCACAGAAAATCAAAGCAATCTTTAATCTGCTCACCAAAGTGATTTCTTTTGTTTTTAATAATGCACAGATCTCCTGTTACTCACTTGAACTTCCACCACTTAGATCAGTTTAAACTGGATGATCTGAGCTGGAATGAATGGAAAAATAACAACAACAAACTTGAAGCTGATGTTGTTTTGGCACCTGTTACCTGCAATTTTAGCGCTGCTTGCTTTACTGTAATATGTTTTCCACTGTAGAAGTAAAGAAAGTCTCAAAGGCAGCTAAATGGATGTTGGTGTGTGATGATTACTCTGGTAACCATGGAATTTGCATTCATGCATTGATTTGGCTTCACTTCTCAGTTAATATAACCCGGTTCTGTTCCAGTGTTTTTTTTACTGGATGGAGAGGTATGTCAGTGCCAGGATAATTTGGCCCTTTGTACATGATATCTGCCATGTCATCCTTAAAAAATAATTGCAGCCGGTACAAATTCATCTTCATGTCAGTTTAATTATTTTTTTTTTTGGTAGAAACAACTTTATGTTACAGTTTTTCCTTTTCTTGTCCTTCACACATCTGCTGCCCATCTCTTTTCCATATCACCCCTTTATTTGGAAAAGGACTAACAACTTGTCTCCTTTTAAAATACACACACGCAGACGCCACATGCGTTGTTAACATTTGTCCATATCTTCTCACTGTTATCATTCCTTTTGCTATCTGACCCAGTGACAAACCCAATCAAAACGTGCAGGGAGAAGGAAAAATGAAAAGAGAAGCAAGTGACGACTATAAAAACTAACAGAAACAAGGCACGAGATTGGTTCTTTCCATTACGCATGTAAACCCATTAAATCCCAGATGGTGACCTAGGCATGACACTCTTTGAATATACAGTATTTCTAACTCACGGTGCCAATGAATGCCAAGCAACAAACAGAAAGAAACCTTGAAACTGATCTCATTTCGTATTAGCAGTCTGGAGACGGTAAAGGGATAACTGTCAATCTTTCGGACCATAAAGTATTCCAGTAAAGCAGAAGCTGGAACCAGTTGTCCCTGACGTTGCTGCCTGGTCACACAGCTTTAATAATATAATACCGTCACTTAATGAAACAAGCCGTTCCATGTGGTTTCAATAGGGCATGAATCAACTCTTCAAGGGCTGATGCCACAGACAGAGTGATGCAGAACAGATAATCCTTTAACTGGTCTCCAAAACAAGCTCGCCCTTACATGAGATTTGTTCAGCTACACTGGCACTTTGGCAGCTCTTTTGGTGCCTTAATGAAGTAATTGGAAGCAAAAGTCATATGTATGACAGTTACAAATGTTGCTGTGGTCGTCACTGCAGTTGAAAAACATTAAAAATGAAAAGATTAACGAGGAATGGTTTGACAGTTATTATTATTATTTTCTTTCTTGCCGAGAGTTTGATGAGAAGATTGATTCTACTCCAAGCTAACACCTACCAGCACCTCTAAAGTTCACTAACTAAACACAGAGACTATTTGACCATATACCCAGCCCTTCAATGTGTAGGCGCACCATTGGCTGATATGTGAGTGGATGTGTCATACATTTTTACCTTTAAAAAAAAAGAAGAAAAAAAAATCCACTTCATACTTTTTTTTTTTACTATTTAAATATTCTTTGTGTTCTACGATGAAGGACAAAAGCAGAAAAGCAGCCAATACCAATAAAGTTCTTCTTCATATTATAAGTGTTACTGGAGTTTTTGACTTTATAGCTTCATATTTAAGAGACAAGAGTGTTATCAATCCTTTCATGTAGCTCTCGCCAAGAAAGCGAATAAGCACATTTCTCAACCTGTGAACTATTTCTCTACAAGAAGATACATGATGTGACAGTTATAACAATAAATAATGTGTTTGGCAGATTTTAGTTATATCAGGAGTCTTGTAAAGTGCCATGCTCATACTGTATCAACCTCTTTCACTAGATGCCAAACCCTAAACGAAGCACAGAAATGTTGAATCTATTAGTCGTCCCATCCACGTGTTTTAAAGCAGCTTTAGGGAGACAAACTATATAAGCAGATGCAGAGTATAAGAATTGTTCCACTATACCATGAGCCGAGGCTGGGATCACTTCTGAATACAAAATTGCACTAATCTGTTTAAATCTAATTATCGTAAAAATCAATGGTTTAGAAACCATTTGTGATGTTTTATCAATATGCAGAGGCGAGCTGTACTGCATAGTTGAAATAGCTTGAAGGTATGAATCAAGCGACTGCTACTGTGCAAAGCTGCGCGACCCTGCAAAAACGATTTCAGTGTCAGTGCTGGACCAACTAGCTGTATATTTTCCACATTGTTGTCAGCAAAACTTGTTGACCTTCTTCAGTGTAAAAGCCATCTATCAGAATATGAACTCCCACTATGACAGGTAAATCATCCATTGATGACCTTCAGCCAAGACCTGCTTCACTCATCATAAAAAGAAAAACAGTTTGATCACGGGTCTCTCTTTCACGGGAACCCGCGCACTGACCTTGAGTTACTATAAGCCTCTGAGGTATAACAGTATGTGTTCTCTTTGCCACCCGCCCAAAAGCAAACTTAAAACATCCTCAGTCTGTCATCATTTGGACACAAATTAAAGGACATGCTCAGTTAGCCTCAAATGAGGGGAGGTCTGAAATAAAGATGAAAAGTCATCGAGGGAGGACAAAATGTGAAAACCAGACGCAGATGATGAGTCACAACAAAACAAACAGAAAGAAGACAAAGTGTTTTATTACTCCGGTCAATTCTGATTTCATGTGCAGCAGAATCAATCCATTTTACCTGTGCACGTATACGGTGCACTGTAAATCAGCTCCACCTTTCAAGATCTTGAATCCGAAAGGACAAGTGTAGGAGCCCTGAGCATCTCGTAGTGTTTAAATAAAAACACACGCATGCCTACAAGTGCTGCCAAAGAACCAGACAATTCAAACCACATGAGAACTAATTCACACACACACGCATGCATGCACACACAGTAACACAACTACTCGTGATAAATCAGCTCCACTGTACAACAGAATAGTGAAGAGTAGGCCTTAGGGAAGAGGGGGTCCACATGTGTGATGCTCTCGCTGTGATTTCAGTTATTCCTCTTTCCTTCAGGGAATGGGAGATCAGGCAGAACTAATGGTGTTGCTGTGTGTTAGAGCTAAGATTAACTCCTACAACAACAGTGAACATCTGCCTGTATGCGGGATGTCTGGGGTTGAAAGAGGGACCATGGACTTTAAATTTGATGCAGATATGGGTTGTTTGAAAGGGAGTGTATGGATCCTGTGTTGTCATGGAGATAAATGGCTTCTTACTGACAGTCACACGTTAAATCATTAGAAAGTGGCTTGGTTTTGGTTTTATAACTACACACACACATACACTGAGTGTGAGCTCATGGCTTACTTTTGCAGGGTGAGGCTGAGGTTGCCGGTGCAGCTCTTGATCTTGTTCTGGGCCTCCAGGTGGTTCATGCCCTCTGTGGCTATGCCGTCGATAGACAGGACCAAGTCTCCGACAGCAATGCCACCTTTAGCCGCTTTCCCACCATCTGTCAGCTGCAGAAACACAAAAACCACAAACAGCTTAAAATATCTACAAAACCAGTAACATCACAGTCAGGATAATCCTGCAGGAGGGTGGGTCAAGGTGATGTGGGAAGTACGTTTTCATCACAGGATTTATGGAGCCATTCCATTACAGAAGCATTTGGACAAAGCTAATGAAAGACCTGGTTCTCGACCACATGATGGAGGGTCTACTGTACATTCACTGATGCATGTCTAATAGCAGGAGTCTTCATCTTTGAGTTACCTTTGTTTCTTCTTTATGACCTGCTGTCATACTGGGTTTACAACTTGTTAGAGCAAAGAGAAAAGTTCAAAAGGTCTCTTAACCATAGCAGATCACAGCCATAATGCAATCCCTGTGTCCAAATTCTCTACGGTATATATCCATGTTTTTTAAATTGAGGAGTTGTTTATTGAACATTAGACAAAGATTTTTCTTTTATGCATTGAAAATCTATCATAAGGCTACAGTATATGACCAAAAATGACATTTTAAATACTTGTTGGACTGAGTAAACACTGAAAATTAAATAAGATCAAGCAGCAGAATGCAGCAGAAAGAACTTGAACATAGATTTTTGTTGCTTTCCAAATGTCAGGATTGTAGTATACGGGAAGTGATGTGGACCTTATTTAGAGTTTAGAGCCAAATTTCATTAAGAAAAGCCAGCGACAGTGTTTTGTAATGTCTGCTTCTGTAAGCAAAAAAAAATCAGCTTATCTTGAAACACACTTTAGTTTTACAATACAGATCAAGTAAAGTGAATCTTGTCCCAGTAAAACGCAATTAGGCCCTTACACTGTGTACAAAATGCTGTTAAAAAGGTGACAAATAGCTAACGGGACGCTAAATGGTGTAGACACATACCAGTTTTATTAGCTTTAAGGAAACAGCAATTAGAAGCCAGACATCTCTTAGTTTGCACGCATCATAAAATATGCATACACTTCATTTCTCTTGTCTCTGGTCTTCAGTGTCATCCATGATTTTTGAGGTATGCTTTAAATATCTGCATCTAAACAAAGTTTAATTGCTGCACTTCCAGTCTAGAGGCTGGTTAATTAGAAACAGATTCAAGCCACACAGAACAACTCATGTTGAACAGGAGGGCTGGTTTTTAATACCAACTCCACTGTTCAACATGGCTTCAACATGCACAAATGCTGGACTGCATTTATTCTGTTCTTGACAGTAATGTTAAATATATAATTATAATTACGCTGGAGGGACAACTGTAACATTTTCCACACCCGTAACTGCTCATGTTGTCCATCTATTTGCAAGAAATGCTGAACATATTTTGTAAACATGTGTTGGAGAACAGTTGCGAGGCAACTAAGCACTTAACCCACCACCAAAATAAAATACAATTAGATTAAATGTGTAATTATGTGATGAAAATGGTTTGTGTTCAAAATAGCTCTGTTTCCTAGGCCTGTTTCCTTCTTGGTCAAGTTCTGTGTTATGGAAGTACATTTATGCAGGTGGGACAAATTATTTAGAATTATTTTTAATTGTAAATAATGGTAACACAAATATAATGTTCTTACTGATAGAAAAGTAGAAAAAAACAATTTCACTTTGTTCAATTCCTGAATAAATATCGTATACAGACATTTTTTATTTGCTTCTCATTGATTAGCATCTATTAATGGGGAGTTTTTATTGTTGTCTTTAGCTCACAGTCACGGCCATGGGGAAATGTACTGTGGCAGCATGTGTCATATAAACCAGAGCCATTCTTATCAGAAGGCCGAGGCAGGACAGTGACAAATTTGGAAATGTGCGTAGGATGTTACGCACTGTATCTTTTGTCGTTTTCCCATGACGCCAAAGAACTGAATCATTAAAACTATTTTCTTTCATAACAATTATACGTTGCAATGCAATGAAAATACAATGTGATGAATCAAATAAAAATTCGGTTTTGTGTGTTTGTTATAGTGTTAATAAAATAGGACTTATCTACTGTTAAAAAAAAAAACTTGCAGATGGTTTTGACCATTCTTGGTCACACAGAAGGTCTGAGTGTGTCCAAGAGGGAGTGAGGTCATTTGTTTCTTTAGACACCATGAAAAAGGACCACACAGACCACTTCACTGAACACACACACACACAGACCACTTTTGTGGCTGTTCTAGTTGTGAAGTGTCTCTCTTACGCACCATCTTCCACACGAAAACACATTTCTGCTGAATGAGAAACGACAGTCAAGGATGGGAGAGTGTAACGTGGGTTTTAGACGTCTTTAGTGCGTTACATCCCCCTCTGTGTCTGTTTCCTTTGCCCCTATCTTTGTCTCGTGCACACACACACACACACACACACACACACACACACACACACACAAAGACAGACAGACACAGGCAGGGCTAATAAAAGAGGCTCTACACCCGGATTAGTGTTAAGGCTCTGTGGCCCCAACCTTTTATAGTCATATTAGCCCAACACACGCAACATCACTCACCACCACTCACAACCACAGAGGGCAGGAAGAAGAGTAATGAGGGATCGACTTGACACTGATTAAAATTGCATGGATGGAAAGGAAGCGGGAAAGAAGAGGGAAAGGAGAAAATACTGCTACTGTGTACATTTTGACCTGTTTCAAGGGGTGTGTTCATGCTAACCACTCTGGCACTGTTATGGACCAAATGTTCAATTATATTTAACCTAATTAGTGCTGTCTTCCTGCCCTCTACACACAAAACTACTACCTTTCTCCTCACAAACATACACAGAAACACTCACTCAATCCCTAAAACAGGCCATACAACAGGCAGGAAATGAAAAATATTTTCAGTTTGTGTTATTTATGAGGATTTAATTGGTGTTATTTAACATGTATGACTTAATTCCATGTGAGTTTAAAGAAATTGTTCGTGCTCATAGGAAATCATAGGAAAAAACATTTGTTTTCAATCACTATGATTAAAAAGATTTCAGAGCTCAGAGTAGTTTCAATTTTCATATCAAAGAGAAGGCAACAAATCATTGTGAAAATCAGGAACAGAAATCTAAATAATCTGTCAAAGCCAAACCCTTCAAGTTTCCCAGGGTACAGTATTTGATTTATGGCTCTGTAGCTTTGGCCATGACAGAAAACAGCAGCTTTAACACTATGCACATATCCACTGGAGATGGTAACACGCAGCACACACACACACACACACACATGCAGTGTTGTGTACATTCATGCTGTTTTATCAAGCACACTCTCTGACAGCTGAGCTCAGTTCCAAATGTGCAGGGACGTCCATTAACATCTCACCACAACTTTTATTAATAACCCTCCAGGAATCTGCCCTTTGATGAACCACCACTATCCCTACAGACAACTAAAACAGATGAGAAAAGTTGACATTTTTTCTAATTGTGACTAAGAACAGAAACTTCCCTTAACCTCAGCCCTGTCAGACTGGGACCTGTTGATCTTATAATTTGAATTTACACCAATGAGAACATTGGATAAAATAGCCATAAAAGCTTGCAATGAAATCCTTGTCATCACGAAATGTAAGGGTAAACCATAGACTGTATTAAGAAAAATGGACGTAGTCTCTAGGACATCACTCATCACTCAAAGAGCCAATGTGAAGGTCAGAGTGTGGTGACTCTCGCCATCACCATCTGGGCAGTGCCTGACTCTGTTGGCTAAATACGTAGAGCGTGGGTGGAGTTGAGGTGGGCCAAATGACGTCTGGTGACTGAAACCAGCCGTCTATGACGACACGTATCTGTCACTCAAAGCAGCTGGCGCGATCGGGGGAATTTGGCTATAAAGACCATACTGTAGCTGTTTTTTGTACCAGGCAATAAACATGTTTATTTCTGTTGTGAAGACTTTATGAAGACTGAGTCACTTCTGGTGGCATCCACAAGTGGCTGTTTGAGGAACTGCAGAATTTGGCACTTTGGTGGTCCACTTGGAGTAGACACAAAAATCCTGCTCTTAAGCTCTA
This sequence comes from Argyrosomus regius, assembly GCA_946959425.1. Classification (NCBI taxonomy): domain Eukaryota; kingdom Metazoa; phylum Chordata; class Actinopteri; family Sciaenidae; genus Argyrosomus; species Argyrosomus regius. The sequence continues at coordinate 10,702,096 of OX336890.1, forward strand.
ATAAATATTTTCTGCATTGTGAATGAATGAAATGCCTGTGTTATATAAAAGGTGTTGCTGCTAATAATAATGCAAACCAGCGCTCATAAACCAAGTGTAGCCTAAAACCATCTGCCTAGAAGTAGACAGATAAGCTGAGAAAAATCATGGTTTGGATTAAAAAAAGTACTTAAGTTAAGACTGGAAAACATCTTGGTTTGGGTTAAAACGACATCAAATGACATTACAGTCACAATTAGAAGCACGTGGTTACGGTTAGAAATCTGTGTGCTCGTGGTTAAAAGGAAACAAAATGGGAAATGAACAGAGCCTTCCTGTAACAACGGTTTGTTAACCTATCCATCCTCCTCCCGCTGTGGACCTTGTGGCTTTATAGCAATGTCACACTACTTCCTCCTTCGCTCCTAAAAAACAGGAGTCATGACTCATCAGGGCATAATATGTTAAAGTCTGTGTTTTTCTGCTTTTTTTTACAACATCCTTAACATACACTACCTTTTTGTAAAATTCCTTTATGTTATCATACATTCATGCAAAAGTGAAAGGGTCAACTTCAGCTCATGTCAACACATATTCAAAAGAATGAGAAAAACACATGCAGTGTGTTAAAGACAGATAAACTTGCCATTATGCTTCCAGCAACATGAGATTTCAACACAAACACTGTCTGATTTAAGTGCTTTGAAAAAAAAAAAAAAGAAAGAAAAAAGAAATTGGGTTCCATCATAGCAACAAAGGCTCACTGAAGTGCTGAAATGTTGTCTGGTTGAACATACACTGACCAGTTTGAGTGCTTTGAACAATGCCTGCTTTCAGCACAAGAAGTGACAGAGATGACAGGCAGATGGTCCACATCACGCTATGATTGAAACGCTGAGAGCAGGAGACACAAATATCTAGATTGTTTCTTGAGACCTCAACATCCACAAAAGCTGCTTCCATATGCCAGCCTTTAGAAATATTATTCCACTTGCTGCTTAAGAGCCAGACATCCAGTGAGTTATCGTTTAGTGTGATCCCATGACACAGAAGGCTCCTGTGTTATATATTTGAATCCCATGTGGGAATAGAAAAATGGTCCTTGGGTAATATTTTTCTATCAATATAATTCTCATTAATCAAAAACATTACTGTTTATTGGCCAGCTCTTCGTTTTTCAACCACAGCACGGATGTTAAAATGAAACGTGTGCAGGGAAACAGCACGACAGCTACGGTACTCTGATCTCTTAGCAACAAAGTAAACAGCAAAATAACAACAACCAAAAAAAAAAAAAAGTTAGATGAAGAAGCACAGACAAAGTTCGAAGGGTGTGAGACAGAGTGGGAGAAATATAAGAGTGAGTGAGATTTATGAAAGAGGCACTGAGACAGAGATGGAAAAACTTAGCAGAGAGAGAGAAAAGGGGGAAGATTAAGAAAGTGCAGGAGACAGAAGCAACCGAGTTGGATGATCCATCAGTATCACGTAGTAAACAACGTTTGGTTTACAATTTATGCTCCTGAATGATGGGAGCTATGCATTTATGTGAGAAGCATACCTGAAACAGGATCTAAAGTTCATCTGACAAAATCCTCTGCTCTTTTTCAGCTGTTACAAAGAGTGCATGTCATCGCTTCCATCTTTTGGCTGCAGCCCGATGCCGGCAGACTGATTGCTTGAGGGTTAAAAGTCAAGTTTTTGAAAATGACGATCAGATGAAAGAATCGAAAACACATTGCATTACTAAAACTTAGAAATGTACAGCATTACTTTACTGCAAGCTTGTCATATAGCAACGCAGACACCTGAAAAACGATTTACAGCACACGAGTTTGCTATGCGTGATCCAACAATATAAAAAAGAAGAAAGAAAAGAATACAATAGACTCCGATAGACGAGACAATAGTCCAACTGGGGCTGGGAGAATCAATATAATGTTATACAGCAAGTTTTAAAGCTCACTGGATCTCTCTAAGTGATTGAACATTCCTGTAACAGTATTTGCATTGTGTGTGTTTGCACATGCGTGTGTATACCAATGCATACACACCCCCGTACTGGCACACTAACACACAAATACTTTCAATCTAATGAAAGCATCTGAAAATAACTGTTTCTTTCCCCCTAAAGCTGTGTGTGCACCAGTGTCTACTAATCACTGCCTGACGTGTATGTTAATGCCTGAGACTGTAATAAGAAAAGGCTATATCGGATTGAGTTCCCATAGATAACACGCTGCAGCTCCAGCTGCCAAACCCACAAACACACATTGTACACATTAAATATAAAGGTTTGCACACGAGATTGAGAATCTGGCCAAGAGATACTAACAAGCAGCCTCCCAGTTCAAGCATAATCCAACTCAGATACAAGCTGATAAGTAAGATTCAGCTGCTTTCTCTCTCTTATTTTATTATGTCCAAGAAGCAGAAACCAAATTGATCTGATATGAGCTTTCAAAGTCAAAGTCATTCACTAACAACGACAAAGATAACGTCCATCAGGGTGCTGCAAAGTCAGGGAAGCATGTCTATTCGTAATCCCATGGATGAGTAGTCAAATAAAGACGAAATAAAAGCGTTGAGAGGTTACTGACAACATTCAGTGTTACTCAACAAAAGGCATTGAGTAAATACTTGAGGTCTAACAAACATGTTGAATGCATTTACTTCTTCTCAAACCTTTTTCATCCATGTTTCCTTGCTAGCAATCTTCTTCTTCCCAACTTTGGCACTGCATTTCTGGGCGCTTTACTGCCACCAATACATCAATGGAACTGTCTGACACAAGTTGGCAGGAACGCGTTTAGCATTAAAGAGCCAAAAACTCTTATAAAAAAAAAAGAAACAGGGTATACCTATAAGTCATTTTGGGAAAAACAAGATATCACTAACTGTGTAAGTAGTAGCAGTCATGGCAGGTCAAGGGAAAGTGTGCACAGCAACAAAATAAACTCTGACTCTGACTCTGCCACAATAAACCTACTGGGAAGCATTAAAAATGTCATATTTATGAGTTTCACAGCTTTAACGTGGTGAAGGGTGGATTTTTCCTTTACATGGAAATGAAGTGAGGGGTTATGGATGTAACATAGGGCTATGTTGTAAAAACAGAGTAATACACACAGGACCAAAATCAATGACTCCACATGACATTATTTTGTGGTGCAGAAGCTAACTGCACCAAAAGCGAACAAGCCAGCATTCACAGCCAGACTCAATGATGTGATTGTCATGGTGCTCGGGGACTTAACATTGGCAGGGCTGGTGAACACACATTTAGGAATACAGCCACATGGACACAAGACTGGATTGTTCTTATTCCGTACAAACGCACAGTAAGTTAGTTGTGCGTCACAAATGTGTGGCACAAATTTACAGAGGCTGCAATTAATCCAAAATGGTGGTTTTAAGTTACAGGTTATATCATGTTTAAGTTGTTTATGATACGTTCTAATTGGAATGCTATAGTCAACATCTGAACTTGGCCAGAAAACATTTAAATGAGTTAGAGTAAGAATTATTTTCCTATATTCTGAAGAAATGAGGTGAGGTTTATTACTCGGTATGCTTTTAATTAAGTAGGATTGTAGCTCAGAGGGTGAGAAATTCATCCAGAGACTCCGGTAATAAAAACTACTTGAATGTTTCAAGGATTTCTGCTCACAGTGGAAGCTGAACAATACCTTAAACTGCACTGCAACAAACAGCACCACATCCAAGCGTATCTATGGTATTTAGAAAGAACTACTTATACTTTTTATTTGATATATAAACCATCCTCTTGTACTCCTACATTACCTTCACTAGTTTTGTCTTCTACTGCGCCAGTATAGGCGTGAGACTTCAGGGTCTAGAGTCCACTGCACAACGTCCAAACAAAGCATCAAGAGCAAAGACTAAAAAGCCAGAGAGGAAAGATGATAGCTTCTGCTGTTACGCCAACAGATTTCTTGTCCTTCTATTGAACTCCGTACCCACATCCATTACAGTTTTATTTCTATCAGATTTTGTAGCCAACCAATACTGTTATGAATAAACATGATACCAGCCATGAAGCCAGTAATCCTGGGAGGAAGGCAGAGGAGACATGGCGGAAATTAGCAGCTACTGTGGAAAATACATTATAGCTGTATTAAACAATAGGGTATTCAATTCTCTTCATTGTGAATTCACTGCAGTGCATGTTATGACCTGGCTGTACTTGTCTGCCAGGGTTATAAAAGTTTTCTGGCCTCAAATAATTCTGTTCATTCCAGTCAGACTAAAACTTTAAAAATGTGTGCTACTCAAATTGAGAAAAGGATAAATTGTGCAGGTGTGTTGTGTCACATATTTTTATAGATTTTTCTTTCAGTGTCTTCACGCCCTGTAATTGATGAAAGCCTTCACATGGTTTGGTTACTCCCTAAAATGAATCATTCTAAGTTATTCCAAGGTCTTAACCAAAGTAAATTATAACTCAACACTGCTAAAACAGATAAATACAAAAAAAAGTGCAAAGCTTTTTGACTGATGAAAGTATTTCAGGTGTGATTTTCTTTTTAGTGTGGTTCCTGCATTGGCATGTGTGACACTGAGGGCTTTTTACACCGGATTAGTCAGCCCATTACAGGCGAAGACAGAAAAGCCTTAGTTGAGGTCACCAGTAGGAACACATAACTCTAAACATGCAACGTGGAGGGATGAGAGTATTTCCAAAAAAGTAATCCCCCTATTTTCTCACAATTCATCACTAGTATAATGGTGCAAACCAAACTCACAAGTGCTTGTAAATAACTCGGAGTAATAAAAGAACAGTGACATTTCAAAAAGGCTCAAGAGCCAAACGAGTGTAAGATAAATTGTCAAGTGCTGTGAATGCGGGAAAAGTCAAGTCTGTTACATTATCCAAATACAACAAGTCTGCCTTTACAAACACACACACATAAGCACTGACAGATTGATTTATGGGAGAGGAAATAATAAGTTGTTGATTCAGGCTCTGGGACTATTTCACTAAGATAAATAGATACTCAGAAGGAATCTTGGGACTTGTTTGATTAAGATCGATTTAAGTGTTATTAAGTCAAATGGAGAAGCTGTCAACTGGAGCTGGTCTGGTATGAAAGGTTAAGACACAGAAACCCGTGATGCAACGTGCCTGTAAGAGAAAGAAATAGAGGTAGAAAGACAGAGACTAAATCTATTAACAGTCTTTTAAATAGACCCACCACTGTGGTCAGTTGTTATTATCTCCTTTTGTAAAGCATCTCTGGGGAGGCAGCCATTGCTGATGCGGTTCCAGGAACCGCATTCTTCCTCGAAAAGGTTTTAATATAGATTAGCTGTCCATTCATCTTGCCGAAGTCACAGCACAAACTTTATCATGTGCGATTACCGATTCTTCAAAACCTGTTTTTATCTTTGCAGACATATCTATATAAAGCTCTAGAGGAAGGATTTTTCCAGTGCTGACATTCAGTGGCATTATTACAGACTAAGCATAGAACAGAATGCAAAAATAATCAAATTCTTATAAAAAATATATATATAAAAAACTTAACATCTAAAATGTTTTACTACTATCTACATATACATGATTTAAGCAACTCTAAGAGAAATAAATGGACTTCCAGTCATCAAATGACCTATCCTGCCAGGCTGTAATGCAGTTTAATGGACACTCAAATACCCAACATGCACTCTGGCCAATATTCATCACAGACCCAGGAGATCTTAAAACAGGGGTACACATCCCAGACCAGTATGTGAGCGGGTGTGGTCACGGGAGCTGACCTGTGACATGATGCGTCTATTCTCGGAAACCTAATGCACATGCTCCCCTGGGCTGCCTTCCCTTAAATTATTTTAGCAGTGGGTCCTGTAAATGGGCTGCCCTCAGAAAGGTTTAAATATTGATTTGCTGTGTTATAAATTTAACTGGGAAGAAGGAGACAGCTATTTTCCATCTCTGCACAAGAGGGACCTTGTTCTTGAAAGTCCTTTGTTCTGTAAAACAAGTAAATGGATTTCACAATAAATGGTTTTAATGAGGATTAACGGTAACTGGGTGCTTCTGCAGGCTATTTTCTGCTGCATATCCATTAAATGGCTGCTTAACCAAAAGTCTTGTGCTTTTAGAGAATTTCGTGTTACCAAACTATCTAACTAACTAACTCTCTTTAAGCCTTTCAACAGCCACTTGATCCTTACCTAGGTATGTGTGAAATCTATCTCAATAAGAGCATCAGCATGCATATTAGCCTCGACTCAACACTGTCCAGCTGTTCTGATGTTGTGGGTTACAGTGTATATAGAATATTTTGGGAACCCTGCTTAACTAATGCAGGATAGGTTCAGATAAGGCTGGCTATCAATACTTGAGGAGCACTTAGCAACTGGTCTCTTTCACACTGTCGGCTTTTGTTAAAAAAAACCTTTTCCTTTCTACTCCAAATATCTCCTTTTATGGACTATGTCAAACAGGAATGCTGTGTTAAAAAGTTTCATTGGCACTCTGAGAAGGAGCACCGTCAATCTTGGTCCATTATAAAACTAATAAAAACCGAAAAAGAAACAAAGACAGAAAGAAAGAAAAAAGAAGTGGTGAGAACAATTTGCAAAAACAGGAGTCACTGGGTAGACAGACTGGGATGTACAGTTGTGGCTACAGCTACTCGACCTTATGATGCAATACCGGGACAATGTGATAATACCGTGGCTACGACTTGTGCCATAAACGAAACACACAGTATATTCACATATGTATAGAGCTTAGCAACAGCTGCTGTTAGAGTGAGTGTGGTTTGGCAGTAGTGTTGCATTCTCTAATAACCCCTATTCTGTGGTTCCTTCTTAGAACCAACTCTATGGTTAGACTGGCCGAGAGCAATCTGTTTGTGTGTGTGTGTGTGTGTGTGTGGGCATGTGTGTGTGTGTGTCAGTGATTAGCGGTCAGAAGCACTACCCTTCATCACCATAAACTGGGTTTTAATAGATCGGATAAGATTAGGGCTTGATTCTTGTATCTTGACTGAGCTATATTGTTTGTGAGTCACGTCTTACATAAGATCTAATAGCCAGACAGAGACGTACAGAGAGAGAGGGAAAAAAAACATATAAGGGATGAAAGCATGATAAGAATGAGCGGAGCAGAGAGCCACATCTAGACAGATGATCTGTTGAGTGACATCATATGTCTGTGCCACATAGACTGGTTGTCATTAGCCCCCAAGTCACCCTAAGGTCTCTGTATACATTGCGTGAATTCATTCCCATGCACTGCATATCAATATCACCTTGCATTCAGTCACATGCCCCCGCTCTCTTCCTCTGCTAATCTACATTTATCTTCTCTTAGAAGCCGAAAGATAAATAATGGCCACCCTACACTCAGTTTATGTCTTCCAAAATCATACGATGGGTATTTTTTTCTCATCAAATGACATTTCGAGACTTTTACATTGAAAATACGATGGTGAATTTGACTGGCTGAAGTTTTTATTTCAGCCTTTTGCACAATGAAGAAACCACTAATAGTAGACTGTTACACAGAAATAGAAAAACAGTATAAGATATTCTTTTATTCCTGTTTCACTGTGACTGATATATTAAAGAAATATCGACTCACCGGAGATGAAATTGTGACCTCATTCTAATCTGGAATTACCCATAAATACAAAAGCACACTAAATCATATTATCCACTTACTGTACACTTCATGGTCTTCAGCGGACCTAACTAACATTTAGTATATCAGCACCCAAAACTGCATCAGTACTTACTCACACTCCTGCCAACGTCTTGAAACCTCAAACCATATAACTGTCATTGTGACACTGCAGTAAAGGTCAGAGTGGGCTGCTGAGACAATTATAGTTTAGTTACTGCCAACTTCTCTGGGAATAAGAAAACCTTCACTGACCAACACCAACATCATTTTTTATTTTATTTTATTTGCATGAATTCATTAGATTACATTTTTTGCAGTGCAGAATTTTATTTCTCTAAATTTGTTTTTTGTTCAGATGTGACAGCATCCACTTGTCATAATTTGAGTTTGTGTATACAAAGTTGTTTTTATGTAATTTTAGTTTCTCTCTGTTTCTTTTTCTGTTTTCTGTCTGTCATTTTTATTTTCTTTCAGTTACTCAGTCTTCCATCATTTTGAGCCCATTTTGCACACACTCCCAGACACAAACACAAACACACACACACACAAACACACAACTGTGGTAAAAATTCACATGGCTTCAGTTAGTGGGAAAAGTATCACATCCAAAGTAATAACACAAACATGGCAACCCAAAGCGGCCCCAAGGGGGATTGGCACAGGACCTGGCAAGCCATTCATCATCAGTTTCGTGTTGCCATAAGTCTGTGCACTGCCAATGTTAGTGATTTGTGTTATGTGCGTGCGTGAATGCACTGCATGTGCGTATGTGGGTGCAGCATGTATGTGTCGCTGTGTTTGTGTGTGTGCCAATGTATTGCACCTGCAACAGAACAGAAGCGAACTTAGAGAATGATTTATCATGTTTCAGGATCAAACTATAAATAAACTGTTGAAGTTGTGTGAATTTCAATGTGTGAATGAACTGCAGACTGAGAGGGCAACAAGAGGTAACGTTAGGAGTAGACACTGAAAGGCACTGAAACCAAGGGACCATCAAGTTACTTGTTCAAGCAGAGGGACTGAAGCCAAGATTTGTGTGCCAGACCTTTGATTGCTGCACTTTCACTACAGACAGTGAAGTGGAATGCATAGAGAGCGAGAAAAGGTTTCCTGTGTGGTCAATACATGACAGATGGCATATGATTCAGTTGAGCTATCGCAAGTGGGGCGGTGGGGGTTGAGGCAAGGAGACAAGTGAAAGATGGAGAGGTGGATGAGGGGGAAAAGAGGGGAAGGCATGAAGCATGGAAATCAGTTTCCATTTTTTTTTAATCACTTATCGGCCATATGGCATTGCTGGGATGCCATTCATACAGTTGCACTGTGATGTATGAGTGTATGTACGCGCGTGTGGAGATAAAACAGGGACGTCTGGTTTTATCATATAGTAGATAATACTAAAAAGTGTGTTGGAGTAGACCTATCATCATCTCTTTGAGTCTGTGTCCACATTTGTGTGTGTGCGTTTTTAGTCTTACCCTGGAGATGGTGAGAGGCATGTTGAAGTCCTTCCCTCCCTGCAGCCTGAAGCCCCATGGGGCAGGGCCTGCAAGAGTGGCGCTGTAGTTGCTGCTCATGGTCTGCTCGATGATGTTCGATGTTGATGGTGATGCTGATGGCAGGGAAATATGTCGTAGATCAGGTGGTAATAATGTTGTCACTGGGTTTTGAGGACGGGTAAGATTTCTGGTCGGAAACTCCTTTTAAGATGTTGTTCCAAGATCTGAGGGATGATATGAAAGAAAAGCATACATTTGATTTATTATTGTATGGCTGCACAAGACAAAAGGAAGTGAGAAGACAGATTTAGTGATGGATGTTTGAAAGAGGAACAAGAAGGGGCAAGAGGAGGAGACAAGAAGCATAAGTGAAGAGGTTATTTGAACAACATATATAAATATATAAACACACTCATGCAAAAATTCTCTAACTATACTAGAGCATGCTTTAGTAGCATTAAAGACTTACAATACCCCCCAGGAAACCCTCATCAGAGACAATTACACAGCTAACATTAATATAATTGAGCTACTTTCCTACAATTTACTGCTATCATTATGTGGATGGAAAGGCTTTACCTCTTTAATGGAAATTCCAGAGAGTAAAATAATTCCTTTACAGGCAGGTAGACAATGTAATCCCTAGTTTCCCCTGGACTATCCCCTTCCCAGCAAACACACTGTGTGTGTGTGAGAGAGGTAGAGAGGGATGCAATGCTCTTATATACCAGCTAATGACAGAGGGGAGGGGAAAGGTGGAGGAGGGGAGAGAAGCAGAGGGAGGCGAGAGGAAGAACGGGTAGAGGTTACGTTGGGAGGAGAGAGGGAGGAGAAAGAGGAGGGGAATCACCCATGGGTGGAGTGAGCGTAACACAGAAGAGGAGGAGAAATGAAGGAGATATGAAGGGGGAGATTAGGGGATGGGAGGAGACAACACTCAGAAAAAATAGAGGAAAAGGGGGGTGAACAGGAGGGGATTAAGGAATAGAGAGTGGGAGCACAGCACACAGAAAAAAATGACAAGGGGAGGGAGAGGAGGCATGGGAGAGGGGACGGTTTATCTTTCATCTGGATATTTTGGGAACATAGACTCAGTGTTGGAGGCTGCTTCATTTAACGTGGAGCCATCCGTAACTAGATCATGACCCGAAAACACATCGCAAAGGCTTCAATTAAAAGGTCTCTTAAAGGTTACCTTTACTGGGGTAATGATGACCAGATATGAGATCAGGATCCCCTTGTTTCACCTTGTTGCACTGATGCCCCAACTACACAACTACACAACTACACAACCAAATGAACATTTTGGAAAGCCTCTACCTCTCCCTCTTTAAAAGTTAAAGGTCTAAGCATAACCAATGAAGTCATCTCTGTCTCCATTTCTGTACATTTTGCTATGGTGATGCAATTTTTGTATAAACAGAAATCTGCATATAAATGCAAACTCTAAAGGCAAGGGTCAAGATTTTGGAAGCATTCTGGTTTCCATTTGTAGTCCGAATAGTACTGACCAATCACGTTTGAGCGTGCTTTGATAGCATGCGCATAAACAGTCCGTGTAGAAACCAAAAGAGGTGGAATGCGTTGGCCGAGATGCAACCTCGGAAGACATCGGCTATCGTCTGACAAGGATTTAGCATTCGTATGCAGATATCTGTTTATGGATTCTCGCGTCTCAAGTTGCCAGTCGGATTGTAAACAATGAGTGGCGCAAAGAAGAGGAAGTCTTGGCCCGGATAGCCACTTGCTATACAGGAGTCCCGATGCACTGGCTGTTGCCCCCAGAGGCTAAATTATAGCCAAACGATTGCAGAGATTTGGTACATAAGCAATCTAGTGCCTAAGTGCAGCGCCATCATTTCCATTTGTTTATTTATTAGTTTCCTCATTATTTACGTCCAGACAGCTAGCAGTTCTTCATCCTCTGCACTTCATCACTGGCTTATATCCATCTCCCCTTTCCAGGCCAGACAGATTGACTTTGTATAGACTGATATAAGAGTGGTTCAATTAAACAATCATCCCATTTCTTTCTTGGCCCTGACCACACACACACACACAGACAGTACATCTTGCCAAGTCATAGCACTACACTGTTTTCACTGCAGTGGTGGTTATAGGAGCCTGATGAGCTCACAGACAAAATACTAATTTCCCATAATAATATGAAAGAGGAGATGGAGAGCGGAAGCTTGATAAAAAAAAGTTGGACATGAACTTAGAGGAGAGAAAGGTGGCTGGACGATCTTCAAGATAGATAAAGACAATACAGAGAGAGGAAGTGCACATAGGGCTAAGATGGGGAAGGAAACAGGATAACCTTTGACCTTTGCACCATTAAGCAAGCTGAATATTACATTTAACCTGCCTCTCACACTGCTAAAGATAACATCATGATGGATGCACCGTGTGCGAAGATTAAATACTCCATTCATAGCCATTCATATAAACACAGGATGCTCTTCATTAGCCTTCTAATGAACGTTCCCACAGTGTGTCTAACACAGACAGAGCAACACTTCTCCAGCACAGCCAGGTTTAACAATAGCACAGCAAATCCTGGGAGGAGCAGACACGGTAGAGTCATTAACCCTGTTTCCGCTGCAGAGCTGAGGGGGTCTTGATGGGGTTAGAGCTAACTTAAATTTTACAGCAAATGTAATTACAAAAGGCACAGCGTTTAAGCTATTGCACAGATGGTTGCTCATTCCTGTTGTAAAATGGACTAAAAGCATCTTTATATGAAGAAATGACATGGATAGTGAGTGAGCCCTTGTTTGATGCTATGGTGAACACCATGGGATCCAGACTTCCTCAGACCTGCAGGCCTGTGTAGAAACCAGCAGTCACTGTTGTTCATTAAAGTCATTAAAAACATTGCATGCTGCTGGTTAGTTAATCGTTGTTTATATGTCGTATCCTGCTACAACCGGCCACAACAACAGTTAACATGATATTTTATTTCTTTCCTTTCGACACAGGACCTCACATTAAACACTGTATGCCTACGGTCAGGCGTCCAAGGTAAACAGAGAACAACAGGAAATCAGGTGTGGACGGAGTAAGAGAGAAATAAGAAGAGACAGAGGGAGGAGGGTGATATGCTAAGATGACACTGAAGCTGGGTCCTGCAGGAAGTTAACTGTGTTTATATAGACAAATTATAAAAGTGGAAGGAAAAAGACAACAGGGAACTATCCAGTTAAGGTAAGAAGCAGATCATGGTGATGAAAAATAGATTATTCTTGAGGTATGACTAATATTTGGCAACTTAAATACTGGGTCAACATTTGGAAATGATTAAAATTAAAGGAACCCAACATTGGCTGCTCAAAAGTCATCCACCACTCCAACCTCCACGTCCAAGTTTTGAGGAGTGACATCAAGCTATAAAGTGCACCATACGCACAGATAGTCTCCACAGAAGGCTTAAACCTCTAAACCCAGATTCTTTGTAATTCTTTTTATGGCTTGATTATGATTATTGAAAATGTCCTACTAAGATTATACCATTCCAATTACAGTCACACTAATGCTGTTTGACCTGCTTGAATCCACTTTAAACAAACAATCTCACAGTGTAAACCTTGGCTGCTACGCTTTCTCACAGGATCACGTAATTATTTCAAGAGAACTGTACACAAAAAAATAGTTTTCGGATGATCATTTAAAACCAGGTGTATTTAGAGAACGGCTGAAAGACGAAAAGGTCCTGCAGGGTTTGGAAAAGTTGTCTACCTGATTTCGATACAAATGAAATAACCGTCCAAGTAAAAATCAAATGGTTGATTTGATCAAAGTATGGAGTGATAAATGAAAAAATAACTGTAAAATGCATTTGGTCGTGTTTCAATGTTCCATTCCCATGTGACACAAGTTCTGTTTTGAGTCCCATGAAGATATAATTTCTAAAATATGGGCTCTCCCATGGGTCCACCAGTCAATTTCACTGTTTTTATACATTTGATCGATTGCTTGTATTGTCAGAAATGGCCAATGGCCAAACACTGTAACAGAGAGAACAAAGGAGGTTTGTGGGCCACAGGATAATGATATCAAACACTAACAATAGAGAGTGTGCTATAGTGGGAAACCTCAGACACCCTGCCAGTCCTTTGTTCCGTCAAATGGTCTATTCCAGTCCCCATATGCTCACCCATCCACATGCTTAATGATCACAGCTTAGCAGCCCCCCAGCCAAACACACATGCTCAGAAACACACGGAGACGAGCTCTACCCCTTAATGGTATGATAATCTGGCCCTCTAAATGACATTTAATGCATCGTCCACGTGAATAAAAGGGGAGACAAACGCCCCCTATTCTGCCAGCTGCCCACACACACACACACACACACACACACACACACACACACACACGTGGAGGGACACGACATAAGTACACGCACTTGTGTATAAATCATGTGTTTTAGATCAAAACTGAAGACAACAGCTGTGGTCTGAATGACATTAATTTTAAATTAGTTTGAAATAATTTTAGTAAACTCCCGGGTGTTAATGTCCCTAACTGTCTGCAGACAACGGGTTTGATTATTTAGTAAACCTTCCTTGTACAAACTGTGCTAAAAAATACAATACAAGTTATATAATGTTACAAGCATGATGATTCTGCATGGTAAGGTCATAACAAAGCAAAAGTACACTGATATAAATAACCTTGGGGAGGCAGTTTTGTTTAGTGGAAAAATAAAAGAGTGGAAATTGTAGGTATTTTCCTGTCTCCTTCAGTTAGACTGATGCACTTTGAGGAAAAGGGCAACACGCCAGTTTAAATAACCTACAGCGAGAAGACACACGCAACAAAAAACATGACTTACACTTACAGGTGCACAGACACTTTTGTTCAGGTGGACAGACAAATACGCGTAAGGTTGTTTACATAGGGGAGAGTATTTGTCTGCCAGTCATCTAATCAGTCTGACCCCTCCAGACTGATATAAGCCTAACTAATCCCCCAACCTATCTCTGTAAATACTGCACAGTTAGGGATAGGGTTAGTGCAGCAGCCGTGTCTTTCCAAGGTTTTTGCTAGAGGAGCTGGTAAAATGCTTCCTGTCAAGGGATTAAATTCACAGGATGAACATTAGCTTGCCAAACCAGTAATGGTAGTAGTCTACCCAGATAAGTTGTAATGAATGCTTATTAGTCAAATGGATTCTGGTGGGCATGCAGAGACACCAGACAGACGAACACTTGGAAGTTTTTCAGTATTTATAGATCCAGTTTCCGCAATTACCTGTTCTTGCGTGAAAATATATAAAAACAGATATGAGCATAGATTACTTTTCCATTGCGCTGGTCAAGGAGTTCTTTGTGGCATAGGTTTCTATGAAAGCATGTGGAATCAAATCTGTCAGAAATCCAAACATTTGATTTGATGTAACTCTCTTCTAGGTTGTAAATGTCCAAACTTCAATTTACGTAATAACTCACAAGTTATTTGTAAGATTCACATTTTATACAGAAATACTAAAAGCATGCCTGGAGTCCAGAGATGACCTTAACCCGTATCATCTGTCTGAGCTCAGTCACTGTTTATAACTGCTCGCTTTCACAGTGGAAAATATTCCTCCCTGTTTGCCAGCCAACCAGGCAGACATAGACGGACAAGCACACTGGGAGACAGATAGCTCAGCCCACGATTGTCCATCCTAAGAAAGATAAACTGAGAGAAATCTGGCCACACAGAGACATGAACACGCAGGTGCACACACACTCAAAGACCACAAATGTCCACACAAGTGCTTAATGTTTGAGTCAAGTCTGGGTCAGTCAAACAGGGGCATTTTAAAAGCCATGTGTAATGTGGCCTCTGAGACACACACACATTTCAAAGAGACCATCCACCACTTAAGACTTTTGGGATCAGCTGCTCTCAATCGTTCCTTCCACCCCCTTTTTGGAAGCAGAGTGATAAATGCTCACCCATCCTTTTTTGCCACACCACCCTCAGGCATACATTTCCATTTTTACACAATGAATCCAAATCTAATGAGAAGATTGTCATGAACTTTAATGAGTGCATTCATGCTCCCCACGGGATGAACTCTGACCTTTTCCTTTAGCAGCAGGCTGAGGACAAACGTTACATTAATCGCATCACAACTGGTAAGACATTACCTGATGTCAGACAGATTGTCACATCATTACAATCTGTTACATTGCCTCCACTATAACCAATTTCAGTTGAGGAGGGAGACCAACGCCTGAATTCAACATTGCTGTGTTATGATGCCAGATCAGCATCCGTCAACTCAGTGAAGTGCACAGATTAAAAGATCTGGACCCAAGAAAGGTCAGGCAGAACAAACACTGCAGCTGCTAGGAACACTAGCAGGTTCTGTGTCCCAGTCCCACACTGCAGAATCAACTTGTGTTGACACAAAGACTGCCCCGTAAAGGTCGCTGGCTCAAGTCATCAGTCGAAGCATTTCATCCGCCAAATCTCTGCCACTTTCTGTATTGTTGTACACAGATCCACGCAGAAGTAACACCATGGCAGGCTCTACACTTTACAAATTAATTAAAGCAGAGAGGGGTAATGAAGGTTGGAGGTATAGTGACCGAGGGCAACAAAACTTGTTTCTGTTCTCTGCTTCGATACTGTCTGTTCATTCATCAAAACTACTTTTGAACCAGATGCTGGTAAAACCTCCGCTACAGCCATGCACACTGTGATTGACTTTTCCGCTGACAGCACTCTCAGCAGCTCGGCGGTTTCTCTGACAGTATGGAAATCTGATATTTTCACATTACAGATGGTGGACAAAAATAAAAAACTAAAACATGAGTCTTACAGGTACAACATGAGACTCAGGAAGACTGCTATAAGAGTTGGGTGTGTGGCCGCTCTGCACTTGTGCTGATCTAACTCTAACAGGGCATTCCTCACTCAGCATGTGTCGACACTGAAACAAATGACAAAATGAAGTAACTCAGAAATGACAGTATGCACATGGCTGTTGCTGAGGTTTTGCGTGCAGTGTTTATGGACACTTTTTCCCCCCATTGCAATGTAAAGAATGGAACAGCTACTTACAGCTGGAAAAATTCAAACAAATTGCAGGCAGTGGTGAGACAGCTCCAGGAACATCTTGGAAAACAAAAACTGAATTATTAAATCCTTGGAAAAACATTTTGCTTTCTGGTTTTCAAGTTTCCAAATTTACAATTGGCAGAAGCTTTCCAAGATTGTGGCATGATTGACGTCTGTTGGCACACATCTCGTATAATTTCCTGTATACAAAATAGTCTTTTTTTTTTACGTATACTAACTGCCAAAACTACATGGCGATTAGAGCACATTTTATAGTGTTAGTGTAGTATATATAGTGTATAATTCGGGCTAAGCTGTAGTCTGGTTTGGAGTTAAGAAATATCATTCAAACTATGGCAGCATGACTAATATAACTATTTCCTCTGATACAGCTCATAATACCCCGTAATATCATCTGTAACGAGTGCTGATTATGTCAGAGATATACTTGAGTGTGATATTGCCTACAGACTTGTAATAACTCTTTGTGATAGATATGCCTCATTCAGGCTGCACATACTATGTCAGCCTCCGGATCATGGCACAGGTTTTGGAGGATAATGAATTAAGCATGGATGGTGTGCTTCATATCCGTTTTTGGCAAATGTGCACCCATAAACCCAGTAGCATAAACAAGACGAGGAAACACCACAGACACACACACCACATTTTTTGTTCCTCTAAGTAGACTCCAATGCTTTCTAGTAGACAGCAGCTGTCCTGTGTTGACTGCAGGAACAGAGGTGAAGTAGAGCAGATAAGATGCTCACACAATGATGGGAAGAAGAGAAGAAAGTGATGCCTAAGAACTATGAAAGACAAATGAAATATGTTTCAACTGTGCTATACTTTGTGTTACTGTGTGTCTGTGTGTGTGTCTGTGTGTGTGTACACTGGATGTTACAGCCCATATATCAGTGACCAGAGGCAGAGCTTTAGTATCAGCAGAGTCTCAAGGGAAGATCAAAGCATCTGCTCCATTCAGCACAGACTAAAGCTCGACCAAACGTCAATACTACGCGCCCCCAGACACACACTCTTCCTATACACCCCCCCAACACCACCACCTTTCTCTTACATGTAGATATATACAGTAATGAACTGTTTTTAAGCTTTCTTTCACATAATTTTAACATTTTTTAATATATTCTCCTAATATAGTAATATATATACAAGGCCATGAATGATTTTTTACTTTTTGATATTGTTACAACAGCACAAATCACATATGTGTAACACTGGTTTAAACAAATACACCAAATATGTACCATAAGCATTTTGGCAAAAATAAATAAATAAAACATATTATACTTGCTATACATATATTATATATATTAAAATGTACATTTACTAACCAGTTAGCACCAAAGGACTAATACAGCCTTGCATACAATACTTCAGCTTCTTTAATACTTTAATATTTAATTTTGTGATAAAAGTAACCAAATACCAAAAGACACCTGATAAATATGAAATTGAACCAAAATAAACTACAAAAACTAGCATTCAGCGTGGGTTAGCAGATGTTACTCACAGTGTCGTCGTGCAGTGTCTCGCACTGTGTCCTCCCTGGAGTCCTGGGACAATTTATCTGACATCCTGAGCCCTACAGACTGAGCCCTTTGTCAGATAGGTCCCTCAGTAATGGAGCAACGTCATTACGCACTCAACCGGAGAGTGGCTACAACACGGAGTGAAATAAATGTATCTTGATAACAGAAGTCCTTTAGAAAATCTTTATTCAATAGACTTATTGCCAAGCGCAGTTATCATGTTAGGATGGGTTTAAAACAATCTTACACACAGTTACACAAGAATGACATATAGTTATATGCATTCATTTATGAATATCCACCACCAGATATAGTCCAGAAACAGTGTGGTATAAACTAAGTGTGGGCGGGGTCTGTCAACTATAGAGCATTTCTTTGCACGGGCATGAGGAGCTTGTCATAATAAAAGTGGCCGCATCCGTCCACATAAAGGCTCCTTCCAGGTATGACTTACATCACAGGCCTGTTATGCTTGTTAACTGGTTATTATGTATCTCCAGTTTCAGTTGGGAGCAGCCTTGGTTTCACTGCACGAGCTTTTGCTTCCCTGCATGGTGATGTAATCTCTCTCCTTTACAGACACACGCACACGCACAGTTACACGTATATGCACATACCATACGTCTGTCATGAAGCTGTGACGTGTGAACAGAAAAGCAATGAGAGGATCATATTGTTTGACTGAATGGCACACAGATCACACAGATTTTTAATGAGTTTGATACAAATGAGAAGTAATCTCCTGCCTTTGAACCAAAGTCCATACTAGAACAATATTAGTACAATTACGGTATACTGTAGCCTATAATAGCCGATAATATATAATATCGTAATATATAATAATATGTAAGTCCCGTTACATGTAGCTGTCTGGATGTTTGGGATGGCAGGTGCATCTTAAATGAGGAACTTACAGTATTTTCTTACTACATGAGTTTAAGTTAATGTGAATGTGGCTCTTTCCTTTCTAAAAGAAAGAAAGAAAGAAAGAAAGAAAGAAAGAAGATGTTCCATATCAGGTTAAGTCATAGCAGAGAAATATAATTCACTGCATCCCTCTAGTGGCTATTTACTGTCATTATATATGAAATAACCACAGTCCATAATGCATACTGCTCTCTAAAGTAGATGTGGGTTGTACCAGGGATCATCTTAATAAAGTGGTCTTGAGCCAGTACTTTTTCCCTAATAATAGGAAATTTGTCAGACATTTTGAGGAGCACAGGTGTAAAAGCTCCTTCAGATGGCCAAGATGAACAGTATCAAAGACCTAGAACTGGTATTTAACTGGAATATATACATTATTAAAGGTGGGGTGAGTGGTCCTGGAGAAATTCATTACCTTGACAAATATCACAATATAGCGCAAACAATGACACAGCATGTAATGTAACCACTATTAACTATGCTGTGGGTTTGCAAACTGTGGGACGTGAGGGGTAGGAGCTGATCAGCTGATCAGCATGAGCGGCATTTTAAGACAAAAGTATGTCATACAAACATGAGTGTGGCATGAAAACATCACACAATCAGCCTACAACATGGAAACATATGTATAAGTTATTGTGGGTAAATAAAATTTAACATAATTTATTAAAAGTCTTAAGGTAATGTTTTCTCCAAACAAGACTCTGCAGTAATTAGTTCATTAACCAATTAATGAAACAGTTTACAATAATAACAATAACAATAATAAAAAAACTATTTTCATTTGTAAACAGTGGAAAACTCACCTTGTTTGTCAGTTTTCACCAGTAGATGGCAGTAGCAGCTTTGTTATGTTAGCTTAGCCCAGTCTGAACCTTGAACAGTGTTGATAGCAGCCAATAAGAAGACTGAGTTATATTATGTAATGATTCTGCAGGTGTTTCTAATGCAAACTAATGTCACATTGTTCTGTGGGCTCTAAGTATTTATGTACAAGCTTAAAAGGAAGTTAGCCCAGTTTGAACATAAACTGTCATGAAAGCTGTAATTACAGTATTTATTAAAAGGTTAAATTGTCCTGTAACAAACATGGTGTGTGTTCTCGTGTCAGATTAATGAAAAAGCCAAAAGATGGGTTCACAATGTTTAATCAGTGCATGAACCAACATTTCTTCACCATTGTTGCCACATGTTTCTAACTAGGACCAAGATGCACAAGTATCAAATGTTAAAACACAGATGATACAGACAAATTTGAATCAAGGCAAGATGTCACATTGGCCTTTTAGAGCTCCTTCTGTTTGCAGTAATTGTTACTGTGTGTTTCAAATTGGTCGTACTAGAAAGGTTGCCATAATTAGAAATAGGAATAATTAGTTATGTTTGGAATAGGAGTTCACATTCATTGACTAGAGGGTATATGAAAGGATAGATTATTATTATTATTTTTTTTTTTTTAAGTGCATTAAATTGACATTTCGAAAACAAGGTTTTCAGTAAACATCTTTGGTAATATGTGAAAATAAATCTACTTTACTGGTGCTTCCCATTGGAATAGTGAGGCACACACTCACTCAGATGACAACAACAACAACACTGTAGCATTCACAAGCAACAAAAGCAGTGCATTTCTTTATGGATTTTTATACGGATAGGAAAAGTTTAAGGGAACAGCATTTGTCACAAAGCACAGTGTCAAAATAATGAGCAAGACATCTTAGAAGTCACCACAAAGAAAATGTAAAAGGTTTACTATTTTATGAGACACATTTCACCGTGCCTCTCTTTTTCATTATACCACTGTCTCCCTGCCAAAGAAAAGTTGGAGAGGTCCACACTGCCTAAAGGAACTGCTACCACATGACAAAAATGTAATATACATACTTTATACACGCTCTCAAGTACACCCTCAAAACCTAAAGTTATTGCTTTTCCTTCTTTCCTTAGAGTTGTTAGAGCAATTTATTTCTTAATTCTTTGTGATATTAGTACTCAAACTGATTTTATTTGCTACTTTTGGTCATTTTTGTTCCTTTGTTCCTTTGTTCCTTTTCTCATTATCATGGATAAAATAACGTTTTGGTTGACGCTTGACCCAGAAGAGCAATACTGAATTGATCTAATTTCAGATGTTCTCTCCGGTCTTCAGTAGAAAATCCATGAAGGTGGCCTTAATGAACTAAAAGAAAAACATTTTTAACTTGAACTTTTAACTTAAGACTCAAGAATCAAGTCTGGGCCCAAAGCTCATGAAAATATGTTACATTTGTCATTTTTGAAGGATCTAACAAAAATATGTTGCAATCCAACCTGCCCCTCAGGGTGTCCTTGTCCCTGACAAACACACTGCACACTGCATACCAGAACTGGGTCATATTGATTCATTTGCAAAGTCAATTTTCTTCTGTACTCCAGTTGTCTGAATAACAGTGTTGCAGAACTCTAATTCACGGGATCAAAGCTCAAGCTCAGAAACATATAGTAAATGATCAATTTCAGTACATGAATACAAAAGAAGTCTAAGCCTTTAGAGAAGAGAAAATTATATTAAATAATGTAGCTTCGGTGGAAAAGAGGATAATTAAAGTGCAGCAAAGTCCAGCCGGTCAAGAGAGTAGCTCCACTGCCTCAAAAACTTCTGATGAGAAGTTTAGACTGACAAAAACATTGTTCTCCATCGACTCAACACTCTCCTCTAAGCAGACACTGTCATGGTTGATGAGGCTGCTTTCAGACGTCGGACTGATCACAATTATGCGTGGAACATCCTGAAGCGACCTGGGATCCGTGGGTGGGGTTTTTCCAAAATTCAGGCAATCAAAAGAGTGGCTGCTCAGCCTTTCACTGATGCTGCCTTTCTCCACTCCTGCATCTGAAATCTCATTGGTCAGACTCTGGCTGCGCTTCCTGGTAAGAACTAGCAGGGGGAGAGTGGCGATGGTGAGAGAGCTGGAAACCAGTTCATGGTCACAGGTGCTCGATGATTCATTCATGGTAGATGGATGCTGGTGATGTAAAAAAACAAAACAGGAAACAAAACATAGAAACAGAAATAAAAACGGACAAAATGATTTGGAAAAACATGAAAGCATGGAGGCAAATAATAAGCATGATCCAAGCACACATGAGAAAAAAAGAATCACACTTTCTTTACATTGTGTTTTCTCACCTTCTCTGCTGTGTGGGCTGTGCGGCTCTTGGTGCTCTTCCGCTCTAATTGTTTCTTATAGGACTTGCCTCTGCGAGACTGCTTATACGACGACTTGCTTCTGAAAGATTCGCCAGACTTCCTGCCCTGAGGCTCCATATGTACATCTCTTAATACCTGCAGGACACAACAGAAATAATGTGAGCTGAACTGAACTAAACTAAAATTAAATAATTCAAGATTAACTCACCTCGGATCAGAATCTAACTTAACTTTATTTGGCTGCTTCAACTAAAACCTTCAACATGAAATAAGTTCTAACAGAATTTCAAACTTGAAATTTTCATGCAGGCATAAGATGATGTTAGGGAAGTTTGGTGACGGTTACGTTTACTGTGTGTCTTGCAGTGGTATATAAGGCCTATCCCAAGCACATTTCTACAGTAACAATGTTTGAGCACATGGATTTTAGAGCGTGGCACAACTTCTAAGTAATCTAAGTGTTTAATGTTGGATAATTTTACTTTCAATTAGACCATTTTTACCAAAATACAAAATTATAAATAAGTAAATACAGAAGAATAAATGTTAGAAAACATTTGTATAAAGTGTCAAGTATATCTTAATTCAGAGACTTAAGACAACAGAATTCTCATAGTTCCTTTAGATCAGTGGTAGCCAATATTAGCCATATAGAGCAACAAAAAAATAATAATAATAATAATTTACCATATCAGAGGAAGCTGAAATAAAGTGAGTCCTCGATGCTATGGACTGTCTGCTAATGATGGAGTCCCTGAAAGAGGAGTCACTGATGGAGGAGGAGGTGCAATCCTTTCGAGTGGTGGGAGACAGAAACCTCAGGCAGGGAAACTTTTCTGCCAGAGTCATCCTAATGAAGTACAACACAACAGAGCAACAGGGACAGGCTCGGTTTATTTTTTAATTATTTAAACTTTTAAAGTTGGATATAATCAACTATGGCTTTAATAGAAGACGATAGAGAGTAAAGGTAAAACAATGCCACTGATTTTATTCATTTACCTGTATTTGTTGTGTATGATAGCATAGATGAAAGGATTGTAGATGGCCGAGGCTTTTGCTATGATTGCAGGGACACACTTGGAGTATGGGGACAGGATGTTGGCATGCCTGAATGAGACAAAACAGAATCAAAACTTTATCTCATGTTCATCTTACATTATTTTGTTTTTAGCATGACAACACAACTCAAAGTTTATCTTTATCTTTTTCCATATTCAGTAACATAATGAAGGGGTTATGTGGGGATAGGGATTAGCCAAAATGTGTCAGCTTCCATAGATGGGTGGTTAAGTCCATCTGTGTGTATGTGTGTGTGTTTGTGCGTGTGCAAAGCTACCTTTCCCCTGTGAATGAGCAGGGAAAAGATGTGATTTCAAAGTTACATAACCACATTCCATCCTACTGTAAATCCCAGAAGCGACATGTGGTTTAGCGAGTGTTGTGATAGGTTGGATAAGCAGAGGACATATGAGCAACTTCACCCTCTGTTGTCTATCACTCAACCAGGGCTCCCTGCTCTCTGGCTGACACAGCATTATATAATACACATACATATTTAACACCATTTTGGGGAGATTTTTATCCAAATTACCAACTAAACCACCCATACTGTAAGTCAGAGTTTCACTAGGAAGTTTATTTACTCCCATGCTACTGTATATCTGCTGAATGTGGGTTTCCTCAATGCATTACAATTTCACAATACCATGCGGAAGATGATGTAACTGAATTCGATGAGGCAAACATCTCTATTATATTTGTTTGCTGCACATATATGAACACACACTGGTTGCATTGTCCATACCATTACTTCAACAACATTGGGTCATTAAATGTATTCAAATGCAACTGTGCGGGGGCATGTGCAGGGATGCTATTAAAGAACATGTACAAGATGAAAAATAGTATCTAAAAATGCACAGGCACACTAAAACCATTATAGCATCTGTGTATATATGAAATAGGTCTTACCCGGCCCAGGAAATCAGGGTGACACAGGCGTATGGTGACCAAGAGAGGACATAAACCACAATGACAACAAAGGCAATCTTTGCCAACTTCCACTCGCTCTTGATGGACTTCTGTTGGATCAAGGTGGATTTCCTCACCTGAGTCCCCAGACGTTCTACTTCCCTGTAGGTGGAGGACGGAGAGGGAAGTTAATGAAACAGCTAGACGCCAAAACTAATTTCAGGTATTTCAGGTTATTCATGTGAGACTGCACTGTTTTTTATTATTATTATTATTATTATTATTATTATTATTTAACCTGTCTGTCCCAAATGAAGGGATTTAAGCCAAAAATGCCTGATATAGGCATAGCTGTGTGTGTGTTCATGAGAAACACTGCAAAAAAGAAGAAAGCAAATCATACAGAATTTATTCTGTATGATTTGTATGAGGTATTTTTTTGTTATCCAAACTCATATATATTTCATGTGTCTCCACCTACACAAGCACAAAATACTTGCTGTACAAGTTGCTGTACCTGCTCGTCTTTCGTATAGCCAGAAACATTAAGAGATAGCAATAAAAGATTATTCCTAGTGGAATGAAGAAAACAAAACAGCACAGCATCATCGTGTAGCTCCTGTTGGACAGTGAGTATGTCACATAGTCCCATGTACAAGATGTCATCAGGCCCTCCGGGATATAGGAGCCTAAAAGGAAAAAAAAGATCAAACCGATCACAGGAGGTAAGATTATCAGGTAAAACATCAATGGTTCTGCTGTTTGACATAAGACTTTGCTCTTGTTTTGATGAACAGGTGACTGGAAATAAGTTACATTATGGTCCTGTTTCTGTTTGACTCTCACATGGCATGTAAAGCATTAATGAGCTTCAGTTAAATAAGAGGAAACTCACTCCAGCCAACTAAAGGAGCCAGACTCCAAGCCAGAGAGTAAAGCCAGACCATGAGGATGGCCAGAGCAGTCCTACGTTTGGAGCTCCCCTTCACGGACTGCAGAGGCTTGGTGATAACCAGGTAGCGGTCGACAGAGATGGCCAGAAGGTTTATCATGGAGGTGATGCCAAACAAGGCACCGCAGAACGCATACATCTTACAACCTACAGGGAAGGAACACACAGAAACAAAATGACTCGACAGCAGCAGCAACAACAACAGCAACAACAGCAGGATACTAAATTATCTAATGTGATATGGGCTAGAAAACAAAGTAGAGAATTACCCATCTCTCCAAACACCCACTCCTTGTACAGACAGTTGATGAAGAAGATGGGGGACTGTGTGAAAGCCATGAGGAAGTCACTGACAGCCAGGTTCATGATGAAGTAGTTTGGCAGGTTACGAAGCTTCTTGTTACTGCACACACAAACACACACAGACAGGGAGGGAAGTTTTACGGTCAGTTCAACATCCATCCAAGCTTTTGTCTGTTGTTTGCTTGCATTGTTTCTTTGTTTTTTTGTTGTTTGATGCATGGAGAAGGGATAGTATCATATGAGTTGAGTTACACACACACAAATCTTGTTTGAATGCATAACTCAATATACACAGTATTGTTTTAATTGTCAGCATTAATTAGATATGAGCTCTTTGCTGAACTTGTGAGCTTTGTGTGAACCTACATTCATACCAGCTTGATTTAACAGTGTATTGACCCGCTGTCTGCCTCCTCAGCTCTTTATTGATTCAACTCTGTGTCTGAGTTTGGTTTGCTGAATTAAAAGTGGCTACCGAAACAATCAGTTTTCTTATGCCTGAATATTATATGTTTGTGTGCGAGCTTGTGCATGTTACTACAGTATTCACTTAATGCCATGAAAATCGCTTGACACGTTCTCTCACCCTATGTGTGTGTGTGCGTGTGTGCGTGTGTCTGTGTTTGTGTTTTTGAGTGTGAATGACTTTTCTTGGAACCAATAACATCATGTGCATTTCTGACTCAGTAAACACAAATCATGAGCACAACACAATGGAGAACTCATCTAATCTATCTATGGTGATGGACAGATGGATTATAAAAGCTCCTGACAATCCCCAGAACACACACACACACACACCCACACACAGACACCATCATTGTCATTGTACTCATATCAGTCACAACTGTTTCAGTTGTTTATTCTTATGGAACATGTATGTTTATCACATAGATAGTTGCTGTTTTAGCTACTTCAGATGAATTTTTGTGACTCCTTGCAAGACAATGTTGCCACACTGTTTTCCCAGGAGTCCAAACTGCAGAGTACTAAAACGGCAATGACAATAGTCAGATTTTTACACAGCATACAGATAATTTAATGCGGGTAAAAGCATCAATGCACAACCCACGTGACCACTCATGACCTTGCAGGTAGTATCTGATACTTGATTCCTGATTCTTTTTCTATACAGTGCTTCACTGGACATGATCTTTTACAGTCAAGGACAGAGGGGAGATTTGCTCCAGTGAAAACCACCATATTCTATTTCACTGCCGTGCAACTTAGATGATCTTTCATCACAAAGAGGACACAAAGAGGCAAAGATTATTTTGCTGGTAATCACCAGCTTTTTGGAGACCCTATAGTTGATCCTCTGAAGAGTAAAAGACATGACAAATACTGACCCTCATTTCACTCTGCAGTAAATTAAAAACCTTTCAGCTTTGATTGACAGCCCTCCTGCCTCCTAAATCAGACATTTCTAACAATCAAAGCCCACAAAAAGAACACAGACCTGGACACATATTGTAAAGTATTTTGGTGCTAGCATTGTGTTATGGCTCGTTCTTTCTGTCCACCCTTCCATCTGTCCATGACATTTCTAACATCTCATTCAGGCTCTGGTCAAAAGAGAGACCCACATTAAAAATGTAAAGGGTTAATACAGTCAGATGAAACTGGAGAACAGACACACACAATGACTAAAAATAGACAAACAAAAGCACTCACACAAACCCACCTGTAGAAGGCAAACATAACCAGAGCATTGCCAGTGATGCCCAGTGCCCCGATGACAAAGACGAACAGGGCGACAATGTAGTGAGCATGGTCAGGCACATCTACCTTGTGAAAGAAGCTGCTATGGGTGTGTGCTTTCTCCAGCTCCATGCTCTCAGTGGACCACATGGTTCCCACACTTCATCAGGACTGCCAACCTGGCAGGATGCAGTAGGTTTACCAGTTTGTTATCCACTTTGTTTTGCTGGAGTCGAGCCTCCATAATAGTATCATTTGCACAAGGGAGACGTACAGTATCTTCTTTCGGTTGTGCTAGATTAAGGTCTAGATTGATCACTGATTGTCTTCAACAGCAGTCTTTGTGAAGATGTTAAAACAGTAAATCCAATCAAGTCCATATGTTTACCTCTGGAGAAAAAGCTGAAAAGAATAAAAGAATGAAAAGGATGATCTGTACAAAATACGTTTTTAATGTTATTCAGAAAATATCTGCAGTAAAATGTAACAGGAAAAAGTCTCAGTCCAGCAGTGGAAGATGTTAGACGATGTCCACATCTGTGAGCTATCTCCAGATGTACCTTAGAAGCAACATCCTTTCTGTTCTCCTCTGGTCTGCAGTCCAAAAGATTCAGTCTTCCACCTGTAGTCTCCAGCAGATTTCTGTTTAACACTTGGGAGTTGATGTTATTCTCCAGTACATTAAATCCCACACTCGTTGCACATTGTCACTGTTCGTCCACTCACTGTTAGCCTGCAGCCCCTTCACCCGTCACACCAGCTGTGCACCAAGCTCTGAATCAGTGGCCCGTCTCTGATTATCATACCAACTAGTGACTCCTAATCTCTCATCACTCTCTAGATGTGTCTCTCCCTCACTGCATAGCTCTGTGCCTCTCTCTCTCTCTCTCTCTCTCTCTCTCTCTCTCTCTCTCTCTCTCTCTCTCTCTCCAAACACCACGCCTCTCCCTCTCTCCCATCCCTACCCTTCATATAACATGGCCCAGCCCTGAGCTCTTCAACCCTTTAACTACCATATTCTTACATAACAGACACGATGTGCACTAACACCACTCAAACATGCATCAGACTTTGTAAACTACTACATGCACATCACATGTACATCACCTTCCACGTGTATTGATTCCTGATAGTCTTCAGCTCATTACAGCAGTCACTCTCTGTGAAACCTCTTGCATGCATGCATGCGAGCACTCATGCATGTTGCACAAAGACGACACGCATAGACTATTTAAGATCACTCACGGAGCCAGAAAACTAATTGATGTTTCCACTCACAAACTTATTCAGCTGATTTACCACAGCTCTGATTCGCAAGGCACACATCCAAAACACACACACACACTCACACACACTTTCATATGCCTTCCCTTTAGCTATAGATACTGGTTATTCATGTGTAGACGGGCCAGCTTTAAGATATTTTTGTTCCCTCTACAGAAGCAAAGTAGTTTGTTCACTCTATGTGCTGTATTGTTTTATGGCAATTCTGTAATATCATGACTGTGCAATGTCCTAATTTCAAATATCTACACCACCAATGGAAAATGACTCATCTGTGAGGACTAAATAAAATGTACACACTCATGAAGACATGGGAAACGTAAAGCTCTCAAAGATCTGTGAAACTATCAACTTAGCATGACCAAGACAAATTGACATTACTTGGTTTAATGATACATAATGTGAGAAAGTGTGCATATTCTCCACAATAAACAGACTTTAATTAAAAAGAGAGATGAGATAAATCCATGCTCTGCCCTGAATGGTGTGCTTATGACTGCTAGCACAGCATAGGTCAGAAGCTATCTGCTGGTCATTGCATTTTATGGTGTTGAACATGTTGGCAAAAGGAGATGAAGGGAATAGAGGGAGGTGAAGAATGCAGGGCTTAGACAGAGATGTCAACTAAGCCCCTACAGCAAAGGGATAGCCTTAATCTGCACACTGTGCATGCATGTGGGTCAGTGTTTGATCTGGCTGGAATAAGAACTTATATGATAATCTACATGTATGTATGTGTCATGGGGGAGTGTGTGCATGTATGCACATGTCTATCCATCTCTGTGTACTTGTGTATATGTATGTGTGCAAAATATATATCACACGGCACAAACAAGCAGATGTTAACAGGCATTAGTGTCGTAGGGTTCCGGCGTCCTTGATGACCTAATCACAGTTGTGTTTTTGTTTACATGACAGCACAGAGTGGAAATATACAACAGAGCATCCATTGATACATTTGTTTTATAATTCCCCATTTCTGACGGAGGCAATATTGGGAACGCCTGAAAATCTATACTTAAAACAAAAAACACTGCATGGTATAAAGTAGAAATGCACATTTTAATGAGGGAAGTAGCCTATAATACCATTTAATAACATAAATAAGGTCAAACAGACACAATTATGTTTGATTTACACTGCAGGGCAACTTGTCAGTTTAACACAGTCTGTGCAACAAGCTTGAGTTAGAGAGGGATTAGAGAAAGATGAAAGCGGCAAGTCTTCCTCCTCATCCAGCTCTTCTGCACTGCACAAACTGAAAGCCCTCTCAGTTGTAAGCAGGTAGCAGTAGAAAAACGCCTCAAATTAAAATAAAAAAATAAGAAACACTCAAATATTGGTAGCAGACAGTATGTTGAATATAATGTCTTTGCATTTTAGCAAAGTCAGATTTTACATGCAAAGCATGCACACGTGTTACATAAACTACAACTGAGTGCATAATAATGTACATTAGAGAACGGATTATTTAGAAAGGATTCAGTATATATGTTATTAGGCCTTATTTTGAATTCATGTACATTTCAGGAACATCTCAGGTCCTCAATTTCTTTTCAGCCCCTTACAAGATCTGCAATATACCGGGTCCGTTCTTATATTTCTATAGTCTGAATTATATGAAAGAACACCACAAAGACATGTATTAGAAAGATATTAGATGTGTTAAAAACCATCTCAACACAGATTGGAATATTATCTATGAACTATTTTAAATTTTAAAATGTAATTATTATTTGTTGAAGCATTTTATAAAATAAATAAATCAATACTTTTTCAGAGTGCCAACTACCTGTAGCTCCTGCTCTGTTTCACTCACGCCATCTGGCCCAATGACCTTGTCTTAATGGAAAAACACATTGGTGCAACAGTGGTGTGAAATTCATAGAGCAGGACCTGGACGTTGGAGGTCAGTATTCAACATGTCAATGAGTGAATTACTATTGAACCAGCTCGTCACACTGGTGTTTAAGTCCTCAGCTTGAACCCCCTGTTGAAGGATATAACTGCCTTTTCACTCCCAGTGGAAAGAGAGTAATTATTATTGAGTGATTCTGGCCATGTGACCAGGGCAGTGTCCTCAGGCACATGAGTCAGTTGGACATCAATATACAGTTCACTACATATTGGCAAAGTTTGAGATATTCTGCATCAACATCACAAGATAAACCCCAGGAGGAAGACTGTCAGGGGTCTGTTTCCTTCTTTGGTGGTTTTTTAGCAATGCTGACTGACTCACATTTTTATCCTGCTTAAGACACGAGTACTTTCAAAGACCTTGATCATCTGAGAGCTTTGAAAAAGAAGACTGAGGGGAGTTCTTTCCACTCAAGTTAGTCCAATATTTCAAGGGAAGACATCTCCAAAACTCCTCACATACTAATTTCCCACCAGATTTTAATTATCTGTTTTTGAGATACTATTTACCATAAACACATGCAAATGCTCTTATGATAACATTTATCTTTAACAGACTTTCTTATGAATAACTGGAGGAAAATGCACAGGGGAGGTTTACCTCTTGCAGAGTAAATAAACTGGTTTCACTTTGTAGGAATGTGTAGCATAAATCTGCATTTTAGTTTTACACCACTAATTATATAAACACAAATATGTTGACAAAGACGCACATTTTGAGTCATGCATTTGTTTCATTAACAGTCTTATGAGTGTCGGTGGTTGTGCTAATCATCATTGTGTTCAGATATTACATTGAAAGGAATGAAAGAACTGAACAATCTCAAAGCAAACTAAAACTTTTTGCAATTGGTGGGCATTTTTCCTAGCAGTTGGATTGTTGGAAATAGTAGCTACCGGTGGTAAAAGTAGAGAGACGTCTTTGTACCAGCTCCTCTGGTTTCAGGAACAGATGTTACATGGTGCATGTGGATCAGAGAAATGGGAGTCAGGCAGGAAATGATGGATATGGTATAGAGCTCATATGTAATGCATGTCCTTAAGCCTCTTCAGTGTCTGCCTGGGTTTCTATAGTGGGAATCTAGGTTATAGATCAAACCATGTGGAAAGAAAACGTCATAACATGCTTTTCAATAAGTGGAATGAGTTTCAGTCAATAACAAACCACCACAGTAGGATTGTGCCTGACGGTCTTTATATCTCTCTAGCTCCCCCGTTCTTTCCTTCTGTCTCTGAAATGAAAGCAGTGCAATTAATATAATGTGTTTTTTTATTATGATTAGTGACAGATTAACTTTATCAGAGATAAATACAGACAAATAACACAATAAAGAAAGAGAATTTGTGAGGAGAATCACAATAAAGGGAACAGGAGTGTGATGTTTTACAATATCATAAAACTGTCTTTTCATATGCATGCCATACTCTTAGAAACTTTTAATACACTTTGTTGAAATGCTTTAAATGGCAGCTCAGGTCTGTAAAAGTGCCCCTGTTCCTCTTTTTGCAGACGTCCATATAATTTAAGCATTAAGACAGAACACACACCATAAAAGTTCTGGACAAGACTGCATGACGTATGATTAACGTAGGTACATTTATAATTTATATCTATGACAGGTTAAATGGATATGAGTCCTGTGATAAGAGGCACAGAGTTAATTATATCTACAGGAGACACCTAACATTTTTAGACTTCACAGAAATTCGTATGACAGGTCATCAAAATGTAAAATTTTAAAAGGAGACGGTAACACGTTTATGCAATTTTTGATACACAGCAGTCCACCAGCCCAGGAGATTGCATATTTTATTTTCATTTCACATGATGGTCATGCCTGTAACCTGTAACAACATATCCCGAGGACAAGCAGAAGTTTTTCTTCAGTCGTTCCAGCACTAACACCTGTGACCAGACTTGGTAGATTATCCTGAACTGTGGTCAAAGTCAAGGTCGTCGTTGTCGTTGCAGTTTCCATCAAGCACTGCTGCTGTCAGGGCCGCATGTTTCCCGTTGTTCACAGTATTTTATATGGAGAAGAATAAATGTTATTACTGTCTTCATTGTAAGTGAGATAAACACCTGGTTGGTGTGTGGCTAATCTTTACTATGCTTTTGAAGTCCAGTCATCCTAACAAGCAATTTAAATCAGTCTCAGGGATAGATCCTTGTTCACTATTAGACCCGCAAAAACAGACATTTGTGTGTTAAATGTCCAAATCAAGTTAATGTTCAAATCAATGAAAAGCTTTAATTGTATAGTACTTTCCTTAACAAGGTTACAAAGTAATTCACACATCACAAATATCACTGTAGGAACACAACTCTGGAGGCAACAATTCAGGTAAAGAGTCCTTACTAGAGAAATATTTAAAAAGGCAGGAAAACAAAGTTAAAGGGCTTGGCTGAGGCTGAATCCAAATAGTCCAGAAAACAGGGAGGGAACTATCTTGGTTGCTGGAAAGCGAAGGCTAATGGTACATAGACAATCCAGCAGAGACTGGTATATATACTGAGGAGTAATGAGGATGAAGATGCGATCAATCAAAACTGGCTGGAGGGAGTGGCTGGGTCTGTAATGACAGGAGTTAGAACATGAATCAATAATAAAGCAGAATGAATGGATGCATGCATGAATTAATTAATTAATTAATGACAAAATCATGACATCATGTGTAAGCTTTGCCTTCACAAAACTGGATGTCAGTTTCATTTGTGAAGGTTTAGCAGCCAGACAGTGCTGTGCAATCATTCCACAGGCAAAATAATACAGTTTTCACTCACTGATAGTGCAACATCGACAAAAAAGAACACTGCTGTGCTACAGTGTTAAGCATTACTGACAAGGAAAAGAGGATTATTGGCCAATTTCAACAGGTGCCATGTTCTCTGTTCAATATCAGAAAGCACCGCAGCACCAGGAAAAAGGCTGTACACTACTAACAAGTGACCCGAGAAGACCCATGAAGCAATGTGTGTTATTAAAGTAGTCTGTATGTAGTAAGAGGCACACATAAGCTTTGGCATAGCTTCAATATTTTCAACACGAAAAAATAAACCGATTGTATATAATGACACACTAAAACTTTGAATGCATGTGCATTGAAATCTCTGATTTAGTGCTTATCAGAAAATCTTTTCAGAGCAAAAAAAACCCTTTTTCTAACTTCATGCACATTTGTAATCTTTGTGCTTAAAAGATTAGTGACTCATTTGCAAGAGTATTTCTGAATGGGTCATAAAAAGAGTCGATTGTGTGTCTGTGTGTCCTTAAAACATGTTTAATCTTTTGTTTCTCAAAAAGGATTTGTTGAATGACAAAACAAGAATAAAGAATAAAAGAATCTCTCTTTGAGTCACATTTAAACACCAACACAGAAAGTCTCTCTCTGTCTGTCTTGCTCAATCATTTCAGATTTCTTCTGTGGTGTCTGTAGAATAAAAGTGGTGTGACACTAAGAGGAAGAAACCAACTGTGCTTTTAATCTAAACCAAGCCAGGCGGCATGAAATGACATGCTCTCTCTGGCTTTCACGAAGACGAACTGTACTCTTTCATCATTTATTAAGAGATGTATGATTTAAAAAAAAAAAAAATCACTTTCTAAGACGCATCATGACTCAGACGTCAGACTGTTGTAGAGTCTGACGTTCTTTTTTCTTCTTCCTTCTTTTATGAGTGATCATGTTTTGTTCCAGCTGATTACTGAATCATTGATGGGGTTCACATTAACTAATTCATTTGCCATGCACTGTCGTAGTGCACAGAGTTCTATCGTCTATATTTCTCCATGGCCTATAGCCAAAGTCATTATAGGCAATAAATTGTTGCCTTGTTTTGTTGGTGCAATTTGGGAAACTTTTATGAAAGCGAGAGACAGAACAGGTAACTAATTAATTAGTCTTCCATTTGAGCACTTACTTTTTCTCAAATTCTGCTGTGAAGGTCGGTTAAATCAGTAGAAAAGATAAACTAACACAAATCCCTATTTGGCAGGACTAAATGATGTCCTCCACTACATTCAGTATGTTCTGTTTGGGTAGTGAACGTGGATAATCTGAACATAACATCACCTTGCTCCTAAAAGCTTATGTGAGCAAAGATTGAAAAAGAAAAAAAAAGACTTGAGCACAAAGACAAAGGTCAAATGACTTCATGTTGTTTCCATCCATCTCCTCGGTTTAACCTTGAGGCTCTCTGAGTTGGCTGAATAACTCAGTACAGAGAAATGAGAGCCCACAGAAGGTGCAAGTCCATTTCCATACTAGCTTAATGTGTCTCATAAATGCAAAATGTGTTTCCATTTTCTGTTTCAGTCCAGTTCTCCCAGTACAAAGTCTTGTCATGTGTGCGTACAGAGTGCAATGATAATACTCACAAAGTCACTGCCACTGATTTTTTGATTTATTGATAGCTGAAAACCTGAACATAAACCATCGTTATGGCTTAATACACTAGATGTAATTGAGAAATGGGGAAATTTTGGGGTGAGTCAAAGGATGAGTCAGTCCTTTACATCTGCTATTAGCCGTAACTAGAACAGGATGAGGTTATAGTTTTTCTGGTGTATGTAATATGATTTATGGTATTCAAATCAATATTAATCTTCTGAGTGAGAAAATGGATTAGGGTTAGGGTACAGGTTAGGTAACTGCTCTAATAACAGTATTAATAAAAAGGGAACGTTCGGTATGATTAGATAAAACCAAATTATAACCCGTTGGTTATCACTCTGGGTTTTTATCACAAGTGAATTCAAGTGAATCTTACCTTTAACCTTAAACTGTGATGAAATATGGATGACCTCAATATAACTTAATGCTTTTACCTAAATGAAACAGCTCTGGTGTGAATGCTCTGGAGTTAATGTTAATGATAATGTCTCCGGCATAGAAAAATGGAGTGCCATGCTGGTAATACTGGGCTCACGATGGGCGAGACATGGAAGCACAATTGTTTGTGGGTTTGTGTACGTATGTACGCATGTTCCCGTGTGTGTTTAGGTAATACATGACAGGATAGAACATCGGCAGCACAGTCGCATCAATTTTAATATAAAATTCTGTGAATTAAATGCGTCATCTGATCTCTGGCAATGTGAGAATGAGGTGGTATCAAGACATGGTAATGTCGCTCAAGCTGCATAAAGGATGTAGGTTATCAGTAAGCTATTAGCAGCTTACGTCACATAACATGATGTGGTTCCATTACAGTAATATGATGGAGCCGTGTGCTGAATTG
Organism: Argyrosomus regius; assembly: GCA_946959425.1. NCBI lineage: Eukaryota > Metazoa > Chordata > Actinopteri > Sciaenidae > Argyrosomus > Argyrosomus regius. Next base: position 10,737,333 of record OX336890.1, read on the forward strand.
AAGCAAGACAATGTCCTTCTTTATGCCAAAACCATAACTGAACAGTGCTTAGAGGGACACATCAAAAGATGTGGACTCTGAGCTGAGTCTAGTTAGATTGCCAAAAGTTCACAGCAACCTATGTGTTGGAAACATTTCCAGATGTAATTCACAACAAAAGTGTTTAGGTTGAATGTGTCATAGCTTGATGTATAGATGGTTATGATGCAGCTGACAAAAATGTACCCTATTCTTAAAGCACACAACAGAAAAACGTTGTCTTGTGATTGAAAAGACCTCCAGAAAGGCCAAAAGTGACAGGCATTAAAAATACAATGAGAGTTTAAACAAATACACAAATTCAATGTTTCTTTTTAGTGTACAGACCATTCCTCTGTATTGAACTTTGTGTACCAGCAGGTTTGTGTATTGTGGTTTGAAATGTTCCTGTGGCACAAAGACTATATTTTTTTACAGGTTTTTGTTGTCTGTTTCCAACAATTCCTCAAACCATAATGACAAAACAGGTAGGTTGCCTCTAAAATGACTCATGTGTGTGAAGTTTTCAACTGAAAGTACTTGATTAAGGTGAATAACAGTCATTTGCTTCACTTGTTTTCAGGTATTCGACTCTCAAATCTTTTTTTTTAATCTGATGGTAAACCCGTGCTTAATTCGTCTCACTCTTCTAAATTCTTCGGTTTCTTGTCGCTCCTCCGGGGGTTTGTCAGCTGTGCAATAAACAGGCTTCAGTTTTGCTGTAAATTTGATATGCAGATTTATTTTTTCTGTTATTATTCTTTCATAATTATAGTTTGATTGCAGCAGAATCATTCCCTTGTCCACTTTATGACTGTTGCTGACCACTTGACCTCTATACGGTTGTAAAATTCCCATTTGTTTTTTTCCTTTCAAAGATCTTTAAGTGTTAGAACAGATGTTTGAGATGTTCCATCTTCCTCTTTATGTCTAAAACAACCCTCACTTAGCACAGAAAAAAAACATGCTGTCTCTCCTGTCTGAAACTTTTCCCATGACTGTTTTGTGAAACTAGTAAATTTACTGTGTAAATGCCCATTCCTTAAATAAATTGTTGAGAGCACTCGCATTCATGACAAACCATGACAAGTTTGGTTAGCACATTATTTAATTAGCAGGCTATTTGGTTAGCATGTATTGCTAACTTGTAACAGTGGTACAAATACAGTGAATATTTCTTGCATATTAATTACAAAAAAATTGTGGCAGATTTTTTCAAATCAAGTTCAATGTTATTTAACTCGCTAAATGTATATCTGTTTCTTCATCTTACAATGAGATGTGACTACAAGCTTGCCCACAATCAACCTTTGATCAAACAACAAATGGCGACACCTATATACACTTCTTTAGGACTGTAAATTCCTTATTAAGGGGGATATTAAGGCTTGAGCACATGTATGTTTAGGGATCTGCACACTCAACCAGATTGCTTGTCCCATCTCAGCTACACCCAGGTCAGTCCTTGCACAAATTTGGATTATCTGGCTCAACTAACCGAAACTTAAAGCTTTAATATGGATCTTCAGACACATGTTCTGTCATCACAGTTCACACTTCACTCAACTCTGGTGTTGTCAACCAATCATTTAAACAGATCTAGTTGATGGTGTGGCCCATGCGTATTTCATTGGATGCACCACATTTGTCTTTCACACTTGACGCCCTTGTTGAAAAAGCCACAGCGATTTTCTTTCACTCTGTTCAAATAAACTCAATATGTAAACTTCTGTAATAACTGACAGTTTATTACTGGATTTGTTCTGACAGCTCTCATGAACAAACCATCTTATTTGGACATTTTTGTGTCTCTTTTTTTTGGGGGGGGGGGCAACAACAAGAGCAACAATTAACCAAGAACAATTCATCAAAATGCAGAATAGATGGAACATTCGCAGAATGTCCCTCAGGCATGGGAAAGCGCTAAATTGATCTTGAACTGTGTTCTTAATCTTAATGCTTAATGAGAAACAAAGCAACTCCACAAAGTTTGTGTCAAATGATAGCACACTGTCACGCACAATTTCTGCAGGACTTTGGCTTCTTCACCGTGTTAACATCAGACTTTCATGTGACTAGTATTTCCGAGTTCCAAATAAGCAGCTGACATTTTCACCCTTCAAAACTAGCAACTTTTAAAAAAAAATCTGATTCAATCTGATTTTTTTTTTTTTTTTTTTTAAATGTAGCCTAAAGACTGATAATACATCACGAACAAGAATACAAACCGCACAACAACAACAAAAACAACAGAAATTCTCTAGGGCCAAACCCAAAATCCTCTACAAAGACATTTATCTCTGCTAGCTGCTCTAGGTCAGGTTTATGAACAACATGTGATGACTCTTGACCCTTTGGATTGCTCGGTTCTTCCAGCAATCAAATAAGGATTTACAGTAGAAAAAATAAACATATGATTGGAATCATCCCATGAAAAAATGTCCGTCAAAAGGTATTTCAAAGACCCTCATTACCCATAATGCCTTTTTTCTCCTTTGAGAGTACTTGTGCTTTGTAATGTCCTCTGGTTGTTGTTTTTTTGCTGTTGCCATATGATGAACTATGAGTTACCAGGTCAGGCCTGACCAGAATTTTATTGTTTTCAGTTTTTACTCATGTGGTGCTGGTTAGTCACTTTCAAGATGACAAATCAGCCGGTCGAGGTGTTCACTCAAGTTGAAAACAGTGCTGGAAGTGGACCTTCACACACTGAAACCATTTTCTAGTTGGAGCAGGTATTGATGTTCTTGCCATCAGCAGCATCCTCCACCAGCGCTAAGTGATAATCTGTTGAAAGTGTGAAGTGGGACACGCAGCCCACCAAGCCTCCAATGTACTGTCTGTTGGTGTGAAGAGCTATCTCCTTCATGCCACCTTTATGGAGAGAATATAGAGAAAGCAGACATTTAAATGATTGTTTGATCTACGTTACAGCTTTACGGGAATATAAGTTTTGAGCTCCACGTACCAACATATAAGGGTCCGTTGATATTGAGTTGTCTCATCTTTCCACCTGACCTGCCTGTTTTTGCTCCATAGTCATCCACTGTAAGCTTCCCTGACTGGCCGTCCCTGAAGAGATGAGTGATAGACATATTAGTATTAAACAGTACAAAGATTCTGATATGTAACATTTAATTTTACTTTTTTTTGCATCCCACAAGAAATTAAGTTTGAAGTCATTGGTTTACCAAATTACTTCTACTTAAAGCTTCACTAAAGCATGAGAGAGAGGGCTGTGATTATCTTCAGCACAAATCACAGCCATGCTGAAATTCAGTACAACAGCATGCCCACAAGTGTCATAGTGCTTTCATACAACAGTTCTCTCTCTCTCTCCCTCTCTTCAACACCACACAGGAAGGAGGAAACCGGGTAGTTTCTTCGGTAACTGAAACACCCTACTGTCTCACACACATGATAGACAGTGAATTAAAGTGTCTTGAGTCTGTGTTTAATTCAGCATGTATCCACCAACCATCACTTATTTTAGTGAGAAATCTTCATGTTTGTAATGGTTCACCTCATTCCTATGGTCATCTCCCACTAAATTAGCATCGCTAACCAAAGGAGGCTGGAAGCAGGCTCTTAAGTTGTTGAGCTGACAAAATCCGAAATACAGTTTATCTTTATGGATTATACTGATGCTGAATTAACAAGAAGACAACATATGACATCCATATGAGTTGTGTTTTTATGGACATGTAAGGAATTGTTAAAATGTCATATTCCTTCAAGGGATATATTTATAATATAATACACTGCAGGGAGCTCTAGTTTAATTCAAACTGCTGATATGTTTATAGTTTTAACGTTTTGTCACAGAAACACTACGTACCGGGTAAAGTATGATAGATTGTCTGATGTCGACTGCTGTTAGTTATTGGTTTGAATAATGGTGTAATAATGTGTGTATTGATTACTGACGGTGGCTAATTATCAGATAATCGTCTTCAGTTTCTAACACCGGTATGCAGTAAATGGTTGCTCCTTTGTGTGTGGTGCAAAGTTTGTTACAATATAAAATAGATGACAATTATTAATGTAGTGTTAATGTAACAGTTATTAGAACGCCTGTAAAGCAGAGTGATGTATTGTATAATAATCAATTTCCTTGTATTAACATTGGATCAAATGTCTTAGCTCAATGCTTTGGTTTTATGTTCCACAACTGTAATGCTCCATTTCTGCTAGACAGGCAACCAGGGAGATAGATGTAGCTTTAATGTCTGAGTTGTACAGCCAAGTGAAAGTCAAACATAGCCACATATGTGTTGTGATCCCCACAGAATTATCTCATTTCATATTTTAATAAAGAGAGCTTACCTTACAGCTTTGACTCTGTGCCATTTTCCATCACTAAAGGTCCCGTTGACAGCAATGTTAGCTGCACCACTGCCCAGGTTATAACTAGAACAATGTGAAACACATAGGAGGTGTTTAGCTTGTTACAAAGGGTGCAGCGGGTTCACATTTGTATGTTACTGGCTGGATAAATCCTGCTTCTTTTCCAGGTCATGCTCAGACTCCAGGCCTTTTTTTAGTTCTGCTTCTACCGAGTGCTTAGCTTTGGTAGGATCAGCGTCCCTCTCCGTCACCTTTATCCTCTTCTTGTACTAAACTTTCTTTTCTTGCTCAAATATGCCCTTTTCTCTCTAGCACCTGTTTCGTCTAATGACAGGGAAGAGCAGCCATGCAGCAAGCAGGACATGTACTTGTACTACTAAAAATGTTTCCAGATATTTCAGTAAAAAGACTGGATAAGCTTACATAACTGTTACCTAAAGATTAGTGCACCATCCTGAAGCCCCATGGACAGAAAGTCACTGTTTGGTCTCATTGGACTGTCTCCTCGCCATAGCAACAGGCCATCCTTGGCTGTGCTCTTGAAACGCATGAAAAGGCTGGTCCTGGACCCAGACACTCTGGGAAGAAAATATACACAAGAGCTTTATGAAGTAACTGAACATGTGAAGACACCAAAAAAGCCTTTTGCAGTCCTGTTTCACTACCGACCTCTTCAGGATATCTCTGTTGTCGTATGTCAGGTAACTTCGGCCAATGAACTGTGGGATCTCGATGGCTTCTGTCACAGCTGGGCAGAGCAAAGAGTGTATTTACATCATTTTAACACAAGGTGGCAGCACCAGCATGTATTGTATTTACTGACTCAGACTACATTAGCAGAATGTAGAAACGTATGAGGGGAGAGAAGTACATATATTTTCCAAGGTTATGTTAAGATTATTATGATGTGCACATTGTTAATCTCTGCTTTTTTGAATTTACAGAAGAAAACTTACTGTTCAAACAGTAATTCCCACACTCTGTTCAGTGAAAGCATTAAAACAGAGAAGGCATAGATAGGTTTAAAGGATTAGGTTGTCCAATAATGTTATGACATGATAACAGAAAAAAAAAACACACATTTAATCCCTGAAAAGAGGAGAGATCACGCCATATGATTAAAGCCATATATCACACACAAACAACAAACATTGCTATCATTCAGTTTTTACTAGGAAACAAACATGTTTAAATGTATGATATACAGCCTCAAAACATGTCTTTTGATAAGATGTCTCATATCTTTTGTCTGATGGTCTCTAATCACAATGCAGAAAACTGTGAAATGATCTTATTTGTGTGGTGTATCTTCTTCCTAATCACAGCAGGGAGAAAGGTTCCAGGTCGTTGTGATCTGTAATAATTCTCCTAGCCTTACTTTTGCAGCATCTGATATAGTTGTCTTTTAGGCAGCATCACTTATTGTGCAATTTTCCATTTCTTCAGGACCTCTAAACTTTCAGGACCGTTAGGTCTGCTGAAAAAATTGTGGCCGACCCCTGCCCACCCCGGACACAAAATTTTTGAGACACTCCCCTCCAGCAGGAGGCTGCGGTCCATCAGGACCAAAACCTCATGCCACAAGAACAGTTTTTCCTGACTGCAGCTCATCATCAAGGCCTGGGGCCCCTCTGACATGGACTGTCACCCCTCACCCCAGACCCTACATTAACGTAAAGTCCACTGACTCTATGTGTTACATCACAACACACATTTCTGGATTTCTATGTTTTGAAAAATATCTCGCTCACTTAAATATTCTGCACACTGTGAACTTTGTATATTCCTGCACAAAACTGTGCAGCTCTTTTCATTTAGAAAACATATTGTACATTTATTTTTATATCTTCTACTTCTTAATTTATATCTTCCTTATCTATATTGTTTTATTTAATGTTTGCCGTGCATCGAAAAGGAAACAATCCTTGTGTGTGAAAGTGTTCTTGGCAATAAACCTGACTCTGATTCTATTGTATCTTAAGCTGAACGAAGCACTCTTTGCAGTCTTGGTCAGTATTTGAGGGGATACCTGGAATTTTCTCAAGCGTCTAAGGTGAAACAGCGTCTGTCTTGCTTTTTCAGTATGTATAGTATGTTTATTGAATAAATAAAAATGATCAGGAAAAACTCCGCTGTATAAAAGATAGAAATTCATATGTGGCTGACCTTTCTGGCAGTGCCTCCCATCATACCCTAGGGGGCAGTCACACTCATAAGTATCCCACTTTGGCCTGCAGGTCCCTCCATTGGCACAGGGACTTTCCACACATGGGTGCGCTGAATTTGCCACATTAACTCCACCAGCGGAGCCAGTTGTTATCGGGATGGTGCGGTCATTGAGTATCAGCTGAGGAGGTGAAGAGAAAAGAAACAAGGAGGAGAGGAGGGAGCAAGTGGAGGTATGAAAATTCAACTAGAGACTTTTTGTTGTTGTAAAAATTATATACTGTTTGCATCATCTTTTGACCTACATTGACGCAACAGAATGAAGTACTGAAACGAGTTCATGAGCAATGATCTGCATTAAACAACATCAAAATGTTTAACGTATGACCAAAAAGAAAAATCTGACTTTATACAGTACATTCATGTTTAAATACAGGTGTAGGTAGGTAGAGTAGGTTACGAGAATGAGTGCAATGATTTTTTTTTAAATGGTGTTTTCTCAAGATTACAAGATAATTTCTCTCCTATCTTGATAAAAACGAGCTTTGTTATCTCAGGGTACAAAATAATCAACCCGTTTTCATGAGAAAACAAAAGGCTGTTACTACTTAGAATTTTTACCAGCAATCAGGAGTGCTATGTTGTATGTCAGATCAAGGAGTACCCACTATTGATCAACTGAAGCAAGAGGCAATAGCATTGTGTCCTTCTGTTAGAGATATATTCAGATAAGTCCTCATCATATAAGGAGAAGACTAGCCCACCTGCATCTTCACAGGTGAGTGATCCTTTATCGTTTTCTCGTGATAAATTATTTTGAGAAATCTGCCTTTTGTTTTTTCAAGATGATGAGGTAAAATAAGAAAGAAAACAAGCTTTGTTAACGCAAGATGATGAAATAATGATCTTCCATAAAGTGAAATGTGTGTGGATGTGCTGATACCTTCTGAATAATTCCAGTGAAGGGCTTTATTACTCCTGCTGTCCTCTTGGTTTTATCATACTCTGGTACTCCACCAATATAAAGAGGCGAACTGCAGTTGATCTGAGTGAAAGCTCCCTGAAGAGTAAAATAACAGTAAGATAGTACAGTAATAGTAATACATGCAATTTATGCAGCGTAAACACTGATATTCTGCCCCCTTGTGTTCAGAAATGGCATAATGCAGCTTTAAATGAAATAACAATGAAATACCTCAGCGATTCCTTCCATTGGCCTCTGGCTGTCCACTTGAAGGATACCGCTCTTTGCTGTGCGGGACACCCTCAGTTCATGCCACGTGTCCAGACTGATCTGCTCCTCACTCCTGTAGCAAAGATCATCACATACAATTCAGGGCATCTAGTTACAACATAGAATAGCAATAAGAAAGTGAAGGAGAGAGAGAACATGAGAGTGCATGTCTTTAGTACCTTATTGTGGCTCCTCCAGAGCCGCAGTCAAATCTGAACTCCACATATCTGTCCACTAGGTTGATAGCCAGGAAGTCTCCGCTGCCTGCATCATCACTGTACAGCAGCGTCCCGTCGGGCATCGACGGCCAAAACGTCAGCTCAAACTCCATAAAGGACAGATAACTCTGGGAGGACTGAGGCCACGGGATGACCGCATATGAAAACACTGTCTCATTGAAGAGAGGTGAGGACAGTGAGAAACCTGAAGAGTAGGACAGAGGACATGAAGAGAAAAGAGCGGGAGGCAAAACATGAAAAGGATTTGAGAAAAGCATTATGATCAAGGGTGAAGAACAAGAAGAAAAAATAGAGATGGAGAGTAAAAGGAGGAGGAGAGGGAGGAAAAGAAAGTAGTATTGCAGTTATATTGCATGAGAGCTGGTCTGACATGCAATCACTCTCACTGCCTCTATATAAGAAATAATAATCCTCATCTCAACCAATTTTCTTTCATATTGCACTAAACTGTTCAGTAATTACCTTAAAAGGTCTGTGTGACAATCTGCGACAGCCATTGAGTGAAGAGAGAGCATACAGGGATCTGACTTCCTGCTTTCACAGTGGTATAAAACTCCTCTTGTAAACAAGACAAGCGTGTGTTCTTTTTTTGTAGGTGTGAGAGAAAGGAAAATAGAGTTGACTCACTCTCTTCACAAAGTGCTCCCCTGAAGCCGAGCGGGCACAAACAAATGTAGCCATCCGCACGGTTTGCAAAGCAGACCCCACCGTTGTCACAGCTGACCAGGTCACATACGCTGCTGCTGCACTCACCTGGCACACAGTGACAAGGTGATATAAGACGATGTAATAATAATAATAACTTTACTTATATAGCACCTTTAAAAAAACAAGAGTTTTACAAAGTGCTTTACAGAGCAGCTGACCCAACAGAAGGCCACACAGGATAAGATCCTGAAAAGTAAAACATTAACATGTAACATAGATTCAAAGATGATAAAAGAAATGATGAAAGGACAATCAATAAACACAAATTAAAAAGATAAAAATAAAAAAGAAATAAAAGATAAAAGTAGATAAAAATAGACGACATCACAAAAAGGTAAGTCTGTAAAAATGAGTTTTAAGAAGTGATTTAAAAGAATTAACTGATTCAGCGAGCCTTATGTCCTCGGGCAGGTCGTTCCAGGGTCGAGGGGCCCTGATCGAAAAGGCGCGATCACCTTTAGTTTTTAGCCTCGACCCTGGATTAACCAGAAGTGACCCGCCCGAGGATCTAAGGCTGTGAGCTGGGACTCGTACGGGGTTAGCATGCTAGCGATATATTTCAGGGCCAGACCCCGACGGACTTTAAAAGGGCTTTTTAAGTAAGAGTCAGCACATGTATAAAGATAACTGGAAAAACATGTATACATTTCAAACACACACTATATATAATAATGAACATTCTTATTACATAACTGTGTGCATAAATTGAAGAAAATAAAATTTGTGCATGAACTCAGCAGATATAACCCCAGGTTAGAGTAAAAAAAAGACTTTAAGCCATGAAAGTCAAATCAATCTAACTGTACACTATGAAATCCAAGAGCAATTTTATGTTGTCATTTTTTACTTTTTCTTGCTGTGGCCACATTTAGAAAATAATGTTCTGCAAAATCCTCTGTGAGAGATAATTTAGCAAATATGCCTGCTTCCTGCTCAATGTCAAAAATTTAATTATTAAAAGACTATTTTTAATGATCATGACACAAAAAAGAAAGTCTTCTTGTCTCATAAATAACACATTTGCTTTTAAAGTTGCAGGTGCATCAATCAACGGATGTATTATCTCATGCTGATTTGCCATTATTTTTTAAATAAAGTGAAATGATATTAGCACTAGATTTCACATCCAAATTCAAATATAGCCCCCTAACTTCATTTGAATTATTTATGCACAAGTCCGAAATAAGTAGTTTCCTCCTAAACCGCTTGTTTGAGCACAGAAACCTAAAAACCAGTGCATTATATATTATATTATACCAGTCCTCACCTATGTCAGCTCCACTAAGAGCTTTGCCCAGAGGCCAGGGCCTGATGTCTGTGGCCTTGTTGTTGATGGTCAGACTCTGAATGCAGCCGACAAATCCACGATTTGTCCCTGTTGCCCTTACCAGCCAATAAGCACTCGGGGATCCACCCACATATAGCGGGGAGCGGAAAGTGATCTTAGTGTACTGACCCTGGAAGAGTGAGAAGAACAAATGTGCTTGATTTTTTGATTACTGTAAAAACACTCTTCAACACTTGAAGGTCCTTGAGGCTGGTCCACTTCCTGAATGGACTAAAAGGGAATATTGTCAGCAATCTCTCATGCTGTTTTATTCAAATAAACACTGGCATTTAGAGGAAATCAACTTTTAAATAAAAATATGTAAGGAGTCCTGTGTATTTGCACAGTATCTGAAAAGTTTATCTTGTGTGTTATAGTTACCTGTGACCGTCCAGACATGGGGGTGTCGTTGTCCATACGCAACCAGCCGCTCATGCCGTCTCTGAAGATGGTGACTGTGTGCCACTGACCAACAACAATACGACTCTCACTGACTATCTGAGCTGCTCCTGTACCACAATTAAACCTGAGGGACAATTAATCAAATATCAAAGTGTTACATATTGTATATTAACTTGAATCAAATGCTGTGATAAGGACAAATTATATGCACTATCTACTATCTACTCTATCTACCCCTATGCTCCCCTGTGCACTCCTGTTTTCCAGCGCTCATGAAACATGTCGTTTTTATCCACCAGCCAAACCTTTCAGAATCTAAACTGATAGGTGAGTCACAGTTTTCTTCACCTGTAGTGCAGCTTGCTCCGCACCAGAGCCAAAGAGGTAAAGTCTCCACGGCCATGTTCGTTCTCTCCACAGTATAACAACAAGCCGTCCTCGGAGTCTGCCTGTACGACAGAGAAACCATTTTAAAGCTCTTTTCACGCTTTTGAAATATGAAAACCTGTAGGTAATGTTGCTTTACCTTGAACTCCAAAGTGATCTGAAAGGTCTGGTAAGAGTTCTTCAAGGGTTCAAAAGTCATGTGAGAGTGGCCATAGAATCTGGGAAAGTTCACTGGTACCACTGAAGAAGAGCAAAGCATTAAATCATGATGAATGTAGCCACACGTATGCAACCACATAGTTGAGAGCTGTCTCATCGCAGCACTTTTACTAAAGTTAGTACCCTCAGAGCAAGTGTCCCCTCTTCGTCCGAGGTTACAGTGGCAACGTGAGCCTCCGCTGTCGTAATCACTGAGACAGAAGCTGTCGGGGGGGCACACAGTATCATCGCAGGTCAGGTCGTACACACGAGGTACCTCACCTTTCCAAGGGGACATGGTTGGGGTGGTAGTGGTGGTGGGCAAAGTGATGCTAAGGTGGATCAGAAGAGGAAGAAAGATAACAAATTGTAATGTGTTGAGAAAACAAGGTTTTAACAGTGCAAAGTCAGTGGTTTAGCTAATAACTATGTTTCATTAAATGTAGTTCTTTAATGTATTTTTTGCATTATCGGTTCTGTCCTCATGCTTTTAAATTGCCCCTTCCCTTATAAACACCTAAAAATCAAACATATCAAACAGTAAAAAGGAAAATGTTCACCCAAATGTGACAGAACGGTAAACGGTTAATCACTGTGCTGAACATCACAACCGAACAGCAGCTAAAATTGATGTGACATTTCACTGCTACAGTCTCCATATTTATCAAATAATTAAGTGGAAGAGCATGAAAAGGTAAATTGTAAGTGGCTTTGAGGAGAAAGCAGAAAGCTGGGAGAGACAGCAAACTAGCAATCAAAGAGCGAGAGGAACAGCAATAAGAATAATAATAATTAAAAAAAAAACCTTCTTGATGCCCCTTTTTTTTACTCTTTCCGTCGCGAATCACCAGTAAATGTTCAACTTACTTCCTCCTGTCACTGATAAACAGAAGTTACATCTTATCAAGTAAAACATTCCTTCAAACAGACATTGAGGTTATTAATTTAAGGTTCATCGTACCTGGTTGTCGTAAGTGGGGCAGTTGTTGTGGTGTCAATAGTGGTACTTGGCTCTGAGGTGGTTGAGAAAATCAGATCTGTGAAGTCCGGGAAGATGGTTGAGGTAGTGGATGAAGCGGTAGTAACATTGGGAGGAGCGGCGGTGTTCATCCGGTAAATGACGTTCTGACCAGATGGCGGACCAGAACGTGAACGGAGTTGGGACTTCCTGTTGTCCTGGCTGATACCTGGGAATGGCTTCAACTAGGAGGAGGAAGAACAGAGGAAAGAGAAAAGAATGATAGAGAAATAAACATGTGGGTGATGAAGTATGCCTTATATGTGTGATGAGCTGGTAAATTTAATTATACCTAAACTGAAGTGTCCAGCTGTGTGTGTGTAAAAACTCACCTCTTCAATGAAGATATCATAATCTGAGTCATCGATGTCGAAGCCATCATCATCTTTGATCCTTGAATCTGTGATGTAACGCCCGTACTCGCCACTGCCAACATCTGATGCACCTGTTCACAACGTCAAAGATACAATATGTTTATTACATGCGTTTGGAATGACAGCTGATGACTGCAGTGAGTGGTAGGATGATGAAATACAAGTCATCAAGCGATGAGAGAGCAAATATAGTGTAAAGTCCAACTTTACTTTATATTTACTTTGTTAGATGACGTGAGTTGAGGCTGCTTAAAATATCCACAGCGAAATTTTGAAGCTCCTGTTGTCATGGTTTTGGTGTTTCCTGTTTTATTTTGTAATTCTCCCTTCGCCTTGTGTCTGTAACATTACTTCCTGCCTTTGTTTTGCATTTCCTGCCATGTTTGTCTGTTCCCCTCTGATTAGTTTCACCTGTCCCTGATTAGCTTTCACCTGTGTCTCGTTATCCTGCCCTGCCTTTGTGGATTTAGTCCCCGTGTTCCTTTGTTTCAGTCTCAGTTTGTTGTATTGTATGTCAAGCATTCAGCCTTGTGTTTAGCTTTTGTGTTTTTGGACCTTGCTTTTTTTTTCATTTGGGCTTTTTACCTTGCCTATGTCATGACCCTATAAGTTTTGTGATATTAAATTATTTTTGGACTGCACAAGCTCCTCCTCCTCCACCTCCTGTAGCATCTGTATTCAGGCCCTTCCTCTTAAGTAAGTTTGCATGCACACACATGGCAGCTGTCTTGTAATATCTATTCTACACACTGTATAATATGCATGCCATTATAACATCTGCGATCTGAGAATTTTTTATTCTAGCTTTTATGATATTATTCTGTTGGTAGCAATTTGAATACAGAGGAACGTTTTAAATTTTTTGTGCCAAAATCCTAAAAAGGGATTCCAGATTAATAAACTGTTAGATTTTATATCTAATTTCTATTTGAAAAAGAGCCGCAAATGAAGTATCACACATGATATTTTACAGCAAAATGACAATGAAAATGGCTCCAACAACAAACAACAATGGTGTTCAATTCTTATAAAAGTTGCACAGATGGTGAGATTGAAGAATGGCGGATGGCTCTTCTGCTTGTGACTGTCTTATGGTGAATGATCATGGGCTTGATGATCACAGGACAGACAGTAAATAGCGGTAACAGCATAACGGTCAATTGGTCTACCTGTTAGTCTGTACCCAGGCAGCTGCAGCACGTACTGAAACGTGTCTCCACGATATAGAACAGCAGCTCATAATGTACAAGGACAGACAGTGAATACAATTAACAATCTTTTTGGTTAGCTGCTACAAGTGCAGTTACAAGAATTTCGCCAACATCCAGATTGAATCAGATGTAACTGAATAGCAACTTGATTGGTTATGATAAATATAGTATAAATGTAGTATGCAAAACTGAATCTCAATCTGATAATACATCAGGGCATCAACAGCATCTAATTCAAAAGCAAAATTTGTTTTGTTCTTGTAAAATATGATTTAAAGCCCTTTGGCCTCTTCCAAGCCCTCGATATTAGGTATATAATAGAATTTAAAAAATAAATAAATAAATAGGAGTGTTAAGATTTTCAAAAAAAAAATTTTCTTTAAAATTTATTTTTAAAAAAAGAGATGAGACAGCACTGTGCGTGTTCAGTGTCCCCTGCCATCCGCTCTACCTTGAAAAGGTTAATCTTATCTGCCATAAAACCTTCCTCTTGTCCACCAGCCACAAGAGTCAAATACTGAAAGTTCACCAGGCTGTTGTAGAATTCAAATATATTTTATAGCTGTAGATTAATATTCAACCACTTCTAAAAACAAGAACACTTAATCAACCATCTCAACTATTAAGCCTGGATGGATGTCAAGATTTAAAGTGCTAATTAGCACCGCTAATAACATTAAATCTGAGTCCTGCGGTATAAGGAGGGGGGATGGCCCAAAAAAAGCCCTCAGCAAACTAATCTTCTGTTGTGTAACAATCCCCCTCAATCCATACCACCCTGTTTCCAACCTCTATAAACACACACACACGCACACACACCCACACACACACACACACACATACGAACTGTCACAGCGAGAGCAACAAGAAAAGTATGTCAGTCAGTCAAGCCCACCCCCGCTGCTTGTTCACTCAAGCAGTGGTGCATATTGTGTGTGTGTGTGTGTGTGTGTGTGTGTGTGTGCACTCTTCAGGGGTGTGGATGGGCAGAGAAGGGGTCTGGCATGCCGTCCTTAATCCTGTCTGATGAGACTCGAACGTAACCCGCTTTTATCCCCCCTAAGAAACCACGCGTCTCTATCTCTTTGATTCTGCCTTCCTGTTTCTGTCCGACTGGCTCCTTTTTATCTTGTTTCTTGTAACTTTCATATACATTTTTCTTAACAGCTTCTTTATAATATTATCTGTCTGTCTGTATGGTCTGTCTGTAAGCAGTCCAGTAGTTCTCAGGGCACTTAATACAATCAGAGCAGTTTACAACTATTTGACAGCCAACATAGCGTGTGAAGCAGAAGTCGTCTGTCCACATGGCAGAACGGTCTGTAGGTCACAGAAAAAAGCCTGGATAATGTGATTGTGTCTACATGGCTGTTTGATTTTAATAGTCATATATAATCATACTCATACTAAAGCCTGATACGCACAAGCATCCACTCTCTCTCTCTCTCACACACACACACACACACACACATATCCGGAGGTAAATAGTTTAAATGTCATAGTCCTTGATCCATTAAGACACTGCTATTACTGAATGTATGTGTATGTATATCTGGCACACACCTGTGTTTGTGTGTTTTTAATATCAATCAGTCCTGACTGGCTCCCTCCCCCACTCCATGTACCACTACATCAAAAATAATAAAGTAAATGACTCTGTTGCTCCAGCCACTGACACACTGCCAGGTGTTGTCCTACATTCGAGCAAATGCTGAGAGATGCAAACTGTCAGACCGTTTCTGTGTCAAAACCTAAAATAAATTCCTGATATTCTTTTCAGTTTTTACCTGGAAGTCAACATAATCTTCAGAAGATAACTTCAGGAGGAAAAAAGTGCATTCAAAATGGCAAGATGTCTGAATATTATATATTGCAATTGCACGTGATGGCATTAATTTCTCCAATCATCACCAAAAAATGACTAGCTTATGTCAGCGTTTCCTTTTCTGTAACTAAAAGAGTTATCGAGAAACTTTGAAATACAGTTTCTAAAAACTGCTTCACATCGCTGAGCGAGAAATGCCTCCATGGTAACACTGAGATATATACAATGTGGTCGAACATGGTAAATGTTTTATTGTGATGATGCAAAAATAAGCATGGTCTGTTTATGATATGTGTGGGTGTATTGTTGAAGCTCACTTTGTTTTGAAATGTGGTTGAAATGGAACTAACGAGAGAGCGGAGACTACCCTTTCTTGGCTGTCACATCACAGCACGTCGGCAAAGAGATCATTGTATGGTCTTACCAAGAGTGCGCACAGGGTTGTTGATGTGGCTGGGTGGGCTAGCTCCATGCACGTTGACCGCCCTGACAACAAACTGGTACTCTGTTTCCGGTAACAACCCCTTCAAAACCATGGAGTTAGTCTCAATGGGCTCACGAATATACGTCCATTCTGTGTCCATTTCTGGCCTGTGAACAACAAGACACACAAGGGATCTTATTTAGGCTGTTTTCTGGTATGTTAATATGTTTAAATGTGACATTTTACAAAACATGAGGGTCTCTAGGTGTTTCTTTTTTGATAAAAATCATTTAAAAAATCATCATTCTCAAAACATCTTTAAGTTTTGATACGTTGTGATGTGTTTTTGTTTGTATATCCCTGAAAATGTCTGTCAGTGATCCCAAAAAGTAAAAGTACGAGAGACTGTTAATAATAACTGAAAGTCACAAACATGCAGGATAACTTAAATAAATCAAAATGAGCAAGAAGTATTTAAGCATTATTTTCTGCTTTAAATCAGAGTCTTGGTTTGAAAGCAAAAAAAGAGAATGATGAACTTCTGAACTTTATTTTTTTTCTGCCTATAAACTCCAGCTCCCATATTTGAGTGCTGATTCTGGGCGCCTGGAGCCACAACTATCTGTTGAATCGGGTCATCTTCACCACCACTCAATGTCTCTCTTCAGCGAGGCTTCTTTTGATGTAAGAGGAGAAAGATTTGCCTCTGAGATGGCCCTTTTGTGTGGAAAATGCCCCCGCATGCAAAAACAGACTCTGATTCATGTCTACTCTGTCACAGTAAGTGACACTTCCTCCGCCTCTCTCTCATAGTCTCGCTCTCTCTTTGCTCTGTCTCAGGGTGTTAACTCTGCACCAGGAAAAGCTACTCTACTGTCTTTCAAGCTTGTTTCCTTTCCTCTATCTTTAAAACTTTTATTTTTTTTCAACAATTATTATGGGGCCATTTTTGAATTCTAATTTTGCCTTTCATATTTGTGTCTGGGAAATCATTAGAGGGGCCCGACCAAATTATTTATGACCTCAACTTCCTTGACAATGTAGCCTGAGGACTCGTCTAGATGGGAGGTGTGTGTGTGTATGTGTGGCTGGACGCTACTGGGCAGAGAATGAAATTCATTCTTTCTCGTGTCCTAACTGACCCTCATTTCAAAACATAAATGGTTACATTAAACAGACCAGCAAAGGCCTCACGAAATTCACTCAATATTCACTTCATATTGTGAAGATGAGTGGATAAAGAACGTCCGATAGGGGAGGCTGAATATGCAGCTATATACACTCATTAATGAACACAGATAAAAGTTTAATAAGAGCTGTTCAAAGCTGCCAATAAAGGACTTGTGCATATTTTGCAGAAATACTAGTACTACTAGTAATAGTATTGAGTAGCTTAGCTTAGCATTAAGATTGGAAGCAGGGGGAAACAGCTAGTCTGGCTAACTCCAAAGGTTAAAAAACAGGTCCACTAGCACCTCTACAGCTGGCAAATAAACATACTGTATCTATTTTGTTTAATACATAGTCAAATTGAGATAGAAAAGTGACAAGATACCCTTAAAAATACCCTCTGAAGTCACTGCACCCAGCCAAGAAGTAACTCTAGGACCTAAATCACCATAAAACCACAACTTGTAGTTTTAACATTTCAGTTTGTGCACAGAAAGATACAAAGTCTTCATTAGTGAGCTTTAGAGGTGCTGGTAGATACATTTTTGAACCTTCATATAGTGGCAGGCTACTTTCTTCCCCCTGTTTCCAGTCTTTATGCTAAGCTAAGATAGCTAGCTGCTGGCTCCAGCTAAATATTTACCATACAAACATGGAGGTATTGATCTGCTTGCTCCACAACAAACATTTGTAGGCCCATCAAGCGCTCTTTATAGATACATGAGAGCAGTGTTTTCACTCTGTTTTGTCCAAAGTCAGACGGTAATCAATTAAGAGAATTTCGCTTTTCTTTTCCCTCCATGATGTGGCCACTTCAGCTGTTCACTTAATAAATGTCTATATGGACCGTGTCGTATACGTATGTGCTTGTGTGTCTGTGTATTGACAGCAAGAATTGTGCTGATGAGGTCTTTAAAGTCTGTATTTATAAAGGAAAAGTTGATCCATCAGTTATGACTGACCTGATGTAAGCCACCAGGAAGTGAAGGACAGGTGCGCTTCCCTCACTCTCTCCTCGCTGCCATGACAACGCCAGCTCTGTGTCAGATACAGCCATGACAACAGGCTGAGTAGGGGGCGATGGCGGCATGCACATTTCTAATGGCACAGAAATAAATGGAAGTGAATGAAATATGTTAATAATAGTAGGCTACTGTGGATATATAGCAGTAATAAGCAGCTATAAAATGGATCCCTACTACTCACATATTCTTACCATGTGAGGCAGTGCCGATGTCTCTGGGCATGCTGGGTCTACCCTCTCCTGCCCAACCATAGGCTCCAACACTGACTCTGTATATACTGTTCACCTTTAGGTTACCAACATCCACATCCTAGAAGATGACACATGCAGAAGTGAGGTTCAGATAGATATGGTTAAAATGAGCAAGAGCACATCAGCAAGGATACTTAGGGAGGGGAAAAAAGACAGGAGGCAATAAGAAAAAGGAGAAAAGACAGCAGAAGAAGAGCAGAAGAAGATTAAAATACTGATTTATTTTTTTTCTTTCAAAATCTTAAGTGGAAAGGAAGTCATATCCAGCTATAAATGTCAACTGTGAGATGAAAGCAGTGACAGGGTCTAATTCAACAGAAAGGACTAGATGATACTCACAAAACTTGCTTGTCCATCAAATTGCCCCTTTGAGAAAATAAGAGCAGAGGTATCCATAAATGTTTGAGAGTATCACTGCACGGATGTTGCCAGAACTTTAATTGCATGTTCAAAACTTGCTAACAGTCAACATGCTGTCAGTAATGTAGTTTTACATTTCTATAGAAAGGGGAACCTGAATAATTTGGAATTGATGATGATGGATTTAATATTGTCATTGTCACCAAATATTAAAGGTTATGGCTCTAGTTAGTCTATATGTTTGTGACTGTCAACTAATGCCATGAAAAAGATCAAAAGCATCAGTCTATGCTATGAGTATATAGTTCAGTTTATAGACATAATAATTTAAAATTTGCCAGGTCTGTAAAACAGAAGTACATTCACAGAGGAGCTGCATTTTCAGCTGCAGATTTAGACACATTTGGTGTGTTTTTAATAGACAACAATGGAGCTCTTCATGCATTTTTCAGGCATTCATGAAATATGAAATGCTGTATAAAATATTTCTGACCGTATCCGAGTAATACTGCTCGTTAAGTGAATGGTTGTTGGGGTTTTTTGTGCACTGATAAAGCGGCACTGCAAAGATTTTGTTGGCTGAGATTTCCCACGTCGTCAAAGTTGGAATGTTTCTCTCAGCAGGTTAGCCACTAACGTCAAAGTGACATACACAACAGCACAGTTAAACGTCAGTGTACTCACAGTGGTCAGACTGTCTAAGCCGAGAGGCACCTCCATCAAAGACGCTGCACCCAATGGACGGCCATTCTTCAACTCTGTATAGAAGACCTGAAATCACACACGCACACATAGTCAAAGAGAAATACACATAGAAATACATATTGATATGAAAAAAGTACTAGAATCTTTCAGTAAAATCGCACGTATTTTGGCAGTGTTGGTTTTGGCAGACATTCATAAATGTCATGTTTGTTATGTCGGATTAAAGCGCCACTTTTTCAACCTTTCAGCTTTTTAATTATCAATGTAAACACAGCATAATAAGAAGGAAATACTATGAGAAAACAGGATTATCTATGAACTTCCAAAGTGATTGGCCAAATGAACGGACATGTTTATCTGTGAGGCGTGAGGAAGCTAGGTAGCCGGCTAATCCTCTTAGTGCAGGCATATGGTCAAAAGCAGAGCACACACAGTCAAACTGATCCACACTTAGTTAATGATTGACTCAAAACAAACATAAGACAGGAAGGAAGGAAGAAAAAAGGAAGGAAGCAAGGAAGTAAGAAAACTGGGTTCTGGTAAGGCATTATATCTTATTCAAAAAATATTTTAAAATAACATATACAAGAGGACAAACAAAAAGTATACGTCAAAATAAATAAACACGATAGACTTGAAGTGTCAAAGTGTTCAGTACAAACCCGAAACTGCATGTGACTAAATGTGTCCATGCTCTATCAAGAAAAACAAATTCCCCTTTATTTTTCAAAGCACAGCTTACCTGGAGTAAAGCAAGAAAAAAAATCTATTGACAAGACACTAAATAATTTGTGACCACATCTTCACAGTCATACTGCCCCTGAAAAAGCAGAAATTTGGCAGTGAAGGGATTCCATCAAAACACCTGAAAAAACACCTTCAAGGCTACCCCGCTGGACAGTGATTTTGACAGACACTTTAAGAGCAGAAGAAAAAAAAAACATCAGCAGCTTGCAGAGGAAAATGGGCATCTGTTCAGAAAAGTGACAGGAAATGTGATTTACGACACATCTCAGAGGTATTTTTTTTTAATTATTATTTATTTTATTAATATTGTGTTTGTCAGGTTGAAAAACTTTCTATGCATTTAAAAAAAATAGTCCTAAAAGGAATGTTTTTAGATCACTGTTTGTAAAGCTGAATCTTTTCTTTTTCTTTTGGGTCTAAACCGCTTTTTTGAATCTATATAACAGGTGTTTAAACCAGCGCAGACTAAATTGTCAATTATATAAACTGTATGTAGCATGTTACCTTAAGATGTATATTAACAATGTGTAGAAAGCTGGAAGAAATGGAAAATATATGTACTTTTACGATGTAAACCATTACAAAGGTCATCAAAATATTCTGCTTCCCATGTCAATTCAACAGCTTTTGCTTGAAAATATTAAGTTGAAAAAGAATTGTGAGTTGTATCTTTTAAATCATCTGCCATAAACCTTTTCACCATCGTGATTATAATATTGATGGCAACTGAAAAGCGCTCATTTTTAATGTTAATCACACATTTAGCCGTCGCATTGAAATAAAAATAATACATATAGTAATGCTACATCTGTGTTGATATTTAATGTTGGTTCATAGTTTGTGACTACCTTGTATCCAGTGATGGTGCTAACATGTCGCCGGGGCATCTTCCATCGTACACTAAAGGCGGTGCAGTTGATTGTCTCCAGCTGGATGTCCAGTGGAGGACTCAGACGATCTGGTATATACAAACACACAGAAAGACATGATCAGTGTGAGCAACAGAAGATACACAGTACAGGAGGGAAAACAAGATACAACTTTGATTTATTAGCTATGATGGATTATTGAACGAGAGACAATTAATGTTTAACTTTACCGCTTTCGTTGCTCTCATCAGCACAGCACAACAGCTCTGGAAAGCCAAATATCAGACTGAGAAAGTAAACCTGTAGCTGGTGAACACAGTGAAGCCAGATACTGTATGTCTCTATGAGAGACTAAGATTCATCAGGTGGACAGAAAATCTATTCCAAATAAATGAAAGTGTTGCTCTGTATGTGCTGGATGTGTAAATAAGTAACTGTTTGTTAACATTCATCAATGAATATATGTTAATGTTTTGGTTATTTCCTTTTCCCCTAAGAAATGTGTTAATGAAATTTAATGAAGATAAAATACGGCAACATTTTTAAACAAACCTTTCCAACTTCAATCCTACAACTTTATCCATTTTTAGATATCTTTTATGTGCTCCACTGCCTTCAACAAGACTTAAAACTAGGTTTAAAGTCCAATGATGAATAAATCAGTTGATCCTTGTCACTGTGCATAGGTATATTAAGTATTTCAACCCATTAATGTATATGATTTCTTGTTGTAAATGTCTTTTACAAACATATAGAATCTATACTGTATTTCACCTCAATACTTGAAGTAAATGACCATATGAAATGGCATAAGCTGCCTTATAATATCAACTGAGTGAGACTTCAAATGTCATTATTTTCATTTTCTGAATTATTCAATCCTGGGTGCTTCTGTGACACTTCAAGAGATTGTGATTGCACTTCCAGTGTCCAACTGTGGCCTGAAAACACTTGAGAAGCCTCTTACAGGAGAAAGACAGAGCTGGAGATATAGAGGTCTAGAGATCATCAACACCCCTGATGACCTATTGTATATGCATTAAATTATAGCTTTAATGGAGAAACATGAGCACACAAGGAACCTTAAGCCTCAAAATTATTTTACATTATATATAGTAGATGGAGTTTTTTTACAGACCAAAAAGCTCCTTAAAATGCTGGATAACAACATATATGATTTAAGAGTAGAAAAAGTCAAATAGTAGCCAAATCAGTTGTCACAACTGACCTTTCCTTGTCAAAGTGACAAAAGGACATGAGGATGAGGATCAAACAAAAGTTGGTACAGCAAAGTAAAGCTCTGTAAAGTGAAATCTCATGTAGCTACAGCGTTGCTTTTTCCCCACTTTCCTTTTTCTCTCCTCTTTATTTCTTGTGACCTCCCTCTTCCACTTCCTGTGCTGACCTCTCTCCTGTCCTCCTGAATCCTCTCCTGTCTGCATCTCCGCTGCTCTCTCAAACCCTGCTCTTCCATCCGAGCAGGTAACTCAATATGTCAGCTGAATCGTCTCTATCTCCCCAGGGATGTGGCCCAGTGAACGTATGGGTGAGCTGAACTCACAAAATCTGTATGTCTATTAATATGGAGCAGCTTACAGTAGTGCTCCCTGTGTGAAGTAGGTCTGCGTACAAATTTAATACTCCAAGGGACTGGAGGGAAACTGGTATCCCTAATTAACAGGAACCCTGCAAATCTTGACATAAACCCCTGAAACTGGTGAATTATTTTTGGGAGGTAAGACTAGATTCCGGTGTGTTTTCTCAGCTCGCCTTGCAGCAGCACTGGCGTGTGAAAAAACTAACTTTGAAACCAATAAAGCTTTTTCATGGTAGCCATTTGACATGACACAATAGGGTCAACACAGGTGTTTCCAATGATACTAATTCAGGTTCCGTTCCAATTATTTCAGCAGAGCTTTTCCAGTGAGCCAGCATGCACCACAGCAGCATCCTGACTCTGTTTGACCACCTGTGGGTTTTTTTTTGTTGTTGTTTTTTGCAGTGGTCATATCCACTTGTGTATAAGGCCCTGAAACGTCACTTGATTGGGGTAATTGTTTATATGCTCACTCTATACATGGATGGACCAGGTGAGGCCAGATTTCCCAGATCAGGTATGAGAGCCACTGGAGACCACTGTTCAGAAAAAGGCCACAATGTCACAACACCATGCGCTCTCATGAAGCAGCAGCTGCAGCATCTCATACAGTACATATCAAGAAACACACACAGGCCTTTTCCAGATTCACCGAACATAATTACACCACCAAATCACTTATCGGTGAGACTGCAAACATGCACAGTTCTGTGACGTTTCCTTTGAAATGACTCATCACTCTCTTTATCTAAGGTTGAACTATCATCCAAACAATTGCTCGACCAACACTGGTATCAATATTTGAATATTTGAGATTTTTTAAAATCCAATAATGATAAATGACATATTTTGAGTGGTGGTGGATAAACTGTGCAATAAAAACACTCTTTCTACATTACCTCAAATACTATACTGATATATGTGCTCTGATTTACTAACAACACTTTCAGAGTCAGTACTGTGGAAGTGCTGCTCTTTCCAGGTCTGAGTCATCCAAAAGTGAGTGATCACTAAGACAAATGCTGTGCTGCTCTTCAGCATCGCTTAGGGAATAATATATAAACATCACACCTGCAGGGAAACATTTTCATTGTCGTTCAACATATAATATTACTTGTAGTTGTTTAAAAACTATGATTTTCATAAGTTAAGTCATTATAGTAATGATTCTATAAATAATTAATTACCTTATTCTAACTGGGAATAAAGGTGTTAAACCCCTGAAAAGGGGTAAGACCACCTTGCGGAGAGTTGTTCAATCTTAACTCTTTAAAGCAATAGCAGCTTTGTGATGTGGTGGTTGATGTGATTCATCTGGACATCGAGCCCTGTTGACATTCTCCCCTCTCTCAGAATGAGGCTTGAAAGACCTCAGCACATAAAAACAAGTACAAATGTCACTCGCAGTCATGAAGACAGGACTACAGCTGCCCTCTGTACGGCAGTACCAACTGAGGCAAGTTTTCTGCGCTGACAGACAGATGTAATAGTCAGGATGCTATGGCCTGTGGGTCCGAAAGATCGATTGAGGGAGAAAAACAGAGAGACTGACAGTGAGAGAAAAAGGAGGTGATGGCATGAGAGAAAGAGGAGGAAAAGGGAAGAAACTGGGACAAAAAAAGTGTTCAGGGTGACAAGATATAAAAGAGAGAGACTGTGGAGATGATGAAATCGACATTCAGAGATTTTCTGCCCAAAGAAATATGTTGGCAACTGTTCATTCACTGTTCATTCTTTCTTTGACAGATATTGACATATTCTGTAAAAAAAGATATAAAAATATGAACAATTTTTAACAACAAAAACTGTTTTGAGAAAGAAAACACCATCTTTCACAAAGTTATGTCTGTCTTACTGTTGACAATTTGTAGCTAACTAATTGCAGTTTGTAAAAGTACCTTACAGAAAGAGAGGTGGAGTCCTTTTACATAGTCTGACTAAGATGTTTCTCAGTAGCTTTTGTTGTAGAATATCCAACCTGTATCACCATACACTAGAGTTAAGTTTAAAATAGTCCAATTAAACTGTCACTTAAAAAGTTGTGATCTGTTTTGAGCTCAAATGTGGAGTGACAACGTATTGGTGTTTAATGAATGGAAAGCTGAGCACAAATCCACGATGTTTCAGTTGTAAATATTATTATTACACCCTGTCAAATCTGGTAGAAAGGTCAGCTGAACTTACCAGATCTCCGAACATTTGATCTTCTCGCACAAAAGCAAACGCTGGCTGTGCATACTGCAAAGAGAAGTAAGTATAAAATACTCCTTTCTTTACATGTAGATTCCATGTCTTCTTCTGGTCTAAAGTTTAAAACGCTCAAATGTTCATTTTATCACACGTTCAAACGCGACTGTAACTGTAAATGGAGGATAACTAATCCCTTTTCTCATAAAAGACGTTATTTTATCCAAATTTTGGCGCAGACGCCATCCAAAGACAGGCAGAAACTGCCCGAGAGGAAAGGGCAGCTACGGTTTGACACTGATAAGATTACAGTCTGCAAAAGATCAGTGGGTTGGACACATTAACGGACGGACACACAGCCACTGTACCCCCCCCCCCCGACAGGCGCGCTGACAGACAGACAGACAGACGATGGAGAGGGTTGTCCCGACAAATCGTGCGTAATGCGCAACGACTAATAGAGCTGAATGGTGGGTGGCACGATCATTTTTACGCATGAATCTCGCGTTCGTGTCACGCTCCGGTCCGCGTCTCAGACAGCAGATGAGATGGACAGCGAAGTGTAGGAACGCGGGGCAATTTAGAGCTAAGAGGATAATAAGCCTCTAATCCTCCGCACACTGGACACAGATGGAGAGCGTGTCTTGACGCAGAAGCAAGGGGAGCTGCTCAAGCTATAGAGACAGTATACTGCCTGTGTGTGTGTGTGTGTGAGTGTGTGTGTAGAGAGAGAGAGAGAGAGAGAGAGAGAGAGAGAGAGCAGTGTTAGCAGTCCAGCTCAGCCAAATCACTTTAGAGGCATTTTCTTATCGAGGGGGATTGTTAAGAACAATGACCAATGTACGCACAAATAGGACCAGCCACTATTAAGGCTGATAAAGTACATTTTCTAAGTTATCTAGAGCCTCCACTATATTATCCATTCCATTTCCTGCTGAAATCAGCGTCACACAATGCTGTAGCTGGTAGATTAGACCCAACATCTCCTCTGGAGGGTCTCATTTTTAACTTTTTTTTTCTTCTTGAACTGTATTATATTATTATAAAATGGCAGAAAAATCTAACCAGCAGCCAGAAACTACACTGATTTCTTAAGCCATTTTCATTTTGACTCTGCTGGTCATGTACTTAGACTTAATTTTCTGAGCCAGGCATATTCTACCTTCATCTAAAATGAGAATGAAAAATCCAGCAATTACTCAAGCCATCAATTTGCACAGAACAATTTGAAAATCCTTTTATATAATTCTAATCCTGCGGGGTTTTTTGCCCTGATTCACACTGTCAGCTACAGAAAGTAGAAATTTAAAGATCTTTAGGATCTGAAATACACAATATTAACCACTGCAGAGACCCTTGTTGTAGGTTTACATGTCCACTGTAATCATTTTAAAAAGACTCCATCAGTACAATAGGACAAATCATACCCCCCATATAGAACTCACAGGCATAAGCGAGCTGTACAATTTGCCTATGAAATAATACATAAAATGTCCTTGTATCAGTAATTATACTATACACTATGGCTTTTTTAAAAGTCTGTCTCAAAAGTCCAGTATCTATCTAGCTATCAGTACCTGTAGAGGACATAAAGAAAGCAAAAAGTGAAAAAATTAGACATTTGGAGAACAGTAAGAAGAGAAAATAATATCATCCGAAGCATCAACACTCCTATATTACAAGTTTTTTTTGTGTCTTTATCTGTTTACTGTATTTGTGTCCTCTTTTAGGATATGCAGCTAAGTTTACAGAATTAAAATCACATCAGCAATCTTAATCAAAGCAACACAAAACAAAACAAAAACAGAACATTATATCAGTCTTGCTGCACGATGCTGTGTTCATTTCTATTGTTTTCATCCTTCTCCACATGTGCCACTTATATTAATGATATACTCTCTATGCCACAGGAGCAAAAGTGATCTGATTATTCTAGCTTCACCTGCTATTACCAAGCTATCACAAAATATTGCAGAAGCAACCAGGGCAGTGCAGAGGTCAGAGTGAAATATCACGTCTGCTGTGGACAAAAGGAAGTTGATTTTATGCAAATATAACCCTACATGTTTGGCACATGCTCTGAAACACTCTTCCAACAGGGATGAGACGATGTCAGTGCTCTGTTAAGTTGGAATAACAGAGATCAAATGTTTTCTGGACTTTGAGTTTTGGTTTGAGCAATGATATACAAAATCTGATAAAACACCTTCTTTTATATTTCAACCACACAGGTCCAGGTTTGATAGTTGGAGCCTGTGACACATTGTTGCATGGTATATTCAAATTCAGTTCTAGTAGTTCTCTGTCAAACATTAATGCTGAAT
Source organism: Argyrosomus regius (assembly GCA_946959425.1). Classification (NCBI taxonomy): domain Eukaryota; kingdom Metazoa; phylum Chordata; class Actinopteri; family Sciaenidae; genus Argyrosomus; species Argyrosomus regius. The sequence goes on from OX336890.1 coordinate 10,764,446, forward strand.
TCTAGGTACTGACAGTAAAATCTGTATCAATTTCAGCCGAAAAAGTTTTTTCAGGCGTCTTTTAGTGGATACTAAAAAATTTTAAAAAGTCGGATCAGCCATGAGGAGTGACAACACTAAGCATCAAACTGAGGAGAGCATTAAGGGAACTCGACAAAGGTTCAGTGAGATAATAAGCAGTGTCTGAGATGATGGTCACTGGGTTGCATGATCGAGGAACTCAATAGTTCCATCTCCTGGTGAGACTCAGGACATGACAGAGACACTGAATTGGAAACAGCAACAGACAGAGAAACCCATGCACTGACAGGTGCAGCTATTCAAACTATAACAACCAGTCCATCTCTATATTTTATAATATAAATAACAACCTAATTTTCAGTTCAATTAACCAAGCTTACTAGAGCCGAAAGGGAAACACAAGGTAGTTTTCGTATTAGCCTCTTCCAAGTGAGGATGTTACTTTTCAGTTCAGACAAACAAATAAATCAGACTGGTGGTTTAGAAAATTGTTTCACTCAGTAAGAAAAACAACAGCCTGTAGTCTAATTAATTGTTGGATGTTTGGAGAAATAATCAGTTCTTTCTCACTACACAAAGATCATTAAAAGTATTATGTTCGTTAATTTGCATCACTAGTTTTATCCTGACGCACACGTCATATCCCTACCTCAAAAACATTCAGATCTGTTTTAACATGTTGAAGATAGATTTCATGTTATTATCACACTGCATATGTCAACAATTAACTAATTTCCGATAACTGCATTTATTTTAACTCTGTAAGTTGTTATAGTTAAACAAGTCTTGGCTTGACTTGGTGTTTAATGCTGTAACTGTGTAACATTGATATTATTAGTGGTAAACAGCACCCACTAGTGGCAGTATTTAAGTCCTACGTGCACATCAACGTGTGTGAGCAGTCAGCACATCTGGAGGTTCAGTGTTTTTAACGTGGTTTCTAATCTGCATTAGAAATGACAATGTAATGGTCTCCAAATGTAATTCAAATCAGACATTTAGGTTTTTTCACAGCCACCCAGTGAGCAATAATGTCATACTAATTACAAAACTGAAGACAAACTTGGAATAAACGGTGTATTTGCTTAAACAGCTTAACAGTTACTGACCCCATCTCAACATTTCTGAGCCGTCTCCCAGCGGTTCAGCTCAGCAGACGGTATCCACTCTCACAGCTCCCGTAGCCATCACTCTCACCCCGAGGCTCCAGCAGCACCAGAGTACATATGGTGTGGATTACTTTCTAAGCACCACTGTGGCTCCCCAAGGAGGTAGGGTTTTTTACCATGTATACAATGATCCATCCAACATCCAAATCTATGAATAGCACTAAAATCATCAGCAGGGGCAACTTTTTACTTTTGCACTCAAACCAAATGAACAACTACTGACTATTTGGTTCCAAAAATATGAGCATTAATGTAAGTTACTCTTTTCTTCCTTAATCCTACTACATGTGCTATGATGAAGATTATAGACAGTTGATTTGCGAATAACAGGGCAAACATTTTGGGTTATTTTCGCATTTTTGGTAACTTCCAATTCTAAATGCTAATTTGATGCAAGTGAATCCAAAGTGACCTGAGCCCAGCATGCTTAAAGTTCACTTTGAAGGCTTAAAGGTAATCAGCTTTCTGTGCCCCTGAGCTAAAATGCTAAATGCTCAGTATGCTTACATCCCCACAATGACAATGCTAACATGCAGATGTTTGGCAGGAATAAGTTTACCGTTTTAGTTTGGCGTGATAGCATGCTAACATTTGCAAGTTAGCACTGAGGCTAAGTTTTGATCCTGAGTTGGACATAAATGTGTGTACCAAACTCCATGACAATCCATCAAATAATTAAAACCTTTCATTTAAAAACACAAATGTCAAATTGGCACTAGATGTAAAATCAGGGAATCAAAGTTATTAGGATACTTTATATGGAAAGGATAAATGTTAATACAAGATTTTGCGCCAATCCATCATGTAGATGTTGAGATGTTTCTCTAGATAACTGAAAACTTGACCCATTGGTGGTGTTAGAGGAAAAGTCATGTGATCACTAAAGATTCATCTTCGAGGGACCATGAATGTCCATGGCAAAGATTTCATGGCAATCCATCCAATAGTTGTTGAGATATTTAAGTCTGGACCAAAGTGGGTAGCAGACCGATATTGCATACTTTTCAAAACCTATGCAGATTCTCCTGCCCTCCAAGTATGAGATTAAAACATATGTAAATGTAGAAATCAGAACTACAGGTCCATTATCACAGATCTCTCTACTCTCCCTGTCAGCGTGGTGAATCAGGACATTCTTTTTTCTGCTAATTACTACACCGGCAGCCATGTCTCAAATCGGGCATCCATTCCAGCTGTCAACTCCTCCCTCCCGTAAGACATTCTGGGCCATTCATGTTGGCCAATAATGACGGGTGAAATGACCCCTGCAATTAGACCCTTACATGTGAGTCAAACTGAGCCCCAAAATGGCTGACAGATTAAATTGCAGAACAGCTCCTGATTAGCCCTTATGCCTTGCAAGAAGTGAAATGGACATCTGTTTGGTGTATTTGCTGTAATTGCTTGAGGATGATGTATTTCCATACAGTTAAATGGGCAAGTCAGTGGAAAGTGAAGCCTCTTCTGAGTGATTAGTAGGCTAACTTATAAAAACACAAGCGGAAGACAACTGTTATTCTGTATGATATATACTTGGAGAATATTTGGATGCTTAAATGGTTTTTGCATGGTCAAATGATTACAATACAATGTGTGCATCCACTGACACAAACATGATTCATCATGAAACACTAAACTTCAAGGGTGCTTGGACGTGCATGCATGTTTATACGGATGTGCATTCAGATATACACTCTGTATTTCACATACACATTGTAAAGTTGAAGAATTAACAACCAAGGAACCAGATTTATTCATGTTTCCTTAAAAGCAAACAGCAACATTTTTCTTCTTCCTGGAAAGATTTTGCTGTGGAAAAAAATGGTGTGGTCCAGAACAGTGGTGTTTTATCCACATTAATCAATGCAGAAGAGTGAAAATGAAGAAAGGTCACAAAGGGAAGAAAACAATGGTCAAATTGCTGCAAAGAAACCACTACCGAGGAAGACCAACAAGAAAGAGAAATTCTTGGTCCAAGAAACACAAGGACTGGATATTAGACCAGTGGAAATGTGAACCTGGTCTGATGAGCCCAAAGTTTTAACCTCTGTGTTTTTTTAAAAGACGTAGAGAAGGTGAGCGGATTGTATCTACATGTGTGGTTCCCACTGGTGAAGCATGGCAAAGTAGGTGTGATGATTTGGACTGCTTTGTTTGTGATGCTGTTGGTGACTTAATCAAAATTTAAGGCACACTTGACCAGCATGACTACTGTAGCACGATGCAGAAACATATCTTTGGTCTTATCTATGTTTGGTTTGATCATCATTCGTTTTTCAACACAACAATGACACAAAACACACATACAGGATTTGTATTCGACCAAGAAGGAAAGTGGGGGAGTGCTGTATCAGATGACCTGGCCTTCACAATCACCCAACCTAAACACAGTTGAGATGGTTTGAGATTAGATGAACCACAGAGGGAAGAAAAAGCAGCCAACAAGAGCTCGGCATACATGGGAACTCCTTCAAGACTGTTGGAAAACAATTCCAGGTGACCACCTCATGAGGCTGATTGAGAGAAAGCCAAGAGTGTGCAAAGCCCTCATGAAAGCCAAAGGTGGCTACTTTGAAGAAACTAAAACATAAAGCATATTTTTCTTTGTTTACACTTTCTTTGTTTACCGCATAATTCTATATTTGTTCTGTCATAGTTTGATGTCTTCAGTGTTAATCTGCAATGTAGAAAATAGTAAAAAATAAAGAAAAAAACTATGAATGAGAAGGTGTGTCCAAACTAGAATGGTACTGTAACTGAATTGGATCTTGTTCCATCTGGACTCTGAATCATGTGGTATACATTATCATAGATATATACTATTTGTTCTGCTTACCCTGAACAAAAACTCTTAAAACATTACAGCTGTGTCAGTGCAGTTAGTTTTACTGTGGTGGAGGCTGAAGTGAAATAAACAACTTTTAACTACTCTTGGAAGGAGAGCACTTGACACGCAGGCACATAAACTCCTCAGATCACTTTCACTCATCCTTAAGCTGTTTTCAATCATTAAACATAGTTTTGTCTATATCTCTTCCCGTTTAAGTACTGTAATTAAAATTACGAGAGAGACAGAGATAAATAACAACATATGAACAGATAAAAAAAGATGGAATTTACTTTACAGTCTCATTGAAATTCCTTTACTGAAGTATGGAGGAGGCAGTTGTTGAGGTGAGCCCACAATGTGACCACCGAAAGTTTTAATTTGCATTTTAGTTCAAAATTAAGCCCTCGGTTGAACATCGTCATCCACTATGGCCGGTTTCTGCCTCCCAAGGGCAGTGTGCAGTTGTTTAATTTGTTTAACAGGATTACACACAAAACACATGTGCAGTAAGCTGATCCATACAGTTTGTGTCTCAGCAACCAAATATCAAACATGCAAAACCCAACAAAAACGAGAGGTTTTACATAATGTGTGAAGCAGTTCCGCTGATTTCAGCACAATTTAAAGCAACATTGTGTTAACCCCTAACCCTTTCCTAACTTTTCCATCCATCCATCCATTATCTGTGACCGCTTATCCTCATCAGGGTCACGGTGTGGCTGGAGCCTATCCCAGCTGACTTTGGGCGAGAGGCAAGGTACACCCTGGACAAGTCGCCAGCTCATCACAGGGCACATAGAGACAAACAAGCATTCACGTTCACATTCACACCTACGGCCAATTTAGAGTCACCAGTTAACCTACTAAGTGTGTGTCTTTGGATTGTGGGAGGAAGCCAGTGAGAACCCACACAGACACGGGGAGAACATGCAAACTCCACACAGAAAGGCCCCAGTCGAGGTTCGAACCAGGAACCTTGTTGCTGTGAGCTTTCCTAATTTTTTTTTACCATAAAAAAAAAGATTTTAAAACATTTTGCAACACTGACTGGTAATCAGGTGAATGGTGTCTCTACCGTCCCCACTCTGCTCTTGCAGTAACTTTGTGTTCTAGATATGAGATCAACACTTTACAGCGCTGAGTCACTGTTGTGACTGTCCAAACCCGAGTCATTTCAGCAGGTGGTGTGGTGTTCCTGACGTGTATCCATCATGCAAGAATCAAACCTTCACAATCTTTCCTTTTGGGTGATGTTCCCATCTATTGCACTGTTGAAAGCTGAACTCGACTTGTCTTACAGTTGATGGTTTTCCGGTAGGAACCATGTGCACTCCTCCGTCCATAAACCTAGACTAATCTTGATTTAATTAATACACCTGGTACTCATTTGTAATCAGTATATACAAAGAAAACAACACTCCACCTAGTGGTTAAATCGGAAATTACATACTCCTACACACCAGCCCCATAATTGTTGTAATTGTGTTGGTGTGTACTTAACAATTACCAAATTAAATAATCAAAGGGAGCCAAAATATAAGCATGTATGTACATGAATCTTCTTTTTTCAGTCTTTAAAATGTTCTTTTCCACATTTTTATCCAATGACTTTTGCTTAGAAGTTGTGCCAATAAAATGTAATAAAGCAACACTTTGCCTTACATTTAGTAATTTGCAAAACTCTCTCTACTGGCAGAACTCCTCCAGATCCTGTAATGGATATCAGCTCAGACCCCCTTGATGTTAAATGTCATCTGCTCATCAACTGCAAAACAGCATGATTTCAAGCACACTGAGTGTGTAAGTAGCAATACAATCTATTCAGTGTGTTTTCACTGGCTGATTAGAAACACGTTTCCCATCCAATATCAACCTAACACGAAAGGCTTGATGTGGAATCTGGAGGATTGTTAGTGGAAAGTGTGAAACTCTCTCAGCCATCTGAGTACACAGGCTGAGGCTCTTTCATAACAGAACTCCTCCACCCTCACCAACTCTGGACTTCAAGTTCAATCATGAATTTGGACTCAATCCCTCTGTGTGGAGTCTGCATGGGTGGAGACAGGGAGAAACAGAGGATGGACCATCAGACGTCATCACTACTAACCATCTCCCCTAATAAACCTCTCCCTCTCCTCAAGCTCAGTCAGGATTGATGGTGAGTGGGGATGAGCAGGAGTCACTGCAGTGTGAACCAGGACTGTAAACTGGGAGTAAATGTTGTCTTCCAGGCGTCGTTGGATTCGTTGGTTTGCAAACAACTTCAGAGAGAAGTCTTGACTTTGGATTTTGCGCTTCTGCCTTTGGTTTCATGTCTCCTTGGATGTTGCGCCACGGTGCGTAGCGTTTGCCAGCTGAGCAATAGCGCGCAGTTTACAGTACGCAGGTAATAATACATTGATCCTCACCGTCTTCATTGGCAGAAACCCGAGCTGATGTGCGCGCACCACCGTTTCCTCTCCAACTCAATATGCTGTTTATCGCGTTTGCCAGATGATACCTGTTGATTTTGCATCGCGCCATGTCCTTCTGTTGGACTGAAGTGGACAATGAAGTTATGGGATAGCTTTACCACTTGTTTGATACTGCTGAGCGCTGTGCACGCCAGCTCGCTGCTCCGGAGCCGACAGCTGTCCACGTCTACCAAGAGGAGAGGGCGCGCCGCCGAGAGTCCCCTGGAGCTCCCGCCGGTTCAGATCCGCCTGTCTGTCAATTCCCCGGGCATCAGTCGAGCTGAGGCGGCTATAGCGGACTGGGAAGAGACGCTGGCTGGAGAAGAAAGATGTAAGAGCCTGTGGTTTTTGTATGGAGAGTCCAAAGTGCAAAAAAAAACATCCTAAAGACTTATTTGCACTCAGCAGGCGTGATGGGTGTTGAATTCTTTCTTTTATCTCTTAAACAAACATGACATTGTTATGTGTCCAATAGAAAAAAAACTTAAAAGATTTCGACAGGACTGAACAGCAAAATTGAAACCATGTGCTGCTCTATTGGCAGATTTTCACTGCAGGAAAAAAAAACCAAATTGATAGGCTTAATAACTTATTTACATTGACATATTTTAGAGTGCATGATCCAGTAATTGAAACATTTGCAATGATGTCTTATTCTGGTCTCAAATCTTATTATCAGTGAGGCCTGCCTCATTCAGAGATGGTAGGTTTCCCAACTACATACAATATGCTTATTTTATGTATGTTGGCAGCTTACATTATTTTTATTATTGATTCATATATTATTTTCTGGAATAATTGTTCAGTGTATAAGACGGTGACGTCTTGAAATATCTTGTCATGTCTGACTAACAGTCTAAAAATAATCTTACTCAGTTTGATTGGGACTTCTTCAATAAAAAATGACTCAACAATTTGTTGATTGTTTCTGTCAGTCCACTAATTGATTTATTATTTTATCCTTAATAATATGCACCACAAGGCTACATAGTTGCTGCTGTATCTTTAGACCAGTCCGCTCAAACGTAGAACTGTCTTGGTGCATAAATAAGAATGGAATCCATCTGAAACTTGGATGAGTCAGTTCAAATGGAATTCCTCTTCGAAAACAAAACAATGTGTACGATTTCCGCATTTGCATGTGTAGTCTCTGACGCTGCATCTGTCCAATCGCAAGTCTGATGCGTTGTGTGTCTGAGTGAAACAATATGTGCTGTCCAATATGATACGTCCTTGTAAGAGTGCCATTTTACTTAATGTGTTTCAGACACCATGGAGGAGTTCCCCCTAAATGAGTTTGAAGACGTGGTGGACTTCATCAAAGTGACCATTAGTAGAATACGCCGCTCCTCCTCATCCACCGTGTCCTCATCTACCTCCTCCTCCTCCACCACCTCCTCTACATCCAATGAAAACTTGAGCAGCAGGACTCGACATAGAAGGCAGAGAAAGAATGGAGCGAGCCAGCAGAGTGGTACAGGAGGAAGAGGAGGAGTTAGAAGTGGGGAGACAGGGAGGAAGGTTAGAGGAGGACGCGGTAATGGACGAGGACAGGGCTGTGTGCTAAAACAGATCCACCTCAATGTGACGGACCTCGGTCTGGGCTATCGCTCCAGTGAGGAAATGATATTCAGGTACTGCTCCGGACCCTGCAGGAAGTCCGAGACCAACTATGACAAAATCCTCTACAACCTCGCTCACAACAGGAGGCTCCCTCCAAAAGACATGCCTCCTCAGGCTTGTTGTCGGCCTATAGCATTTGACGATGACCTCTCGTTTCTGGACGACAACCTTGTCTACCACACCGTGAGAAAGCACTCAGCCAGGAGATGTGGTTGTGTGTAGGGAGTGTGAGCTTGTGTCAGGCTTTGTGTAATTTTACATTCACTCCCACTTAGAAGTATGATGTTGAGTGTTTTTTTTGTTTTTTTTTTCTTCATATTTTTCTCACTGTGAGGAAACTTTCTGGCATTATGTGTGGCCGTGTATGACTATTGAGTCCATCAATTAATAGGGAGAGGAGAAGCGGCGGCATCACAGCAGGTTTTACCCCAAAGCAATGATTCCTAATGACCCTCATCTTCTCCTCCTTGGCTCAATCACAGTGTCCACGATTTCCTTTACATCTTACATCACTAATGTGTTCAGTCTGAATTTAAATGTTTCAATGGATACTCAACCTAAAGGACTCAATGGATGGTTCAGCAGACTCACTCTGTCTACTGTATAGCACATACGTTAAATGGAAAAACTTAGACACACATGAAATGTATTTATGAAATCTTGAATTTATTAACTTATTGATATTTATTTTGTTTTTATAAAAGGAATAAATGTTATTTATTGCTGTATTGTGATATCTCGGAGTGTGCCAAACGTTTAAATGAAATAGGTTTGTCACCCTTTTTACACAGAGATCCTGCAACAATGCCGTGAAGAATGCCTCCCATTACACTGAATATGTCAAATATTGCCTCCCCAGTGTGTGATTTTACAAAAGCGGCTAAACCTAAGTGGAGCTACTTATAGCAACACTATTCCAGCAGTTCCACACAGGATCTTTACTTCAGTGTTGACAAGCTTCAGCCATTATTTACTGTCAAACTGTAACGTACACTGTACATTTTGCTGCGTGATTGACAACTTCATTGATCACATTTTCCCTCTGCTCCGCTCTCATTCACAGTTACTTACTTACACTCGCTCTCGTCAGCTTCACGTGTGTCACAGACATCAACTTGGCTTTGTTACTACCTCCGTTACTGGCTCAGAGGCGGACCACCACCACCACCATCCTATATTTGTACCTTTTATACAAAACGGCGAGGTTAAAGGATGAACAGGCTGTGTAAAAAGGGAGTGTGATTTATTCCATATAAAAGCAGTGAAAGAGTTTACGTCGCAAAAGGATCTTTTACACATCAGATTTAATGCTTAAGGGGCCCTGTGGATTTGTAATGTGTGCACTCAGTGTTTCTCACCAAACCACACCACACATTGTGCATATTCTTGAAGTAATTCCTTTCCCCATATTTCCCCCATTTTAAAGAAATCTCCATCTTGGTGCATCCTTCACAAGACAGCTTTAAAGAAAATCCTTCCTCAGTATCTCAAAGGCATCCTGTGGCATTTTCTTATAAACAGTTTCATTCAGTGTTTCTCACCACAACACATTGTGCATATTCTTGAGGTCAAAACAACCGATTGGAATAAATTTTTCCTCATAAAACATTTGCAAAGCAGTTTTAAGAGAATATTTTAAGTTGTTTACATTGTACGCTTTGTTGCTTGTTGCGACCACCAATTGTTCATCAGTAGAATATCTGAAACTGGTGTCAGATTATGTATTTTGTGACCTGTGTGTGCCTGAGCGAGCACATGCACAGTACAAACAAAACAGAGACCCACTCTTAAAAGACATTGCTCTACAACACTACTAGTGGTCAAAAACTCCACAGGGTACCATTAAAGTTTGACTTTACAATAATAATCTTAACGTTTACAATGTTCTAGTGTCATTTGACTGCATTGTTTCCTGTATTTGTGTTTTGTTTTTGTTTGTTTTTTTAATAATGAGGTGAGAAAAGCTAAAACATTTCGTTCTCGTGATTAGAAGAATAGTTGACTGATTCACTGCTTATTTCGTGTCCTCTCAGATGAATTGCTGTGTTTGTGATTTCCTCACTTTAAAAACATAACTACAGCTTTATTTTTATACGGTATTCACTTTTAAATTGTCTCATTTAATTTGTTAATAAATGCATTCTACACAGTGCAGTGTATTTTGTATCTAATTAACAAACAGTATTTAGTGTTAGCAACATTAACCTGTTGCACCAAGTTGATCAAAAATGAGTTGAGGGGAAAACTATACCGAATAGCAGAAGAGCAGCAGAAATTAATCACTATTTCTGTCACCATTTTATGTAAAAGAGGGAGAGCAACAATAGAACAATAGTGCATTAGAAATGGGATTATCTATTGAGTCCTTTGTAGTATATAAAAGGATGAAGAGAATCTGATGTTATCAAATGACAGGAACAGGCATTAAGCACAAAGAGAATAGAGTATCCATACCTATAGCACAGTACAGCATGAGAATAAAAGGAAGGTGAGACGGACAGGGAAGCGGAAGACAGATGAGTGTTAGAACAAAAAGAAAACAACATTGAAGAAGTGAGCAATGAAGTCAAGAGCTGAAGTACATGTTGGAAGAGAGAGGAAGGACAATGACAAGACAGTCTGATTAAACAGTGGTGAATATCCAAAGAAGACAATGATGTAGGAGTTGGAGAACATGAGAGGAAAAGACGTCTTGCTTAACTAATGTGTGTGGTCGATATCCGATCCATCCTGTGCTCTCTCACATTTCACAGCCCTTCCTCTGCTTGTCTCTTGAGCAGTGAGTCAAAGCAGCCTGGTTCAACAACTACAGGGCTGCTAGCTGCGCTAGCCAAGTCTCTCTCATTTTCTCCTGCAGCTCTTTATCTCTATAAATGACACTGTGAGTCTCTGTGAAACATTTTGCAACCAGACATGATACAGCAGTCATGCTCGGAGTTTGTGATTAATACAGTTTGACAGCCTGGCTTTCACGTGTTTCATGTTTAGCTGTAGCGTTTTGCTCTGCAGGCATTACCGAGAAATTTCATGAAGATGTTTAAATTATGAACATATCACCATTTAAAAAGCCGGTAACTTTGGTACAAAACTGGTTACTCATAATCAATATTTCCACAAAACAAACTAAACTTTATGTTGCAGTATCAATCAACACTTCCCGCAATCATTACTTCTATTTCTTCTACATATTATTTTTGTCTCTAAGCCACCGATGATACAGTTGTACTAAAGAATTAGAGGAAATACCTAACGCATAAACATTTTTTTTTAAAACATAACACCCACAGTGTGTCTCTGCCAAATGTAAACTGTAGTCTAACAGCTACTCTGGGACCAATTAAACATATTCCTAAGTAACACACGACAGCGCTGAACCACGCTGTGGAAAATCTATGCAACACGTTCATCAGCTTTAGCTGGAAACCATTAGAGCCAACTGACAGTCAGAGGATAGTGTCATTAGTCAGATGACTCTTCTGCTCTTTTGTTCATGGTGTGAGAGGAGCTTGTAATAAAGGATAATGTTCCACCAGAGTGTAATACAACACAAGTGTTAGCGGTTAAAGGGTGGTGTAACAGGTGCTAAATACTGGCAGAACTGTACATGTTGACACATTGATGTCACATTAAGAAAGGGTTCAAAGGGTTGGCCCACCTAAATAACAAAATAATGTCGTTTTTTTTCTCTTACCTATGGTGGTGTCATGAAGATAGATTTAGTTTTATTCAAGGTTTTCAGATATGAGATCCCATCTCAATACAATGGAGGGAAACTACAAAAGAATTCAACAGCAAAACCCATTTTCAGAAGCAATATCCAGGTTACTCTGGAACATCCACACAAGTGTGAATGTTTAATTGAGGCTACTTCAGTAAAAAGTTTGAAAACAGTGAGGCCTGTAGGTTATCCAGGGCACTGTTTCTGAAAAAAACAAAACAAAACAAGATTCTGTTAAATTTTCAATGCAACAAAGCAAAAATCTCAGAGGCGTAGATCTTAAAACATGCAAATCAAACCATTTTGTGATCTGTAAAAATCTATTTTGTAATTTGGGTGACACATCCCACCAATTCAGCATTAAAAAAAGATCCAAATGTGAATTAATGAAAGTAACAAATAACAAGATGAAAGCTTTATATGGACATTTTCCATATGGATATTTTTATTGGGTTGCATTCCAAGGCCTTTTGTAGTCGTTATTTAGGGTAAAGAGGGCACATGAAGTTCATTTCTCCCATGATTTCTAAACCAATCTGGTGACACTGCTTTTAAAACTCGACCTCAGACTTTCAGGAGGAAAGCCAGCTTCCTTTGCGTCTCAGCCTCCGGGTTCCTGATGGTTTTAAGATTTACATTATAAGAAGTTCTCCGTGGTAGCTCAGATTCTCATCATTCAATTCAAATCAGTGGCCAGTTTGTTTACAGGAGGAAGCAATTGTGGGCAGAGCCTTGTCCGCCACCATTGTGCCAGCTGTCGTGAGAAAAGATACAAATGATAACCGAAATGTAATTACGGTTATATCAGACGTGGGTCTTCGTGAAAGATTTGTAAAAACCACAAGAAGCTCTTTGTGCCACTGTTCTGGAAATTGTCAGTATGTGATGAGTCAATTGTAAAGACAACCACAGGAGGAGAGAGGAGAGACATCACAGATGAAACAATGCAACTACCAACTCAAGACGTATGACGACAACATAATTCTGATACTGCACACCCTGTTTCTAAGATCAAAAAAGAAGCTCCAAGATCTGTTGTCTTCTTATATTCACAACTGATAAAAGTTGTTTTTTTTAATCTCATTTAATCTGCTTTTCTCAAAAGCTTAAAAGTCATGAACGTAAACATAAAAGGAGGAGAGAGTGAAAAATCTAAATAATACAAAATATTTTTGGGATTCATACAAGAAACTGCGACCGCGACCTCTTCAGTGCTCTGAGCTGTAGTTTAAGAAACACTGCTGTGCTGTCATTGGACTGGCTGCGACACAAAGCAGAAGCAGAGGGGATTAAGATAGAGCTCATCGACAACTGGCTTATCGCCAAACCTCAAGTCTGGACCACCATTCGCAGGCTCCCCACTCATCACTATTACCACACACATATAGACACGTGTTATCAGCCATCACTATAGTGGACTGCAGACGGGGTATACACTGACTCACCCGATGGTCGGCGAGATGGGAAGAGAGAACAGTCGACAGCATCGCAAGACGCTACGACATCATTGGTCTTATTCACTGAATCCCTTTATATTTTTAAAATGACTTCCACTCTGGAAAATGTTTTGAATTTTGTAGGGGGTTTACATTTTTGTGGGCTTGCGGGAGACAGTGATAGTGGTGAAAGGAGATGAAAAGAGATGCAGCATATTACGCAATCACCATAAGTCATCTGGGCATCATGCAGTTAACTTGCCTGAATCAGCTCAGACACAAAAAGGCTATTTTTTTGGCAGATGTAATATTTTATCTTTTGGAGCTGCAGGAGGGAATGACGAGAAGTACGAATGTAACTCTATCGCCCGCGTGTCGGTGTGTGAGAGGTGTTAGCTCAGGTGGTTAAATATTGAGGTGCAACCTGAGACTGTGCATTACAACGTTCTGTCTTAGCCTTACACCTGTGGTACATCATTGGGTGTGTGTGTGTGTGTGTGTGTAATCATACAAGCAAGTGTAAATCTCTATGTTTGAGTGTTGTGGCTGATGAGAGTGCTGTTTTACTTTGGCTTAAATAAGTTTTACTGGCTAAATTTGCTTTTTCGACCTCTTTTAAAAGCCAGACGTTGATGTGAAACTGCTACGTGACTTTGCATTGTTACTGCCCTCCAGCCTAACAGCAATGTAAAAATAGAGGTAGTTTCAAATCCTTTTCTGGAGTTCTTAAGGGTTCACGTGTGTAAACCCTTTTCTGAATGAATGCCCTTGCACCAAAGAACCGAAGACGTTGACAGAGTGAAAGACACGCAGGTCGATGATGTGATTTTCAGACGGACTGGACAGTAGCCCTGCCGAAGTGGAAGCTGTCCACTCCAATGTGACACACTACATCAAGCAAAGAGGGAACAGCTGAGATGATGTGACGGCCGGCTTGAAAGGTGTGTGATCCTGAATGACACCAGCGATGACACACAAGCGCACACAGACCATTTTTATTTGGCCAGCTTGGATTTACGTCAGTGAAATACGTAAATCTTTTCAACACAGAGGTTTAATATACTTGTTTGTGATTAGACTGACAGATTGCATGTACAGCTCAGTGACATTTAAGGGCCTAACATTAGCTACAAGATATTATTATTATCAGAACATTAAAAATAGCTAATGTTAACTAGCTAACTACATTTTCACCTACAGTGCATGCAACTTACTTAAATGTGCTCTCAGAGGTTTGAAGATGAGTTTTTAAAAACAGGGCTCTCGTTGTGTTTCAGCAAGCATTTCATCATGTAACTGGTGTTCTTTTTTAGATTTTGGTTTTAATTTGGTATGAAAAAGGTCAGGGATTACCACTGAAAGATGCTTCTTGTTCTGGCTTTTGCTGCCATCTTTGTATCTGCAATAGCTCGATGCTGGCATGCTCTCCCCCCCATACCCAATCCCCACATTTAGAGCAGAGTTGTAATGAAAGTATGAATGCCAAATAGCAAAGTGAAAAGTAGATTACTAGCTCAAAAATATATTTGCGTAAAGAGTAGAAGTACAGCTAAAAAAAGGAACACAAGTAGATTTGTTCCCTAAAAAACTACTTGTACTCATGTACGTTACTTGTAATCTGTTACAACCCACCCCTGCCTGAAACAAATGTAATACTGAACTGGTCATATTTGAAAGTCACGATATTTTGTATCATATCCGCCAAAAGAAAATATCGTAGGAAGGTTATGTGCTATAATAAAAAAGGGTTTTTGTCAACTGATGTTCCCAAGGTCAAGAATGAACACTCAGTGTGTGTGTGTGTGTGTGTGTATGTGTTTTCTGGAATAGGAAGACAAATGTTAGCTTCATTTGTTGGGTCAAAACCTATATTAAATCCCTAAAAACAGCAATTACAATGAACAACATCAAAGAAACTTTCAACAGCTGTAGCAGCGATAATATTTTTTGAAAAACAATTAACATTTCAGGCCTTTAATCTTAAGGGACGCCGCGTCACCTAAAAAAAATATAAGTTTGGGACTAACATCACAACATACTACAGCTGTTCCCTCAGGGGTTATGATGGTTATAAATATTACAAAATGTACATAGCATACATTGTCAATACATCAGCGTACATTCCTCTCATCGTTTACACACATGGCTCTGCTACGCTGAGGTACAGAGTGGAACTGCTCTAATCTCCTTTGTAAACACAGTAGTGTGTGTGTGTGTGTGTGTGTGTGTGTGTGTGTGTGTCTAAGACCCCAGGAGGCAAACCAGACTCACCATTCATTTTCCTCTCATGAGAAAAAAGCAGACCTCCCTTTATCCCTTTCTCGCTCCTCACTATCCCTCCTTGTATCTTTCACTACGTCCTACATCTCTATATGTCCTCCCACCTCTTCCCTTTTCCTCATATCCCCCTGCGTTTTGTGCATTTTGATGTCCCAGCTTCATCCATTAATGTCTTCAGCCCTGCGTCCTTCTGTTTTCTTGTTCTCTTTTACCCCTAGTGAATATACGCAGGACTTGGCATACTGTCTGCAGCCTCCTGTGTTTGTGCGTGTTAGTCTGTGTGTGTAATGTCTCTGTCTGTATATTCCCTGGTGTGAAAGTGAGGAACCTCTCACTTCCTCCATAAACACCTCAGTGGTATGCAAAGGCTCTGTAGCAAGGGATTCTGACTACTTCACCCTCTGTAACTGCAGTTATGCCTCGTAAATAAGAAGCTCAAAAGTTATTGAAATGAAATGTGAAAAAACAGTCAAGTTCTTGGCCCTGCAGGAAAAGAAAAGAAAAGAAAAAAAAAAAAATACGTGGCGCTTTAGTAAATCCGTCTGTCTCGAATGGGTGAGAGAATGCGTCACTGATTAGCCTGATCAAGTTGGGTTCAACCTCTGGCAAAGCATCAGCAATGCTGAATTATCAATGTCCAATGCTAGTACCTAAAGTTCATTAAATTTTCTGACACTACATACTGGCTTCCATTCAAGTCATCGGACATGCACATGCATATTTCAACATAGGATGCATGTTAGTTAACCAACAGTTAAATATCAGCGGCTGTGAAACCCGTGAAAAATGCAAAAGGCCCTGTCTGGACCCGCTCCCTATGCAGGTATTCAAATGAGGCGGCTCATGATAAAAGCGTAAATAAATATAAAAAATTTAATATATATTAAATTTTAATAATAAATCAACAAAACTTGTGAAAACATAGTCTAAAAAATTTGAGGGGTTTATTATTTTTGGTGATAAAAATGGTATAACTTTAAATACAGTATGAAGTATAATCAACCATTTTTCTGTGTATTTATTGGACATTTTGTTTTATGCTCTGTCTTATGAGATTTATTTGCAAATCACTGTATTGTTTCCTGAATTTCTTTCTAAGTGTCTCTGATGCAGCACTGCGTATAGCATAACTAACTGAGTATAACACAAACAGATACAAACAGACCCACAAGTACTGTGTCCTTATCAACACAAATCACATGCATACTCCAAATCCGAGCCAAATGGAAAGAACAACACTGCAGCGTGCCAAAAATCAACATACCACCGAACCACGTGTGTATACATAAATCTACTGCTCATCAGGATGCTGAAATAATATGAGCTTCCCAACCATGTAAGCAAGCCTTCCTCCGTGATGGCTGCAGCATTGCGGCGTTTCCTCGTCTTTGTCCTTCAAGGAAAATTCACAGCACGGAGAACTAAAACAGAGGGGATTGTTTTAAGTTAGGAAACATATTTACACCTCAGTGAAATCTAAATATTTGAGCACAGTTTCCCTGTTCATGTTATTTTTGCCACACTCACAGTCGAGGAAAAAGAACAGGGGGGATGTAGCAAATGAGGAGGGCTTCAAAGTGACATGTGCACAAAGACCATGAGCTTCATTCAGACTCACAACATCGCGATTACACAGCCGAGAAAAAATGCTACCAAATATTTCAGTTATTAGCTACTCGAATCCAAACATTAGTGTGTAAGATCCCAAAAATACCTACAGAGGTATTTACAAGCCTCTGATCCTCGAACAGACATCTGTTTCCCCCCTGAGGTGAATGGACCCTGAAATGGATCCTACTAAGCCAGAAAATGACTCACAGAGCAAAAACAGGGAGCAAACAGTTCAAACCTCTGACTCACAGCCCCTTTATAACCCCTCTATAACCTTTCATAGTCTACAATGACCTTCTTATGCCCCCTTGTAGTGTCTTAATAACCCCCATCCATGCCTGAGTGAGCAGAGACAGAACTGATGGAAATTTGATATCTCATGCTCAGTTGCCCTGTAATTCACTCACACACATCATCTACCTCTGACAAATATCCACATGCAAGCATAATCTGCTTCAAGCATGCAGACGCTTAACACGGACCCATCATATATGCACACACACACGGTGACTGATGGCTAACTGTTGCAGGTTTGAAGGCTACTTTTTACTGTGATCTGACAAAAAAGTGGAAAGAAGAAGGCGGATAATGACATGCCATGTTTATTTGCCCTTTGATTCATTTAAGTCAAGCCATATGGTGGAAAGAGCCTTACAACACTGTGAAGTGGACACATTTTTAACGGAGATTACCACTACAGGAAATAAAACATTGACCTCTGTAATGTTTCTGCCATGTTCTAACCTTTGAGGTACACACAACAACAGCAGCGGAGGTCTAAGAACAACTGCTCTCCACTTTGGATGGAAAAACAAAATCCCAACCACAGACCAAACAGAGTGCTAATAACTTTAATTCATGCAACCTTTTTTTCATTTTCCTGCACGCTCCAAAAGCATTTAACGCAACAGCACTTCATTTTAAAGACGTACAAGACTACCAGTTACAAAATCTCACATCTGCAAACCTGAGAACCTTGATAACAACGTATTTTAAAACAATATTTCTACATGTTTGGAAACACACTAATTCCTTTCTGACTGCAAGTTAATGTCTGTGTGGTAAATCTGAAGCTACAGTCAGCAGCTTTGTATCTTAGCAAGCCTTCTTCTGTCCAAAAGGTTTTTAAAAAATCCACCAATTAACTCCTAAAGTAATAACCCTGACATTACTGAGTTGTATAGGATCCAGTGTTTGTGGAGCTTGACACAAACACTACAAGGCACTAAAAGTCAGGATATCTCAGCCTCAGCTGCTTATTCTTTTTTATATATGTCTGTGACATGTCCACCAACTTTATAAAGTGAAACACTGAATCTCTTTAAAATATAACTGAAGTCTGTTATGAGTTTTTTCAGTATTGTAGAGGAGGAAAAAAATGAGAGTTGCTACATTGAACGAATATGAGAGTTCGATGTTTTAGTTTGTTTTACAAATGAATACCATATGTTTTATCATTTAATTATGTGTTATGTATCTTACGTTCAAAGTGTGCATTCTATGTCTCAGACGGCTGCAACATAAATTTTCTTGTGAGGACAACAATGCTAACGTTGAATTTGAAGAAACAATTTGTCTTTATATTAAAATGAGATTTTGAGCCTGGGGGTAAACCACAAAACACACTCTAATCCCCAGAAAACCACCATGTGTTATGTCCAAGTTGGTTTCCATCTGGGAGTTTTTCTCATTTTCTTTTTTTGTGGAGCTCTACGTGACTGTGGCATCACTGTGGGACACACTTTCTGTATTGTTTTTTGCCCGTGGTGGATCTTCCATCGTTTGGATTCGGTGGATAAATTGACCTGACACAAAAGAATAACATTTGAGAAACTGTTATGTTTCATGCCTCTGCTGAATTATGAGCGAGCTGAAATGGAAAAACCTGCTGTGTGTAAGCCGGTCACTCATTGAATCTATTATTCAACAAAAGATACCCTGATTACAGCACTTCACACTGAGCCTGGACACACAGGAAACTGTCAACATGCGCCGAAGTCGCACAGGAAGCTGCCATAATGTCAACACAGTACACTGTCATCAAAAGAACCATAACAAGAAGGAACCACTGGCCTCACTCGTGCATCAGGAGATCCCATGGAAAAAGCTGTGGCGCACACACACGTGATGACAGAAGCAGACACTTTGCGCTACCATAGTTAAGACTCTATCCAACAGACAAGGCTGAGCTAGGAACTGTTTGAATATAACATTCTTTAAAGGGCTACTCCAGAAATGTTTTATTGCATTTCAAGGTTGAAAGAAGAGACAGTTTGAAAAAGAAAAGACTGATCAAAAGATCAAGAGATGTCCTGATTTTTAGTTTCTTGTATGGATCCACCTCCAACTATTACCATAATGTAACCCAACTGATTGATCTTACTATCAGACTATTCCAGCCTTATTAAACACCCACATCTCAAACTTTGTAATTTTCTATAGAAAACGTGTAGTCTCAAGCTGAGATAACCCTGCTATGACGTCATCAGGGTTATTTTCTCAGATTTGACAAAGCACCTCCAGGGCAACATAGGACATCCAGCTGGGGACTGAGTAATACTCATGAGTAATACCCATGATGACTAAACTGAGCTTCATCTTCAGTGCCTCTGTAATGGATGAATGAGCAGTTGTGATTGTAGTGAGAACAGTACAGCAGCCTTGTAG
Organism: Argyrosomus regius; assembly: GCA_946959425.1. Classification (NCBI taxonomy): domain Eukaryota; kingdom Metazoa; phylum Chordata; class Actinopteri; family Sciaenidae; genus Argyrosomus; species Argyrosomus regius. Next base: position 10,784,254 of record OX336890.1, read on the forward strand.
AGGCTCCACTTTGTTGTATCGCTCTTTGTGGTCTGTTGGTGAGAAAGTCCAGAATCCAGTTGCCAATTCATGTGGGAAGACCAAGATTAGCTGGTTTTGTAATTAGCTAGGGCATATTTGTGGTAAAGGCTGAGCTATAGTCCAACAAGAAGAGCATGTACATAGAAGTTCACCCTGTGGACGATGATGGGATGGTATGTTGCTGTAGAATGGTAATTTTGAATAAATCACCATCAGTGTCAAAGCAAAACACCCCCAAACCATCACAACTCCTCCTCCATGTGTCACAGTGGGAACCACACATGCAGATACCATCCTTTCACCTTCTCTGCATCTCACAAAGAACCAAAAATGTTACATTTGGACTCATCTGACCAAATTACAGACTTGCATTGGTCTAATTCCTTGCGTCTCTTGGCACAAACAGTTCTCTTCTTCTCGTTGGTCTTCCTCAGTAGTGGTTTCTTTGCAACAATTCAACCACAAAGGCCTAATTCATGCAGTCTCTTCAGAACAGTTGATGGTGAGATGTGACTGTTACTTGAACTTTGTGAAGCATTTATGTCGGCTCTAATCTGATGTGTGGTTAATTGGTGATTTCAGAGGCTGGTAACTTATCCTCTGCAGCAGAGGTAATTCTTGATACTTCTTTCCTAGGGCGGACCTCATGAGGGCCAGTTTTATCATTGCGTTTGATGGTTTTTGTGACTGCACTTGCAGACACATGCAAAGTTCTTGAAATTTGAGTGACTGACATTTATGTCTTAAAGTAATGGTGGACTCTTGTTTCTCCTTTACTTAGCTGAGCAGTTCTTGCTGTAATATGGATTACTACAATAACCGAATAGGACTATTTACTGTATGCCAACACCTACCTCTGAACAACACAAATGATAGTCTCAAACTCGACAAAAAGGCAAGAAAATCCAATAATTAACTTGACTGACAAGGCAAACCTGAGAGAATGCCAAGAGCATGCAAAGTTGTCATCAAAGCAAAAGGTGGCTATCTTGAGAAATTTAAATTTTGTTCACCTCATGATTCCACATGTATTATTTCATAGTTTTTATGCCTTCAGATTTAATCTATGATGTAGAAAATAATAAAAATGGAGAAAAAACATTGAGTGACAAGGTGTGCCGTACTGGTACCATATTTTGCATACAAAGCTCTCTGGATCACAATATTTCTCTATATGCCTACAAGTAATTCATTTCAAATTTGTGTTGATAAGCAGATGTTGCCCATTCTCCAGCAGACAAAGAATAAACTAACCTTAACCAAGACCCTGCCACTGTCAATACTGCACAACATTTTCTTCAGCATCAGCAACGTATTGCACATTAGCTCAAACAAGAAACTTACAAAGAGCAAATATTGCACAGCTTCCCAGAGATTTGCCACAAAAGGATACATTATTATTCCTGTAATTGTTTTGTTATTGTTATTAATTAGTGTGCTGAAGTTAAAATGTCAACAATCATCTCTCCTGTGCAAAAAGATAGACAGTACGACGGTTTTTCAAATGTGAATCTTATTACAACAGTTGCATCATTTCTGCAGCTATAGCAGCAGTTCATTTGTCTTCTAAATCTGGAGACAATTAGATGCTGGAACAGAAATCAAAATGCCAGAGCTAGTCATAATGTAGGTCTAAGGAAGACAGATTTCAGCTACACAATAGTGTTTTGACAGGGAGCTGAGAGAAAGAAAATAGTAGAGAGCATCAAATTATAAGACAGAGCTCGCTTTCTCTCAGACCCCATTTCCCACATCTGTAGAACAGATTATTCGCGGGGCGGATGGGTGAGATTAACCCCTAATAAGACTCGACATTAACACCTTGCTACTCTACTGTGTCTGCCTGTCTCTGGTATGACAGATTGGCTGCTGAAAGCCTTGTGGTACACGGCAAAGCAACAACACACACCTTCTCCAGGTCACAGAGCAGAGAAGAAGATAACCTTAGCTTTGTTTTTACATCTTTAGTTTTTCCTCAGCATCTGAGTCTCTGTCTGCATGCCACACACATCCACACCATCACGTATCCTCCTCCATACATCTGCCTTCTTATGAGAGGCCCCTGAGAGTTACAAACACACACTGAATCCCTGGAAGACTGAGACTTTTGCCCTCGCCTGGGTCACATTGACTTCCCTTGTGTGAGAGCAGGAACATACAGTGTACTAAGGATTCATGGTGCATGTCTTTGAATCCAATGATCCGTGATAAAATAAGGTCCGCACAGGCTGAGGGCCACAAGCAACATGGGAGAACACACACACACACACACACACACACACACACACACACACACACACACACACACACACACACACACACACACACACACACACTCAAAACAGAATCATGTAACATGTAAAAACACAAATACAAACACGGGTTTATGCTGAAATAAGTACGCAAATTCCTGCACAAGGAGTCACACACACACACGTACATGCCTCTGGGGGTGCAAAGATACACAAATCATGACATTCATTTTCTCACACATGCAAAGACATATATATATACACACACACACACACACACACACAAAGTCTTAAGTCTTGTAAAAAGGCTTTTATGGATGCCACCTGTCCATATGGGATCTGATAAACACACCAAGGTCTGTCCTGTTTAGTTGAATTAAGTCTCTGTAGCTGTTAACACATGGTACTGGCCTTTCTCCTGTCCTTTAACTTCCTGCACAACCCCTCTCCATCACCCCATCCAACACACACACACACACACACACACACACACACACGGGGGTTGCCTCTGCTAGTGGTGGAAGTTATCAATCACATTTTTCATTCCCTCTCTCCGTGGAGCCCCTCACAATCACCTCATCTCTCCTCATCACATCTGCCAAAACATTTCTCTCACGCTTGCAGCACTGGCGGTTTTCAAGCGTTCGCTTTGTAAAAAAACTTCTTCAACTTTACTGTATTGACACGATGTGAAGTGTTAGGGTCGACCCATCGCCCCAAATCCCAGGATGACACTTCAGGCTTGTCTGAAACGCAGTTGTTAGATCACATAAGTCTACGATCTTAGGTTATTTTGTGATTAAATATTGCAACTATTCATTATTTTCATTTTATTTAGTCCATGAAATGTAAAAAAATATATATATCCAATGTATGTTTGTCCAACCAACAAAACCCAAAGATATTCAGCTGTTGATTATTTTATAAAACAGAGAAAACCAGCGATTTCTCATATTTAAAATACTGGAACAAATTCATGTTCTGTTGACGTACTATTCTACTATTGTTTATGATTTGGACCGTAATTTCCTACTATATTTCCCACAATGATTTTCAACAGGTGGAAGGAGCAACAAATCCTTGGCCAGATAGAAAGCATAAGACACCATCTGCACTGGCTGAGAAACACTAGCTGTTAAGTGATAAATCAAAGTAATTTAGTGCAACTCTTGGCCTCAAATGAAGACTTTTAGGACACTTATGACGCTTACTGAAGGTCCGACTTTAACTTATTGCTGCATCAGGTCACGTACACATTTCCAAGAAACTTTAGGTACTGTACAATTTCAACAGCGCTTAGGTTTACGGCGAATTCTCCCTTTAAAGTGGGAAAACGAGTGAACTGGAAAAAGATTCACTTCTGTGAAATCATAAATCAACACCACCGTGTCCACCATGAGCAACTGAATCAGAAAACTGACGTCTTTATTCGAAAAAGAGTTTCCTTAGACAGTCTGACAAACACTTGATCAGGGCCGATATAATAGGATACAAAAAGATTTAAAGCTTCTCAAAATATATCTTGAAAATGTTTTGTAAACTAAAACTGTGGTTTGAATTGTATACAGATTGCCACAGGATATCTGGACTGAATCTCTAAACTTGATATAAATGCTGAAGGCCTGAAACAGGCAGAGAGCATTGGAAACAGGTACGAGGAGTTATGTTGATCATGATATGGACAGATTCCCTTTTTGAGCTGCCTTGGCCAAGTGATTTGCAATAACTGCTCCTGCCAGATGTGCAGAAAACATTCACTCCTTAAATAAACGCTTCATTTACTAATGAGCCAGTCAATTTTATGGGTTTTGGCTGACATGCGGAACTTAAATGCTCTAATGTGCTTGGTAAAAATAGGATAAATGAGACTGACACAAATGGAAACTATGCCTTATTATTCTCTGTTAACCAGCGTTTGCCTGAGCCAGTATCTCTTTGAAGTCAAATTCATAAATTCACTTTACTGGGTTTGTGGAATACATTTACTCGTAAATAAGTGTAGTAAAAGTGTCTGAAACACATTTCTTCTCATTCATTATCAAGACTGACAAACTTTAAAATATCAGCTATATTAACTGGCTTAAATTTAACTGTCTTTAGTCACATAATTATAAAGTTGGGTTGAATTTGTACAAAGGTTTTGTTAATGTTTGAATACTTTAATGGATCAGGTAGCTATTGAAGAAACTTTTTATGCAGCAGTTCAGACGTTTGGAAGAGTTCCCAGGAGGATCTGTTTTTTATCAGCCAATAAACAACCTGGATGTTCAGGTTTAGCAGTCAGTGGTGTGTGCTGCCTTCTAGTGGCTTCAATACAACACAGCTAAATATAAAGGTACATGACCGATGTACCTCGCAGAACAGACAAACACAAATGAGGAGGGTGTTTACAAACAATAGATTGGCTGTAGGTTTCTCTCCTGTCTTGTTGGCACATATTAAACAATGATAAATAGAAACTGGATGGTTTTCAAGTAATTTTTATTTTGCATGTGAATGTTAGTAATAAAAAAACAGAAAAGTGTAGATATGAAACGACACAAAACACATACACAAAACATGAAAATCTGGAGTCTGTAAATACCAGATATCTAAAAGGACATGCCTTCAAAACTTTAAAACCATCTTGATGCAACCACTTTGTATTTACATTGTATCAGACGTCAAAACACACTGCGATTAAAAACAGAATAATTTATACACAGAAAACTGAGACCGAACATCCTTTTTTTTTTTTTTTTGCTAATCCTAAAGTTGTGAGTTATTTAATATGACATGTAATCTTAGATTAACTCTGTCATAAAGTCATATGATGCATTTCGAAAAAATTATTAAGAACAAATGAATGAAAATCCAACTCATGAAGTATTTGTTTCTTTTACTCTATAAACTGTTGCCTGCCTTGGACACAAAGCTCTTCAAAGTTTCCCGCAGGTTCTGTACAGCAGCCTCATCCTCTTCTACTGCCTTAGAGCAGACACGCTGCACTCTGCTGTGCAGATCCTCCAGGCACTTCTGTTGAACAGAAACCACAGGAGCCAATGACTTATATTAGTTATAAATATTATATTAAACACACCAACAAATCTTAATGCAAGCTTGCTTACAGAACAAACAAATAAAAAGTGCACTCAGACTGACAGACTAAAGAGCTTTGTTTTGTTTTAATTTTTTATATTTAGTAAATGTATTTAGTAAATCTAAGTATGCTATGTTCTTTTTCTTTTTACACTGCGAGGGACAGATTCAGAGCTGTAAGAAAGTTACCTCTGTGATTGACAAGTGGTTGGTCGCTGTGGTGAATACAGACGCAAGATTGTTGGCCACTGTCCGTCTCTCCTCGTTGGTCTCCTGCAGCACCAGGTGGTACCTGAAGAAGAAGCCACAAGTGTTTTTGTCGAATAAAAAACAAAACAAAACACTTAGCCGGACAGAATAAAGAGCCCTGAGGATGTTAAAGCTCACACACTGAGCAACATTTTATGAATCTTTGAATAAATGAGGCAGTTTAAACAGTTCTTCTAGGGACACTCACTGTTGCTGCGCTGCCTTCAGTTGTTGCACGGCCTCATCGTAACCATGATTAACCTTCTTCTCAAGAAGCTTTCGATGGTTCTCCACTGACTCCATCTCTTCTGCCCAGCCCTCTTCCTCTCGGGCCAGCTCCTATACAGACACAAACACACAGAAGATTATTGTTAGTGCATGTGCAACACAACTGTTCATTTTCTGTAAGTCACCCATCATTCTGCTTGTTTTTAATCCTCATCTTGTATAAAGCTGGTTAGGTCTGCTGCACGTGCGCCCTTCAGTGGATGCCTACTGGTACAGGAAATAATTTGGCATTTCTACCAACATAAAACAGAACTATCTGAACCATACCTGCATATCACAATCCAACCGTTCATCCAGCTTGCGAATCTGCTCTCTCAGCTGCTTAATGTCATTGGACTTGTCCATGATGTTAGAATTCACCTTGGACACACACAGACACACACATATATTAATTTTAAAAATGACTACCGTGATTTTGAAAAAGATGCTTGGTAATATTTTGTATCAGTGCAAGAAAAAAATAGTGCAAAATAATTTTGTTACCTGTTCACAAGACTCATCCAGACTGAGTTTCATGTTGGCTAATCGACTGTTCTCTTCCTCCACATCACTGACCAGCTTTCTCAGGAGCATCTACAACACACAGAACAAGTACACTGACTACCAACAACGGAATAAACATTTTAAATAAAATATAAAGAGATGTATGTTCAAAGCTACAGATGACTGCATATGGAAATAGAGTTAGGATAGTAAGCAAATCTTGTTTATACTCAGAATATGAACGTCTGCCCTTCTACCAGATTCAACTGGTTGGATCATTAGCAGGAAGTACCTGTATCTGTGTTTTATGCTGAATCATGCTGCTGGGTCCACATTCAAACGGTCTGATCTCAAAATCATGACCGCATGCGTTCTCTGCCGACAGTGGTATGAGCTTCAGTTTACGTGCCAGCTTGTGGTACTCTGCCAGCTTCAGCTCCGCCTGGAATAGAGAGAAATAACGGGACAGGGCAGCAGGCACAGGAGGGGAAGGAAGAAAGTCAAATCAAAGGGTCACAATGTGACACTGGATGAAAAACATCTGCTTTTATCTATATAGCAAAAACATCAGTTTAATGCAGACTATTAATAAGAAACAGATCATGAATACTATATCATGTCATGATTTATGTCACATACACCATTGTAACATGTACAAACAGTACCTTCTCTTTCACTTTGGCCAGAGCGATCTCCTCATTCCACTTGTGTTGTTCAGCATCTTCAAGAGACTTGCTGAGACTGGAGATGGTCTGTTGGAGTTCTCTCTTCTCTCTGTTGATCCTCTCCACATCAGCTGGAGTAAACTTCTGGTTCTGCAGCAGGTGTTGCAGTTCTTTTTGCTCGTGTTTTAGAGACTCCAGATGACTGACTGCAGAAAGACAGACAGTATAATGTTCAAAGCTACTGTAGAAGATACAATAAGCCCACATATGACCATAACAATCATCCGGGTAACTGTGTGCTACTGACATGGTTGCATGGAACATGTTATTCCCCGTATTTACCAGTGTTCTCCAGCTCATCACTCAGCTCTGAAGCTTTGTTCTCCAGGTTGGCTTTAAAGGACTCCAGGCTGCTTCGATAACTCTGGAGTTTCTTGAGGTCAGCCTGCAGCTTCATTTTTTCCATCCTCTTGGTCATTAGACGGTCCTGTCAGAGAGAATGATCTGTCTGGTTTATTGTTGCTCACTCTATAAGATAATATTGATATAACTCAATCTAGTGCATGACCTATTATAGCTATTAAACCTTTGCGCCTCCAGTGGGAATAAATAGCACCATTTATTTCCCTTCTGTTTCACAATGTCACATACAATTGCTCTCATTGTATATAATGAATAGTAATAGACATATCAATATTTTGAAACCATAATCTGGTAATCTGTACATGTAGGGGTGTGTTAATGTAAAAGCATTCTGACCGTCTGGCTCTCCTTCTCCAGTCGTTCAGCCTCATCACTGAGTATTCTGTACTTCTCCTCCATCGTGGCCAGCAAGGCTTCATCAACGTTGTAAAGTTTCTCTGTGGGGACAAACACACACTTCTTGTTGATACTTCAATACCTTAATTTTTGATGGGAACATTAAAATGACTATATTAAGAAAACATTTATTATTTAAGAAAAGGGAATTCTGGATCTCTGGCAGTCAGGAAGAATAAAATACAACTCATTTCATATAGAGACTCTGTGCTTACTTAGTTTGTTGAGGAATGTTTCATCTTCATCCTCAAATGTGTCATCACCCTGCATGAACTTGGAGTATGTCTCAGCTGTGTATTCCAGGAAGAGCTGCACAGGAACAAAGCGAAAGAAAAGACTTAGAAAAACTAAACAACAACCCACAAATGTTTAGATTAAGACAAAGAGACAATGTTCAATTATTACAGAGGGAGAACACCTGAATGGCTTTGTAATATACTGGATTAGTAAGAAAACACAGTTAGTATCCATGTAACAGATGTACAGTACATCTTGACATGTCTCTATTTATGCTTTTTTAGTAGTGGAGTGTTAATGCCTCATGATGCTGTTTAAAGAGTACCTTATTATACTCAGCCCCTTCCTCGATATTGTCACTGTCTTCACAGAAGTCACTGAACAGCAGCTCCTGCTTGCTCAAACTCCAGTTGATCTGACACAGAATGAGCACAACATGGATTTAAACTAATTTAATTAAAAACAAAAATGACATTTGCGTTGTTGCTGTTTGCTTCTCACCTTGACGTTATCAATTAACCACATGAGAGCACCGAGGGCCTGAGGCCAGGTATGGGGAGCTCCAACAGAATACATTGAACACTTGGAGAGAACAAATGGATACCTTAGAACAGAGTCAGGGAGAGAAATAAAGACAGAGTCAGCAACGTGTCTTAAAATATAAAAGAAGAACCAACAAAGACCTACAAATGATAAGGCATGTGTACAAACTTTTTGTACTGCGATTTTTTTATTCTACACCCTTTATTATCTCTGTATCGTTTCTTTGTATTTTCTGTGAGACCAATGTTTTTTGATATTTTTCATGTGTTTTTTGCATTATTTTTATCTAGCCTCATCGTGAAACTACCCTTTGAAAACACATAGCTTGGCACTAAGTGCTCTCCAAGATCAAAATATGCACTTAATACTGGAGGGATGAAACAAATAATATATACAATACTAATTAATACTAAAAGATAACACTTTACCTCAGGGCTTTGAGGATAGCTGGAACCTCCTCCTCAACTTTTGAGTTTGGCATCTCAAAGGTCGGGTCCAGCTGGCGGTAGATGAACTCAAACATCTTCACAAACTCCTTGGTAGAGGGAGACTGGAGCGTCTTAGCTGACAGAGTGCCTGGGTAACCCTGCTCAGTCAAGAACTGCAAAAATAGAAGACAGAATATCAGGTTAGACAGAACTATAGATTTACTATTTATTTATAGATACTTTTAATCAAATAAAATACAAACCTAACATGAGTCAATATTGATGTTATGCCTATATACTGGTGAGACTAGAATCAAAAGTGCTGGAGCTGACACAGTGGGTTTAATGTACATGAACATAAATTACATAACAAAGTCAAAACAGACAAGCATTTTATGTTTATAGAAACTACGTAGACTGAGAAATGAAGTATTTTTACCTCATGCAGCTGTCTGATACATTGCTGCACAAAGGATTTATCATGCAGAGGTCTGGCATCTTTGATCTTCTCAGTTCCTCCAAACCCTGACATGGTGCTGTTGCGAGGCATGCTGGCTCCACTAGTCCTGCAGTCAAAATATTAACAGAACACCGCAATATCAAATATCAATTTTGTTATTTTACAAGGAAAATAAATAACATTTTTATTTAATTTGCATCTAAAGTAAACTGAATAGTGGAAATAAAGAAATGAAAAGCAATATACACTCATATGTGACTGATTTTACCTTGACTGGGATAATCAACTTTCTAATTTACTAAATTCAGTACATTTCAACCATATTTTCACAGAGGTATTACTCTCTTAGGGTTTCCTTCTGCACTGTGTAAGGTGAAGACTATATATTGTCATTACTTTATTTCATCTTACTACTGCTGTAATTGTGCTGTTACTATCTGTGTTTGGTTTTTATTTATATGCACTACATGTTCTCCGTTCTCAATTCAGCAACTTTGACTTTCATCCAGAGAATACTGTAACGCACTTCTGTAAGTTTCTGAAATAATATTCACATACCGAGCACCAAAGAAGCTGGTCCGCCTTTCCGAGGTCACAGACTGCGGTTTGGGTATGTTGAGCTTTCCAAATGAAGGTTGCTTACTGCAACGAAGCAAAACCATGAAGATGTTAATACTTCTTTACAGAGTAAAGATAATATTACATATTCATACACAATGTTACAAATAAGAAAAAGTCTAAACCCTGAAGGCAGTACATAAATAACGTCCTGGGTGTCCCAGTTTGTCATTACCCAAATTAATAAATTGAATGAGAGATACCCAACATCTTACTCTGTCTGCAATGTAATCCAAATTCAGCTAACCCAATGTTATAATTTAGATACACCGGTTGTATAATGGTTGCGTGGGTGTGGTCAACTTTCCATTATGCCAATAACAAACCTGTGGACTCGGTTCATGGTATACAAAAGCACTCTCTCTTTACTGACTACCTGTAATGTCATAATTGACTGATTTAAACCAACCTCTGGGGCGTTGTGTACACCATGCTCATCCTGTTGCTGTCTTGAACTCGCATAGGCAGCTCCGACGGTCTGCCCGCTGTTGCTCGACTCATCCTTCCTCTGGACACAAAAGTTATTACGATACATAAACGAGATGTATTTTAATAACGTTATTACTGTTTCACAGTCACCCAAAAGACATAAAGCTGCACATTAGAGCGATGATGTTGGCTACATTTTTAAATCAACGTCAGTAGATAGGACCAGAGCTAACTGACGTTAACGTTGGCTAACTAGCCGTGTTGCTCCCCGACCTAAGACAACTAACTAGACAAAACTACTTAACCCGCTAATTTAACCGTGTTCTAGTCAAATCTATTTGCTGTTAGCAAGTACAGCTAGTGTAAAGCAGTTATTACAGGCAGTCTTTAGATTAACGGCTGCTAGCGTTAGCTCACTGTGGCTAAAGTTGAGCTACAATAAGAGCGACTGTTGTTTCCAAAGTTACGAAAATACATTTACAGTTTGACTAAATGTCGTTTACTGATTATTTACAGTCATACACAATAACTTTAAGTAAGCGAGTTTCAGACGTACCGCTCCATTTGTCCGCAGGTAGAAAGCTAATGTTTACAAACTGACTCAAACATAGGACAGTTGTAATCCCGCCGAAACAATACAAAATACCGGACGGCGGTGACGTCACCAAAGTACGGAGACCCGTTTGGCTCAAGAAGGCTTCGTAACGCGCTTTTACAAATAATATGACTTATCCGCAGCGTTTGACACAGACACATTTTCATTGTAGTAAAAAACAAAACAAAAACACACATACCAGTGTTTAGCATATTAAATTTGTTAACTCATATTTGATTTTCGGATATAAAAAAAAGCTAAGAAGGAAATATTTGCTTCACCCACTGAGTTGCACAAATCGATTTAAAATGCTGCGTAAGTCCTCTGGTAAAATATTTTCCAGACCTCTGACTAATAGTCTTGAATGTGTCTGAGATTTGTTACAAGTGATCCTTTTTTCGGTACTAAATACAGCTAAATACATATAAAGATCCACCATTGTAACATAAGCAGCTGCTGATGACAAATTATGACCATACTTGTGCTTTTGTTTTGAAATCTACGTATAGAAATACTAATAAAAGGGTTGTCTGGAGTTATGTTGCAGGCTCTATCCCTCATGTGTAAATGATCAACCCTCTCAGTCCTGTCAGGCCTGTCTGTGCTTTAGCAGTATCCGTTCTTCATTTGCAAAATGAAAAGATCAGATTAACACTTTGAGCAGACAAGTGACAAAGAGAAGTAGAAAATTTATTGCAGTATTTGTTCCACCGAAAGGGTATGAATCCCCTTTCCTCTTATTACTAGGGTGACCTAATACAACAAAATCTACATTTACAAAATATCCTCCTGCAATAGGCCACATATACTGCATGCGTAGTTCGAAATAGAATAAATTATATTCAGAGGACTCTGCCATTGTACAGCATGGACAAATAAAAGTGAACAAAAATAAAAATTCTTATTTTTTTCTTTTTTCTTCTTTTTCCTTCAAATATCTAAAAGCTAAAAGGAAAAAACCATCAGGGTGCTAGTAGTATAATAAACTCCAAAAACACTTTAATAAGAACATCAAAAAGACTAATTTCCAACATTCACTTAAGGTTTTATTCTTTTTTTACAGCTTTTTTGTCTTCAGAGATATAAACATTTTAGTTTTTTGTCGTGTTAAACTATGATACAGTGGGAGTAGAAATGAGCGACTAGAATCTGCTGCACAACAGCGAAGGAGCTCCCACAACAATGTTGACAAAACATTTCCCTCCAGGTCTCTTTTCTGATAGCCTTTTTAAGGGATAATTTGGGTGAATTATTCCTTTAATGCCTTCTGGATTCTATCCTCTGCACTTGTACACAAACAAAACATGAGCAGTCCCTCTAATATAATAAGTCTTATGTTTTGTGTCATTTTCATTTTTGCAAGAATAACTCATGTAAAAGTATGTAGTGTCAAATATTCTTGCTCTCTTGTGTTTTCTTACAAAAATGAGGAAGGAGAGGAGGAGGGTAGGAATCCAGTGAAGTTTGGCTGTGTTGTCGGAGGTGGCAGGTTGAGGAGGAGGAGTAGGAGCAGGAAAGAGGAGGATTTTGATAAAGTAGAAATGGAGCAGGGGGACCAAAAAAAAAAAAAAAAAATGAAAGGAAAAAAAAAAAAAACACCACACGGGAGCCATTAGCTAGCCCCTCCTTCCCGCGCTGCATACAGTGAGCGTAAAGTCTGTACTACTTTGTTGCTCAGTTTGTGGTTGCTGGTCAAGGCAATCTTCTTGTAAATGATGTCCGACTCCTTAATAGTGTCCACCCAAGGCACCAGTTTACGGCCATCGCGTTTCTTGGCCTCTGCCCAGGGCCCCGAGTAGGAGCCGGCCATCCAGTGGATGCTGTATCCGTTGGAGGTCTTCTGGATGACTCGAGCTATTTGCGGCCGGTCCTTGTATTTGGGGCAGCAGAGAGCGATAACATCCATAGCCTCCACTACCTCACTCATACGGCCGGGGTCCGAGGAGTCACCTGCTCGCCTTGACCTTCGCGAGGACTGCAGAAAAGACAGAGTGGAAAAAAAGGTTGCACTATTTTCCTCAAACATTTGTAATGCTCTTTTATAAATACTGTTTGCGTATCTATCCATCTATCTCACCCCTGGGGTCCTTTCGTCGCCATCACTGTCGTCATCATCTGTCTCTGGTCCTGCCTGATTGCGTGGACTGGGTCCTGACAAGGGGCCGGAGCCTCCCAGTAGGGCGTTTATGGCTTTGTTTCTGATGTTAGCACTGGCAGACGCTTCTCCCTCCTCATCCTCCTCGTCTGGATCCAGATGTTCCATCAGAACCTTGAACTGTGTGGAGTGAAAAGACAAGAAACTAACTTTGAGACACAAGTTTCAACAGTTAAATGTCAACCTCTCACAGAATGTGACAGAATAGAGTTGGGTAACTCTTATAATTCAATGGCTATTGAATGATTTGAAGGGCAAAACTCTTTGAGCAGACACAGGCACACATATCCCACAGACGCTGGAAAAAATAAAAGGTCACGTTCACTGTAGTAAACAAGTGAAGTCTGCCACTAGATCTGTATAAAGCTGCCATGCTCTTGCAGTTGAGTATCTGTTCTTTACATGGGTGAGGGTAGGATTCAATTTGCACTAAGTCAAAGATTATTTGAGACCATTTGTAAGACTAGTGGAGGTAGATAAGTAGGGATGATGACTGTGTATTTAAACGCTGAGTAACTCACTAACTGGTAAGAGGACAAATCACTTGAAAAAATTACTGCTATTTGGTGATGTACATACAACACTGGCAATTGACCCAATTCTGATCCAGCTTCATTACTTACATCTAGGTACTGTCTGACTATTCGCCTCTTGATATCGTTTGTCAGTGTGGCGTGAGCCATGTTGTTGGAGATGAAGTCGATGGTTTGTCGTGGGTGGAAGTGAACGTTGTTTTTTCTGTTCACCGCCTTGTCGTACACCTTGGCTGACTCCGTTGGAGAGTACTTCTGAATTTTGCTGTTGAAAAACAAAAAAAAGTTTGAGTTTAAGAGCCACAGAATTCCCAATGTGACTGAAGGTCTTTACTCAAACTAATCTACGCTTAAACATGTAGACGTGTTTGTTTACCTGTCAGAGAACCCATACTGGTTCTTCAGATGCTGTTTGAGCACCAGAAGCAACAGGATGCCCTGAACAGCATTAGCAAAGTCCAAGAGACCCATGGGATTGTCTGGGAGGAGCCTCATTACTTTTTCCGCATCCTCCAAATCCAAGTCTTCCAGATCAGACTCTGACTCTGAGCTGTCTGCAACAGGTTTTCTGGCCTTTTTAGGCCGCCGTACCACTTCGTCATCATTGTCGTTGCCACTGTTGCTGTTGTCTTCTTCGTTGCTCCTGGGAGAGTCGCAGTTCATCTTTTCCTCTTCATCCTCCCCATCTGACGTGTTCTTCCACTCCTTCTTTACCTTCTTCTCCTTACGCCTCGGCTCCTTTAGCAGAAGCTGCACAGGAGACATTGACGAGAAAATAATTAGTTACTACTTATTGTGCTTTTCAAGACCTTCTCAACCCTAATGAAGAGACATTTACCCCCAATAAGAATTTTACATGCCAGTTACATTAAAATATCTCATACCTCTTTGAAGGTTTGCAACAAGTTGCTGCCAGAAACAGACAAGGTGATGTCTATGTGGTGCATGATGAAGAGAGGCTCCTCCTGGCTCTGGTATGGGAAACAGGCAAGGTTGTCTGCGATAAACAGCAGCATGTTTACTTCCGTCTTCTGCAGAAAGAAAGAAAGGAAGGAGGGGAAGAGGTGGTGCAGAGTCAGTGCCATAAAGTCAGTAAAATAATGGGATAATAATGGGATCCAACACATTCTCAATAAAAAGGTACTGCTTTGAAATCAGTGGTATTGTTTGTATCCGTAAGAGTCATATAAAACACTTTTTATTACACTTTACGGTAAGACACGCTGGCAAATGCACAAAAAACATGAAGCAGATGTTCGCTTGGTGTGGAGTTAATGAGGGAATTCCACGTTACACTGAGCGGTGCCAAGACTTGTTAAGATGAGTGCAGGTTTACTCACAGCACTGTCATCGAAGAGGTTCAGCAGCGAGATGAGGAAAGCCCTCCGGTGTTGCCGGTTCCCCCGGATCATAGTGAAGAGGTGGGAACAGAGTGCTGAGTGGGTCTCGTCCTGTCTGAAACCTCTTATGATGGTCCTACGAGACTGCGGTGGACCTTCGATGGACTGCTGCAAATTGTACGACATCTTCATCCCAGCAACGGCCTTCATCTGTGAAAGAATATGTTAAAAGAGAAGTGTTACAACCTTAGCGTTTCAGACAACTGTTGAGACGGCTGCTGCCATGGGAACCTGCCAATAAAATAATGAGACTAAAATTCGTGTGGCAGTGTTTTCTTCTACGGGAGTCTACAATGTGAAGAGGAGAAAATAATTATGTAGAATTGTGGTATACACACAGATCTCAGTTACTTTAATACATATTAAAATCATATAAATACAAGGGTCATCTTGGTAATTTTTCATCACAGGTGTTAAGTCATTGCTGGATGCCTAAAGTTGAGAAATCCTTTCTCTAGGTGCAAATGGCTTAACTAGCTTATTAAACATGCAATTATTCTGAAACTTAACAACAGTAAACACCAACTCACATGGATGAATCCTGTGTACTTCTTGTCAATCTCCACCAGCTGCTGGTCAGCTTTGTTCCTCATGCTGGGCTCTGGGTCTGTTCCCATTGCAATGAGGTAGGGTACACACTGCACAGATGGGACAAAAAAAAGATCACATACATGTGTCTATATTACAAACTACAGCACTACACTATACACTAAAACACTTTCAGAAACTCACTTGTAGTGATTGTTGAGTATATGATGATTGATACATCGATATATGGCCTAAGTCTATGAGTCCAATGCTGTGTTAAAGATGTGTTGTTGAGGTATTTCTCATGTCTTACCTGTACAGGATGGATGAGACCCTGGTTGAGTGTCAGAGCTATGACGTTGAGAGCAAAGTGCCGTACACTGGACTGGGTGTGAAAAAATGCCTCCAACACCTGCTTTAGGTAAAGCTGCATGATGGAGCTGCTCATCCCTGAAGAGATGTCTCCCATCTCCTTCAGATCCTCCTGTTTGGACAGTTTCTTCCCTGCAAGGATAGGAAATATGACGTGTTAATCACCCATTTTATTACTGACACTATCACTCAGTGTTGTTGAAGGTGTCAGCAACAAAATCTGGGTGCCACTAGAGGATGTAACACTCCAGTGTTGAACCAAATAGCTGTTAAACTAGAGTAACAACGACAGCTTTACTAACATTCTCTGTCTGCTTCCTGCATCCGCGTGTCCTCCTCCTGAAGGTACGTCTGGAGGTTTTTGAGGATCTGGATTTTGAGGTTGATGGAAGAGGCGCTGTCAGCCAGGATGCCGTTGTACAAGGACTTCACCTCCGGCATAAACATCTGGCTCGGATGCATGATCACAAGGAAGCCTGAACAATGGAAAGCAAAGACACGTAAGAAGAACGAGTAAAGAATGCAGTCTCCATCTACATCATCTCCACCAGCTAGAGGAAGAAAATCTGTTGGAGATCAGCTTCTCTGGTCTTACTATTGCTGACCTGATGCTGAAAGTCAGTGACTGACCCATGCTGTCAATCTTCGGACATTACTGCTCATAATAAATAGGTGAACTTTATATTTGTCAAACCTGATTTAATAAAATATATTAAAAACAATGGGCTTGCCTAAGCCAATGATGGCTTTGGTCTTGACTTCTTCGTCCTCGTGTTTGGTGAAGTATAGCAGCAGCTCGAGAACTTTCTCCTTGATAACAACCTGTACACAACACACACACAAAGTTGTGAGACAACGTCCATTCAATCATTTTTAGAGTAACAATAAAAGGTGGTAGAGCAATGGCTTTGGTTTTTACAAGATTAAATATCAACTGCAACCCTACCTTGTTGGTGCCCTTGAACTCCTCCAGATCAAAATCAAAATGTCGGGCCAGGGCTCCCACAGTGAAGAGCGATCGCAGCAGGAAAGGCTTGTTTGCTACCAACGTCGTGCTGTTAGGATCCTCGTGATGCTGAATCTTCAGCTTGTTAAGTGCACCTTGAAAAAAGAGAAGAAAGAATTTTATGTTAGGTTACGTTTGCAGCTGACATGTTTCTCCTCTAGCACTGGTTGCTAGGTTAAACTCTGTAGCCACTCTTCTAAAGAGATATAACAATACACTACATTTATGGACCTGCTTGGAAAGTTAAAATAAAAGTTTCTTGGAAAGTTTGAAAGGTGACACTTCAATGCTCAACAGTGGAAAAACAAGTTACTAAATGTATATCTCACCATAGAATCTGTTGAAGCAAGCCCAGACAAACTTGTAGTTGTGTGTGACTTTGTTCACAACAGCTCCAAGACAGCTCACACAGTGCTGGACCACCTGGAGACAGGAAGGAGGATCATCTTATCATCTGTCTGACAACACTGATGACACTTCACATTTCACAAAGCATATCTGCTTTGTCACTATCACTATTTAAGCTTCTAAAAAGTCACTGCCACGCACAGTCATGCCATATTTGATGATGAGCTTCATGAGGTCTTCTTCGATGGTGGCGAGGAACGTTTCACTGGGGTGCTCCATCAGAGGTACCACGAGCTCCAAGATCTTTGCCACATTACAGATGACCATGAAATCATTGGCAGTCTGCAAAGGAAACAGGTACCAACAATGACTCAGTTAATGTCAGACAAATCATTACAAGAACGTTAAAACAAATAAGCACTCTGTATTCTCACTACTCAATCCAATCTGTGGATCAGACAGTGAATTCTTTATTATGTTAATTTTGCGATGCTGATGATGTAAAGGATCATTAATGATTCAATAATAATGTATTTTCTTCATAATTATGCAATGACAAAATGAATTTAGTAAAAAAAAAACAACTTACGTTACACTTTGTGGTCAGGTAGGGTTGCATGGTCATGGCATGTTTGACCATTAGTTGGGCCCTGATCTTGCTGAACAAGTACAAGGTGGTGATGCACGCCACTAACCGCTGGGAGTTTACACCTTTGTTCTCTACAGAGAGGGTAAAAAATTACAGTTAAGTTCTGTGCTATGTTTTAATCCTATACCATACTATAAAGGACTCAAGTAGAAAGTACAATAATTTAAAACCTGCATACCTGCAAGAGACTCCTCGTATTTGAGGATGTGCTCGACCAGATTGTCAACTAGCTGAACACAGGCCTTTTTGGCTGGCTTATACGATGCATCCTCTTCAGACTTGAGAAGCTAGAGCAGGAGTGAAAAAGTTTGTTTTAAAAAAAGGCTTATATTGATATATTCCCCTCCAGAAGAGGCTCCAACATTAAATCATATACTTACATTCTGAAGAAGTTGCTCAAACCAGTCATAGCCGGTGTCTCGACACGCTGCAACCTACAGAGGTACAGAGGGAGGGTTGATCAGAGATTTTGATGGTTTGAGATTTTTACAACAACAAACTGGTAAGTGAGTTTAACCTACCACATCAGTGATGTTGAGGATTTTTCTGGTCATGGTCTCTTTGTCGTGGGCTGGAGTTGGAGTAAACCACAACTTCTGGAATGTCTCATTCACCAATTTCTATAAAGAACACAAGGTCGTGTGTCATTAGTGTGGATCTACACTTTGTACAAATCTGTCAGACTCAAAGTTTATGTGATGAATATGTTGAGAGAATGGAAGTCACATCTCAAAACAAATAAAATTGTGAAGAGACAAAAGGTGCAGCTGATCCGTACCTTGATACCTTCCTCATCATTGACCCTGCGGATCATCCTCACGCACATCTCAGTAATCTTACTGAAGGTTGGCTGCTCCAGACAGATGTCTCTGAGGATCTTGATCACCCGTTTTCTTACGCTGATACCAGTGTCCTGTAGATCAAAACGAATTCAAATCATGAAGGCTTTACAATGTTCATCATGCAGCACATCAAAACCAAGGTTTTTATTTACAAAAGAAACGTCTGCATAGGGTGCAATGACATTTCTCTGCCAATAGGTGGCAGTATGAGACCGTAATGAAGAGTGAACTTCTCATGAACCCTCCTGAACATTTCCATGACAACAGGCACAACAATTTCAATGTGTTCATTTCTCAGATGCTGAGTACAAAGCATGTGTGTTGGACTGCATTTTAACATCGATAACTTATATTACCACGGCCATCACAATGATCTGTGTTCATTCTAGACTGCTTGCTGCTATTAAACTGTCTCCTTATTTAATTTAAGTATTTCAAATCATGTCAACGCTAACTCGACACATCCAAAAATCCACCGTTTTAAGCAACTTTTCTTCAAACTCAATCCCTGCAGCGCTTTTCCATGTGAACTCAGGGACGAGGGAAAAAAAAATAGCATTACTGCTCCAATAAAAGAAGTGCATTAGCATATGTGTTAAACAGGTGCACGCAACAGCAGCTCAATTTCCACAGTAGCTTTTAATGTGAACCGTTTACAAAGAATGGGGGTTAAAGGGTTTTAAAGTGTAAAACTCTGAAAACATATAATGGTGACAGTCTTAAAAGGTGAACAATGAATGGACCACAATTCAAAAGATGCCTCACCAAAAAGCTTTTTTTTTTTTTTTGAGATATTAACAACAGAGACGTCAAGTGGTTTTGGGCCATAACGATCACTAGTCAGTGCTCAGTATGATGGTTAAGATCACAACACAATAGTGGAGTGCGAGGACAATTTCAACGCATTCACAAACTGGTCAGAAGCGGCAGGGTATGTAAACAATATGAGACAATGAGCCCAACATGCATACAACTGTGCACTGAACTGACACATGAATAAATCAACACTGTGATGACACAGCATAGTGTAATTCCACTGCACACAAGGCTCATCCATTGATGTACAGTTCATATGGCAATTGTAAGACCTCACAACACAATGAGTCCAACGGGCCAACTTACCAGTATCCTCTCTATGAGCATGTCATAGTACTGCTCAGTGAGCTGAGGTCTGCTGAGCACAAATCTGCCCAGCAGCTCTACAGCCGCCTCTCTCACACTGGTGGAGTTGTCCATCAACCGACCATGGACGCCACGCTGCATGTCAGACTGTAGAGGTGGAGAAGAAAGTGTCAGTGCAAGGCACGGGGGATAAAAAGGACTACAAGAAAAAATGTCTTTGCAAACACAGATCTTAACGTACCCTTGCCAGTATGCTGGGGTCCACAGCCACAACCTCAGACAAACATTTCATGGCTTTAGTCCTCACAGCGATGGCGCTTTCCCCAAGGACTCGCAAGATCTATTAAAAAGAACAAATACGTCAGGCTATGATTTCACAAACCGATCTTTTTTTCAATTCAACAGTTTTCAAAACAAAAGCAAACCTGATATCAAAAGTATCACCAACTTTTTCGATTATTTTATGTAGCTATTGTGGTTCATTAAAAAGACAAAGATCAATAGGAAGGAAACAATATTCAAATCTTACCTGTGTTAAATAAATATCAAAGCTCTGGGCGAACGGCCTCATGGAGGCCAAATAACGCACGATCAGACAGGAGTCCTCATAGTCCACAGTGTCAGAGTTCATTCTGGAGAGAAGCACAAAAGAGAAGAGTACGTCATTGGATCATACAGTCATACAACTGGCAGTGAGGCTGTAACTGACCGGATTGAAGAGTTTAAACAGTGAAATCATGACTGGCAGGAATAATCAAATAACTTTTTCTTATAAGAGCGACATGGAGTACATCCTTACTTCAGTGTGGCAAAATGAGCCGGCGTGGTCTTGATGATGTTGCGCAGGAACTTCTTGCGTTTCTCGGCACGCTGCATAATTTCGCCGGTGGTCTCAATCTCCTTGGCGTGTTGCGGTCCGTCCGATGAGTCCTCATCTTTCGGATTCTGGTTCCGCATGGACTTCTCGGCCTCTGTGGTGGCGTCCCGGAACCACTGGGCAACGTAGAACTTTCTAGCAAACTAAAGGCAAAGAGAATGTCTCGGTATCAGATTTAGCTGATTCAAAGAATCTAATTATCTCTTTAGACGAAGAAATCAATGAAACATTTTCATTAACACATAGAAAGTGACAGCATAAGACTATATTATTATGTGTGTGCTCTTAGTGTTACTGACTGCATTGTTGAGTAACTTGAGCAGATTACAGCTACAATTATGGTTTACACATTTTAGTGAATCTTTCTGCCTTCATATGTTTCCTGTAGCAAGGTGCTTCCTTGTGGCTTAATAGCCCCTTTAAACTAAAACTAAAAGCCAACATGTGATCAGAACATGCACATAGATTTCAGACCTAAAGCTCAGACAGTGTTTGAAGTCACCACTTGCACAGTCAGTCTAATGTAAACCCACCACCAGTGAGGCATCTGTCTCAGCATTATCTTCCAAGTAGTCCAGTAGAGCCTTCTGCAGCTGCTGGGTCTCATCAGTACCTGGAGACTATATAACGAGAGAGAAAGCTCACAAAATATGCCACATATGCCAATCCACACGAAATAGAAACTAAAACTAACACACGCGTTCTGCTTGTTATTTTTTGTCACTATGAACCTCATCTTATACGTTCATCAAACGTGAAGTTACTCTTTTACCTGTTGTAGGATACGATCAATGGATCTCTGGTCCATCTTGCTGGTGACTGCGTCCTTCCTCAGACGGGCAGCCACTGTGCCCAGGTAGTCTAGAGATGCAACTCTCAGAGCCATCTCTGTCTGCTTATTACTGAACTGGTGTACCTGATGGAAGCAGAGCAGAGAGAGATGTGTTAGCAAGAGACAAACTGTTGTGACACAGTCTGAATACTAGTTATTCTGTTGATGGCAAACCTCTGAACAAGTAGAAATGTCTTGAGGATCACCAATACTTAAAATGCAAAGAATACAATCAGAGGATGTCTTTCCACATAATGAGCTGCAACCTTTTAAGTTCATGTCTCAGTCCTCTGCTATTAATCTGGACCATCTGTCCCTGGAAATCTTAAAAAACAGTTGAATCTGCGGCCTGAAGAAAGACTCGTACTAACCAGTAGTCTACCAAGCAGACTGAGCAGAAGCTCTGCAGCTGGCCACTCTGGTTTGTTGACTGTTGAAAGCAGGTCCTGGACAAAGTTCTCAAACAATGGCCGGTAATCTTCTTCTCCCTGCTTACTGCCGCATCTGAGGGAGGAGAAAGACAAAGAACGTGGCAGAGGAGGACAAGGGTTAAAAAACGGGGACAAAGTGAGAGAGGATTAATGGGAGCAATCGTGAATGAAGCAACCAGAAAATTAACCAAAAAAGTGTAACAAGTCGGCAGTGCTCGTCTACTTGACAGGCTTAGAGTAATGTTTTGATAAGTAGGTCCATAAATTATTTGTATCTCATGTATTACCAGTATGCACATGGGAAACATGCACACCTCAACAATGGTGGTGATTTGATTTTTGATATGTATTTCTGCTGACAACAGAGGGCATAACAAACACTGGCAGTAATGCACAAGACAGGTCTAAGAAAAAAAGTAGTTCTTCTTCAGAACCGGTTTCAACTGTACATGTTGCTAAATACTTAATGTGATGGTACAACTTTAGTACAATGAAACTGTGTAATCACAAAGTACTCCGTATATTTCAGTCAGTATAAAATTGAATGGTAATTACTTTTTGAGGAAGACTGAGAGGAAGTTTTGTGCTGTTCTCATTGCCGTCTCATATGAGTTGGTTATCAACACATCTTGATCCACCTAAAAAAAAAGGAAGAGAAAAAAAAAACTTGTGAGGAAGTCTGAATGTGTGCATTTGAATAAATGATATATTTGCCTGCTTGTGTTTTGGTTTTGTGCGTTCACTTGCTCTCCTACCTTGTCGCACTCTTCGAAAGTGTCCTTGTCATTGGGGAGATGGACCACACACTGGATCAGCTGCAGCACCAGAGCGGTCACCATTTGGATGTACATCGGCTCTCCATCCTTGTCTGAGCTGTTCAGCCTGAGGACGCACGAGGTCAGGTTACAAGGTAAGTTACGATTATGAGTAACATCCAGGAAAATAATGGACTTTGTCAGTTAGGGAACACACTTTTACACTGGGAAATCTTCACGTCTACTATTATTTAGCTACACTGATGGCCGGACAACAATCAGGCTTCTCATTTGATGCCTTATCCTCGTAATTCAATTTGAATGCTTATAAAACAAATTACCTGAAATTCCTGAGGGAGCGTTTGCTGGTGGGCAGTCTGGCCAAAGACGTAAAGATCTCCTCCAAGATCAGCTGCCGATGCTTCTCATAACGTGAGAACACCTGGAGACGGGAAGAAGTCAAGTGGTTAATCTCTACTTTCAGTTTTGTAGAACAGCAAAAACACACACGAGGATAAAACACCAGTGGATGTACACAGAAGTCAGAAGGAAGCGCTTAATGTAGTATAAAGTGAGAGAGAAAAACAGAGACTTACTGCTGTAACTAGTTTAATGGCACACAGCTGCAGCTCACTGACATTCTCCACAAAGAATGGGGTGATTCCCATGGAGGAAACCTGGGAGGAAAAAAAAAGGGAATGGCATGAATCATCAACGTGTTCGCAGAGCAGGTTTTGTGGTGATAAACTGCAGTCTAACCACTGCAAGTGCTTTTTGTTTTTACCTGGAGGATGGTGGTGTCTGTGAGTAGTTGAATCTCTAGGAGCTCGGAGATGTTGCTGACAATGTCGCACACTTTGTTGTACAACATGATGATCACACGTTGCTTGTGCGTGGAGCATTTCGCACGCTTTGCCTTTGAGCTCAACAGGCCACCTGGACACACAAGATAAATCAAGTTCAAAATCTTTTGCTTATGATCATGAACCATGACTTCACATTCTAAGAAACATATTCCCTTTTCTGTTTTTGATAAAGAGAAATAAATCACATCAACGCTGAGCAAGCTCTTGAGTTAAACTCCTTAAAGAATATACACCCACGCAGGTAGAGTCCACAAAGTCAGTAAAAGAGAAAAATGTATTTTCAAGTGATAACCCTGTAATTTCCAAAACATCACAGATCAATTGCAGGCCCAGGCTCATTTACACATAAAATAATTCAATGACATGAAGCGCTATCTTCCTATCCTCACCTCCATGTGGGTCCACCCTGTAGACTGGGTCGTACTGTGGATACAGTGTGTTCTGAAGATGAAACTTGGTGTATTGTAGCACCCGCTCTATGACGTCTTCTATGTAGACAGCCTTCGGCATGTGCGTCGAGGTCATGATGTTAAGAGCTGTCAGACAGGCGTCTGCTGACTTTGTGACTCTCTCCATTATCAGATCTCTCCAGAGTTTCTCCTCATCTTCAGCATCGTGGTCCTGAGGTCAGAAAAGAAACGAATCAAATAAATACAGTAATAAAGCACTGACTGGAGGGGAAATGTTTCTATTTGTTCTCACAAACAAATCTTTTGTAGCACTTTAACAATTAATTTCCTACTTTTGCTGCCAGTGACAGTTTCTTTTGATTTTTGTTCATGAACACTGTTTGGATTTCTGCTGTATAGCATCAGCAATAATCATGTTAGTTAAATACAACTGCAAAGTGTTTTTTTTTTTATATACAGAAAGAGGAAGGAAGGAGGCTCACATGGTTCATCAGGGTGGAGAGCTTGGCTCCATCCTGGATATTCTTTTCCAGTATGTTCAGCAGCTTCACCAGCTTGTCTGATGGGATCTACAACAACAGAGAGCATTATTTAGACCTGGATCTGAACACATCCACGACCAGTCCAACTAAAGGATTTATTAAAATACTATACAGTACCCTGCTGGAGATGCCCATGGCCTTAATCTTGGCGGACTCGCTGCCCAACTCGTTCAACTGGTGTTTACCAAGCAGCAATTCCTGAGGTATCTCATCATCATCTGCTGTTGGAAAACATAAAATAAAACATTAGATAAATACACAATAAAATACAGCGAGATTTGCTGGGTTTTGACTTTCAAAATGGACCACAGTGGTAGTCTGAAAGCCAATCAGCACTGATATTTACCCATGGTAGTGAAATCCACATCCTCCAGATTCTCCAGTATGTTGTCGATGCTCGCCAAGAACCTCTTGAACGTGGAAGAGTCCATCAGCTCCTCTTGGGTCAGCTTGGGTTCATATGCTTTCCGTTTCTTCTGCTTTTCCTTCATCTTCATTTTTCTGGCAACTGAGTCAGAGACATTTAAATTTAATTATTTTTGTGGTTTGTTTTGTTTTCATTGTGTGTGCCAGATACAAAACACTGTCATTATTTTAAGAAACGGTCTCTGTTTTCAAGGTTTCAATTTATGACATTAACCTGGCACTGACAAGTAAAATATTTTTCTTTAATGTTTTCTAGTCTATGATATCATGTCAGCTATCCATTTATTTTCCTGTATATGCACATAAGAACATTATTCCCCAATCTAATGTGACGTTAGATTTAACTGTGAACAAAGGAACTATTATCACTGTCACACACATTTTAAAAAGGAGACTGACCTTCACTCATGCTGGGTGGCGGTGAATCTTCCTCGGAGGAGTCTCTGTAGCGGCTCCCTGAGCCTCGTCGGCTGTCCCGGTTCCCGCTTTTCCGATGTTCTCCTGAGCCACGGCGCTCCCTTTCTTCAAAGTCCCAGGCCCTGTCTTTGTCTCGACGCTGACGTTTCCTTGCAGCTGTAGAAATTAGACATCAAGTAAAATCAGGTCGTAAAGTCTAAAAAAAAAAAAACTGTTGCATGAGAATAACCCTTCACAGCAGTAAACTGATATTCAGATCTAATAAAATTGAGTGTAAGAATGTTCACGAATCGTAATCTGAACAGGCTTCAAATCAAATCAAATCAAAGCAACAACTACCACAAGAATGGAATAATTCGACTCACACTCTCCATTTGCATCAAAGTCTTCATCCGAGCTGACTTCAGCATATTTGGGCTTCTCATTTACAGTGCTTCGTTTCCTCTTGTTCATCTTTACCCTTTCACACAGGGGCATGGTTGACTCAATCTCTGCCAGCAGCTCTGGAGGCAGCTCCTTCAAAACTGCCGGGTCCATACCGCCTGATAATTTGACAGTAACATTTTCAGGTTATTCAGAAAAAGATAATTCACTTTTTATTTGGAACGCGTGGGAAAACAATACAGAGGAGGAAATGTTGTGCAAGATGAGTTGAATGAAATGAGCAGCTCCACAGCTTCTAGTTCTTACTTTTGCCAGACTTTCCTGAGGAGATCCTGTTCTTTCCAGACTTGCTGTGCCGGATGATCCTCTGGATCTGGTCAACAGAGAGCTTTTTCAGAAGCACTACAGGTTTGGGCCTCTTCTCAAAGTCCTTCACCAAACCCAGCCTCTCCAGTTTAACCTTCGGTTGGCCCCACACTTGACTTTCAGTTGACCCGCTGCCGTCCTTATCGCGTTTGATCTAGGGGGAAAAAACAAAAAACAGAAAAAGGAGTCAGCAAAGCCCTCCGACTTTCAAGTTCAAACTTCAATAAAATTCACACACAAAGTTTTGGACAGAAAAACACAAGTTTTGTTTACAGAAAAGAAAAAAAATCATATAAAATGTAAACAATGATCAAACTGATTGACATAAGATTAGTGAATTTGATGTTAGTTTCCAGTATTGTTCTGATTACAAAGACTTAAAGGAATACTCCACCGTTTTCCCAACATTATGTCAATATCTTAAATTGTAAAAGTACTTGTAATTGCCAACACTGCCATGTCAGTACACAGGAAGCCACAAGGGGTGACAGGCCAAAACTGGAGATATTAGTTGTGGACGTTTCCACTAACAATACGTACATCACACAGAAAGAAACTCTGGTTGTGCCAACATTGACTTGTTACTGAGTTACAAGGCTAAGCTAGGTGCCTCGTAAAAACGATAAAGACTGACGAGCAGTGCAGAATAGACCCGTATCTCGCTGGTCAATGCTGGTTTGTTTTGCTAAAGGTGCTGACTGAGAAGTAGGGCTGAACGATGTTTCTGCTTTGAGATTGTGATGTAGAACATTAAATTATTCCTAGCTGGCTGGGGAAAAAAAGAATTAGTAAAGAGCGCCTGACTGACCAGCAAGCAAACATTGGCAAAGGTATTTTTTACTTTATAAATAAAACAAGCCTTCCTGTTTAGTAACAATTCAATCCATCAAGTCGTCACCTCAGCACTAATCATAAGCACACTGCTGTGGATTTAAATCCCTTTCAATTATATGCTGGAAATCGCACATTTATGAATACAATTTCCCATAATGTGATTCAATTCAATCAATTCCAGCACTGGGAAATCACAACGCCTTAGCCAACAGCAAACACATCGTGACGTCCTCACACTACAATGTTTAATCAAAACATTGCTTAGTCCTGCTGAGAAGAGCAGCGTGGAGTTCTCGTAACAAAAGACGATGATAGGAAAGCTTAATGTGGTTCCCTTTCATTGTATCTGACCGATGCTAGTAGCCTCATAAACGATCAGTTGGAGCTACTTTCCAACCTCAAAAGGCTGTGTAGCCAGTTTAGTTCTGCCAGGACGACTCTTGAGCATTACTACTGCAACTTCAAGTAAACAGCACCCGGACTTTTCAGGTAAGATTCCAGTAGACGTGTCATTCATTGCGGGTACGCTGTGTAGGTGATTGTCTACCAACTCTGATTGCAACGACTGACGGTGTAATGTTGTTTGCTTGGGTGCTAAATATGGCTACCATACAGTAGCTGCTAGCACAACAGCTGCTACCATGTTTTAAGTATTAGCTCAGCACACTTTACTGTGGTGTGTAAAGTGGCATGTAACTGGAACTGTGCCATGGCATGTGGCTGGTGGTTGCATTCACTGTGTTGACAATAGATTTTGTATGAACTAATAGAAGCCTGAGAGAAAGTTCACAATTCTGGGTCCAAATTTTACTGACAGTGAGTGCTTTCAGTAAACATTACACCACATGTTACTTAAGTAGTAACAGCAGTAGAGCATTTCTTTAAGCTACTAGCTTTTGATTACACACAGGACTAAAAACCAAAAAATAAATATTAAAAATAAATAAAACCAAACAACTGTTTCTACTTTTAACAGATGGTTAGGTGTGTTAATGTGTTAACAGAATTTTAAGACCAATCCCAGAAAACAAAAAAGCTTACAAATGGGAAAACAAACAAGAGTGAGCAGTGGTGTGATTTGGTTTTGTGAGATTGCAGGCAGTGACAGTTGAATGATTGGTAGGTGGGTAGATATTTGGTTTGGGTCGGCCCAGATCACCTTAGGGATCTGGAAGTTCTTCAGTGCGCCACTATGGCCTCCCAGGAGATGAGCAGGGAAAGAATCTGGAAGTTTAGCACCAGAAGCAGATGAGGCCGGTTTGGAACCATCTTGCCTATTGCTGCTCCGGCCAGGCTCTCCAGTGGAAGAAGCCCGGTAGCCAGACCTATCTCGGTCACTTCGGCAGCGAGAGTCAGGGGAACGTCGGTCTCGACCACCAGTCTCGCTCCGATGCCTCCTATCTCTGTCAGACTCTCTGTCCCTGTCTCGTCCATGTTCCCCTCGGTTTGATGACTTTGGCATGTCTCCCCGTCTGTCCGAGGACTTGTCATCGTGTCGGTGCTTTGACGACTCCCGACCCTCTCTCCTGCTGTCATGCTTATCGACCCTGTTCTTGATGACTTCCGGTCGACCATCAGGTTTCAACCGCAAAGCCGTGTCAGAACCCTCCACTGCAGCTTGCCCACTAGCTGGTTCTTCAGGCCAGCGTTGGGCCTCAAGGGCTGGAATAGGGGCAGCCAGACAGGGGTCGAGCTGGCCATCAGCTCGGCCAGCCTGCTGGAGGTCGATGCTCACCATGAGGGGAGGGCGGCTGGCACCGTTCCCAGCTGCGGTGGCCTCTTGCGGGGTCAGTTTGCCAGCATTGCCCCCTCCTGTTGATCCACTGCCTGGGGCACCTGTCGGGCCACCTGGTCCCCCTGCGCCTGGCTCCAGGGGAAAAGAGTCCTGTTTTCTCTTCTTCAGAGGCTTATCTGTAAAGAGAGAGACATGAAGATGAAACAACATACTCATAAAACCTCTTGAGTTTTACATTTCCAGAAATTTTATAGACACATGCTACACACCTTTATCTTGCACCTCCTTGGAGCACTTCTCACTAGCCGCCTCTCGTTCTATCCTTTCAATTTCAGCAAGAGCATCCAACTCTGCCTCATCGTAAGGCGAACTGGGAGGCTGGAGACCACTGGCACCACCGACTTGCTGGGAGATCAGCCGGGCTCCTAGATTTTGCTGGAGAACAGGCACCTGCTGAAAGCCCAGTTCTGCCTCCATGTTGTCAGAGTTCTGGTCCATGCCTTGCACAACCTCACCTAAAATGTAAACCGAAAAAAAAAAAAACACTTTACTTTTCCAGTAGTCCAAGGGTTCTGACTGACAAGATTTTAGATGTAAGCGCAGCATACCTTTTTTTTAGGGTAGTGAAAGGGATTATGTTTGAAACAACAACAACAACAACAAAAAAATGGGGATCCAGCTAAGACAGAGTAGATCCAAGCACTTACCTGGGGTATCGGACTCATTTGACTTGACCCTCGACAGCTTGAGGGTGAGTTTTGTAGAGTCCTTGTTTGGAGAGCTTACAATGTCGTACATATCTTTCTCCTCTTTTACCGCCGGGGTTTTCTTCCTTTGTTGTAGCTGCTGTTTCTGGTCAGGTCCTCCTTCCCTCGGTGAGGGTGCATAGGGAGGTGGTGACTGCAGAATCAGCGGGGGACGAGAGCCCGCTATGAGGGAGCAACACCAAATATAGAAAGAGGTTATCCCTCAAAGGTATGAACAAAGAAACTAAACCAGACACAGCACTGTGATGACAACAGACTGTTGTGTCTACGCGAGGTTTTCTATTCTAATAACGAGCAATACTATATAGGACAATGGCAACTATGGCTGCAAAGAAAATCACTGTGGCCTTTTATCGCCTCAAACTATTCTGTTGCTGTCAAATTCAGATTATGATTACTATGGAGCTGGAAGCTGCTCTTCCCTAAATGAAAAAAAGGGTAGGTTGGGTCAGTGTATTGTAGTGCCTCCCTTCCTCTTTCAGCATCCTTACGTTTGGGCGTTCCTTCACTCCCTGCTGGAGAGCAGCCAGACTGTGGAGATCTCAGAGGGAAAGAAGGATTCCTCATGGCGGAGTCACCATCCTGGACAACGTACAAACAAGACAGACATCAGTTAGAAGCTTCACTTTCAACCAAACATCTGCCCCCCCCCCAAAAACAACCATAACACAGTCCACAATGTATGTCCAGTTGTTACTAATTAATTACTAAATGCAGTGTGCGAGCCGGGTTCTTCTCCATTATGGTTGCACAGCTAACATGCAGACTGATTTCACATAGATGCTTTCCCACAATTAACTATAATTTTGATTTAATTTTATAGCAACCACTGCAACCAAACCGGCTTACTATGTGCACATTATTCAGCATGTCTTATAAAAGCATTTCCCCCGAATATCATTCTTTCTGCTGGGCATCCTATCGTAATGAGAAAAAAAAAAAAAAAAGATTCCACCTCAAGACCAGTGTCAATTAACAGTGTTAATTACCACAAAGCTATGTGGCTGGACAGGTTTTATTCAGAAATCCCTGTACCCAGTTGGTTAATATTACATAACAACACCTAAGAACTTAAGAATGACTTTTCTTCCCTTCAGCCTTAGGCACTTTGTGAAAGCCTGTGCTTGAATTCTTTCTAAATCTGGTTGTGCAGTCTATTAAACAACACATATTTATCATTTTAGCATTGTTTTCCATGTTTTTTCCCATCTGAACACTCAATGGTAGATGCTGACTGTTGCCTGGCTGTGGGACATTCATGGCTCACATTACAAATTGTTCAAACTTTGTGCAAAGAAGTTGTTTTAAAAGACAATTTTTCGTCACTGCAACTTTGCTATTCATTCATAATTTTTTGCCTTGTTTAAACTTACATCTTCTAGCATTCTCAGACTCAGTCATACCTCATTGCTCAGTCGGTGTACAATGTTCAGGTAGTCCTCAGTGCCGTGTCTGTCTGAGTGGTGGTTGGCAGCATTACCCATCTGCCCCGATACTTTGCCCTCATGGATATTTCGAATCCCACCAGGGACCATGGGACTGGTCACAGACACTGCCAGACAAAAGATTAAGACGATCCATTAGTGAAGTGATTACAACACTGTTGATTGTGATAGAAAAAAAAAACATGCTCTCTTATAAATCAGGGATATATTTTAGGTTCAACTGCTTAAATGGTGGTGAGAAGTTAAATGAGACTCAGCAACATGTAAAGTGAATCACTAAAGTTTCTACCACTGTACAGGTCAGTTATTTTGGCTGCCACCTATTATCTTCTTTGGGAAGCAGATATTTGTAAATCACATGACTGCAATAAACCTGTTCCTCCTGTTACTGAACAGATATTTTAACCAGTGAACTGGGAGGGGATACTTTAATGCACCAGAGGAGGCACTCCAAAGCGAAGCATCAACATTTCAACTTGTACGAGCCATAATTACTGCGTCTTCTGTCCATGTTTGGAAAAAAAAATTTCTAGCTCAAATTCTTGCCCATTACATAAATCCACAACAAACTTAAAAAAAGTTATCAAACATTAGCTGCAATTTGCTGCTCTGCAATTTCTTCTTAGATATTTGCCAACACATACAACAATGAAGATAAGCCAATATTGACTGATAATATCGACCTTACTGAACACTGTGAGAAAGTCATGAAATAGTCACGCTGGCCGACTAAATCTAATTATTTAAAATTAAACTTTTCTATTTCATTTGAACGTATTTTATCATATCCTTACTTAAACAGATTTATATTGTTTAGGACTTCCCTGTTTTGATGTATGGAACAGCATGTGGCTTTGAAAAAAACAGGCAACAAGGGGCAATTTTACTGTGTAGCAACTGAAGGTAGGAAGTGTTATATTCATATAAACAAATGCTTAATTAAGAAGGGACAGAATTGTGTCCATTAAATTTAAACATACAAATCTATGAAATCATATCAAAGCACAGATCTCGTCAGCCTTCATACACCTTTACAATAAGATGATAAGGAAACTTTACAATACACCAACAAACCCTGAACTTTTAAAGTACACTTCACTCTAATTGTCTAATGATATGTTGACATGTTAACCTCACAATGAAACATATGCATCGTGTGCATCAGCAACAACACACACACACAAAAGCAAGGAAGCACTAATCCATATTTCAGCAAAGACCTCTGTCCACTCATGCATGCACACACACACACACACACACACTCTCACCTTGTTGTATCTGTTGGTGTTGGTTATAGCTGGGTGGTTGTTGGTGGGGATACGGCTGTATGTAACCAGTGGCAGGGCTCTGTGGAGTGTAAGGGCTCGGTACTGGACTGTTCTGCTGGCCCATATACCGACTACTGGAACCAGTCTGGGGCGACACAAACCGGCTGGACAAAGTGGAATAGGGTGAGAACAGGGAGAACGAACGTGAGCAAGCAAGATGAGAGAAGTTGAACAATTAAAAGTAGACTAAATAACATTGTATAACTGAAAGACAATATCTTCGTAATATTTTTCAATGAGTCTATGAATAAATACACACATCTAGCAAATCATCCATGAAACTAGATAATATTGTTAAACTAAATATTTCATGTATATGAATTTAAAACAGGAGACTCAATTTTCAGCTCAGTTTTGGCTCACCTTGGTGGATTGGGAGAAATTGCAGCCGGCTGGAAGTTTGCCGACTGGGCAGGGCTATGCATGGAATTTTGGGTGATCTTGTACGGCGGTACCATTGCCTGCTGCATTACATCTGTTCAGACATTTAAAAAAAACAAACAAACAAACAGTATATTAGTTTACAAATATCAACGTGAGGCGCGTCTTTACGGTTGTATGTTTTCATGCCATAATGTGCGACAGGTATGCATCTCCGTACTTTTCTCCCTGAAGATGCCAGGGTTCCTGGCCAGCATGGTCTGCAGTAGCACTGGAGCATCTCCCTCTGGCTCATCGCTACCCAGGTTGTCCTTCAGCTCTCTGAAAACACACACAAAGACGACACGTTATTAAAAAAAAAATGAGAACAAGATAAAAAGGTAGCACACTGACACACACGTGGAAATGGACAATATTGAATCATGTTTAAAATCTACACGTGTATGAACCCAAACATGTATTGACTGCATGTAATGAAATACACATATAACTAATTTACTAATAATATATACAGCATATGAATCAGGATTGGGAGATTTGACAGTTTTGCAAATCTACAAAAGCAGTTATAACTTTAATATCTTTGGTTTTATTAGTCATGTATGTTTGGATTAATATGACTCAATACAATAGAAATAACTTAGCAGGTACCAAGCTTTTTATTTGGAGCAGCTTGTTGAACACAGTGACATAAACACAAAGATGATACAGGAGAGCTAAACAGGGAATAGAGTCTTAATAATAATGATAGACAAAGAGCAATAAAGCATACACCAACAATGACAATGGTTAAAAATCTACAGAGTATATAGTACTTGGAGGAATAGTGGACTAATAGCAGTAATAGCACTTCATTTAATTGTCTGCCCTCAAACAAAAGTGACACTTTTAAAGTTAGACACCGAGTTAACAGCTCTTCACTTTTCAACATGTCGTACTTGCATCTAAATTGCCTGCAGGTAAAGCTTTAACATTTATTCTCAGCTGTGAAGTCTTCTGTGTCTTTATCTCATTAAAAATGAATCTTTTTATATTTCAATTAGTGAAAAAAATCAGCAACATCTGAATCTGCATAAGTCAACAATGGCATCATGTTTTTTGAGACAGTCATCTATTTTCAGGCATGTGCATGGGGGGTCTCTCTCTCTCTGTTTTGCCAGATATACGGTTTCACTTAAACACTCACATGTGCTCTGTGGAGACCTGGTTGAGGCCATGGGCTAGCTGGGAGGCCAAATTCTCGTCCCGACAGCCCAGTAGGCAGGTAACTTCCTCCGCGATCCTCCCATTATATAGGAGGCTCTTAGTGGTGGTGGCCGGGAGAGGGGAAGGGAGGGGCAGCTGGTTCAACACTGAGACGAGAGAGAGAGAGAGAGAGAGAGAGATGATGGAGAGGACAGAGGTCAGAAGGTAAAGAAATAAAGACGAGAGACGGGCAGGATGAGAAACAAGCGTGACAGGACAAGTGATTGTAGAGAAGTACAGAACAGACGACAAGGCAAGAGACAGAATGTGCAATCATAATTTCAAACTTACATCTGTTCAGACAAAATATTTCAGCATTGAGTTAAACAGTGGAAAAGAAAAACAGGGAAAAGAAAACTGCGACAGTGTGCTTGGAACAACGTCGCGTGTCACTCACAGTCTGTGAGGCTAGCGATCCCAGCGAGAGTGGTGATGGGAACATGAGGCATATCCCCATTCATGCTGAAGGTGAGGGTGGGGGAGTGTGTTGATACACAGGTAGATCAGGGGGTCGATGGACGACACCCGTCCTCACATCTCCTGACACCTGCGGGAGACCAACATTAGTCAGGAACAGTTTTCAACGATGAAACACAGCATGAGTGTTGGAAAGTTGAAATGAGTGTAAGATTTGAGTAGGAGGCAGTGAAAAAAGGGGATAAACAAATGAATCAAAATTATAAAACAATTGATATTATTCAGGCATGGTAATCAAATGTACAGTGAATGAAGAAGCTGTACGTACGACTACGACTACATCTGCCCTGATGCTGACATTGTTTCGTGAGGGGGAAATGGTGCCTGCCGCTTCTCTACACCACAAATGAATGTCTCTTATTAGATGTTGTCAATCTAAAGAAACTGCCATGTCCTTTTCTGTATATTTAAGGATGACATCAAGCATAATATCTATCTATGTTACTGATACATGAGGAGGAATCCTCTCTGCACTCTGCTTGGTATGCAAGGACACAGCTTCGACAATATCATGCTCTTACTCGAGTAACGTTCAACACAATCAAACTCACAGAGGATCGTATGATTACAAGCTGCACGCAGCAACAAATCGACAGTTATCTTTAAATGCCGGTGATTTTTGATGCACCTTGTAGAGTAAGCCACAGTTCAGCCACAGTATACGGACTGGTGCATACCATGAGTCATTTAAATGTCATGTCAGATTACTTAGACTTCCCTAAAAGCAGGTGTGAACATCTACATCAGGGCAGCTACCAGAAAAATTTAAACCAATGCAATCTCTGCAGGGGAAATATATTTTACAACACCTGGAAACACAATATTAACATTATTTCATTTAAATGTTTGGCTTATTTGTTTAAACAAACAAACATGCTGCATACAATTTTTAAAATAATATACAGCTTCAGTGATAATATATTCCAGTAAACAGGCCTGGACTTTGTGGTAATACAGTTTTCTCACCAGTTCTTGACTGACTGGATTTCACTTAGATACACATAATATCACCAGCCCTGTGAAACTGAATAAGCAGTCAACTCGTGTAAATCTTTGCCCATTCCCTTTCACAGGGCTCTCCGCTCACAGGTTAGTATGATAGATCTACACAAATTGGGCCCCTACGTAGCACTTAATTTGTCTTAAATCCCTCCGCTTGTTAGGTGTCCTTGACCTCTCAAGCAAGACAGTGCAGGAAGTCAAGCTTCCAGCCAGCTGCGCTTTTCTGAATATCTATACGCAGCCCACACTTCAGGGAGAAACCTGACTGCTACAATAAGCCAAAGGAAGGTCAGAACAGTGCTCTTGTTGTCTACAAGTCCACACCTTACAACATTACGATGAACTTGTTTACATATTACAGACATCAAAATGAAAAGACACAGATCACATGCACGAGCCAAAATCCCTACAAACGAGTTATTAACATCCTCGGTCGACGGGATTAAGAACAAGCAGGCACCGTTATTAATAATAGTATAGACAAGTCAGTGAAATGACAAATGACTCATGCCATTATAGTGATACCTTTTTGAAGAATTCTGTGCAGTCTCGGGTGGACTCACTGACATTTCAGATAAAAAGTCCTACTCCTTATATCTGTTGAAAGAGAACATGGCCCTGCATCAGACTGAGCACATAAAACTGCATTTTATTCCTCCTGGAGAAGAAGTTATGTCTGCAAGACTTACAACTAAACAGCAAATGGAGCACACAATGATATGCAATGCAATTACTACTGCACGAACATCAGACTTTTAAAAGGAAATGCAATATTTGTTTAGCAACTTCTGCTGGATGCTGATGCCATGCAAATCTCTCTAAACACAACGATGCAACCAGAGCGACGTGTGCAAGCCGATCTTTGAGGTCAGATGATAAATAACGTGAAACAGATTCTGTTTGGATCAACAGATGGATGGTTGTAAACATTACATTAGCTGGCCGTAACGTTAGCATGCTCGGTCTATGTGCTCTTCTTCTGTACGCAGGGGCTTGGCTGACAGCTGTGAGACTGACAGGCAGGA
This sequence comes from Argyrosomus regius, assembly GCA_946959425.1. Lineage (NCBI taxonomy): Eukaryota > Metazoa > Chordata > Actinopteri > Sciaenidae > Argyrosomus > Argyrosomus regius. The sequence goes on from OX336890.1 coordinate 10,820,919, forward strand.
GGCAGCACAAAGGAACAGATGCACTGTGATGGTGGCGGCAGTAGTGGGGGGCTGCATCCTCCAGTAGCAAACAGCCGCCGTACGCTTTCTGCACACAGGCTAACTACAGAAAGCATAGCAAACTGTATTTGTTGTGAACAAGAAGCGGAAAATAACCACCATGCGATCCCTCCAACAGCATTAACCTGTTTTGCAAAACTCTGAGAGTAAAAGTAACTACAGCTAAGGCAACGGAGCGTGTGCTCAGTCAAAACATTTCAAAACAGGGATAGCAACCAAAACCACCATTAGCTCTCTGCCAGAGGCTGCAGCAAACTAAAGCACGTAAACGTTAGGAGTCAAATAACACAAAATAACCACAACACAACAACTACCTAACGTGTAGTTTACGTTAGCATCAATTTAACTGTTTATCTTAGTTAGCCGAATTGCAAAGCTTGCAGCCCGCTACTTGCGAACAAAACCCAACAACGTTACGTTACACCGCTAAAAGAAGTTGACTGCCTGGATCTTTCGAGCTAACCGCCAAAGCTACTGTTACAACTGACGATAACGGCTAATATTACTGTACGATGCGCCTAACGTCTGCTAACAACAATAGTCGTGTTTTAAATAGCGAGCTAGTTATGCTAACTAGCTCTTAACTGTTGTTGGTTAGCTTCTAACGTTGCTCCCCGTTCAAATAAAGGGGACGGCAATTCAAATAATACAAGGAAGCGCTAATCGGGGGTTAATTAATGTTAAGTCAAATTGGGGGAAAATGCGATGTGGTTAAGTGTGAGTAGATGTAAAGGCAACGGCCAACGGCACGGGCACTAATTCCGTGGCAACGGCCCAATCCTCGGGCTCGACAAATGACATCCAGTTGAGGCCGTGCGCCTTTGGTGGAGCAAAAACACACCTAGCTAGCTCGGCTGGCTAGTTCGCTAGCTTCCGTTACCCTCCCGGTCAACGATTAACGACGCCGTAGGTGGTCTCGCAGCAGAACATTTATTTGTGTTATTGTTAATAAACGCGATTTAAAAAAAAGTTTGGTTCGTAAAGATAGATGGGTGCTAATATTTACCTTCGGATGTTGCGTTCAAAGGGAGGGGAATGTTTTAGCTTGGTTTGTGTCCGTGTCCGTATCTCTAGCTCCCCCTTTCTTCTCTCTCGCAGCTCCTCCAGAAGGAACTCGATTGGCTTGCCAGCTAGCTGGTGAGCTAGCTTGCTTAGCTATCAACAATAATCCGGGTCGGACTGATTCGTTCTTCTTCCGTCACTCAAGGGTGAATGTTTCGGCGTACATTCATGGGGAAACATTCGTTCTTCGGAGTTTCAGTCGGTCCGCGCCGACGTAAACAATGAGTGCAGCCAATTTCGACAGTAAATGAGAAATATGACGATTGTTGCGATCATCGAGAGGCTCTCCTCTCGTAGAACAAAATGCCGACCGGAAGTTCTGCCGTCTGACTGACCAAAGATCTCAGGAGTGACTCCCTCCATCGGCGCCAAACAAAATGCCATGCAAGGTGTCGTGTTTGAGCCGCTAGGCGGCGCTGTAACACAACTTTACCTCCTCCGGGTCCTCGGTAAGCGCCAAAACTGTGCACACTCAAAACTATTTTTTTGGCCAGTTGGCCATGGTTTTAATATAAATAAACTAACAAACTCAATGTGAAGCAAGTAATAAGATTTATGTAATAGTACTAATAAACTCAAAATGACTGCATTCATTTTCACTGTTGGGTTTGGGCAAACAAATTGGCTTTATTAATATTGAATGCATAAAACTGGTTACTACTGTGTAGTGGAAGCACATTGAGTTTATTAGTACTATTACATAAATCTTATTACTTGCTTCACATTAAGTTTATTAGTTAATTTATATTAAACCTATGTAATTCAAATGGATGGAAATTTTCTATGTAATTGAAATACATCAGTCTTAAATTTTGGCCATTTGAGTGTAGTTCAAGTTTCAGGTTTATTTATCATATGCAGGTTAACACAGGTTCAACAATACAATTGTTATTTTTTATTATTATTTATACTTTCTTACTGTATACATCATGTACATAGTGTTCTCTATGCCATCACCTATACTGCACATTCATGCCTATAATGTATAGTCACATCTAGCTGTTTATTTTTGTATATACGTTTTTCACATGCACTATATAATGTGTTCATACTGTACATAATTACACCTAATTCCTTTTTTTAAAACCTGTAATTACTGTCCATGCTGCTTATACTGTATATTCTATAATATATTCATATACTGTATATGTCCTATAACATATTAATATTTATACCTGCACTATATTTATATATCCTGTTCATAAGTACATACTTCTGGACTTCTGGTTTGATGCTAAACTGCATTTTGTTGTCAAAGTACTTGTTACTCTGTGCAATGACAATAAAGTTCAATCTAATCTAATCGACAATGAAATGTGTTGGATAAGAGGAACCGGTCAGTGTGTTACAAGAATAGAAATAAGCTGAGAAGTAAAATACAATACTATAAAAATTATGATGAATGTAGTTAAAAAAAATACCTACATAAAATACAAAATACTAAAACAGAATATGAGAAAAGTATAAATATGTGTATAATACAAAAACACTCAGAATAGAATATGAAATATATGTTTGAATCTTCTATACACTGTACAAGTTGTGACGACTATATTCAAGTATTACTGTATAAATAGATATGAACATACTATATAAATAGGATATGTTACACTATAGAAAAATACTGATTGTAAGAGTAAAGTGACATGGGTGTTTTACAAAGTATTGCACAAAGAAATATCCAGCCTGGTACAGTGGCAGAACAGTCTTGTAGTTGGATAAGTCTGGTTATGTGTTCAAAAGTCTGATGGCCTGATGCCAGGATGGTTCAGGATGGTTCAGGATGGATCTTGCATGTTCTCCGCGTGTCTGCATGGGTTCTCTCTGGGTACTCTGGCTTCCTCCCACAGTCCAAAGACATGCAGTTAATAGGTTAATTGATGAGACTGCCCATAGGTGTGAATGCGAGCGTGAATGGTTGTTTGTCGAGCTGGCAACTTGTCCAGGGTGTACAGGTCTCCCCCAAAGTCACCCTGACCCAATAAGAGATAGATATTAGGCCTATGTGTGCTCTGGTGGAAGACACACTCAGATCTTTTTCCTAAAGTAAAGTAGTAATATATTAATATTTAAAGAATACTCAGTTGCAAATAAAAGTGTATTATTAGCAACAAACGTACTCATTTTGCAGAATGACCCCTTTCAGAGTGTTACTGTATTATTGGATTAACATACATGAACAAGCAGTATTTTACTGTTGTGGCAGGTTAAGTTGAAGCTGTAATCTATAAATCTAAAAGAATGCATACTATTTTAATCATATGTTTGGTCAACAAAATCTTAATCGTAACTGAGATTAAAGCACAATATGAAATGTAGCGGAGTAGAAATATACAGAAAAAATCGTAACAGGCTATTGAAATAAATAAGAGTACCATAAAACTTTATTGAACTTTAATTTTAAAGCAAATTTTCTTACTTTGTATGCATGTGTCTCTTATCTGGATGGGTTCATATCACATAAATAAATATAATTTCCATCTTTATGTCAGGGCACTTTTCAGATCTCCTGTGGTATAGAGTTTAAAATTAAATTTAAGGGTCAGATGAGACTAGTACATGCAAGTACATTGATTAAATGTTTCACCATGTGCTATGAGAAGGGCAAATTGTGTTTATGTGTAAAATCTGACATTAATTTGTATAATTCAAAATAGATATCATGACTATTCAGGATTATTGCATGTTACAAATTGCACTTGCCAAATTTGCCAAAAAATTACTTTTTCAGGCAGTACAACGCAAAATGTTTTGGAGCTCAAATCAATGTCTGACCTCAAGGTGTCAGCATTGGCATTTAAAATAAATTAAATAGGATATTCATTTTGAGAGATAATATTGTGTGTGATAGACAGGCAATAGCTTAAAGGAAGAAGCAGATAAGCGTTCCTGGTTTGAAGTATCAATTCCAGCGAGGAAAGTCAGAGTTGGTGGAGGAATATGAGAATTGCTCTGCCCTCCAGCACCAACAACCATGTCATTACCTTACGAAGATACTGTGTACATTCACAAAGCTGTTCAGTATCTGTACATCACAACCCTCCGGGCAGCCCTCAGGTTTGAATATAAGTAATTCCCAGAAAGCTACTTCCTAATGCCAACAAACAAACCAGTAAAACAAGGTTTTAAAACATGTCAAGACATCCACTTGTTACATATACAGTATATTCCCTAGAGGCTTAGAATTCACAGATCACATGGTCATAATAAAACAATACACAAACACTGATTTAATTTTTTTTTATTCAAAAAAATCCATGCAAGATAAAAGTACAACTTTGTCTGTGTTTGTGAGTGAGTCATATCAAGAGAGACACGAGCAACTGTAAACAAAGGAACTATTCCATTTCTTCAAGTCTGTAATGGGAATCATTTGGTCCTTTTAAATCAGCCAGTTTTGCATTTGTAAAAGGAACTAAAGGGATTGCTAGTTTGGTCGTTAGGTTTGAGAGAGCAGAGAGCACAGTTACATCATCTTTAGAGCAATCCTCAAGTAACGCTTTACAATGTAATTCTACAATTAATGTACACGTTTATCTACATATCTCTATACAAGTACAGTATATTCCAAAAGATCTTCTATACAAAGCAACTCCTATGTAAATGTTACATGTGTTATATATAGGCCAACTGAATTAGCTCAAATTAAAAACAAATACAGATTCAAGCTAGCTAAAATAAAAGATGGGGGATTAAGTGAACTCCATGACTTTACACCATGCATCCATATTAAATCAAATGAAATAAACTCTAGATTTAGTATCTAAGAAAGCTGAATTGAGAATAAACAAGATTTCAGTACCGTCTAGCAAAATGGAAATCGCACATCAATGACTACCATTTTTCTAATTTAGTATCAAACAAGTATGTCAGACTGACACTTAAATGTTTCAGTCAAATATGTTTTAGCTCTATGTCCATGTTAGAGGGCCTGTGTAAGGGACTGACTCACAATCAGCATTCAAATTATCCAAGTAAAATCATTACTATGTTCCAATTAAACAGTGTATACTGTATTATTTTGTAGGTTAGCGATTTATTTGGGTACAGGCAGGCATGATTTAATTAAAAAGAGAAATTTATATAGATTATATTTTGGTCCTTTTTTGGTTGTAATACAATGCCTTAAAATTATGATTTGATTCTCAGCAGAGCAAATTTAGTGTGATTTTGGTTTGTCACTTTTAATGATTGTAATGATTGGTTTGAGGGTTGGACAGTTGCCTAGATGTTCTGACAGCTTTGCCTAGGAAAAAAGTATGTGTGCCTTAAGGTAAATGACACCATTCATTCGTTCAGCTGAATCTGTACACCAAGTCATAGAAAATAAAGCCACATATCTGTACAGAAGTTTGTAAATAGACAGCCCTTTTTCCCCCAAAGTAGTTGGCCTGGTCACCCTAGTGTAGGTGCATGATATCCAACACTTTCCACATCCGTCTCCAGTTAGATTTCCACTACCTTTAAAATCACATTTTCCATATACAACAAGTCTCAAACAAAATAAAAGCAACAACCTTAAAGCCAAAAAAAAAAAGTCTGTGCAGGTATGGGCTGTAATCTGCTGCGGTGTTAGGACTCACAGCAACACTGGCCTCTAGTGGGTGAAATTAGTCATCACAGTTCTGAGAGGGGTTGAATATGGCATGCAGGCCACAGACCACCAGGCACTAAAGCAGTCCATTCTTAATAGTAAACAGCTGCCGTCCTATGCCGCAGATACGTATAGTACTCTTAGGAAGCATCCATCATAAAATCTTAGAAAAACAATGCAGCAGTGAACCACTTCAAGTGTACAGTGTGTCAGTAAAGCCCACACCACAACTCACACCTTAGAGGAACTCATCTTGGCTGAAATATTCTAGCTGTAGATACATTTAATTTGAGCCCTCTAATCTCTTGAGAGAAAGGTTTGCAAATTAAGAAGAGCTTAGCTGAGAATGTGGTCCAATGCAATGGTTTTCCTAAGAACGTGTGCAGCCTCTTGCATAACTCCTACATCTTGGTCTCGCTGTCAGGAGGCCTCTCGTTCTCATATTCATTCTCCTGGCAGATGAGCTGGTAAGGCTTCTTGTCTGCCTCCTCCACCACAGAGTTGCCGACCTCTGGGTCCTTTTTCTGTAACTCGTGGCGAGACAGGTGTTCCACTATGCCTGCACCAATGGAGTCTCCAAGGACATTAGTGGTGGTGCGCAATCGATCCCTGAGGAAACACAAAGAACAGGTGAGGACACTTTGTAGGTAGTGAATAGAGACAAGACAAAAAATACAATCCAAGACAAGAAAAAAGGCAAAACAAGATAAGAAAAAACAAAAAAAGACAAAACAAGACAGGACAAGGCAAGACTAAAGAAGACAAAAGTAGGAAATATTATACAACTGCATTGTAGGCACTGGAAATTAAATGCACCTGTGTGTCTGTAAATGTGAGTACATAAAAAAAATATCATTAAAAAACAGGAGGCATGTTTTAATCACTCCAAGCGATCTTCAACCACATGAAACACAGCCAGTAGATTGGAGGAAGTGGGGCGTTGTGGGAGCAGTGGGATTGGCTGCCAACTGAATAAAAACCAGATGGATTTAGACGTGGAATGTGAAGGGAGTGTCTCTGGAAGCTGTCCTTTAATCCAGTTGAGAGTGTACAGCAAACCAATTTAGTCCCTTTTAACCCCCTAAACCACCGTAAAACCCCCTCTGGCCCTTCAGTGAATAGTTTTATAAAGATATCATATGCCCAATACTTACAGGAACCAATCAACTGCAATGATGAGGGTGATGTCATCTGTGGGCAGGCCTACGGACGTTAAAACTATTACCATGGTGACCAGTCCTGCCTGAGGGATTCCAGCTGCTCCGATACTGGCTGCTGTGGCGGTGATGCTGATGGGGAAAAAAGTGCAAAAAAAGGGACATTTGAATTGTATAAAAATCATTCATTGCAGCAAAGCTATAACAGACATGTTCCAGCATTGATCTCCTCATCACTTCTTGGGAAGAGCATTGAGGAGGTTCGCCTAAGTTCATTCCCTTGGCAGAAATACGATCCCCCATCTGTCCCTAGTGAAACAGCAAGACTATTAGTTAGAAAGTCATCAAAGCTGTAACCTCTGGTTTTGAGACCTGGACATGTTTCACTCGGGTGAAGTAGCATTTCTTGCCATAATGAAAGACAAATGTAATAGAAATATTCTCTCTTGTTCATCCAAAAGTGATGCAACTGTTAGTTACTAAATCAAATCCATTTAAACTGCACAAAAAGACGCTGAATTTGATGTTACAACTATTGCAAAAAGCTGAAATACAAGAGTACTGTATATCACGTACCTGATGGTGAGAATCTGTCCAAAGTTGAGGTCATAATCATTGACCTGAGCGATAAAGATGGCTGCCAGGGCTTCATATAGAGCTGTGCCATCCATGTTTATGGTGGCGCCGACAGGGAGCACGAAACGGGTCACTCGCTTGTCCACCTTGTTGTTTTCCTCCAGGCATTTAAAAGTGATGGGCAATGTGGCAGAACTGAGAGATGGTAGTGGGAGAGCAAGGGTGACAGAAACAAAAAGAAAAAATCAACTTAGCCTGCAAGAGATCACATGATGTCACTAAACTGCTGTAAGTGCTTCAACACTGGCCAATAGATTAGGGCAAGCAATAAATCACACTGGTCAACGCTCATCATCTGCAGCATTCAGGGAGGCTGACTGTATATCAAAAACCATTCACTGCAAGCCAGCCATGATTTAAAATCTGCATAATATCCAAGGTTTGACTGGAATATAATTACATTTTCAGGGAAATTACTTGTGAAAATGATCCACTTCCTACTGAAACCGCATTTTATTCTGACTCATTATACTCTATTCAGTTAGCACAGCTAGAAACTTAAGGGATTAAGGGAAACTTAGTCCCACTGTTCTGTATTTTACTGTCTGTTTCTTATTATCTTTTGTGCCTGTTTCTTATTAGTTTTTGTTTGTATGCTCTCAGAACTGTTTCTCAGACAGTGAAGCAATGCACTTTAATTCCCCTGTACAATGACCTGTACCTTGACATTTCTTGTCAGTCTGTGAAATTTGGAATCCAATCACATACCTAGAGGATGTTCCCAGAGCAGTGATAAGTGCCTGCAAGATCCCAGCGATGAAAACGAAGGGATTCTTCCTGGTGACGGCGAAGTAGAGCGTTGGCAGGACAATGATGGCGTGGACAAGCAGGCCACAAATGACTGTAACTGTATACATTCCCAGTTGACCACCCATGACTGTAATGTCGTCCATCTCCACAATCTTACCAGCGATGAGGAACAGGATACCAATAGGGGCGTACCTGAGGATGGATGAGTGTTGTTGTGAATTTGTAATTGAAAGGTCACATATCTCCATCCATCAATCCATCCCTCCAAGTACTTACCACATGATTATGGCGACCAGCCTCATGATGGCTTCATTGAGACAGTCAAAGAAGTCCTTCAGAGGTTGTCCCTGTTCCCTCATGCTCCCAATGATCAGACCGAAGCATATGGAGAACACCACCAGGCCGAGAGCATTGATACCATTCACCTGCCCTGGCACTGGGATCATCTCCTCCCTGGTCATCTCCTGGCTATCATTGAGTGTGAATATCGTCTCATTCACTGTAATCGTCACATGGACTACTTTCTTGGCATACTGCGTCTTGAACTGTATTTAAAAAAAAGGAAGAGTTACATAGTGATTGAACCCTGCAGCTATAACATTTTATAAATACTTTTATTCAAGAATAACATTTTAGATTCAGGGTCATTGAAGATTGTAGTAAATATGTCTAAATTGTTGCATACGCAGAACACAGTGTGGTTTGTGCGCGCTTAAAATGTGTGGGAATAAGGAAATGAAAGTGGCACTGTGACAAGGGCCTCCATTAACATCTAGCAGGCATTTAAGAAAAGTGTCTGAAATGACTACAGTAAAACCCCTTCATGCAATCTTTATGTTCTATGAGGACAGATTGAGATAGTAGATCAAAATGACATCGGTTTTTATATTGATGGCAGATTTAGAATTAATTTCTCACGAGATGAAGTTTATTTCCAGTGTAACAGGGTTCTCTCAGTAAGTAGCTGAAGGTTCACAGGAATGACAATGGTAATATGAACATACAAAAGAAAAAACTTGTGGAAGTGAGACAATTAAGGAATAAAATATTTCATGCATTTGCAAGACAAGGAAAGAAGGAGTTACCTGTTTGGTGCAAGCCTCCACAAGGTTAGGGGGAAACATATTTCTAGAAAACACAACAAGAAATTACTTACAAATTATAAATGGTCTGATATTGATTTGCAGTCTTAATAAATGATGGATTATGATTTTACTGGAGTGGAGTGTGTTTGGTACCTGATAAGGTCTAGGAAGGCATCAGCAGGGCTGACCTGCTCCACCTTTTCTTGCTTGGCGAACTCATCCTTTGATCCTTTTCCAGGGTGGATGATGAGCACCATGATGATACCGATGATCACAGCAATGACAGTAGTGGTGGTGTAGTAGATCACTGCCCTCATACCCATTTTACCGGAAGCGCGACCATCCAGAGCGGCCATACCTGAAAAGCACATATCATGTCAGCACTACAGGGTTTATCATCCAAAATAAGTATTCATTCCATGCGACCTACACTCGTACTCATAATATCAGAAGCATGGGTGGTCTTTCATACTGTAGGAGTTCCAAACTGTTCCTGTAGATGGAGCAGCAGTGCTATGAGCATGTATTGCAATGCAGTGCTTTACAAACCTTTCTGTAGTGCCCCCCTTCAGACACCAAAAAAGTTCATTTAAAGTGCAATAATCTAAGAATTTAGTAAACGAAATGTGTTATTATTGTTTCTATATATGAAAAAAAACATCCCTATCGTTTTCAGTGATGCTGCCCTATGACTCAAGGGTTTACATCAATGTGTCATCACGCTCTGGGCTTTACAGTTAGCCTGGGAAAAGGTGCTGTAATTATAGGTGGCATACACCCATCCCCACCCTTATCTGCCCACACAACTATCTGTGACAACAAAGAGCAGCAAGAAACACAATCTGACTCTGACCTTTACAAGTGGAAAAACAACACCTACTGAACAGCACCCAGGGGTACATCTTAAACAGGAAATATTTACATGCTGCTTTTTCATATACACATAATATATTCCAAATTGTAGCTGCAAGTGCAAATAGTTTCAGCCCAAAGCAGAGTTGCATCACACAAATCGTTTTATTTGAACATACAACAGTGCAGTGTGTCCCATAAGTGTGACGTTAGTTTGTTTTTCAACACAGAGAGCAAACAGATATGTCAGTTATAGATTAACAGTCTAACCTCGACTGAATATAAGTGTCATCAAGAAAAAGATACAACAAAGAAGTGTCTGTATTCCGTGATGAATACAAGCATAACAAACAAATTAAGACTGCAGTAGTTGAGAACTGACGTTTTATAGAAAAAACAAGCTGCAGCATGATTTACAACAAACAGAGAATGATCAAGTTACACAGTTGCTCTCAGATATATCTACTAAACTTTGCATTCTTAATTATACCTCACCTAAAATATGTCAAAACTATTTTTTATTCTTGCTGAAAAGCCACAAATCAATTGCAGTTTGCACGAGAAATAGTTTTAAAGAACTGATAAACCACTGCTGGTGGTAAAAAAAAAACAAACTGCTGGAGCCTGCGGTTAACCCTCCTCCACATGCAGCTCTAATAGCATTAAACAGACTTTGTAGGGATAATGGTGGTAAAAAGAAATGCAGCCATTGGAAACAGACAAGCTGCCCTGATAGGCATGACAGTGGCGTTGTATTTCCAAAGTGTCAGGTCCTATTGTGGCCATTATCTTCATTCAGAGCTGTACAAGGCAAAGCAGGCTTTGTGTGACGAGAGACGTATGTGTCACTTTGACACTGTGTATACCAATGTGTGTGTGTGTAGGTGTGTGTATGTGTGTGTGTGGGGGGGGTTGTATCTACTGCCCTTGCTTTGGCCCTCTCCCTCTTGTCTCAACATGCCCAGGACTTAGGCTTTTATCCAGTTCTTTTTGATCCTCTTCCTCCCCTCCTCATCCTTCCCTCCCACATTCTCCTCCTGAATTCTTCACCTCCTCTCCCTACCACCACCTCTTGTTTCAGGGTGCCCCCTTGTACCCCTCCCCTGATTTTTCTTGCACACTGATCTTATTGCTGCAATCCTCTTTCATTGCCACCCCTCCCCCCCCCCCCTTTCCCCGGCTCTCCTCCTATTCCTTTTCTGACAGCCCTGGGAAAACTTGTTGACTTAGTCAGCCCCGCACGCACACAATGATCCCCAGCCTGTTGTCCGGGCAACAACGGACGCAGCCCCACCAATTCTCCATCCTTTCAAAAGAACGAAAGAACCAAGGTTGAAGGAGAGCAGGGAGAATGACTTTCTTTCTCATATGGGGAATGTTCATCAAACACAAAGGTAGGCCAGCTTTTGGGGGGGAGAGTTGAAGCACAGGACACAGCAAATGCAAGAGGTCTGTCCAGAGGGCAATTAACATCCACTGATGGTGGGCAAAGACTGACTCCACAGTTCTAGAAAGATTTAAACACGAGAGCCTGCAGTTTTCATTTGTTCCAGGCAGTCAAACTTTTGCTTTTCTAGTCTTATATAAAAATATCTTTGACCAAAGAAGCAACTTGAACACCTCACCTTGAGCCCTAGGATGCTGTGATCTGGATCAAGAAACGTCAAAAATGAAAATAGTTACAGCCTAACACATATTTGCTGAAAATAAAGCATGCTTAAAGTTAAACGGGATAAGAGATCTGTTAGAACGTGTTTTGTTTTTTGACAAGAGGTATCCACAAACCTTATTAAAAGTGTAGTTTAGTTGGAGAGCTGCTATAACTTTTTATACATTTTTCTCACATTCTGTAGTCGGTGCTAAATGTGTATAAGACAGTCGTTTACTGAAGATGATGTTTGGGATCTTTGTACGGTGCAGAGGTGGAACATAAAGCAGTCACATAGTCTCAGTCCAGTTATGACATACTTGCACTTTCTTTATACTTCTGCTCCACTACATTTCAGGTAATGATGGTACTTTCTCTGAAATTTCTCTAAAGGCTATACTTTTAAACATGTTTAAATAAGGTGTTACATGCAGTGCATGGAGGAAAATCACAGTACATGATGCACTTTTGACTTCGACCACAGTCCACAGCTCCACCTGGATTACTTCCAGTAACAGTGACTGAGGGAACTTTTACTTAACATGTTGAACCAGTTGCACAATTTTACAGATTGTCTGTCAAATTTAGAATCCAAGATGAGTTGGCATTCATCACACAGATTTTTATAACTTGATTATTTTATTTCTACCTTAAAGACATTTAAGCAATTCACAAATAATCTGTGCAGTTCTTTCCTATCAGCCTTTATCCTCCTTGACGTCTATTATTATGTCTTTACAGGTCTTACTCTCAACTCCCTCCCCCTCCTACACTCAAAGCTCCCCTTCCAGCAACCTCCTCCCTAATCATCCTCCTTTCCTCCTTTTACTGCCCACATCCCCTCTCCCTGTCCAGCCCCTTCTTGGTTCTATAAATACTTGTGGTGGACACTCAACTAAATGCAATCCCTGAAGACAATATGGATTTTGTATCAAACACATGTTGAGTGGTTAGTTTGAAGTGTGTTTGTTTTAATGAGAGAAAGAAATATGGTTATGGATGAAGATCAATGAGGACCCTGTAGTTATCCTCTCTCTCTCTTTCTCACTGAAACACATCAGCCAGTTTCTCATAAACTTTGATCCTTTGGTTTTCTCTGGATTTACTTTCCTTCATTTCCTACCTTCGAGGGCCCCACAAACTTTCTGTTTCCTGACTCAACTTCACATTAAGACAAGTTCAATATTCAGAGGCAAAGTCCCTATTATCAGGGACAGCCCATTTCACATAAAGGCACAATTCATCCCTGGGAGTGTGACAGCCAGTTTGCAAAGGGGCCACGTGTTTGCAGAAAAGAAGTCATAGGAGCTCTGTTGCTCATATCCTTGAAAATATCTCAGTGTTGTGCTCATGTATATAAAACAACCAGTGCTCTAGAAATAGAGCTTACAGCAGTTACATTTAGGCTGTAGGACAGCCTTTCTTCTAGGAAAGTTGGTGACTCTCTTCTACAGAATGCTGTGGGTATAGAAATACGCAGAAAGTATACAGCTAAAGTTTGTTAAATTGCTCTTCAAGATCAAGAGAAGGCTGTTCCTCTACAGGGAGCTACGGCCACTTGTATTACTTTTCAACTTTTCAATCATAGTTTCGGCAGAAATCTGAAAAACTGTGGAAGCAACAAGTGACTTTCAGTAACATACAGTGAGTCCAAATGGTCATAAACTGGAGGTCTACAGCTGTGTTGCAGGTGTTCATTGTGTAACATATTGGCCAGAAAATGTATCTAATAACTTTTTCTGCGTGTGTTTTATTGTTTTGACTGTCAGAATTAATTTAAGACAGTGAGCAGGTGTGTGTTTTTGTGGAACAGTTATTTTTCATAGCCACAGTTATAACTGTGACCTCTGACCTCAAACTACTGTAGTAAATTTCTGACACACTGCTCCATAGAAACGACGAATTTACTTAGTGTTGCAAAAAGGGAAGATCAAATAGGAATAACATCAGTGAAACTTTACAGACCAATGTCATGACATGTATATCCTTTCTTATCAGTAAGGAAGTCCACTCAGCTAGATGGACAGAACAATGATTGGTGTGACATTTGTCTTCACTGACGCCCTGTGAGCGGGTTTAACATTAAAGTGAAGCTGGAAGGGGATGAGCAAAAGTCCTAGTTTCAATAATTTATAGAAAACCTGATTTAATTTTTAAAGTGATTATGGGTGTGGAATGATTTGAAGCCAGGTGAAAGGATTTGTCAGAATCATTTGTGCCACTTAAAGCTTGAGAGTTTTGGGAGATTAAACTTACGTTGTATATTTTGTCACCTGCATTTTGAAACCTTAGATATGACACATTTACTGTGGTTGAATTTGCATTCTATAGGCTGCTGCTGGGTTTATTCTCAGCAGTGATATGCTACCTTTCTGGCAGCTCTTGCGCAAATATATGCAAGGTATGTTATTATTGTGTGGTAAAGCAATGGAGACTTTAGCACAACTGAATATTCAGTCATTTCTTCACACAAAATAAACAAATAAAACATAACGTCACACTGTGACAGATGATTTCAAGTATCTTTCTGGAAGCTGGGAAAACAAGTGACAGCATCTAAAGGGTGTTATTTGTAGAAGTATAATGGTTGACTTTTCATGTCTAATGATTACTTTATGAGAAATGATACACATGAGAAAGGAGCCATGTGACAGATGACTTGGCTACAGAACAGCACCCTTTGTTGGTTTCCACATGTTGTAGCTGCGGTCATGTGACATGATGTCAGAGGATGCTGCTGTCACGGCCCGCCGCAGCACAAAGCAGGTTATTATCGGACATCTTGTCTCTTGTCATCTCTTCAGGACACTGGCTTCTTGCCGTGTCAATCACTGCCCAGAGACTGGATATTTGGTCTCAGCATGTCCCACCTATATTTGTCAGTCAGTGCTGCCGAGCGGTGTTTTTGGAAACCCACATGTTCCATGACACTATCTGTACTTTTACTCCCATAACAAGCTGAGGCCCTGCTCAGTAACAGATCCATGTGCCTTTGAAAGAAAACATCCCTGCGTGTCTGACTGGATTTATGAACCATATCAACAGTGCTGAATGAACTCACTGCATCCCTGAATTAGAACTGAAAACCTCACTGTGTCACTGTGTTTTTCTGAAATACACGCCCAAATATAACACCAAACCAACAAACTAAAACAGTCCACATATTTTGGATTGCTTATTCATCTAAAACACAATAAAGATGTGACTGCTTTGCTCATGTTGTATCAAGATAAGGACCATTACAACATGGGTCAAGCATGTGATTGTGATTGAGGCTGTAAGTTCAAAATATCTCTCTGTCCCTCTCTCTCTCTCTCTCTCTTTCTCTGTCTCGTTTATGAGGTCATCATAACCTCGTCCACCAATGGGCCCAAAACCAACAAACAGCTTCGGCTGAACAAACAGATTGCTCACTCTGTCACTCATGAAATACATGATGATCAGTGGAGCCACAAAACAACTGATGCACTGATGTGAACTTTTTACGCAGAGAACATATGATACATTCAAAACACTTAGCTAAATTGCTAAAGTTTGAGACTTTTTCTACTTGTGAAAACTGATGCTGTATTGTACTTCTGCCTCAGGTTAATAGAGTTACAGTATTAGGGGGGAACAGTAGTAAAAAGTGGATTGTTTTTTGTCTGATAGTCCAACTAAATGTGAAGACAGCTGTGGAGCCACGATGAGCAAACACACAGAAATGTGCGAGCAAGAGAAAGTGCTAGGATGTTTTGTGTTATTAAGAGATACAGTAGAGAGCTGTGTGGTGAATAAGTTGTTTGATATAAATTTAGAAAAATGTTACGCAGGCTTGACCTGCAAGTGTCTGTGTGCTCATTTTAGATATCTGAGGTACGTTTGAACTAAAAATAGCCAATGACAACTGAACACCTAATTTACCGTAACGATTTATGTACATGTAGGAGTGCCGTGAATGAGCCTTGGTCTTGGTCAACATTATTTATGCAATTAGTAAAAAATTTCCACTTAGATTCATGTGTATGAGAAATTTTCCAATCTGTTTATTGGTAACTGAAAAGAACATTTGTATGAAATGTTGCCAAAGCAACATTTACTGAAGACAATAAAAGAGTAAGAGGTGAATTAACTAATCAAGTGAATAAATGTTTGTGCATTTTGGGGAGAGATGCATCTACAGCCTGTGGTGTTCGGATGGCACTTAAAAATGACCCAGCGTTCGTACCTGTGATGAGACTGGAAACCAGCAGAGGCAGCACGAGCATCTGAAGCATTCTCATCAGCAGTTCTCCAGGGAAAGAGAAGAACTTCACATCACGGTAGGACATTTTGTAAGGCCGCAGGGCAAATCCCAGGATTATGCCTGCAGTGGGGATCAAGCGTGGAAGAAAGAAAAGTCAAAACTTTATTAGAACATTTCAAGTCCAATATTTGACACCTGTTGTTATATTACTGCAAAATGTGGAGACCTAAAACAACACCTGAAAGATGACACATCATCTTTTTATTACATGACTGCCTTACAGCCTCCAGAAAAAATGTATCGTGCTTACTCACATTTTCCTCCATAAAATATGTCTATAAAACATCACCTTTCAGATTGTGAAAATGATAACATGTAGTGACATGATTGGTGCTGGGAATACTTGTATTGTGCAATGATTTTTACTTTTTGTCCAACAGGATTTTTTCAGTGTCACTGAAGTCTATTCTCTTAACTCTCTATTTGTCAACTGCAGCACTAATCCACTGACAGACCCAGGTGGCTGACCTGGCAGCCTGAAGTGAAGAATACCCCGAATTTAACAATCAGTCAAATCTGTGTGTCATGGCATGGTGTAATTCTATTCTGTAATTCTAGCAGGGCTGCAGATGTGCAGGAGGTGGGTGGGCCTGGCTCGCTTCCTGCTGAGTAAGATACAAAGGTTAATGGCAACAAGTCAAGGGTCAGCTACAGGGTCAGATACAGGCCAGTCTGCTAAGTTCATCTGAGTTCCCTCTTTTGTCTCATCCGGTGAGTTTGTTTCTATTCTTTTCCTTCTTCCGTCCTGCTACAGGGGGTAGTCACAGCTGATTGATGGATTGTTGGGGTGATGCAGAAAATCTGGTGCCTTCTTCTTTACAAATTTGAACAGAGGTGGGGTGAAGTGATGATGGATGGAGAGGAGAGGAGGGAGAGGAGAGGAGAGGAGAGGAGAGGAGAGGAGAGGAGAGGAGGAGGGGAGGAGGGGAGGAGGGGAGGGGAGAGGAGCAAACAAAACTTCTAGTTTTAAGTTTAGTTTGAGTTCAGTGTCTGATCAATGTCTTAAGTGGACTAACAAAGCTTCCCCACTCACCAATAATGACAGCAGCGACCGTGAAGAGCACAAAGGCATTTCTTATGAAGAATCCTTTCACGTCATCCTTTGAGATGTTCTCCACTCTTTTCTTGGCCAGCAGCGATCGGGACTGGATCCCGGCTCGGATCCGGTGAAGACCACTCTGGGTCCTCTGTGGGTCCACCCTGCTGCTCTGAGTCATAACTGCCACTGGAAATCTTCAGATCTGTTATAAATGTGCAGGAACGTGAACTCCTTTCAGCTGTGATGGAAACACCATAAAGGTGTTGCTGATTCACTTGTAACCCGGTTACTCTTCTTCCTCACTGTCACACCTCTCCTTTGGTTACAAGTGTCCTGGTTAAGTGGGAAGGACATATTGTAAAGAGTTTAATATTTGAGCACAAAGACATTATTAAAGGTAGAGTCTGTCATGCTTTTCTTCAATATATACAACACATATCAAGTGGGTTAAATTATTAATTGTTTGCAACCCTCCCAAAAATGCACTATGAAACTAGACTACTGTGAATGAAGTGCCGTACTCCATGAGTGAAGAACACATGTGTTGCAACCAAAGCTGTGAAAGCATGCAGACTTCCTCCTACGTACACTCGAGTAACTCCAACACACGTGTACTGTTTAGTCTTTAACGGCTGTGCTGATACTGATTCAAAGACATGCACACAGACACAGATACATTTGTAGGCATATTAAATGGCAAAATACTATTATAGAAGTCGTTTCTGTACCTTTAAACTCGAGCAATAACTTCCTTTGGAGTAATGTCTTTGGAGTTTTTCAAGAGAAAGTTCTGGGTTAAAGCCCGATCAGTGTGAGAGGGACAGAGGAGCTCTTTGGCTGTGAGCTGGTTGGTGTGAGGAACCAGCAATGAAGAGAAAGAGGAGAGGAAAGAGGAGAGGGGAGGAGAAAGGAAAGGAGGGAGCAGCGGTGGGGCTGAGGGAATAAAAGAGCCAGTGAGAGAATGGAGGCGGTGCTATAGCAGGAGAAAAAAGAAGTAGGGTTAGTCACTCACACAGTGGGAGCTTGTGGAGAGGTGAGGCGGGAACTAAAAAAGTGAAGTAATTTAGAGGAGGGGGGCGCATTTCAGACAGAGGCGAGCTTGAGGAATAATGAGCTCTCCAAGCAGGAAAAAGAGAAAGAACCTTCTTGTTTTCTTCTGTCCCTCTCAGCCCTCCTTTCAAAAGGTTTTTCACGCTTGATAAGTTCAGCCTGATTGGAGATTCCTGTGGCGAGTGTGTCAACAGAGAAGTAAAAGTCCTCCATCCATCAAAAAAATATATATATATGGAAGTTGATTAGCCTTTCATACATTTATTTAGGCACATCTCCAACAGACACACTCATCAATCAATTTCAGTTTGCCTTATTCTGCTGCCTTTTAGAACATTACACATTTTTGTCACACAAAGTCCACTTGGCTGTCTTCCATTCATGAAATCTGTGGAGTCTTTAGTTTGTTAAGCTAAACAGAGTGAATAAATATTTACCAAGTGCCAGTGGTGCAACTGGTTCTCTGCAATTTTTGGGTATGAAAGACACAAATTTATCTAAACAGTCTAGAGGATTTTGTGCTACTGGGACAGTCGCATGCCATAAAAACTTAATGACTACCTGAGTTTTAGCACAAGAGACACAGCGGTTAGAAAGGAAAACATTTCCATGGAGGACGATCTGCGCACAGGCACGCTGATGACGGGGAGTTTAGTTTGGCAGCAGCAAAATTCAGGAATTCACAGTTTGTCATGTCTTTAACGCTGAGGGTGTGTACGGAAATGTATGTGTGAATGTGTCTGAAAAAGAGAGCGAGAGTGCGTGAAAGAGGCAGAACAGAAGGCATCCTTTCTGACTCATACCAAGGGAACCCATGTTTGGCTGAGATGTTGAGAAATGTTTCAGAAACACACACACACACACACACACACACGCTGTACCTTATTTGACCTCGGTAAAATTATATAATCTCTGACTCTGGAATGCTTCCTGTATACTACTAGAAAGCAGAAAGGATATAAAGCCATCAAAGATTTTTAGACGCGAGTATAAGGGAGAGTTCATTCAAAGAGGCAGTGATTTTTTTTTTTCATACCCAGAATTTCAAGTATCTTTCAAGGTAGTCTTGCTAAGATAAGTGCTGCAGCTTATTTCAATACAGAGGAACTGTGAGTAATACGCCAAATACGTCACTTCAGTTGTATTATATCTGATATAGCTACTGACAACAATCCACAGAGCATGTTGTTGAAATGTTTCTTCTCTTTGTGTAGAGATAAATGGTTAGTAGAAATACTTTGATAGTAGGAAGTTTCCAATGAAGGCATTCAATTCAATTCAATCTGCAGATTATTGTTAGAAAATCTGCAAGTCAGTTTGGAAATTTGATGTTGAGCATTATGTAACCTATGACTGAATGAGTTACACTGAAAACAATCTTGTTGGAGAGAGTGGGATAATACGTTTTCCTGTAATTAGCAACAATTACTCTGATCTCCAAGAACTGTCTCACCGGTTGAATAAAACACTTCCAGTCTGATATATCTCAACATCTTTTGCATGGATTACAATGAAAATTTGTACAGACATTCATGGTTGCCAGCAGATGAATCCAATGATATCACAGGGTGTCTTAGTAAGTAAGGAAAAGAACCCAAGTCCAGACAACCAGGCAGATTTTAATAGTAATATAAAGATACATAGGCTTATAGGGGGAAAAAAGGTCCAAACCAGAAAATGGCAGGGTGAGAACCCAGTGAAAGATGTCTGATGGACAGCAGGGTGAGTCCTCAACTGGTCCAATTGAAGACTCATAACATTCAAGAGATGCAGGGACTCCAGGCTTGGACTAGCTGGCACCAGTGATCCAGGCTCAGGGCTAGTTGACTGAGGTTCAGGTCGGAGGCTAGTTTGAGGAATATAGCTAGTCCTGGGAAAGTCTGGTGGACAGAATTGCAGGGGCTGCAAAGCTTCATAGAAATGCAAGGGGAAGTGGGAATGTGGCTGAAGGGAGGAACAGTCCATGAAATTTGGTACAGACATTCAGGTTCCTCACAGGATGAACTGTAATAACTTTGGCGATCCCTTAACTCTTCAGTTTATGACCAGTTACCTGCACAACCCATGACATTCCCATCAGCTTTAGCTGTAGTTTGTGTTACTGCTAACTAGCAAATGTACTAACACACTAAACTAGGATGGTGACCATGGTTAACATCAGAAGAGCAGCATTGCCACAGTGAGCATGGTAGTATGTTGATATTAGCATTTAGCTCAGAACATTACAATGACACAGCCCCACAGGCCTTGCAGCATGGCTGTAGACTGGTATTTCCTTTAAATAGCATTATTGGCTTCCTGACGGCTCTCATAGGTGCATGTAAAAGTCGATTTAACAGCTGGAACGCTCTCTAAATATGAGACACTTGGCCGTATGACAGAGATATAAAAGGAGAAGCATCGTTCCTTGTCGTTAACTATCGTTAGCTTTGAGCTAACAGTCAATTACTGTCTGAACTCTAGAGAGAGTGAATAAGTGCTGTGTTACAATCTTTCTGAGTCATCCCCTGGGTCTCAGAAACATTGAACAGCTTCACTCATCACATCAGTCTGAATAGACTGAGTCAGGGTTATTAGTGCAGGGACTGGCTATCATTGTCAGGGCTGCATATCCCACTACATCACTGCTGTTATGACATTTATTTAGATAAAGTGACACTGATAAAAAGGCTTGTTATTATATTAGACTGTCTGGTAACTCACTATTAGTGTTATATTTGATCTATGATGACAATGAATAGAATAGAATAGAATAGAATTTAATTCACTCATCAATACATAAAAATATTACTGCTTACTCTGTCAAAGCAGGGTGTCGCCCTGCTTTGTCAATAAAATCATTAGTTATAATATGGTAGAGCAACAAAGAGCTGAGTCATCATTCCTTTGAAAGGAGTATCAACATTTTTAGCTTGTTTATCATGTCATTACTTTCAGGGTTATTAGTTCAATCCCCAGCTCTAGACCACAGGTCTAAATATTCAGACTCAAAGATTGTTCATGAGTGGCAGGCCTCATTTCTTGCATAGTCCAGCAATGTGGCCAATAGCCACATAGTAGTGTGTATTTGCACGGCTAAATGAGAGGCATTATAACATATTAAAGCACTATTTGAACATAAAACAGGGTGTTTTTTACTGGTTAGCCTACATAAACACACAAGATCATCAGCTGGAAGACTGGATATTTATTCTGAATGTCTTCCACTGGGATCGGATTCCCTTTGTAAGAGATAAACTCAAAATGAAAGTTTCTTTGAGATTTGATGCTGCTCATGTCAGTAAATATTCTTTCCTCAGTATAAGAATCCTGCTGATAGTCTGGTTAAGAAAACAAAACACACCATGGTCACTTATGTACAACTATAGAGTTTAATGCAACTCAATACAACAGATCTGCAACAAATTCCACATTAAGGAAGGTTGTAATTGTTCATTCACTGTCAGAGAGGAGTTAATTAAACTATTGCTAAGGTCATAGTTAGAGGTGGTGTTGTACTAGATTGGATTGTATAAGAATATGTTTCTAATATTCTTCCTTATGTTTGTAAATGGGTTTGGCAGAAACATGCAACACATTTCAGTATAATGCAGTCCAGTGCAACACCAAAAACTTAAAAAATAAAAAATAAAAAGGTAAAATAATACCTCTCGGACAGTTTCATTCAAGATTCAAATGAAAGATTTTACAGGTAAGTGGCCAAAGAGTGTATTATTTGGTTGGTGTAGTCATAATTGCCATCTATATGTTGTTTGGGGATCAAAGGAAAATATGTTTGAATGTAACACACTGTCCTACGTCTTAGAACAAACTGAGACTCAGAAACACTGGCTCTTCTTATGAGCTGATGTAAAAGGGCTGGGGACAGACATTAAGGATGGAGATATGACTCCATCATCTGTGCCAATATAAGTATTCATTTCTTTAGTAAAGGTTATTATTTCTTTAGTAAGGATTACAACACACCATTCCCAGAAAAATATTGCAAAAAGATTCCCTGAACATTGTGTGTGTGTGAGAGAGAGAGACGCCAGCACTGACAGGCCAAATCCTTGCCTCTCCCATAATTAAACCTCAGCTCATCTGGAAGGCTTTAAATCGCGACCTCACAATTCCACAACCTCACCGCAGCGACCCACATGGCATCCGTCACACAGCTATCCGCAACAAGCAACAACAGACAACAGCCTCCTTTGTCTTCAGCGAGCAAAGCAAGGCATCGGCTGATGGGGTCAGCTAAAGAGCCGAACTTGTAAACTGAAGGGGGGAAAAAAGAGAATCAGCTATAAAACACACAGAAACAATAGAGAAGCAGGTGAATTTGACACATTGCCATGGATGCTGGGTTGAAAATGTGTCGTTTTGTGTGTACACTTACATGTTAATCACATTGTGGGGCCAAAAATCTGTCATTGTGGGGACTTACCTCCCATCTGTGGACAAAAAGCTGCAGGGTGGAAGACCCCTTTCACTCAATAATGTGTTTTGCGCATTGTGTGACACTAGAAGACTGTTTCTGTGCTCACCTTCAGGGCTTGTATTGTACTTTTATTATTTTTCTAGATTGCCATATGTTGTAATATTGTCTGTGTGTCTTGTATCTGTTATAATTTGACTTGTTCTTTGTTTGTGCTGCTGCCTGTCTTGGACAGGACTCAGTCTGAAAAGGAGGTTTTTAATCTCAATGGGACCCTTCCTGGTTAAATAAAGGTTAAATAAATAAAAAAAAACCTAAAATGAATAGTTTAACATTTGGGGAAAAATGCTAAGAATTATATGATATATGAGAAGATTGATACCACTCTCATGTTTGCACAGTGTGTATGAAGATACAGCCTGCAGCTGGATAACATGGTTTAGACTGGAAACAGCTAGCCTGGCTCTGTCCAAAGGTTAAACAAACAACAAAAAACTCACACTCCTAAAGCTAACTAATTAACATGGTATATTTGTAAGTTTCATAATTTCTAACTAGGCAATTGAACTTTACATTTAAAGCAGCTTATGTTTTTTATTATGTTTTCAGATATCTTAAAACATATCCAGAGGGGTTTTTAATGATTTATTTTGAGGTTTGGGGTTTTGTTGGAGTTAAGCATTTAGTGGTTATGGCTAAAACTAAAATTTCCAAGAAATAAAAGTAGTAAGTCAATGCAACATCTTAATCTATCTATCATTTATATGGTAAAGCAATAGGTCAGTTTTAATTGCAACATCTTCCCTCTCTCACTAACTGTACAGTAGATCAAACACCTCTCTGCTCTTGCGTAAGAGTCTGTGAGTTCAGGAGAGCGCAGAGTCTTGAATAGTTCTGTTAGAAGTCTGGTCTCAGTTCTGTTAAATAGATTACCGGAGGAATGTGGAACAAAATGGGTTTCTGTTTTTCCGTCATCTGTTCGTTCATTGTTGACCATAACAGACATGTGCCTTTAATGGTATCACATGTTCTGCTGGGATTGACTGTAAAGGGATCAAAGTGAAGAATCAGATTATGACAGACGTGTTAGCAAAAACATTAAAAAAATGGAAAATTGTCTGCTTTCTGACTTTTCATTATTTGAGCCTCCTTAAAAGAGGAAATAGTGATTGCCTGTTACTGCCGTTGCTCATCAGATTACATAAACATTTGGAGAGAGATGTTTAAGGGAGTTCTCTTTTGCAAGAAGGTGAAGAAATTTCATTACCTCATCAACTGTTTTTATACAGTAACTACACTATATGATGTCATTAGTAACCTATAGGCGTCCTATAAAAAACCTGGTGTCACAACAAACTTTCCCTCTCTCATACACACACATGCACATTTTATACACAAATACACACAGGCCATAGCCTCTCTCCAATCTCAGCGCCACTGAGTGTGTGTAACTCTAGCTGGCCCAGGCTGCTTCATCAGGCCAGTCGTTTCAGATGGGAGTGGCCCACTCCCAGGGGAGTGATGTATCCAGGACAGGTTATAAGATCTGCAGTCTACAGTGGCCCTCAGGGGACACACAGAACTGGGGACACATTGTTCACCAGTATCATTGTGTATGAGGGTTTCCCATGGATCAGATGTTACAGACTTCAAACCCAGGGGTCTCAGCGCACTCGTAGCTGTTGTTCAATGAGCACGATGGGAGACGAGGCTGTTCACACACCGTTTCTCACTGATCTGAATAAGGCCACACTGGATGTGGTCCCAGTGGCTCGTCGTCTGGATATGGAGAAGGAGGGTAGCAATGTTGGTGGGGAGTGAGGAGGATAAAAAGAGGAGATGCTAGACACATGGATAATAATGACTGAAGACTTGGGCTGAACTCTGAGGAGACAGAGAGTGAGTAAAGGCAGCGGAAAAGACAGAGGAAGTCTAGACACTCAGTAACAGTGGCAGACTGGGCTCAGTGGCAGAGTTTACCACACAGGAAAACAAACCTTCCCCTGCTCACCAACAAGGAATCCCCTCTGTTCCACACCGCTGGTGTGATCAAGCTAGAGGCAAAAGGAAACACCTTTGAAAAGACAAAGAAATGCTGACCTAATACATCATTTTTTAAGTGTTGTAACATATGGTGTTTCCATGGATTTGTGCACAACTAATAAATCATGATGAAATATTGTAGATTAAGCTTGAAATTAAGCTATATAAAGTATTTACAATTAGCACCACCTTTACCGGCTGAAATGTTAGAGTACTGCTTATGCATTAATGCATCAATAGTTATAATTTAATGATATAATATATATGATTTTTAAAAGGGTCAGTTTTTTTTCTTTCTGCAATTATTTTTAATTTATTTTTTTATTTATAGCTGTTTACTTTGTATACCACATAAACATGCTGAAGGACTGTATCACATCATGCTGTGACCACACTGCAGAATGTCCTGTGTATGCATATACCTGTTCACCAACTCATACCCAAGACCCCCCAATCTAGAGTGTGACAGGAGACAAAAGTATCGATCCCCACATTTGCTTTACATATGCATGCAAGTCCAAATCCACGGTGTCTGCACATGCTATACATTACAAAATGGTACATTATGATGCATATCATTCCAACACATCTACTCAAATATAGGCATGTGTGCATGTACACCTGAAAGATAGAGAAAACATACAGAATATGTGGACAAAAAAGTCTACATATGCATGCATGACATGCATGAGTGGTCCTTGTGTAAAAATACATCTGCAGTGTTTGCATTCACAGTACAAAACAATACTGTATATGTACCTGGATAATACTCTGGAGTTGCCCATTCTAGAGTATTTTAACTCACTCACTCACTTATCCGAACAATCGCCCATGATTGCAAAAGTAACAAACCTTTTTCACAGCAGCCATTTTGACATGAAATAGTAGGTGTTCAATGTGTTTCCAATGATACTAATTAAGGCTCTGTTCCATTTATTGAAGCAGAGCCTTTCCAGTGTGCCAACATGCATCACAGCAGCACCCTGACTCTGTTTGACCTGAATGGAACTGAACCTCAATTAGTATCGTTGGTAGCACCTGTGTTTACCTACTATTTCATGTCAAAATGGCTGCTGTAAAAAAGGTCTATTGATTGGGCCATTGATAGGATCAAGAGGTTTAACATGGTGGTATAGCATGTGAGTACCTCTCCCACCGCTAGTATTTGATGCTGATTGGTTGCTATATAAATATCTGATTGTCCTCTGCAGTGTTAATTACCTTAATCGGGTTCACCTGTGTCATTGGAAGTGAGCTTGTTGTCTTGTCTTCTGTGAATTAAGTGACCTCTCACGATTGAGCTCTACTCTTTCCTATTATCACTGAAGTTCGGTTCGAGGTTTGAGTTTCCCAAATAATCAGTGCCCCGTCGTCCCAATGGGAATGGCCGAGCAGAAACCTGACCGAGTCTTTGTTAAAGATGGATATGAGGCTCTCAAAGATTAAAACATGACACCATGCTTTTTTGTATCGTAAACAACTGGCCAAAGAAGAGCATCTCTCTGTAAACAAAAGATTAAAGTGATTAATGACAACAGAATAAAAAAAGAGAAGACAATGACATAAAGGAGAGATAGCTAGTATCTCATCTTATCACAGCTTGGTTTCAGTCTCAAGGGCTGGCGGGCTGGCTCCCCTCCTCGTGAACAGATTTTTTTTTTTAGTTTTTATTTTAGTCAAGTATGATTATTGTTTTCCTCCTAATGAAGGGCTTTATAGAAGCATGACCAGATGAACTCCCATTTAGATTCTAAGTATAATAATAAAAATCCAAGACTGTTTCAACACATAATTATTATCATCTGCAGCATCCTGGCATTAGGAGCGATTATATCATACCATGTTTGTGCAATTTGTTGTTAGTTATTTAGTTTGTTGGAACATTTGAGAAACATTTGCTGCAGTACTTTTTTCAACTTCGATTGATTTGTCAGTCTTATATCCTGGTCCTGCGAGTGAAAAATTATATTTCAGTTATATAAATATAACTAGTAATTAAGTACATTTACAGGGCAGATGATCATAAAGTTCAATGTACACCTCTCTAAAATAGTTTGAACCAAAACTGAACATTATAGCCTTAATGAAGGTTAGATTTATTACAGCACTAACATATTAGACAGCATTAATTTTATGTAGTGAGTAATCTGTCAACTGGGTTTCACAAACTTCCCTATGGTTTCTGTGCTATGTTGCCATGTTTAAGAACAAATTCATTACCTCCATCTAGTGGTGGCAACTGTAAAATAAGAAACTCACCATGCAGTGCAATGAGTGCAATAATTTCTGTTAGTTCAACAATTTTAGAGCAGCTGGAAAAACTGCATCATGATGAACTATTTTGAATGATCTGATATGAACACGCTGCCTGCCACAACTTCACACATGCACACACTTTCTTGATGTTCACGTTTCCTCTCACAAGCCACAGACACTCCAGTGAAACAGAAACCATATTTTCCATTATCAGTGCGAATATGAGTGCACCTGTCTCTCTGCCTGTGTGTGTGTTAGGTTTGAGAGAGTAAGACAAGGCTCAATTCAGAACTGGAGCAGAGCAATGATCTTAAAAAAGTATATTCATATATATTCTACAATTAACAAGTGAGTAAATATCACCTGCACAAGTTTATGAATGGGGGTACTGAGGATATAAACTAGGGCATTAGTGTCTGAATGGTTATACAGCTTACTATACTAATCCGAGAGAAAAAAGAGGTTAAGATGAGAATGTAGGCTGACAGATGGCCTCACTAAGCACCTGTCGATGCTGCCAGGTTTTATCTGCACTGTACTCGCTAACTGTTTGGGCCAGTGAGCCGAGCACTGCAGAAACAAAGCAACGGAGAAACAGAGAGGAGTAATGTGACAGAGATTAACAGATGATAGGAATCTACTCTGAGTGACTGTGGATATTCAAGACTGATTTGTTCATTGACGTGAATCCTGGACAAATTTATAAACCAGATGGAGTTGGAAAATCTTCTAGAGGACTGGCCAGAATCTCTGGACATTTTTGGGTCAGTTTGGATGGATGCACTGGGTGTATCCAGAGCAGTTGACAACTGGTCTGTTTGTCTGTATCTTGTGGAACATCTGTGTCTGGATCTGCTGAGCCAGATGGACTCCTTACTGGAACACAGGGCTGTGTGCTTCAACGTACTGGGCCCCGTGTACGCAGACGACCCATTTGTGTGGATGTTCCTCCATAGCTGAAAAGGATTGAAGAAGTTTTTTTTTTCCTTTGTTGCATTTTTCTGCATTTTTTTCTCCAACATTTTTCAACTTTGTTGAATGCCGGATGACATTTAGAGGTAAATTAGAGGTGTCCACTTCGCCTTCTCAAGTTCCATGTCATACATCTATAGATGTTCAATATTGAAGGCTGAATTGTTGGGATTTGTTTACAAAGTAAAAGAGAACTATTGTACAGCTGTCATGTTGCATTGTTGTCGAGCTAAAAGAGAAAAGTTGCTTGAAAAGTGTGTACAAGATCGGTGATTGTTACCAGAAGTGTGTGATTTGATTTGGTTTCACGTGACTGAATGTGCAACTAACATGGCAAAAGCAGAAATTCAAGAAGACGGTAAAACAATCATCTGTCAGCTGGAAGGATTTCATGTGTATTATGTTTAAGTGTGTGTGAATCAGCCCTGGAATCACGAAACATCATAAACTCATATCTGAAAAACTTTCTGCATAATTGCACGTCCTGATTCAGTGTGTGTATGAATCTGAATGAGATCAGAAAATAAGTAATTAATTAATTAATTAATTACCATTGTGATAAAATCTGCATGCATGGCTTTCATCTTCATCTTAATTTTTCAATCACTATACACACAATTTATTAGGAACAGCAGATTTTCCTAAATACTTTTATTACTTTTATAGTGTGTATGTTTACACAAAATGTAAACCATAAAATCATATTTCTGGCATGTTTTGTGGCTCAGGATAGATCCAGTATATACTGGAGGTATCCCCATCCCCAATTATTATTACTGTATGTGCAGTATCTTCATCTTCTATACACGTATATTTTTTTACAGTGATGGATTCAGATCCTTTACTTGTAGTACTATTACCACACTGTAAAAATATTCTGTCACAAAAGTCCTGAAAATGTTTAATTAATTTTGAACTATTTTGTATAGAACTATAATTTATGGTTATTTTCATTATGGATTAATCTGCTGATTATTTCTCAATTAATCAACTGATCATTTGATTGGTAAAAAATCAGAAAACAGAGATAAATGCTGTCACAAATATCATCAATAGTGCAAACCTAATTTTAAATGATTTAAAATAATTCTAATAATTAAAAGGAAAGGAAGACAATTCTCATATTTGAGAAGCTGGAACCATGAAATATTTTAAATTGTTGCTACTTAATTTTCTATTCATCATTCATTGATTAATCAACAAATCGTTTCAGCTGTACTTGTATAAAATGTTTGGTCCTTTACAAAGCGTCACATTTTATAAAGTCCATCCATTCTTCCATTATGTGTAACCACTTATCCTCATCGGGGTCACGGTGGGGCTGGAGCCTATCCCAGCTGCCCTGGGGCGACTGACTTTGGGTACAGCATGGGCACGTCGCCATCTCATCACAGGGCACATAACAGTACAACACATTTTTATAAAGTCTTTTATAAAATCTTAATTTGTAAAGTAACTTGTAACTAAACCTGGCTAGTTACAATACTTGACTAAATGTACTTACTAAATTACATTCCACCTCTAATTTTCTTTATATTTCATCATATATAAATGAAAAATAAATATGATATACAGTGTACAAAACTTTTGCCATTTATTCAAATGACGTTTACACTGTCACATTATTTTGCAACAGGCCTGTGTGTTTATTTCGTGGAACTACAACAGCGTCTGGTTTCCTCGCCTACAATACCCAGAAGTCCTTGCGGCGCAACAGATTGGGAGCACGCTGTACGGCCGTTACGTAATGCAGTTTCAAAGGTTGTGTACATTTATTGGTTGCTCCACGTCTGAGGGACACCGTGTGATATTCAGACATCTGACCGGTTATCAAGCCTCAGCCTGAGAGAAGAAAGTGAAAAGGTAAGCGTCACATCGGCTCTGCTTTCTGTAACCACAGACCGAGTCTATGTGAACCGACGATCCGGATCAACAGCTCAGACCACAGCTGGTTTCGGTATAGCTCTGTTTTTGTAGAGGGATTAATATGACCGCAGGAGACACATGAAAATGATGAGGCCTGCATTCAACTAGTGTAAGTAAAAAAAAAAAATGTTATCGGTCTTAAATCATCTCTAATAAATAATATTCAGCTACATTTGACATGGCTGCAAGGAAAGACGGGGAATATTGTTATGGCTGCGTTAGTGTGGTTGGACTCTATGTCCAGCAGTGACCATAGGCTACTGTATGTTTCTGTAACGCCCATTGTTTGAACACGAAACGAAAGCACCCGATTTAAGTCACATGACTGTGTATTTAGCTCTTTATAAAGACAAGTCATTTATATTTGTGGGCTCCATTTACAAATGCATGCTCTGACTTTTCCATCAATTTCCCAACCTCAGTATGTGATTATATGATTGTTTTGATTGATCTGAGCCCTTTAAAACCCCACTGCCCACATCAGCACCACATATAACATCCACATATGGTTCCCTATGGGATATGCACTGATATCGACCGCTCAGATAGATACTATATATTGTCCTCTTAAGTAAATGTATCGCCACAATCTGTACATAGCCTCACATAAATACATGGATGCATTATACACATTCAGTACAGCATATTTCCACCCATATCCCATTTGTACTGCAGCCACACATGACAGTTATCGAGGTAAACCCCTGCCATAGCAGGCATAGCAGCGTATGATTATCTTGTTATCATAGACAGTCAGTTGAGGGACTTTGACAAGTACAAAATTGGGATGGCTAGATAACTTAAGTCAGAGCATCAGCTCATGCAGCTCTTGTGGGGTCCATGAGGAAGGAAAAGCTGTGAATTGGTGACAGGGTCATTGGTGCACGCGGGGAGCAAACACTGGTCCATGTGGTCCAGCGGACGAGCTACTGTAGCTCAGATTGCTTAAAAAGTTAATGCTCGTTCTGATAGAAAGGTGTCAGAACATACAGTGCATCACGCTATACGTAGCTTGCAGACAGACATTCAGGGTGCCCATGCTAACCTCTGTCCACTGACGAAAGCACCCTTTCATAGAAACAGTACCCCCTGATTGCAGTGGCCTCTTTCAGGAGGATAATGCACCGTGCCACAAAGCAAAAAAAATGGTTTGAGGAACACAAGCATGAGTTCATCGTGTTGACTTGGCCTCCAGATTCACCAGATGTCAATCCAGTTGAACATCTGTGGGATATTCTGGACAAACAAGTCGGGCACTGTGTCAATCTTTGCATAAATGATCACAATTAGAGTTAAAATGCAAATTTAAAAAGGTTGCACTACATTGCATCTAATTTTTATAATGATAATGTAACTTTGATTAAAATAATCTAATGATTTGATGTTTACTGTGATGGATTACACAAGTTGAGTCCGCTTACAGATTTAGGTATTTTACAGAAATGAGTGAAAAGCCTTTAACAATATATGAAATATATTCAAGAGCTTTATTTACCGAATGGTGAATTATAATGTAAAATATACACATGGTCACATATATGTGATAATAAAGGTGCTAAAACATAAAGTATAGACATTCTTCTACATCTGTCTCACTGTCTTGCTGTATCATGTCATAGTGTTTTTCCCTGCTGTCCTTCAGATAACAGCTGATATCCAATCTGTTTGCAGTTTGTCCAATGAGCTCCTCTTTTCTCGCCCTCTCTCGCTCTCTATCTGTTTACCTCTCTCTCGCTTCCTCCAGTAGTCTGTCATCATGAGCCCTTGACGTCTGTCTGTTCATTCATCACTATGAGTGGCACTGCGTTGGCTGTCGTGGTCGTGGTCGTTTTCCTCTTGGCCCTGTACCTCCTCCACCGCTATGGAGATTTGCGGAAGCAACAGCGGATGGTCCTTTTGGGGACGCTGCTGTCCTGGTACCTCTGCTTCCTCATTGTCTTCATCCTGCCTCTGGATGTCAGCACGGTATGAAAACATTGCAGCTGTCTTTTCATGGATTTTCTGAGACTAAAAACAGGATCAACAGGATTTGAGTTTGTGTGTGCTTTTGAGAATGATCTGTCTGAGTGAGGCTGAGCTGTGTGTTTATTTACATTGCGCTTGCCTCCGGCATATCACCTGTACTATTATAATGTGATGAATAGGCTTCAGCATGTGTTTCATGGAGTGTGTTTGCCTGACTGTATACACTCTGCTCCTCTTTTAGACCATCTACAAGCAGTGTCTTCTTGACAATGCACACCATCCTACTCCTGTAACTCGAGCAAGGCAGTCCAATCAGACAGATGACAACGTCTCTGTTTATCCAACTGTCAGGTAAATTGTATTAAGGCATGTTTCAAGGCATTGTAATCCTTCAGATTGCATTCCAAGGTCACCCAACTTGATACACAATATATGTTTTCCTTTTCAAGCATGAAAACAAATATTCAGTCATTGCACATTGGACAGTTTTAATCTGAAACAGCAGATATTCACCCTGTGTGGTTCCACAATGTGGTTCCATTGTTTGAAATCAAAGAAATCTTTCATTGTATGACATTTGGCATCGGCTTTGTCATAATATCTTTGTTTTGTAAGGGTTGGTGTTGGTGTCAGACTGTGTAGATTAAATAATTAATGACACCATATTAAAAGCCAACTTGTATTTTCTGAATAACTGACCTGATACACTCAGTGGCTGTTATCAGTCTTAGTTGTTCTCTTTCACTCTGACTGTGTCACACAAACGTTTTACAGTTAGATTATGTGAAAGGTTATTTTTTTCCATTTTCTTAGAAGAATGTAGTTGTGGTCCATCAGCAGTAGAGTGTCTACAGACACTCTCTCTCATCTCTTGTGGTATCTAACCGTGCAGACAGAAAATATCATCTTTTCCATGTTTAGAGATTTAGAGATATTCATGTCTGAGATTTCTGTCTCCACCCTAATACAACGAAGTTGAATGAAATGGAGCTCACAGTATTGAAAAATAACATTTATAAAATTCAGTAGAAACAATGTATTTCCATTCCTACGGCCCCCTTTTACTCTGGGTATACTTACTTATATAGTTATTATTGATACAACTTCACGTTAAAGAAATATTATTTTCTTTGAAACTTTGGCGACACCAAGTGTTAGTATCTAAAAAGACACCGTGTTTTGTGGTAGACAGCTATGCGCCTCCCTGCAGGTCAAAGTGTTTAATGACACTGTATGCTCACATTCTTCTGTTCTCTGTGTGTGTATGTTACAGTAAAACAAACCCTTGTGAGGAACCATGGAGTTTTATCCCAGATGGCATCCTGCCAGTGTTCTGGAGAGTTGTATACTGGACTTCCCAGTTTCTTACTTGGTAGGATCCTGCCACACACACATATACACACACACACACACACACACAGTTACTATGGCTGCTGTGTGTTCCGCCTTTTATTATACACACAATTTGATTGGGTATTGACTCGATTGTTGTGTGTTTGTGTGTTTCTTTGTATACAGGCTGCTGTTGCCCTTCATGCAGTCTTACGCTCGGGCGGGAGCTTTCTCCAGAGTTGGGAAGATGAAAACGGCTCTCATTGAAAATGCAATCTATTATGGCACCTACCTCCTAATCTTCATCTCTCTGCTAATATATGTGGCTGCTCACCCACAGTGGAAACTCTCATGGTAAGTCAAACATTAGATCACTAATGGGACTAGCTCTGATTAAGTCTGATGTGTTTTTAGGCTGGTCAGTGAATTGATTTATCTGTCTTTGTAAAACCTGTGCAGGAGGGAGCTTCAGACTATCGGCATTACAGCTGCTAATACCTGGGGCCTCTTCCTTCTGGTGCTGTTGCTAGGCTATGGCCTGGTGGAGATCCCGCGTTCTTATTGGCGCTCATCTTCCCAAGGTTACCTGCTGGCCAAGACCTACTTTAAGGCAGCAAAAATGGCTACTGAGAAGGTAGAGGCGGAGGAAAACCTAGCAGACGTTATGGAGGTGAGGTTTTATAAACATTGTTCTTTCTACACACTTTGCATGCATACAAATCAATAAACATGTTTAAAATGAAAAAATATTTCTTATCATCAGGACGTGGCGGGCATCCATGAATCCGTCAGGTACAACCACAGTCTCAGGAAGTGTGTGGACACCATTTTGACAAGGGTGAGAAATACATGAAGCAGTTTGTTCATTAGATTAAATTCATAAAATCAAATGTAAGTTTTCCTTTTTTATGTGTACATCCACAGTTTGACGTTACAGTTTTTACAGTCAGGTTGTGTGGGACAGTCCTCATTTGAGTGTCCTCTCATTTCAGTGTCCCGCTGACTACAGAGAAGAGATGGAGAGACGTGCAGAAAGCTCTGGTGGTGAAAAGAATGTCCTTCCTACTAAAAGATCCCTCGTTAATCTTCACAAAAAAGTACTTATTACATTTAACATTGCACTCTGATTTCAAAGGAAACAGTGCAAACACATCACCCTGTTGATTGTCTGTGTGCGTGTCTTTCAGGTCATCACTGCGGTGCAGAGACACAATCAGACTCAGGTTCAGTGGTCTATCTTGTTAGATGAGGCCTTTCATCTAGAAGATGTCGCCAAAAGCCAGAGCAGCTCGGCCCGATACTTCATCCACAGCCTCCCCTCAACACACCACCAAGGCTGGATCCATAGGTTCATTTACTCTCCTACTTTGGGTGAGTTCACAGTACTCTGCTATCTGCTGAGGTGCTCCTGATTGAGTATTTCCATTCTGTGAGACTTGATTTACTGCACTACATTTCATAGAGAAACTTTGTTCTTTACTGGACGTTTTAATAGCTTTTTTTGAAATATAATTTCTACCACTGGTCAAATTTCTCATTAATAGTGGTTCCTTTGTATCTTTATTGCTGCTATTTTTTAAATTCCAGTCATTCTGGCCAGCTAATAAGTAAAAATGAAGACCCAGTTTGCCAGATAAATAACCTGAACTACCCGACTGAATAGAAAAAGAAAAAAGATTTGAAGGCCTGCACAAGTTTTACTGTTTTTGCACATTTTGTTTTATCCAGTAGTTCAATATTGACTTTGTAATGGTCAAATGTATCATAAAATGTCCTTAATTTGGTTGAATTGTTGCATCACTGCCTTAAAAAAGCTGCTTGACTTGAAATAATTGAATTCAAAGTTTATCAGTGATGACAAAGTGCTGTGTTAAAGACCGCTGCTATATAATTAAACTCTTTGGGATACTTTAAGATGTTTAAATCATTTGTATTAAAATAGAAAGACACCATAGAAAGTATTAAAGTATACGGTATTAAATACTATTGTTTCTTAGCAGTATTAATAGTAATCCTATTTGTATGTGACGTGTGTAAATCATGCTTACAGTATGTGTCATATGTTGACTTGTGTAACTGATTGTTCCTCCAGCATTTATACTCGTGTGTGTGTGTGTGTGTGTGTGTGTGTCCTTCTCAGAGTGGTACTGGGAGTGTGTGTTCAGGCAGAGTTTCTACAGACTGCTGGCAGTTGTCCTGTGTCTCCTCTCGGCAGCAGTAGTCTGGTCCGAGTGCACCTTCTTCAGCACGCGCCCCGTCCTTTCCCTCTTCGCCGTCTTTGTTCACATGGCAGAAAAACAACACAACTACATTTGTATTGAGGTGCGCCCGTGTTCAGTGAGGCACACAGAAATGCAAACAAACCTAAACTTCATTAGGCAAGAACAGTAGACAGTAGCTAACCTGGCTCCTCTTTCTGTTTTGTTTCTCCCCACCAGATGGTGTGCTTTGTCAGTATCCTCTTCCTGTGTGTCTGTGTCTACTCCACAGTGTTCAGGATACGATTTTTCAACTACTATTACCTTGTGCCACATCACCAGACTGACGCTTACAGCCTGCAGTTCAGCGGCATGTATGTTCCTCATAGAGTTATAATACAAAATTCACATCACAAGTATTTCATATTGTTTTGCTGATTTGATGTTCTTTTTATGTAAAGTGTCTTTGAGTACCTTGAAAAGCGCTTTTAAATAAAATGCATTATTATATTATTATTAAGAGGCACAGTGTTCTGAGACACCCGAGTCAGACATTTGCAGAAAACTATACTTTTAGGGCATTCAATCAAAAAAAGAGGAAGTACAGTTCAGTCTGTTTTTCTCACCTTACATTA
This sequence comes from Argyrosomus regius, assembly GCA_946959425.1. Classification (NCBI taxonomy): domain Eukaryota; kingdom Metazoa; phylum Chordata; class Actinopteri; family Sciaenidae; genus Argyrosomus; species Argyrosomus regius. The sequence continues at coordinate 10,856,881 of OX336890.1, forward strand.
TGATATCGGGTTGCTTCTCTTTGTTTCTTCCTTCTCAGGTTGTTTTGTCGTCTGACCCCTCCTTTGTGTCTCAACTTTCTGGGCCTGATTCACATGGACTCCGCCATCTCACACCAGGACAGAATACAGACGTCCTACACCTCTGTGGGTCCCACACAAACATGCACACTCGCGTAGAATGCAGCTGTACATGCACAGTTGTAATGCAGCAATCACAGATTCTTTCAGGAAATGTTTAAGTGTATGAAAACATATGCAGAAATGTTGAAAATCTCTTTGTCTTTAAACTAAATGAAGGTATGTAATGTCTCTCTTTCTTTCCCTCTGTCAGATCATGGGCTCTATGCGTGTGCTCTCTTTCATATCTGATGGGTTTTACATCTATTATCCCATGCTGGTTTTGCTGCTCTGCTTTGCAACTTTTTACAGGTAAGCCAATAATCAATAACTAAGAACCATAATTTCATCAAATGAATATAAAGACTATGTTCAAGTGTAGTTTTGATATGCTTGCTCGGACCAGAGCAACAAAGTGTACCTTAATGCATTATTTGCATCAAGTAGGATTACAAAGAGAAAGTAGGATTACACATATGTCAGTTTGCCTCTATGGCCATGTAATCCCCCTCTTCTGTAGGATAACAGATCAGTACTGCACAGGAGTACTGTGGGGAAGAAACCTCTATACATAGATATATGTAAATTATCTGCATTTGAATGCAGAATCTGTAGGCAATTTATATTGTGTATGTGTGTGTATAGCCTGGGATCTCGCTGTTTGAACCTCCTGGGCTTTCATCAGTACATCACTGACAACGACATGACCTCTGACCTGGTGGATGAAGGCAAGGAACTCATCAGAAGAGGTAATTTCATTACAAAGTCACTTTTTCTGATGTATCTTCACACATTATTGTAGACTCGATCACTTATTTGTTTCTCTTATTTCTAGTAAACTTAGTTGTTTACGCTCTTTTACCTTCATTTATTTCTTCATACCTGAATACAAATTAAGTTGTTGTCTGTCTGAAAGTCATAATTATGTTTACTTTTGTAGAAAGAAGAAAAAGACAGAAAGCTGAGGATGGAGAAAATCGAAGATCGGTTAGAGTACTTTATTTTATCAAATCATCTCTTAATCTCTTAATGGTTTATTTTAAACGTGTCTGGATATTTTTGTGCATTTCCTGTATTCTGTTTCAGGCCTGGAGGGAACGGTATGGAGTCCAGGGGGCTAATGGGAGGACCAGAGCTGGCTACACTGAGTTAAATGATAACCAGAGCAGTCCTGTTACAGAGATCAAGAAAAGTGGTAGGAATCAAAGAGAACTAATAAAACCATGGAATAATAATTCTTTTCTGTGTTGCTCACAGCTACTGAAACATTTCAAACAGGGTCTGGTTGGATGCCTTGATTTTTAGTTTATTTTATGTTTGTTTGTACTAGTTTATAGATATTTGACCACTAGACTCACTGCCACATGCAGGAAATTAAACATTTGCCAATTCAGCCACAAGGCACTCTGACTCTTGAAGTTAAAATTTCCTAAATCCCTTTATACTCACAGAAATCAATGAATATCGTCACTTTATTTAGTTTATTTAGTCATGATTATATAATGCTTGCTAATTTCTAGAGTAAGGGATCAACCCTTACTAGAGAGAACATGAAGCGATTAGTGACAAGTGAACATGCCAGGAGACGGGAGCCTGGTGTGCATTAGTGATTGTAGATGAAACACCAGATTATGTTAAAAAGCATGCATCTTTAAGATATAAGTATATTCAAATTCAAGCATTGAAAACTTCAAGTTTGAACTTAGGCATTTTCTAAATTTTCTAATTTTGTACAGACCCTGTAGATGGAGACAGGTTGGGTTACATAATATGACTTTCTGTCCCCTGCTCTCACAGCAACTTATTCATAGTTTGCTCCAGTTTAAGGGACTAGTCATGGCTCGCTGTCATACATGCATAGTCAAAATCTATGTTACAAAAAAAGTAATGTAGACAGGCTCATTGTGTTGGGTTGTAAAATCTGTGTTTTTTAATATATATATAAAAAAAAAAAAAAACATGAACCATTTCTGTCACCTCACAACCCTTCTCTTTTCATAGATGAGGATCACTTATATCCATCAAGACATCTGCATACTTTTGTACTTACAGTATACTGTGTGTACTCTGTCTTTCTTAGTTATCACCAGAAGAGATGGGGAGATGGAGGAGCAGCAGAGAAGCTTACTCCAAGACAATTCCAGTGATGAAGATTCAGCAAGCAGAAGGTATGTATATATATTTTTGCTAAATGAATTGACCATGTTGTTTAATTGCAGCTAAATAACAAGACAAGATCTTGTGTCAAACAGGACCTTAATCACTCTCACTCTTTCTGTTTTTGACACTGTAGATCCACCGGAGGACGTTACCTGTCTCTGTCACCTTCTCGGTCAGGCATATTTGATGATGTTTGATGGACAGAACATATGGAAGGAAAGCAAAAATCTTCTTGATGGAAGTATAAATACAAAGGAGTTTACAACATCTCAGGAAATAAAGAAGAACACGATATGGACATACAATTAGAAAATGGATGAAAGTGAAATAAAAACTCTCAGTGGAGGGTTTTATACGTCTTATTTCTGTGACTGGATAATTGACAGAGAGAGATCACTTCATATAAAGGGATGTTTCTCATCCAAAGCCTTAACCTGCTTGTGCAAAATCAATTTTTTTGGAATGTATTTTTGATACTGTGGTGTTTTACAAGCTTTGATTGACTGATGAAAGAGATGATGCACCTGCAGCAGTTGAGAATAATCGCACACGATACATGTGGAAATTTATTGTTGTCAGAATATTTCACTATTACAGTCGATACTTTTCATTCTTTAAATTAAATAGCACACTGTGTCTGAAACAGAAACAAAGAAAACTGATACATGTACTCAAAGGGAAGATATCAAGAACCTAACTTATTTCTTGTTGGATATTTTATGTAAGGGTATGTATGTTTTCTTTTTTTTCAATTGTGTGTTTACCATGATAATGCATTAAAATGACAGTTTTTCCCATTTTTGCAATATTGATTTGACCATGAATTACTTCAGTATGATGCACCAGCACATATGAAGTGCTGTCTATTCATGTCTTCAGTTGTTGCATCAAATATTTGTGATATAAAAAGTAAACATCTCTAAAGCTAGTGTGAATCAAGTTCAAGTAAGACTAAAATATTTGAACACAGATTACTTACCAACAAATTCCTTGTTCATTTTTTTATCAAGTTTAATAGACCTTTTTTCACAGCAGCTAGTTTGACATGATCAATGCAGGTGTTTCCAATGATACTAATTAAGGTGCAGTTCCATTTAGTGCATTTCCAGTGAACCAACATGCACCACCCTGACTCTGTTTGACCTAAATGGACCAGAACCTCAATTAGCATTATTAGTAACACCTGTGTTTACCCAGCTACTTCATATCAAACAGCTGCTGTGAATAAATATCTATTAATTTAGTTTTAATCTGATTACCAGAGTCCTAACATCATTAGGTAAACTGGTCCTGTGTTGAACAGTTGCCCGTGCTGCCTTCCAATGCGCTTCGTAAATTATATAATTCCTTGATCAGGGGTTGACAATTAAACAATTAAAGGAATAATATCGACTGAGAATCGAAATATAGTGCTGTTATTTTACTATAAAAACCAATAATACAGAAGCACTCACATTAGCCATGTTTGATTCAATGCGTGTTTGAGTTATTTTACCAGTGAAATGATGCTGTAGCCCGAAAACACCAGTTTTTACTACAGCAAGCGGAGGCAGCACCCGACTGTCCCAGCCCAGGCACGACCGAGCAGAGGAGTCCTGCTGTCTGCATGTCAATAATGAATACGAGCTAAGCAGAGCGGTAATGAGCCCGTAACTGACGGAGGAGACACGGCCAGCTTGTAAAATCCATCACCGAGTATCTCGCTAGTCCAACATTTGTTGCCTGTTTTGTGACTTTCGAGTCTATCGGGTGAGTAGATGATACGGCTGCTAGCGTTAGCTCAATGCTAACAGGGGACGAGCCGTTATAAGGATACGAGCTACGTTGCTAATGACGCTAGCGTTAGCTTGCGACGCCGCTTCATTTTCTCATTTACTGTCATAATAAAACCGGCTAAACGATGCTTAACTAGTTCATTACCCTTCTTTCTATTTGTTAATTCATAAGCTACACTGTAACATGTGTTTTCTATAGACTGTGATGTGTTAAGATTAGCTAATTCCTGACCTGAATTCAGCTGATCGATCACACAGTGACCCTTTTTTTTTTTGTGGCTAGCTGTGTCACCGTAGAAAGAAGAGACTCTGTTTATGATCTGCTTGACAAGGTGTAACCTGCTGCCTGTGCTGTGATTTGGAAGCAGAGGCCATGATTTTCTCCTCTTATTTCAGTGTTTGTTTTGTCATCTTGAGCCTCCCTTTGCTGTAACGTTACAGTTCGGTACATTTCTATCTATCTATCTATCTATCTATCTATCTATCTATCTATCTATCTATCTATCTATCTATCAGCATCTAGGTTAAAACAAGCCTACCTCCTCTGGTAAATCACAAGTTATATCTAAAGATTGATGTATAAACACTGTTTTATTGCATTTTAAGATGGAGCTCTGCTTTTCCAAACAATGCTTTGCATATGGATGTTTCCTGAATCTTTTGCATGGTGGAGAAAGGAACCCAAGCATGGAAAAAAAAATAAAAGCAGGATATATAATAGCTGTTGTGTTTCTCTGCGAGAACTTGTGCTTTCTCAGCATCGTGCACATTTTAACTGAGTCAGCGTTGTCAGGAATAAACTTAAGATCTTCTTTCTGCTTCATGGTGTTGAGTATAAGGCGACACGACTAATAAAAATGTGATCTTCGTGCATGATCGTGCACATACAGTTATAGTATCACTAAATGAATTGCTTAACATACAGTGATATCTGCAGTTTATGATCAGATAACAGCTCTTGTACTGAGTCACAGTTTTTTTCATGTGGTTTTGAGCTTAGTTTGATACAAGTAGAACTGTTACTTGCAAGCCTGACCCCCCCCCCAAAAACAAAACAGACTTCTTTAATGACCTTAGCCATGCTGTTGGCCACATGGCGCTCACAGACAGAAGATACTATAGAATAAATTAAAAGTGTGCCGACCCTGGATGTTTTTGTGTGTGTGTGTCCAGTTTATAGACAGCTATGGGTGGGCTGGGAAATGGACGTCGTGGAGGAAGATCACCCCCTCTAATGATTGGCGCTCTAATCGCCTGTATCCTGGTTCTGGGCTTTAACTACTGGGTGTCCAGTTCCCGCAACCTTGAACTACAGGTAGGTTAATCTGTGTGTGTGTGTGTGTAGGTGTTTTGTGGTCAGTGCAAACCGCCCTCTCAGCTTACAGCATTTGCCTAAACGTCTAAGTGTTGCTTTATAATGATGAAAAATGTTATTAATGATCGATGAACTTTGGTACAGATTGCATCACCGCTGCATGTTATGGGAAGATCTCTGGATGATTGTGTAATTTTGTTTTTCACTTGTCAAAACACACCCTTTAGTGAAAGTCACTTTAAGCAGCTAATGTAACCCAGGATTTTGCTTATTTGCCTTGCAGAACAGGAATACAATTAAAAACCAATCAAACATTTTGCTGTTTTATTTTTGATTTGTTAAGTGTCATTAAGCAGAAACACAAAACACACTCGGCGTGCTTTCTGTGTTTGTCACTGTAATCTGAGTTTGTATCAGTCTGCACAGTCAGGTTGTTGTTGTTGTTGTTGTTGTTGTTGTTGTTGTTGTTGTTGTTGTTGTTGTTGTTGTTATCATTACTGTACGAGACACACGCGAACCAGCTGTGAAGAAAGCACTAAACAACCTGAACTAACCTGAACCCTCTTTGTGTGTGTGATACAGACTAAGCTCTACGAATTAGAAGGCCAGGTGCGACGGGGAGCAGCGGAGCGAGGAGCTGCAGAGATGAAGAAGAACGAGTTCCAGGAAGAAATCCAGAGACAGAAGGAGCAGATAAGCCACATAGAAAGCCTCTACAAGAGACAGCTGGAAGGAGCCCAGAACACCTGCAGCCAAGAGAAGGTACATGAACACTGCTGGGACTTTAAAATGTAACAAAGACAAACTGCTGTCTGTAAACTATAGCCACATAGGACCTTTGGGGCAGTGAAAACACGTCTTTGTCTTCCCTTCACGCTTAACAAACAGGAAAAATTGACAAAAAATGTATTTAAAAAAAAAACAAAAAAACTGTGAATATTGAGAATCGCTGTGTTTTTGTTTCTAGGGCACGCTGCAGCAGAACATTTCCTCCAGTACCAAAACCATACAGGAACTCAAAGGTGACAAACCGTTACAATAACTGTTACAAAAATTGTTTTAACGTCTATGTGTCAAAAATTTAGAAGTTAAACTAAAAGTTTTGTGTCTTTCTGTGCTCTAGGTCAGCTGAATCAGCTAAATGATGACCTGGGGAAGCTACAGAAGGAGCTGCAGAGTTGCCAAGGCAACATCAAAACCCTGAACAACAAACTCATGTATGACATGTAAGGAAAAGATAGTAGTAAGCTCTGGATATGCACATGAACTGCCACTGGCATTATGAATCGCCTCAGTCCAGAGATTATATTCCTGTACCTCCTGGTTAACATGTATGTGTCTGTGTGTTTGTACACGTGTAGGACCCATTGCCACTCCCAGGTCCTGTCCCAGAAGGAGTTGTGTGATGAGAGAGTGGCTGCTGCTAAACTTGAAGTTCAGAAGAAAAGGGAGAAGCTCATCCCTCCTCCAGGTGTCTCCTCACAGGTAAGACCACATTCCTGTTAGACGCTAAACCACACAAAGGGGTGTTAACCGTTACTCCAGTCTTTCCACATGATCAGGATCGGGGATCAGGGCAGACGGCCAGGCCTGATCAAGTGATTTAGTGTTGGCTTTATAAAAGGCTGATCCACTGCTCATTGTAACACAGTGCACACTGGGGACAGCAGTTATTATATACGCTCCATTGTGCTTTATTAAAGCCCTGGAACAGCTTCTCAACGCATACAGTTGCTTGTAATGCAGCAAAACACTTCATCAGGTTTGGTGATGTTCTCATCTGTCCTTTATGACACTCAACCCACAATTATTACATTATTATGAATCTATTCAAGATCATGTTCTTTTGTCTGAACCTGTAGACAAATCAGGAGGAAAGGACTGGCCTACATGTTCTGTAGGACGAAGCTTTCTAATTTCCTCTCACCGAGTGGCATTGACTCGCTTTGACATTTCCTGCTTTTACAATCCTCCACCCAGCTTTTGATGGCGTAAAATAATGTGGCATATGACGATGTTTACGCCTCAGCAGGACAATGCAGTGGATGGAGCAGTAAAAGAGGATGGAGCAGTCGTGACTGTGGCTGATGCAGTTAAGACAGCTACTGTTGTAAGTCACACACCAAGCGTCTCTCAGCCCAAAGAAAATGAACCACCTGAACTACTGACCAATGAGATCATCGTGGATAAAGGTAAAAGTCATAAATGTCCTGGTGACTCAGTCTGCTCAACTGAAACTATGTGTATGAAATAAAATATGTATTTATATCTCTATACCTTTATGCACACAATAACAAACACTCACTTTCTGTCTTATTTATCAGCTCCTGTTGCCGAAGTGGACCAGCTCCCAGCAAAGGATCTCTCCAAAGTAGACTCCCAATCTGTTCCCTCAGCTGCTAGCGTGAAGCAGGACGTTTTGCCACCACCAGGGGGCGATGTCGCAACAGAGCAGGGTGAGGCGGAGACCGGCACGCTTTTAACGGATAATCTGACTGAGGATAAAAACGTGGGGTTGATGGATGCTCGTGACGATGCCGCTCAGACAGAAGGTAAAAAAAACAACAACCATCTTTTATATTTCTGAGAATCAAACACATGACCTGTTTTTCTACCTTACCCTTCCCAGGGTGTCTGCGGGGTATTAAAAAGTATTAAACGGTAGTAAATCAACTTAGTGAAAATTAAGGCCCTTAAAAAGTATTCAATGTCTGATTGCAAGGTATTATTATTTTTTTTTTTAAAGAATAGCATGTGCATTTGCAAGTTTGTTTGTTAAAAGTTCGCCAGAATTTATTACATAGACTGTACAGTCGACCTATTTTCCATAGCGCGCAGCGGTAGACTCAGGATTGTTCTGTGTAGTTCATGCATTTGAGCTCTCCGTCGCTATTTCCATCATTTAGAGTTCACAGAGGGCATTTATGAGATCAATGTATATCCGAGGAGGAGGGTGATGTTTTTATTGGCAGATTGTCACACTCTACAGCCAGTGGTATTGTTTAAAGCGTGCGTGTGACTCACACCAGGCCGGGATCTAAACACGGAGCATCGGTGCTAAAGTTTAGCTGGCATGGACTGGTCACAGAGCTGTGACGTCATTTTGAGACATCGGTTTGTAACGTTTAGTCAACATGTGAGAACTCGTCTGACACAGAGAGTCTCCTGTTGTTGCTTCATGTGTGAAACAGCGACTCTACTCTGGACTTTGTCCAGACATTATCGTATAAAAACGTCATTCAGCGTCCCTCCCTCTCCTCCGGCACTGTGAGTTACCATGGTTATGGGAACGCCCTGAAACTTTGTAATGATTCCCAATAAGAAGTTTGTGGTTAGTATGACGGTACAACATCACTGAATACTGAAAAGTTCTGTACATGGTTGATTGCTGGACTGAAACTTGAAACAAGCTTTGCACAAAAAAGTTTGATTTCATTGACTGAAAATGACAGTGAAAAGACAAAAAAGAAAAGTGTCAATAGAACAGCTGTTCACAAGCATCCTCCTGTAAAACACTGTTGGTCAAGTATGTCTTCATTAGAGAACATGGTTATGTGTGGAGTGGTACTGCACTCTTATGCATTGTGTCATTTCTTTAGCAGATGTCAAGTAGCGTAACTCAAATTATGTAGTTGGATCTATCTGCAGTGTTCAGTTGACTGACAACTTGATGGGAGAGCAGCCATTAATATCAAATTTCTGTGCTGCTAGTATGTCCAGTATACCGCTCCAACCGAGTCCTACCACCAGTCAAACTTCCACTGCAGCCATCGCATCTTCTCTGAAAGTCGCTTTGGATAAAAGCGTCAGCTAAGTGACTAAATGTAAATAACTAAGGGATTGACACTAACAGTGCGTGTGCCCTCCCATTTTTCGATCCTGTTTTTGCTATATGACTAGAAGCAAGATGCGTTGAGGTTTTGAAAAATATTCAGAAGGTATTAAAAAGGTATTAAATGGTATTAAATTTAACCTCAGGATTCCTGCACAAACCCTGCTTCCCTTTCCTACATGTCGAATGTGACACAAATTAAAAATTGAGGGCACAATTAGTCGTAACAGCAACTTGCAGCATGAAGCTTGATTCACTGGGCGTGAACAATATCCTGCACAGCACAAAATGTAGGTATGTGAAGCCAAAAACATCATAGGTACGGCACCACGTCCCTGTGACCTACAGTGAATACACTGGTTTGAGGGCTAACATTGGCCAATGGAAAGTTTTCTAAAGTTTTTCACACATGAACTATTTATTCCTATATAGGCATTCTCAGTTAAAAGGTTGTGTAATTTGTGTCTCCAGAGGCAGACCCTGGGATGGAAGGCATGCTGATTAGCCGGGTGAAGGCAGATGAGACTACTACTGATCAGAAACCCGAGGATCCGGAGGAATATGATGCAGACGAGCGGGTAGTGGATGATGTCAAACAACAGCAGAGTAAACGGCCTGAAAATATGGGTAAGTGTGTGTCACCACTTTTGGGTTTATTCATCTGAAGGTGGTACACAGAAACATCTGGGAAAAGGGCAGGCGGTATCAAAAAATAGGTATAAAGGACAGGTGTTAATAAATGTGCTGTGTTTTAAAGGATTTGTGTGTTTATAACCACATTGTATTTCTGGATAGACCTGGAGGAGGAGCTGGCTGACTATAATGGGGATGATGAAAATGAAGGCGAGTTTGAAGCAGACAAACAAGCTGAGCTTGCTCGAGTCTAAGGTATAAACTGAAACACACACTGACGTCTTCCTCACTGACGTTCATGTTACTGTAATAACTTAATGACATAACATATCACACATTCGATATTGTTCATTGTTTATTTCATGGCAGCAGATCGAAAACAATTCAGCGTCAACCATCATCAAGTATCTTCACTGTTCAGTTAAACTGTTACTTTCAATACAGCTGTGTGCAAACATAAATCTAATTTCTGTGACTGTTTTCGGTCTGAAGTTTTCACAGCTTTTTAGTATGCTGTCATGAAACAAAAAAGCATTTGGCACATGTCCATCCTTCAGTCTGCAACAACTTCCCCTGACATTCGTAATGTTTTCCTATTTGATTCACCGTTTCCCTTGAAGATTGTAATTGCATTTTCCGAATAACATCTCATTCAGCTTTTCAGATCTTTTACCGGTTCCAACGTGGCCCTGCTGTAGGCACAGTGTAGCCATAATAATAGAAATTATAAACACAGATTTGCTTGTGTTATTAACACGGTATTGATTTTTTTTTCTTGCAGGGCTGGAGTTGGCGAAGCGGTCCGCACACCACATTAAGAAGCCGGACCCGTTATACACCTCAGCACAGCAGGTTAATGGAGCCCCCCAAACACTGAACACAAAACAAAAAAAAATGGACATTTCTATGACAGACTCGTAACATTAGGTTGGGCGGTTAATTTCAAAAGCATTTGCTTCGTGGATTGTCTATTTGTCATCTTAATTTCATTCTGTACATTTGATATTATCACATGTAGTCAGATGTTTTATCAGCTGGGAACATTTTCTGTATTAGAGTACTTTATAACCGGTCGCACAATATTCTGAACAAGCCTCAAATGCAAATATCAGCTAAGTGAGGACACTGTTTTTGATTCACATGCATTTCACTGTGTACATGAGGCCCTGAGGAGCACTCACTTTCACTTTCATATGTTTAGATGACATGAAAGTGCTCAGTACTTGTATGTACTTTCATATCACCTGCTTAGTTCTGCGTACTCTTCATCTCGACATCCCAACACTTGACACCAGTTGGCTTGAAAAACATCTCAACATGCCTGGAAATCAGTAGATTTTGATTATGTGATTAGATGTGTTGTTTTAGTTCACCCTGTAATGACTGTGACTTGAATGCAATAGAAGTGACGATAATGTGCAGACCCTTATAGGGTTATGAGGTGACAGAACTCATCCATTGGAGGGGTCTGCAGCAGAGGCTTCTTCTCTCTCGCACGTTTAACAGCATTTTAAATGCCTTAAGTTGTTCCTGTACAGAGTCTTTCATAGAAAGAGTGCTGACGTTGGGTCAACAGCCATTTTGCTCTACAAAATGCCTGTCAGTGAATGCAAATGAGGCTTTCCATAACTGCAGTCAATGACTCTTGTCAAACTGCTGAGTCTAGTTGTGTCATTTTGATGCTAAAGTCAAAACAGCCCCATGTAGCCAAAACTGCTGTAAAAAGTAACGTTGGCTTCGTGGACATGCCACATGATAAACAGGCAAATTTAACTTTGTCAGGTTTTATTGTAATTGATATACATTTTTGATCAATGAGCAATCATTTTTTTTACAAAGTGTGCTGGGCTCAACATTTTGGATCAATAAAAAAAAAAACATTTCTAGATTATAATGAAAGATATAGTTTAGAACAGGGGTCTTCAACCAGGGGTCCATGACCCCTAGGGGGTCCGCAGAGGTACTGCACGGGGTCCGACAATTTTTGTCATAATAATGGTGACTGTGAGGGTGCAGACAATTGAGAAACTACAAACAGCGGAGGCATTTGCACTCCACGGACATGTCCAAAGATGCACAGCTCTTGGAATTTAATAACCAATAATAATTATGCATGAACTTTTTATCATCATAAAAACATATAGGCTAATAACCTAGTACATAAATAGGTTAATAAGGTGAAGTAAAAGTTGAATAGAGTAAGTATAAAAGTTAATACAGATAATAACATTTTAAAAAAATGAATTACATGTGGGGGTCCCTGTTCTGTTTGTCTCTCGTCTAAGGGGTCCTTGGGCTGAAAAAGGTTGAAGACTCCTGGTTTAGAACACTTGGATAATATTTGCAGATCAATAACCTTTTTTTTGTTTCAACGCATGCCTTATCGATTCTGTGTACACCAGAGTCCCCTTGTGGCCAGTAGTTGCTTCATAGGATGTAGAGCTTTGGTACATGTATACTGGACCTGCTCAGAGTTTTGGTGAAATCACTTTGTGGATACTGCCTCTGGTCTGATGGATTGTATATTTTGTGGAGATATTTGAGAATTTCTGTAACATTATGAAGGACATTTCATTGAAGTAGGGACAGTGTGTTCTGCTTTAGGGCTCCTGCAGATCCAGCAGATGTGAAAAATTCAGTAGCTGTGCTAAAATGTATCAAGTCAAACTGCACTAGACTGGAAATTGTGTGGGTGAGTGCAAACATGAATATTAGACATCAGAAATAACAAAAAGCTTTGAAGAAGATGCAGAATATGTAAATCATCATATGCCATACTTTGGAGAGAACTATTCAAAACATTTTTTTTTCACAACTTTAACTTTTCACTCTTTTATATGTTTCCTTCAGCTGTTGTTTGACATCTTGGTAACTTGGAAAACTTGGACAGGAATTTAAAAAAAAAAAAAAGTTTTGTGGTTTTACAAAATGCTTGACCACGTATGTGTCATTGGATTGGATGAATAGTGTATAAGACGTTGAGAACAATATTTCAGTGTAATGTCTTTCATCAGGTGATCACTTTTTAATTTGTGTTCCTCAAAGAAAAAGAGGAACACAAATTAAACATTTTCAAGTGAGAGTTAATAATATCCACTCAAATATAAGGCCATTTCTCATCCTGAGCAGTATCTGTTTTGTTAACTTATTTTTTATATCTGTAATTATTATGCTTTTTTTTTTTGCTTTTTTAAATCTGGGCCTGGTCATCATGTTTTACAGTAACCGTACAATTTAAATGCTGAAGACCGATTAATTGTCGATCCTGCAGGGGAAATATTGTTTCTGAGATTTTTAAAATTTCTATTGTCATTTTATTTTCAAACTTGTTGTTATTCGTTGTCAGTTTTGTCATCTGAGAGTGCAAAGCCCGGACAGCCAGTGCTTTGTTGTGTCAGAAATCTTTGTCTGCCTGTTTGTGTAAAAAGTCGAATTTTCTGAACTAGAAGTCTGTTTATCTGGAGAGAAAATGAAAATGATTTTTATAATTTGGATTAATTTTTTGTTGATTTCATGCGTTTAAATTTGTATTTTATTTTGAACTGCTGAACAAATTTGTGAAAGGTTTAAATAATCATAGGTTTTATTGATGATAGATAATAAAAATTGTTTTTATTACCACTATCAAGACATGGTTTCACGTGAGATTTATTGTTTGGTGTAACTAGTATTTGGCTACAATAGACACTGAACACTATTTATGAGAGTAATGGTAACATAAAACATTTTGTTGCAATTTCAAGTTGACGGTCAGTGCCAAATATTTTAAAGTGTTATCATTTCTGGACTTTAAAGGACAGATCACCAAAGGAAGTGAAAATTGGAATAATGTTTATTTGAGCCACAGGGTTACAATATTATTTGGTCATATTTAAGACCAGTCATTACCTTATGTGCTGCAATGAATTAAGTAATTTAAGTAAAACATAGTAGGGCAGACTATCCTGTATGTTATGTATACTTAAAAATGTAATCACTTCACATATCATCAATATAATAAAATAATTACCAGAACTCAACATAAAAAACTTTCTAAACTGTTGTTAAAATGTATAATGGATAAAATGCAGATGCTTGCTTGCTGATTTACACAATAAACTATAAGTTAATGTGAGGAGACGACTGCCTGGTACCATTAAAAAGGTTGCATCAGGTATTAAAGTAAAATATAGATGAATATAATAATAAATATAGAATATAGAATATGGTGAGGTGATAAACCTGATACTACAATCTGTGCCTCTAAACCAGGCATGGAGGCCTGCTTTGTAAGCAAAGTTTTATTTTATTTTTTATCATCTAACTTTGTGTCACGACACACGTGAAATGATTACACCTCTCACCTACATTTCTCTCTTCCAGGGTGATACAGGTGCAGCTGTGGAGTACAACAATCTCTTACATGCGATTATTGTCAGCAACTCAGTTGATATGTGTGCTGACCAGATTGTAATGCTGGATATCTGTTGCTACAGGGGAGTGGTTTGATGAAACCATGTGGGGAAAACTGACGAATAAACCACACAGGTTAATACAGAAATCACAGGTGTGCTTTAAATATCTCATATCTTTTCATTCATAATCATAATCACCTGCCTCATTCACTGAATTTCATGTTGAAGTAGTTTACTTTAAAATAAAACTGGAATAGGTGACTTTACATTTGATAGTTGAAGGGAACATATAGACCAACAACGTATAATAAAATGTGTTTAGGACCACTGTGTTATTTAATCTCTCTTTAAAACTACGATTCTAGGTTGTATTTAAATATTTGCTTCCATAAATAAAAAAAGATCTCTCAGAGTTCACGTATTGTTCTTCTGTTATCTCTTCACACTGTATTTGAATGTCAAATGCAAATGTCCAAAAGAGTTTGACTACTTTCAAATTCTGGCCGTACTTTCACTTTACAGAGGACAATGCTCCAGCCATACAGTATATACAGAACACAGATACTTCCTCCTTGTACTCCACCACCACTCACGGGTGCCTTCTATTATTTTGTCCCCACAAATCCTAAATTTCAGCCTAAACTATAAAACAACTTTTAAATCACTTTTATACAAGAGCCTTTAGTTGACCTTTTTATGTTCTATGTGACATTTTATTCAGTTTTTTATTGATTTATTCCTTTTAACTTATGATTTGTGTTATTGCATCCTGCTTATTGTGAAGCACGTTGAAACTACATTTTGCAGCATTATTATATAAAGTAGTAGCACAACGCAATCAAACCTCATTGTCTGTGTGAATATTATATGAATATTATATCTCTTATTTCTGTACCAAAACATACAAATCTAGAGAAAATGTTTTGGGGTTTTTGCGCTCTGAAAAGATTTTATTGTCTGAAAATGTGAAAATCTTTTCCAGAAAGTAATTAAATGACATAATATTAGTACCACAAAAAGACGTTTTATTGTGTGACAGCTGGAGCTTTTCAGTCCTCTGGAGTTGCTGGTATTGGTTTGAGGAAGCAATGCAGATGGTTCCCTGGCCTGGGCAGGAGCTCTACTGTACCACTCATGTTAAATCGTGAATTTGGGATGTCTACAAACTGGTGCTGTACAAGGTATGACAAGATACTGTAGTTTTTTTTTTTAGGACCAACATTTTCATTCAGATAAGCACATAAATACATCGAAACTTTCATATGTTTGAATGATATGCACCGATTATCAATACAAGACTGTTCTGGAGGCAGCTTATAAAACATTTCATTGGCCAGTTTTTTGCGCAAAAGCACCTTGAATTGTGTCTGACTCTCTCTCTCTCTCTCTCTCTCTCTCTCTCTCACACACACACACACACACGCACATACAAACACCTCAAACAATGCAGATGTGGATATTGTCACTCGTTCAGGTTCAGTTGTGAGTTCTCTGGTCTGGATTCTCATGCCACATCTTTCATTCAGGTGGAAAAAAAAAACAAAAATGAATGGGGTGTGTCAAACACTCCTTTACACAACTTTACAGTTAGGTGTATCACACACATTGTTCAGACATGGACTGGATCAGGGCCATTGCACACTTGTTAAGGTGAGGGTACGGCCTTTATGGCTGATGGTCTTCATGGTGAAACTCATATCGACCCGCGCTGCGGAGCAGAATCAGATAATCTTGACCACAGGAAAGTACTTGTGAGCTGAGAAGTCAAATTCTGGGAGCACCTGTGAAAGCAGAAAATTGGCATTTTACTCCAACAGCTGCTACAAAAGACATTAACCAACCATTAAGATGAGCCGAACACAAGTCAGTGGAATATTTTTCCTTTGTGCAACTTTTACATCTGTAATACTTATACATATTTTCTGCTTCTTGTGTGAAAGCTGCAGGCTCCCAACAGGTGTGAAGTGTTATCAAAAACAAAACTGTGGGATTCGGCATTCAACTTTTAATTCTCAGCAGACAGAGCAGAGCAGAGGAAGAACACCTCTCCTCCCCCCTCGAGAAGAAAGATAGAGCTATGAATGGACTACTGTCACTGCCGTACAACTAATAATACTGTGTAATAATTAAAAGACAACTGAGGGGAACAAATGTGTGATGTTTTGTGACACACATGGCTGTGAATTTACAGAAATTTTGCAATATTGTATGTTGTATTACAGAGGATTACCACGACAATGTATCCATAGAAACCAAATAATAATCCAGGATATGTTATTGTGTTACCTTGGTCTCCTTCTTGTGCCCTCCAGCCAGGAGCTTCATGACTACAATGTTTGGCTTGGCCACCTTCAGTATACGGTTCACCTGTTATCAATCATTAACTGGTTAGTGATAGTTGTGAGCATTGGAAAATTTAAAGTACAAACAGAGGAATACAGCAGAAAATTATACTGATTTAAGTAACACGGACGTAGATGACAAAATCCTTTCAGGAATGTTCTACACAAACATAATCTAAACAACATAAAACACAAAATGGCATTTAGTTTACAAAAGTTAAAGTTCCTGACCTCGGGGTCTGGGCTAGGCACATTTTCTAGGATGAGTTTAGCCTGCTGGAAGTGTTTGCTGGCAGCCAGGTAGAGGTCAGCAGAGCCTGGTGGGGGATTGTACTTCTTCAGATCAGACATCTCCTGGAAAGGGCAACAAAGGCAAAGTCAGAGAGGAAGGAAGGAAAATTGTGCAAGTGAAACAAAACTAGCTAAAATACTGGTGACGTGAATATAATGAGGAAAAAGAGGAGAAATTATAATAAGTGAAGAGTGGAGGAGAAAGGACAAGAATAATGAGAGCCTGCTCCAGTACCTTGAACTGGATGTAGTGCACAGGTGGTGGGGTGACCACGCTGTTGAAGGGGGCAAAGCGATGCTCATAGCGAACCTGCTCGCTGTCTAACTCAAACTGAGGCTTACGCACCTTCCCGTCCATATCCAAAGCTACCATTGTCTGAGAAGAGAGACAGAGGCAGAGAGAGGATTGGACAATAATGCAGTCTGCGTGTCAAAGAGGAGAGACGAGGGTTCAGAAGAACATCTGTACCGGATGTCCTACCTTGTACATGCCAGCACACATGTTCTGGTATGCTTGACTCATGGTAATCTCTTTGCTGAGAGGGCGAACTGCAGATGAAACCCAAACATGATATTACTACGACAAGCACGTGCATTTCTGTGCAGATTTTAGTCAGCATGGAGTGGTTACACTGTGAGGGTGTGTACCTTTTTTCTTCTTCTTGGTCTTTTTGCTGCTCCGTCCTTTTAGCTGCTCCTCCAGAATCCGCTCCTCAGCCATCTGAGAGGAGTCGGCTCTGCTCAGAGTGGACATCAGCCACGCATAGAGGAACTCTGACAAGTACCTACAGTCAAAAACAAACATATTCATTCACAGAAAAGTGCAACTGCAGAGAGATATGATTGTGTGTGTGTGTGTGTCTGACACTGGGGAGTTTGTGCCCACCAGTTAGAGCGAGCAACAACCAAGCATGTGTGTGCTCTCACCAGTAGATGTAGTAGTACTCATGCATGCTGTACAGCTCCAGTTCAAAGCCACTCAGCAGGTACTGGATCATGATCCTCAGGTTATGGTAGAGGATCCAGGTGCCGAGACAGGCTAGATGCTGTCGCTGAGGCTCAAGTTTCATCAGCAAGCTATGCAAGGCTGCGTCCACCTTCTCTGCCTGCAGGGCGCAAAAGGACAAGTCAGTGGTTGGTTCATAAATTATAAAATTACAATTGCCCTCAGAGTGATTGAAAGAAAACCACAACAAGGCGATAAGGTGCAAGGGGTTCATCAATATGTAATTAGAACTTTTATATCAGTGTCTGCACCTAGCCAAAAAAAGTTGTGCTTATAAGGAAAAAGGAGGAGTACAACAAAGGAAAGTGCTGCAGGTCACCTCATCCTGCAGCGTGGCAAACTCTTCAAGAATGTGACCCAGCTTGTCTCTCTGTCGAGCTCGGTTGTGTCCGTGAATCTGGATCAGACTGCAGAATGGCTGTAGGGAGAATTGTCAAGAAAAAAACAAAACAACAAATAGTGAGAGTTGATGCAATTTTACACCTCTCCCCCTAACCTGAAAGCAGCCCATAAAGTTCACTGAGAGACTGAGGTGTGAGAATGTACCAGACGTACAGACTATCATTTTGAGCAGTAAATGTAACATACCCTAGAGCAGCGTGTAACAAAGGAGTCAATGTAGTCCTTGGCCTGGTGGTTGTTGAACAGACAACACCTGGAGAGAGTGAGAAAGACACACACACAAAATAAGCATCTTGAGACAAAATACAAAGGTCCAAATCAACCATAAAATAACTAAATAACCCAAAACTTGAATGACATCAAGACAGACTTACTTATATGAGAGGACAGGAGGGCTGACGAAGTATCTCAGAGCATCTTTAATCATATCCTGCATCAGGTGGGTCCCAAATACTTTCTTATTATCAATCAGGAACGTTGTCTAGATTTAGGAAGACAATTAATTGTTACATGTATTAAACTACTAAAAACTGTACGCAAATTTCAAGGAATCTCTCTGTAGGCGTCATAAAAAAAAGCAGAGACTCTTCAGAATCAAACTGGCATTATAAACTCACTTGAAGGAGAGATCTGGAGAGCACACAGGGAGACTGCTCGCTGAACTCACAGAAGAAGTCCTGGTAAAGCCACAAACAAAATATTCATGTGCCTCTTTCTTTGATAATATACTAGAAAGCATGCACATGTATGGGCTGATTAACTACTTCAAAATTGGTCCATAAATTCTATATTATAAACCATTCCCAGGCCTGTCGTGTATTAGCATTTTTTCACCAGGGTGGAGGGGAAGAACATAATGAAAGAGGAAAAGCTGCTTATTTAAAAAGGTCACTGGTTCAGAATGTAAAGTAAAGATCCAGACATGTGTTTACCAGTATGCCATGCAGGTTGGTGGTGTTGATCACGTCACAGACTGTCTTGATGCGTTCTATGAGTTTGCCAAAGTAGGCCACCATGTCCTCCCTCTTAATGATCTTGGCGTAGCGAGGGAAGGTAGGTGGCAGCAGTCTCTGGTTTACCAGCGGCTCGAAGCCCATCATGATGGGGTGGTCTGCAGCATACATGGAAAAAAAGGTCACATTAAGTAATCTTCCCCAAGAGGCTGTCTCAGCTAAAAATAGTAGAGCGGAGCAAGACAGATTTTTTTTTTAGCTGTGTGTGGAAATATAACGAGGTAGAGGAAGTACATTTAGTGTGCACTGTCTAGGTTTCCAGGGCAATTACTTAACTGGATGAGCAAGAATGCATATAATGTATGCAGTTTAACATACGTGTGACAAAAAGGTGTGTGAATTTGAATTTTTGTGTGTGTGTGTATAATACTTTAAGATTGCCGGTTTGTAAACTAATGTAAAGCCAAACTGTGCATTTAACTCTACAGGTAAATGGTGTGTGAGCAGTTACCTCCTTTAGTGGTGTCATTCTGTGACTGGATGCCGTGCTGAATACTGGAATGAATGGCTGATAGGAGGTCAGCTGCCTGAGCCACAAGCTTCTGGGCCTCACCCACCGAACTAGTCTGATATAAAAAGATATGACCATAAACAAAAACATGCATGCAAACAAAGAAGACCAATTTAAAGATACAGACACTCGACAGGAGAATGTTTTTTAAAATCCACACGCTAGTCATTAACTAAGTCATTGTCTGATTGTGTGTGTTCGTATGCGTGTTACCTCTTTCTTGGTAAAGGTAATCAGTGCCGTCAGTAGGAGGCGTGTGAACTTGATTCTATTGAAAAGTGCCAAACACTGCTGATGCTGGAAAAACAAAGTAATAGAACATTAAACAGACTCACATGTACAGGCAAAGCTATTAATACACCAGAGGTTCTGAAGCTCCACGAGGTACAAGAAATTACAAAGTTTTATTTTGACCTCCCACACAAAGCCTATGTTTGGGTCTGAGTTTTTTTTCCCTTGAAACAGCCGGAATTTCCAGAGTCTCAAAAGGTCATACGAGTCCCACACTCTGATAGACAGATGGAAAATAAATTATACCAGGCAGAGACTGAGAAGGCAGGTTCAAGGTTTTACTTTGTGGCTGAAATGTTCATGCTTAAGTAGGCTTAATTAAGCCTAATCATGCTTAATTAAGCAGTGAACCAATCTGATTTTCTACCTGTAGTCCTACGTATTTTATGTTGAAACCACATGAGTCAGAAACAGCTAGCGTTTAGCATTCAGATGGTCTACATGTTATTTCAAAAACAGGAATGACCTGACGTACCTCCAGCTCGACCTCCGGGTTTCGCTGCTCACCCTGCCGACTGCGTGTGCTCTGTGAAAGCCAATAAACAATGTAATACTCAACATTTGTATCAGCATTAAATTACTGATATATCAAATATCGTGGCTTAAACTGGACAAGAACATATACCTTAACCTTCCTCTGCAACTCATCTTCCACATCTTTCAGCATACCTGGTAGGAAGAACAAGTGAGACAAAGAGATGACATCAGCTATCCTTGTTCCTTGAGACAAACAGTATTAATCTTTAATGGCCTCTGTTGTTCACACGTGAAGCTGCAGACTTAATGAACTGTCACACTACAGTACTTGTACCTGTCACCCGCAGGTCTGTGACGTTATTGGCCATCTTGAAACCATAGGTCATGGCCTGGAAGTCCTCCTACACAGACATATAAATATGGACTCTGAGTTATTAATGCTGGTGGTAAAAATGGTAAAAAACTTAGACAATAATTCAAATACTTCCACACACATTTGCACATAAAATAATGTCTTCCATCAGTTGACCTGCAGCTTCATAGATGCATACACACACAATGACAGACAGAAGGTAGAACGTTACTTACCTCCTCAAACACAGCAGCTTTGTTGACCTTCTCTCGGGCGATGTCACACACCTTCAGGATACCCAGGGCAAAGGCTTTGAGGGCTGGCTCCTCAATCAGATCGGGGTTATGGACGTACAGGCAGGTAAACACAGTCTGCGCCAGGGAGTGACCCTCCAACCATGTGATCTAGGGATACACACAAACATGGACACATGACCACAGGGTTTCCTGCAGTGGTTTTCTGTCTGCAAACACATCTCTCCAAATTCAACATTTCAGAAATTCCAGTGATCTTCAACAACCGACTGATTCTGTACCCACTCTTTGACATTCCTTGAAAATGTGCTCTCCGTGGGTCAGTGAACTACACAGAGAAGCCACACTGTTTACTGTAACAAAAAAAAAGAAACTCACCAAACAGCAGAAACATGTGTCTATGATCCCGATGAGTTCAGGAAGACTAAGGTCTTTCACCTTGATGGCACCTTCCTACAACAAGAAACACACACAACACAAGAAAGAATTACAAATGACTTACAGCTAGGCAGTTAATATTGAAACAGATTAAAGAGGTTAGCGGTACTGTACCTTAATGGCTTGCTCAAAGTTGAGCACTTTTCTGTTGACCTGATTTCCAATCATTCCTGCGTCCATCTTAGGGTCCATCATCTCTATGGCGGACATGGCCTCAAACAGGCCAAACCTGCCACCACAGAACAATGTTTATAAACACATGAAACAAATTTGACTATGATGCTATTTATGGACTCATGTAATAGCTGATGTAGAGATCTGTATGGTTAAGTCAAACAAGTTCATACAAAAAAGAATATAATATGAAGTCTCTGAAACTATATTTAGACTTCTGCGACATGAAAACTCTCAAATAAAAGTTTGAGCGAAGTATGAGTCTGCACAAAGTATTTTGTCCTACTCACAGTTTGTCATGAAGCAACTCTCCAAGGTTCAACTCTGCATGAATTAAGGATGAGGACCAGGAAAGAGAAACGGGGAAACACGTCAGTTCCTTTTATAACTGCACACAGACGACTCTCTCATACGCTCACTGGCAGAGTCCCTACCTTTGCATGCGCCTTTGAATTCATGTGTAATATCAACCCAGTTAGCATTGTTCTTCATCTTTTCTGGGATGCCCAGCCCCCAGCCAGCATCATCATCCTCAACAGCCGACTTCATCACCATGGTGACTATTAGAGAGAAACACAAAGAGAACAATGTGAAAGTGTTCAGAATATTACAAAATATCAACATTTGTTTAACAACCCGTCAACTAAACCTGGAACAACTCAGGTAAAATCATTATATGACTGGCTCACGTAATGAAGAGCCTCTGGTCTCATGGCTTTGCGAGTGTTAAGCACCTAGCTGTCTTCACATATTTAATAATTACTCAGGAACTGAAAAATACGCACTTACACTCACACAATCATTTACTACATTCCTTCACCTTCTCAACTGGACATTCCTGAGGTTAGTTAGGCTGATCAAGCTGTAGGCTATATCTCTGTATGTACACTGAGCAGCTGTGGATATTTCAATCATCCCGTATGGTCGGGTATAATGTTTCAAAGCTCAGTCATAAATATAGCTCCCTGCTTCCAAGCATTAAACTCTTCTATTACTTTCCACGGCATGTAAACATATATGAAACAGGCAATGCATCATATTCTACACAGAGAAAAGTGAGAACCTCTCAGCCTTTTAAACCAGGAGCATGTCAGTACTGTGAAGGCTGAGGAGGATTTGTGCAGGACTGCATTAGATAGATACTCATGTCCATATATATCTATATTTATGCAAATATAGACACCTTTTTAATATGTATATAGTTATTTTTTATGTTTATGTTTTATGTTTTAATGTTATGTTTAGGCCTACCTGTTCTTTTAAACTGTACTTATGTCTATACCTGTATGTACAATTGAGGGCACAAGTCAAATGTGTACACACACCTGGCCAATAAAGCGATTCTGATCCTGATTATTAAGGTTTATTAACAAAATAATATTTATAGCACATCTATCACATCCATCAATAAATTTAGATAGAGACATGACAGGGATGCAGCCAGGGACTTGTGCCTCATATAAACATACTTAAATTGATTTGAACTGATCACATACAGCTAAGATAATTACAGGTTATTTAAGATGTTGCTGCATTTCCTTCAGTCTGACTTTGGGAGGTGTTTAACGACAGTTAGTTAGTTACGACAGCTGTTAAAAACAGGAAGATACGTAGCTGTCCTTTTTTTCTTAATGAACGACACAATTTCAAAAACATAACTCCAGACAGAGAAAGCTAACCGAGCTGACAGTTACATGTAGGGTAAATACACGGGGGTAACAGTATTGTAGCTTGTTTTATAGTCACCCTAAAAGGTATAGGGTTTACAAAAACACTGAGAGCAGCTCAGGTTAAACTAAAATATATGAGGTTAGTTAGCTATCACGTCAAAGTAGCTTTTAATGCCGTGTGCTAACACGCTAACGTTGCCCACAATGGATGTTTCCTGCGAACAAAGCCTGAATATCGTCAGTTTAACATGTTCCTAGGCTTGATCATGCATATAAAACACGAATACTGTTATCAGAAAGCCATATTTTGGTTGTAAATTCACACGTACCTCAGTATTTTGCCTTAAACATGTAGCTAATAAGGATCCCTTCAAAGACTGTAGTGATTGGCGCTTGCATTTGACGTCATAGACTAACTGTCAACGTGGGAAATGTAGTTTTTACGTGTAACACCATAGAATACAACCAAACAGCCGTTTATAGCTTTTATTATGCCCAGTGTAGGTATGAATGTTTATAAATGTTATAGTTTGGTGTAACTTATGATGCAGTTGGCTCTTTCGGGAGATTTCCATGCAAAACTACAAGCTAGTGTATACTCTTCGCACAGAAACGTCCTCTCGCGTTGTTTACGGACAGCCCCCCTGACAGTTCATTGGGCTGGTCTCATCACAACATCATCAGGGCGTTTCAGGCAACGACACACAGTAAAGCAGCCCCCCCGTACATTGGAATTGGTCCTCCCTAAATGGGATAACAATTCCTTTCCGTACAGGTTCGTACAATCCTCCTTCTCGTTAGCATTATACAGGGCTGTTGCTTCAGCTAACGCCGCCTGTGTGCTCTTTATTTAGCATTATTGTTAGCATACCTCCGTTAGCTAGCCTGCTGTCGCAGACAGGCGGTCGTTAATGAGTGACTAGTCCAGCAGGTGCAGCGGACACCAGCCTCAGCTAGGTTATCTGACTTAACACCCTGTAAAATAGCCTCGCCTAGAGGTTTATCTTGCTAACAATAGCATAATGACAGTGACTAAACTAAATTTCTCTGCAGGACAGACAGGCTGGAGTTATTCCAGTAGCTTATCATGTTTTCTAAATGGATTTTTGGATACAGCTCTATTGTGGGGTTATTGTGGCCAGGACACCATCTGTCCCGTGTCCACAACAACAACATGACAGTTGTACAATTACTCCGGTGAGCTTCAGATAGCTTATCTCTAACATAGAAGACCCTTTATGGTCTGACAAGTAGCTACATCTGTGCTCCTCCACAGCCCATAGACGTGACCTTAAGACTCCTGTGTGTTCATCTGGTTCACTCTGCATAAAAAGTACATTTTATTTGAAAATACTGTAAATATCTTATTGTGTATTGCTGTTTCTGGCTTATTAATGTCATTTTTCAGCGTGTAAACCTTATCTTTATCTGGCACTAGAGATGTTGACAGGTAGCTTTAAATTTTAGCATTATATGTGACTAATCTTATCTCACATAAATGCTCTTGTATTCACTCTGACCTATTATAAAACTCTTGCTTTTTTCTTTTTTTTTTTGCTGAATGATGCTGTTTAGCCCATTGTCATTTCATGTAATGCAGCTGAACACTAGGAATGTTGTTTTTTTTTCATACCATGTGTTCAAATTACCTTGTATGCAGGGCTTTCATCTCAAGACATTTGAGATCTGCAGCATGTAGGGCAGCCCCTTGTTGTTCTGTCTCAAATCTGTCTGGAGAGTCTGTGTATCTGATAGTAGTTTTATTCCGGGACAGACAATATGAGCCATCTGTCTGCTCTGCAGCACTCACTGCTGGGCAGGTACACACATTCACAGCCATGGGCATTTTAGATATATCATCATCTGGTTTGGGCGTACAGTACCTGCAGGGCTGGCTAGAGCGTTGCGATTACAACAGAGGGAGTTCGTTGGGATCTGTTTGGGCACACAGGGCAAAGGTTGATTGTGCTCATTTCTAAAATTGCACAGTATGTTTATGCTCGGCGTTTTTTTTTTTATGTTAGTTTTGGTCTCTTTTTCTCTTGCAGACGATATGAAATGTTGATGTGGTAAAAATGAACAAACCCAAGATGGCCACAGAGAAAGGGTGAGTTGCTTTTCTATTTGAAGACAAACATATGCACTTTCATATGCACACCCGATGCTGTGATATGTGTGCATGTGTTTCGGTGTGAAAGCTGCTGTCTCAAAACCATCTGTTCACAAATTCTCTCTCGCTGCTTATCTTTACCCTCCCTGATGTGATCCCACTATTCTACCATTACACTATGAGCCACCAGCGTTTGTCATCTTGTCCCACTATCAGTGTGTGAAAGAGAGCGTGTTTGTGCAACACAGCAGATAATTAGTCGACCTGGCGTTAAAACCTCCACATGTATTTGTCATGATGACTAAAAATAACAACACTCATCATCGGAAACAGGCTTGGAATAAACCATTGGTTTATTTGTCCTTATCAAGTTTGCATATTTAGAAGTCGTTCCTTTCTAGTTAATCTGTGTTAATCTTTCTGACTCATGCAGTGTGTTTATTTATACTTTACCTCTCCTGCAGTATTTTCCTTTGTCTATAATTGCATTGCTATTTTCTCATAATTAATGCCATTTTTCCTTTTTTTTTCTCTTTCTCTGCGTCTCTCTCTCTCCCTCTGTCTGTCTCTCTCTCTGTCTTTCTGTCTGTCTGTCTCTCTCTCTTTCTCTCTCTCTCTGTCTTTATAAGGACATATGAGAGTACTGGGTACACTGACAGTGTTTTGATTCTCTTTCCAATGTTTGCTGTTGCTGCACCAACAACTGACCTCTAACCTTGTGTTTCCAGTTGAGTGCCAGTTGAGTGGGTTAAGGTTATAAATGGGGGATGGGTCACCATCCCAGAAATAGTGAAGGACTAGGAGACCGTCTCAGTATTTTACATGCCAATTATTTTTTTATGCCACGCTATATTACAGAAATGCTATTTTTGTTGGTTATTACTCTGTTTTTGGCCAAGACTCATTGTGAGCTTATAAGGCCATTTGTGCATAAGATGGGCTGCTTAATGTTTGTTCTCCAGTGTCGACCAATGCTACCTACCCAGTACTCATCCATCCTTCTCTTATAATCTTAGACATGGAGCAGGAAATCACGACAGATGTCCTCTTACTGTGTTTGTAAATGCAGCAAGTTATCCTTTTATATACAGTCTTCCAAAGATGGATGTGTGTTTGTTTGTGTTTCCAGCGTTCCCAGTAACTCCAGGGTACTGATGCTCCTGGGCCAACTGGAGAGGATGAATGGAGAGGCCATGATGAGGGATGTAGAAACTGCAAGACAGGTCACTGCAAAGATACTTCATCTCATTCAGACACAGGGTGAGAGCAAGCACACACACACACACACACACACATTCATGCATTGTAATATGTTATCATAAAGCGTGAAACGTGTGTCTAACGTGTAACTGCAGTTGCCAAAACAATAAATCTCAAGTTGTTGTGTTTATCATATGCAATATACAATGAGATAGAAGCTTAGACATTCTTACATGTCAGCTCCACACACACACACATCTATCAACACATCTTGTATAAAAATATAATGTAATATAAACCACACCATAGAACTCCACAACCCCCAACAGTGCCTGATCAGATTAATGATGGTTTCAGGTTATTATTGGCTAACCCATCTGGCATTTAGGGCGGACACCGATAGGCAGATGGTATGCATGTGTATGCTTGTTTAAAAGAGAGTACTTCAGCAATTTTAATATTGCCCTACTATGGTGCTGTTGTTTTTAAAAAAGCATCAAAATGCAGCAGTAACAGAGATAATGTCCTTTTTATTTCACATGTTCTTCTTTATTGTCAAAACCTGGCAGTGCTGCCTACTTCATACACAATGCAACTTGACCCCTTAAGTCAGATATTTGGGTGTGTCCTGCATGTAGCAGCTAGTTTAGCCTCAAGCCACTAGCCTCAAACAAAGATGAGGAGCTGCAGAGGTCTGGTAAGCTCACTCCTTTCTAACTCCACACTCCCAGATTTCTTTCATTCCCAACCAACACTGATGCAAAAGGCCGAACTTTATTCACATAATGTTGTAGCATTACCATTCCAACACTTGTAAACTCACCGATGTGTAAAATCATATAATTAAAATTCTTCAGCTCGTCAGGTCGAGTTGATTAAACACCCAGTGTGTACGATTTAGTGGCATTTAGAAGTGAGGTTGCAATTTGCAACCAACTGAATACCACTCACCTCAACCTCCCCTTCCAAGCACGTAGTACTTGTAAAAACATAAAAGGCCCTTTTTAAAATGCAGTGTTTGGTTTGGCTGTTCTAATTACTATATTATGTTATATTATATATTATTAAAAACGTGTGCAGTCCCGTCTGTGTAAATAGAGATGGGTTAGTGCACCGGTAGTCAAAGTGTGGATGGATTGATACAGTGTCTCCTGATCTGGTTCTCTGATTACTCTTTTTGAAAGGAGAGCAGAGGAGAAGGTCTGACAGCAGAAGAAGAAGGCATTGTGTCGCTTCGCTGTGTCGAGCAGACTGAAACATGAGTGTGTCTCTGCTAGCTGGTTGCACCTCTGCTACTCTGAGGAGCTGGATGAATGGAAACCTCTGATGCAAGCATCACTGCTCTGTTGCTTTAACAATTAGTTAATTAATGGATTTGTTAAACGGCCAGAAAGTACAGCAGTTTTGATACTTGTGTCTATCAAGTAAACACTCTCTGGTTACAACATCTCAAACATGCGAACACATCCTTTATTTTTACATGCTATGTGCATACTAAATTTTACACACTGGGGCTTTTTTTTGACTATTAATCAGTTAATTGAAATATTGTTGGATACATCGATAATAAAAATAGTTGTTCTGGGTAACTACAGCAGCTACATTACTGGACATCTGAAGTGTTTCCCCATGTAGAGGCTAAACTTCATATTTGTTTGTAGCTCTTATATTAACTTGGGCCTGGAGCTAGCAGTTTTCAGTAATGTGGATTTTTTTTTTTTTTTTATTAGGCGAGAACAACTTGAGTCGAACCTTAGTTTAGTCTTTGTGTGAAGGTATGAAGATTCAGTGTGGAGTGAAGAATCCTGCTGAATTATTGCCCGCTATTTTCTCTGATCTTCTCCCCTTCTCACTTTTCTTGATTTTTATTTTTCCCCTGGAAAGTCATAATTTGTTGCTTACTTCGACTTCAAAGGAAACTCGTAGTTAATCCATCATGACTGATGGGCTCAGTGGAAAAGCTTCTGTCTGACCCCGTCAATCGTCATATATCAGCTGTTCCTCTCATCTGCTGCTTGGCTGTCTGTCACACCGCGTCTGCAGCCTCGACTCGAAATGCGTATGAGTGTGACGTTGGTTAGGGGTAAGAAGGGGGTCTGTGACCCTGTTAACAGTAACTATACACCCCAGGATGGACTTTGCTGTACTCATGTTCAGAGTCTCAGGAGCTTAGGAGGCAGACAAGGGATACCAAGAAAAAGAAAGAGGATGATGGGGAGTTGACTGGAGTTGCAAATAAAGTGGCCAAAAACTCACACATTTGTCGAAAAGATAAATAAAAAAAGATATAAAAATGAAGACATGAGACCTTATAAGACCTTTGATTTGGTGTAATGGAGATGAATTCAGTCTTAGTGGCAGCGGTTCTATTTTTTTCTCTCATTTCCTGGCAGAAACTGTCTGAATTTTTAGAGTAGATCTCCTTTTGCACACAGTGCTGAGTTGTTCAAAAGGGAGGGGGCAAGAGAAAGAGGAGAGGACGCGTGAGGAGAGGGGTATCCTATACAGTTGTCAGTTTTCTATAGGAGCAATTGGTGGTTTAGTTTCGGGTAGTATGCAAGGGGAGGTGCTGATTGCTGGGTTTATAGTCCTGCCCAGCTCAGTGTGTTGGTACACAGAGGGAGGACTGACCAGTTGAGCAATTTACTTCTAACCTAGGAACAAAGAAAGTGACTTTATGCTTCATATAGACTATCAGACTAGTGTTTAGACTCACGGCAGACCTTCTCTGGGAACCTGGGATTTTGGAAATCTTTTCACCCAAAAATTTGAGTCCATTGTTATGAAATGGAGTACCGCTACAGCAGGAGTTACTATCAATCTGTGGTCTCCCCAGATCCACCAGGTAGGGTCCAGAATACTAAAAATATACTAGGAAAATATTTCAAGGTACAGCTGAAGTTAACCATTTTTAACCTTATTATTTATGATGCAAACCAAGTGACACAAATATTTCACTTTGCTCAGGTGAGTATGGGAACTGGGATTAGAACAACCAGTCTGACTTCTAGGACTTTCACAGTTTGTGTGCCGTACTTTTAGCACTCAGCCTTAGCTGACTAATAACTAGAGCCCGACCGATATATCGTTGATATTTTCAGCCGATATTTGCCTTTCACCATGGCTCCAAATTAACAATTTTTCCTCAATATCCCACAACTATCCTGGATTCCACTTTAAACTGTCCCGTTTCTCAAATGCAAGGTCATATTTTGAACAGGACATCATCAGTTTCGAACGCTGCCTGTCACAGATGCAAAGTTTATCGAGCCAAGTGAGCTGTGATTTACAATACTGTGGTAAGCGACACAGAGTAATAGAGAAGAAGCAGCAGCTCTCAGGAATGTCAACCATAATTGGTCTACAGTGTATATGTAAAATTGTTTAACACGTAGAATATTTAACTGAAATATTCTGTATATATCTGTATATATCTGTATATATCAGTTGTCATCTCAGTAATCTGTGAAGATCTACAATCACTAGAAAAGACATAAATGATGAGTGTTAAATTAAATGGCAACATCTACAAGTCAGATTGTGCACATCTGACTAACTTTACTTCTGAGTGCCATCCTAAAGATCCATTCATTTATTTAAGCTCTATCATTCATTTAATAGAGCACACATTTCTGCAAGCAAAACATTTAAAACATTTTATTTTTGCAATTGCAAAACGTAGTAAATGGAGTAGCAAATCATTATTGGAGGGAGGAGTGTTTTGTGCAGTCGGCTCGTTGTAGCTGCAGGAGATAATTATTGCTAATTACAATATATTTTTCAACCCTTGTTCTTTTTCTTGGTGTCTCTTGATGCCTCCTAAGACTCTGAACATGATACAAGAGTACAGTAAAGTCCGTCCTGGCATGTATAGTT
Source organism: Argyrosomus regius (assembly GCA_946959425.1). Taxonomy (NCBI): domain Eukaryota; kingdom Metazoa; phylum Chordata; class Actinopteri; family Sciaenidae; genus Argyrosomus; species Argyrosomus regius. The sequence continues at coordinate 10,887,514 of OX336890.1, forward strand.
ACTGTGGTGTATAGTTACTCGTGGTTTTGTTTTTGAGGATTAGTGTTGAAATGCCATTTTGTTTTGAAGAGCTTTAAAAAGTCTGGCATGACAGAAATGTTTTAAGAGGTCACTGCTATCCAAGGCACTGGAGGGTGTGTGTGAGTGTGTGTCTGTGTGTGTGTGTCTGTGTGTGTTCTCACATGCTCAGATATCCACACAGCTGTGCACGTGTGGAAAGTTAGCTTGTGGAAAGTGTGTGTGCACATATCAGTTTAACTTTCTGATACATTTTGGTGAGAGATGATGAAAGCTGCATGTTGGACACCTTTCATTTCCACATTCACCTGCTGTTCTGATGTATTCCTAATCAGTGACAGCATGTAATGCCAGATGCATGGACCCTTCATGTGTGTAAGTGATATAACTCTCCAATTGGGATATTGGTGATATGAAGTGAGCATGTTTCTGACGCAATCTGTTAATGTGAAAGTGAATATTTAAACATAATAATATTGTTTGTACTTATTGATTTAGAGAGGATTCTCTGTGAACTTTATTGTTGGCATTTTTAAAAGGTTAAAGGTATCAGTATCTGTTACCTAGTCTCAGTCCTGTGTTTGTGTTTGGAGAGAGGACAGCACAGCTCACTGAGTCCTCATCAAAGCGGCCGGGAATCTGTCAGCTCCTAAATTACAGGGCAAGCATAGAGTTTAAAGAGGTGAGGAGGTGGAGAAAGAGCGATAGGAAAAAAAAAAAAAAAAAAAGTAAAACCACTTAACCTATTTCTTGTCTTGTTGAGTAGGACAGTTTCTTAGAGGTAAGGCTCACGCGTGCACAAGCTAATATTTGGCACAATGTAAAATGAGGTTTAAAGATTAAGTATCTATTTATTATACAATGCAGAAGAATATTTCTAACTATAAATAACGCTGGACTGTTATTTTCACACGTTCCAAGATAATCCTCTATGACTTTGTGACTTGTCTTTGACGACCCAACATATACAGGACAACCTGCTGTACTTGGAAAAGCAGCCGTCACTCGACTTGTGTGAGAAGCCCCCGATGTTCTTTTGCACAAATGCGGTACAGTTTGTCCTCACATGTCCGATCATCTTTAATCTGTTGTGTGTTGCAGAGAAGAGCGGAAAAGAGGTGATGTCCAAAGGCTCCAGTGGCATGGAGGTCATCCTGTCTTCACTGGAGGTCAGCTCATTCATCAGCACAACTGGACATTGCAGTCTCTAACTTTCAGCTTTAACACTAAGCTTACTGTGTATTTTTTACTTATGTCTGCACAAATTGATTGAGGGGTTTCCTATAAATAAGCTAACCAGCTCCTGTTGGTTGCTTCATATTTATCGTACAGTCATGAGAGGGGTATCAATCTTGTCATCTAACTCTGCAAGAAAGTAAATAAATGCATATTATTAAAAATGTTTCTTTAAGAAGGTGTACACAACAGACGTGACGTGAACTGTGTCAGAATAAGCTCACTGTTTTAAAACACTGCATGCAAAGACATAAGAAATGCATCTGCACGTAAGAGTTGTGGGAAAGCCTGCTGCAGGTGTCACATTGACTTGAGATTAAAATACAAATTAAGGACAGAGAACATCAAATAAAGTAATGTGTGTCTCTTAGAGTGAAAGAAGAGGCAATTGCACACATTTCTGGAATTCCCTATACTGCATATATCTGCATGTTGTTTAACAAGTTTGCTGTGTGTGTGTCTTCGACAGAACTCCAGCGATGTCCAGACCACTCTAAACATTTTGTACATTCTCAGTGAGCTGCTGACTGTCGGTGAGTTCAGTGTTCTCTCTGTTTTTTTAAAATTGTAATTGATTGATGACTGATGATGACTGTTTCGAGAGCTGATGATCATTTCTAAAACTTGGTGGTACAGCCAAAACGTGTACTTTTTCATGACTGTGAGTCATTAAGTATTGAAATATTTAACATATTCTTAAAACATAAATAATCCTTACCATAAAAGTGGTAGTAAATTGTACATTTATTGATAATGTTGCAATGTTTTAAGGTTTGTGTTTCCCAGCTGCATATTCATGGACACCTTAAGGCAATTATTTCTCGTAGCCTCATTGTTTTTCAAGGATTCAAGGAGTTTTATTTGTCATTTCAACACATGTTAACATGGGATGGAACGAAATTAGTTTCCCTGGTCCCGGAGCAGGGAAACTAGGAAAGCAGGGAAAGCAGGTTTCTCATCACATCAAGAATTTTATTTGACCTAATGCTTGTTTAACTGGTTGTTTCCTGTCTTAGGCAGAGGACGCAGGGTGGGAGTCTTTGTGTCTAAAGGTGGAACCGGGATATTATTCCAGCTTCTGATCACTGCCAGTAAAGAGCAGCCTCCCAGTGAGGAACTCATGCTGCAGCTTCACTCACTGCTGGCCAAGGTTGGCCCAAAAGGTAGTTACAAAAAAACCCCACACGTTACACAAGTATGTACATCAAGGGAGGAACTCGTGTTTATTTGAATTTTAGTTTGTTTGCTTATGTCTCTGAGCTCTCTGAGTTTAAGTCTGGTTTGTACTGTTAAATGGACCCTGTTAAACAAATAAAAGTTATGTTTACGTTCCATATTTGTTATAAAACACATTATGTTGAGTGAATGTCCATCCTTATAAAACATTTTCAGAGCTAATAGTGCATTGTCTACATCCTTTCACTGCCTTTGTTGGCACATTGCTACATTTCTTTCTTCATTACTGCCTCATATAGAGCGTTGAAATGGCGTCAAACCATTGGCATGTGAATCACACCATAATCACTGACTTTACAACCTCTATGTGTTCAGACAGAAAGTTTGGAGTGAAGGCGCGTTTGAGTGGCGCTCTGAATGTCACCGTCAACTTAATGAAACAGAACCTACAGAACAGCAAGCTGCTTCTGCCCTGCCTGCAGGTTCTCAGGGTTTACTCTACCAACTGTAAGTCATTTAAAACTTTGTAACACACTTCTCAAAATGTTGCCGTTACTTTTGCATGATATGTCCTCATCCATGTGTCTGTTTTTGTAAAGCGGTGAATGCCATTTCTTTGGGCAAGAACGGAGTGGTGGAGCTGATGTTCAAGATCATCGGACCATTCAGCAAGAAGAACACAAGCCTGCTCAAGTAAGCAGTTGAAAGTCCTCTTCCACAGAGTCTGCCTTGTTGTACTGCCATGTTTCTACAGTAGCACATAATGGACAAACCAAACACCGGCTCTAGAGAGTGCCTTTCACATGTTTACGTTGAAGTGGCAGACAACGTAGGTTCTCCTTTATGCTCGGAAAGACAGGGGTGAGGGGAGGGGTATTGAGTTGGTTGCAATCTCATCGCTAGATGGCACTAAATCCTACACACTGGACTTTTCTATTGAGCGTTGAATCTGCTTGAATGTAGTGTTTTGACAAGCTACTGTAGCACCGTCCACAGGATACACCTCCTGGATATTAACATCTATCTTTGACATTTGTTCTGCGGACCATGTAACCCATGTGCCTTGTTTCTGAATCAACAGGGTAGCTCTGGACGCACTGGGAGCACTGCTCAAATCCAGTGAGTAATTTATTGTAGCATTGACGTTTGACTCTTCAATAGTGGAGTGATCCTTAGTTAATGTTTGTGTCCGTGCAGTATTGCTCCATTCTGCCTCTCTCGCCTTCATCATCAGCATCATTTACCCGTTACCTGTCTTTGATTGTTTCTTTGGGTATGTTTCTGTGGTAAATGATCATTCAACTTGGGTTTCAAGTAACCTGACTTCCATCTTTCTCTTCTTTATACTTTGCTTTTCCATTTTTACTTCCCTCATGTTTGTCTCATGTCATAAAGTACAAATTATCAGTGCTTTAACTCCCCTTCTTTCCTCTTTGCAGAAACGAACGCTCGCCGTGCAGTGGATGGTGGGCATGTGACCGTCTTGCTAGCCCTGTACCTGGACTGGCATCGCAATGACACACGGCACCGCCACATGCTGATTCGCAAAGGGCTGCTGGTCTGCCTCAGGAACATCACCAACATCAAGCTCGGCAGGAAAGCATTCATAGAGGCTGATGGCATGAGGATCCTCTACAACACATCCACTGTGAGTGAGAATGTGACATACACATGGCAAACAATTTAAGCATGCAACACACATGTACTGTACACACACTCAGTCGCAACTACTCTCGACTTTCTGTTGGTTTTATTTCCAGGAGTGTCTCCCAGTGCGGACTCTGGATCCACTGATCAACACTTCGAGTCTCATCATGAGAAAATGTTTCCCTAAGAACCGCATGCCTCTGCCCACCATCAAATCAGCCTTCCACTACCAGCTGCCAAATGTACCTGCCGCAGGGCCTGTGGCACAGCTGTACAACCAGCCACCTGGGGGTGAGAACACAGGACACACACTAACACACACCCACACGCTAACATCGGAGTGTGCCCTAGTTTGCCACAGTGTATGCACACGCCTTTCATTGAGGATTATGCAGTACAGACAGACACAGATTCAATCCTTTATACGACACAAACACACTCTTATAGTTTTTAATGATTGTATCCCTGGAACGACTAAATGGTTACTGGCAACACTCTTGACACTGCTGCACACAATGTGCCTTACAGGAAGAAAAATTCATCTGCTCTGCAACAAGCCCTTAAAGAAGGGTAAGACGTACGTAAGACGCAGCTCCATCCTCAGAATGCTTTCTCATTCACCTCACATCATACTCTAGCTTCACTAAACTAACACATGACATGTGTTAGTAATAAAAAGTGTAATAAAGATGCTTAGTTCACATTGCTTGCTCGCTAGTAGACTTATGTACTTGCACTGTACTCAACTAATTTGCTTCCATGCGTCCACAGGCTGTCGTACTCGAGCCTCTCTGCTCTTCCCTTAAACTGATGTAAAATAAATCTTATTTTTCATGTAGCATCACGCTTAGGTGAATCTGCTTGTTAATTTCCTCCTTTCATGTTTTGCAAAGTGCAAAAATGGAACAAGAACTTCATAAAAACGGTGATGCACAGCACAATTTTGACAACGCTAATTGGCAACAGCAACCTGATAATTGCCTCCAAGTCATGTTGACTATCATCTATATACCCAAAAACATGAGAGAACAAGAACAGTGTAACATAACAAGCTACTTCTATTCCATAGAGATGTCAGTGAGACCATCGCCTCAATATATTTGAAGAAATGTACTCAAAATTTCTTCTCTCTTCTGAATCTCCACTCATTTCTGGATCATGGCTGCTCACATCTTTTTGTTAACATTTTCTCTCTTCCTGTCATTGTAACGAGACTCAATGACCGAAATAAGTTGAGTTGTAGCAGTCTGGTTATGTGCCAGCCTTACGCACACACACTTTGAGAATTGATGAACTCCCTTGGGGCGAAGAAAAAGCAAAATATAAGGTATTTCTGTCGTAAGGACAGTCCCCTAATAACTTCTGTGTTCGCACCCAGTGGATGATGTGGCGGACGAAAGTGACGATAACGAGGAGACAGACGCAGAGACAGAGAACGATTCCGAGAACGAAGACGATGAGAAGGATCAGTGCTGCACGGTAACACTCAGCACTCACAGGCACACGCCATATTTCACATGACAACATTAATGAGTTGCACTCACTGTTCAAAATGTTGAGTATATTTTCTCTGTAGATGGAGTAATAGAGCCCGATAACTTTTTTTACATCACGATTGAAATTCACTAAAGGTCTTGATGTATAAAATAATTAGCTCTAATTGGCTAAAGGTTGTTAATTCATAAATAGGTTGTTTGGTCAAAAAACACAGATTTTGAATAATGAAACATTTAATATCACAATTACATTATTTTATTAGTATACGGCTATTTGTAGTTTTATGTGGCCCTGATGTTAATGCAATCCAGTTGCAGTCCTCTAAATTTCCAGCAGAGGGCAGTCATAACTCAAAAGATAGTGCCAAACGCTCACCAATCATGTGTGATGAAAATTTCCAAGCGCCAAAAAAGCCCCCTAAAATTAAATAGCAAAATAAGTAGGTTTTGGTGTCTTTGTACAAGACTCCCACTTCTGATGTTTTCTCATTAGCTGTGGTTCTTTTTCTCTCTTGTTTTTGCCAGCTCATAATCTTTAGGTTGCAGTGGATTTGAGCCCACACACAGCCAGCTAAGACACAGCGGTTTAACATTTAGATGTGTCCATATGTTCCCCTTTGTGTCTTTTTAATCAGAATGACGACATAGAGACGGACATAAACAAGCTGCATCCCAAAAGGAACCTCGGACGTCCTTTTGAGGAGTTGAGGGTCTATGACAGGTTCTTCCTGGAGCTTTCTGAAGACTTCCAGGTCAGTATTTTGTACACACGTTGATTTCATAGTGAAAAAATATTATCAGACATCCATTTTAACTATAAATGTGGCAGTATACTGAGTTATGTAGGTATCATTTTAACATGGACTATTAAAATAATAAGTATGAGACATTTCTTTTATCTCAGTTTTTATGTATATTGCTTTTAATGATTAATGTTTGAACTTATATTGAATGTCTCAGGTCAAACCTACTTATTACACACACCTTTTAAATGTGTGTTTAAGTGCATGTTTTTGTGAGCCCGATGAAGCGCTAAGTCAGAAACATGACTTTTGTCAGTGTTAATCTAAAGTAATATCTAAAGATATTACATTACATTTTCTTCTTACATCTTCTGATCAATATATCTTGTTTCAACAGGGTTATAACTTTGAATGCTCAAAGAGTGCCTCTACCACATTTTCATCATCAACCTTCTCTTCTTCATCGGCCTCAACTCAACCCGCTCGACCAATCATAGTGCCCACAGCTCAAGCCCTGTCCCCAAAGCACGTCCCCGTACCGAGCTCTCAGGAGGACTGCAACGCTACCAAAGGAAAACACACCCTGCCGTCTCCTTCTGCACCCACCCCCACTTCCCCTGCGTCTCTAACTCCTCTAGACCTGGACACCATCCACCTCACCAAGGACCAAGACAAAAAAGAGGAGACCCACATTCCTTCCACCGACACATGTTCGACATTGTCCTCCCTCACCAAGCCTCCTCCTCAAGGGCATGTGATAGAACAGGAACTATCGCATGTGTTGGAGGGTGTCTCTCTTGAAGAGGACGGGAGCGCAGAGGGGGTCAAACAAGAAGGATCCCCAGTCAATGCCACGAGACACATACAGTCTCCTCTGCTCTTGGGGGGTATCGCTGCTCGTCGTGTGGGAGGAGGAGGCAGTAACTGGGGTTCAGATTGTGGCTCAGAGGGTGCGGAGGATGAGGGAGGGGAAGGAGCAGTTCTGGAGGTGCCAGACACGGCTCAGCTCCTCCCGCTGCATGACCCAGACCTTTACGTGGAGATGGTGAAGGGAACACACTCTGTACCCCAGTATGCTGAAGTGGCTTACCCAGACTACTTTGGCCATGTAGCCCCAACATTTAGGGAACCCCTTCTGGAGAGAGTGTATGGCGTCCAGAGGTGAGACATTTTTTTATGAAAATTGTGGTTTGCAGAAATCATTTGTCATCCAAACTCAACAGGATAAACAGAGAATATCCAGACAGACCATTTGGAGCCTCAGTAATAGTGATGTTTTAATAGTAAAGTTATGATGATACTATCATGAGGTTCTGCCTGGCAGTCCAAATTAGCCCTTGGCACAGGCTAGAGTTTACATTTTAACTCTGCTTTGTATGGTAGCGGGAAAAGGCATTTATTATAGCTTATCTCATTCATGCTCATTAATAAACAATATTTTAATGGAAAATATGTTTGTCCATTCATTGTGTTGAGTTTGTTGTGCGTCTAACCCTGCAGGTCGAAGATATTCCAAGACATTGAGAGGTTGATTCATCCTAATGATATCCTGGATAAAGTAGTTTATGACCTGGACATTCCTAGGTGAGTCTGCTAACCTAAAGCATTACATCACCCCTAAATGGAGATAGTTATGACTTTTGTCACTGTTTCTTCAATGTTTGTATTAAAGTGCCATAATAATGTTGAACAGATTAGCTCAGTTCATCGTCCATATATTGAGAAGGGTAAAGATCAGAAGAGTATCGTTGGTTCCTCCTAATTATTGATGTGCTTTGTTGTTTTTCAGTTGTCCTGTGATTGAAGACAGCGGTGAATCCCTTAAAGTTCAACTCTCAGTTTGAGTCTGGCAACCTCAGGAAGGCAGTTCAAGTTAGGAAGTAAGTATTTATTGTCAGCTTTTGCTTTCTATCACATGAATAACATTTAAAACCGTGGTCAACTTTACTATATTTAACCTACTTCTCATATTAATCTAACAGAAATTAGAATAAAAACAAAAGATGTGTTGCATCAGCATTGTCTTTGGTTGTTGATGTTTTGATCCACATTTACAGTTCATGTTGTCATGTTTCTCCAGATATGAGTATGACCTTGTGCTGAATGCAGACATCAACAGTAATCACTACCACCAGTGGTTCTACTTTGAGGTGAGCGGCATGCGTGTCGGAACTACCTACCGCTTCAACATCATCAACTGTGAGAAGTCAAACAGCCAGTTCAACTATGGTGAGGCGCACAACAACATCTGGATCAAATCAAACTGAAACACCCAATGCTTGTTTCGACAGTTCTCCATCTGACCTGCAGGAGATCTGTATATGTTTTATTTTTGACCTACCTGTTAGTCTGTATGAGGTCAGTTGTCAGGTCATAAAGGTTTAGCCTGAGCATCAGACATGACACATTCTTAACTTTCTTGTCTCTTCTCTTTGTGTGTGTGTGTGTGTGTTCGTAGGCATGCAGGTGCTCATGTACTCTGTGCAAGAGGCGATCAGCGGCAAGCCTTGCTGGGTGAGAACAGGAGCAGACATCTGTTACTACAAGTATGTGCACTCAGTATGAAGTTGATCTGGGGATGTATGGAGGGGAAAGGCACATATCTACCTATTTAATAAATCTTACAGTTACACGGGGCAAGATCACAGTTTTCACGCAGCATACAAATTCTGCCATAAAGGTACTGTGTATCTGTATACATTTTATATAGCTATAAAGCACTCTCTTGCCTATTTTATAGCTTACTACACTGACAAAGTTATTATGAGCTAGTAGCAATGTACTTAGTGCTGCAACATTTCTCCACACACTGCACCACAAGTCTTAAAAGTTCTGCATTTATGATTTTATTAGATACACCTGTACACCTATCGTATGCAATTTAGTACAGCTGCTCTGCCATAAAGGACACATTTATGATGCCTATAATGTTCAGTTTTTGTTGACACCATCGTAGAGGTGTTTGTCCTCCCTGTTTACATACATTAGAGGGGCACAATATTAGAAACGCAGCCCGATTGAATTTACACACTTTCAACAATGTCACAGAAGACAGAGCAGCTAGAATTTATGACAGAGCTGTTGAATTATATTGCTATAAATTGTACAGGTGTACCTAATAAAGTGTTTGTGTTATAGGTGCTATATTGTGCAACATTTACTCATGAAGTGTTCCTCCTTCATAGGAACCATTTTGCGAGGAGTTCCATTGCATCTGGTGGTCAGAAAGGCAAATCTTATTATTCACTGACCTTCAGCACAACCTTCAGCCACAAGGATGATGTCTGCTACTTTGCCTATCATTACCCTTATACATACTCCACTCTTAAGGTAGGATCACACTGTTTACTGGAATCTAGAGAACATTAGCATTTAGTGGTGTGTTTGCATCTGCTCATACAGTGTTTATTACTCTGTTCTCCTGTTGCTAAACCTGCCAAACCTCCAGCATGACCTGAGCTGCACCTGCCTCTTGATGGACTCCACTGTTTTGTTTTCAGTGTTTTATCATTTATTTATCCTTCAATTATAAGCTCAGATAAGTGCCGTGCTTTCAAACTACTGTACGCTCATTATGTCTATAGTTATGTTTTTATAATTACATTTTCTCTGCCTCTATCTAGAGTGACTATGCACAAATGCTTTTAATACAAGCAACAATAGAGAAGCCTGATCTGAATCACTTCATCACAAGTGGCCAGCGAAACAATACAATATAACAGTGAAATGTTGAGAATCCAACAGGTGTGAGGGCTTAAATGGACGTTATTAAGTAAAATGTAAACACTGTTTTGTGTTGTTCTGTCATTGGATCCTCAGATGCACCTGTCCAAACTGGAGGCTTTGAGGACCCCTCAGATCTACCTGAGACAGGACGTCCTGTGTGAAACGCTCGGGGGAAACACCTGCCCCCTTATCACCATCACTGCCATGCCGGAGTCCAACTCCAATGATCACATCTGTCAGTTTAGTAAGTAAATCAGTGAAGGTCTGTGTACACGTGTCTTCTTATTTGCTCACAATTATCCTCATACCTCAGAGGAATAATCCCAAAAACCGTTGGAGCTTCACCAATCATGGTGTCGCTATCTGGGATTAGCTAGTATGATACTGATACTAATCTACTGATACAGAGCGGATCATCCTGGTGAAATAAAGTTAATTGAATTTGAACTGTTCTGGAAAAATGTTTATTGTGCAGCGAAGTCATCAGTCACATCTGTATGCAAACTGACATAAATGTGACATCCTGTTAACAGCTGGCAACTTGAAGCTATTAATAAATGGCTATAATAAATAAATAAATAAATATGTAATGTCATTTTGATGAGGTTTATTCTTCTGCTTTTTTGGACCTTTGTGTAACAAAATAATCTGAGTTTAAAGGTCCCACTTACTAGCCTGTTTGAATTTTAAACTGCATCTCATTGACTTCTTCCTCAAATGGAGCTCTTTCAGGGTAAAGAGTTCAGAAGTGGACCATTGATATCATATTATTTTGTTACAAATGATCTGTCATGAGTTAGTTAAAGCTTCTCTGGGACTTTGTCAAAGATTTGTCATCCCCATGCTTAATAGGTCTCCAAAATGTCCTCCCAGAATTGTTCTTTTATCACCAATGCTCGCAAGAACATTAGAGTGAATATTACCACATAAGAACAGCCCCGGGATATCAGGCCATGCCAGTACTTCCCAAGTAAAAGTCCACTGTAGTTCACTGATGCGGTTTCTCAGCTGTGGAAAACTTTAAATTGAAGAATCGTCTTTTTTTCTCTCCTTCTATCTTCCTCTCTTTGTGTGTGTGCGTGCTCTTTGCTCTCCCTCTCTCTGCCTCTTCAGGGAATCGTCCATTGATCTTCCTGTCGGCCAGAGTGCACCCTGGAGAGACCAATGCCAGCTGGGTAATGAAGGGCACGCTGGAGTTCCTGATGGGCAGCAGCTTGCTCGCAGTCAGCCTAAGAGAAGCCTACATCTTCAAGATAATCCCCATGCTCAACCCTGATGGAGTTATAAATGGAAAGTGAGTAAAAAGAGTCTTGAGAAAGAAATGAACACGCATTCACAGCTCTCAAGTATACACACTGAAGATGTGTACATCTGCCGAACTTTGGCCCGCACTTCGGAAGGCTTTATTTATATTAACACACACAAAATCTTGTCTTGAAGGATTCTCTAGCTGTTGCTCTGTTCTTTTCCACTCTGTATCCTTCCCCTCTTCTGCCGTCTCCTTTCTGCTGTAGTCATCGTTGTTCTCTGAGTGGAGAGGATTTGAATCGCCAGTGGCAGAACCCCAATCCTGAGCTCCACCCCACCATCTACCACACTAAGAGTCTTCTGCAGTACCTTGCACACATACAAAGGGCACCACTGGTATGACCTCTAATTAACTGGACTTCAATCGCTTGGGGGCATTTTGCACATTGCTGTATAGCGTAAAGAATTTCTCCTAACTTCTTTGTTAATGGTGGCACCATTTCTCCTACTCAGCCGCACTCTCTGTTTGGCTGCATGTCCACTAAATTTCACATCAATAAATCACCACATTAGTTTTAATACAATGCAGTTGCCATAAACCACAGCCTCCATTGGCCTCTGTTCTACATTGTGTCAGCAAGTTGGATATAATAGGATACTGCTTTTATGGGAGATTTGTTTACTGTGCAAAGGGTGATGACTTTACGACACAAAGCAAGGTGAGGCCGCTGTCCTGATCATGCTATATCTTTTATTTATTATTTTTACAAAGCCACTTAAGTAAACAAGTCACTATTTTTTGTTCACTTTGCAATAAGCATCACATTCTTAATCCTCTCCTCCCTCTATTTCGTGTGTGTGTGTGTGTGTGTGTGTGTGTGTGTGTGTGCTTGTGCTACATCTACACACAGGTGTTTTGCGACTACCACGGCCATTCAAGGAAGAAAAATGTGTTCATGTACGGCTGCAGCGTGAAGGAGACAGTCTGGCAGTCCAATATCAGCGCTACGTCCAGTGACTTACAGGAGGACCTTGGATACAGGGTGAACACACACAGACGCACGCACACACACACATGCACACAGAAGTAACTAAACAAACACTCGTCCTTGCCTCCCTCTCTGTCTACCCATCTATTTCAGATTACTGTTCTCACATCACTAAATAATAATTGCATTGGACTTTTTTATATAAGTTATAAATATATTGCTTCAGAATAGAGATGCTGTCTGTCTCCCTCATTATCTCTGTGTCCTTCTAATCTATATATGTAATAATACCTATTTTATTGGCTGTAATATGTGTTTCAACAGCAGCTGATAAACATGCTCAGATGTTCTTAATTCACCTTGTATTCTGGAGCGGGGGAGGACTTTTTATTCAGATTCCCTGGTCAAGCTGGTCAGGTCAAGATCAGTTTGCTGTTCTTGCTCTATCTTGAAAGTATTTCTCAGAATGCTAATAAAGGAGCAAGTTCAATGCAGAGTTTCCTAGTGGACATGTAGCTTCAGGCTACAAGCCTAAAGCAAGCATTTTGGATTGCTGCAGTCAATACTGCTGCTTTCCCAAGCAACTGCTCTGTATATAAACCCTTTATTGGACAGTCATTTGTCCCTACTATAAGATGTACTTCAGCGTCTGCCCCCTGATGCAATGATGCACACACACCTACACACAAACACTCCGACATCTCAAACATTTTCATATGTTTTTCAGACACTTCCTAAGATCCTGTCCCAGATCGCTCCAGCCTTCAGCATGGCGAGCTGTAGTTTTGTTGTGGAACGCTCCAAAGAGTCGACTGCCCGCGTCGTTGTTTGGAGAGAGATAGGCGTACAACGCAGCTACACCATGGAGAGCACACTCTGTGGATGTGACCAGGGCAAATATAAAGTAAGCGTGTATTTTATTTTGTTTATTCACAAAAAAAGAATTTCCCAATGTCAGTTCAGTACAATCACCTACAGTTTAATACTCTCTTTGAGCAGCTTCTATTTGAATTTTTGGACTACTTTGTTCCTTTTGTTATAGAGGGAAAAAACAGGAAATCAAATGGGGAATGACATTCAATAACGACCAGAGAAGTTGCCGTTCAGCTACCAGGCATCCTGAGAAGTGTTTGTGCATAGATGCATATTAAGTAGCCACAGTGTTGGAAACAGGAGGGAACTGACAAACAGAGTAACATTATTTATCATATTGTACAGGTGTCCACTCCCTGTAAATGGGAGGTGCCCCTATACATATCTAGATGTCCACCAGGGGGAGCTGCAGTCTTTTTTTTTTTCTACTTCCTCTTCGCTTCATCTCTGTCTTTTCTCCTTTCTTTTGACCCCTTTACCCTTTCTACCCTTTCTTCTCTCTCTCTCTGTCTTACTACACTTGGTGTCCTTCTTACTGAATTCTGACAATGTGGTCTTGCGTATCCAGAGACGGTCTAGTGATGCCATTTCGCCACTGATTAGCACCCCCACTGGTTTGTGCGGAAGTATTTGTCCAGATGTGCAGGAACTAATGTCTACTGAGGGCTTTGGGCTGCATATGTCTGTGGTCAGTCCAAGTTTAGATGTTCCTAGCTCTGCTCTGGGGAAAAGGGAACATGAAAGTTCTTGGGTTGAGTCAGGGGTAAGCTCTCTGTGTGTTTGTGCAGCGCTCTGAAGATTTTGTTAGGGAAGAGTGCATATGCATTTGAATGTGTGCTTCCTGAAAATGCAATATATTATCGTGTCTCTAAATGAAAAGTTTCCTCAGCATGTGCTCTCCAGCACTGAGAATTGGGATGTTTGAAGATGGACAACGGCTCCATCCCCAAGTTCCAGTTCCAGCTTTAAAAAAACCACTGCAGCCATTTGAAAGTAGAGATCTGCTAGACCTTTGAAATAATTTTTTGAATTTAGCTGCATGTTGAAAGTGTGTGCATGTTTTTATGTGTGACAGCTCCCTCTGGTGAACATGTTAGGATTTTAAATTCTCTTTGATGCGCTTGCACACGTTTTCTTCAGGGTCTTCAGATTGGCACCAGAGAGCTGGAGGAGATGGGAGCTCAGTTTTGCGTGTCCCTGCTGAGGCTGAAGAGGCTGACCGGGCTCCGCAACCATCAACACCTGCTGGATTTGGAGGGCGATATCATTGGGACACACTGTAAAGTGGTCAGGTTAGTAAACTGGAGCATGCCGCCAAGTTATACACAAGCCACAACACACAGTTCATGCAGGTCCACACAGAAGCTGGGGCTGGGGTGTCCACGGGTCCAATCCAGCCCATATTAATTGTGAACATTGTCAGAATGTGACACTAAAAGAAAGAGAACAGTTTGGAGGTGTTGTTATCTATCTAGGTTATTGTGCAGTGGTTTTTCTGGTCCGCCCCACATGAGATCAAATTGGGCTGTATGTGTCCCATGAACTAAAATGAGTTTGACAGCCCTGAATTAGAAGATAGAGAGCGTATAAACTAACCATAGACAGTTGAGGACTCTCTGATCTCATAGAAACAAAAGCTCAGTAACACTTCACATGCCATTAGCCATTTTTTTTCAGATTTCATCATCATGCACCTATTTTTTTGTTGCCACAAATTCTACTTGGAAAAAAGGTTACAGACTCTTTTTTTATCTCTGCACAAAACACCCTCCTTACGGCCAGACACATTCCCTCTTGGCACTAATACTCACCGGTGTGACTGTCACTCTGGATCCCCTCTGAAGCACTACTCAAGAAACAAATGAAGGCTTGCATTTATACAGGGCTGCTGTGAGCATCATTGAAATTCTATCAGTGTCTGATGAATATAATGAAAACTCTGGAGTGAGAGGAGAATGGGTATGAATAATTGTCAGCAGTGTCATTATTTCTCTAAAAGAGCGTAAAACAGCCACAAGATCTTTTTTTTTTTTTTTTTTATCCATTACCACCTACACAGTGAGCAGTCGATGGTACAGGATGGTACCGTGTAGATTAAATGCACAAGGAACATGCAAACTAATACTGCCTTCCTTCACAGTCGCTTGTAGATGTTGTAGATGGAATATATTAGCACAAAGCAGAAGAGAGATTTAAGTGATCAGTGTCAGAGCATGCCTTCATCCACTTAAGTGCCAGTGCATTCAAGGAATGGCAGCATGAATATGTTCAGCTGTAACACAACCACTAATCTCACGAGTCAAACCACAACAATGTATAGCCACCTTGTTTAGTCTTAGTCTGGTCTTGTCGCACCGTGTTTACTTTGTACAACAGTGATTCATTAGAGATTCCATCGTGATTACACAACTGAATGCCCTCGCCTTTCTCTCTTTGCATAGTATAGACGTCTCAGACAAACCAAAATTAACATTAGTATTATTTCCTTAGTGTCTGGTGTGCTGTGTGTGTAAAATTAATTATAATAATTGCCAAATCAACCATTTTCCCCTTTGAATTAGTGTAAATTAGTGCTGAAAAGATTAGTCATTCATCAGAAAATAAATCATTTTGGATATTTGTAGTGGAAAAATGCCAAACATTCTCTGGTTCTAGCTTCTTCAGTGTGAGGATGTGCCGCTTTTCTTGGTTTTATATGACTGTACATCAAGTGTCTCTGGGTTTTAGACTGAAGATAACATTTGAAGATGTCATATTCAGCTACTTCAAATGTGTTTTTTCTGTCTTTATTAAAAATAGAGCCTGACCAATATGGGATTTTTTAGACCGTTATCAATTTTCATGGGGAAAATTCAGATTAGAGATATGGTATCTGATATAGTGAATGTTTGATAGCAGATGTATGGACTGTATGGACTGTATGACCATGTATAAGGTACTCAAAAGGCTGCTGACTTAAGCAAATAACTTTATTAAACAATATTTGAGTTAAATATTCTTTAACGTGTTAAACTTCGCAGTGAGACTAATATCACACCACAAGCATTTTATTCTGCATTATATATGCACTTTTCATATTGCCACAGATAACATATGTGTCAATACAGATGTGTGCTAGGGCCAATATTGCATGAGCCGATCAATATATCTAGTGGGCTCTAATTTAAAATCCAATAAATGGTCTAAAGTTATAGACGTCCCCTTTGCCACACTGTCTGCTTGATTTATTAGGAAAAGTCATCAAGTATCAGGTTGATAAACTAATGTCAAGTATGTTTGAACTTTTAAAAAGAGCCTAAGAGGACCAAAAAGAATAAGAGAAATAATGATCAAAATCTAAACAGACTCATTCAGAAATGTTCTTGAGCCTTCATCCATATTTAAGAAATGGCTTCAAACGTTAGGACAGCACCACCCTTCTACATCCTAACAAATGACCACACAGCTTTACTTTATCAAATCAAGTCGATTAAAAGTCCCTGTTTAGAAATATAAGGTCCACGCAGATTAGATTGTACTTAAGTTCAAAGCCACATATAAATGATTAAACTTGGCCAAACCAAAGCTGTGACCACCAAGGTTATCTTCATTTCTTTTTTTAAACGTCAGCGTTCTCTGCACCACCGATTTGTTAAAGCAGTTCATTTGAAAGAATGGCATTAAATTCAAAACCACTTAATGCTTACGTCTCTCTTTCTCTCTCTCTCTCTCTCTCTCTCTCTCTCTCTCTCTCTCTCTCTCTCTCTCTCTCTCTCTCTCTCTCTCTCTCTCTCTCTCTCTCTCTGTCTGTCTCTCTCTCCCAGTCTCTCTCTCTCTCTCTCCTACTAACCTACTCTACTCTCATATTGATATATTCATTCATCATTTATGTATCTGATCATTAAGGGACTCCAAAAGTGTTCTGGTGCTTGTGTGTTTGCGTGAGCATCCTTTGGGATTGGTTGCTCTCCATCTAGGGTTTATGGTTTTATGCATGGGGGCTTGGTGCGGTACCACTTACCATTTAATAGGTCATCACAACAATGAGATTGTTGCCATTGGGAGGCGTCTGCAAATAATTGGGTGTCTCGGAGTGAGTAAATGGGTGGTATATGGACATGGGTGTGTTTCTGTGTGAGTGTAAAGAAGACAGAAAGAGATAAGCGTATGTGAGGTGAGGAGATGTGGGGGTTTATCTACATGTAAATGAAGGTAATTTGGGTTTTTATCGTATATACATAGATGTATATGAAGATGGGCTGTAAAGAAATGGAGGATACAGAAGATGTAACCCAACGAAAGGAGAGATTGGGTTTGGTTTTTCTATAATGGCCTTTAATGGTTGACTCACAACTCTCATTATCTGTTTGGACAATATTCTGTCCATCCACATCATTACACACACACACGCGATCACACACACACTTACTGTACATATACTGACGCACAGTTTCTCCCTTTGTCTCTCACTTGCACTTACACACTGGTGAGCTTGGTGGGAGATCATTGTCTGAGCCCCCTGATCGACTGTCTCCCTGGGATCACATTTCAGACCATTAACACCATTAAAAACCCACTAAAGCCACTAAAACCTCAAAGAACCAGTAACCATTTAACCATTAAGACCCACAGGAAAAAACAAAACAAAAAAAAACCTAGCTTCACCAGTCAGAGCACACAAGCAGAGTTTGTTTCCAGCTTTTATTCTGTTAAAATTAAAAATATATATAGATTGTTTATATTGTTGTAGATTATGTGTCTTTAACTGAAATGTTTTCTACATTTTAGACATTTTGTTTTGCTATTTGGAGCTGAAACAATAACTAGGATTAGTCGACTGGCAGAAAATGACACAACAATTTAATTAAATATAAAGTCATTTAAGAAGCAAAGATGCCAAGCGTTGTCTGGTTCCAGCTTCACAAATTTGCTGTTTTTCTCTGTTTTGTAAACAGACTATTGGGGTTGAGTGAAAACTCAGAGTACGAGTATCATCAGAATAAAATAAAACTATTTTCTAACAAATAATAAATACAGCAAAAAAGAATACTGCTCTGTAAATAATTCTCTTACAATTGTCATCAAAAACTTTGCTCTCAAGCTCGATTCTGAGGCTCTTCTGTAAATAGTTTCTACTAAATATAGCAACTGCTCATATCAATTTCAGGCTTTAATTAAGAACTTATGGTTAGTCCTTCCCGTGTTCTGTTTTAAGCACCACCCATTCCGAGTAGGGACACGGATACAGATAATTTAGTCCATCATTACAGATAATGATGGACTCACTTATCCTTAGCACTTACCAGCCCTACCTGTCTGGAAGAGCGCTGTGTCAAAATATGTGGTGCAC
This sequence comes from Argyrosomus regius, assembly GCA_946959425.1. Classification (NCBI taxonomy): domain Eukaryota; kingdom Metazoa; phylum Chordata; class Actinopteri; family Sciaenidae; genus Argyrosomus; species Argyrosomus regius. Next base: position 10,905,995 of record OX336890.1, read on the forward strand.
ATTACTAAATAAATTTGTAAACTTAGGGCTCTGGGTGAGCAATTGGTGGGAACCAGAGCTCCAAGGGAAGCCCCCCACACAAAAGTGTAAGAGACTATGCAGACAACACATTGATTTGATGAGGCAAGAGTGCTAACCATTGAGTTACACTGCTGCTCCCATGAACCCAGGGAAAGGACAGGTCCTTAGGCAAGGACAGGTCCTTAGGCAAGGGCAGGACCCAATCATCCTGGATTAAACTGGAGCCTGACCTTTGTAAGCAATACCTAGGCCTCATGCCGTGGAACAAGCGGCTGAAATTACTAATTTTGCCTTGTGAGCTGCAGCAACCATGCCTGAAATCACTTCCAGTGCCCGGCAAGCCCAAACTCCTGCTCATGTCATTTACGATCGAGTTGCAGGTCCCTTTTTTCCCCCAGAAAACTACCTACCTACTAAGAGAGTAGCTTCTGCTAAACCATAGTTATGTCCTATCAGGTTTGGGAGCTTAGTTACCAGCTGGTCAAGACATGCAAGTAAAGGAAGTATGGAGGTCATACAAGCAACCTGGCAGCCTCGCGTGTTAGCCGCACCTGTCGTGTTTCCTGACAACTTACCACACCCTGAATGGCCAGGACAACCTAAACGGCTAGCAGAACTGGGGCGATTTTTGCAATCTGCATGTGAGAGGCAAGCTAGTGGTTTAAATGCCTTTTTTATATAACACAGATGGTGTGTTGTTGGTCCAGAAAAGTCTGCACTGACTTAGTGACACAAGTACCCACAAAATAACCAAAACAAAATATGATGCAAGCCGACTATTACTGAATCGAATGATTTAATCAAACTTGCTAAAGTTTTTTGTTTTTACTGAAAAACATCACAGAACAAAGATCATATATTCCCAAATAAACTGGAATATTCATAATCCAAATCCTACATTTTGTATGAATTCTGTGTTTGGCTTGTGTTTTCTGTCCTTTTGAAGAAATACATTTTCAACGACCATGAAACCCATTTCAAATGCATTTATTGTGTGTTTAAGTCTGTAAAATCAGAGAGCTCTTATGAGTTCAGCTCAGAGTGAAGGAGAGCAACATGACAGTTATATACAGTGTATGTAGATGTGTTTGTTATACAAATGTTTCTCAGAATAACGCGTGCAGAAATACCTTTTGTAATTTAGAAAACATACATTGATGTCACCATTGAATATTTTAAAGTACTGGAAAGCTGACATGACGTAGATGCAGAGTTTTATCCGGAGGCATAGTCACTTACAGAAAAATTGTTTGTTATCCAGCAGCAGCAGCACCACCACCTATGTGCTGGAGGAGGACGAACCGTCCTTTCTGGAGGCCATAGACTACAGTGCAGAGAGCAACGATGAGGACGCCGAGGCTGAAACCGAGCAATGCATCGAAGTTCTTGAGAACCCCGATCATCTGTTGGACTCTGAGACAAATCACAGGGACTAACGCTGAGGTGTTTATTTCCTTTATCCCTGGCAATTTGAGCTTAAAACCAGCTAGTGCTTGGATTGTTAGCTGATCTAAATGTAAAGATTTCACCAATAAAATAGAACGCACACTTCTCACATCGACTGGTGAATAAGTAACTTAGATTTACAAATGTCCCTGTTACAGTATGTAGACACTTAATTATGGTACGTAGGCTACGTTAGCACCGCTCGAGTGCTCTTTTCCGACTGTGTTGCTCCTGAAGGTGCGTACTCCTCCTGCTTTTCACTTGAGACAGGATGGATTTCAATGAATGTTCTCACCTTTCACCATCATACTATAACCATCTTGAACTGTAACGCCTGACCTCAGACACCATATAGCCTCTGAGATTCACATATAGCTAGCCAGAGCAGCAAACAGCAGGCACCGCCGATCCTTAACTTGAACCCTTGTCCACTCGCTCATTTTTCACAGCCGATCTTACACTGAAGCTACCTGACAAGGCTGTGGTAGTGTAATAGAGCCAGTGGCTTCTCTAGGTACTGTTTTTGAAACCTCTCTCACCTGTGACCCTGTGTTTTGATGAGAAACACTCCTGGTGATTGAGGGAAACTGGATCTCCCCCACTGCTGACCAGCTTTAGAGATCCAACCAACCTGCCTTCTTATTTCCCTTTTCCTTCCTTTCTATAGTCTCACCCTGCACTTTAACTTTTTACTCCTTTTTGTTCGTTTGGACCTTCCTTTTGTCCTTCCTTGCTTGCCTCCTTCTTTCTTTCCTTTTTTTTCCTGACAAGCCAAGGTGTCTAAATGGGATGCAGGGACGACCAAATAGCTCCGTGTCATAGCTTAGCTGCAGGCGTCTCATGTAGAAAAACCTACTGGGATGTACCTACAGTACAATTGAGTTGTGACGTCACTTCCTCTAACATCTTTCGGCCGCAGTGCACACGGTCCGATCGTCCACGTGCTGTTTGCCTTGCTTTATCCAAAACAGAAAACTATATCACTCAAATGTAGAATGTTCACGTCTTTATCAAGACACACCTTGTAAAATACATTAAAAATAATATAATCACGCACCACAAACTAACACAGGTTCAGTTTGTTTTTTTCGTTGGCAGTAAAATCAACAAGATGGAATGTAAAAATGTCCACACGCACTGTTGGTGTTTTGATTGTTTTTAATAATAGACAGTATTATAATGTTACACGAAGCAGTAATGAACAAGAAGCATGAGCTGCAGAGAGCAGAAAGCCCTTTTGCACTTTGGATAGACACTATACACACATAACAAAGAGAAACAAACTGGGAGTGAAGCATCACGTTACAATGTCTCACAGTTTGTAAACCTCAACTTCAGTCACCTCATTAGTTTGAAGTTCTCAGAGCTCACCCCAAAGCTGATGGTAAAGTTGCTGTGATGTTTTAAAAAATATTATACTGGAATTTTGTTTCCCTTTTTATCCTTTCCTCCAACCCGTGTGTACATTTTGTGGATTTGCTTAGGAGAGACCCATGCATAACAGATGGTGCTTTGTATTGGGAGTCTAAAGTAGTGTGTTGCATTATTTCTTTATTTGTTTATGGAGATGAGGTACTGTTTCTGTTGCATTTGTACAGCTAGCGCATGGCTACGTTCTGTTTTTATTTTGTAATTTATTCAGTCTTGTTTTGGGGATGCAAACCTTTATGTATGTACGTACGTATAGAGGCATTTTGAGTGTATGAGTGTAAGTGTGTGTGTGTGCGGGAGTTTAAGTTATTCCATTATTCAGCTAAGCTAATACTCTTACAGTGTGTTTCTTCTTTTCATTTGATTATCCCCTCTTACTTTCCTTCACTCCTCCCAATCATTTTTCCCCCCTCTCCTTCCCATCTAACCTCTTTCATTCCCTTCATTTTCTATTTTTTGTCTTGGCTCTACTTTCTTTCAGATGTCACTCATGAACATACTACAAACACAGGAAGGTCCTTGTTCTGGGTGCATGTGCGTGAGTGTGGATATATGATGTGAAATAATGTTTGTACCCTCTGAGAATTGTGTATGCCGTTATACGTTTGTCTGTAGCAGTTTATGTCGACTTCTTTTGTTTTGTGTTTATTTTTAGGCGAACATGCGAAGATAGCTGCTTATTTTAAGTTGATTGTATTGCAGAAAACTAAGAGTGAACATGGGAAATAAAATGTGAATGTGATAAACTCTGTTCTGTGTTGTATTTATTTCTCTTTCGCTACATGCTGGAGTACAAAACATTACGTGCTTTTCCGCTGTGAGGCTGCATTATTTTTCTGAACTGAATGAACATTAAATTCACTCAGCATTTGTCTTCATGAGGACCTTCCTCTTAAACTTGGTAAAGTAACTGTAATGGATCCTAACTGAGTTATGGAGAGAAGTGCTGTGATTGGCAGACCAAACCAAACACATAAAGGGGGAAAAATGTTTTTCTTACAACTGGGTATTATTTTCATAGTTGATGTTGGTTTGGATAATTTGATTAAACTTGACTCGCTTAAACAATCGCTTGTGTTTTCAATATACTCCATTGTAAGGCTGTCTAACATTTCTCGACAGTAACCCAGCCAGAAAAATGTTAAAATAACTTGCCTTGTGTTGTAGTGTTACAAATCAGGGACTTAAGGTGTTAGATTTAAAGTGTAACCTTTTAATGTATCTCTCAAAGAAAAAGTTTCACATGAACGCAAGCGTACGTATGAATCACGGCCCTTTTAGTGTAAATAATGGAGGAAAAAATCCATAAAAAATGTGCAAAAAGTCATTTCACAGTTCAGCCTGAGCTAATATGAAGCCTCAGCAGTTTGATTTACACACATTAGTCTTCCAATGTTACAGTAATGTCACCACTCTGCCAAAACTCTGAAAACAGAGAAATTTTGATACTACACTCAAAAATATAATTGCAGCCATTTTTCATGAGGCGAAGTTGAAGATTTAAGACTTTTCTCTGCACATAAAATGTTTATTTCTCTCAAATGTTGTGTTAGTGAGCACTGCTCCTTCGCCAAGATAATCCATCCACCTGACAGGTGTGGCAAATCAAGATGCTGATTCAACAGCATGACCTGTGACTGAGGTGCACCTTGGACTGGTCACTAATAATAGGCCACTCTTAAATGTGCCGTTTTATCTTTTAAAAAAACTGAATTACGGCTGTTTCACACGATGGCTGCAGATACAATTTTTGCCTTCCCATGAGGGCAAAGTCATGATCCGCCCTATACTGCCTCTGATTGGCTTATCCTGATACTCCAATGAAGGCAATGAAGAAAAATGAACCTTTTGCGTGCATAAAAGAAGTCTTTAACTTAAACTTGAACACATGAAAATGGGAGCAGAAACAAAAGTGTTGCACTTATTTTGCAGCCAGCATGAACAGGAGGAACACTTACAGTGACCAGTAACTCTTTTAATGTATGTATAGACGTATGGAGTATTGTGAGCACTGAAAATGTCCTTTAATACTGCCAGGTATTCAGTATCAGAAGAAAAGGCTTTGATGCTCTGTCCTTAGACTTTCATGTCATCAAATCTGTGCAGCAATCTGCCAGTCCTTGAATGACTTTCATGCTTTCACTGTATCTCTTTCTTTTAAATTTTTCACCATTTTAACTTTTAGTGCAGTCATCACAAACATGAGTGATCATTTTGTCTTGTTTCACCCAGTTATCTAACTCACTTAACTTTTTAATCCTTGATCCATACTGAACACAATTCTTTTTAAGTATTAACATTTTTGTTTCTATCCATCTTGTGTATTTCCATCTGCAGAGGAAAAAGGAGGAAATGATTCTCCGGTAGGCAGATGTATCAGATGTAGTTTTGAGGGTAATAGAAAAATAATTGTTCAGTTCCCGAGCAAACACAGCAGTTAAATCTAGAAAGAAGAGGCTTCGGAAATCTCATGATGTAATGCTTTGTCCTCGATCAACCTCTTGGTGTGCAGCAGCACTCAATTCAGTCTTCATGGCTACAAAAGTGTTAAGATTTTTACGCAGGAGTCATCAGTAGTGGTGAAATCTTTTTGTTTAGACCAACTCTATTACACAAACGTGACAATTAACCTACAGAGATGTAACAGCCCAGTTGTCAGCACCACAACCCGCTACTGTCTGGGTTTGGTTTGAGCTGATTTATTTCTTGGCTAATAGAGCATAAGTAAACGCTCAATCACTTCATGTCAGTTGCACAGTCGTGTAGGCATTTGTTTAGCAACGTACCTCCGCTGCTTAAGTGCCCCGAGTAACCTAATCTTTAGAGTTCTGAGGAAATGAACAAGGCGAGAAGGGGGCAACAGAAAAGCAGCACAAATGTCTCTAAAAAGAGGTCTTGTATGATGCTGAATGTTAATGGATATGAATGGACAGAAGGATGCAGAAGAGGAGGGAAGTAAGACACGGAGGGGGAAGCAAGGGAGAGAGAGTGAAAGCAGGAGAAGAAAAAGCGGAGAGGAAGACGAGAGGAATTTAGGGAGTAGAAGAAGAGAATGTTAATCTGAGGAAGGCGGCACAGAGAGAAAAGCTCTTTAGCCCCACGCCCTCACTTCCTGTCCCTGCTGTCAATCAGAGCAGCTGAAGTGCATCAGACAAAAGACCCCCCCCCCACCACCACCACCACCACCACCACCACAAACACCAACCAACCAGCCAACCAACCAACCAATTAACTGTCCTGGTCAGAGGATGGAAAGGGTGTTTTGGGGTGGTTTGAGCGGCCTCTGTATGTTTCTCATGTTCATCAGAGACCCCTAATTAGAAATCTCTCTCCCTCTGTCTCTCTCTGTCTCACGCATTCATGCAGGCACCGTGCCCGGCCTCCATCCTAACACTGACGAGCTTATTTCTGTAGTCTAAGTGTGGCTCTGTGGGCCTCTAATAGCGTAGCCAATTAGTGCCAGTGTCCGACTTGGCTGCTTCTCTAACTCACTGGTGGTCCCACTGAGGGACAGAATGGCTCCTCTGAAAAGGTACAAGTCCACAAAGAACGGCCTGACAAAGACGTGTGTGTATAGGCTGCATGTCACAGCAGCACACAAGACTGGAAAAACTCTGTGTGTGTGTGTGTGTGTGTGTGTGTTTGTGTGTGTGTGTGGGTGTGTGTGTGTGTGATTCAGAAGTGCTCAATAAAGAGTTATAAGCTGTTACACATTATGAACAGAAGAAGTGCTTTTGAAGACGGTTGAATTAGTTCAAAATGGTGCTGCTAACGTTGGAGGTACGAAATTTAAACCCTCAGCCTGACACCAGTCACTGTATTTTTACTAATATGAACAAAGTTACAAATGTATTTATTATTTGCTAAATGTTTTCTGCAAATTGTGGCAAAGATGAATCAAACCAGTGAAGTAGATGTTGGGGGGATGTGGAGAGAGCATGGCTACTCATTTGCATGTATTTTGCCAGTGCTCATTGTTAGATAACTTGTGGAATTTTTCCACTGTGAGCGAAGCATTAGATGTTGAATTGGTAAGAGACCCACTGATAGCAATTCTTGGGATGAAACCTGATGTAATTTACAGTAGGAGAAGGATGTACGTCTTACAAATAATAATAACAATAGCAGAAAGAAGGCAATTACAGTAAGATGGCTTAAAAAGGACTTCCCACCTGTGCCGAGTTGATCAGGCAACAGTGGGATGAAGAATTAATAAGCAAATGCAGATCCCTTAAATCTGACTTGAATTCACCAAAATGAATCGCCTCTGACAATTTTCAAGTCCTTTTGTTCATTATTCCAGTAGGGAGGTTTTTGTGACGTGTGCCAAAACAATGCGAAGAGAGGTTGGTCTGTAAAAATGACTGAATAGTCAAGAGAGATAAAGAAGAGACAAAGAACCATGTTCAATGCAGATATGCAAGTTTATGAAAATTGGTTTCACTGAGGGAGCCAGACAAAATTCAGAGTCCGGGAAATGCAGATGGCGTTTTGCAGCTGAATCTGAGGTCACAAAGCTGACTAATATACAACATGTTCGAGCATGGAGCACTTTAAAACTAATGCATAAAACCTGAAAATCAATTCTAAAATCATCTGGAAACAAAAGCAAAGATGTTTATCACTCCAGTTCCTAATATAACTGTGTCTCTACAGTCCTTAAGGGGGTATAGTATTGCAGAACTGCGATTTCATATTGCACGTCCATAAAAGTTGGACCCACAAGAGAGAGATTTTTACAAAAGGATGGTCAAACTCGAAAATAGCAGACACTGAGAAATTCAGATCTCTTTATTCTCTAGAAATATATGATAACATTGCACCAGTGGTAGCTGTTTGTGTGCTGTCATGTGTGTTAATGATAATAACATTTTTGAAAAGTGGCATTTATAAAGTACAACATATATAATCAACCGAGCGGTGTTTTGTCATCAGTGATCCCTCAGTGTTATAGTTTGTCACAAAGACACCGGGGTCCTCGCCGAGAACGTCACATGGATTTGTGAAGTTAATGTTTATCAACAGAAAATGTAATGTTACTCCACCCCCCCATCACGATGACCATTATTTCCCCCAAATGGCACTGACCAATCCTACTGGCTCACCCGACTACAATTCCCATATTGCAACTCAAGCGTCTTTCATTAGAAACCTCTCTGCCTCCTGAATGCCCAAGTGTTTTGAACATGACACCTCCAGTTTGGAAAATCGGTGGGGTCCCTTTAAAAATTTAAATTCCAGTCATTAGAAGAATCAAAGGCCGGCTGACGGCACACAGCTAAAAAAGACTCAAAGGTTCAGTACCTCCTGGTGTTTTTTTTAGTAATTCACTTTGCCTAACTACATGTGAGTTCATGCCAAAGTAGCTGTTGGTAAGATGACAAACAAAACAGCATCTCTCACTAGGGGGAGCCACATCTGATTGTGTTTTTGCAAAGCCTTTATGTGCAGCTTTTTGTAAACAGTCTACGAACACAACAGTGAGAACATAGTGGGGTTTTGTTTGCTGCTTGTTTGTGTGTGTGTGTGTGTGTGTGTGACAGAAATTGAGGCTGGTGATAAACTGACAGAAGACAGCTTGACACAGATAACAGATGCAAACACACCACGTTAAAATCAAACGCCCTGCAAACATTTTTCGCAGAAGCTCACATGGACCCACTTTCTCTTTTGCATATCAATAGCCCTAGATAGTAGATCACACACACACACACACACACACACACACACACACACACACACACACGCACACACACACACAGACATAATTGGTTACGTAGGGAGCAGAGCCAACTTGCACCTCTCGTTGCCGTGGTAACCAGAGAGACTGATTTTTCTAGAAGCACTTACTCACATCCCGTCTGTTATTCACTTGTTTGTTCATTCATTCCTCCTTTTAGCCTTTCTTTATACAACACTCTCTGCCTCTCTCTCTCTCTCTCTCTCTCTCTCTCTCTATCCCTCTCTGGGTGCTTTTCAACCCATTTCCATTCCCACCTCTCCTCCAATAAGCATGCCCTCTTAGCATGCATATGCAAATGAGGCAGACTTGAAACCAATTAAAAAGAATTGAATAACGAACAGCATTGTGTTCTCGGTGGTTGGACACAGAGATAGTGGCTCATTTACTTCTGACAGTCAAGCAAAGGACCGGGGGATCATTTCATCCTCCCTGCTCACAGCCCAAATAGAGCATTGCTTTACTTTCCTTTCCTCTCCTTTCCTATCTCATCCTTTGCCTCTTTTCCTCGACTTCCCCCCTCGACGCCTCCACAGCTCTCTCCAGGGTGTATCAGGTTATCATTGGCCAACAAAGCAGGAAACAGGAAGTATATATTGCGCCATAGACAGAACTCTGGAGATACTAGATGGACACACAAACACACACACACACACAACCACACACACTGTTACATCAAATAGCCCTGCTGTTTTTGGAGCATCAGCATGAACCCTAACCCTAACTATGAAGATCCAGAGCACCAGAGCAGCACTTCAGATTCAGACTAAAACGTGTTGTTCTGTACAGCTATATATATATATATACACTGTGTATATATACATATACATATATATTGCAGACATTGTAGAGCAGCCAACATAACTGCAGTTATGCAGAAATTTAGACACTTAACCCAGACAGACTTATTTCTCTTGAAACGTTGTGAACTTGAAATGCAGTCTGGCATCAACAGGAGACTGGCAGCTTGTTTGCACACAAGGCAAAATAGGTGGGAAATTACATTAATGGGCGAGCAGGAGAAAATAAAGCAAGAATGTGCACACACAGAGAGAGAGAGATGGGGATTAGAGAGAAATTAAAATGTAAAAAAAAATAAATAAAGAGGAAGATTAAGAATATAAGGAAGTTTGGATAGAAGAAAACATCCGGGAAAAAAAGATGCTGAGAAAGAGAGAAGGAAGGAAAGGACAGCTCTCTACTCTCTGTGTCAGCTTTCTGTCCAAGAGAGAGATGGTGAAAGAAAAGAAAGACAAAGAGACAGGAAGCTCTAATAATCCTGCGTCAGCGTCCAGTCAGACCCCACACCAGGGCGACTTGGGGACGTCAATGGGTGGACGCCAGCAAGGTCAACAGCAATAACCTTCAGGTTAACACACGGACTGACTACACACTGAACACACGGTGCACACTTAACATAAAGCATTGGTAGAGACTGCAGAGTACACATGGTACTAATGAACGTGGTGAAACAGAGTGAGTGGCGATGATAGATCCAAAGAGACACAGACAGAGACAGCTTGGCACACACACTGTCTCGGGAGTGTAATTAATATGTAAGTTAAAGTACGGCAGCTGTAGATATTAGTGGAGCGATCTCTCCCGGTCTAGCTCTCTATACCCACATGTGTTTTTTACTATGGTGGCCTTAAGAGCTTAACACACTGCAACTAAATAAAACACATGCAAATGAGGAAAACATTTTCACAAATAACATATGTGAGGCATCAAGAAATAAACTGTAAATACAGAAACTCAGACAACACAAACCAACTGCATAACACTAATTGCACACAACAAAACAGGTCTAAGTTACAAATGTTTCCATGGGGACACTAAAACTCATGAAGTTGATCTCTTGACATTTACTCCATGATTTGATAGCTTGTGACGGGAAGCGTATATGCACAGCTCTTTATAGAAGGTGAGGCGGTTACAGATGTACATTTACTAAAACTACCAATCAGTCCTCATCCTTAAACTCTTAATACTGTTAAAAAGACTTAAACCTGACCTTTGTTTTGTCTACGCTGTGGCTGAAATACATGCAACATGGACATGACGCATCAAGTGTGATGAAGTGGTGTTTTTTTTAACCAACCCTCTTGTTACACCCGCTCCTTTTTAGAAAAAAGACTACGTTGGTTGCAAAATGTGCAAAAAATGGTCCTATCTACAGTCTTTCCAGTGATTGTTTGTCCATTCTGGGCTACTGTAGAATGTGGTGGTTCAACATGGCAGACTCCATGAATGACTGCTGATCCAAATCCATTCTAAGGCCTGATTCGTACCAAATGCAGCACTGCAGTAAGAATGCAGGTTTACCCATCCATTTGAATTGAGGTATTGCGTTTTGGCTGTAGCGGTGCAGACCACAGGGTATACGGAAAGAAAAAAACACAGAAGCCTGCGGCAAAGAAATTGAGCCAGATTCAACTTTTGGAGAAACGGCACCTGATATCACACTCGCTGCCAATCCGAAGACAGATTGGTAAAACTCCTTCACAATTAGTCACTGAAAATGGGGCTAACCAGCTGGAGTTCATGGACTAACTTATGATACTCTCCCAATTGTGTCCTCGCTTTGTTTATTTCATGTGCCTAGCTTCTACATCTGTGTTTGACGTGCAGTCTATGCTGTTAAATAGTAACATCATCTGACAGTCTGTGGAGACACACACAGTAGTGGTCGAGTGACACAGACAGTGAATAAGAATGAGGGAGTGCCAATATCGATAAAGACGGTGAATCAGAGAAATAAAGTTTTCTGATTGTTTCAAAGTAAGTAAGTAAAAGTTGCTTGTGTTTTCTTAAGCTGCTGTGCAATGGGATTAGAGCTCAACGGTCCTTTCCTGCATGCATCATAGCATTTAACTGTTAATGTAAAAGTGCGAACAGCAAAATAACATTTTAAAATCTCTTTGCACAACATCGTTTCACTCTCACCCTGTTTAACTGACAGATGTTACTTGGATGATGAAGGAAACAGACGATAGTTCAGCAACAAAGAGACTGTTGGGAATTCAAGTTGTGTGACAGGTGACAGCCTGGCTTGTTTAAAACCTGAACATCTCTGACCTGACCAATCAATCAAAAACACCATTTCAGTGTCTTCAGAATTATGGTTTCCTCCGGGGTTTTTCTTAAAACAATAGAGGATATATAACGTCATTGCTGCTAATGCTGTCTTCTCCTGTTAGCTGTCAATCAAAACATCTCTAATCCAGCAAAGGCTAAAATATGTGACCTCCTGCGTGACCCCGATGGTTGACTGAGTGACTGTCAAGGTAATAGGTAGTTTCCAATCCCATCAGCAAAGAAAAAGCAGTTGTGTGACCCTCCTCCAAGATTTAGGAGGTAATTTAAGGATTGAGACAGGCAGCCAGTACTCCACTGCTGCAATTGACAGGAGAGTTGTTATCGATGCAGAAGGCAGAGGGGATGAGGAGTGAATTCCTGACTGAAAGAGCTTCAGAGCACTTTGGTATGTTAAGAGCAAAGACTCGCAGGAGCCACAATACATCAGAGTCTGTGTACAATACAACAAGCTTCACTGAACATGAAATACAATATGTGAACGTGACAATAACATCTGCAGAGCTGGATCATAGCTTATTGACCTCATTCACAAGGCAGAACGCCTGAGTTCTGATTGCTTCCAGGAAAAAAGCAGCTTTGTTGGATTTCTTGTTAATTCATCAAATGAGGCAAGGCGTATATAAAATTAAGACAAACGAGCCTGTTTTTAAAGGAATAGTTTAACATTTTGGAGTGGGATGAGATCATTGTCACCCCTCTCATGTTTATGTGTTAAGTATAGAGCTGGAGAGTCGCACACTCTGACTCCAAATGCATTTCTATTTTATTCAGATGACGTTTTAGCCCTCAAGATGATCAAACATTAGATATTAAACAAACATTAAACAGTATTATATATGCCACACCTTTGTTTTACATCTGATGGTGATGTGATGTGTGATGAGATTGTCATGTTCCACGAATAGAGTAAGAAAACAATAATCAAGAGGCCTTCAGCGAATCAAAACTTAAACAAACAGTATCCATTTCCATTAATGTATTTTAAGGTGGTTTGGGCCTTTTTCAAAAAAGAGTTGAAATGCTCTAAACGGGAAACACTTTTTAAAAATATGTTCTGATATAGCAAACGTGTAATTCACATGACTGATCAGCTATTTCTGCTACGAGTCTCCTCGTTGCTCCCATGGCTCTATGCTGCATTCACATGGATTCATCCAGACGGCAGACAGCAAACCGGATATCATTTTAGTGGATGAAAGCAGGTCGGTTAAAGTAGGTAGAGAATACCATCAGCGGTAACGTTAGATAGCTCCACTTTCTGTCCAAAGTGAAAATATTTAAACCTTTTGGCAAAATATGGACAAGAATAAGTCTTTTAATTACATCACCTTCTGGTTTCCCAACTGGAGAATTGGTGCGACCCACTGCTAATCTCATGAACCAAGAACCAATATTTGCATAACGATAGTGGATGGAAATCATTTGCATTTGCATTACTGAATTGCTCGAAATTCTGTTAAAATTTGCAATGCATTTGCATGGAAATACAGCCACTAGCTGTATTTTCCACAGGAGAAATATTAATAATAATTTAAGTATTATTAGTTAAATATAGATACATTTTGAATAGATAGATAGATTAAGGTTAAACATCAGCTCAGACTTTAAATACCTCAAACAACTTTAAATAGCCTATAAATCAAGTTACATTACAGAAAACACAAGTCGTAATCTATATTCAATCTATGAGGTGATAGGGTTCTTAGACAGTGAATCTGATATTGTTCCCCCTTGGAAAGTGAAACAAGTTACCTCCTCTTGGTGGAAATAATACCTTCCCAGGTTCAATATAGTATCTTGGAGAGAAAATAGCTGATTAATTGACTTATTGAATTCAACAAAATGTTCTGCTACTGGATAATTCATGTTTTTGTATCAAACAGTTCTTCTGAGTTCAGCAATTTGGAATATATGACATTATTACCACAAGGGCAAATAATAAGATAAATCACTGAGTTATTGTGACATTAAATAATTCCTTTTATATGGATCTCTTTACCTGTGTGAAGATAACTACAACAGCCACAGCAGCAATCGCCCTCAGAAATAGGTAGTAGCTTAGCTTGAGCTGATACTAAATGAGAAGGTAAATATCAGTGTTGATCTCTCAGGCTTTTATCTTTCTTATATCCCATCATGAAAGGTCTTTCTTTGAATATATCACTGAGTTGACAATCAGATTCAGGTATATACCATTTTATAGGGTTAGGGTTCCACTTATAATTCCCTTTATCTGTCCCTCACCCTCAGAATACTCTCTAATCTGTCTTTTACTTTAGTAGCTGCATCATTTAGGGCAGATCCTCATTGTTGAAGCGTGTTTTTCATTTCCTTCATGTTCCTGTTAAAATAATACGTTTTCTGCCAAGAACATTTGAATCTACAAAAGGAAGACTATTTCTAAAAAATAAATCTAGCTGGGTCTAACAAAACACAAAAGTATAGAGTTAGAGCCAGGAAATGATTAGCTTATCTCAGAGGGACTGTAGTAGGAGGCCAACACAAGGAACTTTGTCGATATATAAAAACAATGTTAAGTGTTAAAGTTACATTCTTCCTAATTTCCCAATGTAAAGACTGTACATTGCTTACAATATACCCTCCATTTTAACCATACATAAACAAATCACAAATCAACATAAATCTAAAGCTAACCTCATTTACCCCTCCCACCGCCATATACTTGGGCTAACCCAGTGACATCACTAATGATGTCACCCAGCCTATATATACAGGAAGTAGTTGAAGACCTCCTTTGGTCTCTGGAACAACTGGTGGACATGGTGAGTGACAAACGAAAGAAAAGAAAAGAAAGAAAAAAAATGAACCATTAAACAATATTTCAATTTAACACGGCGTCTGTGTTTTACTTTAACCAGAAATGTTGTGTCAAATGTAACCTAAGATAATGCAAAACACAAACAAACAGTCTATACCTGCATTTTACTGGTCAATGATGTATGGCTAAACGAACACTTAACAAGCTTGGTTAAATTAGATCACAGTGTGGTAGACCTGAGAGACAAATGACGTGTACTCAACCACTTTTCTTGAGTTCAAAAACACTCCTAAAAGCACATGTAAAGTTTATTTATTAACACACATGTTGTTTACAATATATATCTTTTCTGGATGTATCACTCCCCTTCAAGGAGACAAAGACATTCAGTGGGGAAATTAAGTTTATCGCAGCAAGGCTGAACCAAAACTTTGAAATTGTGGGGCGTGAAAAACAAGCTGAACGACCCTGGGTAGTGTTGTTCTAAAACAACTGTGTTTCTCCACAGAGCTATGAGCATTGTCACTTAACTGAAGATGTTTGATCATAATAATTCAAGGAAAATATGAGAAAGTGTTCCTTGAGTGAAAGTTTCTCTAAATATATAGTTTTTGCATACCATACGTTATAGTGTAGGACTTTCAGTTTGCAAACAGTATCTTCATCCAACTAAATTCTCAGCTTATCCTTCACGAATGACCGTTTTCACGGTTTAGTTAGCAAGCTGAACTGAAGGTTCGGCCGTGTTTCAGTTCAAGGACTTCGCAGTCTGAGCTTCGATCAAGCACTGAACGTTTCTGTGAGCAAATATTTCAACCAAATTTTTTTAATGAACAGATCTTTAGTGATTCAACACACTGAAAAGAACTGCTCTTCCTACTAACTGAGGGGAACTGCAGGGTGGGGTGATAATCATTTTTTCCATCGTTAATATAAAATGTTGATTAGGGCGGGTTTTTAGTGAATTAAATGGCACATTAAACCAAATGATACAATCAGTGATAAATGATAAAATCAGTGAGTGTAAAATGAAAACATTTAATTACACCCATTGTATTCATTTTACTTTTCCCCCCCCACCTTTTTAGGAATTCAAAGGACCTCCATTCTTCACAGTTCTGGAAAGTTTGGCTTCACTGGACACTTGAAAGAAATACATTGTTTTGTAAGTAGGTCACTTTTCTGTTTTCACTTTAAGAAGTTACAGGAGGACAAGCCTTAGAGGTTGAAAGTCGATGGAGAGACTGCGAGAGAACAGGAATATTCAAATGGACATGCATCCCTGCATACATTTTGTCATACTCTGCATTTGTGGAATTAAAATTTAAAGATTTAAAGGCATATGAATCTCCAAACTGTCTTCATAAAAATCCCATTGACGTCGTGTGACGTAGCATGCTATGTGTTTGTTTACCCTTTTGCACCTGTGGCTTAGTCATTCTAATTGCGTCCATTGATGACTCTCTTTTCCTGCTTCTCCAGAAATGAGTTAAGAGTTTAATTAGTCCTCCATGACCCTCATCAGAGCCAGTCTACCTCAATAACACTCGCCTCAATCAAAGGGAACAATAAGCACATGCAGGTGCACACAAATGCAAATGGAGGGCCCCTTCCGAGGGGATCTACGCATGCGCACTCACGCACACACACTCTATAACCACTGGGGGCAGAGGTCCCCACAGGATTAGTCAATTATTAAGTGGTCTATCCCTCTAAGAAAGAGTGTTATTGATTGATTATCACTATAGGTTTAATAATTTAGTTGTTTTAATAGCAGAGATATGGAAGGAGAGGAGAAGATGAACAGTCAGGGACATGGGTGGAGTCGGAGGAGGAGGAAGAGGAGAAAGGGGGCAAATGGAGGAGACGTAATGGGAAAGGAAGAGGAAGAAAAGCAGTGGGGTGGTGAAAAGATGAGGGCTGAGAAAGAAGAGCTTAGTGGTAATGAGCATGTGGAGACAGAAAGAAATCCCCTGATTAAAAATGTTGATGGAAGAAAGAAAACAAATACCCATCTTTCCTTCTGTTGATGTTCCAATTTGCAAGTCACTTTTTTGGCCCTTTTCCACAGTGTATGAATGTGTCCTTTATTTCCCCAAGCTCAAGGAAAATGTGTGATTTGTTCTCAATCTAAATGAGCGAAAAAGTGGACAAATAAATGCATGTAGGGCTGCAACTTAAGCCAATTATTAAGATTATTCGATCAGATGGTTTGGTCAAATTATTTGGAGATTTTCTCTGAGGATTTTCTGACCAAAAGCTTAGATAATAAATCCGGTACAAAGGAGATAAGTGAGCACACATTTTAATCTTTTTTTACAGCAAGTTTTATGGTGGCATGCCATAATTTGGGGAAAGTTTAATGTCAGATAATAATGTCCATAAAGTCCACGATGACATCTTCAGATGTCTTGATTTGTCTAACCAAATACACAAAAGCTTAAAATATTCATATTCCAACATATAGGAAAAAAAAAAGACTTCCGAGTTAATTTCAGTCAGCCTGATCAATCGATTAATTATTTCAGCTCTGAATACATGCATGGGTATTAGTATTAGTTCACTCTTTTCGACTCGCTTCATTAGTGATATTAAAATAAAAAATCAAACTAAGTTGTTTAGCAATTAGAGCCTAATCACACTGTCATCATCTGCATGCAATTAGCTTCTCCTACAATCAGCATCCCTGAAATTAATGTCAACATGGCTTAAAGTTCAAGTCTGGGAGTTCATGGAAACCATTAAAGAAACTGCTTGCTTCAGTGTAATTTTAGCAAGCCAATATGCTCTGCTGTTTTGATTTTTTTTTTTTTTTTTTCCATGTTGACACTGAATAGAGATGTTGTGTACATGCATCCCCCCTCCCTCCCCTCTGTTTTGTCCGTCATGCTCATCTATCGAGCCTCCATTTCAATTCCTCTCATGATTCATCACCGGCTCCTGAGTTGGGCTGTGTGAAAAGGATTGTGTGAATTGTGAAAATGGTAAGACACCAGGTCAGACACCCTTATACCTGCACTTTGAATCAATGGCATTTTGTCCAGTGTGTTTCTCCTTAAAAATGCATGAACCGACTGTACAGGAGAGGCTCTCCAGCCCGAGAAGCACCCTTTTGTCTGAAAGATTCATGAAAAAGGGTTTTTATCCCCCACTGTTTTGTAGTGTTGGAGAAGAAGAGGATTGTCATCTGATGTTGTCAACCGGTGAATTGCTGACCCCGTTAGTTCTGGACAAAAACATGTTGGCCCTGAAGCATGCACACACATAAAGGCATGTTTACAAGCAGATCTTGTAATAGCTCATGTACTCTTCAGTCATATTGTCTCCTTGTGTACTTATCCTCAAAACAGGATTCTTCTGCTTTATTACAACGTGGGCCTTATTTTTGTAGCAATATTTTTGGTAATAATGATATTGTTAAGAAAGTTAATTGCTAGAATAACCCGCAGGTTTGCTAACGTGTCATAGGAGTTATGACTCCATCCATCAAAAGCACAGGTGGACATGTGGGTCCATAAAACGACTTTGACACAATCAGCGTTGCTTTCTTTGAACTATAACTTTAACCATAACAAAGTATTTTAACCCAAAGCAGAATTTTTCCGTAAGAACACAGTATACCCAAGAAATTTAAGCCTAAATGTAATAATAAATAATTATAATACATATAATAAAAGTAAGAACTTGTCGTGTCGTTCTGCAAGGCAGGAAAATTTGTAAGATTTGTTGTTTTTCCTGCTGTTTTCAAATCCAAGAATCAACTGTAGAGCCAGACTTCCAAAACCTGCAAAAACATTTTTTTCTAATCTACTTGGAGTATCAGAAACAAGTTGTGAACACAACTTTGGACATATCATCACACTTGTTAGCACAGTTGCTTATTGACACATCCAGTTATGGAGCAACATTAGCATTCATTTGGATAAATAGCTGGCTCTTTTAGCTGCTAAGTGCTCCACGATGTTCACCAGTTAGTTCCTGTGTCTGTCTGCTGGTTTGTTTGTTTTTTTAGAGCTTTTTTTTTGTGCTGAAAACAATTTTCTGGTGCAATGAAATATTATTATGTGAGCTTACTTTCAGTTTTACCTCCAAATTAAGTGGTTTAGATAATCTGACAAGGCTGCTGGCTTGTTTACAACTTAACATCTAATGATCTGTTTCATTTGGACTTCATTGTAGTGATGCTGTACTGTTTCCAGATCTCAGTAATGTCTTTGGTGTGTACAATATTATCATAACTGATGTAAAAGATGAAAACCACATGAGAGCCAGGGGTAGAGAACTTTGTTGTTGTTATGGCACCAACCAAAGTAAGCATGCAGCAGTAGAGTTATGCAGGGAAAACTGTTATGCTCAGAGACAGAGATCACTGTGTTTTCTTACCGCCAGCTGCTACTAAGTGAACACTGAGCTGCTTGTTAGCTAGCCATTGCAGTTTAACCTGCCCATCAGTGAGTCTATTCACCACATTGTCCACCAGGATGGATGCATCCTCTCTTAAAAAATGTCTATGCATGTCTGCCCCTGACAGCAAACATGTTGCTTAGACCGACAGGTAAAAGGAGAAATACACCTGAAGTTGGCACGGTGGGTGGTTGTCAGACCTGGGCTAGAAGGTAAGAGGTCTCACACTGTTTCCCAGTAACAACCCACAAACATCATCCACACAGTCATCCTCTGCTTCTTCTTCTTTGGATGCTACGATGTACAATGGCATATTTTTGCCGTAGTGTTTGTTGTTAACATTCCTTGTGATGGTTATATTCTATTGTCATTTTAGTCCAGTTATCCAGGATGAGTAAAATATGTAGAGAAAAACAAACAGGTTCCCCCAGTGGCTCCCAGCTCACTTTGAAGTGAATAATTATACAGTAATGTGTAATTTACTACAGGTTTCTTTTGTCAAAATAGATTTTATAGAAATGGAATTAAAAAAAAGCATCATTCAGGACCTGGTATCCAAGTTAAGGTGTCAGTATCATGCATCGTTTAATATCTAAACACACAAAACCATCATTAAATGAACCTGTTAAGCCTTATTTCCCCTGTCAGTGAGTGCTGTTTTTAAGTCTTGGTGGTTTAGCCGCGAAGCTGTGAGCCAAGTCAGCTAACTGTCCCTCTGAGGCCGCCGAGGTTCAAACCCCAAATACACCACCACTCTCCTCCCCTGACCACAACTCCCAACTGCCCCCCCCCCCCCCCCCCCCACACACACTCACACACTCACACACAGGATGAATCCGTAAGTCTTACAATTGACGAACCAGGTAACAGTTTGGCCTTTAACACTCACAGCACAGCACAGCACACATGCATCCGTACGAACAAACGCGCACACACCAGCACATCCGTCCTCCCTTGGCAGTACAGGAGAGTCACTGGTGTGATTGCATTATTGATTGCCCTGGATATGTTTTTTTTTCTTCCTTCTTAAAAGCATTTAGCAATCTGGCAATTAGTTAGAGCTTAATGTAGGATGTCAAAACAGTGCTATTGATCCAGCGAGGCAAGGAGGAAAGATTGATCAGTCAACTCATTACGTTGCTGGCGCTGCCTCGTCATAAACACTCCAGATGAGACTCCATCAAAAGCCCATCCCTCGTTCACTGGCTCTCTTCTGCTGCTCGCTCTATCGCTCTCTCTGCATCAGGCTCCCCAGTGTTTTCTGTTGTTGGCTCCTGATGCTTGATTGCACTGTCTGCACCTGGTTTGAGTTTGGTCTTATTTTTCCCTCTGCTTATTACCGCTCTGTTTCTTTTTTATCCTTTATTGGATTGTTTTCTTCTCTTTACCTCACTCTCCGTCCCTCCTTTCTTTGTCTTTGTGTCAACAATGTATACACACTGTATTCTAACATATTAGAAAACCAATTTATTTCCTTCTTTGCTCCCAGTATTTCTGTTTCTACCCACTGTCCTTTCTCACCACCGCTAGATTGCAACAACTCCGGGTACAAGAGGAAATCAACAAGCAGTTATCATTAAAATCTCAAAAAGAGCAAATAAAGCTGATTTAGTTTGCGTCACTTATATCGATTCATTAGTCAATCATGTGAAAATCAGCCAGATGCAGACACACTTGATTCAATTTGCAGAAAGACACGACTCAGCAGTCATTTCAGAGTGTCGTATTGTTCAATGGACAGACGCTAGGCTCATTAAAGGTGGCTTAAGCTGCAAAATAATGAAGGCTAGCATTTAGCAAGCACTTCACAGTTTTGAATTTTAATTAAAATTATTTTTCACATCAGTGAAATTAAACATTCAGCAAATCTCCTCAGAGCAGGTTAGAATTTAGGATTAAAATGAGATCAGAAAACACACAGCACTGCCATAACAGAGGCATGGACTTACTGAATGTAATGTCTAATTCATACCTTTGTTGTACATAATACATTAAAGGAATAGTTCAACATTCGACATCAGTTTGTGAATGTTAGACAATAAAACCTTAACGCTTCCTGCATCCATTTCAAATTCCCTCTAGCATTTCTGTAGACAGAATCCAGAATTATTTGTTAACAATAAGATGGCCATTGTCAAACGCAAACTCAGTGTAGAAAAATACATCTGGCAGTAGCAACGTTGTCTGAGTGGACACCACAAATGTGCAAGCTGCAGCAGTTCACTGAGGTAGCTGTCACACAGGTACATGTAGCTGGTGTGGCCTGGACGTTAAGCATACCAAAGAGACCCCTTGGGGTCTTTGGAGTTCACCACAGGCAGGCAGCAATTGTTTTGTACTTTGATTTAAATACTTTTATCATCAGGTCATTGCTTATGCCTAAAAATGATGGTATATAATACAAATTACACATGAGTTGGTAGGTTTTTGTTAGGAAAAAAAAAAGTATCACAACAAGTTAATGGATAAGAAAGCTCACCTCGCAGTCGCAACTCTGTTTTAGTTTGTACTCCACGTAGCTTCATATCCCAGAGCGTTTCAGCTTTCCTGTCAAGACTTTAAGCTACTCAGATTTGGTCATTTTTCCTTGGTTTATGTTCTTCTACCATGAGTAAGTAGGCTATGTAGTTAAATATATATTTTTAAACACTTTTTTTAATTTAGTTTTTATAATTGGAACTCAAATTGAAATAGAATTACAAGCATTGTCTCTAGTCAGCTACACCAGCCACCACGCAGCCAAAATACATTGCAACCCTGCCGGGTGGGATTAAGACTTATTACGCAAACAACTGGGCAACATACAATAACAGTCAAACTTAGCTGAAATTCAAAAGTTGAAACTTTTAAGCTAACATGGATGAGAAATGTGTCACATTTGAACATCTCTCTATTCAACACTGAAGGTCATGTGACTAAAAACTCCAGATCTACTGCTCAAGTCTTTATGCTAAGCTAAGCTAAATGCCTCTTAGCTCCTGATCCAGTCGCAACATGTAATAGCAACAGTGTGTTTTTTTGTGTTTTTGTGTGTGTTGTGTTTAGTCTCTTTTGTGTGTTTTTGTTGTTTTCCTGGTGGAAAAAGTGCATCATCAGGACGGGTCGTGTAATGTAACAGCTGTTGCTGATGGACTTGGAGATTTACCTCATTTTCCATTTGTCTTCAGTCTATTCAGCCCTTTATCTCTGATGCACTTCTGCTTGTTTTTCAAGTGTTTCATTTGATAACAAGCTTTCAAGTAGAATGTCAGCACATTTTAGAGAGAAAACCAGCAGGAGCATAAAAGATAGTACCAAAGATGTTTTTTTGGATCAAGTCTAGACATCTATTCCTATCTTCCTTTGTTTGTCTTTCTTTCTTCATCTCTTCCTCTCTTGTTTTCCTCTCACTCCGTCTCCTCTTTCACCTTTTTCCTCATCTTCTCCAGCCGACACAGTCTCTTTCTCTCTCTCCGCCTGCTCCCCCTCCTCTCCCATCTCCCCTTGTGCCCCAACAAGTGTCTTATATTTCCAATGATGATTTAGCTCATAAATCTTGATAAAGCCACTGGCTGTTCCGTTTCGGTGGAACAGGAAACTCTTGCAGGAGCAGGAGGAGACAGAAGATGAGGAATGGCTCTCGTTCATGAGGTTGTCCTGTTTTTCTGTGTTTTCCATTTTGATGGCGTCCTCTGGGAGAGAGCATTTTGTGTATTTAGGGCGTCTTTTTAGTTGGAATTCATAGCAGAGGTGTTTGATTGTAACCATGTGTTTGTTCAGCCACCCCAATATTTGTGTCTGTATCTAATCCTTTTCGTTTTAAGTGAGCCATTACTTCTAGTCATTTTCCACCCACCTCACGCGTCTACCTGAAATTAAACAATCCAACAGAAAATCTGTGAAAGGGAACATTTCTCTCTCTGTTATGGTCCCAGCAGCCAGAACGGAAATAAAACCTGTCTCCTCAAAATCACTTTTATATACTACAGATTTGTTTTGCAGGGAATTTGGTTTAGGCCAGGATTATGTTCAGCTGCAGCAACCTTTATTTCAAGAAAAGGAGGCTCTATGTTTTTGTAATGCAATCAAGTCGTAGGGAGATAATCAATGTGGAGGATGGCCGTACGAAGAACAGTCACCCTGTGACTCCGCTGTGGTTGAGGTAAGGAAACAATATCACTTTGCTAAAGGTTTTGATTAAATATTTGCTCTGGTATGAAGCTTATACAGTGGCTAATCTTAGTAAACTTTATATTAAAACCATAGACAGCATAAACATGAATGTCGTACCGGTGACATCGTCAATAGGTTTCATGTGAAGCTCAGAGTGTGTTGGCTCTGGCTGCCACCATCTTGGCACTCCTGCCTCTGCCGCCTCCCCGCTAATCTAAACCCAAAATACACAAATATGAAAATATTTTAAAATGTTCTACTTTTGCACAGGTGCTACAAATTTTTTAGGCTGTTCCGGGTCAAATTTGACCTGGATCTATTTTAGACCCAGTAGTGTGGGTCAGATCAAGGAAAATGGTTGTTCTGGGGAACCTTGAAACTGTATATTCCATGTCTGTGTGTATTTTGTATGGGACACATGCTTCAGTTTATTACATGATTTTGATATAAAATGTATATTGGTGCCATCATGGTTCTCTACACATCTTTGCTTCTCATTCTTCTCTTCTTCTGAGCACACATTGAATTCAGTTGAGACAAAATAATGATATTCAGGAGGAACAAAAACACATTCATTATGCTTTATATCGCTACTTGCAGCAGGGAACCACCATCGTCACCCACATACTATACACACATTGCACTCCTTCCTGTAGTGATGTTGATGTCACCACACAGGTGCAGCATTGAGGGCTTAACCACTAATGACTGCCTGTCATTCCCTTAAAAATCTCAAATTGGTCCACATCATTATGAGGCAGCTTTGGCTCGCTGTCTTTGTCTCCACCAAACCATTGTTCCGTTGTATGTTCTCCTCTCTAAGCCTATGTTTCTGTAATAATGACACATTTCCTCTGAGCAACAGTTGCTCTTCCTGCTGGTTTTAGATCTTCTGGGATGAGGCTACTGCTAATAGTATAGTATTAAGGCAGAGGCAGGCTATAGTTAGTAACAGCATTACCAAGGCTTTGATGTACAGCACGCTTGATCAACACACGGGCTTGGCGGCCATTATTTCCTTGGCTTGAAAAAGGTGCTGAGATATTGTCTTTGTAGGGTCTGAGTCACTCAAGTCAGGTGACTTATCACCTTTCCGGATGTTTCTACACTTGTTTGAGAGGCTTTGCCTTGCCTTTGAACATCTTACATTTCTTTCAGATAGTGTAAGCTCTATTGATGTTAGAATACAACGTCTGATACATTTATCCCACATTTTTTTTATCATAAGAAGATCATGAAACGATGTGCTTTCTCCTGTATCATGGACAATATCTTGGCTGCCACTGATCATTTGAAGGCTTGCAGGATCACCACAAAATTTAATGCCTGTACTAAATCACACAACACTTGGGAGGTTTGTTTTCTTTGCTTGTTGCATTCAATCACGATCACAGCTCGACATTATTTGTGGTCAACATAATGCTTACTGTTTGCTCGTCTGGGATTGTCTCCAGCTATATCATGATGTCAGACTGGGCAGAGTCAGCATCCTTTGTGGTCTATGACTTTTCCTCCCTCCTGCCTACTCATACATGCCTCTGCACCAGCTGTCGTTCCTGTCATGACCTTGTTGGCGATGCTGACAGTGTTGACTTTGTTGACGTTCAGCCGAGCATCATTAATGTGTTTATTCTGTCTATTTTGTTTATGTTCCATTTGGTTATCAGTGTTTACTCTTTGTTCATGCCTGACCATCCTGAAGGTGTCAGAGAAGTCCTTTGCAAGGTCTCTTTCTTTTTGATAATGAGGTTTCGTAGGAGTACATCAACTTCTCTGATAAGTTGGGGTTGTCAACTTATATTTATAAATTACATGTTGGTATTGTGCCGCCTTTTGACACTTTAATTATTAAGTGCTTTACAAATAAATTTTACTTGACTTCCAAACAGATGCAATTAAGAAAATGGCAGGGAGGCAGTGGGGGACAACGGAGCAATAATGGGCCTTTTTTTTTTTTTGACAGAAGAAAATAGCGGCTACAAGAATGTAGTCTTTGTTTTAGGTTTTATAAGTGTTGCACCAGAGACAGAGACAATGGCTGATTTGACAATGATATGTTTCAAATTTTACCACATTTATGTTGCAGTGGAAGAATTACTACCTTAATCCTCCTTCATTTGGATGTATGAGCACCACTGTGCAGAATGATGTCGTCTGACACTAGAAGGCCAATTTCAAATGTATCTGCTCAAAGTTCCTCTGTGCTGATCTCAAATTTCAGTTTAAGACAATGGCATATGATTACAGTTATAAAACTGATAGTTCTGGTCCTTAATTAATGTTTGAACCCATTGTAACTCTGACCACATTACTGAAGTAAAACCAATGTGCACCAAACAAATTATTGCAAAATGTCAAATTTGGTGGTTCATTTTGATTTACTGGGTAGGCTAAGTGTGGATTAGTGGCTACAAGAGATGGATGGGATGAAAGAGGAAGGTAAAAAAGAAAGAAATGAACATAAAAGAGAAAATAAATTGAAAAGCTGGAAAAGTCAACGCTGTCATTCAACAAATTTACCAAAAACGATGTCAGCTAAAGAAACAAAGAGAGCCTAAGAGGATTTAAGTTCGAGCTACAAAATAAATAGTGATAAGACAAATGTTAATAATCTTTAAACATTATTTCCACTGCATCTGTTGCTTGGCTCAATGTTGCTAAAGAACTACATTGTTTCTTTTATGATTTATGATTATTTGTTAACATTAAATTATTGCGTCTTTTGCTGCTGTGTTACAGTATAAAGCCTTGCCAGATATACTGTATGTAGTAACCCTTTTCATAGAAGCATGAGAATAGATTTTCGATTGAAGTAGGAGACGTCTTGTGATTTCAAATAAATACTTTACTTAATACTTTTTTGGATATTCATAAAAAAAAATAAAAAAATTTCGTTGTGGAAAAATCAATTACATTACCAAAGACTACGGAGAAATAGTGAAAATAAAAAGTTGGACAATGATTATTGTCTTTATGAAATGTATTTCTGCACAGGGGAGCAGTCAGGAACAGAGTGCATACAATCAGTCTGTCAGTGAGGCTCCAAAAAACAAAACGTGTGTGTAGATGATATTTATAACAAAATACAAGCTGGCTTAAAAGAGGAAGTCTCTGTAGTTAGAGCACGCTTACGATACTGGTTTGGGCAGGTGTGCCACCCGCACTCGAACGTGCCCTCTAAGGTCACAGATGCAGAAGTTCCTCGGGTTTTTTTTTATAGAAAAAAACTTTGTACTTACATTTTTTGGGTAAGCATCAAAATCCACCACTATACGTACGAAAACTTGTCGAGGGGATCTGTAATCATCTGGGGGTCTAGCCATATTTACAATCAAGCTCAGGCCTCCTGAATCCCAAACCTCAGCCTTTACAAGCTGCCAAAACAATCTGCCAAAAAGCAAATTAGTATCATTTAAATACTTACTTAAAACAAATTAGTTTTAATTAATTAAAACAGCTCAGGGGCATTTCTTATATACTCTTGTTTAGTGTTCGGGTCTTGCCTACAGTACATTTTTCCTCAATAAGAACAGTTATAGACCGCAATTATTGAGGTTAAGCATGCATTAATTGAGATCAAGTGTGTAGTAAATCCATCCCAGGGCAGAAAGAAGAGGGCGGTGTAGTGACAAAGATGTTTAGCTGGATTAAAAACTCATTCTGATTACATATTCTACAGTTTCTGCAACTAAATCACTGCGATGCCTTTCAGCCGTACGAGAGTGGCAGCACTGCTCTGGGTTTGTCTCACCAGGAAATACCAGCAAATCAGCTTTTACAACCCCTCCTTCTCATCCTTACAACTTGTGTGTGTATGTGTGTCCGTTGATTAAAAGTGTTATTTATGAGGCTGAAGTGCTGAGTATGGGAATTCTCTTCTGTACACTAAAGAGAGCACTACTACCACTCACTTTCCTAACACTCCTTACATATACAAACACACACATACAGTATGCTGAGTCTAGGTACTTTCCCATCCTCTACATGCATCCACCCAAACACACACACACACACACACACACACACTCACACCAAGGTGAATTTTGTGCCGCCTTGTGCATTTCTCATTTCCTTTTCAATGACATTTTTATTAAAAGATAAATTGTAGACAGAGCTCTGTATAAAAAGAACATTAATTTAGCTGTTGCTTAATTGCATCAGGGATTTAGACGCACTCTCCTGTCCAATTTGCTTGTACAATTCCCTGCAAAAAGCCCTCAGCTTGCTCCTAATCTGCAAACCAAGCAAGTGTTTTTTCTTCTTTTTTTTTAAAAGACACTGGATTTATATTGGGATTAATAGAATGGGAGAGATGTAGCAACACTCCAGCTCTGTCACTGAATTCAATTTAGCTTATTTTTCTGCTTCTCACACCACCCTGAACATGCCTGAGTACTTCTTACAAAGCCTCGCTTTCTTTCTCATTTCGCTGTTTGCTGGGTTTGTCTCTCTAACACACAAACACTCCACACACACACACACACACACACACACACTTAAACTTCTCGGTATATTCATTTGCGGGAGCTTTGATGTGACATAACACTTTTTATTAATTACATTGTATCACGACAGACTGGTCCACATTCAGAAAGAAATCATATCGTTACCATTATGAGTCATTATGATCATTTCCACCACGCGACTGTATGACTATACAAGTTCCCTCAGGTGTGTGTTTCTGTGTGTGTGTGTGTGTGTGTGTTGTACTGTACCAAATAACAAACCTGCTTGCAAAGACAGACATTAGCTGATCAGAATATTTCCAGCTTTTAATTACCTTGTGTGCTTTTGCAATACAGATGTTTCTTACATTTTGAAGAGCATTCTTAGGCATAGAAATAACATGTCAACATCTCTTTCATACAGAAACCTTACATCATTTTGTCCTCTGTCTTATTTTCAAGCCTTTTACAATCCAAATATCCACAACACATCCAAGTACCTGCTTTTTTCTACCATGGTGGCAGTAGCAGAACCCTCTAAACACAGAAACAAATAGCACAGTACCCCCCCCCCCCCAAAAAAAACAACAAAAAAACAAAAAACAAAAACAGAAATACTGCATATAGCAAATCACAGTTTCATTTTTTACCTTTTTTTTTTCTTTTAGCAGAGAGAAGCAGTTTTTGTGGTATTACATTCTTCAGGGCGTAGGTGCTCCAGAAGCAACCAAGCACAAAGGTAATCTTAAAGATGACCTTTATGATATCTCAGCTCTATTAGCTTAAACTGTGATGTGGGGGGTTGTGTGTGTGTGTGTGTGTGTGTGTGAGAGAGAGAGAAAGAGAGAGCAAGAGAGAGAGAGAGAGAGAGGATTAAGTGTGATATGGATCAGAACATACTCAAAGTCACAATGTGTATCTGTATGTGGAATATGCTTTAGGTTCACTGAGTCACATGGTTTAGCCCAATATAGTGAGGCAAAAGAAAATATGCATTAATATTGCTGATATACTTCTGTGAAACCCAGGCTTTAGTTAAGTTGTGTCGAGAAGAAGGCTGATTTTAGAGACATAAAGCAATTGAATGATTCCATAAATCTTAGCTGCCATAATACCAACCTCAGTCCAACAAGACTGGGTAAAGTCATTTATCATGAATTGGTGAACAGCGACAACAAATCAATTCCTGATTCCTCCGTTGAATCTTGTTGCATTTGAACTAGGATTTGGCTTGCGTCTGAATCCCTCCCGACTCACCCCGGCATCAATCAGCCTTCTCCACAGACACACACACACACACACACATACACACATACACACACACCACTGGGAGAATGAGCAAATACCACTTTGTATCCTTGGGGCTACTGTATGTCATTTTGTGTATTATGTGAGTCTTGTGTATAGCTACTCATTTCTCTGCCCTCCACTTCTAAGACAAAAGAAGAAAACGGTACAATCTAAATACTGACACAGTCTTGGACACAGCAGTTTGTGATGCTTATTTCTTTCAGCAGCTTATTCACATTTGTACATGTATTTTTGTTCATTCCTCTCGCTGTTATTTTACAAAAAAAAGAAAAAGTAGCACTTTTAGAGACCAAAGTGTAAGACTATCACGTACAGTATAGGCAGCATAGAAGAGGAAAGTTGGTTGAGTAGTCTATTTTACAGTAGGTCACTTGAAGAAGAGAGAGAAAGAGAGAAGTCTGTGATTGTCAATCCCTCCTTTTCTGAGGTGTCCATTCATACAGCAGTTGTTTTTCCTCCTTCCTTTTTTTTTTTTTCTTCTTTGTTTGACCAACATATTTGATCTGAAGCAGCCGATCTTCAGGCAGAGTTAAAGTTTCTCAGAACGCTCCTGTGTTGTGCTGACAAGTCTTCATCACAACAAACACCCCTCTCACAGCCTCTTCCTATCTGTCAAAACATCACCGCTGTCCAACTTTGACACAGTTCATCATTGTTTAAAAAAAAAAAAAAAAAAAAAAAAAAAAAGGAAACACAGCAGGTACGTACACACACAGTGCAGCCAGCTAGGGATGTCGTCGTTCATATGCGCTGGCCGTCACACACCCTGCCCTCTGTTATTGCACAGAGTTATTGTGTGGCAAGTTTTGAGTGTGCTCACTCAGTGCAAACTCTACTTGACTGTACAGCAGGGATGGATTTTGAGGACCTTGTTAGCCTGCCTTGTCAATGCCGCGGCCATTAACCCTCACATTCATCCCCAGGACAATAATTTTGCAATATGTCAAACTAAACTACAAATGTGGCAGACTGGTGAAACATCCATCCCTGTTGTAGAGTACACTGTACATGAGTACAGGCTAGGTAGCTGTTAAGAGGGAGCCTGACATAAAAATTCAAAAACACTCAAGATTATCTTTACATATTTGCGAAAACATAAACAATTAAACCAATTTCAGTCAGTTTGTTGTTGCAAAAGGCAACATTAGATATAGAAAGAAATGTACAAAATGCTTTTTCATTTATAAATAATAATACTATAAATCAATAAAATCAACATTTTCAAGTTCACAAACATCAATACCATCAAGTGCTGTTGTTAATAAACAAATATATGTCCAGATTGATGATTTACATCTAATTAAAATGGCTGTTAGTGAAACCGCAGTGGTTATGACTTTTTAATACGTCCGTATAGAGTAAAATATGCTCCAGTAAAATGCCAAAACAAACATTGAACGTGTTTCCTTGTATGCATGTGAGCGGTTGTATATACAATGTGTCTGTGAGCCTTTTTGACCAGACGTTAGCCATACTGTAAGTGAGTGAAGTGGTTCTCAATAATGGGGATGTGTGGTATATTATTGAGTTTATTTTCAGTGTAAGCTGTTGGTGGATTGCCAGTAAAATGTGTGTATGGTTGAGGCCAGCTGTAGGAATGTGATGGGAACGTGAAGTTGAAGTTTTGCCTCATAGAACATCTGCAGGCCGCAGTAATGATGGATGCTCACTTTCACTTTCTCCCTGAGGACATTCACACCTCCTCTCTTTCCCCCTCTCTCCTCCCCCGTTTCTTTTTTTTTTCACTTCACTATCTCCTCTTTTTCCCTCATCTTCCTCCTACATGACCCATTCGTACCCTTTCACTCCCATCGCCTTCTCCTTTCTACCCCATTGCTTCCGTTCTGAACTCTCTTCCTTCCTCTCCATTTCTTCCCAATATGCATTATTACCTCTCTTCTTATTTCTTCTCTCCACTGCTCCTCATCCCAGGCCCCTCTCTCTCTGTTTTCTTCTCCTTCACCTCCCCTCTCCTCTCCATCCTTCCTTCTCAGCCATAAAACAATAAGTCTTGAATGTCTGTGAGGAGACTGTGCTAATGGAGCCCATTAGGCTGTAATGAAATATACATTACACCATTACAGTGGACGGGGGCCTGGCTAAAGCACTGCACCGCTCAAATAATAAAACATGCACAATTCAATTTCCTTCTCGGCCCGTTTTGAGTGTCTTCCAGTGTGTGTGTATGTGTGGAGATGGAGGGATGACGGGATAAGGTATACAGTGTGTATGTGTGTGTTGTCGTGTGAATCCCCTCTAGCACAGATGTGGTTTTTAAGGATGTCTGAGTGCTGAGAGCCTTGATGATTTAATATGGGTTGACCAAATGAACCACACCTTCTACAGCGCCACCGCCCACACATCTGACCGTGATCTGACCACTCAAAACCCAGCCTCCCTTAGCAACCTTTACACCCCCCCCCCCATCAACACCAAGACCTCACGTTTGTCAGACAGCTGCGGACAAATGAATCAATTGACCTCCGACACGAGTGCTTGACATCACAAGTGAAGCATCTGTCACTTTGGGGGGGGGAAAGTAGGCATCGTGTTACCATGTGCTGTATGACAGTGCAGTCCAGGCTTGAGCAAAGTAACAGAAAGGCGTGGTAAAATGCAGATTTGAGTGCATATATCCTTATAATCATGTATATCAGTCTGTTGCATGAGGAGATATCAGTGCCAGATAGATCAAGCTTTTTTACATTTCTTGTATTCGGCATTGACAATTACAGTATAGCAGAATACCTCAGCCTGCCTCCTCCTGAAGTTTTTTTTTTTTCACCACAGCAGTTCAGTTCAGCTTCAGCAGGCACTGTTTTGTTAGTGATTTTAGCAAAATTAGCCAACCAGAGATCCTCTTTTGTCATCTGACAGGCAGAAAACCAGATTGTGTTTATTTTCCCATCATTTTTCCTGTCTGTTATTCTTGTTACAGTCAATCTACCGTATAGGTACCAGTGTGTTAAACATCACCTGTGTTGTCTTTACCACAGGCCATGTCGGATGAATGCTGACTTTTAATACTCATGTATAGTTCGAAAGAGACGGACAGAAAGACAGACATACAGACAGGGCGAGAGAGGGGAGGGGGGGGGAAACACAGTGTCTTTATGGCTCCACATCGCACAGAGCCATTTTCTCTGAAACGTCTCACCGTCGTAAAGTCTTCTATTTACACGCAAAGGATTGACGTTTTCTGGAAATCCTCACACACACACGCTGCGCCTCCTCGAAGATTTCCCGGATGTTGAGTCCTGTTGTCTGACAGGCAGCAAGGGATGAGTCACTAAATTTAAAGTCCTGTTAATCAGGTTTCAGCAATTTAGCCCCAGTCAGTTTAAAGCATTTGAAAAGAAGTGAGAAGCTTTTTTTTTTTTTTTTTTTAAATAAATGTCTCCTCAGGAAGGAAGGAGGGAAGGAGTAGAGATGCACAAAGGAGAGGAAATTGGCAGGAAAGAAGGAAGGAAGGAAGGAAGGAAGGAACAAGGCGATTGGAGATGGGTTGAGGAATTTTTTGATTGCCTTTAAGAGTTTGATAATAGCTTCACATCCTGTACAGCGGTACCGTGCACACACACACACACACACACACACACACACACACTTCCACAACAATCTCACACTTCATTCACAGGTGTCACTATGTCCACCCTAACACACACACACACACACACACACGCATGCATGCAACCTCAAACGCACATACACACACCCAAACACACACATCCAAAACTGGGTCCTGCTCCTGTGTTCAGCCCAGTATATCCAGGTATACAGGTGAGGCTTTGGCCAGGTTGAGGAGCAGACCGTGGATTTCTTTGATGTTGAGTCTCATGTGAGGCTCTCTCTGCCAGCAGCCCAGCATCAGGTCGTATACTTCTTTAGGACAGGTCCTGGGGCGCTGCAGCACCCTGCCTTGGGTTATACACTCTATCACCTGCGGAGGAAGAAAGACAGGCATCAAGTTTAACGTCAGCTGTAGTCTTCTTGGCCCCTCAAAACAAACAAACAAGAATTCGAGCTGAAATGTTCAGGATGATGGAGTTACTGCTCGGTGAAGTTTTCTCACCTCACTGCAGAGCATACAGTGAAAGAGGAACTGTGAATAAATGATTTACCGAGGTTATGAAGTTAGATGACAGTGGAGTAGACAAATCCAATCCAATTCCTCAACAGTATGTCGAAGAGGAAAATTTGTGTTTTGGCACTTTGTCCTGGACTGACTGTATATTAATATTAATTTTAAAAAGATACAGCTTTGAGCTTTAAATCTACTTGAGGATTTATGGATCAAGAACAGGAGGAACTACTATATAGAGAGGTAAAGGAGTATATCACACTCTGGCAGCAGTTTGGAAAATATAATAGCCTGTGATATAATTACGTTTTTTTCTAATTTCCTTCACAATTTAATATACCATGCTGTGTGCGTGGATTGAACACCAATAAATGGCTTCTATTAAGCCCCAAAAACCAGTTGTGTCCTCCAAATTGCCATATATTCATTTCAAAGGATGTAATAATACCTGAAGATTATCATTCAATATCTCAAAATTATTAAGAATTCAGTTTGTGAGAGAGCTGTTACTCCTCCTCCTTGTTCTGCGATCATTATCAGTTTGTGAGAGGACATAAAAAAACGGATACCTCCAAAACCATATCCTGTGTCAAAGATATCTGAGCATCAGATTTGGGTCAGAAGGTGAGTGAACTGCGAATCAGAGGAGATTTAATAGATGTAAACGGGAAAAGAATGACCATGGAGGAGGCTAAAGGTTAATTTTGGATGTAACCAGAGTGAGTCAGGAGAAAAGGGGCCGCTGACATGGCAAGAAAGCTGTAACCAGAGTTGAGGTGAAGGTGAAGGTGAAGGGTTGAAGGGCTCCGATGCAGTTTTCTTTTCCGGAAACTGGGTCAAGACCCAGGGTGTAGTAAATGTAAAGATGTATTAATTATTCAGATAAAACAGTCAATTGTTAACTTGGTTGTTGTTTTATTTGCTGATAGAGGCACTTAAATGGTCTAAAGACATTTTGGGCTGGTTGCATAATTAATACAGTGGATCAAATTGAGGGATTTGGCATCCTGTTCTGTCAGGAATCTGGTGTCATTTGAGTTTAAATAATTATATATTAATCGGCAGGAATTAATCCTCTATTTCCCCTCTGTGTGACAATTGTGAAATTCATTATTTTTATGGCTGCAACACACTGGAAATATGCTAGACATATTGTGCTTGCATATTCTGTTGACACTTGTTTGGGATCTCCACTGAAATTAAAAAATGAACTCCGTGGGTTTAAAAAAAGAGTCTTGTTAAAGGGTTTAAATGACAACAATCTTGATAAATGATTAATGGTTTAAATCATGTACAAATGCCAAACATTCTTAAATGTGATGGTTTGCTTCTTTCATCTTTGGTTTAGGGGTATTTGTTGGAGAAAATGAGCAACTTGGAGACACCACTTTGGAGTTTTGTAAATTGGCTTTTCTCATTTTTATACATTTGTGCGTTAAAACCATTCACTCATTTATAAATATAATTGAGTAACTCTTGGTTGCAGCCCAAGTGTTTAATATGTAAGAAGATAGAACTTTATTCATTCCGAGGGAAGTAATTGTGCAGCAGTTGCAGTAAGTAGGGAAAAGAACAGATATAAAATATCAATAAATAGGATGCAAAATGCACAGCATGCCAACAATATGAAGGGTGTTATCTTTATATGACTGGAAATCCTAATTTTAGTGCTTGTCACTGTCTGCTGGATGTAAAAACTACTCAGGGAACAGAGTTTAAATCCAAAACCAAATAAAATGAGTGACCATGACAAAACATTTTTAACAACAGGGTTTAAAAATTTGTTTCTACGTAAAATACACATTAGTTTAGTTTGACACATCTGCTCCAAAATCCCCGGCTCCGTCGTACCTCACAAATAATTCAAGACACGATGAAATGATAAACAACTTACTGAGTTTCTAAACTATTTGTTGGCTTTACATAATGAGATGTTTCAGGCCAAAGTATTCACATGATGCATACCTCTGAGAACCTTGCACACGGATCGAATATCTAGTTTCATTTCTAACTGAAGGCTGTTTTCTCGAGGCACAAACATCTCGTTTGCCATCACTCGTTAAGCTGAAGGTGCTTCCAGTTTTTCAGCCACCTTCACATTTACAGCAATCAATATGGTGAGTTCAGACGTGGAATTAAATCAAGATCAAGTGCTTTATACTGTACCTCATTATTGGAGAGCTGGTACCAAGGCTGTTTTCCATAGGTGAAGATCTCCCAGAGAACAACCCCTAGACTCCACACATCACTCTCTGTGGTGAACTTTCTGTACATGATGCTTTCAGGGGGCATCCAACGGATTGGCAGCATGGTGTGACCTCCGACCTTTAAACACAACACACACACACACACACACCAACAGAAAGAGAGAGAGAGAGTATAAAGTCAGTATAGTGTGCAGTGAATGTAAGAAATAATGAAGATTTACAGAGCTGCTAAGCGTCTTCAGTGTCATCAAATGTACACTCTCATACTGTTTGTACATTTCGAATGCATGGTCATGCAACGTTTCACATTCCTCACAAGGCTTCACTCTGAAACTTTCAATACATTTTAAAGTAGAGCTACAAACATTTCACTTCTCAAAACTGCTGCCTGAGGCATTTCAGTGGGCGAGGTTTGATGGTATGGCACAGCAGACTGACACACACTCACTCCCGAACAGTGTGTAACTTTAACTAAAGTTGATACACGCCAGAAACTACTTTTTTATCCCTGCAACCAAATTGGATGTTTATGATGGATCAGCTGACCTCAAACTCGCCATAAAATAGTTGCTGGATCAGGTAAATGTCAAGTGTATGACATGTTCTTTTACATGTAATCCTCTTTTTAATATATTTATGAAGTATGTTAATATTTATTCATACAGTGATACTTCAGTACTCTCATCTCTTTTACACACAATCCTCACTTCATCCTCGCTTTTATACGGCCTATAGTTCACTTTTGTATATACATATATAGTACATTTAGACATATTCACTCCATTTCTATAGTGATACTTCAATTCAATACCTGTCTATACACTCTAGTGCCTTTAATGCTGAGCTGATCTCTTCTTTTTTCTGACCTCTTCTTATTTCATTGTACTCTTGACCTTGTGTTCACCTCCACGATCAATAAACATGAAAACTGAAATTGGTATCAGCCAGTTTGTGTGAGTCAGCAAAATGATAGCAGTCATGCATTATGAATAAATATCTGATAGAATATAAACTATTTCAGTATGGAGCGTGTGTGCAGCACTTGCGTCCCACGTGATTGGAATGTAATTAATTGCAATATTATTTAATTAGACGTTAAACTGTAGCGTGAGACAGCAGAGTAGGTTCTCGGAAATCAGAAATCAAACGGCTAATCCCACACAGGAACTCACAGGCACTCTGAGAGACGTTTGGTCATTTCATTAAGCTCTAATCTGAACTGAGCCTTCAGAGCCTGTTTGATTGTTGTATTCATTTGCTGTTTCTACTGTTCATAAACACTGACAGCTCATTTCTGTCTCCCACAGACTGTGACCGGAGTCTTAAACCAGGTTAATCTACTGGGCTGAAGTTAGAGCGTGACAATCTTTCCATGCTTCACTAGTGACAAAAAGGTGAGTGAGTCTCTCAGTCATCAAGCACACACTAACATATAATTACAGTATTATGTTTGGATAAAAGCTTTGTTGAACTGTTAAATATGTTAGATATGCCAGTGCTTGAAACCCAACCCTGTGTGCTGATGTTTTTCACCCCAATATTGTGCCTCCCCTCTCCCCTTACTCCTCCCCCGAACATGAATCTACCGACCGATCCGCGCTCCATTGCTCCACACAGATAGCACAATCCATTTTCTGAGGTTTATGTCTGTTATTAATGGCTTGGTACCCGCACTTGGCCTGTTTCTTTGTTAGTCAGTGGGTTATTTAATGGAGTAATAAAATGTGCACGGTCACATAGATAGCCATCAGGTTCACTGGTACGCCTGGGGAAACATATCTGCCTCCATCTCTGCAGCTCTTACTCTTCATAACCAGGCCCTCACTTTTCTCACGGTTGTTGCTACGCCGTGCAGCTAGTTTGTCAGTTTCTTATTTGCATTTCTCTCTCTGTCTCTGTCGAACTCAAAAGTGCTTTACTAGCATGGCTATAATGGAGTACAGTATTGCCAGAGAAGTGTGGTATAATGTTGATAATACAGAATACAATAAACAGACAACTAATGGTTTATGCATTTCATTATATACACTACGACGCGCTATACAACACTACAAGACACAAACTGTCTTCATCTTTGGATATCAGAATTATATCGTTCTGTTCAAAAATGCAAATATACCCTCAGTCAAACACATTTTCTGTGTGAGAGATCCACTACTCCCTATAAACATACTCCATAATTGACTTCATAGTGACGAGGAGTCACTTAGCCTATGAAGTGTTTAAGGGGAGAACAAGTTGCGACACACAAACTAGTCCTCATTGAGAGATTAGTTGATATTAAATATTTACACCCACAAACTGACAGGTGTCACTGTCGTGTAGCGAAATGAACCAACTGACAAAACATTAGCTTAGCTTTGCTTAGCTTTGACGCATTTAAACTGAAGACAGAAAACGGAATATGGTTAACATATCTGACCAAAGTACTGTTTAATAATGATGTTAGGTTAGCGTATTTTATATGTCCATCCATCCATTATCTGTAACCGCTCATCCTCATCAGGGTCACAGTGGGGCCGGAGCCTATCCCCCCCCCAATATCACAGCAGATGTTTGCTAGCAGCTGATTTACATTTAACACTCTTTACTACTTTAGACATATCTTAAAAACACATCGTAAAACACAAGTTTGAAACTACAGTAGATGGTTGTTACTAAGAGCCTAGAGAAAGATGGTGATGGATTTATGAATAACTGGTGCAGCCAAATTCAATAAACTGAGATTTCAGACATAATTTTGCTTCATCACTGACGAGTGTCAAGTGATGGTAATCTAAACAACTATAAAATGTTTTTTTATTATTATTTTTATTATTGTTCAAATTTTAGAGGGCACTTTTCACGAACTCTGGGAAAAATGGGTAAAGTGAGGCTTTGTTTATTCTATAGATAGACAGTATTTATTCACTGATGTGTCTGAATCTGCTCATTACATTAGTCTTTTTGTTTTATTCATCATGGCTGATCATTTCCCCTGATGGACTGAAATATTAATACTGGGCCCTTGAACTGCTGATCTATTTTTTTTTTTTTTTGTTTAACTGCCTGTGTGAGTGCTGCGCTCTGAGAGGGAGAGCAAGGAGAAAAGAGAGGGCAGTCTTTTTAAAAAGGCTCTACCAAGGCTGAATTGAAAGAGAAAACAGAGGAAAGAAAACAAATGAAGGAGCAGGAAGGGAAAGCTTTAGATTAAAGATTCTTGTCATTGGGCAGGAGAGGAGCTTTAAATATTGAGAAAGTCACGTTTACAGGGAAGATTTTCAAGTGGAAGGATGGTGCATCTCTTTCTGTGCTTTCTCTATGCTGTCAGCAGCTTCGTTGTCATCTCTTTCGCTGTTCCCTTCTCTTCCTCAGTCTGTCTCACTCGTTCTCACCTTCTCTCACCGCCTGTCTGTCTGTCTCCCTCCAACCCTCCCTCTCTTGTCTTATAAATATGCATCATTTCAGCTAGACCGCTGCCTGAGTGTTCCAGGAAAGCCTAAAAAAAAAAGAGGGCTGTGGGATCTCTGTAGTGACCTCCTGGAGGCTGCGGTATCCATGGCAACTGGACCAGTTGAAAAAGAAAGCATTATGGGATGTGGTGTAGGAGGGGCTTATGCGACTAACTTCGCCTACTCTTTGTTACACAGGAACCCTACCTTAATTGCCCTCTGTGTTGCTATGGAAACAAAAACTCTTTCCAAGAATGCCGTTGTCTATGTCTGTGTGTGTGTGTGTGTGTGTGTGTGTGTGTGTGTGTGTGTGTGCGTGTGTGTGTGTGTGCATGTGTGTGTGTGTTGGTTATATTTTTTTCGCCCTGGAGAATAGAGTCCATTCTCCTGGCCTGCTCAGATACAGTCAAATGGTTGACATATAGATTTACACAACATGACGGTGTTTATTTTACTGATGCTGCCACTCAGGTCGAATGAAAAAAAATCTGGTTTCAGGGTTACATTTCATTCAGATACACACTCAACTTCCTGTTCTTCTTCAAACTATTTGTTTTTAACAATGTTCGGGTGTCCAAATTCTAAAAATGATCTTTTTTAATGTCTTTCTCTAAAATGGGGCTGGATGCAAGCGTGTAATGTGGAGTATTCCTTTTTGACACCATGATGACACTGTGCTGTCATTGTTACTGTGATTAAAATCAAATTAAAGTCTTTGTAAAGGCAATTCTGAGATTTCTTTCAACATACATCAAACATGTTGGAAAATAGTTGCTGAAAACTTGTGAAAAGACTTTGAACGATATATTACTGAAATGTGGAGTTAGAGGTCAAAACAGTTTTTCACCAGTTTTCAGTCCAGGATTTTGTGGGCGGTCCTAAAGGGTGGCTCGATGACACACTGAGGCCACCCTGAGCATACCCCTGCACCCGTAGCAGAGAAATAGAGATTAATTCATCTCGCTCAGAGTGTTTCAGAGTTAGTCATGTCATTTTCTGAACTCATCTGACACGTTTCAGTCGCTTCAAAATGGCTGCTTGACTGCTCCCACGAGTTTTTAATCATTCAAATTTGGCTGGGTGGTTAATAACACATATTTACTCTTACTTTACACAGACTTTAATGAAAATGGCTGAGTGTCACAGTAACATTGTCTTGCAGCACCTGGGTGTCAGGTATAGTGCAGAATGTTTTTGATGAAATGAAGACGTACCTGAGTTTGCTGATGATAAGGAAATAGTTTTTGTGCCATTTAAGAATCAGATCATTTAAAAGCAGAACTGAGAATGACAAAGCTTCAGATCAATTGTAATACACATATTATGTGGTTGCACTAGCAGATTTGTATATCATGGAAGACTCTTGGCTTAGCATTCTGTAGTGTCTAGTTGTAAATACATTTCATTGCATGGCCTTATCTGCCTTATAGGAATGTTTGAAAAACACACCCACGCATTTATAGGACCAGTGTGTAGGATCTAGTGGCAGCAGTGTAGTTGCATTACGTACATTAGGTTACAACTGTTTTGTTTCACCCTCTCCCTCCTAGCATGTAAGAGAAACTATGGTGGCTGCGAAACATGAGAAAAAACAAATTTGTTAGTTCTGGCCTACTGTAGAAATATGGTGGTGCATGGAAGAGGACTCATGACTGAACTGTAGATATAAAAGGCTCATTTTAAGGTAGTAAAAACATTCTTCTTTTCTTCTTTTCAGGTGATTATACACAAACAAAAACACAGTTCAGCATATTATATTCCATTTCTACTATATTCTGTAAATGAGTTCCCTAAATTTAACATATTCACAGTGTAATGTATTTCCGTATTGTATTATCTGTTGGTCTTTTTCTATTCTACAGCTGTTTTTTGATTCTTGATTCGTTAGCTTCTGCAGTCATTATGCTAGCTGCCTACGGTAATGTGTAGTAGGTTACTGCTAAGTCACTGTTTGTCTAACGGTTATGTATTTCACCTATTTTATTTCTTACTCTTACTCGAGTGAACCTTGATCCAGTAAACCTTAGCTAGCTGACTCATATGTTTATATGTATGGTATGTTTATGTGTCTTTATGTATTTTTGATATGTAGTTTTGGTTTTGTATTTACATCATACTACTACTGTTATAATAAAACTAGAATAAGCTTATAAAAATATTATACAAAGTCTTAAATTATCAGTTCAATTTTATAGATTTTTCTTCACAATTGTGTGCTAAGAGAAATGATTCTCCATATTTGAATGTGTCGACAGTATCATCTTTGCGTTGTTGTGTATCTTGTCATACAGACGGCGGTGTGTTGTCTGTCCACATGCACGCTCTCTTCTGCAGAGATAACTGCTCTATCCTGGCCTCTCCAGGTGCTCCATTAAGATGCTGTTTGTCTGTGTTGTTCAAGACCCAGAGATGGGTTGTAAAAAAAACAGCAGCCAAATTACTCTGCAGAGATTGTTTAGCTCTGCTTTGTTGCCAGTGTTCTTCTACAGTCTGTCAGCAGCGTGAAACAGTCCCAAGCCCAACCAAAGCAGACATTTAATTCTCTTTCATCTTACACATTTGGACATGAAATCAGTTTAGAAAGAAAGGGAATAAACGTGATGTATATGTGCACTCACTGTCTCCAACTCTAGCTGAAGTCCAAACCCATCCACCCACACACACAAACACACGCTAAAAAAAGGCTCAAGGTTTGGACGGAGGCATCCTGTCTATCTTCTGGAGCGTCTGTCAGGTTCATTGTATAACACTGGATCCAATGACGTCACCACAGCCCCTTCAATCCTACGCCTCTGCTTCCCTACATACACACATAAGCAGTGGGGGTGCTCCAATTCCTCTATGACTCATCTTTGCTCCTCTCTGACGCAAGAGCATGACTGGGTCTTTACACCCCCCTCACAACACACACACACATTTCTCTGTCTTTAATGCGTGCTGTGTTTTACCCCTCACCATGCTGTAGCACTCTTCTGCTTTGCCGTTTTCTTTCTACCTCTCTGTCTCTTTCTGGCATTTCTTGCTGTTTTTCTTGATATGCTGCTCTATGGTTGTCTAAAGCTGCAGTATGTTTGTTATTGACTATCCTGTACACAGAGGCTGCCTGGCTTGCAGACCTCTCCTCTCCCACCTCGGCATGTGTATGTTCCCTTTATCACTTTATTACTGCCTTTTCTCCTTTTGTATATTTATTTGTGTCTTGTTTTCACCCTCCCTGGCCTCC
Organism: Argyrosomus regius; assembly: GCA_946959425.1. Taxonomy (NCBI): domain Eukaryota; kingdom Metazoa; phylum Chordata; class Actinopteri; family Sciaenidae; genus Argyrosomus; species Argyrosomus regius. The sequence continues at coordinate 10,947,765 of OX336890.1, forward strand.
CACCCTTCCATCTTTCTCTTTTTTTTCCAGCAGCTCTTTCTCTCCTTTCATCTCTTTGCCACCCTCCTGCCTTCGTCTCCCACTCCCCCCCACCACCACCTCTCTTTCTCGAGTACCGCCTCAGCATACTAAACAGAACTTCTCTGATTACTTTTCTTCCAGAGAAACTGAGAAACGTTGGATACAACTCCGAGGCTCGCCGCCACTGCCTTCGCCCGTTGCCATGACTACAGCCTCGGCGCTTAGCTTTATTGAGGAGGGGTGAAAGGAAGGAGGAAGGGGAGGTTGCTGTGTGTCGTCATACAGAGATAGTACAAAAGAAAGCCACAGAGGAGAGACCTTTTTTTTTTTTTTCTACATCTTTAATTTGATGCCATACACAACTATTCCAAATTTAATCTCAGAAAAAGACCAATGAAAAGTCAATTTTCTGTGTACTTGCCTTATGTAGTATATAGTAACTTAGGTTTGGGGTCATGAAATGTTAGGGCAACTAAGCGAAAACGCTAAAATAGTAGCAAATAGGAATGTTTCACACACAACTCATGTATTTTCATTATAATTTTAAACTATAACCATTTATATATATTAGTAAATACCGAATTTGTACTGAGCATTTTTTTCCAGACGTATTATTGTGGCACCATATAAAGACGTGCTTTTACATGAAAAATAAAATCCAATTAATCAATGCCATTACTAAACTATACGTCCATCAAATGGCCCTACAAATCACTGTAATCTTTCTGAATGTTATTGATTTATTATTTGTCCAAAATAGAGATTTTCTTGTCATTAAATGTCCTCCTGCTTCCCCCTTTCCCTCCTCCTCCTCCTCCTCCTTCTCCATCACTGTCACTCATGTCAGTTTGTTACAATGGACGAGAGAAAGGGCAGAAAAAATGGACAGTCACTATCAATCAATCAGTGTGATTTATTTGATTTTGGCCTTTTGGAAAGGTGACAGATTGTTGTACGGAAGAAGGAAAAAAAAAAGCACACACAGTCTGAGCTGTCTCTTGTACCCCTGAGTTATCTTGACACTTATAGTAGAGCTGCTAAATGTTCCCGTAACATACACACACACACACACGAAATGTGTGCCCACATATTTTTCTTTTATAAATTCCTCTCCCTTTTCTTTTCACAGACTAGTCCTTTCTACATCGCCTGTGTGTGTGTTACATCTCACTGACCTGCACTTCCTGCAGTGTGAATAGATCTGTTGTTTGCAGTATTATATACATGGTCAGTGTGACCCTGAAGTCTTTACCACAAAAGATATTTTCGATGTTAGGACTACCCAGACTATGAACAGAAACATTCCCATGATTTTTTATTTAAAAGATATTGAATAGATTTTGGAAGATTGACAAAAAAACGCAGAATTAACTTGTCATTAACATGCTACCAGGTTTATATATTTAATATTTCTTTGTCAAAACATACAGTAAAGAAAGTAGGACATATAACCTATATATCGTTTGCAGTTTATATAAATAAAAATACCAATCTGATTAAACCTAGTCTCATAATATGAATATTGTTTGATACATGACGTATTTTATATAAATAATATTTAAAGAGGGTAACGTGTTATTACCCTGTCATCCAATAATCATCACATATTATCCATATGGCTTTGTTTGTTCTTGTAATTTTAATTAATAGTCATCAGAAGGGCGCATTAAAATGTATTGGTGCTTGTCATGCCGCTATCTGGTTTGCGGGTCTCTTGTGAACAGCAGATAAAACACCTGCTTAATAAAAGAATAGTGAATAAATTATATAAAAGCTTGGTGTATATTGGTCCTCAGTGGCAGAAAATACTGCAGTAATGATCCAACAAACAGCCCTTACTTTACCCACAGTATGACCTGACAAGGCATGCTACTTATCCTCCCTGTGAGTCTGTTTAATTATATATAGCACCACAGCGAGCTACACACAGATACATGTATGTTTAATTTCACTGCGCTACACTCAGTTTAGTTGACCTACCACAGCAAGCTTCTGACTTTAACTCTGCCGGAGTCCGTCAGTCATGCCCATGCAGGGGAGGAGCAGAGAGGGACCCATGCAGCAGGGAGGAGGCAGGCTAAAAGAAGGGCCAGAAAAGATATCGACACATACACCTACCCTGTAGTAGTCAGTGCTGTAAACGTCTCTGGACATGCCAAAGTCTCCGATCTTCACCAGCAGGTTCTCACCCACCAGGCAGTTCCTGTTAGACAACAAACACAAACTAACTACAGAAGAACAGCACATACCTGAAGACATTTAGATGGCACTGAAAACATTGCACTTTAATTTTATCATTTTACGGTAGCCTGTCTTATGACAAAATTTGTTAAGTGTAGTCTGACCACATACAGAAATCTCAAGGACAAGATTAATTTACAGATGCTGAATATTCAAAAGGTGTGTGTCTGAATAAATGTCCATACAAGGCCATGTAAGTGAAGGTGACAAACCTGGTGGCCAGGTCGCGATGCACAAAGTGCTGTGATGCCAGGTAGACCATGCCAGATGCTATCTGCTGAGCAATGTGCAGCATCTGAGACTGGGTCAGCTCCACGGGTCTGGTGGTCTGGCCCTCTGCCATTAGAACTGCATCTGGACCGTGAGCCCTGTGAGGGAACAGGTGGAAATTTGTTTGGTTATTGTTTGTTGTTTCTTGCAATTTATTTTTTGAACAACATTGCTAGCTATCAGCCTTGTATAATGTACAATCCTACATCTGCCCTTCTAAGAGGGGGGAGTTATTCAGAGTTATTGAATCCACTTTGTCTAGAGATCCGTATATATCCATATATATTTTTGGCATTGTGATGACATTATAAAAAAAGAGCCATGCCTGAGGAACTTGTTGAGGTCTCCGTGTTTCATGTACTCAAACACCATGATGAGAGGGTCGCTCTCCACGCAGACTCCATAGAAAGTGACAATGTGTTCATGTTGAAGGTTGGTCAGCAGCTCAGCCTCACGGTGGAAATCCTTCCTGGCATTTTCACTGGCCTCTTTAAGTGTCTGCACGCACACACAGAAACACACAGAGAAGTGACATTTTAATAAACTGACAAATGAAAAAACTCTCACATTATGCCACATACACTGTTGCCAATTAGTCATTTTCACAGTGCATCCACTCTGCTCCAATTTATTTGGCTGATGTCCACTAAAAAAAAAAAAAAAAAAAAGAAGTGTCTTGCCTTGTAAAAGTGAGTTACAGCAACTCGGCACACACTGTGTAAAATTACTGGCACAGAGCGAGGACTGATACAATGGCGGAGCAGACATTTTATATTAATGTAAGCCATTACAAAGTATAACACTGTTTACATTCATTACACTCCCTGGTTCCTTTTGAAACTAATCTTTGTCTCCTTTCCATGAATCAGGAAATATGTCGGGGAGGTTGTGTAACACAAGCATCTGTGGCAGAGACCGTGTATTTGTGTGTGTGTGTGTGTGTGTGTGTGTGTGTGTGTGACAGAGAGGGTTGCAGGAAATGAAAGTGATACAGGGTCTCTATTCATTTCACATCAAAAGAAGAAAAATATAGAAAATACTTCTTGTCCTACATGAATAATTGATTGTCTTCCTACAGTATGTGACATGGATATACATTTGCTTTCCACCTTGTGTGTGCGTGTGTGTTTGTTTGTTTCACTATCTGTGTACTAACATATAGAAGATCATATTACTGATACAGGTTTAAAGGACGCGGAGAAGTCACAAAGAAAGAAAACTCAGGGAGAAGGAAATGACCCGCGACCTTTCAGCTAGAATGCTGAGAGACCAGAAAACGAGAAGGACACGTGTATCATGAAACAAAGGCTTGGTCATGTACATTACGGGCTGTAATGTGATAGTACATGATGTTTATATGGTGGATTATTACAGTATGGATACTGTATGAAAGCCTAGGCTCAAATCGCAGTTTGAAATGTGATAGTGGACATGTGTGGGAAATCTGGGTTGACTTTCCTCTGACGAGGTCTCGCATGCTGTCTTAGTTAGACCTTTCAGTTTCAGTTTGTGTGGCTACATTTGTTGTTTGGTTTCTTATAAAAGTAAGAGAGGCCCCCTGCTTCAGGGGATGTGAGATCATGATTAGAAAAACACTGATATCACCTTTAGGACTGAGGAAATGTAATGAATGGCTTTATTAAAACCATTAAAGAGAACAACTTTTGAGTCGCCAGGTCAGGAAATTACTTTGTTTGAGGTTTCTTACCGAGATAAAGATAAGTGGTTGCAGAAAATAGATGGAAGGATGATATTTATTATTTCTTGTATTTCGAAACAATACAGTCATAAATCCATTAATAAATACTTATAGGTTTCTCACTATCTAAGCCAGCAGATCTGTAGTTATGAATGTTAAAAGTTCAGACATCATTTGATCAGTTGGAAAGGTCGTCTTGATGAAAAGTTAAAAACACAAAGCTCAAACGAAGTCATGCTGGAGGAGGATAAACATCCACAATCTGGCAACCCATACTTTGCTCTGTAAAGCATTGGTAAATGATTTATTAGCTTTTAATGATGCCATTTATAACTTACAAAGAACCTTAGAAAGAGTGACTTACTAAACAGAGGACTAAGATGCCTATTGGCACTTAAAGCATGACTGTTTTTTAATAATCCACATTTGATTGATGATCATCTGCTGCACATGTATTTTATGTAACATACATAGTGCTAGGAAGAAAAAAACTTTATATCCTGGAAAAAAACATGCAGTGCAGCACTGGGCTCAATCAGCTAACTGAAGTGTGCAATGTATGAAACAACCATTGTAACAAATATCCATCACTGTACTGAGGAAAACATATTAAAGTTGAATTCAGGAAAGTTAAAGAACAGAGACTTTCCTGTCAGCCAGAAATACGCATGACGCTCTGAGTCTCTCAACACTGCATTAATTCCCAGGCTAAAAGCCATAATATTACTCTGTTAGTCATTCAGTCTGCGCACACATTCAGGTCCCTGGACAAATAAGAAGCAATCAACAACCTCCAGCTCGGGAATGTAGTGACTCACGTTTACATGTGTGAAGGCAACATTACTGAAAGTGCTAGGTGTTCATGATTGATGACATGCAGGAGTGTTCTGTAAGTGTGCATGTATAGGCCCATGTATATTTCTACATGTATCTGTGAGTGTTCAAGAGAGCCTGTGATCGATGGCACCTCGGTGTATAGAGTAATATACAGTAACAGTAAAACTTGCCTCTGTATTCCTGTATGGCTGACTAGCTGATTGATAGCCGACTCTAAAACCAGGACCATTAAGCTCTATTAGTGAGTGTAGGTTATTGTAATGTGCTGTACGGGGGAGAACATGCTTCTGAACTGTAGCGTGCATGACAGAGTGCAACAGCATGTACAGTCTGTACATTATGAACAATGTACTCATGAGAGGGTGGGGTATGTAAAGGAAAAATACACCTCTAAATATGTTCTTTCTATTATTAATGCTCAACAATGGAGGATGATTATAATTAAATTACAAATCTGCATGCGCAGTAATAATTCATTTCCATCAGATGTTGCACAAATTTAAAATAAACTTCCAGAAATTAAATACAAATCAGTGCTGCAAAATTTCATAATCAAAATGGCCAGGATCTGTTTTACAGAACTGGTATATATCATGACATTTCTGTTTCTTCTCTACTATAATATGGCATTTATATTACTTCAGTTAATTAATTTATGTCCTCACTTTACAGAAGTCTGATGCTGAGACAACACAACCAAATCACAGTTTTGGACAGTACTTTGGACACATTTATTTTTGACCAATGACCATTGAAAGAAATGCTTAATGAGAAATTGCATTAAGTTACAGAAACAAATGGGAACAGAGGCCTAAAGTGACGTCAGGACCTCTTGTTTCCATGACAACATTTTGGAGGAACAAATTTACTCAATGTACTAACTGCCATTTTGATACCACGCATGTCTACGTAACAAAGAAAAGAGACACACACGAGGTACTCCGTGATGTTAGCTTTGGTTTAAGTTAATCCAGTTATTCTGCTTTCTACCAAAGAACCTTTTTTGTTTTTGTAATTTGGCTGAACTGGCCCTTTAATTAGAGAGACCGCGAGGGCAATGTCATTAAAAAATGTGCTTGTAAAAATCTTTTCCCACCATCTTTCATGACATCTTCTCCTTGTTGACGCAGCAGCAGAAAGCAGGAAAAGACAACTGGAGTGAATCGGTGAGTCACGCCAGTTGACAAAAAGAGGAAGGAAGAGCGCACTATAAGCAGGTGCTACATTAGCTAATTGAAAAAGAACAATCTGATGAATAAAGAGAGTTAAATCAATGAAGAGACTCTAATGATTTCATGATTTATTTACATTAATTCTGCGTGCTACCACACCTATAGCAGTTTGAGGATTTGTTTTCAGTGTAAATTGATGTTAGATTTGACATGCAGTCAGCAACAAGCAGCTTCTTGTTCTACAACCAAGAGCTCTGCTTCCTGGGATTTTCAGGTGCATATTTTTCCAGAGTGCACAGATTGAGCTGAAGCTAAGCTGGCAGCCAACATCAGCAGGCCAGCAAGTGGCTTAGAGCTAAGCTGGGAGAAAACAGGAGGTGAAGGATTTGAGGACGAAGAAACTGCAGAGGACAGAGAGAGAGAGAGAGAAAGAGAAAGTACTGCAGGTGAGAGTTAGAGGTGAGGCATAGAAAACAGAGGAAGTGAAGGGGGTGAAGGAGGACAGAAGGAGAGGGGGGTCTCTCACAGGTCATGTATTGTTAATGAGAAGTTCTTCGCCAATCAGATCCTGTTTCACCGCAGACCCGGAGAGAAAGCATCCTTGATGGAGAGATGGATGGATGAATAGACGTGATGAGAGGAAACCGTTCAATTTGACCCCGGAAGTCAGCGGTTTGAGTGTAATTCCAACCTTTTGCTTAAAGAGAAACTCTTAAAACGTCTTTCTAACAATAGCAGAGGAAATGGAGGTGAGAGGATGGCGAACGCGGAGTCGAAATACTGTGCAGACACCATATGAAGGATTTCATTTCAAAATGCCATGTATCCATTTCTGGAACATAAGATTATCGGCTGTAAACTGTTCAATGTTTCAAATGTAGCTCAGGTATCAGATCTCATTGCTAAATATAGTAGAGAAAGCAATAACTTCACCTTGTATAATAACGTTATGAGCTTTATTTTGGTCCCACCAATTGTTCTGTAGGAGCAGGTATTTTCAAAATATCTCATTTTGAAACTAGACTCCTAATAAATTGAGATATCTTCTTTGTAACACAGAGTGGATGGTATTTTTACATTTGACATAGAAGGACAATCTGTCCTGATCTTTGGTTTATGATAGCTAGAAGAAAACAATTGTTGTATTTTGTTCAGGTAAGGGTTTCACATCACAGATGTTTGTTCTTCAATCACTTCCACTACATAATCTCATATTTTAAGAACAGTAGAAACATATTCTGGAGGTCTGACCCTCTTTTTTGTACTGTAAAAAAAAAAAAACATTATTAACATATATACAGTACATATATTTAGAAAATCTTTCTCAGATTACCTTGACAGCCACCAGTATCTTCTCCTGGTCAGGTGAGAGGTTGTAACACTCAGCCAGGAAGACTTTTCCGAAGGCTCCTTCTCCCAGCTCTCTCTTCAGCACAATGTTGTGTCTCTTAATATGCTGGACGACTGTTGGAAAGAGGAAAGACGGAGAAGTGAAGGAGAAACTTTTAATTGTGGCCATCGTGGTTTAGAAACACCACAGCGTATTAGTTCACATAAGGAGACAAAAACAAGATTAGAACTACAAGATTAAACTTAGATTAGACTGTACATCATTTCAATTAATCAGCAATCAGTTCAGTTCGTGTGTGGTTTATTTGCCAGAGCAAGACAAAAACTACAACACAAGTATCTGTGATTTATCCAAAAATAAAATATATGCAATTTTGTAGATTTATCTTCGTTTTGAACGCAAACATAGCTGCAGGGCGTGCTAACTCCATCAAAGATTTACTGTTTGGGTTTCTAAAGTGAGAAAGATTGGATTTTATAATTCTTTCAGATGTTATGTTAACATACAGCTCTTTTCTTGGGGGCATATTCCCCTCTATTTAATACTGAAAGTAAATTGGCAGCATTACAATATTTAGTAGTAGATATTTTTTCTGCTGCATAAATATTTTATATTATCATTCATACATACATATGAATCTTTCAGTAAATAAGAAAATCCACTGTTGGTCAAATACTAATTTGATTCAGTTTATACTCTGGTGTAAATCTCTCCCTGCCTTCTGCTCACCCACAGTTGGATCAGAGTCGACAAACCTGCTTTCTGTTGCTAAGTAACTTGCGACTCCATGCCAACAGATTTATTTTTTTCGAAAATTTGGCATCTCACCATGGTGATGATACAAGCTTTTATTTTACAGAAAGATTAACAGCATGGTGCCCTTACTATAACCTAAGCTCTGTCTTTTTGACTGCAGGCCATGTGCGCTACTGTCTGCATGCAAGGAAACATGAATTATCCTATAATACGGGCACTTGGGTAGGTCTCGAACATGCACGTGAGCACACACAAAGAGATGACACCAAGAGCTGAGATTTATCTGTGATGTGATTAAGAGGCGCATTTGAAGAAAAGCTGTCCACTCAGAATATCACATTAAAGCTCAGCTAGACTCTCAGAAGCTGCATCGATCTACACTGTAAGCTACTGAGGTCCACCATAACCCAATATTGCACAGACTGAGAGAGAGAGAGAGAGAGATAAGAAACGCCGCTGGTCTGCATCAGATATTCAAAAGCATCTAATTCACAATGTAGTGAAGGAGAACACACACTTACAATTCAGTGTGCGTGTGCTTATGCATGTGTTTCTCTGCAGGCTTTGCACCTGTATAGTATACAGTATGCGAATCCTGCATCTTAGAAATGATGTCTACTATACTTGAAATGAGTTTTTCCAGATCTGTTTTGGGATAAAAGAAGAGTTAATGTGCAAAACCAGATAAATGCCATTCTTAATTTGAATAAACCAACACCAGATTGATTGATATTCCCTTGAGTACACAATAAAACTTTGTCAAAACCCTTTTCTCAAAGGGAAAGGTTGTACTTAACTCTGCAACCTTTCCCTCAGTGCTTGAATGGCTAAATATCAAGCTTTGTCACATGTTCATGCTTCTTTTTGCTGCTGTGAATTAGTACCATATGAAAATAATCTTTAAAGGTGACAGGGTTGAGTATGTGCAGGTCTCACTGTGGCTAAAAGTCAGCGTTTATATCTGTTGTCTGTTGTCTTCAGTTGGAAAACAACATCAGCGGGTCACAGATCTCAGTACACCCACAGCTCCCCATGCAGCAGCAGCAGCAGCAGCGCACAATAAATCCACAACCCCACAAAACAACTACTCACCATTTAACCAGCTAATAACCTCACCGCGCCATTTCCTACTGCGGTTGTGTAACAAGCGTTCACCCATGAAAACGCCTCGCACCACTTCTCCTTAATTAACATCCTCAAATAGCAAAATAAATTGATGTGTGCGAAACAATCCTGCCACGATTGCTTTTTTTTTTTTCCTTTAGCAGGAAATTTTGGTGTTCTCACAGTTCTTCCTGTGTGTTTATTGTTAGATTTATAATGTGCCATTGCAACTAATTTTGCATTTACATATTCGAGTATTTTCCATAATTGCTGCGGATAGCAATCAAGAACTTTCAAAGTGAAGTTATTTTGTTTTTTATGGCCTTATAGCGCTCATGAATTCTGCTTTCCAGCTGTCTGCATTTGCCAGTTTTACACTCCTTCTTCCAGCCTGCTTTCATTATTAAACTGTATCTCCATGTGCAGTGCTACACATCACTCCTCATCTCCTCAATCCTTAATTAAGATCTACAGAAATATTATTCCCCATTTACCAAACTTTGCACTCTTATTCTCTGATGTTTTTCTTAATTAGTACCCGTTTGCCATGCTTATCGTATTCACTCATTTTCCCTCATTTAGCATCGCTCCATCCAGTCTCATTATCTTACTCTCACTTTCCTTATTTAGCACCCCTCTGTTCCATCATTTATTTCTCCCTATTGCCTTTCCCCTCAGCCTCACTTTTTAATCATCATCCTATAAACATTAACATTTAGGCACATGTTCTTCGCCATTCTGTTGCTCCATCAGTCTTTTCCCGTCACATGTTTATGACAGCACTTACAACATTAACATCAAGAGGAATAATATTTCCCATCAACCACCTCCTCTCCCATCTTTTTCCATCTGTCCTTTTCCCACCATCATCCAATCTCTCCACATTCTCTCCATACAGCCACCTCTCACCAGGTTCTCCTTAATCAGCATCTCATAAACAAGCAAAGAAATTAATGTCTTGGGGCATAATTATTCCCCGTTTGCCATCTGCCTCTTCTTTCATTCCTCGTTCTCCCTGGACGCTGACGTAAAACAGCTTGAGCGGCTTGAAAATCTTGTGTTTGTTAGTTTGAACCGAGCAATGTAATAGGTCAAAGTCACAATCATGTTTGACAGGCGCTTTTAAAAACGCCTTTTCTCCATCAAATTCCTCAGCAAATTAATGTCATGACTCTAATTTCGACTTTTCTTTTCCACTACACCTCCTTCTAGTTCGCTGCCACTGCAAACTGTATGCCCTCCTATCACGAGGTGTAGCTAATTGTGACCTAAATTTTCATAAGCCCAGGGTGTGTGTGTGTGCGTGTGTGTGTGTGTGTGTGTGTGTGTGTGTGCCTGTGTAATAGGGTGTTTTCAAATACTGTTGACTTATGAATAACACTTTCTCATTCCTCATTACCTAGATACAATAAAATACAAACCCCAGAAGATCTGCTGGGATAGAAACAGTGGAAAACTTGAGAGATACAATAAGCCAAGAGGAAGGTGTAACATTACAAAAATGAAGAAAATCTCTCCTTCAGTTCAGGGGTGTAGCTATTACTGAGGTCAAGTCTGCTGTGTTTTCTCTTAGAGTTTTAGCACATTATTTAAATCCTGGACTGAGTTTACCTTCTACAATGAAAAACGTAGACATGCACGATATATATTATAAGTTTATTTCACTATTTTTAGACTCAAAATGTTTGACTCCTGTCAGAAATATTTGGGCAACATATTAGTATTTACTTCCATGCCATTGTTAAATTGATCACTCACTCCTGGATTTGTGCGCTAAATATATCGCTGGAGCCAGCAGCCAGTTAGCTTAGCACAAAGACTGGAACCTGCTGGAAACAGCTATCCATTTAGCTACTGTGCCTGAGAAGAAAAAGTCCAGGACATCATTTCTGCTTAGAGATTTTGGTAAGCAGTTTAAGTTATCTTTGTACAGAGCCAAGCTAGCTGTTTCCTCCTGTTTCCAGTCTGTATGCTAAGTTAAACTTACCAGCTTCTGGCTTCTCCTAACTCTCAGCAAAAAAGTAAACTATAACTATAATTGCATCATTGTTCACAACTGTGTTGGATAGCCCATCTACCTATTTAGAAGTTTTTATTAGGAAATAAAATGTAACTTTTTACTTCATGGCTCAGAAATTCCCCAAAATATGAATGATATGTAATCTTATATTTAATGTAGGGGAATTAGAGACAGTTATAAGAGAGACAAGTATTCAAGTTTAAGTTCAGTTTCTAAGCAGCTGTTGGTTTTAAGATAGACTTCTTTAAAAGAACTTAAACAGCTAATTTGATATATAAAAGTATCCAAATAATTAAAATAAAAATATGTGACTTTTATTATTTGTGGGTGAGGTTGTTGATGACCTCAGTATTTCTAAAATCCTAACTATAGCCCTGCTTCAGTTGCTTGACGTGCTTACTAACAGCCTGTATGTAGAATTAGCTAATGATAAACACATTAGTTACCACCAATGCAAGTCCAGTGGTATCCACTGTAACTCGTTAATAATGCATGTGACACACTTTCCGACAATGCTAACTCCTCTGATGTTATTATTGTTAATGAGGTGTTCACTTCAGTGGTAAGCTGCACAGCTGAAGCTTTGCAACACAGCTAACAGTTTCCGTAATTGCACACGGATCCATCATCTCTGCAGAGTAATTGCCGCTTTATTGCTGCCAAGTAGAGGCCTGTGCCATCTTTTAAGTAGAAACGTGTACCCACCACTGATTCCTGTATTCAATATTAGAGGCCACAAGCTGGTTAAGGCCACTGTTTAAAAAGAGTTCAGTTCTTGGCACGTAATCTACAGCCACTTTGCCAAACTGTCTCTATCAAAGGCTATTGTACGGGTCTGAAAAGGCAGAGTGCCAAATAATCGGGCAGATACTTTCAGTATTTATGCTGCCTGTCTGTGAGTCAAAGAAGCACGCAGAGTAATAGTTGTAATGGCTGTAATATATTAAAAACACACACACAGGCATATACACATACACAGCAGTATATTATTGACTTTCATCGATCCTCTGCGCTTTCATTCTTGTCTTTAGGCGGTAAATCCCAGTCTATCTTTTAGTTATATCGCAGGCAGGACTGAAGAGGTCAAGCTCCAGTCTCCTGTCATTATACATCCTCAACCTTGCCCTCAACAAAAAAGAGCATGATGGTACACACACACACACACACACACATACACATGCGGTTCCATAATTTACTGCAACACAAGGCCAAAGCCTGGAGAAGCTTTTATTACTTGCCAATAATCATAATGTCATGTTGATGGACCAGGTCAATATCTGTGTGCTCTCTGTCTGTCTATCTGACTTAGCTGTTATTTCTCTCTCTCTCTCTCTCTCTCTCTCTCTCTCCATCTTCCTCCTTTTGTTCTCCTCATGTTTCTTTTCTATTTCTGTTTGTCTCTTTCTGCTTCCTTTCTTTGACCATTTTGCCCTTCTGTCTCCTGTTTTGTTGAATTTCTGCTGTATACATGTTTTCTTTTCTTTCTTTTAGATAAATTGGTGCTGCTCACCCCCGGAGAAAAATATACTTCTGCCTGTTGTGGCTCACAGACTCTCTGGTTATGTATGTGTATGAGTCACACAAGGAAGTCTAAATTTATGAATGGATTTGTGCGTAACATATGCTCGGGCACACACGCACACATACATACACACACTTGCATATAAATGGCCTTTCTATTTCCCACTTCTCCCTCAAAATCGACAGCTTATCCTCAGCATCCTCCAAGGTCATTGCCATGACAGCAGGGAAGATGTTACCATGGTAACCTCACACAAGTACAGTTAACTTGAAGCTCACAATGGATTCATAAACATTTTCAGCGTGCCTCGTTTGAGTAAGATAATAAGAGATTTGTACTCACACGTGTCGGTTTTCAGGAGGCTGTTTGTGCTCCTGAAGTACTGAGGGTTTTCTATCACCGGGATCTTGGTCATGCCGATGATTACCGCGTCAGGGCCCATCTCTGAGGAGGAAGGAGTGTTGCTACCATTGGAGACGTGGTGAAGAGGAGAGGCAGAGTCATCATCATTGCTGATTACTGAAGATGGTCCTGAGAGAGCAGAGAGTGGAGTGATAAGCACCATTGAGTTCAGTTGGTTTATCCTATCTTTACAACGATCGACAAAGGTCTTACCTGTGGAATGGAAAAAACATTTCAGCACAAATGTCAGCTCTTAACAGTATAACAGTATCTCTGCTCATAACACATTAACAACTTGTTAATGTGTTATGAGCAGAGATTGAGGAGATGATCATTATGTGGGGAGGTGATGGTGTTATTATTGATCATAATAGACATCTAAGAGAATAACGAGAAATCTCAACACAGTCAAATTTGTTGCTACAAAACCATCATAAAGTGCTCCTGCATTTATTGCAAGTTAATATCCATTATAAGTTTATCATATAAAGCAGCAGTGCACACGTTCCCTGAAGATAAAGACACAAAATGGACTCACTACTCATTCTCTAAGCTTTCAGTGACTTGTGAAATGGCAAGAAGACTCATTACAGAGCTCCAACGTGATCACAGAGCAATGACAGGCTTCGCCCTCAAACAGAGCTCTAAAAAGCTAAAAGAACAGTATGATTAGAGCCAAGTGCTTGTCGGATGATTGAGCATTTTCTGAAACACGCTTCCTTTCTGATGATGGAATTGGAAATGAAACCGACAGCCTCTTGATCAGGTGTGTGGAGGTCAGAAAATACATAGGATCATAATGTCCCCTTGTGTTCATTCTTTTTCAGTCTGTCATTTTGTATGTGTAAAAGAGGGCAAACACTTGAATGCCTTCAGAAAACGTTTAAATGTTAGTTCACACCCACATCTGACAGTAGTAGTGTGTTTCGAGCATACCCTGACCTTTATGAGCATTTACCTTCAACAATTTGTAACTACTAAGCTTCTTCAAGATCAAGTTTAATTTCATTTATACTTTATTTGAATGAAGCAACAGCAACAGTGCCAATGCAGAGGGTATGTAACGGTTACCGGTATTACGGTAAATCGCGGTGAAATTTTACGCGATAAAAATGACTGCTTATGTTTAAATTAATCCCATTATCGCGGTGGATTATCGGGATATGTAATAACCTGTTATTGCTGCCTCATCCAAGTCTTGCAAGCTTCGAGCAGTATCTATCCTCCTAAAATGCAACAACGGTTTCCATTTTGAGACACTTATGAGCTACTAGCTGAGCAGCTACTAGCCGTGTTAGCAGCTGTGTTGCTAAGTGTCTCCAAATGAAACTGAGCGGAGCCGACACGATGTAAGGCGACGTAAAATCATGTAAACATGTTCATTAACGCTTAACACACAAGAACATACACTCATTTTCTCACACAGGCACACTTCTTACGTATGAAAAAAATATGTAAACAAATTTTGTTTACATATTTTGTTAATTTAAAATAAACTCTCTTTCTCTTTCTGTGCCAGCAGCTTGCCCCTTTAATGTGAAAGTTTCATTTTTATAAGATTTTGACTTCTAATGTTCTAATGTAAAGATTTTGTGAAATTATTTCAATGTATGTGTTTTTTGGACATATCGCGATAATATCGTTAACCGTGATAATTTGGTCACTATAATCGAGATATCAAATTTTCCATATCGTTACATCCCTAGCAGAGGGCTATAGCAAAAAATGCTTTACATTGCTGTATTTCTACTTTCTGTTCATTGTTGTGATGAAAGAAAATAGTTGTTAAAGCCGTCTTTGTGATATTATTATTATTATTATATTTCATGTCTTACCAGTACCTGAAACAACACAGCCCCACAGCTCCCAGTGTTCAAGGAGCAAAGCCTGACAACTACAACTCCTACCTTGACACTGACATGACAAGTATGTACTGTTAGGATTGACCTGCCATACCCCTGTTATCCTTTACATTGACAAATACATGCACATTGATGTGTAGAAGAAGAAGAAGTCAGAAGAGGACAGACAAAAGCTTCTGACAGAGTTATAATATGTTACTGTTTAGATATGTGGATGAGGGGTACAGGTACAAGCTTCCATAGTGTGGACAAATTTCTTTGTGTGGAAAATTAGCCTCTAAGATTCCCATTAGACGGCCATGCCTGTAGCACTGGGTGCTTTGTCAACTGTGGTTGTTTTCATGTTTGACTGCTGGGTTATTTTTTTAGGTCAGGCTCTGCAGCATTTAATGATGAAGTCAAGGAAAGAGAGAGAGATGAAAGTGCATTTCTACAAAGCTGAAGGGTAACCGAGTGAATTAATGTATGCCTTCAAAAAGACAAATGCCAGTAATCTAGGAACCTGGTGAGGGGAAAAAAAAGTAGAAAATCCAGATTCATACCGCTAATATCTGATGGAAAAATCTCAGAAGAAGAAGCTATTCTATATGAAAATGTCACTCTCTCAGTCCACATTAGAAAACACTGGATATTAAAATTCAAGTTTCATACAACAGGCATTCATTTATGAGTAAAAATGCTGTTACAGCACAAAGCAAGACGCTGCAAACAGAAGACAGGTGGGATAACATGAGTCAGACAACCCAACCCTTTTACAGAAAAAAAAAAGGTTTGTTTTGGCAACAGAACGAAGGTGTTATTAGTTTCTATTTAAGACGGTGAAAACAGTCCATGAAGCTAAAATGTTCACAAGTTTGTCAGTTACAGCACACCTTCATGACAGTGCTGCTAATTCTCTGTGTCTTTAGGTAGACTGCCAAAGCAAACAATTTCAGCTTTCTTCTCACCGACACTCTATCACTAAATATCAAGTGCATAGAGGCACACATTGATGCTCTCACTGATGATTCATTTATATATTTATTACCTCCAGATTTCCTCAGGAATCAGTCCCCAGGATTTATTACTATAGCTATAGATTCATAGCCATATTTATGTATTTGTACTTATTGATTTATTGATTTAATATTCACTAAATTGGCATACCATATTAACTCTCACTGTACTGTTTATAGTTTTAAATCTCTGCTTCTTGATGTCATTGAAGTTTTAAATCCAATGTGATGTCAAAGGCTCCCACAGAAGCAGCTCTCCACACTTGATGTGGGTCATCGCAGCTTCCAGTTGCTTTCTGCTTGTTGTTTTTGGTAGTTGAGTTTTCGATGGCCCTCCATACAAAACTGTGGTGAGCCACTCATAGTTGAGAAGTTCAGATGTTTTGCAGCTTTTCAAATTATTATGCTGTCCTCCCAAGAACCTGCATTGGTTGAGTGACAATGTCTGCATAGAGGGGAGGTTGATGGGTCCACAAAATGATTTTAACAACGTGGACAGCTGTTCATTTCCCCTTTCAAGTTAACGTTTCGTGTTTCTATTCAATCTTCTGTGGCTGCCAAACTGTAGTTCCACAAACAGCCACTTGAAGTTGGCTGCAAAAGCAAGTCAATCTCCACAAGATGTTAAAATGTACTGCCTGGTTCAAAAAAATGGTTTCGGTCTCTGTAATTAATTTACCCATTCATGACAACTGCACAGGAGGTGATTTTATATATAACTCACCCCTTATGCATAATTAAGAGGTGACAGGTGTTTGCCATCATAGGTGGCTGGTTTTAGCAACCAGGCTTTATTCAGCCAGCCTCAGCTCTACCCACGCTTCACTTATTTTCTCGTTTCTAGATTAGCCAGGAGCTGAGTCAGGCCTGCAAAGATGGCAACAGCCAGAAATGCCAAAATCTGAGCTTCACAACATCTCTTGAGAAACCTGAGGGTGACGTAACGGACAGTGCATTGACTTTTATTTATACATATTTATATGTCTATGGTTTATTATTATAACCATGTTGAAGAAGCTCCTCCAACCTTGACACAGTACTTCACCCATCTTAACCCAATTTCAGTTTTGGAAGGCACAGAGAAATGATGTCGCCCTGTCATCCGCATCTGAAAAAATGGCTGTGCAAACTGTAGAAAAAAGAAAAATGTTGTGTTTGTGCTTGTAAGAGTGCATGTGTTTGCCTCTGCACTGGCAGCAAACAAGCTCACAAGGTGACAAACATGAGAAAAGCTGGTGACATTTCAAATTAAATGCAACGAGGCTTCTCTGCAAATACAGCGGGCTGAAAATGTAATCTCATCTGACGAGGCACCAGTCAAATTAGAAGTGCTGTATTTATGACAAAAATATAGTTGTAAATCATTTCCTCTTGATATTGATAATAAATAATCAGCTTTGCAGTGTTTTTAAGCTCAGAGCCCCCGATGGATCTGTTCCTCTAACTCATCTTCTTGGATCATATTTCATGTTTCACCAGCACCTTAAACGAACAGTGCAGCCCCTTCCATTTTTTAATGGACGGCTGTTTTCAGTCCTAACACGAACTTATTGTATTTCAGACAGGCTTATCCCTCAGACAGAGTTCTCAAGTTTTTGGGGAGCAAAGCCTGACGACTACATCTCCTACAATGACATTGACATGAGTAAGTATTAACGTCAGTGACCTGCCGGTTATGAAAGGCACAGAGAAATTCTGTCGTCATTTTCAGAGTCTCAACAGGCCAGAGTTTAAACGGATGCAGGGATACGACTCTTATGACTTTGTCACTCCCTTTGTTTCATGTCAATTATCGATCACATGCAGGTCTGTACTTTTGCAGGTCATTGTGATGTCAGTTGAAATTATACTCTCAGCAGATGATCGAATCAGAGAAGAAAGAGCTTCTAATGCTAACACGTGAAATAACTTAACGATAACCAGCAATGCTTATAATGGATCTTAACCTTCCTGCATGGAAAGTACTACCTTTCAGTGCATTGTCTTAAAAGCATGTGAATGATTGTCTTGCTGCTTCTTACTCTGTAATATCATGTTATTTATGCATTCTCCTCTGATTTATGGGGTGAGAACTTCTTGAGTAGGACAAGAGTATGTGTGTATAAGAGCATAATTGGATGCTTCTATCTTGTCTTGGTCTTTCATCAGCTCTTCACTATGTGTCAGTTAAAGAAAAATAACAACAGAGACAAGTTAGAGCATGGATCTCAACATGGAGAGGGAAACATTCACACACACACACACACACACACAGGGAGTGAACTCTCCTTCTCCAGACCTCTTCAAGACACGTGCTTGCAAACATTGTATTATGAGTTGAGATTGATTTCCCATGAGCACAAAATACAGTAGATGTATTCCCTCTCATGTGGTTGGTTCTGCTGAATTATAACACTGGTTGACATCGTTCATTTCCTCTGTCCCTGGCCTCATATCAGGCTCTAGTGCTGCTGACAGAACTTGATTGAGAGGGAGGAACTGAGTTTGTTTGTGAGGATGTGTGTGTGTGTGTGTGTGAGAGAGAGAGAGAGTCTAAACCAGCTGCTAGATGTGTGTTGGTGACTCAGGTGAGGATTGAAAAGGCCTTGAGAGAGAAAAGGAATGAGAGCGGGAGCACAATAGTTTGTTTTTTATGTGCAGAAGCATGCAAGCTTCTGTGGTGTAAATGTGGTGTGTGTGTGTGTGTGTTTTTTTTGGGCTGTAACGTCTTTCCAGCATCTTTCTGTGTCCAGGATCAGACTTGGATGCTCATATATCACTTTCAATAAATGGACCCTAAAGAGTGATAAAGGGGGAGCAAACGATGAATACCAAATATGTTTTAGAGTGAATTGGAAAATATTTCATACATTGTTTTCTTCAGTGCAAATGCTAACGTCTGCTCCTCTCTGAAATGTTAACTGGTCACGCTTTTACTAATAGTTGTTGTTGTGGTAGTAATAGTAGAATGTGGATTTGTTTTTGTTTGCTTTTATTTTTTTGTGATATATTGTGTTACATTCTTTAAGGCATATAGGAGGATTATAATTTTCTACTTTGAGCTAAATTCATGAACTAAAATAAAGATAAAATTTGGATTTTGTCGACCCATAAAGGCAAATTTTAATCCCTCTTCAATCCTCCTTTAGAGAGAACTTCTAGTTACCATCAGTTAAATCTTGAAACTGAAATGTTTGAGAAATAGAATTGACATGAATTGATTTTCAGCCTTTGAAAACTCAAAGGATGCAGCAGAACGTTGAAATATTTTATCTTATCATGTGATTGCTGTAGCTCCTACTAATCCTAAAGTACTATAAGTAGTACTTTCTAATTATTTTCTTAAATGAAGGAAGATTTTATTCCCCCTCAAATGGAGATGTGTATCTGCATTACTAAATAGAAAGCAGCCATTTTGCATTGTTATAGCTGACAGTCTTACACAACGGGCTGTTTAAAGAGAACATGGTTTCCAAATTTCTCCCACTGGTGATATTCCACATTGATGAAATGAAGCTGTTAGTTTGAGACTGTTCATATAGTTTAATTACTGCAATGTTGTACTCTCGTAACAAAGGGAAGAAACAAATACAACACACACAACAGCACAGGTTATTGTCTGTCAGTATGTGTGTTTGTGTTGGGCGGGGCTGAAGATCATTAACACAGAGAGGTCTTAGGGTCAGATCGTTATAAATACTGTTAAGCCGAGGGGCAGCAAGAGTCTGTCTGCATATGTGTGTGTGTGTGTAAGAGAAAGAGAGGTGGTAGAGGGTCCCCAGGGAGTGACTTGGTTAAAGGGGGATGAAAAGATGGAGAGCTGGGAGGTGGAGGGAGGAAGAGAGATAGACAGGAGAGGTGAAGGTATAAGTGGGGTCAGGTCATGACCCAACACTGTTAATAGACATGAAACTGATGTTTAAACTGGTGGAGACTGGAGTCTGGAGGAGAGAAGCCTGGGTTAACAGTCAATAAAAAAACATTGCCTTCCTTTCAAAGTTCAGGTCATGACCGTGAGGTGGGTGGCAGGAGGACGAGCACTAAAACGTCATTGTTTATAAGTCTATTTATCTTTTTGATTACAGTTACAGTAAAGCACCGTGTGGTTGTTGTTAGGAGACGTCAGTGTAGTGGAATTAATTTGAAGTGGGTTCAAGTGTGGCTTTTGTGGGGGAAATATATTACTTAAAGCTCAGCTAGGTACAGAAATATATATTTTTTTGTTATTTTTGGTTTGTTGTTTGTTTTTTTGTTATGTTTGTTGAAACATCCCATCAGCAATCCATAAATTAAATGCTCTGAAAAAAAGAAAAAGAAGAAAAATTGGTAGTTTCACCAACATTAACAGCCTTGCCTGGCTTTAAAAGAACATTCTCGTTAATTACATGTTGTGTCTTATTTGCTGAAGTTATTTTGTTCTGGTAGACGTTAGACAATCAGGTTATAAAGATACTAACTTTCTTTAGATAAAACTGAAAGTGAGTGAGTGGAGCTTTCAGCAGTTGAAGAGCCAGATATTTGCTTCTGGAGTTTGTGAATAGAGCTAAAAGACAGCAAATATTGGACTTATATTAACCAGATGGACACAAACACGACTCCAAATGATGGATACATTTTCTCCATAATGTCTGGATGTGTAAATAAGTAGTTGTTTGCCCCCAATTCGCTACCCAGGACACATTTGCATCCACATCCAGCATCTATATGCTCCTAGATCTGTAGCTTACCTGATGGGGACAATCTTACTATTCTCAATATTATGGAAGCTCACATCGAGTCAAGTATCTTCAGCTTCATCATCAGAGCTACATACATTCTCCTACCGTCTCTCACAAATCTACATCTTTGGCTGGGACAAGAGCCAGCCTCTCCCCAGTGTGCATATCCAGCAACCCTTAAATATATCTGTGTGGTTTGGGTTGGTTGATGTTAAACCAACGTAACCACTAATGCCATGCCCAGACAATGTGCCTACAACTACCATCTTTCATCTGGGAAGGGTGACAAATGGAGCGCTAACCCCTCTCCTGTGCAATCAGATCTGGTTCTCTGGTCCAGCTCCTGCCGGTTCGTCTTTAGGCTTTTGTCCCCTGGGACCTTACAGCTGAAGCAGAGGAGCAAGGCTGGAACCTAAAAGTGCGGCCAGTTGAAGTTGATTGCAGAGGCTTTGTAGCCAGTTCCACTGCCAAGCTCCTGAGGGAAGTAGGAATGAGAGGGCAGGCCCATAGGAAGGCATTCAAAGCACTTGCCAATGCAGCCGTTCCTGACTGTGGCCGACAAAGGGAGACACTGTCTGGGCAGCCAAGTGATCATTTAGAGGCTAACCACAAGACACACACACACACCGAGGTCTGATCAGCATGCGGTGGGCCACCCTCGGCTGAGGGTGTCTTGTAATAAAAGGCTGAAACACCCAGGTAGTTGAGGTACACAACTGAAGATGTGTCATAATGGTAGCAACATCATCTAGTGGTCATCTTCAAGAACAACCTCACTCAAATCAATTGTAGTGCAGAAGTTTAAGGGATTGTAACACCCAGTGTGACTAGGAATGATTATCAAAACTATGAAAAGTTAAAAGTTAAAACAGGAATTGTCCCTCAAGCATGAAAATACTCACCACTTTTCCATTTGAATCATTTGAACGAGCCATTCAATGATTACTGTTGATGTGATTCAGGTTTGTGTACCGCTACAAATGGCCCTATGTCTGCTTGAACAGCTGTTTCTGTCAAGGGAGGTTGGGCAATACTGCCACCCAATCAGAGTAGAGTTCATGACGAATGACACTGGTAAATTAATGACCTCTAGTCTACACGGCCTGCTTCATTAGAGGTTTATGTTGAGTGCTGGGAATTAAATGCCTGGAGAAACTGGGCAGATGTATTCTGTCGACATACAGTAGTTATACAACCTTGTCAAGAAGGTAGGAAAATCTCTCCACTTTAAATGTCAAGGGGATGATAGAAACTGAGCTGTAGTTTGAAAAACAGGTGTTGAAATTTTTGGGCACCCATCTTGGTGCTATAAAGTTTCTAACTTACAGAAAAAAAAAATGCATCTGATACTCATTATATTTGTCAGCAGGATGTACTGTAGCAGGTTTTGGGTTTTGGGAGTTAAATCAGCTGTAATTAAACCCAGTACAAGACTGACATTCTGCAGAAACTCAGAGATATTTCAGTCATTTTAAAGGAAAATGGATGACGGTAGAGCTAAAGGAGCTACAAATACAACATACGGATGGTTGTGAGTCAGACATAGCTATGAATATGTCCACGTGGACATTCGATTCTTTCGCTCTTTACATCGCTGCTTTGACCCACCTTGCTGTGGGAGCCCGAGGGTTTGGGATCTGGAGGGGAGTTTTATGGCAGGAGCCTACACTGGAGCTGAGTTAAAACAATGACTGTGAGTGACTGTATTGATCTCTTTTAGGCTCTCTGGGCACACCTCAGACAAACTGAAGCCATTTACCGCTGCACGTTGCCCTAGGCGATGGATGTAGAGAAGCTTTTATGGGATTTAAGGACATCAGGACCTGTCAGTCAGTCTGTTAAAGTAGCTTGGTTGCCTTATGCCCAGGGAGGTACAGCGAGGCCAGTTGTTAGCAGATAATGGTAGATTTTATGATTTGAGATTACTTCATTGGCGTTAGTCAAGTGATGTTAGAGTGCAAGATTGGTTGAAAAATGGGGTTCAGATATACTTCAGAGGTGGTGATGGACAACCTAGATACCAGGTACAAACTGACAGAA
This sequence comes from Argyrosomus regius, assembly GCA_946959425.1. Taxonomy (NCBI): domain Eukaryota; kingdom Metazoa; phylum Chordata; class Actinopteri; family Sciaenidae; genus Argyrosomus; species Argyrosomus regius. The sequence continues at coordinate 10,970,754 of OX336890.1, forward strand.
ACAACAGATTGAACAGGCAAGTGTTTAACCCTTCAACCATGTTGTTCTTGCTGCTGATTGAATATCATGTACCAGAGCCGAAACTGCCTAGTTTTGAGATATGCTTGACAATTTCAATAGCACACATGCAGAAACCTTGGCTGTCTTAATACAATTGATCCTTTTAAAGAGGAATAACTAACTACAAATTAAAAAAAAACTTCCTCCTTCAGACGTTTTATCTAAGAAGGCAGCAGTAAGTGAAGCAGTCGCTCAGGCTTCAGGGCAAAAACAAGACTGCTGCCAGTTGACCCCAAAGGTCTCGGTGACCCCTTCAGCCCATCACAATACGTACAAACACCCACACAAACACACACTTGTGAGTGTGACTGGTAACATGAACCCCATGGTCTCTAAACTGTGCTGTCAACGTGCTGAACACAGGAAGTAATCTATCGATCCAGGAAGAGGGTCGGAGGGATGCAGGGGAGAAGGAAAGACAGAGGAGAAACAGCACAAACGAAAGGAAGTTTAGAGAGTAAAGAAGAGCGTAAAGAGCTGCTGGTGAGAGTGACAGATAGATGGATAAATAGAGGCAAAAAAAAAATGGTACAAAAGATGGAAAATGCAAATGAGATTTTAGATTTTTAAAGCCTGAAAACATGTTTCACTAATTTAGTAACATTTGAATCAAAATGTGATGACAGTTGCTCATGTTTCCAAGCCCCGTCCTAGTTTTTGGTAATAAATAATAAGGATGTTTTTACCAAACTTTAACGTCTCTCCCACAGCCACAACCCAGTGACAGTGACATCTGAAAGTGACTTGTTTTGTTTGACCAACAGCCTCTGCAAAGATTCATTTGTTCAGTGACAAAGAAAAGCAGATATGAGAACTATTTTTCTGTTGATTGCGTGGAGAATTTATGTTTCATCTGAGGTACAAATGGCAGCTTATCATAAACATCTTTGAAATATTCAAGTTCAAAATGTGTCTCTGCTGTGAGGATGTAAGAACGAAAGAAGACAGAAAACTTATAGAACAATGGAAATACAGACAGAATTGATAATGTGATGCATGGATAGAGGGACGATGGCTGACAAAGAAAGGACATAAATAGTGGCATGGGTACAGGAGATGGGTAGAATTTCCTCTACACTCCATCTAGGTGAATGTCCATATGACGTCTGCCTGTACAAGCCAAAAATCCTCCTCCTCTTTGGCCTAATGCAGAGGCCTATCACATTTTCTATGTACCAACCAGGGGTAAAAATAGACATTTACTCGTCTCCCTGCGCCTGTCTCATGTCGTATATCTCCTTTCTCATCTAAATGCATGTGTCTACCACCCCACTTTCTTTCGTCATCCTCTTGTTTTTTTCCCACATCTTCCTCTTCCTTGTGGCCCCCTCAGTCTGATCTTTTCTATTTTTAATATTCAACCCACATTCACCTTCTCATATGACACACTAGAAGACCGATTCCTCCTACTTGAAGCACTCTGAGGTGGTCAGAGATTCAGAGATGTGAAAACGAAGAAGCAGGAAAGGAAGTGACAGTGAAAGAAATTAAAGTGAGAAAAAGGACTGCGTGTTGTTTTGTGTCTGGTTCTGTAATATCAGGCCTCATAGCAGCAAAATTACCACCAAGCATCTGTTCACTACGGAGAAAAACAAGAACTGCAAATTATAGTTGCTGTTAGCTAATGTTAGCTCAGTTTGTTAGCCAGGCTGTCAGGGCTGTGAGTTCAAATTACCAGGGGAGCGTTAAGTGTTGTACCACAGATGTTTTGGACCAACGGGAAGAAGAGGTTTTCAGGTTCGAGGGAACGCTGACTGAGAACAGAGCTAGTGTCATGCCAGAACCGGAGCTGTGCCCGTGGGCAACGTAACTGTGCTCAGCAGCCTCTATGGACATAATGGCAGAGAAGAAAAGACCATAGAGGACATTGACGGAGAAAGCTAAGAAGAGAAAAAGGGAGAGTGAGCGAGCAAGAAGTTGTGTAAAGCGTAAATCTGGAGCTGACTTTTAGTCGATGGCAAGAGCTGAAAAAGGCTGAAGGACAGATGCCGGCTGGGAATACTTGTTGTTAGACTAGTAAGTAATATTAGCTGTTGTGTTCATAAGCTTGTTGTGTTTTTAATTTAACTGTTTAACTGTAGCTGTCAAATAAAAGAGTAAAAGTATAGTAGATGTACTTTACCTCAGATTTGTACTTCACTGCAGTGCTTTAGTAAATGTACTTAGATACACACCACTGCTGTAACTTTATGCAACCGACAGTGTGACATTCATGCCCACATCACGCAGCACTTGCTGTACAGAGTTAAGAAAGTAAGCGGTGTCTCTCTAGCTCTTTTTTTTTTTTTTTTTTTTTTCTGTCACATTTCCTCTGAACAAATGAGTCTAACACCATGAATTCCTTCCGGGAGAGACTAAAAATGTGCACTGTTATCCTCATATTTAAATAATTATTACTCACTTCCACTTTCCACTCCTTCACTAAGTAAAGGATCTGAATACTTCCTCCACAACTGCCATAAACCGTTTAATATTTAGTGTCCGAGCCTAACCCATCCCACTACATTAAAGCTTCCAAATTCCATGAGCATAAAAGAAAAAAAAAGGTTTATACTTTAATTAGACTGGGGCAGTGTGAGCTCGTCACTGCCAGTGACACTTCAAATGTTGAAAATCCTCAAAGTCATGCAGTAAAAAAGGAAAAAGCCTTGATGACTTGAAACCTTATTGCTGCCTACAGTTAAGAAATGGACAAAAAGTGTCAAAGACACACGGAAGGAAAAGATGATTTGCAGAAAAAAGGAAATACAATAGAAGAGGTTTGGATTTGGATGTGGCATTGATTTCAAAGCCAGAATGGCCACAGATATATTCAGTTTCATTTATTGTGTCTGACTAAACCTTTTGTACTGATAAGCAAAGGAATACTCAGTACAAAATATGCACTGACACACAGACGCACACCTAAAAGCTTTTGCACTTTAAGATGAAGAAGACACATTTACACACGAGGGACACAAATAAATGATTTCTTTTATTGAAAAAAAAACAAAAAACTGTCTTTCTTCTGAAGAAGGAAATATCTTTTTCAAATGAGCCTTTTAAGCAATTATACAGAACAGCCTCTTGAACGCAGCTTTAATGCCAAAATACATTTGTGGAAGAGGATCATGGCCAAAATGTCCATGTCAATCCAAATGTAACTGTTTTTCCTGTTCTACTTTGCTTTTATGATAAATATCACGTGACTTATAACAAGTTCAAGACATGTTTTTTTTTTGTATCCTGGTGGTGGAGAGGTAAAGGTTGTCAATGTGTACCTAAATGTTTTGTTTCTTTTAAATCGAGGCTGTAGTAGCTGCTAGGGGACATACCATTGCAGACGGGAGACACATGGAAAAATAAGGTATGGTAATGTCTGTCACAAACACATGAAGGTAAAACAGGCACTTGATAACAGTTCAGTTACAAAACAATAATATTGTGTAATGAGAATGTACAAAGAAAGTAAAAAGGACAAATAAAATAAAGATAAAACATAAAATAACATTCACTTCCAGTCTATTCTGTGCTGTCTGGACCCAGTGTTAGCATTTTTTTTTACACTTTTTAGCTCGAACATTTCCAAGAAAATCTAAATTATGCAATTTACAATGGTCAAACATGAAATATGTACAATTATGTGCAAAAAAATCTAAGGAATTTAACCCTAAAATAGCCTAGTATTTATAATAGGAATTATCAGGGTTTGCGGGACAATAACTTATAGCTTCTGAACGGCGTTATACTGTTGTACAGAGGAACAGTGGTTAGCCGAACCCAATGTTGAAGAATAAAAATTGCCTGAAATATATAGCTTGTTGAAATACAGGAAAATACTGGACCAAAGTTAGCTTAAAAATGAATATTATTAATATTTCTAATGTAGCTCCCAGTGCAAATCCTGACTTCACATTTTTTTAAGGAATAGTTTGGTGTTTAGGGAAAGTTTGATTGATTTCTTGCAGTGAATTAGGCAAAATTGATGCTACTCTCATGTCTGTCCGCTAATCATAAGCCTACAGCTGGTTAGCTTAGCTTAGCCTGGAAGCACGGAGAAACAGCTAGCCACTTTGCTTTAAATTGTGGACACAAGAGTTCTTTTTTACTGTTTGTGTATCTTCCCATGTTTATAAGCCTGATATTTAGGTCTCTGAATGTTCAGTCCATTCTCCATTTTCATCCGTAAAGTTTAAATACTAGTCCTGTCACATTTGGCAGTTGCTTTTATCCAAGTACCAATATATTTGATAAAACTACAACAATCTGCACTAAATATCAATTAATGCATTAAAGAATGACTGTAAATGATCAGGTTGTAATATATGTACTATATTGTTATGTAAAAAAAAGAAACATCATAACTTTAACTATAACCTACAACCACTTTTAATCATAAAAGTTACATTCATGTTGCTGATGAAGCTACAATTTTTGATTATTTCAGATGCAGACTGGTTGAAGTTTTCCCTCCCTCTCTCCTTTCTTTCTTTCTTTCTTTCTTTCTTATAAACACACACACACACACACACACACATACTGATGCATGGACAAACACAAAGACACCCACGCTGTCCAATCTTCCCCCTCTACTCACTTCGACTTTTATCATTAATTACTGGCTGTTTTAATTGATTTTATTCACCTGTTGTTTGTATTTATTTATTTTGTCACATTTTCTTAAACCTTCTTCACTCGGGCAGGGTTTTGATGTTATGTGGTTTCTGATGCCTAATTAGCACTTTGGCAAATTGACTATTTTTCTCTTTTTCTGAGCCCCAGAGGGATTGTAGTGTGTGTTTTTGGTCTAATTATGAGCACTGTAATCATTTTCTTATGGATTTGCAAGTGAACTAAATCCACAAACCAAACCGACTGTGAAAGTTCAACCAATCAAATGTCCCCTGTTTGTTGACAGTTCCCTAATTCTCACATCCAATCTCACTCTGCAAAGGTTTCAAAAAGCTGGTAGTGTTACAGCATAGTGTTACACTAATTTATCATTTCCCTGGGAAAAAAAACACCACCATAACGGAAGATGTTTAAAAATCAGTACAGCAAAGAAATGAACCCTTAAGCTGAAGTATATGTAAAGTATAAACACTAAGTGCAATTTAAACAGCTATCACACCACAGTATGGTCAATGAACACGACTTGAAATGTGAAGTTTTAGGCTATACATCAGGGAAAGAGCAAAGCCCCCTTTTTTTTCTCATTAATGGATGCAGAGGCTCCTCAAGTGCACACACTTAAGATAATGTGATTTAAAAACATCAGCCATCTGAAAACACAAGATGGTATTTCTTATTTATTTATTTCAGATTAAATTTGCTGCAACAGTTTGGCTGTCTGGGATTGTACCCACATTCCACACCAGCGAAAGTGTCTGTGTTTTTTAACCCTATAGCCCCCTTAATCAAATATGTCCCATACATCTGCCCTGACCTCAATCTCAACCAGCACTCCATCTCTCTAAGTGTGTGTGATACAGCGAAAGAAAGTCATCCCACATACTGAATTGATATGTGCACATATGGAGGACTGTCTGCCGCAAAACGCTACCTACAGTACATGTGGACGTGCCGTGCATACGTGATGCACTTAAGCACTTGACATGTGCATGTTATTATTAATTTATGTGTGCATTTGAGAATATAAGCATTTATCTGTCTCCGTAATGTAACTGAGATGTACAGCACTATATCATGTGAGCAACATGGACAGATTGGAGAAAGATTGAAGTCCAGTTCTGCGCAAACGATGAAGGTTTCCTATGCGCAGTATAAATGTGTGACAGTGCGCACATGTGTACTATTATAGACAGATGTGCATGCATGGCTGCATCTGTCTTTCAGAGAGGAATCGTGGGTGGAAGGCGACCGATGATTAATTTAACAGAGAGACTTCAATTTATGATCTTGTGTGTTACAGGAGTTACAGACAAGGCATGTAACATCTTGCACTGTAAAAACATTTCTCTCCCTAAAAAACACGACACACTTTGATTTATACAGTCACTAATTTTCTGCTATAACAGAGCTGTTGGCAGGAGAGGGGGAGGAAAAGAAATTTGTTTTGTGGCGGATGTGCTGGATGTTTTGACAGGTGTGGTGAATACCTGCAAAACTAATTTGATGGTTACATGGCAGTTTGAGAGCACAGTGCTTCCCCAAACAGTCTGGCAGTATGCTCTGCCAGTCCTGGTGTTAACAGTCTGTAATAAAAGACTTTCAGAAACCTGCCCAACTCATCACGTAGTTATCCTTTTTAGCATTTATTGCACACAAGAGCGAGGCAATTAGAAGTGAAGTCTTTTTTTTTTTCTAAAATGCACTCTGATCACTTTTATTACTTTTTCTAACTGTGACTTGCAGCGGCGCAGGCTACGTTAACGGAAAGCTGCTGCCAAATTCAAACAAAATCACTGTTTTTCTTCAAAGCCACTTTTTCTCCCCCAAGTCTACAAAGTAGTCTTGGTTACTCAATTTTAATGAGCCTCAAAACTTCTTCAGACAGTTCTGCTCTGTTCTTTCTGTTCAGCAGGATCACCGAGAGCCTGTACCGTGGCTGAATGTCTGAGTGTTTGGATTTGGTATTATTACACGGGGCAAGACAGGGAAGATGGTCTGAATTGAAAGAAGACCCTGAACGCAGCGCTGTTTACAAAGTTAGGATTGTAAGTGTGTGAGAAAGGCTTGTGTCAAGGGGCTGAGGGGTAACGTGCAAACTCAGTAGTAAAGGTGCTTAAATCCGCAGCATGTGTGTGTGTGTGTGTGTGTGTGAGTGAGTGCAGAGGGTTGGATGTGTTAGAGGTGGGCAAAATGTAGGTTAATGGCTGTCTCTGTCCCTCTGATCTGAATAATTCATCCAATGGAAGGCTTTTATGTGTCTCTGAAGGCTATCTCTGATTGGTTGATCAGGCTGCTGCATCCCAGAGCTCTACCTGGTTCTTCTACCTTTAGAGGTTGAAAATGGACATCACCATTGTTTGTGTGTTTGTTTGCACAGTCCTGTAACCCCCTGCAGGGTCCACTCCCTTAATTATTTATACATTATATTTTGTTTGTTGGATATGTGGACGGCCGTCTCCCTTTTATCTTCCATTTTCTATTTTTCTCTCTCTCTCTCTCTGTCTCTCTGTCTCTCTCTCTCTCTCTCTCTCACACACACACACACACACACACACACACACACACACACACACAATCTTTCTCTCTTTCTTTTAGTCTCTTGTGTGTCCGTCTCTGTTAGCGTGAGACCACCTCCACTGGGATGTTCTGACACAATGCACAGCCTGAAGAGAAACACAAAAAACATAAACAACAAAAAAAACAAAAGAAAACAACACAAGTGTAAAAAATAATAATAATAATAATAATAATAATAATAAATAAACAGCTGTTATAAAGGTCGTTTTCATAATGTTAAACTGTAGGATGGAGAAAGAATACAAGGCATTTTGCGATGTGCTTGAAGTAATGTCATTTCATCATGCTCAGGTTTTATGCCAGTCTTTCACATAAAACTGTATGTTGATATCCTTGTATTGTTTTTCCACCCTTCATTAGCTCTACAGACTGTGAGTAAAGATTTTCTGGGTTAAAAAATCTAGTATTAGAACAGAGAGGTTTAGTAAATTAGCATAGTGTTATTCACAACAGAGCAGCACCCCTTCTTGTAGTCAATATGCTTGGCAATACAATGCAATATAGCATTTATAATATCTAGAAATATATAGGCTCATGTATGCCTCAATAGTCATTTTAATCTGCTGTCAGTCCCACCAATAGCAGTGCAATTACCTATTTTTGAATGCAAAGCTGTGTTGGCGGTGGTGATGGAGTCAGAGTCATGGTGGATCAGAGTTGCATCAAGAGCTGGGTACATGACTTGGATGAGTATACAGTTTTAGGCTGGGTTAGTCGAAGGGATTACAAATTGGTTCATACTGTGAGTTATTCAAAAACATGAATACACAAAACTACACTCAGGTAGCGCAAGAGATCACATGGTAGGAAACAAACAGAGGCTCGACAACAGACCGAACATTCCCTCGTCGACGGATTAACCTATTTAACCAAGCAGAGTGAGAGACGGGGTGACAATAGGAGAAATTACAAATGAAACTAATTTGACGTAGCCTATTTTTTACACTTCTAAGAACAGCTCAAGAGAAATATGTATTGAAAATATTCGCAGAGTCACCATTTGAACTGGCTTTAATCCAGTTGGTTCCACACCAGAACCACCATAGGGGTTGGTGAACAGCACTGAAATCAGAAAATCAGCTGTGTGTGACCACCTAACATTAATGATTGCCATGATGATGATGATCATAACTACTCAAGACTGGGTCAGACAGTGAATTGAAGAGATTAACTTCAGGAGCACCTTTAAAACTCAGCAGAACCTCTCGGCATTTCTGCAGAGTGACGCCAGCTCTGTGTCCTGTTTAATGTGGACACACAGCATGTATCAGAACCACACTTGTTCAGGCAAAACCTTACATTTGTAGTTCACAGTCTGATCCAGCCATGACACCCTCAGAACAATTTTTTTTTTAACAATTCCTTGTTGGTTTCTGTGTCAAGTTACATGGAATTTGAACGCATCTAATGAAAACATCTGGGATGCAGGACATCGTTAATCACTGCTGAAGCTGCAATTCCCCATGCCTCAGAATGTACGTTAGGGTCACTAATTAACCCCTGCATTTCCACCAGATCATCTGTACTCATAACTATAACAGTAACAACTCTTGCCACACATATAAACTAGAGTTTAGGATAGAAAGCTGCACATTGAATATGAGATATAGTACAACCTGAAAAGGTGTTGAAGCTTTGATGAGTGTAACTGGACTAAATGGTTGATTTTTGAAAAATAAAGACTGTAGATGGTTTTAAAAAGAACAGCGGGACATCAGCTTTAGATTTAGATTTAGCTTTCCTGCAGCTTCCCATTTTCAGACACTCCTGGAGGGGAAGGGTGGCCTGCTTAATGGCAGTGCAGATGTTGGGTAGATTAAATAGACAGTGGAAGCACGATATGTTGAGACCTGTTTACACCACGAGAAGCATCCAAAATGGCAGCCGCCTAATATGGAAGTGAATTTTGTTAGTATGTATGCTTTTTAATATGATTTACCTAAATCCTTGATGTTTGCTGAAGTATCCAGCTACTCCTGTTGGCACTTTTCTGTTTCTCGTTTTATCGATGTGTAGGTTTTGAAAATGTGTCTGTGCACGAGCATTGAGCTGAAAACTGATCTTATATGCTCTGTGGTGGTGGAGCTCTTTTTTTTTTTTTACTTTTATAGTTAAACTAATGAGTTGTGGTGAGGTAGAAGGGGTTATGGAATAAATTAATACTAATAATAAATCTGTATTCATGTTTTGCAGTTTGGGGATCTCAGAGACTACTATCACTTCTTCTATCAAAAGGTCGACTTTGTCCAGCCGTGGTCTCCATAGTTTGAACTCCATGGAGCACAAGGTAAGTCAGTTGTATGACAGATCAAGTCATGCTACATGTCCAGTGTGCTACTAGCATCTTACAGTGTCATCTCCCCAAGGACAGATCAAGATTATATACTGTACATGGGTAAATCCAATAGTTTAACTGATGCACACACACTCCACCATCTCTATGCCTGATAATGTCAAGTATATTTATTTATTAACTGCACAGCAAAGGTCACAGTCACTCTGATATTTTACACAAATCCACAGCAGAGCAGCTTCCCAGTAAAGTGCTTATTTGTTTAAAAAAAATAACAATTTACTCACAGTAGGGGTGAAGTGACCTTTTACCAAAACATGAACAATGAACTCATTGATCGTACACACATCTGAACTTCACTTTAAAGCCTTCAACCTTCCCACTGTGCCCCAATCGATGACACACTCATACATTTCTTCCTCATACCAGAGAGTACAATGAGCTGTTCAACGTATCCAACTGTTTCAAGTTTCGTGCAAAGACACACATATATAATTCATAAAAGATAATCAGCTGCACGTGTCTTTGTAAAACTACAGGCTGATACCAACACCTGGCATGTCACTGGGGGAGTCAATGCCAGCCAAACATAGCAGCCTTATCTGTGTTGGAGGATTATGTGTGTGTTACCAACCTGGCAGTTTACGACACAGGCTGAGCCAGCCAAAAGAAATAAAAGCTCTCTGCTGGATGTGGCATTAAGGTTCAAATGCATTCCAGATATCTGACAGAAAATGAGAAATGTCACCAAAAAAAAAGAAAAGTGTTGGAGAGAGCAGTGAGTCGCGTCTCACAGAACATCAGACGGATGAGAGGAGATGTAAACGAGGTATAAAGAGAATAAAAGTCAAATTCCAGGTGTGTCTCAGCAGTGGTTTTAGTTTAATTTTATGTAACGTGTTGTCCTCGGAGTCTCGTTGCAGTTGTATTGATTTCCTGCTGCACGAATGTGATGCAAATGCCTAGCTAGCACAATAGGAATTTTACTTCTAATCATTTGGACAACACATTGTTTGCCCTTGTATCTCCCACTGTGTTTTCGAGGGAATGTTTGCCAGACTTAAAGCAACATTGTGTAACTTTCTACCATAAAATCACACATTTTAAATCATTTTCATGCTACACAGATGTGTAATCTGATAAATGGTGCCTCTGTCATTCCCACTCTGCTCATTGTATGTCTGTTCTTACAAGATGTAACTCTGTAACACTTGGTCAAAGAGGATCATATTTAACGGACAAAAAACTGATTCCTCCGATGTCCTCTGGCTTCTCAACTCTCCAGAGTTTCCTGATGGACAGTAACGGAAACTATCAAAGTTGTCAGCTTGCTAGTTTTTGATCATAAGTAATATTATCATAACCAATGTACGTGTACAGCTGCCCATATTTATGACAAGTGATATAAATCGTGAGGTGAAGGTTTCGTAAATGGATGTAATTCTGGATGGGCCTGCATGAGTCCTTAAAGTGGACTCAAATAATTAGCGTAAGAGCTACAGGAGGTACATTGTAGCCCCCATGCAAAAAACTAATGAGGGTCAGAGGCTCGGAGAGTCTGGGTATTCTCTCAGCATCTGTTTGCTTACTGAAACTGAAAAACAGCACTAATGAATAAACATACAATAACAACCACATAACAATTTAATCATAAAGTAACCACAAACATGCTTGTTACGTCCTGTCCCGAAAACATTATCTCCACTAGTTCTGCAGGTTTGAGGAAGAAGGATGTGTAATTATGGAGCTTGTGCAGTGGAAATAAAGTAAGACCAGGCAAGTAATGGCTGAGACGTCTGTCAGGATGGGAATGTAAAGGAGAAAACCATTCCAGGCAGCTGACACTCGATGATAAAGGACAGGGTGAGGCGAGCCAAAAACAACAACCTGCTTTTCCCCTTCAGCTGGGTTTTTCATTTCTGTTTTGTGGAAAATTGAGAGACAAATGTGGAGATCTGGAGTGGACTAAAAAGAGTAACCAAGAAAACTTGTCACTAACACTCACTTTACTATGACAAAGACAAACCCCCATATTATGCCCCTCTTGGGGGAAGTTTCCCGAGATTCCTCGCTGTCCTGGTCTCACATAGTAACCCAATAACAATCCACCAGGCTCTTATTTGTATCGAGAGACTAAGCTACAATGATTCAGCTCAGATACTTGTGTAGGTGTGCTCTGGTTTTATGTGTTAACAATCCCAGAACCCAGTGGAGGAATGTAACATCAGAGGGGTTTATTGGTATCGCAGAAGGTTTCCGTGTGATGGTTTATGCATTTAGCAAAGCCAGAATTGGCTCAGGGCCCAACTTCTTAACTGCAGACATATCTTTATCAGTCCAGGAAGGATGCAGCTTTAGACTAGAACATACAGTAATATAGATGTATATATTTATCGCGGAAAAAAAGCACTGAATAGTCAATGACCTAACCTCAGTCCATCTTTGAGACCAAACTGAAGTAAAGAAATCACCATAAGTTCAGGAAGACTTAGTTAACACAATATTTTCCAGTGTGTTGTTGATCAGTTGTGTGAATCCACTGGTGTCAGATATTAATTAAAATCAAATGTACAGTAGCATTAGTCGCAGTGTGCAGACAGTTCTTCTCTTCATACTATTTATATCCTAGCACCTGTTATATTGTTTATACCAGCAGCTGCCTGTTGTTTGACTTGCTGTTAAATATTTCAAAAGAAATACACACTGGCATTTGATGTGTCAGCTTTTTGATGCTCAGCATCTCAAAGGAGCACGCCGCCCGGATTTAAAGTTACATTTTTTAACCTGAAAAATCCATATCAATGTCATGTCGGGCTGCCAGTCATCGTTAATCCTTGTAGGAGGAGTGAAAAATGTTTTCCATCCTATGACTCACTTTATAAACAAAGCCAGTAAATCGGGCAAAAGATCTCACAGCTTGAGGCAGCATGGTGCAGTAATGAACTCGGGCTTTACGATTTGACGTCTGCGTCTGTGTCTGCTCACATCTGACTTTAGTCGGTCCCAGGTGTCGCTTCATGTCTCCGCGTGTGTTCAAATGCGTGTGTGCGTCTGAAGGTAGTGATTCACTACCCCTCCCAGACTCAGCTAGTGATAATGATTTAGTTTTGGACCAGCGCAGGCTGGCAATGACGCAGGTTGCCGTGGCAACAACAGGCAATGGGCAACGGAAGTCAACCGTGTCACGCTACAGACCTTCTGACAACTAGACGCGCACACAGACATGGGCGATTTCTGTCTGTGTGTCACAGACACACACACACACACACACTTGCTTTTTGTCTCTCACTTTCTAAACACACAACCACCATGCGCTACACGCAACTACAGACTATTCATCAAACCTTCTAAAGTGTCCTTGCACAGTAAAGTGTCAACATGCAACACTGAGCAACCTTCATCAATTGCAAACAAATATCTCCTCTGCACTTAACGATGATTTAACGTCCTTTCAGCTCCCCGGTTCATTTTAGTCGCCTTTCCCTGTGTCTTCATTCTCACACACGTTGGACAAAAATGATCAGACTTTGACAAGACGACAGCAAAATAACAGCTGTGAGAGTCACATGGGTCATCAGCTGTTGCCCAGTTCTGGCATCACTGATTTCTTTAAAGATATGAATACATTTTGTAATATTAATTTGCATGAATATTACATTAATTATCTCATTTAGTTGCGGCGCATTTGCTCAGATTTGTATTCAGTCTGACTGATTTGAATGTGGATTTTGAAAAAACCCATTTGCACTGATTAAAATGTGCTTCATTTACTTTAGCAGTAAAGATTGCTCCCATATACGTACACAAAGACATATTTTTCCTCTTTGTTTTGACATATTCCGAACACCATCTGTCTGTTTATCCGTCATTTTTCTCAGGACATACGTTTGTTTTTCTGTGCATGTCAGCTTCAGACTGCTTCTCTCTTGCTTGTGAGTATTTTTCATGAGTTGTCTTATGTCAGCGAAGAAACCCATGGACAGCTCAGCAAAACGGTAGGTCTTGGCACTGGACCATGGAGTGGACACAGTAATAAATCCAACTGGCTGCTCTCTGGAGCTGCTAGCACGCAGTGTGTGCTGTAGCATCAGGATGGGTGGTTGTTTCTGAACATTAACACACATCATACAGGTATGAGCACGAGCTTGTACATGAGGAAAAACAATCAGGGCTGATTGACAGCCTGTCTTTGCTTTCATACTTCCTCTCTTCCCCGTCAGACACACACAAACACGTACAAACCGAATGCTTTCTTTCTATTTTTCGCATTTTCTTTCAACTGTCTGTCACAATCATTTGTTGCTCTTTTTCTGCATTCTTTACACACACACACACACACACACACCCACTGTCTGTCAGTAGCATTGTGAATTTTCACTCAAATGTAGCATGTAATTCTCATGAGAACTCATGAAATTAATCAGTGTTGAACTTTAAGGCGACATGCTGTTTGCTTTGATGCAACACCAAATGAAATGTTCTATTACTCAACATTTGTCGGCATTTTTACCGTATTCTGAGTAACATCTGTCTGTTTAATCAGCATATGTTCTCAGGAAATTACGTCAGTTGTTTTTTTTTCTGTCAGCTTCTGTTTGGTTTGGAGTATTGACTGGACAACTAATAAATCTAACTGGTTTGATGAGTCTCCGGAGCTTCAAGCGCTTGTACTGTAGGATAAAGAAGATCTGGTTGTTTTGAAAAGAAATATGGTGAAATACAATTGCAGGTGTGAACACTTATCCATGAGGAAAAACAAAAAAAAAAACAAAAGTACTCTGACTGACAGTCAGCTTCTCAGGCACGCACAAAAACACACATTTACAAACAGACTTCATTTCTCACGTTTCCTCGCTCCATCTCTGGCCTTCATTTTCTTTTACTCTCTCTCTATTCTTCACAAATCTATTTTACCACACACACACACACACACACACACACACACACACACTGCAGAGCAGAGCTGCTGAACTTAGCATTAGGCAGTGATGGGAAGGCAGGGCCAAGAAGACAAGAGGCATCCTGGCTCAGTCTGGACAGGCAAACGATCAATTGATCAATCAATAAAACCTCTATCTGTTATAGTGCTGTTCCCAATCGCTCAGTACTGCTGCTGCTCTCTCTTCTCTCTCTCTCTCTTTTTCTCCCTCCCTATAAACGTACAGACGCACAAATATATACACCACAACAAGCCGGATACAGTAAATGATATTGGCATGCGTCTTTGCCAACTCTCATACATATTCAGGAAAACTGGGGACTTTGGAGACTATGTGTGTGTGTGTGTGTGTTTTGGCCTCTTGAGTATCTGCCAGCGTGCAGCTGGACTACAGTAGGTGTTGATCAATAGCTAAAGCCTCATTAACATAGACCCTATCATACAGACATTTACTGTACTGCCAAGAAAAAGGCACGTTGATGCAGCATGGACACAGTCTCTGGCAGCAGTGACATTTACTGAGCGATCAGCAGGACCTTGAACAACAACACACTGTCGCACACACTGTCTGAGGAGAAAAACACAGTAACATACAGAAGTATAACACAAATACTAGAGGTATGCACTCACACGACTGTCCGATGACTTTATTAGACAGAGTCAAAAGTCCAAATAGTAAAATATATAATACAAAGACATCAGATTATTGTTGTATTAGTATTATGAATTGATCTGACAACAGCCAGGATGGAAAGGCGTAGAAGTTTGGCGACACACACAAGCACATTATCACATGCTGACAGTGGTGGAAAGTAACTAAGTTTATTTGCCTACATACTGTACTTTGGTACAATTTTGCAGCACTTGTGCTTTGTCTAAATGTTTCTATTTTATGCTACTTTATGTGCAGTGTGGTGAACCGACCACATGTCCAGGGTGTGCCCTGCCAGCTGGGATAGGCTGCAGCCCCCAGCGACTCTGATAAGGATAAAGTTACAGAAAATGGACAGATACAAGTGGCCACTTCATACTTTACTCTATATTTCAAAGGGGGAAAACTTTTTGCTGCATTAAGTAATTTTTAAGCTTTAGATACTAGTTACTTAACATATTCTGACTGTAATATAATCAACTAATTAGAATGATTAAAATGAATCCCATTTTTATCAGCCACAACATGAAGTGATACATACATTCGACAGTGATATAATTCAATAATATAATGTACATTATTCTGCATAATAAGTACTTTTACTTTTGGTACTTTAAGTATATTTCATTGCTAACACACACAGACTGTAGTATTACTATTTTTACTTACGTAAAAGATCTAAGCATTCTTCCATCACTGCATTTGGACATTCAAACACTGAGGTAAGAAGATTTCTATCTTCTGTCACATGACAGACATTGGCTGCATATTGTATCAGCGGTAGCTACTTATTGTTAATGGTGTCAGTTTGCTGCTTCATGTCAGTTTCATGTGACAAATGAATATTTTAAGATGATCATTGTGATCGTCCTGAATAACGTGTGTCAGATAAATGTAATCAACATGTCACAACTTCAGCTGCTCATCTCATTTTCAGGTTTTTTTTTTTCCCCCGTGGGTTGTGACCAAAGATTAGGCTGCTACTCAAGACTGCGGTGTTTCTGCCTTAGCCTTAACAAAAAGTACAGATCTTGTGTAAATATTTGCATTTCATTACTTACTAACTTGCGAATAAATGTCTTTATCCCACCTCTGACAAATACAACTCCAAATTCATCCCGGTACATTTTATTGTACGCCCACGATACATAAAGGGATTTGCAGAGTATGTTTTGTCTCTACACAACCATTAAGGCTGACAGAAAAGTAGCTGTAGGCCTTGTGTACGTATATAATACAAGGTGCCGCTTGCTGCGTGTCTGGTAGATGAAAGTCATTTTGTTAGATGAAATGTTTGTTATGATAAAACCGCTGGCCTCCATGTAAACATTGGCAGAACCTGTTTGCGTTTCTGAGAAAACTGAATTACAAAGATTCTTCTTTTCTTCGTATGCTGCACAACTGAGTGCCGTGTTTAAAGGGAACAGCGGCACTGACGATATTAACTGTGCTGCCAAGAGAATATCAGGATACTTGCCTTGAGACAGCCAGCCTGATGTTTTTGATAAAATACTTTCCAACAATTAAATATAAGCCCTCATTTTGTGGCCAGTCGCAACATTTATGTAATCATTACACGACAGTCAATCCATAGTCACAGGAGCAGACAGACATTTGGAAATACCATTAAAGGAAAGAAATTTCCATTAATAAATTACAGCTGCCGCCAGAAAACCACACATCCTAGACTTTGGTATCTTTTATGTCCTAAATATGTAGATATATGCAGATAGTGCATGTGCTGACGAAGCTTCGTGGTGCCCCGGTTTCCTCGTATGACCATTTGAAGTCCATTTATGTTGTCTGATATGCATGGTGGTCGTCAATGGGAAATGTGCTTCCTTTTTGAAGTGGAGAATAATCAGATTTAAAAAGCCCCCGTATTTCAAAATGGAAACAAATTCTAGCTCCTCTGCTTTGTAATAATTTCAGCTGTGCCCTGCACAGATTGTACGTGTGCATAATGTTCTGTTCCCACACTGCACTCCCAGTTTCAACTATCTAATTTTTCACTGCTCTGACTGTTCGTAAAGGTCAGGCTGACCAATACAAGACAGGAAATGATATACGGCTGCACAATAGACTCCCTGACAAAGATGAGAAGAGAGAGAGATGTCAACTGATGGCCACTATCTTCATGTTCTCTGACTCTGGCCACCAACATTTCCTCTTTTTAAAATAGTCCATTAAGGCTTTTGATTGTTCTCTTTGTCTGATTTCGCACACGGGTGCTTTCACATCCTCTGAAAAATAAAACGAAATCACTCTGTGTGTACTTTAGATGGCGATTAAAGCTACTATTACAGCTGGGATTCATTTCTTGTAATCCATTTGTACAGAAACCATTTTCTGCAGAAATCATCATCTGCCATATTTTTTCAGTGTGAAAGCCTGAATCAAAGACAAATGAATGCACTGTGAGTGGTGTGTGTTTGTCCAGTCAGGTGTAAGAAGGTTTGAAGTGTGGGTGATTAGAGCACTTGTCATCAGTCTATTGAACAGAGTGCTTTAAATGACACCTGTTTCCAGCAAATTGCTATTTAAAGACAATGTCTAAAACATTTCTAAGATGACTATTAAATTCATTTTTTCAAGTTTTGTACAAACATTAAAGAAGCACTTTTTTTTTTTTTTAGAAAAAAAGCTACAATATGATGCCCTGTCTGTTAGATCTGGATCTTTACATTGTAATAAACACTGATATTTTGTGTTTTTCTGACTAGAATATTGGAAATGAAACCTGAATTTAAAACATTTCCAGCTCAGGACGAGAACAAACCAGGATATCAAAGTTAAAAAACAACAATCACTTATGAAGTGCAATGTGCAGAGAAAGAAAAGCTGCAGTCATGCAAGTGCGTAGACGAGGTCTGCTGGCAACATTTCACTTTGGAAAAGAGCAGTTTCCATTTTCATAGCACTTCAAAACAGTCACTGCCCTCAGGATCTGCCATAGGCATTCAATTTTTTTTCTTCAACAAAACAAATCTGCAAACAAAAAAAAAAAACTATTCCTTGAAAAACATGTGAAATAATAACAACAACAAAGCCTCCTTTTCTCTATTTATCCATTGCTGTTCAATACCTGAGGGTCACATCAGGTTAATGCCTATTCCAGCATGCAGTCTGGTTTTCCTTGTTCGTATGCGATCGGTTCTATTATAACATTGTAGTAATCAAGTTAATTGCTGATATCTGGAAACACATTGACATTGTTAAGACAAAACAGTTTCCTTTGAGGACACAGGTGGTACAAAACATCAACTATATTACTATACTACTGTCTATGTGCAGTCAATTTGATTCTTATTTGAAGGGAAGGTATTTTATAAATGAGTTCAAGTAGCTATAAAACATTGAAAGTTTTTATTTGTCAGCGTTAACACTGTTATGCAACTGCCTCCTTTTCTCCAATTTACACATATTAATTGTCATTTGCACACAGTATCTTGTCAGGTGCACAGTGATTAAATTGCATGGCAGTTCAAGTATCTATAGTTTCAACGCAGCGCTTCAGTGACTCAGTGTTCTCACGGCTTGAGGCCGCTCACCTCAAATAACCCAAACAAGCTTCAAACGAGTTGTTACAGTTGCTAAGGAAGAAAGACAGTTTTACCCCGGCAGGCATCATCCAGACTTCCTAACCAACTGACCTTTAAATGTATCCTTCTTCTTTATGATTGGCTGAAAGCACATGAGGGATGTTGTTGTCTGCTATTGTTAAGGCTTATATACACAAACCCACACACATACCTACGCACACACGCAACACCAACTGAAATACCAGAGTGAAATAAGCTCCAAGATGTCTATCAAAAAGAGTAGTGTTTGAAAGTTTCAATACAGGTGCCAATACAGAGATGTCTCGTGTCAGTCCAGGCTTTTCAGACATTCATGGTCCCAAGATGATGTATCCTACTGACTTTGGCAAGTCAAAGGGCCACCAGCAGGTCCAAATTTTGACCTATTAGGTGATATATCTCAACATCAACTTGATGTTTCGACATTCATGGTCCCCTGAAGCTGCTAACATGGCTAAAGACCTGTTCTACAAAACTCTTTTTTCTGTTCAACAAAATAACTCAAACCTGGTCGAATGTATTGATGCACAAAGCAGCCATACAAGAACTTTGCTGGTGTTTTATAATTATTATGACACATTTTGATACTACTGTGGCACTGACACATTTCGGTCTGTGCACTAAAAGTATTGCAGTTCGATACTCAGCCCTGTCCTAAATACAGAATCATAGATTTCTTTTTTTCAGCCTCTTCACTTTATGGTTCATCTCATTCAGTTTTTGCTTCCCATGCTAAAATGTAGTGGGTGGGTGGTATTCGTCAAAAACCTCAAAGAGGAGGAGGCAAAAGCTTTTTTTCTGTAGGAAGAGGAAGGAGAAGGAGGGGGAAAAAAAGAGGAGGTGGAGGTGGTGGGTATGCTGAGCATTCTCGGTAGTGCCTGGGGCCTAGAATAGAGCTCTGCTGACCTTGAGGGTGTCATATTGATCGATCAACAGTGAGGAGCTGTGTGTGCATGTGAGAGAGGGAGAGATGGAGGCGTGTAACTCCACCAAACAAGGAGAAAACTGAAACCTGCACTAATGATGAATCATTGATAAGTGGACACGAGAGAACTTTCTCCTTCCATCTCTCTGTCAGTTTTTCTTTTCCTCTTTGCCTCACTCCATCTCACTTTTCAACATCTGCTTTCTCACTAAAGTATCTTCTTTTTTTTCTCCTCTACGCTTGCTTTCAATCTCTCTCTCGCTTTACTTCCTGGCTGGCTTTCTTGTCAAATGTCAATTTTAGCATCCGTTCCGTCTGTGGCCATCTCCACATCACATTTACTGTTTTCAATCACTCCTTTTTTCCCCTTTCTTGACATTTCTGTGTTGTTCACGTATCAGGACTCAGGTTTATGTTGACGTTTTCCTCCCTACAGGTGCTTCAAGGGCATGAACACATATAGATGCTGCTACGTCCTTCCCTCTGCCTGCACTGTCAGATCTGTTTTCTCTTTGAGGAGTCTGCAGTCACTTTGAGAGGGTCATTATGTGTAATTCTGTAGAAACTGTTAAGCTTCTAGCGGTCCCATTTTAAGCCAGCCAGCTCACTCTTTCTGTTTCTCAGGGTCCAAATCTTTGGTTTTTTTTGCAGCCTGCAACATTTTCACACATTGTACTTTGATCTCTCTTACAAAATAAATCTTAATTTGACTTTCTGGATGAATAACTCACATCTTTCACTCTTCAATGCACCACTGACATGTACAGAATAAACCTCCTGTACCCATATCCATTTCATTTTCAGTAACAGCTGCTGGCACTTGAACTTCACAAGATTACCTTCCTTGTGAGCCAATTTGTGGTGAAAGGGACTCATCCGGGATACAACTCCAAATTTTGTTAGGTGAAATGTAGCCTGAGTAGCTGCTGTTTCCAGTTTCAGACTATGATTCGTGCACATGGATCCGAGCGACATGTCTCTCCGGAAACAATGCCCCCAATTACTCCAGATAACCCTCACTGTTTGCAGTGATTTAAATGTACCCACGACAAAATAATCCACAGCAGTATTTTAGGGTTGTCCAAAATAACTGGGACAATAGTTTCTGGAAAAAGAAATACTTTTTAAGCTTTCGATTTTTAATGCTGTGTGCACCACAGATCGATGATTAACAAAAAAACCCCAAAATTTAGCTCCACGTCCATGATTTCTAAAAACAATTTCAAATGTGGACTCGCCAGACTACCGTCAGTCCGAGCTTGGACCCAGAGAAGTCGGTGGCATTTCTTAATGTCTCATATATAAATAATCTTTTGCTTTGCGTCATAGACTAGAAGTGTTCCCGAGCATGTAGTGACCTCCTTTATACAATGATGTTGGTTTTTAATGCAATGCCACCTGAGTGGGGAAGTTGCTGTTACTGCGTTGGTTTTCGTTGCCTTGCATGCAGAGATTTCTGCACCAATTGTTGCCCATGTTTATTGACGGGACAGGAGCAGAATAATGCAAGCAATATAAGTAACGTGAACCAGCTACAGCTTTTAACTCAGACTCTCAGAAAGAGGCGGACAGCAATTCATCCAGAGTCAGTGAGGCAAGTTGAGCTTTTCTCATGCGCACCTGTTCAATATGGTGCAAGGACACGCTCTCTTCACACTTTCTGATCACAAGTTCATCATCATCGCCAGCACCGACTTCGTTCATGTGGGGGTGTGCATGTGCGTCTGCGAGCATGTGTTTATGATTTGGGAGACCATGTTTCCATGACAAAGTGCTGTTTGTTTTCAATTAGCACTGATAGTGTGCTGTCATCTGCGTCTATATTTCTAGTTCTGTTGACATGAACTTTGGTCATCAGTCCGGTATATTAAATATGCGGAGGTTTCTAACAAACAGCGGTTATGTGGGCACAACTGTTGCTGTGGATTACTCACAACTCTCCGTCTGACTTGGCTGTTCATACATACTATCTCTCAATCTCTCTCTCTCTCTCTGCACACGCACACACACCAATGTCAACATGCTGCAGGGCACATACATCTGGATGTATGTGAAGCGTAAGGGCAGAACTGAAGGGGAGAGGAAGTCGACATTGGAAAGAGAGAAGGATGAAGACTCAAGGGGAGCAATCAGAAGGACAAAACCGTAATGTGACCTAACATGAGTGGTGGAAGTGTATACACATGCAAAAATACTTAGACGTACAGCACATACACACAAATACTGATATGTAAGGGATGCTGAGAGGGATTAGAGAGATCATTTCTTTCAGAGAAACCTCATTCACCTCTCCTCTTGGAGAAAGAAGAAACCACACACAAGACCATAAATACAAACACGTACATGCACACAATGTATATGCTCGCTGCTCCATCTGTCTGCACGCCTCCTCTCTGAGGGGGGCACAAATCAATCGCTGCCAAAATACTACATTTCAACAGTGCAACTGAGAGTCTCACACACACACACACACACACACACACACGTACAGGCACAAACGTTTTGATTTTGTAATTTTAATGTCAAATGTTAACCTTCACTGCTGCAAAAATGTGAATGGTTCAAGCAGCACTGAAACATTATTCATTCCTAAAGCAACTGTATCTTTAAACAGCACAAAATTACTCAGAGCGTTGAATTCTTCGGTTGCTTATCATGAATTCATTATGCTTTTTCAACCAAAATGAACTAAACTAAAGTCAACTGAATGGAAAGCCAGAGAAAACACTTCCTCCACCAAAGTTATGTACTTTGGGATTTGCATACAGCTATATTTGTTCAGCTTGAATCACTTTAACAACAAAATTGAGCCAATGGAAATAAAACACTAACGTCTGCCTGTTTGCAGACGTCTTTCGAACATGTCTGTATTTTCAAAACAGCGTAATCATTCATCACGTGTGTAGAAAAGGAATGGCTGATGAAGGAGTTATCGTTAACAGTCAAGTATGAAAATGAGCAAAATGAGGAGAACAGACACAAATGAGTTCTAATAAGTCAGCATGACAAATACGACAAGAGGAAATAGATTAGTTGCGCTTGTAGCCATTGCAGAAGTCACGTTTCTGTTCTTTGTGTGTTTTTGAAAACTGTGTGGCAAATGGTCAGTGATTATGTGTGCGTATGGGGGAGGAGTGTGTGTTTCAACAATGGCTACCACAAAGAGAATAGTTTTATATCAACAAGACTTGAGGAACATGCGTGTTATTCACCAGCAGAGACGACTTCAAACAACAGCTGAACAGAATGGATTCATGGATACGTGATGATATAATAAAATGACGTGCAACTGAGCAACAAGTTGTTGTTTTTCCTCATAACCCGAACATCATACATCTAGCTACCCCATCTTAAAATCAGACTTCAACTCCGAAGATAACTAAAGATACCATGATGCAGAGAGTCCCCAATTCAGTAGCAAGACAACTAAATACATAACGTTATCAGGATGTAACTTCAGTTCTATAAATCTATGTGTGTAGCTCAACGTCACTCTGTATCACAAAATAATCATGCATCTAGCAATGCAGAGGTGATATCAGTGGGTGACTCACAACTATAAATCAAAACCTAACGCACAGCTTAAAATAACAAATCAAAGAAAGTGGACATGTATAATTTTCGTAATGCACTGAAGGTCGGGTCTCTAGTTTTCATACCATATCTACTAGAATACAATAAAACTACATGTTGCTCAAGTAATTAACATTTTTAGTTGAACCTTGCTGGCCTTGTCGATTTGGAAGGATCTACTATTACTTCCACTTCTATGCAATTAGTTTTTGATTTAGGTGTTTTCGGACAAATTATTTTAAATGTACTTTTTATGTATCCATGAAACCATCCTTATTACACTTTAATAGCCCAAAGCTTTGATCTAGACATCCACAAATAACAAATTGCCATCATTTCTTGTTATTAATTCTGTATTGTTTATCCTCTCCCAGGATTTAAACCACCGATTCAGATAAAAGTCAGGCGTCTTACCTTTGATGCCAAACTTGGAATTTCCTCCAAACTTGAGAATAACCAGCATTAGAAGGAAACCGGTGAAGGCGACAGCAGCAATGCCCACCACCACGTACACCTGCACAATGAGGAAACAGAATAATAAACCTCCTCCATACAATGCACGCCACACCACAAGCTATTGACCACAGGATTTTCTAAAGCATGGCTGTATCTCCCTATTGTGCTGGGTTCATTCAATTACATCCGACACACAAACATAATCCAGCTCTGTTGTTTCTAGACAGGTAACACAAATAGAGACAAAAACTAACAGTCAACTGGCAATCAACAAAGAAATAGAGATGGAGGACAACAGAAATACATGACTTACAGCGACTCTGTCTTCAGGTGGGTCTACAGGGGGGCCCTCTGTTGATGAAGGAGAGAAAGGGAGAAGATTGAATAGAGAAGAGGAGCAAGTGGTGGTACACTTTATCTGCACTGTGTGAGAGCTGTTCTTGCATGCTACTACTGTATATCAGAAGTTAGGCCAACGTTAGCAGCTCTGTAAGGTTTGGAGTGTATACTCCTGAAACCAAAGCCACATTATCTTACATTTGCCAAACATAAAGATTGATGCTCATCCTCCAATATGTAAAGTAAACAGCTATCTATAATGTTAGGATTATCTATCTCTATACTGTAATATAATGCTTCCAATTTATTTCCATGTGAGGATGCTGATTTTTGCCTGACATGTTATCTTTCAGTGTTTTAGCACAGTATCATGTATGTAGCCATCAAGTGTATATTTATGAAAAAAAAACAAACTTTTTTTCGGGTTCTCATTTTACAACCAGCCAGATGGAAACATTAAAAGCCAGCTGGAGACAGTATTTTCCACCAACGCAAGGAAATAATGTTAGCTCAATTAGGTAGCTAGCTACATCAGATAAAACCAAGCGAGCTGAATGTAAGAAGCTTTCTTCTTTGTACCTCAGTCTGAAGTCAAGAACCCTCTTTTTAAGTTTGACAATTTTCAAATCTGCCATCGTTATCATTGTCAAATATGTCTCCATTCATTTAACTGCAATGTTTGTGGCTGTGAGTGAGCAAATAAAAGATGTGGCAGTACCTGTGGTTACATCTGCAAGAGCGAGGAGGTGTTGCAGAAAGAGAGAACAAAGTCAAATTAGCTTTCTGCACATTTCGACACGACTGTAAATTCTTTGACATGCACTTCACAAAAAATGTTGTCAAGTCATGCCTGATCTCTGAGCTTGTTTCAAAAACACAACCATGACACAAACACAATACACAAACCAACAAATCACATATATTTGACATGCACAACATCGTAAAAGAAAAAATGACATCAGACATCAACATCAGACATAACAACAGCTCTAATCCCTAGCTGCAAGGATGTGTAGGTATGTAACGCACCCTCAGCAACTTGAGAGAAAAAAGAGAAAGAGAAAGATTTCTAAAATGTAATTTGTGTCAATTGATGAGGATGAAAATGACGACATGTTAAACAGAAAAAGACAATGACATAACGACAATATGACACACACTCTGAACATACTATGAATCTAAACCTGATGTGACAGATTAAACACTTTTATGTTTGATAAAAAAAAAGCTTTGTAGTTATGAATATCTATTTCACTTACCATAATAGTAAGGCTCCTTATCATTTCCTGCACATTAGGACAACAAAAAGATACAGATTGTATTAAATGTTCCACACATTAAAGCTATATTAAAGATATATTTTAGACTATGTCAACAAGTGCCTGGACTTAGCAGATTTTCTGTTATTATGCACACACACAAATTTATGCGTGTATATCTCACATCATCTATGTACTGTCACAACACACATAGTCACACTTGAACATCATTTAATATGCAAAAATCTGCCACATCATGCGTTCAGCCAAATGATAATTATTACAAATCCTAGCAGTAATTGCAAAAACGAATGAGTACCTTGAGTGAATCTCTCTCATTCCTACCAACAGCCAATCCCTCATCATCAATCTGTGGATATACTATATTATATACTGTACTCTACTACACTATACACACACAGCCTGCATCCATATACAAGCTGTCAGACATCATCAAGGAGAGGATGGTGCTTTAAAAGAAAGGAGACAAAAAAACACTCCCCATTTACAGAATGACTGACACTGACTCTGGAAAAAGTTCACAATCATTTCATGAAGAATAAGGAACAACTTTACAAAGTCAGAGAGATCGAGAGTAGAAAGACAGACCTGTAACAGTACCTCTAACTGTAAAAGTGATTATTTCTACATTTTTTTCATCATTTTCAAGGACTTGCAAGGGCTGCAATCCAAAAAGAGAAAAGAAAAGAAAAGAAAAGAAAAGGTTCACTCAAGGTGAAGAAAATGGAGGAAAAGCCCCACCACAGTTTTCTGAAGACCAAAGCGATGTTTTCACTTTGCTGCTTGTATTCAACCGATCTAAGAAGATTCACTCTAATTCTAATCAATCAATCATCAATTATGGACCAGTTGTTTCAGTGCTGTACTTTTTAACCAAAAAGAAAAAGCTTCAGTTCTTGTTGTTCGGTACATAAATGTAAAAATATCTTCACCATTCTGCTCACCGTCCCAGGGTTTGCGCATGAAGTGAGCCTCCACCTCCTTTTGATCTCTCCCGAATTGGTTTTCAGCCAGCAGCGTGTAGCGCCCATTGTTGAGGTGCGTGGGGCTGTCCAGCTGCAGGCAACCGTGGTACTCTCTCTCTGTGACGTCATGGATCATGGTCATGATGTAGCGTCCCTCCGTCACTGCCTTACCATCCAGAAGCCATTGTAAAGTTGGCTCTGGGTTCCCTGAAAAGGTTAAGACAATACAATAGACTGTGATCTTCAATGATTTCTTAATCTTTAATTATCAGTTTATGTAGTCATTGATGTGATTACCATATACTGTGACACTATTTAAGATTTAGGGATAGTATTTCATGCTGGGACCTCGCCTTATCACAAAAAATAAACAGCCATGTATGTGGTTGTCTCTCTTACCTGACACACTGAAGGGGATGCACCAGTGGTGGTCTGGGATTGCATCGCTCAGTTTAGTGATTTTGGGAGGAACTAAGTGTCACAGAGAGAATAGAGAGTTAAACAGTGCAAGATGGGAACAGAAAAGACAGAACAGAAAGATAAGGCAAAAGAACAAGTCAAAGGTCAATTTAGCAAAGCATGCAAAAACACTGATTTCTTCAGTTTTTAAGTCTCTGTTTTAAAGTCTGTACCAGCCCGACGAACACTTTGACACAATAATCTAGCGTGAATTAGGCGCTGCTTGCCAGAGGGCAAACGTACAAAGTATATCCAGCAGCAGTGAGGACTCTTTCTCTCCAACAATGTTCTCCGCCGTGCAGCTGATTTTGCTGTTGTGGTCCAACGACGACAGGTTGGACAGTCGCAGCACTGACATCTGGCCTGACGTCTCGATCTGAATGAAAACATAACATGACAAAACATCCATAAATGAGCACGAAGACTGATCGTGTCGATGGGATTTACTTACTGACATTAAATAGCACCCAAACCATAAACTGAAATGATAGTATACTTTAAAATGTTGTATATATCTTATACGGATCATTTACTCATTCTTTTTAATGCCTTTACAGTTTATATGTGTACTGATGACATATAGCTGAGCTCAGATACCAAAAGTCTTTAGGATCGAAGGTCAGTGAAGCATTTAGGACTGATAATTATTTTCATTGTCGATTTATTGTTTTTTAACAGTGCAATATGGCCAGTGTGTAAGAGCCCAAGGATATTCAACCTAAAGATATTCAGTTTACAATCATATATGACAAATAAAAGCCCCAAATCCTCACATTATTTTATCAATTTTCCCAAGTAATGTTTCCGTGTGTGACCTAACCTCATAGTTGGAGACCAGTGCCATGTTCCATATCAGCTCAGGTGACGGCACGCCAGAGGTCGTACAGGACAGGTCCACTCTCTCCCCCTCCATTAATGTCACTTTGGATGGGCTCAATGTTGCCATGGGAACCTCTACATACAACCAGCGAGTGGGAAGGAGGAGGAGAAGCAAAAGGAGGAGGGTTAAGAGGTGAAGAGAGGAGGAGAGGAGGGTAGGAGAGAGCAAAAGGAAGGAAGCAAACTTAGGATTCGTGGCCAACTCTTGTCTTTTCAGTTGAAACACAAGGCACGTAACAACCTCGAGAATACGAGTGGAAGAGCAGGCAAACACACACCCACTACCACCGAGTGAAAAGAAAGACACACAAAGAAAGACCTCGAATTCAATCTCCCTCTTCCTCCCCTCTCTCCCTCTCTCCCTCTCTCTCTCTCTCTCTCTTTCATTTAAGCACACTCACCCCAATCAAACAGTCAGACAAAGAGACAGAGTTCAAACACAGTGATGGTTACACTGATTACTAGTGCATGTCTTCAGCAGCCCAAGTACTAAATTGATTGGACACAGTCTGAAGCCTCTGTCAAAGCAAAGACACTGGTGACTCTGTGTGTGTGTCTGCATGTGTGTGTGTACAGTGCTGACCAGGAGGTGACCTGAGTATGACCAATCAGACTCAATCAGAGTCTTGCCACCCTTGTCCCTTGTACAATAACATCCCTGGTGAGGAAAGAAGAGAAGAGAAGGAGTGAAAAAGGAGAGAAGACGAGAATAGGAGAACAGAGAAAAGATAAGAAAGAGAAGAAGACGAGAACCTAAAGAGAAGAAAAGAAGACGAGGAGAGCAAAATAAGAGAAGAAGGTGAGAACAAAGAAGGTGGAAGACCAGAGAAGAGAGGAAGAAGACGAGAACAAAAAAGAAGAGAGGAAAAGAAATGGGTGTCGACAGCTACTGCAGATAAAACTGGACAGATTTCTTATCGAACCCTCTCCTCTCCCCCCTCTCTTCCACCTCTTCTGTCCGTCGGCAGAATGCTTATCACCAGGGCAACCCACTTATCACTACGGCAACCCACTCAATCACAGTGAGACACACACACACACACACACACACACACACAAAGAAAAAACATTTCAGTGGTGGCAGTCCAGCTGCCATATCAGAACCACATATCTTAACAGGCTCTCAGTAAATCAGCTTTCTACTGCCACTACAGCCATCTGCAGGTCACATTACACACACACACACACACACACACACACACACACACACACACACACACACACACAAGGCTACACCCCACAGAGCCTCGACATCTGAATACAACTTCTGGAAACCTCTTTGGGTTTTGATGTGAGTGCCGTTGTCATGACCTGTCAGTACATGGGAAATTATTTCCATGTTCAATTATTTACAAGTGCAGCTTTGGTAGTCTAACGATCCATGACATTCTGTGTGATTGTAATCCTTTAGCTGCTCGGGTGTGTTCAGAATCAACAAGTAGGATTGAGGAGGAATTTACCTTAATTAGCATGGTACACCAGCCCGCGTCTGTGACAACACATGAGTCATTACGTGGAAAGATTTCACTATTATGTGCTTCAGCGCTTGGACTGCTACATGCCCGCTGCAGCCAGTTGTTAACATATGGAAAATACTGGCAGTCAAGTGACAGTAAGCCAACACCAAGCTAGTGTCCTCACAACATCCACAACAAATGAAAGGAATTCATTTAGGTTTTAACAAAACAATCCCAACTGGAGCTCCACTTAGCATTCAGCCATGATCACACAGTCTTCACCGCTGGATGGAATCTGCTCAGCTGCTATGGGATTGTTTTGCAAGTTAACTACGTCCAAAGTCAAGGATGAAGTTCCGTCCTTAACTTTGAGCCAATGTAGACAATAAGTTCTCAAAGTGCTCAAAGTGGAGTAAATCATAACATATACTGAGCTCACATGTCAACAGATCTGTCTATGATATTATTGGATGATCTGAAGAATCTTGAACCCTGACTTGATTGTTTTCTCAAGATCAAGTTTATTCTCTGTATTTCTTTTTTTTAACTGCACATTCATTAACCCTCATGTGTCACTATGGACATTTTTGTCCATTTGAGTAAATTTGTCCTTTTTTTTAGACCTTTTGGCCTTTTCAAGCTTTATTTGATAGAGACAGCTGAAGAGTGACAGGAATGCAGGGAGAGAGAGCCGGGGAATGACATGTGGGAAAGAGCCACAGGTCGGATTCGAACCCTGGGCTTCCGCAGCAAGGACTGAGCCTTTGTACATGGGGCGGCTGCTCTACCAACTGAAACGCTAACGCCGCCCCATCTGGCCGTCATTTTGACTGTCTTAGTGAATATGGCACAATTTTTGTACAAAACTTCTCTTGACAAATTATGGAATTCAAATTTTAATTTGTCTAATAGACCAATAATGATGCATGTGGGTTACCGGATACAGATGGATGACAAATTACAGGAAAATCCAATATAAAGTGTCTTAATCAGTGATGCCATTATTCCATAAGATGCCTTGTTTGGTGGTTTGGTGATGGTGGTGCAGAACACTGTCTTACAAACTGTTTCAAAATCAGAAAAACAGATGTTCAGTTAGGCTGAAATCAAGTGACTGTGAGGACTATGGCATATGATTCACACCGCTTTCATGCTCATTAAACTATTATGTGACTCATCATGGCCAGTAAGGAAGCATTTATTAATGTTTCTCCACTCATTTATTCAACTTTTTCCTTTAATTTGTCACTTACAGTAACATGGATTACAGCGTCACTCCAGATTTGTACCGACAGGTCAAAACAGGCTTTTCTTCAGCTTCCATGTGGCGCTGCACTTCACGCTAAAGTAAGACGGAGGTGTTTTAATTGGGAAGCAACTCATCTCATATCTCACTCACATTTCCATTCATTCGAGTCAAAGTTAGCCCATCTGCCTCGTAGTTTTTTTGAGAGGCATAAAGTGTCTTCAACTGAAGGAGGGTTATTCATAAGCTTCACGTTTATGTGTTTTACTTTAACTTTCATTGCCAGGATGAATAATGACGCACTTGCACCAGGAAAATATGAGATGTTTTTCTTGTTCTTTTGGGTTCGACTGCATATAAATTATGTCCTAAAACTGGATCCAAGGCATAATTAGATCCTAATGCTTATTTTGAATTTCCTAAAAAAGCATTTTCTGTTGTTGTTTTTTCACTATTACTACTATTACTACTTGTGGTGCATTTCTCATTGTTTCTCTTACTTTTTATTAACAGATGTTAATCCCACAGGAGGACCTTATCTTCTGTAAACAATCATTTTTATAAGTAGAGAAAATTGCAACCATGAAAACCTGACCTTGAAGAATAAATGTGTGCAGAACACATTGGCAATCCTTGACACCCTTTGACTCATTGAATCCAGATTGCCTTCATTTACCAGGAGCATGTTGTATGAATGTGCTGTGAAGCACAGCATCAGGGATATGCCCCTGGTGACGTGGAGCTGAATAGCTGCTTGCTCGTATTTAAAAGGAAAACATCCACTGCTCTCTGGATTGAAACCTCGGCACAATACGCCACAGCATACTTCAGCGTCATTGTTGGAGGTGCCATTGTTGTCAGCTCTTGTTATAGGCCACAATGGGCACGTCCACACTGGTGTTTAGAGAAGTGTTCACATTTTTTATGTAAGGCTCCAGCCTTTCCGCCGCAGAGATGTGGTGATTTCAGATGAATGGCAGAAGCAGGAGAGAGAGAGAGAGAGAGAGAGCGAAATATTTGACAAAATACACAACAGGGAGAGAAGGAAATGTGCTGGAAAGTGACACAACACAAAATCCGTCCCTGAGTTTGCCTTTATATTTTTTTTGTTGTTCATGCACAGTGAAGACTGTCAATGCATTCACAAAATGATCTGTGCTCAAAGAATTCAGAGAAATGGGAGCAGAGAATGGGAGGCAGGACTGTCTGAGCGGCTTCAAAACCCAGAATCTGTTATAGATTATTGATTTTCCACATAAAATTACTGTCAGTCAAGTTGTCAGCTGGCCTGCTCCGACTATGACATCAGATAATTTGTACTCAAATCCATCAATACCTGTCTTGTCTTGTCTGTATCTGTCACTCTTGTTTTCTTCAGGAGTGTGACATTTCAGTTATTGTGCTAAGTAGTTTAATATTTAAGTCACTACTTAACATTTCAACACATTTATCCTGTTTCCTCTTGGTTTTAGAGGTAATTTCCTGTATTTAATAAGCTATTTCGCTGTTTTATCGGCTTGCAAGACAACAACGTCGATACTTGAGGATTTTGCATGGTTATGTTCATTTATAACGTGTTTTTAAATTCTCACTTTCTACAATTCAAGCACAAGGCAACCAACAATAAATTAAACATCATAAATGATTGATATAAAGGTGATATCCTGCATGAAAGTCAGACACGCCCATTCACCACCTCCAAACCTTTACTCTCCTTCTTTCTGCATAAAGCACCTCCTGCATTTTCACTGGACATAAATCATGAGGTGTAGGTCGTCTAGCATGGACATAATTCCTGGAGATACTGAGCTGGTTCAGCTATGCATCATTCTTGTCATATGAAGGGCCACCATATCAAAGCTGCACAGTATTCTATCTTTACACAACTTTCCCCTCCTCATTTCAAATTCTTCATTCTTTCCCATAAAGATGATTTACTGGATTGTTTTGAGCAGCTCTTGAAGAATTCTGTTAGAAAAACCTTGCTGCTAAAATGACAGCAGCGTGGCCTAAAAAGGAATGCCGAAGGGCCAAAAACAAAGATGGGACAGCACTAAATGTTGCGTACATTACCTTTTAAAAGACTTAACAACCTCGTAAAACATCAGGGCTGCAAGACATGAATACCATCCTAATCTGTTTCTGTCAATCTAACCTCTGTGTTCATCTGAAGTTTAGTATTACAGCTTTTGTGTCTTCTTGTTTCATCCCTTTTTATCTGTATATGAGTGGACTCCCTGTCTGACTATAAGAAATTCACACATGTAAATAGCATCTACTGCCCACAGACACAGGAGCCATCTGGCCTTTCTGGTCAGTCTGTACTGCTGTTTACTGTCTATGAGTCTTTGCCTATGTGCTGCCTCTATGTTTCACATTTGCAACTGGAAGAGTGTAGTTTGACAGACAGACAGGTACAACAAAGGTTATAGAGTAGGAAAGATGAGAGCAGAGGGAAAATAGCTGAACAATAATCAAAGCAGGAAAGGGGATGACAAAGGAAATCAAACTTGATAGACAGTCATTCCAGCCAAACAAATGGACAGACTGAGAAGGAGACAGATGAAGACAGAGTGCACCAGTGCTGTGATGTGACCGGCAGAGGTCTGGTAATCCATCTGCTGTCATATCCGAACCACATGGGGAAAAAGGCACCTTTTCTCGGGACAGATGGTTTTAATTATTAACATTTATATATACATTCAGATCATTCAGCAGGTTTTATGCAGAAATTATAGTTGTAATGAGTGTGAAGGCAGGAAAAGCTTAAATTTCTTGATCTGCATATTAACTAGGGTGGTCCTAAAGTAATCTTACAACTTAAGGAAGAGTTGTAAAAGGGGATTAAACAAGAGGGGAGACTTTATGGGTTTTATGGGGCTTTTTAAGTGTTTTAATTATCCCATTTACAAACAACTGAGAGGGAGTGTTTTAATTCCTGCAGCTGTTTCACCCGCAACATTTTTGCTGAGTGACACAGTTGACTTATATTCATTTTGCAAGTATGGAACTGAAGTCATTTTTAGTAAAGTTTTGTATAGGTCAGCAGTGAGAACAGCCTGCCAGCCTTTTCCATTGGAGCTGCAGCAGTAAACAGTCCACAGTGAGAAACAGAGGGAGACATATGCGGGTGGCCTAAGTGATCAGCGTCAGCCTGAGGGCATCGTTGGGCACTTCCTCTGCTTTGTGCTTTCCTCATGTGTCACTCAGAAATGTTCAGACAGACAGTAGGACAGACAGTCATGCATGCATGCGTGCGAGCAGACAGACAGCTGGAAAATAAGTAATAAAGAGGACGAAAGACGGCCTGAGAGAGGGGGAGAGGCAAAAGATAGGGAGGAAGAACGAAAGAGTAAGCAAAAGGCCAGCAGTTCGGCCAGACTGAGAGGTCTTTTGGTGTATCACTGTTAGCCCTGGGGCATTATTTGGCACCCCTGCCCCACCATGTCCTCCTCCTCATATGTCACTCTGCCAGGGGGTCCCCTGCCCATCTCTCCAGGGGCCCTGCTGAAACTGTGCTAATGCCAAAAATAACCTTAATGGAAAGGAGGCAGAGGGGACGGATCAATAAGAGTTATCAGTGACATTGTTAGCTTCCTGCAAGCTAACTTATTGTTTGCATCTTCTGCGTCCCGACTGCCCTGAGCTATTTTTGACCAGATCATTTTCTCTGTCAACAACAGAGAAGGCAAAACACTTTAAGATTCATGTTATGGCTTATTATGGACAAAAATTTGATTACATTTCAATTGAGACCTATAAAGCTTTTCTGACTGCTATTATTGTGTGTTTTATAAATTCATATCAGACGTGAAGATTCTTTTATGTTTTCACTTTACAATAACAAATTGGATCTGACTGGACGTATTGCCCCAAAGGCTAGAACAATCTGAGTTTCATTTGTTTACTTCAGTCAGGCTCAAGCTCAAAATTATTACTGAACATCAGCCAGATGTACGCTTATAAAAAACTACAAATTCAGGCTGAGCTTGGACAGAGTTTTCTTTAGAGAATCAGAGCAGGTCAGGCTCAGACTTTCAGAGATGGGTCAAACTGTAATCTGACCCTGTTTATGACAAGAAGAAGAGTCTAAAATAGAGAGACTCATGAAAAACTGGGGGCAGAAGGGAAGAATAAAGTGTTCAAGCTTGATAAACACTCCCACAAACAAGTACATAAAAGGTTTGTGGTCTGTGACAAGCTTGCTTGTTAACTTGACAGTATACTGGTGTTGTAAATAATTGTATGCACTGTTGCATGTGTTTCAAAGTATTATTCCTCATGGGAATACTATGTATTGTTTCTTTGCAACTTAAACAACATTTTTCTCATGAATTTTTCACAATCAAATCTCTGGAAAATGTCTTTTACTGCTCATAAAAATGAGATTACTGCTGTTGCAGTTAGGTATTTTGGTGCAGCTTTCCATAAATCCAGAAAGAATTGTTTCCTTGACGACCGAAACATGATGATTCAGAGAAAAAGGAAATGAAATCGGATGCTTGACAGCAGGTCACCGGTGCTATAGGACGTAATGCAGATGGTCTTTATAACACTTCATTTTACTGTGATACATGCAGTGAATTTTCTCCACTCAGCATCTTTGAGACTCGATGTCATCTATGTGCTGGTCCCTCTTGGTATAATATATTTCCGCCTCTATAATGTAATGCAGTGAGGTTTCTACACCTACCGGCAAATTTCTTGGATGCCGGTAACCAGTCTTTAAGATGAAATAACCTCTCACACACAGCGCACACACAAACGCCACTCTGTACGTCACATATTTCCCTCTCCTTCATCTGGCAGCTAATCTTTGCATCATATGAGAAAAATCCCTACAGCACAGAGATAACACAGCCTCTTTAGTGACGGTGACCTTTTAGCAACACCCAGCAGAAACCAAACTACATATTTAAGCCCTCTGTAAAAGCGGGACTCTGAGTTTGCATGCATGCGTTCATTTGGTCATTTGTTTGCTTGCTCATGTGTTAGACGTTGTAGCTTTTTGCACAGTGTCTTGGGAAATTGCAGTATACAGGCTAAGCAGAGCTCTCTGTAAGTGAAATACAGTGTGTGCAGCAACCTCACTGTAGCCTGTACAAGTTCACATACCAGTGGGTATATATTACTGATTACTGCAGTGGCCGTGGTTAATGCATGAATTTTATTTTTTGTAGTTATTCTCATAGGTTTTAACAACAAACTTCTCTTTCTCCAGTTCTTCATCCCCCACACCTCCCCTGAGAACTGATACTTAGCACATTTGCTATTGGAATAACAAATCTTATGTTATTTATATGTCCTACACACACACAACCATGAACTTACATAAAAACAGATGTGTCGAGAGAACAAGCATTCAAAGCAAAGATTTGGGAAAATCTTTGAACAGGAATTACTGTTCTCCTCCAGGTGCTTCAACGCTTTTCACCCAGCGACAACTTATGTCTTTTCCAGCTCCTTGCTCTGTGTGTGTGTGTGTGTGTGTGTTTGTGTCCTCACCACAGTTTGGTAGTTTCAGTGTGGACAGCAGCCTGCGTCCTCCTCCGTCCTCGATGCAGCGCAGCTCCTGAGTGTCTGCTTCCTCTCCTAACCACAGCTTGATCCACATGTTTTCACACGAGCAGTGCAGAGGGTTCCCTGTCAGGATACTGCAAACACCAACACGACACACACAAACACAGTCAAGAACTGTTGAGTAGTAGGGCGAGAAAGCAACTGAATTTTTGGAAAAATTAACAGCTGAACTATGTGGCAACTTTCCACAGCACAGTGTCAAAGAGTCTGTTGGAAATACACTGTTTTGTTTTCATGTAGAGTTATAGGATTTGGATTGATAAAACTCTGTCTGACTGTCAAATATGAGGCTGCTGCCAGCAGCTGCTTAGCTTAGCTGAGCACAGACTAGAAACAGGGAGAGTCAGCTA
Organism: Argyrosomus regius; assembly: GCA_946959425.1. Lineage (NCBI taxonomy): Eukaryota > Metazoa > Chordata > Actinopteri > Sciaenidae > Argyrosomus > Argyrosomus regius. The sequence goes on from OX336890.1 coordinate 11,006,976, forward strand.
GCATGGCTCCCTCCAAAGGAAACAAAATCCACCTAGAAGCACATCTACAGCTTAACACAGAGATAGCCAGGATAGCTGTTTCTCCATGTCTCCCCATAATCTATTGAACTATCCCAATAATTTCAGCAGTGTGACTGCTTTATTATAGTAATATGAGACTGAGTAAAGGGTATGTTTGTGGGGCATTTATTGACAGGTGCCATAGCCAATCATACTCGTCTCCTAAATCAAAATTAAAGATTTTTAAAAAGCTGCACATGGCAGAAAAAGTAACTCTAAGCTTCAAAACATCACAACAGAAATCTATAGGTAACACTGAAAAATGCTATATGTGTATGTTTATATACAGACTGTGACAATAACTGGGAGGTGGGCCAGGATAGGACAGACAGACACAGAGATGGACAGGCTGATAGAGAAGGCTGTGCTGAACTCACAGATACGAGATGTTGAGGTGTCTGAATATCCTCCAGGACAGTGATGACAGGTTGTTATCTTTCAGATTCCTGGAAATTAAGTTGAACATCAGGGAATGAGATTATGATACTAACAAAATATTCGGTTGACGTTACAGCAACTGACAGCACAGTTTGACATGCACCAATAAGCCTGCATTATTATTTCTCATTAAAGGTTTTCCCCTCTAAGGACTGTGACAATTAACCTTAAGTGGTACATTTGATCAGTATAATAAGTATCCAACTTTAATTATGTTGACAAGATCCCAAAATCAATTAAATCCTGTTCAACCTGAACTGGACGTCATTTTCATCAGTCTCTCAGTTATTTCTCTCTTGATAATGTTACAAATAAATCATCTTTACTTTACGATTTCAACAATAAATAATACAATAAATGCATACAATTGAAACATAGCTATACATCAACTGAGTCAAACACATGAATAAATCTGAGTTTTTACTTACAAGTACTGTAACTTGATGTTGTTTTGAAAGGCCAGCTTCGATACATATGTTAGCCTGCTGTTGGTCACCGTTCTGACACACAAACAAATACAACAGCAACATCAACAACAGCAAAAACATGAATTCAAGCTCCTGATCAGCTCCATTTAGTCAGCGTTATATGATTTGTCAATTAATAATTGTTTATTAACTTTAACTGTTAAAGTAGGAACACTATATGACTACAGATGTGAAAGGAGGCTGTTGTTTACATTGAAGGAAACAAATGATAGCACATAAAGCTACATCGATCTGAAGATAACGCACATCCTCTGGATATATTAACTATATAGACTACATCAACTCAGCTGTGAGTTTGTACTGTGAAATTCACACACTCTCATGACTTTCTCTTAACTGATGGTACTTGTTGCCACTGTTTTAATTCATATTATCTTCTTTTATATTTCACCATTTGTTGACATGGACGAAAAGAGACTAAAAACTTGTTGCATTGGTGAGAAATTTGTCTGACATCAACGTAACAAAGTCGTTTCTCTTCATAGAGACACAAATATGTTAGACTTTATGCACAAAAGGTTCTACATTGTGGATGTTTTGGGTTTTTTTTCATCAGACAATCTGGCAGATTTAAGTTTGTACCAAACATCAACAGTCCATCATTCCTTAAAATGAATAATCATACAAAATAATGATTTCACCTCAATAATCCAGAGGGGTCTATGTAAAATGGCCCAATTAAAAGTCTTTCTAGTGAGCTGACAAGTCTGCCACAGTACAACGCCGGCGCATTTATCTTTTTTTTTATATATAAATATAACAGATGTCTCAATGCAAAGCCTCTTCAGAAAAAAGAAAAAAAAACAGGTCTAAGTGCGAGTCAGGTGCCTTCAATATTTCTTCATACTGTGCATTACTCAGCACTGACAAAACCAGGTGCAGAGAGCGTGTGAGAAGACAACATCATTATCTGATATGAAAAGTTGATTTAACAGATGTTCTGTAACTGGCTGATCACATCTGACGGGGCAGAGACTGAGCAAAGATTTTCATTTCACCTTCGAAAAAAAAACCAAGACGTTTAACGAAACAGAGTATAATTATAATGCAAAGTGTTTCTCAGACACACGGGATAGTTGTCCTTGATTGTGGCTCAAACATTCATCCAGCCTGCATTCAGAGTTTTGTTCCCTCCGGGTCAAACCACAATTAAAAGCACATACACTTGCAGTGTGTAACTGGCTTTGTACTAATCTGTCTAGCAAAAAGGGATGCTGGCTGGAAAATTAGGTAGTGTCTGCTTAACAGAATATTATACTGTGCAGGAGAGCGATGCTTCGTAGAAATCTGTTTTAGATTAGGAAGAAAAATTAGACACAGATGCATAGAAAGACACCCAGGGACACTGCCATAAACACAGCAGGATGTTAAAACAAGAGACGTAGACACTACATTGCCTTAAGGAAAGAACATTTATCAAGAAAGGCAAAGTAAATCAATATTTCTCATATAGTGGACTATAACAAGCCAAATAATTATATATATATATAAGTATAGAGTGTAATGAAATTGTTCTTGCTTCTGTCTTACTATCTATGTTTGGCCCTAAGATGAAACATTTTAACACAATAGATGATGTGGTCATCAAAACAGTCACAGACTATAAAGATATATGACATGAACACAGACGGTAGCTCTGAATATGTACCCTAGTCCAGATTGTTTGTCTTTGTAATACAAGCCATTAAAGACTTACAGGTTCCTGAGATTCTTGTAGTAGTGCAGGTCTTTGTCGTTGATGGAGGAGAAGCTGCTCTGGTTGGCGATGTAACTGTCAGGAGATACAAGTGTGTGTGTCAGAAGGCTCATTTGTTAACGGAGGGATGCATAAACAGAAGCATTTTGACAAGACAAAGGAACATAATAAGCCCATATAATTAGAGTTCAGAATTAAAAAATGAAGTCCTGAAGCACGACAGCTGATAAATGGCACACATGGGGGGGGGGAAGCTGGTGGGTTTGTAAAAGCAGAGAAACAGTCATAGATCACTCTCGTCTTATCCTCAGCTTCACTTGAGCAAGGCACTTGACTCGTGGAAGGGCCAACAGGAGATGATTGTGAGCTCTGAAAAACATGCATGCATGTATTTTTTTTCAAATATCACAGCTTTGGGATCAGACGTCTCAGAACATTGAGCTCCACGTGGACCATCCAGAGTGAACTGACTACAATCTCACATATCTCACAGCACAGCTCTTTGTCCTCAGTATCACTGTTGCTCGTATTGTTTGGATAAATCACAAGGTCATTAAATAATGTTTTTCATGTATCAGGCGCACAGCGTCCGACTGGGAAATCAAACATCACTAATTAGATTCATTGATTTCCAAGACCATTACATGACTTTCTAGTGAATGGCCTTCGGTCTACGATTATTTTTTCTTGCTAATCATTTCAAATGCAACATGATACATTGTATTTTACGCCTCTCATCTCTGAAATTACAGCAAAATAATGACATTTTAGTCAATCCAAGTGAAAAGAATGAGTGAGGATTGAAAGGAAAGAACCAAACCCTCTATGGCTCTCTACCACACGTCCCCGGTTCAAGTCTGACAGGGGACTTTTGTTGTACATCACCTCACCTCTCTCTCCACTCACTAACCCTAACCCTAACCCGATAAATGAAAGCAGTATCTTTAACACACTGTTTTGCTACTGTTACTAAAGAGTGGAATCTCCTGACACACAATGAAATGTTTTTTAGGGTGACAGTCTACCATAAATCACCAATTACACCTTCAACGTGCAGCAGATAAATATCTGTAAATCAACTATGAAGTCAAAAGCAGACAGTGCTTAATAATAATGCCATCGCCAAACAGTAAGAGCATGTAGCCTTCACTGCAGGGAGGGAGTTAAGCTTACTACACCCACATGTGTCCATCAGATTAAACCTACTATGATTGCCTCTGGGCCATATTGATATAGATATTTTCTTTTGGATTTTTGTGAGTGTTGCTCTTGTGTTAATATTTCCTAAAGAGCCAACACCTGGAAAAAATACATCAACATTCTGAGAAACTAAATATGACTGTTTGACTTTTATACTAAACACATTCATATATAAGGCAAAAATGACACGTGAAGTGTGTTTGAGGACTACACACTGACATTGAGAGCCCATTATGTTCTGTTAAATTGTTTTGTTCCGTGCAGATGTCATAAAATAAGGACGTTTAACCAATTAACACAGACTGGGGACACGCTAACCTAATGTATCTCCCAGGTTTTTTTTTTTGGCAAGGTCGTTTGGAATTAGATGTCGCACGGTCATCAGCAATTTGTCTGTTTACATTAGCCAAGCACTGAGTGAATGCATTTCACCAGATTGCTGGCTCATTTAAACGGCGTCCAAGGCTTCTCCAAGTTCATCTCTGACAAGTCATTATCAACAAGGCCATTTATCTTTGCCAAGAAAGATATTGCAGCAATTAAACATTTTAATCTCCTGTTTAATTGCTCTGCGATATAAATGCTCAAACATAGCTACATTTATTTCAAGGCTAAATGACGTTTTATGAAATGGCAGTGAAAATAGGGGGTGTACAGTACATTTCTAATGCACGCTGAGATTTTATGTCATGTTGAATTATCACCCAGTAGGTCCAAAAAGGAGGGTCCAGCCTTCAAACGCATGCAAAATGTTGATTCTGACTAGAAAAATGTCCCCTTTTTCGTCTTGAGGATCGATTTTTCTGCGCTTCTGTGGTTCATTTAAACACACTAAGCCATCTCGGGAAGTGTCTGTGCTGATATTTGGACAGTGGTGTCTGGTGTGCGTGTCTCTGTCCACACACACACACACACACATAGGGGTAGGCACACGCACTCTCCCGCACACAGACTGGGCTTTGTCTGATTGTTAGAATTAAAGTCTATCAGTCTCAACTGCGTTCATTTTTAAATGGATTGTTTCCACGCCGGTGTTGTAAGACTGATGTGCCCCATGGTGGCAATAAGTCTGTTATGCAATGTAGGTTACACATGATGCGTGTCTGAGCCGAACCCGTGCCGAATAAATGGACAGGGCTTCATTTTTTACGCGAACTACTGTGAAATTCACGCGTAAAAATAAGATTTATTACAAATCTGGACCGGTTCTGGCTCTTTCCTGACCGGCCATGTCTGTCAGCTCCAGTCACAACTGAGGGATAAAAGATGTGTTGGGAAATGCAGCCACACTTGGGGGGGAAACGCGGGATAAATATGAAGATTTAAGGAGCACTCATGAATCCGGCATCTCCCTTCTGTAAATCTGATGCTTATGAGAGACACTCACATGTCGGTGATGTTCTCCATCTCCGCCTCGCTCTGCAGGACAGGGAAAGTATTGATACCCCGCTCCGGATCCACGCAGGAGATCCTGGTGCTGCTACAGGAGCAGGATGATGGGCATGCCTCCGCGGACAACCACGGATCACCCGAACCAACCGCCACTCCGACTAACACAACCCACCACCACCACCAGCACCGCCACGACCCAGACCCTCTCCCCGGCGAGGAGAGAGCACCGCTCCCGGGTCTCAAGGCGCTCATCTCGGGTGCCAACTTCAGCTATAAGGCTCGCTGAACAGCCCCACGGCCCGGCCCAGGTTGGCTGGGATCAGCCCCGGTTCAGCCAATCAAGGTACGGAGAAATAAAGTAAAATCCGATGCTGAGGTGGATGCAGGCGGCGCGGCTAGAAAACCATCGGTGGTGACAACAAGACAGACAGCGAGGAGGGGAAAAAAGAAAACAGGAGAAATGTGTGTCCTCCCTTTCCTGTGTGCTTCCTCCAGAATCCCCCGTCAGTCAGCCAGTCAGTCAAAATCACACTGCCACACTGACGGGTGTGTGCCAAGGAGGATCTCTCTCTCTCTCTCTCTCTCTCTCTCTCTCCCACTCAGCTGACAGGCACCGACCGGGTCTCCTCGACACAATGTACTCTGTGTGTTGTGGATGATTCTCGACAGAGAGACGGGGGTGGTGGTGGTGGTGGTGGTGGTGGTGGTTGATGGGAGATCCGTTCCGTGGTTTCTGTGCGCAGAGGTGGAGGCTGCGTTGAGGAGAGAGAGAGAGGATGAGGACCGGTATCATCAGCATCAAAGCAGATCATGTATAACGTGATACCTCAATGATCCCCCCCCTCAGGGGAAATATTCCGTGCTCTGCTTGCAGGAAGGGTCAGGTGCAGAGCAGAAGTGGGTTCTTGCTCAAGGGCACCTCAGTTGCAACCCCATCTGTTTTAATTTTTGGTCATCAGGGGTTAAAGTTCCTCTCAGAGCGCACGGTCTGTGACAGGTTTTACCGGCCTTGCCTTGAGTTGGGCTTGTGAGCGTCCTTGTCTGACAGCTAGAGATAGAGAGAGAGAGTCTGGAGAGGTGGGGAGGCTCCTGAGCTGAAGAGGTTATTTAATTTATCTGCTAGCTGCCTTCAGATTATGTGCGTAAATGAGATATAAGGGGCTATCAATTTACAGGCTCTAATTGCCATAATCATTCTCATCATCATCACCGTCGTCGTTATTATAATCATCATTATCATCTGGTTGTTATGCTGGGTGTTTCACAAGTAGACCTGTATACAGTTAATCAATGCAAAGCAAAGATGTCTGGAGGCCTTATTTTGAGTCTAGGTAGATATTCAAGTACAGCATTGGGAATAACTTGGGAATAGAAGCAATACAAATTAAACAACATGTTATAACATATCAATTATCACATAAGCCTTTTTTAATGCCAAACAACCACTGGAAGGCATCACATGAGAGAGAGAGAGAGTGAGCGAACAAGAGAGAAAGAGGGAGCAATCACCAATCATCAAGTCTTTAGTTGGCACGTACTGGACCAAGCGTCACCTTATTAAATCATTAGACCATATTTCATAATCATATGGGGCTCCCAGCCAAACCAGACCTAAATCAATAATCTGTCATCTTAGAGTGGAGGCTATACGGCTGCATGCCAGTCACTCTGCAGCAATAGATCTCCCAACGCTGGATGTATTTCTAACACAAGGGTTGATCTGTCTTTTACGCTGTGTAGCCAAAGAGGAATATTTCACCTTGTATGTGAGAGACAGAATGACAGCACATCTGCCTGTGAGCAGCAACAACACAACACAACTGTGAGGAGTCCTCTTCTCTCCTCTTCCTCCCTCTCTCCAATGTCCTGTCCCCATGTGCAGCTCTAATATGACGTTTGTGCTGACGCACAGGCAGTGCTGCTGAATAGAGGAGTGTAATTATGGAGCCCTGTCTGTGTCTGAACCAATCTGGTGGATGCCTGCCTCAGAAACCGAGGCGTACGCGTTTATGCACAGAACACAGAGTGGTTGTACCAATTAATATATTGTCTCACAAACACAATATTCCAATTACTCTCTGTTCCTTTTGAAATTTCACAGAGGTTCTAACCCGTGTTAAAGGTCTTTGACATTTTAAACATGTAATCGCTCCCTTGAATGCAGCATGTTTGATGTTTTAATTGCAAAACACAATTCACCCCTTTCCAAATATAATTTAGGATGTTGCTACTGATAAGCTTTAAAAATGTGCCACTACTGAAACAGTGAACAAAGTCTTTTGGGTTTATATTTTTCTCTGACATAGCAGCCAAATATCCTTGTTTATTGACGCAATGTATATCTGGATGCTTTCCTGATGTTGATCCAATGACACTGAATTATATATAAAACTTTGTTTGAGATCGTCTACAGCCTACAGTCAATTTTGCCATTTGTAATTATAAATAACTTGAATGTTTAATAGATTATTACTTATTTTATAATTAATAATATTATTATATAAGTATTTGTACATATATTTTGTTGATTGATCAATCTTTTTTCTCCATTACGACATCACTGTTCTGTCACAGTCACTTGTTACTGCATAAAATTCACCTGTTATCGCTTCACAATCACCTCCTGTTGCATCACAGTCACCTGTTGTTGCATCACAATTACGTATTATAGTATCACAGTCACCACATCATGTGTTTATTAATGGCAATACCTTCAGGTTCACACAAGAAGAAATAGCCCCTTTTCAAGCTCAAACATTTATCAAATACTTTTATGATTTATTCATGTGGGCCCCTGCAGATACATAAGGAGGCTTATATCCTGCTTTACCCCAAAGCCATGAATGACAGAGAGATCAGGTCATGACTGGGACACTGGAGACACTAAGCATGCAGAAAACATTACAATAGCTAATCCTGTGTGCAGTGTTTTTCTTTCTTTATTAACTGTGAGGGGTTTTGGCACAGTGCACATCCGTGGATAAACAAACCTCAGTCGGACAGAATTTTCCCATCACTGTCCTTGCTTTTTTGAGTTTTTGACTTCAGTTTGATTAATGGATTTAGCATGTGGATTCACTACATTAAAGTGTTAGGAGATAGTGGTCTTTAGTGAGTCCATGTGTCCTTAGTGAAAAGAAGAAGTGTTTGATTTTTTTTTTTTTTTTTTTTTGACACTGCATTTTGAACTCTTACCTCACTCCCATGAGAAAACGGGTTTGGAAATCCTACAGAACAAATAGAAGACAGATGATTGTTCTTTTGTATTTGAAGGGGAGTAATGTCTGAAATTATTACTCATTTTCTTAGGATTAGCATTTTAGGCTTTTATACACAAGCAAGACAAATGACAGTAATCTTTGTGGAGTGTTTCTCATATGGCAGTTTTGTACTGTAATAGGAGGCAATAATTTCTCATAGTCGTGTTTACTATATGGTTGTGAGCAAAGCACAGAATAGCCTTGAATGAGAGCTCCCAGTGTGTCTCTTAGTCTATATAAATATTGTGATGTGGACTCACATGAACCTGTTCTAACCTACCAGCCGCGTGTATTATGGTCCTGAGAAATTATACACTAGTGCTCTCTAGTGGCTGCTGGGATACTTAAGAAACATACTGTGGTGTGATGCACAAGCTACATTCATACAGGACCAAGGTAACAGAGAAAGGAACGATTTCCAGGGAAGAGGGAGTGATTACTAATGTCTACTACTGGAAACACTGAGATATTATACAGACTCTTTCAGCGGAGGACAGGAAGAAATACATGAATAGAAAAGAGAGGTCATGTCATTCTGAACCAGCATGACATGACCTCAGTTTGCGCCAAAAAAAAATTCTGTTTGCATCAGAACATCCCCTGTATGGCTCAGTTATATGCATCAACTCTTGTGTGTGTGTGTGTGTGTGTGTGTGTGTGTGTGTGTGTGTGTGTGTCCCTTAATGACCTATGACCATTTGCAAGTTAACCTGATAACAGCTAGACAAGATAGTAGTACAGAGACTGTATTCTTTAGTGTGTGTTTGCATGTGGATGAGTGTGTGTATGAGCAGAAAGAAAGAAAGAAAGAACGAACGTTAATAACGTTGTCACACATTTGAAGAAGATTATCCAAAGTATCCTGCAAACTAATGAAGAACACCAGGGAGGAAAAGAGATACAGGAAGAGAGAGAGGGAGTCACAGGTGTAGTGAGGATGGGAGGAGGAAAGGAGAGGACAGGTGTGCTTATAACCTAGTTAAATTACCCAGTTAAGCCAGTGTGATTACATATTACATATGTGAGCAGCAAGACAGGGGAGCTTGATGGAATAGAGAAAAGAATAAAACATGGGTAAAGACAACGGCGCCTTTAAGTCAAAGGTAAGATAAATATTTGAATATAGCTATTACTTACTTCTGAAGCTCTTCTTGAATATAGTGCTGTTTAAAATGACTTGAAATGTTTAGTTGCAACATTCTACTTTAGGTAATTTTATGAAAAAAAAAAGTCTTTATTTCTATGTGTATGTATGTATTTCTCCATTTGTTAAAGCAGCATCTCTGCTGAATTTTACCAAATTAGATTACTAACATTACACCAAAAGATTCAAATAGTGTTTTGAATCAAACTACAACAAGGCTTTTCTTTTCTAAATATGCTTAAAAGGTATTAAAACACACACACACAGCCTAGTTTGCTTCTAGGCTCAGTGGGTTAAGTAGGATGTTATGCACTTCACAAAAGAACAGTTTCAATCTCTCCTCCAAGTCACCAATTTGTATTAAGTTCTGAGTAAATATGTGTAACTGTGCCCTGTGAAAGCCACCTTGTGCAAGTATATTCTTAATATTTTTATCCTCAAACCATGTGTGTGTGTGTGTGTGTGTGTGTGTGCATGTGTGTGACAGGAGCAGGATCAGACACACATTGATATGGACAGTGTTTCCAAAGTTGCAGATGATGCACCCGAAAAAAAGACAGACCAACAGAACAAAAGGTTGTGATTTTGTTTTTGCCAAACATAAATTTGGTTTCTTCTTTGATGTAACATTTATGTGCTTTGTTCCTATCTACCTCCTTATATTTCCCCTTTCAGCATGTTTAGCTTGCTAAAAAAGAAAATGGAGGCATTCCGGGGCTTTTTGGCAAACCACAGAGAACAAACCCGCTTGTTGATATACCTGATTCTAGCAGCAGGTAAAGTATCTTTGTTATCATCTATGTAACTCAGGACCATAAATGGGTTGCAGGTCTCAGTCTGGCCTCCACATGTGCTAACACTGTGTTTACATAATCCTGTGTGTGTATGTAAAGAGAAAATCATTTTGTAAATTTTGAGCATGATGGAGTTTCTCATTATTATTTGAGATTTTATTGGAGGCAAAATGTGTCCACTGTTCTGTACCATTGATTTCCTTCATCTGGTACTTTTGATTTTGCAGCCACATAGGATTAAATTTCCACATCTACGTATACTGAACAATCAATTTCTATCTTGCTTCAGGACTTTCAGTCTGCATGAAGGCTTGTAAAAGGCTGTTTAATTTATCTTTGCAAACTAGCTGCCATGCTCTTAGCCTTGAAGCATATTGACATTAGTGAGTGGGTGTGCGTGCTTCTGTAGCAATTTTTGGACAGCAATTAGTGGTATTACGATACTGTATTGATCCGAAGATAACAAAAGAAAATATTGCTAGCAATGACTTTCACAACTTATGTTGCTCTCAAGTTTGTCTAATAATGACCATTTAGTTATTTATAAATATTGTAAAGATATGTCTTCTTTTTAGAAAATTCAACCTTTTGTCACATTGTGAATACATGGATTATTAGGACTATAAAATGCCAACAGCATCTTTACATGCCCTACTGTTGTTGTTTTTAGGATTTGTGATGACTCAAAGTTGATTTTGCAGACAGTTGTCTCAGACCAAGGAATTAATTAGCCCTCCTACCATCTTTTAGACCTCTTCCTATTCCTCAACTACTTACCCATTTTTTTTTCTTCAATCAGATGAATACAAAATATGAAATTGCAACATCTTCAGGCAGCAAATTGTGCAGTTGTGCAGAATAGTTTAATTCCTATTTTATTCAGTGTTTGTAAGTCAGACGGCGTTCACCTTCACAGATCAAATAGTACTGAAAGGAGAGTTTTAAATGTGAAATGATCTTTTTGCCTTCAGACTTCATGGATAAAATTAAATCTTGTTGTGTTTGCTTTACATGTGCCATCATCAGGACAAAGGAGTGATGGAGAACTGACGAGTCGAATTTGTTTAGTTTTCAGCTGTGCAGTTGATCTCTGTGTTACAGCAGTAATTTTAGACATATGTAAAGTCTCATCTTTAACTGGAGGATGTAAAGCATCAAATAAATGGGGGGAAAAATAGAATTGCTTCAATCAAAGATGTGTAAAATCATGTCAGTGCCGTGGGATGTAATTCATATTAATGCTAAATTTGTTTCAGGCTCTGTTGCCATAGTGATAGCAGCATGCGTCCTGAACTTTCAGCGGGCTGTCGTGCTGCTGGTCATCTCCTTGGTAACCGTGTTCTTCCTAGCCTGGGATTGGATGATGGAATGCTATGGCGACCGGGTGTGGGAGGAGCTCTATCCTATTAGAGACCTTCTCAGCAGAAACTGGTTTTGGATGAGATGGTGAGAAATTAGCCCCAGTTCAAATCTTGTTTCAATTTTCTTTCTCTGTTGGGCATCTTCCTTATCAAAGGAAGTCATAAGCTTCACTGGTCGTTTCATCACAAAGACTTTGAAAAAATGATCAACCAAGTCATCTACAAAAAATCCTTCTTAGTAGCTGTAACTAATATATATAATGTGCAAGACAGTTTGAGGGTTTCTCTGTCTCCTGGCAACGACAACGTCCTCCGACTGAGGAAATTCATTGTTCGTGAAATCAGCATGAGTACTGAATTCAAACAGGGCTGAATAAAAGAAACACAAGCAGTTGACGGAGAAGTGTGAGAAGAACTGCAGTGCACCACAGTGCACATAAAGTAAAATTGCACTAGCTCAATGGCAAAAATTGTGTGGATATTAAATTTACATTTGGCCAAATAATAAAGATCCAAATGAATAACAATGTAGCTCCATGTCTGCCGGATGTGCACACAGGTAAATGTTTTCTAATCAGTTCACATTCAAGGTGATTATGTGACAGAATTATGCTTATAGCTTGTATCTGCTGCCTCCAAGTGGCCAAAAGATTAGTTGATGGAGATTTTTGTATGAATAAGGAAAAAGAACTTCCAACTAAACACAACTTAACTCAAAGGTTAACAAAAAAAATGACTCCAAAAGCTCTGGCTTAGAATATGAACAAGTTTTCTTTCATCCTGTAACTTCTTTACAACATGCTTGTCTTCTTCTTGTCAGATATCACATCTTTCTGCCTTCCTCCTTGTGCCTCCCTGCCATGTCTCTTTCTCTCCCTCTCTCTCTTCCTCTCTCCCTCTGTCTCCCCCTCTCTCCAGGATAATACATGTTTTACTGTTGTTGGCCGTGGTGTGTTGGTTAGCACTGGACACAGCCAAGCAAGGGACCAGACAGCTTGTGTCTTTTTGTGGTTTTCTGCTCTTCGTCTCCTTAACGTTGCTGTTCTCCAAATACCCTCTCAGGGTAAGGCATGCGCACGCACGCACACACACACACACACACACACACACACACACACACACCTACAGATACACACACTCCTACAAATGAATTACTTTATCATTGTATGTGATTTAACGTGTGTTGCAGTGGTCAGGGCAAACTTTGTTATGGGGGATCGGGCTACAGTTTATCTTCTGTCTGCTGATGCTCAGGACTACATTTGGCTTAAGTGGACTGCAGTGGCTTGGAAAACAAGTAGAGGTACATACAGATACAAACATGCAAAAAACTACAACTACTACAACAAACTTGTGTTTTTTAAAGTGAATTGTCCTGGTTTTGTTCGCTTATTTCCTTCATTTGTTTTCACTCTTTCCTTGTTTTGTGTCCTTGTTCTCTTCTTTTGTTTTATTGCTTCCTTATTTTGTTTCCTTGTTGCCTGCTTCTGTTTCGTGCGGTGGCAAATTTATTCATGACACTATTTTGCTATGTTTTTGTGTGTCTTCCTTTGAGAAATATTACAATGGTTTAACAACTTGTCCTACCTCATAGCTGTGGGCCAGCCAAAAGTTTGGGTGGTAAATTATATCCTAATTGGCTGTTATTCATATGAGTTTCTATGGGGCATTACTGTTTAATTTGCAAAGCTAATATTAGAACTTATTTCTCAGTATGGGAGGACTCTCACGACAGGCACAGAGAAGAAACTGTACAAACGTATGTTACTTTCTCTCACTATTTGTCAGACTCTGAACCACCTTGTGTCTCTGACCTTTCAGCTGAAACATTGTAACTTGGCATTCTTTGTATAATGTTTTTATAGTGGTATTCTTTCTATGAGTTGAATAAATCAACAACAAAGACAATATTAGAGAAACTTCATTTGTTCATCTCTCTTTCCCATATTTCTTTCTTTTCCTTCTTATCCACATGTTACATGAAACAGGTGCACTCAGTTGTCTCAAATATATCTGTTTCTGTTGCTAATAATTCAAAATCTCCTCCATACAGACTTTTGTGTCATTCACGGATGTTGGATCTGAGTTTGTGTTTGGTGCCAGTTACCGAGACCACTTAATCGCCTTCCAGGTACAACATACTAATATGATGCACACAGACACACACACACACACACATGAATGAGGCAACAGTAATAAGATGATTATGATGATGAACAGTGATAAGAATGAGAACAAAAATCAGTGTGACTGCATGGACGTGGTTTTGAGACATGGAGGGGATGTCTTTGGGCATGTCAATATTAAACCTTGATATGTTTCAGATCAGTGTCTGTCATGTGTGCATGTGCATTAGTGCAGTGGTTAGCACTGTTGCCTCGTAAGAAGGTCTCTGGTTAGAACCGTGGCTGCTGCCTTTCTTGACTCCAGTCACGATAAGTTATAGAAAATGGATGGATGGAAAATGTATGATGATTGACTGAACTCACCAAAATGAATCTCTGGAAAACATTGGAAACTTGTGTGACTACTGTTGGAATCACGTATATCGGAATATTAATAACAAGATTTCTCATTTTCATGAAAACATACTAAATAATAAAGGATGATGATGATGATGATGATGATTATGATGATGATGATGATGATGATTATGATGATGATAATGATGATGATGATCTTCTTTCTCCAGGTGCTGCCTATTTTGGTCTTTTTAAGCACTGTCATCTCCATCCTCTACTACATCGGCTTCATGTCCTGGCTCATTTGCAAGGTTCGGAACTGGGAGGATAAAATGCATGAACAGAGAGAAATGTTTGACGCCAAATCAATGATTTCAAACCATTTATTTTTAAAGCACTGGAAGGAATAAAATAAAAGGAATAAGGAATAAAAGATATATAATGACTTCTCAGATTACTCAGTATAAAGACACAATGAGGACCATGATTTTTTAATTTGTGTATATTATAATGTTCTCCAGTTCAGTTATTTTCCTTTATTTGTTTCCAAGATTGGATTCATAATGCAGGTTACCATGGGAACCTCTCCTCCAGAATCAATGGCTGCAGCTGGAGGCATATTCTTGGGACCGGTGAACAACATTTAAACAATAAACAACAACGACACACAAATTGATAATACAGTTACTATTATTAATACGTAAATCCATTAGTCTCAATTCAAACCAGACCTTGTGCTTATCTCTCTCTTTCAGACAGATTCCCCTCTCTTGATCCGTCCGTATATCAGCGAGCTAACTCACTCTGAGATCCATGCTGTGATGACAGGAGGTTTTGCCAGCATCTCTGGTATCATTTTAGGAGTCTTTATCTCCTATGGGGTGAGGAATCACTTCTCTGCCTTCTGGTTAAGATAAAATGTGGTGTCCTTTGGGGTGAGAGGGCAGATGCAGAGGAGGAAAGTTTATCACTGAGGTTGTCACAATTAAAATATACAAGTTTCCTCAGAGGGTTTATCAATATTCCCTCTTTTAGTAACCATTTCAGTGCCAGGTTGGTACTGTCAGTGATTTACCTGCAGAGTTCCACAGCGAAAAGACAACATCAAGCAGGAACACAAGATCCCAAAGTCATACAAATTATAACTATACTATAACTAACTAACTATAGTTTAAAATATAGCCTGAAGTTTAGTGTCACCTTCAAAATGTGAAGGATCAGGTCATACGCACATTACGTTGGTGCAAGGCTATCAGAGAACAGCATCATTGAAAAGATATAATGCAACAGTTTAATAATGACAACATTTCAGTTCTACTTTGATCTTTGTCAGGTCAGAATATTTGAAAAATGGAAAGCCCATCTATACGCATGCATCATGCATGTTGTGGAGAATTCTATTCATCAATGTCAATGTGCTTATCACGACATGATGCCGCCTAAACCCTGCAGAAACCGTCCTCTGAGGCTTCTACGTTATTTACCTATCTGCTGTGTCTATGAAGTGAGACAGCCCTATCCTCTGACCTTGGTTACCACAGTAATGATCAGAATGGCGCTTGATTTCCTGAACACGAACATACCGCTGTTCTGTATCTCAAGGAGGAGAAGTCAGTGCCCATGTGAAAATCTAAGATTTAACACCATCCCTACAGTGACTTCAAGACATACTCCATACTCCATATGTGGCATGCTGCAATAGACAATTCCCTCACAATGCACAACTAACACAAACTTAACAGACTCTTCAACTAACCTTGACCTAAAATTTAGCAGCTCTGTCAGGAAGTAAATGAAAAAATGTAATTTATGTCTGGATCTTTGTGCCTCTCTTTTGAGATTGACGCAGCACACTTGTTGACTTCATCAGTGATGTCCGCTCCAGCCTCACTGACCATCGCCAAATTGTTCTGGCCTGAAACTGAGACACCCAGTGGAACAGCCAATCATAACCTGAAAACGGCCCAAGGGTAGGAGAGGACACTTCCTGCATTTGTGGACTTTCTCACTCTGCATACCACATCACCTGTATTCGACAACATATCAAACTATTAACCAGGTGCTTCCAGATTTGTAGCGTAGCGGCAATATTTAACGAGTTGGGAGTGAGAACAGGCAGGAATAAACATTTGTAACACATGTACACACATACATAATACAAACTGTGATGAAAAGGTAAAGCCTGCGCCCTGACTGAAAACCACAAATTTACTTGAACACACAACATATCTTTTTGTAAAACTGTTCAGAAGTGTTGGGTATGAACATTTTGACCTAACAAAGACCTGTCCAGGATTCATATATTTTCTATTTGAGCCAATTTGTGATTCATTGTCAACAAAGCTGAACTTGTGATGATCTACAGAAATACAGCACCAACCACAATATGATTAGATCAGATGTCATCAACTCATCAGTATCAATATGCTGATGACACTGTGCTATTTTGATAAGATGCTGTTCAGGGTGTTTATAACCATTCAAATGTTGCCTGTGTCTCCTCAGAGAGATTACAAACATCTGGGAAGCAGCATCCCATGGTGCATCTTCTTCTGTAGGTTTAGTGGCCACCATTGTTGTCAACCTCATTGCCTTCATGGCACTGTTGGCCTTTTTTGATGCTGCTCTCTCTTGGCTTGGTGGGATGTTGGACTGTCCACAGCTCAGCTTCTCGGTGATGGACAAACACTCATACAACAACTCTCAGACATGCTCTAAATATTTTCAAAGATCAACCCATATGCACTCACTCTTCCTTTTGTTCTTTCTGTCTCCCTTTAGCTCATCTGCTCTTATGTATTCATGCCTCTCTCCTTCATGATGGGTGTTTCCTGGGAGGACAGTTTCATTGTTGCTGAGCTGATCGGCACAAGGACGTTTCTCAATGAGTTTCTGGCCTATCAGAAGTTGGTGGAGTTAATTAAGAGGCGGAAAGCAGGAGGACCACAATATGTGGGCAACGTAAAGCAGTATATTTCTGTGAGTCTCACTTATCGTATCTTGTGCTCTGACTCTTGTTTATTGTTCACATTGTCATTCTCATTTGTATTTGCTTTTACAGTTCAGGTATAAATGAGAAGCTGACTAATTGGGTCCAGTTAGAGAACATTATTTATGGCTAACAGGCAATCATTGTTGGGCCATTTGGGGGATGTTTATGTTTTAATTGACTTAGAGATCCATTAAAGGTGCCTTGTGGAGTTTTGTGGAGTACTAGTAGCTCTATGGTGCAGTGTTGTTATGATCGGATCTCATTTTGTTTGTTCTTGTGCACATGCACGAGGATGCACATATACAGACACAAAGAAACTCAGAAATGACACCGGCTAAGGCAGGAATGGAAGCTAGCAAGTAACAATGGATATAAACAACATTTAAGGTGTGGTTGTACTGTTATATGAGCATGGTCAGAATAAGGACATATGTGAGCAGTTAACATTAGACATTTTGAACTTACTTTGCCTTTCTGATTAGTGTTCACATGACTTTTAGATTTTTATACATAAAAAACAATGTTTACTGAAACTCACCAAAATCTTTTTTCACTTTTCCCCCTTCCAGGTCCACTCTGAAACCATTGCAACCTATGTTTTATGTGCATCTGCCAACTTTAGTTCTCTGGGGATGACGATTGGAGTACTGTGTGAGTGCCACCTCATGAGCTTAAATTCAGCACTTAATTAGCACAGCACTAGATACAATCTCTGCCACACAGGATGAAAACTAAACTAAAACTAAAGTAGAATTGTTTTAGGAGTTGTTTGTTGTTTTAGAGTGGGAGTAAGTGTTACATTTGTTACATTTAAGTGTGTGTGGGTGCTGAATGATGTTGCTGAATGAGAAATTAACCTGTAGCTCCATTATAGCCTGGAAAACAAAAGGAAACTCAGATATCCGACACACATAACATCAGCAAATTTCCGAAATTTTATGAAAGCACTCATAACAACTGTCAGCATATCAAGTAACACATGCCAAGTGTGAATGTGTGTGCTTTTGCAAATGCCAAAATAAGGACTGGTGTAAGACTTTGTATGCTCAACAAAAGCCTTCCTGGGTGAATAAAGATGTAAAAACAAATCGCTACCCAAAAATCAAAGAAATGTGAAACAAGGGCCCAAGATTTGCAAAAGTAACTACAATAGAAATATAATGTTGAGAAGAAGACTCCAGTGTTCTGGTTATGTGAAGCAAGAGGAAATAGTTGAACATTCATAAATTCATTCATAAACAAAAAACAGTATTAATACTTTGCAAGAAAAGACAAATGGCAAACAAAAAGCAGCAAAGTCCACAATTTTCTATGCAAACCCAGGAATAGTGACCTTTAGTTTGTTGTTTCTTCTTTTTGATATAAAACCTGATGATATATTTCATACTGAATTAAAGGATTTTGTTCAGGTTTGTTGTCTGAACATTATTGTTACCTATTGCTGTTCAAGTTTTTTTTTTTGCATTTCTTGTTCTTTAAGATACAGTTGTTGTTGTTGTTGTTTTTTTTTGCAGCGGCTGTAGCTCCGGAGAGACGGAACGACATCTCCAGCTGTGGCCTCAGAGCTCTGATAGCAGGCTGCATCTCCAGTTTCATGTCAACTTGTATTGCAGGTGACTGTGTAGTCTTTGCCTGTATCTGTCATTTCTCATTCTGATTTCACCCTGCAAAACATAAAAATACATGGATATTATAGCCAGTTTATTTACCGCTACAGTTAATTACTGCCATGAAAATCAAACTGATGCCATTCCAGCATTTAATATAATAACTAATTTAGGACTGACACCATTAAGCGACGGTCGGGTTGTGAGACAATGGGCCCTTTGGTTCAGATATGCAGTAAAAGGACTTCCCCCTGCTATTTAGGAGCAAGGAACAATGCATCTGTGTTGTGACACTCCTCTCTTCAGATATTATAATAAATACTACTACACAATACAATGCAATACAATACAATATATTATAGCACACTATGAAAGAGACACGTGTTCTATTTTCTTCAAGCAGAGCTATTCTGCTGCAACCTGCCGGTTTGTTACATCGAACCATCTGGGAAGTCAAAGTTGCAAAATGTCCTATAATGTCTATGTATTAGATCTACATTATATATCCTGTCACTCAGGTGTTTTTTATGGTTTTCCTGATGCTGTCTGGGTTTCTAGGTATGTTGTACATCCCTGAGCTTGAGTGTCCACATTTCCTGGCCACACAGTTCAGCAACATCAATGTGACCAACAGCTCACAACTGGTCACCTGCTGCACACAGCTATATGACAGGTTTGTGTGTGTGTGTGTGTGTGTGTGTGTGTACCTGTGTGTATTATTATTTTATTTTTATTATTTTTATTATTATTGTAACAAGTTGTTTATAGCTCTTCAATATCTGTGTATTTACTTAGAATCATTTCACCCTGCATATGGATGCAGCATAGATATTTTTTGATATCCATGTGAGGAAATAAATACACCAACATCACTACAGCTGAATGAGTAGATAGATGCAGTGATTCAGTGTGTGTGTGTGTGTGTGTGTGTGTATTTATTTGCAGTGTGACGGTGTATGAACCGTGGAACGTGACAATCGAAGCTGGATTCAGTCAGAGCCATCTGCAGCGCTGCTGCACACTCACTCCCCCTACACGTTTTAACTGCAGCTTGGTGCTTTGAATGACTGTAACATAATGCATTTTCAATAAAGTTGTACCACCAAACAATCAGCGAATGACCAGACATGTCAACACATGAATAAATAAATAAATGGAAAATGGAAAGGAACACAGTATAAGTCATACAGTGCATTAAAGCAAGCAGAAGTACAAAAAATAGAATGGAATGAAAAATGTATATTAAAATGAAATAGATAATCAGTCTCAAATGAAATCTTGAACTCGATAAATTGTACCAGGTCTGTCTGAGTAGTATCTGTGGTAATGTATGCACAATATACACTGTATACACTGTATGCATATGCAGGTATGTATGCACAGTGTATATATGACTTAGTATGGGAAATATATGTACAGTATCTGTCCATTTCTGACATTTCATACAGTGTCATTTATTTATTTTTTCTAAAATTCATAATAATACAAAATATAATTATAATGGATCATTGTGGAATAAAATAGGACTTTATTGATAACCAAAGGGAAGTAGACACGCCCCAGGAGTATATCAAAAATTTAAATGATCTCCTTACCTCTTACAACATTAAAGTGATGAACATCTTAATGAAGCAATAATTATAATCCAATAATATAACAAACATTCTGCATAATCAGTACTTTTGCTTATTTAATACTTTCTGATATTTTGATTCTAACACATGTGTATCCATGCATGACTTTTACCTGTAACAGTCTATTGGCGTTGTTGCTTTTACTTGAGTGAAAGATCTGAGTGCTTCTTCCACCGCTGCTTTTATAAGTTTTAAATATATGAAGACCTTTATTTACCAGAAGGCAACCTCCATGACATAACATAACATCTTATGCTAAACAATCATTTGTGTTTGACTTCTGCCTGCAGCTGTCATCGCCTCTAAACAAAGTCACAGACAATGGGCCTCAATGCAAACTTTTTGCATCCTATAGTACAAAAGCTGCGTGTGAATGAGACAAAACCTTCTGCGAGACAGAACAAAAACTTTACCTCACTTTTCCCTGCCTGAATATTACAGTAAGTAAAAGCAGTGTATTACTTGGCCACTGGATGTCACTGCTGCCCCCCCCCCCCATTTCCAAAGTGCATGTCAGATTCATCAGGCCACCATAGACCAGTCAGTCATACTGGTTTGGCTGTCAGACCGATTGTCCATGTAACTGTCTCATTAATACTGACAGAAATTATACACAGGGCCCCGACCAGACAGAGAGGAGTCCACTTTCAACATCTGCATGTGTGAGACGGCCAGGCAGTCACAGAGATGGCCAATGACAGTCTCTTCATTAAATCCACCACAAGCTAAAGGTCAGATTGCTCCCCTCTCGACGGGCAGGAGGTGTGTTCACATGTGTGAATTTCACACACCCACAGAGAGGGAACATTAGACTCAGCCATCAGATGCTGTCACATAGGACATTTTTAGGCTCCATGTTACCACGTGTCCAATATGAAAAATGGAAAATGGCAGTATGCTCATTTTCATTTTGTCAGCAACGTCAATAAAAAAGTAGCATGGAGCTGTGAGATCAGGAGGGAAAAGCAAATATCATGTCTCTGGGAATGTTGAGGAGTCAGGATGATTTGAGTTTCTCTCAGTGTAGGAAAAAAAAAAAGTAGCTTCAAAAGCTGAAACTAAATGCAAGATAATATTTTTTTAAGGTTTTTAAGGCATTGATCAAATATCTTGTTCAATCTATAGATTTTTTTTATAGCATAACAAGAGAATTAGGTGCGTGAGACTATGAGAGTTGAAATTACACTTTCTCTCACTTATCTTGCATAAGAGGCTGGATTGTATTTACTGTAGAAGAAAATGTTGGGCTGACAGGGGAAAAAGCTTGACCAACACTGATACATTTACAGTGATTTTTGTGCATTATTCATATCAAAAATAATTGCATAAAAAGAAAAACACTGGCATTAAAATAATTTGGTTGAAGATTACAGTAATTTTTAGTCTTCCCTTGTATTCAAAATTCAAACTTGTTACTCAAACTTCAGCTGAGCCATAAGAGAAAAAAGCAAATGGTCAAAATGGACAAATGACGTTCACAGAAATATTTCATTCTAGGAATATTGCTGACACCTGAGATAAACATAGTTTATATTCTTTTTTTTTTTTTACATTCCAATCTGGGAATAATTCATAAAGTACCTTAAAGGAAACAAATTAAAGATCTGTTGGAAGAACTTTAAATATACAGTGTGCAATTCTTTTATTTATTCAACCCTCATTTTTACCAAAATTTACGTTTAAAACATTAAAGATTTTGTTTCAAGCACTGGTGCACACAATGATTGTGAAATCATATCTCCACTGCACTTTAATGTCGTTTTTTTTTTATTGCAGCATTACAGAAGTAGATACAAGGATGGAAGGAAAGAGAAAGGTGGATAGATAGAGTAACACCGAGATGTGGAAGAAAAACCTGAGAAGGAGAACGGTGAGTATCAGGAGGCTGAGACTGGTGGATATTGGATGTTATGTAGCACCACTCCAAGTGAAGGAGAGGGGGGTGGAGAGAGAAACTGAATGATGGAGATGGAGTTGTCATCCACCAGCACTCCAAAGAGCACACAAAAGAAGAGGAACAGAGGGAGGGAGGGAGGTCGCTGGGATGAAGGATGCATGGAGGTGGATTGAGAAACGGTAGAAAATAGATTGATTGAAACCGGAGTTTAGAAGGATTCACAGAGGCACTTTGAAGAATGATTAGAAGGGGCAGAGCTGGTAAGAGCATGAATAAGGAATGGAAGGGCTGAAGGAGAAGTGGAGACAGACAGACAGACTGACAGACCACTAGCTTATTTACAATCTGATCAAGGAACACAAACATTTATGTGACTATTGTACCTAATCACTGTTCTCCATGATATGCCCCCTGCTTAACAAACTTTAATTGATGCTTTAATTGCTCGTTGACACATAATTACATGGACGTGTCTCGGTGCAGAGTGAGAAATTAAACAGGAGAATCCCTGACAAATGTGTGCAGACGAATAGACGCTCTACGACATTAATTGTGGTGAATAGTGCAGGGGCATGTTTCTCATCAGTAAATTACCCAGAAAAGTAGTGATCATGTTTGTCAAATTAACATAATTTATACAGAATCTGTAGATCTATAACACACATTTTAAAAGTGTTTTGTTTTAAATCCACTACATTGTACGCAACCACAAGCACGGGATCATCTTTGAGTGCATTTGTCCTGTTCATGTCCTTTTGAATTTGATAGTTTTATAGTTTATAGTTTTCTGATATTTTATTTACTATATTTGACTTCACTTACTAAAGTAAATGTCCCACATTAAAAATTGATACTTAAGTAAAAGTATGTAAGTATAATCAAAAATATTTACTATTATTAAAAATACTCAATGCAAAAATTTCCCCTGTGACTGTTATGTTATTATGTATTAGATGATTACACTATTATTATTATTGATTCTTTAATGTGTATGCAGCATTTTACTTTAGTTGGTTGAGGTGGAGATCATTTTTTAAATACCTTGTTCAAGACTGAAATTAATTGATTAATGTGCTGATTATTTTCTCAAACAATCAATTGATTGATTGATTTCACTGATAGCACAAATTCAGAAAATAGTACAGTCACAATAACCCGGAGCTGCTTGTTTTTTTTTTTTTCAAACCAATAGTACAAACCTCAACAATATTTGAAATAAATCCTCACATTTAAGAACATTTGTGAAAAATGACAATTATCATTATTACATATCAAGTAATCAATTAATCAACTGAACATTTCAGCTGTACATAAACATACAAAGCTAAAGCAACAGTAAATAAAACTGTCAACTATTGCAGTGAAGTAAAAAGTGAAATATTTCCTGTATTAAAGCAGACAATGATGCATTTTAAACTGCCTGTCTATGACAAGACTTACACTAATAGTTCACACCTACAGGCAATTTAGAGTTATAATTCACCTTCCCTGCTTGTCTTCAGTCAGTGGGAGGGAAGAAAACCCAGACAAACTAACAAATTAAAGGCGAACATGCAAACTCCAGAAATAATACGTGCACTGTACAAACTCACAACTTCCCACTGATGCTAGCTTATACCCATGTAATTCAAAGACTAGTTCAAACTTTTGGGGAACACTGGCGTCACTCCCATGCCTGTACTTTCTATATGAAGCTATAGCCAACAATTAGTTAGCTTAGCTTAGCATAAAGACTGGAAACAGAGGGAAACAGCTAGCCTGGCTAAGTCCACCTTCTAGCACTACCAGCAAATCTTACTAATAAACACTTCTCCGCTGAACAGAACAGCAAATTGTCATTTTTACACTTTGTTTTTTATATGGATTTTAAAAATGAGATAACATGTTAATAGGGGAGCTTTGGAGGTGCTGGTAGGTGGTTTTATGTTACTTTTAGACAGAGCCAAGTTAGCTGTTTCCATTTGTTTCCAGTCTTTATGCTAAGATAAGCTAACCCGCTGCTGGCTGTAGCTTCATATTTAGTCTACAAACAAGAGAGTGGTGTCAATCTTCTCATCTAACTCTGAGCAATGAAGTGAGTAAGTTTGGTAAATATGCCAAAATGTCAAGCTATTCCTTTAACCTATTAAGCCCCAGTCTCTTTTGTAGGGTTAGGTTTAGAGGGTTGGATTAGGGTTAGGGGTTAGGGTTATGGGGTTAGTCCCCCAATTGGGGGACCCTGGGGCTTGAGAGGTTAAGTCCTGTTCAGTAACTGTATCAATATAATGTGATTGAAACAGGCCATCTAATAAATATTTATATATACTCAAGGGGGCAAGCTGACATCAACACTGAGCGCCTCATTTGTGTGACCGTTATTCGTCTTTGCTGCCTATCATGGTTGGATTGTGAGAGCTTCCTGTTTGTTGAATAGATCAAGCTATTGTGATTAAAAATCCAGACTGTGAAACACCTACATTATGTGGGCCCCCATGTTCTTCTTGGACAGCTGGTCTTTGAATTAGCTTGACATGGAGTGTGTTTTGTCTGCCAGGACTGTAAAGGTTATATCTTCCAGGCTGGGCAGAAGTGAAAATGGTTTAGATCAAGATTCAGGAGTCAAGCGTGTTTCTTCTTAGCTGTTTTTATCTGACAAATACCGCCTTCAACAACACACGTTTGTGGCAGGTTCTGAGAAAAACCTCTGCCAAGCGACTGTTTTATGACTAAATGTGTGTTTAGCCACATGTGCCCTTCATCCCATGTGCTTTCACCCCCGCTGCGAGAGCTCACGTACACACACACAAATGGGCACAAAAAAAACACACACAGAGGCGCATACGCTTGCTGACCAACGCACGCTCTTTCTCTGTCAGTCACACACACACTAACACTCACACACAGATGAATTCCATGGAGGCATGGCAGGGGGTTTGGCTGGGACAGAAATGAACACATGCTGGGATCAGAGCAGCAGTGATTCACATTTCTCTCTCCCTTTCTCTCTCTCCGTCTCTCTTTCTTTCAATCTCTCGCTTCTTTCTTTCTCTTATCATTGACACCCCACTCCCACCTCTCCCTGCTCTGTTTACCCCCCTGTGCCTTTGAAAAGCTGAGTGTTTCAAATGTATTCTGCACACAAACTCATCAGAGGACTGTTCCTGAACCTATAGAGGCAATTAGATATTTTCTGATTGAGATCTGTTGATTTTTCACTCTCTCTGGCTCTCATTCAAAGAATCATGTGCTTTCTGTCTTGATCCAACTCTCCCCTCCTTTTTCCTCTCCTTTTTTTTTTTTTCATGTAGCTAGCTGGGTACCAAACTCCTCATTACTCTAATTTAGCGAGTATGCTGCTCCCCTAATGGCCTCGGGGGCCCGAGGAATATCAAGTGCTGTTTAATTTTTTAATTCTATTCAGAGTTTACATTCATGCCATCCCTCCACCAGCTCTTCTGTCCATCTTTTCATCAGTTCGGATCCCATTTACCGTCCCTCCACAAACGACTACTAAAAGATGGCTTTTTTTGAGTGGAGGAGGGGAAGGATATGTTTTAAAAGCATATCAAAGTCCCACTGCCGTCCGTTGTTCCAGGCATCCAACAAGTGTTTACATGTTTTGTTGTTGTTCATGCTCTTCTAAATGTGTACTTATTTAACCCTATCATTTGCTGAATTAGACAAATCTCCATGGCGACCGAGGCAGCAGAGAGCAGTTGGAGGGCCCTTGAGGATGCATTAGGACCTTCTTGCAACAAGGGGATGCATCTTAGCTGTAAGCTAAACTGTGCATCCGGCCTGTCTCGAGGGCCAATGCAGAGTTCATTGTCTCAGCCTGGAATCATCATCTAAATATGAGCTGCACTGAGAGCAATCTGAATGACCACATAATGAATATGCATGTAGAAATTTCAAGTGTAAAACTGTGGAAAATCAGATAGCTTCTTTGAAAGATAATGTTTTCTCTGTTCCAAAAGCTGTTTTATTATTTTCCAATGGTTTTCCTTTTTTTGAAAGAATACCTGCATAAAGCAGTTTCTGAATAATGCTAAACTGAGTTCTGTAATCCTATACATGACGACAAGTTACTTGCAAAAAAAACAAGAATTTGCAGCTGAAAGAGCAACAAATGAGAAAAATACTATCATGGTGGTCAACACTGTCTTCCGAGAAAACACTAGCTGTTTCACGGCTTTTCTATTGCTGTAAGTGCTGCATTAAATCAGGCTTCTTCTTTGTATATTTCAGAGTAGCACAGTCCTGATAATCAGCAGCAGCATTTCTTCTGAACGCTGGTTGGAAAATGACAATAGATAACTGATATTGGTTTGGATAAAATCAAGAAAGCTTTGAAAATGTCACCAAACCACTATATTTTAGGCAAAGGAATAGGAATAATGATGGGAAAAAAACGGTTGAAAAGGAACAACAACTAAACGTGTAAGAGAGACCAAGAAAGCCTTGAGAACTTTAGCAAACATGGTACGGTAACAAAAATAAATGAAAAGGTCTGAGTCTGCATGACAACAGAAACCAAATGAGAAATCTCAATCAGAGGGAGAAAAAAAACGAGAGAGAGAAAAGCTGGTTAAATTGAAACAGCCTTGATGCAGATAATGATATCAGTAAATTAGAGTAGGTTCAGTGGGGGGGTGTGTGTGTAAAAAAGCAGTGAATACACATCATGTCATTTTGTGTGTCAGGAGAGAAAATATGTGTACTATGATATTTAAAGATACATATTAAGTCGTTTTCTTATCAGACACATTGAGATTTGTGTGTAAAGAACTACTCAGACTACAGTATGTAACTGAAAAAAACACGTTCTCCAAAGCTTTTTGTGTGGGAAGATGCCAATTGTTGAAAAAACCTGTGAACCTGTAGAATAAACTTTTAGTTGTATGTATTTACAAATGACATTATTATCATCAAGGCCCAGCGTGTAAGATTTAGGCGGCTCTATTTACAGAATATAGCAGAAATAATAATAATATGTATTACTATGATTTCATTAGTGTATAATCACTTGAAAATAAGAATCCGGTAACACTATAGACCACATCTATAGTGCAGCATTCATAGTGAATTATAATACATTCATACTGCTTTACAGCTACACTCATAAACACACGTAATGCTTTGAAATGAAACATGAAACATTACAGATGTAACATATCATAACTTCAAGTGTCTTGACTAGCAATAAATTAGAAGTTGACTAATGGGGCTCATAGGACATTATGACTACTATAGTCATACAACTGATCTCAGCTGTGCATGTGTGTGCGTATGTGAAGGGGATTTGTAATGGATCTAACAGTGGCTGCATACAGTTGTAACTCATTGCTTTCATCCCACAGTAAAAATAAATCTTTGTCTTTTCTTTTGAGTATATCATTTAGGTTTTGTACATTTAGGTTTAGTTCCAAAAGCAGAAACATTTTATTTGTAATTCTCTGCATTTTGGCTTCTTACATAATAATGACTTATGATGCAGTGAAGATTATTTTAAATCCATGAAAATACATCAGCCCTGTGATGAGCTGGCGACTTGTCCAGGGTGTACCCCGCCTCTCGCCCAAAGTCAGCTGGGATAGGCTCCAGCTTCCCCCGTGACCCTGATGAGGATAAGTACTTACAGATAATGGATGGATGGAAAACACGCCTTACTTAACACCAACAATGCAGCAACATTGCATAACCTGTTTCAGCATACTACAATTGATTGTTGAGGTGTCTGTATAGGTGAGTATAGGTAGTCATAATGCATTATAAGCCCCAACAATCAACCTGTTGTTTATCAAGATTCAAGAGTATCCATAAGACACAAGTTATCATTCATTATAAGTCATATCTATAATGTTTGTTGATAAAGTGCATCAGAAAGCATGTGTGTTTATAAGTGGATGCATTTATTTACTATGAATGCCCCGTAACCCATTATAGCTGTGGTCTTCATAGAAAGTGTTACCAAGAATCCTTCACACTGAGGGTCCTCTTCCATGTTGAACCGCTGTGTTTCTACAGTAGCCCCAAACAGACAAACTAAACTGTGGCTCTATGCTGAAAGTATATTCATTTTTGGTAAAGCTTCTAGTCAATAGCTGTCTGTAGTCTTAATAATAATAACTTGTTTCTTTCTTTGTGTATGGTCTTAAGTTAGTCCGATAGTTAGACTGTGTCACAAAAATCAAGATGGACTTATTTTGAGTCTAAAAAGTTAGCCACCAAACCCCAAGGCTAACTCTGGACTATTGTTTCCATGGAAACAATCAGTTACCTGCTGCTCATAGCTTGTGGTTCGTTAATGATGTTTTGGAGCGGATAATGAGAAGGGAAAGAGTTTTTAACAGCTGCAGTAACCTGTTGGAAATATACAGCAGTGAGGAAATTAAACTTCCCTGCGCCTGACTGGTGAGTTCGCAAAGCACAGCACCTCGGCTCTGCTGAGATTTTATGCTGCTGGATGTGTTTTTTTGTATTGCTACAATGTTTACTGAATTTGCCCACTAAAATGTCCTGTAACTGTTGGCTTCTGGATGTGGTTGTTCAGTCAGCTATGTTTTTTTGGTTTGAAAAAAGCCTTCATTTAGCCAGAAATCATGACAAATTAGCCCTAAGTTAGTGGTCTGTGTGAACTCAGACAATCAGATTGATCTAAGCTGTAGTTAAAGTCTATCTTTGTGAACCTGGCTCTTGAGATCGAAACATTATCCATTTAAATAAATTTGGGGGTTGGATCCAGTGTGCAGGTGTTACTCTTTTCATAGATTCATTAAAACTGCAAGAAGGATCATTCTGCTTCAGATCTCATTTTTCCAAACAACTAAACCTTCACTTAAATATGCTAACACATTTCATACAATACTCATTGAAGACATAAATAAGAAATACATTGTGATATATATATGGTACAATTAAGACCTCTCTTTGCTTTTTAGCGTACAAACCCTCATCCTCTCCTATCAGCAAACACCTTTCCTCTCTTCCCCAGCCTCCCCTCAGCTTTGTCCACACCCTCTACCCTCTCTGTCCATCCTTGTTATATCTTATAATTTCCTCCCTCCCCCTCCTCTTTGCTCCTTTTCCACCCATTCACTGTTGTATTTAGTCTCATCAAATTGGATTTCAGAGTGAGCACATGTCAGTTTTCTTCAGTAACAGATGATTGAATTGAGTAGCTTGAAAGCAGAAGGCTTCAACATGAGGATGGGGAGGTGATTTCTAAGGGACTGCAGATGAACATAGAGACTGCAGTGTTACATCTGTCTACAATAGCTAAGCACAAACCCAAAAAACAAAGTATTCATTTAGAGCAGACGGCGCTGATGTTTCATTTTTGTCCAGGTTTGTGCGAACGAGAAAGTGAACGGTTGCTTGAGACTTGAACAAACACTGCAACTAACTAACAGCAACGACCTGATGACCTGTCCTCAACTTGCATCCTCTTTGTTAGCTGTTGATATAAAGGAAACAGGCATCGGAAAAAAAAAAGAAATTGCCTAACCACTACTCTTCATAATAAAAATTGAATAAATTATCCACTAGATGCTAAATTATTTTTTTCAACATTATGGAAAGCTCAATAAAGTACAATTAGGCAGCACTGCTGTCAGGAAAATAAACATGGTTATAGGGCAAGACATTTGCAAGAGTGTGATAATGCATTTTAATGGAGAGAAACAGTTAGCAGACAGCTGAGCCATTTCTGATCAGGTCCATTAATAAGACTTGATAATGTCCCCATAGACCTCCAAGACTTGTTTCTCATGTGTGTGAGTGTGCATAAATGAATGACTAATTCTGATTGTTTGTATAATTTTCCCTCCGTAGGCAACATAACCCCGCTCTTCCCCAAGTGCTATAGCTTATTTAGCTTTGTGTGAGAGAGCAGCTACTTACAGTAAATACAAACATTATGTATTCCCTGTAACCGCTGTTTCAGGTTTTATACCCGATAAGAAACTGGGGAGAAAAAAAACAAACAAGAAAAGTTAGACACACGCAGTAAAAAGGAGGCAGCATTAGCACCCTACTGTTGCCAAAGAATGAGCCCACCATCTAAGAAAAAAAAAGGAGAGAGCAGTGTGGAAAATGCTTTTTCAAATTGGTGCCCAGGGTTTCACACATTTTCATGTCACTCACCATAAAATAGAAACATATTGGCATAGCAACAACACCCCTTTAACAACAAAGCCATCTCCTGGGAGAATCTTTATTTTGTGTTAGTATAAATGGGTCAACATGGGATATTTGGCTAGACTTTGAGTTTCTGTTTCCAGAACGCTGTTAAGCAAAGTGACTGAAGAATTATTATAGATGAGATATATGTTTTGTACAGGCTCCCTGGACAATAAAATTATAGTTATTCCTTAGTAGATATTAGCTACTTTAAATACTCACAGGCATAAGTTCAAAATATGGCTGTTACCTTGTTCTTTCTCCCTCATTAAAAAATATTTTTCAGTTCAAATGTTTAACTGAACACAAGATGTCTTCTACTTCAGTGAAAAGTCCATTCTCAGTGTATGTGCACCAAGCCCCGAGGAAAAGTGCTTGGCTTTGAAGCCAATCTGACATAGCGGCCAAACTGTGTAATGACAGATACAGATGTCTGTCACGTGATGCACACTGGCCCAAAAATACTTTTTCCATAAGTTTACATTGTGAAAGAACCAACTGTAAAATGGTGAATACAAATGACTTGTTTCACTGTCAGACTTTGATCCATTCAGTCCAATACCATTTGGAACATTTAGAAGAGCCAGCATTTAAATAATTTTATCCCCATTCAACTTAGCTAAACTGGAAGCTAGCGGTTCGGCCTCTAGTGTGCTTCCTCTCTGGGACACAACGTGAAAGCATATGCAGAAGATCGGGGTAAGGGCCACTGCAGTTTCCAAAAGAATGAAAACAGTGAGCACAGAGAAATTTTCCCCTTCTGCAGATGAATGTGAGAACAGCCTCCTAGTGACAAACTGCACAAACATCATTCTGCACAGTGAAGCTCAAAAATCCAGGAGAAATAACAAGAAGAAAAAGATATTTTTGAGTTGACGGGGCTTGACCAAACTGTGACCAAATAAATTGGAGAAATCCTCCTGTTTGTCTTGAGTGTGTGCTAGGCTGACTGTAAAAGCAACACTGCAGCTGCCACTTCTAATAATGCAACAATGTAATCAACATGTTTTGTATAAGTTACAACAATAGCTGGCAATTGTCAATACATTGATTGAACATGTTTAATAGCCAGCTTTATGCATACGATTTCTGTGTGAAAGTTGACCTGGTACTGCCCAAAAAACATGGATTTTTTTTTTTTAGTTAAAAAAAAAAAAATTTGTTTTAAAATTAGAATTTCTTTCCACAGCTAAAGCAAAGTGGAGGAAAAATGAAACGCGCCTCTCTTGTGAAATTCTCAGAAATTTCAGAAAATGTACAGAACATCAGTTCAATAGACTTATAGCAGAGACTTAATAGAATGAGAGAGCAAAGGAAGCAGAATAGAGTCCATAAAAAGAGAAAGAAGAAGGACGAGTGAGAGAAAGAGACACGGGGGGGTAAAGAGGAGATAAAAGCAAAGAATAACAATACAAAGCAGAAAGGCTGGATGGTGGGTTGTGTATGCCTACAGCCTTCAGCAGTGAATACTGTCTCTTTTTTTCCCAGGACAACAGGAGGTTTTTTCCTGTATGCCATTCTCTACGACAACAGCACAGGCAGTTATCAAACAGCCTTTCAATCTCTGGGTGTGTTGTACATATATGTGTGTGTGTAATCCTGAGATGGTTTGTCATTTTGATTCACACTGATGAGAGGTCTGTCACTTCAACCTTTACTGCTCTGTCTGTCCTGTCTGTGCAAAGGTGCATGAAATAGACATCCTCTCAGGCACGAGCTAAAACATGACATTTTCTCCTCTATAGAAGCTTCTCGTTCAGAGTATTTTCTCTTTCTGTCTCTCTCTTTAGCCTACATACCTCCTAATCTCTTCTGGTGGATCTCATTTCCTCTTAATTCCTCCTTGTCCCAATGGTTTCCTGATGGTGACCTTTCATTTCATATCCTGCTTCATGAATTAAAGACATTAACTCACACGCACAAACAGGTGTACCCGCTCGTAAATGAACACCCTGACGACATATACACTTTTTAAGTGAAAATGTGACCAGATCACCAAAAGATCAAATGCAGTAATCTCCTTAATGAATAAAACATAACAGGAATTTAGCGTCAGTGTGCAAACGCTGAACAGCTGGCTGACGACTGATTGACTGACTCAAAGTTCAAAGAGCCACGCTGCCCTGAGCAGAACAAACGTTTGACACGCTGGCTGTCATTTGTCTGTTTGTCTGTAGTCTTTTGCAGCCTATTTTCTTAATATTAACTAGGGGTACAGAACAAGGCTTCATGATGTTCAAGAGGTGTAAGGGCGCAGCGAAAGCACTCTGCACAGCTTGTCAAATTACCTTCCTAATGGCCGGCTTGTCAGGCTTCCTCGTCTCTGTGGAGAAAGAAAGGACAAGTGGGGGGAGTGATCCATTCTCTTCCTTGTCACAGCAAAATCACTCATTCGTCTCTTTTTATGGTACCTTTGCTTTCCTTTCTTTTAAGTCCTGCTTCTCAAGTGCATTCTGCTCGTATTCAAATGGTAGTAATGACTTGTGTGAGAGCATGATGTAGAGAGAGGCCAGCTGTATTGTGGGCCTGTCAATCGTTTGTCTGCACTCTTTCAGACTTGCCTCCGAGCTTTAATAGGCTTTTCCATTAAGTCTAGTTAACCATCATTCACCTGAGTCATCAGTAGGAGGTCAAAGACCGGATTAATTGTTTCTTTCTTAATTGCAAGATTACATCTTCAAAATCATTCTGGCCTTTTCATATTTTGCTCTACACATATTGTGCGTCATGGCTTTATATCCTTTCCATGGAGCTTCAGCTGCTCTAGTTTTTTTTTCCAAATTTTTCAATGACTTCCTGATATTGTATAAAATTTCCCCTTTTTTGTTGCAATAAACTCAACTGCAGCTCAGGAAGCAAAACCTGTTTCATTGTTCACCTGACTAGAAAAAAAAAAGTGCTCCTTTAATATGCGGATGTGATCCAGGCACCCACAGCCATGCTCTATAGCTGAAGGATTTTTGAGCAGTGGTTCTTAATATGTTGCCAATAAGGATATATGTATGTGCCAACATTACTGATCTTAACCATTTAACCCATATTCAGGGTAGCCACCCAGGACTTAAAGATTAAATCTAACTAAGTTGTAGTTGTGGTCTTATGTTCCTTGCTCAACGACTGATTCTCTTTAAATGGAAAAAAAAAAGGACTGCAGCACCGTCTCATAAAGGCTGTCCGAGGTTTTATTAGATCTGCAGTGGTGGAAAGTAACAAAGTACATTTTGAGGGTCTTTAGTCGAGTTTTTCTGTTTTATACTACTTTATACTTCTTCTCCACTGCATTTATGTGACAGCTTTAATTGTGTAAATGTGTTTCACTGAAGATTCAGATTATAGCAGAATAGAAAATAATAGAAAATATAATCAATCAACAAAATCAAATTATCTAGCTCCATCTTTACAAGAAGCACCATTAAAATGCTGCTCTCTGACTAATGCATCAATAATAATAATTCTGAAATGTGTCATTCTTTATTTTTTTATTGTTTAAAGTTGTTTAACAAATCCTCATTAATGTATATCATTATCACTTTCTCTGTGTGTATGGGAACTAATGTTAATAATATTCAAAAGAATCCATTTAAAATCCAAAATCCAAAAATTAGTTGTCTTATTTCCTAGTCATTGTATATGTTGACATGTGGACCTTTTAATGGGCTTTATTATATGGTACCCCAAAACTTTTTTTAGTTAAGATAAAATCACTCAAAAACTTTGATATGAGCACAAAATTAGTCCTCTCTTCATTCCTCTTCAAACCACAATAATCATCCCCTCCATTCATCCATCCAGATGAGCCAAAACAAAGTAGGAAGGTCCAGGTTCCTCATAATTTTCTATTTCTTTAACGATTCATATCCTAAAAACTCAGTAGACACACACACACATACACACACATATGCTTTTGCCATGAAGAGAAACCATTTGCTCATTTGATGGAGGCCTAAAAGAGAGGTTGAGCTGTCTAAGTGGATTTTTCATTACTAAATGTAATAGGGCAAAGAAAATTACAGCTGCTGCAGCAGGATGGGTATTAGGCCTGCTCATGTACTTTTTACATTGATATTTGTAATGACCAAAGAGGTACAGTGCAGCTGTATATGAGCATTAGAGAAATTAGCACAGTGCTCTCTCTCCCATGTGTGTGCGTCCTGTCTCAGTCTCCTCCACTCACCTGCTATTTGTAATTTGGGAAGGTACATCCAAACTCACAGGGGAATGAAAAAGCACTTTTTTTTCATTTTCTTTTTTTTCTGTTGCTGTTGCTGTCCAAACTGAGACGGAAGTGGAAGACTAACATCGAGAAAATAATATTGCAAATGGAAAGCTATTAGGGCAGTCGAGCACTTTCCGATGCTGCTTCTGAAATATGTCATTTACCTCAGCATGACAAACTTTTAAAGACTCAGAAACATTTTAATTTTCTCACAAGACCATCCGGTCCAGCTTTTCAATAAACCCCAGACCCACAGTGCAAATGTAATTCATTTATGAGGAAATGATGAAGGTCATGATCTTCATATGATTCATATTTCTTAGATATGAATTCCTGCTGTAAATGTTTGCTTTGTGTCCTGTATTGTATTTTTCTCCTGACCACTTCCTTCCTATTCATTTAGTGCCGAGAACTGAATGAAGAAAACTAAAAGGTTAAAAATAAATTTAAAAATAAACAAATTTAAAAAACGTTTACAATGAAAGTCCTGATCACAAAGATAGACTAACAATATAAAGAAAATAAAAGTGTGTTTTATTATTATGTTTATGATGATGATTATTATTATTATTGTTGTTGTAGTTGTTGTTAGTATTATTAGTAGTAGTAGTATTGATATATTACAAAATGGAAAATCAAAGTAAATAGTTATTAAAGCTGTCAAATTAATGCAACAAATGAAATAAAATGTAGATATATATCCCTCTGAAATATAGTGGAGTAAAGTGGATAATTGAAAATATTCTTAAAATTGTACTTAAACAGTACTTCTACACTATATTATTATGTAATATAGTATATTATATATAATATTAATAAAATTAATATTATAGTATAATATAATATACTTTAAGATAATACACCTACCAATCACAACACAACAGAGCGGTGCCATTATATTTTAATATAAAGCTTCGATACTTCAAGTTCTCTAAAAGAAATTGTACCTTTAAAAGTAGACAAAATAAAGCAATGCACATTCATAAATACAGTCAACACAAGTCAAATAAAGAGGGCAAAATATTGTACAAAATTGTGCAATCCTTCAAATCAACAATACAAATCTCCTAGAGAAAATGTGTTGTGACATACTGTATGTCTGTCACGTTTTCACAATCTCTTCTCAAAAGATATTTTTAAAAAATTTAAAACAATTGTTCTTGTGTTGGCTTGCAAACGCTTTCATAACGTTTCAAAACAATTTAGAAACAAAAGTCTGGTGTCCTGCCTCTGACCATGCAACTACCCAATCATAGTCTAGAATAATTGGGTGGCCAATCAGATTTCAAGGGCCACCTGTGGCCCTCCTAGACACACCCGAGAACTCAAGATCCACTCACTACCTGTTCTTGCTCTTGAGCTTCTGATGATATGCATGATCTTCATCGGCCAATTGAGTTTATACAGTTTTTCCATAGTTTGAAGTGATCTTGAAAACAGCAGTAGAGAAAATATAGAGATAATGTCAAGGATCCTTTAGAGTTTTTGATCATACCATGATCTTCATCACCAAATGATTAAAACCTTTTCATTTAATTGTATCCATTTTTTATTCAATTCACCTTTCTTTTAACCTCATTTTAGCTTTTTAGAGGCCAAGGTCAGATTGTGTACAGCAGTTTTTAACCTTCACCACATGCTGAAGAAACCTGAATCAATAACAGCTCCTTCCTGTAATGTTATTCATACAATATTAGTATACTCATATGTGAACCTTGGCTTCTCTTATTCCCCTGTACAGTGTTTTCTCCAATTTCCTCTTCACCTTTCTCTGTTTCTTTTATTTCAGCCTGATATGGAACAGGAAACAGAAAAGAAACAAAATATACACATTTAGGAAATGGATTTTCTCGTATGATTTTGCATCGAGCTACTCACCATGCATCCACCTGACAGCCTAATTACCAGTCAAATACATACAGTATGTACACTGTATATAATGAGGTATGCCTGCTGCATTACTTCCGTACCCACTGAGACAGCACTCCCTTCGTTTCATTTACTCTATCACCCCAAATTTATTCCAATTGTATCTCCCTATGGGTTGCTTCTCTCGCCCTCCTCCCTCACCCCTCCATCGTATCCAGCCTCATTAGCACATAACAGGCTATCGACATGCATAGCAGGGTCCTGATTTAGACGTTCAACCTGATTAGCCCTTAATGATCTGAGACAAGCTACCTGAATGGAAGTGCACACAGTGGTATAAGACAATAACATACACACGTGTCCTCCTGCATTAACACACGAATGTGAGCACGCTCACATGCAAACATACATTTCATGTGGTATCTTTATTAGTAGTGTTTTGCTCATTTTCACAATGAAGGCATCGAAGTATGAGAGACTGCCACCTAATTATAGTGTATGAGGACAGACGAGACACAAATTAATTTGTGTTGTACAAATTGTTGAGATGTTTCATATTAAAGAGAGATTTCCAGACAATACTGCAGGGCTACTTTTAATTAGAATTATGTGTGCTAAAACAGTGCATAGTGCATTTAATAAAACTATTACAAACCAAATGAAATGCAGTGCAGCAGTCTAGTTTGTCCAGTTATTCATCTATTCTTGTGGAATACAATACTCAATTGACAAGAAGAAATGGAAAGGTAAAATTAGCAGCGAGCTCTTCAAGCATGTTTTATCATTAAGTTGAGTGAAAGAAAATTATAAAACAAATTTATAGAACAAATTTATTTCAATATACAATAAAATACAAAGCATCAAGTGTGGTATATGTATTCACTGAAGACAAAAACATAGATGAGTCTCTGTAATGAACAGAAATAATCGAAGCCCATGGCCTCTCCTTTATCCTCCTTTCCTCTCATTCAACTCTGGGGGAGTTTATTGAAGACTCACGCTGCCCTTGGATGTTCAATCATTTTTCAGTCAGAAGTAATGGATGTACTGAATGAATGCAAAGGCTGGCAATTCATTACAACAATCAGAATATGAACTCTTCCTCCACCCCCCCATTCCCTTCTCTCAGTTCACATGCTTCACTCTTCACATACTTTTGTTACATACAATTAAGTACAGATTCATTTTCCATCTGTAATCTTTTCGCATGGGAAGGATGCAGATTAGATGAATGAAACCATCTAATGACAAATGACAGAATGCCACATTCACATATAGCAGATGGGATGCATTGCGACAACCGCTTACTGATCATCAAGACATCCAGCTCACACATTCTGCTCTCTAAATCTGAAGCAGAGGGGCAGGTTGATTACCAATCCTAAAAAAATACCTTAGTTTCATTGCATGAGGCAAAACGTTTAAGGCAATGCTGATGCACAAAGTTATATTTGTCTCATTTTTGTTTTGTTTTCATCTCTGCTTAAGGGCAATATACTTCTCCACTGCATGTCATTTCTCTTTATTGCCCACTTCCCCTCAACCTCTCTGTGTTTATTTTCTCCCGTCTCTCACCCTCTGCTCCAGCTCCTGAAGAACTTTCTCATCGACAGGTTGTGCCTTGGTTACCACCGCTTTTCTGCCCTCTGCTTCAACTTCGATAGTCATAACACAGCACATGTCCACCAACTCTTCCTGACATCTCCTCATCCCAGTGTCCAGCTCACCTCTGCGAGCCGGGTCTCGCTTCAGAGCCCCCTTCTCCGCCACAGAGAAACCCAGCAGGCCCGTCAGAACCTCGTCGGACAGCTCAACATCAAGGTAACCAGTTCCATCAGATATCGAGGCGCAGACACGCCATACACCATTGCTGCTGCTCAACTTCCCCAAGAGAGTCACAATGAAAGCTTTGACATGGATCTCTGTGGTGTGCTTGTGTGGTTTGGACATCATCTCTTCCAGAAAGCACAAATATGTAAAAGGTGGAGAAGTGAGAGTGAGAGTGAGAGCAGGGGCTGAGCTGTGACTCTGTGGCTCCTTCTTAGCAGATAGTCTCTCAAATTCTGCAGTGCTTGAGGTGCAACTTTGCCCCTGAGGTGATACACTTTTTGATGAGTCACTGGTAAGTCGACCACTGGAGCCTGAAGTGTCTGTTTTGTTGGTAGCGCTCTCTCTGTCTCTACTAGGTCCTTGCTGAACAGGGAGCTGGTGTGCCCCTCCAGATTGTACCTCTGCGATGAAGCAGTCCATGTCTTCATCCATGAAGTCACTCTCATCGTTAGTAACAAATTCTGATTCATGCGATGGCTCTACAGATCTGGAGTTGCTAGAACCAAGCCATGACCCAGAGCCATTCAAAGTGCGGGGTTTTGTTGCTCGGTTAGGATTTCCTGTTATCCTGTTGTTGTTCTGTGGCGCACTTCTGTGACTGCTGTCAGGAACATTTGCACGTTCTTGAAAAATCACATCATCCAACTCATCCAGGGGAAGATCGTCAAAGTCTTCATCAGGAAATTCATCGTCCGCCATGTTGTGATCTGGGATCTCTGGCTCAATCAAGTGATCAGAAGGTAAAGGGTCAAAGAGGTCAGAATCTTCTTGTTCATTACCGTAGCGATGACCTTGGGCTGAACCACCTCTGTCGCTCTGGGTCATACCACTTCTGTGAGAGCGGGCAGAGGCTTCACTTCTGCAAAAAAATAATGTTGGACTGAGTTAATATACAGTGGGGTCTGAAAAGTCTGAGACCATATTGAAAAACCTTTATGTGAACCCAGAAATAATCAGAAAGTTCATGGATTCAGAACTAAACTAACAGTTTTTTCTGAGCAAAGAGTCATGGCTAGACTCAAGGTTTCTAAGAGGGCAGTGTCTGGAACTCTAAAACATTTTGTAGAAACTGGATCAGCTGTATCCAAAGCATAATCAGTCAGACAAAAAGTGATCACACCATCAGAATATCAATAAATCAAGCTTAGTTCCCTAAGAGACAGAAAAGAAACTTC
This sequence comes from Argyrosomus regius, assembly GCA_946959425.1. NCBI lineage: Eukaryota > Metazoa > Chordata > Actinopteri > Sciaenidae > Argyrosomus > Argyrosomus regius. The sequence goes on from OX336890.1 coordinate 11,046,651, forward strand.
CCCATAGATACAAAACTTGCTGAATAAAGAACACAAGACTCCAGTCAGGAAAAGTCCTATCAAAAGAAGGCAGTCTTGTCGTGGTCTCAGAGGAGGAGTAGCAGTTTTTCTAAACTACTTGTGGTTAGTGATGTTAGGATCATAAATTTTGATGATATTATTATAGTCTGAGGAAAAGTCCCACTTTCGGGATTATAATGCATTAACACTACAGATGTTTTTAGGCAGTTTTAGTAAAAATGAAAGACGGACATTGAGGTTAATTGTACGTCCCGTTTTGGTGAACGATGCATTTATAAACAGAGCAATGCTCCTTTTCATGCTTTGTTGCCATTGGTATTTGCACTGAAAGCCCAACTCTGACAAATAACAGAAACACTCTGTGTAGCTGAGCCTTTACGGTTTACGGAACCGTGACATTTTAAACAAAGGTTAATAGTGAAATCGGTTAATTGCTACATCCCTAATAAGGGTGGACTAAGAAATACCAACATTTCACACTGGATGACTGGAAAAAAGTCATATTTACTGATGAATCCAAGTTTAAAGGTGTATGTAAAGAGATGACAGCCTGGGAGTGATTTTCCTCCTCTGAATTTGGACACCTGCAGTGCACTGACTGGATTCTGATGGAGGAGAAACAGCACTTCATTCTGTAGAGCCATGCTACACCCTCTGGTTTGCCTCTTTGTGGAGAATTCATACTGCAACAGGATAATGACCCCAAACGCACCTCTTAGATTGGCACGAACTACTTGAATAACAAAGAACACTGACACTGACTGTTATGGACTTTCCTCCATAGTCAACTAACCTCAACCCCATTGAACATTTCTGTGGGCACCTGAAGACTAAAAAAGACAATCTTTCTGTGAAAGCACAAGAGGCTCTTTGGAAAGTAAAATACTAAATAAGATATTCTGAAATTCTTGCACATTTTTCAATGATTCAAATTTTCACTCACTGTGGAGCCGATAGTATCATGTGTAATGAATAAACACAAAACATGCAAAATAGAAGTATCTTGAATTCTGGTTTCAGAATTTGGACCCCAGTCTAGCTTTAAACCAATGTTTTTGGGGTGCAGCTGAGGCCACTGTGGTGTATAAGGGGCACATGCTTTGCAAGGTGAGCTACCAAGGCACCCCCAGCAAGTGTTTTTTAACATTGGCTCATTGTGCCAGAGGTTATGTTGAATATTAATAAGCCAAAATGTAACCGGAAATGGTTACATTGCACCAAAATGTCATGGTACATTTGCCCGACGGTGATATCTATTCCAAAGTCAAACAAAAGACATCATATAGATATCACAGACATCACCACCCACCTGGATGAGGCTGTCGAGACAAGGCTCCTGATGGAGGAGCTTCTCGAGGACTGCGTGGACGGCTCGCTGAGTGTCCCGTAGCCACTGTCTCGACTCGGTCCAGCCTGAACCCTTTCCACCTCCTCCTGGGCCTCCAGACTGGCCAGCAAGTCTGCATCATCGAGCTCCAGGTCCTCCACTTCCTCGTTACCTAAAGAGAAAAAATGAGACATCGTGATTTAAGCAAATCGTATAACATCAAGAATAAAGCAGGCAGTTTAAGGAAAACAGGCCTTACGTCACATAAAATCAAAAATTCTGTTTAAACATTTTGTAAATATTTAATACCACCTGCAACCTTTGTAGCACACGATCGACCATCATAGATACACAAGTGCTTTTGAATATACCTTGTTGTGGTGCCGGTGGGGCCTCCTCCCCCTCCTGCTGCTGCTCCTCAGGAAGTCCTAGCGTCCGACACAGCACCCTGCCCTGTCAGAGTAGTACAGAAATATACCACTGGATCTGTATAAATAATTTTATGGTATACACTACTGTATAAAAGCTGTGATTATGTCTTTATCTTCACGAAAAACAAACACACGAAAGACACATGGTTTTAAATCTACTTTGACAGACAACAGAAACCAACAGTTTACCTGGTTATTCCTGTCCACCAGGTCCTCCACCTCACCACCCAGGACCTTAACATTGGTCGGCCCCAACAAAAGCACCCCAAGTCTGCAAACAATCTGTCCCTGCAACTGCAGCTTCACACCAGGTCTGAGGGTTACAAAAGTCAACAATCCCTTTTAAACATATAGTGTATTATTATTATTTTTTTAAATGGTACAAAGGTTCCAGAAAATCAATCATGCCCTTTTAATTAAGTGTAATGTGTTTATTAACTTAACTGGTTACTGGAAAGATGTAAAAATAAAAAAAAATAAAAAATAGAAATGACTAAATTGTAAAAAGTCACAGTCTTTTTATGTCGGCAGCAGCAAAAAGATACCACAGTGCAGTTAAGTGTTTCGCAGATCAATTCTTAACCTGAGAGCTGCACTGAGTGCAGGGATAGACTTGTACTCCATCGCCTCCAAGCTCTGGACTCCATCTGTTACCTGCACAACAGAGACAGTGTATTTTACTGCACAGCTAAATAATTATGGAATAATTTATATTCTCAAAATATTACAAAAAGAAAGTTATTGCTGCCTTCTTGATCTTATTTCTCTAAAGCAATTCTAAAAGTAGAAAAACAAAAACTGACATGGTAACAATTTTTTACCTGTGACATGCAGTGCACCCAAACTTTACTGCTGGTTTAACCCAAAAGTGAATTTGGAAATAATGTTTTTTGTTACTGCTTTCTGTAGTGATTCCAGTGCATTTCCAACTGCCATGGTTTTTTTTGCTCAAAAGGAGAAACAGTAAAAAAGAGAAAGAAGAAAAAAGCCATTGCATCGTTTCTAAGCAACACCAACATTATTCTTGAGAAACCATAGAGCAGTGACAAGTGTAATACTTAAGGTGAAAATTACAGTCTGCGCCTTATATCCCGGCAATTTACTCTTTCATATGCTCTCACTGATTGTACCTGTCCAGTCTGATTCAGTTAGGAAGAGAAGCAGAAGCTTTCGTTATTCTACCCAGTCAAACACACAAAGATTAAGCCTGGTTTAGATTAGGGTTGGACAGCTGATTGAGTATAATTGTACACACTGGTAAATAGTGAGACTGTGTTTATAATGTCAAAGACACTGCAGTCAGGGATGATGCAAAAAGGGTGCTGACATGTAGGTTTTAATTAGATCTAGATATCTAAGGGAAACCTGGATGTAACCTTTAGTCTCACAAAAAGCTGTCAAGTGAAGTGCTACAAACTGTCATTTCTTGTGAGAGAATAAATCGTGGGGGGGGGGATATCTGCAATTGCTAACTCACAATGCTAGTATAAGTGTTGATGCACTACTTCAAAAACACACACACACAAAAACACTAATTTAAGGCATTTACTCATAATTCGTTAATTTTAGACGCACAGCATTGAAGTTCAGTGTTATTTCATGAACGCTTCTGACCTGCAATAGCAGCATGCGCGTTGCTCTGGTTTCCCAGGGCCTCTGGGTGGCCTGTGTGACCGCAGACACCTCGTCGTTCGCACAGTCTGTGCCCCTCAACTTCTGCAGCTGACCATACGCAGGCTGACTGATGTCCAGTAACGAGTCAACCTAAAACACAGTCAGACCTTAGCCCGTTTCCTTTTCCCTGCATATTCATTTCTTAAATATTCATAAAAATATGAACTGCATCTGGCTCCCATCACTGCATATTTGTAACCAACCAACAGTGAATTGCTCTGAAATCCATTGGTGTTTTGTTATCATATGATTATACTCAAATCATGCCTATACTTCCACACAACAGCTTATGTAGACTGCTATTTTTACTGCTACATGGTTTTCCTCATTTGTGTTGTTGTATGTGTTGTTTTTCCCTTTTCTCCTCCTTGCCTGCGTTCTGACGTCGGTGCATATGTTGTCCTCGGCATGCTGTTTGCATGTGTTAGTTTTAAACAAGGTTTTTCAGTGTGCCTTTTAAAAAGGTCCAGTCCCTCCCACTCTTGCCAGCCATAAAAACAAAAAAAAACCCAACTCTTTTCAGTTTTTCATCCTCTATAATTCTACAGTGTGCGTGTCAGAGATTGTACCCCATGCTCTGTGCTTTGTTTCAAGCCATTTTCATTCATTCATTTTTAACATTTGGACAATTAAAAGATTTAGGGTATCTATTTAAAGAATATGGTGGATTTGGAATATAATGTGCTTAACTATGGTTTCATTAGTGTATAATCATCTCAAAAAAAGAATAGTTCTGTTATTGTTACCTTACAATGAGACTTGTATATCTACAAATGCCACAGGTCCTCTTCCACGGTGTTGGCCATGTTTCTCCAGTAGCCCAAATAAACAAACTAAACACCTTTCACGTTTTTCGTGGCCACTGTAGGTTCTCCTTCACACTAAAGTTAACCTTCTAGGCCAACTCTGGCTAATTCATAATTTCTACTGATCAATGGGCATTGTCCCTAACATAAAACACAATAATAAAAATAACATGAAATATATAACGCAGAATATATGATGATCAAGACTGTACCTGCACGCAGAAGGTGCCGCTGAGTTCAGTCTTCTGGGCCTGAGCGAGCCCCTCAGGGAGAACAGGATAGTCCAGATCCCTCAGGTCTGTCAAAAGCCACTGGTCCAGTGCCTACAATTTCACATCATACAAAAAGGCATTTTACTCCTGTAAGACCCATTTTATTACAATTATTTGACGAGATTTTCACTTACGTAACATAAATGGCTGTCAAATTATGATACACTAAAAGTAACCCCATTAGACCACCACTAGCCACAATTAGCTCTTGGTCAGATCCAATTTGTCTTCAGAAAAGTTTATATTCTTCAAAGAAATTATTCAGCAAATAGCTATAGACGTCACGGGGACGTTGAGGCTTAGTGACTCAGTAGTGTCATAAAGTTCCAGCAGAATTTTGGTCTCTTATTCATGACCTGAATATCCTCATGCACATCTTTCAAAAAGCACTCTCCTGGGTTCGGATTGAGTGACCATGTGGTCCACTTGAATAAACTGACATCATTGTCATGTTCCTGGAACAATCAGGAGATGTACATTATCCTGCTCTAGTTTATATCTGAATTAAAAAATAAATAAGACTTTGGCAATGGAAGGACACAGCTGCTCAGCAACAATATTTAGGTACACTGTGGTGTACAAATGATGCGTAGATGCAGGAAAACATACCCCCACATGACGCCACCACCAGCTGGTACAGCTGACACTTGGCAGGATGGATTCATGCTGTTTACACAAAAAAATTGTCTTGCTATATGCATGTTGCAACAGAAACCTGGATTTGTCAGACCAGGAGGTGTTGTTTCACTCCTCAATCTTCATGTCATCAGCTGACAGCTGTAGACAGTAGTCTTGAGCTTTTGTTACTCATCAGCTCCAATGAGTTATGATTTCTATGTGCTGCATATTGGTGTACGCTTCAACAATATTTGTTTACAGGCCCCCACAGTGTGCTTAGCATCTTTTTAAGTTAAGTCATCCAGCTACTTAAATCATGTTGATTTTTTCATTTATTTATTCATGTTGAGTTATTATGTTTGGGACCCACATGCGGGGTTTCAACATAGTTTCCTGAGGTCACCAAACGGTCATGGGGAATAAAATGAAATAAAATAAAATAATATATTATACTATACTATTGGGTTTTTACTCTATCTGCCTAAAGCAGACATGTTGACCATGAAGGTGTTGTTATTTTAATAAACCTAAAAACTCTGATTAAAGCCAAAATTGATCAGTTTTCGGCAGAAGGGGGATTATTCTGGGGGGTTGCGAGAGACCTGAGAACCAATGCACCACCTCTACAGTTACACCTAAAAAATAATTTTAATTATTGACTCATTTGTTGATTATTTCATTTAGTTTAAAGCAGCAAACATTTGAAATGTGTGCTTGATTATAAGGACTATAACTAATAACTATTATCAAAATTGCAGATTATGGAGCACTATGTAAAACAGCAAGGAGCTTGGACAAGAGATTTAGTGAAAACTGGAACACCAGACCAAAACCAGCGTCAACTAGGAAGGGGCCAAAGTTCATCAACGGCTAGAGAAAGATGAAGGAGGATATTCACAGACCATTTTGGAACAGAGACAGGAGTTACCATCTTCCCCCTCCACATACGACCACCTGCTATCACACGACCCATGTTCCACACTTAAATCATGTCATAGCAACTGAGCTATCATGATAATTGAGGAAACACTACACTGTGATCATCTTGCATGCAGCTGCACAGTTAAGACAGTCAGACATGCTGCCTACCTGTTGGTTTACTTGCTGCTGTGACAGATGACCCGCTCCTCCTGCCTCTTCTTGTAGCCACTCCACACAGGCCTCCAGCCAGGCAAAGGGCACCTGGATGTGTCGGGAGGACTGCAGCCAGGCCTGGGTAGCACGCACCACTGTATGAATCTCAGGGGCCATCCTTTAGCTTTGTGTGTGTTTCACTTAGGCCACTTTCTCCAGTTATCTGCAGCTACATATAGACACACAAATCTAGCATCCGGCTATGTGACAAAGCTTTAGCCAACTATTCGATTAACAGAGTTCAGTTACACATATTTAATTGCATTTTTTTGCAGACTAAATAGTTCCAATTTTTAATTATATTACACCAAGTTTTCAGTGAGATTTAACAAGGTTTTAAAAAAGGTAAATCAACCTGACAAGTGAGTATTTTTGCAAGTGAGTATAAAAGTTAATTTAATTCATGGCATTGCACCCTGCAGTCCCTAGAGGCTTAAAGGGAGCTTTATAAGGGGTCATCTTCTCTCTGTATCTCCTAAACCAATTGACACCAAATCTTGAGAGATTAGACTATCGTGATGCAAGAACATAGGAGAATTGCCGTCTATTATTTTTTCAGTGGTCGTACAAGCATGGATAAGCCCCGTGTCTCTGCAGATGGTCACGTCCAGGGGAGTAGTAGGTACTATGGAGGAGAGATTGAGTGAGAAATGCATGCAGGAATAACATGCGGCAGAATTACAAAAACATAAGGAAAGGTAAGTGTTGTTATAAGTGTTGTTATATAAAATTACCTGAGAGGCATGGAAGCTGCCTCCTCCACGAAGGGTTGTGGCATGTAGCCAAGGCGCCAAAGTTGACTCTACCCAACTTATTTAGCAATGATGCCACTGTACCTCAGCTTTGTGTCCTTACCACATGTCCTATACAGGCTCTCACAACAACTCAACTCTTACCAATTGTGCTTGAACGTGTCCTAACTATCGTCAAGCCTTTCAGATCACACCTTATAAACAGGAACATCTCGATTAGCCACAGTAGAACTGAATAGTCACTGCATCCGGAAAGAAGAAGGCTTATCGCAAAGCTTCAGGAAACGCCTCACCTCTTGTGATTGACGTCCGCTCTAGCCAATCGTCACCCTCGGCTGCTTGAGTTTCTTTCCGTTCGGCCAATCAGCACACTCGAGCTCAACTTGTACATTTCCATGTTGGGTAGAGAAGGAAGGGGGGACGAGCGAGGTGTTGCACTGCAGGTTTGTGTTTTGACGATATTTTCATGTTTTGCTGTACCCTGGGCCTCTTGCAGGTGACGTGCACAGGTACTATGACACGAAACGAGCCTTTAACAGTCACTTATTTGCCTTTTTTTATGCGTTCATTGCAGCGCTGCCTAATTAGCTGGCCTGGCTAGCTCCTCTTCTGCTCAAGCGAAATTATGGCAACATGGCGAAATTAGCTAACTGCTAGCCTGGGTGACTCGGGCTGGTCTTTGTATTGACCGATTGGCAATGTTTTATCACCAAGCTCGCGTTAAATCACGATGTCGTACATTGTATTCAACTAGTTCAGCGTTTAAAAGAGAGTAGGGTGGACATTTAATGAAACTACTAACGTTAACCGAAACCTAACCGTTTACGACGAAGCTAGCAGAGCTAACGCAATTCTCTCTAGGCTAGTTAGCCGAGTTAGCTCCAGCTAGCTAATATTAACCACAGTTAACGATTTAGCTTAGCTTAACGGTCGATAAGTTAGCATCACTGGGGCTAAGTTATATCACTTTCGGTTTGGCCATTGTCAACATTTAACCACTTAATTAAAGTCCTTAGTTATTAAACTGTAAATGACTTGAAAGTGAGAAATCGCCGTGTTGTTTAGCTCGTCAAGTTAGCCGTAAATATTAACATTTTGTTGTTATAGTAACCGATTAGGTCGTCTCTTCTTGACCGTTGGACCGTGGCAGTCGCTCACTCTAAAACATTGCAAAATACAAACGGTCATGTTAATGTTACGATGTGACTTTATTATAATACTTGTTTCCCTTCCACAAATGATGATCTGTATTATGTTTTGATCCGTATTAATTAATTATCAGTCGCAGCGGTTCAAACACAGCAATTCAAATGTATGTGATCATAAGTGGTGCGTTTCAAACTTTTCTATCACTGTGCAGTTTTTATATTACATTTCAGTATTTTAACTAGCCTCTCCCTCCACGACAGGTCGCAGCAGCTGTTTGGTCCTTGCTTATTTAGTTCCGCCTATCAACACGCCCTTGTCCCTGTAATAAATATCGGTGAGTGCCGGTTTTCTGGCAGGTTTTCCTCTCGTTCTTCTCACCATGTTATCCCTTGTTCTTGTATAACCGGATCTTGAGCATGAAGATTGAAATGCCTAATTTCCTTTTTCCCCTTATTACAATGCTGACAGACTACCACAGCTCACAGGGGCCAGTTTTCTACTGCTCCATCCCTGCTGCTGCTGCTGCTGCTTCTGCTGCTGCCTGTTCCCTGGACCGAGGTGCCCACCACATTTCTTCCGCTATCAGAAGACCATGGAGACAGAAATTGAACAGCAAGAAGAGACTTCATTCAGCAACACAGAGACTAATGGTATAAAACATAGCTTTACATTACATTGTTGGTTGTGTTCTTTAAGTACGTCAGATTATTAACATGTTTTGACAAATCTATATGCACAAAAATGTCTGTTTTGTAATAAAGGAATAGCAATAGCATGGTTGATTTAAAAAAAAATAGTTATATATGATCAAATTCACAATTGTTTGTTTTCCTAGAAGCAGTAAAAAAAAAAATCTGTCTTTCCTAGTTTTGCACACAGTAATCTGTTTAGGTGATAATATGAAAACAGAGTTTGAAAATATAAATCTTGTGAGTCTGTGTTTCACTACTTTCTGTGTTATTTTTGATCATTAAATAGTCTCTTGTGGAAGGTTGTGTATGTGGGGATGTCAGTGTGTTTTTATCTCCTCATGCCAGGTAAGCGCCCTGCTGAGGATGCAGATGAGCAGAAATCATTCAAGCGCTCCAGGAACTCGGACGAGATGGTTGAGCTTCGCATCCTCCTGCAGAGCAAAGTAAATCGGCTCTCCTTTCATTTCACATTTCACGTTGAACCATTCTGTGATTGTTTTGTATTTTTTTTGCCTCTTTCTTTTGTCCACAACCTCCGTAGGAATGCTGATTTTAGTACTCACTCCATTTTTCATGGTTTTCCTTTTGTTGCCCTGGTCACATCTCTGCCTTTTTTAATATTTAATGTCCACCTTTTATTGGAATCTTATTGGTATTTATACAGTCATTGTGCTTTTCTAGACATTAATTGTAATGTTCTCTTGCACTGTCTGTTAATTGCAGTACCGTAGTTAATATTTTCTCATTTATGTGTTATGTTTTCTGTTTTTAATATGTATTCAATGTATTCTCAGAATGCAGGAGCTGTAATTGGGAAGGGTGGCAAAAACATCAAAGCCCTCCGTACAGATGTGAGTACATCTATTTTATGCACCCTGAATTTTTATTTTGTTTAGCATTTTTATTTTATACTCTTTATTTTTCTTAGCCTCTCAGAACTACCCAACCTCCTCTATAGGACAGCAGTGATTTATTTTTACATTTACACTAGATAAAAACTTATTTTGGTATTTGGCAATGTTTTCTTCTGTGTAAACAAACGGTGTGGTTAGCTGATGCCTGCGATATTATCCCTCTGTTCATGAGATGTTCTGAAAAACCCTTTGGAGTTGGTTTTATCTTTTTTTTTTTTCTTCTTCAAATGAAGAAAATCATCATTTGATTGCCTCAGCTAAACTGGCCCTTGACACAAAAGTCCAATTCCATGTCAATTTGTTGATAATTTATTGTAACAATGCTCTTGTGGCAACACTGATGCTCTTGTTAATTTAAATTTATGGGCACAGTGCAGTGTTCATGAGGTCACCTGCAGCGCCAGCTAGCATATTTTTTTCTTCTCTTTTTTTTAGTGTTAAGGCAACTTGACTAGTTCCTAATTCATTCAATGTCATTGCCTTTTTCTCTAGCCCTCCACAATTTGTTCTACCCCTCTTTCTCACTGTCTCTGGTCCAACATTGAACTCTTCATGTTCTTAATATGCCATTACCCATTTTCAAATGTTATATTTTCTCCTTTTCTCTCTTTGACAAACCAATCTCTGAGAGAATCAAATTAAAGTCACATTTGAACAGTGTAGAGCCTGTATATTAAAAATGTATTCCTCTTCCCTCTTCCCTCTCCCTTGTTTATTATTTTACTGTTGACTTTTTTGCCCACTTCCTCCTCTGTTGCCCATGTTCTGGATGGCCCCTCCTGCGCCCGCCCACCTGACACCCTGGTTGGCCCTGTCCATAATCGTGCCCTGTCCCTAAATGGGCGCCTTACTTGATTGACATCTGTGCTCGAATGGCCCTGGCCCCTGCCCATGCCACGCCCAGTACAATGCCAGTGTGTCAGTCCCAGACAGCAGTGGGCCTGAGCGGTATGTCCCTAAGCTCCTCCCTCTCACTGCCTGACTACAGGTCAAACAAACAAGAAGAGATGAATAATAAATAGTCATCCTGCCTCTGTCAAGTCACTGTATTTTAACCTACCTGTTCTCACAGTATTTTTAGCCTGAAACAAAATGCCTAAATGCGTTCATGTCCAAATCTGCCTGTTGAGCCTGTAAAAGCCACATCCTTTATATGCCATTTTTAAAGTCACGTCAACATTGAAACTTAGGCTGGTGTTATCAGGGTTTTTCCACAATCTGCCACTGTCTTTTTTTTTTTTTTAATCTTTGCTATAATCTGTGCAATATGTCCGTGTTTTTTGTTGATTTAATTTTCATTAATGATTATCTGTCCTCTTTATCTTTCGCGTTTTCACCTCCCTCCCCCCTCAGAGTGGATATACTGGTGTTCTAGTTTTTTCATTAGTTTCATAAGCTCACCTGCTTCTCACACCATCCCATTCTTTCCTTGTGATGGCCCCCCATTATACTGATATACTCTTATTGTCCATCCTTTCTGTAACGCAAAAGGCAAGCTAGAACTCAAGTGTCATTTCTGTGTGTGTGTGTGTGTTTTTCCTTTCCTGTCTACTGTGTCATCTGAATTTGGTTGTTGACTGCTGAAGCTATGGAAAGTACAGCTAATCTCTCTGTCCCACTCATCTCTGCATCCTTTGGTTTTGTGTTTATCGCTTCTCCCATCCCCTTTAAAAAAAAAAAAAAAAAGCATCAACTCCAGTGGTGGCAAACTTCATTTTCCATGGTATAATCTGCTCTGTTACTCTTCCTCAGCTGTCTACCATTCTACTTCCATGTACAAACTGTGCTTAAGTTCTATTGATCAGTAAATTCATTGTATTTATTTTATTATGTCACTAGGTGGGTGCAGACGACAAAATTGTATTTACAATTTATAGAAGCAGAATCACTGACCAAGTGCTTTGCAAATGATAAACATATGAGAGGATTAATTGATTCTCTCTGTCTTCCCTGATCTTTTAAAGTTGTGTCAGGCACCTTATTTGGGGTCTTTGTAGTCAAAGTCTTTGTGGTGTGCATCCACCAAGCTATGCTTTAGGACTTCTAGAGTTCTCTCTGGCACCATTGGTGCTTATTCCTGCCAGATTCTCCTCAGGCTTCACCCTCCCCGTCTTGCCCCTTCAGTGGTCACCAAATGCAGTCACTTTTCTTTGGGTCCCTTTTTTATTTTGTCTCTTTTCTTCCTTTCTCTGGACAAAAGACTGTTTTCTTTTCATCGTATTGTTTGGGTACCAGCTCTTTTCCAGTTGCAGTATTAATCAATGACATACCATGAAAAGTTTAGAAAACACTGGACCTCAACAGTTCATTTAGCTGTGTTAGTCTCAGATTATCTGTGGCAAAAAGGGGATATCATGAATTCTCTGATCTGAAATGTTGTTTCCCCCCCCCCCCCCCATGGGATGCCTTGCTGGCTCCCCCAACCCCACCCCTCTCTGCGTGGCTATGCTCTGCCTTGTCATTGGTGGCTGAAGCATCCTGAGCATCAGTGCCGACATCGAGACAGTTGGAGAAATCCTTCTGAAGATTATCCCAACACTAGAAGAGGTGAGGACTTGTTGAGCTTGTTTACTTTCTCTTCATGTCAAGCCCAGCTGGACCCAGTAAACTGAACTAATTATTTGGCAGTGCAAACAATGGTCAATGTTAATTTATCACTATCCATTGTAAATTTAAAATGTTGTTGCAGAGGTGCTTTTTAGTACAAATTATATTTAATGTGCTTGCTGCATTTGTGTATTTTTCACTTGCAAATAAGTGGTTTAGATTTAAGTTTAAGTCTCCTTGTGTCTGCACAAGGCTGTGTGTTTAACACTGTTGCCTTTATGTACATTTAATTGGTGAAAAATGAACTTTCAAACTGATTTCAAAACAATACATAGAGCATGTGCCATTGATTATCTGAAGTATGGTAATATGTTGTTACTGTCATCTATACACCTTAGACATTAACTTGCCATTATGTGTTGCAAAATCCAAAGTCTTGTTTTCAGAGAACTAAACAGATTGTATCATAGCACTAACCTGATAAACGTTTTCCTCAGTACCAGCAGTACAATGGCATGGATTTTGACTGTGAGCTACGTCTGCTGATCCACCAGAGCCTGGCTGGCTCGATCATCGGAGTAAAGGGAGCCAAGATCAAGGAGCTCAGAGAGGTATGTTGATACAATGGATGGGGATCAGCTCTCTGCAGTTAAATTGGTTACAAAGCTGTTTAGCAGACTAAAATGTGTGAGTAACGTACAACATGAATTCTCACAGCCTTCTGTCGCTGCCAAGTTTTCAGTTGTAACAAGAATGCATTCTTTGAAATGTCTGGATTAAACCCAGCTCGAAGTGCCCATACAGGATACACATTTTCTCCTATGTTTTGTTGTCTCTGTTTATTGAATTAATTTCTTAACTGTTGCATTCTCTTGGCTTAATCTTTTTTTGTCCTGGACTACTTAATGTACCTCAGATGTGGCATACATACATTTAAATACCCATAAAATGACATAGTTGTGATTTGATGGGTGAAATGTTTGGAGTGTGAACAGTAGAGACAGTTGTGTAGCAGCATTTTCTTTTTTCTTGTGCTCCTCATGTGCCTGCAGAACACAAAGACCAGCATCAAGCTGTTTCAAGAGTGTTGTCCTCAGTCGACTGACCGTGTCGTGCTGGTCGGCGGTAAAACAGAGAGGGTGGTGGAGTGTATCAAGACTATGCTGGAGCTCATAGCTGAAGTAAGTATCTTTTTAAAGAGGTTGGCTTTTTTTGTGATTTGCAATGCAACTTATTGAATTGCTTGTCTGATTTAAAAAAAAAACGTGATGGTTAGCAATTTAAAATGCAAGACACGCAAATGGGAAAAGATGTCGTCAAGATGTCTTGCTGCAGCTGATTTTGAATTTAGTTGGAGATGCATTGAATATTCTTTCAGAGATATTTTCTTTCATGTTGAGAACACTGTTGCTAGTTGATGGATTAGCTGCATTTCAGATGCCCTCGAGCAGGTCAGGATATCTCCCTCTGTCCTCCCATTTAGGCTCCCATAAAGGGCCGTGCACAGCCCTATGACCCTAACTTCTACGATGAAACATATGAATATGGTGGTTTCACGGTGATGTTTGAGGAGAGGGGAGGCGGTCGCAGGTTAATGGGTGGGTTCCCCATGCGCGGGGGCAGGTCCAGCGGTGGAGACCGCGGGTTTGACCGAATGCCCTCCAGCAGAGGAGGACGTGGGCCCATGCCTCCCTCCCGCCGGGATTATGATGAGATGAGTCCCCGCCGAGGTCCTCCCCCACCTCACCCGAGTAGGGTTGCCAGGGGGAGTGGCCGCGGACGCAACATGCCCATGGGACACCCACACAGAGGAGGGTAAGATATGAACATAAATGATCTACAGTGTGGTTTCTTTGTTGCTCTCCTGCTGTGCTTTTTCATTTACTTTAATTCATGCATAAACAAGTATTGTCACAAGGCATGGCCACTTAATTAATGAGTTTGTAGGTGTTTGCTTAACTTTTTCCCCTAAAACACAAGTCTTATATTGCAATGGGTATGATGTCTATGCCTAATACAGATCAAAATCTTATAAATTATTTGTTTTACTTAACACTGTAGTGCCACATGATTGCATGATCAGCTCATCAGGTTGATGTTGAGAGTCCTTTAACTCCCGTTAACCTCTTGAGTTTTAAGTGTTTGATATTTTAGAGCTGCTTGGCTCTGTTCAGTGCTAGAGTTCCTCGTCTAGAGCACTTGCTTGCTTTTCCTACTGCATCTGCATATACAAAGCTTAATCATTCTTTAGGTGCTTATTTTCCATTTAGGTGCATTGTGTTCATAGATTCACCATTCTTGCTTAATTCATAGGATAAAGTGAGTCCAGTTTTCTGAGTGTCACACTGTGTACGCCTCTGGAAACATTTGTATTCATGGTTATCATTCCATTAATTTTCTGTGCTCATCAATGTATGTCTGGGTGTGTTTGTGTTTCTTTTTCCCATCTCCATCTTGCCTACAGAGATGATCGTTACTATGACTCGTACCGTGGCTCTGATGAAAGGTCAAAGTAAGTTTCTGTCCCCAAACCTTTGCCTAAACCACGTAACTAAAAGGGATACTTCGACATTCTGTCACATTATATTACTTGCACCTGTCCCAATATCGATAGGTGCTCTGTAATGGTAATACACTTAAGTAAAGATTCCCCATTGACACAATTGGTTGATGCTTCCTCTAGAGTAGCATTTACCCTTTGGTCTTTGTGAGGAATAAGTCATTTACTATCTCTGACAGCTGTTCAGCATAATATTTATTCACAAATGTGACAAATGATTGGCCATGATGGCTTGAAATTAAGTTTTAAGTGTTGAGGTATTCCTATACGTCCCATATTTTACTACTTTGTTGTTGTAGTTTTTTTAATATGACTAGTTATCCACTTCCTCTCATGGCTTGTGAGAAATTAACTCTTGCCCTCCTGTCATATCTTTAACTCTCAATACTAACTACTGCCTTACAAACATCCATTACTCTACAGTCTGTTTGCTTGTATTGCCCTAGCCTGCACAAGTCCCTTACCCTGAACCCTGTTTACCTGTTTGCACTACACTTACTGGAGTGCGTTTAAGGAACTGCAGTAATGTTGTATGACCGCCTCTTTCCTTTGTTAATAACTCATCAAATGTACTATTCACTTCCAGTATTTCCCACGTTGAGAGAATGTATTTGTGGTGGTCTGAGGGTCATGTGCTGATTTGAAGCTGAGTCCCCTGCAAAACATGTTTTCTCAGGCTGCCTTGAGAAGTACATACAGTTGCACATGAATGCAACATTCCTGTAGCCTTTAACAGTTAGTTTGCCTTTTTAAGTTCAGTCCTATGCAGCCATTAGAAAGGAGATTATAGCATATTTTTATTGGGTGTCAGCTAACTATTTTGGTGGGCTGTCCAGATAAATTCTAAAATGTGAAGCTTCGCACTCTACAAACCAGAATGTTATCAATCCCTGGCCTTGGTTTTAGTGTCAGCTGTCTGCAGCCAGATAATATTCATGGGAATCAAACTAAACTAAAATAAGGCAGATACTGTTTGGAGAAAAATAATGTCAGAGCATACTTGAGATAAAGGGTTGATCATATTTTTGTCATCCTAGCTCATGACACCAATATGCAATACACTATGGTTACAGAAAAACTGTGATATGTTATAAGTTATGTTGAGGCTGTAGTTTACCATGACTAACATTTGTACATGTATACATGTATGTATGAAGAGTACCAAATCAATCCAAAAACATTTCTTCAGCTAATTCCTTAATTTTGAGCTCAGTTTTGGGGGGAAATCAACAGCCCTTGGCTCTGATCATCATCGCCACCACCTGTCACTTCTCTCACTATAACACTGTCAGAGCTGTTCCTGTTACTGTGTGGGAAGATGGCTGAGAGGAAATGTGTTTATACTGTAATCTTGCTCAGCGTGTGTGTGCAGTTTGACCTAGACCAGAAATTTCCTTTGGAATGTTGTCAAGCTTTTTTTTTGTAAGCATTTTTTTTCCTCTTTCCACCCCCCACCCACATTTCTCTCTCTCTCTCTCTCTCTCTCTCTCTCTCTCTCTCTCTCTCTCTCTCTCTCTCTCTCTCTCTCTCTCTCTCTCTCTCTCTCTCTCTCTCTGTATCTCTGTATCCCCCCTCACTCTCCCCAAATCTCCCTCCCTCCATGGCACTGTTTCGTCACCAGTGACAGAAGAGGCAGACCGGATCGCTATAGCGATAACATGGTTAGTGACCCTTTGCTAAATTCATGCAGCTCTCGCTCTAGCATCTCATTGGGCGTTAGCATATTGGTTGGCCCTACCACTAGACAATATGCTGTGATTGTCTATTGTGTTGTAATGATGATAGAGCTTTGTTGACAATACAAGCATAGCTGGTCACTCATGTACACATGCGTGTGCACACACTCATCTGAGCCGTGGCCATGCATCCATGCTAGTTTTGGCATGGCGTAAGCCTTCCCACCAAATGACCATAATCACCACAGCCGGAGACACCCCATAATAATCAGCTATAATTGCCCTCTTACTGTGTACTTTTCACGGCCAGCCTGTTTTTCCTGCAAAGAGAGGGAGGATGTTGGGGGTGGGGAGGGTGGGGGTGGCCATGGTTGGTTGCTAGGCAATAATAACGCTTTGTTGACAGACTGGAAGGTCTCTCTCTCCTTCTCTCTCTCTCCCTCTCCGAGAGCTGGCAGGATACTGCCTGCCGTTGCTCGGCAACAGCTTTTTGAATTGCCTGTTGCCCTGGTGACAGCAGCAGCTGAATAGCAGGTGAAAATGGGGGCTGATGGAGATGCAAGGAGAGACGGGAAGGGGGGATGGAGGGAGGGAAGGAGGAGGAGTCTGGGTTATGGATGAAAACTGGGTGGCTTTTAGTTGAGTCTACTCCATGGACGAGGCTGCTGCATCATCCATACATTTGTGCTCACCATCCTCCATCCATTCATGTGGGATCTGTAGAAAGATGAAGGAATCGGCTTTTTCTGTATGTAACCCACTTGTGTTTCTGTTTGTCTTTTACAGAGCGGAGGTGGATATGGTAAGTACTGAGCCTCGTGTTTTTTTTTTTTTTTTTGCATCATGTTTGTGATTTCAAGGCTGTTAATGTGCCTGAGTGTGCAGGCCTCTGTGTTCTTTTCACTGTGCTATAGTGTCAAGCATTTTATCTGAATGGAATGAAATGACAACCTGGCTAGAATGTCATTGAAGCTCACATTAACGTGTCTTGTCTGTTGATTTGCAACGTTGTGCATTTTTCTAGTGAAATTATATTTTACTGACATCTTTCTCTGTTTACATCATATATCATTCAACAGTTTTCTTCAGAAGAGCTGTTAAAAAAACGTGACCAGTCATCCATATGTTTCAGTTTCAGTATTGAGATAGGACATTTGAATATTTGTTGTTTATGAAGACACAGAAATTACTTTGTCTTTATGTTGATCACTGAGTTTGTGTTCTTTCTTGCTTGTCTCCCTTGCTCAGACAACAGTTCCTCCTGGGATAGCTACCAGTCAGGTAAGTCTACACTTTATCAATGATCGGTATCTTTAAAAAAAAAAAAAAAAAAAAGCTAACCCATGTGTGATAATGTTGGCAGTCAAGTATTGATTTTTAGTGCTCTACTTACTTCCCTCCCTTTCTGCACTCCTCTCTTTCCCTGCTTGTCTGCTTTGGTCTTCCCCTCACCCCTCCCTCTTGTCATCAGGTGGACGTGGCTCCTACAATGACATGGGCGGCCCTGTCATCACCACACAAGTGACGATCCCCAAAGATGTGAGTACACGACAGCAGCTTCACATCAAGATCAACCCACTGTACCAGCATGACATACATAATAATCAGGCAGTCATAGCCACATATGATCATGTCATCTGCACTCTCTCATCCTGATATTTGACATTTTGTCATGGGTGCGTATCATATAATTTATTCCAGTTGCAGTCATGTTGTTCAAGGTCTTAGTAGTCTTTTAGTGTTAAAAGTATAATTATTGCTCTTTTTATATTTTCACATTGTGTTAGAATATTTGACACTATATTCTTGAACATGTCTGTTAGTCATGTTTTTTTTTAACACATGTATTCCCAGTGCTTAAAATGCTTCGCCGCATTCTTGTTTTGTTTTCTTCTCTCCACCACTCTAATTGTCTCCTCGGTACCCCCAACAACAGCTGGCTGGCTCTATCATTGGTAAGGGAGGTCAGCGGATCAAACAGATCCGCCACGAGTCTGGAGCCTCAATCAAGATCGATGAGCCTCTGGAAGGTTCTGAGGACCGAATCATCACCATAACTGGCACCCAGGATCAGATCCAGAACGCCCAGTTCCTTCTACAGAACAGGCAAGTTCTGACATGGCCTCGTCGTACATGACTGACATCCGTCTTTTTAGATGTAGAATTTCTTGATTCAGCAGCCTAGTTGTAGTTGAACCCTTTTCCGCATTAAATTGTGCTCATCAGTCTGACTAGCTTCTCTTCTTAGAGTCGAATCCTCTGAAATTGTTCTGGGGGCTCTTTATCTGGCTTGAGCTGTTTGGTTGCATCGTGAAGTTCATGTCTTCAATCATGGAGTTTATTGATGCAACCTATCATAGAAAAGAAAAGTGCAGTCTTGTAAACTTATACAAGCTAAAAAGTATTACAAATACTTCAGAGATGATTACATTATTCTCTCATTCAGCCCCCTGAACCACATATATATATATATATATAGATATATATGAAAGATTCGAAATGCATTGAATGATTTTCTGAAATTGCATCCTAATACTAGTTGACCCACTTTTTGTTGGGTTATGCATTTCTGTTGCCTGCTGTCTCTTCACTAACTCCCTTCCTTTCTTTCCCATGCAACCTGCAACTAGTTCAAACCTTCCTCTTGCATGAAATGGCTGAGAAGGAGTGGGCAAATGTAACAGTTGTACATATTCAGTAACATTTTTAAAAGGTCAATGTGATGTGTCTTTGACTGTCACATTTGTCCATTGAATATGATTGGTAGAAAAAAAAAAACAATGTCTATTTGCCATCTAAGCCGTTTCACTGTGAAGCAGGGAGTGGATTGATTCTTCCCCTGGCTGCTGCTGTGTGGAAGACTAGTGATTTTGTTGTTTTTAGTTAGATCAACCGACAACAAATCACAGTCTGCCAAATAGCACGGGCTCCTCCTCTTCTGTCTCCCTTGGCAACCAGTAGGCACGTATAATACACACTACTTCCTTGTTGATGCTATCCGAGCTTAGCCCCGAATGCTAGTACAGCTGTAGACCTGCCGCCGCTGTCTCATGAGTAGTGTAGTGTTGCCATGGTAACTAACCCTGCCTCCCTCTTCCTTCCTCTCCTCCTCCTTCAGTGTGCTGCACCTGCTTGGACACAAGGACTAACCACACCCCTCTTTTTTCCCCCCTTCCCCCCCCTCCTCTTCCTCCTCCTTGCTCTCCTTCCACCACTTGTTTCACCTCTTCCCCCTCTTCCTCTCTGCCTGTCTTTCTGACTCTCTTCCCGCACTGCCTCACTATCCTTTTCTCCCAAGACTTCATCCTCCCACAGTTGCATAACTATATATTTACACTGTCATCAGCTTGTGAATTGTATTTTTCTTCTTGTGTATTTTATTTATTTTTCCACTCTTTTTATTTCAGTGTGAAGCAGTACTCTGGTCATTTGCTGTAGACCCAGGAGACTCAGATTGAAGCAGACTCAGATTGCCCCCTACCCCCCACCCCACCCCCTCAACCTTTCTGCCCCTGTCCAACATATCCCTTTCAGACTATTATTCTGGATTGTGGGTGTCTTTTTTGAATTTTATTTTTGTATTTTTTAATGAAATGTCCAACATTCCTGTGCATAAAAGAAAATGTAGATGTTCTGCATTTTTAAGAGCGTAGTCAATTAGTTTATCAGATACACTTTTGCTTTTTTTTTTTTCTAACACTCACATCTATCAAAATATTCTTCAGTCTCCTGACAGACAAAAATAAACATAACCTTTATTTTTTCTGATGGTTTTGTTTTTTTATGAATTGTATGTGTATGTTTGTGTCTCCGGTTTAAATCTGTCCTGTGTGTGTACGCGTGTGAGCATGTCAGCGTGTGTGGGTTGGTGTGCTTTCTGTTGTCTATATCGGTCCCCTCACACACAGTTGTACCACATTTAACATTAGCAACATGCAGAATGTAAAATGTTTCTTTTCATATTGAACCTTTTTTTTTTGTTTGTTTTTAGAGATATGGGATATTTTACTCTTCAAAACGGATTTTGGGATGTTTAAGTTGGGACTCTTGTACACATGAAATCCAGAACAGTCTGGCTAATTTGTAATAATATCCATGGTAATAATGTGATGAAACAAATCTGATCACTTGTGTAATTTCTCACAAATGGAAACATGTAGCTCTACATTTGTTTTTGACATGTTATTGGAGATTTGACAAATGATATTGAACTACTCTATTTTGTCCCTACAATTTCTTGTGCTCTACACTTGTTTGCTCTCCATGCTGTAGACTTCACATATTGTAAAATGAATAAAGATGGTGCCACTTTTTACTGAACCAATTTGCTTTTTTTTTTTTTTTTTTATGATTGCTTGCTGATGATGGCGGCTAGCTTTTTTGGTTTTCATGGTCCAGCTAAAATTTGTGTTTTATTGGAAATTTCAAATTTGTTAATCTATAAATTAGTTTCTAGACTAGGTGATTTATAGTTTTGTCTAATGTGAATGAAAAACCACGCATCACAAAAACCTAGGGCTCAAGCTGCAAAAATATTAAAATTGCTATAATATAAAGCAAAGAAAGCTGTAAATCGTTACTCAAACCAATTGATTATCAAAATTTTTGGCGATATAATCGTTTAATCCTTATACATTATAAAACCTGACAACCATGTTCACTTCCCTGGTAGGTGTTAAACATTGGGTAGTAAATAGATGCATTTGATGGCCCACACCTCTAAAATCATGACTTTTAAGGCTTCAACTAGCCCAGAACATATACAGTGTCATTTTTATAATTTTAATATTTAATTAATTTAATATTTTAATAATACAGGGTCGGTCATTATTTTTGCATATTCATAACAGAACGGACTTTGTGTTCCCGCTCCTGGCCTCTTATGATTGGTTTACCAACCTGTGACGAGAACACAACGGAGACTCTGATTGGTCAAAAGCTGGAAACCAGGTAGTAGGAGGAAACAGCACACCACGAGTTTGCGGTACACTTTCCCTGCATTAATCTGGGTAAGTTAAGTAAAATGGACGGATATAGTATTATTATTGTCACTTTATAGGAATTTTGTATCATATTTATATTTGCATTGTTGATTCACGGTGTGAAAGCTCAGTAGTGTCCGTGTTAGCTGTGGCTAACCTGTCAGTACACCACTCTACCTGCACTTTGCTCGTCTAGGTTTCCAGTTAAACGTAATGACGTCACAAACCTGGCCTATTCCCTGACAATACAGCTCTTTGCTGTTTTCGTGTTTTTTTTTAATATTATTTCAGAATGGGAAGTAAATCATGTGACTCACCACGGAAAGAGCAGTGAAAAAATGAATTTCATGTTTGTGCGTCACTCACAGTGTCCTATTATCAGTCTGATAGGGAACACATCATTAATACACAGCCATTGGACACTTCAGATGGATGGAAAAGATGAGCCTGCTTTTAGAGGTTTTAGTAACAGGGCTGGTCAAATGCTTCCGTGTGCAGGGTGACTGTACTTCTAGATATACAGTACCTGCATGAGATGAGAGTTATCTCTCATCTCTCTCATCTTCATTATGTGTTTTGATTGTGACTTATCTCATAAAGCGGGGAGACAATCTTTAAAATGGCACTTCCCCAGCGATGCATGCAGGATATTGGTGTTTCAATATGTAAAGGGCACTGACATTCACATGTCCCCCTGCACCCACCAATGTACGCTTTTAGAAGCTCCGCTGAGGTCTGTAATGTGTCTAATTACAACATGAATCTCCTTGGATTCATCTAAGGACTACTGGGGAGTATATTCATATTTATACATATGCTCATGTGTCCCATCAGGTGTCAGTCATCTCATCATGGGCTCCCCTATGTTCCCTCGTGAGTCTGGGCAGTTCATAGCAGAGCAGAGTCGGGATGTGTTTGTAGAGGAGGAAGGAGTGCAGAATGTGGCAGAGATGCTCTACAACCTCCGGCACAGTGACGATCTGACCGCCAGTGGCTGGAAGAAGGCAAATCCATTGGCTCCAGCGCCCACGTCTGACCAGGGGAGTGCATCAACAGCTGGGGCCACCCAGAGAAATATACCTTTTTTCATAAATATACATGAGAAGTGAATCACGTGGTACATAGGAAATTGTGTTCAGTGGAAACAGAAATAATGATGAGTGACAGGTGATTCTATTCTACCAGCTTATGAAAAGGCACCTCATGTATTCCAGTAAGATATGTGATTGAATTACAGGACGGCCCAAAATATATATATATATATATATATATATATATATATCATATCTTCAACATGATAATAATATGGACAGATGGATTGAGATCTGTTGTTGTCTAATGTAGTCTGAATTTCTACATGCTTTAGATCATTTGTAGATTATCACATTATTAATCATCATGTAATCATTTGTTTCTCATGACTTTATGTATTTTTTATATGATACATGAAAAATGCTAATTATAAATCCACCTGATAATAGGACTGAATTACCACCAAGTACACATACTTACATACGGCACTTTTCTTATTAAGAATTTTAATTAAATTTATATGATTATATGATATGATGCAGTACTATAATTGACCCAGTAGTATATTAAGTATCTAAAAATTGGTTCCATGTTGAAAAACACAACATCAAAATGCTCTTACGTGTATTTGTTAGTGATAAAAACTGAATAATAATGATAATAATATACTCAAATAATATAGCGCTGAAAGGAAGCATTCTGTATAGACTTTTACTTTTGATACTTTTGGTACATTTTGTTGGTATTGTGTATTTTTACTTTAGTAAATTAGCAATCATGACTTTTAAGTGTAAAGGAGTATTTCTTTTTACAGATGAAAAGTTCATTATTACTGGCTAAGATGTTTACTTGGCCATCAGAAAAAAATAATTATTCAAGACGGCAGCTGGTGAATTGAATGTTTTTTTACCTTGACCATCATCTGTGTCCGATGGTGGAACATTGAGAAATTTATCTCCACAAAATGTGAAACATTAGTAATTACCTGCTTGCTCACTGCTCAATTGAAGCATTTTGTTAGACCCCTCAGCTCTTTTCCTGCTCTCTTGATAATTTGTTATTCAACATTGCAGGCCTTGAACTGGGTATTTGTGGTCGACACTATGAATTTCTCCTTTTGGCCTGAGACAGAAATACAACAGTGTGAGGTGACCTATAAAGGGACGACGTACACAGGTTACATGACGCTGTGCGCTGCCATTACCAGGGCCATGGAGGAAGGTGAGAGCCCGTATAGGACCAATTAAATTATTTGTGGACATCATTTTAGTTTATTGGGTTAAAGGGCTGTCACAACAGCATGTTAATTAGATTAAAAATAATGTTTTGTTGATTTAACTTGCATACAATTGAGCTCCTTTCTTGGGTGCAGAATTGAGGTGATGCATCACAGAAAATAAACCATATTCTACGGTGATAGAAATGATGAAGAAACAGTAAGGCCATGCTCTAACCATGGTACAATGATATCTTTGCCTCTTTGAGAAAGATTTATCCTTTATTTAAACAGGAAAGGTCCCACTGAGATTAAAAAAACCTCTTTTTCAAGGGTGTCCTGGCCAAAACAGGCGGCAGCACAAATGCAGAACAAGTCAATTAAAACAGATACAAAACAAACAGACAGTATTAAAACACCTTTATGTTAGTAACTTCATCTCTGGAGGAAAAGTCGTATATTCAAGCCCTTTTTGATGTCTCTTCTTCTTCCTGCTTTCTGTGCACTTTTGTTGTGCACTGCCATTACCAATTATTGTGTATGTGCCCTTTACTTGAACTTGGACTGCTGGGAAATTGCTTGTAGCTCTGCATGCACCTCTGAATCACTCATAATTAGCATGAATGACTCCGGATATGAATCAATTATGTCTCATATGGAATAGTGCTCTCAGTGTGTGGTCGCTGTGGCCTTTATAATTACAAGAGATTCTCTCAGAAAAGCACAGGTAGCATTGTGCCAGAGTGTGAATCTCAAGAGTTGACAGCATGAGATAAAATAAAAAAATATGTCTTTTGAGCCTCTTGAGAGAAATGGCAACTGTGGAGTTATATTGCTGTTATTATAGCACACTACATATAGCTTCACAAGTAACCTTGAGTTTCTGCTTTCTCTGCAGTAGTTCCTGTCGTCTAAAATAAATTATTTGAGCTGTTTCTCTTCTCCTCACTCCACAGGTGGTGGTGGAATGTAACTAAATATATATACTCAAGTACTGTACTTAAGTTCAAATTTGTGGTACTTGTAATTAATTCCATTTTAATTTCCATTTTATGCATGAATACATTATGCTCCACTATATTTATCTGACAGATTCTGAGAAGAATGTAGACTATAGTATTTTTACTTTTACTTACTAAAGTAAAGGATCCGAATACTTCTTCCACAGGTGTACCCATCACTGATCCTAAGTACTTCTCTCAGATGAGTATGGAGGAGTTGGCACACGTCCTACGATCAGACAATGAAACACCCATGCCCATGCTTCAGGAGCGCCACCAGGTCCTAACATTCTCATGTTAATGTTCCTTATCCGTGGTACAAATCCACAAGTTGCTTTATAGATTTTACATTTCTATCACGACTGATGCATTTGTGCTTTGTGTTTTTAACTTTCTGTTTAAAACTTTATCACTGTGTGTCATTTGACACATCTGAATGAAAAGCAGAATCTACACAGCCTTCATAGCACTTGTGAAACACAGAATGCATCATCTCATCTCTAATCTATAGTTTGTGAACAAAGAAGGTACAAAACTACTATTACCTTGCTATAATTTTTTTTTTCAATTCCTCGACAAATTACATTTTATTCTTTTTTTTTCTTACCAAAGAGAAAAATCAGTTTTAAAGCTCATATAATTATTATGTCTATCAGTGTTACATTATTAGCTGAACTGTATTCCCTTTATGATAAGTGGAAATTGGACATATGCAGCTCTTAACCGCCTACTCATTATAAAAGTTAAATTTAAACATATCACACATTGAATCTTTCTAACAAGGTGCTGACTGAAGGCGGCCGCGTGCTGCTGGAACACGGCGGAAGCTTCCGGAGTCTTATCAGCCAAGCTGGGAACGACGCCCGGAAGATGGTGGAACTCATCGTGGAGAAGATCCCTTCCTACAGGGACGAAGCCACATACGAGGTTAGAGTTATAGAGGACTGTGGAATATTTCATGTTTGGAAATTTGTGCAGGAAAGTTCATGTTTGCCAAAGAATTTTTTTCCACAAAGCATCCTTGAAATGTTATATTTTTACCTCTTGTCAAATGTATGGTTTAATTTATTTATTTTGTCAAAAAAGAAGAGTTGTTTTGGTTTTCGACATAGAATGATTAAAACATTTACTACATCTCAAATACTAAAATAATCCTGACTAGATGTCCATTTACCAAAACATGAAATTGTAACTTCCACAACATTTGGGAAAAAATAGCTTTTGACATCTTTATTTTATTAATGTTACAGAATTTATGGTATGTACAATGAGTGCACTGTATTGTAATTTTGTAGACACAAATCATCGTCTTATAAAAATATAGAAATGAAAGCACTGATGTATGTTATCTTATAAATGTATTTATTTGGAGAACTTGAGATAAATTGTGATGTGAGAGTTCCATCTTCTGGCCAGAGACAGTGTCACAAGATTTCTAACGCTGTCTTCATATTATACAGTCAGTGAAGGAGCAAATTATAATCTTTGCACATGCAGTATTGCCATTATATTTTCTTTGTGCAATAATCTGTCTAGTAATAAGTAACAATGGCTTATGGACAAATAAACAGATGAGCAAACAGCACAGAGTGGAGATGCCCCCTTGTGTGTTTCAGGGGAAGAGAATCTCGTTCTATAAGCGGGCTCAGATCCTGGTGGCAGATTTCTGGGGGGTCATGGAGGCCAGAGGAGAGGGAGACATCATCGACATGGACTGGCTCACCATGTTCGCAGACTACAGGGTCCCTCAGGCTCTCGTCTACCTCGGAGCACTACGATACTCTGATGCACTGATGCAGGCGCTGAAAAACGGTGAGACAGGAGTGTGCGTGTGTTTTTCTGGTCATAAAGAAATGAAACATTTGAAAATTGTAAGATATAATCATACTGTGTGCACTGTGCGTTTTATCTGTTTGTCTCAGGAGAGCTGCTGAGTTCAGGGGACAGGAGAGAGGTCGAGATCCGAGGTTGTTCAATTTGGTCTGTGGAGCTGATCAAAGATCGCCTTTGCAAGCTGGTGCAGGAGAGAGACGGACAGACGTGCAACGTCAACTCTGCAATCATTGACTTCTACCTGTGGCCTTATGCCAAGAAACACCACAAAGAGATGGCCCACATTCCCATACACCACACACGCTGTATTTACTACTGACAAGCTGGCTGGCAGCGTTACATACAGTAGGCTGCACTTCTCAGTGTGCATTGGCACCGGTGCCTTTCCCTGGGATAAAGCCAAGCATGTCTCTGTGCCAGATATATGTACAAATGGGCTTCTCACTTGTTGTAATGGAAACAGGTGCTTAGCTTGTTTGTCTGTGTGAATAGACACAGTTGGCCATTTGCAGTCAATTGAAATATTTACTGTTCATGTGGAACATTTTCTGAAAACCTTCTCGCTGTCATGGAGAGTAAGAGATCATATACTGTATGTGAACATACAATGGACACATGCCTGCAGTAATTTGAAAATTACACTGATTAAACTGTGAAAATAAACTATTTTGAAAAGATATGTTTGACTACTTTTACTACTATATTAAATGGTTGGTAATAGTGTTTAATTTTTGTATAGGCTCAAATTATGTGGGGGCATCGAGCATCTGGCTAGAGGAAGATCAAATAAAGATGTATCTTTTAGGACAGTGTTTCTCAACCCTGGTCCTCGGGGACCACTGCCCTGCATGTTTTAGATGTTTCCTCCTCCACCACACCTGATTCAAATGATCAGCTCGTCATCAAGCTCTGCAGTGGCCTGATAACGAGCCACTCATTTGAATCAGGTGTGTTGGAGGAGGAAACATCTAAAACATGCAGGGCAGTGGTCCCCGAGGACCAGGGTTGAGAAACACTGATTTAGGAGAAGGTGCTGAAGGAGTTTAACTTGTGTACAATAATACAATATATGTATTTTTGTAAATTTGAAAAAGAAACATATTGCAGCCCCAAAATGTTCAATTTCAAATACATACAAATGTATAAAATAAATAATTATATTAACAGAGAAAAACAGTGCCCTAGAATAGAATCGATAAGCCTTTATTGATCAAAAATGAGAAAAAATAGATAAATCTAGAAACTAGAGTAAAATAAAGTTTGAGTTTCAAAATTTCAAGGCAAGTATTAGTGCAATTAGTGCATGTATTGTTTTATAATGCTCTGTAGTTGTATCTGGCATAAACAGTTTTGTTTAACGGTAGGCGATATACAGATGGCGCTGTTGCCTTCACGTGCCAGTCGTTCCGTCCTCCATGATGACTCTTGATCTGCTCCCGCTCTCCTCGGCTGTTCTCGGGGCACCGCGGCGGCGGTTTCCCGGGCAACCGAGTACCGACAACAAACGCGACCAAGTTAACAACACGACATTATGGAGACAAGGACAACACTCAGGCTAGTATCAGACGGTTTATTTAGGTGACATATAGATAACTGGCTCGTGTTTATTTAGTTTAAGAGCTCACTTGTGAGGGATGAAAGTAACTCCGTTAAGTTTGCGGTAGTAATTCTTCATCATGAGCGAGGTGTGTGTTCGGGTGGCGGTCCGTATCCGTCCCCTGCTCCCTAAAGAAGTCCTCCACAACCACCAGGTGTGTGTTCGGGTGGTGCCGGGCACAGCACAGGTGATGCTCGGCACAGACCGACTCTTCAACTTCGACCACGCGTTTGGACCGACAGCCAGCCAGGATGAGGTGTACGAGTCCTGCGTGCAGCCCCTGGTGGAGTCCCTGGTCGACGGCTACAATGCCACCGTCTTCTGCTATGGTCAAACGGGGTCAGGGAAGACATACACACTCGGAGGGGGCAAGCTGGGTAAGTTGCACTGACCACAGGTGGTTTTGTTTAGGAGACAGATTAGTTAGACTGTCTTAGGAAGATGGAGGTAGCCATCTCAAGCTTTCCTGACCAGTAATCTACTGTTACCACATTGATGTACACAAAAGACTCCTTCTAATGTTTCATTCTCTGCTCTGCTTTATAACTATGTGTCTCTTCCTTCCAAAAACCTCTCTCAGATGAAGAGGGAGGACTTATTGACCGCGTGGCCCAGGATGTGTTCTTGTTGCTGGGGGAGAAGAGGAAGATCAGCGATGGTGTGGAGGTCACGGTGCGGGTCTCGTATATGGAGCTGTACAGGGAGGAACTGCGGGACCTGTTGGAGCTGCACACCATTCACAAAGAGCTTCATATCAGAGAGGATGAGAGAGGAAACACAGGTGATTAAAAGTCTTTCTGACTGCCCTACATTCACAGGTACTCCTTTCTTCATTAGTGATGCAGTGACAGTGTAGCCCAGCGAATCAGTTCTGCCCTTCCATAAATTGTTGGTACACACCCCCGATCAGGGCCAGTATCAGAGTTTGTACTTCACTATAAGCAGTACAAATAAACACTTCAATTAAACAAGTCTAAGAAATTATACAGAAGAATTAGAGACAGCATCTACATCTTATATATTTCCGAACAGTACAGCATCACTAGCACTCACGCAATTATAAATGTTGTAGTCCGTGTAACCCCACAGCAAGTCAGTTATGTATTCACACAATGTGTCGGATCATAACTGTTAAGTCCGCCAAACCCTTCATCACAATGGTTGCCATTCTAGTACCAATTATTTCAAGTACAAATCTTATAAAATACATGACTATGTGTCCATAGGTATCATTAAAAAAACAACTTTGTGCCATCCGGCCAGTGTTGGAGGTTTGCAATCAACCCACTTCAACAATATGTTTTTCCTTTCACAGAAAGTAAGAATACAAAGAAGTGCAAGAGACAGTTTGGAAATTGAGTTGATACAGCAGAGGTCAACATATTGTGCCTTTAGTTTCTAGTGTTACATTTTAAACACAGTGGATACTTCTTATTAGATCCTCCTCACTTCATTAATGGCTGCATGTTTTAAACTCCATGCTCCACTTTGTAATACAGGCTTTCTGATTTTTAGCCTCCAAACTCAAGAGATAACACTGTTTACACCACCAGAGCTAATATGTAATCAGTCGATATCACAGGCTACATAGTGCTTTCTATGATTTGGAGGGATGTGGCATGTTGAATAGTAATATTCCAACTAAAAGAGTTTCATTAAAAAAGTGGTTCTGTTTGTGTTTTCAGTGGTGGTGGGAGCCAAAGAGATGGTTGTCAACTCAGCAGAGGAGCTGCTAAGTGTTCTAGAGACGGGCAACGCAGTACGCCACACTGGAACCACAGGGATGAATGAGCACTCCAGTCGCTCTCATGCCATTCTCACCCTTCAGCTCATCCAGTGTTGCCACAACAACAATTCCTCCTTAAAATCCGCCCGCTCTTCCAAACTCTGTCTGGTTGACCTAGCAGGTTCGGAGCGTGCTGGAAAAACTGGAAACACGGGGACTCGGCTCAAAGAGTCTGTTCATATCAACACAGGCCTGCTCGCGCTGGGCAATGTCATCCGTGCCCTGTCTGACCCCAGTCGTAATCGCCGCGGTAACAGCTGCAACACTGCACACATACCGTACCGTGATGCCAAGATAACCCGTCTCCTTCGCGATTCATTGGGAGGCACCGCCCATACACTGATGGTGGCATGCGTAAGCCCGTCACATCACAGTGTAGCTGAAACTCTGAGTGTCCTGCAGTTTGCATCCAAGGCGCGTCACATTCGTAACCGTCCTGGGGCAATATCCACTCACACAGAGGTTAAATCATGTCTTACTACCTGGGACCCTGGTGAGGCCCGACTGGGTGAACTTGAGTATGAAGTACAGACACTAAGAGAGTTGCTAAAGGAGAAGGAGAGAGAGATGGTGATGGAAAAGGAGAAAGCAGGTGGAAGACTTGGAGAGGGGGATAGCTTCAAACAGCCCAGTCAGACAAGGATGTCTGATCCAGATAAGAAGGTGAACAAAAAAGAACTATCACAGTACCGCCTCCTGGCACAGGAAGCTGCAGCACTGCTATCAGATATCCCTGGCCCCAGTCCAAGTCATTCTTTCAGGCAGAGGTTGCAGGATTGGCAGGAGAGACTGACAGCAGCCAATAACTCACATGAAGCTGATGATAAGGACTATTCAAATGGAGTTGGAGACCAACCCCACCATGTTACCACATTAAAGCTCAGAGAAGAGCTCAACAAATGTAAGGTAATGATAACGTGAAAAATAAATATCATATCGTAATTAAAAATCTCCATGTTCCATCACATTCAGAAGAATAATACAGAGAATAGATATATCTATTTGGCTTTCTATCTCTCTCTCTCAGGAAGCTCTCGCCACAGAGGAACAACTATCGGAGCAGAAGGATGCTGAGCTGAGACAAGTCCAAAAAGAACTGGAGACACTTCTTCAAGAGAGCAAAACCCACATTCAGGCCTTAAAGGAAGAAAAGGAACATAGTCGTATACAGGTGTGAAGAAGAAACACTGACAGTGTTGTTGGTAATGTGCAAATGAAACTGTCCTAGAGTTTAATGATAGCTTTGCCCGTTATCTCTTTAAATGTTTGTCTATGTGCACATTTGTATGTGAATGTTTTCAGACTGAACAACTTGTGGACCAGCAGATCCTCATCAATCGCCTTCGCAGCAACCTCATGACCTTTAGGGGTGCAACCTCAAGGGCAACTGAGGAAGCAGGAGCTTCTGGGAGCTCAGGCAAGAGACCCCACAGTGTCCCTTTGATGAGACACAGCTATGGACACGGGCCACCCAGGAGGGTAGGTAGCGGCCCCTTTTTATTCTATGCATGTGTGTGTGTTCAATTTGTTTGTGTTTTTATCAGTTGTACCTGCACTTTGTCACAAGTACTAAACAATGCCAAATACATTCACATGTGCAGGCACACCCCTGTTCATGGCTGTGCATCTTTCTGTCCAAACTCACGTGTTTGTAGATTCACTCCAGTCCCCCAGCCTATTCACTGGAGAGAGTGATGGCAGCCTTTAAGATGCGCGGACATCTCCTGCTGGCTGAGATTGAGGAAAAGGATGAAGTGTACTGTCCGTTCATAAAGCAACAGGCAGAGAGTAAAGACAGGGATCAAGAGAAGGAGGGAGACGAGGAGGAAGACAGCCTTGTGGAAAGAATGGGATTTAGGTGAGAGCTTGTGTAATGGCCTACTGGTTCTTTCTTTGTCAAGCCACCAGTGATTCACTACATTAAAGGCAATTTCAGCAAGTAGTTTTCTTGAAAACAAAAGCGAGCCACAGCAGTGGGTTTGTCAGTAGCAATCCATTGACACACTACAGCTGTTTTGTCAGGGACGACTGCATTTTGTCCACGTCTCACCAACCACACAAATCCCTGAATGCTTTTCACTTTCACCTTTTTTTCAATGCGTAAAAAGCAAAAATACTGTTTTAATTGCTGTAATTTTGATAATGATAATAATGGTTCCATCTTCAGTCCCTAATTTTAGTCCTGTATTTAATTGCAGTGCATGTCAGTAGCAATATCTGTACCGTTGTACACCTCAAACAGGTCAGAATTAACTTCCCACATCCTGCCAATTTATGCAGCACATTGTGGACATGTCGCAGGGAGCACACTGCTTTTAGAGCAGTTTAGAGCAGCTGATTGTTGGCCATTAATCATGCCAGGTCAAAACATATGTTGATCATGTGTAACAGTTTTTCCCTTTTTCATGTCAGAGTGTACTGCAGGTGTGTGCCGTGCACCATGGAAAAACAACACTTAACCTAAGCTTCACACACACCACACACTTTGATTCAGAAACTCTAGTTCTCTTACAGCAAAAATATGTTTTGTTTAATTATTTATTTAAATTCTTTGCCTAATCACATATTTTAACGTTACTCCAGGCGTTCTCTAAACCGAACATGGACCAGCCGGCAGAAGAAATCAGCTCTGAAAGAGAAAAACTCTGGACTAGACCAAACATCTAACAGAAATCCAGGTATACTGTTGTCTTTCTGTATTGATAGGAGCATGATTGTCTGTTCTGACGTTCCAGGGAGTAATTTTATATCCAACAAGTTGGTTTCTCTTCATATTGTCAGTTGCTATTTCTACTCAGGGAACAAAGAAAACAACGCCAGCCAAAGCCAGATGAGGAGGGCGAGACTCAGAGCCAGTGTTACTCAGAGAAGGATCCGAGATCTGTCAATCAACATGCGCATGAAAGAGGAGCTCATCAAAGAGCTCGACAAAACTGGTGTGTTTATATAATTACATACTCAAGTATGTACTCAAGTATTCCTGTGTCTGTCAGTTTGTGGTTTGACAACCTGTAAATCTGGTATCTGGTATTTTTTTTACACAAAATTGTTTAGTCTGGTAATTGTTTTTTTCTGTCTAAAGCTGCTGTGTATCGAATTCAAACACTATCAGATGGTAATGCATGCCTAATCTACCCCAGTAAAATATGTTTATGTCTGGAGCCAAGGCATGTGTAAAGTTGGTATGTGGTGACAAGTCAATATAAAATTATGGCCAGAGGCAAAAAAAAACATGATTGGTAACATGGTGGATGCTGTGTGGAGAAGAACATGTGCACTGAAGCTCCAGGCAACAACCAGTGAATCATGAATCATAATAGTTTCAAAGCTTTAAACTTTGACCAATAGTTGACTCTCTGAACGTGTGTTTTTGTCTGACAGACAAGGAGACCCGAGTAGTGGACAGACATGGCAGGCAGAGTGTTGAAGCCAGTGTGTTGGCAAGACTTTCCAAGCAGAGCCAGCAGGTCCAAGCGGAGGTGTACCACAGCCTGCAGCACATGAGATTGCAGAGAGCACAGCTGCAGACCAGCCTGAGGCAGCAGAGAGAGACCAGTGACAACAACAAAGAACTTGACGAAACTGAGGTTAGTTGTACAGATTTAAAAAATGAACTCAGTAACATCAAACACTGGATGTATGTATTAAACTAAACATGTATGTATGCTCTGTTTGGCTTGTTGTTAAAAGTAACTTCTATTGATGGCTCTACATTTTGTCAGTGATCTTCCTCCTTTTTGGTTTAAAGTGATGTTTAACTTTAACTTAATTTAAATCTGATTTTATCATTTTAAGACCAAGATGCAAATTATCCACACAACATCCACACAATGAGTTCAACTCATTGGGAAATACCAAACTACAAACATGTTAGCAGAAGCAATGGGTAAATTATCACTTACTCCTTTGGGTAAACATGATTTGTGTTTCTGTTTCTAGGAGCAAAGGGCAGGAAATTTGACTGTGTACAGACACAATCATCTGGAACAGTTAAAGGAGGTAAAACATTTGTTGTTAAAAATTCAAGCAGTATAAATTCTTTAAAAAGAAATAGCCTTTCCCTCCTCACCACTCTTCTCTTCTACTTGTAGCTGCGTGACAGTAGTTGGCTGGAGGACGAGGAGGAGCGGGTGCTCCAGAAGAGAGCAGAACTGAAGGAGCTGGAGGAGGAGCTGAGGAGAAGAGAGGAGGTGCTCCTGCGCAGGGAGGCCTGCCTGCAACAGAAAAACAAACTGGAGATCAAAATGCTACGTGCCAGTCAGGTCAGCCTGCATATGTGTGAGCATACACATGTAGCGGTGTCCCTGTGATGTTTTTATTATGATGTTGCAAATATTGTTTAATTGTTTAACGGCATTAATGAATAGGTGCAATGTTTATTATTGAAGATGGAATCTGAAAGTTCTTTCTTTCAGGCTCTGAGTCAGGACCTGCTCAATGTGTCCGTGCGTTTGGACACTCTGGAGGAGCAGCTGCAGAGCAGCAGCAGTGTGAGGCAGACTGGAGGAGTCACCATCGAAGAACTGGAGAAGGAGAGAGACGCACTTAAAAAGAGGAGAGACACTCTGGACGCCCAGCTGAAGGACACTGTCCTCACTGTGGAGGTCAGAAAAAAGGGTGTATGTGTGTGTGTGACTCACACTGTCCTGTAGTTAGACCTTTTGTATTGTTCATCAGTGTGCATCTTTTTTCTTTTGTGCTCTTTGACTTGTGTGTGTGTGTCTTCATGCAGGAGGAGCATTACCTGCTCCAGCTGGAGGAAGCTATTGAAGCTCTGGATGCAGCTCTGGAGTTTAAAAACCGCTCCATCCAGGACAAGCAGAAGAAGTTATTAATCACAGACTCATACTCACGTCAGTCACAAAGCACTGAACCCGCCCAACTCTATGAGGTCATCAGAAAGCTGAAGGAGCTCTCACCACCTGAGGCTTCAGAGCTACTCATCAAATATTTCAACAAGGTACAATAAAATGCACATATGTAACAAAGCCTACATGCTCTCCGTTTTAGTTTCATCACCAGTGCCTGAATGTTTGCCTCTGATTTTCTTTCCTATTATTTTCTTTTTATTGACTTTGTCTATTTCTGTTCCAGCTGGAGATTTATGTTCTCTCTTCCTCTGTTGTTTACCTTCCCTTCTACCTTCAGTTGCTTCTGTGAGTCACACATGCAGCAGCACTATTTCTGTGATGCTAATTAAATTATACCTCCTCCCTCTGTCTGCTCCCATAATGCTCCCTGCTGCGTCCTCTATCTTTCCAGCTGACATGTCTTAATACCATTATAAACTATATCAACTTCTTGCCAGGAGGTTTGCTTGCACCATGTTATGCT
Organism: Argyrosomus regius; assembly: GCA_946959425.1. Classification (NCBI taxonomy): domain Eukaryota; kingdom Metazoa; phylum Chordata; class Actinopteri; family Sciaenidae; genus Argyrosomus; species Argyrosomus regius. Next base: position 11,082,005 of record OX336890.1, read on the forward strand.
ATTACACCATAATTAACTCCCTCCCACCTGTTTTGCTCTGTCCTTGGTTTTCTTCTGCAGGTGTGAGAGTAAACAAAGGTACAAGGTTCAGCCAATATCTTTGTAATTGTGCTGTGTAATAATATGTTTCTCTGGCTCTCTTTACAACTTCATCAACCTGTGCAGGTTGTTTGTCTCCGTGAGGCAGAGCACTATTTGCGTTTGCGCTGCGAAGAGCTGGAGCTTCATGCTGGAGAGCAAGAGGTGGTGCTGAGGGAGCTGGAGGTTGCCATGCAGCGCCTGGCCCTGGATGCAGACCGCAGGCTCACCGAGCAGCACCGGGATCACCAGAACAACATCCAGCTGCTTCTGCAGAAACTTAAAGGTCAGCCTGGAAAAACAAAACAGTCTAAATGTGGTCTTTTTTGTTCTCCTCACAATATTTTGTAAAGAAATTGTTACATAAATGTGTCTGTTTTATTTACTTTTGTCTTACCTTGTGTGTTTATAGAGGGCGGTTCAGGAGAAGCACAGCAGGCTATCCAAGACAGACTGCAGCATCTGGAGAAAGAGCTGTTTTTCTACAAAAGCTCCAGCCGACAGCTTAAAAAAAAACTCAAAGAGTGTCTGAGTGACCCCTTTGACCCCGCTGATCAGCCTTCACACACACACAAGAACAGACAAACACACAGTATGCAGATACCCACAAGTGAAAATGAACCCCAGACACACACTGAAGAGGTACAGACAGGGACACATGTTGCAACAACATACACAAAGATACACGCTGAGCAGACACACAATTCTCATATGAGACATACACACCAAACCCTGTTTCCCTCCTCTTCCTCTGACCTCCAAACACGTAAAAAGACAGAAATGACTGACTACAACCAGAGACAAACACAGTCCCAGGGTGGGCGTGAAAGAGGGGCTGGTCACTCTGGGGAGAGTTTAGAGATGACACCAGTTCGTTTGTGTCGCAGAGAGCTGAGACAGATCTTTGCACCTGACCTGCAGATCTGCGATTCTGCCACAAGGAGGCGCCAGTCTGTTGTGGATACCAGCACAGAGTCAATACTGGAGGACTCCATAGAAGTGTCCAGAAACAGTGACAGATGATATAAAATTTACTTTATTCATTAGTTTTATATAGATCATAATACCTATGACTCACTTGGCGGCAGCAGTATGTATAGCAGATTCTAGTTAGGTACGAGTAAACAAAAGAAAACGTGTAACAGATGACAAAAACTTGTGAAGATGTTCATATATCGCTTGTTGTCAAAATACTGGTCTTTATTTCTTGAGTCTTTGTGAATTCACTGTTGTCCTCTGTTAAACATGTCCATATGTCTGTTGATGTAATACCACAGAACAGTGACAGTGAGTTTAGGACCGTGTGTCCTTCAGAAAAGACTGACGTGGATGTTGAAATGTCTTCAGCCTTTTGTCATAGCGCTGTCTTCCTATTTATTAGTCTTCCTTGGTGAGCACAGATTTCTTCCTTGGCTGTGCTGAATGTTGTGCTGTTTTGGCCATTCAATAAGAGAAGAAAGGCCAGGGTTGTCATGACAACTGATAAATGACATGTACAGAGAGAAATGTCCAATAACTTGGCAGTGTTTTTACATTAGAAAATTGAGGGGAAACTTCCCATTTTTAGATTTTTTGCTACACTCCATGTTTTCTTCCCCTAAATTATTGGGGACCTTACATTCAAGCTCTTGTCCTAGATAAAGACTTTAAAACAGGAAATATTTCTGACATAAATACATTATATAAACAATTTCCAGCCATACGTATGTTTTTTGAGAAGCGTGTATTTATAATAAAAGTAGCACTTTTCTGATATTTCAGTACTCATCTTATAATTATCACCAGCACTAAAACAATTCTCCTTTTACAAACACTATTAGTTTAAAAGATACAAGAGCTAGAGAAAATATAAAACCATCTGTTGTTAAATGTATTCAGATATTGCCTTGTGAAGAAAAACCTTTCACCTTTAATTTTCAGCACTGTTCTGCACTTAAAATGGCCAGTAGATACATATGTTTTCTACACTAGAATAGTAATACATAAAGCTTGGTAATGTTTTTTATACATTTGATTTTTTTATGTAAACTTTTTATATCTGTGTGTTGGTATGTTTGATTAGTTATATGTTGATTGCAGTGTAAATTATTTTATTATTTTTAATTTATGTCAAATGTATTAAACTTTAAAATAAAATGCATATCTCACTGTTTTACTGTGTGTTAGTATGGGTAGATTAACTGGAGCCATGTTTGTTTTTTGGCACAAATTTCTTAAAGCTGTTATGAATATGTATATGTATCATACTTTTATTATATTCATTCATCCATCCATCCATTATCTTTAGCCGCTTATCCTCATCAGGGTCACAGTGGAGCCTATCCCAGCTGACTTTGGGCGAGAAGCGGGGTACACCCTGGACAAGTCCCCAGCTCACATTTATTATATATACATATAAAAAAAAATAGATTACACTATGACATTTAATGCTGAATTTCTTTCACTGACTAAATTACACTGTTCCCTATAAAGTTGGAATAATTTTGTTTTCAGACACATTCCTCTTTTTATTCCTATTTATACACATCAGGTTAATTGTGGTTTAATTTTCACTGTGGTACGTTTGGAAGAGATTGATCAATAAAGTTTTGAGAAAATAAACTTCATCTATCAAGAATAAATCACATTGTCACAATCATTTAATGAGAAGAGTTAAAAAAATATTGTATTCCAACTTTATGGGCAACAGTGTAGAAATATAATTTAGCCTTCATCTGTTAGTTTATTTGTGTTGATTTGATTAAACATGACTTTAATCAGGAATATGTAATAATAATTTTTATATTTTTGTCCAGTTGTTGATTCAGCCTGGTCATTATTGACTAATATTATTATGCTGATGATGATTATTATTAACTTAAGGTGCACTTACTCCCTTATCTAGGGCATTCAGCTGCATTGCACAGTCTTCTTCAGAGATATCCATAACCATTAAATCTGAGCAAACTAAATTATTGGAGGATAATCAGTGATTTGCTTTAAAATAATTCACTGAAGACCAAAAGAAAACTCAGCTTTCATCCTTTTTGACCCCACCGGGCTGCTGTAGTCAGGCAATCGCTGGTAGCAAACCAACGGTAACCGACCGTACCTTCACGAACAGGTGAAAGTAGTCTTTAGCAAGTTTTCTCGTGAATACTACCTCTTCAAAAGAAGTCAGCGAGTGATTTAAGAAGAAAAGATCAACGTGAGTCCATAAATGTGTTCGTGGCTGGCATGCATCGCTACTTTTGCACTTGTTTAGGAGCTAACAAAACCGGCTAAGCGTCGTGCTAACAACTTGCTGCTATGTAATGCTAGCTGCGTCTGTCACCAGACTGTTCAAATCACGTTACAGTTCTCATCACGGCTGCCTGCACACTAATAACGCAAGCTGTTGTTTTAAATAAAGGTGCTGGCAGATATTAATGTTTGATGCTGATGTTTTTATTTGAAAAGAGGCTGCGGCGTGTAGCTAACTTGTTGTTTTAGGACACCGGCTTCAAGTTATCTCAGCTGTATTGTCCTCTATCTGCTTTTTGTCATCAGGTAGTTTTCCGCAATGGCATCGTCTGCAATGATCACCGTCCCCACCACCGCCTCCCGCTTCGCCCTGCTCCAGATAGACTCGGATTCAGAGTCCGACGCCTCCGATGCGGGGAAGACGACGACCAAAGGCGGACGGGACTCCACAGGGAAGCCCCGACAAGGAAAGGCAGGAGGAGCCGGGGGCAAAGGGGGTCAGTGCGGCGACAAGAAGAAAGACAAGAAGAAGAAGAAGAGGGAGCAGCAGCAGACTGAGGCAAATGAGGTGAGGGACAGGAGCGTCACGTCTTCATATATATCTGTGTTACTAGGCTGCATGCAGGCTTCCTGCTTGTGCTCCTTTTGTTGTTTCACTTCACCTGAAGTGAAAGTGCAGAGGCTGGTGACAGGTACGCTACAACAACAACAGACGGTGTCTTTGTTGTCTTAAAATACTTGGCTAAAGCATCACCCATTAATATTCACTCTATGATATTAAACACAGCAGAGAAAGAAACTGTCTGTTGTTGTGCTCAGATAATCATCCATCCACCTGAAACCAATCAGGGTCACGGTGGGCCAGGACCCTATCCCAGCTGACTTTGAGGCCAGAGGCATTGTACGCCCTGGACAAGCCGCCAGTTTATCGCAGGGCACATAGAGACAAACAGCCATTCACACTCACATTCACCCCTACAGCCAATTTAGAGTCACCAGTTATCCTATTTAGTGTCACAGTCCAAAGGAGGAAGCCTTTGGGAGGAAGCCACAGAGACACGAGGAGAACATGCAGACTCCAAGCAGAAAGGAAACCGCCACTGCACCGCCGTGCAGCCCACACATCGCACATGTTGTCTTAAAATACTTGGCTGAAGCATCACCTATAATATTCAGTTTTTCCATATTAAACAGAGCAAAGAAAGCAACTGTGTAGAGATGTATCTGTTGTGGTCAGATAATCAAATAGGCCCTTATAGATCATAACAAGGAAATCCAATGTGGGTTACATTACAATATAGAACTGATAGGCAGTAAGTTGATTAGTCAGTTGACAGAAAAGAACCCAGCAGCTATTGATATATGATCATTTATTAATCATATAAGTCATTTTTTAAAAGTAGAAATGTCAAATATTTAGATTTTAGCTTCTCTAATCTAAAGATCTTTGTTTTATATATCATTGTAAACTAAATATCTTTGGACTCTTCATCTGCCAAAACATCTATCTACACATCTAAACTAAACATCTATTTGAAGAGATGACCTTGGAATCTAGGAATTATCATCAAATTCATCTATTAATTTAGAAAATATGGTCAGTTTAGTCCACAATGAAAGCTGTAAGTTGCAGCCTGTGTTGCGTGTGCAAAGACAAATTCACCCACCCAATAAACCCAGAGACAGAAGCCACAGATCTCAGGTCATCAGGCGGGTTTGTTCCAAAGAACAGGACCGGAGTAACAAATGTAGATCTGGGTACAGTTATCGAACAACACGTGATGACCTGAGAGGTCTGACTGGATCTCTAATAATAAAAAGACTCATGGCTGCTTCTCTGCATGTGCACATACTGACCGCTTCTACGGCTAACAACAGACAATGGTAGCCATTCATAATCGTAGCACTAATGGTCTCATCAAGTGTCCGGATTAATCTCTTATCTTTCTTTCTGTCAGTTACGTAATCTGGCCTTCAAGAAGATCCCTCAGAAGTCGTCTGCCCCACCTCCCTGCATGACCCTGTCAGGAATAGCCAGTGAACTTCTCACTCCTGCATCAGGGGACCACAGTATACCTTCAGAGGGCTGGCAGCAATGGAAGCAGAGGGATGAGCAGGTAAGAGAAAACAACAGCACAACAAATCTGTTGATAATGTTCTCCTGATGGTTGACGGGAAGTCACATTACTTCCAACTGTTTCAGTAAAGCTGGTCGGAGGTCAGCAGTAGAGGGCTGTCTGTAATAATAGTATTTTGTCTTTCCCTGAGATAACTGCACTTCCATCAGTTCATGTCTGACCTTACAGACTGTAGCAACTACGTGTCTTCGTAGGTGTTCTTCTCATCTGCTTTCCTCCTCCCTCTGTAGATAACTACTGAACTATACGAGGCCGACCTGGAAAAGGCCTTGATTCTGAGTAAACTGGAGTACGAACAACACAAACAGGTACATTTTATTTATTTTTATTTTTACAATTTAATTCAATTTCATTTTAAATTGTCTTTTAAAAGTTTTATTTTTTGGTTTTTGTGAGAGAAATGTCGCTGGCCCACATGATTTAAAGATATGTATTTAGATATAAAAGAAGTTGATCTTCACAGTGTTTTTCTCTCATGTTGTTTCAGTCTGGTTCAGACCACCAGTTATTCTTGCTATTTCCCCTGAAGGTAACAGGATTCAGGAAGTAAATATTTGGCCGATGATGTTAATCTTGAAGCAGCCTCAGTGGTTTCCATGGAAGAAGCAGAAGAAGTTGTCTTATTATCGTTACAGAAAGTCAACATTTTAACCTCAAAGTCACATTTTGATTTAAACTCCAGTGAGCTGGAGTAGAGCCAAAGCAATGAAAACCACCATCAATAATGCCCTTATAGTTCAAACATCACTGTATTCTTTAAATGAAGTACTAGATTGGAGTGGAAGAAGTCAAATTCAGTTTGTTTCTTATTTTTGTAAATGCTAATTATAAGTTAAGAACCGTAATTATAAGTCAAATGATCTGCTTTCACTCAGCACAACAACACAAACGCGTCCTCGCCAAAGTCACGAGGGGTAAAAGAGGGCGGAGGGAAGAAAGACAAAAAGAAAAATCAGCAGGCAAAAGAGAAAAAGACCGTTTCACTGCAGGACTTCCAGGCTGAAGGCAGTGCAGGTGAGTGAAACTTATTGATGTGTGCGGCAGTCCGTAGCTCTGCGCACTGCCAGAATAATATTTATGAGAATGTGCTTTGTCTCTTTGCAGAACATTTGAGTCGGAAGCAAGAGAAAGAGGTGAGAAAGTCACTGAGCATCTTTTATCTTTCTTAACCACAAATCTGTACTGTATTGATCTGTTGTATATGATATAAAAGAAATATTTTAATTACCTGTAAATGATGTTCACAGGATTTTATTTTGGGTTAAATATCATGTATGCTGTTGAATTTACCCGTTGTAATGCCGACCTCATTCCCATCCAGGATGCCAGAGCGGCTAACCTAGCGTTAGGGGTCGGGCAGGAGGAGCGTTTTTTTAATAAACTCGAAGATGACGTCAGTCGGATTATCCAACAAGAGAAGAGACGTGAGCAGTACACGAACAGCCAGGGACAGGAAATCAACACCTCCACAGAACACGAACCAGTGAGTAGACGGGTGGAAACACGAACATGACGTATTGTTTAGTTTTATTTTATGTTTTTCCTAGCATGTATTTTGTATGTATGAATTTGTCCTGACTTTTCTTTTTTCTTCTTCTCTTCTTTTCTCTCCATCCTTCTCGTTAGGACCCTCGAGCGGAGCAGCTGAAGTACGAGCTGGAGAAGAAAGACCAGGAAATCGATAAGCTAAAGAAGACCATCACACAGTGGGAGGTCAGCAGTCATAAGCAGTTACCCAATCATCCTATGATTTCACTGGAAAATTATAATGTCATGTTTTAAAACTTCAATCTGTTGTTGTCATAGGATCAGGGCAGTCGATTTACTATTAAAGGTTGCAGCCTTTTTGACTGAAACTCATAAAGCAACAAAAAATGAGTCCATGAGAATGTGGGAGTGAATGGATGAGATAAGGTGTTGAGAAAGGCTGGATTTTTTTCAGGGCACACTGACTATGGACCGCTTCATGGAAAATTTTCTCTTAAATCCGTGGAGTGTCACCACTGTTTTCAATGTGAAATAAGGCTCATTTCTTTCATCTCTGAAATTGTAGCAGCGATGGGGTTGAATTTCCTTTGGTTGCAACTTCTTAAACCACACTGTTGCATGATCCGCTTCTCCTCGTCTCTCTGTTGTGACAAATGCCATCAATTCTTCAGAAGAAAAAAAACCACAACAACAAAAAGTTTTTCTTCTTGCCTCTCAACTCTGCAGGGGAAGTACAAAGAGGTGAAAGCAAGAAATTCCCAGCTCCTTAAGATGCTCCAGCAGGGAGAGAGTGAGTTGAACATTGCCAAAATAACATTAGATACCCCTCCTTCCTTTGGCTTTTCTTTCCTTCCATAATAAAGATATGATCTGTCTGATAATGTCTCTAACATCTCTCCTTCAGTGAAAGATAAAGCAGAAATCCTTCTACAGGTAGAAGAGCTACTACATATAAAAGAAGAACTGTCATCACAGGTGAGTTATAGCGAGAAAGATTATGAAGAGGAACATGAGTGTGTGAGATATTTGTACATTTATGTGTGTATTTCTCAATTATAGGTAACATTACTACACGGTGCCCTTGAACAAGAAAGGTCTAAAGTCAAAGGTCTGCAGACAGAACAACCTAAACATCAGGTGAGAGCTCAAATAATCAAGTGTATGTGTCACATTCATGTGTTCGTGTTATTCAGAGCTGAGGTTTAGAGAGACCCGATGATACTGTGCTTTACTGTGTGTGTGCATTAGCTAATGTTCACGTGTGCGCCCCTGCATGCATGTTGTTCCTTCTTCCCCTGTCTGTAGACCACAGAAAAAGCAGCCAGTCAGTCAGGTGAAGTGAGAAAAGGTTCAGTGTAAGTAACAGCACCAGCACAGAAGTACTAAAGTACTATAACCAGCTGAGGTCAGTCAGAGTAGACGTTCAGTTCAGAGAGTTTGAACCCATTTGAAAAGTTTTCCATAATGCCACGGGGAATTTCATTTTCTGTTTGACCTTTCATTTGAATTAGGTCAATAAAATACTTTATACTGTTGTACTTGTTGTATGTGTAATTGTGTGCTCTGTGGGCTTTTTCTCATTGGCAGGGTAACAAGAAAGGGAAGAAGGGCACAGAGTCAGATCTATGAAGGCTTCAAAAGGAGAAGATGTTAAGAGTAAATAAACGAATGAACAAATGAAGAAAAACACGACTGATCACTGTCAGGGTTCTCTTTCCTTATTGATTTTGTTTGTTTGTTTGTTTTTTAGCTCAGACTCTCATGTCAGCATTATAATGCATGCCCATGTGATCACACACACACACACACACACACACACACGCACACACTCCAGACATAGCAGGATGTATTACACAGCTGAACAAAATATAAAAATGACAGAAGCTTTTAAGTTCAAAGTTTGTGTTGAGATGGTGGCCTGGCACACCCTCTGCAGGGATAAGCATGCCACTGCATCTGTAGTACTGTTGTGGGTCTGTCCGTGGATTTTAATGCCAAAATGACAAATGTGAGATGTATTGGATTTGTTTGTTTTCTTTCACACTGTTAAGTAAGTAAACAAATAAAATACTTTTTTCAGTGAATTTCTTTTGTCCACATTTGATAGGAGCAGCAGCAGAACTGTGCAGACCCAGCCTGTAGTTTTGGATGGGTATAGTGTGACCGTCCACAACGAGCTGGCACCACAAACGTACTAATAATTAAGATATTTAAATGTCGCTGACTCTCTTAACCAGTGGCAGACTTGGGCTCGCAGACAGGGGCGAAGTCGTGATGCATTCATGGTCAAACAGCTTAGTCAGAGGGCACTTTATCACATTTTGTCCACAGGAAGGGCACCACAGAGGGCACTTTAATCATGTTTTATCTGCCATATGTGCATCCAAGAGGGCACTTTTGCTGCTGGGGGGCAAAAGATGCCAAATCTATTCAAACCCTCATGATTTTGTGATTGGAAACTTCTGGGTTTTGTAATGTAAACAGAGTCACAATTTTATTCCTAGTGATAATTTTACAGCACTACATCAAAATTCAGATCTGACTCTCACAATCTGTGCAGTATGATTCAGTTTTAGCAGATTTTAGACCATGTTGCAGCCACTTTGGAGACATTTGGATAATGTTTGATTTATGTTGTTTTGAGGCTGGGAAAAGTTTACTTTAATCTGGAAGGATTCCTTTAAAAAAAAAAAAAAAAAAAGTCATAAATCAGAGTAGAAATGTCGATTATTATGACTGATTTTGTGGTGTAATATATCTTTAACTCATGTTATAACATAAAGGCATGAACTAATTTAAATAGACTGCTCGCAGTGTCATCCGTGTAACGAACAGGACATTATAAAACGTGAGGGATAATAAAAAGATGTAGGATTTGAATCTCCACCATGCGCAGTCGGGTCAGAGCTGGCGTAACATCCACAACAACTTTCTGCCGAGTCATCGGGACAGACACGCACCTCCGGCCCGGCAACTGCGCGCTCCTCTCCAGGTCCGCTCATCCATCGTTGGCACCGGACAGGACTGAGATGTCAGGCGCGGTGAAAGATGAACCGAGAGCACCGAGTGATCGTCAGAGCTCCGAAAGGATCCACGTTGCCGTCAAAAGTCTCACGGAGAGCAAAGACTACACCGTCAGAGCAGGCTGCACCGTCAGACAGGTCTAAACTCTCCTGTGTTTGGTTGCTGTGTGCGTAAAAATGGCTAGATTTGCGCTTTAGCCTAACTTCTTTGAAAAACACAGATGTTTGTGTCTGTGTGTGCAGCTGAAAGGGGGTCTAGCAGAGCGCATGGGAGTCCCGGCAGAGCAGCTGGTACTGATCCACTCCGGCCGGGTGCTCAAAGAGTCAGAACTCCTGAGTCACCTTAAAGGACAAGACGACTCAGTCAGCATCTGCATGATCCAAAGGTACACGGAAATGTGTCGCTGGATGATTTATTGTGCACGATGTTAAAAGTGGCTTTGGTTTCAGCTGAATTAGCATGGATTATAAATAACAACAGAGAAACAGTAAATCTGGAGTTCAATTCAAAAGAGGTTCAAGAGGCCTGTTACAAAAGATGTATCAGCTCTATGCTGTCCTCACAAAGTGAATTTTTCAAAGCATCCCCTCAATAGGGCTTGAAGAAGTATTCAAGCAGATAAAAGTACTAAAGTATGAATGTTTTTTTACATGTGGGGTTCCAGTTAAATCTTTATTGATATATGTACAAGAGAAATGTGCGTGTAGAGCGGAATTATACTACAAGTACATGTAAATACCCAGTATATGTTGGATAAGTTAAGGGTAAAGGCCACCCATTACATCCTGCATATGTGAAATATTGATGGGAAAGAACAGTTTTATTTTACAGCTTGCATGTTCTGTAACTAACTGAAGTGTAATTACAGTGAAAACATGTTGAAGCTCAGTCATGAGAGAGAGAGAGAGATCATAAACTACCATGATATCTGTTATTTCCTTGAAATGGACATCAAGGACTAGTCTAACTAACTAAATAAGTCAGATGCAGTGGTGGAAGTATTCAGATGTTGTACTCAAACCACAGTGTGAAAATACTTAATTATGAGTAAAATTCCTGCACTCAAAACCTTTTTAAGTACAAGTATGTAAGTATATTCAGCAAAATGTACTTAAAGTATCAAAAGTAAAAGTACTCACTCTGCAGTAAAATGGTCCCTGTCATTGAAATATGGAATAATATTACTGCTGTTTTAATGTGTATGTTGTGTTTTATTCCTCTAGTTGTTTAAAGCTGAGCTCATTTGAACTACTTTATATACTGTTGGTAGTTTATGCTACAGCATTGCATCGTATTCTATAAGATTATCGATGTTGGTAAACCTGGACAGGACCACATTTCCCTGAATCTAAAAAATCATATAAAAGTTACAGACAGTAAATTTGCAATGTCACTACAAGGCAGAAAATCGAAACGCTGCTAAAAATAGAACTGCAGCACATTGTCATGTGATTGTTAGTGTCGTCATTTCAGTTAAAGTCCTGTGAGACGAGCTGCGTTTTTCCCCAAATGTTTTTAAATACAGCAATATTTTTACATAACGGGCAAATAAAACTATATGATGGATAAGCAGTAATCACCATCAGATTCCCAAAACATCTATCATTTTTTCTTGAACCAGCTACACATACAGTATGTACACAGTTTTAATCACAGTACTGGAAGTAGATTCAGATTCAGTCTATCCTTCTCAGGCCTCAGCATTCATCTCCTGCACCCACCAATGATCCAGCTCCAGAAACACCACTCACAGTCCTTCTCAACCCTGATGCTGATAACTTCACACCATCTCCTACCTCTCCCCTGTGCCTGGGTAAGAACTGCACAACACATGATCTCCCCTCAACTCAACTTATGTTGTGCTTTTTCTCGCATCACATTTGCATTTCATATCTGTTCCAGTCACAGTAGTTTCTGCTCTTCTTTTTTCCTGTCCTCTCTCTCTCTCTGAGCGTACAGACTCCTGTTCTTTTGATCTGATCTTGTTTCCACAGTGGAAGGTCTGGACAATCTAGGCCTAACAAACAGCGGTCCTGGCTTCTTCCCTGCACTCCAGCGCCAGATGGAGAGCCAGTTGCTAGCTGACCCAGAGATGATGCGTCGTCTCCTGGACAGCCCTTTTGTGCAGAACACCCTTTCCACCTCCAGCCCTCAACTAGCCAGACAGCTCATTCAGTCTAATCCCCAAATTCAGCAGCTCTTGCAGACAAACCCAGAGGTGGAAGATATGCTTAACAACACAGGTGTCATCACGCAGGTGAGGATATAAAAGTGTGTGTGATTTGTTAGGGGTTGTGAGTCATTTCACCCATATGTCACCCATATGTTTAGCATTTTTCGATTCTTGCTTCTCTTTCCAGGTGCTGGAGCTCATCAGAAACCCTGACATGATAGAGGAAATGATGCATCATGGTGACAGAGCATTAGACAATTTGCAGCCAGAGCAGGGCAACCCTGAAACCATCACTGGTGATTCTGATTCTGGCTTTCAGAAGACTGACACAAAAAGGTTGAAATTATCACAGGTACAAGTTTGGTAATAATGTTTTCCTCAACGATCTGTCAAGTCAAAGAAATCTTTTTAATCTGCTGTTTGTGGTGTCTCTTCTCTACTCTCTTTCAGACCCAGACAGGGGTACCCCAAGTGGTGATTACATCATCTGAGCATCAACAGCCAGCTGAAAACGAGACCCCACCCTTCTCTAGTCACTCTACAGATCCTCTCAGAGGACTGACTGCCACGCCCAGAGCTGATCCAAACCCTCAGAGCACTGTTACTGCAGGCAGGAAATTACAAATCCACACAGTTTAACAACACTAAGACAAAAATGCATGCATGGCCACGAGTGCTATGGGAAAGTGAGGTAATCGAAACAAAACAGTGTGGCAAACCTGCAATCATACAAAAGGATTTACCCTGTTTGTCCTTTGAAGTATTTCAAGTTGTTTTAAAGGTTCACTTACTCAATACCATTTCGCTCCAAACAAACCAAGAACAGGTCAATTTTAATTTATAACTATGTACATATACATTTCTGGATGCTTTTCTTCATTTAGTATCTGTGGCCTCCTTTCTCTTTCCTCAGGCATGCAGTCGCTGCTAGAGGAGATTACAGCCAGTCCAGGACTGATGGAGAGCCTGCTGTCTGGGCCGTATGTCAGCAGCCTTTTGAATTGCCTCAGCCAGAACCCTGACCTGGCTGCTCAGGTGATACATACAGTGTGGTGGAGGAAGCATTGAAATCCTTTATTTAAGTTAAAATACTAATACCACACTGTAAATATACTGCATTAAAAATGTTACTTAAATAAAAGTATGTCAGTATAATCAGGAAAATATCTTAAAGTAACAAAAGTACACAATGTGAGTTTATATGCTGTATATATACTATATACTGTATATACCATTATATATCATTATTCATGCATTAATGTTCAAGTAGAATTTTACTATTGTAGCTGGTTGAGGTGGAGCTAATCTTATATAGGGCTGCAACTAATGATTATTTACATTATTGATTATTCTGATTGTTATTATCTTGATTATCTTGTCTTGTTTTGACCAACCATCAGTCTTAACCTCAGAATTATTCAGTTTACTCTCATTTAAAATGAGGAAAAGCTGCAAATTGAAACATTTGTGAAGCTGAAACTATTAAATGTTTTTGTATGTAAAGTCTTAATATGTTAAGAATCTAGTAACCCTAAAAAAGTACTCTCTGAAATGTAATGGAGTAGAAGGATAAAGTGTCAATACTTAAGTAAAATACTGATATTTCAAGTACTTGAATGAATGTAATTCCACCACTGCACATATACAGTTTATGGGTGAATGCAAACACGTCAACATGCACGAAAGGGAACACATGACGTGTAATCAGATTGCTAATTTTCACTAACAAATGCACAGTGTTTACTTCTTTCCAGCCACACACTTATTTTTTAGAATGTATGTATGTATGTAGCTGTATGGGCTCTTGCAGCCCATACAGCTCTCATTTTCTTTCTGTTTCAGATGCTGCTGAGCCACCCTTTGTTCTCAGGAAATCCTCAGCTGCAGCAGCAGATGAGAGAGCAGATCCCTCTCTTCCTGCAACAGGTTAGTTCACTCTCTTCACTATGACACACGCTCATTTCCTGCAGTGATTTGCTCAGCATTGGGCTTGTCTTGTGAGTACATGAATCATTTACTTGAAGACTGATTCTTTTTCCTTAACAGATATCGTTGTTTACCTAAATACAGATGTTAATTTTGTAAGTGGATACTCCCTTATTTCTTAGTTTTTATGATTAATATCTTATTTATTAATGGTTAATAATAAATATGTAGATGCAGGGTCCAGAGCTGCTGTCAGCTATGTTAAACCCCAGAGCCATGGAGGCTCTGCTACAGATCCAACAGGCCTTACAGACTCTGGCTGCAGAGGCTCCTGCACTGATACCCACGTGAGTATAAATACACAAAATATACACACACAGTACACCTTAACCTGAGGATTGCTCACAGGGTGGTTTCATTTCTGGCTCGAAGCAGTACTTTTATTTAAAATTGTTCATAAGTTACCACCACATGCCTGTCTTGCAGAGCTGGACTTGGAAACATCGGAGCCAATGCTAATACTGCCCCTGAGCTGGGATCTAACAACCAATCAGGAAGTGGTCCTGGGGTTGCCACGGTGACAGAGCAGCAGCAGCAGCAGTTTGTACAACAGATGCTACAGGCACTGGCTAACAGCAATTATGGGGTATCTCACTGTTTCCTAAAAACCATGTTGTCTGCTTCTGTAAATCATCTGAGCTGCTCCTGAATTTCAAATGTCAGCAAATAACATTTTTAGGCCAAAAACGGACAGGAGACTTGTCTTTACAATACTGGACTCTTATTGGATGTTCAGTGCTCACTGTACAAAGCACACATTTTTATTTATTTACACAAACAGTACCACATTTAGAAAGTATAGCACTCATAACAACTCATCCACAACCTGTGGAGCAGTGATAGCGGGGCTGTACTATATCCTATAGCACCATGCTACACCACACCTGGCCACATCCAGCTGTGTGTCAGAAGTTCAAGAGATTTATACCTTTCACATGACTACAACAGGAGTCAGGGTTGCTACCTGTGGTTCCCACATACATGTGTTCGGTGTAGTCGAGTAAGAAAATACAGCAAGTATGCACATTTTCACTCACACTCGAGGCTCAAGAAGTGTATACTCACTCTTTTTGATCACATTCTTGTAATAAGTCAGACTTTAAATAACTCTCCTGTCATGTCCTGTCAGGTCCATGGTGAGGAGTTCCAGGAAGAACTGGAGCAGCTGAGCTCAATGGGCTTCAGAGACAGACACGCTAATCTTCAGGCCCTGATCAGCACAGGAGGGGACCTCAACACTGCTGTACAACATCTGCTCAAACTCTGACACACACACACACACACACACACACACACACACACAAACAAATGCTGATCTGTGCACATATACATATGTATCTGAATGCACACGTACTAATATGTAAGCACCGAAGCTGAAACATAATAATAGTGATAAAAAGTGCTTCACAAAAAAAAAAAAACATAAGCCATATTTATAGTGCAGTACTTTCAAAGACATACTTATATCCATTCCTCAACTTCCGATACTAACCTCTGTCTGCAGTAGTTAGTAAGGGTCTGTACAGGTAGTTAAATCCACCACACATATGTAGACTTGTAGCAATCGCATACATATTCAGAGGCAGGCCATGAATTATTAATCTCTGTGCAACGCTACAAAGCTCAGGCTTCTTTTCATCTTGCCACCTGGCCAGTAATGAATGCTTGTAACACCCAGAGACAGTGAGATGTCCTGGTTCACACCTTCAGTCTCAACAGTCCTTTGCTGCTCTTGTCTTGTCTACACATCGGATAATTACAATTTGTCTCCAAAAGTGGACTCAGCTCCAAAAGATGTATTTAAAAGGGAGAGGATGACTTTGTGCAGAGCCAAAAGGGGCTTGAATGTCAACGTTTATCTCAAGGCCACACAGGCAGAAAAAGTCTGATTTGCACAGTTAATCTTCTCAAGAAACTCCCACAAGAAAAATTATATCGGGCGTGAAAAAATGGATTTGGGTCCAAAAGTTAGGGGGAAAAAATGTAGTCCTTCTGAAACTTCCAACACAGCCTATCCTGATAATAATTTACTTTACATTGATGAGGCTGATCTTTCAAAACCCTTTGTGCCTAACTATCTTTCACTGCACTGACTAGTAAAACCTGGGATTTGTTGTTATATCCAGTAAATACACCATGCTACGGTGTTTTTGTGCCATAAGGAGTGGGTGCACTCTGTGTCCCTTTGGATTTCACTACACAACAACTGACTGAGCCACATACTTTCACTCATCTAGCTGGTTTGTAATCAAAAAAACTAATTAATTACTTTTTGTGTCAGGCAACATAATTCTGTTGTATTTATGCACATTTTATCTTCATTTTTCACATTTTAGCTTCTTTTTAAAGCATGTTATGTTCCCTCCATGTCTCTGTGGTTATTGTAATGTTACCAGTTACCAGTGATAGGGTTCACCGTACAGTTAATTTAAAAATATGGCTGCTCTAAATTTCATTATCGATTAATCTGTCGATTGTTTTTCTTTTATGGTTAATATGTTATATATCATTTCATCTATAATATGTTAGAAAATAGGGAAAATGTCTTTCACAGCTTCCCAGTGATAACTTCAAAATATTTGTTTTGCTCAACTAAAAGTCCAAAAATGTAAACTGTATAATCATATTAAACAGAGATCACGAGCATCACATGACAATCTCAATAAAGACATAAGCCAAACACAAACTGGTCTGCCATTTTTTATTGATAAAAAGACAGCAATTTACTCTACAATCACAAGTGTGACTATTTCCACCGCCCCCTTTGACTGAATCTGAGAGAAAGAATGAGTTATTAGTGATTCAGATCTTCCTCATGTTGGTATTTTACCATGCTGCCATGCTGTTCCCTGTACTACTTACATCTAGTCAACTATGAACACTAGAGGGCAGTTACAATCAACCTCTCTTTCAGTTTGAATTATACCGGCACAAAATATTTTATTTTTGAGTGTGTGACACAAAACTTATCCTGGGCTGTTTAAACAGTGGAAGTGGTCATTTGATTCTTTACTCTTATATTAATTACCTTAAATCTGACTGAAATGTTCAGCTCAGCAGGGTTACACATCAAACATGACATACCAACTGGAAAAAAATGTTATTTATTGTTAATTAACATCAAACAGGCACAAAGTCATATTTACAGGTGTTTAGCCACCTATTAGAGTGTGTAATAGTGTGTGTGTGTGCATGTGTATGTATGAGAGAGGGCTGCGCTGTGTTTTCCATTCCTGCTTTTGTGTCCTCGCTCTCAGAGGCCGAGTGGATTAACTGACACTTCAACATCAGATATGTGTGTATATGATCCACTTGACAACCAGTGTGTGTTTGTCTGTTGCTGCCAGACTGAGGGGGTTTTAATCTCTAGTGGTGTGTATGAGACCCGTTCATCTGGATGTGTGAGATATGAGAGTAGCCAAGGGGTTTTTTTCTGGATTAGAAGCTCCTAAAATATTCGGGTTGAGGTCACACCACAAAAACAGCTCTACAGTGCTGAGTGGAGGTGTGTGTCATGGTCACCTGTGTGTCTTTTGAAGATGCTTATAGATCAGGAAACAGGGATCATGAAGTCTTGACCTAATCTGACCTTTGGGAAGGCAACAACCTGTTATCAGAGGAGCTAAAGCTGCCTCACAGCAACATGTAGCTGTAGGATGATATTAAATCTAAATCCCTTTACTTCACTCATTCAGTGTGAAGATTGCACTTTAAGATCAGTTGGCAGGTGATGTCAGAGCAATAAAGGGGATTAGACAGATTAAGATAGATTTTATTGATCCCACACCGGGGAAATTTGCTTGTTACAGAAAAGAAAGTAGTCCGCATAGTGCAAAAGGCAAATCACTAATCTCCATAGTTTCATGACCATGTTTGCACAGAAAACTGATGTAGATCGGTGTTAACGCAAGAAATTTACTAAAAACACAGAAACGAGGTCAGAGCTGCTGTAACTGGCTGCCGCCTACGTGGCGCCATCTTAGTATTCATGATATAAGAACATGAATTGCGGTATATACTGATTATCAGGAACTCCAGCAAAGATGTTGCAAAGATTTTTTAAAAGTCTATTCATGAGCAGATCAGAGAAACCTGTAATGTTGAAGGGAAAACAGATGAATCACCGGAAACAAAAAAATTGGGTTAAATGAAGTAGAATGATGTGGTAAATCATAATAGTTAGCTGCAGAAACATGTTATTGTAGAGCTTTGAGGATCTGCTGCTCTGTCTTAGCTGAGAGTAAACTGAATCTCTTTTGGACTGTTGAAGAAATGAAGAAAGCTGCACACTCATAACTCTGATGCATTTATTTTAACTGTCAACGTTTGATAACTTGATAAATCATACAATAGGCGAGATGTCACCTTGGGGACATTTTTCACCATTCTTTGATATTTTATAGACCAAACAGTTCATCAATAAATCAAGAAAATAACTGGAATATTTATTGTGTGCAACTGTGAGTTGCAACCTTAGTTCCCAATGTTGTTGAAATGTCAGCAAACATTTAAATATGTCAAAGAAATATCTAATTAAATATTAAATGTTCCAAAACTTGAGGTATAAAAACCCAAACCATCATCGGTTCATTTTTATTTCATATTCCTGTGCTGATGAAACTATGAATCAACCTTTTATGCATATGTCCAAGGCACTTGTCAATTATAACTTTCTGTCATAATCCTCTTCATAAGTTCTCAAACAGCTAATATCCACACTATATTTAACCGTGTACAGTTAGCCTTTGTCTTCGTTGCACACTATTGGAGGTTCAGACTTCATTCACATAAAAGCACTTCTTGGTTCCAATTCAAACAATTGCAATATCAAATACTCTGCAGCATACACTTGAATGGCACAGAGACTGTGTTTTGAAATGTTTTCAGCTAACTAGCTGCAGTTTTAAGGGCCACAGATACACGACAACATTGTGTAGATTCTGCACTGAAGCGCTAATGAGCAGATCAAACCAAAAACTCCAAACTACTGCACAAACCAGCTGAAAAATACTTCTTCTACTCACAAAGATACAGTGTGAACTAGACATGAACTATGGATCATAACAAGATTAAAAGTCTACAGTCTTTGAGCTAAATGTTAATGTGTTAACATTCGCAAGCTAACAATGGCAATGCTACAGCGCTGTTGTTAATCTTTTAGTTTAGTGTATTGACATACTAACATTTGCTAGACAGCCCTAAATATGAACTACAGCTAAGGATAATAGGAATGGCATTAGTTTTGCAGGTATGTGGTCATAAACCAAAGTAGAAAAATCTAAATTTTGACCATATGATGGTGCTACAGCTGTTATAGTTCACTCTGTACGGACCCTGAATGTCAGATTTTACAGTAATCCATCCAGTAGTTTGAGACATTTCACTCAAAACCACAAATGTCAACCTCATGGAGGCAATGGAGGAAATCCAATGCCCGTCCATCAAATAGATTTGAGATATTTCACTGGATAAGTGAAACCTTTGACCTGCTGGTGGAACTAGAGGAAAAGTCAGGTGACCACAGAAGATATTAGGATTAGAATCTGATGATGGGCTCTCTCTTGATCTGCTGCAGTGGTTAAGGCCTTGGTGATGACTTGAGGCTGAAGACATGCTTCTCAACCTCCATGGCAATATCAGGGATGCTCCTCCTGATGTCCAGTGGCAACACGTTCTCCTCATCCAGCGGAGGCTCTAAAGCATCAAACTGGGAACGTAGCATGTCTGCTTTCATGTAATGCCCACTCCGGGCCACCATCCTCTGGTGAAGGAAATCGTAGTCACCATATAAGAAGAGAAAAAAGACACCAGGAGAAGCCGGAGGCAGGATATCTTGGTCTGGAGTAGAAGAAAGGAGGGCTTTGGAGCCAAAGAGCAAGATCTGTCTGTATATGCGCTTCAAGGCGGAGCATACCACAAGAGCATCAGAGCCTGAACACCTTTCCCTGGGATGGTAAAAACACACAAAAAATGCACATAGTTAGTGAGAGAATCTGTGAAACTACTGCACTTTACACTGTTCAAAAACTGTGGGGAAACAAACTTGTGAACTTAAAGTGACAATCAGCTAAAAGAGAAGAAGGAGATGAAGAGAACAGATACGAGGATGAGCTGATAGAGAAAAACAGGCATGACTGAGTGGAAAAGTTAAGGACAGAAGCCTTTGATGCCGCTGCAGACATTTTAAGAAAGAGATGGCATACTTTTCAGATCTTCCTCACCTCTTCTCTACACTCTCGCTCACTTAATCTGTCTTTACTCCTCCAAACTCTCCATTCTCTCTCTCTCTCTCTCTGGTTTTCATCTCAATTTTCAAAACCATCTTTGATATTTTTGATCTTTTTCAACAATTTCACGCCTGCATATCCTTACCTCGCTGCTCTGCTCTACAGCTCTCTCTCTCTCTCACTCCCTAAACCCGTCATCTCCTCCATTACTGTGATTAAGAAAGCATCTTCAAAAGCATTGAAAAGGTTTGTTTATTCTCACCTCTCAATGACTTCATGTAGTTTGAGAAGCCATGGCAACCTGTCCTGAAGAAACAAACAACATAACTGGTTATATTTTTTGCAGTATATTTATTTTAGCATTTAGTGCAGCATTTTAGCAGCAACAGTTGTTTTTAATCAATATTTTAATTGATATGTAATAAAGCACCATGTAATCTCCTTCCAAAGGGTAAGTTAAAATGATTCAAACCTGCAATAACTGATTTTCTTTGGTCATTTGTGGCATATCATCACCTTTTAAGTGTTGTCAAACTTGTTATTTACACATCCAACAGTTACGGAGCAACAGTATCATTCATTTGGAGTCCAGTTGCAGGTAAGTCCAATAGTCTCTCTTTTTGCTCTGTTTTTGGTCTCTACCAGCTCCTGAGGGAAATATCTGGCTCTTGTTGCTGAGTGCTCCTCTATATTCACAAGAATTGTGTCTGTTTCCTGTAAAGCTGCAGGTCGACAATAGGCTGAAACTCACTACGAAGCTCTGTATAGCCACGGAGAGCTGCAGATTGGATTAATATTTGGTTGGCTAATCACTTCAAGCGACCCCTTTCACTGTTATTATAAAAATATTGATTATAATCCACTTTAAAGAATGTAAATAAATCTTACTATTTACTTAGTTTCAATTTTGCCTAGCCAGGAAAACAAGAGCAGGCACTGTGTAACTTTTGGGGTCACAAGCATGAGCACAGATTCTGGATTTGCATTTTAATACAGCTGATAAGGTGAATTCAATCACATACGCTCCTAACTTCTCCCTATCTGTCATCAGAGGGGTGAGATGTGCATCACAGAGCATCACAGGACAGATGGGTGAGCTGAGCCTGTGGTGCTGAAGCCAGACTGCGTCATCAAACTGAAGATTGTTTCATAAATTCAGCAAATATCAGCACAGGACAGCAGAAGCTGTGCAGACGTGTTTATAGTGGATCAGATTCTTCCAAGTCAGAAGACATGCTGCTAATATTTTCTGTTTTATTGGCTTAACACTGTTTTAAAGAGCCAATCAGAGAATCAAACAGAGACATCTCAGCACCAACGCATCTTTGATTACACTGCAATCAGAAGTACTATCAGACTGGACTGGGGACATACTTTAGTATCTGAACTTAAATGAGAGGAATCACATTCTCTCATGTCCTGTTTGGTTATACCGACTCTAATACTCAAATGTGAGACACATTTTTGCTGCATCCTGACAGTAATCCCAAATTTACATTTCTGCTTCACGTCATTCTCAAAATGCCAAACATGAAGTATTTTTAAAACATGCCAAAGCATTGGACGGAACAGGTTCCAGGGTAATTCTCCCCGCCGTTCAAAGCGCTTTTCTGAGTAGGAGGTTATCATCCGCCACCAAACACCGCTACCAGCAAACTGCTGCCAAACGTTGGCAGGGGTTCCTCTGCCTGCAAGTGTGTAAATTCAAATTTGGCAGGAAGCCAGTCGATTGTTTGGAGGTCTCCCTTTATTTTGAGAGTCAGTATGGACGGGGAAAAGATAAATGTTGGATAAACAGAAAATAAATCCTTCAGCTGAACTTTAGGACTGAGGGCAAGTCTGAGAAAATGATTTACTTATGACAGAAAAGAAATTGGGTCACTGCCTTAACTACTGACATTCAATTTGAGCTGACAAGACACATTCAGACACACACACACACACACACACACACAGGCTAACCTGGTCTGTCAATGGTTCACCACGAGCCATCTTCTCAATGTTCTCCTGCGGGTGGTAATCATCCCCTTCATGCATAGGCCAGCCCAGCTGATAAGTAGATACAAGTGAGTGTTGAGTCATACTGTGTGCAGAAACATGATAGAGGTGTGATTTTGTTTGGACTGAATCTGATTACCTTTTCTGATAAGAAGGCCCCTAAAGTGCTTCTGTGTAAGACATAACAGACAGAATTAATACAATAATAATAATGATTTAAAAAAAAAAACATTGACGATCACCTGTTACACCTTATAGACATGCTGTAGTTTGAGGCTTAAATGGTTAGTGGATGAATTGATTAGACAATTGGAGACAATTTATGAGCAACTATATTAATTATTAAGGAATCATTTAACATTTTTCAAACAAAACACTAAACATGACCTAATTCCAACTTCTCTGCTAGGAGGGTTTTCTGCTTTTTTTTTGTCCTGTAACAGTCATTTTAATATCTTTCTCTTGTGGATGTTTAGCAGACTGATAGTTTGAATCTTCTGGACCAAGAGACAAGCAGTTAAATACACAAAACCACCAACATGTTGATCTTCAGTTGATGGTTTAATATCAGCACTGAGGAGACCACAGACAATCTCGTTCACCATAGACAGAAGCTACAGCCTTAATATACGTTTGACAAACTAGAAATCCTTTATCTTTGTCTGGACCTGGTCCTTTACTCTAATCCTAAGCTTTCAGGAACAACACCAATATATCTGTCTTGGGCCTCTGCCAACATTTCTACCAGTTGTGTGCATGTCAAACTGATGAATGAATACTAACATATGTTTACACAGGACATTAAACTTTTGCACCCTAACACAGACAAAACACGCAATTTGAGCCTTGGGCTTTAGGAAACTGATGACCGTTTTTCAGTATTTTAAACAAAATAATTACTCAATTAATCCAGAAAGAATTTCAGGATTTTCAAGGATTTTCAGATAATAAATAATTACTTCTCTCAGCACTGTGCTGCAATTTGATGTACTTTAACTAATTATGCAAAGGGACAGTGATTTAAACAAATATCTATTATTTATTTTCTCCACAGCATTTATGTATCTCTTTCCTGTGTGAAAACAAACTTAAATATGTAACATGAACAGAGAGTACACATACTTTCCACAACCTGAGACTCCCATTATTATGTAGATCATCCTGTCTGTGGATCTTCCTGTCCTGAAATGGATTAAAGAGGAAGAAAAATCTCTTTACAACTGTTGGCATGAACTTGTCTTAATGGTCAACATACCTGAGCTCATGTGTACACCTGTAGAAATAGAAATATGTATGTGACCTACCTTTATAATGAACCGGTTTGACTGCTGCTCGTTAATTCTTACATAAACCCTGCACAGGTGTGGCGTACAAATAAACATAACAACCTGTTTTATTTGTTCTGTTATGTTCGTAGAACTTTTTCAGCCGCTGAAGGGAATAAAAAGTGAAATACCACAAGAGAAAAATGAACCATATGAAACATTTAGGCGACAAAACGAAAGAAACGTCGCGCTACTTCACCGACTCCGCGGGTTGTTTTGCTCAACTGCGTGGTGACGCACGAATTACGTCGGCTACGTGCGTAATTAAAGAGGCAGCGTCCTGTTCCCCCCCTCTCTCTCTCTCTCTCTCTCTCTCTCTCTCTCTCTCTCTCTCTCTCTCTCTCTCTACGCTCGCATTACGTCGCAGCTAAAGTGTCTTCGACGTCATCCCTGCTGAAAATAAAATAACAGTCCAGGTGAGTTTTGATCACAAATCGTGTGGAATAATATATATAGTTCTCAAAATATCAGCGGTAAACACAATTACACACATCCACATGTTGGTGCACTAGTAAATGCAATGCAGTAAATGAATGTTACGTGCACCTGTATATTGTAGCATGATTATTTCATCAGTAGACTATAAAATAATTAGCTCAGGAAGGCTTTGACTTGGAAGAACATTGCAGATAAAATGAATGAGTTAATGATATTATTATATGATGTTTTTTTAAATTGTGAAAACATGATTGTATGAAATAATAAGCTATATTTTACATGTACACCTGACGCCACACACGTGGGATCAATAATTGCAAAATATGAAGAATGGTGCTGAAATTTTTGGGGGGAAAAAAGTGGAGATGAGCGTGCCAGAGAGAGAGAGAGAGAGAGAGAGAGAGAGAGGAGAAGGGGAAAAAGCCATCCACCCTCCTGTAGATCCATCAGTGGGCAGGCAGGAGACGGATGCAAGCTCTCCTCCCTCCCGCTCTGTTGCATCCATCCATTCTCTTGTCCATCCATCCACCCATTTCTCCATCCACCCAATCCACCCATTCACTCCCAAGGGCGTCACAGGGGGTGACAAGACCCGACTGAAAGGCGCATACATGCATGCGTGTGTATGCGTGTGTCCTCAGTGTATGTGCGTCTGCTCTTGCCCGTGGATCCGCTGACATGAGGAGCTGAAACAGAACCGACAGGAGGATGAAAATGCTCCGGTTTCGCAGCCCCAGCATCCGCTCCTTGGACCAGGAGGTCCTCTGCACGATCCGGTTACTGGACGACTCCGAGATCTCCTGCAGCATCCAGGTAGACGAACCTCTCATTTACCTCATGCATCGTCCTCCGTGTTTATTGCACATATCACGTGGACGCAGCAGATGAATTTCCTTTAATTATACGGATGGATTGAAACTATTCCCGATTAACCTTGTACTGCTTATTATTATTCTGATCATATCGTCATTTCTGCACAACAAACACGATTTGAGCGTATTGTTCCTCTAGTTTCCACGCTGCTGTGATTTACTAGAGAGGGTGCATGCTTTGCTCCATTCTGCCTATATGACATGTAGTGATGAGATAAAATAAATAAATAAACAAAAAGCATACCCAGTAGTGATCCAAGCTGGGTCCAGAAACAAGATGTGACCCCGCATGGAGAGAAGTTAGGATGAAGTTTGATTAAAAGAGGAGATGCTGGAGCTCCATGGGTGTGGTGGCGGTGGTGGTGATATTGATGATGATGAGGAGGAGGAGGAGGAGGACAGAGAGGACTGGTGTTTGGGTTATTGATTGTAATCTGTCATGTGAAGCTGTGTGTGTATAAAGAGAGAAGGAGACTTATGTTGTCTGCCTATAGAGGTGATGATACATGTTTCCACTCAGCTGGCTTCAAGTGTCTCCTGTGCAGCACTCAGCTGATAAGCAGCGGTACTATCAAAGTAAAGCTAAGCATATTCTTATACAGTCTTGAAAAGACTATTTGGAACTACTGGAAGCTTAATGACACTCCTGCTCATTACTTGTCTTTTCATGTCCATCCAGTGAATGATACAACAGGAGGAGGCATTTCTGTGACGTGTGAATGCACATGAACTTCTGTACTAAAATGTTATCAGCAAAAAGGTCTTATACTCCATGGAGATGTGGCCCTATAGTCAGCAGAATCAAAATGCTTGATCAGTGAGTTATAGCCTATATGTTTGGTATTTACCTTCATCATTTTTCAGCTTTGAGTGTTGTTGCCTCTCCAGATGTGCAGCTCTGAACTCCTGTTGGAAGGCCTGTGGTTTTCTGATTATTTAATCTGACTTGTAGCCGGTGAAATTATCTGAGGATCAGTGTATCTCACCAGACATTTAGCCTTGGATTTGTAATTCAGAGGTTAGCACCGTTGCCTCACATAAGGTTTTCTCCGGATGCAGGTTAGGTTATTTGGTCACTCTAAATTGCCCGTAGGTGTAAATGTGAGTCTTAATGATTGTCTATGGCATCATGTAATTGACTGGCAGCCTGTCTAGGGTGTACCCCACCTCTCGCCCAATGCCAGCTGGGATCGGCTCCAGCCTCCCCTGCCCTTCAAAAGAAAAAGTGGGTATAGCTGATGGATGGTTTGATGAGTCAGCTTAAGCCGACAAGAAACTGATGCCCAAACTACTTCCTTAAAACTCCTGCCAACTGGAAAACTGATATAAAAAGATTAAAACCTGATAATTTGATCTACTAAATAAGGCCAACTATTCTCATTTCAATGCTGAAACCCTTTTGGGCTACCTAAACAAAGGAAAATAGAAGTTTCCTTGTTTACACAAGCAGATTAGATCCTCCAGCCTCCAGCTCTGAGCTGCAGCTGCTGCCAGAGAGGTGAAAGTATGCAACAAATTATGACTAATAATTTAAGAGCACACACAAGTTTCATAGAGGACAGTGTACACACATATGTGCAATGCTACAGTAAATAAACACCATCCCGTTCTTTTAAATTCTATCCAGCATTGCACCAAATATTATAAAGTAGCACCAGCTTGTTGAGTTGAGATAGCTGCGAGTGAACGCAGCTCCGAGCAGGCATCTCATCTCATCCTGAGCTGCCTTCAGAAGAAGTTGTCAGCTGCCAGCGGCCCTGTTGTCTGACCCAGAAAGGCCGAAAAATACTTGCTTCATGTCAAACTAACTGTCTCGATTGTTGTCTACGTGTATCCAATCAATGATTTACAATGATAACACCATAAAGTGCACTGAGAAAGAAGGAGGGAGAAAGGGAGGTTGTGTCTGTTTCTTTGTGTTGCACAAGTATACCTGTGCACAAAAGTGTGCTGAAGTCCGTGTACACGTCTGAGAACATTAAAGCATGGCTCTTCGGCTTCAAGAAGGTGCATGTGTGCATGTGCTTTTAGCTGTGTCTGTGTATCTATACACGATAAGGAAA
The DNA here is from genome assembly GCA_946959425.1 of Argyrosomus regius. Taxonomy (NCBI): domain Eukaryota; kingdom Metazoa; phylum Chordata; class Actinopteri; family Sciaenidae; genus Argyrosomus; species Argyrosomus regius. The sequence continues at coordinate 11,109,037 of OX336890.1, forward strand.
TGGACATTTATATTTCTAGCTGACTGCTTTTTCCAGGGCTTTCTTTAATGGCTTTGTGTTCCGGTGCTGAGCTGCTCCTTCCTACATATTTCATGACATCCTGTGCTCCTCATGCTAACAACAGCACTTCTCCTCTTTCCACTGTACAGAGACTTCCATCTCTTACTTTGTCGGCTTATTTTTCTTCTGCATTGCCACTCTCTGTCTGTCTTTCTTTTATTATTGTCTGCTTCTCTTTGCTCCCTCAACAGGACGAGGTGCCAAAGACAGCACTAAACTGAATGGCATCATAAAAAAATTGTGTAATAAAATTTGTTCTTGAATTGTTGCTTGTGAGCAAATGCATCAGAAATGTATAGTTTGCTTCATGCAGTGCCCTTATTTCCTTTAACTTAAAAAGTTCTTGACTTTGCATAAATAATGGGTGCATTAGCCGGAGCCCCCGTGGGGCACATTATTTGTCACTGCGTGGATTATCCTGATTAAATGAAGACTTTCAAATATCAATTTTAGGCAATTATGCCTACAAAGTGGATGAATATTCATGACTGGAATGATCATTGTGTGACACATGTCACAAGGAAGGCAACTTTTTTTTTTTTTTCAGCAACAAGGGAATTCAAACCGCTTTGCATTAGATATGAGGCATTAAGATATAAATAAACACAAGATTATATAAAAGGACAACGTAATAGGGCATTTAAGGACAAATCTGTAGGATTTAGTGGTATCTAGCCTCACCCTCTCCTTCCTAGCATGGAGGAAAAACTACGGTGTCCTATCTGGAGACAGTTTGTCTGCTCTGGGCTGCTTCAGAAACATGGCAGCTCAACATGGCAGACACCATAGAAGAGAACCTACAGGATCTGTAAATATAAAAGGCTCATTCTAAGGCAGCAAAAACAATTATAATTAATGAAGTAATTATACATTAATGAAAACATAGTTATGTATATTATATTCCTTTTCTGCCATATTCTGTAAATAAAACCTTCTAAATCTGACACACTGGACCTTTAAGAGTAAAATAAAAAAAGCATATTGCAGTGCGATATCCCATATTTAATTCAATAAAGTGCAAACAGAAAAGTTAGAGCAGGTGTTCTAGAGGTTTGTTTCAGGACATTTTTGTGGTCACATTTTGAAGAAGAAAGTAGAAGCTGGTGTTTTAAATGTTACTAGAAATGATAAGATTTAAATAATTTAATATTCTTCATCAAATGCAACACAAATTTATTCTTTCAACCTTCAAAGAAGTGATAAAAAGTTTAAAAAGCATAAAAATAAGGTTAAGGCTAAGGCTATAATCTATTCATAGTAATACACACAGACCTCACAGCAATGTCAGGAGGAGGGAGCTGCGAGGAAGGGTTCTGCTGTTTGTTGTTGTTTCTGTCTTGTTATGAAAATGTTATAGGAAATATATACCTATTTATAAAGATAACATTGTTTTTCAAAAGATTTCAGGTTCTCAATCACGAGACATGGTGACAGCCCACAGCATAATTATTTTTAAGTTGTTTACTGTGGCTCTAAGAATAGCTTGACAGCAGAATATAAGTCAGGTAGAGAGGGCGTGTGGGTATGTGACTGTGTGTGTGTATGTGTGTGTGTGTGTGTGTGCGTGTGTGTGTGTGTGTGTGTGTGTGTGTGTGTGTGTGTGTGTGTGTGTGTGTGTGTGTGTGTGTGTGTGTGTGTGTGTTCTGTATGTGTGTCTAAAGCCCGGGGGGCTGAATGTGTACAGCCTGCTGCTCTCATGTTCAGTGGTAACATTAAGTCAGACCTGCTGCAGGAGAAACACATCAAGATCACAACACAGTGACCTCCCCCTTCTTTTCAGCTCCTCTCCCCTTCATCATCCACTCCTTTTCTCCTCATCCTCATCTGTCTTTCTCTCCTTTCCCTCCCTCGCCTCTCTTTCACCCCACTTATTCTTTGCTCCACTTTCAGCTTCATATTAACTCCTCTGACCACCTATTCCCACCTTCTATTTTCTCCCATCTATATCTTCTTCTTCCTCCCTTCCTCCCTCTCTCTCTGCCTCCTCCTTCTCTGTGACACATCATGTATAATTAAGGGAGATCACTGTTCTTCACGATGCCAACATCAGTCAGCTGTCAGCGATGCCCTACACCACGAGTGTGTGCCCGTGTGCACATGCATGTGTGTGTGTGTGTTCGGAGGGTGGGGTAGCCATGGCTCACTTGCATGAAAGATTTAAAAGTGGCCACTGAGCCAAAGTTCTGCAATTACTGACATTAATTTAACATACTTAGCAAGAAATTACTGCATGGCACTGAAATAGCTCGCCATAACTTGAACTTTTGAAAGCTTGTAATATAAATCCTGATGATTGCTCTGTTTCTATTCTTGTGGGAGTCACCTTATCAATACATGACTTGTACCGTCTATTTAAAGATGCGTATTGTTTTTCACTGCATCTGCCTTTTACTCAAGGAGAGGTGTGTGTAGCTGAGGTAGTACTTGCCTTTTATTTACAAGCTTTTGGCTTATGGCTGGCTGTCTGCATGCGTGTATGTGTGTCTATTAGCGATGCTGAGGCAGTGCAATTGTTTCGACTGGTAGGCATTCTTTGGAAGAAGATATAAATAGCATCAGTTTTCTATTCTTATCCCGCTTGCCGGCGCCTCTTTGATGCTCTTCCGAAGATGACTAAAGAGAAATAATCCTTTTTCTGACTTGTGCTCACAACTGAGAGGAAGAAGAGAGAGATGAGACGGCAGGATAGAAGAGGAGGGAGAGACGGAAACATCAAAAGAAAGATGGTTGATACGACAAAATATAGGATGACATGGTTGGTCACATTACATTGAGGTGTGAGGATGAGGATGTAGGAAGGAGTGGGAGAGGAAAACGAGGTGAAGCGGCTGCGGGAAAAACAGATTAAGCAGATTAAAACATGAAACAGATTTGAAATGAGACTGGCAGACATTGGCGGATTTTGAAAAGGGAAGACAAGGTGGAGAAAAAACAGGAAAGGGGGAAGTGTGAAAACGGTTGATAGGAAATAATCTACAAAGAGGTGTAAAGAGCAGCAAAAGCCAAAAAAGTAAGAGGTAGAAAGACTAAGACGGGTCAGAGATCACATACGGAGCTGTTTGATATTCATTGTCTTGCTCAAGGACACATCAGCATCAGATTATCGCTATGAAGGACGGACTCCTTGCTCACTGTCACCATGCTGGGTGATAAACACTGCGACCACATGTTTAAATTGAAATATTTTCATGCTACATGCACAGATTTGACAAATACTTCGTCAGCTCATTGTTAAAGATCTGCACTCATGAATATATACAGAAGATAAGTAATGGTCATTTGTTAGAATGACACTCAAAATCATTTTTATGTGATTCAAGAGGTTTACTAGAGGTTAGAGAGGTTTATTTACTCTCCTCACCACCTCAAACTTTGTTCAATTAGAGAATTTTAATAAAAACGTGCCTTCTCTTGTCACAAAAAAAGAAAGGTATCAGATTTATGTTAAAATTCATATTTGAATTCAGTTTAAGGTGAGATGTCACAAAACATACAGCAACACGTATGCCAGTTTTTTTGAACAGTGGTTCGAAAAAATGCTTTGACAGTTCTGTATTTGTAAAAACTAATAAACTGAATAAAGTATATCAAAGAACAACAAAGAGTGACAATGCAAAGGGATAAGAACAGAAGGTAAAATCAGTTTTTCCTTTTTAAAATCAATAAATTGTGAAATAATGTGCAACATATATGGTTAAAGAGTCTGTTCAAAAAGTACTGAAAGTCTGAGATAAATACATTTAATTCAGTTTTCACCAGGACCAGTATCAACACTGCCCTCCAGTGAGTCCTGAATACATAATACTAAACACATACATATTAAACAGTAACAATCTACACAGTCATGCTTGTATTTTCACATATTTTTTTACCAAACTGCAGGCTTCTGCACAACTTTCCATAATGTCTTTGTTGTAGTTCAAACAACAGTTCAACCACATCTGCATTTATATCTTTATTTCAACATTTAGAACATAAGTAGATCAAGAGAGAACAGTAGACATGGGACTGATTTGTGCAGCTTTCTTTGTGTTTTGTATGTGTTGTTCATTAACCCCATATTGTTACACATCAAAAAGTGAGTCAGCATGCGCACACAGACAGAAACATGCAAATAATCAAACAAACATGGCTTTTATATTAATTCACAGGTTCAAACTCTCATCTCATCCTCATCATCATCTTCTCCCTCATCATCATCATCACACTTTGTCTCTCCTGCCATCCTGTGAGTTAGTGTCCAGCTGTACACAGAGCGAGAGTGATGAAGCTCCATCATAATAAAAACCGGTTCTGGTCCATATATCGATAATTTATGGCTCTACCTCTGAGCTTATTAGGCTGTGTTCTCAGCCGTGAATGTGGGTGCACATGACATGGTTTAAATCACATGTGTTAATTTGTGCATGCCTTTGTGCCCACATATGTGTGTATGCGAGCATTCCTGCACCATTGCAGGTGATGATTAGGTACTTGGTTTGTCTCCTTCCACACTGGGACAAGGTCACAGTCACCGTTATGAGTGCTGCTCACAGGGATGGGAAGGGACTACAGGTTAAATGGTTAGATTACAAGTGGGAGTGTATTTATAAATAAAATGATTTAAAACCAAAGGAAATATTTGACCTAATGATGGCGCTAGAATGAAAGTCAGAGGATCAGATGTGTGACAAATTTCATGTCAATTCTTCCCATAGTTGTTGAGATATCTTAGTCTTGAGCGAAGTGGTTGAAATCGGCATCTACAGAGCGTGGCTACAAATGTCTTAAACTGGATGACCTAATAGTAACAGGTAAATCATTCCAAGTTTATTACGTGCTGTATATAAATCTTTACTCTGTCTTTCTTACTGTCTATGATACGCTGACGATAAAGGAAGTAAGTCCATCCATACGTAACGTCTGTAGCTCCAGGCAAGAGTCCATTACTGTTGTGGGTCAGTGGTTGAAGAGGTCAAACTCGGCCTACTCTGCTGTGCAGTTCACGAGATCAATACTCAACAGTGGAGCTGTGTGGGTTTCATTTTGATGTATGATATTGTGCCTTGCCCTTTCTTTCGCTCTGCTTCTCTTAACTTTACCTCTCAGGTCCAAAACAAAGACTTCATGGATTTACTGATAAATGATGTAACGGCGGGAAGCTATATTACAGACAGACTTTTTAGTGGTGAGGTCAAGTATCTCTTTACTCAATATAAGTTGGACATTTTCCATAATTCAGCCCCTCGACTGGAAGTGTTTGATCCTCTGCTTCAAATTTCCATCTTGTAGTGAATGTAGCGTAAGAGGATAATTTGTATTTCCGTCCTGCCTCTGCAGCTTACTTTTAAAATCTGAAGATATTACTATTCCAGCTTCCCCTTATGTTTTTCTAGCAGTCTAATCATTAGAATGATCAAAAACAGCCTTTTAAAATGAACTGACCTGCTTGTGAGTCATTAAAAACCCATACTGTGCAGCCGAAACATTGTTCAGACACACAGAACTTTATTTTTTGAGGATACCAAATACATCAGGATGAAATTAGGTTGAAATGTGGTGTGTAAAATAATAAAATCTAGAATATTTCTATTCGCCGTAATGATGCAGCTAAAAGGTCATGGAGTCTAGGTTTTGACTGGATGTTAAGGGAATATACTGTATGTGGCCAATGGGCAGAAAAATTGGTTTCTGCATCTTGAGAAATAGAAAAAAGGAAAGGTTTAAACTTTGTTCTTATCTTCTGCTTTGATCCTCTGCATTGCTTTTCCCACACCCCTCGTCCAGCACATTGATTTGCCTCTGTTGCATCCTGGTCGAGCCTCTGGATCGATTCATTCACTGGCTGGAGGGGGGGGGGTTGAGTTTTGGGTATTGAATACAACTCGGCTTTATAAGTATTGGCACAGTTAATAATAGGAAGACAATGTAATCACACATGCACAAAAGCCTGCTTACACACTCATCCTAATTGGCAAATAAATCGGCAAATTGGTCCACTAGCATCCTAAATCTCCATTTCCCTGAAGAGTAGCTGCAGTGACAACAGAGAAAGACATGAATTAGTCTAGCATTTCTTTTCGAGGCAGCCACTAGGTTTTTAAATTGGTTTGTGTGGAGGTAAAGAGAAGCCCACTACTCTCTCTCAATGTCTCCTCTCCTTTCCTTCCCTGTGTGTGCATGTAGAGAGTGTGTTTTAGTTTCTTCACACAGGTATAATTTAACGCTCTTTCCCCTAACAGCATTTCTGCTCAGCCAATTAGGTATGCCGTGTCATGAAATGAATTGCGCTCAAGTCGATAAAGACCAGTCATAATTGAGCTGGCGTGCATATTAATTAAACAACAAGCGGTGTTTAACTGGGCCATGGCACCCAGGGTCCTAGTGCTTGACTTTTAGTGGTCACGAGGTAATGATCAGAAAATCATTTACCTGCTTCAGACTGCAACTAAGGTTGTTATTATGGTCATATCTGTGAGCTGTCACAATCAAAACATCTCATTTAGAATAAATTATAGCACTCTTCTTTTAACATACTGTTTATTTCTGCTGATAGCTTCTAGCGTTTAATGATCAGTGGACAACTATTTTAGTTTGATGGAGCCTCAGTTTGTTCCTCTCATGTGTTATCAGTAACAGAGCTAAGCATCTGTTTTTCTGAAAGACCAATCCCTGATGATCTGTGAAAAACCCAGACGGTTGTCAAACAACAAGTTTTTAAAGTATTTCCATAATCCTGAAAGACCTTCCATCTGGGCAAAAAATATTTTGTCAGCTGCAGGATATATTTGAACTATCTTTAACTATAAGATTTCAACCAAAGTTGCAACTATATTTTCATAATCAGAATATTATATAGTAGCTGCCTATATTTTTATTTTTAATACATTTTATATTTGCATACACAAATCTGTATTTTTCTACTGTTGTACAAAAAGATGATATGTCATTGCAGAGTAGGATTAGCATGTGTTCAGACAGAACGCAGGGTGAATTTGATTTGATTTGTGATTTGTGAAAAGGTGATTGACCACACACAACCCTGCATCCTAAAAATTCTGTGTATATACAGCTAATTTGCAACAGCAGATACATGTCGAAGGAAACAGACCAGATTACGTTTTTATTAACATTATGAAGGGTGTTGTCGATGAACGTGTCTGGAAAGATGCAAAAATGTCAGTGAAATGTCGACTGGCCTTTTTTTCACTGCATTTTTTATCTGCTAAAAAAATCTGATCTTGCAATACAATATCCGCCTGTAGTCACTACAGCTTTATTAAACTTTATACTTTATGGCACTGGCAGCACTTGGTAAGGGCTAAAGATCATGGTCTGGTTTAATACAGTGACACAAGACAACCTTATGACAGTGCTTTTGTTGCCTAAACCTAACCACGGATGGATGTTATGAACCGCTGGACTCTTTGTTTTTGAACATAATCCAAGAATTATGTCTGTTAGCACAACTTAATTGAGAAAACTATTAACTATTGGTAATATATAAATGTGAGGAGACCTGAGAGACTGGAGAGACAGAGTTTCTGGTGAGCTCTTAGTTCAGTCAGAATCAGAGACTAAGCTGAACACAAACACACAAACACACTCCCACATACAGGTTACGGTCAGGGCATCTGCCAGCAAGCTTACAGTTAATTTACAGTTAATATATTGGCTGTTTGGGACGAATAAACATCCACACAAATGATGCTTTGCTTTGCAGTTATCTGGAATTGTTTTATCACTAAACAAGACTTTAAAATAGCTATAATATATATTTTTATATTACAATGTGAGAGGGGTTTGTCATAGCAAACATACAGAGAATTCTCACCTGAATCTGCAGCTCCCTTTTCAACTTTACAGAGCTTCATAGACTTTCAGCTCATTGTTTATCTGTCCAACTCACTCACAGCTTTACCGTTTTGGTTCACACTTACTGATCTCATAGGGTTGTTTTTTTTTTGCTTCAGCAGGCTGCTATTTTCAGCGAAAAACCTCAAAAACCCTCTGTACACTACCTGCTCAGCTCCAGCAGCAAACAGACACATCAGAGACTTGCTGGTGAACACGGTGGAGCATTTAGCAGAGCCAGGAATTTCCCTTGGGAGTTGGTAGAGACCAAAAACAAAGCTTAAGTTAGATCTTTAGGTCTGTAGTTATTACAGTCCACAGTTTGTGGACTATGGAGGTCAGAACTTTACATGATTTAACAGATGTTTATGTGATTTTATAATAGATGTAGGCATAAATAAATGATCGTGTGTATGTTTGTTCCTACTTTTTGCTAGCTTGGTCTGCGTCTGGACTCAGCCGGCTATAAGGAGGTTGATCTCTTGAGAAAAAATGGTAGAGGATGGATAGACTCACTCAAACATACACGTCAAAGTGCACTTTGCTTCTGCTAAACTGAATGCGCTCGACACTAAGGCTCTATTTAAAGTGTGTGCATGTATCTGTGTGTTCAAGCGAGGCAGGGAGAAGAGCACTTTGCCGTCATTAGGTGAGATCATGTAGAGACAGGATGACCGGGTTAATTTTTAATGCCCAGCCTTTGGATATATAAAATATGTATTCAGCCCTTGTTGGACATGACATAGAGTCTTTATATCTCTCTGCCTCGCTCATCTTAGTCAATCTTCCTTTTATGCTCTCCTTTTTTAGCTCTGTCTTTGCCTACTCTCTCTTTCAGCCTCCCGGCGTGTTTGGCCCTGCTTCACTCTGTGTCTGGTCTTTTCTTTCTTGGCGTCAGTCCGCCTCTCTTCTCCCCACGAGCGTCTGCCCTGAGAACCAGACACAGGAAAGGTGTTGTTTGATGATCCGGACAGAAAGGGCTGCAGCGTGGCTGTTTTCATTCTGTTTCTTCTATTCTTCCGTTCCCTCGGTGTGTCTCTGTCTGTTTGCTCTTCAGATTTAACAGCTTAGTAACACTGTTGTCACAGATCAGCTGAAAATCCTAAAGAGATGTAGACAGACAAACACACACACACACGCTGACTTTTTACCGGCTCACACACAAACACACACACACACACCACAGTAAGGCCAGCATGGAGACAATCACAGCTACACCCACAGGGATCCACACTTGATTTACAGCTTACACTTGTGTCACAGTGATATAACAGTAAACCTGAACCAGCCAACAGGGACATGCTGTCTCAGAGATCATGGACAGCTGATTGTTGCCACGGTGATGTAACAAAGGTCATAGGGAACATCAGCCTAACTGTGCTGTTTTTGCATACAGGGTTAAGCAAGTTAGTTGAAATGTGTGATCAGTTACTTATTACACATTGATGATTAATACTGTACTCAATGATTAAAGTAAGTTGTTAGTCTTGTTACTTGGCCAAGCTCCTCCAAGGTTCCTTTGAACGACTCTAAATCCTCCACCCCCTCATATCGATAGAAAACAAGACATTATGATTTCACAAGCAGCCAGGTTATATTTTAGAGGGATTTATTGACCAGATTGTTTCTTGCTTGTAATTTTACACTTGCTTAATATGCATTACACCAGTGTTTCTCAAACTTTTTATACCGTGTACCACCTTAAAAAATAAAAAAACACTATTTTGACTAACTGAAAATTAATCAGTGTAGTCCAACCATGTTCGTCTACAGACAGTTCAAAGATTTAATCCGCATTTCTCCTCCCGATATTTCCTGTTTGGAGCCACGAATGCAGAGTTTTTATGAATGATTAATTTCACCTCCTCTCACTATCTCATGTCACAGTTACTTCCCAGGGATCCACTGGTTTAATTTCATTCAAAATGTTGTCGATGCATTTCAGAGATTCCTCTAAGGACCACTACAGGAAAGTCAAGTACCACCAGTGGTACTCCTACCACAGTTTGAGAAACAATGCATTACACTATGTAATCCCCTTTGCTACTTTTAAAATCATAATTGGCTACTGAGCAAGTTTGCAATTTGAATGACATCCAGACCTTCCTTCTGCGTTTTTGTATTCAATCATCAGGGACAGACTGGAGGCAGAAGCCCGCTTCCTTTTGGCATCCAAGTTGAATGGCCAGTCGTTCTGTTCAGACAGAGTGAGCTCCACAGCTGGTTCATGATCTGCAGTGATGGTTTATCGATGTCTGTTCAATTTTTTCTGTGCATCGCGAGCAAATCTGGCAAAAAAAAAAAAAAAAAAATTTAAATAAAAACAATGCTGCAGCGTTTCATCTCCTGCGCTAAGCTAGCTGACACATTCAGCCACAGGCAGTCTGCACAAACCAAACTGATGTTTGCACTTCCAGTCAGATTGTAAATTGTATTCCCTACTCGTTACTGAAAAAAGTAATCACATTACTTTAATCAGATTACAGTCCAATACATACAATACAAACATAAATACATCTTGCTGATTTGGTAGCTATGCTATGCTGTTTGAGTCTGGCAATGAAAATGGGTGAACTACTGGTGGGAATAGTAGTTAATCAAATATTGATATGATAATGTGCGCTGTGGAGTGTGTTTGTGTGGTTAGCCTATATATGAACTCCTCCTGTGTATTGTGTACAGTGTACTTGTTTTATATTTAATTCTGCTTCATTGTTAATTGCACCAGTGAGTCCTTTATGTATTTTGTTTGATCAGCTTGTAACATAAAGCTGCTGTGTCGATGCGGGTGTTGTGGACAGTAGCACATACTGTAGCCACCGTGATCTTTCTGCTCAGTGTTTTTGCTATTTTTGAGTTGTCACTGCGACATTTACAGGAATTATCTTGCTTTGTGGCTGTCCTGTCAACACCTACAGTATACTGCAATTACCGCACAGAACAGATTGTTTACTGAGAAATGGAGCATGACTCACCAAGAAATGTATTCAAAAGGTTGCCTCTGCAAGAGATGCAATGTTTACCAAAGGCAACACATGCACAGGAATTTATGTTTGTGTAAGATGACTGCGGACAAGTGGTGAATGACACACAGGTCCCTGTGATCATCCAGATGCTGAGAATCATCCTGCAGTCATGATGGACTCTTAAAACAAAGGCTTTAGATGCTGTGTGACTTGTACTTCTAGTTATATACTATTTTTACAAAATAATTGCTTGACTGCTCTGCCGCAAAAGGAAGTTATTTTAAGAAAACGTTCTTTTTTTCCCCCTTTCTAGCATCAGGGCACATGTAATATTCAACACAAAGAGGAAACAGTTGGTTTAAAAGTTGAAGTAGATCACTTGGAGATGAGAAAGACGAGAGAAGAGAACTCCTAGAACATAAGACAGAGGACAGGAATGTCAACACTGTTGGTGGTGGAAAAAAGGCAGCAGGGGGAAGATAGAAACTGTCAGTTGAATCTCCCCAAACATCCTGAATATCATGGTGGTGATGGAGGATAATGTAGGTTTCACAATGGTAGGTCAGAAAGACATGATGACAGGATTTCAGCATCCAACTGGGAGGGAGACAGATGTGGTGACGTAGGAAATTGTAAATAAAAGGAACACTAACATACTCCATCGATGTGTTTTCTGCAATCAAACTGGGTATGAGTGTTGCTTTAACTGAACATTTTTGAAGATTAGTATGCGCCTGGACATCTGAGAGTCAAGGCCTTTAGTCTGACAAACTGCCTGCCCAGGCTAACCACTCAACTGCACAGTCAGTTGCTGTCAGTCACTTACCCTATGGTGCGTATCAGCTGCAAATGTCTGCACAAAGAATTAGCGAACAAAGCTACTGACCTAAGCTAATGTCCTGCTGAGCAAGACCAAAATATTCCAAAGCATTGCTCAGGTGGCAGCCATTAGACAGAAAGGAAAACAACAGGGATGTCGGACGTGTCTCTTGTGTGAAATGTCTCCTCCATTTTTAAGTGTGTGTAGAACAAGTCAGCCATGATAAGACGTTGTTAGTGCAGTTAAGTACGTACAAGAAGTGATCAGTCGCCATGGAGATGTCTCGTGATTTTAAGGCGTACTGACTGATTAGTGTTGATTGGCAGTTTTACATGTTGTTTTGCTGACAAGATGTGGCCAAAGAGACAGCTGTGGCCCTGCGTGTGTGTGTGTGTGTGTGTGTGTAGATGTGGACGCTTACATGCGTCCCCTGTGGTGAGTAAATCACAACAAGGACAAACAGACGATTTCCTACCGAATCAATCAGTCCTGCTTAACTGAGCACAGAATCCACCTCCGTCAGCAGGTTAAAGAGCAGTTATAGGACACACTCTTACACACCAACACACACACACACGCAGATCACAAGAGGGGATCTGCGATGCATGTAATATGACAAAATGGCAATCTAAGGAATATTGACAGCTTTACTCATTAGGTTAGGAAGATGAAAATGGAGATGGGATACATGCAGCATCCATACAGATATATACAGTATTTAGTTTTATGTGTGCATGCATGCATGCATAGTCACACCTTACATCCACAGCTACATACACAATCTGTGTGTGCTCCATCTCTGTGTGATGAGTAGATATTGACTGAGGAGCAGGTAATAAATGCAGAGTGATTATTGATCTCGGTGTCTGCGGTGTGTTTATTAACTGCACATGGGCTGTATTTACTGGCATGTTCGGAGGCTGGAATATGTCTCTGGTAAAACTACGTGTGCATCATGGAAATATATTACCCACGAGAGGATTGTCTGCTGTGATTATGGGACAGTGATGCAGCTGGTATTACATGCTGCTGGGAGGTTTATGGGATTTATCAGCATGAATGGAAAGATTTGCTCAGATGAAAGTACCAGAGGCTGACTGAACATGAAAAATAACTTCCTGGATTTAAGTTTTAATGTGTTTTATGTCTTCACAGAGAGATACTAAAGGCCAGTTCCTGCTGGACCATGTGTGTAACCACTACAACCTACTTGAGAAAGACTACTTTGGTATTCGATATGTGGACCCCGAGAAACAGAGGGTAAATATCACAGAAACACATGCACAACAACCAAAAGCAATAGAGCTTTAGTCTGTAAAATGTGTAGAAAAAGGGGAAATTCCAGCAAAAATGCAGTTCAAAATAATAAATAATAACAAATTCTCACATTTAAGAAGCTGAAATCAGCAATTGTTTGTAATTTAACACCATGACTCTCCTGATTTTATCTTGAGTCATGTATTTTTTTGTTTGAAGTAAAAGGAAATGACAGACTAAGTAGTTTCCTTTTGTAGATCTGTAGCCCTCAGAGTAAAACCCAGATTTAAAAAAAGTTGTAATGCTGTTTAGAACAAAAATTAAAGAAACTGATGATCACACCTAACTAATGACTCCTCTGAGTCAGCATGGCCAAAATGTGATTGTTGGATGTTAATCAAGAGGCAGTCAGTACATTATATTACAAGTTCAAGTGACAAATAATAACAGGATCAGTCTACATATTTCAGACCGCCCACACACAGAAGAGACCAGATGCTTTGTCTCAACAGAAGCTCAGTCGGCCTCTAGCTGCATTTACAGCGACAAAGGAATAACGAGCGAGAGGTGTTACAGCACAAAAGGCACGGAGTGTAATAAACAAAAACCTCTGCAAGGGAATAAAAGCTCTGAAGTCCGAGGCGAGACAAATTAAAACTGCAGGCGAAAAATACTGCAAAGCTGTTGAAGCAACAAGTTTAACATTAGTGAGCACTAAAAGCCCTCCACCCCCCAACTGTTCTTCAAGTGGCAAACAGGAGAGACCGGTAATGGGAAACATCCAGGTGAGCATGGCATTACAACAAAAATAACATTGCTCTTACTTACTTTTACTTACTTTTTCAGGTGTTGCTCATTACAAGAACGTTGTATACTGTATGTATTATTAACACAACACATGTAAAGTCTGTCCTGCAAGGTCAGAACTGTCAGGTCTATCTGCAGTATATTGATCTTTTAATGACAATCTGCAATTTGCCTCTTATTGCTGAGTCCTGTGTCCTTCAGTTATTTATTATTTGATTTGGAAAAACAAACTGAAATTGCTATGTAATCTCTCTCTCTCTCTGTCTCTCTTTCTCTCTCTATCTGTCTCTCAGCACTGGCTGGAGCCCAATAAGCCCGTGGTGAGGCAGATGAAGTGTAAGTGTCACTTCTGCTCCCTTTGTGTTTTTCTGTGTGTCTTGCGTGTGCGTACACAGCAATGAGCAGGGTGTGAAATGCCTGTGCATGTGTGTGTGTACTTGTGTGTATGTGTGTGTGTGTGTGTGTGTGTGTGTGTGTGTGTTTGTTAATGTCTTATTAATGCCACGCAGCCCTGAATTTGTCCCCAAAGAGCTGCTTCAGTGTGAGGGGGTCAAGCTCTGCAACAAACAGACAACACCACGGGGACCCACCCACACAACAGTGTTAAGGGCAGATATCAGCATATGGGATATCAATATATTGTATGGAAAATCATAAACATGTTTTAGGGCATTGTCACCTGCTATTCCCTCCCCCCAAAAAACAATGCTCACATTACCATTTGCCACGAGCAGTGACAGAGCCAGACAATGTCAGACAGCGACTTTTTCTCAGAAGTACCACAGGGACACAAACAGAGACACAATAAAGACGGACAAAGTGACAAGAGCCGGGTTTCTCACACACACACGCAACAAACTGCCAGAGGGACAAGTGGACCAAACAGGAAATAAACTAACACACAAAGTAAGATACACAGACATGACAGGGGGGCACAAGCTTGGTCAAACAAGTAAACAGGTTGTCTGTTTACCTGTTAAAGGTGGTTCATTTTAGGTAGGTGCTGGGAGCCTCACAGGTTGGCATTTGTTGTCAGTTTATTTGGGTTAATAAGGACACGGACACGGATATGGATATGGACACAGCACACCGATATTCTTGTTTGTTTTTCCTTTCACTTATCGATCAGTTGACTCGCCTTCTTTATGTTCTGCAACCAGGCAGAAGAAGTGCTCAGATATTATACTAAAGTAATTGTATAATGACAAAGTGTAGAAATACTAGAAAAGGTCCTGCATTTAAAATCTTACAAAAGTAAAAGTACTCATCATGCTATTATAACTATTCAATTCAATTCAGTTTTATTTATATAGCGCCAAATCATAACAAAATTTATCTCATGACACTTAAAGAGCAGGTCTAGACCGTACTCTTTATAATATTATCTACAGAGACCAACAATTCCACCGTGAGCAAGCACTTGGCTACGGTTTACTTCTACTACTACTACACTACTTTATGTACTGCTGTGTATCTATAAAAAGACACCATTATTTATTAGTTGATGAATTTAGTGAAGTAGAAAGTACATTATTGGTTTCCAAAATTAGTTACATTTGGGTTCGATCCCCGGCTCCTCCAGCCTGCATGTCGAAGAGTCCTTGGGCAAGATACTGAACCCCAAATTGCTCCCGAAGGCTGCGCCATCAGTGTGTGAATGCGTATGAATGGTTAGCTCCCAAAACTGATGAGCAATTGGCCATCAGTGTATGAATGTGTGTCAGTGGGTGAATGAGACATGTAGTGTAAAAGCGCTTTGAGTGGTTGGAACACAAGAAAGGCGCTATACAATCCATTTACCATTTACATTTCAAGAAAGTGACAATCATTGACTGTCAAGTACTGAAACATTATAGTCCTTCATTGGCTGAGTAGTTTAAAAAAGTAAAATCATGTTGAATTGTGAGAGACACTTTATTTCTAGAAGCAAATGTTTTGAATGAGAGAAGATAATTTTGCTTTTGCTCGTTCCTTTTAAAAAGTTTTTTAGGAGACAGACAAATGGACGTTCGTGTCCATCTACTCTATCTTTCTATCTAGTTTAGATAAATTGGCTTTGATTTGACTTCTGATGAAACTTCTGCTGCAGTATTTTCTCAGTGTGATGATCGTCTACATTCGGCCTGTGTCATCAGCAAAAAAACGTCTATGCCTGAAGTTCGCCCACCCTTTTAATGACTGTCCTGTTCTTTCTGCGCCGCTGTAAATTAATAAAGGAGCTATTAGCGTTGCGTTCTGCTTTATCAGAACATGTGCGAGAGGACAGGAGAGGGGGAGGATGAGGAGATGAGTGAAAATGAGAGATGGAGGAAGAGAGAAGGAGGGGAAAAGAGTGATTAAGAGGAAATGTGTGGGGGGGGGGCACTAATTCAGAAGGGAGAGGGAGGAGACAGTGATAGATAAAGAAAGATGTCAGATTTGGGGAGAAAAGAGGGAGAAAAGAGGAGATTGGAGAGTCAGTTTGAGATGAGAGAGGCTGACAGAGAGTGAAAGAAAGAAAAAGAGATGAGAGAGAGAGGAACGGAGGACGGAGGAGCGTTGAATAGATCTGAGTCTTACTGACACATCAGTTCTCCCCATGGCAGGATTTACTCTCAAATAAAGACGTGTGGTTTGTGTTTTATTTTCTCTTTGTGCGTCTCAGCTTACGTACCTATGCGTCACATTTGTACGAGTGTGTGTGTGTGTGTGTGTGTGTGTGTGTGTGTGTGTGTGCACTATTGTCAATTCACTTTCTCTAAGACTTTAAGAAATAAATTTAAAAAAGCATCTTGGTCCCTTAAGCCTGTGCAAAAAAAACAGCTCAGATTCTTTGGGAGCGAGTGGGAGGATTGCGTCTTTCATACTGCTCAGCATGTATTATGTAGATGTGTGCTGTTTTTCATAGCTGGGTAATACCTCAGAGGATCCCTCCATTAAAGATAGAGTGGTGAGGGCACCAAAGATTTCTGGTCCCATGTTAGTGGATACTCACTTTCTTCCTCTTCCTCTGCCACGTCCAATTTTCTTCTTTGTTTCAAGTTTATTCTTGGTGCCCTGCGTTAAAATCATTGCCAGTATCAGATGATTCTTTGAAAATAATCTACGTATCGTATTTATCTTTAGTCAAGTGCAAAATTAATAGGATGAGGTTGTGGAGGATTTGCTGTTTTTCCTTTCATTTATTTGAATGATTTGATTTAGTTTTCATAATTTTATTTTGTAATTCTGATGATGTTTTTCTCTGTTATTTGCTGAATTTTTACAATTCAAACTATCAAACAATCATCAGATGAATCCGTAATACATAACTTCATAGATGTACATAACAGTGTGTTTGTGTAGCAGTTGCTACTTATGTTTCCTCTGAAGTTTCTCCACTGTGTGTCGACATACATGTCTGTAGATAACGCAAACTTCAATGAGTAAACTTTGAATGTTACCACGTCTGTGCATGAATGTGTGTTTATGGGCCCCAGGATGGATCTAAGCTATTGCTGCCGTTTGATCTGAGTCTTATTGCCACTGACTATAGTGTGTGTGTGTGTGTGTGTGTGTGTGTGTGTTGCATATTTAGATACCATTGTAAGCTCAAATTCTCTCCCGCGGCAACAACTCACACAGTCAGAAATTTAATGTTTGAGGACTCTGATCAAAGGAAAAGACCCCAGTTCAAGTGAGACTCTTTGCATGTGTAGGTTGTAGGTTGGTGTATGTGTGTGTGATGAGTAATTACTGTAATTATCAAATGACTAATCAGTATTAGAGGCATACTGTGATTTCCTATTTTTGTCCCCAACTTCTTTTTCCCTCCAGTTTTACATAATCCTCATTGCTCTGCTCCACTTCTTTTTCTTCTCTCCTCTTTAAAACTAACTACTTTTATCCAACATTTCTCCTTTCATCTTTCACTTCTTCATATTCAAACTACTTTCTGTCTCCGTGCTCTGTTATAACTCTCCTCATTTTATTCCTCTGTAATTTCTACTCTCTCATGCTTGTGTCTCTCTTGTCTTCAGCAGCCCAGCAGCCGTACACGATGTGTTTCCGGGTCAAGTTTTATCCCAGCGAGCCAATGAAGATCAAGGAGGAGCTCACCAGGTAAAATCTAACATAGACAACAGATGGTTTATAGACATGACATGTTGCACTCTCTTAATAGTACTTCAAGAGCTAATTAAGGAGTGGTTTAAAGAATCAGTTGAACAGTGTCTTGAAACCAGTAAATGGAGTATCAACATAATTCTCTGAGGCAGGAGTGGCAGGAGGTGAGTATGGTTCAGAGTGGTGCAGAGCTGGTGGTGGCAAATTCCCAAAAATGAAAACGGGCAGGAACAAGACAGAGCTGGCAGGATTCCTGACGCACAGGGAGATCAGGGTTAGTCAGAAATCACAAGATCGCAAGGTTAAAAAATTCACTGAGCTGCCCACGGCATTTGTTACCACGAGGGAGACTGAACAATCTGGCGGAGTCTGAGGGGTTGAGCCTTGAGTCTTTTATACCTGGCAGGTTAATTAGAGGATGGGAAGCAGGCCTTGTGATGATTAGGCAGGTGAGAGGGAAACAAGAGGCCATGTCCGGCAGCATACCCGAGCAGAGAGAGACAGATGAGACGATGGGAAAGGAGGAGGAAAAATCAGTGATTTCATGTGAATATGGCATAGAAAAGTTGTTTTTCAATTTTTCATCCATCCAACAAGTTACTTTTCTGGAGTGTAAAGGTGCATTACAGCTTAATGTGACCTCTGTTACACCTTTTTTCAGTAATCTCAGGCTACTTTATATTTCATTGTAGATGCATGTATTAGTAAATCGACCTTTGTTTGGTAAATATAATAAAAAAAACAATTCTGTTATAATAACGTTGCTATAGTCCAACTTGTGGAACACACACACACACACACACACATGCACACACACACACACACACACACACACACACACACACACACACACACACACACCTTCTCTCAGGCCTGGTGATAATTAGAGATGCTAACTCAGCAGGGACTCTGTTTTCGTGTTCTCCGTCCCATCCGAGCTGTAATGTCTCACCATCTCTGCCTCTCTCTAACGATCACCATTTCCCTCTTCCCTTCCTCCGTCTCTCCACTCCTCGGTCTTGCCTCTCTCTTCCATCCATTTCGGATCCCTCCAGTCTGTCTCACCATAATTTCATTCCTAAGGCGTCTCCTCCCTCACTTCTGTTGATCTCTTCTCTCTCTCTCTCTCTCTCTCTCTCTCTCTCTGTCCTCCTTCTGCCTCCCCATAATCACAGCTCGCTCTCCTCCCTCAGGTGTCTTTTCACATCTCTCAAGTCATAGCTGCATATCTCCCTGTCCTCTACAACATATACCCCTGTCCTCTGCACAAGGTGCATCATCAATGTCATTAAAACTTTCCTCTCTGCTCTCAGCTTTCTACTTCCTTGAGTTCTCCTTCAGTTTCATTCATGTCTCTCTAGATCATTCTCTTTTTTTTAACTCCCCTTCTCCTTTCTTTGAAAGTTCTGCTTTTTTATACAGTGTAGTCCTCGTGTCCATTTCAGCTTATTTTGAAGAAAACTCATCTCAGAGTCCTCAGAGAGTGCAATTACACTGCACTGCTGCTAATGACTTTGTAGTGGACATAGAGGTTGAAGTCGAGTCTGAGTTCGGAAAAGTTCAAAAGGAACTGCAGTGAGTAATGAAATCCAATGTGTTGCAGCACTCAATATTTTATTTTATTTTTTCATAAGCATACTTTTTTACCTAAATGTCTGAAAGAGAAAATTCTTAGCAAACACTCACACGTACTTTTCATGCTGAAAATAACGGTTAGGGAGGGTGGTGGATGGGCGTGTGGCACATCTGATCTCCATGCAAGAGATTTCAACTTCAAGTCTCATCACACTCACAAAAAGTATTTGAATATTTAAATATTTTAAATATAATTGAACCCTAACCACAATCTTTCCCTGACATAAATCATATTGTAGCCTTCATGTGCAGATATTGCTGAAAGGATATCATATTAAATACTAAATACATAATCCAAGATTTTACAGAATCATCCAAAACTGACAGCCAAAAAGGTTAAAAGGGAAAAACAAAAAACATAGAGTGTATATACTGTATATATTGTCCTTCAGCACAGCTGTAAAAGGTCTTCTGCGAGGATGTTCAGTGATTCTATAGTGAACAGTCAAAGCTCTGCTGATCTACACAAATTAAACCTCATATTGCAGAGTGAGAGAAGAGGAGGCACAAGGAGGGAGGGAGAAAAAGTGGTGAAAAAAATGGAGGAGAGCTAACATCACTCAGAATTTTTGTTAAAATATGTATAAATACTGTGTTCGCTGATTAAACCAGACAAGTAGTGAGTCTCGCAGATGAAGGACTGACTGAAGTTTGTGTTACATAAAACAAGCAGCATGTAAGAGTAAAGGGGCAGAATTAAAGTCAACAGAGAAGGTCGTGTAGACATATATAGTTGTGTTTTTTAGGCCAGAAGAACTTCCTTGCGGCTATACACTGACTATAAATAAAAGTATTTCCCTCCATTCAGTGTTTCATGCTCTCCTTCTGCTGCTTCTGTCACTTGAGTTAGAAACCGAGTTTAATGAGTCAGTTGATTTGAGTGGTGTTTCGTCTCCTCTGGAAACTCGTCTGTATCCATGGCAACACGTCCCTATAGTTTCAGCACCACTGTCACTTCTCGTCTCTTTGGTAACACGTCAGCAGCATGCCTCCATTGAAGCCATAGTTTCCATAGTAACACGTAGTACCAGTACCTGCTGTGTGGTTGTTGTTTCCATAGCAATACTCTCCGTTTGATAATTATTAAATCAATGACTGTGGCTGTATTTTACTCTCAGACATCTGGAAATATTAATAGCAGCACTGATTCTCATCTATAATGTGTGACTTTACTGTATCAAATGTAATCATTTTCCAAAATAAATAATAAAACATAAAACTATATACTACATGGAGGAAAGATAACCAATGGCGCACAACCACGTATGCTGTTTTCAACATATTTCTGCAGCCATACACTGTCTTAACTGTAGACCAAATAAACTTTCAGTGTAAAGCATCTGTAGTGTCAATGCCATGTGTGCTGTGTTTGTGTGTGCAGGTATCTCCTGTACCTCCAACTGAAGAGAGACATCTACCACGGTCGTCTCCTCTGTCCTTTTGCTGAAGCTGCATATCTGGGAGCCTGCATCGTACAGGGTGAGGCCTGGTGACAACCGGTGGACTTATTGACAGTTTATCAGCTTCAGTTTAAGCATATTCCATATTAACAATTATTATATTTGATGTTTCTTACTGTAAATCTCTTGTTAGGGGAGTTATGACAGATGGTTTTATATTATACATTACAGAACTACATGACCTGTTTAATTTCAGTGTTGTT
Organism: Argyrosomus regius; assembly: GCA_946959425.1. Classification (NCBI taxonomy): domain Eukaryota; kingdom Metazoa; phylum Chordata; class Actinopteri; family Sciaenidae; genus Argyrosomus; species Argyrosomus regius. The sequence continues at coordinate 11,130,161 of OX336890.1, forward strand.
GGGCAATGAAAATTCTGTAAATGCATGTATACAAGACACAGATGTAAGATGTCAAAAGGCAGTAGATTCAATTTTAATAGCCTCTGAATGCTTAATATTGAAGATTACACACCGCTGAATTCATACAATGAATTAAACATTTTACTTTCATATAGAGCATTATGATTTTGTGTCAGGTCTGATATGTCAACCACATTTAATATTATCTATTTGATTCTTTAATCTAAACATGTCAAATATTAGCAGGCTTACGATAGTCGGTCAGTTCAGTTTGCTTTGCAAGCTAGCTTTGTAAATCTTTAGCAACAACTAATGTGTAACGTGTAATGTTATATCTACACTTAGTTAACATTTACAATACATTGTATCTAGGCCTGAAGGAAGATCCAAACCAGTCACTCTATTTGTCTGATCTCTGCCTCATTAACTCAGACTGGTGCTGTAATCCTACATTTTAAAACACTGTCAGATGAACATGGATCACTGAGAAAAGGGAAAATAAATTAGCAGTAACACTTCAATGCTGAATCACAGTGTGGAGCCACTTGCCTTACTATGGATTAAGAGTGGAATTAGCTGAGCTGTATCATTTAAATGAATCCTTCTGGCTTCTACACAAATCGCTGAACTATACAAAGACTCTCTGATTGGCTCATATCCCCAGAGAGCAGAGTGTGACTGGCTGCGTTATCTCAACACAGAGTGCGTCTGCGGTGTATCATTGGCTGCTCTGATTAACGAGAGCAGCTCCCTGTTCTACTTTGTCAGGGTGTTGATTACAGAGCTGGAGAATAGGTTGAGGATTACTGTTTAATTAAACTTCAGGCAAGTATTTGATCTAACCTTTATTATGATTGCTAATTAAGCACGGATTAAAAAAAGAAATTAGTGTCTGTTAGGACTTTGTACTGGATTCAATGAGGAAAATATTTATCTATCAGGCTAGTCTATAAAAAAATATGATGTTTTAATATTTTAATGTACGACTAGCAAATTTTCTGATGACACAAAGCTGTTAAATAAGATGTTAGGATAAGGATAAGAGTAAGAAAATATTCTCTTTCTAATGGAGAGTTTGATGATGAAATGGATACCACACACTGAAATGTGTTTTTTGGATGTAAGGCTGCACCAAACAGCTAGTTGGCTTAGCAGAAATACTGGAAACAAGAGGAAACAGCTAACCTGGCTCCGCCCAAAGGTAACAAAATCCACCTGCACCTGTAAAACTCAATAATTAACACGCTATATCAAAGATTAAAAATGACAACCCACCGTTTTACAGACTATTTTCTGGTTCTGGGCAACATCATGTCAGGCATGACAGTTTTTGTACGGATAAAACAAACAAATAATATGCTAACTTATAAGTTACCTTTGAACACAGCCAGGCTAGCTGTTTCCACTCTTTATGCCAACCTAAGCTAACCAACTGCTGACTCCAGGTTCATATTTACCATACCGACACTAAAGTAGCATCAATCTTCACATCTAAATCTCCACTACAAAGTGTATATTTAAAAATGTTATGGATGGTATTTATATAGCATGTTGAATTGTCCCTTCAAAGCAGTGGTACACACGTATACGTTTTCTAAAGTGTTTAATCGGCTCGTAAGACCATTTTCACACTCACATCACCCTCTGTCTACAGCTGAGCTCGGGGACTACGACCCAGAAGAGCACCCATCAGACTACATCAGAGACTTCAAGCTGTTCCCTAAACAATCCCTCAAACTGGAGAGGAAGATTATAGAAATACACAAGAACGAGCTCAGGTACAAAAGATGTGTGTGTGTGTGTGTGTGTGTGTGTGTGTGTGTGTGTGTGTTTCTGTGTGTCTGCTCGGGTTGTTTGTTGTCTGGTGTACTGTTTGATTTTGTTGACAGGCGGAGATGCTCACTCCTGTGATCTGTGTTTTCAAAACATGCTGTGGAGACAATTTTCCACTCTGCAGACAACAAAAAGTACATTCTGTCATTCTTGCTAGAGGCCAAATTGGATGATACCTGGAGATTTGTTGTTCATTGCACTGCAGAAGGTATTTCGGTTTAGATTCAGGTGAAATAAAAGCCGAAATTCATTTGCAAAGGAATGAGTTTCAATTATTTATTTCAGACTTCTTCTAGACACCTCGCCTGCTACTGCAGGATTTTCAGGAATTTAATGATTTCGATGAAAGTCAGCCTTACAGGATAGATGGACTAAAACATGAGCTAAACCCAGACCTCATAAATTAGATGTTCTCTCCTTGTACAAAGAGATAAATTGACTGTTGAATAAAATGCAATACAAGGAAAAAGATGAATTAAAAGAGGGCATTAATGCGCCCAGAGGTTCATGCTTATGTTGAAATTGATGATGTGCACAACCAGTATAAGTTTCCTAAATCAAAACATCACATGGTACACAGTAAGGTATACATAAATCCCCTCCCTCGGGTTGTTTGTGTTTATTTGTATCATCGCTGCAGCTCATGAATTATGTTGTTAGGTTTGCGACCGTCATACTTACAGTGATTACCGAACATCAAAGACAAATCCTTCATTTCCCACAGCGCAGAGGCAGAAGATACTAAGTGCCCTCTGTCTGCCCCGATGGCTCTGACGAACAGGATTAACAGCATGTAGATTATTACTGAGCTGGAGAAGGAGACTTCAGGTGGTTTACAAATAGATCGGGGTGGGCCGTGTGTCTGTGAGTTATCATAGTCAAGCTGTTCTTCAATTGGTTTAGTATTTTTCACCATGTGCATGCAGACAGATGTATGTGTGTGCAATTTTAATGTTGATTTATTCGTCTGGCATCAGGATGAGTAGCAGCGTACATCACTCAGTTTCTTGACTTTGCAGCACTTAGACTAATGAGCGAATGTGGCCTCTGTTATAATGTCTGTTTATGCAAAATGTTAACAGATTGTCAAAAACTGGGCCAAATGTAATGACTTCGTGAAACAAGCCGAAAAACTAAAATGTGTTTTACTGCGTGTAACAACAACAGCATCCATATCAGACACACTGACTCTGTGGTTTTTAACTAACTTTCTCTGAAGCTCAGCAGCCGGCGTAGTGTTCTCACCGTCCAGGTGAGGTCCATGTTTAGGATGGGCAGTGAGATTCAATTTTTTTCTATATGAAAATAGACTGTTATAGACTGTAACTACCATTTTTGACTCATGGATGAATAATACAAAAAGATGAACTAAATCAAACACAGAGGGACACTAAGCTCACAGCATTGATGTGTTCATATTTATATAATCTCTCCTGTCCTCTCTTTTAGGGGCCAGGGTGCTGCATTTGCAGAGTTGAACATGCTCCAAAGGGCTCACAGCCTTGAAACGTATGGAGTTGACCCTCACCCATGCAAGGTAATGTCAATGGAGTATGTACACTTTCATCCAGTCTGACTGTGAAACCTGGTGCTGCAGATCTATTTCTTAAAGTCTGTGTAAAGGCAAGATTTTTTTCAAAATACATGTTGGAATACAGTAGTAGTTGCTGGAAACATGTGAAAAGACTCTGAACGATATATTACTGAAATGTGGAGTTAGAGGTTAAAACAGTTTTTCAACAGTTTTCAGTCCAGGATTTTTTGGGCGGTCCTAAAGGGTGGCTCGATGACACGCTGAGGCCACCCTGAGCATACCCCTGCACCCCGAGCAGAGAGATATAGATTAATTCATGTGTTTCAAAGTTAGTCAGGTCATTTTCTGAACTCATCTGACACGTTTCAGTCGCTTCAAAATGGCTGCTTGACTGCTCCCACGAGTGGGCGTGGCTTCAGGACATTCATCCTAATTTCATAAACTTGTCGATATTTTTAATCATTCAAATATGGCTGGTTTTCTTTGGTCTGACAAACTCAGAACACATATTTTGTCTTACTTTACACACACTTTAATGTGGGAAAAATTTAGTCTCCACATCTCTGTAATATACCCAAATTGTTGCTGCATTTTCCTGATCATAGCTTACAGAAAAACTTCTCAGGGCCTCCACTTTATATCTCCACCTGCCTCCATCTTTCTCATGAATTGTTCACTGTTCCCCTCTCTGTATACACAGTATATGTACTGTGTATGTATAGGTAGTTATATGCAAGTACACATATATTCTGTTGAGCTGAAGATTTTAGACTAAAGATGCAAACACAAGTCAAGACAGTTTATTGTATACACAAGGGAGAATGTGCAGGTGAGTAGATGATCCAGAGGAGGGGGTGTGCAGGGCTGGTGGTGGCAGATTTCCGAGGCGCAGCAGTGCAGACATGACTAGGCAGGACGTGGCAAGAAGAGTTTCCACAAGCAAAGCAACAAGACACGAGAAGAAGGGGAAGTAACAGAACGACAGGAAAAACACCAGGAAGGAAACAGCCTCCACATGACACATTTTTAATGACACAGTGTGTAAGATTTAGGGGGCTCTATTTACAGAATATGGCAAAAATGGAATATGATATCCATAACTACATTTTTACTAGTTTATAATCACCGGAAATTAAGAATCATTATGTTTTTGTTATCTTAGAATGAGCCAGACACAGCAAGTTTGAACATAATGGCGGTATATAATAACTTCCTTCATATTTAACCCATTTGAACAACTACAATACTTGTATTGTATGTTTTTTATTGTTAATCTGAGAGTCAATAGTGAACAAAACATAATTTTGTTTGTTTGCTTTTTTCCAGTTGATTCATTTACAGGTGTAAATATTCACCAAAGGTGTTCATGCAGTTGTGCAAAAGTACAAATTCTGGCTTCAGCTGAGAGAGAGCAGTCTGTCCTCTTTGCCATTTGTTTGTTTGTTTGCCCTTAATTTGCATATTTAATGGTCAAAAATACACATGATTAACTTTGCAGCATTTCAGCAAACCTGAGAGGTCAGCAAGAGTAATAGATGATGAGAGGAGTGAGGAAAGGCCAGTGACTCCGCCATCAGATTCAAGTCAAGTTTACATTTGCACCTCTGGCAACACTTTCAGGAATCAATATTCTTATTGATTGGTCAGAGACAGAGCTTCTGAATGGGCTTCAGCAAGTCAATATGACTGTAAACACAAGAGTTACTGTTAGTATTATGGTTCATTTGATAGAAATACTGCCTGGATTTTATTCCTGGTGTTCTCTTGTACTGTTGTTTTAGATGGAACGGGCAGAATCTAATAAAGAAAAGCAATATTTTACTATCCACTCATTCTCGCCCTCTCTGTTCACCCTCGAAATAGACAGGCGTATCACAGCATGACACACAGATTAACGAGATATTTAAATTCTGTCTGCTGGAGAGTATCCCTTTTATCTGCTCCATTTCCCGTCAGTGGGGGTGTTTTTTTAATTTGGTTTTGTCTTAATGCTGAGACTCAAGTATCATGCAGATCTGTGAAGATGAACAATCTGACAAAGTAAATGTGAGGGAACACAGAGAGGCGCACCAGCAGAGAAAAAGGAGGTCTACAGATGATCAACAACGATGTGGGAGAGTGACAGGAACATAATGTGTTTGTCTTGCTGTATCAAACACAGTCACTCTGTTCTGTATTTCCTGAGCCTCGTACTTGATGCCAGTTACTGCAAATTGGGGAGGTTGAAGTTTGAAACAAACAAGTGATTCTGTGTTGGAGTAATTACCATGGTGTTTTTGATGGCCCACTTGCCTCCCCACTGTTAATCCACCTGTATCCATAAAGCCGTGTCCTGCCTCTCAGTCTGTGAGTGTGTTTTGTGTGTTTGCAGGATTTCACAGGCTCCACAGCCTTTCTCGGGTTCACAGCCACAGGGTTTGTGGTCTTCCAGGGAAACAAGAGGATCCACCTCCTCAAATGGTACAAATTTGTCCCTAATTGTTGAATGAACACCGTGCTTCATCTCAAATGTAGCTGACTATAATATTTACTAGTTGTGGTAGTAGATACTGTTCATGCGATTCATAAGATGATAAAGATATATTAGAAGTTAAACTGCTTGAAATGTCATGTTGACATTGCATGCATTACAAATTAAAATTTATTTGGGGAGTGGTGGAAAAAGACTGAAAAAACTGTGAGGTAGTTTAATCTACAAGTCTTTAAAAGATAAATTAAATTAATGACATTAAAGCACCCAAATTACACAATTGATGTTAAATGCAATTGTTTGATCATAATAATTTAGGGAAAATCTAATTGAGGGTAAAATAACAATAACAATAATAATACAATAATAACAGCTCTCTAAAAATTTGAAATTTTAAAATTTTTAACACAAAATTTTATAAAAAAAAAAAATTTTTATTAAAAAAAAAAAAAAAAAAAAAAAAAAAAATAAAAAAATTTTAGAGGAAAAAAAAAAAAAAAAAACCCCCAAAAAAAAAAAAAAAAAAAAAAAAAACAAAAAAAAAAAAAATAAAAAAAAAAAAAAAAAAAAAAAAAAAAAAAAAAAAAAAAAAAAAAAAAAAAAAATTACATTATTTTTACATATTTTTGAGCTCACTAAACTAAACTAAACTCAGCTGTTAAGTTAAATATAATGTATTTTTAACTTATAATTCTTCTTTGCAGGGCTGATGTTAGCAAACTGAAGTTCGAAGGGAAAACCTTTTACGTGATCGGGATTCAGAAAGAGGTGAGTGCAGCACTTTCTCCTCTAAAGGGTAAAAATGAACACTGAAAATGTGTTGTGTAATTTTCTTCCATCATGATGATGAATTGTGTATTCTCGTACTCAAGTCGTCATCATCATGCTGACCTGTTAGACCCCAACCTCTAACATCTGTGGAGTTCTGGAAAAAATAAAATAAAAAAGACGGACTCTGACGTAGATGCAGAGTTACTGTCTGTGTCCATTAGTGACTGTTTTTGACCTCCAGGTGTACTGTACGTCATATATTCTCTTTCCTCCTTCCTTCCCTGTCCCCTTTGTTCATCTGTGTAATGGTTACATCAGATAAATGTGCTATGAAAATGTACTGTTTGTCTATGTAATCCTGTCCACCATCACACACACTGTATATGTGTGTCACTGTTTCAGATCTCCTTAACAGGCAGGATTCACTGTAACAGGATGGTGGGTGTGTTACGACTAACCTCCTCGCTTACATTTTGTGTTACCTGTGGCCCAAATATGAGACTCCTGCGCTACATCTGTGTTATTTGATTTGATAAATTTAAATTTGTAGACATATCTGCTTTAAACAGACACAGACAGCAAATAATAAGTTGTGCTAAACTACAATTCGAACAGGTGTCTTGCATTTGGGACACTTTTCATCCTCACGCTCGATGTTTGTCCTCCAGAGCTAAGGTAGACTGCTTCGTATATGTGCATACAGCCTTTATTTTGCAAGAAGGACAGCTGATTGTGTCTCATACTGCTGTTTGACGCATTAACTCATATTGATTCAGTCAGAGGTGCCTTAAAAATACCCCAAAAGCCAGGTTGCTCTTTGATCTACCAATCAGCCAGTCGTATTCTCTTCATTACAGAAGCTCTCATCATCTCTGCTTAATTTGTCCGTCTGTCTACCTGTTTGTCTGTTTGGCAACTCATGAATGGCTGAAGATGCAGTTTTATCTTTGTGTTTCTGTCTCTTCTCTCTGTGTGTAAACATAGTCATCACTGGTGAGTAAATACAAGTAATAATAGCAGCACAAAACATTTATTTGTACTGAAATCCTCAATTTGACAGTCCTGCCCTCACCTCACTTTATGATTGGAGGAATCATCTTCTCGTTATTTGTTTGTTTTATATCATTTTACACAAAAGCTGTCAATTCATTCACTTTATTCATTTTCAGTTCTATGGTTGAAAGTTCAACTTCAACTTTTCCCCACAGCCTCATGATCGAAATACGCTTCATAGCTCCATTATAAGTAAACTATAGATTATGATGCATAATCTATATATACGTGTCCGTGTTACATGTGCGTGAGTGTGTGTGTGTGTGTGTGTACTTGTGTATATATTTACATCATTTCTGTGAAGATTTCACTGTATCAGGATTTGACTCATGTATTTATGTGTAGTCTGTTCTTCCACTGTGTGACAGGTCACTGCATGACTTCACTCTTTGCCCTTCACTTAACTGTCCCACTTTGTGCTGATGGCAACTTTCCATGTCTTTATAACTGTAACACATGCTTGAAACAGCAGTTTATCTATTTTATTGTTACTTATTGGTGTTCTAGCTTGGAAATAGAATTTTAACTGTTAATTTTTTAAACATTACACCAGGGAATAGAAGTTAAAAACTATCTAGAAAATCAGTGCATCCCATTGATTGAGGTATCAGATACACAAGCTGCCTGTTATTTCAAAATGTTCTTGGTACTTTTAAATACTTTGTCTATGTAATGTAACACTATAATACATTCAAATGTGTCTTTTCAGAGTTAAATCAGCATCATTAATGTCATAAAAGCACTTTTGCATGTCAGCCAAAGTGGGACCAAAGACAATTTGTTAATAATATTTTAACATGCAGTTCTGGTACCTTTATACACATGCAGCACATGTGTGCAAATCACAGCTACATACTGTACCTACTATAACTGATGTGACTGACACTGAGGGGGTTGAGCAATATAGCTGACTTAGAACAAACTGGTTCAGTGCACAGTTGATGTGTTCTGGATCATGATTTAAGGTCCCAATATTTTTCTTTGTCTTTAAAAAAAGAAGAAGATTTATAGGTATGCAGTTCCATGGTTGTTACGGTTTTACAGTAAGTCATACCCATGTTATTGATCTCAGCCTTTCTCCTCTCTCTCCCTGCCTCTTTCATCCTCTACCCTCGCTGTAAAGCAGCATTGATCTGGTATCTCGTATTACCAGACACACAAGAGTGAAAACTAGACATTTACAGGAATATATTCTTCCTTCTAGTCCATAAAGACCCCCCATCTGCAAGCTATAGACCCTTTTTACTGCTGAATGCTTCAGCCAAATCACTATATCTGTCTTACATCTTGCTAAGCTTACAGCTTTGGGTCTGTGGGTCAGCATTTTGCACAGCTCCCTCTCATCGTGTTCAGCACTTCTCTTGTCCTTATTCACGCCTAATGCCATTTCTCATCCTCGCTGTCTTTTCTCCCTCTGTGTCTTTGTCCTTTTCTGTGCAGAAGAAACTGGTGTTGACATTTCACACCTCGACCCCTGCAGCGTGCAAGCATTTATGGAAGTGCGGGGTGGAGAACCAAGCCTTTTACAAGTGCGTCAACACACACACACACACACACACACACACACACACACACACACACACACACAGACTCACACACATATCCAGGAAATGTACTGAGCTGCTCTTGAACTCAGAGACCCTTGAGACAAAATAAATAGTTCATATTTGTAGGTAAAAAAGCAAATATCCTAATTAGAAACTTTTCATTCCCAAAATGTTTGTTGAGCTTAACATGAGGAACATTGAATAATATCATATAATATAAATATATAACCAAGAAAGCACTGATGTAGTTGGTAAATGTCACAGTAGTTCTTATATATATAATAATGTAATATAATATAATAATGTTCTAATATATTTGAATCTTATGTATTTTAAATTAGCGTTATGCATATTTCTTTGTCCTTTTTCTATTCGACTTCACAAGTGGCTAAAATTATCTTTCTGCCATTTTCCTGGTTTGACTTCCACCTTATTTTCATGCCCCTCTGTGGCTCTTCTTCAATATGCTGCTGTCCTTCACTGGGGAGCAGCTGATCGCTCCGAGGCCGTCGCCCTGAATATTGACTGATTATTGACACTGCCAGTGTGTCAGGAATGGAAACAAGCTTGGGGTGAAGGCAAAAGTGAGAGAATGGAGACTAAACTCCACTTTTATGTGTGGTCATGGTTGGGACAAGGTTTGTGAACAAACTTAGTGAACGAGCCTCAGTCAAGGTTCAGTGGGAATATCAGCAAAGCAATTTATCGCACTTGATAGTCGCAGCACAGCAGAGGAGGGTCTCACATTTCTTGTCCGTGTAGTAACATCCCGACACTTTCACAAGTCTTGAACCGTTCCTTCTTCTCCCACCTCCTCCTCTAACAACCTTGAGAGATCAGATCGCAACGTGACAGATCCTTATATTGATTTGGTTTCCAAGGTCAAGAATGAGCTTTGAGTCTGAATCTTTAAGCCAACAAATGGAGCTGAAATCATTAGTCGCAGTAAATGAATCGACTGACCAATGATTTTCAAGCAAGAATGCTAAACACTACCTGGTTCCAGTGTCTCAAATGTGAGAATTAGCTTCTTTTTCTTGTCTTCTATCATAAAAAACTGAATGTCTTTGGGTTTTGAATTACTAGTCAGACATAACAAACTATTATTAATAACTGAAATAAATGTAGCAGTCCTAAAGCCTGTGAAGTATTAAGAAAAGTGAATATTTAAATATCTGAAATTCCATAGATGGCAGGGTTGAAGATTGTGTGATACCTTGAGTGGGTCCTGTGGTGAGATTATTTTGTCACCTGACAGATCCCCATGAAGACAAACCAAGCAGCAACCTCCATGGCTGGGAAGTAAAGATAATGTTAAAGTGCCATAAAGTGCAGTTCCTTAAACAGCCACTTGAGGCTGGCTTACAGAACGAGTCAGTGTCCATAAGCCCCCATATTAAGATATCCAAATTCATAATAATAATGTTTACAGCCTGTTAAAAAAAAAAAACACGCTTCATTCAGCCTGCCTCAGGTCCAGCGATGATCCGCGTCTTTGCTAAAGTTTTAACACAAGAATTTTAGGCTGCCTTCTTCATGACGCCCTTCCTCGTCTAGACTGCCAGTCACTGTGACGGTCTACCCTCCCCACTGTACTGCAGCCCTGCTATATTTGCTGTGTAATAGTTTTTCCTAGTTCTCTTGTGTCATTGTTTAAATTGCATAACAGATTTGAAAAAAAAAGCTTACAAAAGGACGACAAGGTAATAAAGGTTATAAAGTTATAAAAGCTTTGTGATAATATCCCTGGCCTGTACAACCCTGAATATTGACTTCTTAATGACAACAGCTCATGTGTCTCCAAGAGGCAGACAGAGAGGGAGTGGATGTCATCTCAGATGTCGGACAAGCATCAGAGCAGCTTAATCAAATCAGAGTGAATTGAGTTTGTAAATGGCAGCCAAGCAGAGAACGTACAGCCTCCGACTCTCTCTCTCTCTCTCTCACACACACACACACACACATTAAGCAGAGCAGATGTGTGTGTGTGTGTGTGTGTGTGTGTGTGTGAACTCTGGCACCATGTCTGCTGCTCTGGAGTTTCGCATGATAAGTGATCCTGAACCAGACATGAAAGTTTGGCCTACAGCCTACACTTTTAAAATGGTGTACCCTGAAACACCTTCCTCTTCTGCTTACTAACTAGTCCGCACACAGGAACTCGCTGCCAAACGATCACTGTTAATAATAAAGTTCTTTGTTTACATCTCTCTTTGTTTGTTCCTCCTTCTCTCTGACAGGTGTGCAAAGTCAAGTCAGATAAAGACAGTTTCCAGCAGTAACATCTTCTTCAAAGGCAGCAGGTTCAGATACAGGTGAGACACTATTCAAGTTTGTTTTTCATAAGAGTGGGCATATTTTCTTTTTTCCAGACTGCAAAATATGTCTATATATATAAGGAAGAGTGAGCGGATCTATGTGTGTGAAGAGAGTTGGAAAACAGAGACAAAACAAAGTGCAGGTGGAGATACAAAGTTGAACCACTTAAGAGATGGCAAATTCACCCACAGATCATTAGCAGGTCATCACACTACTCCATCATTCTTCATCTTTGATTATAGGTGAAGTCATCAGTTTCTGCGAGGACCAGAGCTACAGTAACTCCTGAATCATAGAGGCTTTGCGCTAACATGAGATATTTACAGACCATGCATACTGATGTACCCTGATCCCATCAACATGCTGTAGATCAACATCCAATTTGGCGTTGGTCTGGATTTGCTGCCCCAAATATCACAGGAAAGCTTCTGTATAAATCTGTTATTGAAGCTGTGTTAGCCCCGATTCTCCTCTCAGACAAAGCTCTTTACCGGGCTTACACTTCAGTCCGCTCCATTTCATCAGCTAGCTAAAGCAGTTTGGCTTAAGGGCTTAGCGATGAGTAATGGCATATGGTGGAATTTGTTGTGAAATATGGGAATTGGTCATTTGTGCAAATGCAAATAGGAAAGAGATTTGTGGTGCACAAACGAAGGCAATTTCCATGAATCAGAGCAGATCTGATCTTTATCAAACTTGTGTTGGATCAACTGATTGCTGCTCCGCATACTGTAGGCTCACATTTGCCAGCACGCAGTAATGACGTCCCTTGTATCATAAAGTGGTCGCCTACCACCCCAGATCTTTCATTTCACCCTCTAATTTACGACCTAACCATCAATCCCAGCAACAATAGACTAATGGGTGGGATTGTGGAGCCTGCTGGCTTGAAACTGAGTAGTCGGAGAACAGTACAAACTCCAGTCGGCCAACAATCAGACTAATGGAGCTACTGACCCTGTTGGCAGGAAATTGCCTGCTCAGCAGCAGAACAGAAACGGCACTGATTATGAGCAATAACTGCAAAACACAGATGAAAAATTACTTCTGTTTCTTATCTGACATCATCCTATCAGTCAGGCTCTTGATTTCAGTTTATTAGCTGATATCACACACGTCTGAATCCGAGCAGATCTGTATTTGTGACAAGAAGTGATAACCGTTTATAGCAATGATGACCTGGAAATGTTACTTGTTAGCTGCTTTTTATGATCTTTGTAATTAAGTTTGTGAAAAATGCAACACAGAAAAGGATAAATAACAGTATTTGTAAAGGAGTATACAAGCACTTATTTGTCTTTCTTCCGATGAACGTGTGTTTCTCCTTGTTAGCGGAAGAGTAGCCAAGGAGGTGATAGAAGCCAGCTCTAAGATTCAGAGAGAGCCACCAGAGGTGCGCAGGTAAGGACAAGTGACAAATCACCTGCACTCTCTCACACAGCCTCAAAACAGCTATTAAAAAGACGCTTATTGCATATTTACAGTACTACTGAGGGATATTACATGGAAATAATTAAATTACCATCCAGTCACGGAGCTCGAAATGTGCAAAGGAAAGCTTGTGAAAATAGAGCAACATCTGGAGCAGACATGCTTTTTATTATTGTGTAGACACACCTCAACGTAACACGCAAAGCAGTCATTGTAGTTGATGTTTGTGTTTTCAGAGCCCAGTTTGGTCAGAGCAGAAGTTTTAACTCCCTGAGCCATAAAAACCTCATCATGAACATGGAACCGCTGGTACCTGCACTGCCCTCCACCAACGAGTACGAAGAGACGGCCACAGACAACAGTAGGATATGACTTACTTTATATACACACAAGCACACACACACACACACACTTGCCTTCCTGCCACAGACCTCTGGAAAGTCACATGGGGTCTCCCTTGTGTAGGAAAAAGCACACACACACCCCTCAGACAGAAAGCGTTAATTGAGCAGCTGATCCCATCCCTCCATCAGTCTTGTCTCCCTGGAGACACCAATCGCAGCCTGCTAAAAATACCCTTCCCATGATCCTCTCTGAGTTTGCCACCATGCCTGTGTGTGTGTCTGACTTTGCGTGTGTTTTACAGAGGAAGATACACTTTGTGACCTCACGGAAACAGAGACCCAGCTTGTGTTTTCATTAAGGAAAACTCAATTAGAAGTTATTTGTTTGGCTCCAAAAGGTCTGCTTATGCAAGCAGGCCTGCAAGCTTGTATTTGTTCATTTGCCTGTTTATGGGTGTGTGTGAATATTCAGTTGCGTCATAAAAGTGAAAGTCGAGCACATCAATGCTTTCATCAGCTGCAATTTGACAGTGAGCAGTGCATTTGTGTGTGTGTATGCATAAATACTGTTCTCTATTATGTTTGTTCCTATTTTTATTATTATTTCACAGCTTTTCCACATTTTAATCTTCACTTTGATCATTTGTAAAACATCTGTGCATACTTCTTCTATAATTTTTCGCCATACAGACACTAAATATGAAGCAAATTAAACACTCAACCTAAACTGAGTAAAAACTCAGTATTAATAACATTAGACAGTCTTTTTTTATTTATCACATATCACAGCAACGGTTAATTTTACGAGTTTGTTTTTATCCTAATAATTTATTATACCACACCAATATTGATATAGATGTAGACAGATTTATTGCATATTGTGGATGAAGGTGAACTATGACGCACTGTAGGAGGGATGAGGGATGGAGGGAAGGGGGTGAAGGATGAAGGGGTAAGGGATGAGAGGAGAAATCAGGGTCGTAGGTGGATGAAAGAATTCAGAGATGGATCGGTTGGTGTCTTGGGGGACAGGAAGGAAGTGAGCCGGAATTGAGACTTGAGAGTCTCACTACGGATTACAGCCCTGGTGGTTCCTGTGTTTGAATGAAAGAGAGAGAAGGAAGAAGGGAGAGAGCTGGAGAAAAGAAAAAGAGGAAGGGTTTTGCAGGAGGGAGGGGAGTTAAAGAGTGAGTGACTGGATAAGTTTGAGATCCAGAAATGGGATGAGTTTAGGTGTGTTTTTTATTCCTGAAACTAGTTATAAAACTTAATTTATATTCAAATGTTTCCAGGAAAGATCTGTGCAATTTGGTGAAAAAATTCATAAATATAGGATTCATAGAAACCCATGGCAATATTAATTAATTGTTGATTTATTATTGGAAACTTCATTCATAATTTATGCTGACTTGTATGCTTGCCTTTTCACAAAATTCAAGTTGTTTACAGTTAAGCTAGCTCTAGGTGAAACACTGTCCATTTAGCCTGCTATAATGTACATAGTTCTTTGTAGGCAGATTGAGAAATTATTTTGAGTGTGTAGCCATGGTGGTGAGGTGTATAATGAGGACGGTTGCTGGAGGATCTTTCAGTTAAGCTATCCATCAGCTGGCCTGCTGACACCTGGCCCACAGCTGAACTTGGATCAGCTCTCTCCCCATGAGAGGGTCTGATGTGGCCGAGCACTGCCCAGGAGAAAACCCAATGAAGTAGCACAGAGTGGTTGGTATTTTAAGGTTTTTCTTTCCACAGGACACAACACTGCGGGCTTTAGTGTTTCCCTTGTGACATTTTTTGCATGTTATCATCATTCTCTGTTATTCCCTCTATTATTCTCGTCTCTCTCTCCACTGCGACCTATTATCTGATTGAAGCATAAGTCTTGTTGTAAGGGAAAACCACAGCGTTAAGGTTACACATGACGAAACGAGAGCCGGGATGAAGAGAGAGGAGTCTAAAGATGGAGAGAATATGAGAATGGACTTCAGGGATGAGAGAATGAACAAAGGTTAGGAGGGATATTGTGAGGATGTAAGGATGTAGAGGAGGGAGGGGTGTGTGTGGCAAAGCGTAACAGGCCATGTGAGGGTGAATGCAAGACAAATGGAAGGTCATTTCAGAAAAGATGTAGGCAAGAAAGAAAATTGGCTATAAGAGAGGTGGATGGAAAAATTATATAAATGAGTGTGTATGTGTGTCGGCAAGGGAGGATGACAAAGGTGTAGGTTTGGGCGAAGGGAGAAGTCTGGTGTTGTTCAACAAAAAAGGCTGTCACATACAGTCATACTAATCTAATTTACAATAATAATTATTATAATTTAGGTGTTATTTGGGAAGATCTGTGTGCAATGTGTGCATACAGAGCATAAAACCTTAACCCAAACTAGCTGGGAGGTCTAGAAGGATCTTGAGCAGATCACCTCTGTTCAATCTGGCCAACAGAAATTTAAAATTGAGTTGAAGTTGAAGTTATTACATCCCTTTTCGAGTGGACTAAGTGCAGGGAAATGTAATGTGACCGTACCTTAAGGCCCAAGCTACTCAGATGCAGACCATTTCCTAATGTCGATTTCTACTCTGCATCCTGAACCTTGAAGCCAAACCAGGCAGAGGCAGGCAGGCAGAGAGGGAGGGAGGGAGGTCACAGAGCACTTTCATTTCTCAGGCTGGACCACCCATAGCATTAGCCTGTAGCCGGACAAGGTGAAAACATGCTAAAAACATGCATGGTACTGTGACATCCTCACCTTGCAAAGAGCCTGCTGAGTTATGGCTGCTGTATTGTGTCTTTGTTCCCTTTCATAATCCATCTATCCATCCTCGCCACACACCACAGGACCTTTGTCTTTCACAGACACTGAACCCTTTCACTCCTAACTCCTTCTCTCCTCCTTTTACACCCCACCCTCTTTCACATCGACCCGAGCCATGCTCTTTCGGCCTTCACACATGTACAGTACAATCATGCTGTCACGCCATCACACTCTTCAAACCGCTGATGGACTCTCTCTCTCACGCCTCTTCTGACAGAATTTACAGCCGTCTCCTCCCTGCTTTCTCCAGCCTCTCCCCATCTCTCTATGCTCTCTGTGTCTTCCTCTCATCTCCCCTCATCCCATTTAGAGGAAAATCAATCCTTCTTGGCTCAGGGTCAAAGAGCTGCAGCAGTAAGCATCTCGTCTGTCTCACTTGGTTAGTTTGGGAGGGGCAGGAGGTAGTCATCAAATCAAGCGCCTCATGCACCACTGACAGGATACAGGGACACAAGATTCAATTTGAAAAAGCCTTGTTTCCTACTGTAATTCCTGCGACTCTCTATCATATGCTACTCAATAACATATACAACATTTTAGTTGTTTATTAATTTAAATTATTTTAAATTGTATTATATTTTTATTGTTGTCATGCACAAGTCGAGGGTTAATAATAAGCTATTGATGGAAATGTTTTAGATCTTACATTTCTCATTTTCTGTTTGTGGCTTTATCTGCAGTCAGATTCTGATCGATTTATGAACAATCAAAAGTCCTGGATCAACACAGAAATACCCAGATATGGAAGGCGATGATGTCACTTAACCATAAATCGGGCTTTAGTTATTATAAGTTACTTTAAACAAGAGTTATTGCTCTGAAATGATACTAACATATTACATCTCAGAGAGCAGAAAGTGCAAAGGCTAAAGTGAGGTTAAGGTCAAACAAGCTGTCATTCATCAGCCACATCTAAAGGCAAACATAAATGGTCACAGTTGAAGGTGGAGCATAAATCCTGCCTTCATAAAGAGTGGTGAGGTGCAGTGAACAATACAAATGGGGATAACGGCGCACACTTTTGGACAGTCTTTCCTCAAAGGTGACAAAAATAGTTGTGGAAGGAATTTTAAGAAGTTAGGAAGTTTAAATCCTTCCTACTTTGTCATCTTGGCCTGTCACTGCAGGAGGTGGGTGTGTTTGTTGGATTGAGGTTTCAAAAAAGTTACAGAAACTGGTCCCTCCTGTCTACACACTGAGAGAGATGGTGTGAGACATACACCTAGACCATCTCGAGGACAGTTTATCCCAATGTAATTCACTTTAAGGTAAGGTCACTTTACTAGAAAGCTAACCCGAGTGGACCTAGACCCCATTCTTCCCCATTCAAACTCCCGAAGACTGAAGCAGCAATTGGCCAGTCAAATGCTGACTGTTTTAAGAAGGCTGCTGCAAGGACTTTGGGATAAAGTGTCCTCGAGATGGTCTTGGATCAGTGTCTATATTCAGAGCACTAATCTCAGCCATTAGAGGGGAAACAGGAAGCTGACCCAAGGTCAGTGCTGACTTTGTTCTGTTTGTACAGACTGTCCCCTTCTTATCTACCAAATTCCACGCACACACACACACACAGTGGTCATGTTTTGGCTATCACTCAACACATGGATGTTTCGCAGGGATTAGACTTCATATTGATGTCTAACTTTTAAGGCTTTAGCCACCTGTCATGACTTAAAACAACAAATAGGACCCTGAGAGTGGTGCAACAAGTCTTCTTTTCCTCAAGCAAACATTATTGTACACTTTAATTCATATTAATGCTAAATTTTGTCCCCTCGCAGTCCACACTTAATCAAAAAGAGGAGGGATGTATTTTATTTGTCACTGTCTGTCCGTGTTGGAGTGTAACAGATTCACTGTGATGTGCAGAGAGGAAAAGAAAGTGATCCCCATCCCATCCTGGGTCAGGCCTCCTCCTCTGTAATCAGAGTTAGATTAGCTGCCCCTCTGCAGCCAGGACCACCTGGTTATATATAGAAACTGCAGCTTTGGGCCTGATCCTCCTCTAATGCTCCTCCACTCTTTGTTAACATCGCTGACATTCACAGAAGGGCCCACCGTGTCTGTGTATCAGCGAGAGAGAATGTGTCTGGTGTACGTCTCTCACCATCTCTCTCAGTGTGTATGCATAGGCGTGTGTGGGTGTGTGTGTGTGTGTGTGTGTGCGTTCGTACCCAGCCTCAGTGCTCAGCTGGCAGCCCGGTCAGTCGGGGTGTGGGGGTCTTAACGCAGACAGCTGAGGTTCGTCATCACACTGAAAGATGGAGGTTCTTGAGCACAGAAACAGCAGTGATGTTGGAGGCGGCCTCATGCAGAGCAGTTTGGAGTCCAACGTAGGCAACACCATGAGTTGTGGGAGCCAGGGCAGGGCAGGAGGACTCGGCCTGGACATGACCCCAGAGAGGCTGGAGGGTGAGGGAATAGAAGAGGGACAGGCCGGGCCTCTTGAAGTCTTCCACCCAGGGGTGTCCACAGATGAGCGGGCATCATCGATCGTAGTGGCTGAGGCCCTGAGGTGCCAGGTGAAGATAACAACACGGCGGAGTCTGCATCTACGTATAGCCAATCACACAGCCCGGGATGTTTATGTACGGCTGGTGGGACATGGGGGGCGCGTTGCCGAAATCAATACTGGACTTCCGAGAAATTCACTGGAACAGAGTAAGACTGTGTGACAAAAGCAGAGATATGTCAGAAATACATACAAGTTCATTGTAATGTATGCATGCATCTTTTTGTTTTGCAGTTTCTAAAAGTTAAAGTCAAGTTTCATTGAACTGTGCATCTCTTCAACACATCACATGAAAACTGGAGCACAGGTCTTTCCTGTTTTATACATGTATTTCATCTATTTGAATCAGTACCAGTGAGGTGAAATATGCAGTGCAGCACAGCAGTTGGGTTGCCAGGTTTGTTGTGGCAACCGCATGGTGCAAACTGTAAGTGTAATCGGTCAAACATCCCGAGACTCTCAAGAGATCTCTTTAATGTGTGTGTGTGTGTGTGTGTGTGTGTGTGTGTGTGTGTGTGTGTGTGTGTGTGTGTGTGTGTGTGTGTGTGTGTGTGAGAGAGAGAGAGAGAGAGAGATGGGTGTAGTGTGCAGCATGTACAAACATTTTGTGTGTTGGAATACTTAATTATAATTCGCTCTATTCATTAAGAAACAGTTAACTACAGTATAAGATGATGCTTTAGCATGCTGTGTTTTCTATCTGGATGTGTAAACTATACAGATAGAGGCTGAAGACAGATTTGTCATAAAACAACGACTCAAGTATTCAGGAAGGCATTTTGAATCATTTGGATGGTAGATTTGTGAATGGAAGGTTTGAAGGGGTCAACACAGATGTCAGCTCCTACAAGCTTAATTGTTGATTATTTTCATCATTTTTTCAGTTTGAAATTTTGAAATGTTTTGTCTAATTTAAAGGTTTGACAAACATTTTGATAAAAGTTAACTATAAATGACTAAAGACTATTTTGCATGGTAATGAAAAGCCCACAGATTTTATTTTTCTGTTTTAGGTGGAAACACAAAATTTGGACAATATTTTAATATATTATTATAATATTTTATTATGCTTTAATTGGTAGACAAGGTCGTTTTTCTTTTGAAAATGAAAAACAAAAATAAGTGTCACGTTTATTTGACATCTTGATTTACACCGGATCAGAGCACATGTCATTGAAACTGAAATTTTTGTTCATTTGATATTGTTTTTAGGATTATATAGACATTAAGACAGGTGCTTCACTTACTGGCCTCATACTGTAGAATGAGATCTGAGAAGGGTAGTAATTCCCCTTGTCGGATAGCCACCCTGCTGAAGTGTCCTTGACCTGACACCGAATCTTTATTAGGGTTAGTGATGATTTACATCTGATCCTCTTCTTTCACTTGACACTTTACAGATAGGGTTACTATAAGAGGTTTTTCCACCGTAGGGCGAGTGTGCATCAGAGGAGAAAGTCTGCAGTTACAGTGAAATATCACTGAATCACATTTTAGCATTGTTGCATTGTTGATACCACGAAAAACAAGTTTTCGTAACATGAAATTCAGCACATCATTTAGCTTCAGAGCACTTTTCTAACTTCTAACTAGACTATTGCAAATTTTGCTTCACTTGCGCGAGTTGTGAGATCAATCAATCTAAGCAAACATACAGTAAGTGACAGACAGATAAATATACTTTGGGGGTTTCCTGGTGTTGATGATGAGGTTACATGGCAAAGATAAAAAGGTCTGTCAACACGTAACAGGAAAACTCTGCTCTGTCTGTGCATGTGTGTGAATGGGGCCACGCAGGAATCTAGCGCCTTGTAGTGTGAATCACCTCGTCTAAGGAGAGGCTATCTGAGCTAACAGGACAGAAATCTGACAGTATTATAAATGGGAAAACAGCAACAGCAGAGTGACTGAATTGTAACGTGTTGTGTGTACAGATAAAAGTCAGGATTTCTCACTCCACTTGTGAGGTCATATTTGGTCATGATGTGAAATAAACATAGTTTCAGTAACTAAATAATACTGCTGTTTTCATATACTGATACAGAGCGTTTAGAGGTCAGGCAGTCTTGTTTTTATGCCTTGGTCACTGGGCTGCACGAATGTTGTGAATACATACGTTTAAATTAAAGTATATCGTAACATCAACATCTACCACAGCAGTTGCTAAAAAAAACAAAGTTTAAACATTTACAAAAGAAAACTACAGTTCCCATAAAAAGCGTGTCAGTAGCTTGGTTTTGTCCATATCCATAACACTCACCAAAGTTCTCCCCTAAAGTCATTTTTTCTAGTTGTAATCTGTGCCATCTAAAACCTCGCTCCTCTCTGGCCTACTGTTTTTGCAGACATGTCTGAGCTTTCCATGACCCCTCGACCCGCTTATGGACTCGCTTCTTCTGTCGAGCCATGATGTTTAGCCTGTGAACGGCGTAGGCGGTAATTGTTAAAGGCCTCTAAACAATATAAATATTGAATAAACAACTTTATTAGATTGTTTTTCAAAGAACCACAATTCTTCTATGAAACGAGCCTCATAACAGACTGTTGAGAAAGGCTCCAAGGATGGGAGCTGGATTTTTAGTTAACAGTGTTGTTACCAGTGTATGTGGGATTTTGAACAACAACCTGAAGGTTCTAGTTGCACTTTGGATCTCAGTCTGTTTTCCATCCATTAGGTATACCTAATACCTGAAGGTCACAGGGGGCTGGCGCTGATCCCACTGGGATTGGGCGAGAATGGGAGGTACACCCTGGACAGGTCACTTAAGGCAGGCAAGGTTAATTGGTTACTCTAATTTGTCTGTAGGTTGTCCAGATTGAACCCTATACCTCTACTCATTGTGAGCTTGAATTGGCTCCTAGAGCTACTTTAACAAATCAAGCATGGGTCTATCATTTTGAGTGAATCTCCTTTTTCTGTATCTTAGTACAGTTCAGTCTTGCCCTGTATTTGGTGTGTAACGTTGCACTGGAAGGAGATGAACTATAACTAGCGAGGTCTGATGCAATACTTTACTGAAGTTGCGACCAGTAGTGTTGAATATTCTGTTTATTTTCATCACTCTACTTCCAGCTTCCTCACTTCTCCGTGTTGTTTTGCTCCTCTCATTTTTCCTCTGCTCCTGCTTCCCTGTTTTCAAGTTCAGTGCCCCCCTCCGTCTCTCTCAGAGTTCAGTCACTCGTTGCCTTTTTGCTGACTCTGTTTCCATGGTTGCTGTCACCACTCGCTCCTCAGGTTTTTCCACTACCTCCCTCTCTGTCCTTTAATTTCTCTCAACTCATATTTGAGTCAGTTGGCATGGTAACTGATTAGTCAGTTTGGCCTTGAGTTTCTGTGTCCGATTTCATGTCTCTTTTGATAAATGGATCAAAAGAGCGTTATGAGGTTCACCTGTACTGTGAGTATGCTGTGATTTCTCAGCCATATTCAGTGAACTACACACTCTCAAATTTGTTGTTAATGTATGATTGCCATTAACTGTGGCAGTGGTTCAATTTATCAGCTTATACAATGAAACAAACTTCCAGCAGTGTGTGTGTGTGTGTGTGTGTGTGTGATCACAAGATAGAGTCTGGATTAGAGAGGTGTTGACAAGCTAAGTCATACGTCACTGGACATGTACCCCCAGGCTCCTACTTAATCCATATCAGGAAGACAGCTGGGTTTGTTTTTAACATTCACACGTATACACACACACAGACACACACACCTATACACACACACACACACACAAACACAGATTCTGAGGCACATCGGCGATGTCGGAGAAACTCATCACTAAGTCATCACCTCAGGGTGAGACGCATCTACACACACTGTGCTTTCTCCGCTCTGTTGTCGGGCTACGTCACGTCAGCAGGAATGACTGTTACACTGCAGCATTATTTTATTTTAATTGAGCTATAAATGGAAACCAGCGTGCATGAACCCAATGACAGTTCAAACAGTATCATGACGTGAACTGGATTACTCATAGAGTCTCCTGCCCTGCCAGCATCTGCAGGCCAAGTGCAATGACTTAAAGCTGCGACACTTGGAGCCAAGCAGGTGAGAACGATGAGTCAACTAAAAGCATTACTGACCTCTTATTTTCAGGGTTGGAGTGAGGTTGGGTATTTATTAAGCAACATTAGATTATTAATATCTCATTTTATGTGTCTATGATAGGTGATAAATGTGGTTGCATTTTCTTTAAGATATACAGGAACGCCATCATGTGGCTTATGTGTTCAACTGCAGCGTAACAAGGCTACAGCTGAGGGTGGCCCTTTGTCCCAGTTACATATGAAAATACTTACATACATAATCATTTTATGTAGGTGACACATTTACACTGTGAAGACACTGTTGTCCCACATTAGGGTTACTCATACTGATAAAGTGGTGGCACCTCAGTAAGAATAAATAGAAAATACACTTATTTTATTATCCATTCACCCATTCATACACTGATGGCACTGGCTGCCATGCAAGGTGCCAACAGCTCATCAGGCAGGAGCTAATTTATTCACACACACATTCACACACCGATGGCACAACCTGCGGGGGTAATTTGCTGTTCAGTGTCTTGCAAAAGGACACTTCAACATGCAGACTGGAGGAGCAAACCAACAATCATCTGATTACTGGATTATCTTGTCTATTATCGACAACCCACTCTACCTCCTGAGCCACAGCCGCCCCAAGTGAAGTTCTTTAGGCTTCTTGTGATTTCTTGTGACATCCTTTAGCTCAGACAGAAAAGAAATCAGACAGTGCAGTGTCTGTAAACAGCTAAAATATCAAACTATCAACATTAGAACATAGTAAATACAATATACTGTAGTATTTGTATGTAGTATACAATATGGATTTGGAGAAAATGCAGAAAGATTATTACTAATGGCACATAAGAGCCATTTTTTCATACTAATTGTCCTGGTAAGTAGAACACTTAGTGTGAAAATATGTTGAAAAAGTAACATGTTGTCTCTTCAGTCCGACTCATGTGACAATGCTGTTTCAGAATATTTTGCCTCCTCATGAGAAGTAAGAATAAGCTGGTCAAAATTTTATATTAATGTATGGTATCTATAAATTCACTATACGATTTAATATTAAAAATGTTCCCTCTGTCTTTCTCTCTTGTCTTTTTTCCCTTCACCAGGCGTTGTTGCTGTGAAAGACTCTGTCCCCTTGTCTCCTCTCAAACCTCCAGCCACACCTGCAGACACAGAGCAACAAGGTACTGAAGGAAGAAGCTCTGCTTTAGGCAACGACCTGCAGCCTCCACGTGTTTCCATGGAAACCGCAAATCTCCGACCTCAGACGCCCAAAGCTGAAGATGAAGTGGAAGAAGACGACGAGGCCAGTGGACCACTCACCATTTCTGAGCTCGTCTACAGGTCCGTAGAGTTTTATAACAAATTATTCAAAGCAGCTATAATCAATATTTTTGTAATTAATGTGATTTGTAGCATGTTTCTATGGTGACCCTGTGAGCTCAATGCACTGCAGCTTAAGAAGACATGGTTTCTAGATTTGGTTGTGTTAAGTTGCTGTTCAGCAATGTTTCTAAATTCTGCTCATATGTTCAAACTGGTGAAGATGTTTTCTAAATTTTTAAAAGGTTTTTTGTTTAAAGGCTACTTGTTTTCTGAAGTTTCAGTGTGTTGAGCTCTCAGGGCCTCGATATCTTTCAGCTCATTGTTCCGACTTACTGTTTTGGTTTTCTCTCACTGCTCTCAAAGCGTTGCTTTCAGTGGAAAATCGACTGTACTCTACCTGCTCAGCACAAAACTGAAGACAAAAGCAAAAGTTAGCAGCTAGCTGGTGAACATACTGCAGCATTTAGCAGCTATAAAGCCAAATATTCTCCTCAGAGACCAAAAAAGACCTACAGGGACGCTCCTTTGGACTCATAGACAGAAACGTAGCTATTGCTAATGTTGCTGAGTCTCTGCTGGATGTGTGAATAAGCCACTGCTTGCCTGCCATATAAACATATATCAGTGATGTATTAATACCTTTTTTGTAATTCATAATTAAGATTTTTTTCCGCTGCTATGATGTGAAATTGAAGAGAAATGCAAATGTCACACTAGATATGTTGTATTTCAAGTTCATAGCCGCTCTGGAAGTAGCAACAGCTCAGCAGCCCTTCTGGGGCATGAAATCACAATACATAATGCTTCAATCACTGTAAATTATTAGTGCTGTGAGGAGACAGCATACACTGGGAGTTAAACTGGATATACCACAAAAGTGGCTCATAAGTCTACATATGTAAATAATAAATGAATAGTCAACAGTGCACATATTCTTCTTTCAGGCCTTTGTTTACTCCTACTTTATAATATGATGTGTTTTCTAAATAAGTCTGAATATTCTCCCTCTCCTCTCCAGCCCCTGTGCCAGCATGCTGCCCACCCCAGTGGACGACAGTCAAGGAGGCGTCGACTTGCTCTTCTCCTCTCCGGTCCAGAGCCCTGCCAGGCTGCTGAGGGAGCTTCATGCTGACCCGGACATCCAGGCCCAGCTGGAGGCTGAAAGAGAGCGAGACCGGGCCTACGAACGCACCCGAATGGCTGCGAGAAGTCGAGTGGGTGGAGTACTGAGCAGCAGCGTGCGCCTGCTGTCATCCAATGAGAGGGTCAATGCATGTGTGCTGAGTGTGGCCCGCTTGGTTGCCGTGGTAATGGGCGTCCTGCTCGTCACTGTGCCCACACTGCTGCTACTGCTGGAGTCAGACATCGACGTGTCGTTCCTCCACGAGATCCGCCAGACGCCGGAGTTTGAGCAGTTTCACTACGAGTACTACTGCCCGCTTCGACGCTGGATCCTGTGTAGGATCAGCATGGCCATGGAGAACCTCTGGTCTGACTGAAGAGGACAAGGAGGAGAAGAAAAAGGAGAGAGTGTCTGTCTTAACATGTAATTTAATCCTATATTCAGTCTTAACTGGTGTGTCTTGAGACAGAAGACTCAGTCTGCCAATGGGATGAAATGATTTTACTTGTTTAAGAGGGCTCACAGTAGGTTGTATGAAAAAGATGCCTCAGATGGAAACATTGTTTCACCCAAAAAAGTAGATTTGTTTCACCTCTTTGGCAGCATAATTTACTGTCTCGAAAAAAGAGAGATAAGAGAGAAATAAAAATTAATCATAGGATCCAATCACTTGTTAAGATAGACACTTTTGGCAGTGATGCACTGAAAAGAAAGAGGACAAGAAATGCTGCAAGTGCTCGAGGAGGAACCTGTGGAAGAAGAGAGAGGAAGCCATGGACAGAAAAAAAGATTGAGATAAGAAAAAAGTGTTTGGTTTGGTTTAAATAAAAGTTTGAATGGTCTGTTTGCTCCTGATGCTGACAAGCTGATGCAATGACTCTTTGGTAAATATCACCAACCATTCTGATTGGTTCTCGCCCTCAGAGCTGAGCACCTGATTGGTCACAGAGCCTGCCAGTCATGACGGAGTGGTTGGGGGCATAAGGAGAAACGATTGATTTGTCACTGAACGCAACAATAGCCACAGTCAGAGGTACATTATATATATATTTAAAAAACAAAAGAGAAATATTGATAATTAATACCAATCTTAAATAAGTTGTTTTTAACGTTTTGTACATTTTTATGTGATCCAGAACTTTCAGGAATTTTTCAGTCAGAGGATCTACTTTGAGCTTATTTTGAAATTAAGAGTTTACAAAAGATTACAAAAAAAAAAGCAAATTTATTGAAGTTTATCGGGGTGATGGGTGTTGAAAAATTTAAGCTATTTTTTAAGACTACCGTCAGCGTTTGTTGACTTGGTAGCACCCTGGGTTTTTCCTACAGAGGCTATAGCACAAATCTTTTACACAGACCACAGATTACAACTGTTTCAGATTATGTGATGTCATTTTGGAAACAAGAGGGCTGCAGGCAGGAGAGAAGTTTTAGACTGTTTGTGATGATAAATCTTGTGCGTTTTGTTGAACTTCTAAACGTCTTCTGAACTAAATGTTGGCTCACTAATTGAGGCTATTCGTGCATCTTTTCAGCGTGTTTGAAGAGTTTTAACATTAAACATACAGAGAAGAAAAGGTTGTTTGTAGGGATAAGAGTTACTGTGGGAGTATAACGGTAATCTGGGGGTCATTTGTTAGTCAGTGGTGTGGAGCTTTGTATATGTTTCACTGGGATTTGAAGCGATAGGAA
Organism: Argyrosomus regius; assembly: GCA_946959425.1. NCBI lineage: Eukaryota > Metazoa > Chordata > Actinopteri > Sciaenidae > Argyrosomus > Argyrosomus regius. The sequence continues at coordinate 11,156,970 of OX336890.1, forward strand.
GGTACCCAGAGGAACAGGCGTGTACAGTCCAACTACACTGCTGACACATGATGGGACAAGTGATGCGTTTAATGGTCTAAATTTCTCACACAGGTCGTTCTCTGGTCGTTGATGTCAGACTGAACGAACATGGTACAAGTGCAGTTGCAGGTATTTAACTTAAAGAAGCAGATCAGCCACAAAATCACGTTAGAAATGAGTTGTAGCCATTTCTAAGAGGATCTGTGATGACATCATGTTGAGCGTCCTGTTTAATCATTTGAATGACTGCACCCGTTTGCACCCTTAAACAGACTTCATGATGGTATTTTCTTATTTCAATGACAGTGACCAACAACTTATCAGGAGTTGTAAATGGGGAAGATGTTTAAACGTTGAGTTTGAGTAGATTTAAAGCTGTGTGCATTCACTGCTGATATGGTTGAGGTTCCCAAAAAGTCTGGAGCCATGGAGTCAAAGATAAACTATATATATATATATATATAGTATACAAGGTTAAAACAGAGAATGTATAATTAAAAAAACTATATTTGGTACAAAAAATTAGGACAAGGACTGAACTGTAGATTCTGACTTTAGGTTCAGTCCATTTGTGTCAAAATCTTTGAATACACAAGGTTTAATAATGTAACTTGGCTCCTCCTGTAGCCCTGATGAGAAATGCATCAGTCACTTTTGGGAACTTACAGCCATCACCGCGTGACTGTTCATCGTTTAGACAGTGCCTGTCAGTTATAGTATAAAGTGGCTCTGAATGGAGAGGACAGAGAAGTACAGCGATGAGAAATGACTTCAGATCAAATGAAAACAGATGTTTTATTTAAAAAAAAAAAAAAGTTGTGTTCAAAATGTCGTTCGAGTTGGATCAACTTCTCAGGAAAGGGTATTAGCAGTTTATGCTCAAAATACAAATATATGTCTAAAAAAAATGAAAACAAAAATGCATCTAATCACAGCATACATCATATAGTTTATCCATAACATTCAAACATGTCTTGCTATTATGCTATTATGAATATCCAAACCCTCTATGTATTTATGAGTCTGTAGCTTGACATAGTTATGGCTGCAGACTGACTGTGTTGTTGTAGCCTCGTTTGACTCACCTACGTATGCATCCATGTCATTCTAATGAAAATGTTACCCTTTACTGTTGAGAGCTGGTAATCGCATTTTTTGGCCGCCATAGCTGAACCTCCATATTTCTTTATGGCAGAGCGGACACTGAGATCTCACGCAGTATTTAGGCTGAACTACTGCTTTATTTTTCAGAAATCACTCTCCATACTCTTTGGCTGCTACAGAGGCCTCTGCAGCGCACATCACCATCACCATCAGAGCCCTCTCATTATAATCGATCAAATGTTTCTGCTTCATGTTACCAGCTGTGTTGTCATGTAAACTCTGTAGACTTTATGCATTAACAAGCTTTATGCATATAGAGAATATGCAGTAACAACAGAAACACGCTTATCTGAGACAAAGCATTTATTTTCCTACTACAGTACATGCACTGAGTTTCCATGTTGAAACCAAGCGAAGGGCCAAACCACTATGATGACAACATTTAACATCACAGACGCTGAGATAATAACGGCTTCACTGTAGTGGATGAAGCTGATCTGTATGCACTGCTAAATGATCACCATCATCCCATGTTAGCTAATAGAGGGGGATTTCATCATGACCTGTCATCCTGTCTTCATGTGTAGCTGTTGCTCCTCCATGTGCACCAAAACGCTCGAGTGATTCGCTGTAGATTTAAAATAAAGACACTCTGTATAGGCTTCATGTACACAGCTGTACAGACATAGTTTATCCCCAGCTTTGGCCCTTTATTTCTGTTCTTCATCCTGCTCTTAACTAACCTCACCTCCTTTTGCGGACCTCTTAATGCAAATTGCATGACCTCATCTGTAAATACTCTGTTTATAGCTGTGGCAACAAAACAAAAAAAAAAGATTCCCTTTCTTTCTTCCCTCTGCGTGTCTTGTTTGTGTAAAGCGATCTAGATATAGGCTTGGCTGTCTTGACCATCTTAGATGAATGCATGTTTTCTGTGTTTTTACCAAGACGAGGAAGAGAAGAAGAGTTTGAGACATTAAAAGGCTTTTCTCTCAATCAAATTTAGGCATTTAAAAAAAACAAAAAAACACACACACATCATGCAGTGTGCTTTGGGCTTCATTTTTCAAGGCTGAATACACGTGGATGCTAATTCTGTTAGCTTCCTTTCAGTTGATCCAAAAGCAAAACAGGATTTTGTCTGTTAAATTATGTCTCAGCACAAAAAGGGAAAACATTCTCGATGGCTGCTTGGAAGAGATCATTTAAAAAAGAGCAGTACTAAAATATTTGACTAGTTAACTTCGTCGTGCATTTAGTGTGCGTGCGTGCGTGTGTGTGTGTGTGTGTGTGTGTAAATCATTAAAGCCAGACACTAAACACTAACACCTAACCTCATTGCAAATGGAGCATGCTATTAACTGAATCGATTGAATCCAGAAACATTACTTGTTTTGTTTTTAAAACGACACTGAAGCGAGTGGATGGAAAGTCCAAATACACCTCAACTCATTGCAAACAACAGAAGGCCTTTCAGTTCTGTGATGAAACAGATCTTTGGCCCCGTATGACACTGTAGCATTATATTAGTTTGTAGCTTATTTATCAGTTTAGCAGCCTTTATGAGTTTAAAAGGGACTTTTAACCCCTTTGAGATTTAGCTCTTGTTTTGAGCTACTGAACTTCAGTTCCTGTGTTTTTACAAACAGCATGTAGACGGACCGAGAGTACGACGTTTGTCGCCTGTACTTATGTAAAACTGTGATAAAAACATCATCAAGATCACACACCAGTTGATGTCATATCTGAGGTATTACTTCATACAAATCCAGAAGTTTCCGACATGAGTCAAGTATTTACAAACCTTAAATTTAATTACCTTTGAGAAAAAATAAAACCAACAACCGACGTGGAATTCAAAACAGTTTAAACCTAACACACAAATATTGCTTTTAATTAATTTATTTAAGATTTTAAATATTTGAACTCAGGTCTACTATATGCAAAACTATTGGACATCACATGGTATAGGAGAAAAATAAGCTGTTGTTTAGTGTATTATTTCAGTGTTGCGTGGGCATGTACAGTAGCAGATTCTCTTGCACGGTCACTTTGTTGTTTTTGAATGTTAGTCAAACTGATTGTTTTGATGTTTTATTGGTTCGTCAAATTATTTATTATTTATTTATAATTAGTTATTGTTTTGTTTGTCATTCAGTTTCTTTTAAATAGAAACTCTGGGAGATTTAATTTCAGAAGAATCAAAAAAAAAAAAAAAAGAAATCCCTTAGTCATGACCCCCTCTCTTCTGGGACAACCAAGCCTTATGAACTTTGTGAAGTGAAAATTTTGAATGTTTATATGTTATAAAAGAAAACATGGATTGTTTTATATGTTAATACTGCCACAATAAAGCTCCCTAATGAATATACATTGAAATATGGCGCTGAATGTGTGGATTATTTACACAATATGACTGTTATATTATGGTTTAGGTTAAAGCTAGTTAAATCTCAAATATATAAAAATATATAATTATTCTATTTCTCAATAAGCATCCTGTCAGTTCACGTTGAGAGTCAAGATAAACTTTCTCAAAACTTTGTCTCCCTCATGTGGTGTGAAAATGAGATTACACTTCCTGTTGGTGTCTCTATGGTGATGTTTGTGTGAGCAACAAAAGATTTCTGGGATACAAGGAGTCAAAATCTCTTCTAATCTTTACTAGACAAGAGTCTCTTCTCTGTTGGACAAGACAAAGTCAAGACCAGTTTCAAATAGAAAACTTCTTCATCCAAAAATCTGGAGTAAGCTCAAGTTACTCTACAAGAAGGATTGTACTGAAACAAATAGAAGAGAGGAAATCTTTAAGATAAGGTAAGAATGACTGTAGCTGATCACCTCTCAATGTAAGCAGGAAGTATCTGTGTCTGATACAGCAGGTGCTGAATATAATATTATTATTATTATTATTATTACCAGTGCATTAAATGTAAATTGTTGTTTTCTTCTTGCTGATTATAACAGGAGAGTGTGGTGAATTTCCTGGAAGGAAAACAAACCAACAAGAGAACAAATGAAGATAGTGTGAATGTATGACAATGGATAAATCTAGAAAACATGAGCCAGATACGATTTCTCAAACAGCATATCCAGCTGTCACAAGAGCAGGACATACTGTGTCTGAGCTCCTGAAGGACGCTGGGAATTGCAGGCAGATCATGAACCAGGAGCTGAGCCTTCATCGTCTCAGCGACTCTCTCTTCAGTGAGCAGCGGAAGCTGAAGCATGTGTTGGACTGGGCTCACAGTTTCCTCAGCAGTGATTCAGAGATTCACCACGAATTATGCAGAGCTGACAGCTTGATGTTAGCTGACAAAGAGCTGAGGGAAACACAGAAAAAGTCACCTGCATGTGAGCATTCATCTGCAGATAAATACCATCATCCAGGATTCTGTACTGCAGGTATTAATGAGGTATTTAGAAGAGAAGGAGCAGGAGGAGGAGGAGGAAGAGGAGGGATAATGGAGAAGGTTTGGCACCCTGAACCATCAAATTATGAGAACAGTGAATCAAATAATCACATTTGCGCATATAAACCTCCTTTCTCAGATGATTCCTGCATCCCGTTTTTCTTATCCGCAGAGAGAGCTGATGTAAGTTGGTCTGATTACAGAGAAACTCCTGAACATATGAAAAGTATAGAGCAGGATGCAACCAATAAACAAACTCCTAACCAAGACACAGACAAAACAAGTGATCTGTTCATACCTAATCAAAGACAACAGACCTACTTATCAGCCAGAAAGACAAATCAAACCTTTGCATCAGATGGTGCAACAGGCTTGATCGAAGACTCCACATCATGCTGGAGCAATACCCGTCACAAGAAGACCATGGTTCAGTTAGAAAGAGACATATCAGGACATGAGATGGAGATGAGCAAAGTAAAGGTTGAGGGGAAGGTGGGAACAAAGAAGGAAGCTGTGAGGATGGGGACATTAAATGAAGATCAGGACTCTGCTTTTATGATGTGTGTGATGAATGACTCAAGAAACAATGAACCTGAGAAGACACAGGAACAAATGGAAAAGTCTTCAAACCTCAATTTTTGCTGTCATTTGAAAAGACCACCAACTATGACTGTATATGAGCAGTACCAACTTTATATAGATCAACTGCATCGCCTCAGAATGAGACAAAGCCGACACATCGAACCAGGATGCTTCTTAGAGTCACCTGCAAAAGACAGAAAGACGTCTGAAGAAGAAGCGCCCCGTTGAAGCACCAGCTCTTCCTACATCTGACTTTGAATTGAACTCTTCAACCACAAACACTGAGATTAAAAAACGTCTTAACAAAACGGTTACAGCTGCAGAAATCACAAAGGAGACGAGTTCAGACGTCATTAACAAAAACCAGGGCAGTCCTAAATACAATAGAAGTAGAGCAACACTTACTGAACAAGGACAGACCAACGACTGTGACAATTTGAAGGAAACACCTGCAGCCATTTGTGCTGAGAGTGGACCTGTTTGTCAGAGGAACACTAGCAACACACATTTGGACCTTCATGGCAACAAATGTGGAGAATTGATAAAAGGAACTACAGGAAGTCTAATCTTGACTGATAAGCCTATGGACACTACACCTGGCGATAATGTTCCTACTGTGGAGGAGACTGCTGCACTCACACCTAACCCAGGTATTGAATATCATATATCAAGGCATTTAAAGGTTGTACCAGGGCCACCGATTATTGTCTAGAGTTGTGGTTGTCAGCAGTTCCCCTCCAAGGGGTCGCAAAATAAACAGGACAAAACATATTTTTGCTAAACACATGAACTTTTCTTGTTTCTTTTACCTCCTCATGCCTCTAAAACATTAATTTAAAGAAACAATTTGAGAAAGAAAAATCACTTTTTGGTGCAACTTAATGCAGCATGTGACGAGGGGCCGCAAGAAGACATGATTTGGAAATGATCCAGGACAAATTTTTTTTCCATTTTGTTCGCTGCCTTTTCAAATTCAGACTACTCTTTCCGTTTGCTCTTTAATTAGTGATACAATTGATTATGATGATGATAGTGATCTGTTCATGAATATACTGTATGTGTTGTCTGTGCTCAGGTTTGAGAATTGGATGTCATCCAGGCGTAAAGGGTTGCCAGAGTCGTGTCAGAGGTCAAAAGAAAAAATCTGGTGTTCAACGTGCCTCGTTGAGCCTCTGTGAAAAGTCACGTGTCTCCCTGTCGTCTCTAACCAGCAAAGAAATATTGCAAAGGTAACAGATAAAGGGGCCAAATGCATGCATGAATATCAATTTGAATTTATAATAAACCAGTATTATTCACTTGAATTCAGCATATTAAATAACTTTTCATTTATACTTCCCCGGTAAGCTTTTAATTTTTGAGTTTCCTTGCAAACATGAATCAACAGTTTAATAAAAAGAATCATAAATTAGCATGAAAACGTGCTGTTAGGAGACTTTAGGAGAGCTGATAAAACATTTCCAAGTGTACTGTGCTGTACTAATAAAACTTTGTCTCCAGCAGACCTCGGTCATCAGGAGTAATTAAACACACAAAAAGACACACACCAGAGGACAAAGTGAAACCTTCTTCAGCCTACAGAGATACACACAAATATCTGCAACCTACACAGACACACACACCTCTTCATGATGACCCCAGACCAACGTCACCAACTTCAGGTGAGTTCAACTCAGAATATCAAAAGACAAACACATTATGAAATGTTACAAAAAAATAAGACATCAGCATCACCAACAAGTCATATGAATGGCTAAATTTGAATGGGTTTATTTGTACGTACTTGTGGTGCCACATAACAAATTTGCTTCTGTTCCTTTTGAGGAATCTTTGTTTAAAATTAATTTCACACTTGACTATGACATTATTCAAGCAGCAAGTCATAAGATGAAGGGGGTTTTCGTTTAAAAAAAAGAGAGAGAGTTCTGTGTGTGTGTATACTTGTATTAATAATTATGTAGGGACAAAATTATGCAGACTCATCTCCTGATTAGACACAAAACAAGCCTTCATGAGGTTTCTATTTTAAGTTAGTAAAGTCATGCAACAGTAAAAGTTTACCAAGAAATAAAAAGTCCTAAGAATGACACTTTTGTAGCCTAATAGAATATCAATATATAACTCTGTGTTTGCCTTGACAGGAGCATATCGATGTGAACAAACTGACTGCAAATACAGCGTAAGAAATCTTTATTTCTGCACTTTGTTTGAATAATTTATCTACGTGCAATATGATCATGTTTATTAAATGATTTAAAAGCACTACAACATTTCAGAAGTATTAGTAATTAAGAGAATTATTTGGCTTTCTATTAAATATCTGTTTGGATTTTGAGTCATAATAATGTGGTCAAACCCAGTGGTTCTCAACCTGAGCCCCACTAAGAGTCAGCAAAGTTTTATAGGGTGTTGTGAGGCCTTCTTGATTTTAAGGCATGTAAGAAACCTTCTTTAAAAATATATAGTCGGCCTTTATTTCAGCATTTCTTTCATTTCTGCGAAGAAAACTAAATGAAATTGCTATTTTAAAAGTTTAGATAATTATTTAAGGTATAAACTTAAAAATATCTCATAGGATGAGGGCTCATCGTCTTCAAAATTAATTTTAAAATGTGACAGAAACTTCTGCACATTTGATACACCATAAAAAGGTCTAAGTATGTGATCTACTATATATTATTAGATCGAAACACAGTTTTTATTCACTGATCCTTCACTCTGTGCTAAACAGCCTCGTCCTGCATTAGAGTGTAGTTAAAACAACCGAAGAGCTCACAGAACACTGGTCAAACGTCAGGGAGAATAAACACTAGATGAAGCCATATTAATATGTGATTGTTAAAAATAATACATAATAGGGGCAGAATTGTATAAAAATTCCTCAGAACAACGAACTGATGTTATATTCACAAGAAATTATCTGCTAAAAATGAATTCAAATCACTTGTCTGATACGAACTACCTGTTGCAGTTATCGTGTCAGTATTTGGGTTAATTGTATCATTCATCAGTTGTTCTGTTCCATTATTGTTATGCACTGAATATAATATGAAATGTCAAAGTATGTCACTCAGTCAGGTATGTTTACACAATAATAGAAAAGGTTGGGAACCACTAAACTACACCTGTGTGTTGTTGTCATGCCTCCTCTCAGCCAGCAGGTGTCTCTGTCTGTGTCCAATGGTTGTGTCTACCTGATGAGGTGTGGCTGTCCATCCTGTCTCTGCTGCCTCACAGTGATCTGTGCAGAGTGTTGCAGGTCTGCAGCCGCCTGCACACACTGGCCACTGATCGCACACTCTGTGAGTTAAAGAGCAGTGGTGGAAGAACTATTCGGATCATTTACTTGAGTAAAAGTAGCTGTTAAAATACTAGTAAAGTACCTCTAATTTGTACTTAAATACATTCCAGTACAGAGTAAATGTACTTTGTTACAGCACTGACACAGGTGAGTGGGATGTCATGAACTTTTCCAGGTATGATTTCTAAAGTGTGTGTGTCACAGCACATGGTGTGTTCTCATGATGTCAGTACTTCCAGTGCAGTGGTGTACTGTACCACTCCCTGGACAAACATACAGTAAGATAACCCAGACGTGCACCATCACATGCTCTCATAGCTGTGAACACACTGTAGGTCACTGAATCACCAAAACAAGTTCATACACCGAACATTGAATCTTTCTCTTTCTGAAGGGGAACGCGTGAGGATTGAAAACTCCAACCTGACAGAGCAGTGGTTACTCTGTGTGAGCAGACGTCGTCCTCGTCGTCTGTGTCTGTACAGCTGCAGCGGCCTGTCTCTCACTTCCTGTGGCCTGGAGATGATTTTCACTCTGTGTAGAAACACCCTGCAGGTAAAACAATAACTCATCGATCCAAGTCGAGAGATTTTTTTATTGCAGGGTACTTTATTCATCGCTTAAAGCAAACATGGAAGATCAGATGCAGCAGTTGGTGAAAGCTGTTTGTCATCACATGGCTTTACAGAGTGGCCCTCAAGTCGTGGAATTAGATCCCCCCTAATCAATAAGCCACTGTGCTTTCTGTGTTATGTAAAAAAAAAAAAAAAATTCCACTTGGCGGGCAAAAAATATTTAAAGTGAAATTAACTATCTTTTCTTTCTCTATTGACGTTGTGAATTTATTGACCCCACACCTTGAGTCCACCTGCCAGCTGTCAGTGTCACAAAACATTAAAGTACATACTGTGATACTGGAGCGCCACACCACATGAAATTTATCTCTGATGCAACAGGTTTTAAATTAATTTTAACATGACAAAGTGAATAAATTATCCAATATACAGTATGAAATTTGAACTCACTGTATTATAATAACCACATCACATGTTAAAGATGAACTCATACACCTCTATAACTACTTTATATATGACAACGTCACCTGCACACTCACTCAGTTGTTCTGTGTTTCTTTACTAACTACTGAAGGTCAATAGTCCATATAAAATCTATCCTGTCATTTGTTACTAACAGGAACTCAAGGTCACAAGTTGTACTGGTCCTGGTCTCCACGGTGACCAGATGCTGTGTCTGATTGGTCAGCTGTGTGATCATGTGACCAGTGTGGATGTGAGCTGGAGTGGTGCGACAGACACAGGAGTGAAAGCTCTAAGTGACTGCTGTTCAGGGTCAGTTCATGAACGCACACTCAGACAGAGTACACTGACCCTCTGCAAGTGTTTTGGTGTAACTTAACTGTTAAATGTGTGAAATCATTTTACATGTTTAAAATGACTTAAATGCACTCAGGTGATTTTGTTATGTTTTAGGTTAAACAAGCACATTGAGAACTCTAGTTTTCTCTTTTTATCAATCAGTGTTTGTCCTCAAAAAAATCACAAGTTGCATTTAAAAAAAAAAAGTTTCTCTCTGGCAGGATGTAGCTCAAACAATATCATGCTCACCTTCATCCGCCTTTGCTGCAGGTTGCGACTGAAATCTGTTGTGCTGAACGGCTGTCATGTCACTGATGACCCACTGATCAAACTTGTCATGAGACACAAAGAAAGGTCAGTATAAGTATATTTATTTAAGTACTGTATAGATATAAAGTTACTATAGCATGTCAAGACGCATCAGACAAAGCATTTGCATATTTGTGTGTGTATATTGCTGCGTCTTGTCTTTATAAAATTGTCTTTAAAAATGTATTTATGCATGCGGATACCTCTGTGTGACTCATGATTTCATCATGTTGCATCTACATTTGGTATCTTTGTATTTCAAATCTTTAAAATCCAAATTTGCAACTTGACGATGTGTGTTTTTGCTCCTTTCTGCAATGATGATAACAACTTCCAACATCACAGTTTCATGGTACATGCTACATAATTAGCAAATGATTGTATTAAGATTAACAATATGTAAAACACTGAAGAGTTTTGGTTGTGTGGTTGTATTTGTTCATCATCATCTGGCGATAACGTGGAGTTATAATCAGTTTCTGCTGTCTGAGTGTGTTTTCACATTAGTCTGTGCAGATTGGAGGTGTTTGGCTGTCAGTTTCTCACTCCATCCTGTCTACAGACAGTATATGAGGTACTTTATTTTAAAAAGTAATCAAATCAATCTTGTTTGAAACTGCTAAACGTGTTTAGCACCACATACCATGTCTAAAGTACGTCTCAAATGAGTCTCTTATATAATTTTATAGCACAACGTAACAACATGTTTTATGTTTCTGTCCTTTAGGTGTGTCCTGGCCTCCAGCATCTGAACATCGGACAGGTGCCAAAAGTCAACGCACACTGTCTCGCAGTGATGACATCACAGCTCAAATGTCTCATTTCACTAAATGTCACTGGACTCCAGGCGGTGAGTTTCACATTTTGGGACTCAAAATTCCAGAAAGGTTTTGAAAAAGAAAGAAATTGTCTTACCTGGAGATTTAAATGTCCTCACTTGTGTTTACTGTAACAGGTTACTGATGCTGCCGTGGACACTTTGCTTCAGAATTGTGTCAAACTACAGAGTTTGACCTTCAGTTCCTGTCCTGGCGTCACCGACATGACACTGCACAGAATCAGCAAATACACAACTTGTATCAGGTGCTCACACATACTGAGGAAACTGTGTGGAGACTTATAAGAAATTCCTTGGGACGAAAATAGCTCTTTTCTGGGTTTTCAGCTAAGTTAGTCTCATGTGTTCAGTCGAGTTTTGGTTGGCAGTCTTGACATTAAAGTGGCGTGTATATATCTGTGTATGTGTGTGTCAGATCGCTGGATGTGAGTGGCTGTAAGGCAGTAACAGATGCTGGAGTGCAGTCTCTGGCTTTGCGATGTAGAAGACTTCAGCAGCTGGATCTCAGCTCCACTGGCACAGGAAACCGAGGGTACAACACACGTCATAAAACAAACTGAGCTGTATATTTCTCCCTTGTATTATCACCACATCCTCAGATATTAGCAATGAAACTAATGAGTGAAATGTTACAGTAACTTACAGATATTGTGTGTGTGTGTGTGTGCATGTGTGACACAGGGTTACTCTGCTGGCAAATTACTGCAGCAGACACATCCATACTGTCAAACTCAGTTTCTGCCACATCACCTCAGAGAGCATACTAAAGCTCTGCAGACGCTGCAAGAGGTAAACACACACACATGCACAAATACATTTCCAGGACATACAGAGTCAGTATTTGTCTGTTTCTCAGAACAGAATAAACTCCATGAAATGTATTAACACTTGAAAATGTCTATGAAGTTTAAGTTTAAGGTGTCTTTATTATGAGCACAGTGTAAGATCCATTTCAGCGAGTGATGAGCCAAATAAATCCTGTCAACACTGTAGACTATGAACACAATGACCAACTGTTTGGCATAAAAAAAAATCCCAGATCAGCTGCTAGTTGTATAATTATGGGATGATAGGCCAAATTTAAAAAACAGCCGAACTATCTCACTATCTAAATGTATCTGAGGGATAACGTTGCAACACAATTAAACTTATTTCCAGGTTTCTCTCCTTTTAGGCTGAAGGTGCTCCATCTCTACGGCTCGGCTCATCTCCCCACTGAGACGGAGATCAGAGAGGTTAACACTACTGTTAAAGTTTACCCTCTGCCCTGACTCTGAACACAAACATCTGCACATAACTGGACAGATATACACAACGTATAAATAAATCTGATCCAAATAAGGAATCACAACATCCTGACTGTTAATGACCTGTGACGTTACAGTAATGGGCTTAATGAGGTTTCAAGGAGGACCGTGACTTCTATTCAGAGACGAATAAAATGCATTTAAATGTATCTGTATGTGTTTGACTGTGTGTGTGTTTGGAGATGGGTGTCACGAGTGTTTAAAAATCATCCATCTTGAGTTTTCATTTGGGTTTCATTAGTCTGGTTCTTTCAGCGAGGTTTCCATTTGCTGGGCTGTCTGGTTGTGCTGGTTTATCATGGCATGGTCGGCAGAGAGTTTTTGAGATTATTCTGTCCTCCATGCCCAGGAGGAGCTTGTTGCAGCATCTCTGCACACTAATATATAAAACAGTGAGGGGTAGATGTGAATTCACTACGATATATACAGTGCCAACATGCAGCAGTTACAGTAGGCACAATATAAAAGTGCAATTGTAAGACAGAATAGAAACAACAGAAAAAACAGCTGGTGGTATGACATGAATACAGTTATATATAGACAGTAGTATGAATATGTATACATATGTGAGAGCATGGTATATTTGAGTGTATGTATAGTAGTGTGGTAGTATTGGGTGGCAATAGTGAACTCTTAAAGATAGAAAATAGAAACATAAACTGACTTTTTAACCTGTTTGCAAACAAAAAGTACATATCTTATGTATTTGATACTCCTGCTGATCCTGACCACGCTGTAATTTGCCTCTTTTTGGCTTCCCCGAAGGGATTCTTCCACTTTCATGTGCTTCATGGCTTTAATGGCATTTGTAACACAATCTTTTAGTGGTCCAAAAAAGTTTGCTTTTTGTCACAAGTTTACACAATGTATCAAAAAGAGATAGAGGAAGAGGGAGGATATAAAAGTGAGGTAGACTAATCGTGGAGCTTCAGCCTTTCCACCTTTAGCGATGTGATTTTATCAGACATGGAGCAAAATGTTTTATTAGCTTTCACCTAACAGCTGCCTTCCAACCATTTCTGATTCTGATCAAAAGGAAACGTAATGATTAGGTACTATTACTATTTCTTCTAAAGCCACATTAACAAACAAAAACTATGGCATCAACAAGGGGCATGAATGAGGAAGAACAAAACTGCCTGAGTTTGCTCTTTCACGCCTACGACGTGGATAATTCAGGGCGGATTGAAAAAAATGAGTTCTCCACTATTTGTCAGGAGCTCCACGTCCCCGCCCAAGAAGTAGACGGGATATTCAACCGTCTGGACGTCGACAGAGATGGCACGGTGACCTTGGAGGAGTTCATCAGCGGCTTCAAGGAGCGACATCTGGATGAAGAGGATGCCTCCGAATCAGAGGACAAAGATATCTCAAAAAGTGAGGGCAAACTTTCAGACAAGGGACAGGTCATATCCAGGTGAGATATCAAAAAGATGTTTGTTTTTAAACATACTTGTAAGTGTAGAAAATACATTTTTGCAAACATGTACTGCCTGTTCTTTGGGATTCAAGGAAAGGCAATTAGCATGCTAGCATTTTTTTTACTCTTTACTCAACTTTTGGAGAACCGCTGCGGTGGCCGATCACACTATACGTAGAAAATCCCTAAACAAAACATAAGAACAACATCAAAATCTAGTGACGCACTATGCAAAACAACAGACACTAACCTTAACATGTTTCATATAAAATGACACTGAACTTAAGTTTCACTTTCAGGGTTTGTTTTTACAAATAATACAGCTGTCAAGTTTTGTAACATTAAAATGTTCAGATTATGTTCATGACACATTCCTCTTTTTATTCCTTTTTTTATTATGGCACATCAGGTTATTTGTGGTTTATGTTTGGAAGAGATTGTTCAATAAAGTTTTGAGGAGATGCACTTTATCTATCAAGAATAAATCATATATATTATAGATTTTATGTTCAGATTGGGAACACCCCCCAGTGTCCAACATTTCCTGTGTAATGATTAATATAAACTCTGAAGTGCAGGGCCTTAAGGTGAGTTAAACTGATATTTGTAGCTAATCCTGAGGCCTTGTGTGGATACCTTTAAATATCATTGATTCAAAGGGTCAAAGGGTCTGATCATGCCCTGAGGCCTCTTGGTAGGCCCTGCTGTTTTCTTTACTGTTTATTTAATCTTGTATTTACATTAAGTAATAACAGATTATAGCTAAAATGACAGGGTTTTATCAAACACAAACTAAATGCTGCTGAACTATAGTCTGAATATTAGTTTTCTGTGTGTAAATATGTGTCTATAAACTTATTTTCTTGTTGTTACAGGTTCATGATCTCTGGTTCTATGAAGTTTATTCAAATACAAGCTCTCAGTCTTTCCCCACCATGAAAGCACTTTCATTTGGCCTGAAGCCCAGACCTCTATTGTTTAAGTGAGAGAGAGGAGTGAACACACACACACACACACACACACACACACACACACACACAGACAGGTACTGATGGCTGGCGCATTACGTTACCTGAGTCAGACACAGCAGCTTCTCTGTCCGTCCGGTTGGCTGTTGTCCGCAACAAACAGGGCGATTATTTGGTGAAGACAGAAGAGGAGCATAATTTAATGTATTAAATCGTTTAAAATGGATTTACTTCGTGTTTTTTGTAAATGCGTAACAGCTGTCGGGATGTTTGGATAAGACTGGACAAGTCTGGGAGTTTGGACTTATACTTTGAGTTTTGCAAGTGTCCCGAGAATAAAACACTAGCAGCTCTGTCGGGTTTCTGGGTTCGTCTCGGTTTTTAATTTACTGAAACGCCTTCTTTTCTTCAGCCAGCCACATTCCTCCATCAAGGGTATGAGCTCAGAGGAGCAGGACCGGCTGCGCTCTCTCTTCCACGCCTACGACGCGGACAACTCCGGGCGGATCGAGAGGAACGAGTTTCTCACCATCTGTGCGGAGCTGCAGGTGTCTGCGGCCGAGGCCGACCGGATATTTAACCGGCTGGACGTCGACCAGGACGGAACCGTCACCCTGCTAGAGTTCATCAACGGCTTCCACGACCGCTACGGAGGGGACATGGAGTCGGACAGAGGAGACATGTCCGCCGCCTGGGAGCACTTCGAGAGGAGAATGGGCGAGCAGGCCAAGTTCATCCCCAGGTGAGAGCGCACATCTGTCCGCTGGGCAGTCATGGGAGGTGGTGCTGTCTTTAAAATATGGAAATGTTTAGATGATATGAATGTGTTCAACAGTGAGCACAGTGTGCGTAAAGATCTCCACAGGGAAATAAACCAACTATATATCTATATATGACAAGACACAAAAGAAAACCCACAACATCAAACACAGTTAAGTGTGTGTGTGTGTGTGTGTGTGTGTGTGTGTGTGTGTGTGTGAGGGGTCAAGTTTTTAAACTGCTCCAGTGCAAAACACCCTCGTGCTCCAAATGTTATTTGAACATGAAAATGAGAATAATAGTTGTAAATGAGCCAAGTTCCCCCTCAACTTTGCATAATTATAACAGCAGCTGTCTGATGCTGTGTGGCTTTTTCTCAGTGCCAGTAAAGGAGGGCGAGATAAAAAAAAAAAACGTATATAATTTTGAAACTTTACCACTACAAATAACAGTATTTGTCATCTATATCATACTGAAGCCAGATAGAGCCAATTAAAGCCAACAACCAAGACTTATGCTCACTGAATGGTGAGATGCTGTATTCCCTTACATAACACTTGGCTCAGCTGAGTAATTGTTTGCTGATATAACAAATTATTTAAAGTTGTAAAAGAGTCTCTTGTTACAAACTTTCACAGTTTCACATTTCTCATCAGTGACTTTTTCCACTTTACATGTATAATATGTGTTTGGATGGTTCGTCAGAGTCTTAGTATCGTAGCTAAAATGTCGATGTGAGGATATTTTATGGGTCATTTCTATGATTTCAAAAAGAATATTGAGATGTGGTAAATGTTTGGACAGTGACACATTAAAGAAACACATTGAAGAAGAACCCTTTGCACAACTCAGGCTACTTCTTGGTATTTGTGAATGTGCCTTTGTCTACAAAACATTGTTGACAAAATGCATATTTGTCTTCCACTTCCAAGTTTTTAACATACAACATTCTGGTCTTTCAAGTTTCTTGTTGAATAGGTTAGCCGCATACTGCTTTGGATTTCTGAGATCACTTTGTGTTTTTTATTGTTGAGTTAAGGTTTGCCTCCTGAAGTTTCATATGAAAGGATCTATTAACTGTCAAAATTACAAACAGAATACATATCAGCTGTAACTCATAAAGTTTACAGTTTGGTGATGCTAACTATTTATTACATCATCTGATTCACTTATGATGAAATAAACATTTTAATCCAGTAAATTCTTTTAATTTTATTCAACTTCCAATTATGTTGTTTTATAAATGGTTTTGAAATTCTGAAGTTCAAATTGTTTTTTTGTTTTTTTAAGTACTTTGGATGAAGGTGTCAAACTTTAATACTTCCCTGATTCTGACCAAAATGTCCCAGCGCTAAATAATTAGTCAGATTTTTTTTGCAAAGTTCCTGCACAGCAGCTCATGTTTTGGCGACATTTAGGGTTAGGGAAAAGGTAATACCACCAAAACTCAGACTCATGTATCAAATTGGTGTTATTATCAAGAAATTTCAACTGGTAACCAGTCCCATCTCATCCAACAGAAGATTTGTGTATTTCTACATTTGTATACATTATTTTTAATGTGTGTGTGTGTGTGTGTGTGTGTGTGTGTGTGTGTGTGTGGCCGCAGGCCTGACATGGGACTCTTCCTCGTGTTGCTGTTCTGTGGTGTTGAGACATTGATTGTCACAGTGGTGTCATCTGCAAAATACACTCTCTTATCTTCAAGCAGTTACATCACTATTACATCAGTCAGCTGAGGGATAATTTAGAAAATGGTCGCACAGTTCACTTTAGACAAGTGTCTGTTTTTCAGGAGATGAAAGAATATTTTGTGTACATATGAGTGCAAAAAATCAATTACATCTCTATTCATAGTTGTATTGCTGACTGAGGCTGATGTAATGATCCTCATAATAACTGTGCCTCCATGCTCAATGAGAAATTTTCCTCATTTTTTGGTTTTGTTTTGAAATTCTCAAAATAATATTTCTTTTAGAAATCCATATGCATCCAACATGTTTTGTAAGCGAGGAAACAATGTCTTAACGTCTAAAGTACCTTGAGCTGCCATAGATGTTTCACTTCATGTCAGAAAAGCTTCATTTTTGGTTTGGACTTCCTATAACCTGGATGGATTTTCACAGAATCTTTGGTTAAGATGGAGCAATCAATTCTGATTTAGGATTTCCCTATTTGAGTATGTAACTAAATATCCATTTTATGTACCCGTATCCTGGTTTTATGATGATATATAGGGGCCTCCCTATCATTTTTTGGTTGAATACAGGGGGGATATGCGATGTAAATACAAAAAAGCAAAACAGGAAAACAAGATAGGCTGTTTATTTGAAATATTTTGTTCACTTGACAGTATTAGTAGTCTGTGTCATTTCTTTGAGCATTCAGTTTTTGGGGAACTCTAATCCTGAGATTAATAACCCAAACAAACCAAAGAGTGTTCTCAGGAGAAGAGGTGTTGTTGCGTTTATATGGTCCTAAACTCATGATCATATCAACATAACTACAGTTTCTATGTACAGCCTGTTTATCTGTGCTCGTCTGTGTGTGTTTCTGTTATCATCAGTGTGTGTGTGTGACACCATATGATGAAGCAGCAAACTGTGTCACCGTGAGTTATTGACAGACACGCAGCAGTGTCTATATGCTTTAGCATTATAGCAAGCCCGCCCTGTCAGAGAGCAAACACGGGGACTATGACACACTTTTACCATCATGCTTTGTCACTGTATAATTATAATGACTATAGAACAACATGCATGGGATAAACGGGGTGCATATTTGCATTATAACTTACACATCCTTTTGGCCTTGCTATGCTGCAGTGTAGTTATGCAGAGTCATAAAGTAAAAAGTAGCTTGGCTCTTTCATTATGTTGCTCGCTCTCTTTGTAATAAAATACATAGTCATTTTACACTTTTAAACAAACACGATATAATATGTTAATGTAATTCTCTTTCACTTTGCATGACTCAACAAAACAGCTGACTAGATTGGTATAATTACACTTATCATCTTTGATTCACCCATCGTACATTGTAAATCTATCCAAGCAGGCATTTTTTTTGCCTAGTTATTAGCAGGCTGATGTTAAAGTTCTCTATGAAAGGATTCTTAAAGTCCAAACGTCTTATTGGGGAACAAAGCTGACGTAAAATCCCTACTATCTTCCAGGCATGAACAAGCATCTACGTTGTACCAGAACGTCAGTCTGACTGAGCCCAGACTGATACCTCAGCTTGAGAAAGTCATCATGAACTTCACCAAAGAGATCAAACAGCAGAACTCAGAGATGGAAAACCTGGCCCTCGCTATCAAACGGTGGGAAACACACACACGTACACACTCACATGTATCCTTGTTCCTCTCAATTACAATGGGACTGCAGATACATCCTTATGTATACTGTAAAAAAAATAGTAATGCCTAGATCAGATAATACTTTATGACTGCATGCTGAAGAATCATTTGCCTGTTCATCTCTGTCATCAGTGTCCTGTCAAAAGATTCAGATAAAATGGCTTATGTCCTGCAGTCATTATATACAGTACATCTGATGTCAGTTCCACTAAATTTTAAATGTTTTTGTATTGGTTCAAATGTCAGGAAAATACACTACAAATGTTGTTATAATTTAATTTTCTTATGGGTTTCTTTAGGCTAATTTTGCCTGTTATGTAGCGGGTAAAAAGTGTTGAATGAAGGATCATAAACAGGAACTTTATATTCTCTGCAGCAGCAAAGACAATACACGACCTAACACTATTCAGCAACCTGCACATCTATCCCATTTCACAGCGCTGTTGCACATTGCTGAATGTGCCAAATGTGCACGCACCCCCAACCGTCCACTTTAGCAACCACTGCAGCTCAGTGCAGTCAGAACATTTGTCACTGGGATGCCAGGATCTTCTCCTAATATCACCAGTCCTACCTGCTCATGTTAGCTGGAGCTTTCACCACTGGGATGTCAGCAGCCCATGCTGCCTGTTGTTTGCTTTGGGGACTTCCCCAAACAGACTTCCCCACTATGCAGCAACAGACAAAGAAGAAGAGTCAAAGCTTCACGCACAATCTTTCATTTTGTTAATAAATAATTTAAATGTATCTCACTGATGGTGTGGTCCTTGCTAGTGAAGCTGCAGTGAGTAGGTTCATGTACAAACTGAGTTTAGAAATCTCAATAAGTGCCAGTAAAGCTTTACTTAGAGGATCGAAGGCCCTATTCAGGTGAATATTAGGAACACCAATAATATTAATTGCATCAGATTAAATAACAAGGTCTGAAAGAAATAAAGTCTTCTAATTCGTCTAAAAACTGGAAATAAAGGCTAGACAGAGTGTCACAAGGTCTGACATTCTTAGTCTGTGGTCTGGAGTGCAGTAAAATGATCCTGTTATTGTTTTGCAGAGCGCAGGACCAAGCATCAATGCAGCTCAGTGAAATGGAGGAGGAGATGGACCAACGCATTCATGCCGCAGAGAGAAAAACACAAGATCAGGTGGGACAAACTCAGACCCCTTAAAACACAAAAACATGACTTTTTAATATTTCCAGCCTGTGTTTTTGTTTCTCTGGAGTTTGCGTAGGCAAAGTGATAAGCAGGCTGCGTTTGTTCAGCTCTTCCCTCATGTCAAACAAACGTACCTGGCTGAATATCAGATTACTGCTCCAGACTCAGACACGCCTGCTGATCAGCTGGATTTCACAACTCTGTGGATCAGAGATATGAAACAGTTAGATTAAATTAGATTAAAAAGATTAAAGCTTCCAGTGTTTAAAATGATAAGGATGTACTGTATATATTTGATGATAAGGGTGGGTGACATGTGGATGAAAATGATAACCTATAAAGAATCTGGACACATATTTGGTGATTCAGGCTTGCTGTAAATGTGCCCTCAAACTGAACTCTCAAGTATTGTTTAACCTGTTTACAGTGATATCTGTCTTTTTTAATGAGTAATGAGTAATGACATATAGTATTACTGCAACAGGGACTTTTGGTCAGTTATTTGGCTTTTGTTTTAAAGTTTTTTGATGAAATAGAAGCTACTGGATTGTAAGTTTTCTGAAAGCTAGAGATATTTCCCAGAATCTGGTGGCACACATTAAACAGCGTGCGAAATGATAAGATTTGATAACAATATTTAGCTTTCCATGACATAAAAAGAAAAGTGAAAACGACTCGATGACAGAACGGTACACTTGCTGGTTCAAGCATCAGACCATCTAATTTATTCATGTTGTATTTATTTAATATTATCTTTGTTTCTTTAAAACGTGTGCAGGAACATAAACTCGGTCTTATCACTGCATGTGGTTATGATCTTATGTAAGTGTACTCCATTAACTCAGCTCGTCGGCTAACGCAGGAGCTGCTGTTTGTTTAGTGTAAGAAAAGCATACAAAATTAGAGGACATTCTCCTCTATTCTCCCACACTGTAACACATATGTAACACATGTGCATACAGTGTTTAGGATATGATTTTTATTTTTAGAAACTGTAGATAGACAGTTGCTGATACTCTTGTCGATTTCTCAGCGGCTCCAGTTCAAAAGCTGCCCTGAAATAGCACAGATTAATGTGTCACAGAAATGACAGTAGTTGTGGAGACAGAAAACACACACTTTTATGAAATAATATTATCTGTCATCTTAATGCAGCTAATTGTTTTTTTTTTTTTTTTATTGTTATGGTTGTCTTTCTGCAGGAGAAGAAGCGAACAGAGGCCGCACTGAGTGAGTTACGAAGAAGTTATGAAACTGAAGTGTGTGAGCTGCAGTGTAAGATCCAGAGGATGCAGATGGTAAATTTTTCATGCAGTCAACCATCGCCACTGTAGATTATTACAGACTCTGGCAGTCATATTTACAACCCATTTGTCCTAGATGAATAATAGCCACCCCACGAGACTTGAATCATGAACAGCATGTAGATAATAGGCAATATATGCATTATTGTACTATCTCAATGACGTGGGTTAAGGCTTAATGACAAGGAGTGCACTGCCAGAGAGATGCTCACATTTGACCTCTTGAAACACAAACATAAGCAGCTTCTTAAAAAATGACTGTACTGCACATGTTTCTGAACACTGACTCCATTCACAAGAAGCTGAACCAGGACCAATTTACTCTTATCTGCTGGACCATGTTACCATGATTGTGTGTTTGTGTTTCAACTACAGTGTGAGTGCAATCTGGTTTAGGTCACATAACCTTAATCCTAAATGTGTGAACTTGTCCATCAGATAGAAGAAAAGTACAAGAACATCACTGGGAAAGACGAGAGCCAGGCTCTGAAGAAGAAGATCAACGAGCTAACACTGGTGAGGCTTAATTTAAGTATTTCTCTCATTTTCAGTACATCTATGAGGTTTCTCTGCTTCTACTTCACAACAAACTCATTTTCTCCCTTTCTGCAGGAGAACCAGAAGTTGAAACAGGAGTTGCTAAAGTCTCAGACCAAAGTCGCCTGTCTGCATAGTGAGTTGGACTCGCTGAAGACAGAGCTAACTGATCAAAGCATCAGCTCTGAACGGTGAATTTATTATAGTTTGATGTGCCTTTGTTTCCTCGTGTGTGTGTTGATCTGTTTCTTTTCTTTATGCACTTATTCAGCTCCGTTTTGGGTCATTTAACTAGATTTATGTCGGCCCATGTTGAGCTGAGTTTCAATCCTTTGTACGGTTCTTTTTGTTGAAGTTGAAGGCAGTCTAATAAGACTCAGCGTCATGTTTAATTAGTCCGATTTTTCCGCAGCTGCTCATACATTACATTTTCACAGCCAGAAGAAAAAGTGTAAACTCTGGAAGTCTAAACCTAGAATTACTGACTTGTAAAACAGGTTTTCTCCACCTTTTTCTCACCTCACTTGAAGATTAATGTGAACCTGAGATTAATAATCATTTTCACCCTGTTTTCCATCATATGTAGCTCCAAACTTCCCAACTTAGGTTCATTTCTAACCTGTTTTTAATGTGAAAATACATTCATTTTAGAAAAATCACATATATCAATCTGCCCCCCGATCTGCCTATGGAACAACCCGACTATTCAGAAGTTTTGTTGCATTCAGAGACAGAGGCCACGCCTTCTGTGACTGACTGACAGTGTGTGTTATCCCGGGGGGTGTTTTCATTTTGTCACAGCTGAAACAGGATATCCTGGAGTGACTTCACACACACAATAACTTCTTCAGAATCGTTGCCTAGCGACAGAAGCAACAGGGTCACCGGCAGGATAATTCTCCGTCTCCTCGGACCATCTCAGCGATGATGTTTATATAGTTGCTTCTCTGTCTCTGTGGTGTCTCATGTTAATCATAAATTTGGTTTAATGTGATTGAGTGGATCGCTTGATCTGGTTTTATTGATATCTCGTCTTATTTATTATCAGTTTTCAAACCAGCACAATTAGATCCTCATGATGCATGTGTTATTCAAGTTATTTAACATTAAAAACAAATTTACACTAGCACTAATTCAGATTGTCATATCTCTGATTGTGCTTTTGGTTAATATTCATAATCGACTGTGTCTTGTTGCAGAGACGAGGAGCTCATGAAACACTTCTCTGATGAGCGAGACATCCTGGAGAACCAGATCGAGATTCTGCAGTAAGTCCGACAGTATCATACACACTGACTATTGTTGAGGTTTGCTGCCAGAAATAAGAAGAGGTATATGTAATGGTACCCATAAATTACATAGATTAAAATAAAAAACCTAAATAAATAAATACATTTGAGAATAGAAATGCTAATAATGAATATTTTTCTGTGTGTGTGAACAGGACAGCCAACAGGAAGCTCCATGACAGCAACGATGGCTTGAGGGCCGCTCTGGAGAGGACCACCAGGGTAAATCAAAAATAATTAATTTCAAAACTAGATACTGAAGTTATTTCATGCATTGGATGGGATGGAAACGTGGTACTTCTTCTTATTTGTAGCAGATCTTGCTGCCATCAAGGTTTCACAGCACAATCATCAGCACAGTCCACACAATTTCCACACAAATAATGACAAATGATCTGTCTGTGACGTGCATGTCTGGTTGCACCTGTGTGTTCTGGGTGTGTGTGTGTCTCTGAGCTCCAGCTGTGTCAATTAACTCACCTGGCACTGCTTTCCTGAAACATCCCCACACCTCTGCCTCTGCCTCGCCAACTCAACACACCTCCACAATATCAAATAGTAATATATAATAATATAATATAGTAACAGAGAAGAAAGTTGATATTGTGATGCTTGAACTATTTCTATAATTTAAACATATTCAAAAAAAGGACACTCATTGGAACAACAGGTGTTCATCAGTAACATTCAGAGTTTGATTAAAAATGTTTTGTGAACTGAAAACTGTATGTTGTGTGACAGTGTTCATCAAACCACTGACTGTATCACAGTGTAAGTACAGGTAATTAACACAAGTGATGGAAAATTCAATTCATTTTTAATTGTTGTGTGTTACAGTCGGGTAACGCGGTCTCACCAGAAGACATAAAGAACAGAAGCAGAAGTAAAAGCATCTGCTACACATCACCTTATGCATTAATGGATAGGTAAGACACACAAACAATGCAGATTGTTAAAAAGACTTTGGATTTATGTCTGTTCAGATATCACCATAACTAATATATGTTATTATCCTAAATAAAGCATTTTAATTTGCCATTTCAGAAAAAATTTGGGAAGTTCACAAGAGTGAAGAAGAGTCTGGTTTATTGAGCAGTAACATTTTATTTTCAGAAGTATTGAGGCCTGAAGTTTAAGTATAAACAGATTTAGGAGGATTAACTGGTTTTTATTTCAGAGCAGGTTTGTCAGGTTTAAATTATTTACATGTACAGTAACAAACATCAAATCTAGATGTTTTTCTTTGGAACGGAAGATTTTTTTTTCCAGTAGAACACATAATTGTGTATTTACACAGTCGTAAAAGTAAATGTTGAATCCGCTCTGAGGTATTTATTTAAGTTTCTGTCTGAGCTGATGCGCTGAGAAGTTTGTTGTCTAAGGACAAAGGTTTTGTCTCAGTGTGATGAAGAAGAAGGAAATGCAGCGGCCAACTGAACACATACATTTTGACATCTTAATAAATAAAGTATTTATTTTAGGATTAGACATATACAGGTATGACTACAGGTGTTGCAGTATTGTGTACACAATGTATTAGTATTAGCATTAAAGTATAAAGGTGGGTCGGTTCACCCAAATTACAAACACCTTGCACCTAGTGGTAACCAGCCACTTAGATATATTAGTCTATTATTATTATTAGTATTCAGCACCATACAGGGAGGAGTAAGACATGATAGGGGTTAATATACAGCAAAAGATCCCTGACTGGATTTGAACCTAGAACATTGTAAGATGGAGGCTCCAGACCAGTCCAAACTGTTCACCACCATTTTACTGGGACCACAGCAGAAAAAAAAACCCCAGGCAAATTAAAACTAAATTATTTTAGATGCTAGATTCCAGCAAGGACAACTTTTTTTTGTAAACTGGCTGAATTGTCCCTTGTGTTTTTTTTATGTCACGGATTATCTCCTGCCTCCTCCTCAGGTTCTGCCAGCGTATGGATGATTTCCCTCTGTACACCCGTCGGCCCAGCTGTGACACTCTGGCCTTGGCCATGTGTGACCCAGGCTTGAAGCGCAGACACAGCAGTGAATGCGAAGTGGACAGCCTGCCGGAGATCTACATGGACAGCGGCCTGTCGACACTCAGAGGCTCACATGGAGGCTACGACTCGGAGCAGGAGGTCAAAGGTCAAGAAGAGGAGGAAGAGGACGAGAGGAGAGAGGAGAAAAGAGAGGATTACAACAATGATAGCATGATGGAAGAAAACTCTGACACTGAGGTGAGACAATAAGAAGATCCAAACACATGTACATGCTTATCTTTATTGTATGTTTAGCGGTACAATGTTTACCATGTTTACCATCTTAGTTAACATTTGCTAAGTGGAAAACACAAAGTACAGCTGAAAGTATTTGACACATCTGACCTGATGATGGTTGATGTTAATGTTATACCTCATGGTGGCACTAAAGTCAAAGAAGTCTGTAGGATTCATCCTCGGGGGACCATGAATGTCAAAGTTTAATGTAAATCCACTAAATAGTTGTTGAGATATTTCAGTAAGGATCAATGGACCAACAGTCCAACATTGCCGTGTCAAGAGCACCCACTTTAGAGTGAGAGTTGACTCTCTGCTTCAATCAATAGAGACAAAATCATAAAAGTAAAGCATTGAGGTCACGGAGCCATTTTGAAAAGCATTATGCCAGAAATAAAATGCCGTGACATGAGTTGAGAAACATCAAACCCCAGAAGTCGGTTTTGTGTAGCAGATCTCCAGATTTAACCTTCAACAAATTGCCTATGTTACTGTACAAGTTGTAAGGAAGATGTAGTGATAACATGTGACTTCTGTGTTTGAGTAGATTTTTATATTGACGTTACATTGTCTGGTACTGTGTGTCTACATCACAGCCAGCAGAGACACAAGACGGTGAATCAGCATTCGGCTCGGACAGCAGCTCAGTTTTGGACTGGAAGCCAGCTGAACCCCTTAGTGTGACCAACCCCCCAGCCCCAACTATAAGAAAGGCCCTCAGTGCCATCAGTGTTCAGGTAAGAGAGAGACGGAAGATAAGAAACAGTGTTTGGTATTGATATTCATGGTCATTCAAAGATTATTCCCAATGATTTTGATGACTTTCAGGCTTTTTGTGCAGAGAATTTCATATAATTCGCTGCAGGCATTTGAGTAATCCCAATGTTCCTGAAGATGAAAATAGCTGCTGCTAGCATAGCAGAGCTTTAGAGTTAGTTTTATGTACTTATTATTTCCTGACCAGCAATGAGACATAAATCCCTCATCTTCATCACTGAAAAGAGCTAATGATGGACAGAGATAGAAACTGCAAAGTGGTGATGCTGAGGTCAAAATATATTTCACATGAAATAAATGTGCATCTTATCATGAGTGCCTCACTCTCTCTTATCTCCACCCTGCCTCTCCGTCCACTCTCCAGAAGGAGGATACGGACAACACTGACCTGGGCTACATGACATCAGAGAAAGCTTACAGGATCGTGTTGGCTGGAGATGCTGCTGTTGGAAAGTCCAGCTTCCTGCTTCGCCTCTGCAAGAATGAATTTAAATTAAACTCCAGCGCTACACTGGGTGAGTTGGGAAAACAAAAGTGAAGTGTAAGCTAGATTTTTTGTCTTGTTCTTTCCTTCTTTACCTATTAAATTAATACAATTTCTGTAAATATTCTATTAATACGATTAAGCCACTCAGCAAGGTCACAACTACTTAGCATTGTTATGTAAGATGTGTTTCTCCCTTTTTATTTGTACAAGCATAGTAGTATGACAGGTTGGTTTGTTCTCCTGTGTGTGTGTGTGTGTGTGTGTGTGTTCAGGAGTGGATTTCCAGATGAAGACACTAATCGTGGATGGGGAACCTGTTTTACTACAATTGTGGGACACTGCAGGACAAGAGAGGTGTGTGTTGGTGTTTGTACGGTGTGAATATTTGAAGAGTGAGATTCAAGATTTCTTTGTAAAGGCAAAAGGTTCTGTCTCACACCAAGCAATAATTAACTATATCTAATTTGCTATGTGTTTTCGTCTATGTTGAATCATTTTCTCCTCTCAGGTTTCGCAGCATTGCAAAGTCTTATTTCCGCCGAGCGGACGGTGTGTTGCTGTTGTACGACGTCACCTGTGAGAAGAGCTTCCTTAATGTTAGAGAGTGGGTGGACATGATTGAGGTAAAGGACGACTCTCTCAGCCAATAAAAAGCAATAAAATGTTCCAGATTCAGCAGAATATAGTGATTATTTATATTATTTATTATATAGTAACATTTTCTGTATTGATTATTTGAATTGGCAGCATTTTTAATAATAAGTAACTAAATGTGATCTGTCTTGCTTGTTTCCTTTTTACATGCAGCAGATGTAAGTGTGGATGTATACTGAATGGATTGTATTCTGCCGTTTAACTGTGGGCATGTTGACGTTTTGTGACTTTTGATTTATGCATGCAGTGTGTGACTCGTAACTTTCTGTCATGTGTTGTTTTGATTTAATTCATTGTTCAACCTGGAACTTATTTTCCTGTTTTTGTGTCAACAACACATTTGAATTTGCTTCAGTCACTTACAGTGATAATCTGAGCCTGTCATGTGTCATTAATAGACCGATTTTGATGGTGTGCAAATGCCTGCAAGGATTAAATACTGTAGTAGCCTGTTTTGTGGCTGCAGCACTTTCCCTCAATACTAGACCAAATTTAAAACTTGTTGTCCCCATTAGTCACTTTGACACACACACAAATAGGAAAAAGGAAATAGGTTAAAATGTACCAAAGTTACCTTTTAAGTTCAGTCTTGAGGTACTTACTCCATTTCCTTTGTTCCTGTTTTTACCTTCTTTTATTTTTTTGCATGGCAGGATGTGTCCCAGGAGGATATTCCCATCATGCTCGTGGGAAATAAGTCTGATCTTAGACAAGATGGGGTTAGTTGTGTTCCTACCAGCTACGGAGAAAAACTGGCCATGGTAATGACAAATGAACAACACCAAACACTTATCCTACTTTCATCCAAATATAAATCCAAGTTATAACCATTAACCTGTCGCTTGTTGTAAGTTTATGACTCACAGAGAATAAAAATTAATGATCCTGTCTTCACCCAACAGACATACAACACTCTGTTCTGTGAAACTAGTGCCAAAGATGGCTCCAACACCCTGGAGGCTGTGCTACACCTGGCCAGGTGAGAAAAAAGGGTTTACTTGTTTCAGTCAGCTGAACATACAAAACAAAAACAGCAGTGGAAGTTTAATCTGAGACTATTTCCACATCTCGTAAGTTAAAAAACACAGAGGAGCTAATAGCCTATTACTTAGTTATAGGTTTTACCTCGCAGGAGACTCGTCAAACACAGCTGTAAATTAGACATATTTCTTGGCTGCATTCCTTTTAGTATTAGCTGTTTCATATGCAGGCTAACTGCCATGTCTTAGTGGAACATTTTCCTCCCATAAGAAGTTAAAACATTAGCCAAGATAAAGGTCTATTACCAGTGCTTAAAGTGCAAAGTTAAGATCTCTGAGGAAAAATAAAGGTTGATCTTTTGTTTATACTTAAAGTGAGTTACTGCCAAACACTTAAATGTGACCTTTGCTGCCCTCTGGTGTGTAAAACCAAAAGATCTCTGCAAAGGAAAAATATCAGGGGGTTAAAACTTTATAATTAAGTTATAATTATACTCACCAAAAGAATTGTATCTATCCCTGAGGTCTAACAAACGTACTGACTGCATTTCTTTTCTTGGGGGCGGGGATGCACTTGCAGACTAGAGGTGAAAGTTGTCCAACTTGTTCTTCTTTTCTTTGCACCTCACAGGCAGGTCACAAAAAAGGCTACGTTTGATGAAAAGAGTCACTATCAGTCGCTGCCCAGCTTAGATGCTCCCAGGAATAAACCAAACTTTTCCTGCTGCAACTGAAGAAGTTCCTCAAAGCTGGACCTCCAAACATCTAACTTGATGTGAACTCACAGCACAGGTGGGAAAAAAAAAAAAAAAGGACTACAAATGCAGAGACAGAAATCTCTGCAGCAATGGGAACAAATCATCATCATGAAAAACAATTTAAAATATGGATTAAGTGAGAAAACAAGTGACTTGGGATCACGGCACAATATCAGCTCAGATTTTTATTGTTATCATTTTTTATTTAAAGTTATTTAAACATGTTGTATTGAGCTGCATTTCACCCAAAGTCTTTATGAATTTGAGAAACTTTACGTCTGCGTAAACTTCTTTCCATGCGAAAGTTATGTTCTTTTTTTTTTTTTTATTATACTATTACATATATGTGCATGAGTTCATTCCACATATTTCACATGAGTTGGATGGTTTATCCAGACTGATACTGCCATGATACTCTAAGCAACTCATGAAAAGAGAAAGACAGCTGTGAAAGTGAAATGTGTGAAAACTTACTGAAAGTGAAGCCAAGTATAAGTATGTTTTTAAAGTGACATTAGTATGTGACGCTGACAAATAATTGCATGTGATAGAGGACAGAGTTATTTTTAGCATTGTTAAGAATACTTACCTGGTAATGGTATTAACTGTGGCAGTTATCTAATTACTCAGTTATTATCAGTTTGAAGTGACGGTGGCCTGAAAGGAAAGTTTTTTGTCAAACTTCATCAACTGCCGACATGAAGACACTGAGAATTATGGGAGAGCCTCGTCTTTGTTCATGTACAGTGAACCCTGACACAATGTGTGATTGTATGGGACTTTATGCTAATGTCACAACCCACAGTCTTTATTATTTTTACCCCACAGTGTTATATTTCTTTTTGTTCTTCCTTCTAAGGATGACTTTGTGTTTTATGTTTTGAACATACAGCAGATCATTTTCAATTTGCACAAATGTTTCACACACCTCCTGTAATTTCATTATCTGTTATGATAAATGAAAATTAGGCGAGCATAAAAGGAAGTTTAGCCTCATCTGTATCCCTCAGATACACTACATGATATTCTGTTTTAATGTGTACATGTGAGCTTCAGTATGTCTTATTATTATTTCTTAATAATAATGCCATCGTCCATATTATAACCCAGCTGAAGTGTATGAAGGACTCAGTATGCTTCACAACATGGCAAACTGTTTTTCTTTTCTAAACATCATTAATTGAATTTTCCGAACAAGTAATGTCATGTCATGTCAAGTTTCAGCAGAGACTAGTTCACTGGAAGCATACTGAACCTTTAAGCCACATGGGTCACAGTCACACACAGACTGTGTCCTGAAATTTAGTCTGAAAGTTATCTAAATGTGCTTGAATGGAAGCAGATTAAATAAATGTCTATGTTAATATAATTAGATATTCAGCTGTTTGCAGCTAAGATATTTTGGTGTCTGTGTTAAAAGTCCCTTTGTCAATAAAAAATATAATGTGAATGCCACAACATCACATGACTGCTATCATCCAGATAAAACACATCTTTATTTAGAGATTCAGGATATTTTATACAAACGTGTGTCTGTTCTTGGCTACTATAGAAACATATTAGTCTATGTGGTAAAAGACCTGCAGCGCCTGTAGACATAAAAGAGTCTTTTCAGGTCATTGTACACTTATGAAAGCCTATTTATGAATATTATATTCAATTTAATTATTTATTCTGTAAATAGAGCCACTGGCCCTTTAAAACCCTGAAAGAAATGTCCTAAAGATGGCTAACAGACAACATCCTATAGTGCAGATACTCTGTGTCAGCTTTCTATACTTTATTTACTGTGTATTATATTGTGGGATTATTATTACTGATGCATTAACACAAGCAGCAGCTTCCCAACACCCAGGCTGCGGACCAGTTACAGACCTCAGCACCAGAAAAATATGTGATTCAGCATTACATAATTATAGTCGTAGGTTAATTATGTAATTATCTTGAAGTTGGAACAGGCTTCTTCATTTTTCCTGATCACCCCTTGTCAACAACAATACACTGAATTTGAACTTGAGGTCATTTGTCTGCAATCACCACCTTACAACACTAGTATGTAGTCAGATTTAATTATATAGTAGCACAAAGTAAAAATAGTTCAAGTAGGCCTACTTTAAAAGTGTACTTAAAAACTTTGCCACCAATTTAACATTGTACTCCTATACTGTGGGCAGACTCATGATGGACAGTCTGTAAGACAACCACCAACACCAACAGTTCAGTTTGAGATATTCGGTGTTACGCTACCTTCAAATTGAAATCATGAGCTTGTGGTTACAACATGGGAAGTCACGTACAGCATATAATTGGTGTTAAAGTGGTAAGTTGTGAGGTGTTTGGCATCCATTTTTCTGTCGCCTAGCAAGAAGAAGTCACCAAGGCTAACAATTTAGCAAGCTAGCCAGCGGGTAACATGCTGGGAATGCAAAGGCATGATGGAAAAATGAAGCCGGGAAGAGGATTATCAAGATTTTTCTCAAACATATTATAATAGGCCTATATTAACTAAACATCCAGCGAAAAAAAAGAACTTCTTTGGCCTCTGTTAACACATCACTCCACACCGCCACATTTTTTCATTATCAAATTTCTTCATAATCTTCAACTATCAACTATCTTCATAATCTTACTCAAATACTTCATACTCGAGCAATCTGCATGCCCAGACAGATAAATAAATCAGATATTTTCTCCTTGGTTGCTGCTCTAAAAGACGCTCCTGTTAGCCATAATCCCTGAGCGTCTCTGAACATAGCTGTTTGAATAACTACAACATATGTTAGGGATTTTGCACTCTGTGTGTGCGTGTGTGTGTGTGTGTGTGTGTGTGTATGTGTGAGTGTGTTTAGAGATGGCACGGGTCCATGTCTCCACCTCCCATCTGTTTACATTGTCATGTGCTTGATGAGGCGAGACCACTCATTTGTCAAACAACATGTGGGGTAGCTGAGGTGGGGATGGGGTGTGTGGGGAGTAGCAGCTGAGAACGGTGTGTGTGTGTGTGTGTGTGTGTGGTAACAGGGGGATAATTAGATAAGGGGGACTGTGTAGCAGAAAGGTTAATGACAGTAATGAATATATTAGTGTAGGAGAGAGAGCAGGTTCTCTTTGCTGCATCTGCAGGTTCAGAAAATGTAGAATACCACAAACACTACAAATCCTCATTAATGACTCTCTGCTATTTTGCAAACAAATCTTTCCACAAGACAAAAAAAACCTTGGTTGTAGATCTGTGAACGGATCTTTCACAGATCTACAACCAAGCCCAGAGTCCCCAGGTTTAACCCTACTCAAAGAAAGATGAGCTGGACGGCTGAGAACCTTCACAGACTTCATGATACCTGATGAGATGCTCCATGATGAAAGAAATATGTTTTCT
This sequence comes from Argyrosomus regius, assembly GCA_946959425.1. NCBI lineage: Eukaryota > Metazoa > Chordata > Actinopteri > Sciaenidae > Argyrosomus > Argyrosomus regius. Next base: position 11,189,317 of record OX336890.1, read on the forward strand.
TCTTCTGTTCAGTTTCATTTAATTAATTTAATTCAAACCTAAAATGTGTCTTCCACAGTCTGCTCTCTGTTTCTGCTTATTAAGTTAATTGTGCACTACATAAAGCAACCGTTTGCAGTCAGTTTTATGGTAATGGTATGGTAAAATACAAAGGGAAATAGCTGTTGCTGGATTAATGCAGTCAATGCACAATGTTTTCATTTGAAAATGGATTGGTAATAAATTTCTCAAATTATTTGATTATTGGAGTGGAAAAAATAGCTGTATTCTGTGTCAGATAGAGTCTTGACAAACATTTTATCTTCATCATTTCATCGTGATCTATACCTCCATGGACTGTACACAGAGATTTGAATTAAATGCTGAGGTGTAAACTAACAGTTTGCGGTGAGGATAGACATGTTATGTTATGATATCTTGGGGTCGGTTTTGAATCCTTTTAGATCATGCAGTTCTTTCCATCAGTTGAATGATGCTCTACGTGCTCTATCAATAAATAAATAAATGTCCCCAAACTGAAATTCTGAAACTAGATTAGAGCTTAAATTAATTTAAACCCTAGTGACACTTCCTTCAAACCTCATCAGTCAGCCTTTTAAACTTTTAGACACACACACACACCCACACATACACAGATTGATGGAGGGAGCACAGGGTGCCACCATCTGGAAAGGTCAGAGGTCAGAAAATGGGACCACTGGTCACTCTGATGACATCTGGGACGGCAGACTGTCTGTCTAAATCCACCTCTACGTCCAACTTACACACACATGCACACACACACATGCACACACACACACACACACACACACACACACACACACACACACACAGTCTGGTGCACTCGATGGATATCTGTCATATTGTTTGTCATGTCTGGTTCTGACAAAGTCATCAAAGCCAGCAGCAGTGTCTGGCAATCTGGCTCACGCTGTATATGTGTTTGTGTGAGTGTGTAGATACATTTACACTTTATACTGTAAATTGTATTTTTCAGCATTACTGTAAATTATTCTAATTCAAAAACAAAAGATGTAAACATCCGTTTTTCTGTGTTTATGTAAACAACACTGCCTGTTATTCCACTTTTGCAGGCAAGAGGGCAGCAGCCTCCTATAATACATGATTGGCCTGTTGTACTGTACCTGTAATACTTTTATAAATAGTATTCAATGCTGTCAAACAGGGTCTCTCATTGTTGAAATAATTTGAAGATTTGATTGTTTTATTGTTAAAATGTCTTTAAAATGTCTACATTTCTACAGGAATTTGAATTTTCTGCTACAATGCTATATTACATTAGAGCCTCGGTCTTCAATAGGTGTCTCCTGCATTAGAGGGAAAACTCTACAGTTTGTATGTTGAAGTTACCAATGAGTCTGTGGACTTTGGACTGTCATCTCTCATCAGCAAATACTGGATTCGATCTGTTTGCAAGTTTAAATCAGTTTTATTTCAATTTATTTGGATTCATTAGAAAGCCAAAGATGTGACATAGTGTGTAATATTACAAGAAAAGAATAGCTTCAGTAGAAACCTAGTGCTCAACATGTCTCAACATTTCTAAGAGAAACACTAAAGCAACAACAGGAGATGTTTTTTTTGTTTGTTGGTGTGACGTGTGATTCAGTCAAACGACAGAAGAGACACTGCAGTTTTATCTCAATGGCCGCTCAGTTAGCTCTGTAGAAGGATGTGCGGGGATTAGTGGTCATTTTATAAAGTGTGTTAATCTGACAGATTAGCTTGATTAGGTTGAAGATATATATATATATTTTTTTTTGACAGAGACAGCTTGAAGAGTGACAGGAAATGTGGGGAGAGAGAGAGAGAGAGAGAGAGAGAGATGGGGAATGACATGCGGGAAAGAGCCACAGGTCAGATTCAAACCCTGGGCCGCCGCAGCAAGGACTGCGCATTTGTACATGGGGCAGATGCTCTACCGACTGAGCTAAACGACACCCCAGCTTGATTAGGTTAATCTGAGAACATTTGTGTGTGTCCATATCTCTGTGGATTACAACTTGGCTCCACTGTAACCCCATTCAAAACCACATGCAGTATATCTGAATGTCCTTACAGTTAAGATTCAAAGTCGATATGATGATATTTGACAGGTGATGTCGGGGGTTGCCAGGCTGTATTCTTCACAGCGTCTAAATAGTGTTTTGTTGATGTCTTGTCAATAAGCTGCAGCTGTAGTCGATGTCCAGAGAGTCTCTTTCGATAAGCTGAATCCCCTTCAGAGACCAGACATCAGTATTCCTGTCTGAGCCAGTACCCCCACTGCAATTTAACAATGACATTTTAACCGCTAAAAATCAGATTCCATGTGGTTTATCTGAATCAAAGCGTAAAAAACAGATTGTGCGCATTTACATTCATCTATCAAATCCACCAGCAGTCCATTGACACTTGTATGCCTGGTTGCACAAAGCAGGCACCCTCCCCTCTGACATAATGACCCTCCCGACCTACACAGCAATATAGAGATCTTGTCTAGAAACTGTATTGACTTATTGACCAAACTCGTCACACACGAGAGCAGGAGATATCGACATGTTGCTTACACAGGAATGTAACCTACATTTAGTTTACAGCAGCTGCCATCTAGTTTATCACAAATACTTTGCTGACTGTAAACACAAGGCGAGATGAGACTGTACAGTTATGTTTTGTGTGTGTTTTATGTTTTTTTTTTATTACAAAGGACAGGTCAGCGCTTTTTAACCTTCCCAGGTTTGCTCCTCATTCACCTGAACACTAGTTTTACAGTACAAAAATAATGGTTCATTTTTTTTAGACTATTTCCAGCCACGTATTAATACATATTTGATGTACCCATTGATGTGTTTTAATAGTTTTTGGACAACAATACAGTTCTTTGTGACAGAGGAATGACCTAAATTGGGGTTTATATCCAGACAATACTTGTTATTAAATATTTAGTTTGTTGACAATTAAAAATATAAAGAAGATTAGCAGCCTCTCCTTTAAAGGTCCTTTAGAGGGCTCTATTTACAGAATATGGCAGAAGTAGAAAATAATATTGATAACTATGTTTCCATTAGTGTTTAATCACCATAAATAAGAACTGTTATGATTTTGTTATCTTAGAATGAACACTTTATATGGACAGAAACCAAAGATCCTCTTACACAGAGACTAAACACTGGCTCTGTTTTGTTTTTATTTTTCCTCCACTGCCAATATATAAAAACATATTTTTACAGAGATCAGCATAGGATACATTTGCATTTTACTTACTTGCTAAAATGGCAGACATCTTACAAAGAGGAATACAATACAAATACAAATCCATGTAAACCTTGGCATAACAAGACAACCTTATATTGTACTCTCTGTGGTTTATACAAAACCAGGCGGACATGCAGTTTAAGCTTAGCTGCATGTTGTAACTCTCGTGTAACATCAGGATATGATTCATACATGAAGATGTTTTTACAAAGATCATCAGCTTTTCACACAGACATACCGATCACTGATTCACCACCAAGGTCAGAAAACATGAGGATCTTACCATCATTTCTCTCTCACACACACACACACACACAGACACACACAGGGCTACCTCCATTATACCTCGTGGTTTGGTGGCCTGCTGTTTTTCTGTACTCAATTTCACTAAACAAGAAACAATAGCTTACACACACACACACACACACGCGCGCAGACAGGCACACACAGACAGGCGCACACAGTCATACACACACTCATACATACAACACACTTATCAAGTGATTAACTGTCAAACTGCACAGCCAGAGTTCAACAAAGGTCAGGATTGATTTACATAGACAGATGGAGAGTCCTATTAGGGTGTGTGTGTGTGTGTTGAGTGTTTGTGTGTGTGTGTATCCAGTCCCCTCCCTCCTTCACTGGCTGAACCAAGCACACACACACACACACACACACACACACACACACACCACTCCCCCATGGCACTGCTCTGTGCAACTAGTTCATGTTACCATGGAGATGATGAGCTTGCTGTACATCATCATGATGGGGTCGTGGCACAGTGAAAGGTCAAAGGTCACGGGTGGCACAGTGTGTTTGTGTGTATCAGTGTGTGGACTGTCCTGAGGGGGAAATTCTTTCTATGTGAGAGCGTTTTGTGGGCAATCAACCTAAAAAAAAAAAGCAGTTTGAATCCAATTACATGTCAGAGATACAGTTAGAGGTTATCTCTGGATTCTTTGGTTTATTAGACTGAGGAGAAGAGACTAGTAGAAAGCACGTACAACTTTTAATTATGAGGTTTGTTACACACTGCTGCGGTTTTTTGGTGGATTTAAATCTGCATTAACCAATTCCTGACTGAAACAAATTCATAGCATTGATCGTTAATATACCACATAAATGTTTTGTCTTCAGTGCAGACGTTCAAAACCAGTTTTAAGACATTTCAAGTAGCAGCTTCTGTCTCAAAATATAAAATACCAACCACAAGATTCTCAGGATTGTTAGCTGATAATTTGAAGGAGGACTACAGTTTTACTTAAAGTCTGTGGAAAGGCAATTCTTTGAAAATACATTAAATATGTTGGAAAATAGTTGCTGAAAACATGTGAAAAGACTTTGAAGGATATGTAATATGATATGAATGTGGAGTTAGAGGTTAAAACAGTTTTTCACCAGTTTTCAGTCCATGATTTTTTGGGCGGTCCTAAAGGGTGGCTCGATGACACGCTGAGGCCACCCTGAGCATACCCCTGCACCCCTAGCAGAGAGATAGAGATTAATTCATCTCGCTCAGCGTGTTTCAAAGTTAGTCATGTCATTTTCTGAACTCATCTGACACGTTTCAGTCGCTTCAGAATGGCTGCTTGACTGCTCCCACGAGTGGGCGTGGCTCCAGCACATTCAGAAAAAGCTGAGAATATATGGTGACCATATCCAAAGAGAAACAGAAGCAGTGAGGCGATCAGACAGGCCATAAACAAGCTAGTTATGCAGATTATCTAAACCACTTGAGTCAGTAATCATCTCTCATCTCACAGGAATCTTCAATTAGGAAGTTAGTTATTGAATGCGCAGTTTGGGTTTAACGCATTAGCAACGTTAGTACACTATAACAGTGTTGTTTACAGATTACAGATAAGGTTGATGAATTACAAGTTATAAATCACCGAACACTCCTTTAACTCAGTTTTCCCACCTCTGATCCTTTTATAATGTATGTTAATGACACTAATGACATTCTTTTTTCTTCTTCTAATTATCATCATCATTATCTTGTTTGCCTCATATCATGAGTTATATGCTCTAATGTCACAGTAGTACATGACTTGTCAGTATTTCTCTTCCTCAGCATGAGCATCCTTTGCTTCCGCAGTAAATAAAGTGATGCTGATGTGATTCTCATGTGATGCTCCAATGTGCGTGTGTGTGTGTGTGTGTGTGTGTGTGTGTGTGTGTGTGTGTGTGTGTGTGTGCGTGTGTGTGTGTGTGTGTGCGTGCGCATTGCAGAGTGAGAGAGAATAGAGAGCGAGAGATAAATGCTGCTGTCGTGCTGTGCGGTGCGCTCCGTCACTTTGATAAATCTCACAGCAAGCTGACGACACCTGCTGACAGCACACTAAAATCTGATTGGCTGGAACAGCTCCAGGTCAGGAGGATGCTAATGGATATGATGTGGACAACAAATCGCACACAGTAATGCACACACGCACAAGGACACACATGAACAAAGTCAGGTCACACACACACACACACATATTATGAACATCCTGCACACACTCTGTCTGACTGTATCATTAGCAGGGCAATTACAGCTAATGACGAAGTCGTCACTCTGACTCACCTGATGAGCAATTAGCTCATTTGCAATTATTTTACATCATACAGATATTTTCTTATAGGACACTATAAGTAATTAATCCAGGAAGCACACACTTCACTAATAGGTGAGCGTATATGTACATATCTAATACACACTCGCCTTTACACATAAGCACACACACACACACACATTATATCGTCTTTGATCTCTGTTTTGATTCATGGTTTATCATGTAGGTCAAGGAGGCGCATGCTCCTTCCCCTCTCGACTCTGCTCTATTTGCGCCTCTTCCCAGCATCACAGGTCGGTCACCAAGCATTACATATGACTGATTTCAACTGATTTGAGAGGAAATCACTGCTGACAAGAGGAAGAGACAAAAAAAAGAAAGAAAGAGGGCGAACAGAGAGAGTACAACATGAGTAAAACATCAGTGAGAGTGTTGAGGAGATGGAGAAAGTCATGGTGTGTGAGGGCGGGGGGGGGATGATGAAACGCAGTTGCAGTCTCGACCTTTGAAGAGCCAGTGGAAAATGTAGGGACAACTTCAAAAGAGTACCATGAAATATACAACACACCACCACCACCTCCACCACTGCTGCCGCCACTGGTGGTGCTGCTTCTGCTTCTGCTGTGGCTTGAAAAACCTCGTATCTCCAGGTGTTGGTGTTTCTCAACTGGTTGTTTTCTGCTTGTGCTCACCTTTGATATTTTCCTTCATAGGTCAGATAAGAGTTGCTTCCCGAGGAGCCGCTGTGAAACACGAGCTGTTGGAATACAGATTGTTGTCTTTTCATCTCTGCATCTTCTGAACTTTGGCTTTGTCGAGGTCGAAGGTTTTTATCTGTTGTTCGAAGGAAAGATGACAGTGAATCAGATGCTGCTGTTCTTTGTGTCGCCCTCCCTCTTTAAATCCATCTCTCCCTCCATCTCTTTCCACGCTTCACATCCTTCACTTGCCCTATCTGCTATTCCCTCGCTCTTACTGTCTCCAACCCGCCCCTCCACCCATGCACTGCTCTGTGTGTGTGTGTCCTTTCTCTTGATGCGTCCATCTATCTGTCTGTCTCTCTCTATCTTGCCTTCTTTCTGTGTGTGTGTGTGTGTGTGTGTGTGTGTGTGTGTGTGTGCCTGGCTGATGCAGATGAGACAGTGATACATGATTTGCTGCAAGTCTTTCTGTCAGAGGACATCAGATCATCAGCCACACACACACACACACACACACACACACACACACACACACACACACACACGCACATATGCAGGAAAACACACACATGCAGGCAAACACACACATATATACACACGGCGTCTGAGGAGATAAGGGAGTCTTTGAAGGTGGAAATTAGTTTTGGCGCCTGGCTGCTCCTGTCTTGCAGGTCATGTGACTAAATCCTCCAGTCACACCAACATAAACTGATAAGACAGCTACTCTCCGAGTGTGTGAGTGTGTGTGTTTGTCCTGCTTGCTTTATGACTGTGCACATTTACCTGCATGCACTGAGCAAGTGTGTGTGTGTGTGTGTGTTTCTGCCTGGGCCTGCCTTGTGTGTGTGTTTGTGTGTGTTTATAGATTCCATTTATCCAGTGAGCGTCTCTTGTGGCAGGGCGAGGTAATTGGTGGCAGATAAACAGCGCTTAACACAGGCACACACACACACACACACACACACACACACAGTAATCAGAGGGGATTTACAATGTGTAGTTTGGAGCCTAATTGCTCTTCAGGTCCCTGTGAGAGTGCTGCCAAAGCCATTAGCCGCTGCTATTCTCAGAGTATTCAGTGTGTGTCGCTTGAGTGTGTGTGTGTGTGTGTGTGTGTGTGTGTTTGGTCTCTTGAAAATGAGCGTGCACGTCACTTCAGTGTATTTATGCATGTGTGTGTTTGTGTGCTTTGTTTCAAGCATGTGTGTGTGTGTATGTGTGTGTGCTTGTTCTTCTGTGTTCATGCCCCTTATTTGCTTCTCATTGGTGCGCGCGTGCCCGTAGCTTTAGTGCTTTTCTCGTGGACTTGGCTTCCCTCCAAGCCTGAAGAGCTAATTGGAATTAGAATAACATTCCTCAAAGGCCGCTCGTTTAGTGCCGCCGCTGAGTGCTAACGACGGAGTAGTGGGTGAGAGAAAGGCGGGAGAGAGCGCCCTAACGATCTGCGCTAACAATGTTTTATTCTGATTTTTAATGAGGGGTAATCACTCAGCTGGAGAGGAAGAGCAGCGGGAAAAAAAAAACTAAAAAAAAAAAAAGAAAAACGAGAAAGTGGAGGGGGGTGCGTAGAAGGAGAGGTGAGGAGGAAACAGTAATTATCTCCTCTCTGAGCTGTGAGTCACAGCCCGTCTTATGGTCTCTCCCCGGGAAATTAGAGATGCACACTAACTGCCTTTATTCAGAGTCAGTGCTACCTGACAGCGCAACGATAACAGAACAGAGGCCTTTCTGTTTTGTTATCACGACGTGAAAGAGCAAACGCTGCAGCCAACACTACCTGCACTCATTTGCTTGTGTTTCTAGTGGTATTACTATGAATCTCATGGTGCTTTGTAGACTGTAAATCCAAATGTTTTCACAAACATGAGTACAAATGTGGATAGTTGAAGGTGCCTTAGCAGTTGAGGAGTGAAGGCTGCCCGGTCCGGTTTTGATTGACCTCAAGATCCTTCAAGAAAAGTCAAAACTAGCAAAGCAAAGTGCATTCATACCATAGTGTGAGGCCATGCAGAAGCTATTGCCGGTGTTTTGTTACTCAAGATGGTCTCAAGACCACTTTTTGAAGGTGTCATCTCAGAATTAACTGCATTTTTACTTGGTCTTATCACAGTCTCAGACAAAAAGGACCACAACTGCAGGGATATATCACCATGCATTCCCCGTGCCTGTGCATTGTCTGATTTATTTGTTAACGTCATTACTGTGATTGAATGTAAATTCCCTACTTCAGATGCAACCAATAACTTGACTCATGAATGCAGGAGACAGGAGAAGAGTACTACAACAGTGTTTGAAGGCCATGCAGGAGCTGCTGGTGGACGTGGCTGCAAAATGGATACAAATAGGAAACCACAAATCACTTTCTGATGCAGAGGATGAGCGAGTGCCATGAAGACAAGTTTGTGTGCCACAATTACTCTACATGTGATGTAGAAGCTTCCTCCATTTTGGTGTCCGCGTGTCAAAGTTTCCCCATCCCTTAATATGTACTTTATGGTTTTTAAATCGCATTGTTTGTTGTCTGTTTGTCCATTATTGTCCTGGCCTCAGTTGCCCTATATTGTTGTTAACATTAAGCCAAAGACAATTTTCAATGTGAGCAATAATAAAAGTCTTTTCAATTCATGTATCTGTCAAATCGAGTGTCATCTTTCCGACAATGTCCATTCGTAACAGCTGAAGCAAGGTTATGGTTCATGTTATGTGCATTCACAGCACTTAAGGTGAAGGTGAGGGAAAGATCATTTAAAAGGTCAACATGACTTAAAGCGGGTAACGTGACATGTTTATTGTATTGACATTTAATGGAAACCACAATCTTTCCCATCTGGCCGTATAGACTACATTGCTCTTACGACCATGACTCATTAGCCAATTAGTTGTTTTTTTTTTAAAATCCAGGATCCCACCAGGAAGCCATCAAAACCTACAGTTAAGCCCTGATTATCGATATACGGTAAACTCTGAAGATTTTTTACTCAGTCCAACTGAGCATTAATCAATACGGAGCATTCAGGGATCGGAGGGAGGCGGAGAAATCAGATTTGCAAAACAGAGTGTGAGAATAAAGGAGGGACTAAGAGACAAAAGAGAGGTTGGACAAGGACAGAGAGACATATAAATAGACAGAAAGAGAGAGAGAGAGAGAGATGGAGTGATATGGCATATAGCAGTAGTGGAGTGTGAAACAGATGCTGCTCAGTGGAGAGAGAGAGGCCAATGGTGCTTGTAGAGTGCTTAGAAAGGGCAGAGGCTGAATCGATTCACACACACACGCATACACACATTAATCTACACTGTGTGTGTTTGTGCAAAGGAGGAGGAGTGGGTGTTAGGGAGACTGGACGAGGCGGAGGAGTGAGGAGGGGGTGATAGTGGCAGGGGAGACATAGAGGTGGAGATGGATCAGGAGAGAGATAGAGGCTGATTATTGCTGAGCACTGACAGAGTAAAGGCCCCATGGGTGTGATACTAACACACACGCATTCACACACCAGCACGCACACGCACGGTCTTCAAGTAAACACATGAGCTTACACACTCACCCACAAAGTGATGGAGATGGAGCTGCCAGAGTGTAATACAGTTAAAGCACCATTTCCACCGCCATCACCACTGAACGTTTACACCCTCCTCCCTCCTCTCGCTCTCCTCCTTCTGATAGCCTTTCTCCTGTCTCTCCTCCCCTGATCATATTCAACTCCCAGCCTAATTCTCAGTCCTCACCCCCTCTTCCCCAAACCTCTCCTCCTTCCTTTTTCTCCTCCTCTCCTCCTCCCTCCCTTCCTCGCCCACTTTTCTCCTGCTTACTTTATTATAGCTTCTCTCCACATGAGGGGATTCTCCGGACCCTCGGAGCAGAAAATGGAGGCTAGTGGAGAGAGACAGGAAGAGATAAAAAAAAAAAATCACACTGGCAAATATGTTGCACAGACACACATACATACATATATACACACACATATTCATACACAATGTTGTTTTCAAGAAGACAAACTGAAAGTATCATCCTTATGGTGTGTTCCAAACCAAACGCAAAGCTAATTTTCACCCCTGGATTATGTGATACTACACCCAGTTTACAACATACAGCATAAAATATTTTTAAAAATCCCCAAAAATTATTCAACACTGATTTTTGTGTGTGAATAAAACCTCTATATCAGACCTAATTCAACACTTACAGCCTAACAAGTTTTATTTAAGTCTCAACTTTTTAGTGTCACCTTTGGTAAGATTAGATTAAACACTACGTAACTTTTCTACCATAAAATCACAGCTTCAAAATCATTTTGGTGCTACGCCGACTTGTGATCAGGTGAATGGTGCCTCCGTCATTCCCACTCTGCGCCCCGTGTGCCAGCTCCACACTGTGTAACTTTGTCGCCACAGGTGCAAGACGCTTTACAGCACTAAGTCACACACCACCAACTATGTCACTGATTTTGGTGAAACTGGATAAAATTTTATTTGACAGAATGTTTCCTGGTTTTCCCTCCGATGTTCCTCCGTCTGCTCCAACTCAACTCTCTGTGATTAAACTGAATGCAGCTGCTGATAGCTAGTTAGCTCAGTTAGCAGTTGCCTCTGTGCTCAGATTACTTCTAACATAATGGCAGAGGGCGAAAAGACTGAAGAGGACAGTTATAGAGAAAGCTAAGAAGACAAAAAGTGACTGAGCAAGAGGCCGTTGGACAAGACTAATGTTGATGTCTTATGTTGTTGACCTTGCTTTATGTTTGGCTGTTGGCAAAGTTGTCGACTCGCTAGTTTTTGATCATAAGTAATGTAATCAAAACAAATGCATGTACGGCTGTCCATATTTTTGACAGTGGTGTGTGTAAGTGAATTGCAACCTGAAACTGAGGCCACCAAACCCCCCAAACCTTTTTGTGTATCTGTTTTGTTATCCTTGTTAAACACTAATGTTAGCATGCTAACATCCTCACAATGACAATCTTATGCTGACTGCCAGTAATTATTAGATTAGCACGTTAGCATGCTGACATTTGACACAAACTGTAGGTGAAGCTGGTGAGAATGACGGTATTTTAATATAAAACAACATATTTAGATCCGATGATGAAGCTAGTTAACAATTCATTTCCAGGGGAACATGAATGTTTGTACTAAATGTCATCACAATCCATCCATGTTGAAATATTTCATTTAAAAGCTACAAATGTTGACTTCATGGTGGTGTTATTGGAAAAGGATATTGTCGCATTGGAGGTATTTTACTGCACAAAGCAAGTGAAAACCTTGATCAGAGATTCACAAAAGTTATTTGGATTTGTCCTTCAGGTGTCGTGGATATCTGGATCAAGTTTCAGGGCAATCCAATAAATATTTGTTGAGATATTTTAACAAAGTGGTGGACTAATCACTGCATCCATCCATAAAAAGTGATTTATATAATGTAAAATTGATGCGTATATGGTTACAAATTTATTTGTCATACAAATAAGCACTGACTTTCTATTAGATCAGACTCAGAGGGATCTATGAATTACTCATGTTTCAATTAGATATTATTCAGTGACTATTTGTGATAATAATTTGTGATTTGATAAAAACCTCAAACAGATTTCCTTCACTTCATGTTGCATATTTTTATTTTTGCATATTTATACTGATGGGAACATAATCTGAAAATAACAGAAAGCAATCAAGCAGGCGTCTGTCTTCATTATGATTAGAATTATGATAAGGTAAAGAGTGACTTCTTCTACATTCACGTACCGGTTGCCATTTCATCCACTTTTGTTTTTTTTTTTTCCATTTGCTTGTGAGAGTGAGACACTGAGTCTGAAGAATAATGAGTAACTACAGCAAAAAAAAAAAAAATCAATGAAATAAATGGCTGATGTTTCACAGTCTGACAAAAAGGACGGGATGGGGGACAAACAGAGTTTTATCAGAAGAGGAGGATTATGGAAATCAGGTTGTGATCTGTGGTGCGGTAATCCTTGCCGCAGCGAGCAATCCCTTAAAAAGTGTTAGTGAGATTAACCAGCAGATTAGCCACGTAGCCACGCACATATTTAACTGATTAAAACCCTTGAAAATCCGGACTCTGGGGGGGACCCACACCATTTAGGATCTGTATCCGCTGTTAGCTGTTTCCTCCGGCATAATTATGCATTTTTGTGTATTGCCCTCTGAGTGTGTGCGTAGTCGCAGAGCCGAGGCCAAAAGAATAAAGACGGAGGATTAGCATGACCCAGAGGATGACAAAGGAGTTTTAATTTCCTTCGCATCCTGATGATTGATGAGAAAGTTTCTTATTCCATTTCTCCAATCTAATTATGGACTATAAATGTAGGATAGTGAAAGAAAGAAAAGCTTGTGTGTGCATGTGTGCGATCGATCTCTTGTGGTTGGCATTAGTTGGAATGATTCATGGTAAAGGTAATCAATGTCTCTGATCAGCAGACCCTAGTTTATAGCTATCAATTGGGGGGGGGGGGATCGATAGATGATGAGTTTTCAGTCCTCTGGGAAAATAGCCCTGGAGCTGTGTCTGAAAACAGCTCGCCAATTTTCTGATCAATTCCACCACAACTGTCTGAGAGAGGAGATGAGCTGAGTTTAAACTCATAAATCACAATTATTAAAGGAACTTCAAGCACAAACAAATACATAGTAGATAAAGTTAATGTAGTACAAAGAAAAGAAGGGATTACAAGGCACACATGCAAATCATAAAACTACGGAAAGTATAATAAATTCTTAAAAGAAGATGGACAGAAAGAAGTTTTTGGGTGTAATCTGACACTTAGCGTGTGGGATCCTGGATGAGAACTATTGTTTTATTTAACCTAAATCAGACACTAAGAACCAGAGAAATCTGAGCGTGAAGACTCGTTGAACAGTGGTGTGAAAGCTGAACACATTCAGTATTGCTCAGGTTTATTTACAGTGCAGCGAACCTTTGAATTAGAGTGCATCTCATTATTGTATAGAGTATATGCCTTAGAGATTTGAACATGTGCACGTAGTGATTATGACAAATCCTCCTGGATCTAGCTGTATTATACCCTATGGAAAAATGGGATTATTTTTCAGAAACAGTGATTTTTACAGAGAGAGAGAGAGAGCTTTGTCTACAATCACCGACCACTGAGAGGGTTTTTTTTATTTACTTATTTAGCTTTACACTACTGCTCAAACATATATGTTTTAACATAGATAATATAGTATAATTCAGAAGAATAATTTAATGATTAAAACTTCCCAGCGGTATTGCATGACAGGGACACTGTTGTAACCATTTTATCATGAAATAATCTTCGATTTTTTTATTTTGTTTCCAGTCCAGAAAAGCACAAGTGACCTGAGATCATTATAGTCTGATTTTAAGAACCTGTTTTACTTTTGGTTCCTCTGCAGTGGTTAGATTGAACAGGTTTAAACTGGAATGTGTCAGTTCAAAGTATCTTCAGCTGATATCCTGTGATCAAACCCTAGACTAACCCTCTATTTTTATTTTGAGGTTTTAAGAATAACTTTGCTAAAGCAACACACCTGTTAATTCCAGCTTGTTAAAAGCATTATTGTGCACTTGAACTGGAAGCTGTTCCTGTTTAAATCTGCACAGATTTTGATGCTAAAAGCTTCTTTTAGCAGTGACTGTTAATTCCATATATTCTTGTCTAACTCCTTCTCAGAGGGATCTTTGTCTCTTTCTGCCCTCTCTGCTGGTTTGAACCTTTGACAGTTAAGAAATGGGACAAACTGCACACTGATCCAAAAATGAGTCACATACAGAACATGAATGCGGGCAGATTTCCTTTAACTAACATCCTCATTTGATTTTAACACTGTGACAGCACGTTGATGTGAGTTTTTCCTCTTGACAGGTAAATATGATGCAGTATTCTCTGGTGTCTCTCTCACTAAATGAGGCTTGTTCAGGATGTAGTTCTTAATTAAGACTTAGTGGCTCTGTCTCAGACAGCTGCAGCCTCTCTGGAAGGAGGCTGGGCTGACGTTCAGCTGCTGTGTGCTTTTTTTCAATAACTCTGACTAACAGTCAGCTTCAGGTGAAGATGCATATTAAAGATGGAAAAGCCTTACACACACACACACACACACACACACACGTGCGCACACACACTCCTTTATCTCTGTCCTATTGAATAACTCTGATGCTTTCCATATTCCATGCGAGGGATTATTACAGCTTACCCACAATCCCCAGCAGCTGATTATCCTGTGTGTTGACAGGACAGAGTTGTGCTATCGCCCTTGTGCAGCAGTCAGCTGTGTGTGTGTGTGTGTGTGTGTGTGTGTGTGTGTGTGTGTGGAGAGAGAGAGAGAGAGAGAAAACATACTGTATTTAATGTGTGTGTATGTGTTTGTATACTGTTTGTATGTGAGAGAGGAAAGTAAAGATTTATTCTGCATTTATATGTGTGAGAGACGGAGCGAGGAAATGATTTTCTGTGTGTGTGTGTGTGTGTGTGTGTGTGGTAGTCCTCCACCTGGCAGGTGTTTGTGGTTGATACCTGCAGCTCCAGCAGTGCCGATCACCTCAGCATGGCACCTCACCTTGGGAGGGAGACAGCTCTAAGCTCATTAGCCACACACACACACACACACACACACACACACACACACACACACACAGGTGCAAAGAACAGTGGGTTACCTGGGGGAGGTTAGGGCAAAAAATAAATAAATAAATATACGTGAGGAAAAGAGGAAAAAAGTAAATAAGCTCAAGGGAGATAGAGGAGAGGAAAGGAGAGTGTATTTTCTGAGAGGGGAGTAGAGAAAATCGGTTTACCTAAGGAGAGATAACCAGGAACTTGTGGAAAACAAAGAGAAAGACGAGGGAAGGCGGGAGTGCGGGGCCTGGAGGGACAAAAAAAAAAAAGAGAGAAAAAGGAATAATAAAAGGAGAAAACATCTTAGTAGACGAAAGCTTGGAAAGAAGGTGGAACAGGGGGTGGTGGGAAACATAAATGAGACGGAGAGGAGGAGCAGTGAAACACTGAGAAAGGAAAAGAGGAGGAGGAGGAGGCTTGAAGACAGAGTAACAGGATGTAATGGTTTTAAAAGACTGGTTTAATTCATGCTGGCAGCAGCTGCACTCTCGTTATCCCCTGCTCATATTTGCGTGAATTCAATTTAATCTTGTAGCTGGTCTTCTGTCGACTGTTCTGCTGTCTGTGTGAGGTCCAAACACACGATGGTTAAGTCTGACTTTCATTGTGACACATCTCAAAAAAAAAAAAAAATCAATCAATTAATAAAATTAGAGATCCACAGCAGGAGACCAGAGTAATCAGAAATATGGGTGCCAGTAATACAACATTTTATAGATGGTATGCTCTCATTCATCGAGTTAAAGCTGCACTAATCAATCATTTTATGGTAACAATGAATTAAATGACTGTGTAACATGAAAGGGGTCGCTCGTACTGAGAATTATCACCCGACTCTGCAGCTCTGTGGAGGTTTTCCAGCCTCCAACTTTGCTATTTTGGTTCAAGCTGCTCTTACTAGCATTGTTTTAGTGTTGTACAACTACAGCAAACAGACATAGTTAGCGAGTAGCTATTGCACACAGTGGAGCATTTATCAGCTAAAGAGACAGATGTTTCCATCAGGAAAAGAAGAGTATATATTGGACTTCAGCAGGTAGCCAGAAACTTTGCTTCGTGTGCGCTGTGTGTATAAATATGCAAATGTTTGCGTAAAATCTGAAGGTATAATACGTGTTTACAGTATTTTGAAGTGGGCTAGCATGAGGTACTTATACATACCTACAGTAGGCGGTGTTTGACACTAATTCTTCCATATTCCTATGCATAAGCTGTGCCGTGCACTATATTACAGCTGTTACACCTGGAAATGTATTTATATAAACTTTTGATCTACTTGTCCTAAGTGTGCAGTTTTCATTTTCGTCTTACAATATTTCATTTATGTCATGCTTTAATATTTAGGTTGTCCCAGACTCGGGCAGCCTTGAGAAAGAAGATTTGGAAGATATTAAACAAATAATGAGATATATAGAAATGAGATGAAATAGCGATCATGTTACACAATCATTTCTATTTCTGTATGTGTCTGGATTACCATTCAAATGTAGCCCTAAATCATATTGAACATGTTCAAAGCGAGCACAGCCTATCTGTCGCTACCTGAACTGGTCCTCGTAAATGTAGAAATACAAGTATACTCACATCCATACTGTACACATAAGCTGAGCAGTGGGAAGAGAGCACCTTTTTTGTGTGGCGTTGAGATAAATAGGATTAGGGATTTGGGAGATTTAGGGGGAATAATCCGTCTGTGTATCGGAGAGAGGCAGCAGCGGTGATGATCAAAAGAGGACGCTGTGATTCAGAGCTCAGAAATCTCTGGATAGAAATGAAAACTTGGGAGTGACATTTTCTCCATATTTTTCCTCCAAGGATCAGCTTTCATTTTGTCACTGTGACTGCTGTAATTGCCACATAATCACCTCATACTGTACAACAGTCTGTGTGTGTGTGTGTGTGTGTGTACGAGAGACGGAGAATTATATATTCACAGTAATTAATCAGATTTACAGTTTACATCAGGCGAGAGAAAGAGCTAGTCTGTTTGTTGTGGGTGTTAGTATTAAGCAGGGGATTGGACTTGGTTATTTAACACGCAGTTGATTTGAACAGCTGCTCTGCTATGGTACTATCTATACCTCCATATCAATGCCACATAGGCTAAAAACAAAACCCGCAAAAACACTGTACAGCAGTAGCGTTTTTTATTTATTTATTTGGGACTTTAGAGACTAAAGCTGAAGCTGAAGAGCGACAGGAAAGCAGGGATTGACAGAGGGGGGACGACATGCAGCAAAGGGCCACATGTCAGAATCAAACCCCTGGGCCGCTGCAGCAAGGACTCAGCCTTCGTACATGGGCTGCACACTCTACCAACTGAGCTAACTGGCACCCCGAGTAATGCTTTTATGAAACATCCTTGGTTGGTTGAGTGGGCCACCCAGTTTCTTTGTCCATCACCATTTGGCACCACAAGCTGGAACTGAACCTAAAAGCACAAACAAACAATGATGACAGGTTCCAGAGAAACCAGGCTTCATTTTCAACTGAGATAGATTTCTGCTGGAGAAACCTAATTGTAACAGTCCTCCTGTACTGCCTCTACACCCACAACTGCAGTTCGACCCACAACAACAACCTCACCGTCAAGTTTGCTGACGACACCACAGTGGTCGGACTCATCTCAAAGGGTGATGAGGCAGCCTACAGAGAGGAGGTCCTGAAGTTGGCAGCCTGGTGTTCAGAGAATAACCTCGCTCTGAACACCAAGAAAACCAAAGAGATCATCGTTGACTCCAGGAAGCACAGCACCGACCCAGCCCCCCTTTACGTCAATGGCGAGTGTGTGGAGAGGGCCCCACACCTTCAGGTTTCTCGGCGTCCTCATCAGCAGCGGCTACATTTCCTGAGAGTCCTCAGGAAGTACAACCTAAACTCCAACCTGCTGCTGACCTTCTACCGCTCATCCATCGAGAGCCTGCTGACGTACTGTATCACAGTATGGTACGGCAGCTGCAATGTTGCAGACAGGGAGGGGCTCCAGAGAGTTGTAAAGGCAGCTCAGAAGATCATTGTCTGCCCTCTCCCCTCCCGCCCAGCAATAACCACCCTGAACTCTCACATGCACTGACTTCATACATGGACACATGGACTCTCTTCAATCACTATTAAACACTGTCAAAAACCTTACCTACTGTGCAATACTATACAATGTGCAAATACTTTACAATGTGCAAATTTTTATTTTCAATGTGCAATATTCTACAATGTGCAAATACTTTACAATGTGCAATATTCCATCCCATAATGTGCAATATATAACACTGCATATAGCACCATATCTATTGTAGGCAAATGTACATACTCCTCAGGACTGTGCACCTTACCTCCTTTTTCTTTGCCTATGTATATATTGTATATTTTTTATATTTTCTTTGTCTATGTTTATATTGTATATTTTTTATATTTTCTTTGTCTATGTTTATATTGTATATTTTTTATATTTTCTTGCCTATGTTTATATTGTATATTTTTATGTTTTATATTTTTTCACTGTTGCACTGTTATTGGAGTTGGCTTTTAATCTCATTGTACATGCGTATAGTGACAATAAAATGCATTCATCATTCATTCATTCATTCATTCATTCATTCATTCATTCAATTGCCATGTATGCCTTCAGTTGGGATGAATGTTCAATAGGGAATCTAGTAGGAATAACATTGTTGGAGGGAATGTGTTACATTGTTTCCTTTTGGCACTGATCAACTACAGTACCTGTAGTTGCTAGTTGTGTTTTAGTCATCACACTGCCACAAAAAACATGTAAAAGTCCAATTTCTTAGTTAAACATGATGACTTATTTGTAATATCTCGGTCACTAACAATCATGTATGCAAATGCATGATGAGTGAAAATGCAGCCTCCTCATGAAGTCAATTTAAGAGAATCATTTCCCTCCCGAGTTTAGGTACCAGGAATAAGCTGATTTAAACAGTAAACACGCTCACATTCTCAGAAAACACAGACACTTTTTGTGGTAATAAGATTTATATCACATCCTTGTCATCACTGAGCAAATAATGATGTTTCACGTCAGTTGCAACATGGGAGAAAAGTTGATTACAGGCATGCTATTTGAAAAACTGCAAGAATAAATGCACAAATATTATGCTTAATAGTACTACTTGCAGTCTAGCCGTTAGTAAGTTTAAGTTAATTCATTAAAATAATGTTAAAGCATCAGCAGAAAACCACTACATGTGCGGCTGGAGCCTTTCAAGCTGCCCACTCAAGCAGAAATCATTTACAGTCAAGCTGCTTGCTGTGTCAAGTGGAGTCAAACGTTAACGTTAATACCCACAAAAGCTTGATCCTATTCAGGTAAATTTCAGCCCTTTCTGAGTCACTATCTTTAGGTGACGCTGGTAATCTCACGTACACAGTCTACTCATACATGCACACATTACACAGAGCACCCTCAAACCAAACTATCACTCATAGCGCCACGTCAGTGCGTCATTTCATGTCTGTTCAGAGGCAAGATGGCAAAAGTCAAGAGCTAGTATGCAAGTTTGAGCTTTCAAAATTGTGTTTGAGTTGAAGTGAAAGCTATAAAAAAAAAAAAGAACTTCACTGAAGTGGACATTTTGTGTAATCTTTTGATGTTGCAACTTGCAGGATGTGACAAAATAATTTGCGCAATGGTGTGGAAACTTTTTAGTCTGACTCCCTTCAGTTTGTGCCAGCACTTCAGAATCATCTTCAAAAAGACGAACGTTTAAAAAAATAAAAATTAAAAAATGCGGGGCCACGTCTGTACATCTTTAGAAAGAAACCAAAAGGACTTCCTCAGGTTCAGACTTGTGTGAGCTTCAGTGCAACTCCAAAACTCTCCAATAGTAAGTAAAGAATTGTGTATTAGACAGGAGCTGTGTGAGGAAACCAAAAGAAACCCAAACAAATGTGATATAAAAGAAAAATGTTTCCATTATATTGTAAATTGTCTCATTAATCTTTACTCATATCAATGCACATAAATAAATAAGTAGACCCCAGGTGACTTATTTGCATATTTATGATTTGGCTTTAATTAAAAACATCAATAATGTACCAAAAATGTCAGCAAAAATAAAACTGACACTGTTATGTATGACGGTGTTATGCTGAAATAAGTACATTTTATTTTTCATTTTTATGTTTCAAACTTTTGTCCACACAAAGCTAAACCATTATCCTCTGCTGGTCACCGAGTTTCAGCAACATATACATTGAAAACTACCTTCTGATTACAAGACTGACTCTGTAAACTGTTTCCATCTCATTGATCTGTCGTGTATCCAAAAGATTTCATAAGTGAGGTACTCGTGTTCAATCCAGAAAGTCACAGACCACTGCAGTTACAAAAAAAACACATTTATTGTCTAGATATTTCAATCATTTTAGATTAGCTAGCATTAAGACCATTTAGTATTTCTCCTGATTAGACGTTTCTTTTCCATGTAAAAGACGTACAAAAACAGTTTGTTATTTCTAAAGCATGTCCTGTAAGAAAAAAAAACAGATATATACATTTTTACAAACATTCAACAGACAAATAGATTTAAAAAAAAAAAAAACTAAGCACAATGTCATGAAATTAATGAGTTAAAAATGGCTGAAACTGACTGACTCCTTCCTGAAGCTGAAATACAACTGCACCTTTGCTAACCGTTTCTCTAGAAGACCATCTTGACAAATAATTTAACCTCGCTTGTCGTCTTAAATCATCTGTGTGGAGTCAAAAGACAACATGACACAGTCGTACTTCTCAAGGCAATTTCACGTCCCACATTCAAGAAATATTAGCAGAAATAAATGATTTAAAACAAAGGCAATTCTGTTTTTAAGATGTTTGTTTTGTGAATATGGCATAAAGGACTTTAAACACAAGGTTCATTTAATTGTCAAGATGATCTTTTTAGAAGTATAGTTGGTCCCTGTTTATGAAGCGTGATTAACCCTCTCAAACAGTAAGACAAAGAGTGACAAAGGCAGAGTCGGGGTGAATTTCAAATAAAGAGAATACCTCAACCAATTAACTTTTTGTAAAAGTGACCACAAGCACATGGATTGCGTTAAAATTAACAGCAGTTTGTCTAGATTTAAACAAGACCATATGGGAAAGGCTATTTGTAACTCTGAAGCTATATCCAACTGACCTATTACCAATGCCGTGTCTCTGAAATGGTTTCAGGTCAATTCAGTACTAGTGTGAGTGAAGGTGGGGCTCACCCTGCCGACGGGCAGTTGATAACACACAACTGCAGCACCCAGCAAGTACAGAGTGCAAGGGCTAAAAAGCTAAAAAGAAATCCCACGTTATCCCCGCTGTGTGGAAACATGTAAGTAGGAATGATCTGTTGAAACAGGGACAGTAGAGGAAAAGCATCAATTGAATTCAATCTGAACGGTTCCCAACTAATTGGTCTTTGAACCAGAATCATAAAATATACAGGAGGGAGAAAAACTTGTACTGGTATGCTAATTTTTCATCAAAGTACCCAAATGCTTTTTGGTGGCATCTGAAGTTGGTACAAATTATGAAAACATACTTCACTTCATGAGTATCAAACTAACCCATCACAGAAATCAACAATGGCATGATGCTAGTCAAGTCAACACAGCCTTCAGTATGTTTACAGTGTGTGTGTGTGTGTGTGTGTGTGTGTGTACTAACTGTGTAGGTGGACAGCTACCACTACAGTGCAGTTAGTGAGGATAGGACTTATCTATTAAGACAGAAAAGGTACTTTTCAGACAGTGTAGGCGTATCAGAACAGCAAGCTGAGGTTCTAAGGTCAGAGAGTCAAAGCTGAGAGATCAACAGGCTGTGAACAAAACACAAAACAACATCTTCTGCATTCACCGTGTTACTTCTCCTCCTCCGTTATTTTGTCAGTTTCTGTCCACGTTTCTTTTTCCGTTCGTATACATATTCAAACTTCTGGTTCGAGTGTTCGTTCTAGGGTCTCTGCCCCTGGTCATGACTATGAATCAAGTGTGGTTTCAAATCTGATGTTCAGTACAGTGTGACCCAGTCAAAACAATGCAGTGCCCCCCTTTGGTTCTGGTCCCTGTAACTGATCCCAGTGCAGTCTGTAGCAGAAAGCAGCAAAGACACGTCATCCAACATAGTTCCATTAACATCCAGCTCCTCCAGCTAATTCCCAGCTGATACAGAGTCATGTCTACAGGCACAATCGATATGTGCACGTAAAATGTTCGTCTCCTCTTTTCTGTGTCTCCTTGGCAGATGTAACATAGAAAAGAAAGAAGGTCCCACCCAGGTCAGTCTTGTCTTCTGCGGTTTCTGGCTCCACATGAAAATCTCACGAAACATATTGGGTGTGTGGGAAAGAACACATGTCCTTGCTTTCTTTCCATATGTTTAGTAGATGACCTCGTAAACGGTGGCCTTCTTGTCCCCTGAACCAGTGACGATGTACTTGTCGTCCACAGATATATCACAGCTTAGCACCGAGGAAGATTCTTTAGACTGAAAAAAAAAAAAGTGTCACAAATAAGAAAAAAAGCTAGAACATGTCACTGCTTCTGTGTGTGGGATACAGTACTAGAAAATATACCACGGTGCAATCAGTATTGACAAATGGCTGATAAGACGCAGTAGCTATCATGTTTGATGATGTTGTCAAAGCGAAACATGCTGATGCAGCACATCAGACAGGATGTGTTACACCACACCGCAACATCTCACTGCGTACAACAGCAGGCATGTTTGCAGCTTTCGTGCGTCATCAAAATCGCAAATGACCCCAATTTGCACTGTGACCTGACAACATGAAGGTAACCAGTCATTGATGCAATGCAGAGCAGTGCTGGTGGAAATGCAGCTCGGCCTGGTAAAGAGTCTGCAATTTTATACATTATCTACGTTAATATATTATGTAATCAATGTAGTGATCTGTTGTCCCAACCTGGAATATGCTGGCTCCGTATGGTGTTCTCCACGCATTCAGTAAGTTGTCCTTTCCTGTGCTCACAAACCATTTACCTGGGCACACAAAGACATAGAAAACACGATAAGCAATCTCAAAAGGTAAACAATGACATCATTAACAAGAAACTACCGATTGTAGAACTGATAAAACTAATTTAAAAATATATATAATTTAACCTGAAATGAAATTCCTCCCAGAAAACCCACTAAAGACATTTAAATCACTCATTTTTGTTTTTAAAGTAGACTAGGAGGGTAAGTAAAAGGAGGACTAAATAGACCAAGATGAAGACAACCAGTTGCTTACCACAGTAGGCAAACTGTAGGGAGAGTACACAGCTCTCATGTAGATGAAGCTGATATTTGTCAGGCTTGGTGACATGAAGAACCTCAACGTTGCTGCTCTCCATTCCCACAGCGAGCCACTCTCCTGTCGGACAGTAGCCGAGAGAGAAGATCTGCACAGAGGAGACAGGAAGTATTACTTGAGTTCTGTTCACGTTGAGCGTCTGATGAGCTGATCAGTCAATGAAAACGCTGTTTTGGTGATGAGTGTGTACCTGTGATGTGAAGTCATGCTGCTGCAGCTGCCGTCCCTCTCTCAGATCCCACGAGCGCACAGTGTTATCGAGGCCACCGGTCCACAGCTTGGTGCCGTCGTTGGAAATGTCGATACAGCTGGCTCCATCTGTGTGGCCCTGGAACTGCCTGAAGGATATACAAATACAATCCGAGTTCAATAAAGACAGAAATGTTTAAACAAAGGCGCACTTTGTCGCAGTTCGTATGCATCACTGACTACCAAATTGTGAAGGGTTTACAGTATTTCTCATGAGCAGCTCTGGCTCTGTTGCTCAATATTCTGCCTCTCTGTGCTACAACTTGTAATCACAAAAGTTAAATCAGCAGAGAGTCTGCTAATTAAGCAAAGTCAGTACTGTGTTTCCAGGCGGTTAGAGAAACCAGGCAGTAATTGTAGACGGCCATAAAATTCACCTGAGCCACACATTTATTTATGTCGCAAAGAATAATTCTTAAAAATCAACGCGTACAGACGACTAAGTCTCTCTTACCTAACAAGTGTCTGGTTGTGTAAATCCCAGACTGCGATGTTTCCATCGCTGCAGCAAGAGAAGCAGACCTTGGAGTCTGGGCTGATGGCCAGTGCGTAACATGCTGGTGCTGATGATGTTAACTCTGCCTTAATGCGAGGAGTAGGCGTGGCCAAATCCCAGATTGACAGCGTGCTCGCCTCACCTCCCACAATCAACGTACGACCATCAGGGAGGAGACGACAGGAGCGGATGTAGTTGTCTCTGTTCTGATGTGGCAGAAAGAAAAAAAATATATTTAAGCATAGTGTACTGTATACATGGAAACATCTATTTCTATGTGACCAAACGACACAAATATCATTCTAGTCTCTTTTCAGACATGCCAATTCTGGTTTTAATAGTTCTGGTAAACACTTAACACACACTCACCAGACAGTCAAGCTGCGACACCGGGCTTTTGTTTCCTGGGTGACTAATATCCCAGACCTTGACGCAACCCTTCCCTCCTGTGTAAACGTGTCGGGTGGGGTTACTGATGGTAACGGCGCACACCACCTCTCCATGGTTTAGTGTGTTGATCTGACGGGCGTGGCGAGGAATCCCTGGGCCCACCAAAGCATCCGGGGGGAACGGCACAGGCTGCATCTGCCCGTCTGCCGCCACGTGAAAGGAGTAAGCGCTGGTGATACGAAGAAAGGGAGGGGAAATATTAAAGAGGATGACAGATAATTCAGAAAGAACGTGGAAGAATGAGATAGAAATAAGAGGAGAGAATATTCTTAGAGGTTTTTCTAGGACATGTCAGTTGTTCCATAGGGCAATCAGTCCTCAAATAAAAAAAAAAAAAGCCTTAAACACACTTACGGTTTGCCACCAGGGATTCCTGTCAGACTGGGAGGCATGCCAGGAACTCGCATGTGAGGATGAGGATCAAAACCAACCTTGAGGAGACAACGCAGACATTGTATGAGTACAGTGCAAACACACACCCATGGGTATTGGCAAAATGCAGGTCAATACTAACCTGTGCAACAGAACACAAACACTCATGAGCACAAAGCAAACAGACAGTCTTGAGCACACACACCCTGCACATCTAAATGACAAGTTAAAGAGTCAGCAAACACACATCCAACACACACGCAGCTGGTGAGTACACAACCAGAGTTTCTATCAAGTGTTGCCCAGACACACACATAGATGTGAGTCTACTAAACCTATTTAAACAGTGTAATGAACACTATGCAAATACAGCCAAGAGTGATGAGCTGATTGAAAGTAATGCACACCAGCATACCCACAGCACTGTATAAATATTATCGCACAGGCCAGAGAAATACAGCTGGGCAACTATTGACACTTTCCACACTGTGCAATATCAAATATAGGGTGCATATAAAAAGTTACCACACCCATCGCCTTCCAGATCCTCTGATCCTTTAAAACATTGAATTCCAGCAAATTGTTACTTCAACAGTGATCAACAGATTTAGCGCGGATTCACACAGGATCAAGGCGCTCCGGGAAAAACGAAGGTTTTTCCATTCATTTCAGTGAGGGTCGTACATTTCCGCACCGGCAGTCTGCAACGCAGGGGTTGCCGCAAAAAAACGCACCGGCGTGCGGGAAAACGGAGCCTGACGTCACGCTCCGCAAGCCAATCAGACACTCAGATCAGTCAAACGTCCACAGACAGCCTGAAATGTCTTTGAAACGGAGACTATCCAAGTGGATTCACGGACTAAACTCGGATAATCTACCTGTGTGTGTGTGTGTGTGTTCTGACTTTGTTTATTTCATGTACCCAGCTTCTAAATCTGAGTCTGACAAGCAATTTATGCCACAAAATAATGACACGAAGAAGTTTAAGAGAGAGAGCTTTGGTCGAGAGACACAGAGTAACAATAACAGTGAGCGAGGCGGCCTCGATAAAGCGGTAATCAGAGAAATAAAAAGTTATTTCCTGATTGTTTCACAGCAGTTACATTCAGCACGTATAGAAACGCCCATGGCAACCCACCTACGCTCCCCCTCACCCCTCCACCACCGGACAACCCTGCTACGAGTTGCTGCAATCCCTGATCCTGTGTGAATGCACGCTTAGACATAAACAGATCTAAAATAAGTCAAATATAAATTAATTGACTTCATAGGTATTTACTGCTGCAGCTGTAGCAGTTTTTAGATGTTAGTTAATAGGTTGGGTGGAGATCACCTGTGTTCAATCAAGACATGACAAGAGATTTTAAGATCAAATCTACTGTTACTAAAAAGTATGTTTCAAGAAGAGGAATACAAAAAATAAAAAAAAATCTCCAACACTCTGAATATTCCCTGAGTGGTTTAAGGTCAATCATAAAAATGTAAAGAATATACTGTAGCACAGCTTTAAATCTGCCTGGGGCAGCTCACAGTTGTAAGAACTGTGCAAACACCAACCGTTGCCCCGGTGCTTCAGGGAGAATGGCAAAGGCGAAGCCACTGTTAGAAAAAACTTATATAAGAAGGAAGAAGCTGAAAATTAAATCTATTCTGTTCAACTTCATAGAGGTAATACCGGGTACCTCATACAAATACATACATAGTTTTATTTGTGTGATTCAACAGATGGACGCACACAGATAAATAATATGAGTCACCCTTTTCCCACTCACCATGGGTGAACGCCCGTATGCAGCCACAGCAGCCGCAGCAGCAGCGCTCATCTGAGGCGACATGTTGTGCAGTCCAGCAGCATAGGCCGCAGCCCCGGCAGCGCCAGCCAGCTCTCCGTTCATCCCTGCTGCATGGGGCAACATACCAAATGCACCTGGGTATGGGCCTGGTACAGCCAGGGGGGTCCGCAAACCTGCAGCTGAGGAGGAGAGGGGAGGAAAAAGTACGACACGTTAAAAGCTGGTAAGAGTTAAGAGAGATTACAAGTTCAAAAGTCCAAAAAATATCTACAAGCTTTGACCCTACAGACTTACCAGTACTACACAATCCTCTGTCATTACTCGTAATCCTTGATATTCTTTCTTGGACTGTGATGCAAAGTTAACTTAAGCATGAGTAAACAGAGACTCTTAATCAAACTGTAATTTTACTGGCAAACAGATTTATCTTTCATATAAAGGAGACTCAACAGATGCATATATTTTCCAAAGTAAACGTGTGCTATGAAACATTTGTAAAGACAAGAAGTCTTCAATCATTTATCCAAAGCCTCTTTGGCACATAACTGTGAAGCTGAATTTTCCTTCAGGCATAACGGATTGTCCTAACCTACTGCATAATTAATTTACAAACGTTTATACTTACTGGGTGGATGTGGTATCTCCATGGAGGGGGGTTTTGATAGGCTTGGCCGGATTCCAGGAGTTGAGCTTGGACCAGGGGTGGAGTCACCTCGTGGTGTGGGTGTGCTTGACTTCAGTCCAGGTGTACCTGCTTTGTCTCGCTACCACAGAGAGAGAGAGAGAGACAAATTAAACATCGATCTACCTGGTTTATCCAGCTATAAGCTCAAACTTTGTCCATGCCTACCATTGACATCTCTTTGGACTTGAGGGAGGAGGAGCTAGCTGATGATGCAGTAGAGGCTGGACTACAGGGGTCTTTCTTGAGAAGTCGTGCTTTATCCAGGCCATTTTCTCGAGGAGAGGGGAGAGGGGTGCCTCGAGGGGAGGCTGGATCCTGGTGAAAGGGACAAGGATTCAGTTAACTATAAAGTTACTGCACAACAGTGATGTTCTCCTGGATAGAGGACAGACTGGAGTTCATTATAAAAATGGACTGCAATCATCACAACTATTAACAAACAAAAAATATCAAAATACACTGACCTCATTCGAGACGTCCACCACTAAATTATCATCACTTTTATCCCCGTCGCTATCCTGCAAGGAAAGACAATCAGTTAACGTACAGTTAACTTCCATCTGGTAATTTTCAGTCAGTCCTTGTTACAAATGAATATTCAAGTGGAAACAAATATGTTTTAATATTCTTTGCTTCGGAGCTTGCACAAACTAACATACACAGTTAGCAGAACCATTTCTTACATAGTGGCTGGAGTCCTTGTCATCCACCTTGCGTTTCTTGGTGTCATTTGGAAACTCGGGTCCGTTCCGTCGCTTATCTGAGTTCCTGAGACTTTCTGGCAGCAATGAGTTACTCTGCAGATGGAGGCAGAGATGAGGAGCGGGAGGACAAAACACAGTGGGACAGAACAAGAGAGATTAGAGAAATAAGATAGGTAGCGTAGAAAGAAGATAGAAAAAAGAGAAAGGAGAGTTTGGAGGACACAGAGGGGAAAAAAAACAAATTCGTAAAGGTGAGACAATGTTACCATTTACAGTTCAGGTTGTGCTTTGTTGTGTGTGCATTCTGCGTAAGCTCACTAAAGCGTCTACCACTAATTACAGCAGCTATTAAGCTATGTGTAGAGGAGGTTAGAAAAACAGACTCTTACTTACAAACAGGTTAATAGTTCACAGAAGCATGAATTAAGCAGCACTAACACTTAAACAGCAACCTCTTTTCTCACTTGACCAAAGCCGGTCGCAGCCACACACAAACACACGCCTCTGAAGTTGATGATTACATTAAGTGGCTCTCAAAATCTATCAGTGCTCCCTCTCCTGGCTCTGACAAGCTACACTGGCCGCAGTTAGTGTGTGTGTCAGTGTCTGTGTGCATGCATGTGTGTGTGAGAGTGTGCACAATGTGTAATTGACTGTAAAAGCCTGTGTGTATGGATCAAGTGTGTGACAGAATGTGTGTGTGTGTGTGTGTGTAGTCTTGGGACACAGGAGTGTTATGCAAGTAACACACACACAGACACACACACACACACACACACAGCTGCCCCCCTCTGGCCCCCTGACCAACGGATCCTATTGTTAATGGATTAAAGCTTCATGTTGAGTCCATTATAGTCTCAGCCTGTCAATGAAATGTGCATCCAACATACACAAACACACATGCGCATGCACAAATCTAGCGAGCGCTTGGGCCTTGAGGGGGGGAAAGGGTAAATGAAGGAGGAATAGCTAAGAGAGAAGGAGGACGAGGAGGAGGAGGGTGAGAAAAAAAAGGGGAAAGGGAGGGGATGAGATTAGAGGACAGAGAGGATGGAAGGAGGGTGTGAGAGTGTGGAAGAGAAGAAAGGGTGACAAGAGACGAGGGAGGGAGGGAAAGAGAGAGAGAGGGGTGAGGGAGGGGGGGTGAAAATCTGTATTCTGCCAAAGGCCCCTTCCTTCACGCCCCCCCCTCCCTTCCACCTCCTCCCCCTTTATTGAAAGGTTTTAGTGAGCTGCGCACAGGAGCACTGACCCGCAAAAACATAAGCAATTTCCCCCCTCCGCTTTTAGCATGGTCTCTCTCAGACACACACACACACACACACACACAAGCTCAGTGTCATATGACTGCTGCCCCCCCCTGCGCCTTCCCTCCCTTTCCCAAGCCCTCCCCTCTCAGTGGTGGTGATATTAAACACAATGAGAGTCTTTAAGCGCGGGATCAGGGGCGGTGGAAGGGGGGGGAGAAGGGGGTAATCTGCTCACTGAGGTGTTAAATAGGCACAACAATGCAGGCTGGGCTGGAGGAGTGAGTGTGTGTGTGTGTGTGTGTGTGTGTGTGTGTGTGTGTGTGTGTGTGTTGAGCGTGCAAGTGTGTGCGCGTGTGACCATGCTAAAAAGCTCATTTGGAGGAGAAAAGAAACCCAACAGTTCAGAGCAGATCTAGAGCAGAACTAAATAGGCAGGCCAAAGCTCTACCCAAGAGAGATCCCCAGACACACACAGAAACACACACACACACACACACTTTAAAACTGACAGTCAAAAATATACAACTTAAGGATGAAAGCTATTTGGGTGTGAAACAGCGGTAAAAAACAGCATGGTGCTTTTATTCATAATGACATGGTGAGGTGAACTTCATTGATCCCTGAGGGGAAATTGGCTCACAGCAGCACCCAAAAAAAAAAAAAAAAAAAAGAATAGGACAACTCAAGTAATATTATTCAAATTAAAACAGCTGCAGTTTACCTTGGATACAAGTTTAAGTTTCAATAAAACACCAGGATGTGTGAGATAACTGAATGCTAGGCCCAAGATGACCTTGAGATTAAAAGGGACTTGTCTTTCTTGTTTGGATCTTCACCATTTTTTCCTACATAACCAGGAGGAGGTCATTTTGAAATGCAAATCAAAACAATGCCATCACTACCAGAAACGGCTAAATGGAAACGAAATGTAGTTTACTTAGGGTAGACAGTTTAAATTTGTTTTTCCTTAAGCTTGAGTAGAGGTTACTGATCCCATTGACGTCTATCAAATGAGCTAAGACAGACTAATCTCACTGTTGAGCTAAAGTCAAACTGCATGCAAAATGCATCTAAGAACAAAGTCAAATTCCCCAAAACCAAACTCTCCCTTTAAGGAGAGACAAGAAAATAAACTGAGTGGTTTGTCTGAACAGTAAACATTGCTGCAGAAAGAGGAAGTACTTACTGTGCCGGGCTCTCGCTCTATTGCCATTGGAAATGCGTACATGCGGTTGAGGTCATAGGGTTGGGTGTTCAGCAGAGCAGAAAACAAAAAAAAAAAAGACAGGAAGCAGAATGAGTTAGAATGTGAAGTGTGCATTTAATTGTATTTATAAATAGGAGCTCAACCAGAAAAACTGAACTTGGAACTTTTGGTCACCATTTTAAAAAAAGGCCCACACATCGACTGATATGAATGTTGGCTTCAAAGTGAACAAGCAACCAACTAATAGATGATTCCTCTTTCTATCTCAGAGTTTCTGGTGGTGGAGGGTGTGTTTGTTCACCTCTCAGGTGCTCCGGCCCTGCAGAGTGTGAGTCTGGTCCGGACAGGTGGGGCTTTTTATCACCGCCATCTTTTCCCATAAGATGGGGAGGAAGAGCACCGAGTGCTCCGGATAGAGCCAGGAGACCAGCTGAACCACCCAGCTGTGAGGGGTGGAGGCCAGCAGGGTGAGGAGTGAGGGGCACTGGGGCACCGCCGTGGTTGTGGGATAGATGCTGCTGCTAGGGAGGAAGACGAAGAGAGAAGAGACAGGAAGAGGTGGTTAGATGGGCTGAGAGTAAGGACGTGGAACATTCAGGGATGCTGCAACGCACATTTGAGCCACTTTGAGGTGTTGAAGGCCTAAAGCTGTACCAATAAACTGGTGATTTGCCACTAAACGTCATATTCACCGACAGTTTAGCTGTGGAAAGCACACCCAAGTACGTTTCTTTTGGAGCATGCTGCTAGACTAATTCATCACACCTGTGACGCAGAGCAAAATGTTGGCAAGTAGTAAAACGAAAACAAAACAAAAAGACGCCTGACACCAAAAACTCAGTGAATGAAACTGAAAATCCACGGCACTCTGCAGCCTCATCAATAGAGATATTTGGCCCCATTGAAGTCTTCAACAGATGGGACAGTTTCTTCTGGATTTATACCACCTCAACAAGCTGCTGCAGTCTACAAGGCGGTGAACACATCCTCTCCCCCTACACACTGCCTCACACACACACACACACACACACACACACACACACACACACACACACACACACACACACACACACACACACACACACACACACACCCCTTCTCCCTCTGGGGTCAAACACTGAACAATACTGACAGCTGGGATCACAGCCCAGAGCCTGAGGATGTGGTGGTAGAAGAGGAGGGGGTTGATGGGGCGGGGAGGAAAAGGAGGAATGACGGAGAAGTGGAGGGGTGGGGGGGGGGGAGAGCTGAGAGCCCCAGCTGCTGCCTGCACTGTCAGGTCTTGTGAGGGAGTGAGGCGGCTGAGGAGAGAGAGGAGGAGAGAAGGAGAGAAGAGGGTCAGAGAGAGAGTTTGGCTGGCAGCCCTGCTCTCTCTTTCACACCAAATCAGGCGCTCGTCTGAGCGTGAAATGCCTTTGTGTTCCAAAACATCATTATTGCCTCCTCAGACAGTAGCCGCGGGAATCCAAGCTCACTGATTCGCCACTGGGAGGGGAGGAGGAAGGAGGGAGAGGAGGAAGGGGGAGGGGGCACAGGAGGCGACTCGGCAGGGGTGGAAGGAGTGCTGAAGGTCAAACCGACTTTTATCTCACCTAATTGACTAACCCACTCCCCCTCTCCGGTGCCCCCGCCTTCTCTTTTCCTCTTTATCCATCCTTCACTCTCTGCGTCCTGCTCCGATGAATGAAGGCAAAACAACGAAACAGTCTTTTAGCCTCAACCTCCATGCCTGCCTTCACACACACACACACACACACACACTCAATTTCCCCGAGTTGGCTAGCCTGCCAAACAATCAAACATAAACACACCCACACGTCACACTTGATCACCCTAACATGCATACACACAGTCTAGATAAACAGGACAGGCACACACACCCTCACTCAACCATCCTACCCCTGCCTGTTGTTTTCTGGGGATAACAGAAACACACGGTCTGCTACACTCAGACGCACACACAAACAGATGCAAAAACACACACACGGATACACAAACAAGACCCCTGATGGGAGTAAATGGAGGGGAAGTATTGGTAGAAGCAAGGGGAGCCCGGTTTGTCATGGGATGTTAGTGTGAGCTGGTGTGTATGCATGTGTGTGTGTGCAGAGGTGGGGGCAACATGCTTCATTACGCTCATTTAACTCACAAACGGGGTGAATGACAGGCTGGCGTGGGAGACAGGAGGAGAGGGGAAGAGGGGAGTGTAAGGGCAACGCCGTGACCTCCCCCCCCTCTTACAAACACTGAAATCCTGCAATTAAGACTCAAACAGCAACTGCCAAATCCACCTCTCCCCCCAATCACACAAACACACACACAGACCCCGCATCAGTCCACGCCAACTAACAAGCCCACCTCACATTTAACTCTCCGAGGCCACCACCCACTCAAAGCTAAAGCTATAAAGTCCCCCCCCCCCCCCCCCCCACACAGTCCTTCAACTCAACCCCCTGGCCTCACCTCCCGCCAGTCAAGCCCCTATAGCTCCTATAAAGCAGAGTATTCTCAACAACCACCCAAAAAGTCACCACCAACAGCCTGACTCTGTATCTCTTTTTATCAACACATCACAGCGAAAACCGCAAGCAGTCAAAGTTTGTTTTTCTGAACTTCTTTTCACACTCACCATGCCAATCCCCTTTCAGCTCAAGTCTGAAAAGCTGGTCATGCCCCATCATTCATCATAGGCTGACGGCATCTTTTCAATAAACACCTCCCATCGCACTCCTCTACTCGTTCACCATGAAACCGGTCTGTTCCGTCAATCAATCAATCCATTTTATTCCCAGACACACCGTCCGTAAAAAAAGAAAAACTGCCTCCATGGGTTTAATTTTGTTTCATTATATATGCCTGTGACCTTGAGATTAGTTTAATGAACAAGGAATTAAAATATTGCATTTCCTTTAATTGCAGATGATAAAAAATGATGTGAACAAATTTAATTTAGAGCACCAGTACAATAGTTATTTAAGTAAATACAGAATTGAGTGTATCCTAAACTTCTCTCATGTTTAAACTATCATTACACTGTAAGAGTAGTGTGACTAGTCTGACATTCGGTGCTCTTCTACATTCAGGAACTCTAGCCCGACTGACTATTGAGCCTGCTCACAGGCAAATAACAAGACAAGATTTTCTATTTGTGACAGACATCTGAGCGGTAAGAAATGTGGCTTTCAAACACACGGTACAGGAGTACACACAGGCATGCAGAGACAGCTGATTTAAGTAAAAGCGTAAGTAGAGGAATACACACTGTGGGTGGAAGACCTGGCAGTCCACGTACCCCGATGACAGCATTGAGCTCTGCCATGGTCACCTGTTTTGCTCGCTCCACAGCTTGGACCACCTGCTGTTGATGCTGTAAAAAACACACACACACAAACAAAGGCAATGTTGATAACACTCGAGAGTAAAAAAAAAAAGGATGATTTATCGGTAAAGCTAGCAGAGACAACTTGGGTATATAAATGGCAGCTCAAAGTCACACATACTTACCTCCTGTGAGAGGAAGGGAATGACTTGCGCACAGATGGTGTTTAGTCTCTTGGCAATCTCAGTCTGATGGAGGAAGAGAGACACAGAGTCAGAAAGAGACTTAATTGTTAATAACATAATTACATTCATTTAGGAAAGACAGCTGTTCGGTAACACCAATAAAGCAATACAAGCGCACACGCACTGGAAACTGCAGTCTCCACAGCAAGCCAATCAACACACACAGCCCTATGACACCCATCCACTTCCCTCTACACACAAATACAGTGTGTGCCATTTTCAGCATCACTAAGACGCACACAGTACAATGTGATTTTCCTCTCTAATCATCAGTGTGAGCTCAAGTTTCTCTCTTGCCTGTTATATTTCTTTTGCTCTCTCTCTATCCTCTGTGCTCTTGTCCCTCTTCCCATCAGCACTTCAACATAATCTCATCAGCTACTAACTTCATTTGCTCTCCCCCAGTATCCATGCCAACACATCCGCCTGCCCCCCAAACCCCCGGAGGTGGCAACAATTGGCTGAAACCAGATACCCCCACAGTGGCACCAAATCAGATAAGGGTACTCACGTTACATATCATCCAATCAAATTGATACGAAGAAGGCCAGGGTGAAGAGGGAATTGGAGGAGCCATGAAACGTAGTAATGGCTCATCAGACACACAAATCCTACATAAATAGATACACAGACACACACGCTGGATGTGAAAGCTGAAAAAGGGGCTATGTGTTGTTGTCGTTATGTGAAACCTTTGGAAAAGTTGGGCGATATTCATTCGTATGTGTTGAAAACTCACAACACAACTTTTCAAAACTCTCAAAAAGGAACAGAGTGACCATCTGTGGGGGTTTAGCTGACCCAACAATTACTTTACATTGTGTGGAAATGACTGGGTTGCTATGGCAAGTTTCCCCTTTTTACAGCAATAATATACAGTGCTTCCTCTTTCTGAGAGACTCTCGAGGTATAAATTGCTCCAGCTTTACCAATATGTCAGTTTTCTTACACCATTAGCTGTGCAACGGACATGTGGATATTTCTGCAATTTCTTGGTCATTAAAAAGGTCAACAAGAGTATGAATCCACAGCCATGTTCGCGGCTCTGGGAGACACAATGGTGCTGCGAGCCAACACTAACACATCTTAGCTTAGCTTGTTCGCGTGGCAACTTTTGCTAATGAGTAACAAACATGATTTACAGCTGAGGATGACAGGAGTAAACCAAAGTATATGACAAATTACACTTTTGACCTAAAGATGATGAGGGGACATACACACACACACACACACACACACACAAATGTCTGTCCCAAATTAGTGAGTAATCTGTCCAATAGTTGTAGAGATATTTCACTCAAAAGTACAAATGTCAAGCTCATAGTTAAAGGAGGAAAGGACTGTATGGTTCGTCTTCTGAGGACCATGAATGTCTGTAAAAGATGTCATCTAGATGAGACGGATGACAGACCGTCGGACATCGACACCCCTACAGCTATGCCGCTAGCATTATGCATTATTTAATAGGTTTGATTCCTGAAAAGCTGACATTGTGGAGATGCTCTCTTTAGCTGGAGCATACGTGTCCTCATTGGACCTCTCCGTCTCACACACAAACCTATTAGCTCGCTAAACAACTGACTCTGGTTCAACCAATTATGTACTTGGGTGAGCTAAATAAAGTATTTAGTTATTCAGAGTCTTGAACTGAAACAGTTTTGTCTATGATATAACTTGGATTAGTGAAGTAAACTAAAATAAAAAGAAATTCAGCTTGGTACACAATGTGAAGAGTTATCAACAGACGAGTGCACACTTGTTTTACAATGTATATCAGTAACAAACAGGTTTTAGCTGTTATCAGCGCTGTCGAGACATGCATGTATCTGATGTACTCATTACTACAGCCACTCTTCAATGAATCAGAATGAAGGACCTTAACAGCATACTTTCAGCCCTGCCAAAAGCCTCACCCTGGACAGCTTGTGAGCTGCTGACTTTCTCACGTTGTAAAACAATCTTATTATGTCCAACTTATTCCATGCCTAGAAAGCTCTAAATAAAGAGCTATTTCAGGCGGTCTATACCTGTAAGTCCTTTCTCAGAATCCCGAGTTGTAAGCCTATAATTAGCCTTGTATAAAAGGTTCACTGATTAGCCAGTCTGAGAATAGTCTGTCCAGCTACTATCAGGTCAGCTCACTAAGCTAACTGACAAAACTAACAAGGATCAAAAAAGTAAGGCCAAACACCCAGAGCTGCAATTCCTAAATGAGGCATCATTACACACCCCAAGAACATTTGGTGCGAAGTAAAATAAAAGGTAACGAAAACTCACAACTCATGTGTGCGCACTCCTGAATAACAACCTTGGAGAATTGCTACGGTGCACCAATTCATATAATTGCACGGGTGAGTAAACAAAAGTTGAGGATACAGAGAGAGGATGCGAGTGTACGCACACAATGTGCTAACAGAGAACAGACTTCCCATTACACATATAATTGGAGCATTACTGCCATACTACATACACACACACACACCCGTACCTTCCCAGCAGGAGGTGGGTTGTTCTGTATCCCCCCCAATACCGCCCGCCCACAGAAGCTTGTTGCTCTGACAACTGCAGCCCCAAGCTAATGACCTCCCCTGGAGCTTTAGTGTGTGTGTGTTAGTGTGTGTGTGTGTGTGTGTTTATGTGTGTGGACAATAGGAAGAGATGCATCTCCCTCACAATGAAAGAACAGTAGCTTCACATGGACATAAAACGAAAAGAGGAGCCAAGAAAAAAAGAAATGAGGGTGGGGGTGGGAGGGTAGCTCAAGGAAGAAGAGATCCCATACTACAGAAAGAAAGGGAGAGAACTTTGGGTGTAAAAAGAGGAGAATAACACAGGAGGAGATGAAAAAAAAAAAAACTAATGGGAGGGAGTGTGTGAGAGTTGAGGAAGCATCCCCACTCCTCAGTGAAGCAGTCGGGCCAATCCACCCTCCAATTTCCTCTGGTCTGACTGGTCGATAGCTGTGGTAATTACTGGTAAACGCTGTGAGCCGTGCACCACTCCTGTGGGCAAATGTGTGTTTGTGTGCATGAGAAAGGAGAGTCAGAGTTTTCCCTCCTAATCCATGTGTCCACAAAGTATGTTTGCCTTTCTATGCGTCCATGTGTGTGCTCATGAATAAACATGTTTGACTTTCTGTGTTTGTGTGTACGTGCACATTACTTTGCATGTGTTCAATTGTCCCAGCGTACGTTATTTATGGCCGTACGTATGCCCTTGCCTTACAATAGGTAAGCATCTTTTCCGTATTTCGCCCGTCCTACTAAAAGTGTGTGTTTGCCTCCCTGTTTCTAAAAAGGGGGAGCTCCACTGTCTCTCCTCTGCCGGCCTCACCGTGATCGATTCCTCTGCCCTCCCCAGCCCAGCCCCTCTAATGTAATAAAGCAGGCCGCTCCCCTAGACAGCACCAATCAATCTACAGAGCCATTCATCCTGCCTCTGGGCTCAGGCGGCCGGCCCTAACTGGGGAAATGGAGACAGAGCCCCATCGATCACAAATAAACACACATACACACAGGCATACAGTAAAACACACACATACACACACACAAATGAATGTGACGCACGCAAATGCATTTGCGCGCACACACAAGTACACGTCAACAGGCGCACACACACCAAATACATCAAACCCCTGCCACGAGAGAGGGAGGGAAAACGAGAGAGAGAGAGAGAGAGAGAGAGACAGGAAGACGCAGAGTAGACAAGAGGCAGACAGATAAGCATCCATACCTGTTTGTGCATTTCGATGTTGAGGCCATAAGACATCTCGTAGTACTGAGGAGGACAGAAAGATGGGCTGGATTAGTGAAAGGAATTTTAAACCTCTGAAATACAAAAGGCTGAAACAACCTAGAAAATTAGTGCAACCTTACAGGAGTGGGAACAACCAGGCGTGCACCAGGTCATTCACACAGAGCAATAAAGTTACTTTTAAAAAGACCCAGCATCTAAATCAAAGGCTTTTATCTGTACAGGAGTTCACAAACTATTCAGAACATTACAGTCTACTTTTGTTTGGGGCATTAAAAAGACCTCAGACAGACACTACGCCTCCTTTGACCTCATTTTCTCAGGTAAAATAGCTATGTAAGTGTATTTTACTTAAGAAAGAAGAGATAAAAATCAACACCTCATCCATTCAATCTGGAGAAATAATAGGTTTGCTGAAATACCGGAGCTCAGTTTAATCAAAATGAAAATCAGCCTACTCACAAGTTTCAAAGTCATAATCATCTTCATTAGCGTGTCTGAGTAAGAAAACTCGGTACAGCTGTTTTTGCTTTTGTTGTGCCGTTTTCT
Organism: Argyrosomus regius; assembly: GCA_946959425.1. Lineage (NCBI taxonomy): Eukaryota > Metazoa > Chordata > Actinopteri > Sciaenidae > Argyrosomus > Argyrosomus regius. The sequence goes on from OX336890.1 coordinate 11,227,830, forward strand.
TTCTGATATGCCTCGTCTCTTTGTCCAGATAATAATGTAGTATTTTTATGATTTCGCTCATTAGCCTTTGGAAAGATGAAAGTTCAGCACCAGAACATGCGGAGCGAATAAGGAAACAGCATCTTCCTCAAGGACACTCCAGCCTCGCTGTGTGATGTTGTGGGGAAAGTGAACTGAGCGTCACAAAGATCTCACCATGACGTAGTGTCTCTGCATCTCCGTCTTTTCACTGGCCAGCTTCTCACACTCCAGCTTGAGACTGAAAAACACACAACAAAACACAAACTCCTCAAGTTAAGCAAATTCTCATCTCATCAGATTCAAACCTCTAAATGGGCACTTCAGTTCCGCCACAGTCCTTGTGGGTGGTTATTTAGTTGTTTTGACTGTGGTTTTTACAGCACAGACAAAGTTCCACTGCTGATCAATGAATATCAGCAAGGATTTTGGACACAAACAGATGTTTAAACACCACACAAACTAAGAATAAACAGTGAGGGATGTTGAACAAGCAATTTGATGCTCCTCCAGCTGTTTTCCTACAGTACATATTTAACAATGGCAAAGCATACAGCTTGCAAGACAGATTATAGTCTCCTCTGAGCCCTCTTTCCTTTGGCTCACTGATTAAAGCGCCGCCAAATGCAAAGGCAAACCTAAAGTGGTGCAGGGCACATAGCTGGTTTTCATGAGAATGAAAGTGAAATGGAGAAGATGATTCTTCCTGTTGAATAATTATAACCGCCGTGTGTTGTGTCTGTGGGACGTCTGTTTTAAGCCTGCTTCTTTGCATGTGTGAATCAGGATGTGAATTAGAAACAAAGCAGCTTGTTTGTAGGTCAGAAGCTTTTCACCTGTTGTGGCCAACCTTTCCCCGACAACACAAATAAAGTAACACAAAAAGCCTAAGAAAAACACAACTGCACACATACACACAGGCAGTCTTTTCCCAACACACAAAACTACACACACACACACACACACACACAAGAGGAAAATAAGGAGTGATTTATGAAACCCTGAGCCCACACGCCACCCTCTGGCTCTCACCCATCACCAAGAGAAGACCTACCGCAGCGTAAGCACTAACACTGAAGCCTGGGTCTGCTGCATATGTGTGCATGTGTGTGCATATGTGTGTGTACGTGAACCTAATCCAGGTTTATGGGTTAGTATGAGGCCAGAGCTGGGGTTTTGTTCATTATGGTAAGGGGGGGATGACTGTGGTTGGGGTGAGGTTTAGTGTTAGAGGGCAGATGACAACGAGAAAATTGGCCACCGTGCAGCCCGGACGGACGGACAGACAGACAGAGGAGCCTTGCATGATGTGAATGTGTGTGTTTGTATTATCCACCTGTGGTACTGTGCCTGGAGAAACTGGAACTCCTCCTTGATGCGGTCCAGTGACTCTGGGATGGTGAACTTGAAGGGCTGGCCTGGAGCCTGGTGGGGCGTCTGACACACACACACACACACACACACAGAGGGATTATTAACATCATAGAGCCTCATACAATATGCATCTGATCCTCTCCAGGCTCACGTGTTATGTCAACAACTTTTAATTATTAGCAGTTATTAAACAAACAACATTATCAATCCCACTGCTGCCCCAATTAACAAGAAGAAAGCGCTTGATTTAAACATGTGCTCAGCCCGGCGGGCTGTTAAAACTAAAACACAACATGAGGCGCGGGGTCAGACAAAGAGGTAATGTTATCTCCCCGGCTGTGGACACCCGACTACAGCCAGGTGAACAACTGTTAAAGCAGGAAGGAGTCTTACCGGGTGTCGCCCCTGGGGAAACATTGTTATCTCCGGGAGGATGTAACCGTTTCCTTCTTAAAAAGTCCCGTTTTGTGGGGGATCAAATGAGGGTACGGTGAGGGTGAGGGAGGCTCACGGAGACGAATCCATCAGCCGTTTATCACTCGGACCAATCCAACAACAAAAAAACAAAAAAAACCCGCGACCTGCTTCGAAAGCTTTGATATGAATCCCCGCTCCTCTCTTGTCTGTCTCTCGGTCGTTGTCCTCCGCTCCAAGCGGCAAGCGCGGCCGTAAATCAACCGGAAAAACACGGGAAACGGCTCATTAGCTGGAGGCAGCTAAGAGGAGGAGGAGGAGGTGGAGGTGGAGGAGGAGGAGGAAGGTAGAGGGTTAGAACCAGGTGAGAAATGAAAAAAAAAGGAGCCTCCTCAATCACTCCTGCGTTTGTTTAGTGTGTAGGTCCCGATGTATTCCGAGTACAAATTCAAGCAAACTGTCGGCTCTCAGTCCGAGGAGAGCATCAGAAACAAATCCACACAAGTTAATTGCAGTGAAGAGTTCCCACTTGACTCGCCGCGGTCGCTAGCTGGCGGTCGAACAGTCAACAAAAAACAGAAATATTTACTTCCCCCGCTGAGTTTGGATGCAAACGTACGTCCGAAATAGATTCAACCCCTCAAAAAAAAAAAAAAAAAGACGAAATATGTTGTTAGTTTTGATAGCAACAACTCCCTTAGTTGCGGCGACAGTCCACCTTCTAGCTCTGCTTTACCTCAATGGCAACTTTCTCACGCGGTTTCACGCTCCCAGCTAACCGAAACTGAAGCCCCGCCCACAAAACGACCGCGGACCAATCAGAGCAGCCGCTCCACGTGGGGATACTAATGTAGATTACGCAGCTGACCAATAGTCGTTCTGTAAACTGCCCCGAGACTGTTGACCTGGTTGAGCTACGCGCGTTGTGTCCAATCAGGGCGTAGCAAGGAGCTGCCATTCCGGAGGCGCGCAGGGCGGGCAGTGCGGTGTGTGAAGGGAAGTCTCACCTGTCAATCAAAGTAACGTGGTGCAGCAGGCAGCTTCAGAAGGAGCGGGGTTGAAAGACGTGCGTGGACCCACACACACACACACACACACACACACGTACACGTGGGCACGCGCATGCACATGCACGCAAATACACAAAGGAATCAACCCTCACACACAAACACACACAGAAACACACTCTTTCTTACAAGCTGCTGTGAACCTTCCTAACAAGTGTCATGGCGAATCAACTCAAATCTCTCCCTCTTCCTCTTCTCTGTTGTCTATGTAACAATATACATCGTGCAAATTTATTTAGAAAGACTTGAACTCACTCTGTGTTCCTCTGTTCTTCAAAAGAAACTAAAATCTAATTATGTGTGCTCATCTGTTGCTCAGTTTATTGCTGCTTTCATTCAGTCTATAGGGTGAGCCACAGAGATGGCTCACAGGGATGGTCAACCATCCCGCCCTCCCCCAAAAAACCACAACTTTAATGTAGCATTGTGAGGTCCTGGTACCACGTTACGTCACTTCAAGAATTTATATGAGTCCTTCCACGCAAAGAAGGGAAACTTGCCAGGGGAAATCCTTATTTGCAGTAATACAGCTCCACAGAATGATATGTTATCATCCAAGCACACAAATCCAGACAGGAACAGTCGAAGAAAAAGGTCAGCAGTGCATGTGAAAAGAAAGGAGAGGAGGCGTTGGGTGGAAAAAATATTTTATATGCTCAGGAAAAAGGGCTTAGACAAGCATCAAGATGCTGACACAGTTACATCATAGCCAAACATATGTACTGTAAATCCAAACCATATTGGTGATTATGTATAAGCAAAGATATACAAATTCCTCGCATGTGAAAACCTAACTTGGCAATTGTGATAAAACACGTGACAACAGGAATATTTTTGACTCTAACTTCCATATTTCACTGTAACACAGTCGAAGCAGGTTTGTTTGGTCTGTAGGCCGCTGAGGGAACCCCAAACTTCCTCTAAAATCAAATTCCTTCCACATAACAATCACAAATAATGTTATTTGGGGTAATAAGATAAAAGATGTCCTCATTAGTTAATCCTCTTTTGAATCGCCTACAGCAGCATGTGCAAGTCACAGCCGGAATAATGACAAATTAGAGGCTTGCACCACTCGTCTCGTCTCGTTTTGTGTTCGTAAGATCCAACAAACCTGAACAGCTAATTAACCGATGAAACACTAAGTGACTGACGTGATGAAGTGACCACGTCATGATTGGTGAGGTGGTTGAAACTTGGTTGTAAAAAGCAGGCTCGGTGGGTTTTTCTGTGCTCCACTTATCCTCACTTCACATGAAAGCCCCTCAGCTCCACACTGACCTGTGATTGGTTTAGAGATTTCAACCCCTGACCTGTGACCTGGGACCTCTGCAGCGGCTGATCCAGTCCATATGAGAGACTCCTGACTGTGACCAGTCGTGACCTTTTTCTCCACTCTCACGAACACACACACACACACACACACACACACACACACACAGGTGTTATTCAGTGGGTGGTACTGTTAATCACAGTGGCGTGCATGCTCAGCTACACATTTGTGTGTGTGTGTTCGTGTGCACGTTTGATCCCATTTTGTCTCTTTCTGTTTGTTAACACTTGTCTTGACCTTCCCCTTCTTCCTTCCATGAGCTGAACCAATCAGATTGTCTTGTAATATAAGCTAATCTTAATGTTTAGCTATTTTCTGCATTCACAGCCTAAACTGGACATAAACAGAAATCCTGTGCTGGGTCGACTGAGTATTTTAGTCTAGTATTTGGACCCACATAGTACAACTTAGCACTTGAATGTGCACATCTTTCAAAGGTCCAGTGGAGGGCTCTATTTACAGAATGTGGCAGAAGCTGAACATAATATGTTTTCATCACCTAAAAATTTGTTACCTTTTACATTTACACCTCTTCCACAGAGTCTGCCATGTTACATCGCCATTTTTTTTTTAACTCACCCATGATAAAGGCTCAAAGATATGCAGAATTAACAGTGTGACTGCTTTATTGACAGGTAGGTGCCGTTACAGACGGATTGTAAGCAACCAGGCGTCATTCGGACTGCTTCAATTAGCAGTTCAGTTAGTCATATTTACACATCATCTGCATCCATCAAATGACGTCTTTCCCACACCTCTGCACACATCAGTCCTCAACTCACCTCAAAGCTTCCTATCAAAACAAAAAAAACTTCTGATAACATCACCAGGTAGCAGTTTGTTACACATCAAGTTGCAAGTTGGCTGTGGACTGATCATTCATCACTCACAGATAATCTTTTAAAATGGCTACTTGCCCAAGAAAACAACACAGTGTAACATCAAATTTCTTTGCCCCAAAGAACAGCGAGGTGGTGGCCGGGCCTTAGCCCACAGGGCCCGGCCGAGCCCAGCCCGAAAAAAGCAACATGGAGCCATCACCCTCTGGGCCCACCATCCACAGGGAGAAAAATAGAGGTGGGGTGGTTTGCCAGCCGGGCGGTAGGCAAAGGCGGGAACCTGGGCATGCCTTTTCCCAGCATCACATACTGGTCCCCACGTCGCTGGCAGGGAAGGAACCGGAGTTGGTGCGGGAGGTGGAGCATTTTGGGTTTGTGTTTTTAGATAGAAGACACGTCAAATTGTTCAGTGTGCAGTAGTCACTGATCACAAGTAATCTGGATTGCATAATCTGATTACAAGAAATGAGTAACTATAATCAGACTAGATTATATTTGAAAACATGCTTAATTAGATTATACTATTACATTAGATTGGATTAGATAAATTGTAAACATTACTTTTGATCATGTCGGTAAAATATGGCGAATTTAATAATTATGAAACTTTTTTTTCATGATAAGCAGCCACCCTTTAGGAGTCTATAGATCCTTATGTGGAACAGGATGAATCTCTTGTTATACTATTTTGAGATCAGAGCTGCCACATAACCTCTGATTGGTCGACAGACTCAACCCAAAACATCATGGGACTGCCAGTGAACAGCTAACAACAATAGTTTTCAACACTGAAAAAAAAAAGGATAAATAATCACACAAAACATTTTAGCAAAATATGGAAAACTGATTTTATTTGAACTTTGAAAAGAGAGATGTTTTTTCTTCCTCTTGTTTTTCCAATGTTTGACTTGACATAATCTGCAACAAGTCAACTTTATTGTCAACACTGCCATATGCACAGGACACACCGAGAATTGAAATATATCGTTTCCCTCATATCCCTGGTGCAAACAAGCAATAAACATGAATATAAAAGTGTAAAGAGCTATAAAAAAGTACAGCAAATATAAAAAGATATTAACAGTGTAAATATAGCAATATAAACAGTTTAAATGTAAGTATTAAAAAATTGCAAATTGTAATTTGTTTTCAGTAACTGGAGCTGTTTGACAGCCATGAAAGGTCGTGGATAGTATTTACTCCTACAGTATAAAACACTGTTTATATGTTCTGTTGAAACTGTTCTCACTTCTACTTTGATCAGTGTAATGCAGGAAGATGATGTAATGTATGTTGTGAAGGTTTGTTATTTCTTATATCAACAGCATACTGTACAATGGACCTTCAGTTCAATGAGTAGCGACGTGACGTAGCTCAGAACGCTGTGAAAGTCTCCGCCTAAGGTCAGTTTGGCAGCACATTTTGTTAACTCCGACTACGGCCTGTGCAATGAGTACAATACGATTATAGGATTAGGACTTCAAGGTAGCCATTAATGGCTTACATAGTTAGAGAATATAGGTCCACTTAAGGAGAGAGTTCCAGGAGTTCTTGGATGGTATATAACGTGTGTGTTTTTCAACAGCGAACTGGTCCAAACGCTCTCACTGATACTTTGTGTTCTGCTTTAGTGATCAGACAGCAACAGTCACCAGGCAAATGGATAATTGCATATGAGCTCACCGGCCTCCTGATTTCCTTAACAAATAGCCCATCCCCTCATTCACGTCAAAAGTATCTCACTCTCTCTCTCTCTTTTTTTCTCTCCCAGTCATTTGTTTAGAGTGGAGAAGCACACAATTAGCCTCTGCTTTGGATGGGATACAAGAACCTGCCATATAAGCCTCATTTGGTTTGCAAATGTCCCATTTCTTTCTGATTTTAGTAGCTAAAACAAATGGTCGAGCTTTGTTTATAAAAAGAGGAGGGGAGAGAGAGTGGTGGAGGGATAGAGAGAGGAGTGACATGAGGGAGAAGAGGCTATTTTAACTGTGACCCGGTCATCTTGCCTGTAGAGGAGAGAAGAGGCTCTCCCAGATAATGACTGAACAAGCAGCTTTGTGTGGGCAGACAAATGGAGTGATCCCACTCTCGCCCCACTTACCACAAGAAGAGCGTTGGTGTGTGTGTGTGTGTGTGTGTGTGTGTGTGTGTGTGTGTGTGTGCGTGCGTGTGTGTGTGTGTGTGTGTGTGTGTGTGTGTGTGTCTCGGTGCGTGTGAGCTTATATGCAAACATATGTGTTTTGTTGGGCTGTGTGCTATTTGAATGTGTGTATATGCGCATTTGGTTAGTTTGGTTAGTCTCAATGTGTGTGCGTATGGTTGTGTGTGTGTGTGTGTGTGTGTGTCAGGAGAGGGTGTTAAAGAGTGTATTCATGGTCATGAGGTGGTGTGTGTGTCAACAGCAGATGATTTGTGTGAGGGTTCTGGCCGAGCTGTCCCACGGAGCCCTTTTGTTTTGTTTTGACTCTTCTGTTTTTAATGGACAACCAAGGACATCATTTGAATAGCATCACCCCGCCTGTCTGCCACTCTCTCTGTATTTTTGTTGGTTTCCTCTTTGGAAGAATTTGAGTCCCTTTGTGCCAAATCCAGTCTTCTTGTGCCCAATTTGAACTGAAGTTTTGCGTGAGAGGAGGAGAAGAGAAGGAGCGCACTTCACATTTCAATATTTGTCACCCAAAGATCAGAACCATGCAGGGGGCTAATCTGTGTCAACACAAACAGACCAGGTGTATTTATTTTGCTCGCTGTCAAAACTTTGCTCTCCTCGCCTCGAGCTTATTTTGAATTTTCTTATGCTCAAATAAATCCTGCAACAATATATATACCATTCAAAAAAATCTGTTTTGCTTATTGTTACCTCTCTAGGATGTTTGAGCTTCACCGTGCAGAATGATGCATGTGCAGAGTTTGACACAAGGAGGCTGTTTTCAAATTTATCTGCCGAAAGTTTCTCTGCGTGAGCCGCAAATCTCAGTTTCAGAGGAGCACTTGCAGGCATGATTTTGAGACAAGCCGACTAGTTTGGAAGCCAATCGTGGTCGACCAGCTCACATACAATGAGAAGTGAGTTTCAGTGAAGGAGGAGACATTTTCTGTCTGGAAGTTAAACTTTTGAAATAGTTGCATATCCATAGATTCAAGGGAGAAGGAGTAGATGTAAGAAACAAGATAATTAAACATTTTTTCTGGTCCAACACAGAGTATTTTTATATGTTTTGTAGCATGTCTGGAGGTTACCTTTAAAAATCAAATCCTTCTTTTGTGAGCTAATGATCTAATAAGTTATTTAAATGTGACAGTACCAAGTGACTATAATTGCTTTTTTGCCACTTGAGGCTTATCAAACCACGTCATTCAAACCTTGTCCCAGACATGTCTGGTGTTAACATTCACTGAGCTCATGTGCATAACAGCCAACCTTTTTCTAGTCCGCTGTGAGCGTTGTCACATATCCGATGCCATTTGGATTTTTTGACAGGCAATAAACCGTTCACCTCGTGAAAGTGCAACTTCAGTGGCTGTGAACTCCCTGCAACCTTGTTGGATTTCATTGTACAGACTACAGGTATGTATCTTTACCTACTAAATCTCCTCCTGTAACTCCAGTAAATCACTGCTGTCATATGTGTACAGTGTCTCTGAGGCTCAGCGTTGGTCTACAGATGACATCATCCCTGCAGTGTCTGGTTTCAAGCCTTCAGAGAGTGATGTTGTGACCGCTGACAAAAACTGAAGCATTGCGCATGATAGAGATAACATATGTGAACATTGTTTAAGGCTTTCATTCGTCGTGGTTATTCATGTATTAATGCTAATGCTAAATAGACATTTTCATCAGAAGAGAGGGAACACCTATGTAAATATGGGATGCAAATTGCATTAAAAGCAGATAGAAACTGGTTCTGCTAGAGAGATATTTTAAGTTCATCTTTATATAAGTCAGAATATGTACAAATTCTCAACTGCTGTAAGTGATCACCTTCAAGATTTATTGTACTTTACTCACAGCGAGTTCTTTTTTCCTCTTTATCTTTGCGTGTAGCTTCTCCTTGGACCCCCGGGCTAATTTAGCCCCAGTTTCCTCTCTTGATCCCTGAAGGGACAACTCTGATGAAAGGTCAAGATAAAGTCAGAAGGAATCAGCATTTCCATTGTCGTTCTATAATTCACCGTATTTCCATGTAAAACAGAAACATCTAACGCTCAGAGGGGACTGTTTAATAGTTTGTGTGCTGGGCTGATAACAATCATAGAAAGTGATTCATTATAATCTGTGATGGTTGTATTTTATATACAGGGACTAGAGCACCGTGAAGTGCGCACAGACAATTTTAATTATTTTCCAGGAAGTGAAAGGAATGTGCTTTAGATTTCAATTACATTATGGAGAAATAATCAATTATATACGGCTAATTTATTACTAAATCTGTAGAGGAGTTGTCCTCTTATCTGTGGAGGGAAAAATCCACTTATTCTATAGTTCAAGGGTGTCCTGGATCCAAGCTATGTGAAACAGGTTTTTGGCATTTGTTGAAGCCACAGTATGGTATTCATTCCCAGTTTGCAGAGTTCTTGTATAATTTATGACTGTGCATTAAACAGCCTAGCACCAGGCAGCCCATCATGTAAACAGATCAGGGCTTTTACAGGCAGCTTGCCGGCTGTTTAAACAGACGAAAGGAAAAGGGGAGAAGGAGGGAAATTAAAACCTAAATGGAAAACATGTGCAACTGTGTGTGTATGTGGGTGTGTGTTTAGGTAGGTGTGTGTGTGTGTGTCTGTGTGATGGGGGGGGGGTGTTGCAACTAGACGATGTGGAAGTGACACAGTGTGAGGCGAAAACGCACACATAAAAACTTGCAAACACATATAAAACACACACACGAAGACAAGCACGCATGCACGCAGACACACACACACACACATAAACCTACGCACCACAAAACCTCCAGTTTTATCAAGTCCAGCTGTGAGCGGAGTCGTATCAAAGGCAGCATGTGGAGCAGAGCTGTGGTGCTGCAGAGAAGATCAGGTCCAGATGGGTTTCAGTCTGTCAGACAGACCTGCTCGCCTCTGCTCTGTTTTATCCTGCTTTGTTACGTTATATATCGCTCTAGCCTCCACACTGATCTTTCCTCCTTTGCTCTCTCCCTTTGTTTTATTTCAAGGCTTTCCTGTTTTAGTGAAGTCTAATAGGGACGACTGAGGTGACATGCAACAAAGGAGATGAGCCGGTTGCAAACCCACAATGTGTGTGTGTATCTTGGCTCAAAGCCACCAGGACGTCCGTCTGTGTTTCTGATCACAAAGACAACAAGCAGAAACAGGACTAGATATTGTCAGGAGAGAATAAAGGATTAGAGCTGCATGGATCATGCGGATGTTTTTTTTATTTTTTTCTCCCCCGAGGTTTTGGCGGTTACTCCGTGTGTCCCAACATGTGTAGTGGCAGTCAGAGCCATGATCTACAGCAGATGGTCGAGCAAAAGGCTGGCTAATCAAGACACACACACACACACAAGTTCAAAGAGTTGTGTGGCTTATGGTATATATCACAGTGTATAAAACACAACAAATCACTTTGAATACTGAAAAATTTATTTCAATGAAGACATCATGTAACTTGGTCGACATTATAACAGCGATTAGCACAAACCACATCTGGTCACATTCATAGTGCTGGATTCTAAAGTCATGAAGAGACTCTGAGGTTACCATTAGCATGAAACACTGTATGAATGCACGTCAGTGAAATGGACATAATTGTGCTGCTGTAACAAAGTTGTGAATTATGGATTTCCTCCAGTGAAAGTAAAGTTTATGTCTTTATTTTTGTGTTCATGGTGCAACCGTAAAAGAGGCTTCTTGTTCTTCTGTTAAAACAGTTGAATCAATGAACGTAATGATGTGAGGTGTCTTTGCTTTGGATACGGACTAAACCAACCTAAACATCCTGTCACCACCTCAAATGTGGCATGACTGACATTCAGACCAAAAACAGCTCGGACTAAAACAACTTAAGAGGCTGCGCTCGTGCATCTGTGCTGTTTCAGGGCATATATTAAGGTTGGTTTAGAGAACACTGCATGGTGCATCGATAACAATACGAGACAGGATTTTGCAACCCAGCAGCAATTATTCCATCTTTTGTCACAACACTTGCCAGATAAATAGAAAAAAATACCATGAAATGTGTGCACATATTTGCAGCCTGCTGAATGACGTCCTACACTCCTTTAACCAGAGCTGTAACCTGAGTGATACAGATAAACAAGTTTCACTAAACTGAAGGGTTCTTATGATTTATAGTTTTAAGTTTTTGCACACTGTTTTTCCCACCTGTGTCCTTGTGAGCCTAAAAAATGTTTCTGGGTCCTCTTTTGATGAAGCACAGCACAGAAAATGTTACAGTATAGAAAATAAAAAATAAAACTCGAGAAAAGTTGCACCAGAAACTACGCAAGATGAAAAAAAAACACAGGATTATTGATTTTTAACTTCTTTTTTTTTTGTTGTTATTTCAGATATTTGAGCACTAATGATACTCCAAGGTGAAGGAAAACTTGTTGGAACCAATAGAGGAAACTTTTAACAGCCCTGCTTCATAGCCCCTGCACAGACTCACTTAGAGACACATCTAATGCGTCTATATAATTATAAATCTGTAATATTTTGTTTCATCATTCATCTAAAGTGCTCTAATACTGCAGGAATTTGTGGGTGTGGGAAGCTGAGCTGCAGAAGTGCAGCCTAAACGTCCTCCTGTGTAGCTCAATATTAAGGCTGTTCTGGCTTTAAATCACCAGTGGAACAGCTCCTAATTAAAATTTGTACATTCATTGTCGTGTTAAGTACTTAAGATAAAGTCCTCAACCAAGTGCCCTCCGTTGCATAAGATCTTGAGAATATGTGAGATCAAAAAGCCGAGGCTCTCCTGTTCTCTGGCTGCTTTGTACGGTCTTACACGTCTATGTTCACTTAATGTTATTCCATATAGTAGCTCATGATTTTACAGCAGTGAGGAATGTTCAAAGTCTAAAGCACAGAGTCAAACTTTATACCACAGGGGTATTTTGATCTGCCTTTTTGATCTGCGTGTTTGATCTGTCTATTCTTTTTGATGCACTCTCTTCTAGTTTTTCCTCCTCACTTTAACAAGGATAAAACAGAAAGCAGAATTGTAGCTGCCAAGTCGCTCAGCCGCGAAAACACAAAGTCTTTTATGTCGGGTGTGGAGTCAGAGATAAAGTTGATCTACTTCTGCAGCATCTGAGTTTGAGACAATATTGCCGGTTTAAATTCATTCTCTTTGTTGTCATGCATGTGTGTGTGTGTGTGTGTGTGTGTGTGTGTTGACTGCGTGGCCCTGTGCATGCTCTTGCACATGCATTTTATTATCTCCCTGTTGCTGTTGAGTGAGTCCTCCACATTTGTTTGTTTTGTTCATGCAAGGGTGCCTGCGTGTGGGTGTGTGTCAGGAAGGAGGTGTCAGGAGTGTATTCATGGTCATCAGGTGTGTGTTTTCTTACAGAGCGCTATCAGACAATTACGGGTGGATGCGAGCTATTCATGGCTTTGCTCTTTGTGTTAAAAAAAAAAAAAAAAAGGAACAAAGATGCCTCTCTAGATACACCAACACCCAGTTTGTTTAACAGCCATGCAAACAGGCTTGGGGGAAATACCCACCACGAGTGATAATCAAAGGCTTGTTATGGTCATGGGAATGCAAATAGAAGTGTGTGTGTGTGTGTGTATGCGTGTGTGTTCTTTCGACTGACAATGATCTGTGTGTACAAAGAAATGCAAATACAAGTGTGTGTAGGTGCATATGTGTGTGTGCACGTGGGCTCTCCTTGGCTGTTGTGCTAATCCAAGAGACAGGCTTAGACACTGAGAATCCTGCGACCCTTTAAGTAAGCATTAATACTGTTAAACCACAACTGAGCTCTTGCACACGTCGAGAGAGATACAAACACACATGCACATTATATTGTGTGAGCCTCTAATCAATTTCTTGGCAAAGCACGCGCTTAGTTTTGGCAACGTTGGTTTTGAACATATGTACTTAAAGGACCTCTACGTCAAAGGCCTGTCAGGTGGTGCAGTAAGAACAAAGAGGGTTAAAGCCCTCGTGAACCTGCTTATGTGTCCTTGAGTAACACATGGAATCCCCACAGGTTACGTCAGGGCTGATGGATTTTTATTAGCACATTATGAAATAGATTATTATGTCTTAAAAATAATTTAGGAGGCGAGCTAATTCCCCTACAGGATTAAAGGAAATATGACTTTATTATTATCATTAAATATAGATTAACGATGTTATGCTAAGTGGTGGTTAATGCCACCACATTAGTGAGAGCATGGCGGTTTCATATCAAGTGAACCCTGGACAAAAATCCACTCCAATATTGTTAGAAGTAGAAGTAACACCTCCTTTCTCTGCTTTCTCTGAGTCCAAGACGATTTTCTTCACCTCTCCACGCTTCATTTCTGGTGGCTGTGCTGTTAAAGTGATAATACTTTTGAGGTATGTGCACGTAGGTGCAAGTTTACAAGTCTTTGTGTATGTTAGTGAAGCGGTGGAAGGTAAAGAAAAAAGGGGGGAGGACTGTGGGAGAGAGGAAGATGGCGGAGTGACAACGGAGAGATGACGGAGGGGGATGGAGGGAGTGAGAGACGAGAAGATGAACTGATGGAGGCTGTGGGTGAGCGAGCAGACTAAGAAGATTTACTGTAACTGAGTTATTCAACACTGATGTTAAAGAGGCTTATGATTCCAGCATCGCTCCCACCTACACAACCACACACACAATAAATGTATCTGTATGTGCGTGTGTGTGTGTGTGTGTGTGTGTGTGTGTGTGTTGTAGTCTTGCTTTTGCATAACTGCCAATAGGATCAGTGTGAATCAGACTGAGCTAAGAACTAACCCCTGCACTTACTTTCATGAATCTAGAGCAAGGGTATATACACAAACACACACAGTATACACTTTTAAGTATATACTTTTAACTTGACTTGGCAGAAAATAACTGACTTGAGACGTGATGACTTGAATGATTTGTCTGTGATTTTCAGATTTTTATTTGTTTATATATTTATATAGTTTTTAATTTAATTCTAAAATATTAAAAACATTAAATGTTGATATTTTTAATTGTCATGACTGGGTGACTACCCTGTCAGTCAAGCTCCATGAGACGCTGCCTGATGGATCAAACCAGATCATCATCATCATCATCATGCCTGTGCCAGTCAAATGAGCTTTTCATGAAGTCATTTTTTTTGTCTTCTTATATTAGTTTAACCGAATTTAACTCTTTATATAGCACTAAATCATAACAAAAGTTATCTAATGACACTTTTCAAGCAGGTCTAGACCTTACAAGGTACTAAGGCTGCAGTATCATGCAGGAAGGACTGACTTGACTTGAGATTTGACTTACCTTCCCTACAGACTTTACTTGCCCAAGAAAAGATGACTTGCTTAAGACTTGTGACTCGAGTCACGTATCTGAAAAGCTGTGGCATTATTTCACACTGGTCTTCAACAGTGGTACTGCTTACTCTTGTGCACCACGTGCCACATATGTCGTTGCATTAGCTGTATAAAGAAATGTGACGTAAATTTGAATGTTTTACTGCATCCATGGTGCTGGACAATATTTTGCATATTCCCTTTAAATACCTACTGTACACACTGTCTTTTGTATGGTCTTTATAATATTTGTTCATATGATATTGTCTGTTTTCTATTTTCTATTTATGCTTCTTAACTTTTAGTATTCTTTAATCTTTATTTATACTTTTCTCGTTATATGTTTACTATCGTTATGCACCGATTTGCTTCCTTGTATGTGAAAACCTACTTGGCAATAAAACAGATTCTGATTCTGGTTCTGATCTGTTTTATTTTATTTTATATTTCCTCTACTTTTAAAACAGACAAATTGTGTGTTTGTCCACACTGAGGTTTTCCAGTAAAAATGATAGAAGAGCAGCACACAGTGTGTAAAATCTGTCACACTGTTTCACCTAACACAGAGAGATGGAGAGAGACGAAGAAACAATGAGAGAAACAGCTTCGATCTTCTGTACCAAAGTGTTCAGTCATAGTTAGTAATAGCTCTGGTGAAAAATGTCTATACATCCTCTGTACCCGAGCTCTCCGTTCAGCACCACAACAGAGAGAAGGGAGGAAACACCAGTGACATAACACCAAAGACAATACAGGAAATGAGCATAAACCCTCCGGTCTCTCTGGATTTTTTCAGTCTGTTCTCACATTATCCCGCTGGTATCCACAGAGCATATGTATAAGATGAGGTCATGTTTAGCAGTAACACAATGGCCTCACTTAGTCTCAGAAGGAGCTCTTTTCTTTGACCTTTTATTAACCTTGCTAACCGCTTTACAGCCTCACAGATCAATGCTAAATCTATTAGACCAGATTAGCATTAAGGCAGTGTGTAATGGCTAGCCCTGTGTCTATGGGATCTCAGGTGTAAATACAGACTAGTGCTAATGCCACTACTGGCATTAGACCCGGCGTGGTCAGTGCTAAAAGCCATTATAAAACCAAGGTAGCTTTAACAAGGTCAGCGCATGTGGGCCAGTATTGAGGCTTGGAGAAGGTCATGTGATGAGGGAAATTGGACAAATATGACATGTAGGTTAAAGGTAACACGCACTTATCTAAAAGAAAGTACAAAAACAAGATCAGAGCGATGATTGAGAAGCGATTTTTTCTTTTCATTCGCACACACTCCTCTCCTGTCCTTCCTCCTCTCGCTCAAACAGGATATTGAGCCATCGAGCTGTAAGACTTAAAAGCAGAATACAAACCTTTTCTGAATTAGCAGCGTGTCTTTAATGTGGAGGCAGCGAGAGATGGACGGAGGGAAACGAGACGAAAGGGGAAGAAAAGAGATGAAGGGGAGAATTCAGCAGCTTTGTGGTTTTGAATGGAAAACCACAGTCCAAATTTTCAGCCTCTTTTTTTTTTTTTTTTAAACCAGAGCAGATAAGTGACAGCATATTTTTATTTACAGTAACAGCCACAGGGAGAGTTTGGAAAGGAAAAAGAGGGTTTCTTTACGAGTTTACACATGCCATACACATCCTGGGAGCATTTTGGTGAGTTAATCCAAGTCCATCACATGAAGGTGGTCACCGAGCCTCATAAACAAGAACCGAGGCTTGTCATTCTAAATCAATTTTTTAAACATTTTTTAATAGGTTTGTGCCATCCTGAAACAATTACTCTGACATTTCTTTTTGATTTACATCAACATGCAAAGTTAATTTCACTCATGGTTTTGGTTAAATCAATGTTTTTAGCCGCACTTGGAGTGTGGCTCTAGGGATGGCATTGTTGATGGGTCAGTCAGTCCACAACTAAAATATTTCAGTGTCTATTTGATGGGTTGCCATGAAATTTTCGATGGATGGCTGAATCTGAATAACTCTGTCAATCCCTCACCGCTCCGCTATCGCCACCTACAGGTCAAAGATGTCACTGATCCACCAAGAAGTGGACGTTTGTGGTTTTAGAGTGGAATACTTCAACAACTACTGGATGCATTACCATGATATTTGGTACCCACATTCCTGTCCCCTATTCTGAGAACTCTGGTTACATCTTGTGCTGCTATGAGGTTAAAACTTTGGCTCATGACTAAGTTCCTGTTTAGACTCGGCATTGACAAGTACAGGTGTGCACCCAAGACGCATCCAGGACGCACTGAGATCCAATCACTGAGAACACATTTGGGGGTGGTCTGGCCTGCATATGACCTCATTCTTTCAGCAGTGTGTATGCAATGTGTACCGGGCCACAATGAAAGACCGCCTACTCAACTGACGTCCTGTAAGTACACACGAAACACACTGTCTGATTTCCATTTGGTTCACTGTAATGCAAACTATGTGTTTGGTCTCTCTTACCTGCCAAGATAAGAAGCAGATGTTTGTGAACACGCTGTCGGTTTCAACTGATTTTACCATCAAACCAGTAATCCCTCCAGACTCCCTTAAAAAGAATTGTGCAGTTACGCTGGTGCTCGAGTGAGGAGAAATTTTATAAACTCTGTGAAACACTGGGACTATTTTCTAGGAGGGTGGCATGGACATGGTCCAACTAGGAGCAACCCCTCTTACTTTCTGAACTCCATTTCTTGCTTGACATCTGACACTGGATCCACTTACAGTTGCCCTTTACCCTGAGAGAGTTGTGCCATTCATTTTGGCATGCCACAGGGGCAGATCAGTCTTTATTCTGTTATTCTAGCCTGGCTAGTGGTTTTTGAACTTCACCTTTTGTGATTTTTGGCCACCACTAGCCCTGCACCTCCCTCCCTCATGTTTGCATACTGGGTCTGCAACCATTCGTGATATCTATCTTTAACAAACTGATACCTTATGAAATGTTAATTGCTATTAACTGGCAATATGCATGGCTTAAGTATACTAAATCTAATAATTATACACATTCATGTACTTGCAGTAAATCTTGCTTCCTCAAAACATCCCCTGACCTGATGTTTATCAGACAAGTTGTCATTTGAAAGCAACACGAAAACATGTAAAGATGTAAAAAGGAAGGATTCACCGAAAGTGGAAAAAGATTATTTTGAACGCCTAACAGTGATTATTCACGACGTGTTATCAGCATGACATTACAAGAACACAAAGTGTCTCGGCATGTCTGCTGTTACTGATCAGTTACTGATGACTTGGTGTTTTTCTGCTGCCAGTAATGCTGTGAATATCCATGTCCAAGGTCGTGGAGGTAGAAAAGCATCAGATGCTACCACCAACAAACACCACCATTGTTCTCAGAGGCTGGAGGCAAAGTACAGCTGTTAAGTGGTGTGTCAAAACAGTTTGATTCGCCTCCCGGATTCAGTTCATAACTAAAAGTAGAAGGCAGGATTTATTTCTGAGGATCAACGCCGTGAACAGATCAGGAAAAGACAGTTGTCTGAGGAAAAGCAAAGAACTCTTTGACTCTCCATCCAGTCTCTTGCACGCTGCGTGAAGGAATGACAGTGTGTCAAAGTGTTACATCCAAGCTGTCCAGTGCTCAACAGTTACATTAAGACACACAGCAACATATGCTAGACATCTATTCTGAGAGATGACTTTGTATCAGCAGTAGCTGGAGCAACTGAGGTCAACTGATGACAGGCCGTGAGGGTTAAAAAGCAAAATGTGTGTTTGTCTGCAATAACGTCCATATGGTTCAGAGCCCTGTAGTTCAAACAAATAAATACCACAGCATTAAATCACAGCATTTCTACGTTAATTAAGAGCAAAGAAGCAAAACTTCACCCAGCTACCACTGCTTAACATGTTGTGTAGAACCAAGACCAAACCCAAACCGGCCTACGTTTACATTCAAGTCCTCTAGTGGCTGTAATAGTTATGACAGGAGCAAAGGGGAGGTGATGATGGATGGGTCAACAAAACATCAGGAGCTGTTTGTTGCTCATTTCCAACCAACAGACAACGTCGTTCCTTTAATCACATAGTTATTAAGGTAATAACTCAAGCCACAATTGCAAAACAAGTTCAATTGTAAAGGCTATAATCCCCTAGAGCTCTATTAGCTCGTTGTTTATCTGTCTGGCCCACAACTTTTAGAGCCAGATATTCCCCTCCGGAGTTGACAGACAAAACAAAGCTAACAGAGAGTGAATACTGGATTTGCATTCACCTGTTGGTCAGAAACACGACTCTAAATGAATGATGAATGTTGCCCCATAGCTGCTGGATGTTTTAAAAAAGCAACTGTTTGCTAACACATGCACCATTCATGCTTAAAACATGAAGAAATGTCAACGTTGTGTTCACAACTTGTGTCCGCAGCTTTAAAGTAACCATAAAGGTTTTTTATATGCTCCTCTGAGGATGAAAAGTCTCTCATGTCATGCAGATTTTAGGGGAAAGTCTTCAAGTTAGTCCCAGCTTTGAATAAAGGCGAGTTACAGTAAGGGCTAACAGTTAGTGATGGGCCTTTGTTGGTCAGAGTTACCGCTTTGAGAATTATAATGCAAGCAAAATGAGTGTCATAAGAAGGGTAATAAAACGCATGTGTGCGAACATGCATGCGAGCAGCATATGTGCATATCATATTTGTGCCCTGCTGCTGCCTAATCATCCTTTGGAGCAGCAGCTGTACAGTGGTGAGCGTGTGTGTGTGAGTGTGTGTGAGTGTGTGTGACCGTTGCACTTGTGGTAGTTAATAGGAGATTTTCCATGTTGAGAACAAAGCAGTACAGTGGCTGAGAGAACGGCAGCAAACTCTGCTGACGCATTAAGTGGGGCTCTATGTGTTTGTGTGTGTGTGTGTGTGTGTGTGTGTGTGTTGGTGTGTGTGTGTGTTAAACACTCCTGAGGGAATTAGGGTCTAATGAAAGGCAGACAGACTAAAGTCCCAGGCAGACTGTGAGGTAGCGTGACAACGTGCTAATGACTTTTGTTGCCCTTAAAACGCAGATTTTCTTTTACTTTATCCTGAGCTCACATGAACACATGCTCTGCGCTGGAAAGAAAGAAAAAAATAATAAGAGGCAACTCTTGTTTTGTAAAAAAAAAATCCTCCCGGATAAAATTGTGAGGGGTAAAACCCACAATTCTCAGCCCACAATCTGATAGCTAAGAGCACTTTAGAAGGGCTGGATGGTCGAATGGTTAGCAATGATGCATGTGACACCAGTGGTGCTGAGTTTAAACCCCACATCAGTGAAATTGCTTTTCCACAGCCAAAAATGTTCCAAGAAGAAGGTTGTTGCTTTGACAAACGAATGTCCAAGCATGAGATAAAATCAGCATCCTAACACTGACAAATTGTGAGCTTAAAATTACACAGCTCGAGATGTTTCTGTGGAGTATTTGAGAACGAACATTTGACATCCCAGCTGGTAAAACTTCTATGTAGTGAAATCTATCTTTACAAGTCAACAAGTCCTGCGACCCAGTACTACTTTCAAAGCAAAATGCTATCAAAACACTCTAATTACACTCTTTATTTAGAGGGACGACTCAAAGCATACAGATATTCTATCTTAGCGGATGTTGGCACTCATGTTCCAATCAACTGAAGTTAGTTATTGAATTAGAAAAACAGGTAAGGTTAGGCAAATGTCTGGAGGGGAGCAAAAAGAGACATACTGATGTTTGTATATAAGTATATGCGCCACAAAAACTCATTAATAATTCCCCTTCAGTTCAGACAACAGTCAACTATCAGCTGACACCTGAGTACAATTCAAGGTAATCTTGTATTTAGCAGCAGAGAAAATTAAACACATTTATCCAAGTCAATGGAATAAGAAGGAGCAAAAGGCTGTTAGTTGATAAGTGGTGCTAAAAAAGCAACCTGCAGCCTGAAAAAGTGGCGTTCATGATGATATTACTGATGTCCTCCACCTCTAAACGTATCATTGCACAGTGAGAAGAATGGACACCGCTTGTTTTTTCACTAGCAAGCGAGTCCAGACATCAGTTTCTGGCAGGGAACCTTCAAACAAACAAGTTAAATGTTTGTATCTAAAGGAGCTGATGACAGACCACAAACATTTTGTCTTAATAAATGTAGATATGCAGAAATAAAATGTAAGATTTGTCATGAAAACCTGTCCGGCAGTGCACAGTTTTGTATTAGAAGTTTGATTGTTAAGCTGGGTATATACCTGCACAGAACGGTTACGCACATTGTCCTGACTTCTTCTGGAGATTTGTGTCCTTAAAAATCAATGATGCATGACTGCAAAATGCAATTACGCCCATGAGCAATGGTGGCAGCAATTTAAGATGTGAAGGTTACCACTAGACTCTTTACAAATGACAGTAGCAGCAGCGTGTTTCCATTGGCTAGTTTCTCTGCCATGATCTGAACATAAATGATATAGAAATATTCTTAAAGCCCCCATAAAAAAGATGCAGCAGAGTGCTATTTAATTCCACATATTTACGTGTTTCCTGTAAAAACAGCCTCCCTGTCTGGCTTGATTGGCATTTACATCCCCACTGCTATGCATTGCAATGCGTTGAATCCAGTGAACACAGCCAGACCCGGGAACCTCCGAAACCAACATGGCCAGTGGTCAGTTTGGCAGGGAGTAGGCTACAGGAGCTTACCGAAGTGGTTTCCTTGCTGGGTTTGGCTCCTGGCATCTTGAGGCTGAAGCAGTTGGGCTAGCTGCACGGCAGACCGAGCTAATGACAGTTACTGGTTCACTGCAAAGCAATCTTTTCATCAGAAATGTCCGTAAATCACTTTGGTCATGTAACATTATTCCCTGTTGGTCTCAGAGGCAGTATTCGATCCGGCTACTGAGCCCGGTTCTGTTGCCTGCTAACGGCAGATTCAGTTAGCAGCAGTTAATTAGTGGTTAGCTACTTTAGCAAGCCATTAGGCTAAAGCTACTTGTTCATTCACAGGTCATTTGTAAGTAAAATAGTTGAATCTTATTAGCTGGAGGACATCAGATGGAAAACCAGAAAATATATTCTGCATGAAATGTGATCCAGTTTCACCAAAATAAAGTTGTTCTTGGCCCGGCCTGCCATGTAGCAGCCCTCAGAATCATTCATAGACTGTATCAAACAGGAATAACTCAAGCAACACACGAGCAATAAAGTGTTTCAGTGGATGCAAAATTAATATACACCCCTGTGTAGGATGAGTCATCAACAAGTTCGTATCGTTGACAAACTATTAATCAATTAAAATACCTATAAATACTTCAGAAACTACTTTTTGTAGTGTTACCATGTTTATTTATGTTTATTTTATTCAAAATCAGCAGTTCTCATGGAAGATATTTCTGTGTACCCAAGAGATAATTCAGCCATTTTTAACCCTCCAAGCAAACACATTGGTAAATATTTGAGTACGAATAAGTATATCATGAGTCTAAGGGCAAACAAAGACAGAAAAGGATGACACCAGAGGCTGATACTTTTGTGTTTTCTGGATCTGTGAAGACTGAAAACAGATCCTAAGAATATGGTAAAAAAAATACTGTGAGGATGACCCAGTTTTGCTGAAAACATTAAACAGAACATCATAATTACTGTTTAATAACACAGTGGTTTTCTTGCCTTCTGTATCCAGGTATTTGATCCACCGCAATGTCAGTTTTTCTGAACGCAGGAACACAAAAGTATCTTAAACTCTAAAGTGAAGCAGCAAAGAAGCAAAAAATCAGTGTGATGGTTCTGAGATGAGAAACATCTGCTTGTGTAAAAGTAATTAAATAATGTGTCTTTGTAAAACATCATGCAGGTGTGTGTGTGTGTGTGTGTGTGTGTGTGCGGTTATGTGTGTGTGTGTATATGTTTCCTGATTGTGGGTGGGCCCATTAGCCCACAACCTCTCATAGCTTTTGGGTCAGTGGTTTAGGAAAAAATGTTCCGAACCACAACTACACACACACACACACATTCACACACACACACACACACACACACACACACACACTGGCTAACCACAACACACATAACCACACCATCGTGCCAAACTATATATACAGACACACACACGCTGAAAAAACACCCTGATCGTGTGACACACATCATAACAAACATTGCTCACATAAACTAAACACCCTGTGTGTGCGTGTGAGCGTGTGCGTGCGTGTGTGTGTGTGTGTGTGCGTGTGCGTGTGTGTGTGTGTGTGTCTTGCTTTATTGAAGTTTTATGATGAAACATGAAGACTGACCCTAATTCAAACCATATGACGGCACCAGCGTTTGATCTCCACAAGCTCTCTGAGTCACAGAGGGGCTCACGGTGTGTGTGGTCACACGTTCGCTTTACACATGTGATGGGTTAATGGTCACTCACACACACACACACACACACACACACACACACACACACAGAAAGTCAGGGCAATGCCAGTAAAGAAGTGCCCTATACAGCTACCAGTCGAGGGATATTTGCCTGCAGCTGAACATCGATGGACTCAAAGAATCCTACTGTTGTTTTTGCATATTTTAACTGCACTATAAAAATAAAAAAAAGATAATCATTGCATGACAGTACTCTCACTAAAAACACAGACTGTTCTCGTTTGGTGTGTTGAAGTGCAGTTCAGAAGTCTGGACTTTCAACATTTGAAAATTGGCTGTAAAGAAGTGTTCACGATGTTCTGAAATTAAACCCAGAAGACAAACAAGAGACAACAATTTGTTCAGATGTAACAAATACTGTCATGTATAATTACATCACACATATTTCTGTGTATATTTACAAGCTATTAAATCATTATAGTATATATTACGTCTATATCCTGTACCTGTCCGTAACCTGTTTATTTAAAGCATTTTATCACATCAGCAGAAAATACAGCAGTACAGACAGATTCAATGTGAAATGTATGTCAATGGTGAGAAAGGACAATAAAGGCTAAAGGCTGATTCTCATGATATCACATCCTCCTGCAGCAGACAACATTCTCAGACTGGAGACATGTGACCTTTATGTGTCCTAAAGAGAACAAGTGTATGTTTAGCCATGGGAATGTCTGTCCTGTAAACTCTTTGTGCAAATCTACCTTCTTGGAGAATAGTTCAGCTTTCATTTTCCGAGAACTGAAGAAATAAAATATATATATTACATTTATTTGATTGGCGCACACATAGAAATATAAAAACAACACCATGGCATTTAAGGAGAACTTGTATGTGATGTAAATTGGCAAACAACAGCTGGATGCAGTGACTGTTGATTGTGCACAGCACGCTCAGGTCTTGTCATCATAGTGCGGTTGCAAGGCTTGGTACAGAAACCAAAACCTGTGCTCGCCGACCACATCTGGCAACTTGTGTGGCTTTATATAAATGTGTATATTAAAATGGACAGCTTTTTACAGCTAATGATTATGAAGTAGATGTTGATAGCACAGTGTAATGGCTATAGAATAATAACACTACCTGTGTTCAGATTGGTTCCCTACAAGCCTCACTTTCAATCCTGCCAGGCATCAGGATATTTAGCAGAAAAATGAAGGCTCATTTCACAAGAGATTTATATATATAGACTAAATGAATGAACAAACGTGTGCTTTTTCTCATAATGTTAACTTTACTCCCCCCTCCACCATGACGCCGAGCCCTGCTGTAGTTACTTGTTTGTGCAAAGCAATAACGTTACGTTACAATAGCTTTGGCCTGCTACCATGTTCAAACTTAAGTTGTGACAATTTCAATTCTAAAACAGAAAAAAATTAAATTAAATTAAATAACTTTTTTCTGGTTTTCTGGTTTTATCATCCGAAGCAGGAGAAGGAGGAAAGCTGTGGCTTTCTTTGTGCTAATATACATTATTAAGAAAATAAAGATAAGACACTGTGTACAATGATTAAAACAATCTAATGCAAGCGCAGCAGCAAACATGTTGGTGGTTAAATGATAAAGGACTGAAGAACAGACTGCTTAAGGATACTTCACTTCTGAAACACTTCCAGTTCACATTATTATTATTATTATAATGGAGAATTAATGGAGCTGTAAAGTAACTTAAACATGACACAGCCTCATCTAGTGGACATCCAAGGTTAGACGTACTGGTAGGACTATATATATTTTCACTTTGAACAGCACTCGGCCTGGTGTCGTCACCCTTACCACCAAGCTTTATGCTAGGCTAAGCTACCTTAATTACAGTAACACAAAGGTGATACTGAAAAGCGGTATCAATCCTCTAAATCTACCAGAAAGTTTGAACTATTCCTTTAACAGCTCTTTTATTCTCTTTCTGCTCCTTCTTCACCTCATTTTTTGCCCTCATTCAACCTTCCTCCTCACTCTTTTTTTCTCCTCTTCACAATCTACCTGGTGTGCAACCTCCTTGCAGCTTTTCCTTTTCTGTTTCTCTCGCTCTCTCTCTCCTGAGATATCGCTCAGTCTCGGTCTCTCTTTCCCTCTCTACTCCTTCTCATGTTTTCTCTCAGTTTCTCACCAGTGGTTCTCTTGTGCTGATAGTCTTTTCTCAGGGGAAATCTCACAGGAGAACAGTACAAAGCTGTAACCCCCCCCCCCCCCCCCCCCATGACTCTGTCTCTGTTTCCTATCACGTCCTTACAGGATTCACCGAACAGAGAGAGCACACACACACACACACGCACACACACACTACATAGACATGTAATCCTGCAATAAAAGAAAGACACACACACACACAAGCTTATGCTACATCACAACAGTGAGTTTGTCTGCATGTGTAATAGAGCGAAACAGAGAGAACACATCTATCTGTTTGTATTTATTCCATGTTGACACTGAGCAACACTGTAATGATGTTTGTCATGTTCCATTGGGAAAAACAAGCTTATTCACACACACACACACACACACACATTCAGGCTTACATAGAGTCAAAACCACACAGAGATATCGAAACATATGACCACACACACAAAATAGATATAGAAAATTGGATATCTGGATACATAAAAATGTTCAAGCCAACAGCTGTCACAGCCTCAAACCACGTGGAGGTAAACCCTCTTAAAGCCGATGAGGTGAGGTTAATTACCTGCTTTACGGATGCTCTCGATCAAGGTGGTTTTTAGCTCATCTCCTATATCTTTAAAGCCACTTTGTGTATCGTTTTTATACATATATACATACACATATTACTCTGGTCACATTTTTGTTTGCAGAAAAATGAGAGAGCTAGGAAAAATTGGCGCAGTCTATGGTTTGTTTAACGTTTGCATTGACAAACAGCTGTGACACGATCAGCACTGCCTGCATACTTTTTGTGCACCCGGAGGATTAGAAAGTACAAGGAAAATGTACCTTTCCTTGACGGCTGTTTACATAATACAGATAGCACTTTAACACCTTTTCTCATCTGTAGACACCACTATCAATTAAAAAAGGTCGTTAAGATGCTATAAGGAGGCTCTTACGGTGTCCAAACCAAAAAAAAAAAAATCCACAGTCACATCTGATGCATTTTTTATTAAACAACTTTACTTGGCATAACGCAATGACACGAAACTAAATGAGAAATATTTGAGCCCTACTCTTTGTCTGAATCCCGCCACCAAGTGAACAGGTAAAATAAGGTGAAGCTACACAACCACACCCCCTGTGCAATTACCGGATACCAGTGATCCAGTGCAATCTAAACAAATAAACAACACAAGCTACAATACAGTATATACACATATGGCTCCTGCATAAATGAGCATAACAAATATCCAAACAACAGGAGTATCTCTGTTTTTAGTCAGAAATTAAGATGATGAAGAAGTGCTTTGTTTGTTTATTTTGATGTAACACCGCTGAACTGTATTATTCCAAATGACACTCTCTAAGTGCCACTTAGTGTATGAGGGTTTCCTCTGCAATTTATTCTTTCCAACTCTTATTTTAAAAATTGAATTAGCAGCCTTTCTGTAGCTATGGTCTGATACCTTATCTATTGATTTTAATGTGCAGAGAAATAAAGTCTTTAACACACACACACGCATCTCAAAACTACTCTGTCCACAGATGGAAGCATCTCATTTGTAACTATGCCTATTTGCAAGCAGTGCAAGTGTGTGTGAGTGTGTGTGTGTGTATGCTCGAGCATGAGTGTGTGTGTGTGTGTGTGTGTGTGTGTGTGTGGTTTGTGTATTCGTGTGCCTAGCCGTGGGCTGATGAGGGGAGGCATGTGGTGGCCATTTAGAAGGATTAGAACTGTCAGAGACATCAAGCAGGACTAATTATTCTGTTAGCACACTACACTGCGGGGATGGAGGGATACGGAGTGTGTGTGTGTGTGTGTGTGTGTGTGTTAGCTGCAGGCAGACAATGATGGAGGGAAAGTAAAGCTAGAAAAAGATAAAGACAGAGATGGAAGACAGATGGAAATGAATCGAGCCAGACAAAAGAGGGGGAGAAAGAGAGGACAACTGAGCGCTACTGTTAATACCCAGAGAGAACACACTTTCTGTATGAAACATAGATTGATGGGAACAGAGAGAAGGGTAGATTTAGAGGTGTATTAGCAAGAAAGACCCACAGGGAAATATGTATATATATATATATATATATATATATATATATATGGAAGCTATAGAGCCAGGATTGAAAAACAAAAACAACAGAGAATTAGAATAAATGTAAAGTGAGAGGAAGATGAAAGGAGGGATGAGAAAGACAGAGAGAAGAAGAGGTGACCTATCTCATGCTTTCTTGGATGACTGCATTTGTATCCAAACATCCCAACATGCACTGCTCTGCCACTCGGGGCAAAATCAGCCTGCAGCACCCAATCAGCCGTGGCCTTTTACCACCTCGCCGTGGGGCAGAGTGTGTGCAAGCTGAGTAAGTGAGTGTATTTGTGTTTGTGTGTGTGTTTGCATGTGTGTGAGTTCAAGCATGAGTGCGCGCACACACATCTGTTTGCGTGTGTGTTCCTGGATATAGACCTCCTCACTACACTGCCTCTCTGATTTATCTTCAAACGGACAGCTCAGCCATCTCCTCTCCCACACCTCACACACTCTCTCCTCTTTTTTCCCCATCCCTCCCTTCACTCTCCGTCTCTCTGATGCTCAGCAGCAATCCATCCATCTTCCAAATACCTTCCCCTCCTCTCAATCTAACCCTCCCATCTCTCCTTCCACCCATTTTTACTCCTTCATCCATCTCTCCCTGCTTCCATCTATACATCCCTCCATCTGCATTTACTTCCCGCGGGGTAGACAATTTCCTGAATCCCACTGAAGTGGAAAGATTTCAGATTTAATACATCCCCCACTCGTGTGAGGAAGGGGTGAGGGGTTCAAAGGAGGAGAGGAAAGAAGAAGAAGCAAAAGGTGTGAGGTAAAGTTTTTAGATTTAAACCTGAGGTAGAATTATATTAATCAAACACATTGGTTAATCTTTATCCTAAAAGCCTTTTCTGTGACAACATCAAAAGCTCTGACACAGCAGTGCAGTTCAGTCTGTTAGCATGCTAACATTTGCTAATTAGCACTAAACACAATCTACAGCTGAGGCTGATGGGAACGTCATTAGTTTTGCAGGTATTTGGTCAGAAAACAGTTTTAAACAAAATAAAATTTTGACCCCTTCTGGCTCCTGTTCAGAGTGATTAGGGTTAATCCTCTGGGGACTACGGTTGTATGTACAAAATTTATTGGTAATGTGAAGATATTTTACAGGGTCATTGAACATTTTGACCCACTAGCCAGGCTGGAGGAAAGGTCAGATGATCACCAAAGTCACACAGTCAATTGGTCCATCTTCTGGGGACCATGAAGACCAAGATATTTCAGTCTGGACCAAACTGACTGACCATCCCTGCAGCCATACCCCTAGCTTGGCTAAAAATACGTATGCAAGCTAAGAAGCCAAACTGGCTAATGCCAGAACAAAATTATCTGACTTAGGTATAAAAGGCTTTATCCAACTTTCAATGATGATGACGATGTAGTACTCACCAAGGCCTGTGCAAAAATGGTGGTGCTCCTCTTTAAGACCTTTTTACAGTGTTCATTTTAAAGGTCCAGTTTGTAAGGGACAGAATATGGCAGAAATGGGATAGAATATACATAATTATGTTTTCATTCATGTATAATCACCTGAAAATTCAGAATCATTATGTTTTTGTTGCTTGAGAAGGAGCCTTTTATAGCTACAGACGCAGCAGGTACTCTTCCATGAAGTCCTCCATGTTGAATCGCCATGTTTCTACAATATCCCATTCACATTTTTCGCACATTTCTCCTTCCTAGCATGAAGGAGAGGTTCAGGCAAGGCAGTTGCAACCAGCAACTACTAAATCCCTGGTCCCTTAAAACAAGTTATCTTGAAAATTTGCGTTGCAACAGTAACTAAGGGGAATAAATCTATAAATACATGAAAAAATATGAGATTATAAGTTTAATTAATGGAAGGGGAGAACAGAAGAAGCGTCAAAACAAGGTAATGTAGTAGTAGTAGAGAAGGAGAAGGATGAAAAGGGATGGGATAGAAAAAGGTGGAGGAGAAGGAGCAGTGAGGAGGTTATAAATGAGTGGCCCAGTGTGTTAAGTTGGATAGCTGCTGTCATTTCATCCTGTGTTTTTATTCCCTGGCAGACAGTCACATCACATCACTTACGCCCCTCTCTTGCTTGTCCATTTGTATTTACGTTTGTGACTCTGTTGATGGATGCACAGTGTAAGGCCCGCACACTCATTAATACACACACACACATAGAGCAGTCATGTGTCTTGCCTCTGAGGGATGGCTGTCAAGGTGATGTATAAGGGTCTGATCAACCTCAGCATCAACACTGTGGAGACCCTGAAGAAAATCAGCTTCGACCAATCACAGCATCTCACTTTGTACTGTTGTGGTGTGAAAATCTTTGAGTGTGCTGTTGTAGGCATGTCCTAATCAATTAGCCGCCAGCTGCTCCACAATCATTAAACTGCACTACAACCATAAACGGCTTTGAAAGTGTCAAGTATTACCTGGCAACAGCTGATATTTACTTGGTAATTTCTTTCAGCCGTGTGAGAAATGAGATTAACTTCACATTTAAAGTGTAATTCCCTGTTTTTTTTTCCATGTGATAGTCAGATTCGGCTCTGGTTACTGCCAGACAAACATCTGCAAAATTACATCTGATGTCGAATGAATGGCAGTCATGAAGACAACAGTAGCATTCAGCTTCATGATCACTTCATGCTAAATGAGGTTTGCAGCGACTTTGATGTTCAGATTTTGTTCAAAATGTGAAACATGCCATGGTTGCTTGTATGACTCTCATTCTTTAAACATGCTGGGAGCTGAAACGAGTATAATTTAATTCGTAGAGCACTTCGTTCCAGTTTTACATGCATGCAAAACTAATTCAAGGTTAACACATTAACTGAACATCATACGGAAGTGCAACAACTGAGCATTAAAACAGAGGAAGGAATGCAAAACACTTGTCAACCTCTGCAGTTGCACATTGGTACTGGAGTTGATAAAACTTTTAATATCTCCCAAGAGCCTGATTTTATTTTGACTTTAAAGCAATCTAGCTAACCTATTGTTAGTAGCCGACAGACAGACTCATTCAATCACAGAAATTGTGATTTGGATGAGGTTGAGAGTGAAAAGCATTTTATATTTTACCCACATTACAGTCTGTATCGATGCCTTGATGAATGTAGCTCAAAGAAAATTTACATATAGGGTGTTTGACTTAGCTCTGTTATTGTAAAAGTCTTACTATCAATGCACAAGCATATATTGCACCCTTTGATTGTTGATCTCCGCCTGCCATGCTCAGAGGACACTGTGCAGCACTGTGGTTATAGGCTGGTGCTTACTGCTCTCTGCTGGTCACTTTGGGAAGTATTTTTGTGTAAGTCAGCCAAGAGAGAAGTCCCACAATGTCCTTTATCAGTATGTTAATGCAAAAAAAGTGTGCTATATCCCCTGCTCTTTCGTGTTATTCATCAGGACTGTCATCAGTCACACTCAGTGGAAATATAAAAGAACAATGCTACAGAATAAGTGCTTATTTTCATCATCATGGAGAGAGGGGAGAAAGAGATGAGTGAGCAGGAGAAATGGGAATTCACGACAACTGACATAAGAAAAAGATAGCAAGGCACAAAGACCTGCAAGAAAACCATTGGCTTCTCGACTTCCTCCATGACAGCTGACACATGAAGCGAGCTCGAAGAGGAAGAGATAAGAAAGAGAAAAAAGGGAAAGAGAGATGATAGACAATTAAAGTCAAATTATGGGAGCATGCCCAAGTACATTACCTACCAAAGCTGATGATTAATCATCATTGTGCGGCTTGTCAGCGGGTAATATTCACATTCATAATTGGAACAAATTGGTAACCAGTGGGGCATTTAGACTTCTGTATGTGTGTGTGTGTGAGCGTGCTTTTATATTCTCATTAATACAGAGAAGGAAAAATGAACGTAGAAAATCCAGGATAAACAGTGTCGACTTTTCATTCCAATTAAACATCACAGCAGCTGATTTTACTTAACAAATTAGCACCTCGTTAACCACAGAGGAGAAAATAATCTGTGAGGCGAGCAGCTGTGGTGCAGCAGCCAAAATTATTTGTTATTTGTAACTGTCTCTTTATAGTATGTAAATTATACAAATATTACACTGGATCTGGAAACATCCCTCTACTGAGAGTCATTATGTTCTATCATTTTTTTGTTTAAACTTAAACTTGATATTATGAGTATAGATAGCCTCAATATTAGTACACTTAGTGATTTATACACATACAATATATGGATGTTAGTGCAGACGTGCATAGATAACATCTAGGTATGTAGTTATAATATAATGTATATAATATATATAATCATTCCTTCATTGACCATCTTACAAAAACAATGAACCTGTCATGGAGTGTGAAGTATTGTATTTTATTAACTGTAGTTTGGACAGCGACATCATTCATTTTGACATCAGGACTAAATCAGACACAGCTGCTCTGCTTTTAAATCAAATCATACGAAACATTTCTGTCCATAATCAGATTTATGTATCAATCTAGACCTCTTGTTGAGAAACTCTAAAATACTTCAGTGAGGAGCAACCTTTATTTTTGGAGCAGAAAGGCTAATTATACCAAAATAGTAGCCCAGAGTAGAAGTTAAATCAAATTCAATGCTAAAGTAAAGTACAATGCAGGCCTCATGGGTACAGTAGTTGAGTAAACATACTTGAGTAAAAGTGCTAAACTGTTTTCTGCCACTGGGAGATGTCCATTACAATACCAATGGCTAAACTGGGAGGAAAATGGGCATTTGTGTCAGCATTACCAGAAGATATTTTTTCAAATCCGATTTTAGTGTGTTTAGTATATTTTATATTTCTCGTATTTCATATTTTTTCTCATTTCGTCAGATCTTTTCTCATTTTTAAAATATTTTTATAGTCTATTTTTGTATATTTTGTATTTCTATAGTGTTCTTTTTTTTACCTAAAATTTTTATAGTTTTGTATTTTATTCTTAGCTTATTTTTATCCTATGTGTAGTACTGTTACACTGTTTAGTGCTCTTATGTTGAGCTGACCGGGTTCCTCAAAAATCTGAATGAATGAATGAGTGAATAAAGGTAGCAGCCCAGTGGTAGTGCAGTGCAGGTAACAGTAAAATGTAATTTTAGCACTTATAATATTAGTCGACATAAGTAGAGTAAGTATAAAAGTAGATAACTTGAGCTTTATTTTTATAATGTATTTTTTATGGCCTGCTAGGATTGTCAGATACTGTATGGCTGGAAGATTTGGCTTTTTTGGTTGACATAACGACGCATTTGAATGCACTAAACGTTAACCTCTAAAGACGGATGTTATGTACCTGTAGATGTGACACAAAATATTACTTTCTGAAGTGAACTTAAATGCTAACAGACTTTGCATTACTCATAATAAGTCATGTTTAAAATGAACATGAGGTTAAGATTTGTATCAACTTCATGCCAGTTTAACGTATTCCATACAATTTATTCTCTGTTATCTGACTCCAGATGTGAAAGAAAGGAAGAACTGGGTTTTAGATTTGTTCACGCCTGATTGATTAAATTAGCTTTGGTTACATTGTAATGAAATAAAAACAAAGTTGTTAGAGAACAGTGCATTTGTATGTAACTTTTATTGGTAATTTTTTGTTAGTATTGGCCCCCGGACATCTTCACACTGTCAAATCTGACCCTCTTTAAAAGAAGTTTGGACACCCCTGGTATAAGTGATATTTAGCTGTCTTATAATGATGAACTTTATAAACACTTGACAAACTCCTCTCAGTTTACGCATGCGCAACGCGCCATTGAAGGAAATAGTGTGAGAAGCGGGTGAAGTGGGTCGGGGCTTGACACGAAATCTGAGATTTGACTCTGGTTGTTTGATCCGCGCTCTTGCTTTCTTCTTAGGATGTGCGGCCTCAGCTTGCAGACAAGGACTTTTCCCGACACTGTGGTTCTGTAAACAGCCGGTGAAATTTATGAGGATAACCCAGGAGGCGTACAGGATCTGCACAGCCCCACCGCTGGCCCCGTCGGCACGGTAACTCACGGTACAGAGGCAGGGCTCTCCTGCTAGTGCTAGCTTTTTTTTTTTACATAGCTTTGATTAGTTTGTTGTTTTAAACTACACGGCGATCTCTCACCAACTAAAGTGTTTCACATTTGCATGAAGTTATTTCGTCGCTAGCTAATGAACAAAGTATGAAGCAGTAGATTATTGTGCTGCGGAACTGGCCATGATAAACAAACACGCCTGCTAACCTCATCCTAGCATGCTACGTTAGCTCGCCTGCTATCAACAATCATAGGTGCTAGCTGATGTCAATTGTCTTTAATGGGAAGAGCTGTTTCCGGGAAGGCGTTTCAAAATAAAAGCATAACAGGCAGTAACACCAGATAGCTAGATAGACCAGGCGTCTTGAACATTTTCAAGACGCCAGGTCTTCTCGACCCCTTGGACGAGAGAGAAACAGAACAGAGACCCCCACATGTAATTAATTTCTTTAAAATGTGTCACATTTTAAGCCTGGCCTATAATAACTTTTATATTTACCTTATTCAACTTCTGCTTCACCTTATTAACCTATTTATATATTGGGTTATATTAGCCTATATGTGTTTATGATTGATAAAAAAAAAGTTCATGCATAATTATTATTGGTTATGCCAAGAGCTGTGTGTCTTTCGACATTCATCCAATTGGAGTACAAATGCCTCTGCTGTTTGTAGTTTCTCAGCTATCTGCAGCCTCACATTCACCATTATTTTGGTGAAAATTGTCAATTATTATGACAAAAATTGGCGGACCTCCTGCAGTACCTTTGCGGACCCCCTAGGGGTTGTGGACCCCTGGATGAAGACCCCTCAGACAGATAGATAGATAGATAGATAGATAGATAGATGATTTTATAAATCCCCAAAGGGAAATTGGGTCGTCATAGCAGCAGTCCGGTATATGTGAATCCAATAAAAATACAATAGAATAAGATACTGAGGTAGAAAAAATAAAAAAATAAGAACACAGAATGGGACAAGGACACTTAAAAAACACAAAATAAATAGGTAGATAAAGTGCAGTGGCAAAATGATGGTAATAGTACTGATGATATGATGGTAATGTTATTGTTGATAACAGTAAATAATAATAATAATACTAGTAATAATAGATAGATAGATAGATAGATAGATACACATAGAAATGTGTCATATATTTAGCCTGTGCAAGGTGTGCATACATACATACATAACTGCAATATATAATATGTACACATGTATAAATATATGCATATATACACAGGTATGATATGATATATAGTATATGTATAATATATGCCGGTAAAATATACTTTAAAAGAATTAACACGTGCTGATTTTAAATAATTACACAGCACGTTTAGATGTACCTTTTATTTTGAAGGCGTTACGTGCTTACTTCCGGTTAGCTTTGTTTGTTTGCAGCTTCCCTGAACTAACGGCAGCCAGAGTGGCGCCGCTAGCTAGCTAAGAGGCACACCTACTTAAACTCTGGTTTTTACCCCAGAATAAAACAGTCCCGGGCTTTTCCAAACTTGGTTACAAATGTTAAAATCGCTGCTTCGTCATGTCTTTGAATCGTTGGTGAGCTACCGTTATTATTATACATATATACGAGCTAATAACTTCGGTAACTAGAGCGTTATAGTTTGTGGTTCATGCCTCCTGCCAGCCACCGAGAGTCCACACTGAAACATTGTGTTTTTAATGTGTTTTAGCTGGAAAGTTCATCTGGATCTGCTCAGATACAACACAATAGTGATATAGCAGTAGCCGACAGCCTCTATTTTAAATGAAAGATTTAAAATCATTTAGATACAGTGTATGTTTTGGCTGATTTTAATAAACTACAACGATCTAAATCCTTATAATCTTACATGTAGGTTATAATGTTGAGTTTTGGTTTAAAGTCTTATAGAGTAGTGTTGATTCAACGTTGTGCTCATTTTAGAGGCGCTAGTTTGTGTTGCTGTTCAATTATATTATCTTATTTACACAAAAAACTCTCATTAAGATGCATGTTGTCTCTTGTTTTCAGATCTTTGTTTGTGGTCACAAATCTGCCTCGGCCACGGCTGAATCCCTCATCATCAACCCCGCGAGGATTTTCTCTGCTCCGGCTTCCTGATTATGTGAAACTGTGCGAACGACATACATAATCTAAAGAAAGCGCAGTCAGACACGGAAAGTCAAGATGTCCATCACCAACACACCTACGAGCAACGACGCCTGTCTGAGCATCGTGCACAGCCTGATGTGTCACAGGCAGGGCGGCGAGAGCGAGACGTTCGCAAAGCGGGCCATCGAGAGCCTGGTGAAAAAACTCAAGGAGAAAAAAGACGAGCTCGACTCCCTCATCACGGCCATCACCACCAATGGAGCCCATCCCAGCAAGTGTGTGACCATTCAGAGGACGCTTGATGGACGGCTGCAGGTAGGATGTGACCGTTAATAAATACACACGGGTACATAAATATGAAGGATGCTTCTACCATGTGTGTATTATTATTTTTTTACCTCGTCTTTCCTGTATGTGTCTTTTTCACATCCAGGCCTGCAACTAATGACTATTATCAGCACATTATAGATTAATCTGCATATTATTTTGTCATGAAATGCTCATTGTAACTTTCCAGAGCACGAGGACACATCTTCATATTGCTTAGTTTGTCTGACTGACAAAAAACCAAAGATATTCAGTTTACCACGATCTAATGCAAAGAAAAGCATCAAATCCTCACATTTGAGATGCTGAAAAAGGCACAGATTAGTTATCAAAATAGTTTTCTGGCCGTCAAGGGATAAGAATCCTGCCACTGTAAACATTTTACATAATTTTGAAATGGAATAGTCGCTTATTTAGCACATAAATTCATATGAATCATGTTGAAAAAGGTGAGAAGATTCAGGAAATCTTTCTACAAGTTGTGCAAAAGCCATTTCGACCCGTGTTTATTTCTCTAGTCGCAACATGTCACTCCCCACATCGGTGAAAAACAAGCTGATAATTGTTGTTGTTTCTTGTTTCCAGGTGGCTGGACGTAAAGGGTTCCCTCATGTAATCTATGCCCGGCTGTGGCGTTGGCCTGACCTGCACAAGAATGAACTGAAGCACGTTAAATACTGCCAGTTTGCCTTCGACCTCAAGTGTGACAATGTGTGCGTCAACCCCTATCACTATGAGAGAGTGGTGTCTCCTGGCATAGGTGAGTAATAGAGGGAGAGTTTCATCTTGTGTTTATAAAAATCTGTTAAAATGTATGAGAGCTTTAGAAACTAAAGTGAACTGAGACCAAAAGCTGCCCTTTTAAAGGAGGAAATTCATATCAACACTTTTAGCAATCGTTAGAAAACATTTGTTTCCGTCTCCACCACAAGAGATATTTATTAGTACAGCAGACAAGAAGTTGCCGTTGTGAGTTACCTCTCTATTCTTTCTCTCTGTCCACAGACTTATCAGGACTGACTCTGACCAGTGGACCCAGCTCAGCACTCAGCATGGTTAAGGATGAGTACGATTTTGATGGACCACAGAGTCTGCCCTCCATAGAGGGAGGGCACTCCATCCAGACCATCCAGCACCCCCCATCCGGCAGCCGCCCGGCACCCTCTGAATCGTACGCGACGCCAAACCTGCTCCCGCCTGCTGAGGCCTCCACCTCTGGCACATCGTCGTCCTTCCCTGCCATTGCTGCTGGATCAGGCAGTAAGATACAGTTGTGAAATACTTCTGTGTGCGCTCATGTCTGTACATGCAGTATGTGTCTGTAGTTGACTGTTGAAGACTTATTTTAAATGTTTTAAACTTCCGTTTTGAGAGTTTTTGCTGCAAATGTTTTTGAAGCTGTAGATTTTGTAGTTTGAACTCTTGGTGGTCGACGTGTCTCTCTGACTTCTGCTTTCCTTTTCTGCTCAGGTGCCAGCGCAACCTGGTCCAGGAACAGCAACTTCACCCCAAACATACCCCACCACACCAACGGTCATCTACAGCACCACCCTCCTATGCCACATCCGACGCACTATTGTAAGTACACACTGCTACTACATCTCTAAGTTAATCAAAAAAAAAAAGAAAAAAATCATTTGCAAAGTGAGTGATCACTGACATTACTCCCTCTGTTTCTGTCAGGGCCCGTGCATAATGAGCTCGCCTTTCAGCCTCCTATATCCAATCATCCAGGTGAGAACACAAATTACAAATAAACACAATTACATCAGACCTGATATGTTAAAAAAAAAGTGAATATATTTGATTAACAGTACATGTTTGTTGATGAGTCGCCACATTCATCTGCCTCTAAAACTTGAAGGCTACGTTAGATATAAAGTTAATATGCTCAGTTTGATTACAGTAAATTAAAGTTACCCTTCTGTCATAGGATGTCAGTTAATGTCAAAAGTACTGCAGTTTTTAGTGTTTTTTATGATGAACAAACTGATTCAAAATATCATGAAAACATCAAACATCATTTAACTTGAGTAAATATAAAATCTTGTTTGGGTTTCTTCATTTTATATCTACAACTTGAAAAGAAAACCACCTCAGCGGGGCGGCAGCACTGCTGCTCTTTTATCATTTTGTAATCACCGACATCATCTTCCCTCTGTTCCAGCTCCCGACTACTGGTGCTCCATTGCGTACTTTGAGATGGACGTTCAGGTCGGGGAGACGTTTAAGGTCCCCTCTTCTTGCCCCATTGTGACAGTGGACGGATACGTCGACCCGTCAGGAGGAGACAGGTTCTGTTTGGGCCAGCTCAGCAACGTACATCGCACTGAGGCTATTGAGAGGGCAAGGTAGGTGACCCTCAGTATTCAGAGCAAAGCAGTTCAAACCTTGCTACTAATGTAGTGAGTCAAATAACAGCGTACAGCTTTACTTTATTATATTTGAGGCATAAACAAGCTTGCATAGTTGTGTATCTACATATCTGAGTTGGACACATAATTATTTAAGATAAAAATCATAAGAATCACTCAACAACACATTTTACACAGTTTCTTCTGTTCCTTTCTGTTTGTTGAAAGGTGGCTGTAGACCAGCCTGCTGCCAGCAGCGCTCTCATTGTTTGCATTTTGTATTCTACCAGCATGATCACAAAGAATGCGCAGCGAGAATGTGAACAACATCTCAGCAGCTGTGACGCGGAAAACATTTTAACATTCAGCATCAGCGACACGGACGACGCGTTTAGGTGTGAATTATTAAATGTAAACCGAACCGTGTTTGTTTACAATAAAACTCTCTCCCAGGCTTCATATTGGCAAAGGAGTTCAGCTGGAGTGCAAGGGCGAGGGAGACGTGTGGGTGCGATGCCTCAGCGACCACGCAGTGTTTGTTCAGAGCTACTACCTAGACAGAGAGGCAGGCCGAGCCCCTGGAGATGCTGTTCACAAAATCTACCCCAGCGCTTACATCAAGGTAGGGATTCATTGGACTGTAAAAAAAAAAAAAAAAAGAGGACATCACTCAAGGTTGACATTTCATAAAACGTTCTTTTTCCTCTTGAGTGCAAGCTGCAAACATCCTTTTCCATGCAATCTCCTCAGGCATTCTGCCCTTTATTGACATTGGTTTTATATAGCAGTTGTGTGTATTTCACAGGAAATGTCCCCCCCCGCTGCCACAGTTTCACGTCTTTCTCACTAGCGGTAATCAAATATCTTCACACAGCCCAGCTCTTACTGAGATTCTCCCCGATTGGCAGCCTGCTGTGGTTCCGTTTCTCCTGTGCGGGGGGGGGGTTAATTGCTGCTTGAATGTACAGTGTTTTACGGCCTCTCTTCTCTCCTGCCAGGTGTTTGACCTTCGTCAGTGCCACAGACAGATGCAACAGCAGGCTGCCACGGCTCAAGCAGCAGCTGCAGCCCAGGCAGCTGCCGTGGCTGGAAATATACCTGGACCTGGATCAGTAGGAGGGATAGCTCCAGCTATTAGTAAGATACCGTAAACCACAGATTCAGATGCTCACATAGAGACAGAGGAGAGCTGTGAGTCAGGCTCATGATGCAAGTTCTATGTAAAAGAAAATGCTCAATCTTTATGCATTAAAACAAAAAAATAATAGTAGGGCTGCCATCTGCCCATCAACATTTCCTCGTGCCCAATTTGACATATTCATAATGCTTTTTTTGTCTGACCAACAGTCCTAATCTCAAATATATTCAGGTGGAAATAAAAGAAAATCAGCAAATATTAACATTTGAGAAGCTGCAACCAGCGAATGTTGACCTAGAGTTTGACTTAAATTATCAATAAGTTTGTTGCCGTATCATCAAATAATCTGCTAGCTCACTTAAAATCCCACTTTGAATAAAAAGCACATCTGCTGTTAAGTTTGTCTCCCACATGCAGCATCACACTGACCTGTCCCTCTCCTCCTGCCGTCCCCTCAGGTCTGTCAGCAGCAGCCGGTATAGGGGTAGACGACCTCCGGCGTCTGTGTATTCTTAGGATGAGTTTCGTTAAGGGCTGGGGGCCAGACTACCCCCGTCAGAGCATCAAGGAGACCCCCTGCTGGATCGAGATCCACCTGCACAGAGCTCTACAGTTACTGGATGAGGTTCTGCACACTATGCCTATAGCAGACCCGCAACCTCTGGACTGAGATCTTTTTATAGATGCAGTATCAGCTGCGACATACAGTGGCAATGGAAAGTCTTCCTCAGTGAACTGTTTTGCATGGAGGGTGGAACAGCTGCGACACTGTCCCACATGAAAAAATACTTTCAGGTGTGTTTGAAGCACCTTTGTGCACTGTGGCCCCTAATTTTACTTTTTAAACAAGAGTGACACTAAAATAAGCCAAAGCCATATATTAAAGATATATTTCTTTTATATTTTTGATAGATGGCTTTGATTTGTGATGACTGGAATGATCTGTAGGACTAGAGAAAGACGCCGCCACACGCAACTACAGTTATAAAGCACTGCAAATCGATGACCTGCAGATCCCATGAAACTGGAATGTACACCGACTACTCGTCGTCCCTAGAGTCCACAACCACCAACTACTGACTGACATTAGATTCACTGAACAATACGAGGACATCTGAGTACTGCTGTTTTTCTGTCGTGTCAGTCTCCATCCGAGCTTTTAACAGACTTGCTTTACACCTGGGATGACAAGCGAGTTCAGTCAGCCGTCAGGCTGAGCAGAGAAGCAGCAGCACTCTGAACGGCGAGGATAACTGCTCAACATCACGCTGATCGTCGCTGCCTCTCAGCCGCCGAGCGGGGGTTGGGGACTACCCAGCTGGATCCGGTCATACGAGACATTCACAGCCAGCCACGAATACGACAACGAATGAAATGACATGCCTGGAGTTAATTCTCAACCTCTGAACTGAATCAAGGTCAGGTCTGTGGAGTCTTCTAGGTCAGGTATTGTCAAACTACGGGTTTGGACCTCATAAACTGGCTGTAGGCTCGGTGGGTTACCGATGACAAATCTGTTTTTTTGTTTTTTTTTACCCTCCTTCACAATTAAACAAGATTTTGGACTAAACACAGAGCCTCAAGTTGAGGTTGAATGTCTTTCTCCACGCGTCACAGCTACACTAATGCAGGTTTTTTTTTTAGGAGCGTTAGGACATCAAGAAAAAAATTACTGCTTGGTGACATGATATCTGTTTTCACTAACTTACTGTGATCATCAGTTCTTCACTCAAGACTATGACAGGACGCTCATTTAAGTGATCATCCATCATCGGTCACTTCAGGTATGGTTACTGTTTTTATGTTTTTTTGGAGAAGGCCCTCTTTTATGCTGCCACAGAAGATGAATCTCATACGCCTTTGTGCAAACTGTTTGCCTTTTCTCACTTTCACACTGAAAGCAAAAAAAAACAAAAACAAGAAAAGAAAAGAGCTGGGATGCTTTTGGTTCAATAAGATTGAGGTAAGAGAGCAGAGAAGAGGCCGACGGTTGATGTCTGAGATTCAGTCACAGTACAATGAACAGGGTTTATCGATGCTTTGGCAAACTAAAGTGTTCAGAAACATACTGTGAGTCTAGCATGATCATGAGAGCGAGAAGTCCAGTCAGCTGCTGGACCTTGCCCCAGTTGTGTTAATTAGGAGTTTTTTATTTTTATTTTATTCATTTCCATTTTATACCAAGTGTACCCAACAGTCTAGTTGAGAATCATTGTACTTAAATATCTTATGACTTGCAGCCCGCTTATATACTACTTGATCCAGGTCTCTTGTTTACGGACAAAGATAAGAGAATTTGAGACAGTTTCCCAGCAATATTGATATATTTTCTTGGTTTTATTTTGTTACTTTTATTAATTGATTTGTATCATATTTTTAGCACTTTACTTTTTTTTTTTTCTCGTTAACCCTTATTTTGAGGTGGTTGTCCTGCGATAATGAATAAGGGAGTGAATTAGGTTGGTTTGTATTTTCTTTAGGATTGCGAGCAGAGGCAAAATTGTGATGCATTTGTGTTGAAAACATATGTAACACTAAGACACCTTTTTTTTTTTTTAAATCTGCCCTTTCGCTCTAGGAATTTACACACATCTGTAGGTTTTCTTTTGACTGTTCTGAGTTTTCGGTCTTTTTCTCTTTTGATTGCAGTTTTTTTTCTCTCTCTCTTTTTAATCCATGTAAATAACTTTGTTTTTGAAACGCATGTCAATGTTTGCATGAATTTTAATGGCAAATAGACCCCTTTTTTTAGGCCTACCCACTTTTTAAAAGTCAAGTACTTCACTTGTCCTGTATCACACAGGGGAACTGGACTATGTGAGGAGAGTAGAAACCAGCACATGCTGTATACTTGCGTACGAGAACAGCGTTAAAGGCACACGGACAGTCATAACTGATGTAAACAATCCAATTTAATTATAAACTCATCATAGAAGGCTACTTGTCTCCCATCACTTTCTTTTGTATAGATATAGTAGTAACTTATGAGTTATTAGTGTGCGGCCTCTCCCTCACAGATGTTGCAGTTAGTTTGACGCACAGAAATAATTTGATTTGAACGAAGCCCCTCCTCTCCTCTGCCCTGTGCTGCATGTGATTCATTCAATTACTCTGTTTTTTTGTTTTTTTTTTTAAAAGGCATTTGTTATAGATTACACATAATCGAATAGGAATCCAAATTTCATTAACCCACAAACATCTGTTCATGGTTATTTCTCACAAACTGCCGTACAGTATGTGGTTTTTTTCTGGTCATCTGTTGCAATATAACACTTTTTTTTTTTTTAAATATTTGTGTTTAAGTTCATCAATAGGTGTTTTTTTTTTTAATAATGCTGTCTTGGTGGGTTACAATAGGACTGGAAAAAGACAAATTGGATTTGTAAAGTTGAAATTTGGGGTCTTTTTGTCACAGGAAATCCATTTTGCTTTGCCCCATCCTCTCTGTGCTATCTTTGATCATTTCACTTTAATTTGATTAGTATTGTCAAAAAAAAAAAGAAGTTTATCCTACATCAGGGATTTATTCACATAATTATGCATCCGATTGATTGAATGGCAAGAAACAGAATATTTTATGATTATATGTTACTGAAAGGACTTAATGTCTGGAGAAATAATCAGTTATATTCTGTTGTGCTTTAAGGTGGACAGATGTTTTTATATTACTTGCAGTTATTATAGGAGCCTGAAGACACAGCTCAGATGAGTTGATGTTGACTACTATGACAGATTGCAGATATAAATTTTACTTGTATTTCTTATGTGAGAGTCTGTAATTAAACATGGAGTGGTATTCTCTAAGCGGTGCTCTGTGTGTGTGTGTTTTCTCAACAAGGTAACCGCAACAAGGGCTTTTCCTGTAACGTCTGCCGTGTCAAGTACAGGATGAGAGTAGGGGGGGGAGAATGTGCACTCGTGCATAGTGTGTACATGCCCACACTGGCCTGAGGTGAATCAGGCACCATTTGAAATGTGTTTGCAGTGCCTACATGTCAGTCTTTGACCCAGTGCCTTTTGCTGGTCTAAACATCCTCCAGCTGCGATAATAACACAGTACAACAAAAAGAAAGAAGCAACATTATGAGACCAGGAGTTAAACCACAAACACGTGTGATTACACTCATCATAAACCCAGAGGTGATTTTTTTAAAAAAAAGGTCATCACACACCCCCTTTTCACAGAAGATATTTTGACTTGGCACAGCAGGAAAAGGCACAGGTGTAAATAATATTTATGGCTGCTTCTGTTTCAGGATACAGGTGTCGGCCATGCTGGCTTACTGGGTCACTTAAAGTGCAGAGGCATTATTACTGAGCTGTCTCTTCTGTCACAAGTCAAAATGTCTGCTGTGGAAAAGGCTGGACACGTACATGACTGGCTGGTGACTCAGTGCAGCTCAAACATGACTCCACCCACCCACAACCTGTGCTGGTCTGAGGCTCAACCAGGATGTGAAATGATTTAAATCCACACACACACACACACACACTGCGAGTCGATGTGTACGTACAGATTTCGTACAATCCGTTAAAGAGCTGTCACAGATAGATTTTGGATTTTAGTATTCCTGTCTTGATGCTGATAAAGCCCTGAGGCAGAAAAGATTCAAACCCTCATTGTGTCATTCGCCTGACTACAAGGTCCACGCAGTGCTTTTCTGTAGCTGTAAACAGATTAAATGTTAGGCATGGTGGCTTTTACACCTTATATTGTTTTAAACTGCAAACTTGAACCCAGTCATTTGTAGACAATTAAAAAAAGTCCTACAGGGCTCTCACATGCTAATGCATGGGTCATACACTACTCACAAAAAGTTCAGGATATTCGACTTCCGAGTGAAATTTATGGAAAATGTAAAAAGTTCATGCTACAGTGATATTATATCATAAAAGTAGGGTATTTAAGTAGAAACATGCAATGGTAATGTCTTCATCTCGAAACAATTTATTGAAACAAAAGCTAACAGTGGTGTGTATGACTCATGTGACCTTGAGCATTGATTACAGCTTGACGACATCTCACGCTGTTCACAAGTCGACTTATTACAACCTGCTGATGACACTCAAAGCTCAGCGGCGACTTCCC
The DNA here is from genome assembly GCA_946959425.1 of Argyrosomus regius. Classification (NCBI taxonomy): domain Eukaryota; kingdom Metazoa; phylum Chordata; class Actinopteri; family Sciaenidae; genus Argyrosomus; species Argyrosomus regius. The sequence continues at coordinate 11,271,948 of OX336890.1, forward strand.
TCCGAGTACATCCTGTTTGAAGCCTCGCACCGGCCAGGTACTGTTGATGGGTTGATGGTGCCGTCTTGGTCTCAGCATGATGAAGAGGACTGTTTAAATACAAACCGTCACTGAACTATCTAGTGGTCGATTCATTGTGGTTAATCACCTTGTTGGAGAACAGCATGTTCTGCAATAAGTACTGAAACATTGAACAGTTGGACGTGTGCATTCAAAAGTTTAGAGAAGTTCAAGTTAAGTTCACCTGTAAAGGTTAGAGCGCATTTTAGGTGCACTCTGAAATTTCATCCACAGGCCGAATAGACGGAACTGTTTGTGAGTAGTGTACGTACGGTTGTTAGTGAAACATGTCAGAAAATCTGTGAAGTTCCTGACATGCTGCAAGTCTAAGCACAAACATTGAAACACCATTTCACACGATGAATGAATCACAAGTGGTCCGACGTGGCTTTAAATGAAACCGTCTTTATTAAGTAACTTTAATATCAGAAAAATAAAACTCTTAAATTCTCTTTACAGCAAATATATAATATCAGTGCTTTGGCCGCAATAACTTAAAAGGCCGTTATAAAATATAGTCTGCTTTTAAACTCCTGACTCAATTTGAAGAATTTATATGCCATAAGACTCCCCCTACATATACAAAACAAAAGTGTAGTAAAATTAGCAAATACTTTGAACTGTTGGTACAGCTTAACAATATATGTATTTATATATAGATAATCTAAGATACATTTTACAGGATACCGTTCTTAATTTTGGTGGCGTACAGACATGACAGGCAGCTTGAATCCTTGGCCTTTTTACAGTTGCAGTGTGACGTTTTACATTGGCGGTACGTTATGAAGACATGCTCGTGATGCACATTCCATTTTCCACTAGATTAAACGGCAGCTATCAATACTATTATCAATACTGTAAACTAATAACTAGACTACAAGCAAATAGCATTGACACCCTCCTGCAACACTTCTGGGTTTCCTACTCTTCATTCACTTAAATCACTCAGAGAAAAGTAAAAAAAAAAAAATTTAAAAATCTTATTGTAAACATTTTAATATAGATATATTTATGTATATATATGAAATGTAACAAAATAAAAATAATTCTGTATATTCATCAGTCATTAACAGTAATATTATATAATACATACACACAAATTCATGTCAATAAACTGAGGGCCGACAGTGTATTGCATTCCCTCAGAGGGAGAAAGAGAGCAAAAAGAGATCGACCCTTCGTAGATCTGAGAGAAGTCAAATAAAAAGGACGGAGAGAAGACTGGAGGGGGCAGAAACAGGTGGGTTTTTTGCACATTTGGGACTCGTTTGGTTCCATTTCTTCAAGACAGCTCAATCATCCATGAAAGAGGTGACGTTTAGGAAACAGAGCTAAGCGATGGAATAATTCTCAAATACTGTTTACAGCTGGAATGCTAAGAGGGACTGCGGTCCAATGTCCACACAGTAAAACAACAGTATTGACCTTATGTAGTGTCAGCACAGTCCGAGATGAAATCATTCCAGCTGCTTCCCCTTTGAAATGTCCGTCAACTCATTTTAAAAAATCCTGTAAAACAAAGTCTAGAGACACTGGTGTTTAAAGCTAAGATTTGAGATGATTTCCACCAATTTGTACCTTTTCTTCACTTTTCAGGCAGAAGAACGGACAGATGCAAAAAACAAAACAAAAATCTGAATGTTTGGAGTCCCGTCTGGTCAATAGTGTGATAAGATATGGAGGGGGGGGGTAGTAGGGCATAGGACGACAGCAGATGAGCTGATGAAACATGAGAGTCAAAGTGTGTACCATTGAATCATCTCATCATTAAAGCAGGTAATGATGGTTGACCGAAAGAGAAGGGATATGTCTGTCTACAAGTTTTAGCCCAAGATTGTTTGAGCGCTAATTAAAACCAGAGGAGTTTAATTTATCTAGTGCGTCCTCGAGTAGTTAACATACTGAGATGATTTTTGCATAGGCCCGGTAGACAAGACATGGGATTAAATTAAAAAAAAAAAAACGGTAAAGCGATGGGGTGGCCATCATCTCAATTTTGCATCCCAATGGAATTATTTTGCTGACTGCTTACCAACAAAATGGCTGCGACGAGACGGCCACAGGGTGGAGCAGTTCAAGTGAAAGAAAAGAATACATCGAGAAGGCTGAGAACTCAGCCGGTTGTCTGTACAGTACGGGTATTTTTTCCAGATGTCCTCATAGTTTAATAAGAATATGAGATCTTTCGTCCGTATTGAGTAGCCATACTTATACCATCTAGTAAAGTGTCTGCAATAAAGGGGAGGAGGAATGTTACCAAAGGTACGAGCTGTGCATATCTTTTCTAGCTGAAAACCAGCACATGGTTTCCCAAACAAGGATGTAATTGAGATATAAACAAAAAAAAACAAAACAATGAGGGAAACAAAAATGGACTGAATGGGAGTGTTTGGTGCTAAAAAAAGATAAAGCAATAGGTGGGAAATACTAGAGAAAGGCTCAACAAAATAGGAAGCAAAGGAAAACATCCCTGTGATATAACCTTTGTTCCTCTGTGACTCATTTAAGATTGAACTTGGACAAATACATTTAAGACCTCAGTCTGTCAGCTTGTGTTCTTTAGAGCCACGATCTGAATTTGTAGATAGTGTCAGTTAATTACAGGCTTTCCCAAAAAAAGGCCACAAGTTTGTTTTAAGACAGAACAACACTGTGTCCGCTGAACCAGTTGTTTCTTTTCGTTTACTCAGAACGGAATCAGGCACAAGTTTACCGTAAACATTTCTTTTAAAAGTAGAAATGGAAAGCAACGTGGCGATACTGAAGTGGTGTAACCTCCCGGTGCTCTAACAAAAAGGAGTTACACCACTTGTTGGTTCGAATCTGGGAAAGAAAGGAACCTGAGGCAACAAGAGGTTGCCGTTGGAGTGTAACAACTTTGGAACTAGTGTGGGTGTGTTTGCGCGCTGGTACGCTCAAAAATTCTGATTTGTGATCTGAAGCATGTAAACATGAAATCCTGTTTAAATTAGCACAGATACAAGTCGCTAGCCGGATAATATTGACGCAAATTATCTGGGATAAGAGTGGCATTTGCTAAGATAATGTGTCATGTGTACATCAGATCCAGTTTACTATCGGAGGCATTCAAATTCTGCGGTAACCAGAAGAACACTTTTAAATTTATACATATTCATATATGGGGCTCACTATACTGTATGTAAACATGCTCACCTCTTCTTTTTTCCTTAAAGTTTCCTGCCGTGAACACAATAAAAGAGAGGCAATGGGGATGGGCCATATTTCAGCACATTAAAACTGTAGCAGCAAAAAAAAAAAAAAAATTTTAAAAATGAATAAAACTTTTGAGATGTAGACAAAAAAAAAACAAAAAAAACTTTGACCCAAAAGTCAACATCATGTTTCGAGTAGAATTCAAAGTACATTAAAAAATGTAATAAAATATAGGTAGGCAGAAACTGATACGTGGATATTTCAGGGAGAAAAAAATCAAAATCGAATGATGAGCAAAATATATATATATATCCCACCCCACCCAATGCTACACAGAGGGTTTCCAACCCTCCCATTGATCAATCAATCAATTATGGAAGAAGACTTCACAATAGCAGGCACATGAACGGGCTGAACACCCTGACACATGCCGTAAATACACATCATTCCTTATTCACCTATTCTTCCTCACCTTTGTCACCCAAACACCAGCTTGGACAAAACCAGGGTGAGGACATAAACTACACACTGATTTGGGGTCAGTTTTGTAATTTCCCCACATGTTACAAGTTGGAGGTGTTGGGGAGGCTGATCCCTCATCAGCCATCAAGGTAAATGGATTAAAATCACATATTGCGGAGCTGAATGGCCTGTGTGACCGGGGACAGGCACACAGGGCAGAGAGCATCTGGACCCTGGCATATGTGGGTGGCACAATCTAGACAAAAGAGGTTATGGCCGCAGGGAACCAAGGCAGCAATCACCTGGTTATCCATACAGTGGATACATATCTCCTGTCCTCTCACTGCTGATCCCAGCCCCGGTCGATAGGAGAGGGAGGACTCAGGAGGGGAGGAAGAGGAGGCGGTGCTTTCACTGGAAGAGGAGAAGGCCGAGCTGTAGGAGGGGAACCTGTGGGCATCAAGGTTCCCGGCTGAGCCAAGCGGCCCTCGGTGAACACGCTGGGCCTGAGGGTGCTCCAGGGCTTCTGTCCCAGAGAAGGTTGGAGAGAGCCGGGGCGTCCCGGGCTGACTGGTCTGGAGATAAACATTAGATGACTATTGTCAAATAAATAGCATCTTCAAAATTCATGTTTAAGACTGAAATCACTGAAAATCTGGGCAATGAATGATTTATTTGTATCAATAATCACAATATTAAACACCAAACATCCAAGCTGTGTGCTCCCAGTGAATTTCACCTACCTGAGGCTGACGAGCATCAAAGGCCTGGGGGGGCTGGTGGTCCACAAATGGGCTCCAGATCTGTGGCTGTGCACCAGGGTGCGGGGCTTGGGCAGTGGAGATGGTTAACGGGTCAAATCCTGACGAAGAGCTTCCAACTCCCAGGCTGACCAGCTCCTCAGACGCCACAGGAAGAAGGCTCTCTCCAAACCAGAAACTTGCACTGTTGCCGTTGCTGTTGTTGTTGTTGGCGTTGGCGTTAAACGCACAGGTTGGACTGAAATCGGCCATCCGGTTGGCATTCCCACTGCCGTGGAAAGAATCAGCTGAGCTGGAGCCGCTGCCGAGGGAACTGGAGCTATCGTTGCGGTAGGTGGAAGACATCCTGACACCACTGTTGATATTGCTATTGATTCGCTGAGTACCATTGATGCTCATTGGCAGCAAGCCACCCCCACTGCCGCCGCCGCCACCGCCACCGCCACCGCCACCACCACTCGGTGATGATGCACCAGCATGAAGCCACCCAGCCTCCCCCAACCCTACTGGTATAGCAGAACTCTCAAAGCTGACGTCTGTCCCGTTGAATTGAAAGTCGTTGTTGTCTACACCAGGAGCCTCGATGCCTCCGCAGGTTCCTGTGCGGAGCGCGATGTGCGCCTCGATCTCATCCTTCGCCCTGTCCACGTTCTCCGGCATGCCGGTGACCTCGAACACTGGCTCTTTGTCACGACTCGGCGTCACAATGTAGGTGTGGGTCTGTTGCTGAATGCGTTTGATGGTCGCCCCTGAAAGATATGACCAAACCAAAACCCTTGTTCTTAAACAACAGCGAGTGGAACACAAAGTTTGAATCATTACTGAGAAATACTCCTCTGAGCATAAACAAACTGCACGTGGAAGAAGAGAAATGAATAGTTACGTGTCAAGAAGGAAAGAACAGTGACGCATTAATAGTGCTGAGAAAGTCATGAGCAGATCTGTACACTCTGTTGCTGCTTCCACGCTACTGATTGAGCTGATTGTGTCAAGTTGACCCAAGTAGAGTATTACTAAAGACCACACAATCATGTTAAGAACATTATACATTTCCAGTAATTACACTTGTTTTTTCCGAACAATGATATCTGGCATTGAAATTGGAAGAGGCACAGCTGTGCAATAATTATAGTGCTCGCAGGCCGTCCTGGTGACTCAGCTGGAGAGAGCACATACCACCCAACCATGAGACAGTGAGTTTCAATCCAGTGTAGGTGTAGCTGTAACTATCCCCCCCAAAAAAGCCGCTACGGAGCTGAGTCATCTCCTACTGTGACGCATTAATGTCCAAAGAAAATCCATGTTTTATGACGTTCATCAACAAAAAAACAAAACAAACTTAAATTGGCATAACGTGACGAACTAAACCAGACGAAACTATACGATATGACACGTAGCATGACATGTGATAATAAATAGTGACACGGTCAACAGAAAATCACAGAAATCTCTTTGACCAAACTGTAAAGAAGACTTGATGTCTGGATGGCTCAACATTTAACATCACAAAAAGACTAGCACAGAAACAAACCCTGCGGTGCATTCACATAATCAATGTGCCACAATTAATAGGCAAGTAACAGACAGTTTTTATCGCAGTGTTTGTAAACACCAAATATTAATTAAATATTAAAATTCCTCACCGCCTCTGGTCTGGCACAGCGTTTCATCGCCATTTTCAAATGTGAGGTCATTTTTACTCGTTACGTCACCCTCTCCGACTTAATGACACGTGGTTGAGAACCGCTGCAGTTCAATTTACAAATCAACCCCAAGGCTTTCTGACACCGAGGTGGAAATGTCAACAGGCCAAGGGGTTAAAGACTCAGTGTAAAGAGTAAAATGTAACCTTCTGGAGTAGAGCAGAGTATCGATGCAACAATATATTATTTCCTAACACTACAGATGTATAAAATCCTGAGTTTTCTTTTAATTAGAGGTTATACTGTATTTTGTATACTTCATTTGAATTAATGAATCTAATTTTACGTGTAGTATAAGAAAAATCCTGTCTGTTAAGTTTTTTTGTTTTTGTTAAAAGAAATTGAGAACATTTCTTATGCGGGTGTTATCACTTGAGGGGATAATATGCCCTTTTGGTGAGACTTTGTTTTTTGGTGGAAACAACTTAATGTTGGGTGCCTCTGTCTTTTTTCTTTTGCTAATTCGGCCCCCCTGAGGTGAGTCGCTCTTGTGACAACATGTGTAACTTTGCTTACCTGAATTTGTTGCTGCACAGCATTTTAAGACGGTGCACCAGGTTTCTTTATGTTCTGTCTGTAGGTCTGCTTGTTGTGCCAGTAAATGTCTTTAAATTTATTTTTCCTCAATGTACAACATGGAAAAATTATGTACCATAATGTCCCATTTTTGAGAGTAAAAACAGAACATTTATGGTTACAAAACTTTGATGTTTAAAAGCGCGGTTAATTGTGGAATCAGTTAATTGCTACATCCTGAAGCTGAGCACATTTAAACTCTTTGAGAAGATAATCAACTTAAGACACAGTCGGTAATCCGTTAGACAATTCAATTTTCTTTAAATGCTCAGAAAGAAACCGAAAAAACTGCTCTGTATGGGCTATTACAGCAAAGTGGCTCATTAATTATCCATAAAATAAACAGAGTATTATTTTCATATTAAAGATTTAATGTGAATAAAATAATAATCTTTTGGGAATTGACTTTGTCCCGCAAAACTATTTAAAACACTCATGATGTTCCCTCCACTGTGTAACACAGACATAACCTTTCCATGTTGAGCCTGATGAGGAAATGAGACTTGCTGTTGTTCTGCATTACGAAAGATATCGTTTGTATAAAGTTACAATTTGGCTTTGTTGGTGTATGTTGGCACACGATTGCTCATACCTGTGTTGCACTAGCTTGTCGTTTTTCCAATCATGCTATTAAAAAAAAAGCTGAAATCTTCTGAACTTTCTTTACAACGTGAAGTTATGTGAAACAGGGTGAATTAAAGACCCACCTTTGGGACCCACGACCAGCCCTACAACACGATATGGTACCCGCACCTGTGGAGAAAATGACACGGGGTAACTATACACACTTTATGTGACAAAACCAAACAAAAACGCACAGAGAGTTCCTCTATGAAACAAAAGTACATACACAACACTTAGTCAGACTTGATGTGATTCACTGCTCGAGAATGCCTGTTTTATATATCTTTAACGCTGAACAACACCATGACTCATAATCACGTGCTTGCTGACCTGAATGGTCGTCTGTCCAGGTAGGGAGGGTGTCCCTGGACCGGTGACAGCAGACAGAGGGCCCGTCTTGTTTCTGGAGGCTCTGATGAGGGAGAAGTGCTCAGCCGCGGAGAGGATCTCCCTCTTAGCCATGGCCACATCTTCTTTGCGCCCGGTCACAACAAATACAGGCTGCTCTCCTCTCACTGGTGTCTTAATGTAGGTGTTGGTCTTGGCTCGAAGCGCTTTAATCTTACAGCCTGTTGGAGGCAGACGAGGAAAGACGGAGGAAAGTTGGATTATTTCCCATTTAGTTATTAAAACTTAAACTTATTACATAACACGCACATAATACTAAGCTTTAATACTCAGCATCTTCAAGTTGAACTAATAAAAGATCACTGCATGTGCAATTTCAATATGCAGCTACTAATGCTGTTTAAAAGTAGCATAGCTTATAAATTAAATATTCCTTTCAGCTGTGGTTGAGAGCCCAACATCATTACCAGAGCCATTTCCTGTTGTTGTCAACACTGCAGTCTTTGCACCCTCCCCCAACTGGTCTCAAATCCGACATAATAACACTCTCACAACCCTACCATTGAGCTATGTAAAGTTTATGTAAAAGACCAGATAAAGGCGTTGGACATCTAAGAAAAGCCAGGCTGTTTAAGTGCAACTCTCAAGTCTTGGGTTATGTCACGGAGCTAACTATAACCTACAGCTGATGTGGCAAAGCAATGGTGACCAAACACACTGCTCTTCATGTTCTCCTTCGAGACAAAGCCAAGTCTGGTTTAGCTCGACATGGCACGGCTAAAGAAGGGGCTCAAGTGTCAGGCTATAAAGCACAGACATAAAACATCCATAATACAGACGAGCTGTCAAAGCGAGAAGGCAAAGAGGGGACCTGCTAGTTGATAAAAAAAGTTGTGATGTAAACTTTTGTTGAGGTTGTCGGGCGGAGGAGGGTGGTGTTGACCCACTTAGGAGGAGTGCTAGGCTAACTTAGCTGGTTTGACGCTAACGTCGGCTGTTGTAACATAGCTTAAGATTCACAGTGATAGTTTGGTTTAATTATGGATTATTTCTTATTTTTAAAACTGCAAAGAACGAGTCACATGTCACATTTAACATTATAACTTTAAATTAATTAACGCTTTATAAAATACCGCGTATTTGTCAATGCTAGCAGTGTGGGGGACAACAAGTTAGTCAGCTAACGTTAATTCTCACAAGAAAACTACAATTTAGCTTTATATTAACTTTATGTTTTTATATTTTAACATTATACCGTATTAATTTAATCATTTTGTTACATTTCCTGCCCTGCTTCTATTGTTGTTTATATTTTATTTCGCCTACTTTAACTATCTTCCCACCAAGTTTCGTCCAAACTGCCGTTAGCATCTTAACGTTAGTTAGCTAATGAATACAAGTAAAGACAAAAAGACCGTGAGACAAAAAACAAAAAGACTCACCCTGCCTGCCGACAATCTCTGCGACGTGCTCGGAGCTCGGTACGGCCACACACTCGGTCGTGTTGACGCTCTTTCGCCGACTCAACAGCGAAGGCTCGGCCTCGTAGCCCGACTCCCCGTACACGCCGGGCGGTAGCATCGCCATGCTGCTCGCCGGTGGTAGGGCGCTGCCGCCGACTACATTATCATCCCGCTCGTCTCCGTTGTACAACAATACCGTCTCGACGTGCGGCGGCGGCTCCATCCCGGACGGCATCACGGAGCCACTCGGCACCGATGGGTGGTGTCGGTGGAGGTGGGCCTGCGCTAGCAACGAGCTGCAGCCCGAGGAGTCGGCTACAACTTCTAGCTCTTCGTCCTCGGGCACTGCTGTTATGTTCACTTCATCTCCCGAGGGCGGCCGATGCAAAGGCAGCGGCTTCAAGTCAAGGACCGTACCGAGGAGGTTGAAATGAGAAACCGCGGGAAGATGGTGATGGTGGTGGTGGTGGTGGTGGTGGTGAAAGGAGAGGCTCTCATCTGCTTGTTCTGGGGTCTGGCTCTGGGTGCCGTGGTGCTCCTCAAGGCCCATACCGGCGAAAGCGTGCACTAGCGGCGGCGGGACCTCGGACTCTCCCTCGTCGGTCTCCAGCAAAGACGTGCTACTAGGCATGATGTAAAACTTTTGTAATATTGCCGTTAAATGGTACTAGATACGAATAATTGTTCAAATTTGTCTTTACAAAAAATAAAAATAAAAAGCGACCAGCGCCTGTTGGTTGAAATGTGTGGCTTTTGTTTTGTCTTTCCAGCTTTCCATGCAGCCCTCCCTACACTGTAATCGCGCGCTGCCCAGTTGCTCGCGATACTTCGTTTTGGGGTCAGACGTGTATTCACAACTGTCAGGAAGACGCACTCAGCGCGCATCATGATCTCATGACACAGTCATGATCATGCAGAGGCAAAGTATCATGTGAATAATTAATTATAATATATTAACACATCTATTGGTGACCTCCTGCCATGGGTTACACACCCCGACGCTTTGGGGGAGTAAACTCAATGAGGCTGCAATACTTTTACTCTTTACTCTTAAGTTTTATTACTTAGATTGAGTACACAGAAGCAGCATCCTCAAGTCCCCAAAGAGCTGTTCCTCCATTTCCAACTAGATGCTGGTTTGAAGGTCCAGTGTGTAGGATTTAGTGGCACCTAGCAGTGAAGTTGCAGATTGCAACCAGATGAATACTCTCCTACACCTCACCCTCTCCTTCCAAGCATGTAAGAACAACTCTGGCTGCGAAATTCACATTAAAAGCAAAAGTCCATATTTAGATCAGTGTTTGGTTTTTCCTGTAGAAAAATGGTGGTTCAACATGACAGACTAGGTGGATGAGGACCTGCTGCCTCTGTAGATCTAAAGGGCTTATTTTGATGATTCTCATATTCCAGGTTATTATACACTAATGAAAACATACTAATGAATATTGTATTTAATTCCTGTCAATAAATACTTACACACTATACCTTTAAAGATAACTGAGTAGGACCAAACTTTATAGGACAAAGCATTCCCCAACCAACTTTTAAAGACAGAGTAACTTTGAATACAACAGTGAGCTGTTTGGTTTGTTGGGGTGCTAGACAATGACAATACGTCTGGTGTGGCAATAACCATCCTCCATCTATGCACTAGTCTGCTGGAGCAGTGGCATCTCAGGTGGAAACAGGAAGAAGCTTCAATACATCAGGACAGTCAGCGCTATGTCTGCTAGACTCTAGTGACACGATGGTCACACATCCTACTCCAAAGATGATTTTTTTTTTATCTCTGCTTCTGTGAGGCACTGTTCTAAGTTATCTACTATCACCCAGTCACTTCATAAGGGTGAATGTTTGGTATTTTGCTACTGCACACATTTCCTTGCCAGTACCATCAGTGTCTTGTACATAGATTATGAGAATATAGAAAACCCATTATCTTGCAGGTCTCATAATTCAAGATAAATCAAAGGGATGCATATCAGTTCTTATGAGTGAATGTCTTATAAAAACAGTGATAACTGGAAGCTATATGCACAGCTAATGCTGTGACTTTCATTCAGTATCTACAGCCTAATTTAACTGTATATAGTTTTTATCTCTATTTGTAATTCTATTTCTTATTGCTATAAAAATGTTATTTCTATTTTTACCTTTATATAGTTTTCTATTTGATAAGATCTTAGCACAGATTTAATTTCACTGTAAAATGTTTAATTCCTTCTTTGCACATGTTAAATTTCTATGCACATATTTAATTACTTAGCACAGGTTTAATTTAAATGCATCTTATAGGTTAACTTTAACATATTTTTTTTTTTACTGCAGTATAGGTTAACTTTAATGTATGTTTACTGTGTGTTTGTGTCTCATGCTGCATGATCTATCTCAGGGGTCTTCAACCAGGGGTCCGTGACCCCTAGGGAGTTTGCCAATTTTTGTCATAATAATTGACAGTTTTCACCAAAATAATTTGTGAGAATTAAAAAATATAACAAAAATGATAATGAGTAAACTGCAAGCATTAATATGCAATAAAAAGCTACTTTTAACAAAAACTATTACTATTTATATATTATTTATAAATGATTCCATCATGCCTGAATGTTTTATCAATCATAAACACATATATATAGGTTAATAAGGTGAAATAAAAGGTGAATACAGTCAATATAAAAGTTATTATAAGCCAGGCTTAAAATGTGACACATGTGGGGGTCTCTGTTCTGTTTGTCTCTCGTCCAAGGGGTCGTTGGGCTGAAAAAGGTTGAAGACCCCTGATCTATCTATCTATCTATCTATCTATCTATCTATCTATCTATCTATCTATCTATCTATCTATCTATCTATCTATCTATCTATCTATCTATCTATCTATCTTAAATTATTATGATTAGGTTCTGGACCTCAGAATTTGAGATTTTGTATTTGTGTATATTTGTTAATTGTAATATTTTTTTTTTCAAAAATACCAGCCTTTTAAATAAATTGCATCTTCTGCTTAACACAACACAAATGTCAGCTGCAGTGTGATGTCTAACCACAGTCTGTCATGTAGCAGCCACGTTGGAGTGTATCAAAAAAAAAAAGGAAGATACGTATGTGATGTGGACGTGGCCCACGTGATCTCACAAGCGCGCTTCCTTATATTTTTTAGACCAATGAGAGATGGCAGGGGGGGCGGGCTTTTACGGTTGACAGCCAATGATGTGTCACGTTTGTAATACGTTACTTAGCACTAGTCGCATCCGGGTGAGCAGCACTTGGTGAGTAGCTAATACTAGCTGAGACAAATTAATGAATTAAGAAAGGTTAATGTTTGAATTCACTCTAACGCCAGTAGCCACAATCCGCCTATAATACAGGAATACACTGGTCATAAGAAAACGTAACAGACTCCGCGTGGTTTTCTGTCTTTAAGATATAAAGGGCGACAGCTGGCTAGTTAGCTTTGAGCTAACAACTTGCTAATATCAATGTCCGGGTTTGCTTTGTCATCATTTTTGTCTTTGTGCCGGCAGCTTGGCTTTTATTTTGATGTCTGCTAATGTTTATCTCGGCAGGTCCGCTCAGGTTTTTATTTTGAAGCTTGGTCGGTCTTCAGGATGTACGGATCCTTTCGGGTGCTGTTTCAGGTGCTGTGGGCCCAGCTACTCTGTGCGTGGGTGCTGGGCTCCGAGCTAACATTTGAGCTGCCAGACAACGCCAAGCAGTGTTTCTACGAGGACATCATCATGGGCACCAAGTGTACACTGGAGTTTCAGGTGCGTGGCCTTTATTTTGTCATGTTTAGTTCACGAGTAGAGCAGAAACCAGACTGTCCTGTTGAAGGCGATGACTATCTTCAAGGATAAACACCCCAGGACTAGGAACTGCTTTACATACATGGTTAACTAAAATAAACACAACAAAGCTATTGTATTTATGAAGTTATGGATACTCAATGCATGCAGGTGTTATTAGCACAAACAGGTAGATTTTGTATGCACAAGCGAGTGTCTTTATCATAGTATTGACGTTATTTGTACACATTTACGTATAAATCTTTTGTGGTTTAATTTTGCAGTTTTCTTTGATATTTTGCTGTGTATATTCCAGTGATATAACAGCACTGTTGTACAGCTTTCCTTGGGTTTTCTCAGTAACAAGCTTGAGTTGCAAACAATGGTTACAAGGCACATATTAAAAATTACTCTAATACTAAGCAGCATAGTATCGGCACCTGCCATAGAGAGAGCAGTATTTGGTCTTTAGCCTTCATTAGATTCGTCTTTTTAATTTTAGTATTTGTAGTCTGTTGATAAATTGTGTTGTGACATAATTGTATCACTATATCATTCATCACAATTTTCATGCCTAAATATGGCTAAAAGCTGTCACATCTTGAGATATTGAACACTTGACTCAAGTAAAATACTTGAGCAGCAACATTTGACTATTTTGGAAGTGACAATCATGACATGAGTTCTGTCCATATTGTCTACCCTTCTTCTTTCTTTCTGTACAACTTGACACAAGTCATGATGGCTTAAAAAAAATAAAATAATAATAATGTGTCACTATCTATATGTTTTCTAGGTGGTGACCGGTGGCCATTACGATGTGGACTGTCGTATAGAAGATCCAGATGGCACTACGCTCTACAAGGAGATGAAGAAGCAATATGACAGCTTTACCTTCTCAGCAGCCAAGAATGGCACCTACAAGTTCTGCTTCAGTAATGAGTTCTCCACCTTCACACACAAGACAGTTTACTTTGACTTCCAGGTCGGCGATGACCCCCCACTCTTCCCCAATGAGAACAGAGTGACTGCTCTCACCCAGGTGAGCTGTGCTTTGTGTGTGACGATTCACAATTTTATGCATCTGCATGTTTGTGTTTGAGGAAGTGAATGTTTCAATCGGTTTCTTAAAATGTTATTATCTATAACTCAAGATAGAATGTGGTGAAACCAGAAGATACGCTTCTCCACATCCATTGTGGCTCCTATTAGTAAATGTAGTTTGGTGGCCTCTGCATATTTCTAGGCACGCTCCACCCACTTTTAACCTGAAAAGAGGTTTAACCTGTCATCATGTCAACCTGTCTGGGAGTGCTTAGCACTAGATACTGATTTACTGTCACTGTCTACTAGTCCTTCACTCTCAGTTGTTGTGGATTTTATTTCAGTTAAGACAATCTAGTTTTTGTGCCCGTTAGTTTGCTTTCTGCTGGCAGATTAATTGATGAAATATTGTAAAAGAGGAAAACGCCTTGCAGTACATGCGATTGTGGTAATGAATGGACCAAACTGAACACTTTGTCATGTTTATACTGGCTTTTGCAGCCACTATCACACACAGTTGTGGACAAGGAACTGCTTCCACCAGTGCACTTAATATTTTATAGCAATAAACTAGACAAATCATAAGAATATGATATATTTAAATCTGTGTCTTTTAGAGTTTTTTGCTCCTGAAGTTCCCTTCAGTTTGTGAAGTTTGAAATGTCTTCTTGTTAGCTGTTCAATTATTCATTTCCAGCCCCTAAATAAATCTCTCATATCTGTCTTCACTTTTATTTTGTTACCATTTCCAGATGGAATCTGCTTGCGTGTCCATCCATGAGGCCCTGAAGTTGGTCATCGACTCTCAGACACACTTCCGCCTCCGTGAGGCCCAGGGACGCAGCCGGGCAGAGGACCTCAACACCCGTGTTGCATTCTGGTCCATCGGAGAAGCCATTATCCTTCTGGTAGTCAGCATCAGTCAGGTGGTTCTGCTGAGAAGCTTCTTCTCAGACAAGAAGACCACTACGACACGTGTCGGATCGTAACAGTCTCTGAGCCCTGGGATCTGATCGATCACGTTGTTTATCCATACCTTGGCTCATGTGCTTAGAGCGAGTTAGAATATCAGTGCTGATCTGAAATTGGATCATATCAAACTGCCAGGTCGTACAATCTGACACGTCATTCTCATTCTGCACTGGTATTCTTACAAACTTTATGCAAATGGGTCTTGAGAAAAAAGGATATATGTATTTGAAATGTTTTTGAGGGGTAAACGAGAACCTGGAGAAAGAGTTGCTAGTCGTCTTTGGAGGCAGTTCAAGCTGCTGGTCATGTAGTTAAAACAAACCTTAAATATTTGAAATGATTTCTAAATGTGTTCTTATTTTATTTGTGTCCTTTTGTACCCCCGTCATCTCATGCCCTCTCTCCCTGATCTGTTCCATTTTTCAGCCCAAACTGTGCACTGAAATAACCGAGGGAGTGGAAGTTGTGACTAAGTGTGTAATGTCGGGAGTTGAGGATCTCTCTCCTTATCTGCAGTTCATAGGGTCTCTAAAACCACATTGGCACGGTTATGAAAAATCTGTTGCATTGTTTTTTGTTTTTTTCTTTGCTATTAAACCTCACTGTATTAAGTGAGAAAAACTAGATATTGTGTTTGCTTTTATCAGCTTTGTCATTTTAGATGAGTTATTAGAAGAGAGTATGCTGTACAGAGAGTAAGCCATCCTTTGTCTAATAATAGCTTGAAACGGTCTGTATTTTGGTTGAAGGATTGAAATTAGAGATGCAGATGGTCTCCTGTTAGTGACTGCAGCCAATTCCTTAAATAAATTGAAGCCGGTTTTTGTATTTTAGATTCTACATTGGGGTAAAATCACACTGCTTTTGACTACTTAGGTGAATTGTGTCTTCCGTCTCTAAAATCTTATAATTACAGGACAAGCTTCTTCTTTATCACACTAACGTGACTCTGTGTGGGAGACAAAAAAGAAATGACTAACATTGTGTTTGAAATTGACACATTTTGTGTGTTAAGTGGCAGTGCCGGCAAGCAAACTTTGTCTTTTGCTGGTTCCCCTGCGATGTAAGATTCTGCCTTTGCTGTTTGACGTGTCACAACTTATTTATCTTATGGGCTGATATTGGTTTTATACAGCACTGTTGTAAAATTCATGTTTGGCAAAATGTTGTTGATAATTCTGGTAACTTTGAGTTGTAATTTGAAATGTTATCCCCTTACTGACTACATAAATTTCTTTAAAGGTAGAGAAAGGAAGATTTGGCCAACATATAAATAATTTGTCTATCTATTATGAGTGGTTCTGGCTTTTTCCACTGTTATTTTTCAATATTTCTAATGCAAGTGTCATTCTTAAGATTTTCACTAAACATTTCAGCCTGCAGCAAGCACTACATATAGTAGTTGCAGGCTTAGGATAAGCTGGTTGTGTCGCCGAAAGTCAGTGGGTGATTATTGATTTCATCTTCTAACTCTTAAGCGAGCAGTTCTCAAACTTCAGAAGCTGAAAAAAAGTTCTTGCAACCCACCGCACATTTTTTTATCAGTCATTAAAAATAACAGGGGAAGCAGCTAATAAAAAAAAGATCCAAGTTGAATTTTTTTTGTGAAATAAAGGTCAGCAGGATAACATTAACAAAAACTCTTCTTGGTTTATTTTCCTTACATAAGTCACTGTATTAAACACAAGCATGGATTAAACATAGCACATCTGTGTATGATATAGTGATTTGGAGGTTTGCCTGTGAAATTTTCACTGTGCACCCCGTCAGTGAAAGTGACTGATTTTAGAAATATAACACAGACTTTTATTCACTGAGAGATCAAAAACACAACACCTCTTTATAGACATGGGTCTAAAATATATATTATTATTGCCATCTATTAGTTCTGGCTTGGCTTTGCTTCATTTGCTATGCTTTCCTCTCTCGCCGTCGTTCATTGTCAGTTTTAGGTTTGTACACTGTCAGGTCATTTTTGGACACATTCAGCTGTGAGGCCTTCTGGGAACTTGTTAAGTTATTGGGATGGCTGAATAAACTTTCTGTTTAAAATGTCTGAGGGCTTATTCCTATTATTTGATCATCATTAATAAACACTTGATTTTTCAGGAGTGAGGAGGAGTGAAATGTTCTGGATACATCCTCTGGTCATGCTGCTTTTCTTCCTGTAGGGAGTGATATAATCAAGGCCATCACAGCGCACCTTGCATTCATTGAATAATTCAGAATATTTATTAATCCCTTTAACACACATGAAGTATTTCACGTATCTGTTTGACGTTAGTTTCCTCTTCTATTATTGTTGATGTCTACATAAAGTCACAGCTACTTGTAGAGCAACAATTTCTTTTTTTGTTTTGTTTTTTATTGGCCACGTCACAGTCGTGGCGGCCCTCTGATTGGTCGCTCGCACGTCAATCATTTGCGCACGTCGAGAAAAAAGACTGCGTTGGGTTTGCGATTTGACAGAAACTGAGTCGTGATCATCCGGTCGAGCCGTGGGTGGATAGCCTTCCCTATTTACCTTCCCCTTCGCGGAGATTACTGTCGTGCCAGCTTGCTGAGTGGCTACCATCACCCCACTATTATTCGCTGTAAAGAGGGTAACGTCTGTCGTTTGTTTCTCGGCTTGTGTGTGTGTGTGTGTGTGTGTGTGTGTCGGTTGCTGGGGGACATCCCCTGCCTGTTTGGCCGAACAACAGACCCAACGTCGTTTTCCCCAGGCTAAGCTAACAGCAGCACGGGTGGGGGTGGATTTCTGTATCTCGGCCCTCGGAAACTAAACATAAATCACGTCTCAGGAGTATGTTTTGGGACAATGACAAGCACGGCAAGCTGGGCTAATGGAGGGGAAGGCATGTCAGTGGATCAGTGTCGGTTAAACGGTCAATAAAGAGGTGTAAAGTTAGCACGGCGAAGCGGAGCTAGTCGGTTAGCTGAATC
The DNA here is from genome assembly GCA_946959425.1 of Argyrosomus regius. Lineage (NCBI taxonomy): Eukaryota > Metazoa > Chordata > Actinopteri > Sciaenidae > Argyrosomus > Argyrosomus regius. The sequence continues at coordinate 11,289,860 of OX336890.1, forward strand.
GATCAAGGAAGTTGACTAGCCACCTTGCTAACTTGGCGACAAATGTATTACTGGACCAAGGGTCGCCTCAAACGTCTGAGTTATTAATAGATATTCATATAACAGGCAGGTGGTGTCATTTTTTTTTTATTATTTGAAAGCTGAAGTTTTGAGAATCACGACCTGTCGTGGTCTTTTTTTAAAAAAAAAACGCTAACGTGAGCTAGTTAACGTTAGCCGGGAAGTGGGGACCTTGTTGTAAACAAAGGGTCCCGATCTCCACCGGTCCACGGCGACCTTACACCTCGAGTTATCGTTGGCTGAATGATTCACGGACATCGTTGCCTTTTTATGTAACTAACTCTCCCAGAGATGGATTTAAAGACAGCGGTTTTTAACGCAGCCAGGGACGGTAAGCTCCGTCTCCTTCAGAAACTATTGGAGAACAAAGATGGACACGAGGTGACCAAGTTGATGGGCGAGAAGACGAACGGGGCCACCCCGCTCTTGATGGCCTCCCGGTACGGCCACCTGGACCTAGTAGAGTATTTGCTGGAGTGCTGCAGCGCTCCGGTTGAGGTCGGCGGCTCGGTGAACTTTGACGGGGAGACCATCGAGGGAGCGCCCCCGCTTTGGGCAGCCTCGGCGGCGGGTCACCTGAAAGTAGTCCAGTCCTTACTGGGCCACGGAGCTTCTGTCAACAGCACGACCCTGACCAACTCAACGCCCCTGAGGGCGGCCTGCTTTGACGGTCACCTGGACATTGTGAAATACCTGGTGGAGCACAAAGCTGACCTGGAGGTGGCCAACAGACACGGCCACACGTGTCTCATGATTTCCTGCTACAAGGGACACAAGGATATAGCGCAGTACCTGCTGGAGAAAGGTGCAGATGTCAACAGGAAAAGTGTAAAAGGTGAGACACACTGTGTTGTCAGCAACAAACCCCCTGTACAATTATACACATCATCTCTGACCCTGGGATAAGACACTACACTACATTTTATGAGTTTTAATATAGGATAAATAACCACACAGGCAAGATCTAAATGTACACTTTGGTATAACCAGTAGAGAACAATGATATGAGATAATAACAAAAGCATGTGGAGGTTTCCATTTGAAATGACTCAACAGAATAACATTCACGTCTGGTATCACGATGGAAAAGCTGCGACGATAACTATTTGGACTGAATCTGTGGGTGTGTCTGAACTCTTCTTTTCTCCTTAGATGGTATTTCATAAATGGAAACACAAGTTTTTGTTTTTAGGGGAGATTACGGTATCGCCTGAAAAGAAAATCGCTGAAGTACTACGACTGTAGATATCTAATACGGCTGGAAAATGTGTATTGTTCCTTCCTAAATGGAGCATAATGGAGCATTCATGTTTCTCATAGTGGATTTTGAACGTGACCACTATTATGGTAGGAAAGAAATATGAAAATGTCTTTTCAACCGTCTCCCAAATCATCCCACTCTTAAAATATGACTGTATACACGGCTTCTGCATTAATCCTTATGCTCAAACCCATCAAACGTACAAGTGTCCACCTCCTACACCTCAATAGGACAGAACCATGCGGTTGTAGCTCATCTTTAGCTCGCCCGTTGAACCTACCGTTGACTAATTTATGACTAACACTTTTCTCCTGAGCAGCAGAGGTGCTCTATTGTGTACAAACCAATGCATGTACTCAAAAACAAGCCTGACAGGGTCGTGCGTGATGATTGAGGAATAGCCTAGTAAGTGCTTTCACTTCAGACTGTTGCCTTTCCCATAACGGCTGAACCAACAGGAAGGAGTAGATGTGTAATATTTGATATAAAGTGGTGCATTTCCCAAAATGATAGACACCGTGTTGATGGATTGAGGCAAGTTGGGGAAACAAATTAACCAGGTACCACAATCGCAGCAGGTTGACCCGTTTCAAAAGCTGCTGCCAGCGCTCACCTATTGGTGTTGCGCCCTCCTCATTTGCCCTCAAGGTAGCCTAAATTCAGTTTGGAGTCACATAATGAGTATTCAGACTAATCCCTGGCTCTGGAAGGGATTTCCAAAGTTTCTGGATTAACTTGTTTTGTTGGTGGAAGTGAATTTATCATCCAGACAAGCAAAGCTCAACAACACCTTTCCTACACCATAAAACAGCACTGACGCTGAACACATTAAGTAAAAAGTTGATACCGTTTACACCCAGTAAAAGGTATCAACTGGTGGCAGATGGTTTTAAGGAAGACCTGGAAGATTGTGGCGAATTTATGGCAACATGAAGTTGAAATGTTGTAATTTTTTCAAAGCAGACTGTGTTCAATATCTGAAAAACATTAAATGTTGACCGAGTTTGACTTGCCAGTCTCTAATAAACGAGAGGAAAAGCTGCAGTGCTGCTGCCCACCAGTTTTCTTTGTCGAGAGTAAGATGGAAAAAAGAATCTGATCGGTTTAGTTTTCGCAGAAATTGCCAAACTAAAGTATAAATAATATTTAATCCCTGACTTATCCTGGTCTCATCTGCTTGAATATGGATTAGCCTCAGTGCACTAACAGCAGCCAGGCTAGAGGTGAGTGAAAGCAAGGTAACATCCCACAGAAGTGTTGCATTGAAATGATAGGCTGGTAAGGATGGACTCGACTTGTTGTGAGGTGTGTCACTGATTCGATTTAAAGACTTATGTGTGTGTTTTTTCTTTTAAACTTTATGGAATCAATACGTGCTTTCCAGAATAATCCATGATGAACTCTGGGAGGAACCAGCTGTGGAAACACATATGAACATTTATTTTACAACGTTTTTGTTGACGATTGATCCTGATTTCCACGGCACACTGGCCTGTTTTTGAAAGAGGTTTTTCAGGACAAGGATAGGCAGCACATGCTTAGGCTCGGTAGTATTCTATCTCCAGATGTTTGCATCCATGTAACAAATTATATATAACACCAAATACTTAAGAATCTAGCATTTAGAGATGGCGTATTCAGTAAGATTGAGTGTTAACTTGAAGAAATGCAGTGACGGTGATCGCAGTTATAGAAACTGCAAGTTTTATTGAGAAGTTATGAGAAAGTGAATACATGTTTAGATCAAAATGTGGTCTGTTATGTGTTGATGGCTGTTTTAGAGTACTAAAGTGTCTTAAATCGTGGCCTCGCCGGGTTTCACCTGTGATGTGACACAGCCACGAAGTGAAAGAAAACGACTCAAAGACTTCCAAAACATTGCACAGAGAGATATTATTTAATGGATAAATTGTTGCAAAGCTTCTTTTTTTTTTTTTTTTTACGCTGCACATGCAGGTTTACTGCAGCTGAGTTGACATCCCAACATGTGCACCCATTATACTAGAACTAGAGGCAGCATGACCTGCTATTTTCTATCTGGGTGAGTGGTGTTGAGAATTACATTACACACTGCGAGCATGACGGGTCACACCTGAATGCGTAATCATTGGATAGAAATGGGCATGTAACAAAAGACTCGAGGGTAGCATCCACAATAATCATCTGGTATCAGCTGTTCTGCAGCCATTTTGAATGTATTACACGTAGGATGGTGTGCAGCTGACTTCTAGCTCTGCTGTAACGCTCTGGGTCTCTATGTAGAAACAATAAGAAGGTACAAAATTGTACAAAATCTAATAATATTCTAGTTAATAATTGCCAGTTAGTAGCATTAAAACCACTTCTGCTTTATCAGAAATGTTTATAATGCAACCTTTAATTACATGTATCTGCAAATCATTTAGCCGTATTCGTTAATGCTCTAGCAGGAAGGTCGCTATAATTGATCAACTGTTGAGTTCATGTATTAACTTTAAAGTAAATATTAAGTCATCATCAAAATATAAAGAGACATTGTTGCATTGCAGGAACAACTTTAATTCCAACTAAGTTTCTGTGTGAGGTCTTTGTCTTTGTTCCCAATGAATATACCTGACCGTAGCTTGTTGTAAGACACGTGTCCCCCCCCTCTCTGTTCACAGGCAACACAGCACTTCATGACTGTGCAGAGTCGGGCAGTCTGGAGATCATGCGGATGTTACTGCAGTACGGCGCATCCATGGAGCAGGACGGCTACGGCATGACTCCCCTCCTCTCTGCCAGCGTCACAGGCCACACTAACATCGTAGATGACCTGACAATGCACCAGCAGGTTCGGGTTTTCTGTCACTTTACAATGGAGAGCTTGTCTACATAGATGGCGTGTGACGCTATGGCTATAATGTTTTGTATCAATTGAATGTCCGTCAAGGAGAGAAATCTGAAAAATGTTGTGATTTCCGCTACAGACGAGCCACACGGAACGTATTGATGCCCTGGAGCTCTTGGGAGCCACGTTTGTTGACAAGAAAAGAGATCTGCTGGGAGCTTTAAAATACTGGAAGAGAGCCATGGACCTCAGGTACCTGGACAGTAACAACATCACCCATAAACCAGAACCCAAGCAGCTGATCATGGCATACGACTACGCCAGGGAGGTGAGTACTAGTCTGTCTTTGCATTTGTCTTCATATTTGAGCCATAGTGTATTATGCTGGATTTATATTGATCAGAGAAACAACTGCAGAGGTGTCAGGTTTTAAAGCTAGTTCTCCATTGCGTGGAAACCCTAAACTGGACCCAGCAATTGTTTTGACCTTGTGATCCTCTACCCAGGTAACAAACAATGAAGAGCTGGACGGGCTGATTTCTGACCCGGATGAGATGCGCATGCAGGCACTGCTCATCCGCGAGAGAATCCTCGGCCCTCAACATCCAGACACGTCTTACTACATTCGTTACCGAGGTGCCGTCTACGCTGACTCTGGGAACTTTGAGCGCTGTATCAATCTGTGGAAGTATGCTTTGGACATGCAGCAGAGCAACCTGGACCCCCTCAGCCCCATGACGGCCTCTAGCCTGCTGTCATTCGCTGAGTTATTCTCCTTCATGCTGCAGGACCGGGCCAAGGGGCTCCTGGGGACATCGGTGTCATTTGAGGACTTGATGGGGATTCTTTCCAAGAGCGTGTTAGAGATTGAGCGGGCAGTTAAACAAAATGGGCCGATGCCTCCGGACCCTGCCCAGCTCAGCAAGGCCCTGTCAATCATCCTGCACCTCATTTGTCTTTTAGAGAAGGTGCCGTGTACCGCAGAGCAGGACCACTTCAAGAAGGAAACTATCTATAGGTGAGCTTGTGTGTATATTACCTGTATTGGCAACAAGTTGTCTTCAGTGAGGAGATTCAGTAATCTTGTTGTGACCGTGATATTCTTTGACCTCATTTCTGTAAATGTATTTTTTCATGCACTGCCTTATATTTGCTTTGGCAATTTTACATCCCCTTTTCCAGCAAATAAGGGTGTCAGTAGAACTAAACAAAGCTTTCCACCTCTGCCGCAAGCCTTTTTTACATTTGTATCCATGAATCATGTAGATAAAGATGGCTTTTGTCTCATAGTCCTGGATTTCCATAGTGCTGTTACCAGGATGTTGACGTCTTTCCACATCTTCACAGATTCCTGAAGCTCCAGCCGTGCGGTAAGAACGGCTACAGTCCACTACACTTAGCAGTCGATCGCAACACCACGTGTGTGGGGCGCTATCCCGTCTGCAAGTTCCCCTCCCTCACAGTCGCTTCTATCCTTCTCGAGTGTGGGGCAGACGTCAACAGCCGCGATGAAGACGACAACAGGTCTGTTTGTTTTTATGTTTCTGCTCTCATCATCTGTTCTCTCAGTGTACTGGTTTCACTTTGGTACAAAGAAACAACCTAGTTGTGGTTAGAACAATAATTTTATTTCTTTTGTGTATAAACTAAGAAGATAAATCAGACTAGACCAATGACAACGTGTTTTGTAGTGTAGTCTTGCGTTAAATCTATCATCTTTTTCAACCCACCAGTCCTCTTCACATCGCCGCATCCAATGGTCACCCGGACATCATGAACCTGCTGATTTCATGCGGGACTCACTTTGACAGCACCAACGCCTTCCAGCAAACGGCATGCGACCTCCTGGACGAGAAGGAGCTGTCCAGGAATGTCATCCAACCCATAAACCACACCACGCTGCAGTGCCTAGCCGCCAGGGCCATCATCAAGCACAGCCTCGACTACCGGGGAAACATCCCTGAGAAACTAGAGGCCTTCGTCTTGCTCCACAGATAATGACCGTGAAGCGAGTGGACGGGGGAAATGGACGGATGAAAAGAGGAGGTGATTACATCAAGTGGACTGGACAGACTTGAGGAGCACTAAAGTTCAACACCTGACCCACGAGGTGTTGGAGGAACGGAAAGACACGATCTTTGTGGGTTAGGTTTGCAAATCCAAACTATTTGGAGAGTGAACTTGAAGATTCATGCGAACAAAAATGTCCAGGAAAAACTGGATGGAGAAATGAATAACCATTTTGTTCCTTTGTCTCTTCTTTCATGGAGCCACAGCCCGATCTGTGGGGATGTATTAGCAGTGGATTGCAACATGGACAAACACAGTTGTATCTCTGGATGAAGTGAGCAAGGGGTTTACATATTTTTGCTTTAGGAAAAAAAAAAAATGTTTTTTTTTTTTTTTGCATATTCCACTATGCTATTTATTGAATGAAACTTGAGAGATTTTTCTCCATGCTGGCTCCAACCCAGCCTCAACTTTGCCTGCTTCTCTCTTCTCAAAGCAAGGATTGAGGCATTTCTACATATGCTGGGACTTCAGGTTATTTTTTTTGTTTGTCCCATCACTGTTGCCAACAGTCATGGACCCTTCCTCAGTCATCATTAGGTTACCTTTTTCTTTTTTTTTTTTTTTTTTTGTACTTTTACAATACATTTAGTTATTGTCATGCACATCTAGATATCTAACCAATTGGTGTGGATTCTAGAATCATTTGTCGTTCCCACTTTAGTGTACAACAAAGCTTTACGAGAAAGGGTTTAATGTCTGCGAACACCATAAGTGCTTTATTCTTCCTATGCACAGGCTAGGCTGTTTGGAAAGAGAGACTGTTGTATTCTGTGCCGGCACTTGTCTGTGCAATATCTCTCATGAGTTTTTGTGTTTACCTCATTGCTGCCGTTTCCTTCAGCATCCCCTTTTACTTCGGTCAAAGAAGAAGAAGAGGGGGGGGGTGCAAAATCATTGTACTGATTGTTGTAAGAGAAGTGAGTGAATTTGAGTGATTGTGAATGTTCGTTTGTGTGAGAGAGTGTGAGTGCCACACAGTTTGTTTCTTGTGTTTGAGTGTTTTTTTTCTCTCTTTTTTTAGTTTTTTTTTTTTTTTTTTTTAAGCTTACACAAATTGAGGACAAGAGTTTGGTGTAGTGGCACTCATGGAGATTCCATAATGCACATGACTGCCACTAGAAAACCGCAGCAGCCAAACTTAACTGTCTACAACCGCTGGAGTGTGCAGGCTTGTGCACAGAAGTGACCTCTTAAAACGTTCAAACATGGCCGACCTTTAAATACCTTCGTTATTTTAATGATCACTATCAAAAGGCAAAATCTTGAGTAGGTTACCAACATTGTCCCGCTGTGCATGTGCAGCAGCAGCAGCAGCAGCAGCATATCAACCAACCAATCACTGCAGAAAACCTTTTCATGAGGACTCCAAACTAGACCACAGCGAGGGTAGTTCTGCTCATTATGTACAACCGCCATCTAATTGTACGAGAACTGAAGACACAAATGAGTAGGAGGACGCCTCGACGTACAGAATAGTAAAGCTTGTGAATTATCTTGTTTGCACATTAGCTTTAGATGTGTGGGTTGAAAAAAAGGGCTTTTCATAATTCATAGGATTTCATATTGCAGTCTATTAAACCTGACAGTTGAAAACCAGACATAGAAAATGTATGAGGACTCCCAGGGCAACTTGATTTGAATCTGCACTTTACTACAGCGGAGTTTAAGATTTGATATGGCATTAATCAAATTCATGTCTTAATAACCAGTTTGACAATAAACCCATGTTGCACTTGTCTCCTTGTCCAAATGTCTTTTATTTCCTTATTCTGTCTGTTTTGTGGGGCTTTTTCAGTAAATGTTTCAGTTTCTATGGCACGATTTTAGCATTGCTTAGGTTCCTACTTACTTTAAATCGGTGGTAATTTCATATGATCTAATTAAACTACATCTATCTTTCTGATCAGGAAAGTGCTATTTCCCCAAGACAGTCTGCTTTGAATCTGAGCTGAAATTGATATAAAAGAACAGAAAAATTATCTTTTCCCTCAAGAGATCAGTGTGTACACCAAGCACTCTAAAAGATTTATGGGAATGCACACCTAGTTACACACTACAAAAATGAATGGCCAATACAATATAATTGTTAAACATTGTGGAGTAAATGGGGAATTTAAGTTGAAACCTCAAGTCACAGCTAGGCAAAGAAATCATTTGCTTTGCTGCATCTCTCCCTGTTAAGTATTTGCATTTTACTATGGAGTTCATTTTATTTCCACCCTGAGTCCATACTCCTGCTACTTGTACTGCAGAGTCTCTGTGTGGTGGACTAAACTCCAGATACTTGAGCTGCAAGCTGGTATACACAGGACCTCTCTGGACTGGAATGTGTCCAGAGCAACTTTTGACATTGCAACAGGGTTTGCTCATGTTGTGCATCCAATCGCTTCCGAGAACTGTCCTAAATAAAAACATGCACCTTAATAACTGTTTCTATCTGTTGCAATTGCTGAAATGATATTCATATGTTCTTACTACATCACTACAGACGATAAAGTGTATTTAAAGCCTAATATATAAATGGTTATTCCTCTGTGCCGTAAAGCTCTATTTCTGTCCAGCAGTTTTTAAAACATCACTATTTACTCATGTAAACAGTGCTAAATACTACAGAGCTGAGCTGTTATGGGAAATCAGTGGGCCTTTTTAAAAATGAAACTATGTTTGTGATCTATCTTTAAAGATTTAATTTTCCAGTAGGAGCTGGTTTTAGGGCTGAAGCTCAGTAAATATTTAGAGATGCACTCACATCGTCTGTTTTGAGTTAGTAACGTGGCATCAAGGCCTGTCGGTTGGTCCAACAAAGTAGTGGTGAAATATCTCCACAACTATTTGACGGATTGTGATGATGTGACATTCACAATCCCCAGAGGATGAACCTTTGGTGATCCTCTGACTTTTCCTCTCATGCCCCCAGCAGGTTGACACTTTTGGCTTTAACTTAAATGTCTTGACAGCTTATTGGATAGATTACTATAAAATTAGACACAATAATATTCATGGTGCCAGGAGGATGAGCCGTCATGATCTTTACAAAATTGTGTAGACATTAATGATCCCTGGACAGTGACTTCCCATTATCCGATCCCATAGCTTTTCCTCTAGTGCCACAATGAGGTTAATATTTCATCACAACTTATCCAGATCTTAGCATCATTCAGCTGCCTGCTCTGTTTTTTCCTCTGTCTACTTTATCCTCATGTCATTACAGATGCAGCCATTTCCTCCTGACCTGCAGTAACCCCCTCCCACCATTCCCTTCACCTGATCTTTCTCGCCCAGTTAACCACCTGTTAGCGTTACCTTTTTTCAATACTATCTTCAAGCCCAAACCTCTCACTACCTCAGTCCTTATATAATGTTTCCCCATAAATACTATGCAATTCACATATAATTGGTCTCATATATAGCATAGTAGTAAGGTAATTTGGATGCAGCCAGTGTCTGAGTGTTGGCTAACACTAGAAATGATGCTAAGCTAGCTTCAGCCAAGACAGAAAACAATGTACTGGAAGGATTGCCTTTGAATTTAGTACACACATTCCTGTTCCCCTCCGGATGAACTGTAAAAATTTACGGGGATCTCATAACTTTTCATTTAGCACCATCATCAGGTCAAACATTTCATGCGTTCAACACTTTGGTTTATGACCAAATAACTGCCAAACTAATAACATTGCCATCGTCTTTAGCTGTAATTTATGTTTAGTCGTAATCATTGGACATAAGTAGAAATGTTAGCATGCTAACACGCTAAAATAAGTCAGCATTTAGCCCAAAACATCACTGTGTTTAAGTATGGTTACTAACATGGCTGTGCATTTACATGTTTACATTAGATCAGTGCCAGCCTAATATGTCTTGATTTATTCTCTGGTTTCAGGGTGATCATAATTGTTGAAGCTTCCTAATAAAGGAGTCAAGTACAGTCTTGATTATACATTTATGACATTATATAAAAGTCACGATGGGAATACATCTTGGTTATCAACAAATTCAAATGCAAAGATGAAAGAAGATGATTTTTTCTGCACCCCCCTCCTCTGTCACAGTGAGGATCTCACCACCTGTTTCCTTCACATGTACAGCAGCAGCAGTCAGTCCCAGAATGTCACACCTATCCTGAATGTTCCCTGGTGACTCACTGCCAGGATCTCGAGCAACGTGAAGTGTGGGAATTTCTTAATGAGTCATGATCACTGTAGGAATGCGCACTGGGCAGACGAGGTAGAACAGAGCAGGTTTGGGTAGTTATTTTTTACCATGTCAGTGTCAAAGCAGTCTATATCGTGATCTATAAACAACCTCCGGGGACTAAAATACACAGCCATTTGAAAGCATGCTGCATATCGTCAGTCTTACATAACAGAAACAGGACTACAGCTTGTTTCGCTGAGAGCTCAGCGAACCTGCAAAAAAAATAAGTTGGAGTAGGTGTAGACAGAGTGTGTTTGGAAGTTCATGTGGTTTCCTGGCACTGAGGAGTGTCATTGACCTGCGCTGTTTTGCTTTATCATAACCGCACTCAGAATTACCTGCTAAAAATAGCACAGGTATTATGAGATGAAAGAGGACACTTGGTTATTTATTTTTACCTAGGGTGAAGAGAAAATCAATCTTACACCCACATCTCTGCAACAAACTGTTATCTCTGTTGTGTTAAGCTCAGTTAGCTTAGATTCCCTCCAGTGGGAATTTTAACGTCTCTCATTGACAGTAATTGTGAAGTATATAGTGTAGGTGTTTCTGGGTCTCAGTGCCTGGAACAAGTCCAGGCTTGTCACAGCACAGTGTAGATCATGTGAGCGTTCAGGTGGCCTAGCCCCACTTATACTAGTACAGGAGGTTAACAGTGCCATCAGCCCTGTGTCGTACTAGATGCTGACATAATGAGGGAGAAATTAAAAGAGGTGCTGCTGAGCCAGAGAGAAAGAAAAAGCAGAAATGAGCTCTGCGGCACAAGGACGTATAAAATGTATGTATAAAAACCAGAAAAGCGTGAGCTAGAAAAATCACTTGTCTGCTCAGCAGTGAGGGGGTTTAGTGAGTCAGAGGGTTGCCCGTGAAGTCCCAGCCATGAAGCTGGCGAGAATATATCTTGCTGAGCTGTCTTTGAGCAAGACACAGACTCCTTAAAGACTCCAAAAAGAAAGAGAGAGAGTCATTCTTTGTGGATGTTAAACAGAGGCAGGAAGTTCAAACCTCATGTGGTGCAAACAGGACAGTCTAAGACAATGCCAGGATAATCTATCCACCTGACAGGTGTGGCATATAAAGTTGCAGAAAACAAACAACAACATGATTATGACTCAGGTGCAGTCAGTCCAGTTTTATCTTGAAAAAACACACCTTTTAGACTAGAATAGACTATTGCTGTTTCACTCAGGGCTACAGATAACATTTTTCCCCAGAAGTGTTGCGTTATATAGTTGTTGGGTGTAGATCGTGTAAATCGTTCTCCATCCTCATACTGGTTGATGAAGGATGTCCTCTTGAAGCAACTTCAATGATAATCCTCAGACTTTGTTTTATGTAAAAATGCATTATCAGAAGATAAATATGAGACTTGAACAGTCTGTTATACTACCAAACTTTCATTTTTATTCTTCTGTCACAAGCAGACACAGAGTTTTGCCGTGAAAAGAGAGATATCCACTTTGATTTGTCTTTGGAGTATTTAAGCATTGTTTTAAGACAGACTTCAAAATGGAAACCTTGAAGAAGTTATAACTCTAATACATAACTTTTACTAATTTTATGAAAATTGATTCTAAACATGATTTTGAACTATGGAAAATAATGTGTTATTCAAGAGACTCAAGCTGTAATGGTTAGATGGTAAATGGACTGTACTAGTCTATTCATACATTGGCTCATCAGTTTTGGGAGCTAATCATTCATACACGGCCATCGGGAGGTTCAGTATCTTGCCCAAACTGGAGACTGGAGGAGCCAGGGATCGAACTGCTGATCATCTGATTAGTAGATGACCTGCTCTACCTCCTGAGCCACAGCCGTCCGGTTAAACACAATGCACCACCCCACCCCCACCCGAATCCCAAATAAGTGTCTTTCAGCTGAGTTTCATAACAGTTTAATCATGAGATGTCTGAGAGGCAGTTAGACCTCTCTGGGGACTAATTGACCCCAATCATAAGTGAAGTCAATGTGTAGGATAACATTCAGTACATTCCTTTGTCTGTGAATGCCTTTTTGGCAAAGAAATGGATTATATGTGTCTGTGCATGGACCATATAAAACAAAGCATGAAATATTTCTTTATCTGAAAACTTTATGGTCATTTTATGTGTTATGTCACCTTCATCATCACCTACAACAGGTTTTGTGGTGAAGAGTTACCACGTCAATATTTGGGTTTGAATAGGGTCAGACAAAGACACGGGTGAAATGTATGAGTGCACAAATTAAACCTGAATCTCCAGACAGTATGAAAACACATCTGACACAGTCCTCACTCACTGTTATGGCTTATTTTCGTGGCCTTTTGGCAGTGCTGTTAGCTCAGCCTACTTTTGTCCTGTCTATATTTAGGGCTGAATAATGCCCTGTTGGAAAGCTGTCCTACATTAAGCGTGCTCCTCCATCTCTGAATACCTGCAGGTGAACTCGCCTCAGTCACCAGACACCTTTCTTTTCTCCATACCTCCGTCTGTCTCCATGTGCCACTCAATCTATTTCAGCTCAGTGAGGTTTTACTGACGTGACAGACAAGTAGAATAATGCAAGAGCACATTCCCAAGAGCAGCAACAAAGCAGAGAAAATATGAATAAGAAATTAAGTCTATTGTCTCTTTTAATGTTTTATTACTTTCCCATCTCTACCTTCATCTGCCTCTTCCATTGTCTGTAGCTCTCCGGCAGCCACCTCCTCACTCTTTATCTTTTCTCTTTCTCCTCGTCTACCTCCCCTCTCTCTCTCTCTCTCTCTCTCTCTCTGTCCTTGGTCACCACGGCAGCAGAAGAGAAATGTTTGCTTCTCTTCGTGGATGAATTTACCGCATCACGACTCAACAAATAGTTAACTCCCACCTTCATTTTCACAATGAGCAACAAACCAAAAAAGATTCATTTCGCAATGTCCACGATGAAGAAGAGAGCAAGATTTTTCTAGGAAACATGGAAATATTTGAGCTTATATACCTGAATATCTAAACAAAGTACATTCAACAAGTTTCATTGTGAATTTTCCTGTCACAGAGTATATCCTGCAGTACTGAAAAAACATCATGTGCAGCAAAATGTAGAGCTAAAGTGCCACAGATTTGATTTATGATTATGTGTTTATACTGGTTGGAGAAATATCAGCTTAAATTCAGCTTATTACACAGTACGGATGTAGTGTGAAACTAGTTCATAAGATAAGAAGAAGAGAAAATTTGGTGGGTATCAACACAAAATAGAGAACAAGTTGCTTAAACTTGAGGAAGTACTCTCCGGGACTTTCCTGCTCACTTTGTCTCAAGTTTTGATAATCAGCTGTTTAATCAAGCAAAAATGAACTTACTAACTACTAACTTCTCTGATTTGCTTTCAGTTTCTTTTTTTATCATTGTGAAATTAAAATCTTTTGGTTTTGGATAGTTCGTTGGATATTTGCTATTTTCAATGTCTTTATTTTGATTTTATAGGCTTAACAACTAAAGAATATTAATTTTCTGCATTCCTACACTGTGGTGTTGCTTTCTTTCATTTTCCAAGCAGTTGTCAGATCTCAGCGTCTGCCTCTGTTTCGGTGCTGTTTACTGTTACTGTTTACTTCAGATTGCGATCCTCTTCTCGTCACTTCACGTTGACTCAAAAGAGGACTCAGACGCACATGTTGGAGATTTTTAGTGTCAGTGCCAGTTTGTTGGTGTGAATACATGCTGAACTCAGAGCCTGTGCTTTCATTTCATCCCTTTCAGCACAGGGAGAGTAAATCCATCAACACCGTCCGTCTTAAACTGAGTTTAAATGGAGATGGATCTGCCCTATGTACTGATTCACCGGAGCACCGCACTTTGTTTTCTTGTTTACTTTGATGCTCTGACAATGAATCGCTGTGGATGAAAGGAGCACCTGCTGAATGTAAAATAAGAAGGTGGTGACTGAGAAAGTGGTGTTGGGAAAACGTGACTGATTACATAAGAGCCTCTGCAGCTAAAATAGATAGGCAGGGTATTAACATGGGGATCACTGGGACTGAATCTGATACTGGTATGGACTGGCCTCGCTCGTTCTCTTTCTGTCTCACGAATACACAGATCCCCCACTGATTGGACCAGGAGCTGCTAATTGTGTGTGTGTGTGTGTGGGTGTGTGTGTGAGAGAGAGAGAGAGTAATTGTTGCTCTCCAAGCACACTGGCACCGAGACTTTCCACTTTGAGTCAGCTGTCAAAACAACACTCATATAAATAGAGGGAGAATTAGCTGGCATGGCAGTGATTATGACAACAAATACACAAATTCAACACACACATGCATGCAAACAACACACACACACACACACACACACACACAGGCAGATCCAGTTTTGACAGTGACTCAAGCTAATCCGTGTGCAGGGTTGAATCATCAGGAGTATTATAAAGACAGCTGACAATACATGTAAAAGTATACACATTGTCAGGTTTTTATTTTATCAGCTGATTCCCAAAAAGTCGGGATACTATATAAAAAGTGAATAAAAACATAAAGGCAATGATTTACAAATCCTTTTCGACCTATATTCAATTGAAGACAAAGATAGTTGGGAAAGGAGCATCCTCACAAGCAAGGACAGGGTGAGGTTCACCGCTTTTTTAAATTTCTCCACACATAACTGTAAAAAAAAAAGAAAGAAAGAAAGAAAGTAAGTGGGATTTCACCATCTATAATCCAAAACATCATCAAAAAATTCCAAGAATCCATACCCGCAACTTTTTTTTATGCCTCAGGCATTAAAAACCAACATGATTCTATGAGAGATATTACTACACAGGCTCAAGAACACTGAAAGCAGTTGTCGGTAAACACAGTTTGTCACTGCATCTATAAATGCAAGTTAAGACTCTATGGTGCAAAGAGGAAGCCATAAACATCAAAGATGGACGGACAGAAAGTGAAAAAGTGTGCTGTGGTCTGGTTTTTGGTAATCATGAACACTGTGTCCTCCAGACAAAATTACATTTTACACAGTTTAACACACCTTTTTTCAGGAATCAGGGTTGTATTTATTTATTGCCTTTATTGGATAGCAGACAATATAGAAAATGTGGGGCAACAAACACATGAAACCAGGGACATTATACTGTTGGTGAAACACCAGGACATCCTCTTTATGTCTATTTTAAACTGTCCTTCCTGTAAGAGGACCACGTTATTCTAGTACTTAGTCCTAATTAATTTTAATGCAATATTCCACTTTGGCCATTTTGCCTTTTCCAGTGACCTCTCTTTGATGTAATTTCATGACCTGTCAAACTTCAAACTTGTTTCAGTCTGATGTGTTTTCAACCACCAGTGATTCGGACTGTGTGGAATCTAATCATTGATCACAAGGGTTAAATATTTTCATACATGCTGTTTTATATTAAAATAAGAGATGCAGTATTATTTACCGAAGAGTTCAACACCCCGAACCTGAATGAATCTGTTTGTTCAGACTTGTGTGGGTGTGGTTTGATCAGATTTGATTGACAGTAACAGGAACAACCCAAGTGTCATCAGTTTCGTGACTCAAATGAACCCTGATTGGTGCAGAATTATATGTGACATCACCCTTTTTTATAACAGAGCCCCATCCATCATAAACCAGTGTACAAAAAACAAACACAAATACTGAAATCATAAAAACCTCTTCAAACTTTGACTGACAATATTCACTCATAGGAGGAATATGTCTGAGAGAGGTTCTTTAAATGTTTCATGTGAACACTAGATCCTATGTTGAGATAATTACTTGGAAACCAGTAAACAAAGAGCACAACTGTTAGCCCCTCTGTTGCCTCATTTGATCTTCTGTAAGCCAGGATGGTTTTCATTCTGATGAAAGCAAATAAAGAACATGCCACCGTATATTTATTATCTCCTGTCAGCTCAGGAGATAATAAATATGGATGGATGCTCTGTAGCTACAATGGGGCATTTGGGCATCTGGGTAGGTGACAGTTGGCAGCAGCGACGCTGACTGACCCAGAGGCCATTTTTCATGCAGATTAATCAGGAATTTGGTACCTCACAATCCAGAAACCTGGCGCTGCTCGTTTACAATGTGTGAAGCTCAGGTCTTTGTTATTGAGAACCAAAGTTTATGGAAACCATAAACTAATTTTATCACCCCTATCAGTGTCTCTTCCCTTTGCAGTATCACACATACACTATTATGGGGAATAACTGTATCTGTTTTGGCGGAAGAATTTGCATGAGGCAACATGTAGCCTGCAATTCAGAGACATTCTGTGAACTTCTACCACTTTTCTTCCGAAAGAACAAAGTTGTAAACTGTGTTCCTGATCTGTAAGGGAAGAAGGAGAGTAATTATACACATCACTGAGAAGGCTATCAGAGAACAGCACTGTTTGGGAGACTGGAAAGATTGGAAAGCATACCCATAGTTATACATTATGGACATCAAACTCTATGGTTACAAGTGTCCAAATGTTTTTGGAGGTTTATCGACCTTGTTCCCAATCTTTGAAACACTCTGACCTGACGAGAATCCAAGTGGGAACTAAACTGTAATGGAAGAGATGCAAGATTGCAAAACTTTGATTCATTTGTAGATGCCTAAAACATAAATTGGTGGTTTCATGCTGAAATAAGCTTCAGTTTATATGGCTGATGAGCAGAAAATGCCCTGAAAACAAAACTTTTTAGGAATATTGTGTTCCACTCATAGTTTTATTTTTGTTGGATTGTTGCTTTATTATAATAAATGTGACGTGAGGCTTGGCCTCTTCCGTCACCGGTGTTTGTCCTGTTGTTTCCCCGTTGTATCACGTTTGTCTTGTCTGTCTCTGCCCGTGCTGCTGGGCGTGGCTTCCAGTTTCCTTTTGGCTGCCACTTCACAGCAACACCTGCTACCAATCATCATCACCTGACCCGTATAAAAGAACCGGCTCGACAACTCACACGCTGCCAGATCATTCGGTGTCCTTAGTGATAACCGACACCACGGCCAAACTCTTCTTTTTGTGATCGCCCTGTTACTAACGCTGCTCTTCCTCTGCCTCAGGACTTCTGCCTGAGATCATCCTCTCTGGTTCTTTTGTTTTTACCCCCACCAGCCCTGCACCTTTCAGGACATCCCTCCATCCCCCCCACAACTCCATCTTTGTGTGATTAACTGTTTCTAGTCTCCTGGCTTGTGTTTGGGTCTGCAGCCATTCATCATGACATATATAGGTCGTGATAGCTGCCTCAGTAATGGTTAGGGATGCAGACATACAGTAATAAATTACTTAATGACATTCACATACAAGAACCAAAACATTCCTGTTATTTTCTATATTTGTTTCTTTGAATAAGGTGTTTCCCTTCTTTACCCGAAACATTCACGTTAAGAGCAATTCATTTCATCTCCATACCCAGATAAAAGCGCTTTTATTTCCCTCATTCAGAATGCACCTTGTACAACAACAATCCCTCTTGATCAGTCTAAATGTTTGGCTGTGCCCACATTTGTTGCCAGTGCCAAACCATCTGCCACAAAGCAACACTGACTCACAAGGCCCGCCTACGCTCTTTTGAGAATCCACGATTTCCACAAGGTACCTCTTTTTCTATCTAATCACCGTGTACAGTGCCTTCCCCTGTATCTCACTGGGTTCTGCCTGTTATGTGGCTGCAAAATGTTGCTGATAAAAGAGCAGTCATGGCCAGAACCTCGACAAATGTGTGAATACATTATGCAGATTTTTGTCAGAGCCAAATTTTATAATTTATGGAACAAGGTTAGGTTCTCTATCTTATTGAGTTCCACTCTAATCCTGTGTCTTTTCTAGTATTGTCTAGATTGCCTGTTTGACAATTATGTCATGCCGCCAGTGCCCAGACACATGCGCACACACTCTCTTTCTGTCATGAAACCCATCAGCAGTTGATCATTGTCGACAGTGTTTGCTCTGGTTCTAAGCTACCAGGGACAGACAGGGACAGATCCAGTGTCCAGAGGATAAACTAGATACTCAAACCTGCTGGTGTCCATTACTTATGATCACACTGATACAGATGATACCTCAATCCAAGCCTTTACATCTCTCTCTCTCTCTCTCTGCTCTTAATTTGGCTCTCTGTGTTCCCCTTTTTCCATATTTTTTACCTACATGCAAACACAGATTGTGCTTCAACTCCAAATAGATTTTACACATCAGTCCTAGGAAGTGTTACTACATAATATGTGAAAAAAACTGTATAAAGCCCTTTTGAGGATGTGAAGTTAGACAAAAGTGAACTTTTCCAGACCTCTGTAGCTCACTGCTCATCTCTGCTTCAGGCTACATTAGCTGCTGCTAGCAGAACACAGCCAAATCTCAGACCAAACTATCAGTCGGTCAAGTTGCATTGTGGACAATGTAGGAAGAATAAAAAGACGGGGAATAAAAAAAAAAAAGATATCTTTGGTACGTTTGCATTGATTTTTTTAACAGTTTATTTCAGGTCTTTTGTGGGTCAGACAATGATATCAGAGTTTAATGCTAAATCAGCAAAGTCCTTTTTTAATAACAGAGACTTGGAAAAGGTGTACAATTTAAGTGTTTTGATATATCATAGGAACTGACTCAATAAATGATAAATAATGTTCCCAATTATTAGATTCAGAGATTATTTAAGTCATTCTGTTATAATTACAATGAAAAGGAGTAGTGACAAGTCTAATGAGGACTAAACCTGATGAGTAAAGCTGCAGCCATCTTCTCACCAGGCGTTCTACATCCAGACTTTGGTGTTTGACATGACCATTCACAATAATCAAGGGTGGTGCACTAAATTACAGCGTTGCATGTCTTTTATGTATGTTTGAGTTTGTTTTCTGTTTGTTTGTCTCGTCACAGAGAGTCAGAGAGAAGGTCATGGGTCGGACACAGGGAGGGGATTAAACAAGAGGTGATCCACCCACATGCCAGAATGAAAGTATGAATCTGAGTTTGGCATCAAAGCTCCTGTCAGTCAGAGCACTTCACAGTGCTTCACATGTTTCTATTGAACCTTTTCTCTCTGTGGCTGATGTATAGGCACCTCAGACGTCTTCAAGGCATGAAAAGGCACAAACCTCCAAGGGCTCCTCCAAAAACAGCAGAGACAGGATCAGACTTCTTGACAGGGCTCAAGTACATAAAAGTGAGTAGGGGGTTTATAATTAAACTAAATGCACTGCGGCCTCAGTAGTCTCTTTCTTTCCTGCTGTCTTTAAGAGGTGATCTTTCTCTCTGTGAAAGAGGCACTTGCTCTGACTGCAGCGTTATCCCTCCTAATAAAACACCAGGGGTAGAGTGACACCAGCAGCCTTGGACTGAAGTGGCCAGTCCGCCCATTAAACCACACACACGCACTTGCATGTACACCCTGTGAACTCTTAGTGGCACGTCTGCAATCAACTCCTCTCTAAGCCCCCGAGGGTCATCTCATCTCTGTAACGTTAGCACTTCTCTCTCCCCCCGTGTCTCTCTGACACACACAGAAACACAAAGAAGGGCAGAAAGTTAACTGTGGTCAGAGCTGCATGCAACTCCCTCTAACAGCCCTCAGGCTCCACGTGAGCTTTTCATTCACTTTCCTCTAGTTAATACTTAATCAACTTGTAGAGTACCTACCGACAGGAGCCAGGCCACAGCTGCTGCTCATTATTTAACAGATGCAATGAAATTTTACTCTAATATGATTTACTACGCTTCTAAGAAGTCGGTGAAGACGATGTACTGTACTTACAGGGATATTTTGGGTCAACAGACACTTTCACATGACATTGCTTCACTGTCCTGGTGATTTGGAGACAGTTGCACTCCTGTGGTTGTTAATTTAATGAAAGAAAACAGTGAGTTTCAGGAAGCTTGATTCACTAAAAGGCCTAAAAAGTTCACTTTAAGGATAGTGAGTAGGCAGGATTACATGAACCTGGAGCAAATGCATTTATATGAGCAGGGTCTTTCACCATGTACTACCTGTGTGTGTTTGAGGACTAATTTAAATAATTCAAATAATAGTTCAACATTTTTGGAAATGCGCTTATTTGTTTTGTTTTGTTTTGTTTTTTTACTGAAAGTTAGATTTCCCGACATATTGAAGACCGTGACACTACCCATGATGACCTCATAGAATATGATGAATTGCTGCAGATTAAACTTCCTAACAGTGCAAAAAGTAGTTAAAATTAGCTTACTGCGGTGAAATTTAACATACACATTAATGCACCAGTAGTATTAATCCAGAAATAATTAAAAAATATACTAATACTAAAATACTGACAGGGACCATTTTACTGCACCATAAGTAGTCTTATTTTCCATACTTTAAGTACATCTTGCTGACAGTACTTTTACTTTAGTAAGGTTTTGAATGAGCTTTTACTGGAGTATTTTGTGTACTTTCACTTAAGGATCTAATATTTGTTCCATAACTGGATTGTAACACTACAAGTTTTAATTTTTAATTTTTGCACTTCAGTTTTTGAATAAATCAAATAAAATATGTTGTTATAGCTGTAGATTACTGAGCTTTAACGGTGTTGGTAGGCAGATTTTGTTACCTTTGACCAGAGGGAAGCTAGCTGTTTCCCCCTATTTCCAGTTGTTATGCTAAGCTGAGTTAATTATCTCCTGGCTGTAGCCATGTATCTACAGTACAGACATGATCATGATCATCTAACTTTTGGCAAGAATGGTGGAAAAAAAAAGCAACCAAAAGCTATAAAACTACAGTAATAATGCACTCAGGTTGAATATGAACCGAAAAGTCACCTTCCTCTCACTCTGCGTCACCATGCGGCACAGTTGGCATTGAGTTGCTGCAGTAGAGCTAACATGTGATCATAAACTGCTGGCTGCCACCCTCTCAGAAGCTTCTTTTTCACCGAGTCTTAAAACAGATTTGCAGTTGTGTTGCTTCAACGTCAGCAGGTGCTCAGTAGACCAAACTTTGTGAGCTATCCAGAATGATTCAGTGCTCCATCAGTATGAAGTATATTCGTAAGTCTAATCTCTGCATATATCCTGTGACAGTAGTTGATGCTCTGTGGAGAGTAGCAGGAGCAGACACATCGCTGACAGGAGGGGTGACCCATTTACAACAATGTTATTCTTGTCTTTGTCTTATTAAATTAGATATAGGCTATATAAGGAGTGAGATCACAGTATTAATTAATGCCAAATTAAAATCATGGGAGTTTTGATGTGATGCATAAAGTTAGATAAAGATACTATGTCTTTGATAACAGGACTGACACTTTCAAAAGTTTTGTATAGATTATATATTTCCATTTGGTAGAATGAATACCAGGAAAGTGGTCCATTTGATCACTTTCTGGAGCTTTTGATCATACCACATGATCTTCATCAGCAGATCAGGATTAAAAGAAGTTCCTGTTCATGTTGGCTTTAACAAAAAAAAAATAGAGATTTGGTCACCTACAACGGTGACAACTGGGCTGATGAGTCTGATGAAGACAATGTGATATTATCAAAAGAGACTAAATAGACATTTTGGTGCGTTGTTTTCAGACATGCGTGTTTCCTAGGTCAACTGAAACCTCAAAATGTTCTAGTTTTCCATGCATTGAAACACATTATATAAAAGCACCTCACCACTCTATTTAGAGTGAGAAACATATACCTCTCTTTTTACAGGTCAAATGAGGATGGCGGTGAACGGCCTTCACTGTACATCATGTGGAGTGTGTGGGTGAGGTAAGGACTTATGTCACGGTGGATTTTATGAGAGGCACTCTGGGTAAGAGCATCAATATAATGGCTGATAATATGAGTCAAATGCAAGCTGATTTTCTAAGATAAGCAGATGTATAGCCTTCCTAATCAAATCAAGCAAATAAATGACTGGAGGCTCTCAGTTTTCACGGATGTTAAACCTCTATATTTACTTTTTATATTACTATATTTAAACGGGTTTCTACGGCTGCAACATTCAACATGCAAATGCCACTAAATCAACATTTTACGACATGTGCCACCCAATATATATGTGCATTAACGCTACAGCTCATTTCAAGCTATCCTGCATGAGCTGAAGTGCTGCACAAGTGGAACCTGCTGGTGGTGTTAAATGAAAGGTCAGAGGATCACTGAAGTAATCAGGAATCAAACTCTGGGGACTATTAAGTTCTCTATGCCAAATATCCACGCTGTTCTAGCTTTCCAGACCAGTCTTTACCAGCCTTTTGCCCTACAGCTCCTTAAAATAAGGCAACTTGACACTCCTTCATCACACACTGCATGTCAGAGTTTGAGAGTGATTTTTTAGATTCTTCCATTTTAGGTCTGAAGAAGTAAAACTGTCCAATATTTCACAAAAAAAAACAAAGATAAGAGCTGGAGAAAAAAATTGGCAGACACAAATTCACAAGTTGGCATGTAAGGCACTTACATAAGCACAGATAGGAGATTAGCTAAAAGTAAGAGTTACAGGAGAACAGTTGGATCAAAAGGTGTATTCAGAGAAGTGTTGATGTGTTGACGTCATTCAGAGAAACGGAGAGAGAGAGAGAGGGTACGAGTCTGATGCACAGCAGGAAAAGTAATTAGTGTGATCACTTTCCCCCTGCCTTCCCAAGCTCCACACAACGCTAAAGTAATTTACTGACCTGTACACGCACACTCACGCATACATGAACGCATGTGCCTGTCTGAGTCTAACATACCCGACATGTGCAGGACGTAGCCAGATCATGTTGCTTTTTTTAACACCATATACAATTACAGCACTGGTTAGACGTTAGAACAAATTGTATGTGGTGGAAGTGTGTGTGTGTGTCAATACAAGTATGCACTTTTGTCTGTGCATGTTGTTTATGTGTTTGTCCACATAGTTAACCCTCATAAAAGTAGGCATGTTTGACTGAAAACACGCTTGTCTAGTAACAGGCTAACAGCCAGCGGGATGGAGGGTTTACACATGTAAACACACTCACCTGAGGTGTAAGAGTGCGGACGCAACTCAGGCTTTCCCACTAGAAACACACACACTCACATAAACACAGTGGCAGATGTCATAAATAAGCATGTCTAATTCAAAGAACCGGCAGGGGGGGAAGCTCAAAGTTCCTCCGTTCATGAATGCAAAACTGACCTCTCGGTTTACAGGGATCAGGTCTCATAACATTTCCAAATAGGCTATTAACTCCTGCAGAGAGGTCAAAGGTCACGTCTTTCCCACTTTTCCTCCTATCTCGGCTACTCTACGTTAGTCTCCACGGGTACATCGGATACATAGTTTCAACTCAAGTTTGAATATGAATGATCAGACTTCACAAATGCAAATTTCAGGTTCTGTTCCAAATGTAAAAGAAGATTTGAGGGAAAATTTTGTGAGAGAAAGTGTCAAAAAAAAAAAAAAAAAGATTTATTACCTTGACAAAAAAAATAAAAACTCACTCACAACCTTGTTCTGCCCTGAGTTTTATACTGTCTCCTGAGATCTTCCTCATGGGGATCGAGTTTACTCAGCTGTCATCACGTGACCTAAGTTTGAGTCATGCGCAGTGGTGAAAAGTAAATGAGTATCACTCAAGTATTGTAGTATAGTATAAATATACTCACTGTGTACTTTAAATAAGTATTTCCATTTTATGCTTCTTTATACTTTTACTTCACTAGTTATTTCACAGCTTTAGTTACTTTGTAGATTCTGATAATTAATACAAAATATTTACAATAATTCAACAACAATATTACAATGTATCATTATATATTATTATATATATTTATTAATAGTATAGAAGCTATCCAGCACTATACAAAGTACACAAGTTTAATGAATGTCTAATGAAATGTTCTTTAAATTTTTATGCTAATATTTGTGCGCTTGTACTTAAAAAGTTTGAATGCAGGGCTTGTATTTCCAAACGGTCGTATTGCTACTTTTACTGGAGTAGAAGAACTGCTTCCACTGCTGCGATTGTGAGACAGAAGTCATACGACCACCTGTTAACTTCATCAGGGTTAGGACAACTGTGCTATCCCTATAGCAACTGAGCAGACTCTATCCAGCAAAGAAAAGCTGTGAGATGCAGCTGGAAAGTCCAGGGGAAAAAAATAGTTAGTGGACCTTGAGTTAAGATTTTATTTCTGCTTGTTATCACACATAAAAAAGACACATAAGTGTTTCCCTCACAAAGTCCAACAAAAAATATTTTTTTTACAAAGAAGGAAGAGTAGTTTATTTTAGGGCTGACCTAAATTTCACATCTGCTACATTTATATTTTTGTTCCCAGATATACTCTTTGTGGAAACCCCCTACTTCAAACCAGTATGTTTTGTCTGATTTGTTATGCCAACCAGTTGAAGGTTCACCCGATTGCCTCGTTTATCAAATTAAGTGAGTCCCTTGACTGATGATGAAGACAGGAAATTATAACACTCTTCATTAGGGAGAGCGGTTGCTATTTATGTTGCGATGACAACTCTGCCTCTGCACCCATGGGAGAGACCATCCCCAATATCTGCACTCAATAATGGATTCAGGTTTCTATTTTTACTCCCTCTCACTCTCTCTTTCTCTCTCCTCTTTTCTCTCTGACTGTCACTTGGCCGGCTCTCATAATAATTATAGCTGTTGGCGATCATAAAAAGGCTGTTACAGAAATAACCAAGGCCTTGGTAGATAGGCAGTTATTTGAGAGAGTGAGATGCGTAGGGAACTCTACCCATCCAGTTGTAGCAGGGTGCACTCTGATGTTTCTGGGCTGCAGAGAGTATATTAAATGTCGCCTTCAAGTAGAAAAGTTTTGCAATCTGGGGGGAGTTTGCATTCAGCTATTAGAAACGTACACATGATGAGTATTTTAGAGGCTGATTCCAGTGTTTTTAGACCCATTCAGTCTGAATATCTCATGGAAAAATAAGTAATCTGGCTGGAATAGCTGGGAAAGATTGTGGTCATGAAAAACAAACCATCTGGTTAAGGCTAAGCACTCTGGTTAATGTAAGTCTGTAGTCATGGTTACAATCTCCTGGTTATATGTGGTTTGTCTCCCATGTAGCCCAATCATTGGGCTCTTGTGGGAGCTAATATGCTCCAGTCTAGTCCAGTCTAACAGGCTGGTACACTTGACTTATGATGAGCAGCACCCTCTGCTGGTCTGATTCACTAACTACAGGAGTACATGACAAGCGTGTTATAAATAAAGTTAGTTTTGTTCATCATAAAACAACATTGTGAGCAATAATAAAAACCAAAAAAACAGTAGAGTATGTTACAGTGTCATAAATATGAGGACATAAAGAAGGCATTTGATTCAAAATATCACGAAGAAGAAGTTAATGTTGTTGAATCATATTTTAGTATTTTAGATTAATTAATTTAAAATGAACCAATCTTAAATTAACTGATTTAAAATAACTAATTTAATAACATAAAAACAAACCACGTGATACCAGCTTCAAAGAGGAAGAGGAGGAGGAGGAGGAGGAGGAGGAGGAGGAGAAAAAGAACATAAAATTATCAAAAGCAGAGTATGGAAGGAAATAAACAATCAGTGGAATTAACATTGGAGGAAGCAGAAAAAAGGGAGACATTTATATAAATTACAAAGAGGAGAGTATGATGTAATGGAGATAATAGAACAGAACAAGTAATCATGAGCAGAATAAGAATAGGGCACCGTAAACTGAACAGCACACTTATCATATCATAGGAAAACATCCAACTGGTCAGTGTAACTGTGGGGAGAAAGATTATAGCATATGAAAGAGAGAGGGAAGTGATGAATACAGGGCTGCGAAAGGCAGTGGAAAATAAATTCAAGAAATATAGCAGAATGTGGAAAATCTAGGGTCAACTGGACTAATTAAAAGAGAATATAACGGAAGAGGAGAATAAGAAAGAAGTAAAGTCCAGCAGATGGCAGCAAATGCAACGTGAAGGATGCCGACTGCCAATAAACACCAAAGAAGAAGAAGAAGAACATGGCTACCCTAGCAACCACACCGTCCGCTGATAAACATTGCTCGGTAGCTATCAAAGACACGTTTATTCCACTTGTTTCTGTAATAAACAAATGCGATTTGTTAGTCTGCAACATTAAAAGTGTCTCAGATGTGTAAAATTTTCAGGGAAAGCAGGAGATAAGGAGTACTGTAGGAGGAGTAGCTGTTCAATGCTGGCTAACGTTAGCTATGTTATGGGAAGGAGAAGCTGCCTGCTAACTTTAGTGTTTAGTTGTAAACACCCCAGCTACAAAAATACTGTAGTTAATACTGTGTATAGTCGCTATTAATTAATATTTTTTAATTTTAGTATTTTGGTTACCCATGGTGCAGTGGCTGCACATTGAAGAACGAAGTAGGGCGCTATTATCGGACGCAAAGTTCAGTATTCAAACATTTAACATTTAATTTTTGGACCTGTGCTTTCACTGAATGAATCTGAGCAGACAGATGGAGACTGTAGTGTCCAGCAGCAATGCACATCATCCCCCGTCACCGGTGACAGCGTGGATCACAAGCTGGACAGACAGAAAACTGCAGAGTTTGTCAGAGAAGCAGAGAAGAACAGGAGGCAGTATGTGTAGCTTCTCACACTTTCAGAACATTTAACCCTACAATGAATGACATCCAAACCTACCACAACCATGTCATCAAATCAGTCCTTTACTAGTACTTTGTGAAGAGTTGACGCCAATATGTCTTCACTGGACACTGATGTAATAAACCCATTTATTCCACTCCCAGGATTGAAAAGTTGGAGAAAGAGAGGACGCTGATTGTTCAGTGCAGAAAGAATGGCTGGACAGACGTGTCTGGAGAACTGGAGGAGTACGAGAAAATGCTGGAGGACGAAAGAAACGCTGAGAGTGAGTCTTTCTGTAAGATAAGATAAGACTACAATGATCCCATGCCAGTGAAATACACTTGTTACAGTAGCTTGTATACACAAGACTGATGATAAATCACTTACAAGTAAGAAATATATAGAAAAAAAGTCAAACTGAAGAAAGTCATTAAGTCATGCTGGTGTTAAAGAGCCTGACAGAGTCTTGCTTTAAGGTTTTTTAACATTTCCTCTTGACATTTTAATGTAGCAGGGTGACAGTGCCACTGAGGCAGCGTTATTACCATGAGGTATAAAACACTGTGAACACTTCCTGTTTTCCTTTTGCCTGTGATGGCCTTCTCTAAATACTCCCTGGAAATGGATTCATAGCAGTAAAGGAAAGGAAACATCCATCTCAATACTTTGATTAAAAAGAAATGCTATTCTTAATGGGGTTTTTTTTTTGTTTTTCTTTAGAGGTGAATCTTCAGAAGCAGCTGGTGAAGATTCATAATGGTGTGAGGAAATTTCAGAGACAACTAATAGATGTGAAGCCAACTCCTGAGTGTAAGTGTATCCAGCAGGGTTTCTTCATAGTGCCTTAAAGCAATCATACAATTGTAACATTCACTCATCTTGTGAGACATTTAGTACTTCTTGCCACCGTTAATATCAATATATGTGTCATTGTGTTACAACAATATAAAAGATGCTATTGCAAAGTAGTGCACTGCTCGATAAAAATATGCTCATTATAATATCATAAGAGCATAAATGAAAATAAGATTGTTTTGGGACAGATTGTTAATGATTTCTGCTTTGGTTTTCAGTGATCGAAAGACTGAAAGAAATCATGTCAGAGGTGGAAATCTCAATTAACACCCTAAAGGAGGAACAGCGGTCTAGGTAATGGGATACACTTTAGACTAAATTCAACTCACTAACCAGAAAAATGGAAACCTCTGTAAGATGCAGGCTCCCACGTGTCCTGGAAAAATTGGTCAATTAATATGTGTTTCTCTGCTCCTCTCAGCTTTGAGGAACTTTTAAAGGAGGACCGGACGTGCAGACAGGAGATCACAGCTTACGAGAAGAAGATTGAAAACTGGAGCCTTGCTGTCAAAACAGACCCCAAACTACCCACAGCTCCCAGCGCTAAGGTCCGTCTCCACTCATTTCGCTCCTTTCTGTGTTTGTTTTTGAGTCCAGAAATGTGATGTATGTGTGATGTAATAAATGATGTTAATATGTATAAGATATGACTGCTCAAAAGACAGAAAATACATGGTTTTTATTTTGTCTGTCTTACATAGTTAGGAATCGACAGAATATATGTAATATTTATCTCGTTCCAAGTTTTTCTGACCCATGCAGCACTTCATTGACATCATTATCTTTTCCATAAGACCAAACCCCCAGACAGAGACCTCCCCGCAGAGGTCAGAGCACTGGAGGCTTTTCTGCAGAAGACTGGAGGCCTTTATGGTGGCTGGGACCAATATGACCACCAAGCCTTCCTTAAAGTAAGACATTGCTGTTGAAATCAGTGTTCAACATTTTGCTTTGGGCAACTTGAGCAGACGCCAAGCCAAAGGTCGATTTCTCCAAGATTCCTGTCTGTATTACTGTAATCTGTTTGATCTACAGGTCTGGACAAAGCACAGTGGGAAACACGCTTACAGGAAAGAGGCCAAACTATACTTGCCTGCTAAAACATTAGAGGAGATCGAGCAACACGAGGACTGGCACCAGGAGCTGATCTACCTACAAGACAGAAAGAGAGAGGTGAAGAACTGTGACAAAACGTTCATTATCACTACTGTTTCGACAAAGGCCTGTTGTGTCTTGCCTTTGAGAACGCTTGATGTTGGGTGGAGGACACATTTGCTCTTTGACGTGACAAATTCACAGTTAAAGCAGCAGAGTCATCTTTACTCCACCAGCTTGTATGTAAAATATAGTTCAACCTTTGCTATAAATAGAATGGTTTCCAGTAGTATGCTTACAGTGCTTGTAAACTTTTATTGCCCAATTAGGAATATGATCTCAATTTTAATCGTCTTTATTCTTTGAGAATAGCCACAAAAGTTTTTAGTGGCTTCTATTTGTGATACCTGTCTTCACACCATACCCAGGCTATTCAGCGTTGGAAAGCCAGCAAGCATCGGGAACGCCAGACCAGGATCCACAGTCAGGAGGAGGCAGTGGAGGCAGAAAAGAGGGAGAAGGAGTACAAGAGCCAGGCCTACCAACTCAGGTGAGTCAGAAATAGAATTTTTAAAAAAAACAGAAAGACAAAATGGAGCCAGTGTTGAATCCATGACTAAGCTGTGAAATGTTCCCTCGGGTCATCAGATCTGATGAGCACCCAAACTGTTTAATTAGTCAGCTTTAATAAAGGTGTATCTGGGGAGCGGTTTGTTTGTTTTTGCCACCTTGGTGTCATGTTTGTTTTAGTGCGTTCTGTCCTCTTCTGTTTTAGGATTGAGGAGGAGAAGAGGGAGGCAGCCCGGCGACTGGAGGAGTGGAGGGAGGAGAAGAGAAGGCTCGAGGAACAGGAAGAGGAGCAGAGACTGGCTGAGGAGATACAAAAGAGGAGACGGGCAAAGGTGCTTTGACTCGTGGTTATTTATGTGATTGTTTATCATCAGAGATAGTGCTTCTGTATTAGTATGTGTGAGTATTGTTTGATTTATTTACAACAAAAATCAAGGACATACACAGTAAAAGTTGGCAGGTGTCATCAGCAGACCTTACTAATCAAAATAATTTTTGTTTACCAGGAAGAGCGTCGCCGCCAACTGGAGGTGAAACTGATCGTCGAAGAGCAGCTACGACTGAGGAACGAGCAGGAGGAGGAAGAAAGGAGGAAGAGGATAGAGGAGGAACAGAGGGAGATGGAGGAGAGGAGGAAGGAGGCAGCAAAGGGAGTCAAACACTTTAGTGAAAGGGTACGAATCGCAGAGAGGCACAACGACTGTTTGTTTTGGAGTGGGCTAATGTTTGTAACACAAAGCTTGTCTCTGCCTTTCTGCAGGATCTTCACAAGGTGGAGGCAAAACTTCAGAAAAAACAGCTGAGGGAAAAAGAGGAAGAGGAAAGGCAGAGGAGAATCGCTGCTAAGCTGAAGGAGAAGGTAAGTGTTGTACAGCGAATGAATCAGTCACATATCATCAGACACACTCTGTTGATGCTTATTTGTTCTTAATTCAGGTGGACACTCACATCAGCAGAGACCCCTCCCGGCTAACTCGTCCCACTAAGGGATGGGATGAGAGAATGAAACACATTGGACCGTCAGGAGGAGGGCCTATGTTACAGATGTTTCACAGGTCTGATTGCCCTTGATTTTTACAGTAGCTAAGTCAAGTTTGTATTAAGTAATACAATGCTGAATCACTGAAATCACTGTTATTTTCTTGCAGAGCTGTGCCCACTTGGAGACAAGGCCTGTGAGGAGCAGCAATGGAGGCCGACTGAACAGTCCTGAAATGCATTCACTGCAATATTCTGTTTTTATAGACATTAGATTTAATGAAAATGTATGCACCTCAATCAAACTGTGCCTTTATTTGAATCTACTGTGTGCTGCTGTTTGAGATTTTGTACAATCAGTGAATAAAAAGGTATTTTAAATAAAATCTTGTAATTATAGTTTGTCTATGGTGGTTTATTTTTGCTCTGTTTAAACGGTGGAGTTATTAAAGTTAGGGTTATTGTATATTAATAGGTTTCCAGAAGTATTCATTGTGGAATGTTTCCCTAAAGCAGGGGTGTCCAAAGTCCGGCCTGTGGGCCAATCACGGCCCATGGTCAGATTTCATGACCACAGGCCATGTTTTTATAATATATTATTTATATATATTATAATATATATATATAGCTTTTTTGGTTGACATAATGAAGCATTTGAACCTCTAAGGACATACATCATGCAAGTTTAATGTATTCCATACAATACAATTCCATACACAACTTTTATTGTTTTTCATCTTTAAAATGTTAGTATTGGCCCCCAGGCATCTTCACATTGTCAAATCTGGCCCTCTTTGAAAGAAGTTTGGACACCCCTGCCCTAAAGTCATATAATACAGCGCTGTAATGTGTGGTGTGTGTGCTTTTATTTTGAAAACCAGGCGTACAGGAAAAGATTCCTCATAGGTGCGGATGCAAAGATGGCGGAAGAGGAGAGCCAGTTTGAAGAATTTGAGCAAATAGACTTTTTAAGAGATAGACATGTACGATTCTTCCAGAGAACACTTCAGGTGTTACCTGAGAGATACGCCTCGCTGGAAACAACCAGGTACGATTACTGGAGTGAAACATTTTGCTCTAATTTGGGTGTTTTGTTGAGGAACTAGCATCCGAGCTAGCCGGGGGGGGGTGCAACCGTTTTGAATGGAGCCTGATGCTACTTAGCTTAGCGTAGCGTCCTTGCTGATATCAGTCAGTGTAGCGAAGTTGTGATGGTTTGGCTGCAGTAAAACAGGAAACTAAGCTGTGCCCTTAGTTTCCTGGGCACCACACCCTGTGAAACGTGTCAGTCGACGTTTAGTAGTTTACATTATAGGAATAAAGCTCATTTGAAAGTGAACTTCATGCAAAATGGACTGTAAACTTGGTTTGTTGACTTAAATATCTCCACTTGGATGGAGAACAAACAGCTAGGCTCCTTTTTTTTTAAAGAATAATGTGGTTTTGAGTTGTTTACATTGCCTCTGATTTGTTGAGCATCTCTGCCCATGCCATTATTGTAGCTCATGTGTGCATCAATATTAAATCAGTAATAATTAATGACCATTGCTTGCTGCCTTCTTTCCAGGTTAACCATCATATTCTTTGCCCTGTCTGGTCTCGATGTGCTCGACGCTCTGGATGTGATTGATAGAAATTTAATGATAGAGTGGATCTACTCACTACAGGT
This sequence comes from Argyrosomus regius, assembly GCA_946959425.1. Taxonomy (NCBI): domain Eukaryota; kingdom Metazoa; phylum Chordata; class Actinopteri; family Sciaenidae; genus Argyrosomus; species Argyrosomus regius. Next base: position 11,321,950 of record OX336890.1, read on the forward strand.
TTTGCCCACAGAGGACCGTAAGTGTCATATTCTCTTCTCACCTTTTTTTTTTTATACACCTGACTGTAAATAAGCTGAGCTTGAGCAGTAAATTATTAACAAGTAATAATTGCCAATAAGAATGACATAAAAAAAGAAAAAAAGGTTGACATGACGCAGCAAATCAGATCGTTGTTGTCAGAACAACTCACAACAAGTAAGTTGAATGTAGTGTAATCACCTCTGACACAGAGGGCTGCAAAAAAACAGCCTGTAATAATCAGCTAAGCTTACAACATATATTATTATTATACAAGTCCGTACAGATCAGTCCGGTTTATGAGCAAGGTGGCAGCCACCAGCCAAATGCTGTTGAAATATGAAGGTGGCTGGTAGATTTCAGACACAAAATAATGATTTATTATTGAGTGTCTGGTGTATTTGATCATTTATTTATCAGTGACTGGTAGATGTTCACGTTTTGAAATGTTAATTTCCGATCCTGTGTATAACTATAACTGCTTGAACTGATCTAACTGACTCAAAAAGTAGAGCTGTCAGAGCCTCACAGGAGCTGTTTTAAACAAAATGTCAAGGCATTTCTTGGAAGTTTTTTTCTGACACCGTGGACAGGGGAGCTCCATTATTATTTGAACTTTTAAGAAAAGGCAGAAGAAAGAAGCAGTCTGTGAGAAAATACTTTGAACAATTGAGACTATTGGCGCAGAGGCTGGCTTAGGAAATGTTCAGGACTAAAGCTCTTTACTGCTGTAATAGGCGCACATTGTGCAAACGTACAAAGTTTCTAATTTCCAGGGCAGGGAGTTTAAATGTGGTGCGGTGTGAATGGTCACATCAAGGAAAACATAACTAATTAAGGGGTTTTGTGTTCAGACAACAGAAGCTGAAATACTTACGTATACATTGCAAATTATTATGTTATATTCTTGTATTATATTAATGTTTGGGAGGGAGCGAGGGCGACTAGGGCACTGCTAGATGGAAGGCTCAGGACAAGTTTAGGTTACTTGCAGTACGAGAGCATTACATCTCAGGAAAATGTCATTGAGTTTGACTCTTCCACTTCAGAGGTGTCAAACTTCAAAGTGTGTGAAATAGCTTTATGCTGTTTGGATTTTGAAACAGGGATTGGCCTCCAGGTGTCCTCCTCACCTAACCTGTACCAACTCCGTTCATCAGGGAAAGTTGGACTCGGAATATTTAATGACTTGTTTGTTTGTTTTTTTCTCCTGTCTCTAACAAGCCACTCTGTGCCATCTGTTTAGATGCCCAGTTAGTTAATTATTCAAGACATCAACAGAAATCATGTCGGGATAGCCGTGCTTGATTGCTCTCATTTTTGCTGCCGCCATATGTTTGGTGTCTGGCTTGTTTCTTGTCATTAGATGCGAAAAACATCGAGAGGCACTTAAAATTTCCTAACGTATCATCAGTATGGAGATATAGTTTATGTTTGAAGCTGTTCAGACTTCTAATAGTTGTCGATGGGCGCGTTGTTGCTGTCCAATTGAGCACAGGTGTGTTGAATTAATCTGTGTATTATGTCGAGTTAATCTACGTAAAATGTGAGTCTGCGTCTATGCCAGGAGACATCTGTCCCCGATGATTACTGTTTACAACATTCATATGCTGAAAAAACATGAATATTGCAGCTGTTTTCTGAATACTAATGTTTGAAAGTACAATCTTAATGAGTGAGCGTAGCACTTCCTATCATTTAGTGTAACGTGATCAATGCCTGCCAGTCAGAAATGGTGATATGAGGTGTGTCACATGTAAAAAATACTGTGTAGCTTGATTAATCTCTGAAGCACGTATGAGGACATTGTGTTCACTGGGCTCTGCAGTATGTAATGTTTTTATATTTCTATTTATATGACCAGTAGATGGCAGCAGTACACTTTTTTTTTTTAGGTAGTCTTAGGCATCTTTGCTGCACCTTGCAGAAGGTCAGTACAAAGCATGAAACCGAGTTTGAGACAGTAAATCAGTCGTGCTTTCTTGTTCCAATGTCTCTTAATGTTTGCCAGTACACAATGCTGAATATTTCCTCCACCTCCACCTGACCTCACCTTGTTTTTCTCTTCCAGAATCAAACCTAAGTCGTTGTGGGTTTCGAGGATCGTCACATATTGGAGTTCCTTACAGCACTCAGGTACTGCCCCTCCTCACACCAACACTGTTTTTTAGACCTGATCCCAAGTTTGACCAAACATCATGTCTTGTATGTAAAATGTAAAAAAGTGTCCCCTCCCTGTGTGTTACTATATATTTTGAGTATCCACTGCTGTGATTCCATGTTTTCTCTCTTTTCTGATCCTTCTAAAAATATTTGGATTTGAAGCCACTTCAATCATTCTACCAAGCCGTCACATCAGGGGGTCTGGGCCATTCCCAGTTTTATTAGACTCATTCCAGCAGCTGTAATATTAACAGTCATTGTAATAGATGTATTTTTCACGTTTGGCAATACCTCTCTCTCCCCATGGAGACATTCTTGATGTAATGGCATTGCCATCCTGAGTCAGTCCCCCAAAAAAGTCTATTTAGCTGTCTGTCTGGCTGTCTGTCTGTTTAAATCACTCCTTTTCTCCAGATGCTGCTGTAATCTCTTGTTCTTTTGTCTTTCCACTACTGTTGAATGAATAATGTATGAATAATATCTCATTTTAATACTCCCATCAGGGTCCAGGTGTGCTCCATCCATATGACAGTGGCCATGTAGCCATGACCTACACTGGGCTGTGCTCGCTGCTAATTCTGGGAGACGACCTGAGCCGGGTTAACAAACAGGCCTGTCTGGCTGGTCTCAGAGCACTGCAGCTGGAGGACGGCAGGTCAGGACACACACACACACACACCTGAGCTTTGAACTAAGGATATCAGAATTTTTAACTTTGATACAATAAAAGTATTAAAAAAAAACATACATACAAATAAACTTGGCTCACAAAATAGGATGATAAAACCACTGACACCTATTGAGAACCAGTTTCATTGTTTCCCACAGAACAACTGAATCTCATGAATCATGAATGATGTAACTGGGTTGGGTTTAAAATTTTATTTGAATACATTACCATATTCCTAGTAGGTTATTTCTCATGTCTCTATTTTAATACTCCACCTTGTATTAGTGTTTCCAAACTACAAACAACACAAACTACTGTTTGGTCATCTTGCTTTTCCTTCTCTTTTCCCCACACACACATATACTGTACACCTACACTGCACACTTCTCACTGCACGTACGCCGACTTGACCTGCCTCTTTCTGTTTCTCTCTCACTGTATAATACAGGAACAACATTGTTTTTATAAAGACTCCCAAAAAACAAAACTGCGCTGTGTCTGCGTTACACGTTCAACATTATACTGGATAACGTTCTGCGTGCCTCTGCATTAGTGCGGTGTGATTGTCAGTAGACTGAACGGGAGAGCAATGCAGAGATTGTCAGCTAGTAGTTAACTGATCGAAGATGGCAGTATTCTGATTGTAGATTGTAGGTTTGATGTTGTATTCATTTTTAATCCTATTAAATTCATAATTATCAGAGATTGTATGATTTTTCTAAGCGTGGTATCGAAAAAGCATCATTACTTTTGATAACCCTGATGTGAACGCGAGCAGCCGTCATAATGTGGACCGACATGAGAGACACACTGCTCATTTTCTGCTGTTTGCGTAACTCTCCTGTGTTTGTGGCTTTCTGTGTCTGTTTGTCGTCTTCCTTCCAGTTTCTACGCAGTCCCAGAAGGAAGTGAAAATGATATACGGTTTATCTACTGTGCAGCCAGTATCTGCTATATGCTGGACGACTGGTCAGGCATGGACATCCAGAAGGCCATTGAGTACATCAGAGGAAGTTTGGTGAGTAGATGTTAAAATGTAGACTGATGCGTTGGGGGAGAATATGAAGTTTTGCTGCGTGCCTAATGAATGAAAACAATGATCGCTATATTCCAGGCTAACAGGATGGTCCCCCCCCCTTAGTGGTACAACTTCTGCGTCTGCACCATTCAAAGCAGTGCCTCTGCACTTGAATGGAGAGAATAGGCCACCCACCTTCAGTAGGTGGCACTCTGCCTAGAAATACTTCATCTATAATAAATGGGGGTGGGAGGGTGGTGGTTGAGCAGTGCATTGTAGTCTTAAAGCTGTAGCAGAGATTTTTCCTCCCCACCAGCAGGAAAACGACATGTTCCAAGTTTATGATGTGGCACTTGAGTGATATTTTTGTAAGATTGTTGACTGATGTTTAACTCAACCCATACTTTAGCCTCAGTGTATGTTTTTCCATCAGATGTGGGTAAGATGCATCAAACCGGTCTGTGTGAGGTATTGTCTCTTGTACAACTCAAGTTCCCAGAGCTGAGGGATAGATGGTCCCATTCATTTCAAAACTTTAGCTTATTTTAAGTTTGACATTTAACACAGGAGTGTTTTATTACAGTTTCTTTATTGTGCGCAGGGTGTGTATGGCTCTCTATTTCTCCTTCACACACTCGAGAGAGAGAGAGAGAGAGAGAGAGAGAGAGAGGGAAAGCTATGTTAATTAGTTAACAGATAACTGTGAATCATGTCTGAAAAGTATATTTATCCACTGGCCACATGCTGGTGGGTGGATTCCAAAAATGTCTTTGGCAGTGCAAGTTAGTTGTTGGTGAATGTAAGTATACAGAAAGCACCGAATGATAGTTGGTTTTGTGTGGAAGAGCTCTGGAACAGTAGACAAGTTTACCGGCCACACTGCCGGTTCACATTCACATTTCCTATGGCGCCAGGTGTCCATTTACCAACCTTATTGTTACAGTCTGATCGGACCAGACACATAAGCAGACAAGGACTCAACCCTGTTTTTCCCAAGTGACAGCCATCTGTTGCTGCACTGCTCACGATTCTCATCAAATTGCTTCAAAACTTCATACGGTTGTACCAAAGCAAAAGCTGAACTTTTGCCATTTTCCTTTTCTTCCCGTGAACAGAAATAACCAGGTCCCCATGTGTAGTCTCAAAACATGAGAGCATGCTCATTTTTAGCTGCTCTGTTCCATTAAAAAAGTTGGTTGGTTCGTAAAGTTTTTTTTTTGTTGTTGTTGTTAAATGAAAAATTTGATACTCAAACTTTTAGAAAACTGTCTAAAAGGTAACACTTATGTGTGATGTACATACTGTAGCTCGATAACTAATATATTATATTATATATTTAAAGAAGTGATTTTCTCTTCTGCTCCTCAGGGCACAAAGCTCTCCGTGTATGTTCTTGTATCCATCATGAGATATTAAACTTTGATTGCAACACAACAAAATACAAGAAAGAAGGAAGAATTTATAAAAAAAAAAAAAATAGAAGTTAGCAAGTCCGTTGATGATGCATTCAGTCATGACTTGATCAGTACAAACACATGGGAAGCCCCAAGACTCATCTTAAGTATGACACATCACATTTTAGCCGTTCCATAGCCTATAGAGTCAGTTAAACAGCTGGTTTGTGCTCACTGTATTTTTAAAAGATGGTTTCAGTATGGATATTCATGTAATAAATGTATGCAGTTCAGCCCCTTCTGACTCTTCTTCCATTAGCCTTTCTTGCTGGATGAAATATTGTTTGTAATTGAATGGCGTGCTCTTTGTTCTCTACACAGTCGTACGACAATGGGTTTGGCCAGGGAGCTGGGCGAGAGTCACATGGTGAGTATGATCATCTTCTGATGGTTTAAACTTGCATATAAGAAAAATGTGAGAGGTGTGTGTGGCGGTAAAGCTGTACACGCTTGGCAGCCCAGATTTAAAAGTCTGATTTATGAATGTCATTTTCAAGTCAAAAGGTTTATATCAGATATATCACATTTGTGGGTTGCGCGTTGGCGGTGTGTTTGTAGAAGGCATGAAGTGGCTGACGGGAGTAACTGGTTTAAGGGATTAGCCAGTAAAATCTCTGTAGATACATTGTCCTCATTAATCCCCCACTCAGTGAAATTAAACCTTATTATTCAGACACAAAAGCTTCCTCCCACACACACACACACACACATTTCAAAGCTCTACTTGGAACATATCCACAGTCATCTTTATGACATGGTATAGGTTGCATTTCTTGCTAACTTTCCGACAGACTTTGAATGGATGAATTAAAAGTGCTTGAAGGGGCAGGTCCTGGTAATTCTTGGTAGTTTCCCTCCTTGCGATAAATTCAACGTCTATGATTACAGGCTTCATTGAGACTTGGCTCTCTTCTGCAAGCCAGCAAGCTCTCTGTCTGAGGGCTGATTACACATCAGCAGAGATATACACTAGATGCCCATTACCCATCCACCCTTGAAGTGTGTGTTTGTTCAGCACCAAGACCTCCCACACTGTGTGCAAAGACTCTGACACTGTTTTTGTAGATAATTGTGCTTGAGCCCCTGTGTAGTGTAGTACGTGAAACACTGAGTTGCAGAAGCTGTGTGCCGGGGAAAGAAATGAACTTTCTCTCTGTTTATATATTCAGTGTGGTTGGCTTTTTATCTCACTGTTTCCTCACTGTGTTTGCTTCTTCTTTAGGCTATGCAGTCGTCTTGTCTGAAGACAGAGTGCTTATTTCTACGTTAAATACTAAAAATATCCCAATTGTTGGTCTCCATAAATAATGTACTGTGGCCCATGAAGAAAAATACTTGTGTTCAAGTTTGAATAATATGTATCATGATAGAAAAGGGTGTCAAAAACCTGCTTTTTAATTCAAATTTATTTTAATTTTGTCTCTCCACAACCTGCTGTTAGAGGATGTGGTTTCGAGTTTTTTCCCCACAGATGTGTTTGATCCAGATTTATATTTATCCCCTCTGATTCTCCCGTGCCTCCTGCAGATAGCGAGCTAGATGTGGCTGATTGGAGGCGAGTGTAACAAGTCGGCAGATTTACACCCATGACCCGCACACTTCACCCCGCGTCGCCTTTGTCTTTTTCTCTCCCTCACACATGAAAACACAGATAAGAAGCCGACGATGGTGGTAATGGTTAGGGCTGAGTTAAAGGCACGGTGATAATGGAAGCAGCTGACAGTTTGGTCGTAGAAGTTGATGGATAGCTGCTGCTTGAAGCTTCACTGATAACAGCCTGTCATCAATGGACACTCATGGTTGGATGACTATATCTGCAAAGACGCTCTGCTTTCAGTCCCTGCCTAGTGCATCTCTTTCACTGGCCTACATTTCTGTATATTCATGCGTAACATAAGGTCGCTCCACGTTGTGTTAACGTCCAAGAAAAAGTGGAAAGTGAGAGTAGCAGCATGCTAATCAAACCTTTGGCAGCAAAAAGGGTCACATGCAGACACACCCTCTGTTTTGACTGCGGTGCCCTGTAATCATCTAGTTGACATAAAACATTGTCAGAAATCAGTAGTCTCCTTTTTAATTGGGTTAATTTGTCCTGCAAATTGTTGATACCCACTGTATATGTGTCACAAACCTGCTCGTCCGTGTGTCCAGGTGGCTGGACGTACTGCGCGATAGCCTCTCTGTGTCTGATGGGGCGACTGGAGGAGGCGCTGAGTCAACGGGAGCTGGACAGGATCCGGCGCTGGTGTATCATGAGGCAGCAGAACGGTTTCCACGGGCGGCCCAACAAACCTGTAGACACATGCTACTCCTTTTGGGTGGGAGCTACGCTAGAGGTACAGACTGGTGTAACAGACATGCACACTCCTGCGTGCATTAACATGTTGGGTGCATTTAAGTGTTTTACCTCCAGATTTTCTGCAGTTTTGCAGCAATTTCACATGGAGATAAGAGAGTATGCACTAACATGGGGCATTTTTTAAATAGCACTGTGAATACTCGCTCTCGTCTTAACAGCTGACTTAATCCCCTGTACTCACACAAACACACACACAACCCAAAAAAACTTGCGAGCCTTTCAGCTCAACTGCAAACAGCTAAGAGTAATGAGCCAAGAAAGCACACACACAGGCAAATACAATACAAGAAAACTGTGAATTTCTGGGTCAAAAGTGAGCCAGAGGGACAAATGTGCACACTCAGATAAAATATTTGTATATGGCACCGGTGCAGTATGGGAGAAACGTTAAGTGTTGATGTTTTCTCCACAGCTGCATCTGTATGAAAATGAATAATATGCAATAAAAAGGTTGCAGTGCCCTACCTTTGTGGGATTAAATGCAATAATATGAGCATTATGTAACTCTTGCAAACAAAACATGACCAGAAAATATATTTTAAACTGTAAAAAAAAAAAACTTTTACAACTCTGCTATCTCTCTCCTGTCCCAGCTGTTAGACGTGTTCCAGTATACGAACTTCGACAAGAACAGGAGCTTCATCCTTTCCACGCAGGATCGGCTGGTGGGAGGATTTGCCAAGTGGCCCGACAGCCATCCAGGTAAATGATTTGACTTTTAGAGGTGGCTATTACGGGAGCATCTTACAGTCACAATCATCAGATAGAGTGCGAATAAAAGAAACACGACCAGAAAACCAATTATAGAATACTGCCATGGTTGTTTATATGGGTCTGGTGTCAGTTTTTGTATCTGTAAGGTGATTTCTGGCAACGTGACACAAATCCCATGCACCTTTTTTTTTCGTGCAGTGGGGTTGAAAGGCGTGTTTAATGTCCATGTGGTCGAAACAAATATCAAACGTATTGTTGCTGTTTATTTTTCGGTAGCTTCAATGACCTCAAAGACAAAAAGATGGCAGAACTAAGCGGTTTCAATGACTTTTTTTTCTCTTTTAGTTTCTACCCTGCCCCTCCACAGGTGCAGAGAGGTCAGGGTGGAGTTGTGGTTGGCAGTTTTTACTTGAGATCAATGGAAAAGCTCTTGTAACCCTAAGCTTCAATGGCGCACATGCTTATGTGTGTGTGTGTGTATGTGTTCTTGCTCGCCCTTGTAATGTGTAATTGATGAGGCGATTGTTCGTAGGTAGCCCGAGGACACAGGAGATCGAGCTCCTCACGTTACAGGAACAAGGCAGGGAAGATGGGCTCTAAGAAACAATGAAGCAGAACAGATGCTGTATTGACAAAGCCTCTTAAATATAATTGAACAAAAGAGAGTTTTAGGAAATGAAAGGGACTCTTTTGCAGTCAGAGTACTGATAGCATTGGACTTTTAATAGTGCAGTCATGCGCAGCTACTCATGCCCAGGGACTGGTCTGGGAAGATAGGAAGGTAACAATGACATGGAACAAAAGAAGGTGCTCTGTTTGTCCAGCAGAACTGGACCAAATGTGCTTTGAACATTTGACACAATCTGGTTCTGTCCACAGTTGCTCTTCAGGAAAGAGATCAGCATCATCAGCATCAGTTTTCATGTTAGGAACAGTCGGTAATATGTAGAGACCGCCTTAACGTAATGAGTCTCAATAAAAACGTTTGTTGTCATGAACCCCAGAAACAGATCCACAGCTCTTTTCATTGTCTGACTTCATGACTGTAAAGTGGCTGAATGGGACCACACATGAAAATATCATATTTATCAGCTGTTGCCAATGCACAACGTGTTCCTTGATTTTGGCAGACTGTTTTTGTTTGAAAGAGTCCCTGCCTGCTGAACAGCACAGTGGAGCTCTTTTGCTTCGACAGAATTGGCCAGAACCGCCAAAACAACAAAAGCCTGGTCCTTCTGTACATGGGTATCTATGCCTATGTAACCACATCAACAGACAGTTATTGTGTAACTAAAATGTGTAACTTGATTCTCATGATTAGTAAAATCGTCTAACAAAAGTGGATTTCTTGTGATCATGAGTGGCAAAGCTACCTGATAGCGATACATGTTTGAGGATTCATTGTTTTGCTGTTCAGTCCACAACTTTACTGTTTCGGTTCACACTTCTGCTGCTCTCATGGCGTTGTCTTTGGCCGCAGCACTCAGCCATTTCCAGCAAAAAAAGGCTCTAAAAATGCTCTGTGCACTACCAGCTCAGCACTGACCAGCGGACTGACAAGTTTAGTGACTAGCTGATGAACGTTGTGGAGCATTTGGCAGCCAAAGAGTCAGTTATTTCCCTCAGGAGGTGGTAGAGACCAAAAAGAGAGCCAAAGAAGAATCAATATTGGACTGCAAACGATCCTAAGTACACTAGCCCATCACTGTTTATCTAAACCTCCACCACAGGAATCATTGACTCTGTTGTTCCGACAATGATGCATGGTTTAAGATGTAGCATGATCAAAATCATAAGATAAATGGTGTAAGTGCTGCTGGGCGATAAGTCAGTATTATCATTTAGTGACTCTAAGTGGCATGATATTGTGGTCTTACCTTGTTAATGACACCTTGTTGTGATATAAATCTAAATTTAAAATTATCCTTATTAATCAGCTCTCCCTTCAAACCTTGGTCTTCTTTACAGCCTTGAGTCTGAGTCCTTATGACTCCTGATTGATGCAGCTGATGGTGCTTTGATTGATCCTGATGTCTGTGTCCAATCATCTGTCATTTCATTATAATTCAATTACCACTCCATTTACTGGCTTGTGCAGCTTTTACTCTGGTCCCACGGGAGGGACGGGGTCATGAGGCCAGCCTGTGTGCATTATGTATGTCCCCTTAAAGGAATAGTACAACAAAAACAATGCTTCTGCATAATGTTAAGGTTCAAAAGGTTCTGTGGGGAATTAGGTTATTGTTTTATTAATTTGATAATGTAGAGGGAGGTTACAAACACAGTCATCATCTTACGTCTGATCAGGTCTACAGACCTGTCACACGCAGGTGCTTCTGCTGTGATACATGCCACCATCTCTGACCTAGTTTCTCCCCTTTCACCTCCTTTGTCTCACTCTTGTGCTCCCCATTTCTCCCCCTCTGCTCCTTTCTCTCCATCAGACCCTCTCCATGCCTACTTAGGACTGTGTGGTCTGTCTCTGATCGGGGAGCCCAATCTAAGGAAGGTCCACGCAGCTCTTAACATCACCCAGAGAGCCTTTCAGCACCTCCAGCAGCTGCAGCAGACATGGAGGGACAGCACCGGCAGCTGCAGCAGACAGCACTGACAGCAGGACGATCCTCCGCTCTGTCTCTGAACAGGTTCAGTAACAGTAGTCAGTCAAAAGGCAAATGGACTTGTGCTGTGTGTCTTTAAGACGCTTGGCCCCTAATCTGAAGAGAGGCCTCCTCATATCAGGAGTCAGGAAGGTTTTTTTTAAGACTCCAGTTGCACAGTAGTAACTTCGGAGGAGCTCATTTTAAGTCCATCTAAAGTGACTTTTCTGCTAAGCAATATGCCACACTTTTTTTTGCTGCCTTTTTATTAGTAACAGTAGTAAATAACAATGTGCTTTGTGGTTTGTGGGAGTAAAATTATGTGCCAGAAATTCAAATTTGAATCGGTGGAGACTTGAAGAAGTTTTGATGCCTCAATTTTGCAAACTTTGCAAATGATGTTTTGGAAGCTTCCTGCTCCTTAGCCTCATCGTCATCGGTCAACAATACCATCTGCTGTAAACCTTCTTAGCCAGCCAGGAACACTCCTCACTCTCTTCGCGTGGGCATAAGAAACTTCCTCAAAATAAATATTCTTAATCTGAGGGGGAACCCCGAGGAGGGCTTCGGGAACTTCAAAATTGTCTTTTAAATGGTTCTGGAGTAACTGGCTTCAGTCTTTGAATGAGCTGGTCTAATTTTAGATTGACATCCCTGCGTTCACGGACAAAAACTATCCTCCCTGTGCAGTATTTCTTGCCCTTCTAACATCTCCACCCGTGCGTTGCTCTCGAACCTCTCCAAACCCTCGGGCTCTCAAGTCCCAAAGGTGATACCAGCCTGGCAGGTAAACTCTCCAGTGTTTCTCGGCTCCCTTCAGTTTCACCACTGCGGGCTTTGTTCAACGATCAAGAGAGATTTTAAATGATAATAGAACTGCTGGGGTGAAATTCATGGGGAAGTCAGCCAACAAACACCCTACAAGGCAAGTCTATGACTGATTATCCAGAAAGGAGTTCAGTTTTCTTGAGGCTAAAAACAGATAAAGCCTCTTAAGGGAATTTGGTATGAAGGGAGGAAAATCCATTCTTTCTAGTAGATGTCAGTTTTAGCAGCAGATTCCGTCCCGGCATCCCCCGACTCCTTAACCCTGAACCGATCTGAGGTACCTGCCTTCACCAGTTTCCATACTCCCTGCAAGGCACAAGCCAGCCTGAAATCAATAGGAGAAAGATGAGACAGTGGCATCATAACTTGGGGAAATGTATTCCTTTGAACAGCACTGGGGGTTGACTTTTCAGAACAGAGAGGACGCAGGGCAAAAACAAAGAACAATGCACATGAGCAGACTGTGCCACAGAGCCAGATTACAGAAACAATGTCAGCTTCCTTTGAGTCCTAAAATGTTGACTTCCACCAATACTTACTATGAGCACTATCTATTGTTTGCAAAAGACAGCTCATGTCAGCCCACATAAACAACCTCCCAGCCTTCTTCCCTTTGTGCTAAGCTAGAAAATTGAGATTTATGGTCCAAACATGGTGATGCGTGGGCACTGAAATTCTGAATTAAGCTCAACCTGTTCCTCTTTCCTTCCCATCACATCAATGCTCTTGATTCCCAGCAAGCTACATTTCCTCCCGATGAAGCCACGCCCCTTTCATTATAAGACAGCTGTCACAGCAAAACACCTGCTCCCTGAGATGACGAGCGAGGAAGAGACAGTATCACAGCAGGTCAGATACACGGCGGCCCGCATGTCTGCAACATGTTACCTGTGGGAGTCTACTGTGTGTAGACTAGATATAAAAATAATCCGGCCTCTGTGGTTTGTCCTTCCGCCGCCTAAAATGAAGCTGTACCTGGCCTCATCTCCCTTCCCGCCAAGCTGCCCTCGTTTTCCGACTTAGAAAGCAGAGCGGGCAGACAGAGGAAAGGAGAGGAGGAGAGGTGAATAAATAAATAATTTTCCATCTATTATTAAACGTAAACTGTCGGGAGGCTCCTCTCTGAACCCCAAACAACCCTCCACCCCCAGTGTTATATAGCCTTGCTTTGGTGCAAAAACTATTTCTTTTTAGCCAACTGTATCCTCTATTGTTGTACTGTTTTATGTTCCTGTTTTGCCTAAGACGAGAAGCTTTGCTACCTGTACTCTTGCTGATCTTGTCGACTTTTCTTTTGCCATTTTGTTTTCTTTTACATTTTGTTAATTACCAGAAAATGTTTTTAATCATTTCACCTCTAAGAAAGTTCAGATATGACTTTCATTGCCGCTGCTGAATTGAGCCTCAGATACACAAATCCTGTGATAATTTATCATATAGTATTTCTGTTATCAATCTTCTTTTTTTTTTTAAACTTAGTTCTGAAAATTAAATCTGAGTGTTCTCAGTGAAAGATGCACTGAAAGAAAATGTCGCCCACGCGTCCTCTGAAGTGACTTTTACCACTTACACAACCTCCGTCAGCTGGGTTTTTGTCCTTACCGCAAATAGGCCAAGTCACGAAGCAAAACTGCTCACTCAAACTTGACTGAAATGTGCCTCTATGTTGCATTGTCCCGGGTCACTGCTCTCTGAATGCTATCTACGTGTACAACGTGCTTAAATTGGGCTTAGCTTGGCTGTTTCTATAAAGAAAGGCAGTGAATATAAGTGTCCTCTTGAGGGGATGGAGGAAAGGTGTATCCTAAATCCTTGTAAACATTCAGGAAGTGGAACGCCTACTTTATGAACGATTTGTCCTCCTCCCTTCTTTGTACAGTTCATTTATCCAATCATGCATAAGCTTGACTGGTAGAGGTCATTTTTACCAGCGTCAGGCTCTGTCACTTCACGTCTGATCGATTATGTATTCATTGAGACAGAACCCATAAATGCTTACTCCACTTTTAAAAGGATGAAAGATTGGATGGATGGATCTGCCACTTAGTGCAGATGAAAGGCTGCATCTCAGTTGTTACATTGCGTCTCATTTTTTATTTTTTTTTGCTACATCACGCTGCAGTCGATGCCGTCAGTCCCACAGCATGAAAAAACAGGGAAGGATGGCGTCACTAAGACCGCTGCAGTGAAAGCTGTTTCGGACTGTCCAGACATGTCAAAGTCTTGTGAAATGCGGCCAAAATGCCACAAATGGCCAATCTTGATCCCTTGATTATCAAAAATATACATAATGTAATGATAAATAAATGTAATGGAATTTATTTTTTCTATGCTTTGTAGAAATATTGAGTGTAGATAAATATGTAAATGTCTATAAATATGTGACTTCTATTGTGCAAGTGCTCAAGATGATAAAAAAAAATGTTTACAGCTACATCAGTGAGACAGTTAAGGGAATTGGATATGCAAATGTTGGTATGTGATGTATTATAGTACTTCAGCTTTGAATTTGAGGACAGTAATGTTGATTCTAGCTTGGCGGTGCATATTGTATTTATGTTGAATAAAAACACGTACTAACTTTTACCATTTGTTCTGGTCTGAGTGTGTTTGTTTGTGTGTGATTTACATATTTTGGACGCCTGTGGGGCCGTTTTATCCACATGGGTGCATGAATGTGCACTGAAAATGTCATAGCAGTGCACCAAGTTTGTTATGTCTTGTGCAAAGTTGACATTTTGTCCTGAAGAGGGTGCTAAGAGAGGGTTTACCTCTGAGGATTCACAAATGTTCTCAGTTGGTCCAAAGCAAACCCGTCCATTAGTTTTTTTTTGCTGAATCTTGTTATAAGTGGTCTTAAAAGTAGCCTAAGCAGGAAAGGTCATTGAGTCACCAAATACATTAAAGGCTTCGGGCGTTTTGAAGTGGGATTGTATGAGGGTACTTGTGCACAGTCAGTGTATTACCGACAGTAGAGAGCAGTCAGCGCGCTCCCAGTTTAGAGAAACTGACAGAAGCAGAGCTTTGCACAGCTGTGGACGCAGGTCAGCAGAAAAATGTGTTTTAGCCACGATAAAAAAAAAAGAAAAAAAAAGCCCAATAGTCAGAAAGTTGCAAGATCAGACTGAAATCACACTTCACGGTTTCTAAAGATTCAGTTAGGCTTATGTGTAGTAATACAGGTGATCAGTGCAGATAATTATTTCTTTTGGCATCTGTGTTTTTTATTGCAATCCGTCAGGATAAGTACCTAATACAACCCCACTTCAAAATACCTGAACTATTTCTTTAAGGTCTATCACCCAGGGACAATGAGAATCCACAGAAAAATTAGAAAAAAATCAAACCATTAGTTTTTGTGTATTCCCTGTCATGAACCAAAGTGGTGGTCAAGGAGAAATACTGGCCTGATGGTGTTGCTAAACAAAAATCATTCAAGAAAACCAAAAATAAAAGACAAAAACAGAGCTGCTAACAGCAAATATATAACCGTTTGAAGACAATCAGATCATGATGAAAACATAATGAAAAGCAGAAAGATAAAATATCCTCAATATTTGGTTGACCCATAACCGAATCAATGTTGGTCTCTGTTACTGCTCCCTTTGGACTGTCTCTTCATTTTCTGCTCCTGTTATGGGATTTATCCATCTTGAGTGTTGAGTACCACTCCTAGTCAGAAATCTGTCTCTAAAATGTCTGTCCTTGGTCAAACAGGGCACTTTTCTCTCAAGTGTGCATTATGTCTTTCAGGTGTAGGTGGGGTGTAAGTAGCCTGAGGCAAAGTCCTTTTTCTATCCTTTAGGAAAAAGATCACTCGTTTGGGTGTCGTGGGATCACCTCCAACAGCTGAGTTTCTGTATGAAAGACTAACTCATTTCCTTTCACAGCAGGCTGTGTGTGGTTGGGTGAGTCAGAACTCTGATCTATTTTTATCCGGTCAGCATTTTTCCTAATTTGCTTTTCATTTTTCTGCAACGTGGATGAGTTGCTCTTTAGAATAACCATCTGATGGTGATGTTTTTTTTTTTTCTGTTCTTTGCTAGGTCAGTGACTAAGACACAATTAAAAGCATTGGGGGTGGGGAGGGGAGTTTCACTGGATACAGGGCCACACATGCGAGCACATATATAGAGTCCCACCTGGGAGCTGCATAGCACAGTCACAGACTTCACTGCTGGCACTGATAAAGTAATTTGATCCAGACAAATGTGGCCTAGTTGCACTTAGATATCCAATCTGGATGTAGAGGGTATTAAAAATTTAAACAGCATTTGATCTCACATATTGTTGTTTTCAGTTGATTTGGATTTAGAAAGCTATTTAGAAATGCATTTTCTTCCCCCTGTGAATACAGCCCAACCCAGATTAAATTGTCTGGAGATGCTCCCTTGACAGCCAGCTGCAGCTGTAGTTTGGGTGTGGTTATGGTCCCCAGTTCAAGTGACAACTTATACCTGTGTGGCACCAGACTTCGCGATGAGACATGTAACCCTATATTGCCACAAAATAGGAGAGGAGTGGAAGAAAGTTTGGTTGATGATGTATTGCAGGAAAAACTGATCACTGTCAAGTTTATTTATTTGTCAGGCACATGCAAACCCAGGGGACAGAGGACTTGTTTCCATACGGCTGTTTTGATGTTTGTCGAGCAGAGCTGTTGCTACCACACATGTATACAAATCCAGTGTGTTTACTGCTTTGCATCATGTGATATGAATGACTCATTTCTGATGATCTACAGGCCCTTGGGTCAACTTATGTGTGCTTACGCAACAGCTGCTGTCTCTGTAGTTATTTAACTTGAATCAATTCTACTTAGTAAAACACACTAATCAATGCGTTCTATTGATTATTCAGTCAAGTAGAGGGCACTGCGGCTCTGCTGTGTGGCTTTTTTATGGGCCAGTCAAGTGTCATCTCCACAGATATTATACATGAGCACCGAGCTCATCTATGCCCCAAGAGTCTATTGAAATTGTCATGAAAGGCTGGATGCTGTCGATGTTACCATGAGCCAAGCTGGGTCAACTTTCCAAGGAGGCTCCTTTTTATACGGGCTTCATAAGCTGTGAACTTGCCTTTTATGAATGCTTATCATTAATACTTAAAACACTTATAAGTTTATTGTTCATGTAGTTTGGTACAAACATTCATGATTCCCAGATTGATGACTCCTCATGACTTTAGTGACCCCTTGACCCCGATCTCAATCAGTGAACTATTGGTTGGATTCTCATGAAACTTGGTGCACACATGCATGTTCCCCCCAACCTGATTTGTAACTTTGGTCATCCCTTAGTTTTCCATCTATGTCATCATTAGATCAAACTTTAGATGTGTCCAATATTTGGGTTATGTCTAAAAATACCTGCATTCCTATCAGCCTTAGCTGTACTTTGTGTAAAGTCTGCTAAAATGCTAAGCGAAGAGTGTTGTTTACAACCTGGCAACCCAAGTTGTTCTCAATGGTGGTATTAGTAGATTTAATGATGTGTTACAACTTATAACTCCTTTGATCGGAGATGTCCTACTGGAGAGTGTTAGTTTTAGATTTTCCATCTCAACATGGAGATGACAGCCTTTCCACTGCATGTAAACAGTGATTATCTCAGTGCCTTTTTTTTTTTTTTTTTTTTTTGGAAACTGGTCAGTTAGGAGGAGATGAGATATTAGTTTTGTCATGCACCGTTTGCTCCGTCAGGGCAGTCTGCCCGTTTGTCCTCCACCACATGCTCAATGGGGTGGAATATGTCTGCATGAAGCCGTGAGGCCATCTGGTGACGTGGAACAAGTGGCATTGCCGGAAAAAAATTAAAAACACGGAGTTAATCCGGCCTCACACAGTCGCCTCACATTCCGGTTCATGCGTGAAACAAGTCTCTTATTTGTATCTGTCACACGCATGAGGCATTGGGGGCTTCTCCTCCTCCTCCTCAAAATACCCCCCCATGAAGAACAGACAACAAAACCACCAAGAGACCACAGAGCTGTAGTCACATATTTGGGTCGCAACGAGCTGAAATCAGCCCATATAAAGCAACATATGCACACATGAGCGCGCTGCCAGCCGTGCGTAAAAGCCCGAGTTGACTGACTGAATGCAACACAAACAGATTTAAGACCCCCCACCCCCCCCACCCTCAACCCTGTAATCTCACGACTGAGATTATTGTGGTTATTTCTAGTGATCGATGGATAAAACGGGCTGATAAACGACAGAGCAGGCAGGAGGATACAAAGAGCTCTGTGAGCCGAGACATCGCCGCTGAGGGATGATGTGAGAGAAGGAGGGAGATGGTACAGTACTGGAGAGGCGAGGGCGGGGTTTTCCCTCCAAGACGAGGCAAACTAAGAGAAAATTGGCTTCTTGCAGCCGGCGCATGTACTGTAGACTCTTCACACAGAGAGAGAGAGAGAGAGGGAGGCGAGAGGATGATGATGGAGGTCTGAGGAGCGGCTTCTTCTCTCTTGATGCCATCTCACCTCCCCTGTGAAGCCGTGAAGCTTTCCATCCTGTTCCTTTAAGCTGCTGCAGCTCCTGTTTGTGTGTGTGTCTGTTTTTTTCCTACATTTTAATATCCGCATTTGTTGGCCGCTTTATCTACTGTACACCCATCACCATCACCATCTGTAACCATGTCGGACTCTGAGGATATGACGGAGTTCGCCAGCATCGTGGAGCGGATCGAGCGGGGCGAGGTGAGTCTCATCCGGATGATTTACGGTCCTTTTGACAGCAGCGATCTGTCCATCATCCCCGGCAGCAGCGGCAGCAGCAGCAGCAGAGCCGGCCTGCAGGGCTGTCAGGGGATGGAGAGGGATGCTGACAAACCTAGACCGCTGCCTTCTATTATATTCTAATCTATTTTAATCATATTAGTATTAACACTTTATCTACTATATTCAGATTTTATAGCATGATCTGTCTCTTCTATTCTATTACATTGAATTACCTGTAGTAAAACCCACACCTATTATTTGGCACCATTTCAGGTGTCTCTCTGCTGTTTTAACCATATTCATACCAAACCTATTCAGTTCTACCAACCACTGATGATATTACTATTATATTGCATGATATACCTCCATAATTCAATCTTATTCTACATTCTATTGTATTATATTGTGTTATATTCCTGCAAAATGACATATAATATGCATTTCTAATGCCAACACTATGCAGTCCAAAAGTATTGATATATAATCTTATATTTTACCTTGGCTTTAGGTTATTAAATTATGATATAACCCCATAATTCTATATTCTAAGGAGATTTGAGGTATTAATAATCCCTTTTTCTGTTAACATAAAAAGGAGTGACCCATAGATAGGCCTACAATTCTCCATTGAATTCTGCTCTATTCTGTGTCAAGGCTTCATAGCTTTAAGGCAGAGGCTTCTCTTCTATTCTTAGAGGGAAAAAAAATGTGAACATAAAGAGTTTAATTAGAGGCTTCAGCCGTTGAGTGTGTTAGATAGTGCTGCAGGCAGATCACAGACTCCTGTCAGTATGTGGCACACTTGTCAGCAGCTGTGTGTTGAGCCGAGTCACTGGGTTTACTGAGGTGTGTTGTGTGTGAGCCTGCATGGTGAAGGGGGTGTTTTACCAATCTCACTCCATCTGTGACATACATCCATGCATGTATGAGCTTTGCGTGTACAGGGCAGACTGTACACAGATTGACTCAGTGGCCAGCTGCAGTTGTTGAATTCAGTGATATTTTAAAATGTATTAGGCCTGGCTTGCACAATGAGCAACAAGGTTTGGTCTTACATCTGTACTATAAGAATGATCAGAGATGCCAGCAGATATAAACACAATATTACCTTTGTGAGATGTTCTTTGTTGACTATAGCATCAAAATACGTAACAGCACAACAGGAGAGTGTGCAGACATTATGTGTCCTTGAGTGTCCTTTTTGAGCACACTTTGTGTTGACAGTCCAGCATTGTAAAACATGAATATAATGTTAATGTTAAGTAATATGAATTAGTGGTTACAGGTCCAGCGTTACATAGTCTGTGGGGATGCACTAAATATTGAATAGTTAAGTTTTTAATATGTTTATTTACATAAAGTTATTTTTTCTAATGTTTTGTTTCATGCCCAGAAAATGCACATTTAAAAAAAATAAATTATGCAGCCATTTGGATGTTTTAGTGGGCAGACAGTCACATATCTTCCCCTGTGTCTTTTGACACTCGTGGGTGCTATTATAGGTCCCTACAGGCTGCAGCCACAGGATGTTGAAAAACTAGATTTGATAGAAATCCTGACATGGATGGAAGTAGTGAGATTGTGGAGCTGCAAGGAGCCCTAATGAGCACTAATGTCTGTATGGGATGCTGCCAACAAATGCTGTTGGAAAAGTGAATGACTCAACAAAGTCCTAAAGATGCCCGCAGTGCCATCAGTGACTGTGCACTCTTCGGCCAGTAGATTAGATCAGGCATTTCATCCATTTTGTTCTGTGCTGCTGCACAAAGTTACCGACTAAAATAAAATATAGCTAAATCCCAACCGCCACCAAAAAAGTTGTTATATGGTCTATTTTATTCTTTGGCCAAAACATTGTTTGGTTGACCTGCTAGGGGGGCTCAATGTGCAATAAAATGAGCTGTAGATCCACTGCAGCAAGTAATTAGCAGATCATAAATCCTCTGAAATAACAGAGGGACCCTGACATTGGTAGAGACCATAAAGTCAACTTAAGTTATAGCTTGCACAGGCCCCTTTTATTAAGTATAGAAACCTTACTGTATGCGACAGTATCCTACAGTCAGTCCTTAAACTCTGGAAAGCCAGATAGTCTAGAACTTAGATACATTTAGCTTGTTTGTATTTTAATGTGCATACTTTTTGTTTCAGTACACTCATTTTGTGAGGGGGAGACTGAGATGTATATCAGTAGCATGCCACGCACTCCATTTGATAAATTGCCATGAAATGTCGTGGAGTATAGAGCATAGGGGTTGATAGCAAATCAAGCAAATATTAGCAAATATTAGCATACTAACACACTAAACTAAGATGGTGGGCATGGTAAACATCATACCTGCTAAACATCTGCATGTTAGCATCATTGTGAGCATGTTATTCATACAATATTTATTCATTCAGCTAGACACTGTATGTTGTTTATATTCACCTACTACATTATGTTTATGTGTGTTCAGCCTTGTCCTGATTCTTAGCCTTAAGTCTATTTCTATGATCATGTAAATTGTTTCGTGAACACTGAGAGCCATTTGAAACCAGAGTCAAATTCCTTGTATGTGTTCACACTAGGCCAAAAAAAAAAAATCTGATTCTGATGTTAGCATGCTCACGTTAGCATTTAGCTCAAATCACACTGTACCTAAGTAAATAAAGTCCAGTATTTCATCTTACATATAGCCAATGGTGGAATGTAACTAATTACACTTACTTAAGTACTGTACTTAAATAACACAATTTGATATACTGGTATTTTACTTGAGCATTTCCTTTTCATGCTGCTTTACACTTCACTTCAAATATTCAGCATATATTTACTACATTTATTTGACATTTTTAGGTACTTGTTACTCTACAGATTCAGATTTATTAATGCAAAATATAAATTAACTAATAAATGATTACATAGCCTATTATTATAGGTTAAACTGCCCAGCAGTATACAAAATAAATGAGCCCTGCCTTTACAAGCTGAAACACCAGAATCAGAGTCACTTTTATTGGCCAGACGTGTACACATACAAGAAGTCTGATTCTGGTTTTATACTGCTCTCAATGTACATATCTGTGTATGTAAGTAATATGCAATGGGGCATTCTGCATAATGAGTATGTTTACTTTTGGTATATTTATATTTTGGTGCTTCACTTAAAGAAACATTGTGTAACTTTTTAACCATAAAGTAACTCATTTTAAATCACGCTGATGCTTAATCAGGGTCTAATCTGAAAACCTGGCACTAAAGCCACCACCAACAACTATTTCTTGGTGGACATGGCGGAACATGCACATGAACTCTCTGCGATTTACAGAGTTTCTTGATGGACAGTAAAGTAAACTGCTGCAAACTGTAGCTGCTGTTAGCTAATGTTAGCTCAATCTATTAGTTGGGCTGCCAGGAGTGTGAGCTCAGAGCAGCGGGGGAGTGTTAGTGTTCAACAGGTGTTTTTGGACCACCAGGAAGAGGATGTTTTCAGGACTGTGGCGCAGAGAATGGAGCCGGTGTCGTGCCAGAACAGGAGCTGGGCAAATGGGCAATGTGACCAAGCTCTACAGCCTTTATGGACATAATGGCAGGCGAAAATGCCAAAGGGCATGTTGATTGAGGAAGCTAAAGGAGAAAATGGTTATGTGACCGAACTAAAGTAAATCTGGGACTGACTTTTAGTTGAGTCTCACACTGCGGTATTTTTACTGAAGTAAAATATCTACCACTAGATGTAGCACACTGATTAATTTACCTGCATGCAGTCAGTGTTGTCTTTCACCTGATAAAAGCAAACATGAGAGGGCGTCTAGATGCGTTGACGACTCTAATAAAGTTTACGAGGTGCACATGAAGGCAGCAGTAGTTCCTATGGAGATCCAGCCCCCTCCCCCCCCTCCCCTCCCCTCCCCTCCCCTCGTCTGCTGTTTGTCTCTCCACCCCCTGCGTGCACTGCAGCATTGAACCGGCTGCTGATTCACCACAGCTCTGCCTCTCTCAGCAGCGTCACTCTATTTAAATTCACTCGGCTCGTCGCTGTCGGCATCTCCTGTCCGCGTCCGAGAAGTTGAACAAAAAAAAAAACACAGAGTCTGTTGTTGTTTTTAAACGCACACATTACAGGCTATCGGTAATCGCTCATCATGACTGCAGAGATGCGGCGTGGCAGCACAACTGCGGTAAGTTGGGAGACGAGAGGATTTATCGGAGCTGGGGAGATGTTTTTTTTGGGGGGGACTCGTCATTGTTTAACAGCCTGTAGCTTCTCTGCTGTGAATATAAAGAGACCGGCCTTTGTGGGAGAAGTTCACAATTAGACCTCAAGTGTGATTCCATTCATCACCGAGTCGACTTTAATTTCTTATTAAACAGTTTGGAGCTGCTTTGTTTGCCTTCTTTCTGTTTAAACTTCCTCTTATCCCTCTGGGTATTGTCTTTACGCACGTGTGGAGGCGTTTTTTCCACCTAAATTAATGTTTGTTTAATGTAGCGTGGACTTTATTGATTTTTTTTTATTTTTTTTTATCACAGCACCTGAAATAAATGAACTAATTAGTCGCTGAATATAGGGGTTTATAACGTGTAGAACTGTTTTTCTTTAGTGTTAAAACGTGAGCTGGAATCTGCTGTTTGTCTATATTTAGCCGGGCTTAATCCTGTCTTATGTAATGTAACAGAAACATGGTGAAGACAGCGTGGATGGGCTGTTGTTGTTGTGACTTTATCAGTTGTTTTCAAAATAAAGTTGGTTATTATGAATTATTATGAATCTAACTGCCTAAAACTAAATTTCACACCTCGCTGATGCAACAAAATGCTGTGTTCACAGCTCAAAGTGCAGACAATAGGCCTGTTTTAGCTGCATTTCAAATGTCCTAATAATAGGTTATTGTTCCAAGAATCAAAGACAGCTGCATCCTTGCCTCCAAACACTGAAGTTGACAAGCTTTTTTTTCAGCCTGATCAGTTCTTCTTCATCTCGTGTTCGAAGATGACAGCAGCTACAGTGACTCATGGAAAAAAAAAACCTCTAAATATGATGGCCAGTAATCATGCCTCCATCTGCAGGTCCCAATCAAGAACATCGAGAGGGAGCTGATCTGCCCGATATGTAAGGAGCTCTTCACCCACCCGCTGATCCTGCCCTGCCAGCACAGCATCTGCCACAAGTGTGTCCGAGAGCTGCTGATGCTCAACCATGAGGATTCTTTTGATGCCGGCTCAGAGTGCTCCATGCCGGGCAGCCCCAGGTCCAGGGTGCCCTCCCCGTCCATGGAGAGGCTAGACAGACTTGTGAGATCAGGTGGGTCTCGGGGTAAGGAACCAAAAGTATACCTTTTTTTTTTTGTTTTTATTTTTGTAGATTGAATAAATGTATCTTTACCGGAGGGATTTTTATCATGTACGGCTTAGTGCAGAGAGGTGGATCTCACATTTCTCTGAGGTTAAAAGCATTTCACATCCCAGAGTTTATGCATTAGTGGAGCAGCGCTCGTGCTGTCATTAGGCCCGGTTATGTGAGCTGATGGATGCTAATAATCAGTCTGTGGTTACACAGTACATGCAAGCATTAAATGCATCTCAGGCCATTTGTGCGATCTTCCATAGAAGGGAGTTTTTTTTATCGGTAATGTTAACTTCCTCTTGCATTGTCTTCCTGTCAATTCCCTTAACTTCAGTTTTTAGTTCTGCTGTCATCTCTGCATTCAACAGGTTTCAATAGCTGAAGCCTGGATTTACCTCCCAGAAAAAAAGGTTAAAAAATGTCCTCAAATAAGAAAATGTGTGGTTACAAATGGAACCTGGAAACACATGTTTGCTTATCTAACAAACAAAAAGGCTAGTGTCACCATGAAGGGGGTTTCATGAACAAATACGTAAACCTTTAGCCGATTCAAATCTAACTTGTATGGCGAATACACCTGTGGAAACCGAGCAAAGACAAAGAAAATGGGCCAAACATTTATTATATGATATCTGGTGGTGCAGACACCGCCCCTCCTCTTTCTCTTGTCCTAGATAAACAAGAACCAACATAAAAATGATTTAATAATTTTACCGCTCAGCCATAACATTGTCAGTCATCACGTCTTCTCCTCCTAATCCTGTCTGCTTTAACAGGCTTCATTAAAGAGACAGCAGAGGAACTTGACAAGCTGTAGTTTTGTCTACTGAGAGAAAAGATATGTTGACAAGCTCTCTCAAGCCCTAATTGTCTTCACTGTCTGACTCGACTGGCCCAGGGGCATCAAACATCCCCTTCAATCATGAAAAGCCTCGTGTATTCATTTGGAAAACGTTTGAGGAACAGGGCACAGAGTAGCTATCATTTTCACTCCACCTTTAATCGGATATAGAGGCATGTGTGTATGTTATATACACGAGGGAACAGAGGACATCTGTAAGCTCCTTCAAGGCATGTTAAACTCTTAAAACCAAGCTGAGGAAAAGCTGTGGTTGAGGCGGGGTTGTAAGCAGCTAACTTGTCACAATATTTTTAAGATCTCTGGTAAACTCAAGGCACCACTGCAGGTCATTGTCGAAGCCTTGAAAACAGCACGGTGGGACACAAGGCTGCCTTTCTGTCCTGCGAGAGCTCTGGGCTACAGGCCACCTCCATAAAGATCGTTGTCTCATTTGTACTCTTGTCCACTCGCGTCGAACCAAACCAGAGTTGTGTCTGACTTCCATACGACATGCTAATGCTAAGCAGGTTTTGAGTGACTGACAAAATTAGTCTAACCGGCCAGTATGCATACATACATACATGAAAACATTCGATTATTGAGCTTACACTATTGGCTCACAATGCAATACACAAAAGAAATGGAGGCACTACACAATGATGTTGTGACCACTGCACTACTTCTCCATTTGAAGTTTTAATTGGGAGTGGTGTCTGTTTATGTGAGTATATAAAATAATTAACATAATTTACCATGTTGTCCTAATTGCAAAAGCTGTATTATAAGACTGATTATACTAGATATAATTGGTATGGAACTGGGACACAACTTAGACTTGTCAGTGAGGATATAAATAGCCACTAAATGTGAAATAAATGTGAAGTTATTAATTTTGGTGCTGAAGATACTCTACACTTATGCATATTCAGTAGCTGAGTCCTAAATCAACACTACACTTGTTCTAAGCTATGAGTATGTGATTTGTTTTTTCAGGGTGTATTGATGTAGACTAATACACAAGGGAGCTGCTCACAGCTGGAAAAAGATTACAAGTAATTGTGGATGGTGTACATCTCCAGGAACAAGCACACTTTATAGTGTAAGAACTACAAACTCTGCAGTAGCAAGTATGGCGCCACAATAGGTTACATATACAAATATGTTAAATCAGTAGCCCATAGTGTATCTCAAACTGAAATTTAGTGTTACCTGGTCTCCATTTTAGATGTGAAGGAGTCTCAGAGCAACACACTGAACCAAAGCTATAAAGAGCCCCTGAGTTACAGTGAGGTGAACAACCTTTTGGGACCTATTCAGCCATTCATGGTTCAAAACCACTGACACCAGCCTCCCAAACACAGCCTCCCTCATTCAGACTCCACTCTGCAGCCTGAATGAGTTCATTCTTCGCTGGCAGGACCGCATCTGTTTACGTAGGAAATAATCAAATCCAGTTTTTGAGTAAACAAATGTCACGCCTTCGCTGCAAGCCGTGCAAGTTTGTCACGAGGTTCTGACTGATTGCAAATTGATGCACATTGTTTTAGGTCTTTTAATCATTTTTTTTCATTTACAGTTAATTTGGCAGCACCTCTCATAAAGAAAAGTTCGTACAACTATTCACAAGTTTTGTTCCAAGTGGAATTCCCATCGGGGATTATTCAGTAAAGTTGTTCATCAGCAGATTACAAAACACAAACTCTCTGCTGTTTAGGAAACCTCGAATTAGCACATCAACTACCAAACATAACCACTGATTATTCTGTAATTCTACCAACCGCCTCCAACACTGGGAGATCAGATCATTGGTAGCCATGGTGACGCAACCTGCCTGTAAGGAATGAATGAGGGATTAGGTGAAGGGAGTGAAAGAAAAGTCTTAAGGCTATATTTATCAGCATGCAGCTTGGACGAGCCTCGCTGTGTTTGGACTGAGGAAGGCGGTTACTAAAACTTCATCAGCATTGTGTCTCAGCTTCATCTTATTTTCTGTTACTGGGGCTCGAACAGATCATGATGCATTTATGTTCAACAGCTAACTCTTGATGAGTGCACGTTAAAGTTGGTGTCAATGTTATTAAAGGTGTAGTTTGACATGTTGGGAAATAGTCACGTTCTTGCCAGCAGTTCATGTTAAACACTAATCTACATAAAAATACTAAGCTATAGCCAGGAGACATTTAGTTTAGCTTAGCATAAAAAAGTCATGCTCCTCCCCCCTTAGCTACACCTTTCAAGCACCAACACAGCACATATGCAGTTTATACTGACAATGGTGGCAGATTTACCACCTGAAATTTGTGGAATTTGTGCAAACTGGAATATAAAATACTGGTATTGCTGTGGTAGTGCTGGAAGGAGGATGTTTTTATCTTTTTGGACCCAGCCTAAGTTGAGCTAAGTATGAGCTAAATTGCCTCCTGGGTTGAGCTTCATATTTAACACACATATTATTATTCTTTTCATCTAATAATCAGCAAGAAAGCAAGCGTATTTCCCAAAATGCCAAACTATTCCTTTTAATCATATCAGTCTAGAGCCTAATGGAAGATGTCTGCACACAATTGTGTTGCAGTAATGGGAGTCCTCCAAAACAATGATCAAATTCGCTTTTAAATTGTCTGGATTTGTGCTCAAATATAGACCATGTGTGTCTTTAATAAGTGCACAGATCAAGAGTTAATTGTACTTTAATAACTGTCCACATCCTGTATGTGTATTTTAAACGCTGTGTTTTTATATTTCACTCTGAACTGCATTATTAGATTTTATTTTAACAAGTTTTCCTTCAGTTAATTTTTATGTTGGCTTTGTTTTCTCAAATGTCATGATGTATTAAAAAAAAACAAAAAACTAACTGGTTTCACACATCACTTCACGTTATGTATTGTTTCATTTTTTCTTGTTGGTCTCACCTCACTTCTCTGTTCATTGCTTGCAGCCACAGTGAGAAGGTCGTTTGGAAGTCGAGGTAGACGCGGGCTCCGTGTTTTGACTAGCTGTAGTAGTGAGTACAGTGTTAATAGAAACCCCTGTGAAACCCTAGTTTGGTTCTACCTTTTCTCTACTTTAGTCTACTTTAGCCCTGTCAACACAACCATACAAACTCACACCACTGGTTAGGAATAAAATAGACTTTGTAACGTTGTAAAGCATGTTATTAATTCTTGGTTGGACACTTGAAATTGAAAGGTAGTGCCTCCTTAAAAATGTCCACTGAGCGTAAAAGTGCTCAAATTAGTTAAATCCAGATTAGCAAGGCATTCAGATCAAATGTAATCTTTTATTCAAACTTTGTTATTTAATATTGTAAGTAGGTTAGTAACAGATGAGTGAAAGGTAAAGGGGAACGGTGTAAGCAACGGTGAGTCAGCACATGAGGAGGCCGTCTAAAAGAGGAGTGGCATGAGATGAGAGTCTAAGGGAGGTAGAGTCCTTGACGGGGAGGCTGGCAAATGACCAAAAGGAATTGAAAGACTGAAATTGGTGAGAAAGGGGTGAGGATGTTTCCTAGGAGTTGAAGTGGAATAGGAATGTGCATGTGTATGTGAACCAGAACCCGTGTGTGTGTGTGTGTGTGTGTGTGTGTCTCTGTCTTTGTACACTAGCTAAGCTGTGCATTCATTTCAAAACACACGGTGGCAAGTAAAGCTGCTTTATTGAGCTGTAGAACTATTAGTCTGTGTTGTTTCTGAGTTAAACACACACACAAATTGTGAAGGAAAACCTACAATATGTTTGGACTTGCTAAGATTCTTAACTGGCTATTACTGACTGATATTGGTGTGCCTTTAGGGGACTATTTATGCTTTAGTCATTAGTCATTAGTGATTGAGAAACAGTTGAAGAACACAGACCTGTTTCAGCCTACCTCCTAATCATTTTAGGGCATGATGAATTGAGAACTGTCAGGTTGCCGGCCAAGTAAAACAAGACTGAATACAAGTTGTGTCAGTCCAGCTAATGCGGTTATTCGACATGCTCAGTGGATGTTTTTAAGAAAAAAAGTTTCCTCTGAAGAAATAGCCTCTTTATACTAATCCCCAAAAAGACTAGACAATAATGGAAGCTACCTGGAAATTAGATGGCGGGAACAATGAAGATTAGAAGAGGGTCTTCAATAATCTCTTTTAAAAAAGGAAATCAGGAGAAAATTAAAGTACATTCAAACTTAAATGACCTGTTCTTCCTCAGCCTTTCCGAGAAACAGATTATTTGAACAAGAAATGAGGAAATATTTACAGTAATTAGAGTTTTATGCAAATTAGCCTTGCAAATGTTGCAGCTACTGACAGAACAAAATGCCAACACACATTTTTGGATCGTAAATGACTTTCAACATGCCTAAATAAACAGATTTGTGCTTGTATTAGTAATGAAATTATAAACCCTGGATAAAATATAAGATTCCCAGTATTAAATTAAATGTGCAGACATGCCAGACGTGTTTACAGTTAAACTAAACTAAAAAATGCTACATCAGTTTAAGCATCAAACTGTCTGTAGATCCGTGCAGGGCGATAACACGCCCCTTCTGCTCTGCAATGACTCGTCAGTTTCTGCCTTCGACTCTGCAGATTCACAAATCAACACACATACACACACACATACACATACACACACACACACACTTTGCTGCAGGCATCTCCTGTCTGCTTCTTGTTCGCACACACCTGCTGTCCTGACCAGAGCACCTGAGTCAATGCACAATGTCCCAACACGTTCATTGACTCACACACATGAGTAAAGACCCACACACACACACACACACGTACTCACTGTCTCAGCAGGATCCTTCATTGGTTTAAATATGAAGGATTTCTGCCAGATTTCTCCTTTCATCCGATGACTTGTCTTAACAAGACTGTGTCACCTTCATCACCGTCATCACAAGTTTCTCATCATAGCGTCACACCACAATGTTGCATTCGCCTTTGTCATATGAATTCAGGTAGGAAAGGTAACTGATGTGTGGCAAACGAAGCTCAGTAGTGAAGTTCGTCATCAGATTTGGCCTCCAGGCAGTAAATCCCTGCACTGTCACACTCTTCAGTTCTGCTCATGTCACACGGCATGCACATGGCTACACATCCTGTATCACATAGTGTACATGTTTGCTCCTTTGCCACTGCTTTTCCCTGAGCTGCACCTTTTTTTTCTGTTTTCTTTTGCAAAAGTTCTACTTTAAAACCGTTTTCCTGTATTTCGCTTACCTGAGGAGTGTTTGATTTAATTTCCAGGTCCTCGGAAACGAAGTGGAAAATCTGGCTTGCAAACTGAGATAAATCCAGCACTCCTCGCTTCCCCTGTCCCCCAAAAACGTGAAGCAATATTTCTGTCGTTTATTTTTGCCGTGCAGCTACTTCAGTTTGCTGGCTTTGTTTGAGTGTGTGTGTGGTAAGAGTGATTTGTGGTCCCCCATTGCTTGCATCTGTGATGTGAAATTCCATTATTCATGTTGCTGTGTTTGATGTCTTGTTACGATGCTGCTGCATCAGTAACAAGCACAACATTGTGAGAAACTCTTGAAAGCCGTGTTGCTTTTAAGAGGAGTTTTGTTGTTGTGAAAAATAAGTGTTGATGCATTGAACTGGACATCATGCATTGAACCAAACCACTAATGCTTTGGTTCTACTTCATAGTGTATTTCAGCTATGTTGCTTGATTCGTAAAAAAAATAGTGTTTTGTCATATTTTTATTTGCTTGATCATTTTAGGGGAAATAAAATGATTTCCTTTTTGTCCAGATCATTGTAAGCACTTAAATACTCCTCACTCCTGTAGTAAATGTTGACTGACTTGCACTGTAAATCTCATTCACATTGTATATTCTCTATAAGCTCCAAGGATGCCATCTTCCCCATGACAATCCTGGATCTCATCACTCTTCAATCTTCCCCAGTGCTCTTGGAAAGTCTCTCTTATTTCCCTGGATGACAACCGCTCAATAAACTGCTTGTATTGATGTGAAAAATCCATGTCTTTATGGAGAAGTGGTCATTGTGGAAATAAAGCACAAAGGGAGACATACTGAGGCCCTATTTGTGAAGGCATTATCAACTATCAAAGGCATTTTTGCCATAAGATCATACTTGGCAAGTCTTGCAGATGATGTAATGCTGCTTTTGTGAGTCTCGGCCCAGAATCTGTTGAACACAATTGGGGGTTCACATGTTTCAAAGCCCTTATTTGACTCTAAACCGTCCGTACAGTGTAATTTGGAGTTAAAGGACATTGTTCGCCTGTCAAAATAGGGCCTCAGACAAGATTGGAAACTGGGTGACCCAAGGCATTGAATCTATACTATACACAACCCTTTCTAATTTGTCCTCCTCCGCTCCCCTCCAGGCTCCATCTCATCCCCGGGTTGGCGCAGAGGTTCGGTGACTCCCCGGGTCACCACCATCCCGTGCCCCGGCTGCCAGCATGACATCGACCTCGGCGAGCGCGGCATCAGCATGCTGTTCCGTAACTTCACCCTGGAGAGCATCGTCGAGCGCTACCGCCAGGCTGCCCGCGCAGCCGTCGCCATCATGTGTAACATTTGCAAACCTCCACCGCAGGAGGCCACGAAGAGCTGCATGGACTGCAAGGCGAGCTACTGTAACGAGTGCTTCAAGCTGCACCACCCCTGGGGGACACCCAAAGCTCAGCACGAATATGTTGGCCCCACCACGAATTTTAGGCCCAAGGCAAGTACCGTCACTGCCGAGGGGGAGACTTTTTTTGTTTTCAGTGAGTTGGACTATGAACATCTCTCAGGAGATAACAAATGTGTGTATGGAATGCATGTATGGATTTGTGTAGTCTTTAGATGGTTAAATATTAGAAGAAAATCTGTTACTAACTGGTTTTCCTGATCATTAATTGGAGCTCTAAAGAGTGTCTCTAATTCATGGTAGTTAGCCCCCTGATTAGTCAACTTAATACCTTAAATCAAACAAATGCAAAGTTC
The DNA here is from genome assembly GCA_946959425.1 of Argyrosomus regius. Classification (NCBI taxonomy): domain Eukaryota; kingdom Metazoa; phylum Chordata; class Actinopteri; family Sciaenidae; genus Argyrosomus; species Argyrosomus regius. The sequence goes on from OX336890.1 coordinate 11,353,624, forward strand.
CCATTTTGAAATAATCTAATCAGAATGTAGGAGGTGTTTAATTCATGATGTCACAGTTTTCTCTACATCTTGCAACACTTGAGAATGTGACGTCTTGTAGAAAAACTTGACTTACTGGCTTTGTTCTTTCCAGTTCCCTGCTGATTAAACAGCTAAGTGCCGTCTCAGATAAATTCTGACGAGGATCTTGGCAGTAAAATAGTGCTGATTTTAAATTCTATTTTGAGACACTTCTCCAGGAAATGGCTCACAGAGAGCTGTCTAGATGCTTTTTACGTTAAGGTCATGTTCCTGTTTCACTTCAGCTAGTTACTGATCGCTGTAGAGTTAAAAAAAGCTGTTAAAATACAGTTAAATATGTATGTGTCTGTGACTTTTAATGCTCTGTGTTCTGTTCAATATCTCAGGTGCTCATGTGTCCAGAGCACGAGATGGAGAAGGTGAACATGTACTGTGAGGTCTGCAGACGACCCGTGTGTCACTTGTGCAAGCTGGGAGGATCCCACGCCAACCACAAGGTCACCACCATGAGCAGCGCCTACAAAATCCTCAAGGTACCACATTCAGACACTGTCACTCTTTGAGTGTTGGGGTTGTCAGCAAAATACACTGGAGTTATCTGTGATGACTAATGAGTAATTTGGAGTGTTACACAATACTGGCTTTTGATAACAGAGATTAAACTAATCTTGAATGCCACTGTTAAAGAAATAATCACTGCAAAGCAGCCTCGGAGCTTGGATTAATCAATGGTTTTATGTTGTGATGATATTCAGTGGGTTTTATATTGAAATGGCTTTTTGTTGTCTCATGATGTTAAACCCTGTCTTTTGATATATTTAGTTGTCTTAGGATTCCTTCTAGGCAGATTGATTCTCAGAAGTTCAGTCAAGTCTCAATAGATACTTAGAACTACATTTAATTACCAAAGTAAAAGCCTGTCAATGAGTAACATCTTCCCATTCAGTAGGATTAGTGTTGTGTCATAGCTTAACCATTTAACAAAAAAAGCAGGGTTTTTGTTGTGCTGTACTACCCTCTGACTGGTCCCTGAATCTCTCATCTCCTGCTGTAATATTAATGCCTGACCTGTACCTGCGCTGCCATGCACCAGACCGTAGATATCAACTCTCTTTTGTTTGGAAACTGAAACCCCGCTTGGCAAACGGGGTTCAAACTAATTGGTTTTGCGTGTGGTCATCAGATTTTTGCCACTCGGCAGAATTAATCAGTTTGAGTGTTTGGTTTGGCTCACGTGGAGACAAAAAATGTCAGATTGTGGTTTAGGGCTGTTTGGTTGCTATGAACGCTCCAGGCAACACAAAAGCATGTCAAACCTTTAACAGAATAGGTGTTAAGTGAAATATATCAACTAGTAATTTAATCTTGTTGGCATGGCCACGCGGACGTGATCCTCGGTGGTTCAGCAAGTCGAGGCAGAATCTGTGTGAAACTCAGTCTGCCGGTCTGTGTTGACACAAACACTATGGTGCTTAATATTTAATGAGACCATTTGTTCCCCATGATTTTGTGTGCATTGTATACTTCAAATTGTCGGAAGATGTATCAGATGTCCTGGACAGTCAGGAAGCCCTTGTCAGCCAGGAAGCGGCGTGGGTTTCGATTGCTTTGAGCAGTAATGCACTGTCATATCATTGTGATAGTAAAGTGAATGTTGTTTGACATGCTGCACCTACTGCAGGCTCTCACGCTGCGTCATTGAGGGTCATACACTACACTATGCGCAAATACAGAACTTTTAATCAATCGGGAAATGCAATATTCGCAACAGCAGGAAAATGACACCTGAGTAGAAATTGATAAACCCAACTCTGTTCCTTTAAAATGGCACATACTTTAATGAACTTTGAATGTATGCACAGCAGAGGTCTCTTCTGTAACAAGTTTAGCATGTTATGTCTTATTATTTTTCATTGTAGCGATGTGCGTCCGTGTTTCACAACCTCATAAAACTCACTTTATATGCTGCTGATCTTTTCTCTCACCAGGAGAAGCTGGCCAAGAGTATCCATTACCTCATCAGCAAAGAGGACCAGGTCAGGACTCAAATTACTGGGCTTGAGCTGCTCATCAATCAGACTGAGGTGAGAGAGCTGCTCCTGCTGCTGCAACTCCAACATCCTTTCCGAATTTACCCCAAAAGTTTGTTTTTATTTTTAAATCTTAAATCAATTTTGCATTTAACCAAACACATTTCACAAACCGGGCCTGGACTGTATTTGGTGTCTCTTAGAGCATTTTCTTCTGGCCTTTAACCCCCTCTACTCCTCCTTTTCCAAGAGAACTCTCATTAGTTTTATTAAAAGCTCCTCAAGTCTTTCCTAACCTTGTGAATAAAGAGTAAAACACAACTATCATACGAACTATAGCTCGTTTTTTAGCTCCAGAAACCAAAATGAACGGATGATACTGTATTTGTTAATCCCTTTTCTTAAAGAACATAATATTTATATAGCTTTCACAAAACCAGTCTGTGAACTGGAGTAACAATTACACATTCTCTGTGTACAAAGAAGGAAGGTCCCTAAACAAACAGTATGCAAACCACACAAACAAGGAAACGCAGGTTTTGCCTGCCAGTTTCCCTCATGCGTGTCTGGGTTTATGTCTCTGAGCTTGTTCTCTGATGCTGCTCCTGAATGGGTGCTGTTTAAATACACCTACGCTTGTGGTGTCTGGAAGAAGAAAGTGTCTGGGTCTTTTTTTGGTCCATTAATCTTTCTGTCTATATACTTAAGCTGTGTAATGTGAAGTTTGAAGTTTCTTGTTCATTGAACGTTACCTAAAAATGAGGTTGACCTAAAGTATATCACCAAACCAAACCAAAGATTTAGTCATTCATTCTTACTCTTGTGGGGGTAAAAACCAATGACCACCTATCAAATAGTTGACAATCTACTGAATAAATGCTTATAGTACATGTGTGCATGTGGTGAAAGATGCATGATCTTATTCGCTTTGTACAAATAACAAAATTATTTTCTTAAAGGAAAATGGCCAGCTAGCAGAGCGTCGAGCCAATGAGCACTTCGAGCGTCTGTTTGAGACCCTGCAGGAGAGGAAATCCGAGATGCTGAGGTCCATCGAACAGTCTCGAAACCGACGCCTGAACCAACTCAAAGGCCAGGTATGAAACATCGGGACTAAATTTAATTTTCACGCACTGTCCTCGACATACTGTACATATATGCTTCACTTAAACCCAATGTACAATAATATATGTAGTTGTCTTTATGTCTGATTATTTTGTTATTTTGTTTTTCTGAGGATGTTGTTCAATAGCGAACAACATGTTTTAATGACTGGAATTACAAAATATTATTTTATAAATGTGTCCAAGGTGGAGGAGTACCAGGGCATGCTGGAGAACAGTGGTCTCGTGGGCTACGCTCAGGAGGTGCTGAAAGAGACGGATCAGTCCTGCTTTGTACAGACTGCAAAGCAGCTGCACGTCAGGTACGTAGATAATCATTTTATTTTAATTTAAAGAAATGATTAATACATATTTTGAAATGTGTTTTCTCAACTGGCGTCTTTCTTGGACATCATTGATGGCCGACTTTCAAAAACATATCAGGATAAATGTAAATAGATTGGACTGCTTCTGTAAAATAACACTTAAAATCTAAAAGGGCTTGTCAGTGGTCATGGGAATCACAGACATTATAAGAGGAACAGTCGAACAGTGCACTAAAGCATCTCTGGCGTCTTAAAGTTGTCCTCCTTCAACCTAACAGGAAGCTGAGCCTGACACAAATGGTTATCCACGGCTTTCAGCACTTAGATGCTGACTGTAAACTGCCAAATTAATAATTAATCAGCTCAGTAATGATTAACAGATTAACGGACACTTACAGGAGATAAATCTGATTATTTAAACAGTCGCAGGCTGAAGTCTGTGATGACTCATTTTGTGTTGCCCACGTACAGTTTATAAAGAGCAACGTCTTCCTGTTTCTTAGTTCATAAGTGTGCTTCGGTCTGTTTTTTATTTTTGTCTTGAGAGCATCAAACTGATTATGTGTTTGGGTGACTGGAGTGTGTCAGGAATAAACAGAGCCACGTGCACCGAGGTTACCAAACTCAAGGGCAGTTAAGGGAAGACTTATGCCGCAGTGCCAAGTCAAGTCGCTGCGTATTGGAGTGTCTTCTGCCCTAAGCTGACTAATTGATCTCCATTAGCAGCTTTGGATAATCAGGAAACCCTTTCACTCTTAAGAGCATGATACTGTGGCCTGTACAGTTTTCTGCTCTCAAAAGGGACTTTATTTTTAATCCTCTTTTTCACTTAAAGTCAATACAAATATAGATAAAGCTAAATAATTGACCCCAGAGTACAAGAATGATTTTAAAAATAAATAAAAAAAATAACATGACAGGAAAATCCTGCTATTTTATCTTTAGTGCTATCATTTTTTTAGTAAACTCATTTTCTGGTAATAAAGATAAGCCTCCATAAATATTTTATCATGTTGTGTTTTGCATGTTTTCAGGATCCAGAGGGCCACAGAGTCTCTGAGGACTTTCCACCCTTCAGCTGACCCCTGCTTTGATGAGTTTGTGTTGGACACATCCAAAGAGGAAACTCTGCTCAAAGAGATGTGCTTTGGTGGAGGTACAACTGATTTCATTTTAATTACCTGGTGTGAAATGAAAGTGAGCTGAAGGGCAAAAGATTCATGATTTTAATATCCCAGAAACGATTATTACTGTGACAGTAACTGACTTCAAACCTGAACGAGTGTCACTTCCCAGTGTGAATCCTCTAGTGTCTTGTGACCCCTGTTTATCAGAGGTTCTCTGATCTCATACATCGTTCCACTGTAGTGTTTCCACACATCATATCTCACAGATGAGACTCTGTGTTAAAGGACAAGCTTGAATGAGAGCTTGACCACAAGAGACTGGAAAAAGTGACCATCACTCCATGTCAACAAAACACAGTGACGTTTTCCGCTTCTATTCATCTCTGAAGATGAAGACTGTCTTTGTTCATGTGTCGTCTAGACGACAAAGCTATCTTTACAACGCAGAGATTTCCCATTTTAAAAAAGTTAGCCTAACAAAATAAGCTTAGAATAATACAGTTAAGCTGTTTGTCATCACCTGTCCATCACGTGCACAGATCTGTGAACAGTGCTGTGCTAAGAGGTCAGAGGTCACCTGTGGAAATCTAAATTGAATAAACAACCCTGGATATGATCCTAGTTGACTTTACTGCTCTGTGAAGCTTTTTTCTGGTCTGCTGATTTACAAAGGCTTGTTCTATAAAGAACTGCTCAGGTAGAAGTTTCCCAGGGATGGGAGGATGCATGCTTCTTTGATTGACTTGGCATGCTTAAATGTTTACAAGAAAATGAATTGGAGGGATTATTCCACCCAATTTTAAATGTAGTGCTATGAGACAGAGAGGAAAAAACGCAAAAGAAACAAGTTATAACAGACTCTGATGCTCGACCAACAGGAATGTGCATGTGTCTGATTATGTTGCAGCACAGCACTGGACTGTCAAAGCACAGGTGACTTTTACAACACAAATTTAGTAGCTGTGCCTTCCCGAGATTTGCTGTAAAAACAGTTAGTCAGTGTACGGACAACCACTTCTGCTGAATTTATTTGAAGAAACGGCCATAAAAGATGTCAACAACTTTGAAGGTTAAAAAAAAAAAAGCCAACATAACAAAAAATGATCAATAAAAGTTTCGGGAGCAAAGATCAAAAGTCTGCAGATTATTGAGCTCGCTGCAAAAATGTCTAAATAAGGAAACGTGATAAAGACTGAAAGGTCAATCAGAAGCAACAACCTGTATCATCTTTAACCTGTATCATAAAGCAGCTAGATTGATGTGCGTGTTGCAACCTTTGGTCAAAACTCTGATAATAATTATCAGACTGAAGTTCCACTTCTATACTAAAATACAGCTGGCGAATTGGACTATCAATATGTGAACTCAAACTGAACATTATTGCATTAGCAGAAGCAGAACGAGGTGTTTATTGGATCCGCCTAACTCACATTCATGCCTTAAATGCGTGACGATAGGATTGGGAGACCGCCTCGTCACGACTGATTGCTTGTGACATTTGGCTGCGTCTGGCTGAGGCTTGTTTCAGATGCCTTTAGTGTGGCTAACCTGACAACACTATCTGTGTCAGTGACCTGAGGGAGAGCACTGTTTGAATATCATTGTTGCAGATAGTGACAGTTAGTGGCGGCAGTTGTTTTAGTCGTAGTTAGTCGATGACTGTTGACTGGTGTCTGAGGTTTGGGGGCATCCTTGGAAAAATAGAGCCCAGTGTAAAATGATAAGCGGGCCAGTGTCGGTACAAAGTGACTGACTTAGATTTGAGTGGCAGCTGTGCTTCCAGATCTTAGCATTCAAAAAATGTTAAAATTGTTGAAGGATTAAACGCTGCTGACATCGTAGACAAAGCCGAGGTCTCTTTGGCGTTGAGCCATTACCCCTCAAGTGGATGCAACTAAATAACCGACAGTTGTTTCAGTGACTGTTGGTGACGAACAAAGCTGTGAGTGACATGAGTGTGTGGCTGTGGGCTTTTGTTGCTACACTGGAGAGCTGCCCTGTTGGTTTATTTAAAATCAGTGATGTGAGATTTATCTCAGAGGCTACGGTCGACTCTGTCTGAACTTATGGGCCAGTGGACTAGAAAAGAATTACAGTGATGGTTTGATGCAAATGCTTTACTAATATGTTGAACATTAGATGCAAATGGGTAAAATATGTTGCAAGTCCACACTGGAAGTGAAGAGAAATTACTTCTATAAGTCTGAACATTTGCCTCTGAAGATCCTCCTGGGTAAATTCAGTCATTGGAGCAGCAACTAGTCATAGGATATAAAGGAGGATATAATGAAGAAGGGAGAAAAGGAGTGATATTATAGAAAATGCATCACCAGGAGATGCACTATGCAAAGATGACTGTGCAAGATTAGGCAACCATTTTGAAAACTATGGAAAAACATTGAGAAAATTAATCTGATTTCACCAACTGTGGGGAAATGCAAAAACAAATAATAGTTATTGATGTTTTCAATTGATGTCAGTTTTTGTATTATGTTATTTTCCTCTTTTTAATTGAACATTTTCAGTCACATTTTTAGCCCAATCATCAAAAAACTCAAATGTAATTCCATATAAACATAAATTTGATTCATACTATGAACAGGACAGAAAAAAAGACAACAGTCTTTGTTATTGTTGAATTGTAGTGTTTCTATAATTTCTTTGATTGTGGTGTTTGGTTTGTGTCAATAACAGTTTAAAAACATAAAAACTGCAGACAAAGTTGTTTCGAAATAGAAATAATTATACTTGTCCTGAATATTTTATAGCTCCATTGTCTATTCTGTGGTTTTCTTTTTGGATAAACAAACAATAGCTTGAGATAAGCATTACCCAGAGCAAAACATATTAAGATAATTTACTCATCCTCATCTTAGGCTGTTTTTAATCATTATGTATTATTTTGGTTCTCTTTTTTAATCTTCATATAAAAATGTGTCCTGCTAAGTGCTGCATGCAGCAACTGGGTGGCAGTCACATTGATGTGTGTCCTTAATCTAAGCGGCCTATGGGAGTTGATGATGCTGTTAGTCTGAGCTCAGAGAAAGAAAAGAAGCTGAGGGGGCATTTATATACTGCAGTAATTAAACTGAAGTCTTGTCGGATGATGCAGCAGTAAAGAATCACTATAGTATCTCTGGATAGTGCCCCTAAGCTCTTATACTGTACATCTATTATACAGGAAACTGAAAACACATTTATGTAAACAAAAAACTTGAGACTAATTTTGAAGTTGTTTCTACAGTATATCTTGTCCTCTGCTCAACAGAGAAAAACATAACTTAATACTGCACTGTCAAGCTTTGGATGATTACCAGCTGTCTTATTAGTGTACAAAGCTGTATGTGTTGGATTTTGCTCAATGCCTATAGCTTCTCCATGTTTTTCTAGTCATCTCTTCCCCTCTTGGATAACGCTGCGTTTGTGCTCTCCCATGTTAACCCAGCTGTGGCCCTGCTGCAGGCTTTGACCCCATGCTCTGCTTCGCGAGAGGCTGTGAAAGACTGTGTTGTCATGTGTAAATGCCCATTTGTCTCCCATTTCAAATTGGACTTTCCTCAAAATGTCAGGCTGAGAACAGCTTTTCTCTCCACTATTTCCACCTCCTCTTAAAGATATCATATCACAGGATAAAGTGTATTTGTAGAGGGGGAAGGTGGAAAGAATATGGACACAGGAGAAAGCAGTTCCCTGCAGTGTAACTTGGCCTTGCTGCTGTCTGTCTGGCAGCAGTCTATCCTGTATGTGATCAATAGATGTTGAACTCTGCTGCCTGTTGTGTTGGATGGCTGACTGCCCTATTGAGTTTTTGCCCGTTAGTCCATCTGTTTGACAAGTTTTCATATTTTTCACCTGCTTCTCTGTCAGTGTATGTTTCTCTCAAAGAATGCCTGTATGTGGATGAGGGGAAGGTAGAATTGTGGTGTTACAGGGGTTAAGAATGAAGGAATGAAAGTCACGAGTGTATTGACTCATAACATTTTTAGTTTATTTGTAAGGGATGGTGATTGGAGCCATAGTTGGCTTCTAAAAATATTTTTCATCCATTCTCCCTGCAAAAATGTTAATAGGCCTTAAAAATCAAATGAAATCACAACTGCAAAGTTGTGAAACAAGGTCATCTGCAGAGTGTTACCAACATGGCAGTGTACATAGTTATACATGGAAATGCATTGGGGGCTATAAGAGGACCAAGCTCATGAAGAAGCTCATGTGCCTGGGAGAAAAAGACGTTTGAGACGGAGGATTAGCCAAATTACTTTGGAAGCTCAGAAAGCTTGGCAGCAGTGGGAGAGGAGAATCTCTCTATCAGGGGAAAGTGAATATGAAAAGATGGAGCAAATAGGAAATACTACAAAGGAGATGAGGAGGGACATTCTCACAGGGAGAGTCAATGAAGTGTGGAGAAAGAAATCTTGATCTTGGAGAGAAAAGACGGTGACCTACGTGGTTTCAGTAATGTGATTCTCTTTCTGAGAGAACAGCAGTGCTTTTGGGACGGGTGCTGTTGGGATATAGATTAATGCAAAGTCAGAGCTAGACCATTTAACTTAGCTTCACAGGAAATCTTAAAAACCACCAAGAGGAGGGAAAAAAAGACAAATGTGATGAGAGTAGACTGGAGGAAGGGCGGTGAAGGAGAAAGTGGGAGAGAGGCGGTGGTGGTGTTTTTACAAAGTGCATTTCCTGGCAGTAAGTCTATGTGAAAACCTCTTAGCAGGCTCCATTATGTAAGACAGTCTTGTCCATTGTCCTGAGTGGATAGTCCTGATCCTGACAAATCTAATCTTTGCCACACTTACACTGCTGCATTTCCTTAAGCTCATGTTATTGAGCTGAAGGACTGTACTTAGCGTGATTAAGACACTGGAATTTCTTAGAGTTCATAGCAGTTTGTCCGTTTATACTTAAGGTGTTACATAAAACAAAACAAAAAAATGCATTTTATTGCTTAATTTGGCATTGTTTTGAAATTATATTTTGTTGGTTGCATATTGCACACGTCAAACATAAATATTTTAGACTCTTTACCTGTCGCAGACGACTGAAAAACACAAGGTCTGCTTGTTTTCTTATTACAACTTGTAAGTAATTGGAGGATGACCTATGTTGACAGTCTTGCGATCCCTGGTTTATGTTTTACTAAGCGATTATCTTGGTTTTCTTTCTTTCTCCTCTCCAGTTCCAGATCCTCCTCTGATTGATTTATCCAATAGCAAAGTCTATAACGAGGCCTCCATCTGCTGGAGGCTGTCTGATGACCACCTGCCTACAGATCACCACGTACTTGAATACCGCAGGTGGGTGCAAACATACAAAGAAATAACACCAAGTGGAGAGATGCACAGACAAGCTATAGGTATATGGACAAATCTTAACCATAATTTTTTTTTTTCTGCAGACTCGGAGGCCCGAGCCAGTCCCCATCCCAGGAGGACGGTGAAGACAGCGGGGTCTGGAGGGCTACAGACAGGGTTTACGGTCCCAGCGCTGTGGTGTGTGACCTGGACCCGAACAGCCTGTATGCCTTCAGGGTCCGAAGCTGCAGGAACTCCATGTTCAGCCCCTACAGCCCTGAGGTCACCTTCCACACACCACCTGCACCTGGTAAGTCTGAGAGGTGCGGTGAAGTTTACCCTCCGTGATGGGTGTGTGTTCTTGGTCTGTCCTTTGAGTCTTTTTCTGGACATCAATAGAAGAGGGAATAGGAGGAAAGGAGGTGTCAAGGCAGTGTGAAGATGTTGGTTGATTTCCCAAAGGCAATACGTGGCATTACCTTTTTTAAGCCTAATCAATTCTAGCTGTTATTGTTGTTGATGCTAAGTGCATTAATTAATCGGCAAACTGCCTCTTCTTGTCCAAGGTAACAGCTAAGCTCCTATCCTCCTATCCCCTTTAAAGCATGTCGAGTGTTTTGGGGCTCAGTTTATAGGAAGATTATCAGATGACAGATGCTTCGCTGCTTTTAAATTTTGTAGCATGTACAGTGGAGATGATGGAGCACAGTGGTGCTTTAGTTCATCACCGTGGTAATAATCGTAATGGCTTTTGTATTTCAGATGTCTGAAACCAACATAGCTTTTGTCTGTGTGTGTGTGTGTGTGTGTGTGTGTGTGTGTTGTACAGCTTGGAAAAGAAACCTGCACTTGCATCTGTTGCTGGCATTTTAAGCTTGCATGACAGACGCAAGGTGGAATTCATTAAAATGATTATCATCCCCAACCATCTGCTGAACTTGAATTCAAATTGCATCCCCACAGTGTGAGACTGTCTCTTTTCTGTCTCTTCATTCCTATTTTACTTGGCAGTCATTACATTCTGACTACATTTGGACTGCTTGCGCTGATTATATACACTAAGTGTAAAAGTCTGGGGATTATAGAGGCGTTTTCTATAGGAGTCTGTTTGGGCATGCTTCATTCTTTCCCTATCCCATGGCAGGAGCCTGCCTCAAAAGTCTGTTACAGACATGCATACACGACGCGTCCCTTCCCTGATCTGATTATGGCCATGCTTTGAGTCCTGCACAAGCCTTGTCATCTGTGTTGTGATTGGAGCTTCCACATTCCTGTGCTCTCTGGTTCGTGTAAGACAGAGTGCTTGGATTCACTTTGCGTCAGTAATGAGGTGAAATTTCAGGCCAGGGTGAAATCCAGAGGACAAAACATTCACTTTCTCACACACACACACACACACACACACACACACACACACACACACACACACACACACACACCACACTACTCATGACGCAGCATGAGGGGCCATAGTTCCAGATATGTTTCTTTTTTCAGCTATGCCCTTGCGTAAAGGTGTGAGGACATAACAGCATGTAAGCACTACACTCTGAGCATTTCTCAGTCTTGATATTGAGTCATTTGTGAGTAGCCTAGCATTGAACCAGCATGTTTAACAGCTCGTATACTAATTGTGGTTATGAGCACATAGCTTCTGAACACCCTAATATATATACTTTCAATGCTAAACACACAGATTTCAAGGTCTTGTTCTGGTTGAGACACCGTTTTATGTTGCAATATAGCTGCTTTGGGACTAATTTCATGCTGCATAAAATGTGTTTGTCCCCATTTTTTATATTTTATTAAATGGCAGGTAGCATCAATTTGCAGTGCTAAGCAAATGTCAGGTGTTAAATAAAATGTTTTAAATGAAATAAAATGAAGCCAGTTTGCTTACAGCTCTTTATTAGATTTTAAGCTTCCACTTTAGCCTGACATGATCACTGTCAGTGGTACATCCCTGCTACATAACTTGACATAAAACTGCTGCATTCTTGTCTGGTCTCCCTTAGGCAGGCTTATATTATTATAATGATCATGGCCTAGTTGTTGGAAGGTCTCCCCTAATCACAAGCAAATTAACTGGTCTTCCCCAGTGTAGATCTCAGATTGCAAGGGATGGTTGAGTGAACAGGCATAATCATGACGGCCTATATGTATCCTGGATTATGGTAATCGTGGCCTTTGGCCCATAAACTATTTATAGGAAGCTTTTAATTGTATCCCGATGAGGAATATAAATGGCAGCTGCACATAAGAAATGAGGGTTGAGTTTCATCAGACTGATTCTTCACGCTGATGAGGTCTTTGTGTAACTCTTTAAGATTGTGCTATAGCGCCCCCGTGTGTCGGCTGTGGTCACCTACCCAGATCCAACCCAGTTTATTCTTTAACAAAGAGAATAAACCACCGGCTTTTGTACAAGTTGTATGCACTCACAAAATGTGATTTCTCCTGTCACTTTTTCTCCTCCTCCTCCTCCTCCTTCCTCTTCCATTGTTTCGTCCACCTTTGTCTGCTATTCGTCTATCCTCTGGCTCATTTGTCCCCATATCTCTTTGCACACAGCTTTCGGTTTCTTGTTCAGCGACAAGTGTGGCTTCAGCACGGAGCGGCTCATTCTAAACAAGCGACGGGACACTGTGGAGAACGTAGCAGGCATGGCCTTTCTCCTGGCAGCAGATCGTGTGCAGACGGGCAGCTACATTGGACTGGACTACATAATTGGGGACACGGGCATCTCTCAGGGAAGGTATGCCAAAAACAGACAACATTGGGACTTTGCAACAGGGATTTGTTATTTAGCAAATAAAGTATCCTGCTGGACATGATTTCTTTGTGCAAAGTGAACCTCAACCACAGAAAGTGTAGCACAAAATGTGGAAGGTATCTGACTCATTAGACTCTCAATATGTCATCCTGTCTGGATATAAAATATTCAAGAGAGACGGAGCAGAGATGGAACTTATTTTTGAGGACAAGGTAGTGGGATTATTAAACTATCATTTTTCAACCATCATTATCAGCCTCCATTCAGACTGTAATATTTCATCCATCACCATGTGATCTCCTCACCATGTGAGGAGATTTTTGCACCAGGGATGTTGGGTGACAAATCAGAAAATGAGTCCATATAATGAGTCTCATCATAATTTCTGTTTGTTTTGCAGACACTATTGGGCCTTTAAGGTGGAACCGTACTCCTACATGGTTAAAGTTGGGGTGGCGTCAGACTCAAAGCTGCTTGAATGGTTTCACAATCCCAGAGACACCAGCAGCCCAAGGTAAGTGTAAGCACTGGACAAAACACGCAGCCATCAGCCATCGTTTACAATTTGTTCATCATCAATAGACATTTTGTGAAGCTAACATGTACGAATTTTGTTAATCTTCTACATACTTGACTGCAACACACACAGACACAAACAATCTCAGTAAGTGTATTTGAGTCACACCTAATCCTGTGATGTAAGAGAACCAGCATAAACTCGTAAAGAGCTTACTCTCAGACAAAGCCCGCCTTTCTCAATGGGTCAGCTCATGTAAAAGCATGTAAAGGAACACATTATTTATGCAAATACATTTTAATGCTATGGTAATTACATAATGCGTGCAAGGTGATAAACACCAGGCAGCTAGTCATTTGAAGGTTGAGTATGCATTTGTTTCCTCTAAAATGCCTGAAGATCATGAGTCCTTGTTTGAGAAGAATAGATAAAGTGAATAAAACGCCATTTATTTGATGATATTTTTCAGTTTATCTTCTCTGATTGAAAATTTGACCTTTAGAAGATGGTGAAAAAAATGTCAGAAAATAGAGAAAAGGGGCTCATTGCAATTTCCCAAATGATTAACTGACAAAACAATGATTTCATTAAATTTTTGCTGACACTCGTTCTTTCACACACTCCATAAACTGGCGCTGATTATCACTCTGCTTTCTGTTTTACACACAAGTTTCAAAACTGTATCAAACGAATGTCTCCGTCCTCATCTAACCCTCCCATTCTTCCTCTTCCTTTCACCAGATATGACCATGATAGTGGGCATGACAGCGGCAGCGAGGACACGTGCTACGACCTCTCCCAGCCTTTCACCCTCCTCACCCTGGGCATGGGCAAACTCTTCATCCCCAAGGCTTCTTCCTCCTCCTCCTCCACAGCAAACGCACAACCCGGTGACCCTGGCAACCGCGTGCTTCCCCTGCCACAGCGCTTGGGCGTATGTCTCGATTACGACGCGTGCCGGGTGTATTTTTACGACGCCGACACCATGAGGTGCCTTTACGAGAGGCAGGTGGATTGCTCGGGAACAATGTATCCGGCTTTCGGCCTCATGGGCAGCGGCAAGGTTCAGCTGGAAGAGTTTGTCACCGCTAAGAGACTGACCTTCTGAGGAAGGATGGAGGGTGTTTATGCATAACGACCTGCATCCATTTAATCTTTGGCATGTTCTGGGAAGAGCAGGTTTTATTGACAGGGTGATGGAGTACAATCCAAACTGTTATTTTTGAAGGTCAGACGAGGCAGATGTGATCATGGTTTTGGGTCCTAAATGTGAAAATGGGATCTCTGCCAGCAGAGACTGGCCTATTTAGAGGTGGCATGTATAATGTATGAATCGCACATAAGAGCATGACACTGAATATGAGTGTCCACATACAAAGGTCTTCAGAGGCTGGTATACGGTATGTGAAAAGGTCTTCTCTACATACCAAAGTCTCTGTATGTTAATTGTGTTTGATCTGGTTTTAATCGCCAGCTATGATCAGCTGTTTATGTAGTGGAATTGGCTGCAAAGTTTGTCTGCAGCGACTTTAAATCTTTATTGTTTTAACATGAAACGCCTTCGAGCTTACACATAGACTTCCTCTTTTGCCAGGTTTATGTTTAGAGATTTTGTGTGTATTCATTTTTGGGTGATCTTTTTTTGTTTTTTTGTCTTTGGCTCTTTTCTGTAACAATTTGTCTAAATGTAGCACGTAGGTTTAGATGTAATCTTGGTGGACCTGAGAGAGCCTTGTAGCTACTTTAAAGCTAGCGCCTTTGTGCCTTTTTTTTAGGGAATGGCTCACTTAGTTTGCTCTAGCAAGCAGATATTGGTGTAATTGCACAAGCGTTATGGACATACTTAGCATAAATACTGTACGTGAGTTTTTACTGTGGGTAGAGTTTGATCACAGACACTGGTGTCATAATTATAACAGTTAATGGTATTCACGATGATGATTTGTTACTTATTTACTCTTTATCACAGAAAACACTACTTTTCCTCCTTGTCACAGTTTTTGTTGAGCTGTTTTTGCACAATTTGATTGAAAAAAAGCCTCGCACATGATAAAACTTAAAACCATCCCGTTTTGATCACTACCTAGTTAGCTTTTAAATGCTGTTGACATAATCAGCACATTGATGTCTCACAATGACTAACATACACATGAATCCTGGAGTAGCCACTTGGATTTAAAGAAAAAAGCCTTTCACTGTTTGCACAGCACTGAATGTGACTTTCAACATCATGAAACCAGCCAGGTACCAAAACACCGTGTACTTAGTCAACATAAGTTTGACCGCTGCAAAGTCACTAATGGCCAAAGTGTATTGGTTCTGGTGCTGACTTAAGTGCAACACACTGCTCGGTGTCTCTAGCAGCCTTTAAACACACATTTCAGGTTCTCACAAAAAGTGCTATCACAAAACACACTGTTCGGTACCTTTACTATCAAACCACTGTTTACTTGCAGTGTCACTGGTGAGTTTGGCTATCAGACACCCGAGGGGTTGATTGGCTTTGATCAGAATCAGCTCAGATATTCAAGTCTAAGAGAGCACACTAGAGAGACTGTTTCCTTGATTTTTGTATAGACTTATACTGTAAATGTGCCTGCACATGGGTTTGTTTGTACATTCATGTATATTTTGTTTTCTGGAGGGTTAGGGTAATCGGTGTGTGTGTGTTTTCTCAGGTTTCTGGCCCTGACTGGGGCCCAATGCTACCTACCTCTATCCGTCAGGCCTGGAAAACCTTAACTACTGTACCTTTCCTCACAGAAACAAGTTTGGATTTGATTTGCAGCTTTGTTCGCAACATTCAACATCACCGCCTTCTCTTTAGTGTCAGATAATAAGCTGATCTTTCAAAATGATTGATTTAACTTCCATGTACATATTAACCCAGAGTATATTATTTTCAGTTATATAAAGTACATCTTAAATGTTATTAGTTGGTGTTTGCTTGTAGACTTGAAAGATGTGTATCACTATTGGTGAAAATTACTGTAAAACTGATGTTTCCCTGTTCAGCTGCCTTCGTCAAGGGAGTGTTTTTCAAATGGTACTAACAATCTTTTCTTCCTTCTTTTTGTGGTGTTGGTTTGATTAATCAGTTTAAATGTTTTGGTTATAGAGTTTTTTTGTTTTTTGGGTTAAAAAAACATTGAATAAATTCATGTTCTTATATTTAGCTGGACATAAACGTTCTCCAGTCTCAAAATGAAATATTGGATTTCTGTGGCTGTGCTCATATTTTGTCATTTTAACTGTCAGATCACAGACCTGGACGCTGACTCCTGTATATTCAAACTGACTGTTTCAACATCTTTAAAACACGTCTATGCATTTATGAATTGGCAGGGCAGGTTCACGGTTTTATTTCCATCACAGAATGTATTCATGTTAACTACAGAACAGCTGAATGTTTTTTTTATTTTCAAGTTTTTTGTCTATTGATTTGTTCCACGTGGGATCACAGCACAGTTGTTTGCAGTTATGGAAATCTGATAAAAAGGCTTGTAATCTCAACATACACGGCTGATTTTTGGATTAAAATGCACCCTAGCCTGCTTTTCAGTGACGAATTTAGAACCAAATATTTTGCAGGCTGGCTCTCAATCTAATTCCAAGCTAGCACTTTAAAAATCTGTAGCATGTCAGCGACTGTTTGGCTCTGCAGGTGTGTATAAATAAATGTGTGTGCAATATTATTAAACAGGCTGTAGAATAGACAAACAAGACAATTTGCACTGTTAATAGTTTATAGTTGACTTTGTGGTTTTTAAATTTCCTTGATACGAAGTGAATTTTAAACACTACTTAATTTGTTTTGTTTTTTTTTCTCGGTAATGCTCCAAATTTTTCTGAACTCTAAATTAGTGACAGTGCATTTGTCTCTGTGTTTTCTCCAGAGGATTTTGGATGTGGTGCGTAAGTGGTGGGTTTCTGTATGTGTTGTATGTAAAGATGTGGAAATATTGTTCTTTGCTCTGATTCCTGGACACGCTACACTTTTCAATTTGCTGTGTGGGCATTTCATCAAATAAAATTAGTGTGTTTTTAAATCCATTTTGCCTTTTTAATATTATTCACATATTTGTGCAGTTGTCTTTAATACCTGTGACGTGCAAACCTTCAGGCAGCCTGTTAGTTACCACTTTGTGAAACCTTTCCTGTAAAGAGCTTTCTGTAAGACTTTCTATTCTTGCATCAGGATTTCCCTCATAGTTCATGTGTTGAGGTGTGTTTAGCATGTTTGTCTCGTAGCTTCACTGGAACATTTGCTGTCAGAGGTGGTGCGGTGATGTGCATTACACATAAAACATACTGAAAGATTAGAGGAAAGGATATAAACAGGAATACCCTTATGTATATGCAGTACTTCTACTAAGTCTGCTCCTAGTTTTTATATTAAAAAAGTAGTATGTACAATGGAATCAAGGGAGCTTACATTTTCATTATTCACATCAGGAAGACGAAAGGAGCGTTGAATGTCAGTGGAGTCATACAAAGTCTGCTCACGTTGGGGCGATAAATTCAATCCATTTATTTCAAATTTGGTAGAATGTCTTTTCTGACCTTCAAAGCATAAAACAACGTTTCCATTTTAAATATTTCCAAAATTGTGCTTTCAATGTAGGTGGTACTGAACTTAGCCACTTTCTAGTGATTGATTGATTTATTTTTTTTACTTGCTGGTAAAAGGTCCTGCAGCAGCTTCGTACCCTTCCTCTGTTTAAAAAACAAAACCCAGATAGAGTCTCCAAGTTCAATGGTATCTGAGTATTGAATACTGTACTCGGAGCTTTGTGAATCCAATTCCAATACAAACTATGTTTGGAGCATGCAACATTGTCTCCAACATAATAAACTCATATTTCTGTATCTTTCCTGGTATGGGGTATTAAAAAGTCTGTTCCCTCCATTGAAAGCTGCAAATTTCTCCCAAAGCCTCCTCAGAAATCCCTATTCCTTCTTCTTTTTTCCACTTTTTTTAATGTACATAAGGTGTTTTTCAGTTTTAGCATATAGAAGAGCATTGTACAATATAGAAATGAACTTGCTTGGTATTGAAATTAATGCTACTATTCTACTTTTAAGTTAGACAGATCTATTATCTCATTGGTCTCTGCAGCAAATTTCTGGTAAAATTTCCAGAAACTTTCCATGGGAAGTTACGCTGTGGACTTTTGAAAATTTTCCAAATTGGAAACTTTCCATGTGAATTATAGACACTTTTGTGGGAATTAATGGGAATTAATGGGAATTAACTGTAAATTGGGGGTAATTTAGTCATTGAGGGTAAGCTAGCATCATGATAAGATAGCCTCATAAATGGTCAATGAAATAAATAGCTGTAGCTTATTTAGCATCTAACTTATCAGCTAGCCATCTACTGTATGAATACATTTCCATGTGCTGTTTGCAAGTTAAACATTAATGCCAATCACATAATGCAAATATATTTACCCCATAATATCATCAAAACCTACTTCACTTTATGTCGTCTATGGGCTCAAATGTGTGGCTCGGCTTCAATAGTCTTGTGCTCTGGTCCAGGGTTGTAGAAATCATGTGTGCATGTGATGGAGGAATGCACAGTGCATGTAGGGGGCGTGGCCTCAATAGACCTGCATGTGATTGAGGAATAGCAGTGTATATTATTCACGTGTATTTGCGTGAAATCTGGTTGTTTTAGTCAAGATTGTGCTAAAATATATTTTCCCCAACTATATTTAAATTCCCTATCCAGGGCCATCCTTTAATTTAGTAAATTCCCGGTTTATTCCCATAAATTCATGTTAATTCCTATGGAAAGTTTCCAATTTTGCAACCCTACATCCCTAAATCTTATCTTATCTTATACAAAAACATAGTCTACACATGTTAACATACCAAACAAGTGGCTATCATAGGGAGATGAATATCAAATCCATTCATTATAAGGCTGCATATGAGATAATAATTAGGGAGCTACATACGAGAAGAGTCGATTTTAATGACACACCTCATGGTGAGAGAAAGATTGAATTGTCCATTCATCCACCTGCTGAAGGATGCTGAGCTGCTGGAGGCGGAGGGACGTCACGCTGTGCACGCTCGCGGCGGCCTGTCGTCGCAACGCGGAAGAGACGAAGGAGGAAAAGAGCCTCCACGTCACTGAGGTGTAATATTGGCGTCAGTGCAACACAAGGTACTACCTCAGTACGCTGCCAGTACCATTGTACAATTCAAGATATCCCCATGTAGGTTTCGAGAAGTCGTATGAGCACGAAGCGAGGACATATTCAGCTGTTTTCTCCACGGAGCGGCCGCCTCGGAAGAGACGCTGGGAATCCGCTAAAGGTAACGTACGGTGCGGCGTTAACGCTGTGTTTGTCCGCTGCTAGCCAGCCCGCCGGAACCACCGGACGGTGCATGCTACAGTATTTCCCTCTGAACACCGGGTGACCTTTGCAGCTCGAAGACAGCCACACACTGCATTGTATTGATAAAATGTCGCAGGGTCCATTAGCTTTACTCGCTGCGGTTCAGTGTTGGTGAATGGACGCGGCTAGCTAGGCTGGATTTAAGGTCGACAGGCGTCAAAGCGTTGTTGACGTTTCGGGTTGACAGTTGTTGGTGTCCCGCTAGGCTGCTGCTGCTGCTGCTGCCGGTGCTGCTGCTGGTGGTGGTGGTTACATGCATTTAGATATCTGCAGCTCATCTCATGCAAACTGTATTATCTGGTAACTGGCTGTAGCTAGTTCATGGACAGAGTAAAAAGCAGCCAGGCCTGGTGAAGTGTTGTAAGGACTGCTGGTACAGTAATACTGTAAGCACACAGTGACAGCATGCTAAGGCCCATTCATTGTTGTGATTGTGATGTTGTAGACATGAAACGTGGAGTAACCTCCAGTCTCCAAGGTGCCACTATATCAGCAAACATGCCTCTAATTTTACACATAAATATCAATGTGTTTGTTACTACTACCGCTATGTTTACCACCATGTCATTAAGGTCATTAGGGTTATCTTTGGCATGCAGATTAAAGATTCATAACAAAAGAGCCAAAATGCACCATGCAGATATTCACTTCATTCACTTCAGCTGCATGTGCATGGTCGTCCAGCAGACACACTGATGCACATGTGGATTATTCTAGCGTGTGACTATAGTCTGTGATCACTCTGATCAATATTTATGTAATTACCCTTGCCATGACAGTAGTCACTTCATGCCGTTATATATCGTCTGCCTGTTTTGTGTTACATCTATCTATCTATCTGTCTGTCTATGACATTGTATCATATTCCCGTACAGCCTACATCAGTTCAGTCTCATAACTTGTAGTCTGTGAATTTAGGATGTCAACTTACCCTAAAAAGAATGTTAGTCTTCAACTTAGGGGTGTCATTGATAAGGTTTTATTGCCATTATTGATTCTGCTAATTGGACCGATTCTTTATAATTCCTGATCAATTTTCTGTGTGCAGTGGCACTCGTACACTCTTCGACTGCTTTAAACTATTATTTTTTACAAATATTAAAACAGACACTGTTGTCATCTTTCTTTGTGAAATGAAACTTTTGTTTGCTTCTTCTTCCCCTCTGTGACTTCTACTTGTTGCAAGTTTCCAGCAGTGTACACTGTGTCATTAAAGGAAGTGATATCTTGATTTACCGCAGGCAGATTACAGATCTGAGACCTGTCTCATGTGCGAAAACTAAAATATTGTGATTATCTGTTCAGTAGATAAATTTTTAACTACTCCTGTAGTACTGTAAACCCGTCTGTGATTGTTTCATCCAGCAGTTTTTTGTTGATCTGTTTCAGTATTTCTGTATCTGCTTGCTTTTTGTGTGTTTTCAAAATGGTGAATGATCTCCTCAGTTTGCTTCTGTTGTTTGCGATTTGCAGTTTGTTTTTCAAATGTGACGCACGTGTTGTGACGTGCTTGTGTATTCTCTATTTGCATGTGTTTTCTCATGCAGCTCTCAGCTATCATACCATACAAACATGTACAGTATCCAGAGTGCAGAGTGGTTTTGCAGTTTCTTATTTCTTTAGTGGCCCCAAACAATATGGTTGTTTTATGTTCAGTAACAATGCGTCTGTTGGGCCAAAGGTGAGAGATTAGGTTTGTCATTTTTAGTGCCTGGTTAAAAATAAATAGTGTGTCTTGATCACATGACGTGCAAAATAAATACAGAAGTTGGTGATCGGTTAGTCATATATTAAGTGATAAGACCTGGAAATGTGCTTATTTTAATACAGTGACTTATACTGTGTGTAGCCTATTTGTGTTTCCTGGTATTTTCATTTTCTCAGATAGCTTAGTATTATACCCAGGTTAAACAAACACCTGTTTTGTCATCATATTCACATTAGTGTCATATTGATTTCTCAAAATTTGTGTGTTAATATCTTCAGATCCAGCCAGTGTTGTACATGCAGTTTAATTATGTGTAATATGGAGGTATTCTATCAAAAATATTGGGATATTTAGTTTAAACCAGCTCCCTTCAGGAAATTAAACACATTCCTGCATGCTAAAAGGAGCACTTAAACTTACAGTCTTTGGTCGAGCCACTGTCTTACTTTTTTTTTAAAGTAATCTCGAGGTGCCAGATCAGTCTTCAGGAAACTGTGAAAGCTTAATGTTTATTTGGTCAGTACAGCGGTGTTACCTAATATGTAATCCATTATACGCAGTAGAAGATTATGGTTTTGCATGTATCATGTGGGGTTATTGTTATGAAAAAGATCTCTTCAAGAACCTGTTCTAGAGGAAACACCCAATCATTCACACCCCATCCACACCTTGTATTATTTCAAAATGGAATGCAGTCAGGTGTCAGTGTACAAAAAAAGTGAGGAATTTGGACCCATACATTAGACTTCTGATTAATTATATAACTAATGTAGACTCAGGCTGTCGAGTGTGTCGATAAGACAACACAAAACTACACAGCAGTGCAGAAATAAAAGACTTGAAGCTAAGCTGGTGTGTTTGGCATGTGTTGTGATCATTAGAAGCACGGCAGAGGATGGGTGACTCAAGGCTTAGCTGCATATTTTACCTTTGTTATCAGGGGCCCATGATGAGCAATTTGTGTTAAATTAAATGCCTATCCCAGCTGACTTCGGGCGAGAGGCGGGTACACCCTGGAAAAGTTGCCAGTTCATCACAGGGCTGACTTATAGAGACAAGCAACTGCTTACATTCACACCTTCACGTTTTGAACTCAGACCAAAGAAAAAAACATCTCAAGGCTTTATACGGGCTAATTCAATGTATATTAAACAAAAATGGGAAAGAGAACAAATAATGGATGAGGAAATGGGAGAAATTATTAATAATGGAAAACGTGAACTTCATGGAGAAAGTTTAGGTGGAAAAACCTCATCACTTTCTTAATTACTCCACTTCAAAATAGTCACTATACCAAACCTACTAACTGCTGGAGGCAGTGTGAGTTCTCCGGGTGAAAATCATTATCACATATTCTGGTCTTACCCATTATTGATTCCTTTCTGGCAGGCGGTTCATAAAGTTTTACAGAAACTACTCCAGGTGGACGTTCCATTTAAACTAGAGACGCTATATTTGCACACCTTGGTTCTGTTTTAATAAGTCCTGTTTTAATTTATTTTTTTATCTTTACTTGCTTCTGTGTTATCTACTTTTAAGTCAGCTTTACTACCTTCTGCTACAACTGTGTTTTTACAGAAGAGAGATAACAGTTAACTGTTAGTCTTTAAGAATGATTACATTGTGGGACCGTAGCATAACTCAACAGGAGGCTCTCCTGAACTGCTACAACCAGTCAAAACAAACCATTACCAAGTTTTATGCATTGCAGGTGTATTGCAAGTAGAGTTGCAAGGATTAGTCAATTAATCGATTTGTTAGCAACTATTGGATTCATCGGCAACTATTTTGACAGCCGCTTAATTGAGAAAATGATCAACAGATTAGTCGATAATGAGAATAATAGTTAGTCGCAGCCCCGTGTAAAAGTTTGAAATGGAGAAACTGTTTCTAGTGTATGATGTTTAACAATAGCTAATGCAACAGGCAGAGCCTTTACACCAGTTTGGTATATGATTGGCATCGTGTTATTTACCCATCAACATTAGCAGCATTCCTTTGGTGGACATTTTATCCTTTTGGCTCACTGTGAATGTGGACAGTTGCAAATGAGGCTAGTGAAATATTCAGAAAATGAATCTCTCTTGAAACCTGTATCTGTAAATCTTCAAAATATATTCTAATCTAATCCACTCTGAATGCGCTTTAATTTATTTCAGCCAAGTCCACATTCAAATGGAAGTCGGGCAAACACACAGCAAATCAAATTATGTTTGCTCTTATTGTTATTCAACTGCAGTTCAGAGAAAAGGGAAGAGGAAGTGAGACGAGTTGGAGTTTTTCTCTTCTTGTGACACTGAGCAGTGAGGAAATAAACACCTGTATCAGTGCAGTGCTACTTCTCTTTTAGCTACAGATACAATCATACCTGTGTCCATTAGAGTAATGTGAGTAATGTATCTTTCTGATATTTTACTACTCACAAGGCCTGGCACCTAGAGGCCTGGGTGCCCATGACTGGTACGTTAAATAACACAGATTGTGTTCTCAATTGGTTTTAATCTATATATAATTAGCTGGACGTCACTCCTTGTCTTAATGAGCCAGGTCGGAGTGCCATGACCAGGTCGGATGGCTGTATGATGGTGAGAAGACGCTAAATGCCACTGAACTGCTGGCTCATCTGAAAGGAAGTCTGACATATGTTGACAAGGCCGCTAACCTGCTGTGCCTTTTGACAGCTTGAAGTGATCCAGGACAGGCCGAGCAAAGCATAGCAGCATTTTGTTGTGTTTGTGTGTGTGTGTGTGTGTGTGTGTGTAATCATTTAATTGTTTTCTGTTGTCATTACAGTAAATGTTATTGGTCTTCTTCTGTCTTTGACAGCATGTATGGGATTTTCTCTGTACTACAGTGAGATAGTTAGGAATGAAAATAAGAATTACATCAGTGTGTATTTAGAACTTGATCAAATTTACTTTTAAGGAGGTGGCACACTCATAAGCCACTCCAGGTAAGGGTGTTAATGTAAGCTTATTACACAGAGATCGAAAACAAAACACTTGAGCAGCTCTCACAGAGGCAGCTTCTTCAACATTACAAGGACTACATAGTCACTGAAAACAATGAAAACGTGAGTATTCACCACATTTGGTGACTCCCTTTTTAATCTGCGACTCAGCGGTTAGTTCTTACAAGCATTGAGACAATAGTCCTGCTTACAGTGTTTACTAAGATGATTGCTAATTGTGAAATTGTAGAAAGAGTTTTGTAAGCGAAGATTACATGAGGCACAACAATTTTACTCTCAAAGACACACAGCGCCGTCGAGCAGGTAGACGGTTAATATTCCTTTCTGAGCCACTGATATGATGTCAGTACTGTACGGTCTGACTTTCTTTCTATCAGATTAATACTGAACTAGAACATAACATACAATATCTGTGGCATACACTCTGTGTGCCTGATTAAATTTTGTGTTTTGGTTCAGATCATGTTGTTTTACCTCATAAATCTAAAAAAAATAACTGTGGTGTCCTTTTTTTAGTGACAATAATGTATATCAGATGATAGTGAGGTTTTGGGTTAAAAGTACTACTTGACAAATAGAGCTTCTGTGACCTTTCACTTCCTTGTGGTAGCATTAGCACTATCTTTATTCCTATCATGTACGGATGTACCAGAAACAGAACTGCACGTCAGCTAAGTATCTTTAAGGCTGCGGGCTATTTTCAGAGTTGATAACCACTTCATATCTATCGAAGAAAATTGAGTTTGTTTTGCTTTTTTTAAAGATTTTCAGGCAGCTGTGTTTTGAAATGTTTTCATCAGAGAAAATTCACAGGGAGATAGTCTAGCAGCAACAGGGTAAACAACACTGTTTTTGTTTACGCATGTATTATAAATGCCTGAAGAGCGAGAATCTATCACATACTGTATGACACCATTCGCAACTGAAGCATCTGCAGGATAAACATGCAGCAGTAACTTGTTTTGACTCATTCAGTGTGGGAAATGTGGTCCCTCAATGTGTCAGTGTGAGATTTCTCTATCCAGTCTGTTTGCTGAAGCTCCTTGTGTTTTTTTAAAAATATTAAAATATGATGTGCTCTTCCATTTGGTTGTGGGTCCAACATTTGCTTAGAGGGTTAGTGACTGTGAAAAGGTAGAATATAACTTTATTTGATATTTCTTACCTGCCACACTCGAGAAGATATTGCGTGTTCAAACTCAACATTAGCAAAACCAGGAGCTGATCATTGATTTTAGAAAAAAGGAGGCTAAGACATGATCAATGAAGCCGAGGTGAGGCAGGTTTTAGGTTCCTGGGAATCAGCATCACGGCACCTTAGCTAACAAGGTCAGAAACAGCTCTATTTCCTAAGGAAACTTAAGAAAGCCAAATTCCTTTGCCAAGTTCTTGTCTACTTTTACAGAGCAGCGATAGAAAACATCCTGACTGGACACCTTATACATTGGAATGTTTTGTGCATGGCCCAGGATAGGAGGGCGCTGCAGTAGGCTCTTAATAAAACCACCCAAAACATCATCTGTACCCATCTACTGAGCATCAGCGATATCATCGAAGTGAGGTGCAGGCACAGACCCCAAAGGATATTAAAAGACAACACGCACCGCAGCAACAGCCTGTTCATCCTGCTGCTGTCTGACAAGTGATAAAGAAGTATCTGCTGCCATACCACCAGTCTACAGGCCAGCAGCTCATCCGCTGTACTCCACCATGAAATATATTTTTTCTTGTGTAGCATAGACTACAACTTGAGTTTTGTTGTGCAACCCTGTGCTGGAGAATGACAAATATATGAACCTTGAAGTTGTGAATGTCACACTGAGACTTACACTTACCAACAACAGGTTTTACAAATCTTATTGTCCAGGTTTTTGTGGAGGTATGTTAAATGTTTTTTGTGTTTGTTCCCTCAGAGTTCCCCTCTGCCTCAGCGTCTAGATGGGTGAATCAGGCTCACGCCGTTCCACACTCGTGTCCCGCCTGCCGATCTTCCGCCGCAGCAGCAGTAAGAGGCAGGAGTCTCTACCCTCCTCTCCGTCTTCAGGCGGGGTGGGAAATGGCGTCCACAGCTCGTCGCCTTCCAGCACCAACTCCAGCTCTGGCAGTACTGGGAAACGCCGGAGCCTTTTCCGCGCTCCATCCCTCAGTTTCGCAGCTAAACGGAATAGTGAGCCACGTGTCCAGCCCATAAACCTGAACCTCACACCTCCACTGACACAGGGCACTGACACAAACGGAAATAACCAGCAGGCGATAACAACATCGTTGTCCACAGGGTTCGGTGATGGTGGTGGACGCCCCAAGTCACGCCACTCATTTGGGTTCGGCAGCCACAAGAAGAAAATCACACGCTCTCAGACCGAGGATTTCGACAAGGCGTCCTCTTCCTCCTCCACAACCAATCGAAATGTGTTTATAAACTGCATCAGTGGCTCAGGGGCCAATGAGGGTGATGACTCCGGGTTCCTCGATGACTACAGCGGTGCCAGTAATAACAACAAACGGTCATCACGCCACAAGAAACAGCTACTACCCAAATCTTTCTCCGCTCACCACCGCTTCTCCCGCACCTCTGATCACCACAGACCTCCAGAAGTGAACCTTGAACCTCCAAGCTCCACTACCATCACGCCAGGGGAAGGAGGGCTCACGCCAGGGGAAGGAGGGCTCACGCCAGGGGAAGGAGGGCTCACCCCAGGGTCATGGCCAGGTGAGCTGCTTGGTGCCGGTGGTGAGAGCTCACTTCAGTCCCCAATGATATCAGAAGACCGAACTACAGCCATCACCCCTTCGGAGTTCATCCCCATCACAGAGGATTCTGTGTCTGAGGTGGATGCCCTGCCAGCTCCCAGCCCTGGATCTGGTTTAGGGCCAGAACCTGTCTCTGTGCCTGGGCTGGCGGCTGACACAGCTCCACCTGACCCTCCACCTGCTCCAGAGAACTTCAGCGTTGCTGTCTCTACCTCCCAGGTGGCTTGTTTTACACTCTTTACTCTGTCTTTCTGAATAATCCAAGATCCTTTTGAATCAAACGGGTTAGACAAACATACAGAATGTTTCAAAAGATTGCTTTTAGTCAAAATTCAACAGTATTTACAAGCATAGCCAAGTGTCTGAACAAATAAGAATTTATTTATAAAAAGATGGCAATATTAGTGCCTCAGGAACAGACAACACAACCACACGTGCCCTTGGATGTCAAGAACAAAAACCGTAAAAGAGGAATATTTATGACTACCAGGAACCTGTGAAATGTGGCATAGAAATTGAGCACTGGGCATGAAAAGTCCTTTTTATTGAAAGAGCTAAGGCATGAAAAAGAAAACCTACGGATGTCTGCAAACTGCTCTCCACATTTCACACCTTTGTGCTCTCAACTTTTCCTTCTTTAAAGAATTTATTCTATTTTATTTCTTGGTAGAGGAGCGAACCCGAGAGAGGGAACCATTTAACCAGTCTTAACAGTTGCAAATACAAAGCTCTGTACTTATGCCATTGAAGAGTAAATACTGTATGAATGTGTTATCTAAACATGCGCTCTACTGCCCAAGGACATAAATATCCATCTACTAAATGAGTGCTGAAGTGGTTTCTTTTTTCTGTAAACCACTTTTTGCCTCATTGGAGTTGACAGTTATTGTATTTGAATGTAACATTTTAAAATGCTATTGGTCTGTTTTTACATTCTCTCCTCAGGTTTTCTTCACTCCAGCCGAGTCCAGCACCGAAAAACCTTTACTCCCTGACACCAGCACAGCCAACAACACAGACTATGAGACTGCCATTTCACTCTCGGAGCCCGAGACAGCTGTACCCTGCCTACCTCTGCAGGAACAATCACTGGAAGAGAGGAAGGAGAGGGAGGAGGAGAGAAAGGAAGCAAAGGAAGAGGTGTCAGCAGAGCAGAGGAAGGAGTTGGTGGAGGAGAGGAAGACAGGTTATCAAACAGAGACCACGAGTGAGAGCGAGGCATGTGTGGTACGCAGCGAGGGTTGCCACTCTAACCCGGAGCAATCGGAAAGGAGGGCAAGACACACGCTCTCTTTTCAAGAAAGAGGAAGCTTCTGTGGCTGCCATGAACCCAGGTCCTCTCACTTGAGGAAACCACATGCAGGTATGAAACCTGAATCACAGATTTACATACACAGAGTTACAGGCAAGGGTTGCTCCCTCATAATAACTTGAGACACAGAGACAGACACAAACTTGACTTCCATACTTGTTTTGACATTCCTCTGTGATGAGGGCTCCATGAAATAGTTGACTAGGTATGTTATCTCAAAGGCAGCAACGGTATTGACGTCTTGCATGCAGTGAAGTGATGATATGTGCGGGCACAAACTGTTGAGTTTGCTGTATATGCAGCCTGTTGCTTGCTAGTATAATACACTGTCTTCAGTGGCTTAGATACATCTGTATAGTTTGTATTCCATTCACTGTTTTGGAGGAACAGAGGACATGTTGATATTTTCCTGAGGGTTTTATATAAAGTAAATAAAGTAATAAATAGATCAAAGATCAACAATGACCATAAAAAACGCCGCACGGTATTTAATTTTTAGTAATTAGTGATTGATTGATGAGTTTGATCACGGTAAGCATTTATTACGTGGTTGAAGTGATGCCTTACTCCTGCTCCTTCAGCGTTGGTTGGATTTATTGCTCCCTTTAGCATGACTGAACAAGTGAATACGTGTGAACAACATAGCAAATAAAAATATTTGAGACTTCATTACCAAGCCTCTCAAACAGATTCCCCGAGGACACAAGTAAGTGGAGGTGATGCAAACCGGGCTAATCAGATTCAAAGTATTATTATATTTATGTCTCATTCAGTTTGTTTCCACTTGATGATTGAAAACTACTAGAAACTTTTCAGCTTTTAAATTCTTTGGTAATACAAAGTTTTGATAAAAACCTTCAGATATTACAGATATTACAAGAGATGGCTCGACAGCTTTAAAACTAAACTCTTGTAGCTGTCACTCCTTCTAGTCGCAGCAACTCAGACAGGTAATCTGAGAAAATGCTCCAGTCTAATAAATCAGTGCCCGTTGTGGGTTGACAGTATTGAAAGAGTGTGTGTCATACTGAAAATGTATCCCTTGACCAAAGATGATTCGTCACTATCCTCCTCTCTTCTCCCTCAAGCTGCTGCAACATATTGCAGAAGAGTTTTTGTAGCCAAACCGTCTCTGGTAACAAAATATCTTCCTAAATCTGCAGCCCATTGCAAAATTCTGTTTGCCAACAATTGTTTACATCATGGCAGACTTTGATCAGACACTATAAAACATAAAATTCTGGCTGAGATTTTTACACTTGGTTTAATCTTTAATATTTGTATTATATAAGAGACTGTGCTGTGACTGATGAGGTGTGCAGTTGTGTATTTTAAAGTTGGCATGATTGCAGCATCATCTGCCAGCAATCACTTAGTGCAGTATCAATGGCCTATTGTGGGATCGTGAACACACACACACACACTCCCACAAACAGTGTGTTGCAATACATGCTTGCAGGGACTACAGTGATACCAGTGTGAGCTTGTTTGTTGAACTCTGCAACAGCAGAATTTTAATATTTCTTTTCAGAGCCTCTGGTATGTGGGCTCACATGTGCTGTAGGTCTGATCGTCCTTTCTGGTTGAAATGGTCTAAACCTCTAGAGAGAAAGAGGCTGATATGAAATGCTGTACAAATGTTTTATAACCTTTTGCTCAATGAGAGAGTCTGTTTTCATATCTATGCCTTAGTAGATCAAAACAGAGTAATTATAGCAATCTTCCGTTTGTCTGACTGAAGAGTATTGCCCCTGAAAACTAATTTGTTCTGTAGATTTATTGTTATGCAGCAAGCTTAGTCAAACTCAGAGCATATGTGATTATTACAAAACTGGCATAAATATCTTTGGCCTAAAAGCAATGTGGCTGAAGAGCTTCATAACAGGAAGATTAAACTTCATTTAAAATGCTGAATAACAAAGAACTGCTTTGTCATTAAGTTTAATGAAAAGAAAACACACATTTCTTACAGGAAATAGGGCTGACTGCTACCAATTGGAAATATAATCAAACGATGATTATGTCTCTGTTTGTGGAATCACTGTTAAGATGGATCCACCATAATTCATTACGTCTGCCTGACATTCTGCTTCTCTTTACTTCTTTCTTTCTCCTCCAGCCTCTCTGTGTAGCAGTGTCAGCCCGTATCATGAGGTGATGCGGATGGAAAGGCGTCTGCGCTCCTCGTCTGAGGGGGCTGGTGGGCCTCGTATCCATGGAAACCACAGAGATGCCCCGGGCATGGAGGGAGGTGGTCTGCTCAAACACAGAAATAACTCCTCCTCATCCAAACTGGGAAGTCTGGTAAGTCTTGAACTGTGTATGTGTGTGTGTGTGATTTTTATCAGTTATCTTGTGTGCCTTTGAACGGAGTATTGAACTACATTTCAGTTTCTTTTTGAATGTACAATGTTAGCTTCGCAAACATTCATAGCAAACAGTATAGTTAAGTCAACTTTGTTTCTGCTAACATCTCAATATTCATACCACACTTTTAATTTCTGTTTTACAATCCTCTTAATCGTAAAGTGACTGGAATAATTCCTTCAAAGTGTACACATGGCAGTGAACAGTGTGTGCTGCTGGTGAGATGTGGCACATAATAGTGTCAAAATAATGCATTGCGTAGTGGTATCTATACGGTAAGTGCAGATTTGGAAATGTATAATCACACACAGATATTTAATATGTCTGCGAGCCTGAATCCAACTTAAAAGGAGACACCATCTTCCCTTAGCTGTGTACTGACACTTCCGTCTCTGCGTATCCAGGACAATAGGATAGGAAAACTTGCCACTCGATGACTAAATCATTGCTTAGTTACAGGAAGAGCCCTGCTTTAAAAGGGAGATAAAAAGAGCGGATGTTATTGGCCACAATTGTAACCAGCTGCTAGTACCCAAGCCTCTGGCCATGAAAATGCCAAAAGTGTCCCAGTAGACTCTGGGCAAAACCGACTACAGTGCACTTGACGGTACTTTGCAGCTTTGATTTTTTTTGTTTTTGTTTTTCACTTACTTTGAATCACAAAACAGAAAAATAGAGATATTTCCACGTATTTCCTGAAAGGGTTTATTTTGCCTTTTCATAACCAAAAGTAAATTTAGGATTCTGATTATCTTAGAAACTGAATTCTCGTAAACTCATTGTTATTTAAAGGAATGTTAAGAGAGAAATGTCACACATGGTATTCAACAGTGCTGTATTGACTTTGCCATAACTAAGTGACACCTCAGGTCTTAATGTGTCACTCAGAAGAGACATTCAACAGCTCAGGTAAATCATGAACACATAATAAAAGTCTGGTTTCTTTCATAAAACGCTATTTATGGCAAAGCCCTGACAGTAAGTTCAATGCGAGTGTGAATTGCTAAAGTACTCTGGAAAACTTCTTCAGTCATCTGTTGGGTTTGTCTAACAAACATTGCGCCCGTCTTTGTTGGTGCATGCTGTTGCTACAGTAGATCCTCATTTGTTTTTGGGGAAAGGCTAGAGCCCTATTGTGTATAAACACACACGAGGAAGCCAGCCAATCACATTTATTTTAAGGTGTATAGGCTTTTACTAAAAAACTAAAAAGGGCAGAGATATACACAGCATGTTGCTATGTTCTTTAGTCTTTATCAAACTTTGAGTAATCTCTCCTATGAAGCCTTCTTCGGGGGCCTAAGTCATAAAGAACAGGAGCAGGAGCCTTGGAGTGTATATTAAATTATGGACTACCACTTCTGCTTTTTCTGTTAGCTTCATAAAACTTTGTTGGTTTGCAAAAAGGTCTGGCTTTAGACACCTGAGCATTTGCACTATGCCTTTGCTTCAGTATGTTTACAATATAAACAATGCCACAGTATGCAAACAATAACCTTCTCGGCTAAAGCTACTGAGGTTATGACTAAAAGGAATATACCGTCTGCTCATTGTTTTTGCATATACAATGTGGCTGACTGTTGTGTATAGGTGATAAGGAGGCCTGTGGGACATGGCACCTGTGCAAGGCAAAACTAAAGAGACTAAAGCACAACACACTAAACAGTATGCTGGGTGGATATGCTTTATTGTTGCAGTGTCATTACAGCACAGGCAGAATATAATTATCATAAAGCAAACAAAGATTCGGTTTGTGGTGATAAATTTGTTGAATTGGAAATGAACTGTGAGGTACCTCTGTGAAGCAAAGCAAGGCCGTGTTTGCCTGTGCTGCTTACTGATCTCATTCCAGTTGTTACTGTTATTCTGATACCCTTTTTGCACTCTGTGAGAAAGTTATTTACCAGCATATACAGTGTTTGTTGCTCATAAGTTTCTCAATGACAGCTGTGATAATATTGAGGCAGACTGACTGAGATAAGAGAGGAGAAAATCTTCAGATATTCCTTTTTTGTTAACTGGAATTGAAAGTAATCACTGAGCCAAGCAAGAGCAACTTTGAACATGCACTTTTATTTGTAGTTTGATTGACATCTATGGCTGACTTGTTCAACAGCAATCCACTTTACTTTGAATGTTACTTATGCACATCAACATTTGCTTTGCAGTTTGCTTGCTAGACAGTGTTGTAATGCATAGTGCCTCTTGTTTTCATATCCTCCAGTTTGATTGCTTCCTTGTAAAGGCACTTGTATTAATCACACAACAGATAAGGATTCACCTTCCCTTCCTGACAGAATTTGTAATAACCACAACCAGACGGCTGATTTTTCAAATGAAAACCAATGAAGATGTTTGCAAATATAGATATCGAATGCTCACTTTGCCCAGAGACATCGTATAAAAGCAGTCACAATTATCATGCACGCATAAAATCAAATCAAATTTCAACTCATTTTCTCCTAGGCAAGGTTTCTTAATGCAAACTGGTCACACAGTAGCCTTGAAAGAAGTGGTAGATGGAAAAAAAATCTTCATTTGTCCCATGACTAATGCATAACCATTTATAGTTATTGGCACCGATGGCCAGATGAGCCAAAAATGTTGTAAAATAAGCAGCAGTAGTACTTTTATTATGTGAATAGATGGTGAATTTAAGACCTTTTTCAGAAATTCAGTAAATTGCACCATTATTGTGGTAAACAACTGACTGTGTTCTGGAGTTTCTCATAAACAATATACATCATGCTGCCTTCATTTGCATATTACGAAGGAACTTAAACTACTTCTTGTGTGCTATGGACCACTTCTGTTATGGGAAAACCAGCAGGTTCACAGAAATTCATGCATTTTATAGGTAAATGCTCTTATTATCTGACTCATTATGTTTAATATTTCATGGTGATTATGTCAAGATAACTTGTAAATGTGTGAATTGGAACAGTGTGCAGGCTAATACAATTGTAAATGTACCTGAGAAGAATGGAGTTGATAGTCAATTAGGGGCTTATTAGCTATGAGAGAGGAACAAGAGTCTGCAGGACTCCAACCCTCGAGGATTGGAATTGACAACCTCTGCTGTAGAAACAAGATTTAAAAAATGTTTCTCTTAATCCACTAAACTTATTTTCATCCACAGGAATGTGGCTAAAGAGTTTTAAAAGCTTTTTTCAGAGTACTTTTTTCTCTTGTTTTATTTAAAAATGACTCAGAGTAAGCTATCAAATCGGCTGGCATGAAATTCTTCAAATGTAATTGTAAGCTTGTAATATGAAGTACCTCGGTATGGTAAAGTTAAGGCTCTGTTTAGTTAAATATTCTATTAGTGCTCAAGATGTATTACTTAGCCTTAAGATATACATCAACAGACCATCCTAAGCAACAATACACAGTTTTAACGGTAGATGTTTTGACTAGTCAGGCAGTTTGTCAGTGTTGAGTGAAAGTGCTTTCAGAGGTCGTATTTTGGAAGGAAAATTCTTCTTGCGTGTTGTGGCAAAAGGAGTCAAAACAGGAAATGACATGGGTAAGATTCTAATCATAAACGGAGGAAGCAGGACTAGCAGGCTAACAAAAGCAGTCCATAAATAATACAGCTTCTTATTAAACACTTCACTGTCTTTCATTCCTGTAACTGTCTTTGGACTCACCCCTCCGTCTCTGATGCTTTGGTATTTCGCTGTGCATTTGTAAAATGAGAATATAATCAATATATTCTGAAACGAGAGCTCGATCACACCCCCTCTCGATAACTGGCTTGGCGTCGGTGAACCTGACCACTCTACAGGTCAAAGTTCAATCAAGTTGACTGATGCAGGAAGCAAAAATGGTGGGTCAAATTTTGCAACTGGAAGCGAATACGTCTCGCCCTGTTCTGCTTAGAAGTAAATACGGAGCAAAGAATCTGACCGCACCTTAAGCCATTCTTCCGATCAGGCATGCACAATGCCAGGGCTGGGAAACTGGAGCAGCCAGACAGAATGAAGTTGTTTTTCATGTTATTATTTACACTTATGCCTTTCCTTCTGTGACATGTCAAAGTGTCTGCTGTACAAAAGCTCAATAGACATGCAGATGTCTTACAATATGTCCTTGCCCGTTGAGTGCTTAATCTTCTAAAAATCATTTTCACATCAAGACTACTCATTGCACAAGTAGGAAATGTAGATATCTCTGTTTAAGTTATGACTCAGCAGAGCAGCGTTAGTCATAACATATTCACATAAAGTTATAGCCTTTACAATATGTGCTAGGAATCCTGAATTAGTAGGAGTATTTGTCTCTCTTAGATTTTAAATGGCATTGCTTGTTGAGTGCAAAAAGGATGTTGGCTTTACCCTGGGATGAGTGATTACTCTGTATTGATAGTTGAAAAACCAAATGTCAGGTGAGTGTGGGTAAAAATCAGTTCCTTTTCACTCAACAAACAGATTTATGATATGACTGGACATTCAATCCTTTATTCCCTCAGGCGCATTGTAAACACAACTGGCTGTGAAGTGTCTGCTCAGACAGAATGAAAGTAATTTGTTAGTCCGTATATTTCCCATCGCTAGAAGCCATAGTACCTGGCTGCAAAGCCAAATCTCTCTCCCTTGATCTTAATGCATTTACCACCCTAAAGCCACTGAATAAATGTGATTTCCATAGACTATATGATTTCCGCAGAGTGTGAACAGAAACCAGTGGCTTTTAATGGATGGAAAGAACCTCTTGCTTCGTCTCATCGCTGTTTTGGATGTCATTTGGCTTGGCAGTTAAGAGATGGAGCCATTCTTTAATGAGACACGAATCTGATATTATCTCTATTAACTCAAGGATTATACTCACTCAAATCACATAAGCGAGGTAAAAAGGTGACATCTCTGGGTTGTAAAATCATATTAACACATTTCTGTGGTTAGAGGGCCACATTAAAATGGGTAATTTAGCTTCAAATGAAGTCTGTGTGCAGTAGTATCACACGGTATGGGTCTTCATTTCTTTTTCAATACCTTTTAGCTATTAGCTTTAATGCCTGAAATGAGGTCTTCTGTTCGATTGCATTACACTGAAATGCATTCTGGTCTTTTTCTGATGTTTATTGCGCTGGTTTATCTGGTGAAAAAACAGTAATATACGTGTTCATACGTAGACCACAATGGCTTCACATAGGTATGGCCTTGGAGAACATTGATTTAGCTATTTGAAAAATCTCTGTC
Source organism: Argyrosomus regius (assembly GCA_946959425.1). Lineage (NCBI taxonomy): Eukaryota > Metazoa > Chordata > Actinopteri > Sciaenidae > Argyrosomus > Argyrosomus regius. Next base: position 11,389,541 of record OX336890.1, read on the forward strand.
TCACACGCACAGGCACACACACACAAATGGACAAAGGTGTGAATAGTTAGGCATGTCTCGAAGCATCGATTATGTATTCAGATGGGAGGAGATCAATACATTGTGCGGCTGTGTGGTTGTTTATGTCCAAACAACGGCGTTAGGAGCTGAACGGAGTTGGTTAGAGGACTTTCGGATGCATCTGCATCTGCAGATACTCCATGAGACTGACACATATTAGTTTTGGGCTCTTGATATTTCTCTTTGGTTCAAGTTTTTCGTTTTGTAAGTGCACAAAAGTTCGAACAAGGTCTTTCAACCAATATTAAGTGCTCTGAAAGCCTGTAGTAAGCATCGCCCACTTATTATCATTTTGAAAACCTTGTCTAAAACGTTGTTTCAGGTAATAAATGTGTTCAGAACCAGGTCAAAGCACTATTCATAATGAATAATTAGTTCTTTTGGCCTTGTGGGGTTATCAGGCTGGGGAGATTTGCTGCATCAGGATAATTCAGTTTACTGTACAAAGAGTGCTTTGTGGTGCTCATTATTACCTGTATTTGTCTAAGGTCTTATAGTGCACCCACACTGTATACCGTTTAAATCAGATATGCAGAATCATCTGCAAATATTATTTTACCATGGTATTGCCATGTCCCTTTGTAATTGGAAAGGAACCTGCTGATGGTGTCAGCATGGTACCAGGAAAGCTTATGTTGGCAGTTTGTGTTATTAAATGAAAATGTTCATCCAAGGAAAAAGAGTATTGTTGATGGACATGAACAGTACCAGTGATCTGGAACAACTTTTAATCTAATCTATGTCTTCTTTTTACCAATTTAGTTCCCCGCTACATTTATTTATATATAGCTTAAAGCATTTCTCGTATGCAAGGCTGTTTTTTAAAAATGAATTTGCCACTCTTAATTCTTATTTTATGCCGTGGCTTTCCCTTTACTGACCATCAGATGGCAGCATTGACTTTTGAAATGTAACTGAATCAGAGGCAGCATCATGCATCATTATAATCTCATAATAATTCCAAGATCATGGGAGCATTTACTGCAAGATTACAAATGAGGGTTTTGTGGTGGGCATGAAATGGTGAAGCGTGACTCCCCATACTCGTATGGATAAGAGATTGGGGAAATCTTATCAGTAATTTCTAACATTTAAACTACATTAGCTGAGTTTATGTTTATATATTTAGATTTGAAGGTCTTTCATGAAATAAAATGCATCCACAGCTCACAGTGTACATCTCTCTTTTTTTTGTTTTAGAGCGGTCACACTCATTTCTCACTCATTGGTTCATTTAATGCAGTTTGAACGGTGGGAGGAGGTAGGCAGGGGTACACAGGTGAGACATCTCTGGCTTTGATATGAGGCCAACTGGGGGATTTATGTGACACTGGGTTTTTCATAACTCAGGAATCAAACTTATTTGCAGTTTAGTTGTATTATTTCACAATTATTTCTTGTTTACTTTATTTTAAATGTGTGTTTATTGTATTTCTTGTCCCGCTTTGAATTTAGTTGGATTTGTCAACTTTTCAAAATGGATCTCGTAAGCTAATGTCGAGTATTGTAACTTTGTACTCTAAATTTGTTTCTGTGTTTACCCTTTTATTGTGAGAGGTTTTCATGTTTTTGCTTTTGTCTTCTACAGGCTAAAGAATATGCTACTGTACATGCTGGTAGTAGAGTGCAGAAGCATTAGCATAGTTTGATTTATAGCCTTAAAGGAAAAAGTCAAGCAAATCCTCACAATGCTCCTGCAGCTGATATTTTCTTTTTTTCTTCTGAGAAAGGATATCAGTGCTGTTAGCTGTGTAGTATTGGCAAAGAACATTCTGTTCTCTGTAAGATAGAAGAAAAAGATGGTGCATTTTGTTAGATTAAATTTAGAACCGACAAAATCAAGTTAAAGACATGAGACGGATGCTTTTGAAAGCTTGGATTGTGAATACAATTTTGAAAATTACATGACTAAGTAATGGCCTTCCTCTCTTTGTGTTGGAGAGAGAAGAGCGAATTACTGGAGATTTTCTTGTACAGCAGGTATTATTTGCTTAAGAAGCATAGGAAATGTTGACAGATGTTACCCCAAACTATAGCCTCATTTAGCACATTCATTGATTTCTCAAACTGAACCCTAATGATCCCCACATCGCAGGATAGCAATATGTTTCTGTGAGCTTGGATACAGTGAGGAGGCACTAAATAGCTCATTAAGCGCAGGCTAAGTGGAAAAAAATCCTGTTACCTAATAACATCCGAAAACCCTATCTCCTAACTAAAATAACATCAATATTATTTCTAATGTTGATAAAATTTCTCTGGTTGTTTTTCTGGTCAGGGAATCTGTATCACTTGGATTCAGGACTTTGAAATTAAAATAATTTGTCTTTGCTGTCCTGCAGCTGTCCCGAATTCGACTTTGAACTGTCCCAGACTTATCCATTATCCCAAAGAGTTTTTTTTTGGTCATTCTACATTATAAATATAGTTTAATAATGCATCACTTAATTGATTCAATCCGCCATGTCCACCATGGAAGTTCTGCTAGTTGTTCCCCGCATTTCTATCTGAATTAATACTTAAAATCACCCGAGGTGTTTGGCCACAATCACTTTTAATTGTCCTTTTCCCTGATGGTCTGAATAAGTCACTAAATTTGTTGGTAGTTTTTTAGAAGTTAGGTGGCCTGAAAAGTCAGTAAAACTCGTGAAAAAGTCGCCAAGTTGGCAACACTAGTCTCTATAATTGATTTTGTAAGTGTGGGTGTGACAGTAGTGTAGCATCGAGCTTGTGCTCCAGCCACCTCACAGTTTCTAAAAATGAATGTGAGATTTTCATTTGTAATGATATGTTTCTCTTCTTCCTCAGGGTTTGCCGAACCTGTTGGATATTAATGAGTGCAATATTAAAGCATAATAATATCGAATGTTTTTAGACCAAAAGTTTAATTCCATTACCTGTATTATGAATACAAAACAACCCTATCATCGTATACTGTTTGTTTTAAGTTTTTGGGTTTTGTTTTTTCTCTGCAGGATGTTCTAAACAACCTGGGTTCCTCAGAGCTTGATGAAGATGATCTTATGTTGGACCTGGACCTCTCTGACGATCAGCGACATCGACACGGTACATTTTTAACTTCATAACACTTAAAGTCTGAATGTCAAGTGTGTGACTGAGGCACACAACAGGCTTGAAGATGATACAGATGGTACAACAGCTCTCTTTTTCCACACTTAAGGCCCATTCTGTGTATAGTTTGGTGATGGCAACCACCTTGCCACACCCTTCAGTTCTGAGCGTGTAAAGGAAAGTACAGTGGCTGTGAAATAGATGAAAAACACGAGGTGCTTGTCCGCTTTGAGCTACTGTAGAAACACAGCGTTTCACCATGGTGTACTTTGTGGAAGAGGACCCATGGGTTCTGAAGATAAAAAAAGCTCATTCTAAGGTAACTATTAATGTAATTATACACTAATTAAAAACATAGTTATGCATATTATATTCCATTAATGCCACATTCTATTAATAGATCCCCCTAAATCTTACACACTGGACCTTTGACTGACTTCTGCATCTGTCTAAATTCTTATGCATCAGTACTTACTTAGTTGTAGGTACTACTATACTGTAGGTATAGGCTTAAAGTTTTTTTTACATTGTGTTGCTGTTTCCGTGGAATAAGGTATGTTCAAATCAAGAGAGAATCTGTCACATACAAACTCTTGCCTTTTACCTATCCCTCCTTCTATTCAAGTGAATGTCTGCTCATGTTCTCTCATTGTCTCTAATTCTCTTTTCCGTCTCTCTTGCTTTTCCTCTCTTCACCCCCCTTTTTGCTGTCTTCCTGTCTCTCGTGCCGTTGTCTGTCTCTCTTTTTCCTCATTAAGCCACCTCTATTCCATCACCTCAAAACATGAAACCAGAACTCCTGCCTGGTTCTTTTAACATATGCTACGACTTTGATGTAGCTGCCTCATTTACAGTGATTTATCTCCTTTGTTGTTTTGGCATTTCAGTCACACTCCTCCTGACATGCCTCGTGGTTGAAAAGTGGCTGTCAGAGAATTATTGCTTGTGCTCTGTCACAGTGCAGCGAAGCGCCACACTCAGTCACCCCAACCTCCTTTCACACAACACATAAGGATATTACTATAGTGAACGAGTGTGGCAGCCATCTTTAACCGCACTGCATATGAGAATAAAATCTTCATTCATGTGTTAATGCATAACATGTTTGTGTCTTTAGAAGGAAGTTATTGTTTCTGTTGTGAGTAGACGTCGTGAAGTGAAATAATTCTTATTTAATCGTTTCTTGCAGGAATATTATGATAATTTTCAAGATCACAAATAGTGTCAGTATTGATTTTGTTTGTATTGAACTCAGATTGCAAATGATTCGTTCATATTAATAATATCAAACAGCAAAGACACACAATGTAGACAGACATGGACAGTTGATAATTATACATTTACATTGACTGGATACATTTACCCTCAGCTTGACTCTCATTGTGTGCATGCACATGTCTAGCTTCGACTCTTATCTAACACATCTCAGAGTCAAATTATAGGTTAGATTTATCTACTGTATCTTCAGGCTACATTGAGGTCCCAGGTGTACTCACAGAATATTACAGTTGCAGTCAAATAAAGTAAAATGCTCAGAAGCACTGTGGAGTTAAGACTATAACAGGAGCTTCAGCCCTAATAAACTGAATTTCCTGTGCTTATGGGGTTTGGAGAGTTTTGGGAGGGAGGGTGGGTTTGAACTGAGCACACACACACACACACACACACACACGCACAGAGTGAGAGAGAGAGATTTAAAACCTCTCTAACTAAAGGAGGCACCATCATTAATACACACACTAACACACAAGTTTGCATGCTTAGTCATTAGACCTAATGGTTTGCAGACTGTAGCATGAAATTAAAGGTTTGATGAATTGTTCTCATAAAGTCAAGGGACTAAGACTTCGTGCTGGCGATGGAAGAGTAAGGTTTTCTAATTTGAATACACACACAAACATGCACACCTGCACACACATGTTCATGCAGTATACACAAAGCAGACCAGAACAACAGATACATGCACATGTAGACACACAGACACACACCTGTGCCACACGCACACACACACTCATTCCTTATTTTTACCTCTCAGGTGGCTTGTTGAAGCCTTTATTAAAAAGCAAGCAGTTTCTCAGCAATTTATGGCCAACAGTGTTCATCTTCACCACCAACTTTTATTCCTGGCTCTTCCACACTGCCCTGTCAAATGTGCCATTAAAAGCAGACATATCTTTATGCCTCCGTGCTGGCGACGGCTATGGCCAGAGGCATTATGTTTTTTCGGGTTGTTCGTCCGTTCGCCTCATTCTCATGAGTGCAATATGTCAGGAATGCCTTGAGGGAATTTCTTCAAATTTGGCACAAATGTCCACTTGGACTCGAGAATGCACTGATTAGATTTTGCTTGTCAAAAGTCAAGGTCACTGTGAACTCGCTGTGTTTTTTGGCCAGACCTCAAAAAGTCACCCACTAAGTACGACAACATTTCGCACAAATGTCTAATAGGATAAAATGATGAAGTGATGACATTTTATATCAAAAAGGTGAAAGGTCAACTTCACTGTGACATAATATTGTTCTGCAAAAACACTTTTCTGGCTGTTATTCTATCCCATAACCCAGCAACAGAAGAGGATATTGTGACCATATTTCATATTTGGTCGGATACTGAATTGGTGACATTAATCTTGGAACTGCGGTGATTGTATAGATCTTCTGTGCCGCTGGGTTGAAGACATGTGTGTGAAAAATCCACGTTTTTGAATACGTAGCTTTTTTGCAGCAAAATAGAGCCACTACTATAAATACAGCAGAACACGAACAACAAAGCTTAAGAAAAATCAATTTTATTTATATAACCCCATATCACAAATCAAACATTTGCCCCGAGGGGCTTCACAATCTGTACAGCAAACAACACCTTCTATCTTTAGACACCCAACTTGGATGAGGAACAACACCATTTATTAATGTAAAGTGGAAGAAACTTCAGGAAGAGCAACAGAGGAGGGATACCTCTCCTGTTGCATGTACAGAATAGACCAACTGTAATTACAGATGTATCGTAAATAGGGAGGGAAGAAACCCCTGGTATGACCCAACAGACTTGAGCCACACAACCTCCACTAAAACATCAAAAACCTGGAAGAGGACAGACTCACATGATCAAAACGTAATTGTAAAAAGAGAGTGAGATGGCCAAGACAGCTTGTCCTCCTCTTCATCACTGCCTCCACACTGCGTCTAGTTACAACCTGATCACCAACCTGAGGTGGTCTGCCTTAAGCTTGTTGAGAGCAGGCCTTGATGCCACCACCCCGACACAAGATCTGCAGGAGCCTGTTGCACACACTGAAGGATCAGAGTCTCAGCAAGAACAGTCTTCTCCGTACCTCTGTGAAGAGGGATTCACTGTTTTAAGTCCATTCCAAGAGAAGTGGGTGTATGAGAACTTTTCCTCTTGTGGTCCACTACAAGCTCATTGGTTTCACTGATATTGAGCTTCAAGTGATTGTTGTTGCACCACGTGACGAAGCTCAGTCTTCTGTATTCCTCTCTAAGCGAAGGCAGTACATCTTTCACTGGAAAATAATCACTTAAATCATACATGTTAATGTAGTTATTCCATTTCACCAAGGATACACTTTTTACTGAATCCCTCCTAAGTCTTCAACACATCAATCATATATGACCTGCTGCATAATTCTGAGTCACTTTAACCCAGAAACACATTTTGAGACATTACCAAAATATATTTCTGGGTCAGAGTGACTCAAAATGATAGAGCAGGTCACAAGCCTGGACAGACATAGATATAAACTACAACTTGACTGGTTGGCAGAGGCATACAACCATGCGGTGGTAAATCTAGTTGATAGCTTTGAGTAATGCCGGTACTATCACTACTGAATTTTAATAAGCTATGGCTGGTGTTTTATAGCTCTAATTTACATTGGGGAGTGTTAGCTTTGAGTTATTATTTTTGATATTATTTTAATATGAAATAAAATATGTTGTGGTCACTTTAGGTATTTAGATACATTATAGATGTCATCTGAGATTAGAAATTCAACTTAATGTAATGACTATATGTGTTTGGGTGTGTGCACAGTGTCCAGAGAAGACTCCAGCCAGTCCCTGGCCTCCTGTCTCAACCTGCTCCCTTCCCCCATGGATCCATCAGGAGAACGCATCCCGGGGAAAGAAACCACTCCGAGGTAAACATGTACATTTGTATTAATATAAGCAGAGTCAGAATTGTCTTGCACTCTTACAAAGCAAATGGAGACAAACAGAAAAAAAATGACCTGTGTGATTGTGTGTCTATTTGTTTGTATTCGTGTGTATATGGGCTAGACATAATAGAGCTGCAATCATGTGCAGAAAAGACAGGAGAAAATAGAGCATTGTCTGGTATTGGCTGATCTTAACACAGGTTTCAATCACATACAATTGGAGCATGTGGTTCAAGGATTTGTTTTGATGCACTTACTCTCTTGACCACAGGGGAATCTATCCTCTGTGCAGTATATCTTAATTACATTATAGTTACAAGATAGCATCATCCCACATAGTCCATTGCCACTTTCGAGACAGGGACAAGGATATCGTCTGTTCTACGAATTGCTGATCTTGAATGTTCCCTGTAAACGCATAACATGTTTTATGTCTTTCTCTTCCTTGGAGATTAGACTAGACTCCAGCACATAAAGACAGAGGATAAATAAATAAGTTATCTTCGAATGAATATGCTAGCTGTCTTTCTGTTCTTTCACCCAGTAGCCAAGGGCTAAAAGAGAACACTTAGAGTTTCTGTTTGTACGTACGTACAAGTACCACCGCCAAGGACGGTTCCATATCTGATTTGATTTGGCCACTTGTTTCTTCTCTACACCGAGGAATCAGGAACATTCTTGCTGGGCATACACAGAGAAATATGGATGCATGCACATCCATATATCTGCACAAATATGCATAATAACACTCACACACACTGAGGCTCTGTGGATAGGACTTATTTGGTTTTATGGAGTCAGTGCGTAATAAAGGAGTTGTATCACCAGTCGTATCCGTAGTGTGTCTGACAAGCCAGCAGATGATTATTACTTTACCTTTCAGTGCTCCTTTCTACTCCCTGGTTACATTTATTTTATATCTGCTTGCACTCGTAGAATACAGTATGTGTATTCCCCTGAATAAACTAGCTATGATCTTCTTTGTTTGCAGAGACAGTGCGGGTCAACTTGTGTGAGTGGTTTTGAACTAGAGGTTGAAGGCTTTACACTACACCGCTGAGATGTTTCTGAGAAGAGCTTTTATCAAGCTTCTCATACTCTTTGAATGTTTCACTGAACAGAGAGACATTTTCTGTGTCTAGACCACGTCAGTGCATTGTGCAAGTTGGGAGTCAACCTTTTCAGCCCATCCAAGGTTTTTGTCAGATAGTCCGTTGGTTGTTTCATTTAAACGTACTTCTCCACTTTGCTTTGAGAACACTGGAGGACCATTCATGCCCACATAGATACACTTACACACACACACACACACACACACAGAAATATTTGCATTATTTCTTTTTGTATTCAAGGTCAAGGCTAAAATGTCATTTGTCTGAAACCACTTTCCTCCTGTTTGATTGAGTTTGGCTGGACTGTAGCATTGTGGTTGGCATAATCCAATCCAATCAATCCATAATCAATCCAATCAGAGAGCCTGTATTACAATAGTAGCAAAGCAAGGAATGAATGGATGAGGGCACATGGTCTGAGCTGTGTAGCTTGCCCTAACCTTATTTTGTAGTGTCGTTCTGAGATCACTTAACTTCTTACAAAAGTACAGTTTTGTCTACAGCCTGCTTTGAAGCTCTACTTGGGCACAGTGGCTCTTTTAGTCTTTTAGTGAGCTTGCTAACAGTGACAATGCTAACATTCTGATATCTTTAAAGTGTCGGTGCATCATCAAAGTTGTTATTATTCATCCTAGTGAAGACATAAATATGTGTACCACATCTGAAAGAAAAATCCATCCAATATTTAATGAGCTATAGTATTTTAGTTTGGACCAACTCACCAACAGATTGGCATTTCTATCGCATCAGAGCCACGCTGCTAATGTGACTAAAAATGTATGCTGTACATTCACATTTAATTCATATTTATCCTTGTGTGATGACCTAATTAGTTCCTCTTTTATATGCCACATTTATAACAACCTTACAGTCTGTACTTAAATCTTGAATCTTGAATCTTCCAAAACTGTAGACGCACCACACAATTTAACAGTGTCAGTCAGACAGTGATATGATATAGGGGGCTTAGGGGGAAGTGTGTGTTCAGTTAACTTCTCCGCAGCAAGGGAGCAGTTTTTGTAGCTGAAGTGCAGAGCCGCAGAGTATCCTCAGTAAACATTAAAAAAAGAGACTGGATGGGAAATGCAGCTGAAGATAAAGAAGACAAATCATCACAATTGAGGCATAGATAGACTCTCAGACTTGTCTGTCTTTTGATTTCAAAGTTAACTTAAACATAAACACCCCCCCCCCCCCAACATGTAATTGGGAATCCATGCCAGTTCAACATGTTTTGATCTATTTCAACTCTGTGGCAGGTTATATAATGGATTCAGGTCTAGGTTTCTTGCCCTGATGAACATGTAGCTGCTGGCAGGGGTTAATTTCCCACTGTGCTAGTTCAACGTCTTCACTGATTTGTTCTTGCTGAACATTTTCAGTCATTTTACTGGAAATTGTGTGAAATCTGTGAATGAAGAAGCTGAGTCTGGAGAGGGGAAAGAGAGCAAAATGTGTTTGCCCAGGGCTTGCTCTTTCTCTCTTGCTGTCTTTCTTTTTCTCTCGGTCTCTCTCGCTCTTTGTCTCAGGTTCCACATTCCCTCGAGGGGACATTGATTTGCTGGAGGCAAAGCAAGCTCCCTTCTGTTCACACACAAGAAAACACAAACACACACATACACACACCTGTCAGTCATTCAGCCTGTCCAGAGAGAGTATCAGCTGCAGGATACTGCTGGCTGTCTGACAGGCTACACAGAACATCTGCTAAAAACACACACACACACACACATACACACGCACACACGTATACACACGCACACACCCTCTTTGATGTATGACAGTTGGATGGTTTTGATGGCAGGCATTAAAATTTTTACTTTGTTAACATTAATGTCACAATAACAAAGCTGTAGCAGTAAACGTTAGGCGCTAAATATTAGTTCCTAATTTTTGTGGGTCCATAAATGTGGAGAGGCAGAGAGACAGACAGGAAACTGGAAACATTAGTACTTAGTCTTATATTCACTTGAATGTAGGACAAAAAAAATATGTCCATCACATTGTACATGGTGCATAGTAGCCAGTGAACAAGATCAATCAACAGAGACACCGTATCACGTACTCATTGGTTGGAAGAAAACTACAAGGGTAAGAATTAAAAAAAACAACCTATAAATAAATAAAAAAGTATGTAAAAAATATTTTAGATAGATGTTTCTGGGGGCATTTTGTAAAAAAACATATTCAGAAATGGTGGAAAGTGCCTATTATTATAATTTCCAAGGTAACAATTTGATCTTTTGTGGCTGATTATTGGAGCGCTGTGTTTCCTTTACAAAGGCTTTGCAGCAGCTCTTTAGTAAAAGAACGCTTTTTGAATTCTTGGAGAAATCCTGATTTGGATCGGGTGTATTTTGACAGACAGTTGTGTGGTGTTAAGCACTAATGAACTTTTGACACGGCAGCTTCGATTGCTGCTCCTTTGTGCTCGCAAGTTCATATTTAAATGTTGAAAACAACAAATTATATGCAGTCATACAAGGCTACGTATTGACAGAATGTAGATGAGCCAAAAATATTATGTTGGCATCAGCTAAATAATTAGTTTTTAGTCTCATGTGCTTTATTACATAAAAGCCTCTTCTGTATGTTAAGCCCTTTTTACCAGTTGCAATACTTACATAATATTGCTCATCTTCACTATATGACAATAATACAATAAAGAGTGTGCCTCAGTGCCTGTGGTTGGTGGAAGAGGCGGGCGGAGGGCATATTAGATCAGTGAGCACTGAATATTTGTATGTGTGATGTATTCTAATGTCTGTTTTGTGTTAAGCTTTCGACTTCTCCCCCATCTCTCCTATAGAAAAAGACACAGAGGAAATTAAATTTTGACAGTTGGGATATAGCTTGCCTGTTGCTATGGAAACGGCAGTCTGCTTGTTGAGTGTTCACTTTCCTCTTCCTCTTTTCTTTTTTCCCCCTTTTCTCTTTTCATGGCTGGTGATTACTATGCAGAAGACAGGTAGTCCAAGGAGAGGACATGCAAACACTCAGAGGTGTCCTTGTCTGTCAATGCGCAGTACACACTCATGAAAGTCTCAATTCCCACACAGCTGTATATATAGTGTTTATATACAGTAGCTATAACATTCAGGCTTGTTAGAAAAATGGAAACATTTGTGGACAGGTGACAAAATTAATTAAAGATGACTTCAGAGGTTTTTTTTCTCTATTTTATATTACCCAAATGCACAAAGTGTGCGTCTACATCATGACGCTTCTTGAAGCCTGCCAAGTCATACTTAGTACACTCCCAAAAAACTATCAACATCCTACCACATGCCTCAGGCTATACAAGGTCGCTTCCACAATTGTGCATTGAGTGACCCTCATTTGTAGTTGGAGGAGGAAAGAAAGGGACTGAAGTCTATTTGTCATACTTTACTCAGTTAATATTCAGGCATTGCTGAGCTGCAAAGAGAAGGCGTCTTGTTATTCGAAAAGACCCTCCTTTCACGGGTAGATATGGTACACAGTGATGTACTCTCATTTGGCCCTGTTGTCTCCCACAGAGACATGTAATCTGTGATTACATACATTTTGTTTACACACACACACATAAACAGAGGAAGTAATTTGTTTAATGTTAATATGACTCATAAAGTCTATCAGCTAAGTTTCTGTCTAATCCCATGTGACTTAATATAGTCAGCAGATATAACACACACATCTCCTCCTACAGAAAGACGTCTACTTTCAAACATTCACTCACATGCACACATGCACATTTATAAAAATAGACAAGCATAAAGAATCCAGCTGAGCCTCAGAGTGAAGCTGGGGACACATAAAATGTACTGCAGCATGATTTTCAGACACACATGCAGCATACAGTGGGTGTTAGAGGGAACACAGAGTAGACTCCCCTCCTCCTCTGTTCAATCTTGTATACAATGATGCCGAATATGTTATTCCAACAAGCGGTGACAAAACTGTTTTCTATATTGTATTAATCTGTGGTTTTTGGACTGTTTTACAATGTATCAAAGAAGATTTGTCACTTATTTTGTTCCTGACACATTCTTTTTATGGAGATGGTTTTGTTGTTCTCACAGTCTGTGCCCACAGATTGCTTGTACCAGCTCAGCATCATTCTCTTCAGAAGTTTCAGAGAAAAATCTAGGGCTATTTATTTAAATTTTCAGAGCTGCTTAATCTGCTAAACATGTAAAACATTTTGTAGGGTGCATCTGTTGTCATACTTTAGTCCATTGCTCTTGTTTAGTTTCTAATTTTCATCACTCTATTGGGTTTATAAATGTTCAACATAGGGAGACTAATGAGTGTTGGCTTTGTTTTTTTTTTCCTCCTCTGCTTTGATTGAGAACTTGGTGGTTCTGATTTGTCACGCAGAGAAAAACATCAGATTGGCAACTTGTTCCTTTGCTTTCCATTGCTTCTTTTTTTTGTCAAGTAGTCTGTTCCAGAAAATTAAAGATATTATATAAGTGACTTTATTCTTTGTTAAAAGATCGCAGGACATGGCATGAGTCTTTAGTTTTCCTGAACGTTGATGTCATTTCGCAGCCTTTTTGTTGTAGACTCTTATATGTTGATCTCGAATATATATATACAGCATGCTGAGAATAGAGCCTGATTCTAAGAAAATGTGCAGCAAAATGCTAAAATTTGCATTATGTTGTGATACATTGATAGGTTTCTCACCCTGCTTGTTGCTTTCTCAAACACATTCCTTCTACTGTTGACAACAAAAAAGCAGACTCAGCAAATAATGAATATTTCGCATGCGATGAGAATTGGTTGAGAGTTTCTGTAGCAGCTAGCATCAGCATCACCTCAAACTAGAGGCCGGAGAAACTGCAGTCATCAGGAAGATTTGCTTTTTTAGTCAGTGGGTTGTAACTGGAATTTGTTTTTGGCTAAGTACATGGCAGTTTAAATGAACAGTTCAACTTTTGAGGATGTATCCGTTATGCATCATTTCTTTTTCACAAGTTAGATAATATCAATCTGATATCTGTGTGCCAAGTCGAGATATGTTTATTCTATCTTAGGAGAAATACTAGACGCAAGGGAGACAACTAGCCTACAGAAATATAAAAACAATAATTTGCGATTCAGAGAGCGTTTCATCCACTTCATTCTGACACTATTTCAGCGATGCTGCCAGGTTTGGTATAATTTTGCCTGGTCATGACCATGTCTGGCAACCCACGTGTATCCGCAGATGCTGAACAGATGTATTGGATCTGGGGGGATAAACCTCTGTTTGTAAAGAAACAGTTAAAACCACAACTTGTTTTTACATTTCTGTTTGTGTGCGGATCAAACAAATGAGAGCCAATGTGTTAATTAGTGAGCTTTAGAGGAGTCAGTGGGCGTATTTTAAACTTTGACAGAGCAAAAACTGTTAATTTTGCTTTATGCAGTAAAGGTACACTTAAATATAAACACAACCCAAGCAATATTTCTCTATCTGTCATTGTAACATGAAACCTAATTAGGTGGCCAGTGTCTTATTTAAATAAACAACTTTTACATTTGCATCTTCATATCCTGCTCACCAACGTGACGTCCCTCTACATCAATATCCGGCACAATTTTGCTGCTTGATGAGGAGCGTGCATGTCTTTAACATCCTGGATTAGAGAAACTTATTTGTGGTACCTTGACACATTTCCATTTCATTTCATCAGAATCTGAGCTCATGCATGTTATTCTGAACAGGAAATTATCTTTATGTGCACCAACTCCATAAACACACTGTCCTAAATTGGAAATTTGCAATTTAAGTGTACAGATCTGCCTACATTTATAATGCATCGTATAACATTGTGAACTCTGTGTCACACTGTTGGATCGACAGTATGATTATAATCTTATCTACTACATATTATCAGCTTAAGCGAAGAATACACTATCATATGCTTGCTGCTGGATATAGATTTTTTCGGGGTGTTTTACGCTAATGTTTCTTTTTGCAAGTCTCACCTCATCTATTGCACATTTAGCTGCTCGTAGCTGCAGGGTCAGGTGAAATGCAATGAGGGCGAGATTTCTTGAATAAACACAACCACAACACATTAAGAGGTAATTGAAATTCTGGTCCTTTATTATCGTGGCTTTTGAATAGCTAGCGTAGAATTATAATGTCCTTAAGTAATGAATAGAATAGACGAACATTAATTCAAATAACAATTCCCCTTGGGTGGGCAATTTGCATTTTTCAACATGGATTCGTTGATTTGAGTTTATATAAAAAAAACAACAACTCAGCCTCAGTCAACCAGTGGTTGCTTCTGTGATCTATTGTCACCTTTAGCATTCATGTTTTTTTTAGTCTCATTATTTATCATTGCAAACAGGCAGAATTACTTTTAAATACTTGAAACACACTACTATAATTCAATTAAACAGTAGAAGAAATCCTTGCTTGACAATCTAAACTCAAAGGACTGACATGCAACTTTGATAGAGGACCTTGTGAACTCAAAGCAGGGTTGCTAAAAAGTAAGTAAATATCACTTCAAGGCTGTGATACGTGATAAATATTTTGGGCAATGTGGCTTGGCAATGTTCTCTGAAATAGGAACATGTAATGTGACTCATGGGACCAATATTAAACAGATCTCTCCAAGCAACAAGAAGTTTTGACATCCCACAAAAAGGCTAGTGTGGACATTCTCAGCCTTTTTGCATGGAAATAATATTATTATACTCACAGATACCGAGGCAGTGGACAAGTGGGCAGTCTCAGAAGGTAAACATACTTAGTCAGTGAGGGGCAGGAGTGGAGCAAAGGTTAAATAAAGAGGCAGACTGCATAGATTTCTTGGAAAACAAGCGCAGAGTGCAAAGGAAAGCATAAAGGACAATTAGGTTAATTACAAAGTTACCCTTGCCATATACATTTGTTTAATATTCTCTCCCTTTCTGTGTCTAAAGACCTGAATTCACCATTAGATTCACTGCCTGGAGCTTGGCTTGTGCTCACTCTTTAGTCACAGATGCACTTTATGTCGGAGATGAGTTTAATGGCAGCATTAAGCATCCGCAGCCTCAGGTGCTGAATGCAGATGAGCACACTGTGTCTGTCAAATGGAAAGGAGTGACAAATGAGGGCGATCATTCTCCAGTAGCTGCGCCATACCTTACATGTGCATACATGCGACAAGTGAACATGTGACAAACAGATGTATCTATTACACACATTCACACAGCCATAAACAGATGAATATTAGATTGTCCCCATCAATATACTGTTGTCCGTAAAAAATTTAATGAGGGATATGTTGGAATAGGGGACTGACTGCCTTTCTCGTCATGTCTCTGTGTTAAAGTGTCCTTTACTGTTATTATTCATGAGACAATGCAGTCTTTATATTTGTGATTGACAAGGGTGCAGCCCACTCCTCTTCACTGCTGCTAAAGATAATGCACTTCAATCACACAGAATTTATTTGACTAGCAGTCATTATTCGTCACTTCACACACCAACTTAACATTACGTAAAACCAGCTTTCTGTGTGTGCATGTAGAAATGTGTGAGTGTGTGTGTGTGTGGCTCTAGGTGTGTGTTGTTTATTGCTCATGTGGATGTGAATGCCCGTGAGTGTGCGCAGGCTATGTGTCAGTACTGGGAGCTGACGGCCCAGTAATAAAACACTGTGCGAGTGGTAAAATAATGAAAGTCATAAAAAGGCAGATAATTGGCTTTTTCAGGTTGGCGAAATGGATCACTTCTAACTCTCCTGTTGAGAAATGGCTTCTGAAGGGGAGAGGGGTGAGTCGGAAGGATAGAGAGGAGAGTGTAAGGGAGAGGAAGACGAGAGGAAAAACTACTACATAGTGAAAGGTGAGGATAAAACAGGAAAAGAGGGGAAGTGAGCAAGAGAAAAAGAAATGAAGGGGAAAGGCGAGACGGAAGGAAGAGGATAAAATGAACTGTGACTACAGAAGAAGCACAATGGAAAAGGAAGGGGGCATTTTTCACACTCCTCCATTGTTTACTTTTTCTTCCCTTTGTGTAATTACTCTGAAAATACTGTAGAGAGAAGCATCTCTGTGACAATATTTAATTGCACTTTAATCCTTTAGTATTCAGTTGTAATTATCTTCACACTGACACGGTCTCTCAGTTCCAATTTTGGCCACTAGCTGGTGTAATACTACATCTTTATAAACTCTAATTGGGACTGCCCATTTGTGTGATCTTCTAATCGACTCCTATCACAGTGTCCTATTCTCTATATGCACGTACATATAACCCATTCAAAGCTGCAGTGTGTGTGTGTGTGTGTGTGTGTGTGTGTGTGAGAGAGAGAGAAAACGTGCAAGTTGTAAAAAAAGAGAGATGGGGTGAGCATGTCGGGCTATCGCCTCATGACAGTGAAAAGACAGATGACCCTGAGTAGAGGAACGGCCTCCCGGCCTGTATAACATCTATCATCACTGAACAGACTTGTCTTCCACTGTGCTGTGCACTTCCTAATGTGTGTGTGCGTGTGTGCACGAATTTGTGAGGTAATTACCTGCAGATAAGACTTAGCTTGAAAATGATTGTCTATTCTGTAGCTGCAGTCAAAAATATACACTCTGACATGCTCATGCACACACACACACACACACACACACACACTGGCAACTTGGCACGTCGTTGCCAGTGTTGCTGTCACCGAAACAGTCACTCAAGAACTCGAACAGTTCTTAGTTTTGTTCCTTCCTCAGTGAAACCAGTGAAATTCAGCGTAACAGGTACTCTGCTCAATTTATTCTGCTGAAACTCTTGAAGGGAGATTTAAGGTCCAGAATATCAAAGGACATAAAACTCTAACATCTGTGTTTAAAATGGATCATTGCTGGTACAACATTTTCAAATCTGATTTAGTAAATGCTATAGACATACTACTAATGTTTTAACTGTTTTTTTCCTAAAATTTATGCTTGTGATTGTTGTGGAGAAATAGCTGGAATCAATGGTCAATGGTGAGGTCAGCTGAAGAAGTGTTCAGAAGCCTTTGATGTCTTATGCTGTAGTATTTATTGTCGCTTGATCAAGGAGAATTAGAGACTATACGCCCCAAATGAGACAAAGAGAATGTTTTTACCAAGATCGGTGTTATTGTCAACATATTCTAGTCTGGAGACACAGATGTCTGTTTACGTCAATTGGAACGTCAACGGCCAGCTATCTATTATGTCTAAGCAGGCAGCAAGAGTCTCTTCGACCCTGGGCACCACAGTGTTGAGATAGACTGGCACCTACTGCTCCCAGTCAAAGCCAAACAATTAGTACTGCCGAGGACCTCAAGGCCCACACGTGACCTCGTGTAACCTAAGGATAGAAAATTCCATAACAGTGATCATGTAACATTGTGTTCATGTAAAAAAACTGATTTCCGGTACACAATGACAGAACTTGAAAAGGATTTTGCATGACGATACTTTTTTGTGCAATACATGAACAGCTTTCCTGTATTCACACTATTCACACAAAATTATGTTGCAGACGAGTCTACATTGGCAACAAGGTCAACTAGGTTGTTAAAATAGGAAATTGAAAATGAAATAATCACAAAATGCCATTTCTGCCACTAATTTCAGCATGACAAAGGACACAGAAATGACTGTGAAGGTGAAATTAAGTGGTATTCCCATTTCCTACAGCCCTCAGTTGCTCAGTTTAGCCAGAAATATTCCACTTCTTGTCTCCTGGAGCAGTAAATGCCTTGCATGAGGGCACCTCTATGATTATTGTTTCAGGGGAGTGGAGTGTTGTTTGAACCCCTCTCCTGCTCATTTTC
This sequence comes from Argyrosomus regius, assembly GCA_946959425.1. Lineage (NCBI taxonomy): Eukaryota > Metazoa > Chordata > Actinopteri > Sciaenidae > Argyrosomus > Argyrosomus regius. The sequence continues at coordinate 11,407,733 of OX336890.1, forward strand.
TTGTCGCTCTGTGGATTTGATGTGCTCCACAGAGGTAAAAGAAGAAGCCAAACCTGAAATTCCGGTGAAAGCTGGAGAAAGGGCAATAGTGTCAGGCTCAGAGTCACAGAAACAAAACAAAAGAGAGAGGGGGAAAAAAAGAAACAACTTGAGAGAGAGAGACTGCCACTGCACCCCTTGACACAAACTGTCAGACAGAAGAGTGCATGATTGATCATATGTCATTTATTTACGCTCAATTCAACCCGCCTAGATAGAAGGGTGGAGCAGCAACAGAGAAATAAATGGAGAAAGTTTACTCTCTGAGATGCCAGGCAGGAACAAAAGCTTGAAAGAATACAGTTTAAGGGGGAGAAAAGCACCCGTGGCTGCTTGACAGATGGAGCTCACCTGTCCTCAAAAGACAGCAGGCTTCATTGACATTTGTCTGAGGTGCTTAACAGAATCCCCAGGGGGACACCTTAGGCTTTGATACTGCATCAGTTTTGTGTTGTGGTTGTCAAAGTTATAGAGGGGCGGGGGGTGTAAGGGGGGAGGTGAACGGGCAAGGAGAAGAGCTGGAGAGACAGGCGACGAGGGCTCGGGCAAAGAGTAGAGTGGGGATGGAAAAGGGAAGGGCAGGTGAACAAAGACAAAGTAAGAGGGGAGAGTTTGGAGAGAGCGATCGAGGGTTGCAGACTGATGAATAGACAGAGAGTGAGAAGGAGGTGTAGAAAGACAGAGGAGGGAGGTGTTGGAATGGATGACAGTGAAATGAAGAATGGTAAATCAAGAATGGTAGACCAGTGAAGAATAAAGGGCAAATGAGGGAGCAATTCAGTCCGACCTTTTCAGTGAGGGGTTTTTGGAGTGGCTCACGTTGATCGATATTTTAGTGATATGGTCTTGTTGTGCTCAAGGAACATTTTTCCTGGAGAATTTGCCGTCTGACTTAATGCTCCCGCCACTGTTTACTTGGCGATTTTTCTGGGAGAATGGGACAAAAGGCATCTAATTTCCTTCCACCTCCCCTCTAAATGGCTATCAGTCAAAGTGAACACGGTCTCTTGATGATAAAGAGCTCCCCCGTTTCAGCGCCTATGTCTGCCTCTCTTTACTGCCATCCCTCCCTCGCCTCTTTCTTTCTTGATATGCAGACTGCGAACTCGCTGGTTGTCTTTGTGGTTTTCAGACAGGAGGTTGGTATTTTCTCAGCTCACCTTTTGAAAATGTCATAAAGAAGGTGAGATACACAGTCCCCCTTTATGCACTTCTGTCAAAATATCACAACTTTGCAGGGAAATGTTCATGCAAGAATTCATTTATTGGTTAATTTGAGTTGTTTTTCCGGTTTCCTGATTGCAGCTTTGTTTGCCTGAAATGGCAGAGTCTCACATGACCCATTTAAAGCAGTTTGTTCCTGTGTCATGCTACTGTGCTTCAAGAGTCCTCAATTTTATAACTTGGAAAATGTATCATTGTGTGAAAAACATAACCTATTCATTGTTAATAGTTTTACCCTTTCAGAGCACATTGGCCTTGAAGCTGAAGATTCAACAGGCTTTTGTTCTGTCCCTGGGTTTGACATTTGAAAAAAAAAAAATCTCTTTGGGCCACGTAAGAGTCATCTCTACCTTTTCACTGATTGAAAACCGGACTGTAATTGATTTTTTAATTGTTGTGAATAGAAAAAGCATTTATGAATCTCAGCGTCGAGGTTATTTTTACTTAGTCAAACACTGTCAATTATTTGCTCGGTGACGCTTTCCTCTCGTGTCACTGTACTCTTACCACTGTCTTCATTAGATTTTCTGCCTAACTGGATAACTGACCATGATAAGTAATTTATTTCTTTATAACAAGAATACCATTGACCCTAAGCTGTGAAATTATGTCTAACCTTTTAGAGTTAGTTTTTATTGTATAATTGTGTGAAAAGAGTGTTAAATATACTCATGAACAGCTTACCTTTTATCAAGGGTAAATGTTAATCCTAAAATTAGTATGCAGAAAATGAAAATTGTAGCTTCTGCTACCCCTTAATCACTAAATAGTAAATATCTAAATTATAAACCACAACAACAGCCATACAGCCATGCAATTACATTCCTAATTGTACAAACCTATCAATTAAGGCGTTTATTTTCCATGTATTTGATATTTTTTGTGTATGAGCGGCCAGGCAAGATGTAACAGACCAAATTAAAACTTAGTCACATAATTCTAAGTTGAAACTACAAAACAGAAAGAAAGCTTGATCTTTGTTTTGCAACTGTTTTAATGTTTGGTGGAATATAAAGTAGCTTTACATCACAAGCACTTAAAAAATATACTTTGGGTTAAACTGAAGCTCTCAAAGTGACAGAAGAAGTAAAGGAGACTCCAAGCAATGAATGATGATGAAGATTTTATAGATAAGGTCAGTGTTTGTAGTTGTGGTGCTTCGATTGAGCTTTACTGTTTGCAAAAAAAAGATGAGGACTACCGTGACATTGACCAACCCTGACTCCTGTTGAAAGTTCCTCCCTGTGTCTGTCCCCAGCTGTCCTAAATAAGTGTTGAAGGTGAGACAAAGAACAGAGGCCATGCACCCGAGACCAAAGACATACTGCTCCAGAGGCCTGTTTACTGTTTAATGGACTGTGTTCTCAAATGGGACAGTTAATTAGACAGTGCTGTGGTTGATCTCCTCCTGTTGTTTGTGTTCATGTGTGTCTAAATCCAGCACAGAAGTGTCACAGCTGTGTAGAGGACTAGAGTCGGGTCGGTTTGGAGGGTTGTTAATAATCAGACCATAAAAACGGTTACTTATGAACTTGTCTGTTTTGGAGAGATTTCATCTTTTCTATCCGTCAAACAGCAAGGAGGTCTGCTGCGGTTCACGTTGCAAGCTTTGTTAATTAATAAGGTGTTTCCACACACATACACACAAATAATAATAGTCAATCAATCAGCTACATCCGCAAACACACACAGCGTTGTTTCTGCAGAAGAATAACTGTGGAAAGGCAATAATACAAACACTACATTAAGAATTCTCCAGAAAAATACGAGAGGACACAAACAGGATCACAGAGATGATGGGCTATCATAAATCAAAGCTCTTGACAATGAAGTATCCTTTTGAGTTGATAATGATGGTGAGACTCAGGATTAGAAGACGGTCTTTGATCTATGAATGTGTTAGTGCGTGTGTGTGTGTGTGCGCTTGTATTTTGTCTGAGTGGGAGTGTGTTATCACCTCATGTTGTCGGTTTTAAATCATCTTCAAACAGACTTATTACAAAAATGAGCGCTCATTAAAATGGAGTCCTCAGGGGCTCATGTGAAGCAGCTGCTATGCTCTCTGAATGTTGGAGGTCTCCATATAACCTTTTGTCACCCCGTCTACATGCACCCCCTGTAGAAATTTCTTCCTTGTCTTTCTATTTGTTTTTCCGTCTCTTTTCTCTTGTCTTTGCACTATTTTTTATTTAAAACCTGTAGGATTAGGGATCATTTACTGTTTTGCATCTAATCTCCATCTACTGTTTAGACCACATTTGGTCTAATCACACAGTATTCTGTGAACTATTGGGATATTCAGAAGCAGCTGATATCTTGACATAACTGTGTAATGTATCATCTACACAGTCAGTAACGACAAATGCGGAGAGCCTTTGAAAGACTCCACTGGTTGCCTGTGGAGAGCAGTGCCGACAGGTCAATGATGAAGTTTTCACACTGACTCATGCTAACATGAAATCTCTCCTCCAGGGAGCCCAGCCGTCCAACCAGCCTGCTGCCTGCTGACTGGAGCTCCGGGCTGGGTTTGGGGAGGGAAGATGAGCCTTTACCTCCAGGGCTGGAAACCCTTCCACTCCGACTGATGCAGCAGGACTGCACTGCTGTGAAAACCCTGCTTTTAAGGCTGAGACGGACACTGCAGGAGGTGGGATATGCATGAAGACACAAGCATACAGACTCTTTTTAATATTTCTACTCAGATTGAGACATTAACACAGAAGATAGTGACTTTAACTGTCATACGTACAAGAATAACACAACTACAAGCTTCAATTCACTGTTATTTCTCTCTCTGATCAAGCTATACATGTATTAAATTGTTTTAAACCAGTTAGGGTAAAGAGTTAGCAAATAATATCAAGCAACAGGCATTTGGAACCGAAACAGTATAGTGCTCCAGTGACAAATTCTTCACTCGCTTTTTTAATCTGCTCTATTTCAGCTCCATGAAATCATCTCAAAGTGGATGTTTTCCGCCTTTAAAAGGTCTCTGTAATCACTTTGTTTTGTTAATTTAATCAGATTCTGCATTTGGAGAAGGAAACTGCGAGGCTTATTTGAGCGTTTGCCATCATATTCTTTATATGCACATGCACACACACATTAATCCTCCTGTTTCAGAGAATCACTCTGCTCTTTAAAAGCTTTAGCCTGCTTAAAGCTAAAAGTTTTATCTCAGGCCATGAGGCCATCTCAGTGTGAAAGTCAGGGAAACTAGCAAAATTATATCCACACCATTAGCTGTGATTAGTCACTTAGTAAAGCAGTGACACGTTGCAGTAGCTGCGCAAGGTTTAAAAAACCAGGGAACCATATTGATGGCCTCTCAGCGCAGTCATGTAATCTTTTTGACAGTGGCACTGCTGTACACCACAATGTAAACAGAGCACAATAATATTCATTTTTTCATTTATTAAATTATTTAATCATTTATTCCTTTTTTTATTATTATTATTATTATTATTTCAAACATGAAATTGTTGTAAATGTGATTCGCATGCTTTATTTGTGGTAATTCAATTTGCAGAAAGCTTGACTTGGGGCAGATTCTCAGTCATAATGATAGATTATACAATCAACAGCTGAATGTAAATTCCAGTTTTAGTCAGAGTGCAGTCCGCAGCAAGCCAGAATGATAATTAAACTCTTTTTTAGAAAATGGCTGAGGCCTAAACAATTGTTCAAGTTTTGTAAAGTGCCACACAGTTTCACTAGAACTTGGTGGAATTTAATTATGTTGTGCTGTGTATGTTTTGGCATCACATTTTCACTAACACCCTTTGTCTCTATGTTTTAAAAGAGTATGACACATGTACATACCAAAGAGGGATGTTAGTCATACCATAAGCTGAACGTTGAGCTGAAAGAACATCCATTAGCAATGTCTGGCTGTTGTTTTCTTGTAATCTACATGGGTGCCTGACCAAACACAGGAATATTATACAGACCCACACTCACAAATACAACACACAAAAAGACATATAAAAGGGTGACCAGACCTTCCCTAACACCCCACCATTAGTACCTCCAAACTAAGATCAAAGCTAGCTGTGAATTACAGCCCACAGAGGCATATGTAGGGCTCTTGTCCTTTTCTCTTTACTGTTCATTTCTCTGTTTTTCTCCTCCCAGGACCGGCGTGATAGAGACATGAAAATGATGAAATGATAATTAGTAGAGAGAGACATAAACTAAAGTGGTGATGGAGAGAGTAAAGGGAATGCAAGTAAAAGAGTGCATAGCAGCAGAACATGAATATGAAAGAGGACACACTTTGGCCTCTTTGCTTGCTCTGTTGTGTCATTAACTTGCAAATTTTGTTACCTTCCATCAGCGGATGTAATCCATTCTGAAGCAAGGGGAGGGTGACTCTGCATGTCTTGTCTGGATGCTTTGCATATTATTTGCTTGACCTTCTGATATTGAGCCCCAATATTCTGTTCTTTTCTTTTGCTTACCTTAACTTATAGCCCCTAACTTCACTTCTCTTCTTGTCTATTTAATGTCAGTCACTGGTCAGTTATATATGTCACAGATAACACCGCACAGCTCCAGTCATCAAACAACTGAAAAGTTGATGCTTTCAACGAGGCAGAAATGATCATAAATGATTCATGCAGCGTAATCTAACATTTTGAGGCCAGGCGATTAAGTCTAAAAGTCCAATGTTTATTTGTTCGACTCTGTGCCATCCAACACAGTCTTGAAATAAAGTGACATTGTCATTCTTTTAAACTTTGAGGTTTCCAACAAATACAATAACATAAGTCAATAAACAGTCAGGATAGTGCCACAGTTTTGGTAGAAAAGTCACCATCTTTTTACATTACCCATATTTTAACTTACATTTTTAAAGAGTATTGTTGGCGGTGTGTGTCCTGGTAGCTCAACTGGTAGAGCCTGCGCCCATGCATTAAACCCTTACCACAGCAGCGTGGGTTTGATTCCAACCTGTGGGCCTTTGCTGCATGAAATCCTCTCCCTAATTCCCTGTCTATCTCTGGCTGTTACTATCTAAAATAAAGGCAACGAAGCGAGAAACTGAGACAGTAAATGAGAGCATATGCTAAGTTTAGTTATGTTAGCCAGTTTTATGGATAAAGATGTGTAACGTGGCTGGACTAGTATCTTTAAACCTAACATTTGTCAGCAAGAGCACATTAAAACAGTGAATCAAATTATTAAATTATCATTATTATACAGGGGAGCTAAGGGGGTTAACATGTTGACCCTGAACTGAAACATCCCCAGTTCAAGTCTATCTGGGTAACTTTGAAGCATATCTCTCTCCCATCTTCTATCATCTTTCTCTACTGTCTCTACTACAGGCCCCAGAAAATGACATAAATGTGACATGCATGACTAATACATCCCACCTTATAATTTCCCATGTTCAGTGTGCATCATATTTGTCAAATTAGCATATTTAAGCTAGCTGTAGAGACTCCATCCATCCCTGATTTATTTGTCTTTCAGCAGTTTATCCTGTTGGTTGCACGGAGGAATGTTTCTAAAATGCCACTGTCCATGTGTGCATTAATGCTGGCTAACACAATGACCCTCATTTGTCAATGTCAACCATGGATTCTAGCAAAACTGTGACGGTCCCATTTGTTATAGAATACACACACAGTCTTTGTGGATATGGTTGTGTAATATTCACACATGCACGGCCAGGCACAGTTAGCTTGTGCCTCTGCAGCCTCTCTGTCTGTCCCAGTGACTCTTACCCCAAGGCAGCTGCTTGAGTTGTGGCAGCAGCTTATTCTTCCTGCCTCCACGAACTTAGCAGCCTAGTAAGGAAAATGTGGATATAAAGTGAAATGTAGTTAAAATTTATGTTCTTCATTACATTTCAGGCAGTGGCGTTGATTGTCTTTTGTAAAAGAAGCAAAATTGTGACATAAAGGATGTGCTGCTTCAACATCAATAAAAGTTAAACTCAACTCACTAAGTTTAACACAAGTACTCCTGATGCCCAGGGTTAAAAAAACAAAGAACAAATCTCAGCAATACCAAAGTAGAGTCTGTATTTCAAATGCAAAGCAATCAGCCAATTTTTGCCAAAGAACTCACTACATTGCATGGCAGTATGTTGCTAATGGTGTTGCCTTCTGATAAAATGCCAAATGTCAGTAAGATCATGTCTTGATTTAACTGATGTGTGAATGTGATTAAAGGGGTGTATCAAACTACAAAACCTGCTTTCCTTTCTTAGGCCATTCATCATCTTTAGACATTTAGCTTCTGGGTAGTGCAAGTCATTAAATCCAGAGCTCCCAGGCAGCTTTCCCCATTCTTAAATCTGAAAAGGCTTTTTACTGAACCACATCTAATTGTGGGGACAGTTGTGTGTTAAGGCCTGTGGGACAGGGGTGACCTTAAAGAGAATGTGTACGTGTTCAAGAGAAAGGAGAGAGAGAGAGAGAGTGCGTTTGGGTGTCACTGAGTGTACGCTTGTCTCTCTACATAGGGAAGGGCATTGATCACTGATGACACATTAAGGGCCTGACGCCATAGCACACCTATAATTCTGATAGGGAGGTATGCTTCTTTAAAAGGTCAGCCAAACCAATAAAGCATCAAGTTTATGCTGTGCAAAGATTTGGGCTCTGATGTTTATCAGAGCTACCTTCAGAACCCTGAAAGTAGGCCAAAAACATGCACAATCAATCAAGATTTATCCTAAAAAGCACCTTTTAAGGTGTCTTGATTGTAAGTATGATCATATCTCTCAAATGACAGAGGCGCTGGCTTGCATATAAATCTAAAAGAGGGCAGCAGATGGCAAGAAATAGACCTTATCCAAAGACCCAAGTGTGGGGAACACGTAGTTAGCTCATACTTCACTTTTACCTCTTCCTGCTCCCTCTCACGTCTTTATCATTTATCTTGTCATATCCTCCTTGTGTGTGCTGTCATGTCCTCACCATGCATTATTACATCAATATCAGCAGTCTTGGCTGAAGACATGACTTAATCTTCTCCCACGTTCCCATCTGTGCTATCATGAGCCCTCACAGGTGACATTTAGACCACCGTCTGCTCCTTTTAAGGACTGCCTGTGTGTTCTTGTACCCTTTATCACATTTACGAACTGTATACAGCTGTGTATGCGTGTGATTTCCCTCACGCTGCCCATGCTCTCTGCCCACTAGCCACCTGTGTTGGGCCAAAATGTGTGTGATCACAGTTGGCTTTTGAAATGAGAGAGATTATGTAAGAAACCGACTGAGATGTTACAAGGTGGAATTGTTTTTATACCAACATTGGTTTTCTGAAAGCAATTATCCTACATTTTTATTGAACCAGAGGTGCTTCAAACTTAGATTAAGAGACTCCATGTAATATTGCCTTGCAGATATTCTGTAAAAAAAAAAAAAACTACTACAAGGTTTCGGATGCTGCTGTTTAAGTGAGCACCTATCTTCATTGAACAAGTCTATTATACCTCATTTATTTCTCTTATTGAATGAAGTCAGACTTTGTAATGTTTTTGTCAATATTGCTAAACAACAAAATTGAGTTGCGAGAATTAAAAGCTTAAATACTTACAGATGCCTTAATTTAATTACAAAAAGATGAATATTAAGTGAGACTGTAATAATCATTATGTGTTCATCACTAGCTTATCAGCAGTACTTACAATGTATATCACAAACCTCACTCACCTTCATGTTATTCTTCTGTATTTATGTTTTTGTCTTCTGTAGAGCACAGAAACGAGTCCAGCCAGCAGCCTCCAGTCTCTACCCATAAGCCCCTGCAGTGAGAAGTCCCTTCCATTCAAGGTAACTTAAAGTAGACCATTTTATGTGACTCCATGTATATGAACAATACTGAATTTGTGTGTTTGTGTTTGAGTAGGTGAGTGACTGGGACCAACTTTCAACCAAATATCATTGCCATCTGTTAACAAGTTTCTATCAAGTCTCTCAAGTGAATCCATGATTAAAGCCAGACAGACACTATTAAACCTGATTATAGCCCTCAATTGGTCGCCCCTGAGTAATTTTAGAATCGGGCTGAATTTCTGCCACATCATTTGACGTGCAGTTTGAGGAGGGTCGTGACGCCCGTTTGTCTCAGGCATATTCTGGCATATCAGAAATTTTGGTTGGGTTTCTTGCAGTTTAAGCGGTTCTGCGGTCGGATTTCCCACATGGTTGCTGTCAGAAGATAAAGTTCTAAACTTTAGTGAGCTTGTTTTTTTCTTATTGCAGTAGTATTTTAAATGCTGTGGCTAAAACTGTCGTCTTGAGACTGCTGTGGTATATAACTGAACTTTGCTGCAGAACAGGCACCATATTGTCTGCATCTTCCAGCCATCTGCGACTCCTTATTTGTCTTTATTTTCTGACTTTCCATTCATGGTAAAAATGCACAAAGCAATGCATCTTTCTCTCCTTTTGACAGCATTGTTGAGGACATGGTTGTCTTGTTTAAATCAACTTATTTGGAACTACCAATAGATAAAACTGACTGGAGGGTTCTGTGTTTATGTTCAGTGTGAGCACTGGTTGATTAACCTGTGCGACGTGAGCATACAGTAAAAGTTACAGGTCCGGCCGCGCAGAAGCGCTGATTAAAAACGTGTAATAAGAGTTAACACATTGTAAAAGATTAATAAAAATTCACAGCTTGAAATCTTACAGTAAAATACAGTTTAAGCAATCATTTCATACACATACAGTCTGTTTGCGGAGCTCTGTTGTTGTGCCACAGATCAAACTATACACTGGGCAACATTCAGTTACACAACCCTCGACTACACTGAGCGAGCTAGTTCAATTAAAAGAACACAGCAGCCTGTCTGTGATCATAAATATAAAACTGAGTCTTCCTTTGATCCCTGTGTCTCCTTCAGTTTTACCCTTATCAGAACAATTAACAGCCTTTTTTCTTCCACACAAGCTTGTGATGAATCGTAAAGAGATCAAATAGCAAGAACGGAGAGGACCAAGGCCGGGAGGAATAAGCAGAGGAAAATGCAAATAAGACAGTTGCTAAAAGAGTGACAAAAAGCGAGGGAGGTGGGGATAAATTCACTGTGAGAAGGGCAAAGTACTGTGCTTGCCTGGACAGGCCCCAGACCCCCTCTGTCAACCTAGTCCATCAGAGCTGTGCGATCTAAATGAGATTTATTAATCTCTGTAGGGAGCGTGTGAGTGCTCAAGTGCGTGCTAGTGAGCAGGGTTTAAGTTTACCAAGGGAGGGCGTTTGTCAAGCTTTTCTCTGGGATTTAGTTGGGTGGCAGCAGAGTTCTTGTTAGACTATAAGAGGAGAGAGAGGAGGCAGCAGTATCTGACACAGTGTCAGCAAATATTAGACATGGCCGTGTTCGAGTGTGTGCATGCATGTGTTTTTACATAAGGCTACAGAGTATTTTTTGTTGCTAAATTGTCACTGTGTTTTAGTTTGAGCGCATTTATTTGTGTTTGTCTGTGTGTGTGTAGGTGTGTGTGTGTGTGTGAGAGAGAGAGAGAGAGAGAGAGGGTGTGTGCGTGCCCTCTTTATTGACCTACATGGAGTACCAGTGGCAGCTGGATGATAAGGAAAAATTAAAAATGCAGGGTGGGACGCAGCTTGAAGACTGCTCAGCTCTGGCTCAAACTCTCTTATGAAGGAATGTACAGATGGACAGAAAGGGAAGGGAGACAACTGGCAAATGTCTGATTAAACAGTCCAAACCTCAAATATAAACACCAATATATACAAAACAAGACAAATACATGCAATAATCCAGTATATACAGATAGATCTAAAGGTTTGAAGGTTGTCAGATATTGCAGTCATATACAAACTGGTTTGAAATTAACCTGGAGATCCATTTTTGACTTTGGGGACACATATAGTGTCCGTAATAAAGAGCGAGGTTCACTTACTCAGCTATAAATGGAGCTTTTGTGCCATATCCTGTATGGTTTGAATGTCACTATTGAACTGATGCACATCTACCAAGTACATATAAACTGACAAAATGTTTCAACGTACTGAAAAATAGAGATATATCAGTGAAAATTGGTGGAAGAAAATAAGAAAATGTGAAAATGTTCATGTTTTTTTTATTAATTTTTTTTGTACTTCATTGGACTATATTAAGAAAACAATGCACCAGATTATTAAAATGTTTGTATGCCAAACTTTTGAATGAAGAACAAGCACCAGCTGACATACAAGTGTTCTTGCTCACAAACTGTGATCTACACCAGTTGGCAGTTGTAAGAATACAACTGTTTGGTGTTTTTCCAATTAGCGATGGAGGATTCATCCTAATTTTCCTGAACCTCCCTTCAGCTCTTCAGGAGTGCACTGTGGTTTCTTAAAGGGAGAGAGAGTGAAGGTGTGGCAGCAGCACGGAAAGCAGCAAGAGTTAAAGGAATTGAGGTTAGGCAAGAAATCGAAACAGGTAGAGGAATAAAAGAAATGTGTTTGTATAGAGAGAGTGAGTAAGAAGGTGGGAGGTAAAAGGCTAACCTTTTTGACAGAGCTGAAGGCAAGGAAAAGAAACAACATAAAAATGGAGACGGTATATTGCATGAGGATAAGCTGAATATGAGGAAATACAGTAGCTGAAATGCTGAGAATAGGATATTGTTCTACTTTAAGATAAATTGAGGTGATGAGGGGGAAAAAAGGCTTAAGGGGAAAATATGGAAGCTATAGTTGATGTGCATATGAAAGGAATCCATTCAGTTTGACAACATTAAGTTAGGTCACTCACTAATGAAGGATAAAAGGAATACAGTAGTGCAAGGGACTGAGGTGAGAGAGGAAAAACGTAGGAAGAGTTTGAGGAGGAGGAGGGCGGTAGAGAAAGAGGGAAGGGAGAAAAGAGGGTTTGAGGGAGGGGCGAGGAGAAGAGAATTTGTCCTGGCACTCCAGAAAACGACTCTGCGGGTGTAAAAATAATCTACGGTAGCCACCTGAGAGGCTGCAGTGTCACAGTGCGCCCTAGTTTAATTTAGACCCAATGCATATGACATGATTTTTGCCAGATTTTGTCCCAGTTAAAGTGTTCTACTGTATTTTAGAAGACTGAAGTAAAAACCTCACACAAGAGTGGTTGCCAGAGGTGTATTCAGAACACCATTGTGTTTAAAAAAAAAAAGTCTAAGGCAGCAACTTTTGGACCTAATTAATTGACATTTGTGTACATTCACCTTTATTTCAGCAGACACAAGGAACTTCTTTTTATAGTGAAACATTTGTCATTGTGTCAGATGCCGCATAATTAGAAATTAATAATGTATAATTATAATGGCTGCAAATTTATAATTACAGACCTACACTACGAGGCAACGGTATGAGAGGGTTAAAAAGATACACATCTGCAGGAAAACAAGTTCCATGGGCTCATAGACTGCAAAAAGCAAACTCATGCTACCTGGCAATCAATAAACACACATATATAAACATGCAGAAAATACAGTTTTAGAAAAAGCAGGAGCACAGAGCTGCCAGACTGCCTGTCTCATCTGTCTATCGCTCTCTCCATCTTTGTCTCTTTTTTTGGCGCTCTTATTCCAGATAACCTTTTCCCCAAACACTGTTTCTGACTAACTGCTAGGATGGCCAGTTTCTCTCTCTCTCACACACACACACACACACACACAGTCACAAACTGAAGTGTGTTATTGTGCGAAAGAGAGGGAGAGGTGATCGAACGAGTTCTCAGGATTTTCTGTTCTGAATTTAATATTTTCTGTTAAACCTCTCCAGTTCCTCCATATCAGCGTTTCTGTGATATGAGTTCTTGGGATAAAATCAAAGCCCTTAATAGTGAAATTTGAATAGGCCTTGTACATCTCAAATTATTAATTATGCCAACATCTTAAAAAGTCATTTCAGTCTGACTTGGATCAGTAGGTCAAGCTTCACTTTTTCTTACACTTGTCAAATTCTACTTTGTGATCATTGTTTAAAAAAAGGAGACCAAAACGTTTCAGGTTAACTACTCCACCCCGGGCTATCTCAACACTGAACAGATATGTTTTTGAAATAAGTTGTGATTAGAAAGAGATTTAAGAGACTAAAGTGACGCCTTAGAACAATGTATATATAAGGATAAGGATATCTCCCATGACACTCAGTTTTGAATATTCACAGCAAAATGTCATCAGAAGTATCGTTAAAAGTATTTCAGAAGACATACATTTTCTGCTAACACGAATGGAGCTGAGCAGCTTTAAAAGCTTGGTCACATGTGCTTTTTTAGTTTCTGACAATTAATCCTACATAAAATCCTCAAGAATTATATCTGAAGTCTGGCTATTTGTTAGATCTAAGCTGTAGTTAAAGCATGTCTTTGTGCAGCCAGCTTCTGGTCCACTAATATTTCATTTTTTACACCATCATTGATGTGTCTGTGAGTTGCCCGTCTCTAACTAATGAAATACAGTAGATGTACAGTATTTATTATAACCTCTTATATTTAATATCTTTCAGTGATAATTCCTCCCATAATCCCAGGAAGCGGCTATTGTTACATTTTAGCACATCTCGGCAGGTGACAGCTCTTTTGTATTTCAAACAGTGTAGATATTACAGCACCGATTCGACAGGTTACCTAAGCGTTTTGGTGCGAGATGTCGGCTTTACTGCCTTCTCGAGGTGGTTGGAACAGTACCTTACCCACATCACACGAGTGCTGCAGTTCACCACGATGTCCTTCAGTTTATTTCGGGTACTTACACAGTTATAGCTTGTATATATATATATAATATTTGTTCATATGCACAGAACTTCCTATTTTCAAAGCTCCAGGATCAGAGCATACATGAGAGATAAAGGGCGACCTGGTTATAAGATTTTCATTTCAAACCTTTATTTAAACTCTAAGGACCACTGAGGTCGCCCTCATTTACCATGATGTTGAATGACAGTTGAGTTAATTCAGAAAGACAGGTGACAAAGGTCACAGTTTTTTATTGTACATTCTTGAAGGCATAATACTGTATCGCTATGTGCAAATGACACATTTTTCATCACCTCCTCTATTTTTTTACACTTAACCATCTTCTCTCGCCTGCTTTTGTCAATATACATAAATAGTATGGCATTAGCATCATAATTATAGTCAGTCAGGCAGACGTACAGTAGATAAGCAGACAGAAATAAAGAAATAATAAATAAAGATATAGACAAGAACAAATATTTTATACCACAGGTAGGCAACTTAATGCTGGATTTGAGATTGTCTGTGTTGTCTAATCCATCCATGAATATTAAGAATTAGATACTTTACTGTATATACTTGTATTACTTTTATCCAGAGTTCACTTGGCTTGAGCAGCCTACATTCTGGCACTTTCTGTACTAAGTTTTTGTACTCCAGGTCCATACAACATATAAGTACATCACTTTGTACTTAATACTTATTTTTAGGGTGTGCCATTTTGGCAGTTAGTATTACAAAGAAGTGAGGTGCTTTGCACAAACAGTAAATGTGATAATGGGACAAAATCAGACACAATTTTGGAAAATTACCCTTTTCAGTGCCAATCTCCTGATTTAAAAAAAGAAGCCAGTACAAAGCAGGAAATGCTAGTAAAATGCCAAGGATTGATTACTTTTTTTTAGTTGGTATTATAAGTGGTTGCTCCTTTCAAACCAACATGTTTTCACAGTTTTTTTTTTTCTCTCTTGATTTTCAAGCTGCGAGTTGCTCCTCTGTTTCTTTTCAACAGCATTTTGGGACAATAGCAACAACACACATCAGCAACAAAACTGAAAATCAAGTAATTCTAATAATTGGCTCTTTTATTTGACATTTTTCAAACATTTTACAAAATATTTTGCAATTTGGATACAGGGAACTATTTGTGGTTTATACCCAGTATGAAGACTTATTTACGTATTAGGAAGAGAGAGAGAGAAATTATTATTTCTTTGTATTCATTTGACATTAAATATATGTCAGAAATAACTGTTTAAACTGGGTCTAACTGGCAACGATCATACTGTTTCTCACCTATTTTGACTGCCTTGCAATGGACTTGATGTGATGTGATGTGATCACATATGAAGTGCTGCATGGTCTCTGCCTACAGTACATTTGTGATTTACCTGGACTCTATACCGCTATTATACTGGCTTTTCTTTTAACTAAGAATCGTTGCCTGTCTGTTAGGCTACATTAAAAATGTAACTGTGCAGTTGAAATAGCACCAATATCATCTTTTCAGATCAGCCCTTATTGTTTTGTTTTTGTTTCCCCTTTTTGGTTAGTTTTATATTGTTATTGCCAACAGCTTCAAACTCCTTTGTGTGTTTTCACCCTGTTAGAAGTGACGTTGTTGGGGAGGCACTGTCATGGCCAGATGTGGTTTGCTGGTATCTTAAAAATGTCGTGACACTTGATTTAACCATTTTACATTCCTTCAAACCCTTCCAGTAACAACCACTTGTGGTTAAAATTATGAATTGGTGTTGACAAAAATGACAAGGACAATGTGTTATTCCTGCATCCCATTCCCCAATTTCAAAGAATTGGAATTTATTAAACAAATTTAAGGAAGATAGTGTTGAAATAAAATCTGAATGACCCTCACATTTTTCCAAATTAGGTAATTTCTTCTAACAAGGGGAATGTATACCCTCTTCAACTCGCAGCTGATTGCAAGCATAGAGTGGCCTCAACCTCTATACAAAATCACATAAAGTGGATGCACTTCACTGATTTTGATCAGATTTATCCTCTCTGAGGCCATTCCAATCACATTAGAAAAAGTGGTTGAAATGCCACCTGATGGGTGACTTAATGCACACTGGGCTGCTTCTTTCAACAGTAAAGTTTATGAGTTAAGGTTTGTCAGTGTTTTCTTCTGTTTAAATGGTTTTTGTAGGTTTGCACATGGTAGGTCTGCTTAGCAATGGGTATTCGAGCCAAGTGGCAGCAGGGCTAGGCGAGTACACGTTTTCTTTTAATTGTAGGTCATAACATTGAGGTCAGTTGAGCACGTCCAGTCTCTTGTCATTGAACTCTGCATGGCCTCGATGAAGCACATTATCTCTCTCCTTTTTCTTCCTCTGTATTCCTCTCACAGCTTACATACCGAGCTCTTTCGCTGTCTTGCTTTTTCTACTCTCATCTGAGTTCTCATCTGACCCTAAAACAAATCATATAAGTCAATAAAGTCTGCATGGATTTAGCCATAAGCCTGTTCTGAACGTTTTAAACACAACTACTTACATGCAGTGTCATACGTACACACACGGCACAGAAGCCGACACACTGTGCGGTTGGAGCCAGACAGCTCATTTAGAACAGCCTTAAGTCCTATTCGGGCGAGATTAATTTTAGAGGCTGACTAATGTAGTAATTGTCACAGCATGTTAGTGTTTTTCAGTCCCATCCAAATTTCATGTTAGTAATTTTTGTGCTGTCAGTGTGTGTTTGTATGTGTGTTCTCACAATACCGGTATCTCCCCTGTAAGGCCAGGTAAACAGAGTCAATTCTGATTCAATACCACTGGGTTTTGTTTTTGTTAATTGTTTTCTCTTTCTGAGTGGGAAAGGTATTCTTTTATTGGTTTTATCACCGTGGAAGCACTTAGAGAAGCTTTTAGCTTTGTCCTCCTTGACCATTATCTTCCGCCCATGTAAAGCCTCCAGACATCAATTAGACCTGTAAAATGAGGAAGCCAGAAAACAAAACCCATCAAAACTTTGTGAGACACTTGCAGATGTTTAGTATATTGGCTTTTATTATTCCTGTAAATAGTGAAACATGGCCACCACCTCTTTAGCTGTCAAGCTAGGATGGAAAGTGTTTATTGGTATGATTGTGAGAATATCAGACTTTCTCAGAAACAGTTTTAGGGCACAGAAATGCTCTAACGCAAATATTTTTCTGATGGTTGAACACCCACCCACACACACACATACACACACACACCTTTCCAATGTCAAACTAGGCGGGCTACGTGTCTTTAACTTTCGGAGACCGATAATCTGAAAGTGAGAAGTCCATATCATACACTGACCAGGTGAGAAAGTAGGCAGGGTTTACAGGGTATCTTGAAAAGTAAACATTTGTATAACATCCTTCAACAACAAAGGAAAAAATTAAAGTGCTTTGCATAAAACAAAGAAGCATTGAATTGTTAGGCCTTACAAAGTCTTAAATTTATTTTATAAAAACTTTTCCTCTTGCCTGCTGTAGGCAGTGATGTTAGTTATAAAAATGTTTGTGGGCTGTCAGGAAACATTATACACCTATAAAGTAAAAGTTGAATTGTTGTGACAGTGGATTGAGGCTGTTCACTCCCTTTTTTGTGGAGTGTCAGTCAGCATCGCCACCCCAGCAGCATGCACTGTCAGTACTGCTAGCTAGGACAGTGTTTTTCAAAATTTGGGCTGGGGCCTCCAGGGATGATGAGTAAATGTGAAAATAAAAATTAATGATAAGGGAAAAAAAAGTCAAATAATATTATTATGAAGTCTAATTTCAAATAATTACACAAAAACTATAAAAATAATTATACAAAAATATATATATATATATATACTGAAATCTTAGTTGCCTTGCCAATAAAACCAACATGCATCACATAAACCGTCAGTGTTGATCCGTTGCATCTACCACGAAGCTGCTCCTTAAGTTTAGGTAGCTAGCTTTAGGACACTTTTTTGAAAAGGATACCAGACGAGCAGATGTCACTCCAACAAACAATGTTGCTGAATGTTGTAAAACTAAACTGACAAATCATGCTTAACAGAAATATTGAATCTAATGGAATGATTTAAAGATTCAAAATACAAAGGTAATGACAATAAAAATAAGGAAATATAATCAGAAGTTGTTTTTTTTTTCATGCTGTTGTCATTGGGATTTTAAAGCCTTGGCACTGAGAAGTTTGGGAACCTCTAAGCTTGGAAGTTCATCGTCTCAATAGGGAAATGTTGATTTTAACCTAATTACTTAATTAATCTTTTTTTTTTATCAGTTAGTCAATCTTTCCATTTTTTTGTTGCTTATCTGGGTCTAGGTCGTATTAATTAAGTTCGTGAAATCATTAGGAATTATTGTCATGTACTGCTGGGAAGTGCTGAAAAAATATATAATATATAATAATAAATCATTCTTCATATTGTCATTAGGATCATTTTCCATCATACTTTTTGCAGGTATTCAATTGAATTATATGTGGCATTAAAAGGGTCTTTAAAATCTTGAATTTAATTTTGTGAACCTTTCAGAAATCCTGTTTAATCCTGTTTCATTCACTTTTAAACTGTGAAAAATCAAGTATCAAGATTATAGACATCCTTCAAGTGTGGCCTTTCAGAACCAGTTTAAACACTTTCAGCCTCAGCGATGCAGACCTCAATACTACGGAGGTTCATATGAAAATCAACCAGTTCGATAAAAAAATCTACTGCTTGTTGAATTTTTTTTTTCTCTTTTCCATTCAATCAAGACTCTGAAAACACACTATGAGTATACTTCAGTGAACTGAATCGGCCTCCCACCACACTCAACAAGTGCCTTTATTCATTACAATCATGATATAACAAACTTGTGTACAGTTACATTTTTTCACTTCTGAATATTGATGTCCAGCTAGCTGTCTGTATTTGCATCAGAGAGGTCATTTTAAGGACTGCGTTGTAGCTATATGGATCCCTGTGGTCTCCCTCTGACTCTGTCTGTCTGTCCTTTAGCTGGATGGCTCCCCACGGTCTCAGACCATCATGCTCAGCCCCAGGCCCTCTCTGTCCTCTCCTTCTCTCTATCACTGTCCCCCTTTCCTCTCGTTCCCCCCACCCCTCATTTTCCTCCTGTTATCTCGCCCCCCTTTTTCTTTCCTGCTTTTATGTCCTTGAAGAGAGTCTGTCTGTCTGTCTGTCTGTCCTTTTTCCATCTCTCCTTCTCACTGTTTCGATCACTGTCCGTTTTTCGAATTAAGTTGAATATTTTAATAAAAACTGCTTCATCTGGAGCTCAGCTGATTTTCGACCTCCCTGTGAGCTGATGAGATCCTCTAGCAGCTCCCCTCTTGGCTGTTTGACAGCCACGGTTTAAAGATGACTGGGCTAAGTTTTTTTTTTTTTTTTTCTTTTCTGTTTTCACTTCAGTAACTCTTAAACACAGCACATGTCAAATAATTTTACTTGAGGCACTTAATTTGCGCAGTGCATAAATGAGACAAACAACATAAACATCAAACACATTTTAA
Organism: Argyrosomus regius; assembly: GCA_946959425.1. Lineage (NCBI taxonomy): Eukaryota > Metazoa > Chordata > Actinopteri > Sciaenidae > Argyrosomus > Argyrosomus regius. The sequence continues at coordinate 11,427,182 of OX336890.1, forward strand.
TCTTTGTAACTGTTATTTTGAAAGGTGCCATGAGAATAAAGTTATTTTTATCAGGATTATTATTCTCCTCCGTCTTCCGTCTCCGTTGCTCCTCTCCATCTTCCCCACAGTAACGTTCCTGACAACACAAGGTCATGCTAAAGTGCTGTGTGCTCTGGGGCTCCACTATAGGACGCACCAAGTTTATCACAGACATGTAGAGAGCAAAGCAGATGACAGTCCTGCAGCATGCACCACATGACAACTTTATTACACACACACACACACACTAGCAATACTAGCAACCAACACGCTCATAAATGCACATAAAACACTTCCGGACACACTTACAACATTTATGGGGACACCAGAGAATCACACACGCACACCCCTTTGTATGTTGTCATTCTCTTTGGTGCTATGTATTGCTTTTGCGGGAATCCCTTGGATAAATCACCGCTGTCCCCAGTATCCAAAGTATTGTGTAACATGGCGTCTTTTTGCTTGTGTTTAGGATCCCGGCAGAGAGGAGGCCTTGCTGCAACAACTGAGAGAGAAGGATGAGCTGATTCTCAGACTCCAGGGTGAACTGGTAAGATCCACTATCCAGCAAATATACATGATAACAGACAGGTTTGTGTTCGAATATGAATGTGAAACATTTTTTTTTCTTCATTTCTGGCTTCCTCTTTGCACCATGTTTACAGAAACATTTTGATTCTTATTAGATAGTGTTGTGACGTGCCGATGATCATTCACTGATTCCGTTATGGGAAATATAATCGAATCCAGCAAAGCAAAACTATTTTTAAAAAATGCTGTAAGGTTTTTGTAACTAATAAAAGAAGCAGCTCGTCCTCTCAGATGAGTTGAGAAATAAATGGGTTCGCTCATCTAATTTTATCTCTGTCACAATTTCTTTCTCTTGGTCTCTGTTTTTCTAAACTTTGGAATTAATAATTAAAATAGCTTGAATGTTTTTAAATTATTTGTTTTATGGGTATAAATTAAAGACTAATTGCCTTTGAAGCACATTTCCTTTCATTCCCCTTTTAAGCATTAAAGAAAAATCCCTCATTTTTTCGGAAAGGTTAAATACATTTCAAAGAAAAGAAAGTTTCACTTTTGTTAATGAATTAGCCAAACAGTTTTCTTTCCTCGTATGATGTTCTGTTATGTGAGACTACATACTGCAGAGGGCAAAGTGACAGGAAAGATTGACCACAGAAAGAGAGAGGAAATGAATGTGAGGATGGCTTTATAGTTGGCTCAGAGTCACACCATCAGTATCAAATGGCGTGGCACCAGAAAGCCCATCTTTTCCATCGTTGTTAATGTAAACTGCTTGTTCCCGCCAGCTAAATGTAATAGCAGAATTACTGGGAGTCCAGTGGAGCCAAGAGAGAAGTATAATGTGTTCACAAATTTGTCCCTGTACACAAGGATTGGAAGCGCACAGCCATTTTCCATGTGTGGACATTTGGAACAACCAAATTATAATCATGAAGTACGGTAATTTATATGCAAAATATATTGTGACGTCTGTGTTTTTTTCCCCCACTCTTTCGGGAGCTTGATTGTTGGATCATCAGCAGAAACGCTCCTTACGGCAACATTTTTCACCGTTTGTCATCTACAAGTCTGTAATTTGTCACCTGTTCTATCAAAGCAATGTAATGCAGACATTATGCCAGGCTTTAGCAGCATAATGTGCCAGTGTTAAAGCGCTTTTGTGAGAGATGCCAGTCCAACCCACTGACTTGAGTCTCATTTGGCATCTGTTTGTTTGATCACTTTCTGGCACTTGTATCTCATTTTTCTCACTCCTCTTCTATCGTCTCTTGTCCTCTTTTGACTGTGATAACACTCCTCTCTCCTTTCCTGTCAGCAGCACCTGTCCTCCTCTCTCCTCCTTCTATGTGGGCTATATTCAGCACCGTGTGCATGTAATGTGGAGTTAATACCAAAAATTAATAACGAATTTCGACCCCAGACTTACCTGAGGACATTAATGGCCACTCATGCATGCTCAGCTACAGTTTCCTCAAAACACACGTGTGTCTACCCACTCAGACCCGGAGCATTTCTCTTGTACTTGTACTGTAATACTTTGTGACTGTATTAGCTGTCCATTGACACTGTTTACAATGATTTCTCTCTCTGAAAGTCATGTATGCAATGTACCATACTGTACACTTGCACACTTTTTACACCTTTTTAATAGCAGTAAATGTAGTTAGTTCTATTTTTAATAAATATACACAGCAGCCTGTAATAATTTATAATGAATTTTAGCACGCACATTCACTGACTGTCTATTTCAAGCATTTAGTCTCTCTAAATCTCTTTCTGTCCGTCTTTGAGATAGAAAACACAAAGAATACTAGATAGTCAACAGTCCACGGGCTACTACTTGATGTTTATATGTGCAAAATACACAAAGTAGCCACTTAATTAGGCACACCTGTAAAACATTATGCAATCTAATGTTTTTTAGAGTTCATGGCCGAGCTGTTGGACTTCGTCAGATTTTACAGGTGTACAAGTGGGTCCTTAGTGTATCTCAAACATATAAACATCAAGTAGTAGCCTACAGGCCATTGTTTAGATCTGAAGATAATCTGCATTACTTCCCTAGCCTCACATTTGTGGACACAGGTGGTGTCAATTATTTGAATGTCACACAGATATCAGCAATCAAGCATACGCACAGCAAAACCTCCTGGGTCTTGCTAACATACCTTGTGTGTAAGATTTCTGAGATTATATGTTGAACTGCCACATTTCTACAGTAGCCCAGAAAGGACAAACTAAACACTCTAGATGGGGCTATTCATGCATTTTGTGGCCATCTTAGTTTCTCCTTCACACTAGGAAGGATAGAGTGAGGCATAGGGGTTACAATCAGCCACTACACCACGAGATGCCACTAAGTCCTACACATCAGCACTTTAACTTAACATTTGAACTTGCTGTAGACAGCTTAGAGGATAAGGCTGGGACTATTTTTCTTTTTGTCAATAAGTCCAGTGAAAACAAAGTGAAAGCTAACATTACATTAGTCCGTCCCTAAATACTTTTTGAGCTCCCCACATACCCGTGGCTCTCAGCTCCAAACCTGTTCATTCCTACTGGCAGGTCACAAATAAATAGTTTCATTTGAACAAGATGAGAATTTTCCTAAAACAGCAAGGCACTGTAGTTCTTAAGCAAATCAGGAGTAAATAGTACATTTGTTAGGGGCTATTTCCAGCTACAGATTTGGGGCAGAAGTGAGTATTTACAGCAGCGGGGCAGTGTAGGTGAGATCTAATCAAAATAAACTGCAGTTCTCATGTTCATTGTAATGAAGGGACATGTCATTTTAAAAAATAATATAGGGAATATGACTGTTTTAGGCGGCACAAACAAACCATTATTGGTTTTGGTCTTTTGTCGATAGCAACAAAAATGTCGAATATTATCTGACTCATCCTTTACGTCTCTAAATCTGGATGCAGTTTGAACGCCCGCCTCTTCTTACTTTGTGTCTCTTTCTGATTCTTTTCACTTCTTCTCTTCTTTCTTTTCTCCCATTACCCCATATTGTTTCGTGTTCTCTGTCACTCTTCCTCCCATATGGTGACATGTTGAAGCCGCCAAATGTGTTTTTCCCCCACATCACACATGGATTCATCAATCAGTCTTTAGGGCCTACAATTGCCTGTGCATGCACAAACACACACAGATGCTGATCAGTCTTGAATGTGTGTGTGTTTGTGCCTGTGTGTGTCCGTGTTCATCTGTTTGGCATTTCTCTCTGACAAGGATGTTCTGCCTCCTGCTGGATTTGATTTCCAGACATGCAGTACTTGTGTGTCTTTATGAGCAAAAGTCTGCATATATCTATCTACCTATCTATCTGTGTGTGTATTGATAGATTATCCTATACCAGCCTGTATCCTTGCTGCAGCCACAGTCTGACCTTATTTTTTATCTGCACCATATGCCCTTGGAACAAAGGTCATTCTGTCACTGCTTCAGATTTATAAAGTTGTGCATTTATGGGGCCGTGTTGTGCTTGTGATCATTTGTGAGGGCGTATATGTATCTCTATGAGAGACTAAAAGGGATACCATGCCTGCCGCAGCTAAGTTAAAGTGCAGAAAAGGGCAACTCATAGCCAACGCTCTGCTCACTCTGCCTCCGTCTGTAAATCTGCCAGTGAAAACCTATTAATTATCTCCTAGAAGGACCTGCTAGCTGGCTGGCCATCACTGGCTGTCACTTTTTATGAGTTTTCTCCTCTCTCTGCTGGTGCATTTTGTTGAAGGACCATGCTCCAACTGCAACATTTAGCTGAAGAAAGCCTTTCTTGCTTTTCATGTAGGCATGGGCATGACTAATGAAAACAGATTTTAAGTCCGTCTGTCTGCTTGCTTCTGCTGGATTTGAACAGGACAGTATATATTTAGGTTCAGCGCTATATCATAAATTTACTTTCTCTCATTCCCCTTACCATTAACCCATCGTTACACATTGTCCTAATTTGGTTGATAAATTTTAATCAAGGTTAATGAATTTCTCAATATTTCATAGCCACTGCAACTTTGAACTCGTTCTGTTCCCACACCCATGAGCGGTGTAGGGCAGGCATGACAGAATGATTAGTGTCATCGTCATAAAAGGCTCCCGGTGAAAATAGTGCCGGGTTCCTCTCAGTCAGAGGACTTGCAACCTGTATTTTCAAAATAATCACATAAAGGTAACACAGGAGTCGGCAGGTTCCTGGTCAAGGTAAAAGTGCTGTATTTTGAAGGACAGGGCCGGTGCTTTTCTCTCTACACCTCTGCCTGTAAATCTGCCAGAAGAAACCTATTAATTATCTCCTAGAAGGACCTTTCTAGCAGGCCGGCCAGCAGTAGCTGTCACTTTTTATGAATTCTTCTCTACTGGTGCACTTTGTGGATAGTCCCTGCTCCAGTATTTGGCTGTAGAAAAAGTTTGTCCGCAATTCAGCCCAGTTTTATGACCTCTTGATTTCCAGGAGAAGCGGCTGAGAGGAAGAAAAGGGATTTGAGTTTGTTGAGGTTGTTGCACTTTTTCGTCTTTTGATAGCAAAGTAAGCACTGAAGCCAACTGTGCTAGGTTTTTGTGAGCGGAGGCAAGACATACGTCTGCTAGGGGAGCATTTATTTGTTTTTTATTTATTCATATTTGATGTTAGTTCTTTATGAGATTTTGTACACAGCTGATGGGTGTCTGTTTGTTTTGTATGCAGGAGAGTGCCAAAGCCGCCCTGAAGATGAAAGACTGCCAAACGACAGACCGCACAACACAGACAGAACACATGGGGCCAGAGGTGAGACACACACAGACCACACACACACTCTTTCACCCAGCCGTCAGACACTGATGATGCATTGTGCACCTTTGAGCACTGAAAATGTGCTTTATGTAAGAACGCCTGAATCTATAAGATAACATATCACTGAATGAAGCTCAGTTATAACAAAAATCTTGATTGTAAGCTCCTTCCTGCTCTATCTTTATCTTTGTTATCATATCTGTGGTAATGCATTTTATGCTGAGCCATAGCCTCCATCCCTCTACCCTTCTTTCTTTTCTTTCCCACCTCTTTAAAAGAATCGTTTCATGTTTAGCCGAAGCTCTAATCCATCTTACTCTTTCTAAAGATGTAGTACTGCAGTGACATTCATATTATAGTCCACTACATGCTCCTCCCCCAATTCCCACAGTGCTTAGAGAGGGTGCTGTGCTCTATCCTACCTGCCTGCCTAACGCCCTCAGTTGACATGGCCTCTTTGGCTTTACTAGAGGCTGACAGTATGGGAACGCTGCAGACTTAATGGATGACTGTCTAAAAATGGCTTCCTGTAACAGAAACAAGAGCAAAGTTTGGGGTCTGTTTCTTTGTTTCATGTTTTTTTTTTTTTTTTTTAAAAAAGCTTTTTCAATCTTCCTCTTCTTCTCGCAAAGTTCTTCTATACCTTTTAATTCCGCTGCGCATAAAGTTGGCAAGAGACGCTGTTAAAGGGGGAAAGCTGTGTCATTGTGTGAGCAAGTGGGTGCACAATACCTACATTAACACATACTGAAGTACACACATACACACACACACGCACAGATAATGTTTGACTGAGTGAAAAGTGAATGCATTATTTGCACATAACAGAAATAAAACTTTCTCTCTGTTGTTTTTCATGCATGTGTTGCAGCACACCCAGTAACTTTTCCACAGTTGTGAACTCGACTTAAGTTGGTGGATACACAGAGCACTTATGCCTCAGTTGGATTTAGAGATTTAGGCAAAGAATGTAATTTGCATTATAGCACTAAAATTCTTGACATGGATTATAATATCCACCCCATGTTAATGCCTGCAGCAGCACGGTATCTCTACCTGCACTGGTTCTGTAAAATCATAGCAAAACGTTAACAGCTGTAAATTGTTTGGTTATTGTTATGATGATGATATTCGGAGAATGGATGGAGCATCCTAAGGATGGTCATATACTAAAACTATAAAATAAATTGACACAGTTAAATGAACAGTTATGATTCTGCTCTGCCCCATCATGTTGTTCACTGCAGCCACAGGTCTATAGCCACTAAAAGTGCGACGCGTCAGGTGCTACATTTGCCAGACCTCCTTTTTGGAACAAAGCGATGAAGAATGGAGTGTTCTCTCCGACTTAGAGAGAAAAAAGAGGGTTTATTATCTTCAGACCTTTCATGGAGTTAAGTGAAGTGTCATTCCCTGCAAAAACCTGTCATGATTTTTACTCCATAATCTGTACAATATCGAACTTTAACAGACCACTTTGACGTGTTGACTTTGATTGATTATCATGCGACATCCTGTTGGTGGCAGAACTGAATCTGATTACGGTGTTCACAGTGGATCTGGTGTGTTTATCTATGCTTCGTGCAGCACTCAAATTAGAGACTACAGATGGAAGACAAACTGTACCTGCTGTCCTCAGATGGCAATAAAGAAAGTCAATCAGCTAAATGGATAGGCCTTTACAGTATACATGCAAGCTGTCATGAATAAAGTTTGTTGGTAAGAACCAGGCATTAATCTTTACCCTACTTTGCTAGATTTATTATAAAACAGAAATAAAACTATAGGTTGGTTATGATTATGGAGTAGATTGTTTGAAGAATGTAACAGTGAAAAGGATGAGGAAACCATACTGTGTTATATAGGACTGTGTGGACTGTGCAACTAAAATCTTAAAAAGGCACAGATCTAGGTCTACTTTGTATAGTGCACTCTTTACCAGAACAACACAGGCAGGCTATAGATGGCAAAAATAGAATGCAGTGAATCTTGACACTAAAATTGCAGTACGGTGCCTGATTGCTAGTGAAACTCCCCCTGCTTTGACTCCGCTGTGCAGGACAAGTCATCAAAACAGGTGCAGCAAAGGTAAAACACCTCACTGTACCTCAGTAAAATACCACCTTTCTGACTACGACTGCTTGAAGTCACAGCCCCGAATCCGACCATTTTACCATAACTGTCACCATTCTTTGTTTTTTCTTTCCCTACAGCTCAAGTTTCTTTCTTTCTAGCATTTTACACACACACACACACACACACACACACACACACACACACACACACACACACACACACACACACACACACACACACACACACGCACGCAGGCATAGTTATGTCTGCACTGGGCTCCATTTGCCATCACTGACTAATGCATTTCTCATAATGAGGCCTGAAATGGCCTCATATAATTGTATGTTGGTACTGGAGGCTAACAAATGTGTGGGTTTCTGTGTGCAGTATGTGTTAGTGTGCAAATTTGTTACTGTGTATCTGCAAGTGTGTGTTTGTTTTGTGGAGTAGCCATTAGTCTTGGCCTTGGACAGTGAAGTCAATAAAGATGCTGTTGAAAGTGTCAAAGTAACTTCAGTCAAATAGGTTGCATTTATGCCTCAGGCATTATAATTCACTCAGTGCTGTGATTTTATGTGCTGTCATGCCTTATATGGCATAATTCTTATATTAGTAACAGCAAGCATTTTGTTCAACTACTTTGTTTGCTTACTTACTTAAAGGTCTACTGTGTAATATTTAAGGGGCTCTATTTACAGAATATGACAGAAATGGAATATAATATGCATACCTGACATTCACTAACATTAGTGTATACTCACCTGGAAACAGGAATCCTTATGTTGACGCCACAAGTCCTCTCCCACGGAGTTCACCATGTTGAACCACCACGTTTCTACAGAAGCCCGATTTGGACAAACTAAACACTAGCTCTAGATGTGACCTTTTGTGTTTTTGCGCATTTCGCATGGTCCCTTAATAACTGTTTAAAACTTGTTTCTGCCAAAACACCTAGTGTGTGTCGAGAAGTTACAGATTTTAAAGTTGTTTGACACCATCAGTTATGGTCACTTCTTTCTGACACTCTGATTAATTTAAATTAATTAAATTAAAATGAATTTCACCTTGATTCGCCTCACGAGGAGGGTAGTGTGAGAGAAAGAGAGAGATGCTCTGTCTTTGCTCTTACAGTACCGTTCTATATGAGGAGAGGTTTAATCTTTGAAAATTCACTCAATTATATCACCTCTCTGAGGTGAAGTGGTTTGATTAATTGGCAGGTAATCATTTGAATTCAAGTAGTGCCGCTAAGTGTCTCATCTACTCTGCAGGTGAAAAACAGCATGATATTAGCATATCAGACATACAGTGTCAGCCCATGAAAAAAGAGTAGGAAAATATGCAAATATCTATTAATATACTCATCACTGTCTCCGAGACGCATGTTAGGTATCCCCTCCTTTAATGCATAGTGTCTAATGAGAACCACAATAACCTTCTTTATACACTATATCCAACTTTAGGAAGTCTGGCCAGTACCTGACCGTATGGCATTGCTATCTATTATAAAACCAGAACCTAGCTATAGAGTCCTCCATATGCTCGGGTTCCATGTGTAGATGGGCTCTTAATTAGAGGAGCAGCTGGCTGCCCGCTAGCAAGCTAGGCTAACAGCACAGGTGACTTAACTCAGCAGTAGCTACAGCATGTGCGGCCTGATTTTAGCCTCTCCCCTCCCCTCCCATGTGTGCATGACTGTGTGTATGAGAGAGAGAGAGAGTGAGTGTGTGGGAGATGCTGCGGCGTGGAGGCAGGCCTATATAGGTTAGCTACCCCAGTGCATCGAGGACAGTCGGCTAGCAAGAGAAAGTGTGTCTACAAGTGGGGCAGCTATTTCTACTGCTTCTGCCACTTCACGAGGTCGACCATCTCACTCATCCTCTTTCCCTCTACCTCACTCTCCTTCTTTGTGGAACGTGTCCTCCTACTTTTCCTCACTCTGTTGTCCTCTTCCTTGTCTTCCACCTGCTTTTGTTCGCTGATCCCTGAAAGTGCCGAAGTTAGCTTTCAGAAGTTCCTCTCCCTCTCCTCTCCTCTCCTCTCCTCCCCTTCACACCCAGGTTTCCAGGGCTCCAGGAGTCCATCAGGGATTCTCCTGCCCTGGTTTCCCCACCATCGGACACTCTGTCCTCGGGACACCTCCTGGCCCCCACTCTCTGTCCCACAGAAATACAACTTTAGGCCAACTTGCCTCAAAGTTCCTCTTTTATTCTACTTTTACAGGGCTACCTTGTGACTTGCTGAGTTCTATAAAGGTCCAAAGGAAAAGTTGTTTGGATTGCTGGAGTGCGTGCCTCCCTCCCACTGATGAGTCACATTGTGCTTTCAAATAACAGTTTGCATTCATTTTGATCTCACATTAAATGACAGGTTAGATGCTCCTGTTAGTTTTCACAGCTGTAGTTATTAGTATATTAAATTTACTGTGATCTCAAAGGCAATAACGCACCTGTATTCTCCATTACTCCTACAGTATATAATTTTTTTTATTTCTGCATAACTAAACCAGTTTAATAAGCAGTATATGTAGGGCTTCTCAGTCTACCAGATCTATTTGTGACCTTCTTCAGCTTTAAATGATTTTTAACCTGATTTTATGAAGGCAGATTGCAGCAATAAATTAGTGATGATGTGGGAAGTGGGAGTCCTCTGCAGTGACTAAATGCACGATAAAGTTTGTGAATTTGATCTACAACCTTATTTAAAAGTTCAATCATGAAATGTAAATAAAGCATCTATCAGCAGATGCAGTATCTTGCCGTCACTGCTTTGCTCTGGTATTACACATAGTGCACATTGGAAGTAATAGTGATTTTGACCCTGTGTAGGTCGCACACTAAAACAGTCTTTAGATATGTGCAGAACAGGGGCATTGCATATAATATTCTGGGACCTTGTGCAGAGTGCTGCTAAGCTAGTCCTAGATATTCACCTGAAGCTGACAAGTGGCAGTTAGGTGATGATGCCAAACATAAATTGAAGTATGGACCAACCCCCATTTTTCAATTCTGCACTTAAAGAATTTTCCACTTTCTGTCAGTACGCCAATGTAGAGATGGCAGGTAGGGTGAAAGGGAAACTGAGAAAGAGTAAGACAGAGAGGGGGAAAAGAGTGGGGGGTGGGGCCTTAGAGAGAAAAGGCGAGAAGCTATTTTATGTCCCGCAGAGACTCTTAAGAGCTCGAGGTATGGTGGCTGTTTGAAAGTTTTTTAGAGGGGATTGAATCGATTGAGATTGCTTTCTTTCAGCAAGCTAATTTCATGGGCATTCTTAAAAGGAGCATTTTATGGTGGGAATCAAAAGCTCTTGATGGTTAGCTCACTCTTGTTCCCTTTCTCACTCTGTCTTTCTCACTCTCCGTGGTTTTCTATTCTCCATAGATTTATGCAACTTAACTTTTTTTTTTTTTTTCCTCCTGGCTTCACACCCACCTCTTTCTTCATCCCCTATCTCCTCACTAGCTTCTGAAAAGAATGAGAGGAGCGGAGGGATACTTGAGGATCGTTTATCGTCTGTTTGTGGGCTATTACATTTGAATGGAGAAACATTTAAGTAGATCATGCAGATTCTTCCCTCTTTGTCTATCATTCTGTTTTTCTCCTCTTTCTATTTCAAAAGAAATAAGGTATGGAGGGACTTGTTTATGTGCAGAGGAATCATCTCTTTGGGCTAGATAAGTCATTTCTTATGAAGGACGAAGGAAGTGCACGAGTCTTATTATTTATATTATTTCACAGATGGAAGAAAAAGAGCTATATGACAAACATTTGACATCATAATTAATCAACCAGTTATTCCAAGAAATACAAAAATCTTTGTGATATATAAACCTAAAAATAAATGGTACATCAACTACAATCAACTTAATTTTTGGGGCTATGCACCAGTCCTTGTTTTGCAGATTTTTGAGCTTCAGAGACTGACTCAACTATGGCAGATAAATTATTAAATACAGTTAGGTATTTTAGAAAGCTGAAAACTACTGACAGCAAAAGGATAATCAGATACGTCCCTGTGTGATCCTCCAAAAAGCATGAGGTTGAGATGGATCTCTGAACAAATGGCATGTTTACTCTGCTGACACTGCATACCTGTAGAGGACAATCCTTTAAAGTTGTCTAGCAAAAGAACAAAACAAAAATTATGAAGAAAACAAGCACATAGAGACCTCCCTACAGTTTAAAACAGAGTGTTCTTAATATCTTTTAAAACACAGCTGCTCATTTTTCATCCAATAGGACTAACTGTGCTTTGGATGTTTGGAGAGAGACAAGTGCAAGAACAAATGTTCTGGATCTTTGGAGTCAGTTTTTCTGGTTAGGTCATCATCTGATATGCCCTCACCTGGCCAGTCTTCATCTTTATATATATCTTTATTTATTTATTTTTTAAATCTTGAAATAGGGCTGCAACTAACAATTATATTCAATATCGATTAACCTGTCGATCATTTTCTCAATGAGTTGATTAGTTGTTTGGTTCATAAAAGGTAAGAAAAAATATATAAATAAATAGTGAAAAATGTTCTGTGCCCCAGAACCCAAGGTGACGTCCTCAAATGTCTTGTTTTGTCCACATCTCAAAGATATTCAGTTTACGGTCATAAAGGACTAGAGAAGACTGACTAATCATTGGAAATAAAAGTGCAACTTAAATGTATATAGCAAGTTTTCAAATGTATTCATTAGGATTCACCTCTTCAGATGTACCACCTAGTTTTCACGGGTGTCCTGTGTGCGTAACACTATCTGCAAATATTATTATTTTATTTGCTCATCATCATCAGTAATAGATCCACATTTGTTTCAGAATATTAAGGTGAATAAAGTTTGTAATGCAAATTTAAGAGTATATAATTGAAGTTAAGCCCTGCTACATCTCCATGAATGCTCCCGAACAGGTAAACGCTTATGAAAGCTTTCCCATTCGATAGCTGTAATATCACTTGCTCGCACCTTTTAGCTGTGTGAAAAATGACTGTCCCAACACTTTAAAGCAAATTAAAGCAGAACAACCATCGATTGCTTTTTTTTTTTTTTTGTCTTTATTTTAAGGATGTTTTTGTCAAGCGTTATTGATCAAAAGGGTCAGGGGAAGAGAGGGCTTCGTCCTAGCTTACCTTTGCTCATGTCCGCCTACTGTTGCTGTGTACGGTGGTGACACAGATCATGTTCGGCAGACCCTCCAGTTGAACGCTCCAAGCGAACGCTACTGGTTGGGCTGGGGAACCCTGAATCAACATGTATGATTACATAGATCACTTGAGCCTGCGTCATCAGTGCTCTCCACGTCTGTGCCAATTTAAGCAGGAGGATGGAGGGTCCATTGCTGATTGTGACTATGTAGGTCTCCAACTCCTATTCCTGTAAACTAGATCATTTTGTACAGCCGTACTGAGTAATGGTGCTGCTAAGGATAGAAAGCTAGAGAGAAAGAGGAGGCAATAGGGGCTGAGCACGAGAGAGGCAGTTTTCTGCCCTACTTAGAGTTTTTATACGTTCTTCTTTTTACGTGTCGGTCTTCTTGTCCTTCCATCTTTTTAAATTTTATGATTTCCTTGATTCCTCTTTTGTGCCCCTCCATGAAAAATACCCTTGATTTTCCTTTCTTTCTCCCTGCACATATTCATCCAGTTCCCTTGCTCTGATCTCTGTCCATCGTCATGTTGCTCCTCCTCTCTCTGTCCCAGCCCCCCATCTCCCCTCTTTCCCCCCTCTTTCTCCCCTCTGTCCTCTATCTTCACCCCCACCCTCCTTTCCTACCGTCCTTCCTTCTTGCAGCCTGCATGTCCTTCTTCTCCAACAGTTACATTTTCTTTTTTCTCCTATCTTTCCCCTCTTTACTTACATCATCTTGCCTCTTTCACATGTTTCTCATCCATTCCTTTATATCTTTTCACTCTGCCTCTCTACATTCTCATCTTTATGGTCGGCCTTTCACCTGTATACCTCTCCATTCACATTCACTCCCTCCCTCTTCTCTCTCATCTCCTTTATTACCGTTACTCTTTCACCCTGCCTTGCCCCTCCCTGTCACTTCTCATCCTCTATTACAGTTAACCCTCTCCTCTCCTGTCCTCTCCTCTCCTGTCCTCTCCTGTCCTCTCCTCTCCTCTCCTCTCCTCTCCTCTCCTCTCCTCTCCTCTCCTCTCCTCTCCTCTCCTCTCCTCTCCTCTCCTCCTCTCCTCCCCTGCAGCTTTTAACCATAACTTTTATTCAATACCCTGTGTTACTGATATATACAGTATATGTCCACTCTTCATGTTGAAGTAAGGCTTATGTGCTCGTGCATTCACTTGCTCACATTGTAGGGATTAGTGAACTTAAATGGTATGATTTGAAGGGGGAATCGAGGATAATTATTTTAGTTAACTCATTATGGAATTATTCGTCCGGCAAGATAATTCTCACGAGAGCATGAACAATAATAGAGAATAGCCATCCTTGTTGGCCTTGTGGCTCCTTGATGATACTTATTGTTATTAAAAAAGGATTATTATTTTATGGAAGCAAGCCCCCTTTAATAACTGGAATTATTGTTTGGACTTTGAATGTTAAGTCACCTTCAGTTACACACACATTTACTGCAAACACTAAAACTACAACAAAACCCAACAAAGACACAGAAAAGATGCTATGAGAGACCTGTTGTGATATATATACATATATATACTCATATATAATATAAAAACACAGTATACAGACTCGCTGGTACACCTCTACAATCTAATGTGATCCAATACAACAGCTCTGCCATAAATTCTGCTTTTACACAGCCTATAATTTTCAGTTTTTTTGTTGACACTGTCAGAAAATTAATCATTCTAATTTATGTTACTATTGAGGTCGTAGTGGATGGTGGTGTTTTATCGGAGTGCATTATATTAAAATGTGTTTCTAATGTTACAGCCCTCTCGTGTATGTAAATGCGGTAAAAATAATTTATTTTGATATATTTTCTTAATTTATAGCAGGCTGGATCACGTTAAACAAGTGTGTGTGTGTGTGTGTGTAAATGTGTGTGTGTGTGGGGGGGGGGGGGGGTGTACAGTATGCTGGATGTATATATAGATAGACAGGTAGATAGATCGATGGATAGGGGGGAAGTGATGTAAAGGTTGTGTTCAGGGGAAGAGGGTATTTTATTGTAGTTTTATGTGACCATCAACTTTTACTGTTCAAGACCTCTTTCCATCTGCCTGCTAGGATTAGGTCTGTGTGTGTGTGTGTGTGTGTGTGTGTGTGTGAGATAGAGATTCAGTACGGTAAGGGAACGCTGGACAGCACTGAATTGTTTCTTTGGATCAGCAGTCTTCTGTGGTTCTAAGGTACACTCATTAGTTTGACAGTGTTTTAATGGTTAATACATTATGTGTAGTTGTATATTTACCTCCACATACTTTCCAACACTTTATATCTCTAAGCCTTTACAAACTGCACTGTTAATATCACCTGTAAATGTTAACACCATTACTTGTGTTACTGTGTAATGCTGCTTTTCTAGTAGGAGTTGGTATTCAGTAATATGTGTAAAAAACAGACTTCCTGTAGGGTGTTGTTTTTACACTTTACGTATTGACTGAATTCATTGGCTGCATTGAGCTTTAGAGGTGCTGCTAGGCAAATCTTGTTACCTTGGGACCGAGCTTGGCTAACTGTTTTCTCCTGTTTTTAATCTTTGTGCTAAGCTAAGCTAACTGGCCCCTGGCTTTAGCTACATAGTTCGTGTACAGACATGAGAATGGTATCAATCTTCACAACTAACTCCAGATAAAGAAAGCAAATACAAATATTTTCTAAAATTTTGAAAGTTTTGCTATGACACAGCCTTAACAAGTTTATTGCACTTACTATACATACTGTATTACTATATAGTCTACCATTTATTTTTAATATAAAAATATACAAGGAACAAAAGCTATAAAAAGACTCACACATTGCTGGCTCCAATAAACTGTCTGTTTAGCAGTCAAAATTATTGTTAAAGGTTTTGTAGCTATAATAGTACTATAACAAAGCATCCACACTTGAAGGTAGGAAGATTAATCGTATAATTTGCTTAAATGTCCTCTTATAGCTTAGCTCCTGAGTAGACCTTCATATTGAGGGGAAAGGACACATAATCCTGCTGACCCGTTATTATGCAGTCAGCAAAATGCAGAAAACATATTAGACTCCTCAAATTACTATAACTATAGAAGGGTAACAAATTATCATTTAAATGCACGTTCATAGGCCAACTGTGTGTTCTCTGGTATCTTAAAGGGGGGTGCAGTGTTTACTAATCACATTTCTTTATGCAGTTTGTTTCACAGTTTTGAATTCAAAATAATTAGTAACAGGAATAGAGCATTGCCAGCTGGGACAACATTAATATGGATAACATAGTTGACTGTGTGGAGGGAAACACCATGAAAATACTGTTATTTGGGCTTTGTGAATACATGTTTGCACAGTTGCCTAAAACTCTGTCCTTGTCTCATGACTTCTAGCCACATTGTTGTGAGATCGGTATAACAACTGTAGTTTTTGGCAAGCAAATCGCTGTGTGGGTGTATGAAGAACAACCCTGTGTGGGAACATGAAGAACAAATCACCAGTATTAATAAACCCTGTACTTTGCTGCGGTGTCACCCACCAGCTCTGTTTTTTTTTTTTTTCTCTCCTGCTCATCGAACCTGGTGTCATTGACGCAAAGCACCATACACAGTTCCTCGGTATTAGAGAAAGGAGACAGGTGAATCCTCGTGTGTAGCCATCGCACATTGCCAGGTCTTGTAATAGACACTAGCAGACATGTACTGTGAGTGAGTGAATAAATGAGTGAACTAAGCACGTGGGTGAGTCACGTGAAAACACAGACAAAATGAGTCAGCATTCAACTTTGGAAGCTGCTTTGCATCAATGACACTGTATATATTTGTTCAGTTTGCAAAGACCTGTCTGCAGTTATTTACACATAATAAGAAATGACAGTCCGCCACTGATAAATGCACATTCGGGGGCAGGCAGTGTTGGAAGATTACTGTGAAGTATACCAAAATAAAGTATTGCTTTCTCCTTTGATCTAACAACAATCTCTCGTTGTCTCCGTCCCCTCTTTTTTTTTTTTTTTTTTTTTTTTTTTAATGGTCGCTCTTTGTGTCAACATGTCTTCTGTTTCCAGGGCATCAAGGCGCATGGGAGCGCCACTTTGTCGTCAAGGAGACAACTGAGTGAGTGTCTCTGTTCTGATATCACCTGACTGGACGTGACTGTGTCTTGTAGTGATCTACCTTAATGTACCGTACTAGATGGGAGAACAGGGGGTCTTTGTACTGAGGCTTGATTAATCTACATGACTCCACAGGCTGATTAAACTCTGATCTGCAATTGTTTTACTTCACAAATCAGCTAATAAGGTGGTTGTTCCATTTGTTTTAGAGACTTTCAATGTACTCATGAGTTACACACTTGAGTTAAATTAATTAATGACTAGTTTAAGTGGAATATACCACAAAATTGGCTGATATAACAAGATGTACATTACATTACAGAATCCACTGCTGGTTATGTGAAGTGAAATGATAGTAGATGAGTTAAGACGAGCCAGTTTATGAATTAATTAATCCTTGTATGGAGACCCTCTGAGTGAGGAATGCCACCTGCACTGCCCTGTCCTGTATTATATACAAGAATGCTGCCTATTTTACCCATCTTAAATAATCCTATACCTGAAGTCATGGTGACCCTAAAAGATCTTACCACCGAGATCATCTTTTTTTTTTTTTTTTTGGTTTAAGTCAGTGTAACAGAACAGCTCAGTCTGTTGGAAGTCAATGTCATATTTTCTGTAGTCAGATAGAGGGGAAAAAAGGTCTGTGTTCAAGCATAAGTCAGTGGTAGAGATAATTTCTCTTTTATTGCAATTCGATGGTGCAGACCATTTCTGTTATAAGCCAATGATCTTGACAAATGACATGGTGTGAAATATTGAACAAGGAGAAATGCACTCAGGTCTGCCTATTCTCTAAACTCGGCATTCAAGTGCTTCAAATGCCAAAATAGTCATACTCAAAAGATTTCAGTTCATCTCAAAGGACCAGAATATGTATTTGGTCCAATATGCTACCTGTACTCAAACCTCCTGTATTCATAGGATTCTATTTAAACTGCCCAGGTCTCTAACGCAGCCTGGGATATGGCACCTTAACAACGAACCAACCAATCAGGGGTTTGCAAATTGCAGTGCACAGTCATACCCTGGTTATAAAGGTGCACTTTATTTTTCATTTCCTTTTGTGGAAATGTTTTCACTTATGGAAATTCATCAACTGCCTGCTAACATAAAAACAAACAAAAAAAAAAACGTGAAACACTGCGCAGAAAATATTATGTTGCAGGGGAGTTCAGGAATTTCCCAAAGTGAACACACCCCCCGGGGAGGAAAACTAAACAAAGTTTACTTTCTTCTCATGTCTATTCCCTGCTTCCTGCCTACCTAGCCGCACTCTACTGGATTGAACTGAATTTGAGCTTGCATGCTTTAGGATTAAGAGCACTGACATGTGAATGCAGAGTCCCAGCCTGCTCATGTGTGAACTTTAACCCTGTCTGTCATTGCACTATGAACTGTAACCCCACCCGTCACAGTACTCTAAACCCTTTATTGACCCGTGTGACCCGTGACCTTATACATACAGGATTTAACCACCCTCCACTCAATCATACTCACATTACAGAACATGCACACACATTTATGCATGCACACAAATATCAGACTCCACATACACACACTCAAAAAGCACACATCTAATGTTAATAAATTCCAAAGGACCAGTTTCTGGTTGCCCAGATTTGTGTGTGTGTGTGCTTCTCAGAAAAGTAACCCCTGTGTTTGAAGGTCAAAGCGGAAAGAGACGATAAGAGCCATTAGCGCTCCATTTGTTTGTTCCATTTATGCAAGGGCATCTGCACACTTCCATCCCTGTTTATGAGTGTATGTTTGCCTGTGTGTGTGAAGTTGAGTTATTTTTATACAAACATCCAGATTTGCTGCAAGAAATCCCTCATCATCTTTGTGTGTGTCTGTGTGTATTTGTGATTCCTTTTGCTCATTAAACTCCTCAAGGACTGACGGCAATCCTGTGTGTTGAATTATTAGTAATTTCTTGACCTGTTGCAGGGCAAACATAAATGAGCTAAACCTCATTTATTCAGCGAGGTGAAACCAAGTGGTGACCACCATTGCTGAGTGCTGAATCCAGAAAAGCCTCATGATGCAGTTCTTATAATGTCCACTAGATGCTGGTGCTAAAAAAAGACACAGACTGTATGTCAATGGAAATTACTCATGACTTCTCTTTAGAATTACAAAGTCAGTATTTTTTCCTTCAAAAGCAACGGATAATTGCACCTCTTCTTATGTGTGTCGTGGTGGCAATTTTGTAAATTAAAGCTCCATTAAGGAGTCATCAGGGTTAAAGACTTTGGGGCCACGTTCGGCTCTCAGGCAGTGACAATCTGCTGTGGTGGTTTGCGCTCGTTCACAAAAGCTGAGCTCCAAGCGACCGATTTTTATCCTCCAGACAAATAACAATGTGGCACTGAGAGGTAAACCTAACGTCCAGGCTTCATAAAGCTGCACAGACACTGCATTTACTCTACAGTCTTAAAACTCCGACTAAAGTCGTAAACTGGTACATTAGTGTGAAGTGTTTTGCAGTGCTCCATTAAGGCCTGACAGAGAAAGCTTTTGGTGGACCAGAGGTTTCCGAACTGTTATGAATTCATTTGAATTGTAAATATATTGACTCTTTGTGATTAAGTGGCTTATAAAGATACATCTGTCGTTAGTGGTTGCCAAGCTAAATCAGTGTTTGTGTATGTGATTGTGGAGTGGTGGAGGTGGTCCACTTGTATCGAGCAGTGGGAAGGGGTAGCAGGTGGAGAGAGTGAAAGAGCGTGTGTGCATGAGTCTGTGCGTGGGTTTGCAAGCCTGCCCAGTGGCAGTCACACCGAGATAAAAGATTCCTTTACCCAGGTGGAGGTTGCGTGCCGCAGGAAGTGTTGTGTGTGTGTGTGTGTTTTATACATGTGTAAGGTGTCCCTTCTGGGGTTGAATGAGGGCGAGAACAACTCCATATTTCGAGTGTTTCAGTGTGTATGTGTGTGTGGATGCATGTGTGTCTTTGATCCACTATTTCAGGTACCCTGAAATGGTTCCCTTGTCGCTTGCCTTCGATGGGCAGATGAGAAAGTACAGGTGTGGGGGTGTGTGCATCTGTGAATGTGGTTTCTAGCTGGGGACAGATATTGTCAAGGTAATACTGGATACATCCAAGTGGCCCCTGCCATCTGCAGGTGGTACTTTTCAGAGGAGGCGGAAGCCAAACCATTCCCAACCATCATGCTGCACTGCCATGCAAGAACCTCAGAGGTGGGAGCTGTCTGTGTGGGAGTGTGTGTATGTGTGTTTGTTTGTGTGTATGCATGAGGCTAGCGCCAATGCTGGCCAGCTGCCAGAGCACTTATCTAACTCTGATCCACAGCGCTACTCGCTGTGACTCCTAATTATAGACAGAGGCTCTCAAACAGACACATATACACACAGTCTCTACATGCTCTCCTGTGTACCATTCACACTAATGAGGCACTCTCCCCGAGGAAGTACCCACACTCCACACTCCTCTTCACTTCTTGATGGAGGCCACCAAGACCACCTCCTCTGCCAGCCTCCTTTCTTAGTCTTCTACCCAGAGCGAGGAAGTTAGACTCATGCGTACGTACAGATAGCGACATAGCGAGGGCAGATTAGTAAGATAGAGGTAGTAAAGAGGAAAAAAATGCTGAAAGAAGTGTGAGAGCTGGAGAAATGGAGCAAAAAAAAAGAGGGGATGAAAGAAAGCTGCCGTGGGGAACGGAGGAGATGAGAGAGAGACGGACTGCCAAGAAGTGAAGAAGCCAACAGATAGTGATCATGATGAGGGAATGGATGGCAGGGGACTTGGAATGGCTTGTGAGAAGAACAGAGAAGGAGGAGAAGAGATGGAGAATATTTGTTCTGTTTACTTATTGAGATCCAGGATGCATGATCACAATCCCCCTGCAGTCCCACAAGCTTTCTCTGCCCCCCCCCTCTATCTTTCCGTCGCCCTCCCTCTCCTTGTTTCCTCCTTTATCTCCCTCTCTCTCTCTCTGTTTTCTTTCCTCTCTCTTTGTCCTCCCCCTCCTCCTCCTCCCTCTGTCATATCACAACATGGTGAGCATGGCTCTCAGTCAGATGCTTAAATCCTTCAGGATTGGACTCAGGTTGCATTAGCATGTTATACATCACCGCAATATGTTGTATTCAATAAAAATATCCTTCCGCAGAACACTGAATGACTTGCAGCTTTAAGCCCAAATCTGGATTTGTATAGGTGAACATTTCTTCTCATGCTCACAGCTAGTCCACGCATTAACAAGCTATTTACAGCTTCCCAGCGCACCTTTTTTTAATAACAGCCATGCTTTTATCATAAGCTCTATTAATCTTTCGGTACTGGGGAGAAAGAAAGTATATTTTCAAACGCACAAAAAGTAAACAACATCAATAAAATGTCTTTAACTTGCATCATATGGCACTTAAACCTTGATGAAACATTCCTGTGCAATCCATAATTAGTTGTCTAATGTGCTTAAATGTGCCTTCTCCTTGTGCCCTCTAAATAACTTTATCAAGGTAACACCACTCCTGCTACCACCTCCTTCTTCTATACGTGCTGCTGACAGAAGAGAACAAAGCAAACAGAACAGAACAGGACAGGACAGAAGGGACTGTGGTGGCTACTGCTGTGTGCATCTCATCCCGGCTAACCCCACCTAGCCCCAGGGGCAGCACAAGGGAGAGAGGGGGCTGTCAGCAGAAGGTGTTTGAGTGTGGGTTTGTGTGTCAAAGAAAAAGGAACAGAGGAAGAGAGAGTGTGCATGCGTTTGTGTGGGAGTCTCTGATCTGTGCCCCCATGTATGGCTCTCTCCCCCACGGGCAGGGCAGAACGGCACAGGGAGGCGGGCACCTAACTGGGCACAGATGGCAGCAACAGACAGGGACGGTGGCGGCATAAACACGTTAATAAATAATTTTCTGAACAATGACACTAGGTACACCGGAGTAGGCGGGAGGGGGACAGAAGGACAGGAGGGGAGAAGGAGACTGAGAGTAAGGACACGAGGGAAACAGAAAGATTAGCAGAGGATTTGAGGAGGCCAGGAGAAAGAGTGACAGAGAGGGGGAATGAACAGCACAGTATGGGGGAGGGATGTGAGGAAAGGATGGAAGTAAAGAAAACTAGGAGAAGGAGTCATGTCAAGGACAAAGGAAATAAAGGACAAATAAAAAAATTACAAAGGGGACTGTGGAAGAGAATAAATTGTATGAGCTCCAGTAAACATTAACAGCTGTTGTTATTACAGACACCATGTACGAATGGTAAAACAACAAAACCAAGCAAAAGGAAGCAGGTGAATCTTTAGCTGATATTTAAAGAGTTGAAGGTCCACAGATCTTAAATCCAGCTGTAGTTTGAGCACCAAAGTTCAGCACCTGCTGTACATCCTCAAAGACACGGTCTCCTTTAGTTTTTACGTGTGGTGCTCTTACAGTATAAAGGATTGAATGGGTTGGGGTGGGAAACAAAATGGAGAAATCAAGGGAAGGCATGAGTTGAAGTTGAAGAAGGGGAAAAAAACGATATGGTGAAGGATATAAATTCACCAAGATAGGAGAGAGGGTAAGGATGAGGGTGGAGAAAAACATGACAGAAGAGAAAAGATGGAAGTCAAATGGAAGTCAGATACCGTACGCGGAAAGGAGAGGTGAAAGACGGATGAAAGCAATACTCAATGGCAAAGTTGTAGAGGCTTTTGGAGGACGAAGCATTCAGTGTGTGTTTCTTGCCAAGTGTGCCCCCGAGTGTGTGTGCACGGTCTGTGCCACAGCACACATGCATTCCTGCACAAGTGTGTGCCATGTTGCTGACCTATAACTGCTCTTATCGGTAATGAATGAAGAGAGGTCCTTTCTGCCTCTTGGCTCCCTCCTCCTCTCCTTCTTCATCATTCCTTCTGTCCATCTTTTTTTTTTTTAGCCGCCACCTGTTTCTCTTTCCCCTCTGTCCTTTTTTCTCTCCATCATTTGCTCCCTTCCTCCTGCTCCTCCCAGCGCTCCAGCTTTCAGTACCAAACACCATATCTGTGGTCAGATATTAATTTATTTGAGTAGCGGGTTAACATAATTAGGGGCCCAGAGTTTGACTGCAGTAGGCATGTGTGTGTGTGTGGGTGTGTATGCGTGTGCGTGCCCGCCTGCTGGCTCTCAGCCCCTTCAGATATGTTCCAAAAGGTCGAGACCAGATTAACATTTTAACTCGGGCGTCAAGAGGGATCTATTCTCACTCCTTCCCTCACTTCCTCACTCGTTGCTCATTTGTACTAATTTTTTTGTCACAGGCAAGTCATGTTTTGCTCATAAATAGTTTCCTCTGTTTGTGGATAGACACACAGTCTTCATCACTGTATTGTTAGTTACTTGCCATATTTTTTCCTTTAATATGATACTACCTCCCTCACTGTCATTTTGAATGAAAAATTCATAATGCTTCTCATCCTCGTTGGATATTTTACAGCTCTAAACATGTCAACAGAGAGAGTGAAACAATGAAACCGCAACACTTGTATTCTTTCTACTTTGCCCTCTACGTTGTTCTCTTTATGTGCTTTATACTAATGCTGCTTTGACAGGACAACAGTATAAGGCCATGCAGCTTTGTAGCATAATCATGGGTGTATTTACAAAGTGTTTGGCTCTACAATCATTCAGCTGAATGGAATAAAGATGCAATTTTTTTGTGTAAATGGATCAGGCATCTTATCTTATCAGACATTCTGTTTGAGATTTTGCAATTTTTTTATTAATTTAGCAAGGTGCAAAAATGGAAAAGAATTTCAAGTGTGTTACTCCAATTGATTTCTTAAACCAAAAAAGAGCATAATTTTAGTTTCAAATGGTGTTTAAGACCAAAAGGAAGTACAGTTCAAATTCTCTCACAGACAGTTTGGCAGTAACCGTTTTTCTTCACTCTGACAAAAAGAAAGAGGGTGTACCAGATAACAAGTATTCTCTTTCAAATGTCGTAGGATATAATCTTGTTCACAGAAAACCTGTGTTTTGAGTACTTGAAATCTGCCTTTTAAAGTTGAATGTTGCACTTAAAAGATTTTAGCTTTGTGAAGGACAGGATCTGTAGTCTGGTTGGTTGCTGTCCATCGCAACGTGTACTTGTATTTTCCACAAATGATAAATACATTTACATGATTTGTACCGAAGCTGTTAACGTTTGTTCTTTATAATTAACTTAAGCAGACATGCTTGTCATTTTATGTGTAAGGTTCTCACCTATTTTAAATATTTCAAATGCAGCGTTATTTATCGTTTTCATTTAACATGTTCTATTTTAGCTACTGTGATTTTTGCACCCATAACATAGAACATATAACATAACATTATTGCTGAACAGACTAAAATACTCCGATGTCTCATCGCCTATAGATAGGATTCAAGGCCATTTTCAGGAATCCTAAATTGAACTGGCATCTCCACTCCTTATCCTGTCGTCCTGGTCTTTGATCCTCCTCTCATCTGCCACCGTTCTCCTCTGTCCCTCTTCCAGACCTCCTACTGTCTTGGCACCCTCTCCAAGTGCTGCTTCCTTTCGTGGCTCCTCTCTTTCTCTCTGTCATTACTCTTATTTCTCATTTGCTTTTTCAGATCACCCACTGACGGCTGTCTTGTCCTATCTCGTCTTTACAAATTACTACTGATGCGTTTTTGTGTGTTTTTGTTGTGTGAATATATTACACATTTATCTACCTGAGCTTAACTTTACTGTTGTTGATATAACTTTTTCTCAATAGTACCTCTCTCTTGTTAATATACTGCGTTCACGTACATTTAGCCTCTTGAGCAGTCTTTTTGTGAGTGACTATTGTTTGTGTGTCTGTGCTTTTCTAAATGCTTTTAGTTCATCTAAAGCAGAGCCTCTCATCTTTAGTCCATGCACAGCATTGTGTTGCGTATGTTGTTTCCTGTCCACTCCATCCTCCTGATCTATGTTTATCCATGTGCTTGTGTTCATTTGTGTGTATTCATGCTCATGTTCCATCTTACTCATCTCACTGCACCGTCTTTCTTGTGTCTCTTATGTTTTTTCATCCATACATGTCTACCTCCATTTGTCGGGAAGCAGTAAGCAGCATGGTATGACGGAGGAATGAAACAGGTATGGGTTATCTGGGTTGGGTCAAACCACAAACCTGGGTCTTTTTTTTTTTTAATTGCATTCCAGCCATATATTAAATATTTTATATCTGATCTGATTATGAAGGGCACCATTATAGAAACAAGGTATGAAATCCATATGAATATCTTGCTCTTTTTTTAGCTTTCCATTATTTTTTGTAATTGATTGATCTAGTCTGGCAGGCCATAGACTATGTAATGGTCTATTCGCCCTCTAGGCAGGAATAAGCTCACAACTGGCCCAGGTTTGTATGTGCCATCTGCCATCTATCCATCATTTATCTAACCATTCATTGCTTAGCCTGTTTCTCTCTCCAATCAAGACAGCTGAACATTTGATTTACCTTCGTTATGGTAAATGTGACCTCATGGGTGTATTCCAAAGCAATCTAATTCTATGTAGGTCTCAGTGCTCTCAAGTGGCTTTTCTCATCCCTGCCAAGGCTCCTCTCCTCTCCTCTCCTCTCCTCTCCTCTCCTCTCCTCTCCTCTCCTCTCCTCTCCTCTCCTCTCCTCTCCTCTCCTCTCCTCCCCTAGTCCGCTCTCTAAGATGGAAATCAAATTCCATCTGTATAGTCTAACAGCATGTGTAAGGGCATAGAAAGAGAAAGATGACAGTGATGGATTAAAACAAAACAGCCACTTAAGACTATTGAGACACCTTTTTTAATACATATTATTGAACTGAGTAATGATTTTATGTGGGAGATGTCTAACTGTAAATTGATAAAAGGAGTAACTTTTAATTTCAAATGCCAATTTTTAGTCCGACAAGCTCTATACTAACACATTTTCATTTGAAAAATGTCTTTTTCTAACTTAAAGTATTCACTTAGATACCATTGTCCTCAGCTGTCCCTCCTAATGCAATATGAAAATGATGTTTTGATGATTCTATCATGTCAAGTTTAATGCACTCAAAATAACCATAATAATCAGCATTCATCATTTCTTGTCCATTCCCAATCAGTATATATTATTTGTTGTCTGTCATACATGATTCTCTTTTTGATTTATAGAAATCAATCTGTTTGACTCAGCAGTGATTTGCATGCCCTAACTACCTGTCTACAGGTAATTCATATGTAGTGAAGCCACAGGTTGGCCATTTTGAGTGATGGCAGGTGATTTGCATAACTGTGATTGCATTGCCCTGTTGGCAGAGTTGGGTGTCATATCTCATCTCAAGTCAAATTTGTCACCGTATCTAAATCTAGGTTTGTTGTTGCTGCACTTTACACATTATGCAGCACTTATATATATATATCTAATGTACCTGAACACATTCATGAATCAAAAGCAATATGTTTTGTTGCTTGAGGAGTTGATATACTGTTTTCCCTTCCAGTGTGACTCAGCTACTGTAATGTCTTGTTAATGTTGTTTGTAATGAAGATCACATTGTTAACACAGGTACAACGCAAAAGGTCATTTTGTGACTTTTGTATAAAGCAACAATGTCAGCTCAGATTTTGTTCAGTGTTTGTTTGTCATCTCGTGGTTGGCATTTGGAGTCATTTTTATAATATTTTCATCAGCTGAACAAGACGGTGTTTAACAATGAGCTCAGGCAGATAACCGTGTCCTCTCTGTACATTAGTCTATCTCGGAGGAAATTGTTAGAGTTAGATTGATTTTGCTTTTAAATTGGCCAGTCAAGACACAGAACAACGCTGGGCAAATGGCCTAATAAAGAAAGCATGGAGGATTGTTAGCATAATCTGTTTGTGGCTGCATAAATCTGGTGAAAATATTTCACCACTGAGAGCACACCTGGCAGCAGGACAGTTGAGAAAGGCCATTTGTTTTTGCGGGTGGACAAAATAAATCAGTACTTTGGTCAAATCTAGGCATACTGCATGTGTTGCCTGTAGTCTACCACCTTACACATACTTAACAGCAATATAAATACCTAACTACCAGCTACCTTTAGGTGACACTTTTTTTCTAAAAGATCATAATGACTACAACAAGTTATAGTATGGGACGATTCTGGCATTTAATGGGATTTAACTGAGCATCTGCACAGATCAGCGTCACTGACTGAATGTGACAAAAATATAAAAAGACAAAAAAACAATGTGGAGATCCAAACACATGCATGGTAGTCAGCTTTGAGACAGCAACAAAGCCACTAAGTCGCTCTTTGAAATCAGAGCGGGGGCATTCGATTCTCTCCTTAAGAATTAGAGTGGATGAGGGGGAGATAAAAAAAAAAACTGAGGGCACACAATATTAAGTCAGGAATGCAGTGGCCCTCGAAGCCCTCAGTTCACCACAACTCCCTGCCTCCACCCATCCATTCTTCTCAGTTCACGTCTTGATTGATTTCCTCTGGCCATATGAAGACACATCAGTTGCTTTAGAGTCTTTTAGGAATTAAAAATTGATTGATTGATCCATCTCCGCTATTAGCAGACAGCTCATGGAGCTTCAGGAAGATAATTTCATGGGCAGTTATTGAAAGGTAGGTACGTGTGTGTGTGCGCGTGTGCTGTCATGCTGATGCATCTGTCTGTGTGTGCGTTATCAAGCATCGCGTGTATTCGCAGTGTTAAGATTTTTAAGAGTTTGTGCTGGTGTGTGACAGCTGGTGTGTCGCAACGTGTGGAAGCCTCAAGGGGGAGAAAACATGAGATTACCCTTAGAGCACAACAGGAAGCTACTTAAACTCCCCTTGAAACTAACCAAGCACTTCCTTTAGCTACAGTACACTTCCCTGGGCATGAGGGATTCATGCTGTGCTTCACCCTCTGGTATATGCTTTATTTGGTTATTTATTCCAGTTCTGGACATTTTTGTTTAGCTGGGCAGCTCATTGCAAGTATTTTGTCTGACATTACGCAATATAGCTCAATATTCCCACTTTAGACTTAACAAATTTGCCAGTTTCTGTTTTGTATAGCTCACGGGGCTTGGAAAGGCTTTGGTAGCAGCCAGACAGTCCATAGAAAATTAGAATAGTGCTAAAACATTCAGGAAATGAAGTGATTTGTTTCTAGCTAGCCAGCCAATATGTCTGCATGTTGATGTGTTTGCCTACAGGGAGAAAAAAAGGGGAGTGGGGTTGTGATATATTGAGATGTGTTCTGGTTTGCACACATGCATGTTAAATATTGTCTTTCTGTACTCTTCTTCTCCCACTCTCTTTCGTGCATGCTTCCTCATTTCTTCATTACTGTGGTAGACCAGGTCTTTATTAATGAAGGGACATCTGTTTCATGAAAGCAAAAAGATGCCTGGAAGAGAGAGGGATGGGAGGGGGTCTAAAGACGAGCACATGCAGAGAGCAAGGAAGAGGGAGGGCCAGACATAGACATAGAGAGATGGTGGGTGGTTGCATGGGGCTTGAGGCAGAGTAAGACAAAATAAAAAGGGAAAATGAAAGAGAATAGTAATGCAAGAAAAAACAAGGAAGAGATGCCAGACATTTAGATGGTAGTCCTCTCATTATGACTGATACAATGTAGAAATGGGGCCCTGCTCTATGCCTATACAGTTACATATACAAATCACAAATACACATCACATTTATCATCATAAAAAGCTACTACTGACATAAATTCCCTCACAAGCACATACACACACACACACACACACACACACACACACACACAGCGAGGAACCAGTATGAAGTTGTAAAGCATTTCATTAATCATAATTATGGCATGCAGCATGAAGGATTACAGCAAAAAACTGCCAGCTAATAGCCCCTTTTAAATAAAGCACGTAGAATAGAAAATAATACAATAGAATAAACCATCATGGAAAGACCAGTTTGAAATTGTCTATGACTGGAATTCAGGATTTAACATACACGCTGTGAAAAAGACATCTGTTGAATGTTTTGAATGTCCATTTTAACACAGGACAAAGCATAGCATCATATACACACAAGGACAATGATTGTGTATCTATGTGTTGTTGTTATATTCATTCATGTAGTTGCAGCGCCCTGAGCCAGGACTTAATCTGGCAGAATAAACTGTAAATCAGAGAGCTGGGGCGTTTAACTATGGTCACATTACTTGTCTTGTACCTTTTTCAACACAGTAGTTGGGGTGAAAACAGTGGCACAGTAGAGAAATAGCTCACCAAAGGAGGAACATAATATTCTAGTGCAAGACGTGTAGCGTTGCAGTGTGTGAATATTTATTTTTTTTCTGGTCTGTGCATCCTAATGCATCTCATTCATCCAATGTGTACAAAGACCAAATTACCCAACCAGTTGGATGCTCTGAGAATTAGAGATGTTTTGTGGTTGTGTTGGCTGTCCAGGATTTTAACAAAAGGTAAACACAAAGCTTCATCATGTACTTTAGAGGCATATGCAACTCATATGTCTAGCCTACCGCCATCACATGGCTGTAAGACTAGAAGGAAAGGCTTTTATACACTCTGAAAGACTCAAGAACTAAATTACTGTCACCCTCTAATTGCACCAAACTTTAATCTAATCTAATTAAGTCTTCTGGTCTGATAATATCAACATATTTATTCTCATTCAGCATTATTATATAATTGCTCCACATTTGTGTTACAGAAAAGACCAGGTGCAGAGTGGAATATTCTCAGCACAAAGTCAAAGACGCAATTTTAACCAGATTATCAACACCTCGCCTTGTGCTGTCTCATTTGGATGAACTGCTCTCCTGTAACACCTCTCCTCTCCCTTAATACCAAACACATTTATATATACATATATTGCTCATAAAAATACTGGCTTGTCATGATGCCTTGACACGCTGCCCTGTTTTCTTTTTCCTTCCTGAGCAATGAGTTTTAGTTTTGTTATTGTCATTATTTTGACCTTGCTAACAGTCTAAATACTAAACAGGGCTAACCCCACGCATTTGCTGACATGAAAAGCTCGTGAACAACAAGAACAGAATAATTTAATGACCATCCATTTAACCATCCATTGAATTATGTGGAGGCAGCCAATTTGTACTTGCAGTAAGCTGTTCACACCTATTGTTATTGAAGAGCTGATGGCCTCCACTGTAGGTGGCCGTGGGTGTGTTACATTCACTGGTCTTTATAAAGCAGATTAGGGTAGATAGCATGTAAAATGTGAAACAACAGTAACATAGAACAAACAATAACTGTGTGAGCTAGTGGTGAAATATAATGCTAGATTGTACTTTTAACCACAAGTGGGTGATTTAAGGCCAAGGGGACAGATATAGTGTGAAGCAGCAGTGTTAAAAAGAATGGAACAAAAGAGGAAACAAATAAAACATACTGGAAGATGAAGAAAGAAAGTAATACAAAAGTGAAGAAAAGGACAATATGAGTGTGGTGCAGTGTTGAGGTCAGCCATGGGCACAGAGGTATCACACTCACATGTGCACGCTTAATGGCCAAGGTCAGATAGAGTCACAGTAGGATCACAAGGTCCCCACAGAGGACCAGGTTATAACTGACAACTATAATTAGGCTAATTAGAGCAACAAAACCATCATCACACTGGGTAATGACCTGGGCAGGCCAGCAAGGGTGATGGATGGATAGATGGATGAGAGAGAAAGAGAGCGAGAGCGAAGCAGGTAGGGAAAGGGTATTAATTAGGATAAGGCTAAGGGGAATGATGGATGGATTAGTGTGAGAGGAGGTGAAAGAGATAGTACGGCGGGCATTTGTGAGCAGGGTCATGGGGAGAGGAGGGATAAAGGTGTGGATATTAGTACACAGACAGGTTATCTATCAGACACCTTTGATCTGTCAGTCTTCAGGAGCCTGTTGTGCTGTTACACATCCAGGTGTTTGTTTGGTTGTGTTTTTGGTAACACAACCAAACTGGTTGTGGTAAAGGTTTTTACACGTACATACAAATGCAGTGCTGATTGTGTTAAAGTTTAGTAACTACGGTTTAATCTATTAACACACATCGATAGGAAATCTCTTCTCTTCACAGCTTCTCCAATATGAAGATTTCCTGCTAATAACTAACAGATAACTGAATGTTTTTGGGGTTTGGACTTCTGGTCGGACATTTCCAGACATCAACTTACATAATCAAAAAAGAAAATACTCATTGCCTTCCTACTAAAAATAATTTAATGTATAATTTACATTGCATATATACTGGCAACACATTATTATCAGTTTCATGTGAGTAAAGTATGGAAATAAAGTTGAAGAGAGTTTGAAAAATCCTTCACGGTCGACACTAAGTCGGTTTTATTTGCCTCTCAGAGTTGTCGTCGGCGACTCTCTTTGCTAGTTTTCTTTAAGGACAAGGACATTGCACCCACAAGCCAAATCTGCACCCACCGAGACGCCACCAGCCTGTCAACTCAACTGGCCACCTACTCACCCACTCACTCCCAACACTCACTCGCCCACACACTCGCTTATTTGTGGAATAAGTGGAATATACGGATTTAAATGTCTTAGAAGCAAAGGGCATGAAAGAGTGTGACATGTGAGTGAAAGTCTGTGATACACACACATGGGAGATGAAATGGGGGAGTAGAAAGAATTGTGAAATAGAGTGCAAGAGTGAGACATGGAGAGAAGTAAGATATGTCATTTTTTACGCAGCTATATGTACATCATTTAATAAATGGCAGAGCGCACCAGCAGACCTTTTTCTGAGTGCATACATAGAGACATGATTTTTTTAGACATACAGTAAATGCCTTTCATGGATAGTGCAACAAATGGATAGACACCATCCAATTTTCAAATAGTTTTCTATCTGTGCCTCTAAGAAAGAGGTAAAAAGCAAAGTTAAACTGATCCTGAAACGAGTGGTTGCTCCAGTTAAAGATCTGATGTCAAGCTCCTTTGCATCACTCTGAAAATACAACATGATGTCTGTTAGTAATTCTCTCTTACTACTTCTTTAACTCTTTTTTCTCTGTCAGTTTGAGGGGGAGGTGTTGGGTGGGCGGATAGATTAACTATGTAGTATTGGTGCAACTCTGTGTAAGATAACCAGCAATGCCGTACTGGTTCCTAGTAAGATACAGTGGGATGCCACTGAGACCTTTTCTTCTCTTCTCTGTCCTCTACTCATTCGCATTACATGTGAATGAGTTGGCGTAGACGTTGACTGAGGTAAAAGGAATGTTTTTAGGAATCAATGAATCAGGACAAATGCGTTAATTCGTGTTCCTTTATCTCTCCATGGTTGTTCAATTACAGGCCTGCCCAAGCATCTAGAAGAAACTCTGCAGAATGTGACCCTGACTAACTTCAGTCTGGGAGTCCTTGTTCTTTTGATGCAACAACTTTGATGTGTCGGTGTACTAAAGCAACAAGAGAGACATGAAATTTGAATTCTGCTGACAAAAACGTTTCGCTTAAAAGAGAGCTCATTTGGGAACAGGTTTTGTTTTTTGATGTTTTGTGATTAGTTTCCAGCCACTAACTTAACCTGACACTGAATTTTACTTGTGAATTTGCACCCTTTTCAATAGACATGAGGAGACACTAATGTGTTGAGGCTAATATTACAGCTGTGTTACAGTTATGTTCTATAATAATCTGTTGAACTAAAATACAGCCCTGCAGTACTGTGAATACCGTCCATCCATTTAGATTAGTCTTTGGAACTATGTTCAAATGAACATAGCCTTGGTATGTTTCATGTGACTAAAGTGATGTGATATACAGACAATGAGTCATCTCAGTCCTTTTCGGTTTGCATCGACTGCTGTGGGTCTTTTAGACAAGTTCATTAAGCTCTCTACTAAATGGGCCTCAACAGCTTTAATGACTTTTTTATTGTTATATAATGGATGAAAAATTATTCAAAGGTCAGATCAACACAGATATTTTCAGTAAAAAAAAAATCCAGTCTCCCAGATAACCTCCTCTCTAAAAGGTATTTGCATATGCCATTATCATTGTTCTCCACTTTAATTAATAACAACCAAATTCTCACTTTGGTAACATGAAAGATAGATTTTTTTTTTTCTGCTCTTCTGCTACATGAATTTTTGCTCAAATTCAGCCCTGCACAAGCATATAGAAGTCTCCGTTAGCTTGTTAATTCTCATGTCGATCTGCCTGAATCTTCTCATACTTTGCTCATGAAAATTCTGCGAATGTGACCCTGACTAACTTCAGTCTGGGAGTCCTTGTTCTTTGATGTGTCGGTGCACTAAAGCAACAAGAGAGACAGCCGATTTAAAATCCTCTGACAACTTAGTGCTCAACAGTGCTCATCTGGGACGAGGTCAGTCCCAACTCTTTATTATGCTGAGTCAAAATTTATCTATGTATGTGTGCATCCTAAATAATGTTCAACGCTTCCCTCATAAAGCCTCAGTTCCCAAAGTTTAAATATAAAGAAGCTGCAGTCAGCAGTTGGTTAGGGAAGATTATTGAGGCAGAGATGAAGTTTGAAAGGATATGTGTGATCAGAGGATGAAGAAAATTGACTCAATTCATTATTCGTACAGTTTTCTTTGGTATCAGGCAGTTAACATGTGACTGAGAGAGAACTCAGAGACAGTCGACTGCATCCAGTTGCTTCCAGACATTAATCAGCCTTTTTTGACCCTTATTTTGAAATTACAACCTTAATATAGCACAGAAGTCAGGCAAAGTTTTTGGGAGATGAAGTCACTCACTCACACACACACACACACGCACACACACATTCAGACATATGAACTACTTTACAGCCCCAGTCTTATAAGTCTGGTCTCTAAGCCATCTGACGTTTCCCCTCTCTGCATAAATAAATAGAGGAATGACTCAAAGGGGCAACAGATGTAGGTAGATTTACAGCAAGGCTAAAGTTTACAGCCGGTGACGTGTCATCGCCCAGACACTTTGGAATGCATTTCACATTTTAGCTGTTCATTAACAGTTTTTAAAAAGCTCAAAAAGACATGAGGCTGCAAAGAGATTACACCTGTCGGGCATTTACTAACTCCCACAAAAAAGAACAGCACAGGGGAGTGTTTGTTAGAAATGAAACAAGAGCAGCATAGGTAATTTAGAGCATACACTTTGTCAGGAAGGAAGAGAATTTAGGACACATATTTAGAAGGAGCTGGAGAATTGGGACAGAGACAGAAAATCTCAGAGTTGCCATGGGTACCAACGGAAAGGAAACTGGAGTCCCTTTAGTGTAAGCATACACTGCTTGTAAATTTCTCCAGGGCGTTTAACCTGAAGGCCCTCAGAAATACTTTCTCCAGCAGACACTGGAAGTGCTATTTTTGTGCAAAGATTTACAGCAATACACATAATGATTGAAGCTACAGGATGTGCTATTACATGACTTCACAGTTTCCTGAATGATTCAGTGTTAATTGCATCATTATTTAAAATGTTGGCCCTGGGACTTTCTGTGTGCA
The DNA here is from genome assembly GCA_946959425.1 of Argyrosomus regius. Lineage (NCBI taxonomy): Eukaryota > Metazoa > Chordata > Actinopteri > Sciaenidae > Argyrosomus > Argyrosomus regius. The sequence goes on from OX336890.1 coordinate 11,461,219, forward strand.
TGTGTGGATTTCCTCCTTCCATAGTCCGAAGATCTGCTTGTCATGTGAGTTTGAGACTCTAAATCACCCACCAGTGGAAGTATGAGTGGGTGATGGATCTGTCAAGAGTTTTTTTCTGGCTTCTGCCTTATACTGCGATAGACCTCAGCCTCACTGTAACCTTAAATAAGTAAGAATGCACAGTTGAGTTAGGCAGGAGACGCGATAAAGCAATTTATTGTCTTGGTAAAACAATAAACACTCCAGCAAACAAGGCTATCTAGCTATTGTTATTTGGCAGTGGTCTCTAAGCAACACAGAACTAAGATCTTATATATATATATATATATATATATATATATATATATATATATATATATATATATATATATATATATATATATATATATATATATATATATATATATATATATATATATATATATATGTTTTTGTGTGTGACATATACATATATACATGTGACAGGTATAACATGATTAGACGTGGAAGTCATTGGCTGGAAGCTATGTGGGCGGTAGGGAGAGACAGAGGGAACCAATTGAGACCAAATCCTGTGTTCAGCTAGTTTAGACTGCAGTTGGAGGTTATGCCAAAAACGCAATGACCTGCGGCGGAGAAGTTCAACCAGAGAAACGCAACTTGATGTCAGTTCAACAGTCCAATCCAACAGTCAGACTGGTCAAACTGCTCCACAGTCAGCCTTCAATATCACAGACACTAGACACTATCCTGGTGGAGTTCATGTTCTAAACCATGATACTCTCACAGTTGTGTCCTGGCTTGGTTTATTTTTGGTACCCAGCTTCCACGTCTGTGTCTGGATTTCAGTCTAAGCTGCAAAATAGTGCACGCAGGACCCAGACTACAGGGAGCAACTCCCTAGATGCTCCCAGCAGCAGGATCAGCACCTTGGAGAGCGGCTCAGCTCACAGTCCTGAAAAAAAAATAGCAATAAGCAAGAGCCGAGGAGCAGATTGAGCAAGTGACTAAACTCAGAGTGTTTAAGCAAAACTTGGAGGTAGAGATGTTCTAATATTATCCCTACACACGTGTTTGCATTGATTCCTGTCAGCTGTTTCACACCATTTGTGCACATGAATTGCAGAAATAAATAAATAGCAGTGAGCAGTGACAATGAGAGCAGAACCAGGTCTTCAGCAACTTCCATATTTTGCATGTTTGGCCTGCCTCTGAGACACTGTTCAAAACCTATTAAAACCTTTCTTTAACAACAGTTCTTGACTGAAACTTTTCTCAGTACAGACAATGATACAAAACACTTAAGGAAACTGAACTCTGCCAGACACCATTAAACAAAAGCTGTGAAGTAGGCTGCTTTTTTGTAACGCTGAACTATTCAGCTGTCAAAAATATCTGACTAGCATAAGGCTTTCTTACTTTAATGTAGACCCTGTGCTGCTGTATTATGCAGGAAGATTTGTATTAAATACTGGATCAAGATTTGTGTCAGCAGTTTCTAAATATTAAATTACTTAGATCATGACTGGGGGGAAAGGCTTGATTGGGACTTTCCTGCTTTGATGGCCTGTATTTGAATGTTTGTTAATATGCTCGCATAATTGCTGGAAAGTACTGTACATCAGTGTCATTTATATCAATATGTCACCGTCTCACTGATCACTGATCGTCTCTAACCATAACACTATCTTAGATATGTTCCAGAACAGTCAAAGCAATCTGTCTGGTTGTCGTTCATTCATCATAAATGAAAGGTAGAAAGAAAAACAGGGTAGAGTGACTGAAATGGATGATAGGTGAGGTGTGTGTGTTTAAGTGGGATAGATGGAACGATGACTGACAGGAATAACTGACAGATATTAAGGTGGTGTGATGCAGCAAGACTGGAGCCTGTCATTACAGTAACTAAGATTTTCAAAAGCATATTTTAAAGTCACACACACACACACACACACACACACACACACACACACACACACATACAGGTGATTTCAATTACTATAGCTAATTACTGCGTGGGTGTACACAGATTGCTTGATTGACATCTCCTTCACTCTCCTGTTAGCTTTGCTGCACTTGTTAATGTGTGAAAAATGACACCTTTATAGTTTTTCTTAGTACAAAGACTTCGGTGACAACACAGAATTTCCAGTATAGTTCCTGCATCAACTTGCCAAAAACGAAAAGGTGTGTCATAGTAAAGAGAGCAAATACACATGCGATGAGTTATTTTGTGTTTTATTTGTTCATTTGTTAACACCTCGTGAGATAATCTTTTTTTATAAATCAGCCTAAATGAAAAAGGCCTAATTACGGTAAATCTGTGATTCCATTTTGTAAACATTAATGCCTGAAAAAGTCCAAAGGGGATGAATACTTTTTATATGCACTGAATATGTGTACGTACAAGTGCTCGTGAGATTCTGCAGGCTGAGATGAAAAGCCATTTGCCTTTGAAAAGAGGCCAATATCAGAGCTCTACACTGCTCTACATACTGCTTGAAACTGTGATCCTTTTCTTTGTCATTTTAAAAATTTATTTTGAAACTTCGTTTTGTTTTATTTATACTTTTTATTCTTTTTCAGAGTGACACAACGTCTTGTTTCATTGTCTTGCCACACTTTCTTTCTGTCCCCCGTTTTTCTTCCATGAAGATATTTTTTTCACATTAATACTTCATGCCTCACTCTGACATGTCTGTGCTGAGGTTTGAGTGTTTGAGTTTTCTCTGAGTGAAAGAATGTAGGCAGGTCCATTAAGACGAGTAACATTTTATATTGCCCTAAAGAGTTGTAAGGAACCAAAAAAAAAACTATTCTTATTATCATCCTCTTCATTCCACTCTATCACTCAAGCATCCCCAAGAGTTACATTCAATAATTTGAAGTGGAAAACAAAAATGATATTTTTCCACTAATAAAAAATAAATAAATAAATCACAATGGGGCTTTAGAGCATCATCAAATAGCATGTTGATGGAAAACACAAAATAGTAAAACATTCAACTCCGACAGCCTCTTAACACAAGTTACAGTAATCATATCACTGTACAGCTGCACATGTGCACACTCGTACAATCAAATACACATGGGGACACACACTCACACACAATAAACCATGCTCCGAGCTATTAAAAAAGCAATTAGCTAGAGCTTCATCTATGAGAATTGGAGAAGAGGCCATGGGACTTGCATATTAGAACAGAAAGAGGAAGTATAGAGGAGGATGTAAAGGAGAGAGGAGGAAATATAGGCGCCATATATTTGAAATCAGAAAGGCTGTTATGTTTGTCTTCATGTGTATATATATATATATATATATATATAAAAAGACAGGGAGCGAGATGGTGGAATTCCAGCAGAGAGAACGCATGAGATGGGAGACATATATTTAATCCACATGCAAAAATACAGACACAGAAGAAGATAAATTGCTTAATGTTGCTAAAACCAGCTAAAGCCAGTTTCCCTCCAGCCTCTATACTGAAAAAGAGAACAAAGTATTCTTATGCAGTGCTGCTCACTCTCTTCTTTAGAGTTAACATACTGCATACAACCAAGATTGTATTTCTTTGTTTTGTTACACTTGGCACACTAAAGTAAGATCTGGATATGCTTAAATTGTTAAAGATTGTATTTGATAGAAAGTTGAGATGCTGTTCACCCGAAGACACACTATTAAATTTAAGTAATGGACTGGTTGCACAGCAGACATTTTGACATGTTTGACATGTCATAGATAGCTGAATTCCAACTGGGGAGGTCCTGATTTTGTGTGTGCTGGTTCACTGTCACTGTTTCTGGCACACCTGTGGGTTTCCAGCTTTGACAAGTCAAAATGTCTGCAGTGCAAACAGTCTGCAGTGATTAGGAAAGCTGAGGAATGAGACATAATGTAAGTTTTCAGCTGAGCCATCTCTACCTGTAATATGGGGACAGCTGAAATTGGGTGGATACATTTTATTCCTGAATTAGTTGTTTTTCAAATTGTTGACCATTGATTTTATCCAAAAGCTTTTTTTTTTCTTTCTGTTATCGTATAATAAGAGTATAAAACTTCGTCTCTCCAAACACTTTCTTGATTAAACCAGCAAGTAAGCATTTGTTTATTTCGAATGAAAATTACAGGGCATACACCTTGTTCAGTTATTGTTTTCTTTTTTCTTGTTGTCTGCAATCAAACTTCATCACAGTGCACACTTAAAAATCCATTTTCTACAAATCATACACAGAAGTTATCCTTTATCTTAATAAGCAAGGAGCGGCACTAACACAAAATACGGAGGAATCTCGTCAAAGATCATTTGTATTTATTATGTTGACTTTATTCACTGTATAAACTTTGGAAACCAGGCCAGCACCATTAGTTTCTTCTGCCGATCTTAGATTGGCATCTTGTTTCAAACATGAGATGTGATACTTCATTCCCTCACTGAGCTACATATCCCCATCTTGCACATGAAAGCCAATTACATGACTCTCATTAACTCATAGTCGTCCTCTTTGAACATGGTTAATCATGCATGGAGTGCCAAGAGGAAAGAGATTAGGAAGCATGAACACACACACACACACATGAAGAAACATGTCAGGGCACTGGGGATTGTTTATTTAAAGAATACAGAGCGTGGACACATAAACGCTGATAAGAGATTTTGACTTGGAAGCTGGCCGCTCTGGTTGTTGGTTGGTGGTTGCTATTATTCAACAAGACCTTTTAGTCGTTACTTGTAAGATTTGTCTTCCTTCTCTGGACATTAGATGATGCTGCTATTTCTGTTGTGAATGTTGTGTATCTGTGTGTATGTGTGTGTGTGTTGCACCCCAGGCATAAATTTACCCTTGGAGGTCATACAACAATTTGATGTCAAATGATACATGGTCCTACACATGTTGGTATGAAGCCAGATGACTGGAAGGGACAGCGGTTCATTAAACACATGCGGGGCGCTGAGATCACACAGACACAGCTTCAGTATACAGTAGAGAGCATATTAAATCAAGCACACATCCAGTATAACGCTCGCTGAGACACACATCAAGTTGTCTCACAGGCTTACACACATGGCAGAGGAAACACAGACACACACTCTCTCTGCACAGGGTGGTCTAACTGGGCCTCCGGTGATTCAGGACAGATTCAGGACACTTTGGGTTCATTATTCAAACCAAAGTAGGACAGATACCTTTAGAACTTAACTCTCTTCTCTTCTCTTCTGTTCTCTTCTGTTCTCTTCTCTTCTCTTCTGACTCCCTTCTCTTTTTCTTCTCTTGACCTCCTCCTTTTTTTCCCTCTCCTTCTCCCCTCATCTGTATGATCTTTTCCCTTCTTTTTCAAAGTCTCCTTTTCATCTGCTGGAAACATAGGGCCATCTGTAGTGGTTCTAGCTCCCTCTCTTTGTTCTCTCCATCTCTATCCCTCTCTGATAGCCCACCCTTCTCTCTCTCTCTCTCTCTCTCTCTCTCTCTCTCTCTCTATCTCTCTCTCTCACTTTGTCTCTGTCTGTGAGATACACTAGTGTGGACGCAGATACAAGCTGTGAGTTTGATCTGAGACAATTTGCTGCAACATTAATGAAGGCATAAACTCGCATGAATATTGATGAGCTATTCTTTTGGAATCTGCACATTCCGGATGGCCTGGAGGCAAAATAGTAAGACACACACACACACACACACACACACACAAAGATGGAATATTTCACTGACAAATATCGCAAATGAATATTCAGTGACAACATGAAATCTGAAATTGTCAAGGTCTCTCATGTTGTCCTCCCTCTGAGCAAGGCAACTCTGCCTACTTAAACATACAGACACACATACACACTTGTTGAGGTGTTTGTGTCTTCATGTTGGTTTCATGTGTCCAGGAAAAAGAAAAGTTTCTATGTAGAGAATCTTGTTCAGCTGATATGTCTCATGTGCTTGTTTGTGGGTGGTCAAAATTAAAGCTGCAAAATGCTGGAAAGTCAGATAAGAAAAAAAAAGATAATTTTGTTGCATTTCAGTCTATGTTCATATGAATTCTTATTTAATTATCTAAAGGTTCCACATAAAGTGCACTTATCCGCTTTATTTTCAATATCACTTTCATGTCTATATGCTAAACATGAAGCTACCACCAGCAGACGATTAGATAAGCTTAGCACAAAGACTGGAAACGGGGGCATAGACTGTATAAAACATAGATGTAGTATCTGTGAAGTCACCCATAAAGAGCCATTGTGAAGCTCAGATCGTGGTGGATCTGGACACCCCCATCTTGGCAATCCTGCCTCCGTCGGCTCCACGGTAATCCAAAAATGGGCAAAGACTTGAACATTGGGTGGAGCTGAGGCGGCCAGTTCAGCATTTTTTTGGGGGGGGGGGGGCTTATGAAGACTCATTTTGTAACCAGCCTCAAGTGGCCATTTGAAGAGTTGCAGTTCCACGGCAAACATCTAGCCTGGCTCTGTCCAAAGGTAACAAAACTAGCACCCCTAAAGCTCACTAATTAACATTATATCTGGTCTGAACAAAAATTTTAGTGTAAAAGTGACAAGTTGTTGTTTTACAGAGGGTTGTGTGGAGGAGTATTTCTTGGTGGGTGCAGCAACTCCCTAGAGTTGTGTTGTCATTGTGAAGTTGCCAGGCAACCAGCAGAGTCTCCAGACTTCTCATCTAACATTATCTGTCAGAGAAGTGTGTCTGAGTGTTTTCTGTGTTTGCGTGCATTTCTGTTTGAGTGTGGCGAATTGTGTTTCTGTGCTAGAGGCTATTTTTGCCTTCACCTACCAGATTTCTACATGTTTTTATTTAAACTCCAGGGCAATCTCTTCAAAAAATCAAATGTGGATCTAATTTGTTGTTGTGAAAGATAACAAGACTCAGACTGTGCAAAGTTAGTGTGTATACATACAATCCTAACCCGAGAGGCGTTTGACGTCAGTTGAAACATTCACGGTTTGTTTTTCTGTTATTCTGGCCCTGTCCTCAGAACTTCAGGGGAATTTGATGAACTTTCAGAAACATCAATGCTCAAACTTTAATAAACCTTTGCGGCTCTGCTTGATTGTGTATGTATGTGTATGTGAGCCAGTGTCTTTGTGTATTCCTCCGGTTCCCACAGTTCTCTTTCCTCAGCGCTTTTCAGGGACACAATGAGTATAATTAATCATAGAGTGAATCTTTTTCTTTCCATCTCTGTCTTTCCTCATTCTTTCAGTACTGTTGTATGCACATAAACCTATTCTCTTTCATGGCCTTTATTGTCCTCTCTTTTTATTGTCCCTCTGCCTCTTTCCTCATTCTGTGTTCTCTTTGCTGCGGTTTCTCCTCGTGTTTGATAAGTAAGGAGAGAGACAGATGGATAGATAGTCAGTGTCGGACTTTCTAAGAGATATGAGACATGACACTTTCCAGTGCGTGCACCTGCACTCACTGATAACACACGCAGCCACACGCATACACCCATGCATGCACACATGAACATCTACACACAAACCCTCGTATGCAGCATATTCACCATGAATACCAGGAGTGACAGTTGACAGATCTACTGCAAAGGACATCCGTTTCCCTCCTCCTCGCTCCTTGTACATGAAATTTGAAAGATTTGATATCTAGCTTCTCGATTTCGTTTGTGAAGCTAATATTATAACAGGAGTTGTAATGTATTGCACGTTACACTGTGATTATTTAATTAATCAACAAATCTTTTTCAGCATCACACAGATTTGTTAAATATTCTCTTCTGGCTGCTTGACTTCTTCATTTCTGCTCAAAATATGCATGTGTTGTGTTTCTGTACCAGATGTGCTGCCTTGACAGGGCAGATAACCATTCTAATTTTTCCTTGCTATTTTCACATTTGTTTGAATAGAGCACAATTTGTGTTTTCCAGGTAGTGAGACATTATTTGATCCTTGTTTTGCTCAGATTTGTATTTGCAGCTGCTATGCTGTGGCTCTCTGCAGATAATATTCCCAGTGAGGTTGGTTGGTCTGTGGCCACCCTAGCTGCTATAAAAGGGCAGTGGTTTAAATACTGCTTTTTAATGCATCTGCCGATAACGAGGATAAAAATGGGACAGAGTGCGGAAACAATGACAATACCAATGTAGAATGTAGGCTAATGATCTCTGTCCCTTTTTATATGAGAAAAGATTCAATTATTCAGAACAAAAATAGTTCATTAAAACATAATTAGAACAAAATAACTTTTGCAAACTCATTTTCCGTGTCCAACCTCATTTGGAAAATGTGTCTCATTCGGAAAAAATTCTGCCTTTCTGGATTCTGGCTCCAGGAGCTGTGCATTTTTTGCTCAGCTCATCTTTGTCGAGTTTCCAAATTCCACCATGAATCTTTGCTCAAAAAGATGGTTGCATTTAATATTTTATGTTCATGATGGCGTGGCTGCATTCTCCCTTCCTTCAGCAAATCAGTTATGCCAGTTTTGGTTTGCTCTGGATAGTATGACACAGTATGCCACTCTGGAGCATTTGATCGAAGAGTCATGGACAAATCTATGTGTGTGTGTGGGTGTCTGAGTTGCGTTCATAGTGATAAATCCCCTGTGGTGTCTGCAGCACTCTTAAGGTGTTGACTTTCTCCCTCTCCATGCACAAATAGAGACTGTGTAAACACTTATTTTGTGAATTAAGATGTCAGTCAAGCATCATCTGAACCAGTCGATGACGTCTGCAAAGCTGGATCTCTTGTCAGTGGCTTTAACTGCAATGTGGCAGACTGCTCTAATAATGAAGGAACACTGTTAACACTACTATTATTTTTCCATTATTCATGTCGACCAACACGAAAGAAAAAGAATGTGAAATATTAGCCTGTGCATATCATCATTTAAAGTGAACAAGCACTAATGGACTTCAAACCAGATCAGTCAAACTAGTTAAATTTGTCATTGTATTTCCTACATTCAGACAATGGCACTCTGTTTAGCTGCCATTCATCAATAAATGTTACCAAGAGGCATGCTTATTCAATAATAAGCACAGTGAAACTTGTCAGTGTCTTTCTTGGAGGAGCTCTGTACTGTGGGATGAATCAATACGAGGCAGCACGTTAAAAAATACAATATCAAGAAATTAAAAAGTTACTAATTTCTCATATAGAAAGATAGGATTAACTATTTCTTAGTGAAAATATACAGCAGGCAGTCTTTAACTAAAGTTAGCAGCGACTTAACATCACTCAATCCAGTACTATTGACTAAAACACAGACTAGAATGTCTCGCTCTTTGGCAGATGAATTCATCATTTATTTCCCCCGGTATGTGTTCTGACAGCTCGTTCTATTTTGGATTTGGTTCCAAGTTGATAAAATACCCAGAATCATAAGCCTTTCATTCTCTTTTCAAACTGGCAACATATATTGACGTGTTACTCAGCGATACAGTCGAACAAGATGGCGGGCCGCCTTAACTGTTCCAATTTGCCGATGTACTTCATCAAAGTAAAAATTCACGGATTCAGATTCGATTAAATGCTGTTGTACCCCACCCCTATATTTCCCTATCCAAACATTTGTTACCTTTCCTCAATTGGTGTCCTTGTAGAGGTTTGTGAAATCCATTTCTGCTGCCACATTACAATGGAGGTGAATGGATTTTATTATTGGTACTCACAGCAGTGAAAAATGATATTTAAAAGATTCAATAGCAACATCTTTTACCAGAATGCCCCTCTATCTGTGGATCTCCACAGAAGTCAGTGTGAAGAGTTTTCATTGAAGCTACTTTCCAAACTTCCCAAAGAAATAGCCCATTAAAACTGTTGACATTGTCTTCTGTGTTTATTGTCTGTACAAATAGCCACTTGTCTGGAGCTAACTGACCAAATGGGGCTTGTTTGTTTGTGAATAAACATGTATTGGGCCCATGCTGTTGCACAAGCCCGCAATGTGAGCTCACAGGACATGCTCACTTAGCTGTGACAAACAGGTACTTGGTAATTTCATGACCCGAGGTGCTGATGCAGCAGAGGCACAGCGGGGGCGCTGATGTGAAATGGGTGGAATTAGGGAGAATTAATTGTAGGTGTGTTAGGAGTTGGCAACAGTCATTGCCAATCAAATCAGCTAATCTTATTTTCTTTAAAAGCAGCTCATTCCTCGCCATGGCACACTGACAGATGCATAATGAAGAAGAGCATCCACGCCAGCTTTTCCCAAGAGGGAACCAATGTTTTATCAAGGAGGTCACCAGTTTGCCAGTGCAAGGTCACTGCATTTTCTCAAAACAAGCATTGGCAGAGGTGTCAACAAAAATTAGCTTGGTAGCCAAATGTTATACAGGTGTTATATTTACAAAACATTGAAATCAGGCTCCAACTTTCTGCTTGGCAACAACTTGATTTTTTGTTGTTGTTGGTGATTATATAAACTGCAGGTAAAGCAAAATATTTTATTCAGCCCAAACAAGAAATAAAAAAGGGAAATCTGATTCCTTACAATCTAATGCATTTTCCCAATTGCAGCAATGTCACCATAACATAATTATATTCTTGGCCACCGCATTGATCGTTGAATATCTTGCTTAAACGTATCATGGGGAAAACTCTCTGTCTCTCTCCTCTTCTCTCTGTCGTCTTGAGTGGAGTGTGGGTGCAGCAGGGCAGTCAGTTGTTCTCATTGTGATGACACAGGTGGCAGCTGCAACGTTATCATCAGGCCTCGCAGACATCTGATGGAAAATCTACTTATTCCTTCTTCTTCCTTTGACTTCTCTTGTCTTCTCCTCTACTTTCCTCTTCATCCTTCATTTTCCAATATCTCTCTTTGCCCCCCCCCCCCCCCCTCACCTCCCACCTTTCAGATTTCCTGTATTGTTTCAGCTTTCCTGGGCTGTCACACAGAACAAGATGAGAAACTGGGAAAGCAGCTTATCAGCTGTGCCAACTGACAGGAGGGGAGTGTGTGTGTGTGTGTGTTTGTGTTAGTGAGACTGTATGTGTTGGTAATAAGGCTCGGTGTATACTACCGTGTGCTGTTTGCGTATGCTTGATACAGTATGAGCACATAATTGCATGGGTGTGTATGAGTATTTGTAATCAGTCGGCACGCACGGGCTTTACTATAAGCAGACAGAGAAAAAGAGTTTTGGCTGTCATCAGCTTCATGCTCCATCTCTGCTCACTATTATGTTGCAAGCCCCACTGCTCTCTCACACAGACACACACACACACACACACACAGCGTGTATATGTAGATGTACACATCTAGATTTTTACACTCATGCACAAGCACTACTCTTGCTTCGATTCCTGAGCTCACCCACATGATGTATTACTCTGACAGTCTTTACCACACTGTCATAACTATAATCTTCATTGTTTTTCTCACTGTCAGGCTGTCAATCTAGCCTATCAAACTCAAGCTGTCAACCCGCTATACTTTACTGCTGCCTTTCAGAGTCATATATTTGTTTTGTTTTGGTGCACACACACAACGTCGTATTGTTTATCACATGGAAATTTGCAAGTATACCACAGCACAGAGTAAACAGATGCATAAAATCACATGCTGATAATGCCAACTCACAGCCTTTAAATCAGACAACCACCCTCCAAAACAGGTCGAACAGCAGCCTCTCAATGAGCCTGATGTCTGACAAGTTTTGAAAATTTGAAACTAAATTTCCTATCTGTGTCTGATATTTGATTTAAAAAAATCTGGGGTTATTTGAATTATTAGTATTTTATTAAGTTTTTCCCTTATCCTTTAATGGGAAAAGCCTTTAATTGGTATATACAAATAGCCCATTACCTTATAATGATATAGAAACACCTTAAGCTGCCCATTTTGAAATGGGTCATATTTTTCCAGGTATGAAATATATAATTTCCACTGTTATAGAAAGGAGGGCATACTTTATTAGTCTATTTAATGGCAATACTGTAATTGTGGATTCAGAAGTGACTGAGGGACAGGAGGTCCACTGACCAGAGAGCGTTGACACTGTTGTAATCATGAAAGACAGAAGTATAGGGGTACTGTTTGTGCAAGGTGCATGCGAGGAGAAGGAGAATTTTAAAATTTTTGTGCTTTTGAACCGTTGTTGAGTGTAACTAGAAGGATGGGTGAGAGGATGGGTGCCGTGTACATGTGAAATGCCATAAGTGAAAATACTGGCTGCAGAGTTTTGGATAAGTTGGACGTTTCTTTGTGAGTTGCCACAGTCCACAGAGGATACACTCTTGTCTAGCCAGAAATCGTCCTTCAGGTGTTTCTTATGTGGAACTGGAAGGATAGTGCAATGTTGGATGGTGACAGTAAGTCTAAATAAAATAATATTTTTGCTGTCATGGCTTGACAGGGAGCCAAAACAAGACATGTTTATGACCATAGATGGGAACTCAATGGAGGACATGGAATAGCCAGAGTTTAAAAGTTTAGAGAAGTTGCAAATAAGTGCAATATAATGTTTAGGTGTGCAATAGTTAGTGATTAATGGGCATGCAGACAATTGAAGGGTTACAGTGGAAGTCTTGGGCACAGAGTGGGACAGTTTTCTCTGCCCCCCGCATGGCTAGAAGAAAGTGAAGCCAACAGTGATAGCCTGATAAAGAAGGAGTAATCTCCTGGATCTGCTGCCAGGTCTCAGCTAGACAAGAAAAGTCCAGCCAAAATAATGGATTCTGACCATGAGTCCAAATCTAGCCCTTGGTGGAGGTGTGCTGTCAACACAAGTAAAAGTTATAGTTTCAGTTTTGTGCCGTGAACATCGGTGAGGTTTCTGAAATGTATGAGAGTGGTAGGTTTGCACTGATGGATCAGTACATAGTAATCCAGAGCAATAGCTGCATGGTACACATGGTAAGCAGTAGTGACAGCTTACAGGAACATATTAGGCAGAGAGTAATGCTGAGCATAGATCACAGCTTCTGCAATAATTAGACAGCACCAGCGGGGACCATGTTGAGACCTGGGGGAGTCGCCTGGTGTAGCAATCAATCCAATAACAGCTGAAGTGCAGTTGAGGGAGTGGTAGGTAGCCTCTTGTGCAAGTGTGGAGCTAAAATTATGTGCACTCAGAGTTTTTGTTTACAGAAGAACAGATAAAATCAAGTATTCATCACCTGAACCACAAAACCTGTTCAGGGGTACGGGGAGGGGGTGGGGGCTGGATCGACTCCCAGCACACATTGGGTTAGAGGTAGGTTAAATCTGGACTGTGTTCCAATCTGTCACAGGGCTAACACATGTTGACAGGCAAACACATTCACACCTACAGGCTATGCAGAGTTTCCAATTCACCTGACCTGCATGTCTTTGGATAGAAAAGCAGATTATTCTGAACTGGCATGGCAACATTCTCCTAGAGAGAGCCAAAATGTAGCATCACCTAATTGTAAAAGACAGTAGTGCCAGTTAAATTTGGATGACTGTGTACATCCCACATGATTAAGTATCAGTATCTCTGTTGTGCCTTTTCAAGTCCAGCTTTTTTAAGTATTAAAAGGAAACATAAGAAGGGAGATGGAGGGCCAACATAGTATAATTAGACGTAAATTAGGGATTCAAGAATGGATATGGGGATTTTTTTCTCTGTAAAGGTGAATGGATTGCCATTGGCAGTTTTTATGTTCAAGGTGACATGGACGCATGCATGTTTGAAGCTTAGTGGGTAATTGTGTCGTGGATAATTAAGTTTTTATTACTTAAATCAGGCAGCCAATCCCACTGAGCCAAAAGGAGCAGCAGCACGACAAGCATGCAATTCCCAGCTATCCTTTAAAAATAGACGTGCTGTTAGAGTAGACAAAACAAAATATACTTCATGACTGATATTCAAAAAGGATTTTGTTGGTAAATGAAGCCTATTCTTTATTTGGAAACCAGTGGAACCCTTGAAATTGATGTTCTTGACACATTAATAACACATGAAAAGTTATTGTCCCTCTCAACCGTGTAGCGTTCCATAGAAGCGATTCACTTTCTTGCTGTGTATTGATGCTGCCTCTCTTACACTCCTCTCTGCTTTTCTCTTTATCCTCGACTCTAGCTTTCTAATTATCTCTCTCTTTCATCTTCTAACTTTGGTTCTGTGCTGTCACCTTTTACTCTCACTTTGTCCCTTATGTTCCCCTCAGCCATCTGACTATCGACCCTCTCCTCCTCTCCTCTCTTCCTTTGTTGTTTTACCTCACCATTACCTGCATGTCATCCCCTCCCCTTATTGGTTTGACCCGCTCTTTTCTCCTTGTTATGTTACATGTCTTTTCTCTCTCTTTTTCAGCCTGCTGTCTCACATTTCCCTCCTCTCACTTCTACTCACGTCCTCTTTTTTTCCTCTACTACTCCCCCTCTTCTCCTTTATTATTCTTCACTCTGTGCATCCCATTCCTCCTCTCTTATTTCCTTCCCTTATCTTTACTTGATCACTCACTTTCCTTTTTCCATCCCACTCCTCTTGCTCATGGTTCTGGGCAATGTTCACCAAGCATATTGGCACAGGCTGGTGGTCGATGAGTTTCGCCATGATTACACACATGCACAGACAGGCACATGCATACGTGCGTGCACACACAGACCTGTTGGGGATGGTGGTTGATGAGCAATGCCAGACTCTCAGCGTCTATGCCTATCAGAGCTGCTCAAGAAACCTCATTAGGCCTCCTGGCCACAGCGTGGCATTGGCTTCGATGCTTGCCAGCCTGCCTTTTTCACTCTGGGAAGAATTTGAAGTCCTGGGGCTACACACTTCTCAACATCGACAATCGTAAGTAGTGACTTCGAATCATTGATCAAACCCAAGTTCAGCAACTCCAGTGTTGTTTGGATGCTTCAGAAGAGAGGTGAGCTGCGATGTTCTGCACCCCCCACCCGCAGTTGTCTTGTTGTTGCTAAGCAACACGTAATTGGCTGCCAATCAGTTGTATGTCTGCAAGATACACATAGTTCAACGATCAACAGCAGCTGCATTCAGGCAATCAAAGACAGTAATGCCAAACAAGTGTTTTATTTAGCTGAAACTCCAAAACTGACACTGATGTTGGTGATGGTATCGAGTACCTCCAGGTGGTTAGCAACTAGAAACTTTTGTTGTTGTTGGCCAAAAATAGTTGCACATTACTTGCCAGAAGTGAGCTCATAACCACAGGTGGTTGTTAGTTTAGTTCTTCTTGTCCATTAAAGTGAAGAAAGTAATATTTTTCAACATGTTTCTGGTTGTCTTAAAAGGAAAGATGATGACAGGCTGCTCGAAAAGTCACCAAAAGTCATCAGAGGACATGGTGGACTAATTTGCATTTTGATTATACAGTATTTGCCACACCGGTCAGGCTCTCCCCAGGTGCTCAGAAGAGAATGGGGTTACACTGTGTGTGTGTGTGTGTGTGTGTGTGTGTGTGTGCGCGCGTGTATGTAAGTGCTTTGAATCTGAATTCTGTGTATCAAACAAGAAACATAAAAAAAAATTATTGTTTTTATCCACCCAATGCATCAGTTTCTTAAGAGAACAAAGCTTTTTGTACAAAGCAAGTTGGTCGTTTGTGGTTAATGTAGCCCTCTGTACCCCTCAAGTACAGTATTCCCAAGTGTGTTTGAACATGTGTGATGGTTTATGTGCCGTATATATGGGTATAAGATTTGCAACTTCTCCCGTAGGCTATTGCTGTAAATAAGTTTGTTTTCTCTTCCGAATTTCTTTGTAGTGAAATAGGCAAGAGATGACTCAGTCTCCGACACTGTAATATATTCAGGCCTTCAGCCACATTGATATGCAGTGGAGATGCCCTGTCTGATATAGTAAGTCTAAATATTTATCGAGTTATAGACACACACAACCCTGCTTAATACTTATGGGTTGCAGCAGGTTACTGTGCTTGGCTGCTGTTACTCAATATAACATCAGCCTAATGTAGATAATTTTGCAGTAGTGCAGTGACAGCATTGAAGATTGGTAGCATTGTGAGCCGATTAACTGTGCAGTGCATCACATTAGTGTCCTGCCTCTCAGTGAGTGCCTCCAGCAGGAAGGTCCAGGAAGTGACATCCAGCCAGCTGCTTGGCAGTTTGCTGCAGTGTGGGCTGAATTGACAGCTGGAGCGACGTAAGCTCAACTTTGGTCCTCTCCATCTTTCTTGATCATCTCATCTCAACCCCACCCCAACTGTCACCACACAAACAAACAAAAACTAAACTTACTTCCCTCCACCACTCTCTCTCCCCCCCCCCCCCCCTCTCTCTCTCTCTCT
This sequence comes from Argyrosomus regius, assembly GCA_946959425.1. Classification (NCBI taxonomy): domain Eukaryota; kingdom Metazoa; phylum Chordata; class Actinopteri; family Sciaenidae; genus Argyrosomus; species Argyrosomus regius. Next base: position 11,477,397 of record OX336890.1, read on the forward strand.
CTCTCTCTCTCTCTCTCTCTCTGTCTGTGTGGTCTCCAGACCGCAGTAGCGTACCATCAATCCTCAAACTGTCAGGGTCCATTCAGCCCTGCCTGCCGCTGGCATACTTAAGCACCACGTTACATAACGAAGAAAGAGTGAAGAAGGGGGGAAAGGATTGACAGACAGAGTGGTGGAGAACGAGACAGAGAGAGAAGAAGGGAGGTCAAGGGTGGGAGGGGGGAGAAAGCAAAAGACAAGAGAAGGAAAGACAGACAGGGAAAGAGAGCAGACTTGATGTTTATTTGTGCTTCAACGACTTCCTGAACCAACACATTCAGAATATTTCGAGAAGGGTCCTGATCAGGCTGTCAGAGATCAACTTGTCAGCTGTTAACACAGGTAGCCTAAAAAGCATCTATCCTACTAGCATTACTGAAAGGAGAAAAAGTACTCAATTGCAAGGACTAAGCAAAAAGTCAAACATTGGCTAAACCTGCAAAGTCATTGATGCTAACTACAAGAAATGTGTATGTGTGCATCGCACTTTCATGTCTCAGGCCTGTTTTTGTGTCCTTTCCTACACTTCCTGCCCAGTCTAGTAATTCACAATATTAATTCTGACCCCTAAAGTTATTAACTTGTTTTGTTCTGTCCTCTCCTGTTCTGTCCTCTCCTGTTCTTACTTTGGTTGAATTACTCTCCTGATATGTAGCAGATTTACCACTGTACTACTGCGTTTCCTGAATTTGAATGTGCATCCTGGATCATATAATGTAAGTTTAACTTTTGCATAAAAATAAGCGAGGCAGGCGAGGTTGGAGAGTGAGACGGCACGTTGAAAATTGGGAGAGCTGTATGGGGAAATAGAGAGGAAAGGCAGGGAATAAAGGGGGAGATGAAGATGGAAGACTACAACAAAGTCTAGATGAAGAGAGGGAGGGGAAAAGCAAGGATGCTGCTACAGGCGGTACAAGATGCTGACTTCCTAAGGGGTTGTGTATTGATGAAAACCAGCGAGTTCAAAGTAAAGGTATGCCATGGCCTTGAGACAACAGGCTCAGGTTGCAGTTTCACCCCCTTGTTTGATTATTTGTAGCAGATCTATGCAACAAAGTACCTTTAGTTGATGTGGGAGACTGCTATACACACCATGTCTGTGAATGATGAAATGTTCTGGCCAAGAGCTAAGGAAATTATAGTTAGACCATTGTGGGATTTTTGAGCGTTTCTCAGCTTGTTTTGCCTCCTTCTATCACTCCTCCACTTCCAAAAACAAATGCAAACCAATGCACAGCGCTAGTAGCACACTGGAACTGTTTTGTTCTCATGTTTTTCATGTACTGTCCAATGCCTGCGAACTTCAAAAAAGGCTTGTTTGTCTTCTGAGTCTCCACACAGGAGTATCATTATGGCTAAAGAGGCGATATCAGATTTACATTTTGGGTCCAGCTTTTTTTATACCTTACCAACTCTACCTTTCTGTCACACTGGGCATAAATATGCAAACAAATATAAATGAGACTGTCTGTTGAGATAAAGGTAGACAGGATGAAGTGGGATGGTTTGGGCTCACACATCACGGTGGGAAAATGTATTTGGTGATAGTCTAAATAGGATTTAGAGTACCATCTGTGTGGGTGTAGTGCACTGTTATTGTATCTGAACACCCCGGCGTTTCGCACTTTCCAAGAACCACAGGATTACTTTGTTCAGAGTATGTGGGTGTCAAACAATTTAAAGAATTTAAATTTACAAACTTTTACCTCTCTAATGTGACAAGTTGGAAACTGGGGGTCCAATTCATTTCAGCCCCATGGCCTTCATTAAGTGTGGGTGCAGGGATACTGAGCCATGGTGTCACTGATGGCAGTTACAGCTGGAACACTTTGCTTACACCAAGCTGCAGTCTGTTTTGTTCTCTTATTGTTTAGTTTTAGTTTGTTTGAGGGAAAACAAAAGTCTGGGAAATAAATCTCCCACCCCCTCTCTTCTCCCAGTATAAAAATTACTAAGACAGGCAATAGCAAACATTGTATAGGGATGTTTTAGAGCTTTAAGGAGCTCTTTTATGCAAACTTGGCCATTACCACATTGCTGTGTTCTTCACTGCCCAATAAAAACTAAGGTTGCAGGAGAGGGCCCCTTAAATCACTCTGATTTACCCGCGTGTGTGTGTGTGTGTGTGTATTTATAGAACCGTGTGTAAGAGACTCTCCAGAGTGTTTGCACACACACATAGGCCGTTCTCTCATTGGCAAAGAGGCAGCCTGCTTGCCGCAGAGCGTGTACTTGAGAAAGGACACCAGAGTTTGTAAATCAGCCGCGCTCTCTTTCTCTCTGCACCTTGCTGTCTGTTTTACTGTTGTTCTCATTTGGTTTTATCTCTGTTTTTAATCACCTTCTCACCGGTCCTTTTTCACCTTTTTCTCAATTTGTTTACTCCTCGCTTTCATCGTGCGTGACCTTTTTTTTTTTTTTCTCCTTCTCCTTCTTCTTCCTCCGTGTGCCTGCCCTTCTTGTGCTCTCACACATTTACCTCTCCAGCTTTACCCTAGTTTTTACTTGCATTTGATTCATTCACCCCCCCCTCCACACACACACACACACACACACACACACACACACACACACACACTGGATGAGAAATGTCCCTTTGATACAGAGCATATGTCTCTACAACCAGCTCTTTGTAGTGTGCTGGGTAATTATTTCTTTCAAAGTCGTCTGCCAATTTGTATCTTACTGTTCTCGCCTTACCTTCTGTTGTTTTCTCAAATGTCTGAGGGTGGAAAAACACCACAGATTTTTTTGTAAGATTAGCGATTTAGCCCTAATTAAGCCGTCCCACATAAACCTCTACGACCGTAGTGGATGTTCAACACTGTGGCAATTCCCTCATGTTTTTTCACAGCGCCCGTACGTAGAAAATTTGGCTGGAATGGAAATTCTTCCGCCTCTTAATTAGATCACGGAATCTGCAAGAAGTCTTGTAGTGTTTATCCACCCATTAGGACCCATTAGAAAGCAGAGACACACTCCCTGAGCTCTTTAAGTAAGCTGTATAGACAACGACACGCTGTTTGATGTTTTGGCAGAGTGCTGTTGTGTGTTTTTCCTTTCTCTTAAAGTTGGACATGAAAGGACATCTAGACTGATTGTTTGGCTGTAATTCAGACTTTTTAAAAGCTATCTCAGTATGATTTCCATGTTTGTGCGCACTGTCGGTGGGGGATACCAGCATCAGAGGCATATGGCATGGGCAGATTAAGGTGTTATTAAAAAATTCGACAGTCTTTTGTAGTCGACATTTCTGAATGAACTGGCTTCTACATGATTGTAATAAAAAGATCTCTCTGCTTTATCGTATAGCAAGACGAGAAAGAAAACATTTGTATTTCCTTATCATGAAGATCGGTATCAAGAAGAGAAATGTTCATGGCTGACCCTTTTCACTTTCTCTTCTCTTTTTTACTGTTTTGGGACCTTGTTTATTTGTCATATTTACCCCATCCCTGTCTTCTATACTGCCTCAGACTAAATTAGAGCCCAGCACAGTCACAGCTAAATCCTCATAGAATCCTTTCATACTTTGAAATGCAAAAAAAGCTAGAAATAGCACCTCACAGTAAGATATTAAAAATCTGGTGGTGTTCAGGGGCTGAAACTCTCACAAGCCATTGCACAGACAGGATTTTTCAACCACATATTATAATTAGTACTACTCTCTCTTTTTATGAAAAGGACTGCCTGATTAAATATAATCTGTCTGTCCAGTTACTCATTAAAGGTGTTTACCATTTACAAAAAGGGTTGTAATTTTTATCTGTTGACCCAACATGTACTTTAATTAAAGCTGATATCTTAATTAGTCCTTTAAAAATCCAGCGTTATAAAAAGTTCTAGGCCGAATCACCAGCGTGACACTGTCTACATATTTATGAAGCTCAGTGAACACTACACACATCACCAAAAAAGGCTCAGCAAAACGCTGGCCCGTGGTACACACTTGACGTGTCATGCAGACAGTCAGTAGCTCAGATGGGCCAATTCAGGGAGTGAATGCAATAAAATGACTGCTTTTCTGAAGTGCAGTGTCATTTCACAGTAATACATGTCAAAGAAATGGTGCCAAACACCATGTGGGTTGCCTTTTACACCTGGAAAATGCATGTAAGTAGGATCATATAAAGAAACTGACTAAATTTAGGTTCTATTAAAGGATCGACGATATGGTGCCTGTAGTAAAAATGTTCTCATTTCAGTATTTTAGTTTATCTTGAAGAGCTTGGGACACTTTGGTCAATCATACATCACAGCTAACTGTCCAATAAGCATTGTTTGTAATTCCAGTTTCTCTGTGATCGCTCCCACTTTCCTTCTCTCTTCCCTTCTTTAATTTGATTTCAGGTTGACAGTATTAACTCATGAATAGAACCTGTTTCATTGAATTAGCATTGCCACTTATTCCGTTAGCTCTGGCTCTGGCTAATTACATTTCTACCTCTCACACCAAATTTCCGCCGACAGCCGCGGCACCGTAATTATATTACGTTTGATATTAATTTGCGCGCACAGACACATGGGAACATGATCACATTCAAACACGTGTGTCCAATAAATGCATGTGTATATGTACAACTATGCGTGCATAGTGTATGCGCAGTGTACTTGCGGGTATACCATTACACGTGCTGATACTAAGCGCACCATAAGAAAACACATGCAGCCATTGTGTCGGCAAATGTCAACTCAACTTACTCTCCCATGAGGTTCGGTGTCGGAAGAGATTGTGTTACTTTAGTGAACATTGCACACTTGGTCCCAGTGTCATTTTGTGTGTGTGTGTGTGTGTGTGTGTGTGTGTGTGTGTGTGTGTGTGTGTGTGTGTGTGTGTGTATGTGTGTGTGGGAGAGAGAGACGAGAGACGGGGGACAGTGAAGAGATATGTTGCATAAGGGGGTGCAGTGGAGTGTGAAAGAGAACAGGTGGCTCCCGTTCCTGCCATCTAGCTTTATGTGCCATCTTCCCCATTGTGTGTGTCTGTGTGTGTGTGTGTGTGTGTGTGTGTGTGTGTGTGACAGAGAGAGCGCAAGATCTTTGTGAGTGGGGATTTGTGCATGCCTTAAGCGCACATCTCCATACATGCACATGTTAACTTGTCTTGTTTCTCTCTTAATGTGTGTGTGTTACTGTGTGTCTCTGCATGTGCGTATCAGTTCTTTAGTGAGCAGGGTTCCGGTTGGTTTAGAAACAATTAGAACAAGCTGCAGGAGCTCAGAGATCGTTCTCCAAATGTCACCCAATTAACAATCTATATTGAACACACAACAGTGCTCTCTCTCTCTCTCTCACGCTGCCTGTCTCTCTGTTTGTCTCTCTCTCACTCTCTTTCTCTTGAGACATGTTCGGTGGATAATTCTTGAACAACGGAAGACGGAAAGCAGAGTAAATGTTGAAGTCTCTTTAACATCTGTCTTTTTCCTGTTTCTCCTTGTCTCTCTCTCTCTCTCTCTCTCTCAGACCAATCATCCAGGCCGGTGGTCAGGACTCGGCAGCAGCAGCCTGGCTCCAAGGGACCGAAGAGTAGTGCGGGGTGTGGGGGCAGCACTCGCAGGGGACCTCTCTAACCAGCACCTCTCCTACCACTATCCACCTTTGCACGGCCGGCCTCCTGCTTCCGAACGACACACTGCCAGGGAGGACCGCCGCTGCCAGGGGGTATTGGCACAGTCCACAGCTCATAACCCTGCTCCAAATCTGGCTCCGGGCTCCTCCAACCTGTCCTCTGCCACTTCTGCAGCGTCAGCCTCACCGACTACTCCAGCCCAGCTTCAAGTTTCAAATCAATGCCCAGGCTCCGGTTCAGTGGCTGCTAATCACACCGCAATTCCATCTCTGTCCTGCAGGCAGCCAGAGGGGGTGTCCTCCTCTTCTGAGTCCTTAACTCAAGGAGGAGGAGGTGGAGTGAGTCTGTCAAGTGGGGTAAGAAGAGGAGGAGGAGGAGGAGGAGGAGGAGGAGGAGAACACCATCCCCCTAGCCATATCCCTCGTGCAGTTGGTGCAAGCTCCTCCTCAAGCCTCCACAGTCTTGCAAGCAGAGGGAGCCCCTCTCCGAGCATCTCATCGTCCGCCCAAGCCTCCCCTCCGCCCCCTACTCCTTCTTCCGCGTCCTCTTCCTCCTCCTCGTCGTCCTCTACCTTCACAGGTCGTTTAGGACAGCCACCTCGAGGCCCTCTGTCTCTGCATAGCTATAGTCGAAAAAACGTCTTCCTCCAACATTCCCTACACACTTCTGAGCTGCAAGCGCTGACGCAGAGAGACAGTTGAGGGTACACAAACATTTACGCCATCCCAACCATTAGCAGCCATATTGACTTCAGTGACTTTATAGAAAAACTGCTGCTCCTTCAGAACAAGTTGTTCGTGTCCCAATTCCCCCCCAAAATCATCGACCACACGCGCTTACAATCATGCTTGTCTCTCTTTGCAATCCAGACCAGCCCTTTGCTGACATTTTGTTCATAGATTTGCTCACTTAAACACACACACACACACACACACACACATCAGACTGTGAGCATGAAAAAGGCACTCACTCGTCTATCAGAGCTCCCACGTTGTGTCATGCTGACAGTTTAGATGTGCTTACGCCCACAGACACACAAAGTGCACACAGACTTACAACCTCATATCTGTGAGGTTCTAGTCACACACACACACACACACTCACACACTCTCACACAGAGACATCATCTGTGATATCTCTGCCTCACAATCTGCACAAATAACAGGGTGTTAAACCTGAACAAAGACATGTGGTATGTATTTGTGTGTGCGTTGTGTTAAAGATTTCTTTTTTATTCATTCATTTGATCGTCTTTACCAGTTAAGACCATGTGCTGCTGCTTAAGGAACTATACTGACTATAGTTTGCGCTGGTACGGATATGTTGCCAAACGTTGCCAAACATCAAATCAACTCTTCATGCCCTGATGTCCAACGACAGCAGTCCAGATGAAAACACGTTTAGATGAACATCCATGTCACGACCCTTTTACTGCATGCTTTTTAAAATGTAAGGAAAATACAGGTGAGCATTTTGTACTGCGGGATCCGAGTCACTGAATCTTTTAATAATGTTTCAGTATCAACTCTCACCTCAGTGTTTCAAGAAGGGAATCAAACATGCCTCTAAGCCATGAGTCTGTTTGTAGAGTGTTTTAAGGACTAAATGTCTATCCTCCTGCTCACATCAATAAGACATTCGATGTACTTTTGGCTTAACACTTCACTGGACCACTGTTTTTTTGTAGGAATACAATGTTGAAATATTACCCACATTATATACATAAGAGTCAATGTGTATCTGCAATGTTAGACTAGTACAGTACAGAAGCTGAAATGAAGAGTTTCATTCTAAAATGAGATATCTGCCAGTTGAAGAGACACTTAAGAGTATAATGACAAAATCACACTTTAGTAACAAGCACTACTGAACTCCTAACTAACAAAAGAGATTGAGTTTTAGCATTATGTATTTTTCCCAAAATGGGGAAAAAACAAAGATCAGATTTTGGAATGAAGCCCTTCAAATCTTCTTTAGGGCTGGGTATTGAACAGGGATACTTACTGGTGCTTTGTTAAATGACAGTGTCAATATCCATTTTTAGGATTCAAAAGGAAAAAAAATGTCATCACAGATGGCTGACATGTTTCCTGTGACAATTTTCCTGAGGCAATCAGTTAAGTAGAGTCTGAATCGGCTTAGGGAAGAAAAAAAACAGAAAGTTGTTTACTTGATCAAATAATTATAGAAAAGAACAGAATGATTTTACAAACTATCCCATTTGTAAAAGCATCAGCACTGAGTGTTTTCTTACTGATACCCAGTCCCTGTATGTTAGCCTCCTTTTATCTTCCTGATCTCAGACTTGTTGGTTATATGAAAAAAAAAAAACTAATGAGGTGGCATTTGGTATAAAAGACTAGCAATTATATTGTTTTGGACAGTAGGACACCTACTTTTTGAGTGAGATTTCCATAAACTGCCATGAATCAAACAACATCATTCACACTGTGGGGACAAAACGTGTCACAATTTAATGAGTGAGAAAAGCCGTCCTTTTTCTACATCTGTGAACAACTGGACTGCATAACAATCTGTTCAATCTGCCACTGTTGAATATATTTGCTCTGGTGTACTGACTAGACTGTCGAACAGGCGTTTTTTTTTTCTCCCCCCCATAGGCTTCAGGGTAAACAAATCTTATAATGTCAACTGGGAGGTGGGAGCCTGCTGCTGAGTACAGAAGTTCACAGCTCCCGGCGTCTACAAAAAAAATGTTAGATTTTGGAGAAGTTGTTGACCTTGTCTGTCTCTAAACGGCACCTGACTGTAGGGAAGTTGTAGAAAATGTGTGTGTGTGTGTGTGTGTGTTGTTATACACCTCTTGAGGCAAGGACCTGGTAGAGGTGAAGAAAGGCCTGAAGGAAGATAGCTTTGCTCCGATTGGTGGAAGCTACAACTCTCCCACTGGTCTGCTTCACCAACACCGGCAATTTCCTCTCTTTTTATCCCCCCTTTTCCCTCTGTCTTTTCTCTTTCTGTCTTCATTTCTTTCTCCGTCCTATTTTCTCTTTTTCCATCTATCCACTCCTCATTCCCCTTCAACCTGCAATCTCACCCAACATCCCACTCTACTGCATACAAACTCAGTAGTTCCTTTTGTTCCTCTTTTTCAGTCTGTCGTCTTCCTTCTTGCTCAACATCAGCTCTCCCTCCATCTCTCTCCCCTGCTTAGCTTACTAACCCACAGATTATATTGTCATACAGTGAATCTATCACAGACTCTGTTGCAGTGGCTCTCAGTCCTGGGCGTTGGGACCTGCAGCGCTGCTTATTTTCATTCCAGCTGTCTAATCAGGGAATAATTTTACACCTGGTGAATGTAGTTAACTTCCTGGTAGGGTATACGGCCATCAGTAATGTGGCTCAGCTGTAATGTGAACTAAACATTCCCTGCTTGGTTTGTTTACAGGTGCAGGGTAACAATGTTTTGTCGTTGGCTGACCCCTTAAGAACTGCTATTTACATCCCTCGTCAGTGCATGCATCATGATGTGAAATGTCATGAGGGAGCATTTGGCCCTGTTTGCACTGCCCACTCAGATTTTATTTTTTCCCCGTGTGTCAAAGAGCTGTGCTCGTTTCAGCTGTGTTCAAATTGGAAAAACCACAAAGGTAGTTCGCTGGTTATGTCACATATCATGAAAGGGAAAAAGCCACATCTGAGATGGCAGTTCAAATGTGGCACTGCACCGAGGTCTTTTAAAGACATTACTCCGTGTCAAATTGTAAGAGGGAACTGATTCACTGTTGGGGAAACAAGGGTCTGCAATCACGGAGAGGGCACACCTCACAAACCTCAATTTCTTTACTGTATTCAGCAGCATGTTGTTCATTTAAGACACTACATTTCATTTGTTGGGAAGTAATTTATTATTTTCTGCCTTATTTATATTTATTGCCATAGAGCCAGTTTCGTAAAAGCATCTTGGCACTAACAAATAAAGATAGAAGTCATGATAATAATCATGATGGAAGTGACAATAACGGTAATAATAATCACAATGTTATTGTTATAATTTTAATCAATCACAGATATTATACTGTCCTAGCTTTTTAATGTGCTTACTGTGATTATGGTTGTTTCTTTATGACTTGCTGTAATAATGAGATTGAACTGTATAATTGTACATAAATTATTATAACTGTTGATGTTCACTGTTCATGACCACGAATGTTTCGTGCTCATGTAAATGACACTTGTGACGATGAGGGTTCACACACAGATTAAAACACGACAAAACAAGTGAAGATTTTGTTTTGTCGACAAAAGTCAAATGCAGCCGGAGGTCTGAGCTGTTACCAAAGCGTTTCAGGCTACAGTTACACATCAGAAAACAAATTCTTGCAAAAAACTTGCTAAATTTTTACACATAATGGCAAGTCGACTTGCTTCTAGGTGTAGGGTAAAGGTTTAAGGTTGAATCAGACCTTTCCCCTTTTTGAAATCCAGACTTTGCACTATAACTATGAAAGACATGACTTTTTAAACTTGCCTAACTGTGTCAGAAAAGTGGACGTTGGATGATCTACTGAAGCAGCTTTTTTTTCAGTTCACGATGAAGTCTGTGTCTAAGTATATAAAACTATTGGGTGGACTCATACTGTGAGCTTCTGACCAGTTAGCACCTAACTTCGTCCAAACGTGGAGGAAAACAAATGAAATCTTTCTTCGTAGAGTTGTTTTTCACTTGACATGGCCCTTCTAAACGGTTTTTAAATGTTAAGTTTGACATAAAAACTGTTTGATGGGCTTATCTGTGGTCAAAAAAACCTTGCAGTGTGTGTTTACCCAAAGTATTTCTCTTCATTTTCTGTCCAAGATGGGTTTTTTTGTCACTCTCACAGTTGTTTGTTCACATGAGAAATGTTTTATCAAAAGATTTTTGTCCACTGTCTCCTTATTGTTGATATTTAATACAAATAAAAATTAATGAAAACATTTAATGGAGATTTTGATTTTTGAATTTCTATCACTAAATCAGGTTTGTCTGTAAAATTACTGGGAAGTATTGAAGCAATGGAAATGAATTCTGCCACCGTTTAAGAAGCGCAGTCAATAAAGCAGTGAATCAATGGGACCTCAGCTCCGTCTCTCAGGCTTGGTAGATTTCACTGGACAAATCCCTAAAGAAAAGAATGATTAAAATCAAAGGCTGAAAGTAGAACGTACAATGAAGTAATGAATGAAGAATCTTAGGAAAACTTTTCTAGCTCAAACGGTCTGAGTGGACTTTAAAAACGTTGCACACGGCAGCGTGTGCAGACAGAAGTAATTTTACCTCATTTGACATTAGCCTCCAACCTATTTGAGTGAGTTTTCATTTGGCAGTGACCATAAAGTATGGAAGTGTTTAGAAAATCAATTACATTAGAATGAGTTTGTGTGTGTGCATGTGTGTGTGGGATGTAGAATTTGACTGTTTACCCCTTAGGGAGGACCTGTGCACGCTTCTTATTTCTGGACTCACTCAATTAGTGTTGGTGATGTTATGAGTGGCTGACGAGCACACACATACACACGAACGCACTGGATTAGAAGACAGCAGTTTTGATTCTAACTTGCTGTAATTGATATGACAGAAGGTCAGCACATCAGTAAACACACTACTGATTAGCAGAGCTTTGAAGTCCAAACAGATCAAGCTGGAGAGAGGCTGTGTGTTTTTTGCTGTTGATGATGAATCCTCGGTAGGCTGTAAAAATAGTTTGGTATGCAGTCCAAGTACTCTAATGCTAAAAGGATGAATTAATTGTTTTGTTGGTAAATTATCATGTATAATTGATAATTGGTAACTGTTTAAGTTGCTGTTTGTTGATTTTTGGTTGTCAGACAAAACTCGAAGGCATCAACTTGTGCTCTGGCAAATTTTTCAGTATTTTATCATATCAACTAATAAAAAACAAGGTTAGACAAATAACATAAGTAAGAAAGAAAAAGGGGAAAAGGAAAAAAAAGTGAAGGTTCACTTGTAGTACTAGCTTTTTCTAGGGAGTATCTAAATGACAACTGAGCAAAATCCATCCTCTGAGGATGACTATGGCATGCCTTAAGCTTCAGGGAAAACAAGTACTGTAAGTGGACCTTGGGTTGGAATTCTTTGGAGAAATCCCCCCAAAAAATGCAATGGAAAGTAATTACAAGTTGAATCAAAGACAGAATGAAACACTCACATTCGGTGGATAGAGAAACTGAAATCAGGCATCCCAGATTGACCAGTAGCCTAAACCCAGCAAGCAACCAATATCGAGCCAGTTGCTGATTTGTTTGGCATGATGCATTCTGGTGAACAGTCTGCGAGTACAGTGCCGCACACAGCAGGCAAGCTGTATTACGGCTCGCTGCACAAAATGCTGCAGGAGAACCTGAAAAAGAAGATGAAATTACAATTTCATTTGAATGAATGATGTTAAAAAGAAAAGAGAATATAAAACTGAAGCAGTGGCCAACTATCAGGTTTAAATATTTTCTCTAGGAAGGTAAAACTGTGCAACTGGCCTGACTTAAATAGTCTAAAAATGTGGGTGTTTGGTGCAGGCAGTGCTCTATATGAGCACCAAACATTGTATGAGTTATTTATAAAATTCTGACAGCTTCCATCTGATACTTAAATGTAGGTACAGTGGAAGCAAACAAGAATATGGGGAACGAGGGAGTAACAATGGGGCATTTTAGAGGAAAGTTCATTAAACTCCTCCCTACACACAGAAGTGGGTAACAGAACTGAAGTTTGGGGGAAATTGTGTAAGCAACCTTGTTCTATTGTGTAATTAAAGAAGAAAAAGGGAGGACAGCTACACATTATGCTACAGTATAATTAGAGAAAGTTACTTTATTTGTACAACAAAATTACCATGTACTGTAAATTGCCAACTGTATTATAGAATGACAAAATATACCAAATGTTTTTCTCTTCTAACGTTGCAGTCCCAGCTCAGAGCTTTGCAGGTACACCCTGCACAGGGCTGTCCTTGCATTGTTCTGTTCTTTGTTTTAAAAGGATTGTCTCGGTGGTTCAATGGGTCACCATTTATATGCCAGAATAGTGAGGCTGACACAGACACAGATTCACACATTTGCACCTCCAGCCTAAATTAGACAAACTGCCTGTGTATACAGTATAGAGGAATACCTTTTTGATGACAGTTCAGCAAACTGTAGGATCTCTAAGGGTTGGGCAGTTAATAACACATAAGAAAACATCTTTCAAAGGAAAAATATATTGTCTCTGTCTTTCTCTATAAGCTGTCTTAATAACCCTTGTTTATACTGTTCAAACTCACACAAATTGGGACTGATTGATCTCAGGCTTGCTGTGAATCTCTTTAAGTACACACTATAGTGAGCATATTCTTCCCGCTCTACCTTGCCATCAGGCAACCCTTTCCCTTGGCGCTACATTGTCTTAACCATAGACTTTATGTATTCCTATGCCTAAATCCAACTGTGCCGCACATGGTGAATTAAACGAAAGAACTGACAGCAAGGTAAAACCATCTTTAGGCTGCAAACACAGACACCATCAGGCTGAAAGACCCTTTTAGTTCCTTGAAAAGTAGCTGCTGGAATAAACAGTTCTAGGGACTATAGGTGGAAATGTGGCTTAAGAGTATACAGCATCTTTCAGGGTTCAGTAGTATTATGTGCTGCCAGACAGCACACAGAATGAGAGACTCACTTTAATTATGATATAGTGCTACACATGAGGTAGACCATGTATTAAATGTAAGATCATATATGTAGTTTTCCATAATTAGATTTGTAATGGTTAATTTTTTTTACAGAGTTTAAGCGGTGAGTGTCTGAATAGATATTAGTGTTTTGACTAAAAACCTTAAGCCTGACACAGATCACATTGATTTGCAATATTTGCACTGAATTACATGATGTATATACAGCATGTGTTACATAGATTTGTATGTGGAAAAATTAATTTTCCTGTTTTCAATTAAAAAACAATAACTATTATTTATGTGCCTGTTTATTTAATTTAGTAAGTCGTGTATCCATTAAAACTTGTAAAATTAAAACTGTTTTATAATTAGCCTACTCAGGGCAAAAAGTTGAGCTGCACATAATTAAGCCATATTTAATTTGAACAGCCAGGGAAACCGAAGATTATCCTGTTGTTCGGGGTACTGCTGTGGGATAAATCTTAGTCAGTTAGTTACAGTTTACAGTAAGTAGTGTGGTGATGCATTGGCAAGGACCTTGCAGAGGCAAGGTCAAGTGAAGCTCGGGGGCCACATGTATAAACACTTCATATGAACAAAAGCCTGGAAAAGAAAGCAAGATAGATGATTTAATTAGCATTTATTCTGAAGTACTGCATACTAAATGTTTCTGTCAGTGATTTATGAATTTCGTTGTATTTCAAGATGGTCTGAAAATTGGTCCGCGAAAGATTAAACTGTTAAGCTGTTGATGTGCGTGCTGCACTTTGGCTTGTATGACTTTATGCACACCGCAGGCATACTTCACACCAGGCATACAAAGACAGTTTTCCATAACCAGATGTGGGTGGACTGATGAGGAAATATAAAGTGAAATACATAACTTTGTAATAAAAGGGAGTTTACAAACATCACTGATTAAATGATCATTTTATGCTGTCGAAAGAAAAAAGAAGAAGATTTTCATTTCGTTAGAGATATAATTTTCCTGTGTTAACGCTCTTTTCAATTAATGACAATTTCCTAGCAGCTGAATCTATATTTATGTTTGTGAAAACCAACTTATTTAACTTGAACAAACAGACTGTTATCCATTGGGATATGTTTGCCACTATAACACGGTAATATGTGAAGAAAAAGAGGACTGAGCTTGAACATCAGGTTGAACAGTAAACACTTTAGCAACATGAAGGACAGCAGTCTTCACATGAGGGTAAGTGAGACCATCTTTTCTGTGGCTCTTTCCGGTAGGCTAATTGGCCAACTCAGCTATTTTTGCAACTGTTTATGTGATTTTAATTTATTTTAAACGGGCGTTGATGGCCTTTTCAGACATAATGCAGCACAGGTCACTGCTGCTGGTTCAGCTTGAACTTACAGAGAGTGCTGAACTCAATGTGTCTGAAAGGGCCATAAAGCATGTGTCTACCTGAATGAAAGTCTTGTACAGATGCTGTGTGTTCTCTTCCAAGCCACCATGTTGAACCTCCATGTTTCAGCAGAAGCACATGAACAAAACAAACACTGGCTCTAGGTAGGACCTTTTAGTTCCTTTATCGTGGTGTCATGTCCACCGTAGTTTCTCCTTCACCGTAGGAAGGAGAAGGTGATGCAAAGGGGTTGAAATCAGCAGCTACACAGATGATTTAGATGTCACTAAATCCTGCATGTCCTTCGAGTTCTGTTGTAGAATCAATGAGTACATACATTTAAGTTAATATGTCACTTAATTCATGAATTAACTGGTAAGGTGTATACATACATTGACAGGTTATGGGTTTGATGTAAACTTTGAGTGTTAATGCATGCAAGTCATGTATCTCATGTGCATTGTTTCCTTTTGATTTGAACATAACTTTGTAGTCCAAGCCATATTTGGCAGTTGAAAAACATGTAATGTGTGTTTGCATGACAGTACTTGACTTATTTGTTTTTCTCACGGTGCACAACTTCACCTGAGTCCGAAGAGTCCTTAAGTCCTCTATTAGCTTACTTTAGCTTATACTCTTCTACTTGGAATCCATTGTTGCACATTTTGTGTTGCACAGCTGCTTGTGCTAAACTTACATTTCAATGCATATTTTATTGTGAGGTATAAAATTGGGACATCCCTACTGGGGACTGAAGAATGAACGCTGGTGTCAACAAAGCACAAATGTCTGAAGATCTTTACTGTTTTTTTTTTCATTTTGGATCCATATCATGTGTCACAAAGTTAAAAGAGGACAGTAGCAGCACAGTCTTAGCAGTAACGTGATGTTAACTAGTCAAGTCTTGTACTTTTCTCGTTACAACTTCTAGACAGATCAATAACAGTTTTCTGAAGCGCTGCCAGACCGCTCAGTCAGACTGTCGCTTCTAGCGGTTGGCTTAGTGTGCTGTGGCAGGCACGCTTCCCTTATGTCTGCAAGCCTGGAGTGAAGGGGTGAAGGAGGTGGGTGGTGTTTAGGGGTGTGTGTGTGTGTGTGTGTGTGTGTGTGTGTGTGTGTGTGTGTGTGTCCCAAACTATTCTCAATTACGTGCCACTTGAATCTGCTTTACTATTTTGGCTGAATTTAAGTTTGGATATTTGTCACTGTGACACCTGATCATTGATGCCTTTAGTTCCACTAGTTCCAGTCTGCGTAAGAGTGTGTATATGCGCGTGTGACTGTTTGTGTGTGTGTGTGTGTGTGTGTGTGTGTATATGTGTCACAGTCATCACTCTCTGTCACTTTGCCATTTGTCAAAATCAGCATGGATGAGTTGGATCCATTTAGCTTTGTCCCCCATCTGTCTCTCTTCTGTGCTTCCTCCCTCCATATGTGTCTCTCTGTTGTCGTCGTCTCTCTTCCGTCCTCTCTCTCTCTCTCTTTGTCTCTATAAGCAAATCACTCTTGTTGTCCCCCCTAACTGTCCAAAACAAACCTTATTATTGTATTGTGTAGCCAAAAGGCTATTACATTGCTCACTTTGCTGCAAAGGCAGATACTCAACTCAGCATGCAGCCAGTCACATTTGGTACACAGGCGCAACCTTCTCTCTTGCCTGAAGTTACAGATTACACACACACACACACACACACACACACACACACACACACACACACACACACACATATATATATACACACACCCTGGTAGCCCACTTAAAACCAGGCTCATTTCTTGTATGTCTAGTTTGCTGCTCTAAAAGAGAGCACAACTCAGTTTAAGCAGGTGCTGAACCAGCCACTCAGACTGTTAAAGTAACCAACTGGAAAGCAAACTGTACACAACATGTTCAAGTATTTTTACTTCCCTTAATAAGGTACCTAAAGCCAGTCAGTGAGAGAATATGGCGCAGACTTATTGGCATGTGGTGACACTGATATGCAGTGAAGGTGTTGGTAGTTAAGAATGCAGGTGAGCTACAGAGGAGGTGGCAAACTGCTGAGGATGTGGATTACTGATGGCTCTTTTAGATTACAGTAAGAGCCTCTGAAAAATCTGTGTAGCTTTACATGCTGTATCCAACCTTGCTTAGTTTAGTACTTGTGCAAAAGGCTGAACACACTGTAACTTACTGTAACTTAAGAGTGGGGCTGCATTATTTTCATTCTAGATTATTTTTTTCAATCATTTTCTTGATTGATTCATTGTTTGGTTCATAAAATGTTGATTTGTTTCCCAAAATCCAAGATGATGTCCTCAAATGTTTTGTTTTGTCCACAACCTAATGATATTTACTTTAGAATACGGACAGTGAGCTGACGGAAAATGTTGAATGAGTTTGTTGGTGCTGTATGGTGTGTTAATGAAATTACTAAGAACATTAATCAGCTATCACTATGGCACCTAATCAGCTAATTGGTGCAGCTCTACTCAACAGTACTGTAGATATGATACAAACACAAGCTCTCCGTCAGGAATCTGCTCTTCTCAACTTTGAAGTCATTTAAAACTTTTTAGTCTTCAGTGATTGTAAACATTGCAGTTTATATATATTTTGGTTTCTGTGGACATTTCAGTCTTTGCCTCACAATTTCATTCCTCTCCATTTTCGTTCATTAGGCACCGAGTTTTAGAAAGCTGTCTTCTTTCTGTCAGTCACTGACAGGAAGACATGCCCATCTGTACGCTCTTGGCAAAGTTTGCTTTCCTGTGGTGCAAGGAGATGTGAATAAGAAGTGAGAATGACGCTCCTCAACATGCCTATTGTAGACGATTGAGATGATTGCAGCCCACATGAATAATCTTGGCTGCGTCACACGTGCAACTCAAAGCAGTCCATCAATCTTGCAAGACAGATAAAAGTGTGCTACACTGAGCCAAGATCTCCTGGATGTGCATGGAATGTGATTCTGTGAAGACGGCTATCTAAATATAAAGATTACTGGAACTGGTTCCCCTCTTATTTCAGTCATAAGGTCCAGGAAAATTATATTGCTATAAAGCTATATTATTTTTAGCATTGCTTAATTACTGTAGTTTTTAAAAATGGGTCTTTGGTTTTGCAGTTTTTGCCAGAATTCCTGACAACACTTGAATTGACATCAGTTGCATTGCAAGATATAAGGGTGTTGAGATATTGTTCTTACAACAGATACAGTAGGGCATGCTACACAAGCAGAACGAACCACTGGGCAGCTAAGTATTATGAATTTAACTTAGTTATATACATTTTAAATTAAAGTATTTCCATTTTAAAATATTTATTACCTACTGTATTTTAAGCATTTTTTTTTCTGATTAGACATGCAGAACTTGGATGCTGTTGGTTCCCACTTTGTGAAGCAAGTGCCTAATTCTAGTGTGAAGTTTGTCTGCAGTGAAGGGACAAATAGGTCTTTGAAGCTGTTGAGCAGCTGGTGCAGCATATTTACAGTTATTAGTGCAGGGTATCTTGGCCAAACTGAAGAAACAAAACAAAGTCTTTTTAAAAACAGAAAAATGAAACTTGCTCCTTTTTAAATTCTGGGCCCTCGCAGGAGGTCGCAATTCTAACCCACCTCTGCCAGCATCAATCTCAGTCTCTTGCAAGAGGCACCAAACTAGTGATAAGCTAAGTCAGTTAGAGGTCTAGGTCTAGTCTCGCCTCTCTGTAGCTGTGTATTCCTCTCTTGTATTTCTTAATAACTATCAACAGGCTTCAGACTACCAATCAGTACACATTATCAAACACCAGAGACACATCACTGCTGGCTAGATGATGTAAGAAGTAGCTTTGGTGGGCAAGTAAAGTCTGCATCTTGGTTTACAACTTCCCTTTGACACCCAGCCTCAACATTTATGAGGCCCAGTAAAACTAGTTCTTTTTAAGACAGTCTTTAACCTTCACTTTACAAGATAGTTTATCTTGGTTTATTTCCACAATATGCTGTATTTCACTTTGTTCCACCTCCACTATATGTTCAAATGAGATCCTTCACAGCTTAAAGTTATATAACAAATTACCTTGAATCAAACTTAATCTAAATGAAACAAAAAAAAAACTAAATATGCTTTGCTTAAACATTCTATAGTTTATATTTGATGGTGGGCAAGAGCAATCTAAAAGTTCTAGTCCCTAATTTTAGTTTATTGCTCAAATATTGAAATGAGACAAAATTTTGGACCCAATCAATCCATAAAGTATTCATTTATTCTACGTTATTCCAGTTTCCCCAATTTAACAATCCCCTACAGTGGTCTTTGTCACATAATCTAACTTCCCTGTTGGCCTGGGGATGGTTGCACATGGAGTCACCAGCCGCTTCTTTTCACCTGCCAGTGGGGAGCTTCACCGAGAGGGGTTATGCATGCTGAGGTTCATGCTATTCGTCTCACATCCCCCATTTGCCCAGAAAGCCCAACCACCTAGAAGGAGTTAGTCGTGCAATGACAAGGACGTGATCCTTTATTGGCTTCCCACCCTTGAACACTGCCACCTTCTGTTTGTTGGAACATACAACCAAGCTGGAGGCACAGCTGTTGGAAACTGAAACTGGGTAGCTGCATGGTGGGCGGGTGTTTAGCTCCTACCCGAGCTTCCCCACAGAGATATTTTATAGATATTTGCAGGGTAATTATTACCACACGCACACTTTTGGCATTACAACTACACAAATATTATGTATAATATAAAAGGCTTGTAGGCACACTGGCATCCACCACCCTGAGCAATCAGTTTTGGATTTGTGCTGGTTTGCATCATCCTCTTCATAGTGATTCCCATTTGTTGGCCCTGTCAGTACTTCCACTCTCCCTTTTTGGCCCTGCATGTGAAACCAGAGATTTTTCTGATATGGGTCGACTTCTTTACACAGAGGCATCGTTTGACTCTCCACTGCTCTGCTGCCTTCCCAAATACAGAGGAACATATAACAAATTTCAGATGACATTTTTAAAATAGCTTTTTTGTGTGTGTTTGAACTAGGCAGTTGGCGTAACAGTTGGCATAGTTTTATGTTAACGTACTCTACGGTGCTCATGCTGCCCACTCAGTGTCTCTCTGCTTTTTGCTACCGGACTATCATGTGTACAACACAAGACAAATTTAGCCTGAGCTTTTACAGGAAGCAGATGGTAGGGTATTATGTTGACGATACTGTTAGCCACTGATGACTCTTCCAGGCGGCCCACTCGGCATCTCTGCTCTTTTCCTCCCCCACTGAGATTCAAAATATTAAACATAATGGACCATTTTTGGCTTGTAAGAGGAAATTGTCACATTGAAGAGCTTAATTTTGCTACCCTTCTCTTTTGATTTCTTCCTCTCACCCTCTCCTCCTTCAGCCCCTAAGCCCTCTCTTGCTCCTCCAGTTTGGCATGATGTGAAAACATCACTGTATAGTCCAACAGACCTTACCTTACTTACCGGTATTTCCATCTGCAGGAACTTTCTGTAAACAACTAAAGATTGTGAAGTGGAAATTGTATTGTTGATTTCAGATAACAACTGCTGCCACACAGGTCAACATAATCTGTCTTCCTTTGTTTTCCTGCTCTAGCCAGAATTTTAGAAATACTGAAGTCATAAGTCCTACTCCCCAACCCCCTGGAGGAAGTTTTAAAGACTTCAGTGCAAATGTCCACCTTTCAGTACACTTTTAGAACACACATAATCATTCAAGACAGTTACTCACCACGAATCTCCTCTGGTCCATTTAACTTTTGAAATGAATGTAATTAACAAGGCTGTTGATCAGTTGAACCAAGAAACTGTGTTCCTGGATCCATCAAAAACCCTCAAATCTTGAGAACTGAGGAAATTATGTCAATCAATACCTGAATTTAAATGAAATGAACAAGCATGAAATGAGCCATTACCCACTGAATGGTCATACCCACTCTTATAGAAACATGAATGAATGAGTGAATTAATAATTGAATACACAAAGAAAATTGTACAGAATTAATTTAATGTCACTGAATGAATCTAGGATGGGGGAAATTTTTATTTCCCAGATGGGAATACATGGGAATTGTACAGCAGACAGACTATATATGGTAGACAATATATCTAATATCATTTTATTTATTATTAGTCTATATGAGCCTGTAAAATTATTACACTATATATCAGTGTCCTCAGTGTCCACTGTATTGTGATAGGATACTATATACAGTAGTACCATCATTATGTAATTAATGTCGCTCCATGTATTTTTTATTTCAAGGTTTTATCAGATATTTCTATGACATTAGTTAGACTTGCTTCTGAGTCACAGTTGAGAACATCATGTTTCTTTCCTTAGTAAGCGTTACCTTTTTTTAATTTTCAGGAGTATTCAGCTGAATCTGGTGCTTTTCAGTTCCAGGATAGCAATAATTTTGTCTCTGGGGAAAACACAGTAGCATCTCTTTGCACAATTAAAGGCTGCAAATCAGTCTGTTTTATTTACCCTATATGCTTGAGTGTGTAAAACTTGGTTGACATGGTAAAGACAAGACATGAGGATATAAATGTTGATGAAAAGTGCAAATTCAGGCGTAGTGTGTTAGAGAAAGGCAGATTTGATAACATCCAAATTCTTTCCAGTTGCTGCATTTAAAGTAACTCTGAGTCTTTGGATTGATGAAACACTACAAAAGCCATCATAAATTACTTTTGCTACATGGTCTACTGAGTAATTATTTCTAACAAAGTTTTTCTGATCTTTATACAGCAATATCCATTAGCTTCACTGATTTTATTCCTTCAAAATCTGGAGTTGAAACTAGAAGGAGCATCCAAATAATACTGTTAACCAGTCATGTAAAATAAAAACATGCTATAGCATAGCATACAATGAATAAGTACATCAGAATAGCACTATTAAGTACTCAAATTGCATAGTAATAAAGTTGGCTGTGTGGATGGATGTCAGCTGATAGATCCTATTCGTTTTCTATGGAGAGCAGAAGATCCAACCATGTGGCGCATGACGGATACATCACAGAATTTGATAACCGCTGGTCATATCTGAATTTGCATAAATGCCACTTGTCCTCAACTTTATGCCAGCACAACACAGCAGGCTTACGAAACTCACTGTCACAGTTCAAACAGGGAAACTAGGAACGCAAGAGAAGAACCCAAATGCAGACTCAGAGGCTGAACGGGTGCAGATCAATGGTTTACTTACAAAAGTAACTCAGTTCAAAACCACGAAAGGCAATCCAAACTAGCAAACATATTTATAAGGAGCAGGCTGTATCCTAAGTCCAAAAGGCAGGCAAGGTTCAAGAAGCCAAATTGGAAATCCAAACAAAACAAGAGGAATGGCTGGAAAGCTTGAACGAGTGAAAATTAATCAGGCTGGAACGGACAATCAAAACTGGCGGGCAACACAACAACAGCAGGAAGTAAAGTTCCAGAAATAAGGAGAGGGGAGAGTTACAAACATGAAACACTCAACAAGAAACCCAAAACTGTGACACTCAGATCAAACTGTAAAACTGGGCGGTGCTGATTAAATATGAATCAAGATTCTGTATTGCCTATTTCTCGCCTCAGATGTTTTCAGAGACATATTTCAGTACACCGTTTAGCTGTAATATGAGCGGTTTGGACCCAGCTGGAATGTTAAACGGATGATCTCAAACCAAGCACTGCATAACTCGCAGTTACATCACCCACCAACCCGAGTGTTAAGTGATCCGGTGTATCCAGATGCGTCATCACTGGATTCTGAGCATCTGCACCATTAGCCTTAGATGAGCACAAATTAAAATATTTTTAAATGTTATGAATATCTGAAAATATTGCGATAGTTTTGTCCATATTATGCAACACAGTTTATTCCCATCAAAAATGAATGTTGTGATAGTGAGAGACAGCACTGGAAAAAGAAGAGCTACTTAGCATTTGGGATAGAAAGAGTTACGTCATTGGATTTCAAAATGGTTACTACTGATACTAATAGTAATGTAATGTAGATGTCTCTCAGGCTTACATCTTTTTGGCGAGCATGTCTTGCAGTCCAACTTGTCAGTGAACGTGTGTGGGTATGTGTGGTGCATTAAGTGTCTGTATAGTGGTCCGTGTGTGCTAGGTGCTCTGCAGCTGCAGCAGTTCAGTCAGGGGACCACAGCAGTGACAGCAGGCTCGTTTGCTGCATGATTATCGATGGGGTTGTTGAGACCGAGAGGAAAGGCCGCCTATGTACACATGCTGACACTTTCACACACACATACATACACAAACCATAGACGCACTGTTTCTTGTTTAAGCGAATTATGCAGGCCAGTAACCTGCCATATGGCTTCCGCTAGTTCTGAATCTGTATTAGTGTAGACTGTATATGTTTATGTGTGTGTGTCTGTGTGTGTGAACGGTGTCTTTATAGCTCAAAGATCAAGCCTGTGGCCATAAAGCAGATGACAACAAACAGTACTAACAGTCCACTAACTGTCTGGGCAATGTTTACAAGATGAATTAAATGCATGTTTGTCAGTCCTTCAAGTTATGTTTGAATTCCATCCAACAGTAGAGAGGTATATGTCTTATGGATGGATGTGGAATGTGGACTTGGGCAGACAGAGAAGCTGGCGGACAGAGAGCTATCCAGACACACAGATCAGTAGAGAGGCCTGAGTAAAAAAAAGCTTGCTTTCATTTTAGGGTAATGATGTCAGTGCTGCCACCAGAGTAATCCATTATGGATTAATGGATTGGAAAGTTCACACAACGTTACTGCAAAGTCACAGGGGGACACTGTTGCACTGTTGAGCTGAGGGATAATTCGTAAATTAGACAAATTTGGTGATCTGTTGTCAGACAGATTTGAGTATTGTACTGTAGATGCAACTCTCATCTGTGCGAGAAAGAGGGGGATTTCAAATAGAAAAGCATATCACAGGGGTCAGTCAATGTCTTGTTAAAGTATTGATTCATTTCTATGTTATTTGAAATTTGAAATAACATGACATTCATTGCCCTTGTTCTGAAATGATTGTTTTAGCAAGTGGACTAAATTCAGATCAAATATATTACACAGCCATCCCGATTTTCATAAAATGATGATGCATAATTTGTTATTTGGGGCCATTAAACATGATCATGACTATATCCTCTGGTAAGTATGAAGAAAATCCATGGGATTCTTAAAGATGATGGACTATCCACTTTTTATTTTTTTTTTTGGAAGTGTTGAAAAGAGGAGGCTGCCTCAGGCTTTAGAGGACCACTGAGAGATGAGAAAATCCCCCACACCTGCTCAAGCCTATTGCACACACATACATACACACACACACACACACAAAACATACACTCACTGACATACACATGCACATCAATGTGCACCAAACTTAAGAAGAGTTGGACCGCAGGCTCTTGTGCTTTTGCTTTGATGTGTGTAAAACAGGGTGGTGCTTGTGTGCATGCATGTGTGTATGTGGTAGCGTAGTCTTGTGTCCTTTTTGATATAGTGGTATTAAGGTTGGCTTTGCAAGTCCAAGATAATCTTTACTTTTTAGATTTTATGACAGCTGCAGGTGCAGCTACTGAAAAAGCACGTGTGTTGAAGACTGATCATGTCCCAATCACTCTTAAAAAAAGTTCATGCTTTGTAGGCAATGAGCTGTTGCCACCAGGTATTTTTCAGTTCAGATTTTTCCAATTGCTTTAATAGACTGAATAAATTTTTTATTATTTTTCATTATTTCATATCATGGAATTTAAATGCAAATATTTCTTGCAAATTTCAGCCAGAACCAGTCAAAAGTTTGGACACACCTTTGGACACAATGGTTTTTCTATATTTCTTCAAAGTAGATTAACAGTGAAGACATCAAAACTATGAAATGACACACATGCAGTGGGGTAAAAACAAAAAGCATAAACAAAAACATCATGTTTTATATTTTAGGATGGTTAGGACACGATGGTATGTAGCTGCATAATGCTATGGTAGCCATGATGACCTTGAATTTTGAACAAATTACCAACAGTGTTACCAGCAAAGCACCTCCAAAACCTGACACCACCTCATCCACTGCTTCACAGTGGGAACCACACATGCAGATGCCACCCTTTCACATTCTCAGCAGTTGGAACCACAAATATGTAATTTGACTCATCAGACCAAAGTACAGATTGTCTCTGGTCTAATATTCATTCCTTGTGTTTCTTGGCCGCAGTTATCATCTTCTTGTTGGCCTCCCTCAATAATGGTTTCCTTGCAGCAATTTATCCATCAAGGCCTGATTCATGCAGTCTCCTCTGAACAGTTGATCTTAAGATGCGTCTGCTACTTGAACTCTGAATCATTTTATCGACTCTACACACATAAAGAAAAAATTGAACGAGAAGGTGTGTCCAACTTTTGACTCGTACTGCATATAGATGACAAGTATTATTATGAGGTTATATTTCTATAATAATCATATCATAGTTTGATACATTTCCATATTGACAAGACGACAGATAAATCAGGTAGTAGTGACAGTACGACAAATGTTGCTGGAATCTAACTATTATGTTTATGAAGGCAAAGGCGACAAGGCTGCTTTAAAGGATATTAAAATCTTTGCTCGTCATGTTGCCTTTCTCAAAGAAATATTACTTTTCTGGCCTTACTGTCTGCTTCTTTGTGTGTTGTTATACTACCCTTTTGTTATCTAAGTCTGCTAGCTTTTTACTCCAACAATGTGTCTTTCGTGCAGTCTTATCTGGCTCAATATATTGTGCTTTCATTTGTGTTTACCACAACAGTCCACATAAAAACCCCACTGATTCTTGAACCAGGAGTGTATGAGTTGTGACATACCAGTACCTCGATGTTTTTAAAAAACGAATGTATGAAACTTGTTAGCTCTCATTTCTTGTCTTTTTGTGGAGATGCATACAAAGCACAATTATTCACTATGTTTGAAAAGAGAAAAACAACACAGAAAACTGGTAGTCTTGCTGTACGCTTCAGAGAAAGATGAACTTATAAGAGTACCAATATTAGAGTATTGTACACAAATTCTAATTAACTCCAAGGCTAAGGCTCCAAGTCCAAGTTGTGCTGGATTCTGCACCATTAAAAACTGACCCTGATTGGAAAACACAACCACTATGATAACCTCACAACCAACCTCAGACAACAGGAGAAATCAAGCAAATAAGTGCGTGTAGATGAAGCACTTGTTCAGTTGCTAAACTGTGTCTCAACATCGTCTGACATGGGTTCAGATGTCTGATTTTAGATGATGATTATTATGGGCCTCTATCTGAATTAGAGTAAAGCCAAAACTTATCTCTAGACAGGCAGGGCATGCTAAGGTGTTGAATAGACATGGACTCTTACAGAGACGGCAAATTATTTTCAGTGTGTTCTAAAACCTCTAGCAGTCTGCCTGTTTAAGTCAATTTATAGTTTGAAACCAGTGATACAGCAACATAATATTCCAGTAGAAAGAATGAGATGGCACACTATCTCTTAGAGATACTGCTTATTGATTTGGCACTTCAACGTTAGTCTTATCGGTTCTTTTTGCTATTTTTTTAAGAGGGAAAAAAAACCGAACAAATTAAGAACGAAATGAACAATGCTTTAACCAAGAGTAGTGGAATTTATGGATGACTCAAATCTGCAGATATGCTCTCCTGATTGGACCAAACACAACACAGAAGATTGGTATGTTAGATAACTTGTTTACTTCATACCCTCTCATCGTAGGCTAATAACTTGTTGCTTGCTCATGTGTTTGCCTTTACATGCAAGAGACTTATGTACTTGTGAAAATGAGCATGGTCCATATCTACTTTGTCGCATATCACAGGCTCTGAGTGAGAAATCTCTTCTTTTGGACTGGGAATAGCGAAAATGTGTCAAATGATTTGATTTCTCCAATACTGACTGGAAATAATTTAGCCCCAGGGCTTGTTTAATACAGGATTTTGGTACCCATCTCTATATTGTTTGGAAAAGCGACTGGTTGCACCCTGCAGTATGCTGTCAACCTGAACTTAAAAAAACTGGAACAAGATTAAATCACGTTAGATACAGTCACAAAATGGCACTACCTGCAGCACCTCCAATGTTGTGGTTTTAGCACTGTTGGTGCTTTGGGCAAAATCATGGAAGCAGACCCCGCCTACACACTAGTCCATAGACATACACTACTCCAGCACAAAACATCATGCAGGCACATATCACACAGTGTGCTGTTATGATTTATGAATGTGAGAAGTGAAATGTTTGCAAGTCAAGGTGAAGATAATAAAATAAAATTACAGCTTATTCTGTGCATGGCTGAAGTTGTTGAAGATAAATTTAAGGTGAGTAATACACAGCCTTGTGAAGATGGACTATTGGCTGAATACTGTACAACAATCATGTGTGGCTTCCCACTCATCTCAATTTTAGAAGCCAAAATGTTATATAACAGAGTAAAAATATTCAGGAGGACACATACTTCTGTCTTTAACTTAATCTTTTCTCTTAATTGTGAAATAAGAGTCATGCGTCAGTTCTCCTTATGATGATATGAGGCAGCAATGTCACAGGATTTCTGTGATGATCAAAGTAGAAGTAGAAATAAAATACTGTTAATAAAATGTAGTCTTTATGTAAACCTGTCGTCAAGGCCACTGACTGTCCTTGCTTCTTCAACTATAAAAACATGTCTGCAACAAGAGATGAAATGTCTCCTTTGCACTGCACTGCCTTGTCAGGTAAAGTGACCTTCATCTGGCACTTCACCTGAATAACACATTTTAGTCAGGTGAAAAATTTGTTCTACATCAGCAAGAATGTCTGAGTATGCTACACAGAGTTATTATACGTCCTAAAGTCTGTTATATGCAACTATAGTGGTGTGTGATCTGCTCAGTTTGGTACTTTGTTCTATTGTCATTCAGATGGTGATCCATAAATCAACTGACATCTACAGATTACGGTATTGGTCATAATATTTAAGCATTTGCACGATCAACCTGTAGCCCTTAAAAAAAATGTTGACTTTATGTAGCGATATTTTTGTCTCATGTCTCCTTTTTTCTTTTAATTGTTTATTTGTGATGGTTTCATTTTCTCTCAGTCCAAAACAAAACACCTCCCAGAGATCCATCTGCTGGTCTCAGAGCAGGAGACTAAATTAATCACTATTACTTTAATCCACACAAACTGCGTGGTTGAACTGTAGGCATCCATTTGCTTATACAAGCCTCTTGAGTATTTTGTGGTCAAAGCCTGAACATCAGCAGCTTCAATAGAACGAGCCTGTGTTGTTCAGTAACAGCATGTCAAAGAGCTGCTTCGTGTGAATAATGTCTGCTATTCTTTTTGTGTGTTTAATAGAGTTTTATAAAAAAAAAGGAAAAAAAAAAAAAAGAACGAAAAAAAGCAAGCCATCATGAAAACCCCCTGCTGAGCAATCTGAAAATGATGCCTTGTGCCACACATCCTTTACCACCACCCTCCATTTGCTTCAACTACCCCACTGGCATTGGCTGCAATCAGCGGTGTAATTTTTGGTGGCTCGCGTATGGACATGTACCTGCCACTTTTCTAACAACCTAAAATTGTCCCAACCTCTAGTGAAGGCTCACTTGCTACCAAATGATGAGTGAATGCCTCTGTGCCTCTTTTGCAATCACTCCAGTTCCTGTACGTCTGCGTGAAGTAGGCTTAGTATATTACTTTTTGATGATTAATACATTTTGTTTGGTTGCTTGTTAATGGTGCAAAAATCAACATATTTCTACATGCTGATTTACTTCTGTGTCTAAGTCACTGAACAAAAATAGATCCTATACTGTCCTGAGTAGTAAGTATTTTTGTTCTCATTCACTCAAGTGTATTTATTAAATGATGACCATACATGTGGCGTTCATTGATCACTTCATATGTGGAAGTAAACTGGCATGGTAGAACACATTCAATGATTGATGGGTATTAGACAAATGATTTACAAATAAAATTCCAGCTGAAACTTAACACAGTCACTCACTTTGTGTGCGTAATAAATACAAATTGTAGCACAATTTATTTTATTCAAGTTATGCAGACTTTTTGTTTATGCTGTGTCAGCCACAAACTGAGTCAGCAATTAAGGGACAGCTACAGATTTTTGTTGATAATTTGTGCAACAATGAGCTTGTGGAGGCCATTATTAACTAAAGAGGCAAAGATTAAAAGATTAAATTATGTTCATTAAGTTCATGCAGGCATATTTGCACTGTTGTCTTGTGTTTGTGGTTTTCTTTATTGATTTGTTCAGTTTGATAAAGTGCCCGTGCCTGTGTTCCTTGTGCGTCATATTTTTCGTCGGAGAATAATCAAAGAATCTAATTAATTGTACGATCTAATTTATGAATGTCAGAATAACTCAAGTTAGTTAAAAGCAGTCCCAGCAAAACCTAGCATTTATTTGATATGAATAAAGCTTTTATAAAGTTTTATCAGCTCAACAACTTTGCTCCCACCCATCAGTCTGGATGCCTTTAGTAGCCTCGTTTTTACCTTCATCAAATGCAGGCATGCATTGACTTTGTATTACTTGTGTTGATCCCATCTACTGGTAGCAATCAAATATGCTGGTGCAGAGTTTCAGTATATATTTGTCTAGCTGCCTTAATTAAGCAGTAAATATTGTAGGTTTCAGGAAGCACAAATGACAACAACAAAAAGGAAAATATATTTATGCATACACAGTCTAAAGCAAGCAATGGCATGTGAGTCTTGAAAACTGGATAAGATGACTTCTTGTCGTCATATAGTGATTGTCAATATGAACAACAGACATTAGGCAATGAGAAGTGAAACCCGTATGAAATGCTTCATTATCTCATATACTGTAGCAGGAGCCGAAAGTTGAGAATTCTGCATGTGTATTATTTGTGTCATATATATATATATATCACAGTGTCTATACTGGCATCAGAGAGAGAGAGATGGATGGATGACTGGAGACTCACTGTTATTGGTGTAATCAACAGATATCAACATTATTCTTTATTATTTACTCGTGTCTCAAGGTACATAATGCCAATTTACAATTATCTGCTTTTACATTTTTATTCTGTTCAAGACTTAAATGTAGTCACAGAATGCAATTTAACGTCAGGCAGTTTTTGTTGCTGCCTCTGACCGTAATTGAAGGAAATGATTATGCAATTATATGATAACAATGATCACAATGTGATGGCAGAAAGAGATGTGACAGCACAGTATTTGCCAAGACGTCAACACCGTGCACTTTGTATGCACCTTGGTACAGTGAGCTGCCAAAAATACTCGCAGACCAATTTTCTGCTGCTGTCAATGGTCAGACAGATTCGTTTTTTGGCCACATGTCTACTCGTCCGAACCACAGCTTAAACAGTGATGATCAAAATGTAGTAAAACTCTCTGGGGTACAAATTGGAGCACCACCTTCCTTCATGACCACACACACACACACTCTCACTGTCTCTCTCTCTCTGCTGCTTCACCTTTTTTTTTCTCCTTAGTCCATCAGAGCCTATCCTATTCTGAGTCTAAAGCGTGTGTCTGGAGAGTATTTATTTTGACCTGTTTTATGGCTCCCTCGATGCATTGCAGCTGTGAGCAGTCATGTGTCTCATTGATAATGAAAGAAGGGGGGAAACAAAGGGAGAGGGGAATGGGGAGAGAGTCACAGAGAGTGTGTGAGCGAGTGAGTCATGCATCTATTTGATAATGATGACCTATTGGTTCAGAAGTGTGTGTCACAATCTCAGTGGCAAGGGAAAGCATTTGACACGCTCAGGACATTCTTTGGTTCCTGCCTGCTTCAATTAAGTGCCTGCTGTTTGTGGCTTTAGAGCCTGTGGCTCCACTAATCTGATGTGTGTCTGTGTGAGTGAGTGAATTAGTGTTTGTGTATGTTCCCGTGAGCATTTTTATGTGTGTGTGTTTGTGTGTTTACAAGGCCCTGCTGCTGATGTATTTGAACCTTGCAGGTTTGTTAACCTGTTCTTTAAACTTTCATTCACCTCCAAAACAAACTTTAGGTTCATCTTATTCCCTCTTGTCTGACCATTAAGCTCAGGAACAAGGTTTAAATTCTATAGCCACACTACATCTAATGCTCATCGAACATCATAAAACTTGTTTGATAGAATGCAGAGAGCCAACTTTGCTGTTCTCCAGAGGGAAGTTTAATACAGATGATAAATGCCTTTTGATTTAGGGAACATCACAATTAGGACCATCTGCATATTGCATGTTTATTTAACTTAATGAGTTTTATTTACTTAACATTCAGCTGAGCATGCTGTTTTTATGTTAGTATGTTAACATGATCAAAATGTTGGACCATCATGAGATTCTTGATTAATGCTATTCTGCCAAGAGCTGCTGACACATCAGTGTCGTCTAATATTTTTTATTATGATACAAATATTGCCAGGGACTTTGTCTGACACAGTATTTTGAGCTCATGTATTTAACCTGCTGAGTAAAATAGGCTGTTAATGCCTCATCTGCTTGGTCATCGTATCCACATCAGTAAATGTTTTCTTAAAGTGCCAATAGTCATCCCCTTAAGATGTTTACATTGTGTTTATGTTACATTGTGCATGGTTTGAACAGGCACTGTCTGAGGGTTTTGATTGATTCTTATATTAAATTGTCTGTCTGCCCTTCTCTTTGGTTTCATATGGCAGTAGGTACCCTTTCTAAAAGAGAGCCTCTGCAATTTAACTGGTAACCAGTGGCCACTGTTGGCACAAGTGACAATAACTGGTTTTGGTAAACGCTGAAACATAGTATCACATGTAGAGAAGAGTTATCAAATAATGAAAGTATAAACAAAGGCTAAGTGTAATGTCAGTTATGCAGGAGATTATATCGACCAAAGCCCTAGTATTGAGTTTTATTGCATATGAATCCAGCTTTTCTGTGTCATTTCTTTCTGAGGACCCACCCTTTTCATTACCCTTATCGTCTTCATTATCTGCATAATATGTAGGGGAAAAAAAAGAAAATGCACCAGGCGATGAGGAAAAAAGGACTTAACCAGAGTGCATTAGTCAGACATGATAAATGGAGCACTCATTCAGAAAAGTGAATGCACACATTTTGTTAGCAGCGCTGGATATGAAGAGCATTTAATTAATGACAGTGAATTTAACCCTTTGGACTGCTCTTACTGGGCTGTTTAACCCCATAGCTCCTTCTCTTTGTATTTTATTAGCAGTCAGGAGCTTCTTGTATATGTTTTACTTCTACCTGGAAAACTTTATCCCAATCTGTCTCTGTCTTGTCACAAAGATGACCTTTCTCTTACCTCTCTGACATCGATGGCTGAATTCATCAGGTTAGCACCGCAAGAACTGTGATAATTGAATATGTCTAATTTGGTTAGATGGATTTATAATCTTCCCATTTATCATCTTTGTTGTCATCACTGGGACCCATCTGGCATGACAAATCAATCCAGCACTGAATCCAACAGTTCATTTTATCCAGGGGCGGAGCTAGGGGGTGGCTGGGGTAACGCCGGACACCTCCGGAACCTGATTGGACACTTTCAGCGCATACATCGTTCTGAAGTGAGTTTTAAAGTGGTCTCCTGATGAGTCGTCGTTGTTTTAAACTATTCACAATTTGACAGCACGTTCAGAGGAGAAGAGATCAACTGTGTGCGCATGCTAACGTTATGAAAGGCTATATTCTAACGTCAGTCTGAAGCTGCGTAGCACTAGATTAGGATAATATGTGAAACCACATCAGAGTTAGTTTTCAGTGAGTGCATTTAGGGACTTTAAATCAATTCAGTTTGCCAGCATTTCATACTAGAGCTCAAAATAAACTGTAATGAAAGCCCAGAGATTATTTCAATGTCCATGGAGCTTGTTTGAAGGTCTAAATCACAGCCAAGTTACTTTGGCACTGACTAGCCTACATGGTCCAGTTTAATTTTATAGGAGCTAACCTGGTAGTTAATTTGAAGCTACAGCATGAGAATGTGGGCAAATAGTTTAAGATTTGGCCTAACACAAAGGTGTAACCAGGCTGTCTTATTTTGTGTAGGGACAGATAACAATGAAGAGAAAGGGAGATATTTCTCTCACTTTTTTGTAAAGAAGCACAAATCAGACCAAATAACAACTAACAGGCAAGTCAGTGTGATCAGACACAAGGACCCAGTCGATTTTGACAGATTAAGCCTCATTTTGAATGTTGATTCAGCTTATAAAAATTGATGATTTTGTGTGTGATGTTTTTTTAAAAAATTTATTTATATATATATATATTTTTTACAATGCAGTCTCATCAAGGGATGAAAGTGACACAGAAACTTCTGCCTCTGAGGAGGAAGACAGTGAGGAGATGCCACCGAACCCCCCACATCCACATCAAGCACCACATATCGTGCACCAAGAAGACCAGGCAGGCCTATAATGATTTACCTATCTATGAACCTCTTTAACATCAGCTATTCTGACATGAGGCAAAGAGAGAGAGACGCATCTGGGTTATGAAAATTGTCAAGAAGGCATGTTCCTTAGGTACCAGGTTAAAGTATCACAGTGTTTTCCTTTATTAGGTCTAGTATATGGACCCCCTGATAAACCTGATAACCCTTTGTATAAAAGTCTAGTTCCGCCACTGATTTTATCATGAGATACTTCATCATGCCTTGCTTTGCTGTTAGTCCCCAAGAGTTAATCAAATATTTGGCCTTGATTTTCAGTTTCTACTCACGTCTATCCTTTTTTATTTTGTGCAGTTTACTGTCTGGACAAAACACAATCCATTGTTTAACTCCAGTCATTGTATTTAGATGTTAAGGAGCACAATGACTCCAATTACTGTTAAGAGTTGGTCTGAAAAGTTTTTGGTTATGGGGTATATTCTAAGTGGGTTTGATTTTGTTCGCTCTGAGATGAAAGTAACTTAAACTATTTCCAGTTTTTGAGCCAGACACGATGTTTAAAATAGTTATATTGGGCATGCATGGTAAATTACAAGCTTTAAACAGCTAGGTGGAAATACGCCAGCTTGACGTACAGTATATATGAACCCACAGTGCAAACACATTAGTGGTGTTCTTATGCCTATGGGGTTGAACTGTTGTACTATCAGGTGCATTACAGGGGTCAGTGGCAGCCTATATGAAGGAATGGGTTATCAAATATCAATATGACTAAAATTAGGGCAGTTACAGAGCCATAATATCGTTTTCAAATAACTAGTGCAGTGTCAGAACGGCTGATTGCTTGGCATCTGGTATTGCTGCTTGGGGCTTTCTCAATATCACCGACCTGCAGAGCGGGAGATCTCCCGCAGTTCTAGATGGAGCAGTTCCAGTTTTATACATGAATGAGTTCTAGGTCCACCATTTTAATATTGCAGTGTATTAAAGTAACAGTAATGTAACAATATGCCACCAGTTTTATAGTTTATTGAGGTGTTACCAATATATCATTCACTGGTGTCCTTGTACAACATCCTTGAGCGACACTGAAGTTCATTGACGTTAGGTAGCTAACATTAGCATTAAAACTCAAATTAGCACTGTTGAGAGTCTATGTGACTCTGGGTACAGTCACCTTTAAGCTCATACATGCATACATCTAAACCTGTGGGTTTGGAACTGCTGCGTCTTAAACTGCAGGTGCTCTCTGGTGATGTTTCTCAGCTTTCTTGAGAACCACTCATCCAGGCTTCACACACTACACTACATTTCCTTGGGTCCTCAGCACTTGTCAAGTGTGAAGTCGATAGGATGAGTGGTTGAGAAAAAACGAAGGACAGACATTTGTCGACTCTAAAAGGTGCCGTACCTCCTTCACCCTTATCTTCAGCCATGCCATCTCTAACATTCTCCACAGTGGACACAGCCCTCATAGTTGTTGTGAATCTAGTCAGTGTGTGTCACTAAGTCCTCCACAACTTCTGCGTATCACAGTGTGTCCGTTTGACAGAGGTCCAATAGATGAGACGGTTAGTTTCTCTCTGCTCACCCACTCCTCCTCCTGTCACTCTTCTCTCACTTCTTCTATAGCGTTCAGGGTCAGCTGGCTAGACAGACAATTAGGCCATCACTCTATCACCTGAGGACCACTGGCCCTGTGTACAGGAGCGCGTGGGTGTGTACTGTATGTGTCATTGTCACTGTGGCTACTTACAGCTGTACAAGGACACCAGAGGATGATATTTTCTTTCTTCCAGTCCTGTAATAGAGCAGATCTGAACTATAGCCATCTGTAAGCCTGTAAGTTACTAGCTTGTTTTTAACAACCAGAGAGAAATGAATATGGTGAATGCACTTTTGATACTATTGTGTTGTGGCTTATGTACACATAGAGTGCACACATAAACACAAACACACGCACTGTAGCAACAATACAAATATTTCATCTTGCATCCAGTATTCCTCTTTTTCTCTCCATCAGCTCAGAAAAGCAAAACTCATCTCATCTGTAAGTAAGAAGCAATAACAATAGCAGGGGCAGCAATGAGAATAGTAAATTCTGAAAACGGATCACCTCCCTGCTTCTCTCTGAAACAAGTCATTCAGGCAAACAAACGAGGGAGCGGGAATATGAGCATATATGTGAGAGGGAGGATTGATGGGGGGTATTGATAGAATTTACACTCCTGGTTGAATTGACAATTATCCGCAAGATGAAATTGGAATTGGGTTGTAGAAGTGGTGGGGACCTTTTTTGCAGTGAAACCCAGATGCAAATATTGGGATAATTTACATGAGCGCTTGATACCCTCTCTGCCTCATATATTCAAGGATTTAATAGCCTACTTTCCTCGCAACTCTTCTCGAAAACAGAGGAAGAAAGGAAGAAAGGCATCGAGGGGGAGGAGGGGATAGAGGAAAAGAAAGGAAGAGACAGATGCGGAATAGAGCTAGGAGCAAATTCAGCCCTTAATTTGCAAACCGTAAGCAAATTATGGGTACACAATTTCTTCCCTCCTGCCAGTAGCTGGTGATGCAGTTTGTTTTGGCTGGCTTGCATTTCCTCCCTGCAATACATGGGGTGGGCCAAATACCAAAGCCACCTCTCTGACCTGGGGCAAGAATACACAGGGGGTAAGGAAGGAAACAGAGAAATAATGACAAGAAACCCATCCATGAACACAATCAGTAGAAAAGGCTATGAATCCTTGGTACGGTTTTGCATAGAAACAACAGTTTGTTATATCAGGGGTAAAGGTGGTTTACAGTAACAGTAAACCTTTAGGAAAGGTCTCCAAAGATATATATACCTACAGTCGGAAAAATCTGCAAAGGTTAGCCTACATCAAAAACAAAATAGAATCGAAACAAATAAATTGGGAGAGAGGATGAAAGATTGAGAGACTGATTCGCTTAGTATTAAATGGTAATACAGTTAATCCTTTTCTGACATGTTTCTCTCTTCTCTCTCTCTCTCATTATTTTTCTTTTATCCGGTACAAGAATCTGTGCTTTCATCAATGACACATGCAAATAGACACGCACACCTTCCCTCCACAGTCACCTGAGTGATTGTGAGGTAGGGAAGCCTCATTAATCACTCCAAGCCAATGAGGAGACAGAAGGCATTGAAACAAGTTAAATGGGAAGTAGGTTCCTTCCCCTGGCTTCGTCAGACGGCTGCGTTTGTGACTATGATTGAGTGTGTTTGCCTGCATGCATGTTGGTGGAAAGTGAACTCCTTCGAGAGACAGCCTCTGATGTATCAGCACTTACAAAGTAAGTAGCTATCCTTAATGTGTATGCCCTTGAAATAATAGCATACTAAATATTAGCAGAGGGAAATTTTAACCAGAGCACCCCGATTTAGAATATGCACATTTGACAATGTTGCCAGAGGCTCAAGGGCAGTTCATTTTAAGATATTTAAGTTTCAAAATATAGAGAAAAGGAAAAGCTTGGGAAAGGAAAGTGGGTGGTGATATGGGATAAAGATGTGGGCTCAGACTGCGATCCAGGACATCACAGTTAGAAAATACACCCCGTGGGCCACTGAGGCACCACGACAAGACGTTTAAAATATTTTCCTTTTTCTGTCCTGAAGGGTACAATAAGTGGTTACTTCAGCAGCCCTTCCTCCAGGACAACTCTGTTGCAATTTCATTTTTATCAGCCTTGATAACCTCAGACATAAAATACAGTATGTTTGGTAACAGGTCAGAGGGTGATTGATATCTCTGTGAGCTCACAAGAGTGATGCGTATGCCATTTAACAGGGTCTGTGTTCACAAGTACAACCTTAACTTAACTATTTGCTGTTTTTTTAAATAAGACTACTTGCATGAGTTGCTTTAAAGATAGAGCATATATTGACTAAGTCTACAAAGTAACCTGCAACCTACTGAGGATTCCCCTTCAATAGAAGGTCTCATCATATTTACATCCAGTATTAAGCTCTAAATATTATCATATCACCACTGCAGTGTCTTTCTTGACTGAGATCTCAGGTGTTTTGGATCTTCCTCCCAGACTACAGGAGCTATAATAATTAAAATTTTAAGGCTTTTCATTTAAGCAAAGAGTACAATTTCTCTTATTTTGTAGGAACAAATAAAATGGCAACAAAGGGCTGGATAATTTATTATTCATTTATGTATATATTTTGTTCGCAAGTACCCACAGTAGCCATGGTTTAGTGTTTCAATTGAGTCAAGGGTCGATGGAAGAGGAATTGACTTAAACAGGGGTTTTCAAAGTCTGAGACTGTGGGCCTCCTCTTAAACTATGGTGGCTGAGTGGGCACCTCTTTTCAAGCTTTGTCTACTTGCTCAGTTTCACTTCAGTTCCTGGATGATCATGATTATGTCACTATCTCTTTAACCAAATCACACACACTTATTCTATCCTATGTGAGCTCCCCTTGATAACCAATGTAATATGTTTAATTCACTGAGCCGCCCCTGAAACTGTTTGGAGCTCCTCCTGGGAAGGCTTGCCTCCCACTTTGAAAACCTCTGGACTAGAACACCTGTAACCACGACTGAACAATCATTGATTCCCCAGAACAGCTGTAATTTTTGTTATGTGCCTGATGTGTGCAGTGCTAGAGCTTTAACTAGCCAGGGCCCAGCATGGTTCTGTGATGCTGCGGCCGTGAGAAGTGTAACATTTTGCCTAGCAGACTTCAACTTGCTCAGATTTGGTCATTTTCTCTGGTTTGTGTACTTCTACCATGGATAGGCTATGTTGTTAAATTGTTTTTGTATGTCTTTATGATTGGGGTGTTTTATTTTGAAAATTGACTGGATTCTCAAGACCATTTTTGTGTCCTATTTACAGTTCGGTCCGCTTTGTGCTGCTCGTTGCAGCTGGTCTCAACATCTGTCAAGAATAGACCATGTTGTGGTCTCTGCGGAGCGGCAAGGCACCTCTAAAATGTGCTGTGGCGCTTGTGGTGAAATCACAATCAGTCTAGAACGGCTGTAATGAGCTCCGGCAACCTGCCGCAGACAGAACGCATTGCAGCTGTGCCCGGTGGAACCCAGGGAATACAGCCAGAAATGAGCAGAAAATTACAGATTTCATGTTTTAATGTCAAGATATAGTAGATCATATAAATAGTCTTTACCAAGTGGAGCCCTTGAATGGCTGCATGTAGGTGTTGATGCTGTTTCAGTGTGCCTTTGACAAGGAAATGGTACAAACAACAAACAACCACTGTACCTGCTGTACACCATTTAAAACCACACTTACACCTAGTTCAGATCATACCTATCAATTTCCAAATGTAGCATCATCCTCCTGACTTGAAATTGCCGTGCGAGCAGGAGGAGGTTAGAGGGACGCACAGATGGCAGAGTAACATGATAAGCTGTGTGGAGGCAAGTAGTTTCTGTACCATATTTTTCTGTCAGTAAAATTGACATGTGCTTTACGTGGATTGCTGAAGTGGTGAAAGAAGGAGGACGATGCCACTTGTAAAGTCCTCCAAGACGTATATGTGTCCATTCCTCTCTGCCTCACCACTTATGACACACACATGCACATGCACATGCACAAACACACACACACACACACACACACACACACACACACACACAGACTTCTTCGAACAAGATGAGTTGTAATTTATACAGCGCCTGCCCTTGTATGTTGAAGTTGGAGTCATAACATTATAGAAGTCACCCCGAAACACAGACATGCACACAGACGATATAACACATAGTAAGTGGTTTTTCAAAATATTGTAATCGCTTTCAAATTTACAAAATTAAAATGATTAAAGACACATCACTAATGTTTGTGTGTATGTGAGCATAATCACAGGAGCAATAAATCATAAGTTTAGAGTTGGCCTTGATGTTAAGGTGAAGGAAGGTGAAAAATACATCAGCGTAAAAGTATCACAGTGGAACACTTCATGTTTTCTAGAACAATCTAATATATTTAATTATATTTAATATATATAATATCTGACATTTGCAACTCCATGTTTTGTCATTTTCATAAAAAAAAGAAAAATCTTTGGTCTTTATTTCAGTATACGATATGAACTTTCACATTCACTAGTTGACCCAGATCTCTCAAAGTTTGGCACTTCGAATTGAGTGTTTGTTGGCTCTATTATTACACACCCAGGCAACCATCTGTTAAGAAAACTCAACTCTCAGCTTGGATATGGCATCAATGCACTAAGACCAGACCCACCCACTTCCTCCAAAGCTTCCCCCCAAAAGCTGTTGCCTTACTTATCCAGCCTGCTGAAGATTCTCTGTAAAACCTCAAAATCTTTGGGCTCCTCACCGTCTAATGAAACTGTAAGTCTTACTTCTGCCACTATTTATTGCCATGGAATTTATTTCTTTTTTTTTTCTGCTTGGTCTGAAATATCTGAACAGTCCAGGGAACTTTATGCTCTCACAGTACACTGGACTGATCCAGTTATTGCCAGTAATAATGGTCACTGTAACCACACATCACATCACGGACACTTCTCCTTCCCCAAGTATGACCAGCTCCTATTTATTTATTAAATCTTTATTTCGTGACGCTGTCTCACTGAGATTGAGATCTCTTTTCTAGGAGAAACCTGAGGACAAGAAACATTCACAAAACACAAGACAGAAACAACACATAACAAGAAATAAATAAAAACTGTTAAAAGAATCACAAACAACACGATCTAAATGTAATCTAATTGAGTTGTACAAACTAGGGGGCAGATTTTGATAGTATATCTATATATAATATGAACATAATATCCTCTGGTACAGCACAGTCCTTCCCTTTCCTTTCTCTGATTTTGTGAACAAGGTGTTGGAGCCATACATAACACCCTTGCTGTCAAATGAAAGTCAGGTGCTGCCACATATTACCACATGGTGACTCTTTTTAGCAATATGCTAGCTGACCATGGCCAAAACATTTGTGGTGTTTGAGAATTTGTCTAAATTTTCAAAATAATATACATGATTTTTTTTGTGGTTTTGGACTTAGAATCAATTCACTAAATTCATATTGAATTTAAATAGGTTTAGTAAAAAAAAAAAAGATATGATAAAGTAATATGGATTTACCACTACAGAGGTATTTGTTTTTAAGCTGTGAGACATCTAATAAAACTATAAAAAGTATAAATACATTTAGCATTCTGTTTCTGTCATATAGGTTTGCTTGCTATCCAAAGTACCTGGTCATTACCATACTTGTGGTATAATTCTCTGTATGAGAGTCTTGTAAACTGAAAGTCGAGCATTGCTGACCTTTAGAAAAAATCTCTTTAGATGTCTCTAATCCTCCCAAAACCCAAACAAAGAAAGTATGGAGGGCCCAATACTTTCACATCGGCTTTATATTGGCTTTGAAGAGGCTTAACACTTCCTGCTCTCCTTAGGGTACGCATTTGGCTCCCACTTTTGTCAGCTATATTCATCAAGTGCTTCCAGACAAGCCAAAGGTTTAGCTAATATCACAAGGCCTCTATTTTCTTCTCTTGTGATGATAAACTGTGTGAGTGTTTGCTATCTCTGGCTCTAAACTCTGTTTCCATAAATGTTTACAGTAGCTTATTTGTCCAGGTTTAACAAATGGGGTAGTAATCAGGTAAATAGTTTCCCTCCAGATGTCTTTGACGTTGCACAGTAAAGAGAAATATAAATAATTTACAGGTTGTGTTGAGGTGAAAGCTATAAGGATTGTCCTTCACAGATTTTACAGAAGAGCTGCCCCCCTGTTCATCTCCATGCATCAACTCTTAAACAGTGTTTATGACCAGAACCAAGGATATAAGTCAGACACATAGCTGAAACAGAGTCCTCTGCTGTTGGCTGAAAGTACTACCAGTTACTGCAGACCATATCATAGAAGCTGAGACAATGCAACAGGCATGCACACCACTGATGAGTAAAACATGCTGTAATTCTGATGTGTGAAGTGGGAGGAAAGAAAGATGGAAATGCCGTTTAATGCCTGATTATAATGCAACTGGATATAGTGTTTATGTTTAGACAAAATGGTCATAGTTGGGGGTTTATGATCCAAAGTGTAAGACATCCCACTGTATCTGCACATTTAGATAAGGGTAATTGCAAGGCACGGTGGGATTAAATATGAGCAGATCAGGAATGAGCATTGATTGGTGACCCTTTCTAAGATAAGTCAGTCTGTTGCCATTCAATTTTGGCAGCTGCAAAAACAATAGGGTACAGACATAGAAAGAATTGCTTCTTTTTCAGAGGAGTGATAGAAACCTCAACATCTCAGAGACAGGGAGGCTCTGAAAGAGATAGTGAAGCAGTGAGACATTATATTCCCACAGGTTTATTCTCAAAGAACAGGTTCTTGGAAAGTTTCCAAAGGTTACAAGAAATCACTGAAAGATACAACAAAGGAAAAGTATGAATACATCGTTCAGCACAATTGAATGA
Organism: Argyrosomus regius; assembly: GCA_946959425.1. Classification (NCBI taxonomy): domain Eukaryota; kingdom Metazoa; phylum Chordata; class Actinopteri; family Sciaenidae; genus Argyrosomus; species Argyrosomus regius. The sequence continues at coordinate 11,518,900 of OX336890.1, forward strand.
ATCATCAGCTGTGCTTTTACATGACTGCCAAGAAATTATAATTATATATAATATTAGAAATACAAATACAACATAATTAGGTTTATGCACAGTACCAGGCTGAAATGAACAGCGGCTAGCTGTCACCTGGTCAAATGTTTCACTACATTTTTTCAGTGTAATCAACCATCTAGTGTTACTGCTTGAAAAAAAAAAGGCCAGTAACTTTGGGGACTTGGCTCCAACATTTAAGTTTAAAAATAGCATTGATGTATAATAATGGTTTTCCACATATTCAGCTGGTCTTGTTAATATATTAAATTCCAAAGGGTTGATAAAGAGTTGATGAATATATTAAATATGTGAATGTTACATTAATTAACTAGCTCCAACAAAGGTTTTTCAGCATAGCATTATATTTGAATGCAGTCACTCATGATAGGCAGTAGGGTAAAAATCAGGGTCTGTTGTTGCACGAATTTACTGAACACAAGTAGAGAAATGTGATTTTAGAAAGTGTTTTAATGCTCCAGTTTTAGCTTAATTTACAGGCTAAAAACAAGGCTGGTTTGACTATCAGTTATTCTCAATAAAGTATGGATATAGCTTTGCCATCAGGTAAGTGAAGCCAGGCCAGAAATTCAATGACGTTCATTAGATGGCATGCAGTGGAGCAGGAGTAATAGCAACACCCTGTAAATAAAAGTATGTACATAAAGTATGAAAGGGAAGTACTGTAGAATACAATTCTTCTAACCAGTTGTTTGGCTGCTCACAGTCAGTGGCAGATACATATATTAACTATTATTGCCTGTTTTGCTTCTGCACTGTGTAGGGGATGGTTGGGGTGTGTTGTGATGGTTATACCACAGTTAAAGCAGTTATAATATGTATTTTAATCCTAAATCTTCATTTTGAGAGATACCAAGTATGTCAAACAAATGAAATGACATTTAGTATAATGCTGTTAAATACAGAATCACCACAAACTACAGCCAAAAGGTTGAAACAAAGTGTATGTGTTGATATACTGGAGTGAATACAGAAGACAAATGCGTTTCACATCATGTGGAAGAGTAGGATTGTTGGTTTGACAGTGTGTTTGACTGTGTATATATCTCAAGACTTCTTTAGTATAACCCCAGGATGATCTTCACAGCTTGAAAACAATCTTTTTTTTTTTTTAAGGAGACGTGAACAGAAAACATTATCCCAAATAACACCACAAACCCAGGCCATGCAAGCTGAGATTATCTCCAACGACCTTGATGGTTACAGTCCAGTGTTTAAACATGGTAATTATAAACCCCTGTGTTCCAAACACTTTGAGTTCATTGACAAGTGGCTCAATTATCAATGTAAAACCATAATGCTGGCTGAAAAAGCACACAAATGAACCAAATCAAATCCATGGGATTTGCAGTTTCAAAGTATTCATAATACAGCAAGTTTGATATTAACAAACTTTAATCTTTTAAACTTTAACTTTTAATTATCAACAAAATTCAATACAAAAATTCAATACATCTGTAATTCTAGGAGCATTTTTACAAAGTGTGGGCAAAACAGAAAAGAGGGCATTTCTGTATCATCACAAGAACCTCTTCCACTCAAAATCATTACAGTTGAGTAACATACTTGAGTGCTTTGAGGCTTCAAAGTGTATGGAATGGCTTGTGAAATATATCACAGCTGGATTTAAAATGTACATTTTTTCAACCCATGATGATATGTAAATGTTAATACATGATATATGATACATGTCATGTCATGTCATGTCTCTAACACTGTGTTAAAACTGAGCAGCGTCACCAGTCTGAATCTACTTAAGTGCCATCCTCAGGAGCTTCCAATTCTTCCAATTCACTGATGAAAGCTTGCTGCATTGTTGGATTGAATGTGATCAACCCCCTCTACAGGCTTGTCTAATGCACCCTCTTCAAACATAAGAACGAAGTCCTGTTCAACTGGGGACTGGCTGGTTTTCCATTTGTTTAAGAATCACTGCACCCAACTACAATCTAAAAAATAATTTGGTCACTTTACTCTGCCAAATAATGACTGATATTTATGAAGCCTGTGACGTCTTTGAACCAGTGAAAGTCAAAGTATGTTGCTTGACTGCTGAGAATCAAATTTGAAGCTTCATCTTCTAATGATTTTTAATCTTTTAAATTCAAGAGTGGGATATTTAAAAAATGATGGCATAAAAACAGTGCACTCCGGCATGGGTGTGTTTGGCAGGGTTTAAAATTTTTCATTTAGAGTAACAGGGAAGGGAATAAGTTCACAATTGCTCTGGCACACATTTCTTTCACCTGTCCTGGTGGTGATAGGTCTTCTCAGTCAGCTTCCCTGGATTTCACAGATTTAAAATGAAACTGAGAACTAGTAAGAGATCACAAGGGCTAAAAACAATTTGTGAATTACCTTTTTTTTTTTTCCCCCCATCGTGGTAGCTGCCTTCAAGTAGATCACCATTTCACTGAGGGTTTTATCCACCATGAACTTGATTTTGATTGTATTCATTCATTATACCAGATTTCAGGCTTCACTTTTGGGGAGCTGTCATGTTGTCCGTCTTTGAAAATGTCACCGATAGTTCCACATTTGTTCGGAAGTATTTAAAATCTATGTTTTTGTTTCTCCTAAACATCATTATATCTGCCATATTAGCTATTTCCAATGCAGTACCCATTTCTTCTTCTGTAGCTCTTTCCAGCAACCATGTCTCCTCATGAAGCCTTCATGAAATCAAATAATTTTCCTCTGTTCAGTGAAGAGGGAGAGTGCAGGATTTAGAGAGCGGGTAGGTGGAGAGCAAGATGGAGAAAGATGAATGAAAGATGAGTGATATGAAGAGATGAGGATTGGATGGAGGGGATGCAGGACTGTGTGGCTGAGCAACATGAAAGTGAAAGTGGGCCGCAGCTGGGCTAAAGCTGGGGCAGCCTGCTATTAACAGAGCGCAACAGTGTCAAGCAGGGACTGTAAAGTGCGCTTCAATCTGTTGTCCCGGTCTCTGCCAACCTGCGTTCATCATTCCCTACATGTCTCACATGTTTTCCTTCACTTTAATAACACATTTTAACAGGCCTGTGTTAAACAAGTCATTTTGAAAGGATCATCAAAGTAAACTTTACTCTCATTACAATTTAACAATAGAGAATAATTTGGATATGCCTCTTCATATCAAGGTGTAATTTAGTATTTTATAGTAGCCGCTCTTTTCAAATTGATTTGAGAATTGCCATCTGTGCTTTAACTATTATTTCACTTTACTACATCTAGTGGTTTGCTACATTCTGTAGCCAAAATCCACATATCCTGTTCCTTTTAAAATATCTTTGAATTACAATTACAAATGTAATGACGATGAGTTTCATTTTGTGTTGTGAGGAGTCTGCTCGGTTGAGAACCCCTAATTTTGTTTTTGACATTTTATGCCTTCATTAGATAGCAGCATTGAAGACATGATAGGAATGGATGGTTGTATTTGAGCCAGATATATTCTGGTTCATGATCAACATCTCAACCCCAAACACAACAGGGTTCTCAGAGTTTTGTTTTTCCGAAAAACATTTCTAGAAAATGCAAGGCAGCTAAGAGCACTATATTCTTCATAAAGTTCAGGGCTGTTCTTTTGAAATGCAAGTTAGTGGTATGTTATTATTTGCCATGTAATTAGGATTCTTGCTGTTACTGTCTAGTGTCTTCTAGGCCCATATATTTCTGTGTATAGAGACAGGACATATAGATTGGGCAGGACACGGTTCAAGGCATCAATCAAACCACCAGTGAAAGCTAACGTTCTACCAAATTTGTTTCCTGCAGAGCGCTAACTGGAGTTTGATGGAGAGTTATTTTCACAGATTTTTAAAGGTATACTAAGTTTCATCTCATTCTTGTTGAAAGGATTTTTGATGACACATTGGCAGGGCTGGCCTCAGTGAAGGTGTGATGCCTAAGGCAAGCTTGAAATGTTTTTTTCAGGATTTAGTCTTGAGCGCTGATCTCAAGCTGGGTTGTCCATGAAATCCCTTAAAGTAACATATGAAAGGTTGCAGGGAGTGCAAATCTCGAAATAGGTCCATACAAGCCAGTTGACATGGACAACAGAAAAAGCTGAAGTTGTATTAAAACATATAGAACAATGATACATGTGCCAAAATGCCTCAGCATTAGGGACACCCAGACTCTCTGAGAATGACTATTTCACATTCACATTTTATATTAATGACAAAATGACACGTCTGCTGTAGCTGTTCCAATTTACTTTGATGACTTATGGTTTGATTTTTTTTCAGAAAGTCTCTTTTTGTTTTGTGGCTGCCTAACTGACACTAACTTCCAGATTTCAACATCACTCATGGCAAGCACAGTTCCCTGCTGTGACAGTATTATACAGACCAAAAAAAACCAAAACTGAACAGCACATTTTACTGTTGTTTTGTGAGAAGGTTGAAAATGTATATCGCTAGTTTCTAAAACTGGATGATCTCGTTTTCACCAACATCACAGAGCACAGCTTCCAGCTGTGACTGCATGAAAGAGAAAGGAATGACATTTTAGTAGCAAAGAGTGAGTGCATAGACAGAAAGGTGAAATAGTGGGCTATCCAATATAAATCAATACTTACTAATCAGTATGCTGTTTAAGTTCACTGAACTTTGGACAGAGTCTGTTTCAAAACATAGCTCTTTCTATATTCTACATATTACATCTGTATTAAATATATTATTTAATATGATATACAGCAATTTTCTGCTCAACGTGGTCTGTTTGCTGCAGTTTACATGGAGTGTACGTGGCGTAGTGTACGTAACTCGGGTGCTGAAAACACGTTTGAACCTGCTGTACTTCTGTATTAAACAGAATCACATAAACACCTATCACAGTGAATAGCAGTTTGCATTTATGTAAGCTTTACAAAGAAAAAGAAGGGACTGTTTTATTATAATCGAGTTGAAAAATGATAAAAGAGAGGGTGAGAAAGCTCCCAGCTGGAAAATTTGTGCACTGTTGCCACTTAAAAAGGGATTTTATTATTTACACACACACACAGTGGACAGCTCTGAGCTAAAATGACATGTTAACACCACAAAAGAATCTGAACAATTTTCCATTGGCACATTTTTTTTGAAAGAAGGTGTTAGAGTTAAGCTGAGACAGTAGAGTGAGAGTATGATCCAATTTTCAACAGTATACTTCAGCAGCCAGAGCGCCTGTGAAATGTTTTGAAGCCTAGTAGGGTTTTGGTTGGATTTCTGCAAGGTTTAAGAAGTTATTTTGGTCAGAAACATAATGTGTAGGATGGACACAGGAAATCCAATTGAAAAAAAAAGAAAAAAAAAGTTTTTACCCACGTTTTTTGACTCATTTGTATCTTCTTTTTAGTTCCTTTTAACAATACAGTCACATGTTCAGAAACAGAACACAGGCATAGATGTCTTTAGGGGGCAGTCTGTGGGTTTTGGCATCCTTAAAATGTCCACATATAGTTCCAACAAAGGGATAAATAACAACTTTTGTCCAGGAACGCAGAGAAAAACGATAAATATACAGAAATATGATAAATATTAATATATTTATTAAAAATATACATAAAAACTGAATAAAATAGAATACAATAAGACATAAGGGTAGACAGCACTGCTCTTCAGTTCATCCCATATTTGAACCAGAACAGAACAGTGGGCGGCTCACAAGCCACAAGCCACAGTGGGCGGCTCTAATGCTTTTTACTGGCAGAAAGTGATGCTTTTGGTCATGTAAGACAGTAACATACATTGAGATGTTTAACACCTTCTGTCCACATTAGACAGTGACTGAACAATTGTTGCTGTATAATACTTGTTAGAATTACAGACTGCATCTGTTTTTACATTTGAATATCACACTACATCATGTAGTACCCGCTTATATCTTGGATTTCTCAGTTTACTGAAGTTGAAAATGCCCTAGCAGTCACAGTGCCAGGATACTATGGTGCTTTCCATATTCGATAGGGTGGGCAGTGGAAAAATACTAACTGTAGGACGTTAGCATAACAACTCACTCCAATAACATGATATGATGGGAGAGAGGGTAAAGCAAGATTGTGTCAGAATTGCATGTCATAAAATGTGGATTTCCTGCATATTCCATGCTGCGCTTTTCAGTTAGTTACATAGTTTTTCCGACTGAGCATGCAATGAGATTTCAGATAAAGAGCATGTTTTATCTCTATAGGTTCTGTGTGTGCAGTGAACTGCTTTAATGTAATAATGGGCTTTAGATTGGATGGTGTTACACAACAGACCCAAGGACTGCAATAGAGCTATAATAGAGAGCAGCAGGAGATGTTTTTAATGCTTCTGAGTGTAGGAGTGCTGATATAAAATGACTTATCAGACAGCATGTCTGTTTACTTCTTAGACACAAATCGGTTTCACTGTGGCATTCTTGTTTGAGGTAGTTAATGCAGCACAAGAATCAACCTCAGCAACAACAATAGCCATGCACTGCTCAAATGGGTTTTGGCTGAGAATGGCAGCAATGTTCACACTGCAGAGGCACCATGTCAGGCTTCAAGAAGACACAACAGTTACCAATGTTTTATTACCACATTTTATGAATGGATGTGTATGAATGCAGAATGGGCGACCAAACAAAGTATTCCTTATTTATTGGTTGCATAGATCAAAGTACTAAAAAAAAGATTTAGCACCTTGCCTATTATCAGTTAACTGTTCTCTGGCATCAAAGTTTATGCAGCAACAAAATAATTTTGAAATGTAATTCAAAAATGCACAAAAAGTAAGGAAATGTGTGTGTCGCTACTGGGGCTCCTGTTTGTTAAATGAATACATTGTTAAATTGCCAATATATCTTGTTTCTTCAGACTTCAATCATCCAATCCACCAAACAACACCAAACAAAGAGTCAACAGCAAAGAAAAGCTGTTTGTTATTGTCAAGAGAAGTTTTCATGGGCGCAACTCACATACTCAGCTCTGCTGCTCATCCCACAAATGCATGTTCCTTACAAATGTGGCACTATTTAAAAGGGAAATAAACAGGCTTTCCAATGGTATAAGATTTATTGCCGAGAAGCATTGTTACAAAAAAAAAATAATAATTACCAAACACAAATTGCCTTACTTTTTGTGCGTAGTTCAGAATAATCATTAACTAAAAAAATCTGTATTAATTAAATAGTCTCCTATCCTATCGAATTATGTAATAATTATTAGCATTTTAAAATAGTTAAGTATTAAAATACTAGAACACTAGAATAACATCAAAAGTTAGTCCACATTTTCAGCCAATCAGAATTGAGAATTTTCATTGGCTATGAAACAAGCTCACGTATGATGCTATAATCTTCCTAGACTTGCTTTAAATTTTTCTTAAGTTTGTCAGTTTATAACTTTCCATGCTGTAGATGAGAAAAGAACCAGAAAAAAAAAATGTAATTTGATCTTTTTGGCAGGACAACAAAAGACACAGATCCAGTATCTTGAGTATCTTGAAGGTTATAGGATGGCATTTGTAGTTTTGGGGTTCAGCTCCAACTGGGGTCACTCATGCTAAAAGAGATTCACACTCATGCAACTGTAAGCCGCTTAGCATAAAAGCATCCACCAAATATCACATGTTAATGGCCTATATTACCATATTTTATCTCCACTGGGCGAGCACTGCTCCCTATGCGGTAGTTCTGAATGTTAAGGTTTTAAATTTCCACCCTTGGTGGAGGGCTACTGGGATATTTTTTGCACAAGCTTCCTCTTGCCAAATTCTCCATTACACGGTATAATAGCAGCTGATCAGTTCACTGAATACACTACAGCTGAATGTAAGTAGTCAAACTTCTTTCTGACATTGTGTGCATGCACTGAATAGATTCCTGACAGTACCTGATGGGCATTTGGTTTGATAGGGAGCATGCAGACAATCTTCATGTGGTAGTAACCCCACGGGCACAGCAAGTCACTGATGCTGTTCAGTGTGTGTTTTCATTCCCACTGGGCACCATTTGTAAAATTTATGCACTTACGGTGTTGTAAGTCACTTTAAATGGATGAAATGTAACACTCCTGACTTCAACAGCATCCGCATGGGAATGTTCCAATGCTGTCGGCTGTCGGAGTCTGATAAAAAAAGTTCCACTCTTCAACACTGCAGAGTGAACACTTCTCAGTTTTAACACTATATTGGATATGTCCCATGCTGTTAACTGCTGGAGCCTAATAATAGGCTTATGACCGAGATGATGGAGACAGAGTATCTATACTGTGTATGTCAGTCTTATATCCTTAAGCCAAGAGCCAACTCAGTTTTTTCCGTTTTCATGCAATAATTTACCTCAAAATTCCACCGGGCACAGCTCTGTGACCTTGCTGCCGCAATGCTGTTTTGGTCCGTCCTTCATGTGGCTTCATATCCCACCAGAAGTGTTTCAGGAGCAAAGTGTTGCCCGCTTTGGTCATTTTTTCCTTGGTTTATGTGCTTCTACTGTGAGTAAGTTCACTACCTAGTTAAAGAGTTTCCCCTTTGTCTCTGATGATCAGGAGTCTGTACAAAGTGTTTTATTTTGAAAATTAACCAGATTCTTCTGGCCAGCTCGATCTGCTCATTCTCAGCAGAGCTTAGGGACACTTCTGAAATGGGCTGCTGCTCTTCACGATCATTGTCTAGAGTAGGCATGATCACCTCCCTTCGCCACGGTGCAGCCGGAACTCTTTGCATAATTTAAGAGTTAAGCTAACTTTGCTAACTAAACTGTTGTTACCTCAGTGTATTAAATGTTTTTTTCAGCGTCTTATTACTTTAAGGCATGTCAAGATTTTGGCCAGGCTTGATATATGCTTTAATTATGGCAGGTTAGTGTTTTCCAGAAGCCTTTTCTTTTTTCTGGGTGTAGAGAAAAAACACAAGCATAATTTCCTGTGCTTGTGCAACTTTGCAAGTCATCATCAGGCATTTTCCCTAATCAGTCTCTCCCCACAAGCACTTCACTATGGAGTGTCACTTCATGTAAAGTCACACTTGCAGAGATGGAGGACACTCTGTATTAAGAAGAGAGTATGAATAAAAAGGTTATATGTGGCACAAACTCTCCATCTTGGGGAAACGGGTGTCGCCATGGATACTGACACCCTGGTTGTTCAGCTGTTGAATTACATAATGGTGTGTTCTCCTTACGGTGTTTCAAATAATAATAATAACAAATACTCCAATACTCTTTAAATTGATTCTTGCATGTACAAAGAAAGTGATACTGGTCATGATTTTCTTTTAATTCAATGGATGGTTTGATTTTTGTCCATAATAAAAAGAGAAGTATAAGAAAAAAAAGGGTTTAAGTGCATAGCCATTGCCTGGCATGTGTGCCTTTTGTGTAGAGTGGAGTATGTTTAAGGCTGCACAGATGCACACTTGCAGTTAGAGTTAAATTTTATTTTCCACTTGCGCTCGCCAGCAAATGGTTTTGGGCGGCCCTTAATGTGACAAACCCCCGAGGGAAAATGCATGAATGAGGAACAGGGGATAGATGAGGGTATAGTGGCCAGGATGGTACTGAAACATAGTCATAATGTGACCAGTAAATGTAGATCTGTACTTTATAGTACTACAGTATTATGAAGAAGGCTGTACTGCACTATATCATACAATATACCAGAACTATTTGATGTCTGAAGCTTTATGAAAATGGGCATTGATCTGCTTGAGTTTAGTTTCAGCACCGTCCTACTGGACAGCTCTGATGCTGAGCAGGAGTCCAGCTGAGTCTTTCAGCACCATCACATGAGGACAGCTCCCCAATATGCACTTGTTACTTTCTGGCAGAGCCGGAAGAGCTGGAATAATTAATTTCAGCAAAAGACAAGGTCGTAAATGTTTCCCTCAAACTCTTAAGCCTGGCTGACAACCTTAACTCTTTAATAATTGTGTTTTTGGTTTGTTCGCTGCTCAGTGAAAGCCCCCTTCTTAGCTCAGTAAGACGTAAAGACAAACTCAATGAGGGAATAATATAGGCTTAACCAGTTTAAAATCTTGTACTGTCAGTAAAATGAGTAAAATGATTTTCATTATCACCATGGGAAATTTAGCTAACTAACTAATTTGTGCTTGACACTCCCAAAAAATTGATGTACAAGAAAACAGGAAAAAAGGAGAGAGTGATAGAGGGAGAAAAAAAAAAGGTGTGTTCATGTATAATTACCCCTGAGAACTCCTCTCAGCACCCAGAGTTAGTTCAATACCTAGGCCCCAGGCTAGGATCTGCCTCTTTCTCTCCATCTTTCTCATGTTTTCTCAGTCTTTCAATCTTTGCCTGCCAGTATCCATCCCTCCCCAACCCTCCCAGTTCTCCTCACCCTACTCTTTTTCTTTATCTTCTGGGTTAAGGGGAATAAAGGATATAAAGGGATTTCATTTTATGGCTCACTTCAGAAGACCTCATTTAGGTCCAGACATTTGATAGAGAGGTGAATTACTAATTAAAGACAGGCAAAATGCTGGGGAATTAAGATTCTAGCCAAGCTGCCTATGTGCAAATAGTGCAGACACAATGCACACACATACACACAGAAAACGGGGTCAAAGGCCTTGATCATGTTTCTTATCTTCACACAGCACACACCTTTTCTTGTCCTTTGAGAAATATCGCCTAAACCCCGTATATTTTAAAAAAAGGATAAAGAGCAAAAACTCTTTTCACTTCACCTTTGTTCTCTTTGCCTCCCTGTCTCCACTTGCCTGCCCTCTCCTCTAGTCTTTCCACTCTTAGATAAGGAAAACTCTTTGAGTATATCAATTATTCACTTAAGATGAGTTCAGATTTAGGTTGTGCTTGTGTATGTGTGTATGCATGCGTGGAGAGGGGGGCGATAATGGTGTGTTTGTCTGGTGTGTGTATTTTTGATCTCCATGCCACAGCTTGGAATAATGCTTTCTTTGGGAGATAGTGCCATGTTACTTGGGATTAGATTGGCCCTGTGATGCCCCAAAACACATTCCTCTCTGCCACATTAGGCAGCCATTAGCAGGCAAAAGCCATGGGTAGGTGGACAGGTGAAGCAGCGCTAAAATATTGCTAGATAAACACAAAATATAAATAAATAAAAGGGGAATCCAATTATTAGCAGAACAGTGGTAATTCATTGCCTTCCTGGCAAGGGCGTTGATAGATAGCCTAGCGTTGTTGGCTTTGGTGATATTGTTCTTTCCTGTGTGTGGCCCAGCTCTAATCTATGCAAACACCAAATGATTTTTCACCAAGATGGCCTACACACGATACCACTCATGTTGCAAAAAGAACTGGCTTTGGGTTTGCAAGTGCCAGACAACTACTCTTTGTAATTAACTATTATTTGCATGGCCACACAAAAGGAAAAGGAATAATTGGATAATAATTAACATTTGCTGTCTAAAACAAACCAGTATGTTCGTTTGACACATGTTAACCTTCACTCATGGTTAAAACAAACAAGTTATGTTGCTTTGGTTTTGTTTATGGATACAATATCAGCTGGTGCTGATCTTTGTTCTGTTTGTTTTCTGTGTGAGAATAAATCATCTCTGTGGGTTGTTCGTGGCCATTTGAAAGTGTCTGATGGTACTCGGGCTTAATAATTGCTGTCTGGTCTTTCGTTTGGAAGCATGCACAAGCTAACACATATAAATGCACACACAAACAGACAGAAAGACACACACGCACGCTCATGATAGCGGGTTTTGCTTCAGACACAGTAATGTTGGCTTTTACTGCCCTGTCACTTAATGGCTTTAGTGGCAGCACAGAAAGAGATGCATTGTTGCTTTATACAATGTGTGATATCTAACATTAACTTGCACATACATCCATGTCCACATACAGATGCAGACCTCCATCTACCCCCCCCACAAAACAGACAATGTCCTTGAGAGCTAGTGACAGCAGTAGGCATGCATACTAACAAGCCACCCAGCTCACACCTGAATTACTCTTTGTCTTTCTCTGAGGCACATGTCTGTCTGCTTTTCCTCACCGGTGTGTACGTGTACCTTTTAGGTTTGTGAGCTCATCAAAAGGCTTTTACGGATATATTCTGTAGCTCCCAGATAAAATCTCACTCACACTGACACGGCCCTGAACACTTCCAAGGTGACTCTTCTACCAGCTTACACAATAAAGGGCAGCAGCCGTTTAAGAACAACAAAGAAAGAACAAAGGTGGAGCTTATAGACTTTTAAAATGCTTTTCATCTTCCAATTAGATATTTTGTTGCCTCATTCATATTTTATTTAATGGATAGTCACAGTAATGGTGGGTGGGAAAGTATACTGTAACAAACAGACAATATTTAGGTGTGAAATTTTCAGTGTCAGCAGTTTTACAGTTATTCAAGTGGTCAATTAATCAAAGATGTATTAGTACGTTGGTGAATTAGTAAAAATAAGATTTATACAATTGTACTTCAAGTTTCCAGCATCCTAAGAAGCTGCCTAATTTTGGATAACTTACCACTCTGGTGACATATGAATGAACTGGTACAATATTTGTATCTACTGCTCCACTTGCTTTTCTGTCATTTTACTAAAAAGAAAAACCTTATGCACAAATTGGAGATTTACTTTGTGTACAGTGTTTGACAAGAAGTGTATTGCACAGCAATAAAAGCAACTGCTACCGACAAGAAAATGGTGTCTTGCCAACAATGAAATATGCTCACTGCGGTCCATATATCCACAAATTGCCTCTCAACTAGTAGTGAACCCTGTTTTCCAGTAAAATTTCACATCAAGAGATTCCGCCTGGTCTACTGACCGATTAGACCATTAAACATACGTACAGAACTGTTGGCCTTTTGCAGACAAATCGGTATGAATGTATTTGCTATGTGATATACGCTGATATGAGTTTATCCAGCAGAGTGAGCGGCAATTTACAACACTGTGGCAAGTAGCACAGAGTAAGAGAGAAGAAGCAGCTCTCTGCAATGTCAACTAGAAAGGTAATTCACCATATGTGCTACTTTATCGGTGATTGGTGGACTTTTTTCCCCCTCTAAATGTGATATCATATTGTCTCAAAAATCACATATCAGTCAGGTTCTAGTTTCTTTTCTAAGAAAGTGCAGATGCATTTGACACAGGTAATGGGAAGGTGTACATTGAAGTGGATACTAAAAGTAAATAATTTAAAAAATATGTTACTTCTACGTTTCTCTGTTCCATCCAGTTGGGGAAATGTTTGCAGTAGACAGAAATTCATTTATTTACTTTCTGCCACTGACTGCCCATTAGTATTGAAACAGTAACTCTGTTAAAAGTACAATGTGAAGTTTTTGTGCACTAAGAGAGCCAGATGGCAGAACTTGATGAATGTTGAATCACGTGTTCTACCGGCATGTGACACACATTTCTGTTGACTCCATGTGTCAACAGTTGGTTACAGTAATGCACCAGAAGGACACATACAGCACGTCTTGACATCAGACAGATTGAGCACCTAAATATCACTTTTAATACTACTCTGGCATGGAAATCTGACTTTTCTTTTTATATACTCTGATTAATCAGTAAAAACCAATGAAAAAATAATGCTGAAAATAATTGTAATGCGAAGGTAGAAACCAACCAAGAGTTTTTGATCTAAAATTGTGTCTATGATGATTATTTTAGGTGACACAAGCTTTATTCTGTTTATTTTTTTACGTTGGCTTCCTTATTGCTCTTATCTTCACCTCTCTCATTCTCATCTTCCTTTTCTTTCTCAAGTTGCAGGAGCTTATCTTTTACTTTATTACACATCTCTTCCAATTAACAGTTTTAATGAACAAGGATGTCACATTAATGACACAAAGCCTAGTAGTTAATGTTGCATGACAGACAAACTATGAGACGCTTGATTCTGTGTGTGTGTGTGTGTGAGCATATGTGTTGTATATACAGACTGTGTTTGTGTGACTGAGACTGAGAGTTCCCAGATTTCATTTCATGTCCATGGCCCTACTTTTTACAAAGACAATTTTGCCTTTTTAATATTGTTTACGGTTATCAACAGTGAGAGCTCTGAAATAGTCTGACTGCTGGTGGTGACAATTGGTCCCCAGGGAGGAGAGTATACAAGATGGTGAAAAAGCTCTGCAAAAGTAAAACATCACTGTAAGGCATTAACAGAGTGTAAAACGTGTTTTACCCAAATGGTTTTTGGTACATGACAACATTTCTAAGGATTAGGTGTTTTCATCAAAATGAGATCATATTCCCAAAAGAAAGTAAACTGGCAATCTAAAAGGAGGTACATAGTCAAGGATGTCGGTGTATACAGTAGACAAAACTGTTGGTATAATGTGAAAATCTTTCCCCATTCTCTGTGGATTTGAAGGTTTATATGATCTATAAAAAATAAATCAACTTTACTATGACTTATTGAAGATTGGAGATGGCAAATAGTGTACCTGTATTCATGGTCGGGTCATATACACGCCTACTCATTGGTATCCACACTGCTCTCGGTTCCCAATACACCACTGATAGAGGGATTACAGTGAAGGATCAATGTTCAGCCAACACGTGGATGGACATGGAGGTCTGGATGTCCACTACCCATCTGGTGCAAGATATTTCTCTTTCAAATAGGTGATTTCCACAAATACATAAACTGTGTTGTGCGGGGGTGCAATCTCCTGTTCAAGGTTATACTTTATCAGTCCCTTTGCTCAGCAGCAGTCCAAATATTTATCAGAACATGTTGGACATTTAAACAAGGTCTTCACAATCAATAGAAGAAGACAGTTTTTATTGATAATTTAATGACACTAGACCCTGATAAATTTAACAGAAGGTTGAGCCCTCTCTATTGATGGTTTTTATGAATAAGTCATATCGAATTATGCAAAACCTCTAAATGGTTTTTAGCAAGTTGTATTTCTGGGAGAAAACGAATTAAAGTTTGATTACACAATGATTTATGCAACAGTTTGGGTATGAATGTTGAAGGTGTGTGCGTGTACATTTGCATGTTCATCATGTGAATGTGTGAAACTCATCCATATTAATCAAATATATCTAGAAAGGTCCCGCCCTGAATAGGTTATCCTGTGGGATCAAATCAGTGTGACCACAAAGGCACAAACTTGTCACTTGTTATAATGTCTCTTTTGAGTGGAACAAGAACCCAAAACCTCTTCAATCTGTAAACCAAAAATACTTTCTGTCAGTGTTCAGGAGTCATTTATTCAATATCACAGTCCACATGTTTTGAAGTATTTCATTCTGATACATGCACAAACACGGAACATTGCAGCTTTGAAGTATTTTACCTTGTTTTATCTTCCAAAATATTTTTTGTTTACATTACGTTTGCTTTTTCTTATCTCTGCATTTTCAGCCACTCGCCTAACAAGAGATGTTCCCCTTCAACTTGAGTGGTTATATAAACATTTAATAATAAATCAATGGCGTCAAATAGGAGGAGTGAGAGCAGCTTTCACAGCATTGGTATCACTGTCAGTTTAATCTCCCGTTCCTTGAATGCATGCACAACAGTCAGACCAATGGTAGCCTCCTAATCCCTAATCCAAGGTCTGGGGCAGATTAAGAACCCTGGTGACTATCTAGCCCTTCTGTGAGGCAGTGATGGATAAATGGATGATAGTGGGTAGATGGACAAAGGGGTCAGAGGATAGTTGCAGGGTAAAAAAATAAGTTTGCACGGGATAGAGAGAGGAGTGAGCAGATGATAGACAGATACAGGGAAGGGTGTGAAAGATGAAAGCATCCTGTCTCAATATTTGAGTAATAAGGAACAACTAAAGAACTAATCAGAGGGAGAATTCTACAGGATTACCCTCAAACCTACAGGGTAAGGTCAATGGACATACAGTAAGTTACCAGATCCAGATATCCTTACATGTAATGAGCTATAACCAACCAGCACCCCCATCACCATCAACAGCTCTTGTTGAGGTGAGAGATAGACAGCAGGTCGATGGCAGATTGGCAGAGCCAAGATTGGCAGATTACCCCTCTCTTCATCTGTCTGTCTCTTTCTTAGACACCCCCTCTGCATCCCCCGCCCGCCCCGATAGGCACATGTAGTCTCTCTCTTTCTCCAAGGTAATTCCAGACAGTAGATGCGCGCCCCGGCTGGCAACTGCTGCAGCTCCTAGTTGCTGCCTCTTTCTCTCTCTCTCTCTTTTCTCTCTCCTGGGTCTCCTCCCTCTCTCTATTCCTCTCTCTCTCTCTCTCTCTCTCTCTCTTCGACACGGACGCGGCATACCTCCTCTTCACCAGCCACCGTGCGTGCTGGGGCTGACGCGAGTACCCGCATACAGAGTGCGGAGTGCGGAGTGTCGTTGCGCGCATCCTCGGTTAATTTTTCTCCAGATAGCCTAGCCTACATTTTTTTCCCCCTTCCTGACGCAGAAAAGAAGAGTGGCTTTGGAGCTCTCTTTCATTATATGTGTAAGAGCCCGTTCCATCCCGGTGTGTCTCTCATCTCTACAGGAAACTAGAGACAATTTCGGAATATGGTACCTCTCCGTGGTAATGCCATGTGACAAGGCTTTTCATCATTTGTTTCCCCTCCAACAAAAGTCTCTGTGTTCTGGCGTTGGTGGTATTCAAAGAGGAGCTAAGTGAAGGAAAAATAAAAAAGCTCCCGGTGAAAATGGAAGTTTTGGCCGTTGGCTTGGTCCGCTGAGGCTGCTGCTGCTGCTGGTGCTGGTGGTTTGGTGATTGGTGCAGGGGGGAAACTGCGTCGCCAGGTCTGAAAGGCTGGGAATCACGGGTCATTATAACAGGACCTGCTTTTCAACATAACTAGGTTTTCCCTCACGTCATCGAACCGTTAAAGATTTATTCCTTTAAATGAGCGGCCACATCCTCCAACCCCTCAGTTCGCCTTAACGCGGCGGCGCTTGGATGCGGTTTGTTTTCTCTGCGGCTCAGCGTCTCTCCGATCGCCCAGAATATGATTTAATGTGAGGAATTTCAACAGGGTACCAGTCTGTGACTACCCGGGAATCTCTACTTATTTTCCTCCACAGACAAGCGTCACACTGCAACGTCAAGAGAAGAGCATCTTAAGGCAGATATTACAGGGAATTTCCTTGACCGCCCTACAGATGGACTAAAAAAAAAGAAGCTTCGGTTCTCGGGATTTTAACTCAGTTCGCTCTCACTCAGAGAGCTGTGGTTTTCTCTGCTTTTGGGGGGAAATATCTCTGGACAACATGAAAGTTATCTCGGCTTTGTTGCTCGTTGCCGTTTTTTGGAGCCAGGAGTGGAAGTCGGCGCTCTCGGATTCAATCATCCACATCGGTGAGTTACTGCGCTTTTCTCTCTCTTCTAATTCGCGGCCACAATAAGGCTCTGTGTGCGTCTCTCTGGAAACAGATTGGAGGTTTCAGCCTTGATATGCGCTGCGCCGCTGAAATCACAGCATTGCTGCTGATTTATTTGACGCCCTGTGGTATTTAGTGAATGTACATTATTGCATTCACGGCTTAGATGCCATACTTGAAATGGGTTTCAAGCAGAATGTTTGGCACATCCACTTCTTTATATCAGTGGTGAAATACCGAACTAGAGATCTGTTATGCGCCATTATGGATAGACATCCTTTCAAATGAAGTTTGCATTTGAGTTGGGGGATTATTGATCACCAATTGCTTTTTAGTCACTTAATATCACTAATAGTCACATGAATTGGTCGATAAAGGATATTAATGCCAAGTAAAAGGACTGCACTTAGACATTTCCTCAGAATTTCGTATCTAATAATGGCTGTGTGCGCACAGGATGCGCGAAAAACAGGTGGTTTAAGATGTCGTGATGTTGCCCTACATGGCAAAATGACTACCCTGGATGGCAGCAAATTTTCTGTAGATTTTCCTAAAGCACAATGGCATTACCACCTTCCGTCGTGAGCTACTGCAGTGCCAGGAGGAGGGGGAAAAAAAGCATTTTATGTCCTAACGTCTTTTCCGCCTTCCACCACCACCGGCATAGTGTGGCACTGTTGTGTTGAGCGTGATTTCGACATCAGGGAGCGTATTCTTTTAGGCGATGTAGCAGCGCCTCCGGCTCCGACAGAGAGGGGGGGAGAGAGAGAGAGAGGGAGAGAGAGAGAGAGAGAGAGAGAGAGAGCGTGTCTTGCAGGATAAGATGAGGACGCGAGGTGGTAGTGGGCACACATAATCGTTGCACAACTTGGTGGCCTCGAATGGGCGATAGACCAGAGAGAGCAGTGTGTAGGTGCATGAGAGTGACGGGCAAACACACACACACACACACACACACACACACACACACACACACACACACACACACACACACACACACACACGCACGCACGCACACGCACACACACACTCACACACACACACGCACCAAGAGAAAGATAAGCACCTGTCCATGTTGAACTGTTGTTTGACTGCATTATGCACATGGATCACATCCATATTTTTACAGACAGACAGACGCGCGCGCGCACACACACACACACGTAACACATTATAAACCACCAGTCTAAGCCACTGCATTAGCCTGCCAGGGAAGGAGGACTGGCCTGTTTGATCCACTTAGGCCGTGGCCAGCTGATTTACAGAGCAGACCCAGGCCAATTTAGCCGCTACCTTGACGCAATTTGCCAAGAGCTGGATCAGTTCGAGGTCTTGTCTGGGCTCTAGACCAAGCTGATGGTTCATATCAGACTTACAGCAGCAGCATGGCCAAATGACTGAGATTTACACAGGTCAAGTAGATGGTGAATGTTTGTTACGTAATTTGCCCACAGTGGAAAAGGCAGGTGGTACGCCAATCAAACCAGGTTGAAGCCTCTTGTTGGGGAAACAAAACATTGCAGATGATGTTGGTTATGAACTAACAGTTTAACTGACTTCCCAATTTTGTTTGAAGATATTCAAATTGGGTCGCACAAATATTTAGTGCAGTACAGCAGAACAGCTGACGGTGTGAAGTCACACTGGGGCAGAAGCTTGACAGTATATACAGGGCTGTAAGCTGTGTTTGTAGCCCTACAGGGGATAGCAGTGTAATCCACTGGTGACAGATCACCCTGTGACTGGTTGGTTTGATCCCTGCAGCAGCCACATGTTCTGCAAGTGTCTCACAGCAAGACACTGAAAAGTTCACCTGCTCACTGACTGCAAGTTTCTTTTGATTATTAGCAATGTGACTAAAACCCCTTGGTTATGAGACACTTTTAGGCTCACTAAGACTACGACAGGACTCTCAGCTATGTAGGCTAACAGCACCGAGGTTCTTGTCAGCTGCAGAAACTGGGTCAAGGTTCTCTATATGTACAGTGACTGCTCCCTGTTCTTTATATCTAGGCTAACTGGGACTATATTGTATAAATATAACCTTTATATAACCCTTCTGAAAATATGAATCTGTTTGATTTTTAATTACTGACTAAGGAGCCTAAGCTCAAATGCCTGTATTATTATGTTTATGTGAAGCTCTGTTGTAAGTCTACAACAGTATAACCATAAGCAATTCATTAGCACCTGAAAATTCAACACATAATAACGCAATAACAAACTTAAACAGCCCCTTTTCAGTGTTTGCCTATGTTTATATACATAGTAAGCATAAAGATGGATGACTACGTCATGGTGCACTGTATTAGACCAGTCAGTAGTTGAAATTAGGCTCTCCAGACATGGGATTTACAGAAGTGGAGGCTCTGAAATCACTTCCACTTTGCAACATAATCCATACAAATCCCAGATATATGTTTGAGGAGCAAATTTAGTGACATGGATAATGAGAAAGCGCCGCAATTCCTCTTTTGACCCTGTAGCGAAAACCATGCCAGTGAGTGGTTTCCAATTAGTAGAGTAGACACTGAATGCTGTGCGTAGTTTATTGGTTGGCTGAATTTGTTCCTGGTTAGTTACAACTTAATTTAAGCAGTGTGTTCTGGCTTACCACCCCGCATAAACAAAGCATATGTGCATGTAAATCTTCGTGTGAGTGTGCTTGAGGACAAGGGATAAGTGTGAGTGGCTGGTTGGTTGGTGTGATTTCAGTCTTTGTCTTTTTTTTTCCCTCTCTCCCTTCCACCTTATTTCTAATCAATAGTTCATTTCCAATGCTAGCCACAAGTACTTTGAATCACAACAAAAGGTTATCGCCCCAAAAACAATACCTCTTTTTTCTCATTCAGCCTCTCACTCACACTCCATCCCTCGCTCATCACCTCCTTACCCACACTTCTTCAGCAGACCTTGGAAACAGCAGATAAACATGAATACAGTGGAAACAAGTATGGGCAAGAGTTTTATGATTTGCTATCATTGTTTTCTCACAAAAGCTGGTATTGTTTCATAGAAATAGGAGCCACAATAACAGTCCAGTGGTTCTGCATGTCAGAATTGAAGACCAGTCCGGTTTATTTCACCACGTCTTCTCTTCGACTCATACAATGCTAATCTGAAGTTCGCATGTGTGTGTGTGTGTGTGCATCATATTGACTTAGGACCGCATGAGAAAGGAAAAAAGTACTATACCCAGCAGGCGCATCACACTGACATGTCAGAAGTAATCCCTTTTTAATCTCTTTGTTGCTGCTAAAGATGGAATGAGAGAAAGAGAGAGAGAGAGAGAGGGAGAGAGACAGGCAACAAGAGATGTATATCAAAGGGAGAAAAGATAGAAGACAGAAAGAGAGAAACCAGAGGAGAAGATAGACTTTGCGTTGTCATCACCTACCATTTTTAGCATCTATACCTCAAACATGTGCCATCTTACCACAGTTGCCTTTGTTTCTGTGATACTAATAGCAGTGACTGGCAGACGGTTTTCATCCTGCACTGTCCAGGCATTAAATGTGATTGAGCTGCTGGCGAGCTGGCACAGCCGCCTCACCCGTCTTCCTCTTGCTCTGTCTCTCTTTTTCTAATGATCAGCATGCAGAAGGAAGGGGGGAGTCCGCTTGCCTCTTAGACCTGCATCGTGTGCTGCATGGCAATGGTCCTCTGATTCATGAGGGCGGTTCGTATGGATTCTGCATGTGTGTGTGTGTGTGTGTGTGTGTGTGTGTGTGTGTGTGTTTGTGTGTTAGAGAGAGGGAAAGAAACACGTACTGAGAGACAGAGACAGAGTATGGAAGTGCGCGTGGTTGTGTGTGTTCTTCATGAGTTACACTCAGAAAGTCACTGTGATTTATGGAGCCAGATTAAGTCCTCACTTCGGAGCCGCAGCGGTTTTTAGCCATGTAGTGTGTCAGAGTGCATCCAATGGCTCACCATGCATCACAGATGAGAGAAGGAAGCCAGCAAGTGAGCCTGGTACACTACTGGTTCAAATTATATATTGCACATTGGCACTTCTATCTCTCTGTCACCAACGTCCACAGACCCTTCTGATACCAATCACCGAGATACAGTATATTGGATTTGTCCTTGCTGTACTTATGAGCTTTAATGCTTGGTCTGAGCCTGCAGATTAATATCATCCGTAGTTGTTCACACACTTCAAATGCCAAGGTTACATGTGACACAATGTCTTTATCTAATATAGTCACATACAGTATTACAGATCCCTGTATGGTCATGGTCTCTGTCTTTTCTCATTGCTCCAGATCACAGCAAAGTAGAAATTGAATGAATGAACACTTGGATGAACAGAAAGGAGGAACCACAACCAATTTAAAGGTTATAAAAATGTGCAATTACTAATGGAAGACAGTGTAAGCTGTTCTTGCATGATCTGTGTCATGCCATGCCTTGTTCTGTCATTCCCATCCAGTGTGGCCTGCAATAATGTGACATGCCCATATAGGCTCTATCTACAGTATTATACCTAAAAGCATAGTCAGAGGCTCAATGGGCTTCATTTATCTTGCAGTGCACTGTGAAAGTTGTACTGGACACAGTATGAATACATGCATTAGAGAACGCTTTAAATCATAATGGAGTCATTATGATTATGTCATTTTAGCTAGATAATGTATGGCTGAGAAGTTTGTTAAATTGTAGATAAATTGGATCCACTATCCATTCACCATCAACTCACTTTTAAAAACTCCCGTGCAACACTCCTCAAGTACAGTACTTCCTTCATGTGATGATGCAGGAATACTTACTGAGTGACCTTTCATTAGCCACATTACACAGCTTATTCAAGTTCACACATCACAAAACTAAAAACTAAAAATTGAAAGCATGGCGCTCTGTAGAAAGGAGGGCAGTCTGGCATATTTGTATAAGATAACTTAGACTATGTTATTACTTGTTGTATTACTCAGTGTATCAAGATATGATTAGAAATCAGAGAAATTTGACTTGTCGCAGAATTGGATGGATGAGTGTGACATCAGACCTAATTACTGAGATCCACTGAGATTCATTCATTATACCATGAGCCTCCCTAGTGCTGTTGTTTAGCCATCTGTTGTTTATTGACCCACAACATCTATGGTAACTCAAATGACAGCTAATGATTGATTTAACTGTTTTAGACATTTCATAGTTTCTGAAATATTCCAAAACCCTCGACGTTTTGAAGAGCTGCAAAAATTTGACTTGCTCTTTGGATGCACATTAAACAGGTGGTGCATGGACTACATTACTGATGATACACAAAATTAGAACAGTAATTAGTTTTTAGAAACATTTTAATGAAGATTTCTCTGGGAGACCCAAGTCATTTAGATGAAAGGGACAGACAGAGTTCAGTTAAGGTGATGAGGAGGGGATCAGTTTTAGATTATTGGGATTTATGCAGTGTGTCTGTGGGGCTCTGTCCCTTAACAGCTGTGATTAAAAGAGAATCATTTAGATGGAAAGAGTTGAAAGACCGAATGAGAGGTTTCCATTATTTGTGGGGTGAGGAAATAAGGTGGACAAAGACAGAGAGGGAGATTTGTCCTGGCATGGCCTGGTTTTTCTTTCACTCTTGTGGTATGCTAGTCTTTTCTATAGAGAAGGATTTCTAAACATCTCAGGGTGTGTGTCTGAATGGCTGTTCCTGCTTGGTTTTGTCCATGAGTTTCACAGCTGTCAACACTGCTTCCTCTCTTCAACTATCAACTTCTGTTTGTGTGTGTGTGTGCGCTTGCACACGTGTATTTTAATCTGCAGTTATGTACCGGTTCAGAAGGGTGGGGGCTGGGAAGTGTGTATTAAATGCTTCACATCTTTTGTGTTATACATCTATGAGTGCTGACAGATGTGCTGGTCTATGCTTTCTTGGACTCAGAAGATTTAGCACCTCACCTGTGGAGATGAACACTGGAGTTTGTGTGTGTGTGTGTGTGTGTGTGTGTGAATATGATTTACAGAGGTGTGAACTGTGTGTCTGGTTTGTGTATGTTTGTGTGTGATACCTGAGATGGCTGTGCATCCTCTTGTGAAGGAAAGAGACAGACAGCAGCTCTGACGTCTGTGCCTGGTCACTGAGGCAGAACCCCTAACCAGGCCACAGAGACACGTGTGTGGGAATGTGTGTTTATGTGTGTATTTCTGAGTTTGAGATGGACTGACAGGTCACTGTGAGAAGTATGATTGCATGTCTGAGGTTGACTGCAGATCTAGGCGAGTAGAGACAGCCCAGTCCTGCCCAAGGTGCTTCATCTCACCACAGCGGTCAGTGATGCAGGTAGAACAGACCAGATGGCCTGGGAAGGACTTGTACAACACAGCCCGTTGTTCCCAGATGATTGTATTGTTCGTTTGTGTTCATCCAGTCGTCACACGCAGTTTCACACACCCACTTATGTCTGAGGACAACAACCTTTGTTGTGCACCAGAACAAGTGTCAGCTTGCGTATTGTGGATGGTGACTTGAAGAGCTCCTGTGAGCACAGACACATGCATATAGAGAACACACACACACACACACACACACACACACACACACACACACACACTGTATATATCCAAAATATTAAAAATGTAAGGGCAGACTTTTGCTCTGGTGTTGTACTCCTAACATTGTTTTTTTTAATGAACACATTTTCAATGGTCAATATTTTGTTTGAGTACAGAAAAGTTTGCTTGTTAGAGAGTTTGCGCATCAACAGTAGCCATTATCGAAGCATGTTCTAGGACGCATATTTACTGAGTTTTCAGGATAATATAACTGAGTAAAACCTGGAACATATATCCAACAATGCTTTCCATGTTTCATGTTCCTGTGAAATCCAGGAGTTTAAGTTCTTCTCAACAATGTCACCTAAAAGCAATAAAAAATAAATAAAAATACACCATCAAATGGCATTCATCCAAAACAGCTGCCACTAATATTTTTTTTTTTCTGGCAGCTAGGCACACACCAGCACTTGTGGACATGCCATCCTGCAACACATCACACCATTCCTATTTCCAGCCTTACCATCCCTGAAAAAGCACATTTCAGGGATGGTAAGAGAGAGAAAGCCTGTTTTGTATTTCAATACAATGTTGACCTAACTACAGATAATGCTGCTTGCTTTTGACTGTCATTTTAACTTTTTCACTTGTGCCTGTATCTGCAGTGCTAAAACTAAATAAATAAACTCTGCTCACTCACTAGCAGATCTTTTTCTTCCCGTCCTCCTCACCTCTTGCTGTCGCTGTCCGTGTGTGTGGATGAGGAGTGTATGTATGGGCTTACCATATTTGTGTGTGTGTGTGTGATTGACGTGCTGCAGTCCCTCCTCCCCGTATGACACGCCATGACACACAATTTTACAGCTGCTCATAATATGTTCAACTCTCCAGCCAGGGGTACTGTCTCACTCTGAGGAATCAGGATCACACTATTTGGTAATTTTTATTCAGAGACGAGCAAAATACAAATACGCTAAACAAACAGTGAAACTCTGTGGAGTTGTATCATTTGTATGCAGTGAGTCTTTTTGAGAAGAATTCTTGGTTTGTATTAGGTCTATGTAATCATGCTAATGATGAGAGAAACTTCAAAGGAAAGTAGAATTTTAATGTCATGGACTAAACATTACCAAGACAGTATGGCCTTCATCCATTCTGTACTTCCTGCATTCACGCAGTCGGGTGAATATTTACAGCTGCCCTCTGCTCCCTTTATGGTCATGTTCGCCGTTTCCCTGCCAACACAAAGTCTCTCAGCATCTTTGCTGTGTTTTACTGGGCCAGAGGCTACCATGAATGTGCATAAAATTAGTTTTTGTTTGTATGTTGCATTTGTGTGAGCATCTCAGGCAGACGTGTATGAGCATCTTTATGCATTAAGTAGTAAGCACACTGCCTGAACTTGCATGCATAACAAAGTGCTTGTTTCTGAGCACATCTGTGTGTATGGGCATATGCCAACATCTGTATATTTATTTGTCTTCTGTGCTAGTTTAATTTGCTGGTAGTGCTTCTCTCTCCTCTTAATGATTTCCTCTTCGAGCAATCGTGGCCAGACGCTTTTCATAGCACTATAAAACACAGAAACCATGGCACTGGCATGCTTGTTCCACTATGTGCAGACACGCACATAAACAAAAAGCATGTTCACTCTCATACACACAGCAGTGCGCACAAGATGTACTCACACACAGTCACAAAACAATATGCTCACTACCAAACACATACAACACTTTTAAATCCAAGGAACATTGCCTTTATAGCTTTTCTTTGCTTTATTCATTCATAAATGATTCATTGAATAGTTAAGCGTAGGGGTGTAATGGTGCACAAAATGTACTGTTACTGTAGCTATGTACCTTGGTTTTGGGGTCATGGTTCGGTATGTTTTTGGTACAGCAGGGAAAAAATGAAGAAAATAAAATATTTTTGTTCATTTATTTTGAAAAACATAAACATGCAACCTTGGCTCATTGGCCATAATTCTTATTGTATAAGTCAAGGTACCACTTACTTACTTGAAGCGAATGGTTTGTAACGAATACGCCTGCCGGTAATGAAGCGCATAGATCGTTGGCCATGAACTTTGTTACACTACAGCATTTCCAATATGCGTGCATGCATGTTTCCCCCACCATCCTGTGGTTTTGAACTCACACACAGAGAAATCAATCCTTGTTAATCCGTATAAATTAATAAATCCAGGAATTTCAACAAAAACACAAGATATAACAGATATGAAGTAAAGCTGTATGTGGTTTAGGTAAGCAACGTTATCACCTGACAAGATAGAAAAAAAAATGATCTGCAATTATGCCAAAGGCTGCTGAGAAGTTAATAAAATCGTTTCACTTTTGTTGTATTTTCTCATCATTCGCATCATACTGTATCGCATCAACTGTGCCCTGCGTGTGAAAGCTTCACGGCCTCCGTTAATCACACCACAAATCATAAGCCTACACGTTGTTTACTGAGCAAAGTTTACATAATAATGGATTTACAATCTCTTAATAATTTCACACTTTAGCTTCTAATTCCCACAGCACAACCCTCTTCATATATTCAGAAGTCTTGTCAGCAAAGGGTAGAAAAAAATTATTAATTCTTGGATGCATTGAATTTCAACACTGAAGAAGTCATTTTAAAATAGTGCTTTACAAATAGAATAAGGCAATAGCAATGAGGAATAAATAGTCATAGGCAGTGTCCTTGTTTAGGACCCTAGTGGCCTGAGGATAGAAGCTCTTCCTGAGCCTCTCAGTGCTGGCCTGGTGTATCCGGAACCTTCTTCCTGATCACAGCAGGGAGGAAAGGCTGTTATCCGGTGCTTGAGATCCTTAATGTTTCTGCTTCTTTTTGCAGCATTTGGCATAGATGTCTTTCAGGAAGGGTAGAGCACCACCTATTATACATTCATACCACTCTTGCAGTTTTGTTCAGTGATGTTCCCCGTCACTATGTTCTCAATGGTGCAGGAGTAGAAATCCCTCAGTATTTGAGGGTACGGTTCTTGATGATGTGGCGGTTATTGTTTTGACACGTGCAGGCAGGCCTTTTCATTGTTTTTTTTTCAGTCCTATTATAGCTGTGTCATCAGCAAACTTGACAAGTGTGTCCACAATCATGTGTACAAGGAGTACAGCAGGAGAGTCAAAACACAGCCTTGGGGTGCTCCAATGTTAGGGATGAGGGTGAATGAGGTGTTAACAAAGAACAAGATGAAAATCAAAAATGGAAATGAAAATGCAATCCAATTTTACTCACTACTCATTTTGTATTTTTTGACTATATTTTATTCTTTCCGACGCATTTACATTCTCTTGAGAAAGGTAGAACTCTCTAGCTCACCTTGCTTGAGTTATTTTGCTACATTCTAGCAGCAATTTTTATTGTTGACACAATATGGATAATCCAAAATGTCAGTGTCATGAAAACATTACAAACATTATGCCTGCAGCTTCTGAGTAAACATTGTATGCACTCACTGCAACACTGCTGCCTGCTATATGAAGGACTCCAAACACACATGATCAGAAATATAGTTAGAGTTTGAATAGATGACTGCATAACTCCAGATGTATTGCACTGCTGTGCCTAATCTGTACTGTTTGGTTGATCTTCACTTGTTCTGTGGACACATTATGTATGGTAAATTCATGCCGGATATGTGTGCATGTGCTCTTTCCTGGTAAATATTGATAATTTCAATTTGTCCCATCATGATTTTTTCCACAGTTCTGGTCTGTACCCACTGTTGGTTAAACTTTCTTTCCCTTTTATGCTTTTATTGTACTCTTCTCCAACATTCTCTACTTTTGATTTTATTTTCTTTCTCACTCTTCACATCTCAAGAGGTAGACTAGACAGTACAGTCTGCAGTCTTTTCTAGTCTAACTTTAACTGTCTCCTTCATTCTCTCTCATCCTTCTCCTCTCAGCTGGTCCACTTTAGTTGTATTCTCCTTACTTGTACTGTATCTCCGGTATTTTCGCCCCTCCCTACTTCTCTGGTCTCCCTCTCTCCATCGCTCCCCTCTCTCCCTTTCGTCTCCTCATCCTCCTTGATGTTTAATAAGCTGTCAGTGATTACAGAAACCTGCATCAGAACTGAGAGGTGTTAAACACTTTGATAAGCATTGTTGTGGAAACGTAATGTGCTGTTTGTTTGTTTGTCTGACACACTTGGCAACACGTCACAAAGCTGCCTGCATGTGTCCATCTGGATTGTACCTTTCAATGTGGACTACCTTTAGAGTCTGAAAGGTAGGATCAACAGATTGAGTGGGAGAGATCAGTAAGAGCATCCATTTGCATATGGTTTGCATTTTTGTACTTTGAATCCTCTCTCCTCTGAGCGCAGATACGGAGGAACTGACCACTTTTTTTCTTGCCCACATTAATAATTAAAGGCTAGCACTGCTCATCATCCCGACAATATTAGATTACTGTGCTTAGTCACTAATGTTGACCTGAATAAATTTTGATTCAACTTCTTAAATCAGAAATGAGAGGGAAGGTGAGAGCTCAATAGATGCAATATTATGCGCAGCCTCTTTCTGTCCCGTTAATGTAATGTGTTGAACCGCACATCAAATTCAACTAAAACAACTGAGTGTTAGTCATTGCTGGAATGGCCTGACTCACAGACCACGGCCTCCCTCCACAGCTGTAACCCTCATTAAATGACCTACTGCAGCCAAAGTGTCACTGAAAATGAAACACATTCACACTTGTTTTTGTTGCCTTCAAAGCCTGTGAAGTGAAAATTAATCTTGAGGTTTCAAGGCGGAAATCTGTGTGTGTCGAGCAAACTGAACGCACAGTCTGAAGTCTGTTGATTACCTATGAATAGAGATCTTACACACTGGTAAAGGTACTCAGATTTTTTTTTTTTATTGTAAACAAACACAGTTTATGTTACAATAAAAAGAAAGTGTGTGCACGTGAAAACACAAATCACAAATCACTCTGTCCATAGGCACATAATGTGGTAATAAAGGTAATAAAAATAATACATGCTCTTCTATTCAGTGCTCTAAAAAGCACTGCTAGTGGTGCAAAACTAGAATATGTTTCAAATACATTCCAAGTGAATACAGGAGACCCTTTTTATTAATTTCACAATTTTCCCCCCATGTACAGGTTATAAAAACTCAGCATGTACATTTCTGGCGAGTGGACTGTATATTGCACCACAGTAAAACTACCTCTCTGCGCATCCATGCAGCTCAGCACACAGTAGATTGCAACAACACAGATCCTCAGGCTAAAAAGCTATACTGTGAAATGATTTATGCAGACACTACATGCAGTGCAAACAACATTAGGTAATAATAAATATGTTCGACAGACAGTAACAGTAGGAGGCTACATTTGGCTGTGCTGGCCTTTCAAACAGCACTACGTGATCAGAATGTGATACAGGCCCAACTGTACTACTGTATTGTAGGTATACTGTATGCATGATGGGTTTGTACAGCAGCATGTCTGAAAAGTGTGTAATTTACTGCTAATCATCATTAAAAGTCATGATTCAGACTTTAGCATACAGCAGTATTTTACAACAACCATTTTCCCACTTTCCATATGCAGGATGTGTTTCTCTGAGTGGTTGTATAGCTCTTGTCTGCTCATAATAAATCTACAAGTGGTTGTCTCTCAGCTGCCCCGAACGTGACATAAGTTACAGCTTCATAATAGCTTACAAATTTGTATCCTCAAGCAGGTCGAATAAAAACTTCATTGTTATTTACAGCAATGAAATCCATCGGGACTGGTAGCAAGGAGGCTAGCATATTGATTATGGCTGCATTTTTGTGCTTATTACGCAGTCACTGTAATAGTTACAGCATCCAGATTAAAGGGGTTGAATGTTAGGTGCTTTAGGAGGGTCCTGGGAAATGATAAGCTGTTTTATGTAAAGTCTGTGTTCTAGACTTTGTCGTTGTAATGCGTTGCTGGGAGTCATCGGCGCTACTGCTCAGACCAAGTTTTCTATTATTGATGTTCTTCAAACTAGAACAGTCATTGTTAAAGATATATGCTCAGTGTATCCCTTGAGCCTAAACATCTCTGAATTCATATTTAAACCATCCATCATTAAAATTTATATTAAACTAATGCATTTATATATGCTTCCTGCTACCATTTCTTTATATGGCATTGTTCTGTATCACACAGAAGTGGTTATACCTCATGATTCCAGACCAGGAGCCCCTATAGACTTGTGTTACTTCAGAGTACAATAGAGTACAACTAGCACTTCTCGAAATGGAATCTGTTCTTGAGACAGCATCATTACAACCGGACAGCCCTCTGGGCTCTCATTCTCTCACCCCCTTTTGCTTTTCACTTGTTTTTTCTTTACTACACTGTGTCAGCGTCTCTCCTCTGCACGCCCCTCCTGCCCACACATACACTGTCTTCACTCCAGGCTCTTTAACCGTCTGCTGCCCTACAATTGCAGACTGTAAAATTCACATCTCTGTTTTTCTCTTTATCAAGCTTGTATTCCGCTCTTCCATTGTCCATTCTTTTTGTGTCTTTTTGCTGTTGTTCTCTGTGAATATCTGAAGTGTATTCTACTTGTTACCAGCTTCATACATACATGGTGTTGGAGTCTCTGTGATTTCATAGCTGGATTCATTTATACAGTGAAAAAGGGAAAGTCTGTTCTGCAAGTGGAGTCAGAGTAATTGCCTCTTCTGAATCTCTGTGTTATGTACTGTACTAAGGACTTCAACCTCACTAACACCAATACTCAAGTGCTGTCACAGACTCACAGTGTAGTTCGGCTGTCCAAGTAAAAACTTGGACATGCTCTCCTAAACTCAGGAACAAGCTGCAAAGAGAGATTGTGGTCTCCACTAACTACAACAGATTATGTTTGCACTGTTACAAATCTGAGTGGATCTTTTTCATGGCATGCATTTTGACTAGTCACAGCAGGAAAAGCCCAGGTGCAACTAATAACCTTAATGATGACTCAGGTTTATTTAAGTGTCCTAGAAAGCCCCACATGAGCCATCATGTATTCTCAGTATTATATAATCTATATTTTAAACAATGTTTCGTCTCAGATTTATGCTCTAAAACTATAACTTTGTAAAACATGTGTATCGTAAAGTAAAATTATTTTAATAAAGTAAAATGCAAAAGTGAAAGATACAAACAAGAAACATAGACCTGCCCCTACAATAAGTCAGATGCTTCCCTTTAAACGCAGATGCATTTAATTATTTTTGCTACTAGTTTTATTTACCCCGTGTCTCAGCCTCCTGAGCCTCTAGCTCATCGTTATTCATGCAGATAGCTTCAATAAAATGTGAAGCTATAGAATACTGCTGTTCGAAGTGTAGCCTTGCATTTCTTCTCTGACCTGAGGGAAATCTGTGTACTATAAGCAATGTGTTGTCTTGGATTAACAAGTGATAGGACCCTTGAAACGTTTACACTACATCCACCAAGTGAATTCTCCACTAATGCATTTTGGGCACCGTATTGTCAAAAGGCAATGTTCAGATGAGTATAATTGGAATATCTTTATTTTGCTTGCTCTCTTCAAAGCACAAGTCACAGTGAGGGGGAGAGAGAGTGTGTGCTTACTTTACCATTGTTATTTATAACCATTATTCACTTGACTGAAAATATCTCTTTGCTGTATTAAATAAAAAAAGAATTAGAACAGGGTACTGGTAATCCTTATGCAAATGTCTTATTCAATTACACTGTGGTCCTGAGCATAAGTCTTGTAGCTAAATCTTAAAAAGTTAAGCTGCAAATCCTCTTTAGTCTGAAGGTCCCAGCTCTAATCGTCAGGATATTGTTGTTTTTGGTCCTATTAATTCCACTGATTTCCGGTGACCTGTATGTGCGTTGGTGTGTGTGTGTGTGTGTGTGTGTGTGTGTGTATCCGCGTGTGCAGGAGAGAGTATGAGTGGGCGTTTTTTGTGTATGCATATAAACTCTTGTAAGGAAAGGTCACTGTGACTTGTATTCCATTCCCAAATCGTCTATCTGTCATTATCCAAAAACTATAGTGCACACACACACACACACACACACACACACACACACACACCTCTCTCTCTCTCTCTCTCTCTCACACACACACACACACATATTTAAGGGAGTTAGCAGAGCTTAGATCAGGACATGCACAATAGGACAATGCTGTAATTCAGGAAAGATTTAGTGGTGAGAGTGAGAGCAAGAGTGGATTAGTATGTATTGTGGCTACAATGCAGCAAGAGTCCAAAGTCAACATACAGTACTAAAGTAGAATCAACACAAAATAGAGCCGTGAAACTAATGCATGTTCACATGTTGACTCCCTTTTACCGATGGCCATAATGTAGTGATTTTTTTTTTCATGGATTTATGCTCCGATTATTGCTTTTTCATGCATGTGTGAAGACATTGGGTGCATTGATTCATTGTGTCAACAAAATGTTTCCTGGTTAATGTAACATCAAGGTAATGTGATGCATACAGGAGCCATACATCAAGGAAATATTTGATCTTCATTTAAAATAAATGTAATAGAAATGAAGAACAAATTTGAAATGGGTTTCGACAAATTAAACTGGAAATATTAGATGGATGCAAATGTTGTGTATTGTTTGTCTGTTTGTCTGAATAAACACACACTAGACGTGGTAGGCAGTCAGCTGTTTATGCACACATACACGGATACTCCACCACTATTGAGGGCCATCCTGTCTGACTGTGCCGCTCAGCAAAGAAGCAGAATATGAGAACAGACAGTCTTATTTTTCCATCTCCATGTAGATGCTGAGGGTTATACACACTGGACAGCCATCTAACCCTAGTGCATTACTGTGCAGTCAAACGAAATCAGCCGTGTGGGCATGCTCTTATACTGTAAGTGTGACTACTATAAGGGTCACCTCAGTGCACGGTGCTCTGTATAGTGTGTTTAAATGTGTGTATGCTTGCGTGTTTTAACATGCTGCAAATGTACTATGAAAGTGTGCCTGCGTATATACTGTACAATCATTTTTTTAGTGTTTGTGTGTGCACTTGGAGCCTATGACTGTGAATATATGCAATACTCGGGGAAAAAAAAATGCGTAATGAGCCTTAGTTTCCTTAGGGGAAATTACGGCACTCTTGAAATGTAGCCTTACTAGAGAGAAATGGTTGAAGCAAGAGGTTACATGAAATGGGAAAAGTGAGCCAACATTATACATTCCAGTGGGAAGTGGCTAAACAGCAGCTAATTATGTAGTAATGTTTAAAAGCTCCCATCAGTTTTATTTGATTTGCCTTCATTCACATTTGTCAAGTTGTCAGAGAGATGTTCAAGCAGCGGTTTGAACTTGACACATTGTTATTTTGATTTGATTTGGTATTGACCAGATTTGACATGTTTCATGCCGCCTATATTTTGATGTTGTTCTCACTTGGACTTAAATTTTTTATGAGCAGTTTGCCTGTCAAAACCTGTGTCTGGTTGAGTTTAAGTGCTATAATAGGTAAGAAGCTGTTATGCAGTTGGAATTGGTCTGATGTGTGAAAGTACAAAAGGTTATTGTCGAGTCTTTATTGGCATTGTCAGCTCGGGCCGACATGTCTGTTCTAGCTGGGTTTGCATGCGGTGTGATCGCCTACAGTTGTACCCAAAATAATGCTTCCTGGAATGATCTGTACATTTTTAGAATACAAGCCGGGGGCCGAGTGGTGTATATATTTATGGTGATCCTGTCATCGCAGTAATTCTTCTCTGGATTACTGTATGTGGCAGCAAAAGGCTAGAGGGACTTTCAAAGAAAAAAAAAAGAAGAGGATATCTGCTTAAACACCTTGCATAGTGGAGAACTGAGACATTTGAGTGAAGTTAGCCTTGTGAAGTAGTTGTCTCTTACTTGTTTTGTGTTGTTATGCACATTAAGTAACAGCTGTCATCTTACAACACAAATTAATACATATTACCCACTTTATTCCAAGGAGCAACAGCATATTTCATGCTGTGGCCTTAGGACATTTGGTTGCTTTTTTAGGTTGTTATGCAATGGATAGTGACTGTAGTCTGAGGGGAATGCCTTTGGCAGAGTGAAACAGGAATGGTAGTGTACATGCTCTTTCAGAACTGCTATCTTCTATCGGCTAAGCTGGGCTCCTGCCTTTGCCAGCTGCCTTGGGTGGAAATATTCAGCTTTGCAATGATAAGCAGCTGCTCTTTCACATTATGCCAACTTTTGTGCGGTTCTGCTCTAAACCCTGTTGTGCTGAAGTATTTTGACAGTTGTGGAGGACAGTTATAGGTCATTTCATGGTTCAAATGAGATTGTGTATCTATGTTGGGTTCGTAGTTTAATTTTGTGGTTTCCAGAAGATCCAGAGGGTGACATGACCTTCAAGAAGGAGAAAAAAACCCAATTGCAAATTCATTCCTTGTGTGAAAAAGCAGCCTCCTCCATCCTCACAGATAGAGAGACCAACCTAGACTACAATAGATTACATTTAATAACTTTATTAACATTAATGAACTTTTCTCTGTAACTGCACATATAATGCCAAATTAAATTATATATAAATTCCATCGTATGTTCTTAACTTGTCTAATGACATTATATGTCAGCTTTCACAACATTTAATAATAATTTAATGAGTGTGATGCACAAAAGGAACAAGCGGGGCCACAGGAAAGTAAACAGGAAACAACAAATATTCAAAGGGAAATGTTTTTCACCGGTGTCAGCCAGAACAGATTTTCTTCCTCCAGGACAAACAGGAAGGAAGAATAAAAGTTATGAAATCAAATGCTCCTTCTCCAGACCTTGAATGTGAATCAATTTTTTCTGAGCCAATTCAGCTTTTAAGTGTAAATATCCTCAAGGAAAGGCACAGAGATTATGTGGGCTGTCTTTTGAACAAAAATCTTTATTTTACCTTTTTGCACACAATTTTGCGTTAAATATTACATCGATATTCTGATACATTTTTGACGCCTTTATAGATAAATCTAACAGCCTATCATACAGTGGAAATAAATAAGACAGTAGTTAGTCAGTCTTCTGTACACGCCTATCTCCTACCACAAAGCATAGTGCATATGATGAGCTATCATACCTGGGAATTTGCTCACAGCAGAAGGAAGGAAAAGAGAAAAAGTCTGAAGGCTCTCAGTCATCCTGGTCATTTCTTCGAGAAGAATTAGATCTGGGGCAACTGGACTAGATCTGTGAAGACGTTTCACCTCTCACCCGAGAGGCTTCTCCCGTTCTGACTGACTGTTGGGGAGACCCGGGTATCTAGCCTAGGGTATCATTGACCGGGCCACTGTTTCTACTTAGTTCGTTAGTGCTCCTTGTTGTTGTGACATCTGTTGTTCGGGTCGATTAAAGTCACTTGGGCTCTGGTGTGAACGACAGTTGTTAAGGTCACCTGAGTGCTCCGGTGTGGAGGATGGTCATTGGAGTCACATGAGGCCAAGTGTGAATTGCTGTTCAATATCCTGGGAAGGGATGAAAGAACAGCTCTGTAGGTGGAGAATACAGTAAGTGCTGTCTGAGGTCAACTCCTAGTCACCAATAGAGAGACACTATGATAAATTTATAATACACCTGTTGGAACAAGCAGAACACAAACTTCGGTCACTCCGCCCACTGTAATTTGCACTGTCTTCAACATCTGGGTTGCTTTGCAGCCACACAGAGCTCCTTATAAGTGAGCAAAGATCCTGAGAAAATTGTTGATAAAAAGATATCATGACATTAGGTGGCCAAAATATGCCATCAGTCTGTGCCCACATAGACAGAAAATAATATAGACTGATAAATATCTAGATTCATCAATATGGAGATAAAAAGCTTTGCCATATCATCCAGCCCTACCAGTAGATTATTAAATATTGTTAAATCTGTAAAACTGCTTTGCATTCCTCTGAAATTCTATTTTTAAATGATGTGATTGATTTTAAATCTTATAATAGTTATCAGTCATTCTAACTGACCTCAGAAGCTGTTGGATAAATGTAACCCAGCAGCACCATCAACATTGCCAGTGACTGAAATTTCATGAGGCCGGCACGTCTCTCCCTTCATCTGTCTTGGCAGGACATTAATGGGTCCTGATGAGGTGTTGTCATCTACCTGCTTTGCCAACATACAGGCTAGGTGCTGCTGGCGCTTGTCATTGGCATCATGTGGAATGGCTATGAAGAGAGCCAACCTGATCTGCCTTAGTTGACAGCTGATAACAAATAGTATAAACAGGATGGGCTCGATTCATCATTTTCAGTCGAAGATAGATGCAGCTTCCATGCTTTTTTCACTCCTAATTTTGAATGTCAGCTTGTAATTTAACAACAAGTTAAATACCCCCCACCACCCCCAAAACTGGCTAATGCAGAGTACACTCTGATTTCATTTGTAATTCACTCACTCAAGTGGACATTTTCTTCATTTCGTAAAGTAAGAATTCAGGTGCAATGATAGCTGGCTTAATGTCTTAATCCTTTCACACATTCACAGTGTACCTTCTTAAAGGTAATACTGCAAAAATTAATTTTTGCATCAGTTTTTTTAATATTAGCATCAACATTTGCTGCCAAGGTAAGCTGTCAGCTCTTTTATTAAATTAAGAGGCAGGCTTGATAATAAGTTAATAAATTCACACTCTGAAAGTGATATTTTTAATCTACATCTGAATATATTGTTAGAATCCTAGAAAAAAAACAAACACAGCCAAATAAAAGTACAAACACAGCAAACCCAAGCACACCCATATTACAATGCAGGGAAAAATATAAAAAATATAACAGTTTAAAAAGAAAAGTGTTAAAGGTTTTTAGATCTCGGGTGCCTTCATTTTAAATGTACCTTCACTTTATCCTCCCATTCTTTGTCTTGGGCGTGCCCTTCTTCAGTATATCTGAGATAAAATACTAAACAAAAAGTCAAGTAGGGGGCTTTTTACCCTCTCTTTATATCAGACCAAAGAGATTATGTGAAGTAGAAGCAGCATTTTCAATTACTGGAACTTCAATAAGCTCTTTTTCATCTTTCTCAATCATGAAAGAGATGAGGGAAAAGAAAAGGATGTAACAGGGAGACACACACACAAAAAAGAATTGGTTTAAAGTGGAGAGAAAGGAAAAGGGGGAAACAGAACAACATTTTTACAGGTATCTCCCATCTTCTTCAATATGCCTGAATGTCTGTGTCCATGACAGGGTAAATCTGAGGTCACCGAAAAGCATGCCTTCCAGTTTCCTCTTCCTATTTCTTTATAACATTTCTCTAGTTATCTGTCTGTTTTCTTTCCCCATCAGACTTTGTTATGAAATACCTCTTTGTAAGCTGTCAGACAGACAGAAAAAAAATGAATGACGCTCAGCGATTGTGAGTCTTTGCATTAGCTTCATCAAAGGAACTATGTTAGTGTATTTGGCAGACAGATAGCATGCTAAGAGTGTCCTTCAAATGACAGATGCTCCATTTAAAGGTCCATGAACCAGTGGTGCGTAGTTCATAGCACTGCGAGAGTGCACCCATTGTGGTAACTGCTATTTGTTATATATTGCTATAAAATTGCCAATTTTCCTTATCTTGTGAAAACATTTGTTTGTATCACTACACTCTTAAAATGTCCGGAGCAGATCCAGCACAAAATGCCCCCCATAGGTAACCTTATTGGCGAATGCATCTTCCATAAAACAGCTTGGTTAGATTTTGAGTGGGATCTCAGTGTGCATGCATCAGTTGATAGAGACTTGGAAATAGCACAGGATGTGACTGCACATTGCACCATTTGCTTTTTACGTGGTTTGAGCAGGCAGGGAAAAGCAAGTACAAAACCAGGAAAATCCTTGACACCAAAACTGCACTTTGCACTACATGAACGTTACTGGCACATGTGCGACTGCTCCGCGTATGTTATTTACTGTAGACACAGCCATATTAACTGCAGCTCACTATTAGAAGATGGGCAAAAATTGGCCTCATTGTTGACGTATTACAACCAGCTCCAAAATGGTGCTCATATGCAGATGCTTCCACTTTAACCATATTGTTTATTTGGGAATTTAGTATAGAGTTCCCTGATCAGCACAGAAATGTATGCATTTTTTGCCTTTTAAGTTTATCCAGTAAGGAGTACATTTACAATAGATTTTCTCAGTTTGTTACTTAAAAACTAATTTAGTAATAATCAGAAATATTCACACGTTGCACTTAAACACACTGCATTAATTGTGTCAATTTAATGTAAATGTTATGATAATGCGACCCACAGTACAGAAGTGGAACAGTGTTGTGATGTTCTTGACAATTCATAGCCCTAATTTGCTTCATACAGCTGCATGGTCTGTCTTTTCCTTATGAAGACATCAGAAATAATTTACCAGTCCTTCAGTTCTTTTTCAGGCCTTGCTGAGATAAGGCAGATCATCATAAGATATTTATGGGCTCTGTTCTTTAAATAAAAAAAAGAAACAATGAGAGTTTTAGTTTTCATGAAAACTTGTCTTATTTCATTTTTTTAATTGAAAACTTTTCTTATATACTTTGTAATACCCATATGGCTACTTGAGCGGAATAATTTCATGGTTACATTTATAAATAAATTATTGAGGCTCAGCCAGGAGACCGAGGAAGGAAATTGAACCACAACTAGAAAAAGGAGATGGAGTAAAAGAGAATGGAAGAGAGATAAAGTCAGATTGGGACTCCGCTGATGTCAGACATACTATGCAGATAAGATGAGCTGTCATTTTTGATAACACATGAGTCCATCATGATGCATAATTTCTCAAAAGCTGTGTTACAGACTAAAAACATCGCATAGCTCCTGGAGTGAAGACAGCTATGGGGCAGAAAGGGAAAGACAGGGTTGGATGTCTCTAATACTTATAAGTGAATTTTACCGATAAGAAATGTTAGTTTGACGTCAAACTGAAAAAACGGCAACCAAACGCTCACACAGCTACTTTCCAGAAGTTTTTCTACAAAACTCTAGGTATGTCTTAGCACGTCCCATTTTGTAGAAGTCAACAAGGGAACACAGAGAGTTGTAGTAAATAAAAATTAGAACGCCTCAGTGGACCTCCTCTCCGAGCAATCATTAAACCATTTCCAGATATACCCCCTCATTTCTATGTGACTGGAATTATATTTTTTCCATTTTAGTACACAAGCACAGAATGAGCAATACCAATCCATCCAGCCCACACTAAGCATTTCTATTATTAGATGACACTGTTACTGACTGTAAAACAAAGAAAAGTGGCAAAACTGTAATTATGTCATGTTACTTCATGTATTTCCTCTAACTGCTTCTGTTTATCTGCAAATTGTAATTTTTTTCCAATAGTACTAAGCAGACATAGATCATTTTTTTATGTGGTTCACTCACGAGTAGCTAAGCAACAGGAGTGGTCCTTGAAATGACTGACAGGAGAAGGGCAAGAAGAAGTAAACAGAAAGAGGATAAGAGATGTTCAAAAGCCCAAAAGCAATAATTAAATAGATGGAAGATTAAAGAGCGGTAAATATGAGTGGAAACAGTAGTGAGGTAGACATGCAGTAAGATGTGTACCGTCCATCACTAAAATTGGTTAATTATTTTTTCATATGTAATTTCTATAACAAACAAATGTGATAACATGTCATTAAAAGGTTGATGTTTGACAAGGATAGGAAGACTCGTGCTTGGGGCAAACACACTCATTTTTCAATATAAAAAAACAAATCAATAAAACTTGATCAGATCAAGATTAAAAAATAATCCAATAAGGTATGTTCATTGTGTTCAAATGTTCATTTGACAACACTAATGATAAATGTGCCCTGAAAGATTTGTCAGAGAGGCAAAAATCTTTCATTTAATTTCAGTTGGTTTATTATTCCTGGCTTTGCTGATTACCTGGTGTTTATTAAACCTATTTAGATTAAATTATGATTGCCTCTGGAGTGGCTTTGTCCTTTCTTTCTCCTCCATTTGTTTACTGGCCGCTTGGTGTAAACAGGTTGAGGCCCCAGAGGGCACTAAATGGTGGAATCATTTCAAACTCAGGCTTGTAGTGTAAATACCTGCAGTTTATTTTGTCACTTTTAGTTAACTGTGGCCTTCTCAGAACTCTCTTGTCATGAATTCATTTTCTGCTCTTTGACTTGACCTAAAGCTGCGATAGAGGACCTGGTTTAAGCTACACTGATTGCAGTGGTAGAGAAAAAGGAGGGAGAGGAGAGGAGAGGCAGAAGAAGATGGGGAAACAAAAGTGAGTGAGGCAGTGAGGGGGAGGTAAAACATCGGGAGAAATTTGGAGTGAGAAATGAGAAAATGAAAAAGGAAAGCTAAAAAGATCTGAGGAGAACTGGGGGCAATTAGAATGAATAAATCATTAACAGATTAATATTAAAATGGATGAATTAATATTAAAATTCTAGGATATATGAATGTATTGTGTCAGTCTGCTCTATGATTTCACAAAACAGGAGAAAGAAAACTAGAAAGAGGATTTCTGCAGATCAAGTCCACACCAGATGAAAAAGTCACGACTGAAGCAGGTTTTCTTTAAAGAAGGTAATAATAATAATAATAATAAATAATAAATAATATGCTTGGTTTATTGTTAGAAATAATAAACCCAGCATATCTAGGAAACAGAATATATATACACAGTCACGTGACTGGTTATAAAAAATAAGCTGTGCAGTCGGCCAACGTGTGCACACAGCACATATTGAAGAAAAAAACATATTTTTTCTCACATTCTGCCTCTCTGTCCTCTCTCTCCTTGCCACATTTCCACTTCATTGCCGTTCTCTACCTGTCCACCAGAAGCCCTCTGACATTTCCACCTGTCCCAGTCATCTCCCTGACTCTGCCTCCAGCCACTCCCTC
Organism: Argyrosomus regius; assembly: GCA_946959425.1. Classification (NCBI taxonomy): domain Eukaryota; kingdom Metazoa; phylum Chordata; class Actinopteri; family Sciaenidae; genus Argyrosomus; species Argyrosomus regius. Next base: position 11,559,565 of record OX336890.1, read on the forward strand.
CTGCCTCTGCAGTCACCTCTTTCCCTCCAGTCCCAGTCACCTGACCTTCCTCACCCACCTGCACACCTGTTTCCAATTTCCCTCATCTGTCCTGCAGCATTAAACCAGCCCATTTCTGTTCACTCCTTGCTCGTCACTTTGTTACTTTGTGTCATTGCTTTTAAGTCCTCTGTTACCCAAACCTGATTCTGGACTGCCACCTGAACCCAGTTGTCTGCCTGCCTCACCTTCTGCTTGATTTCACGGACGTATCATTCTTTCCCCAACCCCTTTGGATAAGTTTCCCTACCTTTCTGGTTTCGAGCCCTACCTGTCTCATGATACAGTACGCTTACATTCCTCCATTTTGTTCTATAAATCACTAAACCTGTCCTGCCTTTAGGCTCTTTCCTAGTTGCTTTGTATCCACCGGTGTGAGAATTTTATTTTTTTTATTTTAAATCACCGAACACATATCTCTTGACAGTGTTTGCCCTTTACCTCACCACAGTTTTTGGACAGTATTTATCACCATCTTGCTTTTCTGTTTGCTTTGTGTACATGTGTTGTAGCGTGTGTGTGTGTGTATATATTTTGCGCGTGTTTAAGGATTTTATGTGCAGTAGATAAAAAAAGATTCAGAGAAGGTTCATGTATTGAATTGTCTATGGCTTTCACCAAACTGTTCAACTGGTCCTTAGATGGAAATGATGTTCTGAATCTGATTTCAGAGTACATGCATATTGGCACGTGTGAAGATGATGAGCTGTTTCAAGTGTAAATTACATTTTCCAAGTTTTTCAGTGTGGAATAATTTCAGAGATGTGCCAACAAAAGAAAGGAAGCTAGGACTCAACAGCAGTTTACATACCAGTAAATACACAAAAATGTCACTTTTTTAGTAGTAGAAGTAACATAACATATAGCTTGACTCTTATTCTGCAAACTCATGGTAATGTAAAAGTGACAGAGAGCCTCACTATTACTTAATAAGTAATTAGATGGTCTGAAGTCTGCAGGCGGATTCAGCGTGTTAGTGTGGGTTTGTCCTGGGATTTTATGATCCCCCTGTGCTGTTTAATGAATCATAAATTACAGAGAAGAGTAAGGTATCAGTGGACGGTGATAGTTGAATGAATATAGGTAGAAATAATTGTGCTGATATCATCTGACATGGCGACAACAGTTCAAATGCTTTATGAGACTTTATAATTAGCTCTGTATATACTACAGAGTACCTGCTTTAGTACCCTTCTCTTGCTTTGTGTCTATCGTTGCATTTTCTTGATTTTCTTTCTGTCTCTCCCTCTGCTCCCCCTGTGTTTACAAGCACTCTGCAAACCTGGTTATTGTTGGCTTCCTGCAGTAATGTAATTTGAAACCTCATGAAAACAAGAAACACGGTTTCCTTAAGGAGTAAAGGATTAAGAGAAACCCATTAGTTGTGCCATCACTTGTGAAATGGAGGGAAAAGCTCTTAGTAATGATATATTACAATACTAATACAGTCAAATATACCAGCCATGGTTCAAAAATAGTGTTATATACAGTAGTAGTTGCATAAATGTGTTTACTGACCCTTTGGATGTAAACACTGGTCTTACTGTAACCTGGTTATTGCAGAGGATATAAAAGCGTTCTCCATTTCCCTGCCTTAACTTGATTTCTCCCAATAACCTGGTTTGTGCATATAAATGCAGTGCTTATCTCCACTCTTTCTGCTCTGAATTCTCCTCCTCCTTTTATTCCTTCCCCTTTCTTTTCGCTTACTTGCTGTCCCTGGCAATCCTCTGACTAGCTGCTGTAAATTTCTACTCAGTCTTTGTACAGGATCTCCTTCCTCAGTTCTGCCTGCTCTGTTTATGCATGCGAGTGAGCAAATGCATGTCTTGGTTTAGAATAGATTTTAATATTGATAGCAGAGATATCTTTTTTAAATTTAAGGCACTTTTCTACATCTAGGTGGTGTCGGTGCTTGTCTTTGGGTTTAAGTGAATATATATATATGTATGTGAATCCACGTGGAACAGTGTCCCCCCAATTATACAATATCAAACCTGTGTTGGCTGCGTTTCAACACGTCAATGTTCTCAGTTTCCCAAATCTAAATTCAGCACCTCTGTCATGTCCCAGCATCTGTTTTCTATTCCCTTCCTCTGTAAGTCTCTTGTTTACTTTCCAAAGATTTTCAACTGCATAATTTTCAAAGCCAAGGTCGCCAGCTAAGGGTAAACAACAATGGAAAGCAACATCAAAATCACCTTTTTTTTTTGTTAAATGTGAAAAAAGAAATGCTTTGACAGGAAGAACTACAAAGCATTAGAGAACAAAGTTAATCACTGTAGGAGAATGCCAGGGGTTGATAAATGGAGAGACGGAAATGTAAGCACAGCATCAGCTATTTGTTTTCTTTGTTGTGAGTTTCATCCTTCATCCTTATTGTTCTCTTTCTCTCAGCCTTATTTCTCTGCTTTCTCTGTCATATCTCTCTCCTCACCCTGTTCTTCAGCCTCTTCACTGCATTTTCCATGTATACTGTCCTTTTCTCTCTTTTCTATCTCTGTCTTCCCCCCCCCTCTCTCTCTCACCCACTCAACTTTCTCAGTAAAATTCTATTTGTGGGGTGTCAGAGGTCCAGGAAAGCTGGGTGTGAGCTGAGAGAGAGTGTCATAACAAACAACACGAAACAGAAGAGATTGATTTAACGTTTATCGCAACAGTGCAGTGGCGGGTTGAGAAAATTGGTGCAGAGCTGTATATGCTGAGCAATAAGAGAGGCATGTCTAAAATTTATATCATCTTGAGCATATAAGGTAACCCATTGCACTGATACGAGTTGTCACCATGAACATTTTCGATCTCCTGAACAGCGACTGATTGTTTTCAAGTTGTTGTTCATTTTCCACTGCAATGATGCAGTTTGTTTGTTTACAGCATCATTTACCTTCTGGTCATATATTAGTAAGAAAAGGTGAAGTTTTTGGCACACAGTCTTTGCTGTGTGTGCAGATAAAGTGGTGTGTGCATGTTTGTGTGTGTGTGTGTGTGTGTGTGTGTGTGTGTATGGGTTTTATACGGTCTTCACTGTCCATAGATAATTGCAGTGACAGCAGATAATTCTTTTAGAAGAGTCCATTTAAAATGAAGCACAGAGGAATCAAACGTTGTCACAGCTTGGGGGTGGGGGTGGGTGACTAAATATAGTCATCCAATAGACACCCTATCACGCTTGGACACACACAAAACACGAGCTGGTCTGCTTAAACCTACATCACACCGCATCAATATTCACACTCTGTCACTTCTTCACATTTTTCAATTCATCAATCTTGAAGTTGCACTTTAGGTGGACTCATGGCTGCGATGTTTTCAGAGATGATTACCTTTACTCTCTGATGATATATATTTTTGGGATACTAATATCATGGGTCATGGGGATCTGGATCCTATTTGAGTATGCATTTGAAAGGATTAAGATAAGGGAAGCCACCAGTCCTAGGAAACCTTCAAACTTAAGTGTAGGGCCACTTCTTCAGGCCAGCTGGAAACTTTTTTTCCTACTTAGGACAATACATGGCCCAGAAACAAGACCACAAGTATTTCTGCTGTGAGGCAACCCGACTTATCACAGGGATATTGCCTAACCTCAGTATTGAATGTTTGAAAGCCTTTGTGTGTATGTCAGTTTTAACTGTGTTCAGTCGTGTCTAATATATTATGTTATACTATCTACATAGTTCTCTGGCTGTAACCTCCATGGTGGCTCTCATTGTACTTTGTTTGCTTCAAAGACGTAAAACAAAAATATCCTCCTCGTTGCACAATCTTAACATTTTATATCGGTCTTAAAGCTTTTCAAAAATTTGAAGCCAAACGAGTAAAGTACATTAAAGGTAGATGAGTGCGTTATGGTAGCTAATGGGTCTGCAGAATGTCGGCTGACTGGTCCAACTTTATATAAAATTCATAAGGGTACCGGTATGCACACTAATGAAAAGAAAACTGTTCTCCTGCAGTGCAGAATCGCTTAGAGCTGCAGTTGTGACAGCATCCATAGCATGATTTGAGCTTGTTCCTCAGAATGCAGCTCATCATTCAGTGGCCAGTATTGTAGCAATCTTAGAATGGATAGCGACATATTCAGGTCACAGTTGTTAGCAGTGAATAAGGTATCGAGGGCTGTTACAGGTACTTGTCAGTGGGAATGGGCTGTTTGTCTAAAGGGAAATGTGAGTTTGCACATATTTACGTGTATGAAAAAAGGACTGTCTCACCCACCAGGGAAGATTCCATCATTTGGTGACAGCGCTGTTATTATGAAGTTTTCTCTCTAGATAGCTATTATGAAGTTTTTGTCTCTAGCCACCCATCTGTCCTCGAACAGCATACTGACAGGTTCAGGTCTATCAAACTGTGTCATTCACTGTTGCTCTTCAGGGAACATCGGGAGCAAGTTTCGGGAGACGCTGGACGCTGTTGTAGACATGCTCTCTTCCTTAATCAAGCTCATATATTGGTCCCACGTCTTCATGTGGCTTCACATTCTTTTTAAAGATTTTGGTTTGTTTTGTTTTTCACATCTTATTGGGGTCTTTCAATGACAGCTTGTCCACCAGTTGTGACAGCACTGCTTTGATTTTCAAGTTGGCAATCTAACCGTCATCCCATCTGCCTTTTATAGTCCCATTAGAGTTCATGTTCCATAAGTTTCACTGCAACTTTGAGTTTTGACAGTATCACACTCACACACACACACACACACACACACACACACACACACACACACACACACACACACACACACACACACACTCTCCCACACAGTTTAGGTACAGACATGTGACAATCACAAGATACAAGCTACATAATCAGACACAAACACATTCTAAGGTGGTGTGCACATATACACGGTAAGACAAAAAAATTGCAGTCTACAGTGAAGATTTTGACATGTTTTGACAAAAGTTGTCAACTCAAAATGAGCTGCTGTTGTTATTTTTATGGACATACTGAATCTCCTGTAAATGTGTATCAGTGTTTGTGTGTTTGGAGAACGTGTAACGTTACCCTGCTAATAAACCAAACCTCTCAGATACTGTTTACCAAAACTGTCACATTAAGATTGTTCCAACTTGAGATTAGAAGAGGAACTGTTCCTCAGCTGGGCTATTAAACTGACACTTTATGTGTAGGTGTCTTCTCTTGCTAGATGTGTGTTAGCATGAATGCGATTGTGTTGTTTTCGTATGTCTGACAGGACTGGATATTCTAAAACCTCAACATTTAGTTTCAAATACGATGGAAATCAAGTACGTGATTAGTTTGTATAAACTATACAGTTCTGTTTTTAGAGTTGCATTGTGTGTTTTATTGACACAAGTCTGTTCAAGTTCATTTTATTTTGCAATTACATGAACTGAAGGTGGTGGTGGGAGGGTAGGAAATCAGACTGTATTCACTGTAAGCGCAGTTTTTGAAGCACATGAAAGCAGAGTAAATTCTGTCAGTAATATTGAAGAGCAGATTTTACTTATTTATCACAGCTAAATGACCATCTCAATGACACACAAAAGAATAGATGTATTTGTAAAATTTAAAAGCAACTTCCACAGAATGATCTCTGAATAGCATAAACTCATGTATTCTAATGTATTGACTTTTTTTTTTTTTATCCAGCACAAATCTTTCTGCTTTTGCTTATCTACACTGTGAGTCTTTGTGTATGCATGCCTGTGTCTGCGTAATTTCCTGGGTGCATGCCTGCCTGTCTCTCTGCTTGTCAGAGCCAGAGGGATGACTTGAGTTGGCAGCATCTCCATCTTATTACAGGGCTTTTGATTTCACTGGAGAAGCCAAATGGGACAGGAGATGCAAGGAAACGTGCAAAGCAATGAAAGGGAGAGAGTGCATGTAATGTGGTTGTCGGCTAAATGACAAAACAGTTTGACTAACTGCTTCAATCTGTTTTTTGTCTCTGTCCGCTGTTAGGTTCCTGTGTGTTTCTGATTTGAGAGGTTGAGGGAAGGAGGGCCCTTCCTGTTTAGGTCATATCTCCAACACAGATACAGATAACCCCATCCTTTGCCTTACACACTTCAGACATCCTCTTAGAGAAGATATTTATTCATGGTAGATGGCAGTTTCAACTCTCCAGAAACAAAGACAGGCCTTTTGTTATTGAAATTGGTATGCTTATCAGTTGTCGGTGAATAGAAAGTGATTCTCATTTTCTTTGCAAAGAAACACAGATGAAGTCTTGAATTCACAACATGCACAGTCTGGCCTGAAGGATACTTTAGAGGTGATGAGTTGAAGTTTATTTTCTTTGAATGATTTTTAATGACTTTTTTTCTATCTGCTCGTCTCTGTCACTGAAGTGTTTTAGACCTACTTGAATGTGTGCATGAATGACAGTGTGAGCTTTTGGAGGGTGTTCGTGTGTCTGTGTATACGTACTGAATGTACACACACACACACACACAAAGTCTTTTATATACTTTGAATCTAAAGGGTAATTGCAGTTTTGCAGTATTACAATTAAGGGTCTTATCTATGTTTACACCATGAATGTATACAATCAGATGAGAATTTTATTTCTTCAGTAGAAATGGAAAAAAGAAATCAAATGAAAGAAAACTCTTGCAGATGTCAGGCCCTCGTGGGGATTACATTACTGTTTTGGTGAGCGTTCAATTTGTAAATAGTGCAGCGTTCCTTTCCTTGTTTTGTTGCTATTTGCTTGCGTTGCACTGAAAGCACAACTTTTAACTCACTGCTACTTCGTTCATTGTAAGTGACAGAAACACTCAGTGTAGCTGAACCTTTAGTTACGAAAGTATGACATTTTTTAACTGGGGTTAATAGTGAAATTGCTTAATTGCTGCATACCTAGTGTGAACTGTGTGTTGGTACACTACAATTAGACATAGAAAACACAGTGTCACATAATCGGTACAGCTTAAAAAGCGTTAGTTGCTTAGTTAAAAACTGGAATATCCTTTAACTGCAATACAACAGTGTTTGCTGAAAAGTGATGCATAATTTGAGAATCGTGGCAGAAAAATAAGAAAAGAGAAAGCTGGTTAGCAGGCGAGACGTCCAGATGTAAATTATTGAAAACAGACAGGGACCAAACTTAAATACAGTAAAACTGCTGTTGTACACAGTATTATATTTAATTGAATGTTTGAATGAAAAAAAAAAAAAAAACAGATCAGAGAACAGCACAAAGAGAACACGAGAAGGCAGAATGTAATGAGGCCAATCGCAGTGGTCAAAGCAGATAACGTGAAAACATAGAATGAAACAGAGTACTTCAAAAAGGACTACCAGAACAAAAGAGGAAGAGACAGTGAGTGACATCTGTGAGGAGATGGAGGCTAAGAAAGACAGCCATACTTTCCAGTGCATTGTGATGCAGATAAAACCAGGCAGGATAGATGGAGCGTAGATGAGCTAAAGATAGGCAGATAAAACCAAGGATCAGCGAAAGAAGGGTGGATGATAGACTGACAGAAACAGATAGATTCACATGATACAAGATGGATGGAGGGAATTTTGTTGAAAATGGAAAATGATAGAGTGGTATAAGCGGGGATGGAGAGGAGACACCAGTAAACAAAAGAAGATGGAAAAAATTCAGCAGGGAAGCGTAAAGAAACATAAAAATATATACAGAATGTAATGAGATAGAGAGGTGAGAAAAGAAAATGGTTGAGGATATGGTAGAATAAGAGAAAGAGAGACATAGTGTAAATTAAATGAGGCAGTATTGCCATAGTGATCCTGAGGGATAAAAGAAGTGAGGAAAAGCTGTTGTACCAGTCGATATTGGCTGCAATGGTTGACGTACTTTCTTCTTCAGTAGGATATAGACAATGCTATGCTAAGAGATTGTGTATTTGTGCGTGTGGTCTTCTAATATTGACCGGCCCTTCATGCAAACTGTTAAAGGGTCTCCAGTGAGCATAAGTAAATGCTCTTTTGAGCATAAGTTGCCAAACAGTTGTGTAACAAAATCTAAAAATGGATCTCAGAATTATGCTGTAGGTACTTCCCAAAGGAACAATGACCGTTTCAGCTCAATAATAAGTTTGAATCAGAGTCATGTTGTTATTAAATGTTTTTTTGGTGTTCAGCTGTGAGTAAAGCAGTGCAAACAACACAAACCTGACAAATGGTATAAAGGGAGGGGGGAATAGGAACATACCGTGAGAGGAAATGCCACCAAAGTCATAGTTTGTGAGCGTCTATTTGCGTTTTATTTAAATGGCACCTTCTTACCATCTAAATTTTATACTCTTTACCCAACTTACGTCTAGGCAATCTCAGGATAAAACAGGATAAAATGGTTTTATTTCCACTAGTTTTTCTTATTTCTGATATACACGCTGAATATGTGTGTACAAACCTTGTCATTGCATGAAAACTGGAGGTTTCTTCTACACCTATGTGTGCTATGAACCTGTTAAATGTTAAAAACAGAGATTTACGTACATATTCATACACATAGATCTCAATTTCCCAAAGTGTACCAAGTATTATGGCCCTTTTTTGTTTAAGATTTTTTCTTAAGCAGTTGAAATTATGGGTGACTCTTGTAAATCTGCTTTGTTTAAAATTCAGCTGGCTTGGAGCCATTCTGACTGTTGATGCAGCTCACAGCTGTGACCTACGAGTCTTTTTGTAATGGTTTCCACTTTCACAGGAAATCCCAGTGTGATTGGGGTCATGGATAAAGCTGCCTATTAACAGAGATCTAGAGTCAGTGTGTTCTCTCTAAATGCTTTGAACCCAAAGATAATGGTATTAAACCTCTCCAAAAGGGAGTACCTTTACTGTTGAAAGTTGGAAGACAAAGTGTAACTTAAACCTGTGAATGGAGGAATAAAATTATGTGATTATGTCTGTGTATGATGCCTAATGATGGCTTATGAACAGATATTTACTACAACTTCACACCCCACCTAACCTGACTGTGGCAGATGGTTTATTTCACAGGAACATCTGGCAGGTTGTTGGGGGAAACTGTTTGGAAAAGGGCAAAGAAAATACAGGCCAGGTGATTGGACCACCAACCAACACAGGCAAACTTTAACCAATCAGACTAATGAACTATAAAACGTAACCTAAACCAGTTGGAAGAAGAGAGAAAACCTCTTTTCCATCAAGATAAGCCTCCAGTGCTGTTTTTTCAATAAAGAAACACACTCCAGTTTGGATACAACCACTAGGCTAGCCTCTTTAGCCACCTCCTTTGGTGTTTATCAAGCAGTCACTTTTCACACACATCGCCACACACTTAGTGTTAGAGCGTGGCTGCAGGTCATGCCGTAGCTGCCAATAGTTCCACATAGGATGCTGGAGGATTGGTCTGAGACCACTGTGCTTGAATAAAACTCAAAGCTTCAAGCTTGAAAGATGGCTTCTCAGACGATATAATGATTTCATGATCTTGTGAGTCCAGCTGCTTCACAAGGTTACAACTCACCTGCTTGACATACCATTCTGCTTTCTATCATTCTTCTCTTGTGTAAAAGGTACTTTTCTTTAAGTTTTGATATGTTTTTTATATGCTTAAACTAGAGGAACTATATTTTAAATCACACCTAATTACTCTATACTTGATCTAAAATAATAGGCTTTACAAAATGAAAAGCAAAGCTATAGCATTTGTACACTTTGCCCGACATCTTGCACAGTCGCAGCTGCCTTTAATTAGGATCACATTTCAGCTCAGACAGTTGAATAAGTAGGCTGTCTGTTCCTTTGGCAAAAATAGCAGACTAACATGTAATCAACCACAACACAGAATTTGTGTGAGTGCATCAACATTTCCATTTAACGTTCATTTTGCAGCTGAAGTAATATTGATTCACCATCAATGTTCGATGTTGTTTCAATCAGTGTTATTCACTCATTGATTAAACACCAAGTTAACATTGACACAATATAAAATCAACACTGCTTTTTATTCAGCGGGACTCTGTGGTAACCTGCCAGCTAAACAGAACATCAATATCAGCTCTTTTTAGTCTGACACTAAATTGGGCTGCAATCGACAGTGCTAACAATTACCAAGAAAAGAAAATCAAACCTCTTCCAATCAGACAGTAAATAAAATAAATTCTAGATGACAATGCAGTTTATTATGTGTACATTATGTGTAATAAAAACGTCAATAAAAAACATTAACTGAAAGAGACTGATGTTAATTCATTTGGTTTATTTGACAGCAGCTTTTTCTATCGCTATGTTGGAAACCTTTGCAGTCCCACTTAATTTGAGATTACATTGAGATTAAACATTAGCATCATCAACATCATCAGTTTACACATTACTTTTTTAATGCATATTTATCTTCGAGTCAGTGTTTTTACCAATGCAAATCAACAAATCATGAAGATGGTCAAATGCTTTCCTCTGGATCTCTACATAGGGTTGCTAATCAAAGAGCTATGCAATATTTTATAGCTAATGAAAACAAAATAAAATCCCCATCTGATGGAACTAAGCTGTTTTGATAGTAAAGATAGATACAAAGAATGGCCAGTTACAAGATGAACAAATTGAACAATTAAAACAGACTTATAAAGTGCTACTCTTACAGCAGCTTCAAAGAAACTAAAGTAATTGATGCAACAGTGTATCTTTAGCTAAGGCTTTTTGTTGTTCTTCTTCTATACAGTGATAGGTAATATTCCTGCCCGGTGTTGTCAGTAGAAGTACTGTTGCAGGAGCAGCAGCTTAATCATACACGTACACCGAGAGAAACATGAGCACTGCTGCCCAGCAACATATCCACTCCAAAGTGAGAGCCGAAAGAGAGATGGAGTGCATGGGGAAAAGCCCTTTATCTGGCCATTACTTCCTGTTCTGTTCAGAGCAGCAAAATGGAACCAAGACAGATTGGTTTGGACTGTTATGCGCTGCTACAAACAACAGTATCATTCCTCTTTTCTCCTTTCATCTTCCAGAGCACATTAAAACAATAAAATATCTCATCGCAACTATGGATTTCCCATTTATTCCAATTTATATCATGAGTCTTTGAAACCCTTCCATCTTTGGAGCTAATAGTTAGTGGGATTCTGGTTCAGAGACAGACTTGAGAATCCATGGTGATATTTAGCAAATATTTTGTTCTCAAATACAATCAAACGCCATAAATGGAAGCAACATAGTGTGCACAACACAATATGCCGAGAGGACAGCCATGGAGTCTGCTTGGTAATCTGTGAACTCCAAAATGAAAACCAGTGGACTGGAGAATTACTTTCCAGTAAATATTTGCCACAATCATCTAAAAGAACTGCACAGAAATTGTGAGCCAGTAAAGATAGTGAGAACCATATTATATCTTGTTACATCCGTTGTCAGCAGAACACAACCGAATCAAAACAACTGACTTGCTAGCCTACAGTAGGATTGACTGTATAGTCAGAAAAGGTCTGCTAGTACTTCTTTTCTTTATCTCAGTCAAAGCTAGAAGGGAAAACTATAGAAAACTATAGATAGAGGGCATGCTGATATTAGATTGAATATAAATATCATGTCCTAATTGTCATAAATTGTTGTCATATGAGGCAGTTGAAAGAAAAAATCCAGTGTATAATTAAAGGTAGATAATTACCATATAGAAATATTGCTAGAATAAAAAGTTATTGTCCCTTTAGCAGGAAAATGTGTGTGCGTACCCTCTAGCTCTCTCTCAAGACTCAGTGTCACAACAAAGAAACAAAGCGCAGTAAATCTGTATTGATTGCCAGTAAATTGGTTTGCACTTTTGCACTTATGACAACATATGATTGTGATTGGAGTAAACTGAAAGGAACACACATACACAAACACTCCCACATGCTCGTCAAATGAAGCTTAAAGCAAAAAAAAAAAAAATAAAATAAAAGCTGACAAAGTCAATAAACATGGTGAAAGCTTTGTATGCTGGAAATTGTTTTCTGTAGTCTGGGTAGTGTGTATCAAGTGTGTATTCAAGCAAACAAATGCCTTCTCTGAATTAGTATTTCAATAGTAGGTGTTGAAAAGTAGTTCTCTTGGAACACAGCTAAAATGTATTCCCTTATGGAGGAATCATGCCATTGATTTCCCATGACTAATAAGGTTTAATTGCCTTGCCTCCAGTTGCATCTTCATTTGCAATGTTGATATGTTTTTATTGAATTTATCATTGCAACAGTATGCTGACAGACACTTAGATTATTATATCATAAACCTGTTGGAAAAGACTTTTAGTGGATTTAGTATTTGGAAGTCCTGTTTTCAAGGATCATTGACTATGAATACATTTTGTATAGTATAGGCTAAAAAAGTGTAAATAACAGTTGATATTATATAGAAAATGTAACAAACTAATTCGGAGTTAAAATCAAGAGAGTTGCATCTTTGTGTGTAGTCTCAGGCAATATGCTACAAGATACACCTCTTTTAATATTACTACTACTATCCTTTTTGATATGCTACATCATCACTAGATACGAGGCAGATTTTATTTGCCTCAGTCATTCAGGAAGTGCATATGCTCATAAACATTAGTTGAACTTACAAATTGGAAAGTTACTCATAGAAAAGACTGTGACTTTATACAGCCTGTTATTGCTCATTCAAATGGAGAATTGTTTTACTATATGAAGAAAACTGTCGACACCAAACTAACCAATCAAAAGTATTCAGAGCCATCAAGTCAAGTGGAGTTCATTTTTGCATAAACAAGTCATTTAAAAGAATTATGAGGCAATTCACCAAATCTCCTCTTCAAAGGGAAGTGATAAATGCTTGAACAGCGGAGAATCTCCCATCTCAGTATGCCAGTCCCAGATTACACAGTTGGGGAGTCTTAACATAAGTGACTAGAATTCAAAAACTAAGAAGACAGCCTCTTTTGAAATTTATTTTGAGGATTCAATACCCAATTTTCTTTTGGTTTCTGTGTCCTATTTGGATAGCAAAATGTGCACTTTTGTTGTTGCAGCCTCACCAAAACCAAATATGTCAATTCCTGTATTGCCTTCTAATCTAATTCAGTAAGACTTTGAGCTCTTTGAGAACTGCTTTCCATCTCGAGCACAGTTGGTTTGTGCGTGCATGGATGCGTGTGTGTTGTTTGCCATGCATTGTCAGACTGGTTGGCAGGTTCAAGAATACAAGCTTCCATATTTAGACGATGACTTGAGTGAGGCCATGCATGCTGAAAGGGACTCACATTCACACACATGACCCTGACAAGGAGCTGTATCATGTTTTTTCTTCTTAAATTAATGGCCTGCTCCCCTATGTATGCACGGAGTTGTTCACTCATTCACTCACTCACCCTGACTCGCTGTCCGAGGACAATGCTACCATACTCCTTTTGTGATGCTAATGCTTTGCAATATTTTTTTTTTTCCTTTTTAGACACTGAGAAGTCTGCTGTGTTGAGTGTTCTTCTGGGGCTTTCTTTCAGCCATGAGACCTGAGGCTTTATAAAAGTCAGAGAGGGATAGACCATCTGTAAGAGGAAAAAAACCTTGATGTTTGTAAGAGATCAGTGGAAGAGTATACACACAAACAATTGCATACCATCATTGTAAAGTTACTAAAGAGAAAAATACAACAACAGAACAACCCTGAACATGTAATGGTACAGTACAACCAGGAGAGGATTACATTCGTAACCGTAATTTTTTGCGAGAGTTTACAGACAAGATGAACAACTGACAATTATTTTCATCAGTTTATTTTGTAAGAATCCACAGTACAGACAAAATTGTGCAGAAGTACCCTTAAGAGAAATGCCACTGTTCAGTGTGTGTAATACAATTGTGACATTTCTTGACATTTGCTCTCTCCTCCTGTCAACACACGGCTCTGCAGGCTTTGATCACAGCCTCACTTGATGAGAGCTCTGAGACTTAAATGTTAGTTTTCATTTAAACACAGAAGCCGTGCAAGTTTTGCCCTTGGATTCACTGAAATATGAACCGACTCACTGACGGCTTGGAAATATTACTGCAACTCAAATTATGTTTTCTTAGCTTTGTTCCCTTCACGACTATCGGCTGATTGGTGTATTATGGGTTCAGTTAACATATTGTAGCTGATGACAGACTTTAGGTGCACACCACTCGTAACTCTGTCCTCTTTCATTTCCACAGATAGTTTTCAGTTTTAATTCACAGATATTGTAAAAGTGCCATCAGGTTTCCCTCTCTGTAAGTGCATAAATCGAATATTCATAAACCCATGCCCATTGTGATATAAATTTAATATAGCACTGCCTGTCAACTTAACGACAGCAAAGTCTTCTCACTGGTTTGCGGTGCTGGCATTTTAATTTTCCAACCTCAAGTTCCTAATCACAGGCTAACATTTCATTGTAATTACTATGAACAAGTGGGACCGAGGCAGAGAGAAATGCATGTGTTCATTGTATGTTTCGCAATACGACATAAACCTGATTGTTAAAGCTGCATACATAACAATTCTTGAGGCATAATTATAACTGACATTAAGAGGGTTTTACAGTGTTTATGTACTGTGGTGTACCTCTACACAATATTATAGTTTTCAATAGCACAAGATCACAAGTTTGCCCCACAAAGCTTTACAATCTTATATTTGTAATCTGTCATCTTTATTCACCAGAACAATTTAACAACTTGAAGCTCAACACAATATGGCTAATAGCTGGTCGGAATATTGGCCAGTGGCTGTGGATGAGGGCAATCTTCTCAGACAAGCCGACAGGGTATTATGGCAGCACTTAATTCACAGCTTCTCGGTGGTTCATAAGCCTTTTAAAACAAATGGGATTTCTGTTCACACAACAGCACATTTCTTCAGTCTTTTGCACCAGCTAAACCAAATTGCCTATCTGTGATCTCATGAACCCCACCTCCCCACCATCCTTACCTTTCTTCCTGTCCATATCCATATGAGCAGACTTCATATATATCTCAGACATAGTTAAACACCATAGGCGGTGCCCATAAAGTTTAATGTTAGCTCTAACAAGATGTCAAGGTCACGCTGCTGTAATGTTATAGGAAGCCGGGCTCTCTCACAATGGGAAGTAATGAAGTTCTATTGGTCATAGTTGAGGAGGCCCATTGTTCAGCTTAGAGAGGGAACGTTAATGGAATGGATTATTCACGGCAGCCTGTTGAAAGGTTTATCGCTCAGTCAAACTGGGATATATATATATACAGTATATTGTCTGTGCATGTCCCCTGTTGGTGTACTATCTCTGTGTAGTCAAGTATAACCCACAACCACACACTAACGCTTAGTGTAGTGTAGTTTTGTAGGGGGTTGACGGTTTTAGTATTTCCTGGATCTCCATAAAATCCAGTTACCATATTAGCTACACTACATTAGAAATATTGAATAAAATCTCCTGACAAGGAAAATATCAAGCATTACTTTACCGCATTTCCTAAGGAAAATGGTGTACATCGAGGTAGCACAGTTAAAAACCCTGAGCCCAGTCTGAATCAAACAACCATTTAGTTAGTTAGCACGTGATTAGCCAAACACAGCAGCTCTTTACAAACAGCTAGTGACGATCAGCTAGAGTGAAGACGTATCACTCTGTAAGGATTGTTGGAGCTTCTTCCCTCACAAATGATCAGTCGCTTGCATAACTAGCAGGGTAGAACAGCTGCTAGGACCTTGACGTTCTGCTTCAAGCCCTAAATGCACGTGCATGTTAGGTGCATTATTTGGTGGTAGGGTCTTACCAGGGTGATATGGGACAGCAGAGAAGGGTGGGAGGTTTTGCATTGTTTATGTACCTACTCTAGCTTTAAAATGCAAACAGAAATGGAGCAGCAATAAAATAAAAAATCTTTTGTTTCCTTTTTAAAAAGCATGTTAAATATTTTCTTTTCCACACGTCTTCATCATTCTGAGATGTTAGATGATGTTTGATGTGATGTTCTTCTCATAGGTTCAGGACCAGTTCAACACTGACAGGCGCTTAGTTGAGGAAGTTGTTGGTGCATCTCTCTGGGAGATTAGTAGGCTTCAGTGACAAGCTTAATTTTTTCTTTCTTTCTTTTCTCTTTTTTTCCCGTCTCTCCATGTTGCTCTCTGATTGTTTTGATCGATATTTTTAATGGATGAATCACCCTTCAATGTGAGAGGAAAAAGAACACTGATTTGGAGAGAAAGAGAGTAAGGTAGTGAAGGAGATTCAAAGGGGGAGGAAGTCTGATTGTTAAAAGTAGCAACAAGCTGAAGAGCCTTAAACGTGTGTTATTTGACACAGGAGGTTGTGGAGCAAATCCCGTGGGTGTTTTTGAGAGTTGGTTGTGCGTTGACTCCTCACCTCAGAGCTCCCTATCATTAAATACATCTCCTCCCTCTCCTCTTTCTATCTCTGCCTCTTTCCCTTTCAGTTCATCCCCCTCTTTCTCTATTATTCAGCATCAACCTCCTATTCCTCATTTACATACGTCTCTCCCAGACATTCCTCCTTATAGAGAGCACATAAAGAAGATGCACAGTGCTCTTGTAAATCAAACCCACCCAATCTGAAATGAAATAAGACAGAGGGAAGACCACAGGCTGGATTTGAGCTGATTCATATACATACATAAGGACTGGGTGGCTTTTAAACAGTCATGCTGAAGTAAAGTTATTTGAGATCTTGTGCTGAATAAACCGCGTAGCACGATGTTTGCAAAGCCTCGTGTTTAAGCTGTACATTGTGAGACAGAAGGTTGCTTTAGCTGAAATTATTGAGTTAGAGAGAACAAGTGTCAGGGAGTTGAAGAGATTAACAATGTTGGGTTACATGTAAATTCACAAGTGGATACAACTCTCTGCAAATTTGGACTCATTAGATGTCAGGTTCCTACTTGGAATATCAGTGCAACATGGAAGGAGGAAGATTGAGCCTAACTAAAACAATTTAAGCAAATGTAAATCTGCTTATTGGCTTCTTTTTTATAAGAATGACTAGAAACAACTCTCCTAGCATGCCAGCAGTTTGGTATAATTTAATTTACCTTATTTTGTACTGGAGCCAGTTTCAATGTAACAGAACAAAATCAGATCTTTTCATTTGTGTACTCTGTTATGTTTTGTCCACCTCAGCCCAATCATGTTGCAGCTTCTCTTCTTGGAGCTCTACATTGGAGCATCCCACTGTATAAGCCAGTGAAAATCTGCATGTTAAAAGAGTTCAGAGTTCAGACAATGAGGTTGGAAAGATACACGTACTCACTAAGCCTTAATATTCATCAGCCGAGCAGTGTAGAAAGCATTCAGCTGCAGCTTCTCATTTTAGCCGGTGCTGAGCGATGCTTTCGGTTGATAAACTGACAATCGTTGCCGGTGGTACGTCATATCAGCTGTCACTAATTAATGTTAATTCTGTCAGTAACTTCATGACAAGCCTAAATTAAACTCGTTTGTTGTTGGTTTGTGTGCTCTCTGTACGCCGCTGTCAGTTCTTTTCAAAGACAGTTTGTGTGGGAAGGACCTCCAATCTGTAACACTTCTCAACTGAGCATTTCTTTAGTTCCAACAAATCCAAAAGACTAAGATGTATTATTTTTATACTAATTTCTTACGTCATGTCACTGTCGGGGATGGCATTCTGCCAACTGTACTGTTGAAATCTATTATTTAAGCTTATATACTTACATTTTTGGACCGTGACTTTCAGAGATTGGTTAAAAAAATAAGGTGTGTGAGTTCATAGCTGTGTTATTTCAATATATCAGATGCACAGACTATTAAATCCATATTTAATTATTTCAAATTAATTATGGGACTGGGCTCAATATTAGCAGATACCTATATTATCTTCATGTTACAGACTTTTTATCAGCAGATGCTATGATTAATGTTGTATTAACATGAAAACAAAGCAAGAAATAATTGGTATTTTGTGCACTGTATGGCCTCTTTTGTACAGATGAGTGGAATATATGCAACAAATGGTAATTCATTTCCTTTCTTTTGCTGGCATTAGTGTTTGTGGTTATTAAAATGGTTTCATTGAGCACTTTAAGGTCATTGTTTGAAGGTGTTTGGATTTGCTGTCAAATCAAAGGCCACAGATTTCTTGGTTAAATGAGTATTTCATTGAAAAGGTCTCATTGTTTGAATGTAATGTATTTTTGAACATTAGCCTTTCATGTTTATATTCCAGTACAGTGACAAAACATGTTTCTTGCCAGTGTATTTTTGTGGAAAGAAAATAAGTTTCTCTGCAGTTTATATGCATCACATAATAGTGATAAATAGCTTGTTGGTTGCACTCATGACACTACTGCCCTTTTCTGGCTTGTCTCTAGCCATTTAAAAAGCTGAAGTGAGGCTATTTATCTGCTGCACAGTGTATTCAACAGAAAAAAATGGCTTAGCAACTTGTCCAACCAAATGTTATTCAGTGTACAGCAACCCCAAAACAAAGCAATAGTTATTTACGAACCCTTGTTGCTGCCGTAATAATGCAGAATGTGCGTGACACCAAAAAATTATTTGTATTATTTGTACCTTTTCATATTTTTGTGTTACAAAAAGAAAAAAAGATAAGTTCCATATTTATTCTTGCTGAATCATTGTTCAATCCCCTCAACTGGTGCACAGGTGCAGCCCAACAGAGGTTTTTCCACTAACCGTATTAGAGCTATGGCTGAAAATATTTTGAAAACACTGTTATTTAATTTTAGTCAATTCTCATTCATTCATTCTTCGCTTTGAAACATGGACAGTCAGACAACAAATATACTGCCTTCAAGGGATTCTGAAAACTCAAATAAACCACTTTCACAGAACATCACAATTTTTTTTTTTTTTTTTGGCTGTATTCACAATTTTCCGGCTTATTGCCGCAGTTTGTCAATTTAAAGCAATTTAACCATTTTCCCGAGGTGTACAGGTTTGATACAGATCATGTAATTATATGCCACAGCACATATAAGTTATTACCTTCTGACACCATCAATGCTTCTCCAGCGCAAATGGATTTTTCCATGATTGCCCAGAGGACAGCCAAAGATAACCTCAGTCTCAACCTCATTTCAACCCAAAGATGATGAGCTCTATTTTGGTTGGCCTGATTAGCAGTTTGCGTTTATCTGGGGCTCCTATGACCCAATGTGATATCTAGGACTGTGTCTGTGTGTGTGTGTGTGTGTGTGTGTGTGTGTGCGCGCGTTCGAATGTGTGTGCATGCATATGTGAGTTTAGGCCTGTTCAAACTCCCCAGTGAGAGCTTTATATAATTTATTTTTAACACCAAGGACAAAGTGTGAATGTGTATGTGCAGGAACAAGCCACCAGGCATGTTTGTACACCTATAGCTGAAAATGACTTACCTTACATGTGTATAACCTGAGAAGAAGGCCATTGTCCACCCAGTATCAGGTGTCATATTATGTAACTCTGTCTTTCTCGCATTTGCTTTATGGGTCAGTTGAGTCCAGTGTAATAATTGCTCAGTTTTTCTATTACAAGCTTTGTCATTTACAGGATGGAATTGAAGTAGTGGAAGTGGGGAGCACAGTCACTGAGTCACTTGTAATGTGAACGTCTTGTTTTAAAGGTCCAGTGTGGAAATTTAAGAGGATATATTGCCAAAAATGGAATATCATATTTATGTTTTCATTAGTGTTATTATCAATCACTTGAAAATAATAATGTTGCTACATGCTCGATGTTTCTACAGTAGCCCAGATCAGACAAAAGAAACAATGGCTCTAGATAGGGCCAGTGTAATTTCTCCTACATGCTTGGAAACTGAGCGTGAGGTTAGTGGTATTCAGTTGGTTGCAATCTGCAGCCGCACTGCTAGATGCCACTAAGTCCTAAACACCTTTAAGCTAGTTATTGTGTTTATTCGTGTACTTCCAAAGATGTGTTGCCAAAGTATACATGTCCACGTCTAATCAGCACAGTTACTCTTTCTTCAAAAGTGTTTTGACACTGAATTACAATAATGGCGAGAAGATTTACATCAAACTGTAGGATATTTTGCATATTTTGCAAGTTTCTGGATACAGTTTTGGCAAATGTTTCACAATGTGCCCAGCAACCACACAATACCAATCCATACAGATTTCCAAGGCTGTGCAACACTCCATTGTTTCTGTCTATGACAGTCTTGCTCATCGATTACCTGTGCTTTGACTGCTTGGCTGTGCTCTGCACTTCCAGTCAGGAACCCAGTGCTGTCACAGTGTTGCTTTCAATCTCAGTGTTTTACTATTTTTACCTTAAAGGAGTTGGTAGGGGCCTCTTCTCTGCACATTTTGAGATGCATCAGGATTTGAAGCAGTGTTGTAGTAGGTGTAGTAGGTGTCAGCACACATTGTAGTGCAGTTATTAATGCAGACACCTGTGGATGATTTTTTTTTTTTGATTTAACAACAACAGCAAGTCTCAAACAAGTAATGCAACAGAATATGTGGGTGTTTCTCCTCAGGCTTCAGTAATTCCCATACTTTATCATAGCACGTTTTTCCTAACGTGAATGCTAACTGTGAACTTGCATTTTGTAAAGTTATTTCAGGAAAGACAGAACGTCACAGAGGGTCAAGCAAAAATAGCACTGCTGTCAAGCTGACTGGTATCCTGAAGGGTGTGTTGGTATGTTGTCTTTGATTGACACGTCTCTCATTGTGTTCTGAGAGCAATAGTTTGAGCCAGTGTTGAGATGAGGATGAACAAATGAAGTAACTGAATAACTGAGCAAAAGGACTCATAGACATAGACAGAAACGGTGAGAGAGGAAAACAGAAAGGAGATGAGAAAGAGATTTAAGATCTGAGAACGAGGCCAACAGAGTGAGCAAAAGAGAGAAAACAGAATTGCAGATCAAGCTCAGAGGGTGGTCTAGCTCTATGCTGGAAGCTTTTCATGATAAAGCAGTATCATGAGTCAAACTTTTCACCTCCTAGCTGTAGGAAGGGAGAAAAGTAGGAGGGAAATTAGAAAGGTGAGGTCAGTGAAAGCAGAAAAAGGGGGGAGCCAAAACCCGAATGGAGAATGAAGAAGGTATGAGAAGGGAAGAGAGAGCAGCTTTTGAATGAGAAATTGTAAAGAGGGTAAGGGGCAAAGAAACTGGAGGGTTTGCAGTCATGAGGTCTAGGGAAGAAAGGGGGAAGGAAGAGGGAAGAGAGCAAAGAGCAGAAGGGAGGGGGATTGGAGAGCTACACCGGTAGCTGCATTGCATAATGCATGAGGTGTGATTTGGTGCATGTAAACGGTCTGTGAATCTTTTATAAGATCAGGTTGACCAAGTGATACCATGTGGGAGAAACAAAAAATGGTCAAAGTGGACAGAGCAGGAGGCGTGGCTGTGGCTGTAAAATCCTGGGAAAAGGACATGTTTTATTAAATGTGTGTGCCGGCATTCATTTGTTTGTGGTGGTGAGGGAGAGGAGAGACAGAGAAAGAGAAAGGTCTGAGATGTTGTGGTTAAGCTCTGTGTGGATGGATTCACTCACTATCTCCACTGAAAACGGGCTTTTTCACAGTACAGCAAGCAAGTGAACTGAGGGATTATACAAAGCCATCTGCAGAGCAAGTTTCCACTTCAAAGAAATTATGGATTTTAAAAGTTTTATTAAGATCCCTCTGTAGATTGTCTGAAGGACGGGCATATTGGGTTGATAGCTTCAGTACTGCAGTGTGTTTACGTCCTTCCAACTTTTCCTAAGTATATCAACACGCCAGGCCAATAAGTCAGGGTCAAACCAGAAAAGAAATCAACAAATTTCTGTCATAAAATATTTTGTTATTCTATTTAATTCTCTCCCTCTACCCCCTAGTCCTTAATCATAGCAAAGCTTTAAGACTAAGCCCCTCAATCTGCTTTCAAGGTTCGAATGGAATTGACTAACTCAAAGGAATAATCTCAAAATCTAGAACCCTATTTTAGTATTCAAACCTTGCTCCTCCTTGACATGGGCAGATATTTTGGCTGCAAAGAAATTTAACACAGTGGTGCGTTTCCTGCAGTGTTCAAAGACCTCAAAGATCATACTGGGCCTTTACTGCAAAGCAAAGTCAAATTTCTGGAAAAGTTTGAAAAAGCTTGATCACTTTCTGTGTTAGAGGAAAAAAAGAAAGTCATGGCGAAAGAACTGCATTCTTTTTTGCTTTATGAAAAATTCAAATTCCTTTAAATATTTCAGCATTATAACCACTGGGTTTAGGTGTATCCCTTGTAAGAACTGTTATGAGGATGAAGACATTTACATTTTTGACAAGTAAAGGCATCATACTTAGTTCTCTTTCATCACAAACCTCATTACTCTTCAGGGCCTCTGCTGCAGAGAACCAGAGCTCAGCAGTATTTCCTAAAAGCTGCAGAAGTCTTTGGTTCAATGAATCTTCACATAATTCCCCACTGAAAGCGGTAAAAAAAGGAAAGTCACCTGTAATATCTCTCATTATATTGTCAGTTTTGTTGATCATTAAGCACATAAATCATCTTATTTCACCTAACGTGCCAGCACTCAAATGCTAATTTTCAACCTTGCAAAAAGTCCCACTTGTAGTTACAGCAACAGTGTTTAGTACTACTGTTTAATTATGCAGGGCACAGAATTACATTATGTTGACACAAGAACTAGTGCAAGAGTTTTTTATCAAATGGAGACTGACAGTGTAATGATGCAGTTAAAGACATCAATGTGTTATAGGCGTGGAATATTTGATAGGTGACATTCTCAAAATCCCTTATTAGTGGTATTATTTTTTTGAAGAATTGACCCACTGGCAACAGTCCTACTAATTGCAGCTCACATTCTGCCATTCCTAACTGTGATTTTCAATTTTATAAGTAGCATTTATGATGTTTATGACATCAATGAGAGCTTCGGATGATATTAACGCGGTCTCTGTCTCATCCTAAACTGTTGTGAAATCAATTTTACATCAGGCACGCTTGTAATTTGAAGGTTTCCATATCAAAGCCCTAAACCTCTAAGGGAAAACTCTTGGGTGGGGGAACTGAATGAATCATGCTCTCCTCTGCCGCAGTGGTGCCCTTGAGTAAGTAAGACACTTAACCCTCAGCAGCTTCAGTGGAGAAGCCCAGTGGCCAACAGTAAAAGGCTGTGGGTTGATCCCAAACTTTGAATGTGTGGAACTTTACCTGACCCTGAAGAGGGAGCTGCTACAGAACATCAGTTTGCTCAATAACACATTCAGAGATGAATAAAGTGTTAGCTGCTGCTGCTGCTGCAAAAAAAACATTTCTATTTTCCTCAGTAAAGAGGGTCAGGTAGCAACAACATTCCACTTCATGGTGCAATACCAAGTGTTAATTATGTCTTTATACTACTTTAACTGCTCCACAGTGGATGCAAGTGACAAGTCAGTGACATGTCAAAATCCATTAGAGCAACTATGCAACCATGAGCATTACCACACACATGGAGGATGCCTGTTAGTACAGTACGCATTAAATACACAAAGGACTAGGTACATAAAGCAGGTCTTAGAGAGTTAAGTCTGCCTTACACAGTATACCACACACACAGCCTTGTGCTAGACAATGTTTCCATTAATCAAAAAAATTAACAAAACAAGAAAATGTCCACACTGTTTCTGTCTATTCATTGAACTGCTGCATAGCACGAGTATTCTATACAAGGAGACACAGCTCACCCAGACAATCACTTTGCATGATCTTACCAGAAATAGGTCAGGTAGGAATAAGATGGTAAAGAATGCATGATCATTCCACAACAAAGCCAAATTCAATTCAGCATTCAGCTCCACACACTTCTGTAATCACCTCAGGTGAAGCAGCTGCAGGGAGGTTTTCCCATTGTTTTGTCAACACTGACTGAAGAGAGCCTATTGGAAACACTAATGTGCCCCAGTACTTTAGACACTAACCAATTTGTTCCTGACTGAGACATAATTAAACTAGTATTTTAATGTTTTAGTTTGTAATCCTGTCACTGACACGTCCACAATACTAATATGTAGGGAACAAATTGAAAGACAAAAGTTTCATTCTTTGATATGTGTTGTTTTATACTTGGCTTTGTGAATGGAATAGACATTTTTCACAGCAGCCATTTTGACATAAAGATAGTAAGGTCAATGCAGGTGTTTCCAATGATATTAAGGTTCTGTTCCATTTACTGCGGCAGACCCTTTCCAGTGACCAAACACGCACCACAGCAGCACCCTGACTCTGTTTAACCTGAATGGAACTGAACCTTAATTAGTGTCACTGGTAACACCTGTGTTTACCTACTATTTCATGTCAAAATGGCTGCTGTGGAAAAAGGGCTATTCAATAGGTTTGTGTTTCATTCATTCATTTTGTTGGCTTGCTCTGTTGTGCCATGTTAGGGTGTTGTGTTACAAATGTATCTAAACCAACTACTGCGCATTTAAACCTCGCTCCATGGAACATTTATGGTTATCTACAGACGCCGTAGGTCTTCTTCCATGCAGTCCATGTTGCACCACCATGTTTCTACAGTAGCACACTACAGACAAACCTAACACTGGCTCTAGATAGGGCCACCATAGTTTCTCCATCACGCTAGGAAGGCGAGGGTGAGGCAATGGGGTTGCAATCAGCATCTACACTCGATGCTACCAAATCCTACACACCGGTCCTTCTAAGTGTTCATACCTAGCCTTTCTCTATAGTGCAGATGAATGGAAATAGTCCAATAGTGTAGATCAGAATATAAAGGAAATAAAGAGATAGAATCACAATAGTGCAAATGCAGGAGAAAAGAAAAAGAAATTAAGAAGCGTAAGAGGGAATTAAGATAGAAAGTGGTGGAGATTAGGATATGAATTGGAATATGAGGAGCAGGAATTGAGATGAGAGTTACAGAGAACAATTCCTTTTTATAGTTATTTAGCTGCAGAACCCATTATTGCATTGCTAGAAATCTACACTCCAGCCAAAAATATAGATGTCAGGTTTTCATCTGGCTTTATTGCTCAAACCAAACAAAAGAAATAACAGTTATTGGCCTGTTGGCTGTATAGCGTAATATCAATAAAAAACCCAATGTGCATTTAATTGTGCATGAATTGAAAGACATATACTAAAGTGAAAGAGACAAAACTCAGCAGAGATGGTATCAGAGTCTGTGCTTATGGTCTACAGACACTATAGAGATGTAGATGGGTGCAGCATTGTGGTGAGAGAGAGACAGAGAATACTAATAAAATGCTATTTCAACATTTTTATCTCACTGGGATCTTTCAGAGGACTACATTAATGTATTCACAGCTGTGCCATCTCCATAATCTCCCTCTGCAGCCAAAAACAGACAGAAAATTCACCTTGAAAATTAAATGTTCTCAAATGAATGGAAATGTGTTGCTTTAACTGAACACAGGCATGATTTGGGTCTGATTTGATTCGCCCATTCTCAGGGGTAGCATGTCAAACAAAAGACAAGAAACAATGAAAGATAAGCCATGTTTGTTAATATGGCCTATTGTCTGAGGCAGGTGATCACTTCATCTATATTTTATTGATACTATTTTATTAATTGAAACTATGAAAATTGTTGTTCTGTGCTTGTGTTTGCGGTAAGAGTATTTGCAACCCAAAGCACATTAGCAATTTCATGCCATAACTAGTATCAGAACTACACAACCTTCTCTACATAAACACAACTTGAACCGCAATATCTCACCCACATTAGCACAAGTGGGTTTGTTTACATCCAAACAGGCGGTATAGACTTGTCACAGAATTAGAGGTCAGTGTGTTTGTATATAGATGTTGTCATGATATCATTAACCACACAGATTTGGAAAGACACAAACATATCCACAATGTGTGTATGTGAAAGCACATCCCTTTGCATCTCGTTTGCTTTAATTGGTGGATTTGGGACTTGAGCAGTGTATAAATTAAAGAACTCACATTTTAAATTGATTTTAATTATACTGAAGCAAAATAGCAGGAGTTTGTGTGTGTTCTTGAGCGCACATGTGGAGGGAGGGAAGAGGTTCAAGGCAGAGTCAGAAATGAGAGCTTCAGAGCAGTGGGGGAACAAAAGTAGGTCTAGACTAACAGAGAATAGGAGGAACAAGAAAAAAATAGTAAAACATCGACAATAAGGGATTTGAAAGAAGAAATTAAAAGCAAAGGAGATTTGGAAGGAACAAACAAATGAGTGATAAATTGCTAATGCATGTACTGAACACAGGGATGATGTCTGAACAAACTGAGGAGGCAGGGAACAGGGAGCTAGGGGTTGTATACAATCTTAAGCAGGGTGCCATGTTATTGGCTCAAAATCTTGAAAAGGAACTGGTCTCAATCACCCACGTCACTTTCCACTAATCGTCCTTTTTTTCTCTCTCCTGCTTTTATTTTCTCAAGCAAAGAAAAGAGAGGCCTTGGAGATGTTCTTTCTTTTCAATAGAACCTTTTACCTCTGTCTGGGGAATGGACATAAACCGCAAGCCTGTCTTGCAATACTGCCATCTCTCTTATGTATTGAAATTATTTAATTATATAGGCTGTTTGACAAACGCTTTTATCCACAGAACCCAAGGTGATACACCAGACACTCTTTGGGGAAAAAGAGCGGATGAGGCTCACACACATACACACACACACACACACACGCGCAGGTTTAGGGTTGCTCCAGAAAAACAAGAAAATCTGCATTTAGTTGTCTGTGTACTAGGCACAATATCCCCCCTTTATCAGTGGATCCCATATGTGTGGCATGCTAACAAATACAGATCTGAATAAACCGATTCAGTTTCCATTAGTCTGAACATTAGACTAGGCAAGGTGAGGGATTTAAATAACTTAAAATGTGGCCTGATTATTGATGCTCGTTTCAGTTATGTAAGAAAAGTCTTCATTTTTTTTTTTATGTGCGGCAGTTTTTTTAACGTGCTAAAGAAAGGAAAAAATAAACTATACAGCAGGAGTCTTGTGGGTGATGAACAGCTTGTTGGTGAAAGTCACAGACAGCGGATGGCGAGATCTGTGCAAGCCAACAGACAGGCTGCAAAGAGGCAAAAATTGGCAGAGTAGCGACTAGTTTCTTCTTGTCACTCCTTGTCATATGTGGGCTGTAGTCTGTTTGAATTTACTGAAAGGATAGCCCCTTGAGATGTAGCTTCTCTTTTTCAAAAGGGTCCTATAGACACAAATGCAAATTAAAACATGCAAACAACAAACAGCATTAGACAACAAACTTACACTGCAAATACATAGATAAGGACAGCTTGCTCACCCTCTGCCACCCACACCCACAGCCCTCAGCTGTTGTTCAGGATAAATTGGATACAATGACCAGGATAATAAATCAATTACATCAGCATAAAGAGCACTTGTCTCCTTCTCATGGGCTCCATTAGGCTCTCGGGGCTTATGTTGGACAGACTTAAACTTATTCATTTACTCTATCTCTATTTTTTCTTTATATCTTCCTTCCTAGTGTCACTTGCTTGACAATTAAACAGTCCATTTAAACCTCTCCTTCAATTTTTCTTATTCACTTCCATTTCATGATTCTATTTCAGCCCTTTTTCTTTGTGCCCAAACATAAATCTGTTCAGGACGTTGACTTTCAAATCATTTTTCTGTCATCTGTTCTCTCTCATGCTCTTTTCTTTCTCTTACTCTCACCTGAGGTGTGGCCATGTGGCCATGTGGCCATGAAGCCACCATTACCATAGCCATTACTCTTTACTGTGGAGTAGCTGCTATGAACATTATTACAGCTACTAGCACTGAACCTCCTGGCGCTGTCATAGTGGGCTCCTGGTGAACTGCACGGCAACGATGAAACATGAAAATGTGCAAATAGCAAATTAGCTTTTGCTTTAAGTATTCTGTAACATCAGACTGTGTGGTCATTTGCTGCTTTGCTTACTGGATGTGTGCTATTTATGTGAATGTAAAATAGATAAATAATACATGCATACCCATGCATACATAAACATCCTCCTTAAACACATGTACACACACATGTACGCGCCCCATAAAATGGGTTGGTAGTTTCAAGGACAAACCGTAATGGACACACGGTTACTAATACCATTTACTTACAGTAAACCCTGTCAACCTGCCCTCTGTCTCCCTTAACGTGGCATCATATGGCCAATGGTGTGTGCGCCTAACCACATGTACAGTATATCGACATGTGTGCGGGAGTTAGCTTCCACATTTCTCTATGTTGATGTAGGGCGTGTACATATATATATATATATATTCATGGTTGTATGGATGGCATTTACATGTCAAGAAATGTGATCTTACGCCTAGCTGTAACTCACGTGCCCTCAACGTAACTGGCGCATCCCATGAAGTGTGGCTGCTGCTCCCCATAAGTAATGACAACATAAAGCAAATTTATGGCTACACCGCTCATTGAACGCGAAGGGAGAGAGCACATACAGACAGATGTGCTGAGATATATGTCACCATGCTAAACATTGATGGTCTTCAGCTGATTTTTTTATTTTTGTCCAAGACTAAAGAGGATGGATGGGGCAGGGGAAGGGAGTGTAGGAGAGAGGAGGATGAGAAAGGGTTACAGAGAAGTTGACAAGCAAACGAGGAGAAGGGAGTTGGGGGACAGACAAAGAGAAAGAGACAGTGCCAAAGCAGAAAGTATGAGGAGATTGCGGGGAAAAAAGTGTGAGACAGAGTGAGGCCTGCTGACTACTCCTGCACCATGAAGTTAATAAACTGCCCAAGAGCAAAGCATCACGGTCATCAATCATTCCAAAATGGGAAGTAGGAGAGGTGGTGTGAGGGGAAGAGGAGGGAGGAGGGGGAGCTGAGCGGGACAGAGGGGGGGGGGGGTAGGTCAAGGTCTAGAGGAGGAGAGAAGGAGTTGAGAGAGAAAATGGACAGTGGATGTTAAAGCAGAGGCAGCGAATGGCCCAGATATTTGCTGACCTTGTCCTCATTCCCCACTCTGCTGGGTGCCTCTTTAGACGACAGAGGTAGTGAGACAAAAAGAAAGTAGAGAATGAAGACGAGAGAAAGTGGATAAAGATAAGTGTGAGGTACTAAAAATGGCTGCAAAGGGAGGGGAAAAAAAGCAGTATAAGAGTGTGCTAGATTAAAGGCAAGCATGTCAGTGTGAAAGACTTTCATTTCCTTCCTTCTCTACCTTTAACAGCTTCCAGAGAGAACCTCGAAAACTTTGATTCTCACATTCAGACATTGACTCACATTGGCCTCATTACCAGCAGCTTTCTCAATCTCTCAGCCAAGACAAACTTTATGTGTTTGTGTGTTCATGTGTGAGTGCGTATGCCCTCCTGTCTCCATTGCGCTGTCTTTGTGTTCACCTCCCTGACACAGATTAATTGGCTTCTATAAATCTAGGTGGAGTACCAGTTGTCTATGTAATGAGCAGCGTGGAGTGAATAGGCAGAAAATTAGCATTAAATTGCACATCATGCTCTGGGTCTCAGTATATGGCAGCTCACCTCATTTTCTGAATAAGAACAGCATGAGGCACAGATGTTTCATCTCGTTTTAGAAAATATTTCTAATTCCTCTCTTGTTATTAATAACAAAGGGCTTCTAACAACCTCGACTGAACTCCCTGTGGTGTGTTATTAGCAAAGAACACATTTTAGTCATTGATATGCGAGTCAAATATTATAGCCATTAGATCAGCTGCTGTTTTTCCAGGCATGTCTTGAATTCCCTTATGCATTTCAATAAGTACACTATGTTATGTGGTTTTATTTGCATATTCTGTGCATCAGCATTTGCTTTGATATTGATTAGATCACTTAAGATATCAATAAGTCCTTTAACTTTGCATAATTCCATAATTTCAACAATATTATGGATTAAATGTCAGAGTTTTATGTAGGCCTATGTATGTATTAATTTATGTGTCCATCGTAGGGTTTCTCAGTAATACACTTCTTAAATAGTTGACTTTGAAAGAATGTATGTGTGTGCTTCACATTCGGTTTTCATTCATTCAGTCAGTTTAATCTGAAATGACACTAGTCTGCTGTAACCCCAATGCCTCTCTTTGATGCTGAGGACCAAATACTGACGGCCTGGCTCACTGCTATATTTGGCACATGACCCAGCTGGATTCCTCAAACTTCTTCCACATCACAACGGACATACACATCAAAGGTCACCCCGAGAAAATGAAATGGAGTGCATTTGTTTTTGACAAATATATGTGGAATTTTTAGTGTATTATTTGCTTTCATGTTGGCAGGTTAGGATTGACAGCCATTGGGTTTAACAATTCTTGTGGCAATGCTTTAGAAACTAATCCTCGACTGGCTGTTTAAAATATAGACATTCGTGCACAATGGTGGTGAAAAATCGGCTGAAGGGAGAATGGAAAACAAAACAATTTCATTAGCGTTCCTCAAGGCATTTTCTCTGGAGTGATGCCTCTAGTTTACTTAGATTGCTTCTCATGGAGGCGTGCTATTTACAGCTCTCTTCACCAGCCTGTGGCCACCAGCCTGCATCACAGAGACAATGAATTAATCACAAACTGACTCTTCTCATCTTCAGTGAGGAAGAAATTCCCTCATCATCTTCATGTCAGACGTGAGCCCGTCATTTTCTGAATCTCTCCAGATTTTCTTTTTTCATGACACAGGAGAAGAGAGGGGTTATTAATAAATTCATGAAATGGTGCAGAACTGTCTCTGACTCTCCTTCTCTCCCTCTCATCATATTTTGTCCAATGCTCTATCAGGGCACTAGTGTTACCCTCATGGGACTAGTTTCTGCCTGCTGGTTCATTACCGCTCAGGTTGGTGGAAACTAGGAAGCCATTATGGCTCAAATGGCTAGAGATGGAGACAGGGAGATGGGCCATTGACTCACTGGGAGATTATTTTAGAATGTGTTTCTTCTCTCGGGAATACTTTTAGGGCAGTTTGTGAGTCTGTGTATAGTCTAAAGTTTTAGCTGAGTTGTTGTGCTTATGTCTACAACCACATTTTTTGCTTTTCAGCTATTTGTGTATATCTATCAGTACAAACACTGGGCATAAAAAGCCTCTCCAATGCCAGTTGGGACTCTTTTGTGTGGGTTTGTGTGTATGTGTGTGTGTGTGTGTGTGTGTGAGCTTCTATGCCTACAACGGACACTGGTGTATGAAACACTATGCATGTTTCTCCCCACTGTCTGCAGATGCTGTATGAGATTGGACAAGCCCAGTCAAAGCCGTGCGGGATAAATTTAGCTCGTGCTAACACCCTTGGAGGCCTCTTAATAATTGAGAAGGCATCTGCTCCAATTAATGTGGCCCTCTAAATGGAATCCCTATTTAAATTTTCTCTAACTGGGTCACTCTCTTTCTCACTCTTTTTCACTCTCCCTGTCCCTCTCTCTCTCTTCAATGCAGTAAGGAAGAAAATGAGCTGCCTTCTACTTTTAAATGGTTTTTAGGGTTTCTGAAACATCATCTGGGATGTTTTGCCTGAGGTCTCCTGAGCACACACACGTACTGGAATAAAGTTTTGACTGATTTTTCATGTAGCCCCCCCTTTGAATGAGAAGGAGGAGGAATTGGGAACTTCTTTGAACTCTGATTTGGTTGATAGATTTAGCCTATTAAATCAAAAACTGGAGGGAGATGTTTCCAGTTGGGCTTATTATGACTGAGTAAGCAGTTACACAGCTAGCCTTGATTTTGATTAGCATGTTGGAGCTCAAATTGGATGAAAGCGTATTGATCATTTTTTATAAGATCATTTATGTGATATTTAGGCTTATGTTTATTTGATTAAAGAAATATTGAGTTTGTTTGAATCGATGGAATTCTAACATGTTAGGACTTTCTTGCTTTCTTCTGCCCAGTCAAATAACTTAACTGTTAATGTACATATATGATCAAACGTAAAATGAATGATTAAAATGATTATTATAGATGCAAAGTAATGACAAGCAGTATAGATAACCTAATCCATATAGTTTTGTAGCTTTAAAGTGTTGTTCAGATGGACTGTAGAATAGAAAATATAAAATCTGACAGTAATGAGCTAGTGAACCATGGCATTGTGTCAAAATGTTGTTTTTAACGCTAAAGCTCAAATATTGTTTTCATGTGCCCTCCCGGCTGCAGTCCAGCAGGTTTTTACAACTATCTTAAACGTATTTACACAGATTCCTAAATTTAAGTTTATGATTTATCCAAAGTTTGGTCTTGCTGTTACTGTAATAGAGTTCGACAAATCTTGTCCTTGTGCATTACACCAGATAATTAGAACTGTTTTATCTTAGTCTGTCGCTAATTTAGCTGGTCTTGCCCTCTCCCTGACTCCTCTCCCTCTTTGCTATCCAGTGTAGTTAAGCACACTGTCTAATTATCGCACCCCGCTCTTCACCTTGCTTAGTCTTTATACAAACAGACGCTGTATAAAGTTACAACTGTCATGTAATCCCCAAAGGATTTCCTGAATTTGGGCGATCCCCTCCTGACACTCTCTCTCTCTCTCTCTCTCTCTCTCTCTCTCTCTCTCTCTCACACACACACACACACACACATACACAGTGTTTAGTCTGTGTCTGTCTCTTCATTTTAGCTTTTCATCTCTGTCCGTGTGTTTCACTTTCTTTTTTTTTCTTTAAATCGTCATGTCTGTTTCAATCTCTTTCTTTCTGTCTGGCAACGTGTGACTTGAATCTGTTTGTCGGTAGCAGAAATCTGCGATGCCTGATTGCTTGTGTATAACTGTGTGTGTGTGTGTGTGTGTGTGTGTGTGTGTGTGTGAATGTGCGTGCCCGTGCTTGAGGGTGGATGTCTGATGCTAAAAATAGCTCCGTGGGCCATAGCGACAGGGAGATCCAGTGTGCAGCTGGAAGCTGACTCATAGGGCTTGACACTTCACTAGATGGATAACA
This sequence comes from Argyrosomus regius, assembly GCA_946959425.1. NCBI lineage: Eukaryota > Metazoa > Chordata > Actinopteri > Sciaenidae > Argyrosomus > Argyrosomus regius. Next base: position 11,592,374 of record OX336890.1, read on the forward strand.
CTATTCCTTCAACCTGCCCCACTATACTCTTTATCTCCCTTACTTTTACACTCACTCTCTCCTCCTTCCTCTTTCTCAATCTCTTTACCACTGCTGTTTTTACTTTCTCACTCCCCAAGCATCTCAGTTATACCCTAGTGAAAATCTATTCTACCCATTATCTCCCTCAGCCCACAGTCTCTTGGTTCAGTCCATCCTAGTGTTTCTACAGTACCAGCCACTCAGAATTGCCACCCACAGCTGCCAGCCGAATATATCCATTGATTGCATTCAGACTAGCAAGGGCCTGTCATGGACCAACCGGGAATTCTAGGCTGCTGCCTCTTTATGAGCATCTCCCTGCAAAAGCAGGTTGCAGATGCAGTGTTGGCTACAGGAAGCACACAGGTGTAACATGTGTAGATAGTAAGTGTAGAAAGCTCAACTTGTTCACATATATTTCAATACACAATATGTTTTTTTTTTTTTGTCCCTATGCACGTCCTGTGTAAAACTTTCACTCTCACCAATTTACCTGCAAATACCACAAAAGATGAACTGAAAACATCAAAACTTCCAGTCAGAGAACAAATGAGTTCCCCTGTTAATAAGCTTAATGTCATCATAAACCGTGACATTGTTACCAGAGATTATGAGAATCAAAGAGGGGACATCATCTTAGACTGTTGGTTCATCCAGACTACCCCATATTTCCTTAAGGAGATTTTCATTACAGCAGAAAGAAGCTGCAGCGCTTGCACAGTATCACAGTGATGACAAGATTTTCACTGCAGCAAAGAAAATTGGTTTTTATACTGAAAGTGAGGATTATATATATATTACATACGTACATTGTGTATTTATTTTTATCCACTTTCTGTAGATTTATTCGGAATATTATTTAAAGAAAACACATTATGAAGTAGCTTACAGCATAGTCAGGTATTAGAGTGTGAATGGATAAATGTTGGCATATGAGCTGAAAATGGGGATTTGGAATCGCAAGGGATGGAGAAAAGCAAAGAGATGGATATGGGGTTATTTAAAGAGAGAGGGAAGTGAATGAAAATCAGAGTGAAATGATGTCAAAGGTTGGCAAGTGGGAGTGAGGAGAGGAGGGAGACTATGTGTCTGACATGAATCTGTCTGCTTGAGTCACACTAGGTCGGGTCTCTTTTCACCTTTCCTGTGCCTTGGTGATGCAGATCGAGAAAGAAAATCCTTATCTGAATTTAGCATTCACTCCGACCTGCATCTCTTCACAGTTCTGTCTTTTCCTCTTGTTAAAGAGGAGACGTTGGAGGACAGTGAGAGAGGACGGCAAAATAGACACAGAGGAGGGGAAACGAAGAGACTGAGGGAAGGAAACTGGCAGAAAGTCAGACTGTGTGACTCAGAAGGAGTAAGATCAGAGCTGAGGAGGGAAAAAAACAACTCTCTGGTAGAGGAAAGGGTTATGAGAAGTTCACATTATTGTGATAAACCAAACATCAAAGACCTTTCTAGAGTGAACTGTTAAACCTTTCCAACGCACTTGATGGCAGTATATCAAATCCAACCTCCTCTAATGCTCAAGGTAATGTGCTTAAAAATTCTTCTAAATTGGAGCAGATCAGAAAACAAACGCTCACAGTCATTGGTTGCATTATCAAAGGTCAGCACACGGGAGGTTTAAAGTTCAACACACTCGGACTTTCGGTGCAGAACACTTTTAATGATGCAATAAACCACGAGGGGAAACTAAAACATGATGCCAAGTGGCACACAAATATGAACTTTTTAATTTTTCAGCAGTGCTGTAGTTTCCCATGGGAGGTAACACAGCTTAATTTACCTTATCAGAATTGCTTCTTTTGAATTATAGTGTGTTGGATTTCACACATATTGTTGTGCTGTGCAGGAGTTTTTGTAATGAATACAAACAATAAAGTACACCTGTTTTGATCCACTGTGATGTGAAAGCACCCGGCAGCACACGCTCTTTTACCATCAGCGTGATCAAAAGTCCACCACTGTGCCAGTTCATTACAAAGAGTTTTGATTACACCGTCAGCGTTGCATGTTCTTTGGAGTCTTCGGGGAAATACTGTAATGCAAGTGTTAGTGCTTGTGGGCACACATGCCTGTTTTCTAGACAAAGCATGACTGCTTGCACCCCCGTTGAGATATAAAGAAGCCCCTGTGTAATGAGGACACGGACTCCTTTGAACACACACATACAGACACACGCATGCGTCTGAGAAGGGAATCTACTCAGAAACTATTTAGCATACATGAAGGGTTCACGTCATGCACACAGACATTCACACACTTAACCTCCCACAGCTGCCTCCTCCCCTGATCATATAAACGCGCAGGCAAATTCACACGCGTGATGTACCAGCTCACCCGTGCACACACGCACACGCATACACTCTCTCTCAGCTCAGATCATTACAGCACTGGCAGCACCATTCCACATGAGCACCTTCGGCCATTAAAACACAGCTGAATGGAATACAGAGGATGGCTGAGAATTAATGTGTGTTGAGCTTGTTCCAGAGGCACTTAACACAAGTTTCTCACCTGATTCTGTTCACAACAGAAAGCCAACTGGAGGCGTGAAACAGCCTAAAAAAATGTGCAGGGGTCACAGTGTAAGCTAGCTTGTAGTTCCTTTGTAGATTTTGAAAAGGAAGCAACATTCACAGCACTAATGGTATAAGAACACAGCAGCCGGGTGTGATTTCTTATTCAAGATGCCTCATCAGTAACTGACAGACTCACGTCAGCTATGGAAATAGTCATCCTCCTACCATAAAAGACATATTTTTCAGATATTTTAGATGGGCATGTAGCCGTGGAGTACGATTTTCTGTCTCTGCTGAAGTGTCAATGAAATGCCTCTGCCGCAGGCTAAATAAAAAAAAAAAAACAGCATAAACAAAATCTTTACAGTGCTATGGTGCTATAGCTAGTCAGACCGTCTAGATATACATGTTCTGTATGGTATATTTGTCCAAAAGTGAGCTGAAGTATTTTTGGTTTTCCTTTTTTTTGTATTTGTGAGAAATATTTGACTGCAGGGAGTTGAGTTACATCTTACGCTGTCTGAATTCATCGAGCTTTGCTGTCCACATCTTCCTAACTCTTTCTGCTTTTACAAATAATATTGATATAAAAATCATCTAAGTATCCCTGGTAGAGTGTTTGCCTTGATGTCCCCTGCTGTAGCACTAAAGCTCAACAGCAAATAATGTTCAAGTCTGCTAGGTTTGTACAGGGGATCGATATTGAAATTAAACTAGATATCTATAGGGAATGTGGTTATTAGACATTTGTAACAGAGCCTAAACATGATCTTTTCCTGGCCTTATTGCAGTTTCCTGAAACAATGAGCTATTTTATTGATATATAGAAGCTGATGAAAATGAATACATAATAACTTCCTTTTAGGCCTTCCTATCCAGTTTATTAATGATGTTTTTTCTCAGAATATCACCCATAAAAGGATTTCATTAAATATAACGAGAACACATCAATACTCAAAGACAAAATATCTTCATAAGATTGATGGAAATGCACCTGTGTGATTCTGTCACCTCCACAGCATAGTGCATGAATTTCTGATGCTAGTTTTTAAATGAATATGACAGACATTCATAATGAGTGTCGAGCGTACTTCATTATTGACAAGGTCAGTCTTAATAATAGTGTTAAAGTTGGCATAGTGCATCAGTAAGATATTGAATATAGAATTTTCATTTCTTTTTTTTTGTTGTTTTCGCTGTACCTGGAGCCCTCTGGTTTATATTAAGAAAATATTTTTTAAAAAGTCTGAGTCACCCGTTCAGTGTTATTTTGGAGAAAAGATGTCCACACACACACACACACACACACACACACACACATACACACACACATATATATATGTGTGTGTTATTGCTGGTGTGCCTCAGTGTGGAAAATGTCATGGATTAAGTTGGAGAGAGTGCTGAGGTGCTGAACTTTTCTCAGTAGCATTTGTGTGCCTGGCTACTAATTTCTACACAGTGACATTTTCTCTGGAGTTGAATCATTCAGGGGCTACAACCAGCGCTTAAGAGGAAATGCACAGATCAATTTCCCACCCTTGTTCCCTCCAACGAATGTTCCCTCGAGTGAGTGCTGAAGACATTTTCCCCTGTCGATCTGCCTGTCTCCCTTTCATTCTGGTTTAACCTCCCTATATATACCCTTTTTCCTCTTGAAAAAAATATGTTTCCTTCTCCTGTTTCCACAGTCAGGTCAGATTTGACTAGTGTGTTTTTAATAACCTCTGTGGCTATCTTTACCTCCTGCTCTCACTTATATCCCCCACTTCCTTCTCTACCTCTATGCATCACCCCACTTGGTCCTTGACAGAGGTTGCTGGAAAAGATAGGAAAAAAATCAACTTTGCTTGCTTGTGTCATGTGTTTCCTGGATCACGAGGTGCAGTCTGTCGTGCATCAGGAGGCCTGCAGACAAATAAATCTCTCCCCGGCAATTCCCTTGTCTTCCTCTTTCTCCAGCTTTCATTTCTCACTACTTTTTTCTGTCATTCTCTCATTTGATCTCCACTCTGCTGGCCCGAAAAAAACTAATATTTTGTTGGCAAGAAATAGTCTCACAAACTTTTTCCAGATCTATAAAAAATGGTTTATCATTAAGAATCATGCTGCTCACTCACTCCTGATGTCCTACTTTAGTATGCCTTCTACCTTCTACCAAGAGGATTGTGCATATGTCAGTGCCCCTGTCTAGTATTTATACTATGGTAGCCTGGAGTCCCAACAAATGTGGATACATCTTGACAGCACAAATTGTTTCCTTTTAAGTCTCCAAGCTTCCTTTTAACAAAATGGTAAAATGTGTCATTTATGTCGGTAACCATCTAGAGGTTAGACCCAAACAGCAGTGAGTGCACCTGTTTATCTTTTCAGTGCCTGCTGCTGCTTCTTTTACCATTACTCCTTACAATAAGTAATCTAGTGACCAAAGAAAGGCCCAGAAAGCATACACACTTTTCCAGGATGGCACATTGAGAAATACAGCAGGAAGCAACACATTGTGGCAAAAACTGGTTTTCCATTAAATAGACAGCTACTTTGGTGAAAATGGAAGCATCTGTTACATCAGATAAATGCCTGTAAAATGTCACTAAAAGACATCCAGTGTAGTATTTGCATCACAGCAGGAAACCTGAAAAAGGAGCATTCCATAAAACGACACGTAAATCCATCAAGGATATCACACCTGCAGTGTTTTCAGTTTCCTTCGTGCATTTTTATATAAACTGCATGTGTGATTTTATATTTCTCTAGTGTTGTGAAATAATTCATTATAATTGTGAAACCTGGATTATTCCTCAGACTGTTATCGTACCATTAAAATCTATAATCATTGCATCTCTTGTAAGGTTACATTTGTGAATGAACCTAATCACTGATGTCTCATTCTCTCTATTAGTCTCTGTATGTCCGGAGAGACCTTAAGTAGAGAGACTTTTACACTATGTCCCTTACAGTTTAATGAAATATTTGATACAGATGCCTTGGTTTTCTAATCCTCCATAATTAGCCACTAATTAGAATAACATTTCATATAAGGAGGCAGAGAGAGAGTTGATGCCGGTTCTTGTAAAGGCAGAAATTGATTTTGTGCTGCTATTAATTTTTTTCTTGCATGTTTTTTTTTACTCTTGTGAGGAAAATTCCTAAAGCCAAACAAAGCAGTCTATAAAATCCTATCTACAAAATAACATCTTTAGTTTGGTCACATTAGTGGAATTTAAATAATAGGATGGATCGTTAGATCTGGGGGCATGGACGAGAGGAAAGATGTAATTCAGGTCACATTGATTTATAATGGTAGCTCCTATTAAGAGAAAGCCTTTCAGTTCGGACACTTAACTCATAATGTGTCTGTAAATTTGTTTTGATCTTTGATTGCTGGCTGTACTGTAACACAATTTGCCTTTCTGAAATAATGAGACAGATTCATTGTACTGTAAGATGAAAGGGAGATAGAGAGGACGTTTGCAGAGAAGGTGAAAAAGAGAAAGGATGAACCTCCTTTTTAAAATGTAACTTCTCAGTTTTTCAGTCAAATTTCATGAAATGATGAATAAAAATCAGTGATTCCACAGGAGAATGTTGTTTGGTACAGATGTAAAGAAGATTGGATCTTTTTTTTCCCCCAACTGCATCTTTTGATCTTTGTCAGTGCGTGGTGCTGGCTCAAGTGTCAGCATGTGACCTACGGTAAGTATAGAACTTAACAAGGGGTGGTGATAACAAGGGGTGGTGTAACCCCTTGGTCTGTCCATAGATGGCCTTTGGCATCAGATGTGAATGGCCTTTGATCTTTCTCTCGCTCTCCACTGAATCTTGGACAACGACTTTGACACTTCTTCAATCGATGCTGTAACCGGTTTGGTCTGGTGTTCATATACAGCTGCTGATGTCTGTTTCAGTGTTCATTTCTTCACTTTCACAGGTTCCTTTCACTGATGTAGTGTTCTTTGCAGTGTCTTCAGGGTGTACCATCAGAGAATTTGGTGTTGAATGGTTTGTCGTACGAACTGACTTGTTGTGACTTGAAAACATCTGACTTGATATTCTGACAGCCCAGCGTGTCCCACTGGGATAGTTCTGGAGCTCCCTATTGATTTAGTACTGTATGTACTGGTCTTAACTCAGGTCGGTATTCTGATCATCTGCTCTTTGTAACTATTGTCCTGGAGAGCCCCTCAGGTCTGCTTCTGCTTCACCTGGAAAAAAGCTAATAAATGTATTTAAACCTTCTTTCTCTAAAGGGTTAAATTTTATATATAAATAATAAAAAAAGCAGCAGGTCTTTCAGACATTGAATTGAGGTGTTCTTGTTGATGCAATTGCTCCAGGAAACTGGTCTCCTAATCTTACATTTGATAAAGAAAGGAATATCTTGTAGTATGAGTAAGATTATTGGTTGCTTCAGGACACCAAGGAATTGAAAAGATAAGATACGGGGTATCTTTTCCTAAAGGTTAAATTAGACATCATGAGACCAGGCAGTTGGTGCTTAAAGCCAAGAGCAGTATTGTCATGCAGTTTAAGGAATTTAAGTGGCTAGCACTAGACAACTGTGGCTTGTACTGGGCAGCTCGAAGCTATTTATATGCATTGTGGTATGAAAATGAAGTAGGGTGCCATTGGCAACAGGCAATTTGTAGCTTTTGTACAGCAGTACCCTTTTAATAATGACAAAAACATAAATAGACAATCAAATACAGTAGACTTGAATTTAAGTGTGGACCTGCAGGAGACAGAGTCCCATGTCCCCTTTTGCGTCTCTGCACAAAAGTAAAAAAAAAAAACACAGCTTTCCATTAGCATGTCCAGTTCTTCTATCCATCTTTGCCAAGCTTAGATCTCTTTACAAGGCAGTTCAAGGAGGTATCATTTGCACTAAATTTGAATTTCATATGTCAGGGAATTTATCAAAGACCTCCCCAAAAAAGACTCAGAACGTGATTGAAGACTTGGACTCGAAACAGATTGGTAACACAGATTGGAATTTCAAATGCAAACCTCCTGGACTAATTTGCATGTGGTGCATAGCAGATTGCTTTGGAAATACACTAATCTCAAAATGAATATGACTCCAACATAATTCTGTCTGTCAATTGTTGCACAAACAGGGTGCTTATTTTTTTTCTCTCTGTACTGCTTTCAGTGGCTATTTTTATTCATAGGGTTGAGTTTCAGAAAGACAAATGTGTATCACATGATTATCTCCTAAATTATGAAATGGAGCATTTTAGGATTAGGCTGCATTTCTCCTCTGTAGCATCCCTCCCCTCCACCTTTCAATAAACCCCTCCTCTAATTCCTTTCTCCCTCTTTTTTCTCTTTTTTTCTTTCTTCCCACACTTTAACGCAAGCTTTCCCCCTCTCTAGTGTGTTCTTATGTGTTTATGTATTACACATATTTCATTTTTAGTTTCCTCTGTGGTTGCAACACAGATTACTGACCTGAATTTGACCCTCTCCTGAATGCTCAACTTCATGGCTAATTTGCCTAACTGGATAATGGGTGAATCATTTACCAGGGGATCCAATACTAAAATTATATGTATTTCCTTTGTCGTGTAAGTGTAGAAAGTCTTTCACTGATGCACACAAATGGAGCTCAAAGGGGAGGTTCAGACATGAACATGAAGTAATTTGCACCACCTACAATCAGCTTATCTCCCTCCAACACATAGTTACACACACATTCACGTAACAGATTAATCCATTTAAACCTACTATCTGCTGCTTTTAAATGCTATTCACTGTTCAGTATCCACCTTTGCACTGCAAGCTGAAATGTATCATTTGAAATGTAGCATTTACCCGAATGTTATTCAGCGACTTTTGAGGCATGCATGTATTATCATGCATGTTATCATATGTGCTCATACAATAATGCACAACAGTGTTATGTCTCCCATGTTGCTTTCGTTTTGATGGCTTTCTGATTGGACAGGAAAGCTGTTTTGCATGCAGCAAAGTACATCAAGGTCAATTGTATTTCCCACAATGATGTCATCATTTCCAATGTTACTGACTATATTATACCCTCACATCAGATGGTGCACATTTAATGACATGTGTTTTCTACTCAGCGTTTCAGTGAATAGTTCTGGAGAAGCTCTTGTGCGGTACATCCTTCCAACAACCCGATTCCATTTTTTTCCCTGTAGTTTCCAGAGATTTATTGCGGAGCAGTTACTGCGCACTACAATCATTTTCTTCCCGTGAAATTATCAAAAGACTAAAATGAGGAAGAATGATAAGTGTTTTTTTGTGCTTCTTGTCCCTGCATACGGCTTGTAAGTACTTCAAGAAGTGTTGTTTTAGCTATAAAAGGTTGTTAGGTTCCAACACAGTCATCTGTCTTCTGGTGACATTGCTACCTGCTGTAAGTCTCTCTCGAACTCAAGGTGAAGCATGCTGTTTTGGGGGTTTTCGCTATGTTAAATGCATTTATGTTCGCTGTTTACTTAGCCAGTCATCAGCCAATCAGCCAATCATTGGGGAGTAGGGTAAGTATGTATTCAAAAGACAGCTTCCATCATGTGGTATAATTAAGATCAAGCACCTCTTCATGTCAATTTGGACTCATGTTAAACCCATAAAACAATTGCAGGGCATTGCAAACATAGTGAACGTATTTTTTGTAAGCAAGGGAGTGATTATAGTTTGTGTTGAGTGACTCACTGATACACACTGTGAATATATCGCAAACACACCCAAACAAATACATATGCACGCAGACACGAACCTATTCACCTACATGTTATGTACGCCGCTCTGCGGGTGTTGGATCCTGAGGGCCACCTACTGCAGTGATGAATAAAACAATAGCTACTTGGAGCTGTGCATGTGTGTGGAGAGGTTCTGCTGACGTGCTGGCTTTTAAATGAACTCCTCTGGCTGGCAGTATGGCAGCTTCTGGCCCTGGCTGACGAGAGTGCCTCCGCTTGCAATCGTGTCTGCATGCATACATGATAACCTGAAAAAAAATTACCTGACAAAGCAGCAGCAGCAGCAGCAGCAGCAGCAATGAATGATCGCTGTCAGGAGAAAGCTAGACTCACCAACATATTGTTCATCTTTCACATGCCTTAGCATTTGTGATCAAATGGAGTCGACAAAATATTAAAACATCATAAAATATTTGTTCATCCTGATTTACCTTTATGAGTAATACAATTTATTACCTCAAAGGTAATTTGAATTATGTGATCTTTAGTGTTTAAAACATCTTTCTGCTTTGGAGGACTCATTTTTTACAGTTTAGAACCTTGGTTGTTCACTCCTGTTGACCATTTTTGACATACCGACTTGTGACCATGGTTAAAGAAAACATTGCCTGGAAAATTGGGTCCATGGCTTCGGCTCTAAAATGGATAAAATCTCTGAATACAACTTATTTTATAGGTATCATCACCCTCAAGCAAAATCTACAGTTTGAATAAAGTGATTCATCAGATTTAATAAGTCAGCCTTGAAAGGCAGTTTGTAAACACAAAGTTGAGAGAGGGAGAGAGACGGCGAGAGCAGCTGTGGTCAAATTAGCTAGAGACTGAATGAAGAGAAAGCGCTGCATTAGTGAGACCAATGTAGTCAATCAGAGAAACAAAACATTATTTTCTGGTTATGTTCTAAAGCACAAGGCCACAACTCTGCAAACCCTTGCATAAAAGAGCCACGTTTACAGATTTTGTATGATTGCAGCTAAAGCCGCACACTTCAACCCATCCAGTATGTCTGCTCTGCTTGTTCTGCCCTCGGTCAAACAGACAGGGCTGCAGCTCTTTATACAACCATGACACAGAGAGCAGAGGAGAGACAGAGAGAGCGATATAACAATGCTACTATATTTTTAGAGTCAAGACCTGAGCAGCATTGGAATGCTGATTTCAAATTTGAATATCAGTGTTAGGAATGCACCTTTTACAAAGTTCAAACTACTGGGCACAGCTCTACAACGGAAACTTGTATAATATGAATGTTGTTTTAGGCAATATCTTCATTGCATCCAACTGTGCACTTTTTGTAGTTTGTATCGTTTATAACTTGCCTGATGATACCATTACTCTCCTACTTTATAAGAGGCAAGAAGAGAAAACTAACTGCTGTAGTGAAATATTAATCTTTTCAGGCCAACTGAAGACACTGATCACTGATGGATTTATTGACATGAGAACGCATACACACATTCATTTAAGGACAGTAAACACAAATTTAAAGGCTTTTCAGGTCACATTCACATCAGCTACTTCTTGTTCTAGAAATTGTACAGTGTGTTCCTATAAGTCCTCTGTGCGACTATTGCAGAACATTTCTCTTTGATCCCAAATGAAAGACCCAAAGCAGGTAATTTGTGCTACATTTCTTTCTCCTATAATTTTAATCACTGCTGAATTTGCACAGCTCAAACCGGAAGGAATTTTTGATTATGATAAATTATAGATTATATCCAGATCCTGCAAGCTCACAACACACATCACCTCTTCGCCATCCATCCATCATGTGCTGAGTCTGATTGTCTCTGTAATGAATCTATTAATGCGGCACTAGCATTAATTAGAAGCCTATTATTCCTGCCTGACCCCACATTAGAACAGTTTGTGTGTCATGTTTGTTTGTTTTTTTATTATCAGTGTGTGAACTGTATGTGTGTGAGCACGAGTGCATATGTGAACACATCTGTGAGTTTGTGCTTGCTTGTGTGACCCCTAGGATTGCCCATTGCTAATAGGTTTTCAGATGGAGGAGCTTTATTATGCTCTTTATGACTTTTTAACTGACTCACTGCTCACTGCTGGTAATGAACATTGTGTGTGTGTGTGTGTGTGTGCTTGTGTGTGTGTGTGTATGAGAGAGAGAGAGAGCATTCATAGTAATGAATATGAGCGAGGTGGATGCAGGTTTGGAACAGAAGGTGTTCCATGGGGGTGGTAGTGCACTGAGAGGCCTTGAGGGAAAGTGGGCTAGAGAGAGAGAGAGGAGGGGGGGGGGGGGGGGTATGATGATGGTGTGGGTGGAAGAGAGATAAATAATGTGAGTTAGAAAGAGAGAGAGAAATAGATGGAATGATGGAGGGAGAGAGAGAAAGTGATGGAGGGAAAATGAGGACAACGGAAGTGGTACTAACTCTGCTTTACTGTGTGTGGGTGGGTGTGTGGATGGATTGATTATAAAAAGTAGAACAAATTAATAAGACAGTTAATGAAAGAGAAAGAAGCAGACGTGACACACACACACTCAGTGAATAACTGATGCATCAGCATTGCTATATTGATCACAGGTCATCTGTTTAGTGGTTATTTAGAGTCATCATATCTCTGCTGGCCACTTGGTTGAGAGAGTCTTATTTATGAAGCAAATAAAGTGTACTTCTGTGCCCCTGTGTTGGTGTATGTGTGTGGCTGTATGCACATTCATATTAGTATTTTTTCAGTTGTATTTGGAAGTGTCCTTGTGCCTATTTGTGTGTGCTCAGTAGTATTTGTGCACAGTAAAACCTGGAGGGAATGTACTTTCCTTTTTAAGTCCCAACTCCAGCAGAGGAGCACAGCTGCAGCAGCATCACCAAGGAAAGGAAAGAGGACAGTTTAGTTACTGAACTGCTTGAGTAATGATGAACAGCAAACCCTCCAGAATCTGTGATGGGTGTAGAGGGCAAGGACGACAGGAGGGAAGAGCACACTGGGGTGAGAAAGAGCCAGCGGGCGAAAGAAAAAGGGATGAGATGAGATGAAGGAAAAAGCAACAGTGGGTGGGTGTGAGGGGAAAGGAGGGATGGAAATATATGGGATAAGAGTGCCTGAGGATAGCAGGCGAGGATGGGGAAAAGAAGTGTTTGTGAATGTGCGGAGGAGGTAGAGGACAGGTATGTGATGGAAGGATAAAGAGGAGAGGGACTGTGTGAGGGAATTAGAGAAAAGTATGCAGGAGAGCAGTGTGATACAGGGGGACGCTGGAGAGGGGGAGACAAAGGGGAGGAGAGTTCAGAAGTTTTGGAGTCATAAATACAGGGACTTGAGAAGAGGATAGGATTTGATAGCACAGACCACGGAAGGAATATAAAAGTCTGAAGATGCCGTAGACACGCAGTTTGTTGGAGGGAAGAAGGGCAAGAGAAGGGGGATCCTCCAAAATCCATTCCTCCCTAAAAATATAATGTGACATTTATGATGTGTACAAATCTGGAGCCTCTTACGAGTGCTTCAGGCAAAATCCTCCCGAATGTTCAGCATTAATCAGGAGAGTGAGCTTAAAGACTCAAGGTGCTTAAAAAGACTGGCTTCTTGCTTTAAAAGCAGATTTGAGGGTTCAGTTCTTGTACAGTTTCGTATGTTCACATTTTTAACAAAAGAGTTATTTTTTTCTTTTTTTATTCTTCACCTCTTTATTTCTGCCCCCTCTTCAACGTCCTTTTATTTGTTGCTCTTCAGTCTCTTTTCTTTCACTTCCTCTCCCTGTTCTATCTCTCTGAATTTGCACTTTTTTTTTTTATCTTTCTCTCTGTTTTTTCTGCATTACAAACACAATCCTCTGACATGGTTAAAGGCAATTTTTTTCCCCACTTTTTACAGTTCAGTACAAAAAAGCAAACGGACAACCATGAAACTTCACTTCACAGAGTAATGTACAGTACATATGCTTTGTTTTAACCCAGTAAATGTTCATAGTTGCATGGTAATGCAAGCTGTAAGTACAGGCTTGGTGTGTTCAAGCACTGCTGTTCAATACCTGACCCTGATGGTGTAACTTCCCACCACCACTTAAATGTACCAACAAGTAACAGCCTTCAAGCTATCAAGGCTTTTACCTGCGTTGCTACACAATGACAATAAATGTGTTGCAAAAGAAAGTTAAGATGAAAGCGTGTTTATTGTGATGGATTACAATCTCTGAACATTGATTTTCATAGCGTTCTGGTGTATCTCAAAACAATGGTTGCTTGACAGGTAGAAAAACTGTATCTCTCTAACAGCTATGGTAAAAAAGGTATACTTTGGAAAGTGGTCGGCAATATGTGCATGATTTGTTTTTAATGTTATAAAAATTCAAATACTTGAATGGCTTTTAAAGCAAATGTCAGATCATTCTTAATGAAATCTTTCTCTGTGCCCTGTCTCTCTGACTCATACACATACACACACACATATATTTGTATATACACACAGCAGTCTTCAAAGATATCAAGTCCCTCCAAACCAATGCAAGTTTACTTGGATTAAATGTCACATCGAGAGTCGCATTGAACAAGAAAGGGAGAGGGAGTTAGAGAGGATGAGAGCAGAGTGATGCTTAGGGAAATAAAAAGCATGCAGAAAAGGATGTAAAAAAAGGAGGAGGAGAACAGAGAGGACAGGAGAACTGGGGAACAAAAAGGCAAGGAGCTGAAGATGAATAGGGAGGGAAGGGGAAGTTAGAAGCATAGGTGAAACAGAACTGTAAAGCAGAACAAAGATAATGAGGTGAGGTGGTTATATTAAAGAGGAGAAGAGATGAGATGAGACAGATGGATATAAAAGGTCATAAATGAGAGGTAAGGTCAAGTGTAGATGAAATTAGAGTGAAAGGTAGCTGATAAAGCCAGAGGGATTGTTTTAACATTCAGAGCTGCAAAGCAAATATTTAATTTTTTATGCAACATATTGATATGAAGGAGAATTTAGAGTAGCAGCAAAATGCATGCAATCATTTTTCATCTGCTGTCAAGGGTATACACAGGTACACTGAATATACAACTCAGGCCATTTAGAAGGTACATTGCTATCATCCTAATTATCATTTACTTATACCTTGGCTCAGGCTTAGATATACTCTAACATCTGGCTCACAGCCACCAGCTCTACTGTTTTAAGATCACTGGCAGGCCTTGCTGGACTGCAGCTGAGTCAGCTGTTGTTTGCAAACGAGCTGGACCTGGCCAAAACAAGCCAAGAGCTGACATGAAGAGAAACACAAAAAGAAAAACGACGTTGTCAATTGTCCACCCTTTACTTTGCTGGATGCGCACTCAGTGACTGAATCTAAACTTAGATGAATTGGTTATTTCCAAATTGTGTTCAGCTTGCTGGCTGGAGTCACAAAACAAATCCTCCACCTACTCAAAGTATGTTCATTTGCGTGGGAGAAAGCAAAGCCCTGGATGTGTACAGCAGGTCTCGACAAAGGAAGGAAACAGTCAGGCTGAGTTCTGTCTACATAAGGTGAGGGGAAAAGGTGAGGCTGGAAGGGAGACATGGCAGATAGCAACGACCTTGGCACAGCATTGTGTGGCAAAGGACTGGAGTGCTGCTGAACTATGACTACAAATTCTCTTGGCTGCTTGCCTCCTTAACGATGGAGCAAATTAATTTACATGCCTATAATGAAAGAAGTGAGGTGAGGGAGGGAGAGCGAGGGGGGAGGGTAAAAAAAAAAAAAAAAAAGTAGGGAGAATGAGGGAGATATTTTTACACAAGTCAGGTTACCTGGGAGATTTCTTAGTTAATACTCATGGGAATCAATTGTCAGGCATCTGTCTGTCATCCAGCAATATACACTCATACATACAGTTTGTGGGTATATTACACAAATTCAGCCATAACATTGATGGGTGAAGAAAAAGAACACTGATTATCCCGTCGTCATGGCACCTGTCAGTGGGTAGGATTGATTAGGCAGCAAGTGAACAATTTGTCCTCAAAGCTGTTAGAAGCAGGAAAAATAGGCAAGCACGGGCATTTAAGCAACTTTGACAAGGGCTAAACTGTGATGGCTAGATCACTGGATCAGAGCATCTCCAAGGCTGCAGGTCAGGTTATAACATGCATGGCTGGGCACATGAGCATCACTTACCTGGGGGACGCACGGCACAAGGATGCACTATGGAAAGAAGCAAGCTGGCAGAGGCAGTGTAAGGCTTTGGGAAGCCTTGGACCCTGCCATTTATGTGAATGTTTGACACGTACCACCTACCCAAGAATTGTTGCAGACCATGTACACTTTTTCATGGAAACAGCATTCCATGATGGCAATGACCTCTTTCAGCAGGATAATACGCCTGCCACAAAGCAAAATTGGTTCAGTAATAGTTTGAGGAACACAACAACAACACGTTCAAGGTGTTGACTTGGCCTTCCGAATTACCCAGGTCTTGATCCACTTGAGCATCTGTGGGATGTTCTTGGTGCCAGATACCACAGCACACCTTCAGATGTCTAGTGGAGTCCATGCTTTGATGGGTCAGGACTGTTTTGGTGGCAAAAAAAGGAATCTACACAATATTAGGCAGTCGGTCATAATGTTATGGCTGATCGATACATTCATACCCTACCGTTATACACAATTCAAGTATGGTCAGTCACAGACAGATGTATGTAAAAGCTTGTGACCTGTGGATATGCAAAATATACTGACTGTGTACTTGCAAAGATATGAAATAGATTGTTCATGCATTCCAAACTGCAGCGCACTACCATGGACAAAGATTGTCATGGATGATTCAGTATCTATAGTATATCTACTGTTGTATCAACATTCCTCCTACAAAATATCCAGCAAGTTCACAAGATTTTCTTGCTGACCTACTATATCATATTTATACACATACACAGATGCACAAACACTGGGATATTACTTCCTTTACTGGCAAATTGCATGAACATTGTGCGTGTGTGTGTGTGATTCTTGTGAGAGCTTATATGATAAATATTCGGGCTTTTTTCATATCTGTTCCTATCATATGCCACTGGCTTACTCTCTTCCCCTGTTACCATTAATTCTTTGTCCTCTCCCTCTCTTCACACACACACACACACACACACACACACACACACACACACACACACACACACCACACACACACACACACACACACACACACACACACACACACACACACACACACACACACACACATTAATTCTACGCTGTCCTCCCAAGTGTCAAAACGCACTCCCAGCTCTCACATCACTGCTGTAAATAACAGTCTTTCTGCGTGTGTGCTTCTTCTATGTGCGTTTGTGTGTTGGTGTGGATTTGTGTGCTTCCCCAGTTCATCACCATCATCACTCAGCGCCGTCGCCACCATGCTTTCATCATCACATTGAGATGGCAACCTTGTCATAAATCAGAGATACATCGCCCGTGTGTGTGTGTGTGTTCCTCTGTAGTTATTATCCTTGTCAGTATGTCACTGTTCCTGTCACATTACTGTCATCAGCTGCAACCTCAACAACAGGTGTGTGAGTTTCTTTGATAGACAGAGGACCGGATCCCCCACAGTATTTTCGGAAATCTTCGGTGCCCCGTTTAGAGTTGTCCCTGTGAAAGAGAGGCACAGATACATGTGGCGATATGGAGAGAGCGAGAGAGGGGGGTAGTTGTTACAATAGAGGAGAGATTGAGTGAATGAGAGTAAAGGGCCAGAAGGCAGGTGTACAGGCAGTCAGATGGAGAGGGATTTGGCAGAGCTCATGGCTGTTTTCCCTAAAAAAGGAAAGAAAAGGCAAACAGATGGCAACCTCTGAATGACAAGAAACTAATTTTGTTTCAGCCGTTTAACATCTATCGTTTTTTTGTGACCTCCTCTGCCCATGTTACCCTCCACTTTCAACGTGAAATCATTCTTAACAATCATTCCCTCACTCATGCTGAATGATTATCCTGAGAAGGAGCTGGCTTAATTACTGGCTCTTTTATAGAGTGTGGGAACATAATAACTCTGCATTGGATGATGTGCCATCCTAATTTGTTCATTTAATAAGGAAATTGAGCTCTGTTTTGTACATTCAACAATGTGCCTTTGTCAGCCTGAATGCCATTATCTGATTTTATGTAGTCGGATGGCTGAGCTGGTTGAAGTATTCCCTGTTAAAAATTTAAGATTAAAATTAATATAGCCATGTTTCTGCTTCCAGGCCAGCTGGACACTTATGATAACTATTCAGTATCTTAATATTAAAACGTAGTCTTGATGTGAACCTTTGCTCAACTTAAAGAGGTCCAGTGCGTGAGATTTTAGCGGCTTAATTTACAGAATATAGCAGAAACAGAATATAATATACATAACTATTTTTTCATTACTGTGTAATCACCTTAAAATAAGAAGTTTTTGCTACATTAGCATGAGCCTTTTATATCTACAGGTTCTCTTCTGCAGTGTGCACCATACTGAGCTGCAATGTTTCTACAGTAGCGTTCACATTGTGTTTCGAGGGCGAGTGAAGGGGTTTGCAGTCGGCAACTACACCGCAGGATGCCACTAAATCTTACACACTGATCCTTTCAGATCCTAAAAATCATAAAAGGACACAAACTATTTTAGCCTCACTAGCAGGATGGTTATGTGGAGGATAATGCCAGTCTATCAGTTGGTCCAACACTTTGGTCCAGACTGGATCGATTGCCATGACATTTGGTACAGAGAGCCATGATTCCCTGAGGATGAATCGTAATTACTTTGGTAATCTCCTAAGGTTTCCCGCAATTCCACCAGAAGGTTCACATTTCTTTTTTTTTTTATTTCTTTTTTTTCTCGTGAAATATCCCAGACTATCGGATGTATTTTCATGAAATTTGGTACAAATGTTCCTGGCACCCTGAGGATGTTTCCCACTAACTGTGGTGATCCCTTGAGATCATCATGAGTTTGACTTTTGTGGTTAAGCGGTGGTTAAGTTAAATGGTGAATCAACTGTCACATAGATGAATTGCCATAAAATATTCATTCAATATTCATTCATGTTCATTCATGTTCATGATCACTTTGGTCACTTTTCATCTGGTCATAATTTCTATTTATCCAATACTTTGGTATGACTTAATAATACAAAACTAGTGATATTCCCATTGGCCTCCGCTGTACTAAATGTTCAGTGCTAATTAATATTAGCAGGGCAAAGCAGACAAGACGAGCACAGAGAGTACATGGCTCAGTATACCAAGGTAAGAACAAAGATGATATGAAAGCTCCAGGAAAGCCTCCTGATTAGCCCATCATCATCCTTTCATCTTTCATGTTTTTTTTTTTTCATCCATGTCGTTTGCCTGTTTTGGAGACTGTAATACCGTTTAATTCAATATCAAAGAGGCTGTGATGATGATGAAGATGATAGTGATGATGGTAATGTTATCTATTTAGCAAAGTATTTTATGTAGACACAGCTTCTCCTGCATAAAGTCTTCACAAGTGCTTAAAGGTGTAAGTAGGCAGCTAATGAATTACTGAGATTTTGCTCCAATTAAAATTTAATTCTGTAATTAAAAAAGGTGATTACTGAAATATCTATGACTACCATGACACCTTGTGGGAAATAAAATTTTCAGATTTATCATTTATTTGTGCTTCATAGTAACATACTCCCGTCCTCATTTTTTTCTTTTTCCTCCAGCATCTGTCATCCATCCTATGAGGTTATTGGGCACTAAGTAGACAAACAAGTTATTTATTGCCTCTTTATCGGTGTAAACAAACTAGGAAATTAATGCTAAACACTTGACCGTTGGCAGAAATTTGATCAATACCTCTCAACCAAACAATTTAAGGTGTCTACTTTTTGGATCCATTCAAATTGACCGCTGTTGTTGATGATTCTGTTGTTGATGATGCTGTTGTCAAGGAAGGGATGGTTTGGAAATAGGTTGGTGATTTAGTGCTGCTGCCCACATGCTGTGTGTGCGTGCGTGTGTGTGTATCAGGGCAAGTCCGTGCATATGTGTGTCTGTGTGCTCGCCCTTGGGGCGTCTGTGTAAAGCAAGATTCAGTGCTTTTATTTCCTGGCTGATTTATGTGGTGACGTTTGCCTTTGCGCTCACAATCCCATTATTGGAAAGGAGGAAGCGCCAGAAATCTGTGTGTTGTGTGCGGATGCGCCAGTCTGTGTTTGTAAGTCAGCATGCAGTGATGTTTTCCTGAAATAACAGGCAAAGAGCAGCAGTCATTCCCCCATCGTCCTTTCTCCTAAATTCTCTTTAATTTTTCCTCTCACACATTCAGTATATGGGTTCTTTTAACATAATATACATTATTAAACATACACTGAGAATATTAGCCCATATGCGCACTTTTAACAACAGTACACTTTCTTTATGCACATTCAAAATTGCCACATTTTGTAAATGAACTTAAGTTTCGGCCACGCTTTGTGCTTAGACGACTTGATTATCAAACTGGGTGTTTAAAACACAATTTGGTCGGTGAGTCAGTTTTTAATGTGTTTTTGTGTTTGTGTCTGCCACCTCACTGTGCCTAGATTAAAGAGTGTGGTTTTTAATCAGATACAGGCGGTTGATGAATCACTGTGCAGGTGTCAAATAGAAAGATAGTGAAGAAGGAGTAAGTGGTTAAGAGATCATTGAAGAGAAGGAAGGAGGGGAAATTACAGATAAACGACTCTAATGTGACAAATATCTCTCCCTTTTAATATCCTTTTGTTTTGGCCACTAGACCAACAACACATTGTTTGTGGGATAATTCAAAGAGATAAAACCTAAACAAACTATGTAAAGACAGTTATACAGCACTGTAAAGACAACTTTAACATATATCTGGAAGCATGAGTGAGGTCACAAACTGCACTATTTTGTTCTACAAATTAGTCTCTCAAATTTTTATATTTGTTTTCATCCTGCAGATACTGTGGAGCACATTAAAACACTGATTTCGAGTGCACTGACACTTGTTTTCACCTTTTGTCTGACTCCGTTTAAAGCTATGTATACAGTCCTCTCCTCTCCTTTTCTCTCCTCTGTCCATGCATTTGTCCTCTAGACATACGCAGCCTAACATTGTCCCCCTGTGTCGCGTAGTTTCAAATGTGTACAAATCCTTCCCCAGCAGTGTCATCTTCAAGCTGATTGGAACCCCATTCATAATTGATCTCTAATGGAATAGTTAATGAGTCTCTGTGTTTCACCCTTTGTCCAGGCCTGATTGTCTCACCTCATCTATACTGCATGATTATAGAAACAACCAAGACTCAATCAGTGGGAGGGTATTTACAGTTGCCAAATGCTGATGGATCAAATTATTGAAGGATGCATATTTAATGAGGACTTTTGATGAAGAGGTCGTTAGCATACTGCTCATAACTCTCTGCAAACAGTGTTTGGTTTTGAATTTGGTGTGTAAAGACTATGTTGAAATTAATTGTCCTTCAGAAGTTAAATTTAATCAACAGTTCATTTGAAATAGGGGAGAGGAAGTATGATTCAGGATTTTATAATAAATGCTGCCCCCAGATCATCAGTTAAATGTGTCGTTTTAAACTATAGTACATATTTCTTAAACTAATCAAGCAGAAAATGAGTTTCTCAGATACATACCTGAAATCATCATCAAATCATCATCTACTCATTGAACTATATAAGACCAAATTACAACAACAGTCATATAAATGTGGTAGAAAACAGCCCTCAATAGATTAGATTTTTGTAGATTGCCTGGTTATTAATTGAATTTGCATATATAATCTTGAATATATACACACAGTATACAATATGAGCTTTATTTTCTCGTCAGTGAACTACATTTAGCAGTGCTTCAGTGCTCTGGCTAACACAATTACTGGCCCAATGGATTGAGGGGACAAACTGGGTTGAAATTCGCTAAAGGGGAAGAAAGAGAGGAATAGATACCACACAGTTAATTGTGTGTAACAGACCAAAGAAGAGACCAAATCTCTACCAGCCAGTCAACGCCACATGTTGTCTCATCCGTCTGTCTCAGCAACGCTGCAGGTTGACATTTATTTTATGACTAATTTAGTATTGACTTGTGGGAACTTTATCTGCCACTACAGATACTGGCACTCACCAGTCTTTTCTTCCTCTGTTTCCCTTTGTGCAGCGACCATTTTGGCTGACTCAGTGTGCCCTTGGGCAGTATTTGACCTTAGAATGAACAATGATGCCGAGCGGTTTCTCCCTCACACCCCGTCTTTCTCAAGTCCCAGTTCAGGGGCTAGATAAAGAGGTTCCTCCAAGTGCAGCAGATTGCTTTTTTCACATATTTGGAGAACACAACTGGTGTATCTTTTGCTGCCCACCTGTTTGTGTTCATGCGGTCATCAGTCACTGGCAATTATGTTTGGTGTTTATGAGCTGGAATAAGCTGTAATTAGATGAATATAAATGTTAAAATCTTGTGTGTTTAATAAAATCAGAGAGCAGGATTCAGGTCCAACCCAGACATCCTAGGTGTGAAGGGGCCAAGTCTGGTGGGGGTCTTGGCGTGGCCCCTTTGTTCAGGCCCCAACGTTTCCATGTAGACCTTGATTGAGGCTTTATGGTCTATACGTAGGCCTCTCTTTGTTTAAGCCATCATGTCTTAGGTGTGTTGTGCTCATGATTCAGTTATAAAATCCCATTGCACCATGGAGCATCTCTCCTGCTGGGCTGCTGACAGCACTGTCAGTCACAGTTGACAGCAGTACAGAAGGTTGGACCACCGTCTGGTTCATTAGCCGACTTCACTGACAGTCATCGACAGTCAGCTTTCCAGCGTCACGCTGCCCTCCAGTTGTATCTCCCTTCTCCACTTCCATCACTGATAGTTTTGCGGTTTTGCTCATTTTGAGACTCAGTTTGTAAAGTTTACAGCCTGCCATGCCGTTGCTCTAGCATCATTCTATGTATAGTGACACAGCTAAAAAACAAAACTACAGAAGTTTGACTGACAAAATGTAAGAGGGTGTTCTTGGCTGATGACTTGAATCATTGAGTTGTCAGGGGCAGCCCCAATGTTTGGTGAAATGTCAACAGTCATAATAAACCTTTGGTATCAGAGAACTAGCCTTAGCCTTTTTACACTTTGCCAGCTGATTAGCAATTTCTTAGTGATAAAATTTGAAGTTACTGAATGTGTCGAGGAACGTGCTGGACCATCTGGGATGAAGTCAAAGGTTGAGCATGAAAACTCACTTTTGTGGGCTGCATACTTCTGAAGCTCTCTGTATTACAATATTTCTGTCTCTACTGTTTTGTTTCTTTATAAAAGTCCTCTAATACTGAGTAATGGTTTCCTTTTCCTTTTTGCTTCCTTCCTTGTCAACAGGCGCCATCTTTGACGAGTCAGCACGGAAAGATGACGAGGTGTTTCGCCTTGCCGTGGCAGATCTCAATTTGAACAACGAAATCCTAGAGACTGAGAAGATCACCATCTCTGTGGAATTCGTTGACGGGAACAACCCCTTCCAGGCTGTGCAAGAAGGTAGGATGATAATACTATTATTAATATTAACTATTAATACCAGCAGGTGCATCAAAGTTACATTTCTCAAGTTCTTTTTGTGTTGACATAAACTTGCATTCAAAAAGAGGACATCAATTTGCTTCTGGGTCAGAGTGAGATGAAAAGGCTTCTTTCAGCATTCATCCCTTCAGTTTCCAAAATTCACTTACACTGAAACATGCAACAAAGTGCAAGCTGCAATTAAGATGGAAGTACAGCTCTTTGATTTCTAAGCCATTCCAACTGTTTATTCAACATGGGTAGAGTACTTACAAAAGCCAACTGATCCAATGCAAACACTGAAAAGGAAAATGAGGCATGAATGGAAGCAGTCCGTGTCTCCTGTTCTTGTTTTCATGTATCAAACCTGGCAATACACATATTCAAACACAGCAAACAACAAATGGAGTATTGTATATCAGACAGCTAAGTCATTGTATCTCTCCAGAAATACTGCAAATTATATCTTGAATGTAACCACCTAAGCTAGTACAACAGCTAGTATGTTGGCACAAGGTAAAATGGGATGATAAACTGTTCATCACCCCAGATGTGAGTGTGTGTATGTGTGTGTATGAGTGAGCTTTCATGATATGCTGGCTTCATTTTGGAATCAATTGAATTAATTCAGAATAAAAAAGAAAGGAATTAGCCAAAATATGGAAAGGATGAGCAGATGCAAATACAGTACTTACTTACTGGCATGATACAGATGCACAATGTTTGCTTAATTCTCTTCCTCTCACACTCGTGCCTTTTTTTAAATTTATGCCATTTTACAGGGAAATGACACCAGACAGCAGTCAGCCTCAAAAAGCAGCTTGCATTCATATTTAAATATGTTTTATTTATCTATTCTTGACTGTGCCATATTGTAGACATATCAAGCTTTTCGAGATATTACTTGTGTTCAGCGAAGCATGATTGTGCACCAGATTCAATCCACCTGACAAGCAAAGTACTATACCTACACATGAGCCATTGATTCATTTAAAGTTATCAAAAATGTTATTAAATCCTATTTCCAAGACATACAATGGCATGATACTTTGAAATATTGAAACCTGCACTGCAAAGCTGCAAAAGGAGATTTGTGTTATGGCAGGATGAGCAGCACTTCTTTCAAGACTGAATATCTCACTAAAGTTACTTGTGAAGGTAAACAGGTGAAGAACGAGGGTGAAAAAAAAAAGATTTAATGTTAGAAATGTGGCTAAAATAGTTTTCTATCAAAATATTTTTGCACTGTAGTACTTGAAACTTATCATATACTGTCTCCGCTCTTGGTGGAACTGTTGTATTGACTTCAGATTAACCCAAACGAATTGGTTTAAAGAGGTAACATGAAAAAAATGCCTGAACTTAGTATCCCTTCAGTGATTTAATTAACTGATAATCAAATACAAAGCCCCCCATTATCAACACACTGAAATAAACACACAGACGCTCACACACACACACACACATTACATTAGCCTTGGCAGAGCGTGAAGGAGTGAGTGAGTGAAGGGGTTTAGAGAACACATCTGTGAGTTGTATTTCAGTCAAACAAGCATCAGGTTGCATGCCTTTAGCAAACAATGGTGGCCAAACTAGAACCAAGCTAAACTCTTTTTCTCAGCTCAGAGGTCCTTGGGTGGATGCACTGTACAGTATGTGTGTTTGTGTACCTAAGAGCCTTGTTAAGGCAGTTGCTTTGATATAAGGGTTCTGCAGTGTTTGGTACTCAGGCTATAATACTTTGAAGTCCCAACTCGAGTAGGTTCTATTATCTGGGCACTGTTTGCACCAAGGCTAAACATCTGTTTGTTTCTTCCCTTTTTTATTTTGAGGACAGTGAACACCTTGCATCTCAAGTGTCTTGTTTAGAATATCAGCATTGTGTGAAATAAAGACAGTGAGTGAAGAGTGATGTGACAGCACAGCAGGAGGCAGCATTTGAGCACTTGCTCTTTGACCGAACAGACTGAGGCTGACAGCATGTTCTTGAATCCTGCAGTAGGTGTCAATTTCTGCCCTTTTTCAGCACATTTTTAGTGTTTCTTACATTGTTTGTGTGTATTTTAAGTTATATTTTTGTCCCCAGATTATTCTGTAACTTCTTTTTAAAATCTTTTTTCAGTTTGGTGGAATGTTTTTTGGTGATTCATGTATGAGGTTGTTGAAAAATGATGTGCACACATTCATATGGACACAGCTACAACTTGGAACTGCCAGACACGCCACTGTCTACTGTTGGCTGCAATAGAAAGGTCACCAGGAGAATCTGAGTTAGAGCGTACACTATCTATTGAGAGTACAGAATTTATTTAGGACCATTTGGATGCCACTAATTCAGTTTTTCTTAGGACTCCGATCCACTAGTTTTCAGTGACAAACAGGCTTTGTTTCTCATTTTTGTTTCTTTCATCCCTGACTGATTAAACTCCTGCAGTCCCTCAGTCTGTTGACTAGTCTGTCCAAATTTATGGGAGCGTCACTGAATATTTCCCTGTCTTCCTTTCTGCCTGTTACTACACAGACTCACTGACTCATTTCCCTGCCAGTCTGCCTGTTTGCCCGTCTGTTTGTGTAGTTAGCTGGCTGATGAATTGATTGCCTGTCTTCCTATCTGCCCGTCTATCTGTGTATTTGTCTAGCTAACTGGTAACTTGGCATACATTATGGTTTTAGTTGCTTCGGTTGGTGCCCCTTTTAGATTTCAACATTTTTAAATGAAATGCTGTTAATCTGTGCATTTTCTATGTTATGCAGACACTTACACTATGTCCTGATTTTCAACATTTTCCTAAATTTGCTCTTTCTCTGTGTGTCTTTGTTTAAATTACAGTACTTGTAAATAATGAAATAAAAACAAATGTTTTACTCTTTCACTAGCTTAGATCCTGCATATGAGACATGCTATGTATATTAAATGCTGAAAGTGTAAGTAAAAAAGTAATGTACTGGCACTTCATTAGAGCATTGCTATATCTATTTACTTGCAAACAGTCAGAACCTGCTGCACTCAGTAGTCTGATCAATAGCAGCATGAACCACATGCCCTCTCTCAGGGCTATATTTACGTACAACAAAGCATAAAGGGGTAATTTGCACCTTGCCTTTCATTCAGTCTGTCTGTCCTTGCAATCTACTTGTAATTAGCAACATATTTACTTAATTTACTTCATTTCAGGTAAAAGCTCATTATGCAATCAGCACTTAAGACATTCTTTGTAAAGTAGAGCTCAGCTGCTCTTCAGAGGTGGGATCACAGATTGTAAAAACAATGAAAATAATAATAATCATAATGTAAAAATGTTGCGTAGAATTGCTGACTAATTAAGTAACATACTTCCAAACAGAACATGTAGCCTTTAATAATAAGCAGCACAGTAGATGAAGCCCTCTCAACTGGTGTGGGGAAGCATGGGAGGAAGAGGAGCAATAACTCACAGCTCAGGGTGGACAGTTGTAGTTATGATATATCTGATTTGTCAGTAGAATATAGAGATAAAGGTGGTATGATCAAACGAGTATGATTGCTAAGCTATCGTGATTTGCATTTCTATTGAACAATAAGTTAAATTCATTTAATCACCTCATTCAACAAGCACAACCACAACTCCCCAGATACTGTATTAGGAACATTTATGATTAAGATTTATTTAATTTATCAATTCATTGGTTTTGGTTAGTTAATAACCAAAAATAAGGGCAGCTCTTTTTTTGCGCTCTTTTAGGTGCATGACTGTAGCGCAGTTCACTGCCTGGCTCAATTCTAATAATTCTAATAATGAGAATAGGAAGTGTGGCATGGTGACATAAAACTATATTGATTAGAGAATAATTTCTAATTTATCTATTTCAAATTGAAAGAAAATTCAGAGAGGATACAGAGTGCATGTCTAGCCTGGATCTGCAACACCACATGAGGCCTTCCCTCTGTTTTCTTCTCATCCATGAAGCAACAGAACCATTATTCTGAAGAGAATGTCTGTAGCAATTCAGACCATATTAAAATAGAGCCGTCCAACTTGATTTTAAAGATAATTATCTATTTAGATACTTTATCAAAATGATTTATTGTGCTTTCTGCCCTGAGGGTAGTTTGTGTGGAGTGTGTAAAGAGGTTTGGATTTAATCACACCCCTCCACTCTCCCTCTTTCCCGTTCTTGCTCCTGCATAGTGCTTAATTGTAGATCTGCTCCTGTCACTTATAGTCACATTTCACTCCCTACACCCTATCCCCCCCCATCTCCATAGTAACTGGGTTAGACATTACTCAAGGAACGGGTTGACTTGTGACTGTGTGTCTGTATGCGTGTGAGTGTATGCCCGTTCATGTCTCCATCGATTAAAGCAATGAGAATCACCTAATTGGATAACAGTCTATGGAAAGGTGGGGAGGGGGGGAACTCAATAGTTGTCTCAGCTTATTTTTCATCTCTGCTTAGTCTTGACATACAGGGCACACAACTGCATTTATGCACACACTGCCACACACACATAAAATGCCTTCACACATGAAGGTGTGCAGACTGATACCCACATAGTCTTGACAGACCCTGCCAGCTTCTATGACTGCCTGTTAGTTTGTTGCTTCTATAGTTGGTCTCTCAAAGTGGAATAAGGGAGTCCAGCAGGGAGCAGTTTGATTTTACTCTTATTTAGCATGCTAAAGAAATAACCTCAAGAATAGAATGCATATGAATGAGAATAGAAGAAAAATACCCTCAATAAATATACAGTTCACGACGTAGACAGCTACAAAACAAAATCCAGAACAAAAATCTTCAATTCATGCAATCCATGGGAAAAAGTGTGTCTCAGATAGTAACCTGCAAAAACTTTCAACTTTAATTTTAAAACTTTTTTTCAGTTCCAGCTTCTCCAATGAGAGGATTTGTGATTTTCTCCATTTCACATCATCATAAATGAAATCTCTTTGGGTTTTGGATAATATACTGTCCTGACTTATTAATTGATTAATCAAAAAAACAACAACAACAAAACAAACAAAAAAAAACAGTCAACTGGTTATTGAAAATAATTGTTAGTTGATCATCAGCCTTAATCTTTATATTTCAATTATTTTCTTCTTAAAATGTCATATTCGTACATGTACTGTAAATGCCTGCAGAAAGGATTCAGCACCATGGACAGCACCAAACACCACACTGACTCAGAGAGGCTCACCTTAGACGTAAACAAAAGTTAGTTTTTTTTAGCAATGGATAGTTACAGACACTATTAAATGCCCTTCCTATTTTTATTTGCCAACCATTAACATTTCCAAGGACATGAGTCAATGCTCCCTTTGCGTAAATTCCTACTGAAATCTTTAGTCAAGAATCACGGTATTTGTGTTAACACTGGGTAGACATTGTAAGTGCTGCTTTTATACAATATTTATTGCTGTGATACTTCATAGAGAGAGTCAAGAAAACACACACGGGATACTGTGGTGTTATTTGTTTTGAGAATGACAAGAGGCGTGTGGGTCGCACATGCTTTTCCATCTGCAACAAACCCAAACCCTGATTCTCCCCTGAAAACCCTGAGGGGAATTGTTGGAATAAAAGCAAGGAGATTTCATTAAAAATATTTGCTTGTATTAATGTGATTAAAGAAGATTGTGGTGAAAATGCTTCAGCGGCAGTGAAGATGAATTATTAGGGTGGCTAATGCAAAATGGGATGTGTATAAAAATGAAACATGCTCCATCTTCTTAAGTTCTTAATTAAAGTTTTAATGGATTAGAGTGACTGAAATATATATTTAGAAGAATTTGTTCTCTTCTCAAATTGATCTCCTCTGACACAGTGGAACTCTGCGATTCACAGGAACAATGTGATATAGTGCTAAAAGTCAGCATGAAGCCAACGCCTTAAGGGTGTGAGAAACATTTGACTGCGTGGAGTGTGATGAGAATAACTAAATCAGACTTTGTCATGTTGATGAGAACACTGTGATAACGTAAACACATTCACAAAAAACAAAACTTCACACCAAAGGGCAGTGCTTCTCTGACTCTTTGTCCTCATCTATTTTGGCAGCAGGGTTTGCATTGAGAATGCAAATAAAATGGCAGACTTGAGTTTTTGTAATCAGGGCATTTTGAATTTTTGCCTCAGAATATCGCTGTGTTAGATGATCTTCTCTGTCCATGAAACATTAATGTGCCGTTTAAAAGATTTAGAAGACCCCCTCCCAGAGTGGAGCCTCCAAACATGCAAAAGTGTCAGTGCCAGCAGAAAAGTCAAAGCACTGAATGGAGACATATAGCACTGAATGTTACTGATTTACTGCAGGTTGTGGGATTAAAATTGACGTTTTTTTTGAGGCTTTGATCAAATATTTATTCAAGCTATAACAACTGGATACTATGAAGTTGCAGCATCATGACACTTCCATTGATCGTGCCTGACTTAAGTGTGTGTGCATGTTTACTGGTCACAACCCACAGGCTGTTGAAAATGTAAACCCCTAGGAATATGTAGAGACATCACTTTTCTTTTTTCTGTCTTTCTCTTTCACTGTTGAATGCACCTAGTTAAAGACCTGACTTCTGATACAACACTTGAAGATACATTAAACATTATCAGCCACAAGGGGGCAAAACATTTGAAAAGCAGTCCCACAGAAAATCATCATGTCGTTATACACAATGCAAAAACAGTTGTCTCAACATATACATGAGCATGCCACTGGCAAAAGTAGAAGTATGTATTTTCCTTCTCACAAAAAAAAGTTTGTCTTTAGCTTGCTTGGCACTCACCTGTCTTCGCTAGCCACCGTTTAATTTTAGCTCTCTGCTGTGAAAGTGGGGGAAAGCGGCGCAGAGTTACAGAGCTGTTGATAGTCAATGGTTCACTACTAGGAGTCATTCGATGCTTTTACCAACTATTAATGCAGGCTAAAAAAACAAACAAAAAAAAACTGAATCGATAATACATTCTATTAACAATATATTTGTACTTTGCTGGATTCGCATAATGTATGCAACCAAATGTCCCACAGAAAGTGAAGAAAAAGGCTAATTTGATTAGTCCTAATGCCTTACTTTGATGGAAACTCCTTTTAAAGCCTTTCCCGGAACAAAATAAAATTCTTATTTGAAAAATGCAGTACTTTCAATGAACTCCCCTTCCTGAATCTGTAGGCTCCATCATGCATATTTAATCTGCATTATTTCATTTACTTTTCAATAACACAACAAGGATTCAGTGTCCTCCAAAGACATGACTCAGAGGACGCATTCAAATTGCTAACTGAGGAAACGAAATTGCACTGGGCTGTTTGCTATTTCTGGTTATGCGTATGTGCGGGGAATTAAGTCCATAACGTTGGAAGAAAATGGTAGCAAGGACTATATCTGAGACTATATTTGCCTCTGAACATAGACTTTAAGCAAACTGAACACAAAGGCGTTTTCCAATTCTATCTTACTGGACTCTAGCTCCAGTGTTCTCTGTTCTTTGTTAATAATCAGTATCACACAGTCACTCATAGCTTCATCAAGCTGTTTCTGCATACTGACTTCAAGTTATAACGTGTATCTAAAAAAGCAGCACGGCCATCTTTTAGGTCATCGGTCTGTCCTTCCACTCCTCTTCGACTCTGTTTTCCCAATATACAATTACACACAAACCAAGGCAGACCTACACTGACACGTCCGTGTTTTTGTCCGGGTCTGTCCTCCACATCTTTGTGTCCGCATTGTCTGATGTGAATGCACAGAGCAGTCTCATTAGCTGCCATAGAGACCAAAGACATCTTATTTTCTAAGGCTGTGCCATCACTCAAAGCCTGGAAGCCATCCTCCTGCTGCCAATCTTCCTTCATTTGTCCATTTATCTAACTACCTAACAAACAACTGTACACAGTCAAACACACACACTGATGCACTGACATTTCTCTGCTTATCCTTCTCAACTAGATTTATTCTTCCTCTGCTCTGCAGTAGTCATGGCTAAATTGCAAAGATGTTAACCTCTCTGTTCTTTATACGTTTTTGTCTCATTTGTCTTCCCCACTTCATCTTTTTATCTCTCAATCTTTGTCTTTATTCAGTGATAAATTGCAACAATTCAATTAACCTCCCTACTAATCATTGGGGGTGGAGAGGAGTGGGATGGAGGTGTTGGCTCGGAGTTGTGAGAGGGGCGTATCCATGGCAACACTGACATTCTACAAGAGGCAATACGATGCTATTTTGTGTTTGCGCGCGTGTGTGTGTGATGGAGTCCAGCAGCTGACAGCTGGGGACAAACCAGATCCAACCAGTCATTTGGGGCTTTGAATAATGTGTGTGTGTGTGTGTGTGTGTGCATGCTCGGTGGGTGGCAGGTCTGTTGATTGGCTGTTAGATAGAAAGTGTAATTTGAATAGAAGTCAGAAGTGCGTCTCTATTGAAAGGTTTCCTTCCTGCCCCTGCTGAGCATTGACCAGGCCACTCTCTCTCTCTCTCTCTCTCTCTCTCTCTCTATCTCTCTTTCTCTCTCTCTTTCTCTCTGTGTCTCTGTGTCTCTGTCTCTCTGTCTTTGTGTCCATCTGTATGGTTGCTTGACAGCCAGCTTCCCCTCTCTAAATACACAAAGACAGTCCTGCAGTGCAGATGGAAAAAGATCACCGTGAAATTATTTTTGTTGTGGCTTCTCCTTTAAAGAAGCACTATCCTTCAGCTGAAAACCGCTTTTTTTTTTTTTTTTTGTCTTGCCCTTAAGACTCCTCATGAAATACTTCCTTTAAATTCACATTCAGAAATTGTTGTACCAGGTGAGGAAGCACAGAGACCTCCTGGAATGACTCTTTCCCCTCCTCCTCTCATAGTGCAACACGGACAATGAACAAGTATGAGATGATTTTGATGCCTGGGCATGTTGCACTGTGACCTGGATATGAATAACCCTGCATTAGAAAAAAAAAAAAAGCAAAAAAAAGCAAACAGGCATCTCTGACATTGTTGTAAGATGTCACTATTTCCTCTCCTTGCTGTGTTGAACACAATCCAGTGAAATTACAATAAATCTGATAATTCAGTTGTCTTTTTGTAACTTGACAGGATTGCCTCTGTTTCACTAGTTGTACATGGTTGCATTTTGTAAATCATGCTGATATCTGTCTTCATATTACTGCATCTTGTCACAACAATGCTGAGCAGTACAACAAATCAAGCTGTTTAATAAGTTTGCCAAGCCCTGCCTCATGTTGATCTGTACTACAGTCGTCCTCACTATGCTGTTTGACTGGTATGTTCGACTCACACTTAAATTCTGCAGTTTAGTAGCCAGCCCCTTTAATTGTTTCTTCTTGATTGCATATACAGCACAGCTACAACTTTATAACGTCATAACGGCTCAGTGGTGTACTGCACACGGTACAGACGGTACAAACTGTTGCATCAAAGTGAATGTCTGCTAAGCCACAACACAGAGATACAAAAAACATGCACATACATGCTGTAGAGACACACACAAACACTACCTAACAGTAACATAGGATCAAACAGCCTATAAAAATTGAAAGTAACTCTCCTCTAAGAGTATTTGGCTTGGAGGAGGGCTATTTGACCAGTGGACAAAACACTCAATAAATTAATAAATGGCACTGATATACTGTGGCGGTGCGAGTGCACACACATCAACACACATACACACGATGCAAGTTGAAAGCCACCCCACTCTAATGCTTATGTTTTATTAGAGTCATAAACCACACAAGCAGTGAGCAGCCAAAAAACTTTTCCTGATTTGATTTGATGCTTTTTGGATCTAAAGTGCTCTCTTGTGGTCTCACTGCTTTTATTCAGCTCAATTGAATTCAAGGTTCTATTGGCCTGAGAGCTGACTATATTACCAAAACATAACACAAATAATCAACATGCTTTAGACTATGAATTGTATCCCCATCGCACCTGGCCGTGCCTTCGTGTCTGCGCATGAAATTGTGTCTATTTGGATATGTCCGGTACACACACACACACACACACACACACACATACACACAAGGAGAGCTGCTTCCTGATCCAGGACATGCTCTGTGTCCAGGGACAAAGAGAATAATTCATCCGCTGTGTGTGTGACTGTGTGCGTGCATGTGCATGTGTTTTCCTGCCTGTAGGGAGATTGTAATTGTTTGGTCTAATGTCCAACCTCCGTCTCGCTTTCCCTCTCATATAACATACATACACTATATATCTGTCTCTTTTTTTTCTCTCACTCTTCTTCAGTCACTAGTAAGTGCGCACACACACACACACACACACACACACACACACACCTTCACCTCTTCCCCCCTCTTTGGTCTCCATTGTTGTGATTTTGGCTCTTCATTTTTAAAGCCATTTCATTTATTGCTGCTCTTTTGTTACGCACAGAGGAACAGAGGATAATTAATGGTTAGATGGAGGTCAAACTGCAGGTAGGGTGGAGGAACATGATGTCTGATGAGATTTCTTTAATTCATGATGAGATAACAATTTATATTGACATTCAAATGTAGTTTTGTTACAATATGTACCTTCTTTTAATTGTGGTATCTGTGGCGTAAAATAGGCAGTGTCATACAAATTGTTCCATTTGCAGGTGTTGCATAAAAAAATGGTATTGCCACTTGGATCAGTCATCTCTATCACTGTCTTTCTCTTTCTGTCTCTCCTCCAAGTTTTACACTGCGCCATCCCATCTATCACTAGGGAAGTGATTACAGGCTTCCCTTTGGCCGATGGTTGACGCCCAGTTGACAGGCTGTCAGTCAGACCTCTGAGTTACCATAGTGATAGCTCAAACTAGTCTTTCTCCTTGACAAACGGGTGACGTGTGTAAATCACCTGGATGGGACTGGTTGAGAGAGAGAGAGAGAGAGAGAGAGAGAGAGAGAGAGAGAGAGAGAGAGAGAATGGAGAGCAGATTAAAGCATTATCAAGGGTATTTCTCCTGTTTTTTGGGCCATTATTGGAACCACTGCTAGCAGTTCCCCAGGGCGCAGTTGCACACATGCCCATACTGAATGCACACATACGCACACATGCTGGAATCCACAAACATAGTTTCAGGGTCAGGCAGGTGAACATGGAGAGGAGTGAGCCATGAGAAGCACTTTAATGAAATGCTCGGAAGAGGCAATGCAGTGGCACCAGTCCTTGTCAAGCACATGGAGAGATATATAGAAAGATAGTGAGAAAGAGATAGAGATGCAGAGATTAAAATGAGAGGAATGAGATACAGAGAGAAAAGAAGAAGAAAATAAGATGGGCCTCGCCGTCTGTGGTTTGGGGAAAAGAATTGGGAGAGGTGAAGACAGACTGTGGCTGAGGGAAATGAGCTGTTCGATTGTTAAATTGTCTCTTCCTGCTGCCTTTGATGCCCTTCTGGGTGAAGATGTCAATGATGATTGAAATGTCCGCACCACACCGCAACACAATGTGTACTCATATACACACATAAGTGTGAAATCACATTGCAGCTGAAGTGTCCATGATCTGCATCCCCAAAACTGGAACCAGCGCTGACGGGTACAAAGACCGACATCCATGTAAAAGGCACAAAAGGAAACCAGAATTTTACAGAACATAACAGTTTCACAATTCATTTATTGAATAACTACATATGTCTGTGGGGTTTGTTTAACCTGACTATATGATTACACAGATTCGGGTATCTAGTCAAGTCTAAAACTATTGCCCTCTTGGCACAAAAGACACAGGATCCTTGTTAGATTGTTTTTTAGATGTGTCTTCTTTCTTCTTGATTTTACTTGATTCTTTTATTGCATTGCAGTCCTTCATTTCAAGGTTCAGGCCTCTAGTACGCCTGGAGCAGACCTCAGGAAATCACCTTAACTTGAAAAAAGACCTTGATATCTTTATCCTGTATTTATTGTTGCTGACCATATTTCTTTGCCCTACCCTCCAGTGTCAATCTAGACCCCTGATGTCCTCAGGTACTTGTTACATTTCCTCTGAGAGGTACAATCAGCTCTTCTCACCAGTTACGTATATATCACTGCAGTGATTACACAGTGTCAATGCTTAGTATTAAAATCTTAGAACAAAGACTTTTCTTGCATACAAGTGTTTTCCCTGGTCATGATTTTTCAGGTCATGAGTTAAAAACAAAACATTCAATAATTCTAATTATGTTTACTGTTCTTACTTCAAGGCCCAGCCATTCAATATATTTCTGATTAAACTATGTGCTGAAGTGCTTGGTGCGGTCCCTTCATCCCTTGACAACTATAGGCTGTTAGGTTTCTTGTCTCACTGCAACCTCTTTTATTGTTCTTTCCTCAAGTCCACTGCTTGCCATTCTTTCACTTGAGGGTGACAGGGTGGGAAAGAGAGAGTGCGAGAAAATTTGAAACAAAGAGATTGAGCAATGGGTAAATCTCTGCAGACATCTCCCGTCTTTCCCTCCTACAGCCAGGCAGGCCCAGAGCCACACAGGCATAAAGGACATTGTTTATAGACAGGAGAAAGCACTTAGTTCTTCCTTCACACCTTTTAGCCAGAAGGTCTTGTGAGAGTCAGAGAGAGAAAGCCAAAGAAGGGCAAGGAAGAGGAGAATAACTGAGAGTTGGGAGGTTATAGAAGGTGGGTGTTGAGAGGAAGAGGTTGAGGAGGGGGAAGAGAAAGACAAAGCAAAGAAAAATGAGCTAAATTAGTAGAATAGAGGCAGCGAAAACTTAAAGAAATGTAGAAGAAGAGGAGGAGGATTGATGGTTTGAAGTTTATGTACTGACGGTTGGTTTTGAAATATGAATTCATGAGTGTTGCCTCATGTATAATAGGATAAGGGTATCTAATCCCACCATCTCAGTGGCAGAAACAGTGTCACGAGAGGGCTTAACAGGTCAGGAGAAAAGAAATCTGCTCAATAACTGCTCAAAGCTGACATGGAGTACTACGAAAAGAAAGAAGAGAAAAGGGCAAGTGAGAGTAGAAAAAAGTTAAGCTTGGTGAAAATTGCAACTGTAAAAAGACGATGAGTGACGAGAGGAAAATTAGTTGTTTGGAAGGATGGGTTGGAGCTGCAAGTAGGAAAATGTTAAGAAGAAAGAAGAGAGTAAAGAAGGATGCAAAAACAACTGGAGAGTGTGAACTACTATAGCTGTTTTCTTGGTGAGAGGACTGGGAAAGTGATGCAGGAGCCTTGGGATTGAGAGAGGAGCTCTGCTCAGAATAGCCAAGAGAAGAAGAAAGTGTCTACAGGGGGGTGAATTACCTGGAGAAATGATTGGGTGGACAAAGGAGCACTACAGAGACAGAGCAGTGGGTGATGGAGCAGAATGATTGAGGAAGAACATGAAAGGTGAGGATAGGAAGAGGATGCCAAGTGTTTGCGATGTATTGTCGTGGGACTATACAATGGTATGAGCATTCTGATATGCTGTCTGTTAAACACTAATGGATTTCTCTGTGCATATGTCCATGTTCTTGGCATCCATCAAACTATGATTTTATCACAGATTTCCTATGGGAGAATTGTGCCTGGGGTAAAGCTTCTTAAAAGGCAACCTGGCATCCATTTTGTGTGAAATGACCCTGAATAGCCACTAATTCATTCATATTTTATCAATGTCCTGCAGGACCACAAGCACTTAATGTGGGAGGGCTTTTTTGCAACCACAGAATGCTTGTGTGTGCTCTGTGCTGAGAGGATGTCAGTCACCTTTAGCAGCTGTCCTAATTCATTTTATATCTGAGCACCTGCAGATTTTATATCTATCTGACATCCCAGGCTGCTCATGCTCACAGGTTCTCCAAGGCAAATAAACACCACTTTTGCAATAAAACTGGCATTAGAAAAGTTAAAGTTAGACATGCTTAGTTTTAGTTCTTTTTACGCATAGATTAGTTACAAGTTACAATATGATTCAAGTAAAACAGGTACAAAAGAAGCTGAATGCTTTTTGATCATGGATTTAAATTCATCATGTAGTGCCAAATATCAAGTTTTAGGGTGCATTGTAAGTTCCAGGTAGTCGAAGCACAGAAACTAAAAGCAGATTTAGCAGTAATGGAAAAGAAAATGGAAAAGAAACATAGTTAACCAGGTGAATAACCATTCACTTATCTCAGTGTGACTTAATTGCTTTCTCTGTTGTAATACCACATCAGGAAATGTGCTGTGAAAATGTTAGCGCCAAAGAAACATTCACTGTTTGCACGTCAGTCATGAAAATGAACAAGAAATTGGCTACCGTATTTTAGATCATCATTAGTAATGGCTGTCCCAAAACTAATTGTGGCAAATGAAGATTGTGAATTAAACAAAATAGAGTGATTTTCAAAATGAGGAGCATCAAAGTCTGAAATATAAAATAAACCTTTGTATACAATGAACACATAAAGTAAGAAATACTCTGACTTGTTCAAGTCTGCAAAACTTAACTGCCACTTTATGACAAAACATGAGAATAAAACTTCAGATTATTCAAACAGAAGTTGCAGGTTTTTCAAGGACTGGGTAAAGTGTTTAATGTTTTTTTAAGTGTGAAGGCAATCATGGTCTTACACGAAGTCATTTTGCTTTTGAAAAGGCAAGAAAAAACAATATACTATTGGGGAAACTTTAGGCCTTGTTCAGACTGCCAACCCAAATCTATTTTTTGGGCATATCAGATTGTAACCAGATCCAGACAAATTGGATCCATCTAGCAGAGTGGTATGGGCAAACATGAAACAAGGACTGCAAGAAAGAAAGCATGCGGGCTCATAATTAGTGATGTAAGTTATTTGCATTTAGCATTATAAGTCATTTGGCATGTTAATAAAATGTTCTTGGGATAAACTGTAAATGCACTTTGGTTTTCAGCAATATTTACTCTTTAAACTCTATTAATATATTGAGATTATCAATTGAGGCCGAAAATGTACCAAAGATGTTTGTGTGGATGTTTAAAGGCTGCAGGGTACAGTTGTCTGGGCTTTGTCTAAAGGGAGCACCAGTCTTTAAGACCTAACCCTACATGAACGAATGAAATGATGGGTCATAAAAACCACCAGCCAGCTCTCACACTCTGCATAGCTTAATTAAATTACACCCTCTACACTTCTTTGTGCACTGACTGTGTAAGTCGAAGGAAGATCGAGATGGTGAGAGAGACATAAAGTGGCATGGGAGAATGTGTGTATCCCTGAGGCAGCAATTTGCACAGCATCTGTATACAGCAGGGATGTCATTTTTCTGGATTACTGTTTTGAATTTTGAAAATGTGACCTACATGAGTCACCATTAGAAATAAATTATGGGCTAGGGGATGTAGTGTGTGAAGATGTTCAGTTTGGTTAGGTAGGTACGTATGTACTTATGTATCAGGTCAAAGCCTTTTCCCACTCACAAAGAAGGTTACAAGTTCTTAAACGTAAAGTAAAATATTTTGTGATTTGAACGTGCTCTAATTGTTGTATCTTTACATCCAATTTATTCTGTGTAAATCTTGCTGAAATCTAACCTCAGTTCTTAATGAGTTTCATCTTGGAGAAAATGGGCTAATGTTAGAAATCTGTTTGTGCCATTTAACTAGCATAACAAACTCCATCTTTTCTTGGTAATTATTTTGTTCTTTCTATCAGGGGAGCCAAATCTGTCGCACACACACAGCTAATGCTGTTGTATTTAGCATGGCTCCATGCCCTGTTCCGACAGCCTATTATTCCAAAATCCCAATAGTTTGAAAAATGTCCCATTAGACTGAAAACCCATTTGTCCAACAGCCCATTGTTGGGACCTTGGAGACTCAGCATTTGTATTTTGTTAAGGTTGGAAAAGTGTTTTTTTCTTGGGACTAGAAGTTACATTATCATACAATCTAATAGCTAATTCAACACAGGCTTCAACTGCTTAGGCTATACAATATGAATTACATAAACATACCAAGTATGACCCTAAATAGTCAAACATCAGAATTATTAGGATAGAAAATGAGCAAGACAATGAGCATTTAATGGGGTAACCAGAAGTCCCATTTTTCTTTGTTTTAACTAACATAAAAATAGAAAATCACAGTATCAATTCACTTTAACACGTTTAGATACACTGAAATTACATTAACAGACAATACTATGTTACCATAGCAACCATACCATTTAAACTCTCCCTGTATAGCCTAACTGGTGTAAATTAATTATAAGGCTATGAGGCTACAACTTGGTATTGAACAGTAAGAAGAAGTAATAACATTTTCAAAAGAAACATTTAAACAAAGGGAAACATCTCAATACCTGTGGTGATAAATTCAGATGTCGTGTGTGAGGGTATAGGGTAGCTGCAGCACCGTGCTCTGTGTTCTGTCTATTTTCCTGTTTTCTTCGTCCTTTGCCAGTGGGTTAACGTGTTACTGTAGAGTAAGTATTGGAAGTTAGTTAATGAATTGATTTCTTGATACATAGGGAATGTAATGAATGGGTGACACAACACATTTATCAGTAATATTTATAACAAATTTTGTTTTTAAGAAATACATTCAGCAATCAGTGAAACTGTGTCAGGACATGTAAAATTCTATCACAATCCCACTTCACAAATACAGATTTGGAATATTTGTTGATCAGTGCCAGTGAACTATTTTTATTTTCTCTTTTCCTTTATTATGCCTTTTCACTGGATTTCTTTGCAATGAAAAGCCTCAAGGTTTTTTATTTATTTATTTATTTTTATTTCATACTGATTTGAGTTCAAGGTTATATCATCTTAACACACATGGGAGTCCAAACTCCCAGTCTGGGGAACTACTGCAAGACATCACTTTAATTTCTCCTGAATAAAAAATGACAATTTTAATAGATAAATAATAAATAATGACCATTGATATTCCTGATGGCTTTCAGTAAGCTAATTTTTCCTGGCAAACGTGATTCTTAGTGTGAGTTAATAAACTCATCACCATGTTGGATTCCTCATACATATAATCTGCCCTAAAACGTCACAACATCTCTGTGACCTTGATCAGTTTAACCTGGATAATCATCAAGCACCTCCAAAAGCTAGTAACAAGAAGACCAGTTGTGAGGTATATGTTTGGTGAGTATACAATTCCTGTTGTGTTAGAGTGTGATTATAAATTGGTTTGATCTTATTATTATTATTATTGGTAAAAAAATCTCCTTATAAAATTACATGCAACAGTTTTACTCTCAAGGGCATGACAACCATTGTTTAAACAGCAGTAGCACAGTGTCTGCTTACAATAGATCTTTCCTTGACACTTCACGAACCCCTCTCAGGAAACACTGAATAGTATGGGTCATATCATCTTGCAAGTTTATATATGCTCTTTGAATAAACATTGACATGAACCTACGTCTATCACATAGGGTTGAGTAATCATCCAAGATGGCCTTCCATGGGCAAACCTTAGCTGAAGTGGTGGAGCCAAACATAGTTTTAAACCTTTGTCCAGATTGAGGCTCAGCACTGAAAGATGCCGTCTTTGACAGTAAAAATGGATAGAGGTGGTTTGATTGCTGGCAATGGGAGCTTTTGCTGTGAGTGGTCCCACTTCATTGTGGGAAAGGGCAGTAGAAAGTTCTACTGATCTTGCAGTTAGTAGAGTTGCCAAGTGTACAGCCAGTGAAAGTATAGGCCTTGACATTACAGTGGTAAAGTGTTTACTGCAGGTAAACTAAGAGTTAGGATGTCTACATTTGCTAAGCTGCTGTCTGGGCACTGCCTTCCGGTGTTTGCTGGAAAGAATGGGCATCTTGCCACAACTGGAGTCTTGATCAATTTTACCCTGGGCTTCTGCCTGCTGGCATGGAATTATGGTGAGTCAAGTATATGGTCTGAGAGGCAGGGCTCAGGAGAACTATCACCATACTGCTGCCACAATCCTGCTGTCGTCCAAATGCAACACCTCGAGAGGAGTGCATGAAAGATACCCCATCAGTGTTTTCCCTTGAATAGCTGGAATAGCTGTCCAGGCACACAGGTGGGTTTTCTGTGCTGACAGCAGCATGCTCCGAGCCAAGGCAGATGAAACATGTCTGGCGGTGATTACGCAGGGACAAGGGCAGCAGAGGCAAGCGGAGTGTGGCGAAGCCAACCTTGGCTTTTGTTGTTGTCATACTGGTCACTGAAAAAGAATGGATATCTGGTAGCTATTACTAAGAACCAGTTCACAAAGATATGAGTACATATGGCGGACTATTCAGTGCTGAGACATGAAAAGACCAGTTGTGAAGCCTAAAGAGCCCAATTAGAATGAAAAGCCTCTGCAAAACTTAGCGCAATAGTATTCTTTAGAAACTGCATGGAAAGCATGCATAATGTGTAGTACCTGGGATAAAATGTGCAAAAACACCAGCGTGGTCCTTCAAGCAGGGACATGAAGAGCCTTGGCCGAGTAATAAAGGCCAAATGAGAGACAAGGAGAATGAGAGAGAAAGAAGCCCACAATTTAAGTCAAGGTTAGTGGGAAAAAAAAATGAATCCTCTCTCTCTCTCTCTCTCTCTCTCTCTCCCTCTCTCTCTCTCCCTCTCTCTCTCTCTCTCCCTCTCTCCCTCTCTCTCTCTCTCTCTCTCTCTCTCTCTCTCTCCCCCTCTCTCTCTCCCTCTCTCTCTCTCCCTCTCTCTGACCCTCACCGTCTCTCTCACAATTCCTTGCCTCAGCTCCGAAAGATGGTGTGTACAGCATAGTAATGAATTGGTCGCACTCCCCCAAAGCCTGGAGAATGGGCCCCATTAAACTGCATTAAAACACAATAAGGCCTCTGTGTGTGTGTGTGTGTGTGTGTGCGTGCGTGCGTGTGTGCATGTGTGTCTGTGACTGAAAGCCAATATTTCTCTTCCTCTCGCCCTGTATTTCATTCTCACTCTTGATTTCTCATTCATTCTCCGTCTGGCCCCGTGGCTCTCTCCCCTCTCTGTGCCCTCACTACCCCCTCCCCCCGTCCTTCTACCTCCCACTGCCATCCCCCCCCCCCCCCCTCGCGTCTTTCCACTTGTACATTCTGTTTCACCAGTTAACCCCAGCTCTAACACCCATCTTCTACCCTCCTCCTTTTCTCCACATGTCAGATTAATATTCAGTGAATGCGTTTCGATTCATTAATAATTGTGTTATTGTTAGCCGCTGCTTCCTCTGTAATTAGATTGTTTGTATTAATGTATGTGTGTGCATGTTTTGCATCTAATCTATTTATTTTTGATCTGCTCTAGATATGTCTATGCGAGTGCATGTTTTTTTTTTTTTTTTTTTTTTTTACATGCACCCCTCATGTCTTCGGTAGGTAGCTGCATGTGTTTGAGTATGTGTGACTCCATACCCTCTGTGTATTCAAATGCTATAGGATTAGGAAGTATGACTTCCAATTTCCAGACACTGCCTTTGTGCCTTTCAACCCTTAGACTTCTAAAACAGAAGAGAAAAAAAAAACTTAGTGCAGCTCAACCCAGCACATAGCACAACACAACAAACGAAACTGTAAAGTGGAATTCACATCACCACAGGAAAGAAACAAACAAGTACCCCAAGAGTCGTAGAAAATGTATGAATATAAAAAGCTGATTTCTTCAGATGATTTCCATCCTCCTCCTAGACAAATCTGTGTTTCCATTTTACTATTCTGCCAGTGCCATGCGCGAAGAATATGAACACAGCTGAACCAAATTTAATCTTTTCAATATCTAGTCATTGAATCGCGTAAACGGGGCATTCGGCATCCAATGACCTTTAATGACCTGCAGCAGTGACCAGCAGTAATTTGAAAGACATTTTAATAGACCAATTAGCCTCATCCTTCAACAGTTTCTTGAAAACCTTTAATGAAAATACAACCAACAGGAAGGTATTGTGAAGAGGTGATTATTATTATTTTTTCTTGGGCTTGAGAATGAGCCTTGTGAGTTGTCTTAGCATAAATGGGTCACAGGTCTGCTGGAGGTCTTTTGTACCCACAGTATCAAAGAGATCTAGCTTCAACAGTGATTCTATAGGGATCAATGAAGCTGTCTGATACAGACAATAGAATACTTTTTTTTTCCAGCAGGAGGAAAAAATGTCTGCAATGTGGCAATTCTTTGATCTCAGGAAAGCAATGTGCCAGCTTGCAGTGTTGAAAGTGGAAGAGAGGTGAAAACGCTCTCTGAATTCAGCCAAAAGCAGAATAATACCATAAGCGAGGCAAGAGAGTAAATGAGTTCCTAAAGCTTATTTTCATTTATTATTGAGAATTAATTAAAGGTCATTTTCACTTGACTGGCCTGTATAGCCTGTATTTCTCAATAAAAGGTTAAAAATGGAATTTCAGTATTCATTATTTTAGATTCAATATAGTGTAACCAATATATTTTTTAAAGGAAACTGATCCTATGATTATTGGTTATTGATTATTATTATTAACTGTTCTGCAATGGTGATTGGTCCACCATATCTCTTCACTAACATACATGTCCAATCAGCAAATACAGGTTCTTTGATGTGTGTTAGACACCTTAGGACGTATTGTTCTAGTCTGGCTTGCAAACTTTCTCACACTCAAAATATTGATGTTGAATTTCTTTGAAATTCATCAAAAACAATGCTGTTTGATCTACTTGTGCATGCCTTGCTACCTCATCTGTAATAGATAAGTCAATAAGTCCCCGTTGGTGGTAAAAGTTTGTGTGTACGAGTGTGTGTACTATTTGTGATTTTCACCGAGTTCCCTTGAAAAAAGCAAACTTGAAAAGGGAATGAACATGGAGCTCATCCTTACAGTCTTGCTATCTGACAACATCTTCATTTTATTTCTTTGATCTTTATCCATCCACCACTCTTTTTCCCTTTACTTTTAGAATACCACCTACAGTATTTAGCTATTAAATATTCTATTGAACACATAGAGGGACACAAGGATGCTTAGCAGTGCCCTTTATTAGTGCTTTGTCCAACCGATGACTGTATATCAGGCTGAATGGCAGTTGTGAGTCATCCTTTTGTGATGGCCTCCAATTTCTACCTGAACCTGAAGTTGCCGAGCTAAACTAAATCAAAGAGAACAGAGTGAGAATGGAGACGTGCAGAAAAACATGTCCTGCAAGTCAGCCTGCTTCGAGAAACCCGTGTAGTACAGAGTGGAAAGTCATGTTCACAGTCTAACCAGTGCACAGGAGGATTTATGTCACAGTTGCAGTGACGGGGTTAAGGCTCATGTCGCGTGTCCTAAAGGACACAGTTGTTAAGATGTGGGTCCTATTCGAAATCTCTTCTCTTCAAAGCCTCTGCTTTGGGGGTTGATGAATGATCATAACCAACAGGAAATGTTACCCAGGTCACAAATAAAAAAGTAGATTAAAAATGCATTTTATGCCATTCAGCCATGTTGTCAAATTTCCAGATAATCAGTCAGTCATATGTAGACTCTAGGTTTGGTTGAAGTCTAAATGTTATTGCGCTAACAGGACATAATAAGATTTTGATCAGGACTGATGAAAGTAATGCCAAAACTGAATAACTGAAATTATCCAGTAAAAGCGGGATTGACACATTACTACTTTTTTGTGTGGCCCCTAAAAACCGGCACTGATGTTGCTCTGATTGCAGCACAGTGACTTTTCTGGTCCAAAGCTCTGGTTTGGAGCTGTGTAATTATCATTTT
This sequence comes from Argyrosomus regius, assembly GCA_946959425.1. NCBI lineage: Eukaryota > Metazoa > Chordata > Actinopteri > Sciaenidae > Argyrosomus > Argyrosomus regius. Next base: position 11,636,683 of record OX336890.1, read on the forward strand.
GACACATTAGATCAAGATGAGGCAGCTGTTTGCAATTTGATTGCCACAATGAATCTAAAAGATTCTGGATCACAGTACTGAATAGGCTATCTGGGTTTGTTAAGACTGCTTTGTTGTTCTTTTAGTTTCTAGTTTTTCAGCCACTCTTTTGGACTGCTTACTTAAGATGCTTTGGAGCTTGAATGAAGCATCCCAGAAAAAGTTGTTGATAAAATTAAAATGAATTAAAATACTACATTTTTTTGATAAAACTTTGAAGTGTCTTATCTCACTGCGCATTTTGTCTGAGTAAAACCCTGCATATTGCCAAATGTCAGAAGAAACGTTGATTTGGTAATTAGCAACTTTATTGGCAATCAGCTCGAGTGGTGGCAGCTGTAGCTATCTTCAACACTGAAACCTGAAAAAAGATATTGGTTTATTAAATTCACACAGTAGGCTAATGATGCCTTGGGATTTGTCATGGCTTTGCTGTATAACTTCGAATGCTGGAGAAACGGATGTGCATTACAAGTTAACCACATAACAGCAGCAAATACAGATTTTATTACAGTGTACTCAATGTGTCAACTTATATCAGTGAAATCCTACTGGATACAGTTTGACAGAGCATTCATTTAGAAGGAGGCGGCTTCATCGGAGCAATGTGGTAAATCAACACCTCAAGTGTTTAGACCACAGTATAATATTTGACATTAAGCTAGCTAGAGTCAACACTTCTTTTCACTCATTCTCTCTCCCTTTTTGTACTAAAACTAATAATGATACTAAGGAGATTTGCACCTAACTGAGTAATATTTGCGGTGGATGTGTAAAGGCCAGCGAATACTGACTTTGTTAGCCTATTGTATTAAATACAGGCAATTCTGTCACTCTCATTTTCTTTTTTTTTTAAATCTCTTTCCCATTTTGCTTCTTTTTGTATTGGGAGCAAGAAAAAAAGTGAATTGTGATGAAGACACCCCAATCAATCCACCTGTCAGACACACACACACCTCAGTCTCATATAGGGAGCTGTCACTCTCGAAGTGAAGATTATAGCTGAACAATGTAACAGTATGGGTGCCACTAAATTTCTCCTGAGTATTCCCATGAATCACTGGGGGCACAGACACAGGTGATTCTCAGTCTAGGCCTTATCATTCCTCCATGTATGCATCAGTCTCACACTTTTTTTTGTCTTCTTGTCTATATGTTTTTGTCAGTTTTCACTTGCTTACAGTTGTCCTCCCTGTCCACACCTTTTTGTTTTCTTTATCTTTTCTTTCTTTTTTGTCCATATCTCGTCAGTCTTCCTCGTCTTCCTCTTCCTAATCATTTTCCAACTTTCCTCATTTTCCCCAGCTTTCATTTCCCACTTTTTCTCCCCATTCCTTTTTGCAGACACGTTTCATTTTCACTGCTCTTGTTTTCTTTCATCTTCTCTTGTCTCTCTCCTCCCCCATCTACTCATGTGAGAAAAGGACCTGGTTGTGAGAACTGTAAGAAACCTGTTAGAAGTCTTGCTGGTGGGGCCGAAGAACCCCTGGGTGCTCTGTGCTGTGTCTATTTTATTTTTTTATTCCTTATATCTTTATACACCATCCCATTTCCTCATCACTCAGTCATTACTGTCCTCTGTCAGCCTGTGATAAATGGTTTCACAGAGCCCATCACTGTTAACACTACTAGCTTGTGTATGTGTGTGTGTGTGTGTGTGTGTGTGTGTGTGTGCACACGTGAAAAAAAAAAAAGTATGCTCACAGAGTTCCCATAATAGCTAACAGGAGTGAGCTACATGTGGGAGCTGCTGCAGGTGAGCTGCTGTTGGATTTTCAAGATGAGAGACTAACAATGCTGATGGCAGCTTAGATCAAAGACTTGGTTCACAGACATACAAAATAGTATATTGTGTATGCTTTTGAGGGCCTGTCAAAATCCTGCATATTCTTAGTAAAACTGTATAACTGTGGATCAGGAGGTAACAGAGGTCAGTCACCTTGCTGTGCATAAATGAAATAAAAACAAAAAAAAAGCAAAAGAGCACAACTATCATTTATAGCACACTTACGAGGCTATTAATGGGGTGTGCTGCCTTGGTAACAGCAGGGGTTACGTATATTTTGTTGTCACGGACAAATGGTTTCTCTAATCAGTGTGGTAAGTGTCTTTAACTAGCACTGCTATTAAACATTATTTTGTGAGTTATGAGGCCCTCCTACAGTATTTTTAAATTTGTCTGGCTCTGAACACTGCTCGACTGCACTACAGCTTCGTATAAGCCATTTTTATGTCTTTGAATATCTTTTTTTTTTTTCTATTAAAAATAATAAAAGCAACTCTTAGTGTGCGAGATAACTCTGACTGATAAGTCTGACTCCTGACCTTGATTAAGTTCCTAATAAAGACTCAGACTCAGAAACAAAACAAAAAAATAAAAGAATAAATACAAATTGCTGTTAAAGATCCTAATGGGGCTCTCTGGGTTACACTCATTACCCTGGTTTCCAGAAGAGAGATTTTTGGCATCTAGCTTGTTTCTTGCTACATTTCTGAGCAGAGCTAAGCACATACTCATTATGTGGCCCTAATAGGGGGATGGACTTACTGCTTCATTCCCACTGCTAAAAATGGGTAACTAAGGAATCGTTCAATACCCTGCTGAGCATACCAGTTCGAGCATAGCAACATAGAAAGTGCAGGCTTACACTTTTGTTTGGACAAGGTCAAAATTGTATGACTTTACAGTTACACCATGCTTTAACCACTTTTCACACTTCCATTGCCTTTCTGCCGGATTGTGCACCTTCCTTGCTCTCCTCTGCTTGTAGCTTTTCATTTTCTCTATAGCAGATGATCTCTCTGTCTCTCTCCTTCCAAGCACACAACTAAACAGTGATTGATGAGTTTTCACATTGAGCTGTAAAAAAAACGCGTTACACTCACTCACAACTGAAAGACCCGTTTGTCTGGATACAGGTGTGTGTGTGTGTGTGTGTGTGTTTGTGTGTGTATCTTTTGCTCTATGTCTGGGAGATGTTGTGTCAAACAGTCTTCAATAAGATTTTTGTGAAATTTGGAATAAAGTAACACTGACACTGTCAAGGTGATGGAATTTACTTTAGTGTGAAAGTGCGTGCAATTCAAGTGCATCAGTTGCAGGCTTTTGAATAAGCTCCAGTGACATTATGGATCCTGTCAAAGTAAATAAGGTACTGGTATGAAATCCTGAATCTTTGTCTCCACTAACACCTTGCATTCATATGCATTTCCCCAATTCATTTAAGACATCTAGGTTGTCCAAACCTGACAGAAAGAATTTATTTTCTCTTGTAAGACCACAGGTGTGTTAGGTGTGAGATTTTGTCTCGCTTCTAGCCTGTGTAAGTGAGATCTTATTTGTCATGTACTGTACGTGTGTTTGCATACTGTACTGTACATGTGTGAACGTGTGCTCTCCTTCTTCTGTTGGAATCAATTTAAGCTGCCTCAGAAAAAGCTCTGACACTTTATGAAAAATACCAGGCTCTACAAACCATTCCCTGAAGCTACTGTATTATTGTGTCTGTGTTTCCAGTTGCTACGATACCACTTAAATGTATTGGAGTTGAAGATGATTTATGTGCTATAGAGCCCTCAGGTTGTGACCTGTACTTTAGTGACCGTAGACACACACGCAGTGTTATGTGTGCATGTGTGTTGCCTATATGCAGTAGGGTGATTTATATTCAAGATGCAGGTGGACCACAGCCATTCGTCTTTCCCACACTGTTCCTTCTGTTACAAACACACCTTTCTTGTCCACAGTTTGATCTTCTGCTAATTTCACTCTGGCCTGGGAGGGTCGAGACCGCCATGCGTCTCCTCTGATACATACAGTTTGTGTTACACATCGGATACCTCAAGTGCCAGCAGCAGCAGCATCCTCTCCAACTGCCATTAAATAGCTTCACTGATACAAAATGCTGAACCCAGCATGCTAAATTAAAGATTTAAGATCAAGATTAAGTTTAAAATCGGTACGTTAATTTTCCTGAAGAGTGGTTTTAACCAGCATAACATAATATGCAGTCTGACCTGACAGTGATGCTGTTGAGCTGTGCTCAGAAGCTGATTCTCTAACGGCTTGTGGAGCTTATGAACTATGCACATGAATAACTGCAACTCAAAGCATGCTTTACGGATATGACGAGCATCAAAATGTGTGTGTGTGTGTGTGTGTATGTCCAGTAAGCATTGTGTCAAACTTGACTGCCACTCCCAGCTGTTAAACACATTGATCAAAGCTACAATGATGGGTGTTATATGTATGTCAATGCTAATATGAAAGGTGTGTGCCTCCAGAGAAGGCACAGTTAACAGTGAAGGAGCTGAACTGTGGTTTGGATCAAGAACTGTTGAGTTTTTTGGTGTGTCACATGAGATCAAGGATTGTTTTATAACTGTAAACACCTTTGTGTTCTTAGCCACTTGCCACAGCGTAACAGCGTAGCCTGTTATATTTCATATGTATACTGTACTTTATTACACATAGGCTACTGTAACTTCTCATAGACGGACACCTACCACACCCTAATTAGTCAGCACAGTTATCACAATTCACAGGCCCTTTCTTATGGTAACTGCAACTTGGTTGTGTGCACTGCTTCACTGTTTTGCAGTTCAGTGCAGATAGACATATGTGGCCCTCAGGATTTTTATGGGCGTTCCTCAGCTGAATTGTTACTGGACAAACCAAAGATTTATCTTTATAGCAATAAGGTAGTAGCAGTTGAGGTGATATGAGATTCTTTCATCAGTCCTAACTTCTCTTGGGACCACTACTTGAGCAATATATTGACCATTGTCCTATTCAGAGCTAATGTGATCTGATTCATAAATGGCACATTGATTTCTCATCAGTAGGCTCAGGTACATCTTTATATAGGGTTACTTGGCATTATCTGCTTTCATTTGCATTTAGCATAGCATGAATAAAATATGCAATACTCTCATACACCTCGGGTCTCAAGCGAAATTATGCTTTTTATCATTTGACATTGACAGCAGAACATCAAAAAATAGCGTGAAGAATACCAGAGAGTCAAGTGCTCATTTTAATCAAATTAGACAGAAAGTAATGTCGTCCTGGGTCGCTCAAGACCTGAGGTGTGTGTTCAAGGGTTAAATACCCCATGCTCTCGATAGAGAGAAACAAAAAGTTTTGTGCTAGTGGGTATATCATCGTATGACTCTTAAAAAGATCTGGCCTTTGGGTTGCTACTAGCACATTTCTGCAGTGTTTTTCGTGCATGTGTGTTTGCGTGTCTTTAACTGTATGTGTTTGTGTAGACGGGAATTATCCCCAGCTGTAGAGATTTGGAAAAGTGTTGACACTGAGACAGTTGGAGAGATAAGAAGTGTTCCAATTTGCACCCCTGGTGGCTTATTAGGAGCAGTCGGTGCAAACCTCTGCTTGCCCCAAACCACACACACACGCACATACACAATCCCTCTTTCTTGCTTTTCCCTACAACTGTCTTGTGTTGAAAATTTGGAGGGCACAAAATCTTTCATTTCTTTTCTCCTTGCTCTCTATTCTCATTGCAGACACTTACACACACAAGATGTTTCAAATGATGAATCACTAAAATGACAGAAGAGAGAGAGAGAGAGGATACAGAACTTATATTAAACAGATAAAACTGAGAGGATTAAACTTACCTCTTGAAATGCCTCGTGAGGCAGACATACAGTATAATGTACTTCCTTGTATACCACAGTGCTTCCACCAACTGCTGATGCATCATAGGGACTTGTTATACCTTAATTTTAGTGATCTAGACATCAAATGTGGGGAAGATGTTTTCCAAACCCCTTTGAGGGCGAGTCTGATGAAATTTCAAGTACGATTTCATGCTATGGCTCAGTTGGAAATTACTGTATGATCCTAATGTTTCCAGGGTTAGGAGTTTCATTGCCACTGGGACTAGTGCTAAAGATGTTCAGTCTGTCTCTTTCAGATGAATGAAAACCTTTACCGAAGGGTATAGACATCCCAGTGCTAGATATTTGACATAATGACACAGTTTGTCTTTGCTTTGTGAACCTACAGTAATGGGAACTACTGAATCTTCAGTCAACCTTTGGTAACTCATATATATAGTTCTGTCACTAGTGAGTGCTTGCAGGGTGCTTGGATCGCGGCACAAAGGCCTGAGGTCAGTTGGTCAGTTTTGTTTGTATGAATGGAGCGTCAACATGTTTAAAGACCTCCCAGATAGACCCGCATATAAACAGCCAGAGAGACAAGTGGGCAGATGGACAGTCAGATGGATAAATGGCCAAGTGATAAAGGTGCAGAGCTTGGCAGGCCTCAACACACATTTGCACACAGACACACACACATAGATGCATTTGTTTCTGAATTTCCAAGACAAACATACCAACAGACACAAAGACAAAATTGTGTATGATGGCACGGGCACATACAGACACCCACAACGCACCCATTTGCACTTGCCAGGTTTCCCCAGAGTGGGTCTGATGGATGTGTGACAGCTGTGCTCCCTCATCCTCTCTCTCTCTCTGGCTCCCCTAATAAATTCTCCATTTCCCATTCAACTCATTAGCTAATTCACAAATCGATATCAATGAAACTACCTTTCAGTTACGCAATGCCCCATTTTCTTTGTGTATGTTGCTCGCCCTGTTCATTTTCCTCCTGACTGCCTCTTGATACAGTCTGTATTTCCTCCCATAGCAAATCAATATTAGTAAGACTACCTTTAACTTCCACTCTGTTTTTTCTTTCACTCATGGATTTATTGCTAACTTTATCTTTTTTTTATCCTTACTTCTTTTTGACCTCCTAAAGAAATGGTGTCTGTGCAGATGTGAGTGTCTCCATCATGGACATGAGTGATGATCTCAGTCAAGCTGGCTGAAGTCCCAGCTGTCTCAAGCCTCATACCTCAGCATAACTTCTTAAATTTTCCTCATCATCCAAGCCAAACTTCACAATCAGCACTGCATTCTTGTACTCCTTATCTCTTCTATGTTTCTAAATTATATTCATGTTTGAAGGCCATTTTAATGAAATGTGTAATGATGGCTGGCCAGCGGTATATGGCAGAGATTAGCACTGGCTGAGATTCATACTTGCTTGTCAGGAAATGTTAAGTGACTGTTAGTAGTGGGGCAGACGAATGTCAGAGACACCCATGATGATCAGACGTCCATATGTGTCTCATTAACAGGATCACAGCTTTGTGTGTGTATGTGTGTGAAAGCCTAATGAAGGAGGTCTGTGTGATATGCCTCATAGCACCATGTCATCACACTTCTTGTTAATTTGGCCGCCATGGGAGAAATCAAGGCATATAGAGGAAGGACACAATATTATGAACACCTGTGCAGTTTCAGTGATGCCTGTAGTATTCCAGTTTTGAGTCTGCATGTAAGGGGTTGATCATTTTTGTAGTACTGTTTTTAAGACTTCATTTTAAGGTGCTGGATTGCGTTGCTTTAAACAACAGTGTTATTTCAGTTACTACCACTTTGACTAGTTGCATTTCGTAAATGAGGTACATAAACAGTGAATCAAAGTCATGCTAAAACATACAATGCATGCATCACCCGAGGGGTAAAGAGACACAATATATATCAGCATTATCTTGATTAATAAAAGGAATAAAACACAATATAGAACATAAAAAAGATTAAAGTTATGTCTGGTTACAATGTCAATCCTTCCAGGCCACCTTCGATAATCTGAAATTCAGCACAGCTCCATAAATCTACACATGGTCACACTGAATGCTCGATATTACTGATCTTTATTCTTGGAAAATTGCTTTTATAATCAAATTTAGTTGCTACCTTGGATACCTTTATGTAGTGCACTAACCTTTTTGTCTAGATTTTTTTAGAATAAGGGTTATTCTCTTGACAACCGCAGCCTTCCTTTCAATGACCCTGCACCGGTTCTTTTGAAGCAGTTTCTTTTTTTTTCTGTGCAAAACTCACCCTTAATGTTACATTCCATCAAAGTGTGTAATCAGCCACTTATCACATGTCCCCTTGTCATTTTTGCGATCCTCCATTAAATGCATATGCATTAAGAAGAGAGGAACACTTTACTGATTACACTCAAGATGCACTTCAGATGACAGACACTGCACTCTTCCAGGCCGTTGCACCTGTTTCATAAATAACATACACGTCTCTACGCGCAGAGTGCATTTGAAGCACAGGGCAAAATGCTCTGTGAATCTGACCTGGAGTATCCTCTGGTAATGTCGAATTGGCAAAAAAGACAATGTGTATCCTGTTAGGATTATTGTTCCAGGTTGGTACAGGAAACCACTGAACAGTCTCTAGTGGAGCTCTCTGTCCTTTCCTTACCACCTGGTCTGTCCTAGCTGCAGTGTCTAGTAGTAGACTGGCATTGATTCAGGATGTATTCACACTTGCCCTCTATCTGTTTGCCCCAGTTTCAACTCCCTCTGTATAGATTTGCCCTGGGGTGTCCCTATTCATGCCAGGTTGTAGTGACCAGTCAGCTTGCTGATATTTTTTTTTTTCTGACAGGTCTTTCATTGCTTGCCAGTTCATTGGCATCTCTATTTCCCCATGTCTTGTGTTGAAAAATGCCTTTTCTCTTTGCCTGTTTTTAATTTGTGCCAGGCTGGCCTTTCACTATAGCTCACAATTACAGAATGCCTTAATGTGCAGATACTCACATGTAAATATGCCGTACTATGGTAAAAAACATTTAGAAACAGTATTTAGTCTTCACCTCAAGTGTAAGGGGCTGATCAGACAGAGACATATCATAACAGGCATAGCCACTTCAAAAATGCCTTGGCAAAGCATGTTCAAACAGCTGGTGCTCCTGTTGAGCAGGTCTGCAAGCATAACTAGGCAAACAAATATGATATTTTGGTTTCATGACACAAAAAAAAAGGAAACAGTATATCACCACCTCTGTCATGTGTCTGTAATGTGAGTTGTGTCCGCTAATATCAACCTCTCTCTGCACTTGCCATTGTCCCAATGTCCCAAAGAGTAGATTGATTTAATGAGCGGGCCTGGGTATGACATTGACCTGTGGTGCATCTAACAACCTCTAGAAAATTGCATCAAACTGCTCAAGAGAGGTTTTTAGTGACGCCGAGTCAAGTTAAAAATAGTTGTGACATTTGTGTTTTTCTTGTGTACATTTTCTTTAGTTTTTTTATACAGGCTCACAGGTAGAACTACGCATCATGCTATTGTAATGCTCGATTCTCTTGCGGTTGGCAGTTTCTCGCAGCCAAAAGGCAAAATCTCAGAGGGAACCTTCTTTCTTCCCAGTTCACCGTCTCTGATAAATTGTGATACCGTAGTGTTGTCGCTGCGGGTAGGTAGCTTGTCTTTTGCATTTAATCTGTGATATCAATTCTACTGTATAAGAACATGTATCTCAAATTGTGAATTAAAAATCTAAGAAAAATCTTCTCAGACAACTTTATTTGTCTTAATATTATTTTGATTGATATGAAAATGTATTAACATATTGCAAGAAGTAGTCATCTCAACAGTAGTCATCTCCCCTGACAGTATCAGGTTATACCTACAGGCAAACAGAGTTGCTACCTGAGTGAGCATCTTGGCAGGGGTTGAGCTATCTGTGCCCTGTCTGTCTGTGCCTTGTGAAATCTTTACAGTAGCCAGTAGAGAGGTTTTCACCTCCCTGGCATGCACGTCTCTGTGCCCTTATTCTCTGTTAGCTTGGCACATGACATCACCTCCCTGGCAGAGGTTAAGCTGTTTATACCATGTGGAGATACAGCTCCCCTCTCTCTCCGCAGTACTGCACTTGCCCGATGCTAGGCTGGCACATGTTGGCCTCTTCTTGGCAGAGGTTGCATGTTAACTCCTGCCCACTAGGGCTCTTGTTCTGTATACGGTTAGAACAGGCTGTACCACCACATCTCTGTGTTAGTACCTCTCTGGCAGCCACTCATTAGTTCAACCTCAGCATGTTCTGGCTGGGGCAAATCTCTGTTGACGTGCATTTGCTTTGCACAAAGGTTATCAGTTTAGGAATTACAGTGACACAAGAGGTTGTAAGATTATATTTTGAGATTGAACTTTTGAAAGCTGAATAAAATAAATTATTTCACACTTCTAACTACTTTTCTATCTTTTGTCTGAAATACAGTAGGTACTACCTTTGGTCTGCCTTCAGTTATTATGTAAAAAATGGAAACATATTTTGGGATAATTCAATAATTTTGGTTTGATCTCACTAGTTTCACATATTAATTCATTTATTCAGTGTTATGCGTACAAGCCAAAAGAACCTGGTCGGCCAAGTTGGTCCTTTAGTCTCTGATCTGGCTTGTGGGGGATAGGTTAGTGTAATATAAATGGCATATTCTTGGCTGGGTATCAATAGCCTTCTCTGTTTTATGCATGGGTAATGCCTCCATCATATGCCCTCTGTGCGCTAGGGCGCCCTCTGTACCAGATACTGCCCTGCAGGTCGGCGGGCTTGGCAGCTATCTTTCTGTGATTCAGTGGTTTAGCACTGTTTTGTCCAAGGCAGAGTATACTTGGTGTGGCCATCAGGGTCAGTGAGTAGAGAGCTGTTACCTCCAGCTCTGCCATTCTCTTTTGTTTGCTGCTTCTCTTTCTCTCACTCTTCATGACTCAGTGTGCTTTCCTCCTGTGTTTCTCTAGCATTCTTGTTTTCTTTTGCTTTTTTCCTTTTCTCTGGCCCTTCCCCTCTGTCTCCATCTCCCTTGATTCATCCCTCCTCCTGCTCCGTTGTTCATCTGTTGCCCTGTTTATTCACTCCCACTCTCTTCCCTGCTGTCATTTCTGTCTTTTTGTCTTTTGTGCTTTCTGATCTTCTTTTATCTGAGCTGTCTACATGGTGGGCTGACAGAGACACAGACACACATGGGGGCACACACAAACTGCATGTAGGAACACAGTCATTCATAGACAAACACACACACACACACACACACACACACACACACACACACACACACACACGAACAGTCAAACTTTAAAAACTCAGCACAGAAGAGATTCACAAGTATACACCCACATGCACACGCAAATCTACACATACACAAACACTGTCATACTGTGTGACTTAACCAGGAAGAGGGCTGTTTTCAGGATGAGTCACTCTATACAGTGTTTATTTCCCTCCCTCTGTTGTGAAACAACAGCCTTCAAAAGCTAAAACCATGGCAACAGCCTCTGCAGCCCTGACTATGGGATCTCGGCCACATGACATCACTTTAGGAGCCACACATAGGCAGACACACACACACACACACACACACACACACACACACACACACCATGGCAACACTTTTTCTATCCATAACTATGGACTCACCTTTGAACCTCTCATAAACCCCATGAAGATGGCTTATGTCTGTTCTGCTCTTTATTTGACAAAATCCAATTGAGTTTGTCAATTTCATGTGTGCATGCTATTCAGAGGACACAGAGGGCCTGTGTGACAGAGGCTGTGTGTATTCACTGTTGATGAAGCACTGGATAAATCTAATAAGGAACTAGGCTTCAATTCAGAGGATGGGAGTCCCAACAGAGGCTGGAGGAAAAACTTTAGGCAAGAAAACGAGATGAATTTGAGGGTGTGTAATTTGAGTAGTGGGAGATGATAAGGTCTTAACTGGTTGCAAGGTGATTTTAAGAAAAAAAGATGTATTCTTTATCGTGTTCTTATTCTTTGCAGTTGCTGATTATTTTCATTTTATTTTAACATGACATTTAACTTTGTTTTGATTTGGCAGATGCCTTTTATCCAAAGTGACGCACATAAATTGAACTGAGCTGAAACGATAGTCAAATAATTAATAACTACTTTGAATCAGTTAAGCCCTTTTTAAACAAACGTCAAATTCTTTTATGAGCTTCTCAAATGTGAATATGCATTTTCTGCTTGTCACAGTGTGATTGTGATCTGAATATCTTTGGGTTTTGGACCGTTGGTTGGACAAAACAAGACATTTTAATCTGTAATTGTTTGTTTCAACCCTTATACATTCTGGGGTTCATTGAATGTCCACACATCCAATACATTTGGACATTGTGACAGCAATGCAATCCACTGACTAACCAGCCCAGATTACCACCTGAGCTATGGCCACTCCATTATTTGAATATTGAAATAATGGCTGACACTGCTTTTGTTTGTAGCATCTGTTGTGTTTTGCTCTGTGATCATTAAATCTCTCCGAGGTAGGAATTTTCTTCTTCCCCCTCGTAGCAACTAAAGAAAGGGTAGTAATTGTCTTTCTATTGAATCTGTGATGTTACATGAGAGTACATCTCCATTGAGAATCAATTGACAAGGATAATTGGAAGAACGCTCACAGGGTTTTCTGAGCATAAAGGTAAATTTTCTGGTTCAGAGCACTTATTACTTCTAAGAAAATTAAGCTCTCCTGGCTATGAGGCTCAAAAGCTTTCCAATTTAGTGTAGCCCCAGTCTTTATAAGTCAGTGTCATTGTCTTTATTCTATAACTGCATATTTATTTTTATACGTTTAGAGATGGTTCATATGTTGCAACGCCTTCATCAGAATGGTAATGGTCTTTTAATGACTATGAGATACTGGTATTTCTGTACAGGTGTCATATTTAGTTGGAATTAACATGTGGATTGTTAATTGTTTTTAATCACATCAACTGTTTTCCCAAAGTTTTCCCAACGTATACAGTTTTCTATGAAATGTGAACATAATGTTTATATAAGACAATAAGTAACTAGCTCTATACTTTGATTTTACTATAAAAACACAAAAACTAGACATAGAAAATTACCAATAATAACAACGTTGAGAACACATTTTTCATTATGACTTGAAATTTCTCGGTGCTTTTACAGTTGGCAGTTTGACTGTTCATTAACAAAAAGGCATCAGGTTTTTCAACAGCCAATTTTGTCCAAAGGTCTGAAAGCTAAGATGTGTGTGCTTTGCAATAGAGGTGAGAGAGAAAAAGAAGGGAAAGAAAGCAGAGCGAGCGGGCAATAGAGATGAAATGGCGGTTCTCTAAAGTAAGGAGCCTGATGATTGCTCTCACTGGGTTCTGACCTCATGCATTGGTAAACAGGCACAGCACTGGTTCACAGACAAAGTGGCACACATGCACTCACCCATACACACTATTCCATTTTGTATCTTGTCCACCAGACGCACACTTACACACCTACACACACCTACACACACACCATGAGTCAGTTGGATACACCTTCCTAATGCGTTTGTATATCATTTCATGCAGGGACCATTTAGAAATTTGAGTCTTGTCACTGATGGGTGAACTGGTCAACAAGGGGATTTGTTAAATTACACGTCTGATTCATGCATTCGCTGAGGTACACAAATTTGACACGGACACACAAATGCACTCACCTGCAAGTGTACGTGCATGGATGGGAGGGACACAGACATACACAGAAAACATTTTTGAGTGTCTTTTAAATTATGTGATATCACATTCCTGTTTCAGGACAAAGTAATTTTCTAACCTGTTCCAGCCAGAAAAATTCCACTCATAAAACAAATGGCACCCCAGAGGATTTTAGTGGACCAGAGGGTGATTACCAAGCATTACTCTATTAAACAGCAGCTATTATTTAGTTTTTAGAGTTTCTTTTTAGTTAAGGTCTTGAGGCAACTCAAAATATACTGTACTGGCCTAAATATTAATGTTTTTTTCTGCATGTTAGACTTTAAAAAGTGGGATCATGTTGCATTTTACTAGACATAACTGTCATTACACATTCAACACACTCTCTGCCTGACTCTGTTACTATCTGTGCCTCTGACTGTCACACTGTCCCTCTCCATTGCATGTCCCTGTCTTTCTATGTCCCTCTATCACTCTCAATCACCCTACTTCTCCTCAATTTTTTCTCTCTCCTAGTAGAAATGAGTGACAGTTGTGATGGGAAACAATAGTTACGTGGACGTTACCCCCATGGTTCAAATAGCAGTAGGCTATATTTCCTCATGTATACTGTCGCATTGCACACCCATAGTACAGCTACACGTGATGATTGTTTATTTTGAATGGTTAGAGCTCTCAGTCTTCCTCATGAATGTCTTCAGACCCAAAGTGCAAAACACCAACCATAGACCCGAATCAGTTTAAACAGTTTATTTACAACACTGACAGGATGATACTCAGGGCGCTCTGAGGATGTGAGGCTGAAGGTGGCTGAAGAGACAGAAACACAAACTGGTGCAGGCGGGTGGCATAGCTAGCAATGGTGCAGGGCTGAGTTTGACAGGTTCTTCTGGTGCAGGTGTGGGGACCGCAGAGCAGAGTGTACAAAGTTGGTCATGCGTAGTTACCACTATGTGGACAGACACAGAAGGGAGGAGAAACAACAGCAAACACAACAACGACGCAGGGATAAGGCAAAAAGCTCCTCCATCATAACACTCTCCTTTTAGCTTCATTGCACCTGCCAGGTGGTTATCATTTTGTTTGGTGCATGGGGTTTGGTCAGTTCATGTCATGCCCAGTATAGCTTTGCCCATCTTCAATCTGAGCAGAGGAAAAGTGAAAACACCTCTGCTGGTGTGTGTAGCCTTTAAAAAAGGTACCCAGACAGTTGTTGAAAATGGGAATATGGTGGTCATTGGCTTATAATTGGGCTCTTATGTGGACCAATATGGTAATACCTCTACCCACAGCAATAGCCCTGCTGTAATAACTGCATAATGTAATTATCCTAATTACCCTAATTACCCTCACAGTGAAAATAGTACAATAAGAGCAAAAAGCCTCAGTATTTGGTGGTGTTTTATATGATTGCTGTCCTGACAGCACATCCAGAACTGTTTATTACACTATATTTTATATTTTATAATAGTCTAATAATATAATTCAGTGACAAGTTGGCAGTTTAGTCACGTTTGTTGCAAAGTAAAAACAGAACAGTAGATCAAATTTTTTTTTTTTTTTATATTCATATTATAAAAACTGACATAAAATGTGATGTCATTACATTATCCGCTTTTATAGGTAATGGGCACTGTTACATTATTAGTGTGAGTATTACATTATGGGGTCTTATTACAATTTTTTAATACATTAAACTGAATCATCACAGTATGTTAAGTTATCGTAGGATTTTATAAGGCCTGCCTGAGATTAGTGCCCCTTTCTTGGGGCCCTGTGCTGTCTAAAAAAAATCTTTTTTTTACGGTCTTTTTAAGGTTTTACGGCTTAATCTGAAGAAGGTCTGGTTTATGTAAATGTACTAAAAATATATTTGTTTATGATTTGTGTTTTCCTCTCCTCTGCACAGTCTATTTGCAAGTACAAATCCTTGGCTGCACTGTTTAAAAGTCAGGGAAACACTTTTGTGTATGTGAGAAAAAAAGAGAAAATCAGTGATAATGTGAGAGAGTTTGTTAGAAAATATTCATTGAATAAAACTGGGAAATTCTTCAGTGGGTATGCTTAAGTTGACGTAACACCCAACTGAACAGATGATTAGTTACACAGTTATTTAGTGCTTAATGACTATGCTGGGGGTGTGACAGAGAGTATGTGTTTAGCAGATAAAGACCTGCCTAATAGGTTGACAGATATATGTTCCTGTGCTCTGTCAGGTGTTGAGATAATTATAAGCCAGCAGGTGGAACTAAGCGCTGTCACATTTGCCCCCACTGAAGTGTCCTTGAGCAAGACACTCAATTTCTACCAGCACCAGGGGCCCTACTCTGTAGTATGCTTTGTGCTCTGACCTCCCTGTTGAGAACACAAAGAATTAGAAAACCTCCCACTTTAAACATTTAAGTGTATTTTTATTATTACATAGGGCATGTTTGACTTGTTATCTGAGAATTTAAGCAGCATCTCTCTGACTGAGAGTCGGGACCCAAAATGGATCTCTGGGCTGGTTATAGTGCTTCCCTTTATGTGACTACTAGTGTGTTTTAATGAGACTGGGTCCTATGGTGATGCTAGAGTAAACAGTTTACTTCCCACATTGAAAACATAGCAAAACCCTACTTTAGAGAATTACCCAGCTCAAAGGGTTTTTTCCTGCTGCAGAGAACAGGAAATTTTATACAACATTCCCTTTGCTCCTTTAGTGTTCATTAAAACAGTGCATTAACCAGCAGTAAGAACCTTTTTGGAGCTGGTACTTTACCTTTGATGCTATGAGCCTGACTTGTAATTAACAGGAAGTGTCCAAATTTTCACTGTGGAAGAGGTTGAGGGCCAATGACAAATATAATGCGGTGCCGGGCTGTGCAATTAAGTGCTGCTTTGTGTCTTGCTGACTTGCGCTCAACTGAAACATAATGAACTCTTCTCTAATTTACAGAAAGTGTCCAGTCCAATTATTTTTGTACATAAAGGTTGGCATGGTAGCTTTTGACATAACACTATAAAAGACATCACAGTTAAGTTGTGATTTATGTTTTTATATGTCATGTAGACATGAAAGGACATTTTTACACCTTCAGATTTCCATGGTTAGAACCCTTACAGCAGCAGCTAGGTTCATATTTCTTGCAGCTTGTTCTCCTTAGGGAGCTAGAATGTGTATTTCTGATACTAAAGTTACCCCTCACTCAAAGCTGTCCTTATAACGCCCCCACTTTTTCCCATTGTCGCTTGATTCATGCCCAGTGCCCAGCCTGTGCTGTAGGATCTTTTAAAATGCTAAACGAGGTCAGAGCAGCCAAAACTGAGTGTGCAACGACACCTCATAGCCTAGAGAAACGTTTTAACATTTCACAGATTGATACCACAGGGCCAGCCTTGGACACGTTTGCTCCCTTGTCACCTCTTCCCACCAAGCAGCATTTATCTCTTGGACAGCCGTAAAGGGCTGAGTCCTTTTTAATGATTTTTCCACTATCTGATACCACATAAGAGGGTGAGGCTACTTGTGAACCAAAGTCACAAAGCTCAAATGAAAACAGTCAATTAAAAATCCTTTATCTTTAAATTGACAAAGAGTCCTAATAGGTAATTTGCATATTCTTGAATTATTTATATATATATATATATAAATATATTGTTGCTTAGATTATCCTCAAATGGTGTAACACACCTTGTTAATTTACATCTCACCATGCAAGTCTTTAATCTATAGCTGATTGTAGGCAGCAATTAGGTGCAATTAAATTCAAATGGCACACAACGCCCTGACTTATATGACAATTAGATCACTTTATCAGTCTGATCTGTACATTTCTATTGAACTTCTCTGATTGCACCTGTATGATTATATGTGACATTTAAACTGAACTTGACAGATATAACCAATTACTGAATGTATACAAAGGTCTGCTCCTTTCATGCTCCTTTACACTGTTGTCTGGTGAAAAGACGCAACACTAAATGCTTTGCAGTTTGATTTCTGAGAGGAAAGCAAAGAACAGTTGAAAATTAATGTAGCATTGCCCTCCACTGTGCTCAAGATGCTCCTTTTAGTGCGTGTTTGTTTGTGCGTGTTAGCATTAGAAAGCCTAAGTGATTTTACGGTTTAGAGGAATGTCTACTGATTTACTGTAAGCAGATTGGTCATGGTGCAATGCATGTTCACTGGTGGCGCTCACTGACACTTTTTTTTTTTGATTTGGGTTAAAGTGTTAGGCAGATGTTTGTCGCATATTATGGATGGTTAAAGGGAAAATCCACTGAGTTTGCTGGACAATGCTGTAGGAGGAGGCTTCAAGGTCAAATCTGTGTCGCTCTAAAATTACCAGCCTCCTTCATACACCATTACATCTGGCCTATCAGTGCAGACGCAAACTTCCCGTTTGGACAGTTAGGATTCAGAGAGAGGCTTTTCTCGCCCTCCCACATCTGATGGGCAAGTGAGACCTCGGAACATGTCTTCGACCTGCTTTAAAGCCAGCACAGACAAAGTGCGACTGTTTTTAAAACGGAGCTGAGAAAGACAACAAGGTGAAAGACATCCCCAGTACGCAGTGGCAAACTTGAGGAATTTCAAAGAATAGTTGAGAATGAGCTGAGAATAAAAAAAATGAAGAAATGAAAAGCAAAATGGCCTTTCAGAGCAATTCATATACAACATGTCCTCAGAGTCTTTCCGTTCTTCCTCCCACCACTGATTCTTTTCTCTTTGCTTTTTTGAATACTAACATAAAACCAGAGGCATGGTGAAAGACCTTTGCTTATTAATACTCTATCTTTTTTTCGCTCTCTACCAATCACTGTCATCCTTTCTCTTGCGTTCTCTCTTTTTCTCTCCTTTCCTTTTCTCACTCCATTTATGACAGGTCCCCACAGTGTCCTTCAGTCATGACTTACGGTTAAAAGGCAATTACCCAGTTAGACTGGAGGAGTCTGAATCAATACATGTGCACGCACACATACACACTGACTTTATAGATCTCCTGGGAACACAAGAGTATTATTAAATAGTTAGTCTTTTCTCCAGCTTGTGGACAATTGTGTAGACAAATGCTGTGTGTGTGTATGTGTGCATGTTTGTGTGTGGAGAAAATGCTGAATGACTTCAATGGAGTTGTCAAGTCTGAATTGTGATTGGGAGTTCTTTTAGGCAGTTTTTTTTCTTCCCTGCAGAGTCAGACAGACAGTGAGGCAGAGTGTCAGAAGAAAAAAATTGAACACTGTGTGCCCTCTTTACTGAATCACCAGGACACTTCCTGCGGTTTTCTTCTTCTTTGGATACGCTGTGAGTGTGTGTTGTCACGTTTGCGTGCTGCCTGTGGTTTTCCTCTTTTGTTTTAGATCTGTGGGATATCATAAGTGAATGTGTGTATCCACTTCAAAATGACAGCAATACTGGGGCAGCACACAATTTATACTTACCATTTTTTATGGTAAGACGGTTTATGGTATAAGATTTTGATTAATCTAACCGATTAAACCACTGTACTAGTAGATGTGTTGATGACTGTATGGCATGATTTGAGAAAGCATCATTTAACATGCACTAATGGCAAACACAGTATGCAAGAAACCCAAGATAACTATAAAGATAATAAATGTATAGTTTTCAATGATGTCAGTTACCAGACTGAGTGTTGGATGTTGGTATTAGTGTTGTAGGTGATATATTTGGATGGGTTAGAGAAGTACATTTCCAGTGAGAAGACCAATGCTAGCAGTATCAGGGAATACTTAATATTACAGTTACAGTGGTTGGCTCGCTGGCTTTAGCGATCTCTAATGTGGAAGCCGGGAGACAGAACTGCCACTACAGCCCAGTGCACATGCTACCGTTTTACTGTAAAAGATGGTTAGTAAATTTGATTAAAGAAATAGCCGTGTAATTTCTACAAAGTAATAAAAATCAATGAGGCAGTCAATTCTCGCTTATATACTGTTATGAGCATAGGGACAAAATGAATCAGCTCCATTTGAGGTAAGGCTTGTCATTGTTAAAGACCCCCTTTATGTTCAAGGAATGAGTATCTTCCATTCTCATTATTCTGTGTGAATGATGATAGTGTTTTTTGCATGGCATTCCCAGTGACTAAAATGTTCAATGGCTTTAAAGCAAATGGATGCAGAAACTTTCCTGCCCACTGTTTGGACATATTTCTTTATTATATTCTTGTAATATTTTAACACTTCAACAGATGAGCTTGTCAGTTTTTTACCACAACGAGTCATAAAAATCAGTTGAGAATTAATGTAGCATTGTTCATCAAATTAATTTGGGCCCAAATGTACAGTGGATTTAGATAAATTGATGTACAATAACAAAAAATTTGAGTGATTTAATGTAACTTTGTATGTATGATCATATATGTTATTAGACTGATCTAAACCGCCTCAAAGATGGTATTTCTTGTATATTTTATTTAGTGTGCACTGAATCTTGACTATGACTTTTTTTCAAATGGACTCAGTAGCTGTGATGACATGCCAGTGTCACCAAGCCTCTTTCGGTGGTCTTCGTGTAATCGTACATAGAGTGGGAAGGAGTGTGCAGCAGTGGGGGGTTTGTGCATGTCCATGAAAAACATATATACGCATAGCAGCACACATGCACATACAAGTATGCCTGCCCATTCAATCACACACCCAAAAGCCGCTGATGAAGCAACTTGATTAGCGTTGTGAGACCAAATTACTTGTTAAGAAGAAAATATCTTGAACACACATGCATGAACAAAGACACACATACGCACACAAAATTTACTCCCCCTCCTCATTCCAGAGAGATGATTAAAATGGGATTATTATGGTGTGCAGAAACCATGGCAATTCAGATTGGGGTCATTCAGGTCAATCTGTAGAAACAATAGATTTGCTTTGCTGCTGAAAACTCCATCTACAAGTCCTACTGCTGGATTTATGTGACATTCTGATTTGTCCATGTTTCTATAAATATGGTTCCCTTTCTGTATTCTCATGCACTCTTTATTCTCTTCAATCCAATGCATAATGTATGTATCATTGCTGTGGTCAAGGGGTATATTTATCTATTTACTAAATTATCAAAAGCTTTGCGATCACAGATGATGGATTATGTAAAGATGGCACTGATTTCTTTTGTTCTTGAGAGCATTAAACAAAGGATTAAAACAGAGTTGTGTAAGTGACATATTGGCATTTCATTCTCAAATAGTAATACATTTGGAAAAAGTTTGTCTGGCTAATATATGGCATTTCAAGCCAACATTGCTCATAGTGGAAGTGGTTAAATAAAAGACGGACATAGATTTCTTGATCAGTGGATTGGTGATGGGAAACCAATGACACCCTAAATGTTTACAGCGTGCACACCACTCAACAAACTGTCCATCTTGCCCATCAAATTTAATCAATGGTCCATGGAGACTCCCTTGGCAAATGGTGTTGATAAAGAGCTCCCAGCATACACAGCAATGCTATCTAACCGTAATGTAGCAGGTTTTATTATATTTTCTTTGAAAGAATGTGTGCCACCCCAGCTTTCTTCTTATCGCTGCCTGGAGTCCCTATCTGCCTACACAATCTGTAAACTGGTGGTTATGATTTATAAAAGTAATTGGTATTTTCATTTAACCTTTATTTATACACAATACAGGTTGGCTGAAAATCCCTGTGTACAGTTCTACTGAAAATGAAAACATTTAATAAGCAAACAGAAATAAGGGACCATAATGTAGTCCAGAGTTAAAGGCTATTTTGATGAAGTTATTACTTTTGAAATAGTTTAGGGATAAATGTTTGCTTTTAAAGTGACACTTCGGATTATTTAATTAGTCTCTGTAAACAAGACATGCCGACAATTAGTTCTGGTATGACGCATCAGCCAGGCACTGGAGAAACACAACATAAATATAAAGAGTTCTACAGCAGTGAAAGATTAGATGTATGATGGCAATTTTCTGACAAGGGATTTGGCAAGAAGACCAACCAACCTTATCATGAGATGCAGTGATGAGTGAGGTAATTACCACCAGTAATGAACCTAAGAGTGAAATGGTAAACATGAAATTTGTAAAAGTGGAAGCAGTTGCATATCTGTGATACCAATGATCCAAAGCTCAGACAATAACTCTAATTACATACAATCTTCTGTACACAAGAAGCCAAGCTTTTTTCACAGACTTTTAGCAAAGTTTTCTGAAGTGGAATTATGCCAATTATCATTCATCTTTGTCTCAAGATCTCTGTAGCATGAGTTTTGTGTTATCTATTTAAGACTAGCTTACATTGTATAGCATGCATTAAATGATGATAATGTGAATGAGCAGTAAAGTATCACCTGTGCCCAGAATTGAGCCTGGTGGGACACCTCTGAGTTGTTTACAAGCATCCCTTCTAAAGCTTAATATAAGCCTTAATAAAAGTAAAAAATATTATGTGCAATTAGAAGGATATAAATACACAAAGACAATGGTTCTCAACACCTGAACAAACGTAAAAGCAAAGATACACTGATTGGCTGTAAAACCAAATTGATACAAAACCAGAATTCATGCCTGTTTTATTTCATTTGCCATAGTAGACAGTGGAGGTAAAGGATAGCCTGTATCTTTTTCTTCCTCTTTGTTTTGCTCCTGTCATGCATTTGTGGTATTGTCTCTTCAGCTCCACTGGGTATGAGGCTTAGCTTTGTATAAGAGAGCCAGTTTGCCCAACATGATTACTGGAGTGTAAACTATACCTCCATAGTCACAGATGTTGTTTCCATGCTCAGACACTGAAAAAAGGCAACAGAGGAACCAGGTAAAAGGCCCTCTCAGTCTCTTAATATTGACTTTCACTTCACTGCAGTAGAGTCAAATGAAGTGAAATGGAAGAGATGTTGACACAACAACAAGAACACAAAACAGGAGCAACTTGCTGCCATTACGCTAACACCAACTCGATGTGGTGGTTTCATTGTCTCTGATCAAGGCTGGCCATGAGAATTTCTGAATGAGGTGTTGCTAAACAGTAGATTGTGTGCATCCGTGATAAGGCAAATATCTTTTTTTTTTTTTTTCCTTAAAGCAATTGTCTAGGAGTATAACAATGAAACAGACAGCCAAGTCTTGGATTAGGAATGCCTTTCATCTGGGACTATGCATTTGTAGAAAGTAAATACAATTCTTGGCACAGATAAAGCAGAATTCTGGATTACATGCACTATCACTTACACTGAAGGATATGTAAGGATTAGTTTAATTCTGTGTTGTAGAGATCTATCCACTGGGGATTTGTCCATCAAGCCTTAGAAATACAAATACAATGCAGAGTGCTGTTTGTGAATGAGGTGTTATTATCAGAGGGTAATTGACACAAATTTGGACTGCTTCTCTGCTAAAGTAATGTACATACACTTTGATTTCTAAATTAGGTGTCTTAATTGCTGCTTTTGTTGTATTTCGTTTTCATTTCTTCAATTCTGAGGGGATTCTGTTATGGAAAACAAAGTCATTAAAAAACTGATTTTTAAGATACTGGAGATTATTTTCAGCTCCAAAGACATTGAGTAGCTTTTGTCAGGACAAATATACTGTACTCAAAAAAGCAGAGAGACAAATGTTCTAGTATCTAGTATACATACAATTAGATTGTGTATACAGACTTTAATTAGTGAGAGTAAGCATATTCTCTTGGTACACTCAGTTTTTTTTTTTTTTTTTACATAGTATATCAACGTTTCCAAATTTCCTTTCCTCATGGAGCGAAAAATCAAGGGACGTTAAAAAATGAAACATAATTTCATCAGCCAATTTTCTTTTGGCATTTACTGCAGAGTTGTAATTGATGACTTTCTGATGGTTACTAGGATACCTCGAACATGAAATTTATGTCGAGTGTGCTACAGCAGACTTGCAACATGTGTCATGATTCATTTATTCATTTACTTTCTTCCATTCTACCCTATTAAATCCAATGGTGCAAATTATACTTCTCACTCTGTGAGTGAAGGTTTTATGCAAACCGTACAATGAGCTCATCTAATGTTTAGTTTAATCTAATATAACAGAATTGTGTTAATTTGCAGTTAACACTTTATATGGCAGAAACATGATAATCATTATTTAGTATGGGTGAAGGGTGTTTGTGCTGTTAACACATGATTATCCTTTTTAAAAGCAAAGATACAGAAGGAGTTTAACGCACCAACCACAAACATGAAATACGTTGATACAAAAAAAAAAAAAATGTACATGTTTACATGTACAGTACACATACAGTATACACACTACGTCCTTCAGTCAGTATGTCAGTCAGTTACGTGAACTTTTGGTCTGTAAGTCAAACAGTTTAGTGGTTGGCCAGCCAAACAGAGTCACTCATTCATGCATTCAGTCAGACTGTCAGTTAGAAAGCTCTCTGCCTTCCAGTCAGTAAATGTAGAACATCAAAAGGCTGGAGCCTCACACTGGGTGCCTAGTGTGAATGCTCTATGAGCAGAGTAATGCGATTAGAGTAGACTGTGTGATATTTCAATCGGTTAGCACCCTGCAGCTAGATGGGAAACATGTTATGAATATGAAACGTTGCTTAAGAGGGCTGCTGAATTGACTGGCTTTACATGGAAACATGAAATCTTTAGACCATTCGTGTGCCACCATCCCGTAACTATCATTAGGAGTCAAATATGTTCAGTTGCATTGGAATAAATAAATGGATTTTTTACATGTCTTTTGAACATTCAAGCAGCTATATCCTGAGAATGCCTTTGTAGGCCCTCAATTTGTGTCAGCGTATGTGCGTCACATTTTCACCTCAATCAGACCCTACAGCACTGCTCCCCAGTGAGAAAGAGAGGGAGAGCAAAAAGCTGCATAGGACACAAAAAAAGAAGGAGTTTGTAGAAGTGTGAGAGACGTAGAGAGAGATTACAGAGATGAGGAAAGCCAATAGATACACTATTCATGTCTTGCTTTTCTTGGTGGGTGTCTTGTCTTCTCTGAGGTCTGCACCAGTCAGGAAAAGTCATGTTCTGGTGTCAAAGGTTCTCACAGGCATCACTGATATTGCAACTCAAATTATTAATGACTAGACGGAAAGGTGGCTGTGGCAGCAGCTGACTCTGTCTCCATTGTAATCAGTTTTGTGTGTGTGTGGCATAAAGTGTGCAAATTTATACTGCAGGCTAGACATCAATATTGCTTGAAGGCGTCACACCTGAGGGAGAGAAAGAAGAGAGGACAACAGACAATGTGGCAGCTTAACATATTTTGGTTATACACCACAACATTAAGGGGAATTCTTTGTATGTCACTAAACCTGTTTATGATTCTGAAGCTCTAACGTAAAAGCCTTTCATTTACTCTCCATTAATGTTCTTAAACTTGCTGTTTTCTGTATGGTTTAGTCCAAGGGTAATTTGGAAGACTGATGAGTAAGCAGCTCTGTTAATTGAGTTATGCTTACTGTAATTACATGTAATGTGAGCAAAATGCTGACAAAAGCAGTAATTGCAATATTACCTTACATTGGTTAAAATCAATTTATTGTATGTAAATGCCCTATGTGACGACAACCCTCTTCAATTCCACCACTTCACACCTCGTAACATAAACATTGCACTTTTGAATTACTGCCCTGGCCATCCTGCTTGAGAGTTCACTGCTTATATTTTGTGTGTGTCTCTCTGTGTGTGTGTATGTACACATGCTTAAGTATTCTCTGTCCACACTAGTTTGTGAAAGAGGAAATTGTTAATTTGAATAATTTGAATACAGTATTATTATCGGGCTCTTATGAATATTCAATGCAGCACAGCTCTCATGCACACAAATCAACAGCAGCAATTACCACGGTGAATGATAAATTGTTGCTGGTGATAATGGGAAAATATTACTTAAGCTGAATGTTAACTAGTGCAATACATACT
Organism: Argyrosomus regius; assembly: GCA_946959425.1. Classification (NCBI taxonomy): domain Eukaryota; kingdom Metazoa; phylum Chordata; class Actinopteri; family Sciaenidae; genus Argyrosomus; species Argyrosomus regius. Next base: position 11,661,980 of record OX336890.1, read on the forward strand.
TATCCACATTTTGTCAAATGTTTTGCCCTGGGAATGAATAGACTGGACCCTAAGATTGCTGGATCCCTGAGCAGTGAACATTTTGAAATCCAAGACATTTTTTAACCTGTGATAATTATTAATAATGATTATTAGTGATTATGAATATTAATTTTGTAATTTGACTAACTGTAAAATAACCTGCATGTTATATTTCATGTTTATATCATGATTCTTTAAATCCTAATTTAAGGGATCCTTATCAAATGTGTTTATAAACAACAAACAAATATATGATTACTTTTACCAAACTCTAAAATATCATCCTAATACTATTGGTTGGCTATGAGCTCTATATTTTATATAGAGATCTCAAGTACACTGAACCATTGAAACCAGCAATTATCTGGATTGACAGCTTGATGTAAAAAGCACTTATGGTCTCCCTCCTCCCTTCCTACCTCCTCCTCATATCCTATTAATTTCTACCCATTCCCTCTCCCTTTCTCTCCTCTGTTCCTGTGTTCTGATGTCATATTATGAGCCCTGACATGAGAGATCGGGTCCCTGAACAGTTGTTTGAACCCTTTTATGACCACCCTCGTAAATGTCTCTGGGATAGGGAGGGCAGTTGATTCTTAAAAGATTAAAACAAGTATGAAATGTGGAAATGCTGTGTTGCAGCAATTTAATGGAAGGACAATCAGGCAAGAGACTGGGAGAGAAGAAGCTGCAGAGGGTGTGTGATTTTGAGAGACAATGATGTAGAGGCACAAAAAGATTGCACAGTTTAGGAGGAAACATTTTGTCGAATTCAGAGGGATGGAGAGAGAGAGGTGGAGAGGTCATTTCTCCTCCTGAGCACATCCATTTCACAGTGTTTTCCTCGACACTCCCTCTGGACATCACCTCCTTTCCCCTTCAAGCGATTATCCCTCCATTCGCCATTATATATGTGGCAAAAAGCCTTCACTTACACACATACTTATCGTGTCTGTGCACTCACACAGCAAAAAAGAGACTGCAAGCTTCCCATGGCGACCATTAGAGGAAGCCAGATATATTCAAGTGCTCCTGACTCCAGATATAGTATTGTATATAGAGTATCTGCCACGTCTACTGACATTTTATTAATACTGTTGTCAATACCTATTGTAAAGTAACGATTAAGAGCCTGGAACCACACACACTGCAGGTAGGCTTCACATTCATTTTCCTGGAAGATAAGTGAACCACTTGTGCAGAGCATGATGGACTTTCTGGCAGCGTGGGGTAGGCAGAAGGTATGAGGACCATGGTGGGAAATATTGTACTGTACATTTTTTTTCATTCTTTAAAAAGACTATACGATTTTCAGGACTGTTTCCTTCAAAGCTATGAAATCTCTTTGTCTTGTTAGCTTTATTTGAGAGTTATAGAGATGGACAAGAAATGTGTAGAGAGAAAGAGAAACATGTAACAAACTGTTGCAGTTAGATGGTCTGCACCTTAACCTTTGGACTACTGGGGCACGCATCTAACAGCATTTTGATGAGCACTGCTGCAGGATATCTGTCTGTGGGTCACTCAGTATGATTCAACTTTTCCAGGTTAACTTTTAAATGTTAAGACAGATGCCTAGACCTGTTTGTTTGTTGACCATTAAAAAGTGAACCATACTAGGATGTTTTTTTTCTGACCGTGAAGTTTACCAGATGTTCTCCAGTTCGTGCCTGCAGCAGTACTGCTAGCTAGGCTAGATTAGGATATCCATGTGATCTGTATAAATAGTTGTATGCAGACACCAGTGAAACCACAAAAACCACCATGCCTGTGTCTAACAGTGGAGGTATCACCAGTCTTTCATGACGTATTCATTTTTTTGATAGGATCAATACCATGCCCTATGGATAATAAGGCTTATAAGCAATAAGAATGATGATTGACATATGCTTGACCAATCAGAAATGACCCCAATTATGCCCATATGGAAGGTCAAATTCACAATGCCTAAGACAGCAGTTTTACCACCCTTCATTATGATCGAGTGTCCGGATAATCAATTACGATCACTATGTTAGTAATGATTAGCATTGACCTTGTCCTCTGCAGGAGATGACTGGACCAGAACAATCCAGTAAAAGCACTTCTAATTAGTGTGGAGCCTCTATAATTTAGAGAGGTCTCGAAGCCCATGGTGCCTTTCTTTTGGTCATACAATACCTGTATGTTCTTTTCTTTCTTGTTTACTTCCTCTGTGGTTGTGATCTTTCCAGTCGCCAGACGACATTGTGTGTAATGTTTTCAATTTATGAATGTTGCTTCCTTTAGTTTTAGCTCTCAGAAAGGTTGATATTTTTATGAAGAAATAATTGAAGCAGCGGAAAAACAATTTAAACAAGATGTCAGTCATTTTTCAAAACATCCTGAAATTATTTAACCAATTTATTTCATGTTGTATGTGTTTCGACTTGGACATTCACTTCTAATTTGTTTATCTGTATATCTGACACACATACAGAAGGTATATATATATATATATATATATCTTTTTATGAGATTTAAAATATTACACCCTGGAGCACTATGAAAGCCTGTGTGTTTGGATAAAGGGGTTTTATTTAATGGTACAACATTGCAAATCCCATTATTCAAATATATTTTTGGTCATGAGATTGTTTAGAAGGAGATTTTGACAAAAGGGATCCAGAATTAGGACAGCCAGCCCTAGGGGCAACTGAGGAAATTGGTGTGGGGTGGTCAAGATTGGTCCTGCTTATGGGGACTCTGAGGACAGACATCAGGTGCACTTGTGCATAAGCAGTATGAACATGAGAGTGGGGAAAAATGCCTTGAATGATACTAGACCAATAGACTCAAGATGGACGGTAAGTTTTTTCCTAATTGCAACATCTTAAACTGAAAACAAGTTGGGGTCAAACATTTGTTTTCTAACAGTTAGGCTAACATTTGTGAAATGATACATGATACAGTCTTACAGGTGAGGTTAAGTGCATATACGGTTGGAAAACATGCAACATATTCTGTATTTCTATTAGTAAACAATCATCAGACAGTAAGCATGAATAACACCCCCCCCCCAAAATTAAAAAAAATACATTGTGAAGACAAACTGAATGTTGAACCAATAATGAGACAATAGGTCAATGTTTTTCTGTTGTCTTTTCAGCTGTGAGAAAAGGAGTATTGAGCCAAAGAACAGGTGTCGCTGGGTGGTGCTGGATCTATCCCATCAACTCACTGTCCCGTTACAAGCTCAATATTTCCACTCCATTAAAAAAAAGAAAAAAATCAACCCAGAAAAAAGAGCAGCAACAAACCAGCAGATGCAGCTACTGACCCTTTCATATGACATAGCAACTTTGCAGTTTGTAGAATAAATTGCTGCACACAGAGATGTACTGGACTATAAAATTCACTTTTCTAAGGCAGATGATGTGCTTGTTTTATCGAGTTTGGAAGCTCATTAAACCTTCTGCATGGGTAAATTACTCTTTGACTGCTTAATGAAGATGAAGTCATGTAAAGATGTTAGCGTCTACACTTCACCTTTCATGTAATAAATAAACTGCCTGCTTGAATATGCTTATTTAGTAGCTGTAGCAAAACACGTCACGCATCTTCCTATCTTAAAGTTGTTCTTCATGTCAATTTTTTTTAACAGAGGTTGGTCAGACAGCTCTGCTTAAGCTCAACTGTGCTGTGCACGATGTATTACTTCGCAGGTGACTCACTCTATGATCACTATAGTGTACACTTAAACAAATGCCTACTGTAGGTATCACTCTGACTATGCATCAAGACCTCGTGCGACCCCACTTCAAAAATCCGAAACTATCCCTTTAAGTTGTAACATGCTGAGGCTGTAAATCACTTCATGCATATTATGACTGACCTGCTATAGCAACCATACATCATGCATATTCTAAGCTAGTTAGCTGTGCTATCAGACCAATTGATCACAGACACAGCTGGCTGATCAATCACTTCCTTGTGGCCATAATTCAAAGACATTGACACTGGTCGATGCAGACTTGATAGATAAGACGGCCAATGCTTGATTTGAAACAGGACTCGGACTATGACGTGCTCTTCTGTCGGACAGAAGAATAATAATGTGCTCAGATTTACTTATTGTCAGCAGCTGTTGTATATCATATGAATATGCAACTATTAAACCACTTAGCAGTCAGATATACACAGGCAGCAGTCTATTTAAAGTCTATGTTATTATATTATTATTGTTATATTGGTTTGCATTTTGTTGTTTTCTTTTTTTATTTATATTTCTCTTTGGCATTTTATATGTTATCCTTGCCTTTTAGTGTGAAGTATATCTGTATATTTCCTTGCCACTGACCTTGGCACTTGAGTTTCAAAATGTAGAAAGTTAACATTGCAGTAAAAAAAAATGATGGCTTGCTTTCACCTTCGCCTCCAGCTTCACTGACTTAACCCACAGCATATCTCACTTACTACTGTATGACTAAATGGTTTTAAATCTTATTACTTTTTCTCACATCAGCTCCCCGCGTTGCACGTGTACTACACTAACATATTGATAGTACAAACAGGAGTCTTGCCAAAAAATGAGAAAAAGTCCCTGCATTGATTTTTGTGCAGTGTTTGAGACTATACCACTAAATCCATCCAAAGAGGAAAAAAAAGACAGTTTTTTACTCTGCTGTGTGTGCTGACTACATGAGTGGCTGCAGAGAGAGAAATCAGCAACAATCAAACAGAGCTGTTGGTATGACTGTTACTGACATGTCATCCAGGAAAAGATGAAGTTCAAGAGCCATTAACTGCTGCGGAAATGACAGCTAGACGAGTTTTTAAAGTGAAGGTGTGTCCCCTCTTTAGAAGGAAAGTGAGAGCCTAATAGAGAGACAACAAATGAGTAGCAGTCTTAAGATGGACAGTCAAAGGAATAAGCTGTCCATCAATTTCACATTGAGAGAAAATAGACTGAACTAGTGAGAAGAGTAGAAACAAGAAGAGGAGGATGAGAGAGATTGATGTATCCCAATCTATAGGCGGCTGGTGTACAGGTTCCCAGGAAGTTATTGATTTGAGGCCAGCATTGATCTTGACACCGTAAAAAAAAAAAAAAACACCTCCACATTTATGCAAGCACAGTCAGCTAAGAAGTAAAGGATGAAGAGAAATGTCCTTGAAGGTATCGTCGACACAGGAGTTGGGGAATCCCACATATCTTGTTTCCTTTGAGCAGCTAAGGATGTAACATAACAAGTAACCCAGGTTAGTCAAAAAGTCATAATTACAACATGATTTAGAATTAAAGATAACACTCCAAGAGATTTTCATACTGAAAATATGATAATCTTACTGTCAAATTACTGCTTGAAACAATACATAAGCATTGATATATTGAAGAAATACTTCAATCATGTAACCTACTAGCATAATCACGTCCTTACCTTCCCTAAATCCTCAGGTGTCTCCGCTGCGAATGAATTATGTGATTCCATTTAAGGAGGTGGTACTGTGGGTGTAAGGGATGTTGGGACAGAATAGCTTTAGGGAAATAATTTAAACACTTACTGTGTCTCTCCCTGTTATGTTTTTGTGAGTATGTTCAGTGTCTGGCTTGAAATGTGCAGAAGGAAGAAAAAAAAAGAAAAAGAAATCCAGTCAGTAGATAGTAAATGATGTGCTCTTTCCCTAAAGTTGATAAAATGCTCATGAATCTTGTTTCAAAGTGCACATCAGGACCATATGAACCAATCTGTTCTGAAGGGGAACTTGAAATCATTAGTTCCAAAAAAGAGCAATTTCATCCAGTTTCATCATCTCAAGGCAATGCCTGTGCGTGTGTATGTGTGGTGGCACACATGCAGCAGGGTTTTTAAGTGCAGCCCTATCACTACACTACAGTTTGGAGATCAGAGAAAGACACTTGTGTGTGAGTGTGTGTGTGTGAGAGAGAGAGAGAGAGAGAGAGAGAGAGAGAGAGGGACAAAAAGCGAGAGTGAGTTAGTGAGTAAGAAAGTGTAACATCAACTTTTAACCTTGACTAGGAAGCTGTCCTTGTTCAACCCCTAGTACATTAAATACATAGAGTACATTGTTGCAGTCATATGTGGTATGAAGATTTATAGCAGCAGCACTAGTCAAGTCAGCACTTTACAACGTATATTTGATGTCTACACATAACCACAAATACAAGGTACGCTTTCAAAAATATGAATACACACACATGCTCACATGTGCATATACCACTATACTACACATATTGAGCACACAATACACACAAACACAGACTTTCAAAACAAAGATGCAGGCTCAGCTTTATTTGATAATGTTATTTGTTAACTCTAGACTGTCCCCAACTGTACCTCTCTCTCTCTCTCTCTCTCTCTCTCTCTCTCTCTCTCCCTCTCTCTTTTTAACTTGACAAGCTCCTCTTTCGATATACTAATCTCTTTTATCCCTTTAAAGCTCCTCAGTGATATAAAAAAAAAAAAGACATTTTCTACGTATTCTTCCTTCTTTTTTTGATACATGATGAAAAACATCATCTTCTTTTGTCCCCTACCATTCAAATAGATGGAAACTAAATCGAAACCTAGTATACCTCTCAAAGGTCAACAATTTACCATGTTTTGATGATTACACTCCTACAATGAAGATGTAAAGTTATTATTTTCTCTCCTGACAGGCTTTCAATTTTATTTGTATACATGAATCAGTTTGTTTTTTCCATGTACAATTACAGGTAGCCACACAATATAAACACATAAAGACTGACACATAATCATTACCCTCTCTCCCACTCAGTTTTGTCAATGTGTCGCTCAAAACACTTTTGTTATTAAGAAATGTAGCTCTCTAGTTTCCCTGTTCCTGCTTTCTGTCAATGTAAAAATATGTATTTGGTTGTCCTCTCTACTCTTAGCATTTCACAGAGACGCTGATAAGTTAGCAATTTAATATACAGCCACAACCAGGAAATGGGACTTCTCTTTTACCCACATGCTTAATGACCACTCCACAACATAACAGGGAGACACGGAGAAGGAGACACTGTGGCTGACTGGGTTTCACCAAACAAACCACAAAGCTCACTGGGCTCAAGAAACTTTTCTTGGTGTGTGCATCCAGGCAAAATTGAGTCTGTTGCAGTGAGAGGATGGAGGAGGCAGAGTGGGAAAAGAGGCTCACAGATTGAAAGACCTTTGCTGTCAGACAGTCACACTCCCTCACAGAGAGAAACCCAGGGGGTATGAGCTTAGGAATTGTTTATGAAGTTTTTTGAATTTGAGGAACTAGTATGTAAAGCACAAGAAAGACAAAGGTTTGGGAAATCAGGAAGAACAAATTGAAATTGCCTATTTTCCCCTCACAGTGTGTAGTAATTAAACACATTAAACACATTATTATTATCAGAATCCCATCCTTATCTTCCACAAAGGTCAGACAGTGTAACCATGGGAGGGAGACTGAGCAACATTAGTGCATGACAGAAATATTTTACCTATGTAACATTTGTGGACTAGAAAAGGTTAATAAAAACAGACTTTATGCTGAACAATCATAGGTTATAATTCATAATCTCTAGCCTTAAACAAGATTAGTAGGCTTACTTCCCTACAGGACCAGCACATTGGAAGTTGTTGTCTTTCACCCAATGACGTGAGAAAGAATGAGTAGTCAGTCCTTTACACCCTTTAAAGGGCTTCACTGGTACTCACAGTACTAAGTTTATAATGTACAATCTTAGTTTCTAGTAATGCCAGTAATGGCATTTCAATCATTTCTGCTATCTTCTTGCATATTTGATTTTTGAGTTGAGATCAGGAAAAAAAATAAAAATAAAAAAAATAAAAATTAACAATCCATGTATCACAACGTCTATCAACCTGTCACGACCACAGCAGGAAATTAACAATTATCCTTCTCATCCAACTGTTTGTTTGCCAGTCTGTGTCCTCATCCTCCTGTCTGTCTGTGTACGTCTGTTTCCCTGTCTGCAGAATTTCCTCTCTATCACTGAACTATAGAATGGAGCAGGAAATTAACAATTATTCTGCTGATTCCCTCCCTCAGACTGGCTGTCTCGAGGCTGCAGGAAAAAAAAAAAAAAAATCAATGGTTAGCTCTCAAATGCCCTAATGCCTTGGTGGTTTGTGTGGGTGTGCACACATGCATAGGTGTTATGTTGAATGTGTTGTGGTGGTAGAGGTGATTAGTATATATGTTCGGTGGGCAGTCAACAACATTTTGTGTGTTGCGGTTTGCTCTTGGTGCAAGGTTTTCTTTAGAGATGAGAACAATCAGAACAACAGCTGTTTGCTCCTTGTAACAACATGTTGTGTGTGTGTGTGTTTGTGTCTGCATAGGTGTATTTAAGGTATGTGTAAAGGCATATCAATGCAGCCACTCACTATAATAAAGTAGATAGATATAGAGTGTGTATTACACACACACACGATTCGGCTTTTTGAATAACAAAGATAGAAAGAGGTGCATCAACATCTGTTTTTGTCTCTCCTTCTTTCTTTCATGGCTTCATTCTACGTTGATGTCACTCCTCTCCAACAAAGGTAAGAGAAACACAAGTTTGCATGAGTGTGTATTACTTGTATGTAATTTTCACATTATTTTCCACTATTTTTACAGTTAAGATATTGTATATTTTAACTTACTTAATCATTTTGCTGCTGCAATGATGTCATTTCTCCACAAAGGAAGGAACAATTACATCTTGTATTATATTTAATACACTCTTTTAGAGTTGTTGATTGGCGATGCCAGGCTAATAAACTACACCTTTTTGATGTGAATGAACTCAGGGATAATTGGAAACTCCAGACAAATGGTAACCAGCTGTGTGAAACAAGTTATTCAGGAAGGACAATGTTGGGCTTAGCAAAGTTAGAAACATACCATAAAGAGGATTTGAATACATTTAACATTTTTGGTGTAACATGCTATCCTCATTGTGAATGATTACATGATGTTGATTTTGAACAGCAATTAACTGACATACTTCATTTAAAGATGAAGTAGATAGGAAGGAAGTTGAGTGCCTCTGCCTCAGTGGTGTAGTACAGGGTATACATACTTATTTTTGAGTTGGCACTGGGTATACCCACTTCTAAATCACTGATGTGCATCATTCAGTAGTAATCTGCAACAGATTTTTTATTTTCCTAGAACGGCAAAGGCATCATATACAGAAGTTGTCCAGTTTTAATAAATGGACGGAGTAGGGAATAAGGGATACTTAACTCAAAATGTTTGATTATATAATTGTCGGACTCATCTGTGGGCTAATATTTTTTGTAAAAGCTACACCTCTTCTGTGGCTAAAGTTAACTTTGTAAAGAGCCTTACTCCCTAAAGTAAAGCATCAGAAGTTAAGTGACAATGTGCAAATACTACTACTACTAATACTACTAATACTTTTTTGGTGAGCAAAATATGCAAGACTAATCTTACATGTCAATATTTAAAACAGAGGGTGTTTATATCTTTTGCTCAATGCGCCACTTCGGGGGTAAAGTTTAGAGTATATTGGCTTGTCCGGGCAACAATACAACACCGCCTTATGTGCATCATCACGGTCAGTTAGCCTTTACGCTAACCTTAGCCTTCAACGTCAACATGACTCCTCTGACATTTATCCAGAGGGCAGGGGTTTCGGTCAAGGTTAAGACTTCATAGGGCGGAAGACATCCCATAAAAGAAGTAAACAAACCATTGTTGCCAGAGTATTTTTTGACGGAAATTTTCTACATTAACCCCTTACAAGCAAACAAACAGTGGTCCCTAATGTTTGTTTTTTTTTTTTTTTGCTTGTTTGTTTATTTTTTTGTAGTGTTATCATTTGCCATCAACATAATTTCATTAGTTTCAACAAGAATAATCTCTACACTGGCCTTCCAAAATGTAACATCACATGTATATATTGTTTTGTAAAACAAACTTTTAGAGTTTGTGCCTTTGCATTTATTCCATCCTCTGGTAATAACAATTTGGTTAGGAAAATAGATGGCTGCATGATAAGATTAACTTGGCAAATGATGCAGTGCTAGATTTATGATTTGTCTATCCTTTGTTTAATATACATTGCCTTGGTAATTTGATGTCAGCTCCACGTAATTTAATTTGGGAGGTATGGAAGATAGAGATAAGATTATCTCAGACATTTTTGCACAGTTAAGTGAGGTCTGTTTTTCAAAGCCTTGCTGTATAACACACACAGCTGACTGCAGTACAAAGACACATTTAAGATAGCAGATGGCTGACACAATACCATAACCACCTGTAGAATCTTACACAGTTCAGTACAACAGCACTGTGATAAACACAATCATGTGAAGCTTTTGATGAGGAATGTTAATTAAACTCTGGTAATACACAAGGCCGCAGTTAGTGGTGTTGCTGCAGTGCACACTGTAAACGTCACAGAATTGGTGGATTTTCTCAGCCTGTAGAATCCAAATGAAATGTTTAGACTCTTGTCCTCTCACCTCAAGTTATGAAAGCATAATTCCTCTTAAAGAATGACTTACAGCAACTTAAGAACATGAGGTCATATCCCATGGTTGTTCCATTTCCCTCTTTAAAAAAATATTTGATCTGTTGCTCTAGTAGGGAGATTAGAGATAAGATGGACTACATTGATCCCTGAGGGGGAAATGAGTTCACTGCTGCAGCAAATAATGGTGCTTACAGTAGATAAAAATAAAATATACAAAGCATATGCTGTAAGATGATGTCCTCATCATGCTAATGCAAAACTACTATTGGCAAGAGGCCGTTCTCATTACATTAGCGACTGGCAGATTCACACATTGTAAAACACAATGAGACAATGTACACAGCAACTTGTCAGGCTGAACATAAAACAGCAACATGCTTAGAACACGAGTCATACCCCAAGACAGGAACAACCTTGCCGAAATCAAACAGTTGAAATGGAGACATAACATGGCAAAATGTTGAATGTCAGTTCTACTCTACATGACTGGAGTGTTTTGTGACACTGCTGTTTCATGAAAGGGCAGTTGCCCTCAAGGAATCCGTGTTGCTGTGACATTTTATTTCTTTAAATAAGATTATCAGGTTGGTTTGCAGCTCTGCTGTACTGTTTTTGACTGCCATCAAAACAAGGTATTTGTAAAAATGACTCATTTTTTGTTTTTGTTTGAATTGTATGTCAAGAAACTGGGAAAGTGTTGATTCCCTATTATAGGCCCTATTATATTTATGCACTTCTATGTTACGTTCTTGATCTGCAGATTTGATTTCCTCAGAAAAAAAAAAAAAAAAAAAGTGTTAATTCTTGTTCTTGGGGCAAAACGGTATCTTTCTTTTTCCGTGAAATACTTCTACACTTTTGAGCACCTAAATGGACAACTTACAAATCAAACTCTGACGCTTTTGTCCATTATCTGGCTGTGAGTGTGTGCATCTGAAAAGAGGGTGTTGCTGCTCCTAAATGGAAGTATAATATTTATCCCCAGAGCTACAGTTAGAAATAGATGTGGAATGGTTGAGAAAATAGCTTCAGGAAACTGTTAAATATCCACTTTGACATCTCTCTCCACACTACCCATTTGGATCCATGGGTGCCAACAAAAAGCACACCGCATACACACAGTTCACACATGCACACACACACACCTCATTATGTGTAATCACGGTCTGAGACCCATCATCATACGTACTGACTCTCACTCTCAAGTGTCGGACAGAGAAGACAGAAATTGTCAGTATTTCTGTTTATTTGTCAGCGTGGATATCTCCTCTTCACCATTCTCTCTTCACTGTTTACACTTGGATATGTCGTCAGTCCTACTTGCCTCAGTCAGCTAGTTATTTAGCCAGTTAGTAATATACGCAACCTGGCAGACAATGAGGCCCACAGTCAGTGACACTTTGACTTTTAGTGGTATTTGTATCACCATTAGGCAAATGAACAGCAAGCCTTTCAGTCAATCAACCCTGCCAAGTGTGTGAATTCTGGTAATTCAACAAATGAAGCTCATTAATAGTTTCAGGATCAGCTAGTATCATACAGGTAGGTGCTATGAACATGGCTATCTATGGCTGAAAGGTTGAGGCAGAGAGTGTGGTCTTCTGTGAGGTATTGTCATATTACAGGAAGTGATGGAGGAAACGAAGTGTGGGTGGTGTGAGAAGAGGAGAAGGAGTGACAAATGAGGTCAGGGGGATGAATGAGAGAAATGAGGTGGAGATAGGGAGATGGGGAGGAGGGGAGATGAAGTTGTTTGGAGGTCAGTGTATTGTCTGAGCATTATTGTATGAATTGGAAAACACACACACACATACACACACTTCAGCAGAGCAGCGAAATGCCAGTGCCTCTAGCAATAATCTCTTCATCCATCAACTGTATTATAACAGATCCACCACGGTCCACACATGTCTGTTACTGGCTACACTCCCACATGGATGAAGCATGGATGAAGATCAGACTTTGTGTACACAACTGATAAGTGTTTACCTGTAACCAGATATCCATCAGTTTTTGTTTTTTTTAATCTAACATCGACAGACATATTGCTTTACAAAAATGAGATATGAGAAATGCCAGGCAGGAAAAGCAAATCATTTTTTTAGATAAGAGATTATCGTTTCTTGGCAACAACCCACATGGTCTCACAAACCAAGAGGAAATTGTTATTCTACTATTTTTTTCTTTCTTTCCTCTTTAAAGTAAGATTTCCACAGTGATACCGGTATAGTAAAAGGAAATCCGTCACAGGTTATTTATGGAGAGAGATTTCAGCCAGCAGTTTGCCTTTTGACATATTACTTAAGGATTTAGATGTAGTGTAGAGCCACTCAATTAATCAAACATCACATATAAAAAATTTAAAAAATACCAATATTCCCTCGTGTAATTGTGACAGACGTTAAAAAAATGAAACACTGAGTTGATGAATTTAGTGGAATTAAGGATCGATTTAATATGTGTGCTTGTTTTTTTCTGATGCAAGTGAATCTGACAACACCAGCAGTGTTTTCCAAATATACCAATCCGAGGTTGTGTTTAATTAATTTCTTTTTAATTCAGAAACAGCTGATGTGTGTGGGCATAGCTTGTAATTGCATGCGTATGTGTCTGTCTGCTTGTTTGCATGGCTGTGTACATAAAGAAAATGTGTTATATGGTAATTTCAGACAGCTTTACTTGAGAGAATCGTTGATAAAACACTGTTGTGTACAGACACACACGTACACACAGTGTGGGCACGCTGTTGGAGAGCTTTCAGTTCGTTAATGATTTTTCTAAAATTCAATATATAAATCTGCAGATTTCCGGAATCTTTCACTTGTCAACACAATTGTCAGCAAATTCATGTCATGTTTCTCACTCACTGTAAATTCAGGCTTTACATCAGATATTTAACCTGATTAAAGCTCAGCCGCAAGTCTTTTGATTTGTGCTTTAGTGTTACTATCTCAAGTAATAAAGCCAGGCGCAGTTACTTTGTCAAGATTATGAAGTTTGGTTGCAGTTACAACAAAGCAGATTACCCAATGCTTATCATCTGGGAAAAAGGTTTGAGAGTCGCATGTGTGAGAGTGCATGCGTGAGTGCATGCGTGAGTGCATGTTTGTATCTTCTGGTGATTTAGACAGGAGGAGACATACTCAGCTGAGTGTTTTTATCATCAGACAGAATTGCCCTGAAAGTTTTCCGCTGTATTCCCTCCGGGTGGACATACACTACATTTCGGACTAATTAAAGTGATATTTCACTTTGGTGCAACATTTACAGTTTTCACTAGTTATGTCCTCGTTTAAGTTCCTGAGAGGTGAACCGCCATCATTGGCTGCCTCGGTAATTAACAATGACTCTCACACTTCACTTTTCCCTTCTGGTAGTCGGGAATTCACACATCAAATGTTATTGCTAAATAAAGTTAGATAATGTCATTTTAATGTGTTTCTGTGTGAATAACTTTGCCACAAGGTAATTTAGTGCCATTTTAATTATTAAACTTCGATAGGAGTTTAGGGAATGTAAGAAAAAGTTGTAAAATAGTTTTCAGCTGCTCTTCAGTCAGAAGGTTCCTCCATCAGTACTGAGGCAGAGACTCCTGTAGAGTAGGGTCAAAGTTATATTGGACTGCTCCTGGCTCTGTATGCCTCATTAATGAGTACCACCATGGTTGCTAGTGTCTTTTTGTGAAATTAAAAGTAGGGTAAGCGATTCTTGAGAAATCAAATACCACTGAAATGTCCTAGTGTCTTGACAATATTTGGCTGTAGAGTTATTACCTCTGACAGCTACAGTGGATCTTATTTGTTTTGTAGATCTTAAATCTTCTTGTTATGTATGTTATATGTTCTTATCTTATTCTTTTTAATGGGAGACTACATTTAAATGGAAGGAACAGTTGGAGCCATGTGAAAAAAACCCCAATATATCCCACAATTACTATGATCACTGCTGGCCATGCACTCATCTTAGCATGTCTTCTGTGTATGTTCGTGACCAGTAGGGAGCAAACAATGTGATTGTCAGAGAATTTCACCTGTTTTTTTGGAAAGACCACCAACTGCAAACTGTCTCACAGACTTGCAGAGAGAAATCTCTGCATGCACTCATTCGTCTAACTCTTCATATCCATCTCTCTGTGGGCTCCTGCCACATTGAAATGCTAGTGGTACACACAGATACAACGCACACACACACACACACTTTCATACACTCACACAAAAATCCAATATATTCTTATCTGGATCTGAGTGGCTACACACAGTAAAACCTCTGTTGTGCTGAAACACCAGGTTTCATATCACATGTGTATCATAGCTAGATCTGTCATCTTCTCTGGAGCCTGTGTGTGTTTGTGTGTGTGTCTGTGTGCACGAGTAAAGACCTCAGCCATGAGCAGCCATCCAGGATGCTTATCTAGTAAATCCAACAGCTTGACCGCTTTTTGCTGTGGCAGCAACACACAGACACGCTTTCTGTCAGACAAAAAGCACACACACACACACACAAACACACACTGACACACACACACACACCCTTTCCCTGCGCTGTTATGCCTAACATGCCAATGTATCGACTGTGCCATCAGCTGAGCTCAGATCTGGACATTCTCACTGTTTGACATCCCAGTTGCAACACTGTGTGTGTCATCCCTCTTCTGTCCATTCAGATGAGACTAACATTGTGTAACGCGATTTTTGTACCACTGCTTTCGCTGTTGACCTGTCTGTTAGCCTGACTTCAGCTCACAGTTGATGCACAACATAGAAATGAGGCATTTGAGTGCATATTATTTCAGAAAACTATCTTCTACTTCTTGATAAGAACACTGCGGGCAGTTGTGTGTACATGCTTGTGTGTATGTTTGTCTTCTCACTTGCACAGTCTTTTAAGTAAATGTTTCAGAGAACCAACAGTTGAGCTTTGAATCTGTTTTCGAGTAACTCTACAGATCTGGGGAAAAATAACCTGTAAGACTGTAAGCTGTGTTTGCCATCTCCTTGTTTTGCTTTCAGCCAATACTCCTCTTAGCTTCTCTTGAGTGCCACTCAAGTAGAGAACATCTCATTGCTTCTACTTATGGCAATCATACTTAACATAACAAACCACAAAAATAATAGCATCGGGATAAGTTATACTCAACAAGGACAATGAAATTATTTGAGTGCATTATCCGAAAGAACAGTGATTATAAAATAGTAATAAGAATTATGGAAGTGATTGTTTTTATTGTTTCTTTTTTATCTAACAAACTGATGTTATTCCTGCTGGTTCCTGCATGTCAGAGAGGAACAGATTTAATTCTTGCTAATCTACCATTTAACCCAGATGCAGGCAGGCACATGCACACAGACTACTAATTAGCATGATGATTATATTAATGCATCCAAATAACAAAGAGCATCTGTCAAACAACATTCATGTCTGTGTGTTTGAGTACTGACAATGAATATGTTTTGTGAATGTTGCGTGTGTTCATATATATTATGTATATATACTTTTCTTTTTCGTAATGAATGTTCTGATTAGTTTTTACATTTGTTTTTTTTTTTTTCTTTTAGGAGAATATAATATCTTTATTCTCCACTGGGGTGGAAATTCACCTATTGGCTCACCAAGCACAATATATAACATCATAACAACAGACAATTCAATAGTGGAAACCTTATGGGATAGAAAAATTCAGTTTCTGAATTGTTTCCATTGATCAAACAGTGCAGCATCCTATCTTGTTTGTGTATGAAAATAAAAATAGGTTTTGTGGTATTCTTTCAGATAAACTTATTACAAGCTAAAAAAAATAGTATAGTTCTCCTAGTCATTTCATTAAACTCAGTGGTAGCATTTGAATGAATGCACTAATCAGGGAAATATTAATATACAACAATTAATTGAATTAACAGCTGATTTCACCAACAGTGTATTCTTAATTATCAGACAAGCTAACGAGGTTTCAGCCCATGGATTTATGTGCCATAAGGGTAGAAATCACTCAATCTTTCATTATGAATCAGATCATTTTAAACTGACAACTCAAACACAAAAGTCACAAAAGATAAATAAAGCATTGCATAAAGCAACCTCACTTTCTTTAAAGGTCCAGTGTGTAAGGGTGATTTAGGGGGATCTATTTAGAGAATATGGCAAAAATGGAAAATAATATACATACCTATGTTTTCATTATAATCACTTCTTCGAGCCTTTTAGATCTACAGACGCACTGCAGCACTGGTTCTAAATAGGGCATTTAGCATATTTTTCAGCCACTGCTTCCAAGCAGGAAGGAGAGGTTGAAGCAACAGGGTTGCAATCAGCCACAGCGTTGCAACATGACACTAAAAGGTTTTGATCCCAGTTGGTCTTCCAGATCATATCTAACAAAGGTTGTTAGGTTCTTATATTTGAAAGGAGTTACATAAATTACTTTTCATCAAATCATTTGACAGGTAGTGTTATTATTGTAAGTTTAACACTAAACACCAGAAAGTTAATGCTCTGCAAAAATACTTACTTAAAGGACCAGTGCGTAGGATTCAGTAACATTTAGCATCGTAGTTGCAGATTGCAACCCCCTCATTTCACCTATTCCTTCTGTGAAGGAGAAACTACAATGGCCATGAAATGCCCTATCTGGAGCCAGGACTTTGTTTGTCTGTTCTTGGCTACTGTAGAAGCATGGCAGTGCAACATGCCAGATGCTGTGGAAAAGGATGTGCGGCATCTGTACATGTAAAAGGTTGATTTTATGGTAAGAAAAACATCTTATTTTCATGTGATTATACACTTAAGAAACATCGTTTTGCATATTACATTCCATTTCTGCTGTATTCTGTAAACAGATCCCCCTAAATCTCACACACAGAACCTTTTAAGAAACTCAAAATATTCATATTTAACATCTGTAAGTAAAATATATATTTATAAATGAATATATTTGTGGTTTATGAGGGCATAACTTGCTGATTTTTTTTTCTATATATTCTTTCAGTCCAAACATCACCACAAAAGAAAAGTCAACATTAGCATGCAGTGAAGCACTTCCTCTTTCTTACTCCTTCTCTCTTTGTCCTTCCTTTCCTCCTGGTGCATTCTACCTGACTTTTGAAGTGTAATGTGAAGTGGAGCCACAGAGAGTGAGACAGACAGCCAAGGAGAGTGAAACCGACAGTTCAGGCATTTCCCAACCCGTTTTTGGAGCACTACAGGAATTTATATTTCTCAGAGGGGCTTTATGAGCAACATAATTGAGAATATCAAGAAAAATGGACTCAACATATTTACGCTTCTCTTTTTTCTCCTGGGAAGAAAAGTGAGAAGGGCGGTGGGGGGTGATGCTCTGACAGAAAATGCAAGCAGTTCCAATTAAGAGCACTTGGGTATAAGGAAATATTTTAGGCAGATTTCTCAAACTATCAGCTCATGAAATTACCTTTAATGGGAAGGGGTGTCAAAGTTACACTGTTTGATACACAAAGATCTTCATTGATAAAGATAGTGTGGTACTAAGAAGAGCACAACAGGAGCATGAGAGGTGCTTAAGAGGTGTGTGTGTGTGTGTGTGTGTGTGTGTGTGTGTGTGTATGTGTGTGTGTGTGTGTGTGTGTGTGTGTGTGTGTGTGTGTGTGTGTGTGTGTGTGCGTGTGTGTGTGTGTGTGTGTGTATGTTTGAGAGAGAAAAAAGAGAGAGAATGCCCTCAGGCTATGGACAGCACACTTACCTTTCCACTGCACTGTTACACTGATACTGTATTCCCCAATGAATGGCATAACACACACACACACACACACACACACACACACACACCTCTCGTCCCCTCTCAATGTCAGTTTCCATACAGAGTTTTCCTGCTTTAATAACTGTGGCTATTTTCAAAAGCGCTTTGAAAGAAGAAAGGACAGACCAGATGTGTCTACTGTCAAGTAGGGCTCATCCATTCAAGAAAGAAAGAGGTGTGTGCGTGTGTGCGTGAGTGTCTGTTTGTGCTGCTATTATCACTTCCACTCATTTTTACATGAACAATGTATGAAATGACTACTTGTATCTGTAAGAAGTTGCTTATTTATCACCTCACTCAACTCACTCATGGGACATTTAAGCATCTTTCAGCTCAGTGTTTTGGTTTACGGATCGCAACATCACTGTTAGTCCAGAGCACCCAGTAAAAACCTCTTTAATCTACATATTGTTTATGTATCAAATAAAATAAGTAAATAAATAAGACATCACTATTAGTCCGGAGCACCTGGTGAAAACCTTGACAAGCTATTTATAAAATACCATCTACATCTAATCATAAACTAACTAACTAACTAAACTTTTCTAAAATGTAAACTGGAGTATTACATTATTCAAGAGAGAGAGAGAGAGAGAGAGAGAGAGAGACAACTCGTCGGTTCCATGTGGAGTAGCCTCGTATGGTGTTTCTAATTCTTCTGCAGGTTCTCCATAACCAGCCCTCAGTATCAGGCTGGACCTCCACTTCCGCAGTCTCTCTCGGGATGGCATTCGGGTCTTCTGTAGGGTTTACCTGCATGACAGCA
Organism: Argyrosomus regius; assembly: GCA_946959425.1. NCBI lineage: Eukaryota > Metazoa > Chordata > Actinopteri > Sciaenidae > Argyrosomus > Argyrosomus regius. The sequence goes on from OX336890.1 coordinate 11,681,003, forward strand.
TTCAGGCCTTCTTTCCTTGATTTATTTGGTCTTTTGATCCGGATGTGTTCTGATCCTCCTGTGTGAGAGCAGGAAGGCTGTTCATTGCCCGGTGTCTGGATGTTGGCAGGGCACCTCTGTGGGACATTTTGTGTGAAGAATGGATGCTGTAGCACCGAGCGTTTTGATTCGCTGGTCAGCATCTAAGTGCAGCATCCTTTTTATCAAGTCCATTAAGAGCTGTTGGTCATTCTGATGTCTTTCTAACGACATCAGCTGCTGGAGGTTGTCAAGGTTGTTTAGCTTTAAGCTTCTCGTCTCTACTGCATGGTACCCCATTTCGTTGGCAAACCCCTCTGATGTCTTGAACATCCAGCGTCGTTGCACATCGTACTCCATTTTCCTGGGGTAGAGGGGGAAACCTGTAGCCAGTTCAGCAACTACGAGGCCCAGAGACCACATATCGATGCTCTCATTAGAAGGTATGTGGAGCATCACTTTGGGTGCTCTGTACCAGGTAGCCTGCACACAGGCACTAGGTTTAACATCAGTCATGTTCACAAACATGATGTTATCTGGTTTGAGGTCTGTGTGTACAAGTCCAATCGAACTCAGGTGGTAAAAGGCTGTGGCCAACTTATGCATTATTGGCCTCAGCTCTCGAGTGGAAAGGCCCTGGTTATCTCTGTCGTTCATGTATGAATAAAGACACTGATTCATAAGTTCAAAACTCATGCAGACTTTGGTCTTGTCAAAGAAAAATTCGTTAAATTTTACAATGTTACATGCATCTGGATCCAAACACCGTAGCCTCTTTAGGATTCCGATTTCCAGTCTCGCCTGCCGAACGATTCTTGGGCAGTTCTTGTCCACTTTGACAGCTACTGCTTCATTGGTTTTATTATTCTGGCATTGGGTTACAAACCCGAAGCAGCCCTCACCAAGGAAGGTCTCCAACTTGTGGTACTTTCCGAGTGTGGTTCCTGTATATAGCTGGAGCTCGTCTGTGTGGAAGAAGGAGAACAGAGAGAGAAGATATTGTTACAACATTAAGTTTTGTTTGTTCAACAGAGTAAGTAAAAATATAACAACCTGAAACAAGTATTTTCTTTCGTTCTTCAAATGCAATAAATTGTCCTTTGAATAGAAAATATTCAACTCTTCTTATCTAGGTAGAGCTGTTTGAGTATATATTACATATCCTAGATATCAAACACTAAATAATCTTTTTTACTGGGAATAAACTTCAGTGTTTTAACGTCACAATGATTGTAAAAACAGCCAAAAGTTAAACTACATAGTCTAATTACTCATAGTAGAAGCATATAAACCAAATCTAAGGAAGTTAACAAAGTCTTGTGGGCAAAATGCTCCGCTTCTGAAACTGGGGTTTGAAGTCATGTGGAGAACGGGCTAAAACAGCATTGTGGCTGTGAGGTGACAGTACTACATGTCTGTTTAAATATTATACATTAATTATGTTAATAACTACTATAAAGATGACATATTGGATCACTCATGATGGTTCCATAGATGCGTGTGTGTGTAATTCTTGTATCTGATTAAATGAATGGGATACTAGATAACCCATTCATATGTCATTGGAACTCTTACAACCCTGTGGACTTTCTTCCCTCCAAGATGTTTAGTGGAACATAAATATATTTCATTGCATTTTATTATATTGTTATTTAATCTAATTTTCTGCCAGGCATATTGATAACACTGGGGTGATAATCAAAAATAATTCTGCAAATGAGACTCAATGTAGCACAGCATTCTATAAAATTATAAATATCAGCATTCCCCTGGAGTGTCTTCGGGGAGCTGTTTTCAGGGTATTATCTGCATTGTCAGGTGCCATTCTTCAATTTGCCATACATATAATCCATCTAACAGCAATTTATTTCAGTTATACTTCAGCATTTGAAATTGGTTTGCGTAATGCATTTTCCTTTCACCAGAAGTGGTGGGCAATATGTCCAAACAAATTCTAATCATTTATACTTTCCTAAAATAAACGCTTTTATGTAGATGACGTGTTTGAGGAAACACATTGTGGGTCAGATTTTGTGCCCTTGCAAAATACGTTATGGAAGTTTCAATATTGTGTGCTGGAGGGCATCAGTAAGGTGTAAATGTTTTGTGTTTTAATTATTAAAGAGTATGTTCAGAGTGATTTGCAAAAGGACAAACACAGCAGTTTAAAGTGGAAAAAAACAACTTTGAGGTTCCTACTAAGGGAATAAACAAAAAACATATTCTATGACATTTTTAAGTGAAGCAACAGGGCAAATGCCCGTACAATAGGGTATACGTTTGTTTAGTCTAGATTCTGCTCTGAGGAGTAGAAAAATGTTTTGACTTGATGAAGGTTGACATCAGTGAGCAAAACACGGACACACACTGCACAGACTTACAAACACACACACACACACACACACACACACACACACAAACACACAGCATATCAAGTTCGTCTTGAGCAAAGCTACTGTCACTCTTTATACCCCAGAGCCAGCTACTTTAAGAGCATCAGCAGTTTGGGAGGAGTACTTGGATGTGTGTACGTGCATGCACACATACAAGCTTTTACATGTGTGTGTTGGACAGCCAGCGAAATGAATCAGCAAAGGCAAAGCCACTCCCCTGGCCTTTACAGCGAGACCTCTTTTAAAAACATTAACGCCTTGCTAAAATCTGAACATCCATAATTTAACATGCTCACACACATACACACACACACACACACATTGGCTTTTGATATATATTCAACACGGACACAAATTTAATGTTTAAACTTCTCTTTTTTTAAGGGTATTGTGAGATACGAAACAGATAAAGGGCATGTGGGTGGAAGGAGGGACGGTTTTAATGAGAAGATGAAATTTGGTCTGGCAATCATCTGGACAATACAGGATTATCAACTACCTTTTGTTTTTCATTTCAGGCAGCACATTCATGTTGAATATACCCTCAAGACAATCACTGTTTTTCAAAAGATTGACGTACGCTCATAAAAATGTGCAAAAAAAACAATGCAAACACTTTCCTGCCATTGTACCACTGTTACCCTCACAATCCTAGACATTGCATTACATTGTCAATTTGTAATCCAATGTATTGTTGGATTATGTATTATTGCATTTTATGTCTAAGAGTGTTGAAAGATTGCCTCATCTGTAAAATGCAAGTTATGTGTTTGAGTTATTATAGATCATTGTGGTGATGAATATGTCCTTCTGAGCCTATTTCAACTTAGTTGACGACATATGTTTGTACAGAATTAAGCCAGACCTTGTGGTTGTGATGCAGTGACGGATTTTCGATCCATTTTTTGTCTACAGAAATGTTTTTACATTGCTCTGGTGTTTATTACGAAAGGAATGCAAAACCCGACGAAACAAGGGGACAGATTCATTCGTCAGGTTGTCAGCAGCACCACAGCTCTAACCTGTGATAATAGTATAGCTTGATTCAGTGATTATGTTTTTCCAGGTTTTAATCTGACAATAATGATGTTGCATAACCGTATCTGTGGTTGCTAAATTGGTTAAAGTAGCCATATATTATACACTATGAGGCAGTAAATCTTATGTATAATGATCTCAACTCCCATCTCTTTTTTGTGGTGCATTGATCTATGCAAGGCATCTTTGATTATTGTCAAGAAATGGAAACATTCTTATTTTGAGCTTGCAGCCAATAAATAGCTCAAGGATTTTCAGTCATCTCCTAGCAACATATTTGGATGACACCATCTTTATACCTATTTAAACTGAGCAAATGAATGCTGAGCAGAACATATACATCTGTATGCTGTCACAGGTTGCTTCATTTAACTGCTGTACTCTTAGCTGATCATATATAGTGAGTACCGAGACTTTTTCATGGGAACAGGTGCAGTTGGTGGTGGCTACCCATTAGAGGCACTGGAGTCATGGAGGCAGGAGAGACATAGGAGAAAATGCAATATATATATATATATATTGCATTTTCTTTTTGAGATGACACCTTTAATTCTCTATCTATCTGAAAAGAATAATATTTTAAAGATAACATTTCACATCTTCCCTTTTCTTTCTTCTTGGTAATTGGAAATGTGGGAAGAGCTTTGTTGTCAAAGAACGTCTGAGGCTGTATGTGGTTGGTCACTTGTGCATGCTTTTGAATCTGATTCTGCTATTTGTTGATCTGTTCATTGAAACAAAGAAAGCAACAAAAAGATCATAGAGTAACTCAACACCAGGTGAAAATCCTATCCTGCCAGTTATTTAACATTTTGTTTTACTGTTGGCTGTACTTCCAAATGTTAGCTGGGCTTTGTTCAGAAATCCAAAACTCTTAACTAGAGAGGGCAATGAAACACTTTAGCCGGGCTTTTTGAGTTCTTTTAAAAGTTTGTAACATAGTTGGCTAGTTTTGCATGTTGACTGACACAGTGTGAAAGTGTACTAGGCAAGCTGAAACATTTTAGCAATTAAAGTATCACATTCACAAATGTGTATAGTTAGAAAAGTGCTGGTAGGCTTATTCATCATTAAAACTGGATTTTGAATTTTAAATCAGTTTACAGTTTTGACATCTCACAGAAAAAAGTCTTTAGAAAGGTTGACAAGAGGAAGAAAAAAGTAAACCCCAGAGAAAAAAAAGCAGCTTCTTTTTGCACCATAAGTCAAGCTAGGCTGAAGATGCACTCATCCTCTTCACACTTGCATGTAGGCATTCCTGAATAACAACATGTTCCAAGCTGTAGATTGCCACATAGAAATGTTTGCACACATACACATCTGTTCGCGGCTCATGTCACAGATGACCTTCCTCTTTAGAGCTACACTGAGTCAGTAGCTGGTGCTGTTGTGAGGGACGCCACATTAGTCAGCTTGCACAACACAGCTGGGAGGTGCAATGTCTCCTGCTCATTACACTGTGTCTCCTGCATGCCATTACCAGTCCCATTTTATCCATGGTAACAGTGCATAAAGAGTCGCACAAATTTGTATACAACATCACTAAAGCTCATTCATTCATTGCCTGCAGACCGAGAGAGCCATTTTAGCATTTACTTGTTAAACAAAGACCAGATTAATTTTAAACCCAAAGATGTTCAACAGACAACCTTCACATGTTTTTGTTTTTTTTGTGTGTGTGTTAAGGTATTTGTTAAAACATGCAAAATAAATAAATAAGTTGGATAAGAAATGCTGTTTTTTCACTTTGTTTTCTGTGAATAATAAGTTACAAATTACAAGTGACTTGTTAATTCAGAAAATTCAGGACTTTAAGCATTTTAATATGCAGCACATTTAGTCCCGTGATAGCGCTATACTTCACTGCTTATACACCTTTCGTGGTGCAAGTCATAATGTGAACCTTAGTAACTTGGGTTGTTAATAGGTTAGTTAATAGTGTTGCAGACAATTGCACAGCTAGGCATTGTGGGACTATACGGCATCTAGGCTTTTTTTTTGTTGTTTGACATGCACATTTCTTTTCTTTTTACATTTGAGCAAGCAGAATAATAATATGTTGTAAACTTTTGTTTTTGTTGATGGAATACCTTGGTGCTATAAACAAAAACCCTTACATTTGTATAACTTTAGCTGTTTACTCTAGAATTATCTCATTTTCACAGAGCTATTATACTATGCTAATGAAGTTACCTTGGTAAAGATCTAATAGTAATTCTACAGTGAACTGGATTGGGAGAGACAATATGAAGGAGAAGTCTCAGAACAATTAATTGCATTTACTTTACATGACTGAGGAGCCAGACACTTAGTTATTAAAAATTTAAGGCCATGCTATGAACATGCTTTTTACTCTAGACTTGCTTTTATGTAATTCCTTAGTTCAACCTTCCCAGGGAAATCTTTTTACCTTTCTTTATTTATAAGCTCTGACAAATATAACACTGTGGTTGTTGGAAATTGTACTTCTTGAGCTTCTAATAGACTATTACAATTTTTATATTGTCTACAGTCTGAGTGCAGTTTATGACTAGGATGACTGTGTTCTGATTGAGTGTGCTGTGCATGCTGTCACAACTCGGCTTAAGGCTGGACAAAGGAGCGAACACCACATTAGTTGTAACTAAAAATAGGTTTATTTTACATAATAATACAAACTAAATGTAACAAACCCAAACAGGATGGAAGCCAGGGGAGAGTGAGTTTGACTGACTGACTGCCAGTTTGTACTGTATAGTCTTGCAGTCAGACCAGGTGAGCTGAATCTCCCCGATGACTTGACTCTGCTCACCAGAGTCCCAGAGGGATAGGCCTGCTCAGAGAGGGTTGAAACAGTGCTAAGATACATTTAGATGAAGATGAATTCAGTGCATTTGGAAGAAAACTGCAGCCACCACAATAGTATACAATACAATATAGCATAGATTATTATAAATTATTCAGTGAGAAAAGAGGCTGCATTAATTTTCAAGGTAAAGCAAGGGAAATGTACACCAGGTAGCTACAGTTAAAATTAATACAGGCTTTCCCCATTAAATCGATACTAAAACTAATAAATCACAGTGTAGTTTCACAGGAAAATCTCCTTTTCCCTAATGCTGAAAAGGCGTAAGAAGAATTTCATTCTCATCTTTGCTGACACCCTTGAAGGGAAACTCTGAATGGCTGAGACCACTGCTATCTCCATGCATAAACAGATATTTCTCAATAGAACAATAATGACCTTAAAGTCTAAATATGAGTGTCAAAGAGACGTTGGCAGTTTTCTCCCTTTCTCACTTGCCCTCATTCTCCCCCTCTTTCGTCTGATGTAAGGTACAGAGCAGGCTATTATCTGTCAGGAGCTCATTTTCTGGTTCCCACACTCTGCCACTGTGGCCGATCAGCATCTGATGGGATAGGCAGTGTCAGAGCCCTAATCCTAATGATCTGTCTGGTGAGAGAGAGCGTGAGTGACGAGTGGAATTAGGAAAAGATAAACAAGCATGGTCTATAGTCGTGCGGCTTCAGGAGAAGAGAGACAGGGGGGAAAAAAGGAAGATCACATTAGACTGATTGAAAGAATAAGACTGCAAAAGAGGAAGTGAGCGAATAAGCTTTGGGATCGTCGTGGTAAGCTGTTGAATCGGCATGTCACCGTCACTCACCCTGCCCTCATCTGCTCCACAAAGCTGTGTCTCTCTTATTGATGCTTGCCCTATTTGATGCCTTTATATTCATGGCTACCCCCGCCCCATGACTATGCCACTGGTAATGGCATAGGTAAAAATGCATGATGCATCATGCTTGCATTCATAGGCTGCATGGCATCAACTGTTAATTTTAATCATATATTAGCCATCTGCCAGGGACACACAGAGTGCAGAGAAAATGTGTTAACGTAAATGTTGTAAATATACAAGTTCACAGATATGGGCACACACAACATTATTGGTCATTGCTATTAAATTATAGTCTTTAATAAGTGCTTTCAGTGCATTCATCATATATTTTAGAGTGCTGTGTTTGCTGAAACCCATAGCCAAGCGATCCTCATGCAAGCATTCACAGCTAGAATTTAAATCTGTATTGCTTCCCTCTCCCTGCCAGTTGCCCATTCCAATCCCACCGTGTTTCTCAAACTCTCTTTCAGTCAGTCTTCTTTTCTTTCTCCCTTTGTCTCCATTTTTGCCACTGATAGATTTTCCTTGCTCATTATCTCTCTACTCTCTCTCTGTCTCAGTCTACCCCACCCTTTCCTCTATTTTCATCACACTTTCCATCCCAGCAGTTACTTTGTCAAGATCCCATTGATGGAGTGATGAAGACAAGTGAGAAAGACCTCAGATCAGGCATTGTTTACTGTGAGCATTGCTGTGGATGTTAAAGAGAGCCCTGCCAATCAGGAATCAAAGATGTTTAAAAGAGTCTGTCTTCCATTCAAGATTGATCCCATGTGAGGTGTAATTCACAGAGGTTATGCAGCAGCCTCCAAGTAACTTGAACAACTTTATCCTTCCTAAAATCTAAAAGTCTTGTAGGCGCAAATGCTTCATCTGGACTAACACGTGTAGTTCAACGTTCCCAATCCGCAATAAATGTTAACACTAGTTCAAAATACTAAAAGTTTCTGATATTATATTTCAGTATAATTCTGCACTTCTTTCACAGCCTTTGATGATCGAATTGCTGTTTATTCTGATATGTAGACCCCTGGATTGTCAAAACAAAACATAGAAATGCAATTAAAGATTTGTTTTTTGACCCGCTGTTACTGTATTGTTTGCATTTGCAATTTGTAATTAAGCACAACAGAGAAAATCTGTGTCAATATACTGTAAGTGAAAGGGTTAAAGTTGTTGCTGCTGGTAATTGTTCTGTGATTTAAAAATATTGCCATCTATTCAGACATAAGAGATGTGTTGTTGTGTGGTTGTGTGTTCATGACCATTAATAGACCTGTAGTAATTATCTGTGAGAGACAGCCGCATGACTCTTGTAAAGCCGTATCATCTGGAAACTGTCAAAAAGACTTCTTGTAAAAAAACAAGCCAAACTCAGTTTTGACCAGATTTATTATTTCATTTGTTTTCTATTTCAGCTCAGGTTGACTTGTAATCATCAGTGGACCTCAAGATGGTTGTAAGGCGTGTAACAGATGGTGTGGTTTGTTCTTCACGGCACTCTTTGTTGTTATCCACTTAGAAGTTATCTCAGTTTGTAATTCTTCTCCTGGCTGATGTGCAATTTTGTGCCCATCTGTATCGCCTCAAAATATTATCTGTGTATAGTGACAAAAAATGTGTTCATCCTGAGTGATTGATTGCATGTGAATGGAACTCTGCAAGTGATGCATATATGATAATGGATCAAAATACATGACAGGTATGTAAAAAGAGAAAATGTACGAGACAAGAAAAGCTACTCACACTAGAATGACCACTTACTGCAGTTAGAAAGATATGTGTGAAAGGCTTATTGAGAGAAAAGATCTTTTGATTCACTCTTTTCCCATCTTGCTGTGGCGTGCCATGAAAAGTGCCACACACACAAGCTGCAAGCCAGCAGAGCATGTTCTGAATGGGTTAGATGGACGTAATATGATTTCTGTAGGTCTGTTTAGTGTTACTAAACACATCAGAAATGTAGCTTAATGGCTTGTGTTTATTTGCCGGGGATCTCTTTGTCTTGCTGGCTATATAGTCGCCTCCTGCTCCTTGTGGACAACCCCATGGCATTCCTTGGTCAGATGAAACATGCAATCCCTTCAGCATGTTCTGAGTCTGCTCCAGATTCTCCTCCAAGTTGAATGTGCCCAGAATACCTCCACAGGGAAGTGTCCAAGAGGCCTCTTAATCAGATGCCTAAAACGTCTTAAATAACTACTTCCAAAATAAAAGCGAAGTGATTTTATTCTGAGACTCTTTCAGCTGTCTCAGAGCCTCACCCTGTCCATCAGGATGAGCCTAGACACACTATGAAAGAAATGTTTTGCAATTTCGATGGATCACAATCCAGAACAATCTGAGGTTGAACACTGAATCCAACATCTCAAAGAAAAAAAAAAAATAAAGGAAATGTCTCTTTTAAACCTTCAAAGCGGCTAATTTAGGGTACATGGTTTCTAAAATGGTTTATCTAACCAATTCTATTTCCCTTTGCATAAGAAATAATAATTGAGCACAGAATCCATTATAGATTATAATGTTTTTCTGTTATGAAGGCTGCAGCAGATCAGCAATATTTTCTGTGATGTTCAGCTTTGAGATAATTCACTGAAAATGAATTTGAGATGACTCATGGCATTTGCTGAACTTCAATTTCAAATGTGCTTCATGTTTTCGTGGGAATATATGGTTTACAATAACTTGAAACAAATTTATTGTATTTCAAATGTATGATTTAATCGCATACCTACTGGTAAAATGTAATTTAATCTAAAAATACAAATCACTGACATGCAGTTTTAGCCACCTCCGTGCTACTCACATAGAAAATCTATAAACAAATATTCACATAATTAATATCAGGATAGAAATTAAAAAAAAAATAGACAAGAAAATAAGGTATATACTTTTGGCAGGAAGGTAGGGAGATATGCAGCTACCCACACGCAAACACACAAATCTGTACAATGTAACATCAGCGTAATAAGCAAGCGTTCAAAGATAAAAACCACAAAGATTCACATTTTTAGTCAGGATTCTTTCATCTATTCTCTCAGGTATGGTGCACTCACATAAGCACACATTATCTTTACAATGCTTCAACACCCATGCACATTAACAGAGACAATCTATTTAATGAAGTTAATTGATTTGTCTTTTGTGTTTGTTTTCTCTATGCCTACTCCTCATTTCCTGTAGCAGTTAAAATCTGAAAAAAAAAAATACTCAATGAAGATGAACTGTAACTGGGCTGTAGGAGCTAAAGGTATGGTGATTGGGTATTTTTCTACTATAGTAAAGGGTTGATTTGGGACAAGTTGTCAGCTTTTCTGGAACTGAAGGATATTTCTGACATTACCAACTTGGAGGGCAGCTGGTACAATGGTTTTGCTGAAGCTATGCCTCCTGTGACTAATCCAATCTTTACAGGATAGAGAACTGCCTGGCTCACTGATTGCTTAGCTTGTCTGTGTTTTATTGACTGGCTGGTTTGCTGGCTGATTTGCAGACTCCAGGCAGCTGTATGATAGGCATGTATTCATAGTGTGCTGTTTGGTCGTGCCTTGGTTTCTCTGTGACTAATCTAATCTTAGATGGGTTGTGGTTGGGTGGTTGGCAGGCTGTTTTTGCACTTGTTGGCCGGCTAATTTGGTGGATAGGCATATTTTATCACCTGTTTATTTTTCTATGTCAGTATGAGGCATCAGCCAATATGAAATAAGGGCGTACTTATAAAGGATCTTCGACTTATACCCTGAAACAATGCAGACTTCCAGGATAAGACTCCTAATTTGGCATTTTGGTCCCAGCCTGAGAAAAATCTAAGAGACTGAGTAAATGCAATGGTACGCAGCTGGTTACCATTGCTATGGCTGGTTAAGTGACCAATTGTCATAAGTTTTCTGGCTGTTGGGCATTTCCCTGGTCTACATTATACTTCCTGGTAAGCTAACATCTGACTATTGAACGCATTTAAGATGACTACATTACAGGTGAATTGTGCCCCCTTTGAGAATATAATCATATTTAACAACAGTCTGGAAAGTGGAGAGAAGATGCACAGAATGAATAAGGAACTGAAAATAAAGATGACAAAAGGATGACAAACAAGGAAAGAGCCACAGAAAACAGGAGAGATGAATTCTCCAAATTAGTACAAAATGTCAAGAAGACGCATCACCACTACCTTTTCATATGTCTCTAATAAAACAAAGCTGCCAAGCCCCTGCCAGCTTTACGCTTTACACCCTCTGAAAGGTACAAAAATTCTCTGTTTGTGACATTTTGAAAATACAACCCTTTGATGGTGAACTATTCAAGATGAAACCTAGTATCTGACTTAGAAATAGAGGTAGACGGTATGTAAGCATATATCGTTGTGTGTTTTAAGTGTTTGGCAGCTTAACCATAGTGGAGAATTAGATTTCACATTGCAGCAGAAACAACCCTCACCTGTCAACCTACATTTATCACAGTGAGAGTAAAAGTCAGACCTGTGAGAAATAACGGGCAGGACCAAAAGACAACAAGATGATTGCTTTATTACAAGAGTGAGATTGGAAGGGATTCCCCATTTGTGTGGGTGTTCCACGCATATATCCAACTTAAAAGGACCAGTGTGTAGGGTTTAGTGACATCTAGAGGTGAAGTTGCTGATTTCAATGCCCTCGTTGCACCCTCTCATTTGTAATGTGAAGGAGAAACTACGGTCGTCATGAAATGCGCCAAAAATGTGAAAGGTTTGATCTAGAGCCTGTGTTTAGTTTGTTAATTCTGAACAACTGTAGAAACATAGTGTAGTTGTGCATATCATATTCTGCCATATTCTGTGAATACATCCCCCTAAATCTCACACTGGACCTTTAAGATTGTTTTATAGATAATCTTTATAGATTCCTGTATACAGAACAAGAGGCAGAGAGAGAGAAACATATGAGGTAAGCCCAAAAGCAGGAAAGTAATTGAAATGGAGGTTAGGACTGTGATTTAAATTGTCAACAAAATTAGGCATAATTTTATTTCTGAAATGCCTCTGCTAGCTGTTATTTCCATATTCTGTACTACTGCATGAAAGAATTGTTACATTGATTATGGAGTGGTTATATTTCTGCAAGGTGAAGCAATCAAATATTATACAAAATAAATGCAATTTCCTCTTGAATCAACTACAGTCATTACTGATGGACCATGCAGGAAAGGGTATTAGACCAGCTAAAATGCATTGCTTGTCTTCCCTGTCCCTCTAAGACTATAACCATTACATTTCTTATAATTTTGTCTTTGTCTTTAATGAAAACATGAGTCCTTCAGAGAGAAGAAAAGCATTGTCAGAGTCAGCATGGAGAGTGTTATGAATACGTTTGTGGCAATACTGATCCCAGATTAAATAAGAGAATAACTTCACAAGTGAAACAATAAAAAAAAAGAACTCTTCTTTTAAAATAAAATGCCTCTAAAAGAACAAACAAATTCTTTATCATGAATAACAAGGTATACAAGAGGTTTTCAATGAAAGTAAACCAATAAACAAAATTAAGCCTGCAGGTGTTGGTCTGTTATTTGTGAAAGCAAAAATCACTTGCACAAATAGCCCTGTGATTTGCTGTTGTGCAGGTAAACCTAGTGGAAAGGGGGTTCTTTAACTATAGATTTCAATATGCTCACAGTCACCTTTCACTTACAAAGGCAAAAGACAGCCAAGAAGTCTGAAAGGAGCCTAAAGACCTGAGTTTCTGGCTGAAATATCTGCTAAAGTGAGGTCTGAACTGTGTCAAGGAAGGATCAGAATGCCCCAGATGTGCCATTCTCTGCCTCACTTAAGTCCTAAAGAAAGGGCATCCACATACCCTGATTGGCCACAAGTGAAAAAATATATCAAGCTTCTTTATTATTAGTCCCCAGTGATATTGAGCCAAAACCAATTGCAGAAACGGAAATGGCAGCAAGAACCATGAAATGAAAGCAAATACCAACAAATAAGACACAGCTCAATTTTATGTTGGAGTTATGGAGGTAGATCTCGGAGGTAGAGCGTGTCGTCCACTAATCAGAAGATCGGCAGTTTGATCCCCGGTTCGATCCCCTCCAGTCTGCATGTCGAAGTGTCCTTGGGCAAGATACTGAACCCCAAACTTCTCCCGAAGGCTGTGCCATCGGTGTGTGAATGTGTATGAATGGTAAGCTGGTAATGAATTGGTGAATGAGATACGTACTGTAAAGCGCTTTGAGTGGTCGGAAGACTAGAAAAGCGCTATATAAGTACAGTCCATTTACCATTTACCATTTATGAAAATAGTTTGGCTGTGGAACCATCTTGTTCAAAGGCTGACCAAAAAGATCTTCACTGGGATACAGCACGTACAGTAGTCATCCTTAGACAAGAAATGTTTCTGCAATATTTTCTCTTTCTGCTTTCCATTTTATTTTTAGGAACAATTTGCAATGTAATATAAATATATTCAAGCAAAAAGTACTAAAGGTCCATGAGGAACAATGGAAAGAGGGGATGGATTTGGTCAAGCCAAATCTCAGAAACTATGTTTAAATCAAAGACGATTACTACACAGAACCTTACATAACATTTAGTTTAAAGAGGGCAGAGGTATTCCTGAAGAGCCGAATTTGTGTTATTGTGATTTTGGTGTTGTTGAATATGAATTTCATTTTCTCTTCCACTGCCCTCAGTGCAGTGACTTGACACATTATCTTATATTATCTGGCATTTCTGTCATGGATATTTAATGTTTTGAAATGTTATTGTTTGAATTTGTGGAGCTCTTATGATTTGTCATGTGGCTATCCTGGCTGTTGTTGCTGTTTTGTCTCCTGTAAACCCATATGGGCCGGGCACCATATGGTGCAGACAATCCCACATTGGCTTGTGTTCTCATATTCAGTGTTTGCCCATCATGACTCACCACCGCCACCATCATCTCCTACCAGATGACCATTTCCAAGTTAAAAATGGTCCTTTGATATCCAAGACATATTTCATGCTGAAGAAATGCAATTTGATGGCAGAAATCATTCATTTTCTCATGAGTGCTGAATGGTTCATCCATTTTAGATTTAATTTGGGTTTTTTTATCCTTATAAGCAGTATTGGATTTCTTCTTCTTCTCAACTGTATACTGCCAACTTTAAATTCACTGTGACCTGTACCATTTCAAAAGTATAGTGAACTTAGTTCGACACTTTTATGGGCAGTCCATCATCTGGATATATCTTTTTAGTGTTTGTGGGCATGAGAGATGAGTAATATACTCAGAGAAAGGCTATAAGTCAGTCTAAAGAGTATTCATCTTAACAAAGGTGATGGAATGGGCAAATGATGCCATTGTGGAAGACAGCACTTTATAAATGATTGTTGGTGCTGTCCAAAAGGTTCCTTTTCAAATATTTTTTCTTGCTTGCCAAGCTAACCAGTGTGTGTCAACAAACTCTCTTGAAGCCAATCAGCCTCTCTTCTGTTCTCAACTATCTCAGTGCAGGCCATGAGCAGGCACTCTTGTCAACTAGTTTGTATGGATCCTTCTTCAGCCTTCCTAATGGTTTCCACATTAAATGAAGCAAAATGCAATTAAACAAATTCTAAACATGTTACACAAAATCACCCCAAAGTTGGCCCTTGTGTGTGGCCATTGTATTTAGACTTGACAGTCTTTAGTCTTGACAGTTGACTTAAAAGGCTATCATCGAGGGATTAAAGGAATCCCTTATTAAACTGTACTGGTGGAACCCTAACAACAATACTCTTCTATTACTACGTGCAATTAAAACTGACATGGGAATTGTTGAATGCTAGCATAATAACTTCATTTTTCTTTGATCTTTCAGAAGATCAATGAAGTAAATGTTCTTTGTAAAAATACATTGTGGAATGAAAGCCAATTGAGCAAAAGCTAACCTTGATGTTGGTCATCCATCCACCCTAACTGCTGCAGGATTAGCCTCTTTAGTGAAATTAATCTCACCACGTATCAGTTTAGAAGTGAAACCTCAGACCTCTGAGCTGACATGAAGCTGACGTGAAGTAGTGAAAACTGCATTTGCTACCATACAGAGCAACACTGATATCGACTAATTGGTGCTGCATCAGTGTTGTTGATTTGGCACTATGATAACTGTAGTAAACACTATATTATGTGATGCATATCGAGGCAACATTTCCGTCAACAATGAAGCATCTGTCTGGACAACTTTTATAATATGAAAATGGTGTCAGATGAGAGACCCCTTATTCAGACCTGAGTTTGAGCATGTGCGTGTGCATGTGTGTGTGTGTATTAAAAATCTATCCATGTAATAGCAGGCCCCTGCTAGCTAGCTAGTTGTCTCCATATTAATTAACCTTTATGGACTGTCTGCCAGCTCTTCACTTCATTCTCTATCCTGACACACGCAAACACACACACACACACACACACACACACACACACACACACACACACAGACACCTACATATACACACTGCTGGTTCTTCACTCCTCCCTCTATCTGTGACATTTACCACTCTGATAGAGAGGTATGCTCAAGTGGTTAGGGCTCTGAATGCAAATGCGTGAGTGTGTGGTGAAATTTCTCTGCATTTGTGTGGCCAAAGTTAACTGCCCTAAGATGATTAAGTTATTGATAAAAGACTTATTGATAAATGCAGAAGGGGTGGTTCTTACTAAGATAGATGACAGCGACTGTGCATGTTCGTGAGTGTGCCTGTCTATATGTCCAAGTAAGCATTCAACTGTATAAGTTGAATAAAGCAGTTAATTGCTCCCTGCAGACCTTTATGCATGGACATACATTGATGTATGGAGAAATAATATATGAACCTTTATTTTCTGTATATACCACCCACAGAGAAGCATAGTGTACATGGACTTATATAACAGTAAGGTTGCAAAGAATGAGATTGATTGAAACTTTATTAAAGGTAGGAAGGTTGGAGAGATAGCACAAGTGTGTGTGAAAGACAGAGTAATATAGAGTGAAACCAGATTGAAGGAAAGGTGGGAGGGCAGCAGCGAGAAATAAGTGAATAAGCACAGAGAGACAGTGAAGGAGAGAGAGGCAGGTGGTGAGAATAAAAAGAAGTGCAGGTAGGGGAACATAAAACACTAAAAAATTGGAATAGAGAAGTAAGTCAATAGATAAGACGTTTTACAGGGGAAAATGGTAATTTTACACACTATACCTTATACACTGAGGTAGAACATTTATTTTAAACTGAGTAGCAACAATACCTACGTTTGATTCTGCAAATCTAAAATAAAATCTCCTCAAATGTGTGCATTCTATATAGAGTGGGTTATTTTAATCATCCATGTGTGGATATATCCAGCTTGAGTAATGTACCGTGGCTTCTGGAGAGGACAAATGTGTGTGATAGATTTTGTTATATTTTATGAGCATGCATCATACAACCTTGTTCATATTTGCAGTAAGAATATCAGGACACTGTTGAACTGAGTCACAGCTGATGCAACAGGCTCCTGAATCCAGCAGTTGGCATGGCAGAGCTTGGCATCGTCCTTCACTTCCTCTGCATTCCTCTGTTCAGCTCACAATCTCGGGAAGCCAGCAGATTGTAGATGGAGGGCTCTCCTCCGTCTGTCTTGGTCTAGACAATTGTCAGCTGGCAGACACTCAACATCCAATGCCCACAGTTCTTGTCTCTTCCTTCCAGATGCAGCATATACTTGGCATCATCCTCCACACTGCTGTCCGCTCTCCTAAGGGATGGGAAGTAATACTCGATCCCCCCTATTTCAGAACCTCCTTACAGACTATTAATACGCCCTTTCAGTACCCTCACTTAGCAAATCACTGGTTTACAAGGCAAAACAGGTGTAACAACCAATTCCTGCCAACTGAAAGAGGCACAGCTGTGCATACTTGCCCCGATTACTCTGCTGCATATTTGAATCACATTTTGATTTAGAATACCAGAATTACGACAAGAAGCAGAGCGGGGTAGGGGAAAAACTGTTTTTGTTTCTACTGTGTCCTCGAAGTATTCACATCTGTTTAACAGCAGCAGTGTCTTTGAAGGAAAACTTCACTCTCAATTTGTATTTGTCAAAGGATTACTTGAAATAGCCATGTGACATTAACTAAATCATCCAAATTGCCATGTTTCAAATGAGATCTTCTGATACCTACTTCAAAGGTTTTCAGAGAAAGGATAACACTTTTGTACTATCAATTTTAGTATTTTCTGATGGCTGTCCCTGCTGTGAGGTACAATGTCTTTGAAAAGGAACTTGATGACAGTTCTTTGTCAAAACAAACAGTTACTGATGCCATTTTAAATGTAATACTATAAACACCTGCTGCACTAGTGACTGTGTTTGGGGTGCCTGTACATTGGAAGGTGGTCCTGGAGATAAACAAAAGTATATTTTCAGGTGAAAAGATGCAACTGGAAATATACAGCCGTGCATGGTTAGTGCAGACATAATTAGTTTTAAGAAAGAAAAAAAAGTTTTAACAGCAAACAATAGTGTCTGTGTGCAGCGACAAGCTAATCCCTGTAAAACTTTCCAAAACAGAAGTACTCTCACAGGTTGTAGGACCTAGTAATGACCTCCAGACACTTCTGAGAAACTATGGATTACAACTGACCCCAACCCAACCTCTCTCACGGTCAGTGTTGGCCCAGTGTTTTTTTTTTTTTTTTCTCTCTCTTCAGCCCTAGACCATTGCATCTTTGGCACTGTTTTTCACTTTCATCATCACTGTCTCATCTTCTCCTCTTTTCAACCCGAGGGAATACAAGAGAAGTGGGTGGGTGTGAGAGAGGGAGAAAGAGCAAGATAGTGGGAGAAAGCCTGCCAAACAATCATGCCCCGGCATTAATTGGCAAACAATAACGCTGTTTCAACCAGCCAGTCATAATCTTGCCCCTTTGGCTAGCCTGAACTTGATTGGCTAGATGTGCTCACACGGCGCCCAGAGTGTGCTTCACGGTTTGATGATCCGCTTTAATTTCTTTCTATCTGTCCTGCATCATTTTCTCCTATGAGCTCTTTTTTTTTCTATGGCTTTTAAGCAATTCAGTCTTCTTTCTGCTCCCTGTCTCTGCCTTCTTCCCTTTCTTTCTGTGAATTAGGCAGCCAATAAGGCATGACATGAGGCCAGAGGGAATTGTGGGTATTAGAGTTTATTGGGGTTCACAGTCTGAGAGAGAGAGAGAGAGAGAGAGAGAGAGAGAGAGAGAGAGAGCAAATTATGTAGGAAGACAGAGCATTATTGCACAGGGAATATTTGTGTTTGATTGGCAGCTCCCTGACTAAAGTAGTCGACTGTGTGTGTGTATGTATCCACAGAATTTGGCCATAGAGCAAACATTATGCCTTGCTTAAAATCAAGCAGTTACCACAGATTATTTTTTTTTTGCTGACACCAAAGTGTATAATTGCTGTAATTAATGAAAATGAAAGAAATTCATTCACCACTGAAGGAAAAAAAAATGGCTGTTTAGAATATTAACCTTTTAAAATTGGGGATGGTTGCAGCTTAGTTCAATAAACTATTTGAAATCCATTTATTTGAAATTAAATTGAGCAGTTTGGTGTTGAAAGGTTTTGATGATGAAACAGGCCCAGAGGACTAAATTATTTTCAACAGCACACAACACAAATGTTAATAAATTAAGAGGAGACCAACAGAGGACAGAGGTAGTTTTTTTTTTTTTTTTTCGCTTAGTGAAACTAAGCTGAGGCTATATCATCTTAGTTTCAGTGAAATATCAGTGAACAAAGTCTGATTGATAGAGAAAAAGAGAGAGAGAGAGAGAGAGAGTGAAGAACAGTGAATTCTTAGTTACTTCAGAATGTCCTCTATGACTTTCTCTTTTGCTTACTGTGTTTGCTCAACCACCAGCGGTGGTCTACACACACACAGAGAGTACAGACTGTCTAAGCCCATCTACATCCTGTTCCACAATTATTACCGACAGTGCTCTTACCCTTCCTTTCCCCTTTTTCAATCTCCTCCTGTCTTCTCCCCTTCACTTACCTCTTCTCCTCTCATCTTCTGCTCATCATCGTGTTTGACAGATGTTTTAACCCTAACATCACCTAATTGCTTTTCCCTCTACACCTGACATAACACTTTCTATAAAGACCACATCTATAATGCATTACAGGGGTATTCATAGTGAATTATAATGCATTCGTAATGCTTTATTGCTACAGTCACAAACACAGTACATATCGATTCGTTAATAAGAATGCATGCTTCCGAAAATATTTTCAGAAGCTCAAGATGCAATACAATACATTTAGGCAGGAAATGACAGAACTGAGTACAATGGAGTTTATGCCATGGACAAAAAGCAAAAATTAGAAAACCATACATTACATATGTTTACACTTTCTTCATCAGAATTGTATCAGCTACATTCTCAGCAAAGTTCCCTGGACTGGAAGCAATTTGTTTTTATCTGCTCTTTCATCATATTACAGATTTGCATGGTTGTAAAATATAACAACAACAACAACAGCAGAAATGATGTAGTCATCTTTAGCCCCCTTGTTATTCTCCTTCTATTTCTCACAAGTCCAGGTTTGCAGATATGCGCCATCGGTGCCTGTAAATAAACAATCTTTGATGTATTGTATTTTAGAAAATTCCAAAACAATTTTCATCTAAAAAAAAAGGTTTTACAGCAGTAAAACTCAACTTGTGCAGTGGCTAGCCGCCGTTTCTCACCAGGGAGCAGTAATACAGAACAGCAGGAAGAATAAAAAACAATCAGACTTTATTTCAGTTCCTGGGTCTAGCGCTGGCCTGATTTGCTGAAGTAATTGCTCTCTAAGGTCCCGGAAAGAGGGATAAATCTCTTTCTCCTTCTCTTTCACCCAAACACAACATACAGTCAGCACACCGACATCCGCACATCCATACCCACAAAGCACATGCTTTCATGCACATGTGTGTGCACACTGACAGAGACACATGAGGAATAATACACTCAACTCAATCAGCTAAAAGGGAAAGCATTTATATATTAAGTCAGGGACGTAATTCAGTTTTTTTTCAGCAGTGCGTCCCTGCAAATGCAATGAGTAGTTGTATTCATTTTCCCTCTGTTTCCTTGGTTCTTCATACTTTGTCAAGAGAAAATGGTGGCAATACATGACAATCATTTGGGCAGGGTAGCGAGAAGGAAGATGAGCAGAGACAGGCAGCAAACAGAGGGATGTTAAGATATCACTAGAAAAAAATGTTTAGAATAAAATCTTTTCAAATTTAAAAAATAGCTTGTTAGGTGGAAGCTGGATAAACAACGACAGAGGTATAAACAAGCTGTCAAGTATGGAGGCAAATATTGCTGTTCTCACATAACAGTAAACATGTTACCATGCTCATTTGCACTGCGCTACACGCAAGGCATTGGAGTGCACACAAAGCAAAGACAAAGGCAAGCAAAAGCTGAGGCACAGACTGAAGAAATAATGTGTTTGGTCATAATTTTGGATTTCAGTTTCGCAAGAGTGGATCCTGTGCGGGTGAAGTGTGTGATTGTGTGTAAATGCAGACGTTATTGATGTGCATGTTAGTAGCAAACAGTAGTAAAGAATAGTAGTAAAGAACATTGTCATAGGAACAAGACATTTGAGCGTATCCTAAATGAATCAATTGCCTTGGATGTATTAATAAAATTAACATCAGTGGCTGAGAAACGGAGGGTTCAACAGGAAACCATCACTCTTGTATTAAACCCCACAGCAAGAGAGAAAACAATAAAAATAATTTACGTAATTAAAATGTGGTAATCACAATAGATACAGAAAAATCTATTGACTGTGTATAAATCTGTTATTATTTAGAGAAATGGACAAACTTTGTTGGGGTAGCTGCAGCTGGTGACATGGCCATAATTGTTCATTTAAAACTGATTAAGAGAAATCAATACAGAACCTGCAGCTCTAAACAATCAATGGAAGGCCAGAGTGGAGAATGGGGCAGATTGTTTGTTTATGTGTGGGTGAGAGACAGTGTGTATACCTGCCTGCCTGCCTGCCTGCCTGCCTGCTTGTGTGTGTGTGTGTGTGTGTGTGTGTGTGTGTATCTGTGTCTGTGTTTGACATTGATTGCTTTGCTGATGTGCATGTTTTCCTCTGTCGTTCAACACAGTATTTTATTGTTCATACTATAGTTTTTCTGTTGTTTCTATCTGGTTACCTTCATTATTGTCTTTCTTTCTTGTTTTTCTTTGTGATGTTTAATTATTGAGATATAAAGTACACTTTTCTTCTTCGAGAGTGTGAACATTTCTTAGTCCATCTGCTTTTTCTGTCCTGTCCACACAATAATTGCAATTTTCGTTATACATGCATCCACTTTCATTCCCAGTTTTTGGCTAACTTTTTTAGTTTAGTTTAGTTTTTAGTCGTTGTAGTACTCCCCCCATATTATACTGGTTCTTGCATACACACACATGTACTCACGCATATACAAAGAGTACTGTTTTTTTATTTTTTTTTAATTTATTTTATTCACAGCCCACAACACTCACCCTATAACACACCATTGACGTCCCACACGTCTCCCTAAGCCTGGAGAGGTATTAACAGATCCCCATAGTACACATGTGCATGCACACGCACACACATACACACACTCACACACAGGAGAAACAGCTTTTCTTTTTTATTTACGTCCCTTGCCAGCATTACAAGAGGTATTGACTGCGGAGTCTATCTGCTCCGGCTCACAGTTAATTGCATGAAGCTCATGTTCAAAGCTATTATTCGCTTCTGCCCTCCCTGGGAATACTTACACACACACACACACACACACACACACACACACACACACACACACACACACACACACACAAAGTTGTGGAAATTAAAATTTCTACAGATTAAAAAAAAAGAAGAATGTGTGCTGTATGTGCGTGGTATGTAGTCAATATTAAACACCTGCTGCTTGAGCATTCATTGCTTTTTAAATGTGTCTGTGTGTTCCTGTAGACTTTCCTTTAATGTCTTCTATTGTACAGTGGCCATTAATCATTCAGACCTTGTCACCCTCATAGGCAAACACACACATACACACACAAGTAAAGACACAGACATGCACCCAAGGAAGCACACACTAAATCTGATTTATTTAGGGGGTTATTGCATTATACAGATAGGAATTAGCTTTATAATAGTGGGGAAACATTGGCACACCTTGGCCATTGTCTCTATTGTTTCACTGAGACCCATAATCACATTCTGATTACCATTTATTTACCTTTGTGTTTTGTGTGTGTGTGTGTGTGTGGCTACTTGAGTGTCTGTGTTCATGTATATTTAAATGAGTTGGAGGGCTTCTGCGGAGCCTCGGAGATGGAGAGGTTGCAGGTGCTCTTGTGTGCGGCTGATTGTTCTTACTTCCATGTAATAGGATTGAATACATTTTTATTCATATACTACATGAGTGCGAGTTTGTCCGTCTGTGTTATTATCATGTAGATGAATGGAAGTGAAATCAACAGATACTGTAGTCATGCAGATGGACGCACTGAAAAGGATGAGGGCAGAGAGCCAGTCAAAGGAACAGGCAGACAGGCTGGTCAGACATGCTGCCTGAGAGAGAGGCAGACCTCAGTTGCTCATATACAGTTGTGTCTCTCCCACTTGTTACAGCTGACTTTAAAAAAAAAAGGATTATGTTGTAGTGCAGAGGTATGTCAGTATTGAATAAGGCAAGTGTTTTAGTTTTTCTATAAGAAGCCTTGAGGTGCTACAGGTACATTTTAAAATCAATAAATAATTACTACATCTATTTTGAGACACAGCTATAAAAAATTTGCTTTAGGGCACAGCAGGATATTGCTTTGTGGTAGAAAGCTTCACCAACGCCATTTTGTTCAGTGACAGGGGGTGAATTGAATGAAATGCTGAAGGAAATTTGACTTCAAAGAAAGATGTTTATTCTCTCCAGTAGAGGGATTACAAGCAAAATGCATCGTGGTTATTTACGAGGACCGAGATACAGTATTTGTGATTAAAATGATTTAAACTGATCTTTTTTTTTTTTTTTTCTTCTCTGTGTAAACTGTCAAATCCATAAAGTCCTATTTTGACTGGATTTCACTCTGATCAATGTCTGCATTAAACTGACAGTGTGGGCTAAATTAATATCTGCATGATATCAGCGTGAATAATTGATTACCCATATCGTTTTCTCTCCTAAGTGCTCTCCTGAAAAAATCATTAAAAAAAATGTGTTCAAAATCATAATCTGGTTTTAAAGGGTGTTTTTGATCAATACCATAGTTAGTTAGAATCAGATAGTTATGCAATCTGATGCAGGGAATCTGCTCCACTTAATGTATAAAGACGCAAATATGCACACAGCTTTAACTCTAAATGCAAACCAATACTGACTTAATTCTTATATCTTACGTCAAATATTGCTTTTAATTGTACTACTGTTAATTATCACATTACACGAACACCTGTATATTAGTTTCAGTGGAATCCACTGGCTTCTCCTAAATACAGTTTTTTGAATGCATGACAAAGCACAAGTATGACGTATGGTTTACATGTGAATAAATGGGTGTGTTTGACTATGTTCATATGTGAATGGGGTTAAATACTTTACTGTATGCAAAGGTTTACACATGCAGTTAGGTATCCACTGCATTCACCTGTGTTCACAACCATCAGTGTTTAAATATATGTGTGAATAAAATAGCTCTCCATCCACATTACAGCAAGGATTAAAGATGTGACCAGATTTGATAAGCAGCATGATGAGATGTTTTTTTTTTTAAATGTCAGGTACTAAGCACGTGTTCATTCATTTGGTAGAATTTGCAGAATGGAGAAGAAAAGAGGAACAGATAAAGAGAAGGGATACTGAGAAAGAGCTTTTTCATCTTTTTTTTTTATCTGTTCAAAATGTATGAGAAAGTAACAGGAACAATCGTTTCCTGAACAAAGCTGATGACAACAGATACAGATGTCAAATGGTAATTTGAGTTATGTTGCTCTTCAAAGATGCTTATCTGTGTGGATAAGACTAAAAGGTAGGTTTTTAATAAAGACAAAAAAAGAAGCAGGCAAAATAATTACTTATCAGCCCCAATCTAAGATGGTATTACATCCACCATATGACATTCACCTGTCTGAGAGACAGGGTACTGGAATGTTAGGTAAGAAACAAACTGCTTTCTGTGAAAATAAAATGTGTACAGAAACATTCAGTAGATCAAATTATATTTTGTAAATAATTGTCAAGTGAATTATCTCAGGACACAGAAAGGTGTTTGTTACGGCAGCTGTAGATAAGATTTACTTTCATATGAAAACTGAGGCATGAAATCTAGTGCAGTCAGCCAACTTGCATGGCATGGAGGAAGGTCAGCATCTAATTAAGGCAAAAAGAGTAAAGAGAATACTAATAGTGCCTAAATGTTCCAAAACAGTTGATATGCTACTACACCAGCAGTGTATCCATTGTCACTTGACAATGCTTGTAAAATAAACGTTTAGCCCTCCTAAATCAAAACTACTCATGTTAAATGTAGTTTGTGGACTATAGCATAAACTAGGCACACCGGTAGCTCTGTAGCTCACTGTGGAGGTGTCATAATGTATACTTCTAGGCTTCAGTTTCATTCTACACACTTATGTAGACAGTTTCTTTCTCACATACTGTGCGCTCCATCTGTCTCTCATAAAAGGTCTGACATGCACCTAGTAATTGATTTTTAACTGACCTGATTCTCTATACTCTGCTATCACTGTATCACAACACTTTAATCACCGCTTATCAGTCAGTGAGCCACGTGATTCTATAAAGCATCAGGACTTTAAATAGGAGGAGATGGGAAGAAAGGCAGGCGGAGAGAAAGCTGAACTATGCATAGAGGTCAGGTGAATAGGAGAAATCAGCAAAGAGATAGGCAGCCAGGGCTTGAAAAGAAGAGGAAAGGGGCAGAGCAAGAGGACAACAGAGAAGTAATCTGAGTGTGAGAAAGTGTAAGATATAAGAAGATAAAGACAAGGTGTGGGCAAAAGAGTAATCTGAGCCTTTGTGACGAGCCATGTGTAAATCGGTTTACCAGAGAATCTACGCTTTCAACCTGTGGGTCTTTTGGAAGGTCAACATATTTTGTTTCCTGAAGCTATCTTTCCATCGCCCCCCTGATCCCTGCTGGTATCAACCCTGCACTGAGCACTGAAAAGTACTGACATGAAATGGAGCCACATTTATTCTTTAAGAATGGAGGGGAGACCGATGAAAGAGGAGAACAAATACAGCTAAGATGGAGAATAAGGTTGCTCTCAGAGCTGGATTTCCATTGAAGAGTGCATAAGGGTAAAGTAAGTGGTTTTGGTGAAGTCAGTTAGATCATAGGTCAGCGTGTCTCCCTCTTCTGTTTATTGCCTCATCCTTCCTGTGGCCACTTACCCAAAAGTAGTGGATTGCACTGCAAGATAAAGTAAATATCATACATTATACACTCTACCAATAGGAAATAACAGTCTCTCAACCAATGTTCCTTAGCACTCATTTGCCATAAGAGAGACACTTAAGTGTTTTCCACAGCGGTTAGAGGTAATTGCTGGATACGCCGCCAATAACAGCATTGACATTACAGCGATATTGAGTTCAAGTCTAGCTCACAAGCAATGTTGTGTGTCTTTCCCTCTCATTAAGATTGTCTTATCTTTTTCCAAAGACAGTGATACAAGACACAAGAAGGTTGATCCAGCCAATAGTTCTATAATTTGAATAATTACTGTACATAAGCTACATATATACACTCAAAACACATTACATACTCAGAGATTACTTTTTAGGAGGATGTACAGAATAAAATAAAACAGAACAGGTGAAGGATCGTTTTGTACACTTTGCAGTCTCTTCACAGTATGCTGTATATCCTGTGTTCTGTTTGTCCTTATCTTTACCTTCGAATATGGCAATCTACTGATATCAGCCATATTGCATGGTCTAACAAGGCAAGCAGAATGCATTATGCTGGCACTGCAAGAAAATCAATTACTTTCTACAAATAGAAAAAAAGTGAACACTGTTATCAAAAAGGCCTAAATGCATTTTCACTATGAGATTAAGAGTCTCAAGATCAGATCCATTTAAATATCAAACATGCATGTCTGTGTGTTTCCTGGTTGATAATCATGACATTCAGCAACCATCGTTCCTCCAGAAATCAGTAATGTATGGGTTTAGTCATATGAAATCGAACACTGCTGAAATTACCTTTAGCTTTTTTCATTTGAGGTATTTTCCCCCTTTGAGGTGCAGCATAAACACCACAACACATTAGGATTATGTTATGAACAGAAACGTGCAGCCATGTGTGCGTATATTCTGAAGAGAGTGTGGCATTGTCTCGTCTTTTACTGTCTTTTCATTTGCCTCTGTCTCAGATAGTTCTGGCAGGTTAGTATTCAATTAGTAGGGATTCTACAATTTCAATAAGCATAGCCACTAAAGAAGACTCATCCAGTAATAAAATATACGGATGTTGTACAATTGCTTCTCTGGCCCCACTGCCAGGAGATGTGCCTCGAAAAATCATGTTATACTCTTTTACTCCAGTCAGTAATAAAATATGAAATTGTGTGGTAATTACTTGGTTGGAAGGCACTAGAATTTCCTCTTAGGGTAGAAATGAGAATAGTGCAGCAAGTATGAAAAAATACACCATGAGCTTCATCTGCATGGGGGAATTTGCCATTTTTGTTACACTCTGCGTCTAACACTATAATAGTGTTACACAGGCCTATTCTAAAGAGATGGGACCCCTATGGCAGGAATCATGTGCTGCCAAGGTATGTGCTGCACATTTAAGTTCCACTTCTGTATCACTTGAAATCTGTCTCTGTGTTAAAAGTGCCCTTGATAAAATGAAGAGGCTTATTTTAAAGTTGTTCTTTTAATATACTCCTGACAACACATTAGATTCCTCGCTGTCATGACATGTGTGCATTCAATGTAGCACAAGTGGTTAATTTTTCTCATCGTTCACTGAGTTGTGTTGATGTTCCTCAAGGCTAAGGTTCTCGATGAAACAATACTGTATTATACAACTGCACTGTATGCAGACAGCACTGTATTGAAACAAGATAACATGAATCACAGTTCTGTAACACCAGTCTGAGAGCCAATTCTCCCATAGCTAACAAAGAATAAACTCCCACACATTGTCAGCATAACTTATGTTTTTCAGTCAGACGACCTTCAACAGGCATTTCACCGGCCACTTCATTTGGTACAGCTGCAGAATCTGATATAATCCAATACAACAGCTTTGCTATCAATTCTGCTTTTACAAAGTTCTGTTTTTGTTCACATTGACAGTAATGCAATATTTCTACTTTCTACTCTACTTTGTTTATTTTTTAGGTCGTCATTGGTGGTGGTATTGTAAATTACATTGAAAGTGTTAATATTGTGCCCCTCTCATGTATATACATGGGTTGGCCAAAATATTAGAAACAGCTTTCAATATAATGTAGTCTAGTTCAACATAACTGCAAACTACATCCTCATAAACATATAAATTAATATCTCTCTGTCAATGTAAATCAAAACTGAACATTATTATCTTTGTAAAGGGAGAATTAATAGCAGAGCTGCTGTACTGAATCACATTAGATTATACCTAAAGTGTACCGAATGAAGTGGTTGGTGAGTGAATATTGTTCAACAGCTGGTGTGATTTATCGAGCAAAAGTAGCTGTCTACAGACATTTTGTTTGTTCATTACAGTGCATCACTAATTACCTGCTTACTCCTAAGATGCTGACTTCATTTAGTTGAACCGGGTCTTTCTATCATAACTAAATCTTGTTAAATTAACAGTTTTGAAAAGACAAAAACTACAATCCATTACCACTACCAGACTACTACTAGACCACTACTAGAATACATTTTTGTTTGATTTCTGTGGAGTGCAATGAAAAAAAGTGTTTTGCCAGTTTGTGATTCCAGTAAGTTACACAGATGAGAGATGCAACATCTTTCAGTTAAAATCTACTATCTTTGGTGTTGATTTGTGGGCAACCCCAAGGCTATGATCTACAGTAAGTACTTTAAAAGGAATACAGTTTTCGATGGGAAAGCATATCAAGTCAATTTTGATGCCCTTTGCTCAGAATAGATACTCAAATGTTAAAAGATTGTTCAAAAGCAGTTTCTGAAGCAGCTGGGATCACCGTGTTAAACGGTGGTGTTACATTCCTGTCCAGGGTGTATGGAGCATAACAGAAATGAGTCCACACTCATTAACAATCCAAAAAGCAAGCAGTTTATTCCTGCTGTGAAAGTGCAAAATGATACACACAACTGACACATCTCTTTGGAGTAAACTCAGGCCAATACAATCAACAAAATAAATTAGCTTTTCAGGTGAAGCTACCTAAACCCTATTCCTAAAGAAACAATAAAAGAACAGTGTAGTTAAAGCTTAAATTAACAATATGAGTGTACCCAAAGGAATATTTAGATACACACTCTTACATATGTATCTACTCCATTTTGACACGAAGATACACGAAGATCGATATGTCATAATTAAATGTGAGCTTCTGACTATGACGGTGCATCACGTAATAAAACAATACAGAATTTGTTGAACGTGCACAAACCATGTAACTTATCAGCTGTGTGCTCCAGATCAGACTGCAGAAAAAGTATACTAAGTATACTTATCTGTATCATACAGATAAGTAAATCATAAGTCATATGAAGCCCTTCGATTGTGACCAACAGTAATAAAAAGAAACAAGGTGCCCAGCAAAAGGTCAGCTCAAAATGGCACACCGCATCACACTGTGCAATGCTGCTGCGCTCGCAGCCAGTTAGGACATTCCAATATAAAACAATGCAATTTAACTGATGTTGTTGCTGAGGTTTGCTTAAATCACATACAGTTAGGACACGGTGTGATTATGATTGTAAATTTATAATCAGCAAGTGCATTAAATCACTTATGATCTCTGTGTGATGATCTTGGCAACTAATGTTTTGAATCATTAAAACAGTTGATCTAACCACCCAAGTTATTTTATATAAAAAAAGAAAAAGCAGATAGTGTGTGTAAACATTAATCGGCTCAGTGAAAATAATGAGCTTCGGAATCAAGGAGGTCTCATGTATATTGTATGAGATTATCTCAGTGATAATACTGCAGAGCTACTTTGCAGTTTACATCAAGAGCACCTTATTTGAAACCCCTTTCAATTTTGGCCCTGAATTACGCTGCATGTGCAACCATAGAATGAATTTGTAACCGTTGGCAACTGGGTCAACAGGGATGTGGTTGCTAATAAAAAGCCATCCAATAGCTGTTAACTCTGATCACAGAGGCGGGTTTTGAGCCCTGACAGGGCCAATGAGGGCACCAGTCTGGCCATGACCTCATGAATATGAATGAGTCATACAATGGTAAGACCTCTTTGATAGGCTATATGCAAATTGCTCTGATTCGGTTGTCTAAAGTGATTTCCACTGCACAGTCAAAAAGATGAGGAAAGGTGTGAGAGAGTGAAAGAGAAGGAGAGAAAGATAAAATTGCACACACTGAGAGAGGATGCAAAGCACACCATTAGAATATTGATGTGCCTCCACACTGGCAGAGTAGGTCCTAGTTCATGAGGTTGTTAATGACCATAAACTGATGTAGGAACTAATGAATATAAATAATTACATGTATGAAATCATACATGTAATGTGTTCACCTCCATGCCCACCAACCCACAAACATGCATTCATAGTGTGACAACCAGTGGATAGTAAGCACTGAGCTGGCAGCTTGATTTGTTTGCTTCGGTATACGTACCTGATCAGTCTCAGTCTCGGATTTTATCTGAAGAGATATTTTACCACACTTGGCTGTTTGCTTTGCTGTGATGTGCCCATGTGCTCTGAGAAGAAATGTTTGGTTACTTTTTGTTTTTCATTTTCATTTGGTTGTCTGATAACATAGCATGGGAATGCAATGTGAGATTTCCACAACTCTATGTGTGTGTGTGTGTGTGTGTGTGTGTGTGTGTGTGTTTTAGTATTTGTCAGATCAGGGGCAACTGTATTCTCTCCTCACCTTATCTTGCCACCCAGGTGTTATCATCCCAGACTCTCCTGCCACCTTTGTTAGATAAACGTTGATTCTGGACAGACAGAGATGAGCAGAGGGGCCATTCTGGAAAATCATGTGCATGACAGGATTTTCAACCATGCTGCATTAATCTTGCCATCTTACCCACTATGAGCAGTTTGATTTTCTACAACTATATTGAGCTCAGGCTATATGGCATGAACTAAAATAGCACACTAGACACCTAAGCTTATTTCAAGAATTAAGGGTCCTTCACCTAATCACTGCTTCTGAAAGTTTCACTACTACAGATGAGGCTAAAAATACAACAACCATTTCATCCTCATAAATTTGTCATGGTCTGTAATGTAAAATGCTAAAATGTGAACTAAAATGATGATCAGCATACTTAAAACTAGCAATTGTGGTCACTGTTGCTGATCAGATAAAGAAAAGGCCAATAAAGCAGCAATAAATTCACAGAAAAAGAAAATTATTATTTGTTTAACGGACAGGGTTCACTTAAAGCAGCCATCTCTAAGCTGAAACTATAGTGCATGTGGATATTCTTTTAAGATGAAATGTCCCACATGCCTCCTTCTTAAACCAGTATACCAAAGAGAGTAAACTAACATCTTGTCAACTTTGTAGTCTTTGCCCTTCCTGCCACTTTTCCCACCCACCAGTATGTGTTTCATGCAGAAAAACATCACACCATGGAAGGAAATTACAATCTCAAAGCCATTTCATGGGGCCTTTAACTACAAAGTGAATGCTGCTTACATAGCAATCTTTATAACAGTATACAGCACATGGCAGGACTTTGTGACTGGCGTATTATTGTCGAGGCTCGCAGCATTTTTCTCTAACCTGTGTGCATTTGCTATTTTGGGGACATGCTGTGAACTTGATTGCCTGCAGAGGAGCAGCACAGGGGTGTGTGTCACAGCAGTGGTCAAGCAGAGCAGTGCAACTTCATGAGGGACTGATACCAGCTGCTACGATGCCTACTGATAATGTATTCCCTCTATAGTCTCATCCTGTGCCTAAAATTTTGACATACTATATGCATTCTGAATCCTAAAGTGCCAAAGTTGCTGCAGACGTGACTGGGCACACGAATTAATATTCTTTCTTGCCTCGTGTGTCTGTGATGTATGCCACAATTCATATAAAATAGAACCATGAGATGCAAACTCTGTTGTTTTATAAACATAAAAGAACAGTTCTGCATCTGCATGAAGTCAAGTGCTATAGTGATACATATGTTCTATTTGTAATAACACCAATGTTTTTTTTCCATCTTCAGACACAAAGCTCTTCATCTTCCACATACTGAAATGATACATCACTTTAATTTTAATTTTCACTCTTTCACAGTTTCTTAACGTGCCTCAGGCCCACCCACCCCTTTTTGTAGGAGTACTTGAAGTTTTGTGATCTCTTTTAAAGTGCAGCTAATTGCTACTTTGAGCCATAGAGGGAAAGCAAACTGAATATGTTTAACTCCATTAATTGCACAGAAACATCGAACACGGACTACATAATGGAAAACAACGATTGCAGAGTAACAAAAGTCTCTGTCTCGCTCTTTCTTTAACACACATATATAAAACTACATGCACATAACACATTAGATTAAAAAGCCTTTTTTTATTTGAAACTCTACTTCCTTTTTATTTGTCTATATGGATATGCAAAAAATGCTAAAAGCAGTCTGTTTTTTTGTATGTGAGTGAATATTTATACAACGGTGTGTCTCTGTGTGTGTTTAAGTGCATGGCAGGATGCTTGTGTACATTTCAGAGAAGAGTTTGAGACCACACTGATTTCTAAACCCAATTTTGCATCTATATGCCGTGTCTGAGTGTGCACTTCTAAATGTCTGCATGGGAGGACAAACCACTGCACTGCAGACGTTCTAGCAACCAAAAGCACCCCCTTGTGAGCCACATGCTGCCATCATTACTTAGAGCATGGCCTGGTTCAGCCGCCAGCACTAAACATGGGGTGGTAGACACTGTGCCTTATGGGGTCTTTTAACTTCACAATTGGTTGTCCCAGTTCTGTCAACCCACCATGGAACAGAGCGTGCACAAAAACACACACACACGTGACTGTGTGTGTATGTACAGTATGTAGGGCTGTGCATCTATTTGAATGCACATCTTTGTGTATGTGAATGTTTGTTTTCTCTGCCATTCTTAATGGTGTTCTTTGAGAGATATGGGAGCCAAGCTCAGGCTGTTTTCTTTTTGTTGCAGGGTAAACCGATAAGCTATAAGTCACTAGTTTGTGAAAAGGCCTAGATTAACATACAAAATATTTAAAACTTCTAGAAGTGTTTGTTACATTCAAATAACTTTTCTAGGTGTTTATGTACCTCATGAAATCATACTTAGAGACCAAATAATGTAGATTATGTTAGTTGTCGAATCAAAACACACTCGCGTTCAAAACTATGTCCTCACCCAAAGCCAAACGAGAACCAGCTTTTATAGTGCTGAAGTAATTTAAAAGAGAAACAAGAGATGTGATCATTATTATGGGCCATGGGACGGTTTGAAAGTTTAATAAATATTAACAGCATGTGTTTAATCAATGTGGATATGGTAGGATTTCATAATACAGCTGCTCTGGCTTTGGGCTGAGAGATGAACATAATGTATTTTAAAAGGAAACACGAACAGTGATTAAACACTGATTAAAGAAAACACCACTCTGGTTCACAGCATGTATCAAAGGCTGAAAATGTGTTCCTATTGAGAAGAAACTCAGTCTGACCTTACAGCTCATATCTGCCACCTTGATGGTCTGTTAAGGCTAAATGCACAGAGCACGCACACAGTCAGATACTAATTAAGTTGCTACTGTAGCAACCTACTACTATTCACTCACCATATTTTGAAATTGTAAATAGGGGGAATCACAGGGGGGCATTTTCATTTCCTTTTATAGCATTTTTTCTTTGGGCTTAATGAGCACTTAATGGCAGACTGACAGTGGGGGTTGAGAGTAATGGGCACAAGGCCAGTTGGCTTGATTGGCTCATTTGACTTTGCGTTTTCATCTGCAGATAGTGACTGGGATTACTAGCACAGTTGGTTAATAAAAGCTGGACAGTGACTGACACTGGTGTGCATGCCCACTTGCTCCCTTCATCTGTCCCCTGTTGCCTTCATATAGCTTACGTACAGGATCTTTTAAAAACACAGAAAAATATTATGAAGCACAGATCTCCCCTGCCTTCTCTTTCCCCTTTCTTTTGTTTCATTACGCCAGTTGCTGCCTCAATTGACATGAATGAAACACACTTAATCACTGGTCAGCAAAATTATTATTTTCACCAGTCAAGTTTAGCATTGTTATTGGACGAATTGATGTAGTGTCACAAAATAATAATAGGGTTATGACAACTGTGCGGTTAAATTTGGAGCTTGCACAATGCTTTTCTACTATAACATCCAAAATCTGTTGTTCTCATGTGTACAGTCTGCTATGTAGGTTAATTTCTTATGTGGTCCAGCCTATTATGCCAATATTACAATTATTGGAGAACACTAGTGCTCATCTCTATCCCAACTGTTGCAGGTTCTTTGAATCGCCATGTCAGCCCCACTTCCTATATGACGCATTTGGCTCCTTGCTGAAATAGATGTGATGATAAAGCCAGTTGTCATTGCACGGCTTGGCTGGTGAAGAGCTTATTTGGGCAAGAGATACACTTCTGCAGCCAAACAACCATTGAATGTTGGAAGGGTCTATCACTCAGCCTTCTGTGCTATTAACCCCCACTCAAAAGAGATTAACAGAATCAGAGCTAGCTTCAGCTGCCAAGTGCAGCGTGTCAAAATGTTCACACACATGCACATCCATATGCAAACACATGCATACAAAATTTCAGGAACATTTATATCACGCATGCATGTCTCTGTTACTGTCCGTTTCAAATAAACATCCTCTCAAAAACAATCAGTTGTAACTTTTCTAGATTAATTTGACATGTTTCTGTTCATATTTTATTACATTTCAAAATAGGCCTGCTTCATTTCTGAAATTGCAAACAGTACAAACTAAACTACCATAATAAATAGGTAAGTTAAATAATATTAACTTGCTGCATTGTGTTAGTCTGTATTTAAACCATTGTCAGTAATGTTTGATAATTGGATTCAGGCTACCCTTTTGTTCACAGCTTGATCTAGTATTCTCTCTTTAATCTCATCTTCTTGTGAATTTATGAACAAAAAAGTTTAGGACTTGTGCAGAGATAGAAAACGCACTGTGTTATCCAGGACAATTAGGCTTGTTCCGGATGGCAGTGCTGTTCTCCATACCAGATTGTGGCTTTTGTAGCTCAATTTATTCCAAAGTGTGTGTTTGTGGCTTTCAAATCTTTAATCCACTGCAATTAGGGCTTTGACCCATGCTAACCAGTGGCTCATGTGATGATAAACAAACCTAACTCTGGCTTCCTGTGTTTGAAGGGTTAGTGGAGTTGCAGAGGTGGGTCACAAAAACATGAACAAAACTGAAATTTACCAAACTGTGTGGAAAATGCAGGCATTGGCACAAATTTCTGCTTGCTGTTACCTGAAAGGCGGTTAAGTTCTCCAAAATATAAAGAAGATTAGGCTAAACAAATCACTTTAATTAATTTCATTAATTAAAATGATTTTCACATAATAGGGGATTCTCCAATTTCAAAATATTGATAGACAGTATGTGAATACTATACATAATGTCGTGGCTCAATCTGATTGATTTAAGACTGTGGTCTAAGGAAAAACATACACATTTTCTTATTTATTGACTGTTATTATACATTATGACTCTTTTACATACATTGACAAATTGATTGGCTTTACATCAGGTCTAAAAATATTATTGGTGAGGTATTACTGAGCCCTTGCAGAGAACATTTCCCTCAAGGAATATTCTCCTAATGGAGGTAATGTTAAAAGAACATTTAAATTAAACTAAAATGAATTGTCATACTTGAACACTGACTGCTAAAAGAATTAAAATAGTGATGTTTCCCTCAGCAGCTGCTACGTATCGAGTATTCAACTCAGTGTGGGAGGGAGAGGGATGTGTATGTATTGGATAAACGGTTGCATCCCCGGCCATTTCATCTCTATGGTGCATTGATCCTGTTCATCTTAACTGTACACCTGAGGCACCGCCAGACTAAAATGATCAATACTGAAACCTTCTGACCTAACATTACACATGCTCTTTTTCCCTCTTTTTTTTTTTTTCTCTCTCTCTCAGTGTGCAAACATACTGTATGAGTGATGGGCAGTCTGATAGGCTCTCTTTCATTTCACTACTCTGAGTAGATTCCAGCACAGAGGCACCGCTGCTCTAGAGCCACATTCAATTTTGTAGCTCGACCACATTCTGCACGATGCTTGCTGTTCATGTCACACTGGAACTCGCATCAAACACAGTATTTCGGTCTGTACAAAACAGTACAAGACACAAACATTTTTTTTTTCTTTCTTTATATATTTTTTGAGGGCTCTGCCAGTTAAACATCTATGAATATAATATAATATATTTGCTTACTCAGCTCAAACAAATGCTCAAATCAAGCTTTATATTGTGGATGCTTTATATGAATATGGGAGTAAAAATGTGCATGTATATCTTTGTGTGTCTTTAGGCTTTTTCTGTCTTTTGGCTGAGAGCTGGAATGGACTAGGTTTGTTTCTGTCTGGGCTGATAAGAGGAAGCCGCTTACATCCCTCTCTTATCATTCTGCTCTGGGCTAATATCCCTTTTATTTTTTCCCATTTTCACTCATTGTCATCCTTTGTTGTTGGTGGACTGGGAAGAGATTCGGCAACTTATCAACTGTCTCTCCCTTTCTTGTCCTTCATCTTCTTGCCTTTCTTCCTTTTTTTTTTTTCTTTTTTGCCCTCTGCTGCTCAACGCCAAAGCACTTCAAGTCACCAGCACATTGCTTTAAGCGGCAACAGACAGTAAACTCATCAAGAGATCATGTTTACACAGAAGACAGAGTGATTTATCATTAAAACATTTAAGATTCATCAGCTTTTTTAGCATTTCTAGTTTGTGTATGTGAATTTGTTTGTGTTATCTCCACAGGGCATTAACAAAAGAAAAAAGAAAACACAAAAAAGAGAACACGCCCTTCCTACCTCCCTCCAATATACACACACGTACAGGCTTGAAGTGATTTTAGTCTTCTGATGGGGGCAGAAGGTGGGATGGGATCAACACGCTAGTTTTAAGTTTTCAATAACTTTGCTATCTTATCTCCTGTTTTGCTCCCGTTCATGATGACTTTTCGTTGGCTTGGATTGCCTTTTGCTGATGTATTTGCCAGAGAGATAAATGGATTTCTGTTGCAACGTGTGATACGCTGTGCCTGTCTGCCTCTCATATAAGCGATGCAAATTTAAGGCTGCCTTCCCACGTAAACGGGGGATAAAAAATGAAATGCAGAGGATGCAGGTGTGGACACACACAGTTAAACACACAGAACAGAACGCACACAGAAAACGGTATGCATGCACACTCTTAACAGTAGACATTTACGGTTGCTTTAATATATGCCAACTTGTTATTCTCTACTTTCAGGTCTAACTAATGTAAATGGTACCATATACACACAGAAACAGTCGGCAAAAATCGGCCACATGCTTATACCAGAACACACACAGTTTTTTTTGTGTGTATATTTGCAGGATATGTTCAACTTCAACTTTACTGCACGGTAAATTGCCTGATTGATAATTCAAACATTCACATATGCCCACTCACCCACAGAGTGGCTAAAGATACATAATCAGGAGACCTGGTGCTCAACATGATCATGATACATTAGATGCAACCATTTTAATAATAACTGACGGTAAACTGCAGTTTTCCTGTGTGATGCTCTTGGTGTCATGTTTTAACTGTTTTTGCATCATTGCCATTCAGTTTCCATAGCAATCTTACCTGTATGTGATAGGGCCTATATTTATCACAATCACTCACAAATTAATTTCATGGACCCCTTCTTTTGGAGATGGCAATTATGAGAAAAAAAAATGTGTGTTGTGCTTTTTACAAATGAGGAAATCAGTGGACTGGAATATTTCTGCAATTTATTGCTAAAGAAATTTTGAAAATAAAAGTAGTCCTGACTTCAATGAGCATGGGGAAAATAGATTTGCAGGAAAGACTAAGAATACAGGGTGGATGAATAAGTGATGATTTTTTTAATTGACGTCATCATGGCCACCAGCGTCTTTATACCTGCATTACAATTGATGTTCTCCTGTATTTAAACATGCACGTAATATAGATGATATTTCAAATGAGCAAAGCCTTTAACGGGACACCTTGTTTTGATTGCTCCGCTGGAATTACACAAAGTGAGAGCCCCCCCCCAATGGCTGGTTACATACTGTAGTTACGTTAATTACGCACTAAACACACACACATTCGGCGCTGTAGGTAGGTATATCTTTACCTTTCACATACCAATAATATGCACACCTTCACCTTACACATAAACAAGCACACACATGTACACATCACTGTGCCCCATGAGTTCTTGCTTATCTTCACTTTCACTTTGAAGCATCTGATCTGTGCAGAACGTGAATCACATGAAAACCACTGATCCATGCCTTTCATCCTCAACACACACTGTGTGCTGGATAGGAAAGACACAGTCTCGTTGACAAGACAGGGGGTTCAAGTAATGTTAATCTTACTGACTACTTGAAAGGATGCAGTGATTTAGTGAATACGCGCGCACACATGCGCATACACATACATACACACACATCAAGGAGCATGCCTGATTGTTTGATGTTTTTTATCCTGTCTTGCATCAAAGCAATATCTCTTTCAAAGAATGTGTCCTCCTGGATAAACATATGTTAACCATGGCTATGTGCCACTGGGAGTGGCTGAATGATTGAATTATAGGAGTCTCTTGTACTTTTGGTTATTGATGGTAACATTGCCTATTTGTCCCCAGTCCTCTGTTCTTTGTATATTTAGACAGCAGCAGAAGAAAGTGGATGAATTACTCTATGCATCATCCCTTCCCTGAAGGTGTACTCACTAGAGGGAAGCAAGGAGAAAGTAACTACAAGGAAAGGGAGAGCATATTCCCAGACCGCTTCTTTCCCTTTTAAACTTATGAGATGAAATACACTAAGTAAGGCTGGGAAATATTTTAGAAAGTATCTGACAGTGGGGACAGAAGAGTGATTCAGTGAATCAGAAGAGTGCAAGGTTATGTAGTTATCTTGCACTCTTCTTTGTGAGCACTCACCTTTGTGTCTGGGAAGCTCATGAGATTAGGTAAGTGATGAGGCTCTGAGAGGCTAAAGAAGCAGACCTGTGAATCAAAGGAAACCAGCAACATTCTATTAAACATATCTAGGCGGGGAAAATGAATGTGTGAGAATGCTTGTATCAATGTTCCCTTAAGCAAGACACTTCAGTGCCATTCCCCAAGTGCATCAGGATGGTTTTGTGTTCATCTCCAACGTGTGTGCAGCAATGTGACCACCTTCAAAAAACTTTTTTTTTTAGTCTGTGTTTGTCTATAAGACACTAGCCATGGTGACATCAGATGATCCCTTTCTGTGAATTACACCTTTAGTCTGGACTCCATGCAATACCTTAGAGAAATTCTTGACCATGCAACAATAAGTGACTGGGTAGAAAGAAATATGTGGAGGCCATTGGGCCTAAAAATACCATCTGGCTCTATTTGCATTCAAATTATGAAAGAACATACTCTCTGTATTTTTGTCTCTTGTGGTTTAAACGTGTGAAATCTTTGCTGCATAACACCAGAGTGTATTTTTATGTGCACCCCGTAACTCTGTGGACTTACTTATGTAAGTACTTGTCACACTATAAATATATATTTGACGTTATTCGCATACTCTGATAAAATGTGATAACTGAGTGGCCTTTTGGTTGAACATTTATGTCTTCCAACAGCTTCCTAACACCATGCAAGGGTATGGAAAATATAATATCAGCATTGCCTTGCGGCATGGTATTTTAGACAATGAAATGGGTACTTCTATCTTTAATTTATAATTGGGTATGTTTCGGTGTTCCTGAAAATACATCCATGGGATCCATTAGATACATTGAAATCATGCTTGGCTTTCCAAATATGCAAGTGCTAAATAAGTCATAAAAGTTTTCAAAAGTTATGTAACAACTTCCAAAATAATGATCATTGTGACGGGTCACATGTAACTTGATTTTTTTATTTGCATTCACCTGTGCATATAGATTCATTGATCTGTTGATTTTGTTAGAATCTAACATTAATCTTGCTTTTTTTTCTCTCTCCTCTCTCTCCCTCCCTCCCTCCTTCCTTCCCAAATCTTCTTTTTGTCCTGTTGCTTCCTGTTTTCTCTCCAACAAGGTAAGAGCAACGTGTTTAAATGCTTTCTACACCTAGTTAGTACTGTGTCATCACGTTGTCAGCACCTTGTCAGATTACTAATATGATGATGGTATTTCCCTTCCCTCAGCACACAAAAGCAAAGTTACCTCATCTCAGACTCTAACGGTGGGATTCTTTCACTAAGACTGCACAAACAGACAAGAAATCAAAGCACTCATACTATTTTACACGACTTCAGTGTGTGGGGCTTAGCAAACATTTTATAGCTTCTGCTTGAGGTAATCACTAGGCCATTACTGCTTCTGCTGGGATTTGGGCCTCTTAATTTCTTCATTCCCTTAGAGGGAAGACATTTTGTGCCATGTGGCAACCATTTTAAATATGCTGATACCATGTCTCGACAGGTTGGCTCTAATTTTAGCTAGGCTGTATGCTTGATAGGAAGTCTGTTTTATTTTTTTTTATTTTTTAAAGAGAATCAAGGGACAGATTTGAGATGAGAATTTCCCCCCAGTGAAAGGCAATCTCTTTCCGTTTGAGCAGATAGAGGTGATATTCATCTGTGAAGTATTTATCAGCTCCTTGGGAACATGATATTGAATGAAAAAAAATAGCCTTTAGTCACTTACTCACTTTCATGCAGGCGTGTGCATAGACCACCTCATGCAACAGCTCAGACCATGTTTTCTTTCTTTAGAGTATTAAAAACCGGCAGTATTGCCTAACAAATCCTGATACACAGAAACAAGACTTGTCTGTAAGCTGCAGTTATTTCATTATTAACTCACAAGAAAGCTTCAGTGGCACTAAAGTGTCTCTTTGACTGCTGCCTGTGAAACAGATATGAACAAAAGAAAAGCTAAGAGCCCACTCCACTCTGCTCTAATATTTCTGAATTAAATGACTTCAGTAATGTAAATGCAGTTTCCTCACCCTTCTTTAACTTGGCATGTTATACAAAGGCAATTCTTCTTTTGTTGCTACAGTAGGTTGTTAGTATCCTGAAGTGTGAATGCTCTGCTTATTCCTGCTTCCAGTCACAAGGTTGTTGTGTGTCACTGGACTCAAAATTGTGAACAGTGTAAGGATGATGAGGTTGACTACTATTAAATTACTCTATTTAATGGACTCGCCTTTTGTTTGTGTGACACTTTGACTTGAAAAGCACAATTTAACTGACTCTTCAGTTACTTATTTATTTTGCATCCGACCAAGCATTCAGAGCCAACTTTTACCTCTCATTTTTGACTTTAATGATTCCACACTGGGGAAATTCACTTGTCACAGTAGCTCGTATACACAAGGTTGATAAGAAATGACTTACAAGTAAGAAATACACATAACAAAAAGTCAAGCTGAAGAAAGTCATTCAGTCATGCTGTTGCTATAGAGTCTGACAGCTGTTGGAATGAAGGACCAGTGGTAGTCCTGCACACTCCAAAAGACCTTAGTCTCCTCAGTAAGTGGAGATGACTTTGACCCTTCTTGTACAGGATGTCTGTTGTCTGACCAGCCCAGTTTATTGTTGAGGTGAACGCACAGGTATGTGTATGCTTCCACCATATCGATATCCAATCCCTGGATGTTAACCAGTGTGGTCTGAGGCGTCTTCCTCCAAAAGACAATCTCCTTCGCTTTGCTGGCATTGAGGTGAAGGTGGTTGAGATTGCACCATTCAGCAAAGTCTGTGATGACCGCCCTGTTCTCCTGCTCATTTCCTTCTTATACACGTCCAACGATGGCTGTATCATCAGAGAATTGGAGGTGACTGCTGTCAGTGTTGTGTCTGAAGTCTGATGTGTACAGGGTGAAGAGAAAAGGAGAGAGCACCATACCCAGTGCAGCCCCCGTGCTGCAAATCACATCAGACACGCAGTCATGAAGCCTCACATACCGTGGTCTGTTGGTGAGGTAGTTGATAGTCCACGCAGTCAGGTTCCCTTCTAGCTTCCTGCTTAGCAGTGATGGCTGTATTTTGTTAAAAGCACTTGAAAAGTAAGTAAGTCCAGGTTTGGGCTCACCAGAGGTTTGAGGTAATTCAGAATGACTCTCCAGAGGACCAGAACTCTCCCCAGACTGAGGCCCCAGTTGAAAATGTGCAAAACAACTTCAGAGGGTTGATCTGTACAGTCTTTTAGTAGCCATCAATCTATATTGTCATCAGTATGGGGAAAAATCATTTCTGCACTATATGAGTTTAATGGGTTTGATTGCAGCTGTGGCTGGCTGAGGTGTTGTCTGTTGTCTTTGAATACTGGCAACACACGCAGGATTATTTGTTATATGTTAGTCTTTGGTGTATTTCCAAAATTATATTATCATTAAGGTCTTAATAATTCCCTTCCTTTTTTACTCAGTGTCATGTCAAATGGCCGCATCGTACACACATAAACACACACACATATCTTTCCATCCCAATAGGTCATCAACCTGCTGTGCTGCATCTGATATTTTGGCACTTTCTCTTTTCCTCTGATTAGCTTGGAAGGAAGTGGCTAAAGGCCAGTGCCACTGTAGTGTGTGCGTCTGTGTGCGCGAGTGTGTGTGTGT
This sequence comes from Argyrosomus regius, assembly GCA_946959425.1. Classification (NCBI taxonomy): domain Eukaryota; kingdom Metazoa; phylum Chordata; class Actinopteri; family Sciaenidae; genus Argyrosomus; species Argyrosomus regius. The sequence continues at coordinate 11,723,135 of OX336890.1, forward strand.
GTGTGTGTGTGTGTGTGTGTGTGTGTGTGTGTGTTTGCATATGTTAATAAGAACCATCCCTCTGCTCTGTGTTTTTGCTTCCTGCTGTGAGGGATTTTGGGAGGTGCACATGAAAGGGATTTGCAAAGGTTCCAAAACATAACCCTCAGACACACACACTCCCATGCACGCACACATGCACACACCAACACAAATACACTTCCCTTTTCCTGACTTGAGACATGCTCTGATTACCTAAGATAATCATCTACCATAATTATCGTTGATGAACAAACTGAATGAAGCACTGTATAATAGTGTGCTATTTGAAGAGCAGGAACTCAGTACTCAAATTAACAGCAGCTTATGCATACATTACCACACAATTGTCACGATGATTCCAAAGTATGAGGACCACTGCCGTTCTTTGCTTTTTGAGTTCTGTAAATATACCACCTTTTTTTTCTTTTTTTAGCATTGCCACATTACAAAGTTCTTTAAGAACCTGTTGCTTTAACAGTGTCTTCGTTTGATGAGACCAGTGCAGACAGTGACCTTTAGTCAATTAACTCACAAACAATCTCATTAGGCCTTCAGTTAATCTTCACTGACAGGTTTTGGCTTTTAACTTGGGAACAGTCAACAAAATTAGAGACACACTTTTAAAAGACAAAATGTGCACATCTCTAAACTCAAATAACACACTGCATAAACATTGGATAAAAAGGTGATTATGATGTAAAGTGACACATGAATATGCATCTTCACAAACACACATACCGTTTATCCTTATCCTGGTCGTGGGGTGGGGGTGTAGCATATCCGAGCTGACTCGGGCTGAGAGGTGCAGTACACCTGGACCCCAGTTCACCACACTGCGCATAGAAACAAAACAACCACTCACATTCACACCTAAGGCCAATAGAGTCACCAATTAACCTATTAAATGCATGCCTTTGGTCTTTTGGGAGGAAAAGCTGGAGTCCCTGGAGACACATAGAAAGGCTCCAGCCGAGGTTCAAACCAGAGACCTTGTTGCTGTGAAGTGACAGTGCTAACCACTGCACCACCGTGCCGCCCAAACTAGAAGGTGTTAAATTAAATTTAGATTACACAAAGTACAATACAGTCATTGTTTGATAATTGTTCCTCATGGTGGATGCGAGGTGCAGCTGACTGGAGGCTTCTTTAAATCTCTGTTAGGCCTACAAATTGAAAGTTAGGGATTTTAAAATCTTAATTTATTCTGAAAGGAAGAATTTAAAGCCTAAATCTACGGGTTACAATGTAGTGACAAAGCTATTTTCTGGCAATGTTAGACAGGCAATCTGCACAAAGCAGATTAGGCTGCTGTAAATGAATAACCTAAAAACATTAGGAGGAGTTTAACCAGAGAATGCGCCACTTAAAGCAGATTAAAGCTATTGATGTTTTCCCACAATTAGAACGTGAGGTAAATATTTTACTCACACCCTCGTCTGGATCACTCATTAGTTTGCACTTACAAGCAGGACATTTTGTGAATTCAACTGTAAAGTTCAGCATTCAAAATTCAACATTGTATGATAGCCATGTTTGCTTATGTTGCGTCTTCTATGTTTAGTACTTTAGATCATAACTCATATGACTTTTGTCAATGGACTCAAATCTCAGATGTCAAAGCACACATGTAGCTACTCGTTATTGCATGATTACACAGCATTCATTTTCCTATAATTAAGACAACTGAATATTTGCTGTGCTGGATTATTATTATTATTATTATCAAACAATTTACCAGCCTCAGCAAAATCAAATCAAATGGAACCACTGGCTGCCTGCAACGTAGGAAAATATTATTAAAATATTTGCTGTCATTTGGAGCAGCAATAATTGTAATGCATGATAAACATTTTTTTTTTTATTATCATTATTATTATTAATTTTTGTAGGAAAAGGAGTCATTTTTGTTGAGGGAGCTGTTTGTCTGCTCTGCTCACTACACACACACAGCTGTCTCTCTTATCACTACAGTGACTCTCTGACGTCACTAGCTCTGCCAGGCCAGCAGCTTTGATCACTCCATGGCTTCACTCTCTTCTCCTCTCTGTCTCACTGTTATTTATTTATTTATTTTGCTTAACTCCCTTCCCTCCCCTACCTTTTCCTTCCCTCCTCCCCCTACCCCTCTCATTGTCTTTATCTGCCGTTTATATCTTTAATCTCTTGTGTGTTGCTCACACTTTTTTTTCTCTCTGTATTGTTCTCTCTCTTCTCTGTTCTTTGGGGTCAGGGGTGACCGTTTGCGTGTTGTTTGAAGTGAAAATAGAGGAACGATGTGGCTGAAAGCCCAGGTCAGTTCATTGGGGACTAAGGGATTCCCTTGTTACTACATTCCTTTTTACAGTAAATAACACCGCTATGTTAGCTTTTGCTCCATGGACCAAAATCCCTACCACTGTCTGGTTATATGCCTTGTTTTTATTATTTATAAATAGGGGGGGGGGGGAGCATTATCATTGTACAGGTATGGTCAGTCAAAGCTAATATAAATTTCATTTTTTAATAGAAAATTAAAATTACTTTTTACCCCTCTTGGTTCTGTTAAGTAGTTCTGCTTCTGTGTGATTTTCACCACTCCACTTTAATCAAGGAGTGAAGACATTAGACACCTGCTGCGTAAATCAGTGACATCTACTAAATCCATCCAGCAATTAAAATGGCTCACGCTATTCACTCTGACTGCTCTTGATTTCTGGGCCTTTATTAGATATGAGTCATCCTCTCTTCTCTTTTCGTTTTTATTGTGATCATATCGCCAAATAAAATTTCTATCTCAACAGCATAAATTTGAGTTAGACAGGTTTGAAATCTGTAGATACCCCTAAAATATATTTTTAAAAAAACAAAACAAAAACATACAAATAGTCAAAAAAGTGCAATTTTCAGCTGTCCCACTTATAACGGTTATGTTTAGGCAACTAAAGTGACATGTATGTTCAATCATATGACCTTAAACATGGATGATTTACAGATTCTTGAACAAATGACCCATAATCCTGCTGAGATTATCTATATCAAAACACTAGGTTATAGAAAAATTAAGCATAGAGACAAGTGCCATTTTTATTTTTTCATTTTTTAGCAGCCCCTCTGCCATGCATTAGCACCTAAACAGGATTAGGCAAGTTCTACATCCCACATTTGACAACTTGTGAATCTTTTTCAATTAGAAGCATTTTTTTTTGACAAACACACTTAGGTAGGTGGTCTTGATTCTTAGTTTTGAGTTTCAGTTTCTTTTGTTTTGACAAGAAGAGGTGAAAAAAACATGGTGGAATTATTACTGGAAGCGGCTAATCACTGTTAGAAGTCTAACTGTTTAACACCGCCTATGACTGAGACCCCCTGCTGTCAGAGTGGGCTGAAGTCTGACTCACACACACAGTCCCACACATGCAAACGAGGTATGTGAGCTTGCTTGTATTTGCGTGACATTCCCAAAGTTAGACTTTTATTTCATAACCACTTGGTAGGACAAAATCTGGACCGTACTGTCCTTTTTCGCAAGTGTGTCTTTAACATGCTGTCCCCACAAGAAGAATTACAACATTAGTCATTTGTCCATTTGTTAAAACTACTTATTTCCTTAGAGGCTACCTCTTTGTGGTCATGCTAATAATGACTTCTTTCTCAGAAGCAAAGAGCAAACATTGTTTTATTATAGTAAGGTAAAATTTCTTAGGAAAGAGGTCCGGGTGGACAGTTATGTGTAAACATTGACTTTGACACCAGAGATCACAATTTGCATCCCAACTCCTACCAATAGTCCAGTTTGGGTTATTTTACCCGTGCACAATCTTTTCTTATCCATAACTTAGTTGCATATATGCAAACCTTGAGGCAGCAGATCAAAAAACCTTATATAAATCACTTTTGTGAGAGCAATAACAATGTTTTGGAAGGCAGTGATTAATCTCTCATTCCCTCTTTATCTCACTCTCCATTTTCATGTGAAACAATGAAATATTTCAGGTTGCACATGAATTTTGTGATGACTGCCAGCCCTCCTTGGCCCCAGGACCTCAGTAAATGGTCCATAACTTACTTATTGCTTACTTGGCATCAGAGAGACTTATTTTTAGCTAGCGGAAACGGATGAATCATAGACCCTCAAAAAGCAGCTTTAAAGCCTTTTTTTTCTATGAGGCTATCATGAAGGGTAAGAACTAAACAAGGCTGGTTTTAACTTCATATAATGATAAGGCAGGAGATGAAAGCCTTTTAAAATGAATTTGAAATGCCTTTGATCCTCTTTTATCCATAAATAATACTGACATCTGAGCACTTTGTGCATAATGCGGTAAAAATGTATGGAAAATGGGAGACAGATGGAAAACAAAAGAACACAGCAGAACACTGTCAATTACAGAATGAACAGATTTATTTTGTTCCTTCATTTGTATCATTTTGTGTTCTCGAATAAATTCAGACAAATGCTGTTTGTCTGTTCAGCAAACTTTCTCAGTTTGTGTTCTACACGCGTCAAATGTAACTGTGCACATATTTTCAATGTCCAGTGATCTGTGTAAATCACCCACCTCAAGGGTATAGTATCGATTTCTAAAGTCTAACGTGGGCCTCTGTGACAAAAGGCTGACCCAGAACAAATAACTAACTCAGGGACATACATAATACAATGTTTACTCCTTTGGTGTTCTTTGACCAGAAAACCTGACTAACATTTACATTTCATAGCTATCGGAGTATGTTGGTTGATGTGCCAAGACTCAACAGCTACAGCAAGCCAGTGTTATTCCATTTAGATACAGCAGTCTGGGTCTGCGGTTTGAAACTCCATGGCACTGACAATTTATATTTATTGTTTATTATAAAGTGACATTTATAATATTCCTTGGAAAAAGTTTTACAATATATAATCTGGCTGTTGCATGTAAATATATGGCACAAATAAAGTGTTTCAACTCCACCCTTCTATTTGACAGATTACCCCTTGCTTTTAGTAAAACAAAATAATTGAATCATGTTGGAGAAACTGTCCACCCCGTTTGTCTCCAATTTGAACTGGCAGTAAACACAGCAGTTTATGTGAAGCACTGCCTGACTTCCATCCCATGCTTGCCTTTTTGTGTAAATGGCTTGATGTAGGGATATTGTGGATCATCAACTCTGGCGCAAAGCAGCTCCATGCAGATCAGCCTCTGGTGGGAAAAAAAAAAAAACATGTTTAAAATATCCATATTGCTTTTATATCGAAAGGCATTTCTCTATATTTATGAAACTATCATAAACGTCTCATGCAGTAATATTCAAGATAACCCAGACCTTGCACAATCTAATATTTTATAGTATCTTTGCACTAGAAGGGAAAAAAAAGTTGAAAGTCGGATAAGTTTGATGGTGTCTGCATGGTAAAGACTACATTCATTTGACAAACTTTGACCAGGGGATGTGCAAGAAATAATTCCCAAAGCTTTTGGCAAGCAGAAAAGTTTTCTGGAGGAATGGCAGGTCACATAAGAAAGTTGGTTTTCGGTTGAGTCTTAGCAGAAAAGCGCTGAATGTGCATGTAGGCATAAAAGCTACAGTGTGCTGTGACACTTACACATGGACACACACACACACACACACACACACACAGATACACTCAGCTGACCGCTATATGGTGTACTGTTGAGCCAAGGGGACAAGGGGAAGAAACCAGAGACCTAAACCCCTAACAGCAGGTGCTGAATAATGTAGTAGAGAAAGGCAGGCACACACACATACCTGTCTACACCTGTTTTTTGGGGTCTAGGGGGCATGAAGCTGGCATAAGGCCCGCTGTGCCTGTCAGAACCAATCATAGCATTCGGGTTGAGGGCTGGCATTTACAGCTGATTTGTCAGGATCGGCGGGCCCATGGGGTTCAGCCAATAATAAATCTCCACCTGTGGTGATGGATCACCTGTGACACAGCTGGCCACACGGGGGGAGACATGGCCACTGGCATGCTTTGAGACAAGACAGGACCAGACACAGTAAGGAAGGAAGGCAAGGGGAGAGAGAAACGAAAGAAGAGTCAAAGGAGTCGGAGGGTGCACAGAGGAGAGTTTCCCCTCCTGCTTCTTACTGCATGCTGGTCTAAAAAAAAAAAAAAAGTGTCTGGATTTACAGTAAACTGAGCAATACAGGTTTGGAGTAAAGCTCAAAGATTTATCCATTTACTATATGTCTTTTTTTAATTATTGAAGCTACTTTGCTGTCGACCCAACAACTCAAGAAATGTAGAAGCAGTAAGTTTTAAGAATGAAGTTAATTTTAATTTTCACTTTTACTGAAACCATAATTAATGTGCTCAGAGAAAGTCTAGCTGCATTTAAATGAAGGATTCGGACAGTGTTGATGTGTGATACTTTTGTTTAATTAGTTGCAGCCATTTCAACATAATTGTTGAAGCTGTGAGCTAAAATTAGTTGTACAGAACATGTTTACCCCGGTCTGTCATTAGATAGAGAAACAACATTAGAGGCTTTTAAAATGGAGGGGAGGGACCGATTTTCACTGTCTGTCTGCTTTTCAAAGTACGTGAACTCAATAATAATTAGCTCAATTTCTGCCTTTTTGACAGGTAAAGGGAAGGTGACTGTAGGCAAGCTCAGAGACAAGACATAATGAGACAGGGAGAGAGACAGAGGTGCGTGGGATGTTTGCATGGTTGGAGACCAAGTGAGGAGGGGAGAGGATGAGAAAAAGGAGACGGAGTCAGAGGACTGTGCAGCATTATATGAGGAATACAGAAACAGTGTAGGTGTATCTAGGGAAATGAACTCCAGAAAGATCAAGCATAGCAGATGTAGGACAGCGACCAGTGTCCAGCCATAAGTATGATTCACTCTCAAACTGTATACTGTATGTGGTTTTGGCTCAACAGTTTAAAAGAGCAACTGTTGACAAGTACTAGCCCACCAGGAAGACTACAGATGGGGAATTTATGCAGGAATATACACTCTTGTACACAAACATCTCCACACACATTCACACTCACAGAATACACTAGCGATCCCAGAGCCTTGTCAGTCTTTCAGTGTCTTATTTTAAGTAGCAGTCATCAATAATAGATGTGCTGAGGGGAATAATTGATGGGACACACAGCTTCCTCTAATGCTGCTTAGTTTGACGGATGATGGGACAGCAGGAATCCTTTGGTGAAATCGTCCTCCACCCACCCACCTATACACACACACACACACACACGCACACACACACAAACACACACGTATACACCCACACTTAGTTTGATGGATGGATGAACAGCAGAAACTCTGTGGTTGGATCTTTTTCAGCACTTTTACAGAAGTTATTATCTGCATCTTTCAGAGCAATATTAATAAACTATCGGTCAGAAACCCAATAATGGACTGCAGTCCTCATTCTGTGTATGTCAAGAGTGAAAGTATGTTTGGAGCCTGGGGCGAGTGAATTTCCTCATTATGTATTTTATAGTTGACAGGGCTAAAGAGGTTTAGGCCAAAACTGTGATCTAGATACAGCACACCTGAGTAGACTACATAAGTGGCATAACTAGGCAGTTATTTGCGCTTTAGACCATGACCACTAGGAAAAAAAAAAAAAGTTGGTGTCTGACTGACAGGTGTATTGGGAATCCTCAAAACACAGCTCTTGTTAAATCTTGAACTATTGTCGTAAATAATGACACAAGGTGTATTAAACTGCAGATAATCATAGCAATAGTGCAACATGTGTTCCAATATAGAAATGAATGAACTTGTTACAGGGAAATGTATGTAACAATAGTAAAAGCACATCTAGTTCCGCACATGTAGACCTGTCACAAGTCAAACCAACTTAGTCATGTAAAAAAAGGGTGAACAGATTACAGTTTGAACACCACTGTCATCAAACCTGACAGCAAATACTCAAGTTATTTGTTGGTTCATTTGTTATTCAAACTCTAAACTTTTGTTTGCTGTAGCACATATATTATTTAATCCCTCAGAGTACTCATGCTCTATTGATGGCCCGAACACCCATTTGCAGGAAAAAGACACATGGTTATGTGTCTTTGTTCTCCTTATTTGTGTGTGTGTGTGTGTGTGTGTGTGCGTGTGTGTGTGTGTGTGTGTGTGTGTGTGTGTTGAGGCCACTAAAAGAGCTCTCTCAGCAGGGAAAAGTCCGCCTGCATTCAGAGATGTTGCTGTCATTTTATGTGCAGCGACATCTGCGAGCGACTGCAAGGCTATTTCAAAACTGTGAAGAGGGCACAGGAGGGTGTAAGGGAATGTAAGGCCAGAGCATGTGTGTGTGTAGTATTGTTCCCTCTACAGCTGCAAAAATCCAGCAGTCCCTAAAGCCAAAAACAAAACGTTATTCAACATGTCACCCAGAAAAAGAGATATCATCTGACTCTTTTCCAAAAAGAGGAGCCCAGTCTGTCTTTCCCTGAGCAGTAGTTTGACATAATGTAATATTTTATGAGCTTAACATTAAACAGTACAGAATTGATTTGTGTACGTATTTTAAGTGTTTTGCTGTAAATTTTTTGTGCTTGGTTGTACATATGCACACATAGTGTGTGTGTGTGTGTGTGTGTGTGTGTGTGTGTGTGTGTGTGTGTGTAAAGGGTGTTCTGTATGGTTAAAGCTGTGGTAGATTTGGCTGACTGCTCAGAAATAAGGCTGCCATGTTGGAAAAACAGTGATGCCATCTGGCAAGTTGCATACGCATCACTTCAGCATTTGTGGTGCATGACTTGTAAACAGATTTTTCAATGTTCACATATGTACAAGCACAAGTAAGTACGTAAGTGGCTGAGCTCGTCTTTGTATGTGTGGTGGCGAGGGGGGGTTGTGCTTGCGCAGGGCTAGTATTAATACAAATACTTCCGTTGGTGTTCATTTGTGCATGACAAGGACAGAATGAATGTGTCTGTTCCACAGTTGGCTGGTATTCATGGTTGTGTTCATGCTTGTTTGCATACACTGTAACTGTGTGCCTGTCAAGGACTTGTTGAGATGTTTATCACCACATTCTCATACTTCACCTCACTTGTGAAATTACTGAGAGGCCTTTTCTGAGGCCTTGTTTAGACTTTACTTTTTTTTTTTTGCATATCCAGATTGATTTGAGAGATTCTGGTCAGCAAAAAAACACACAAAATGTGATCTTTGCAAATCGCCATAGTTAGACGGGGTTAGATTAGTTTCAGTTCAGTTGCCCCGGATGCTCAAAGCAGATTTCAAAGTGTCCTATGTGTCACTTGCAAGACAACACAATGATTACATCAAATCCACGTTGATCGAAGTGCATCAGAATGACTGAGCTAGTAACATGGACAACACAGAGAAGAGCAAGTCTGTGGTGAAACACTGAAACAACTTGTCTGCTGGCACTTTGTGGGAGACACTTTCTTTTTTTTTCATCAATAGAGTAAATGGAAAAATTCAGATACATATCTGTAATGGTGTGTGCTTATTCATATACACAGTTCGTATACAGTTTTTGTGCATCACATACACTTCATATCTTATATACATTTGGGTCTTATAGATTTAAAAATGTGCTAATACTCAAGTAAAATGTTTCACTTTCATCCCTTAGATCAAAGGGAGTCTGACCTGACAGAGGCTCATCTCTTTATATACTGACTGCACTAAACATTATCCATTAATGTTGTCCTGCAGCCATTCATTTATATAGTCTGCCCTTAGTTGTTGTAGTCAGAGATGCTGTTTTCCCGAAAATCTTGTATTTTCTTTTGAATAACACATCTGTCGGATTTATTCATTTAAGGATTACAACTGTTCCCAATTATTCTGCCATGCTGCCATGTCTGCTTTTAAAAATAGAGAGGGTTTTCTGTTCTGCTAGGATTAGTCTGGATGAGGCCATTGGGTTGCTGCTTCAAGACAGGAGCTGGATAGGACCATCTGGACGCATATTATCTTGCATAGGCATGCAAGCACGGGCATGAATATTGAACCCCAATGATGTGTCTACTTGCAGAATCCCCATCATTGGCAAATGGATAGAGAGAGTTAACCTTTGTCATACATTTTGAGCATATTTTCCAAAATGACAGATGCCTCAAGTGTCTGGCACTCAAGATGTATCATTTAGACATAACTGTGGCCCATTTATCACATTTTCAGCAGATATACTGACACTGAAATACTAGCCAAAATCAATTTTATATACAGTGCATGGAGCACATTGGAGCCAAAGGGCTGTCATAACTACCTGCTGTCTAATTTGCATTTAAACTGTTTTTCAGGACTGATATTATGCATTCTCTATATACAAATGAGTTAGTTAAACAAATGAGCCATGTTGTCATCGTAAAGCTCTCCAGAGATTTGATTCTCACAGGTAATCACAGCGCTTAAAGAGTACATTCCTAATGGACTTTAACTCATTATTTTAATGTCACATACACTTGTGTGCGTACACTTTGATCTTAGGCAATAGACTGATATTAGGTGTAGGGACAGATGTTACATGACTGAGATGTTTTACATAATGAGGAATATAACATAAAGTAGTTAACATCCTTGTTGTGCTTGTGTGTGTGTGTGTGTGTGTGTGTGTTTGGCCATATGGACTGTAATTAGTGAAGTAAACCCAGGTCAGTGGAAAAGAAATAAATCTGTTTTCATGAGTGTGCAAATTCCATGGGGTCTCAGACCATATGGGACATAACCAAAATACAAATATGTTGTATATAATATGAGGGGAAATGCATACTTTTGTGCATGTACATGTTTTGTTCTAATTATTCAAATAAAACATTTGACTGACGATATGTATAATTAAGGCCAGCTGTTTAGGTTAAAAGACAAATTAGAGTTGAATTGATGAAAGAAGAAAACAACATAAAAACATAATTATTAGAAGGCAGTACACATGTACAATACATATGTAACAGACCACATTGCCCACAACCAGACAGTGCGGCCAAATGGCAATTAAAACTGAAGCAGCGTGAAAACTTATCTTTCAGCAGCACATTCTGGCGCAGCAATACCATGTCCAGACTTCCATGTCTCAAAAAAATCTGATGTAATGTGAGCATCTCATGAGCCCATCAGTCCAGGGAAATGTTGACACAAAAATGTAGACACTGTATATGTATATTAAGGATACGCTTGAGTGATTGAATGGATTTACAACAACCCTGCTGTGGTGAATCAGTGTGGCATGTGTGAGAGGACAAAATTGTTCATAGACAGTGCATATTTCAGGGGATGTGCACTATGAATGATCTACAGAATTACTTAGGATTAAGCTTGCTCTCAAGCATTGTTAGTGATAAGTAGTATGTGTTGTTTTTTTTTTGTTGCAGCCACGTTACTGATGCGTATTTGCACAAAAAATGGTGAAAGCAATAAAATCGTGTGAATATGAAAAGGATTATAACCGGAATGTACGAATTACAGTTTTTAAATATTTTCACCACATCCAGTAGATGTTCTTTACTCTCCATCTCTATGTAAAACAGGAAGATTCTCTAACTTGAATCATCTCATTTTACAATCTGAGTTCTTGTCAGATGTTTCAATGTTTTCCTGCTAACGGTGTTTCAGCTGCTCACACATGCAGACACTGCAAACACAAACATGTTGTGTTATAATGTACTATGACCCTTGTGTTTACCATACTGAGCAGTCTGCAAGCTGCAGGGGCTTTAAAAATGGCATGACCAATGCACTTAGAGACTAGCTAATGAGAAGACTACCATGACCCCTATATATCTTTGTTTTTGGTAGTCCAGTTAACTCGAGGGGCAAGAAGACACAAGGGACATGCATAAGCACACACACACACAAGAACATGCAGGATTAACTTTTCTGTGTATGTGATATGCAGGGTAGGGCTATCTTTGTTTTATTTCTCTCACTTCTCTTCATTTAAACTTCTTTCATTTTACATGGTATTTATCTCCCAGGTCCAGATTACATGCTTCTACAGTGCAATGGCAGCCGTTACAAAGAAGGCACTACAAACACTCAACTTCAAAGACAACAAGTTTGAAAAGAAGAGCTAAGCCTATAAAGAATTTGTTAGAATAAAAATGTTGTTTAGGCCTCCCAGAAGGGGTTCTTGTGTATTGCACCACTTCAGAGTGTTGAGCATATAGATGTACCCATGGTAGAAATTCCATTCTTCACTCGGCTTGCTGAACTACTTCCACACTTCTCATCATCCCATCCAAGGGGATTTGTTTGGAAATATTTTGTTCTCTTGGCAGCATACAGTATACACTTTACAAGGCCACCCCTCTGCAAAAGACTTGGCGAGAAGATATTGTCAAGACAAGACAAGTCAAACTTTATTTGTCCCCAGGGCGACAATTGGTTGTGCACACGTAATCAAAATTTAATGGAAATGACAACATTTGTAAAAACGTCCTCAATTAAAAAAAAAAAAAATGCTCATTTGAGAGAGCTTATGTGCTGAATGGGAGATGGAAACAAATTATGACACAGCAAACATATAACTTATTTATGAACTGTTTCCACTTATTCCGTTTCCTCGTTGCTCCCATGGCTCTTTTATATGTGCAGATCTAATGTAACCTTAATGTAACATTAATACATGAAACAAACAGACGTGTTATAGTTCTGTGGCATTGCTTTTCCCTGGTTGATGTTTGATTGGTGCTCTTTTATTTATGTCACCTTGTTTCGCCCCGTCTCCTGGTTTTCCAACTGGAGAATTGGTGCCGCCTACTGTTTATCTCATGAAGCAACTCCTAATATTTGCAATTAATGGTGGATGGAAACTAGCTTTTATTTGCATTTTCTTTTGCCGCACTACATGGAATTTGGTTAAAACATACAACATGTGGATGGAAAGATGGCTAATGTCACACAATATTAAAAAACAAACACACAAGACAGTTAAATACTATATTATAAGAGGTAAATGGTTATTCAACCTATTACCTTTTACTCTTGGATTTTCACAGTGGCTGAGGATATTAGTTTAGTTTCTGTTCGTTTTGGCTAGTGGGTAAGCAGGAACCCAAGGGCAATGTGTAGGGGGTGGGTGCTGTCACACAAGATGGATTCTGCTTTCAACTGTTTGTTATATGAATCAGACAGACTTTTCTGGTGAGTACCTCTGAAATGTCTACAGGCCTTGATCATCTTTGTTGAGCACGTAGAGCATTTTTCTGTTTAAGACTGAGAGAAGAATACCAACAGATAAAAAAAAAAAGTAAAAATCAACTCAGTAAAAGATCTGTAAAGCAAAGTCATCAGTGACCCTTCAACACCAAACTTAGCAGCTTTCTCAGATAAAAAAGGTGCTGCAGGTGTGTTTTAACACAGCATATTGGTGTTACAATCAAACCTGAGTTTATTATCAGTGTAGCTCCCAAGTTCTTAATACGACTCAATGATTTCTACATCCTGACCATCAATTTTAACATTTGCAGGGAGTGAGTTTGGATCTGTGTAATTTGTTTGTTTGCATAGTTTTTATTTCAATGCTTATTTGGTTCTTATGTGCAACATCAAAAGAGAAGCTGACAGTTGAGTTAATATAAAGTGTCAGTGGAATATGTTTGTAACATTAATTATGATGCCTTTCCTTCAAAGCTGAACTGATTTCTTAAATGTGTAATTTGTAACAATCTGCATAATCAAACCGCAAAAATAACATCAAGTTGTTTCACTTGTTGGGTTTTTAGTGCGATTCAGTAACACATATTTAGACTGCATTGATACCGTCTAGTTTGCAGGTGTGACCTTGTTTCACACCCCTTTTTTAACACCTTTTTTCTACGTAAAAAAAAAAACATCTTCATTTATTTTTGATTGCGCACAGAAAAACTGTGAACAAAACTAAAGGTAACAGATGTTTCTTCTGGAACAAAGAGACTATCTGGTTCATATGTGGTACAGTTATAGTAGCATGCATGAGAAATCACAAAGATGAGACTGACAACATGAAGAAACTGTTCCATGTATCGCTCTTCATTATAATAACTGACCTGTATTCTCTGTTGCACGTCAGGAGATACTTACAAAGTCGCAATAACAAATTTGAGAGTTTTGGCAAAATTATTTTCCCCCAGGACGCAATTCAACTAAACTTGTTCCAACTGACACACTATAGTTTTCCAGAAAGTGACTGGCCTCAAAGAGACAGTGGGAGACAGCGAATAGAGAGACATAGATTGTTCTATTATTGCAATTTCTGAGGGGATGGATGGTAATGCTATTATGGCTTTTTCTCTGGGTTCTCGAGCCAACTCATTAATTTAATTGAGCAATTAAGCTTGAAGGTAGCATGTTAACTGTGTGAAGTGGCACTACCTCAAACAATGCTGTCGTTCTGTGGGTGATGTGTTCTTTTTAAAGTGTGTTCTGCAAGAATGTGTGTGTGTGTGTGTGTGTGTGTGTTCACACATTTGAATAAATCTTGTGAATGTGAATTCTGGCACATTGTATGTTTTCTCTTGTATTAATACTTCTCAGTTTCTAAAGCAAAGTCTTGCATTTGTTCCTGGCTGGTTGATTGGTTGTTATCTAATCTTTTCTCTGTCCCAACATTTAGTTGTCCAATAAAGGCAAAAATCCAAAGTAAGAAGAAATAGCACAGAAGTGGGGGGCAGTTTAATACATTTATATCAATGTGAAATGACAGAGGGGAAGACAGGAGAACACTGAAAATATAGGGTGTGTGACAAGAAATCCTATAATCCGATTTTCTTACAACTGATATATTGTCACTGTCCTGATATTAGTGCAGTGATGTGCTGATTTCTTGTTTCAAGAAATTAAAAGTATGGATGGCTATGGTAAAAATTTTGTCCAATAATGTCTTGTCTGGTTCAGATCTTATCGCAGGCATACAAGTTTTAACTATTGTAAAATAAAATTTTAAGAAATTGCCTATCATTCTTGTTATGTGATGTGATGTTTAATTTAAGCCTACAGCTCATTAGCTAAAGTTTCTCCCCGTTCGACCAGTGACAGAGCCTGTTGAAATGCTGATGAGTTAGCAGAGTTGTCAAGAGGAACCAGGGGAACCAGTGCCAAACGCAGACTGCTCGAGGAACACACTGGCAGTCTGTGGCGCTGGAGAGACAAACCTCAGATAAATATTGTATGATGCCTTAAATAATAGATGGGAAAGCAGGAGAAACACACCACCCTGCAGGGACGTACAGGCATAGACACACGGCTTTGCACACACATGAATATGATTGTTTAGTGAGAATAATTGCCATATTCACATTTGGAAATGTGATGTTTCATGTCAGCCGGTTGATTTATAGGCAAGACAGAAGAAATGGGAGAATTAATGATCAGGGACTTGTACTGCAGACACACCTGCAAACTTGCTTATTATTCAAATTTCAGTTTTGCGTAGCAGAAAGGCGTTCGTGCATCACCATAGGAGGATTAAAGTTCATACTTTCACACTGAATAAGACAGAGACTGACCTCCTCTTTCCTTACTATATATATATATATATATATATACCTTTAAAAAGACTATTGTTTTCCATGGGGTTAAAGCCAAAAGTTGTACAAATAAATGCAATGTTCTAAAAGTAAATAATTCATTTATTCTTTATTTTATTCTATGTATTTATTTTGTTGCCCTTTACCACAACACATTTTCCCTTCTGATTGCTAGCTGCTACTTCTCTACCTTCTACTCTTCTTCTTATCCCTAGCTGAGCAGCAGAGATTTTTTTTATATTTTCAAACTTTATCTGTGTCCAAGTGGAACTGTTTAGCATAGAGTCAGTGTTTCTCAGGGGAGCACTGAGTAGACGGCATCATTACTGTGCAGCAGCTGCTCTGACATGAATATTGGTAAGACGTACACTGGTAGTTGTTGCAGCAGAGGGAAAATACAGTGCAGTGTAGCACTACAGTGTGCAAACATATCTCAGAAAGTTTGTGACCTTTCATTCTTTTGTCTACAAGGAACCACACTTGCTCCCAGATGTTGTGAAACTGAGCTCTTCCTGATAATATAGCTTGATATCTGCACTCAGGATTTCATTCCTGTTTAAAAGCCTTGTGAGTTACCCAAACCAGAGGGCAATCAGCCACAACACATGTATTATGGACATCTATGATAGGAAGTTTTGGAACACATAGTACCCAAGAAGCAGAGTATTGCTGCTATTTCTGTTAGTTATGATTGAGCACAATGGAGGACAGGGACAGAGAAAGAGGCAGTAAGAGATATCAAACGATTTACATGTTTGAGATTGCTGTCATTTCACAATCAAAGTGGTAAAACCACATCAAATATCTACCACTTTATACTCTGAATAATATTTTGATTTGACTAGCTGATTTGATTATCCTTTCAAGTTTGTCAAAAGTCATCAGTGTCTTACTCTCTAAGAATCATTTTTTTCCTTCTCACTAGAACAATTTGCATATTTGTCTTCCTACCTGGAGAGCTTCTAAATGGTATCATAAGAACAAGAGTAACTTTCATCCATCTAATCAGTCTTTCAGTCATTCAGGCAGACAATCCAATCAGAGTCACTGAAGTATAAAAATTATGCAATATAGTTTTTTTTTGTTTGTTTGTTTTCAGACAGACAGACAAAGATAGCTGCATTTTTGTTTCCAGCCATAAGCTTGTTCTTTATGGTCCCTCATTTCCGGCTGGCTATCATCAAGTGCAGTGAACTCTTACATATATTTATTATTTTTCCTGTGGATACCTGTTCCATAATTTTGTCAATAATGTTTCAGATGATACTCTGCGGTTTTAGTATTGCATTTTGGGCACAGTAGCTCACTGAGATTCATGAAAAATGTTAGGGACATCCAAAAATTTTCTGCCCACTCTCTATGACTGAAATCTGTCAGCAGGAAGCCAGCAATATGCTCCAAGCAGTACATTAACCAAATAATTCCATATGCCATGTAATTTCCTTTCCAATAATCATAATTCAAATTGAAGTATAATTTTTTGGATAATCAAATGTAAATGGATAATTGCAGGATTTTGCTTTTAATAAATATAAAACAAGCTCAATAGAATAAAATGACTCATCCTAGCCTCAGAGCAGCTACTCATTTTTTTTTTTTATCAGTAGCATAATTAAAACTTGGCAAAACTCAGCTGACAATTAGTCCATGATCAGCATTAGAGACCTGGAAGACTTGCCTGTTTATTTGCATTATGCTTATTCAGACTTGTGAAGTAACTTGAGACTGAAGGGCTTATGATGTGATTTAGATTTGCCTGGGAGGGCACAGCTCTGTGTGTTGATAGGAAGCATATATACAGTATGTATACATGTCTGTTCCTTCATGTCAGTAAGCTCTGGATGGAGTTGTGGCACATCATCAGTGAAATGGGTTTTAAAGTTGCCTTGTTTGCAGATTGAACCCATTAAGTGTTAACTTGATGTACCTGTGTGCCGGCTGCTGGAAAATCCTGGCATGGTTGACTAGGTTGTTTAGCCAAACAAACATTAATATGGGTTAAGGTGGCACAGGAGGTGCTTGGATTTTTTGTGTAAAACCTGCATGTTCTGCTGTGTGTGTGACTGTGTGTACATGACTGTGCTGTGCCTGTCTGGGTTTATTCATCTTGTTTTTTCCACCATGTGCATATGAGAGTGTGTGCATAAGGCTGTGTGTAAAAAGTTGCTCTGCTCAAGCTTATGACTCATTGGCTGGCAGTGTGCAAAGTGCCTTGCAGAGCGCAACAAACAGGAAACATTGGGAGAGACAGGTAGTGCAGTGGGTAGATGCAGGTTGTGAACAGTGCTTTCAGACAATCTGGTAGTAGGATGAATCAACCTGCCTCAGATTTAAGAAGGACTCTGCTTCTATTCAATCTAAATATAAGATTGTAATCCACTCTATGCTTGCTAGTTTCATTAGCCCCACATCTGGATTTATCCAACCTGAAAAAAGACACATAGTCATAGATGCGCCCATGTACAATGAGAGGACAGTGGTCAAGGGTGCACTTATTAAAGATCTCAGAACCTCTCTGGAAACTACTATAGGACTACAAATACTCTTTGTGACTTGTGAGGCAGCAATGATGCTTCATACATCCACTTTCAGTGAAGGGTAAGAGCCGACATCTCTTATCATGTCCACCTTCCTCTAAATCTTTACAAATTTAACAAATCTAACATTATTTTCCATTTAAACTGTGAATTTTAGCACCAAGTCTTATGGCATGTTGTAAGTGTTTTCTAAATTACTTGCCTGTGAGTCAGCCCACCTACGCTCTCAGCAGGTTCCTGCTTTTTTTGAAGGGACTGGTTGCATGTTGCCAAAGACTTAAGGAAGAAAAAAAATAAAAATAAAATAAAAACATCCTTTAAATCTTGAAGTATTGAGGTTTATTCCCAACTGTGGCGAACCTTTAATACTGTCAAAACCTCACAGCATTTGACTGCAACACAGGTGACACCTTGCACTTCAAAAGCTTGAATCTGATTGGACCATTCCAGCTGGAATAAAGCCGTTTCACTCCTCTGTATGTCAGTCAAATTAATTATGAAGGCAATCATCTATATTATTTTAACAGATTTATTTGGATCCTAATAAAGCTGTAAAAAAATATTTATTTCATTTCCATGGATTTATGCAGTAATTCTTCTTCTTGAAATACAAACCACCAAGGAGGCTGTTCACTGAGGAGTGACAACTGAAATCTGCCATTCCAGAAATGTAATGGCAGAATGCAGTCCTGATTGGCGGGAAATAATAAATAACTTTAAATTGTTTTGATGCTATTATGCAGTTGCACCACTTTATGCGTGCGTTACCTGTAGTTATTGGTGGTGACAGGCCAGAAAAGCAAACTATTGTTGTTTTATTGTAAGAAATCAGGCAGTAATCGGCCTTTTCACATCATTCTGTAGCACAACCGTGGTGTGATTTTATGCTGCGTACAGTACGAATCTGCGAACAGCAAAAGTGAAAGGAATTTGCTACCTCACTGAGAAGTTGTAGGTGTGTGTCACCTGCAGCTCTTTATCTAACAGCTCAATGTGGCTGTTACTTATTGTTGCAATATTCCCTACAATATTTCAAACTGATCTGCTGTCAAAAAATGTAGACAATGACCATTTGTCTTTTTTTTTGTTGAGGCATTTTTGATGAACAATAGGGGTAAGCACTAAGCGTACTGACAAATACATTGCATTTCTTGTGATTACTTATAATAAAACTTAACTTTTAAGCGTTTCGCGAGTTAAAAGCCGTGAATGTGAAGCTGCAACAGTAAGAAATAATCGGTCTGCATTAGCAAAAAATGAATACAGCATTTTTCCAGGAAATTTCCCCACAGAAATCAGTTTGCAATACTGTAAATATATAAATATTGCAATACTTTAAAAGGAAGCTTTGGCAGGCCAGATGTGGTCCACAGGCTGCCGATTGACGATCACTGCTATATCTGAAATAACACTGAAAGATGTCACGTTAAGATATCTTAACTCACAACAGGTATCTGGCCCAGAAAAAGTAGATTTAAATGGGATTGTAATCATCAAACGTATTCGATGTAATGAAGTTACACTGTTACGATAGATAGCAGAGATCTAACGCTGCTGATAAAACACACTAGGCTGTGTGGGTGAGTATAAAAGTATGGATATGTGTGTGTGTTGCGTATATAGCATGTGTCACTGACCATCTATGAGAAACTTTAATCTTTGCAATATTACTAAGTATTTCCTAAGCACTTTTGCTTTCAATTGGATGAGTTCAAACTAGAGAAACAAAAGAGAAGAGCCAGAATTAAACAGTTTGTGAGAGACTGAGTTTAAGATATAGAAAGATACAGTTGAATCAAAAAGATAATGAGCATTTTATCTCGGAGAGGTTAAAATTAAGTGATTTTGTGTAAATTACAGCCAAAGCATCATTCACAAGACATAAACAACTACGCATATGGGTGCTTACACAGATATATGGACACATACATACTCTTTCATTTAACAGCATTGAGGAAACTCATAAGCAATGTGAAGTTTGTTTCTATGAGTGTGATTTTCTTTGACATCTTAATGTTGTGTTGTGAAGCAAAGCAAACACAACAATGCAGGTCGGGGCGCTTGTTTACTCATCTTATTACGTAAGGGCTCATTTAATTTGATCACACATTATACAGCCTTTCATGTTCACTCACATCCTTTCATTTGCCGACTGTTTTCATGCATTTAGATGGTACTTGTGATCAGATTGGTGTCGACTAAGATGCAGTATTTTTCTACAGCATATAATTGCTTTACTTTTTTTTGTTTGTTTGTTTGTTTAAATCAGTCAGATCGAACTTTGTAAATGGGTGTTAGGTATTGATTCATCTGAAAGTGAAATACTGCCTTCAAAGGAACTAAGAGACACTAAGATTTTTTTTTTTTGTGTGTATGTTTGAGTAAAAGGATAAAGAAGTGTTTACTTATCAATCAGCTCATTTCTCCGAATGGCATTGAGGGGCTAGCCTTACTGAATAATGCATAATGTGTGTTACAATACACTAATGCCTCATTTTTATTGTTGAAATAGCCCCATATATTAAGTCTGTGTAAAGGCAATTCTGAGATTTCTTTCAAAATACATTAAATATGTTGGGAAATAGTTGCTGAAAACATGTGAAAAGACTTTGAACGATATATTACTGAAATGTGGAGTTAGAGGTTAAAACAGTTTTTCACCAGTTTTCAGTCCAGGATTTTTTGAGCCGTCCCAAAGGATGGCTCGATGACACGCCGAGGCCCCCCTGCACCCCTAGCAGAGAGATAGAGATTAATTCATCTCACTCAGAGTGTTTCAAAGTTAGTCATGTCATTTTCTGAACTCATCTGACACATTTCAGTCGCTTCAAATGGCTGCTTGACTGCTCCCAAGAGTGGACACGCCCCCCACAGTCCTGGAGCTGAGAATACTGTTAATTTTTAACCGATCTTGACACCTAATTTCATAAACTTATTTTCAATTTGGCTGTTTGGTTAATAACGCTTTCTTCTTTGGTCTGACAAACTCAGAACACATATTTATTCTTACTTTACACAGACTTTAAGCAAGGATAGTAGTGGAAAGGAAAGTGTTTTTGCAATGTGATACATTGTGTGGGTCAGTGTTGTGTACTGCACCCAGTGATAGTTTGGATATAGCAGCCTTTTTCTATTTTCTATCAAGGTTGTCAAAGCAGGAAAAGCACACAGCCCTTTTCCATAAACCATTCAAGTGAATTTCTATGCACCAGGTTCATGGAACTGAAGCACCTACTGTAAATGCTTATAGCCATTATTATTTAATTATCTACACCTTTGCTTGTCTTATTATAATAAGCACAAATGTTTGTTCTGAAAAGAGTCTATATACAGTGTACACAATGGGACCCCTACAGCTTGTCCTTTGCTATCTCTTGTCCTAGTTGTTGACTTCAGTAACTTTTGATTATGATTACGAAGGTGAAAATGTTGAATGCATTTTGATTGTAGCTGCCTCCACTGTATCTACCACCAATCTCAAAATGTCCATGTTTCCGGAGATAAAATATATTTATAGACATTTTTGAATATGCTGTACCAGTGCTGCATTTTCATATTGTACTCCTCTAATTCCATGTCTATTATTACTTACCTGAAATAAGCATACTGTCCTCCGATAGTATAAATAGTGAAGGCTGGTTTGGAATAAATATTATGTCCTGCATATTTACTGTTCCATGTGAGTAAGCTCAGCTCTGTCTCTCTTTGTGTTTGGCTGTATTCTACAGTTTCAGGGCAGCTGATCATTATTGGCGCCTATTAGATGGACATCTACTGTAGTGAGGCCAGTGCATTTAGAATGCACAAAAACTAGTTTGGGTGCACAATAGTTAACAATAGCTTGAGACAGCTCTTTTCATTTATTGTGGCTATACTACAATGTTGATTTTCGATAGCACAATCACTGAGGAGAAACTTCATTGAAATGAGCAATTTTCTTTTGGTCTTCTGGTCTCTCCCTCAGTACTGATCCACTTGTTTCGCAGCAAACAATACCGGTAATCCAAACACCTGGCAACCATGATCATAATTCTGGCAACCAACTCACTGAAGCTTTGCAAACAGACTCCAAAATCAGATGAGAATCACAGAATTTGCTGTTTTTTTCTCTGAAAGATGCTCGCTCTACTGTGAGTTAGGTTTGGGACAGTGGGAAAGAGGGGGAGGAATCAAGGGGGAGAGTGGGAGTCAACACTGAAATAGTCATTTATTTTAATTGGTCTCATCACTGGATCCAAGATACAGCTAAATAGACTGTAGTATATTATGTATGGTGTTGCTGAGTGCAAAGCTGTGCAGATGTGCGTAACATTTGCACGTGTTGCTTGTCGTTCTCGTTGTCCTTGTTTCCCCTTTCTCTTCCTCCTCCTTACCACTGTGTCTGCAGGCTCTCTTTCTCGTACACACAAACACGCACCTCCTGCAACCCAGTGAGTATATTCGACATCTGTGAGAGCAGTCTGTGTCTTCTCAACTTTACAATATAGAACCGTAAATGTGGATCACGGCCAATGAATTTGCTGAGCTGAAAAGACTAGTGCTAGCCCCCCTTGCGCTTCAGAGTCAAGTGGTGTGTGTGTATTTTTGTGTGTCTACAAATATGAGGTGTCTCAATAGTGTATCAACATCTATTTTCCACAACTGAGCCATGAAAAGCCTCTGAAATCTGGGGACAGGTCATTGTTTATCACAATGGTTTTTCAGAAGCTTAGGTACTAACATAGCACCGGGCAGAATGCTTTAGATACTCAAATAGCACACCAGTGTCCTTTGGGAGCAAACATAAGACTATTAGAGCCGATTTAGAATCCCTATGCAAAGTATAGCAAGTGGCTAAGAGGCAGAGCACAAAGGGATTTGGATGTTGTCCTTGTGCAGGACAATGTGTTTCCATGTGAGTTGTCCTTGCCATGATGAGATAAGAAGTTATGCAGCTTTACTAGCAATAAAAAAAAAAGAGATCTCTTGACAGCACAACTTCCAAAGTAATACTGATGAATCAAGCAAAATCAGCCAACTGTCAAATCATTTTTAAGGTTGCTATAATAACTAAAAAAGTTACATAAATGTTGTTTTTCTGACGAAATTATTCCTCAGTGAGTTGTTCAACAGAAATATAAGGGAGAAGGGAACTTTATATTATATTTTCCTTATATTAATCCTCTTTTGTCTCACATCTTTGCTTCTCTCCTCTAGGCAGAAAGTTAAGATTTAAGAAAGTGAAAAAAAGAAACACATTTGTGATTAGACTTAATTTCTTTTCTCAATCTTTCCTGCTCTCTCGTTCGCAACCCCCAGCAAGTTTCTGCAGACTCCAGCAGAGACAGATACATAAATCATCTCAGGAGGCTTGTTGCCCAGAGAAACAGACTAGAATCATAGGAAGGATTATATACAACTCTGTGATTTAGCCCCAGGCCCTCTGATAGGCTGGTGCCATAGCAACCACAAGTTACTGTTAGCAAGTAGTCTGTGTAATTTTGTCTATAACATGTGCTTTGATTGGTTAGTTAGGCTTGCGTCAGTATTAGGCTAGGATGAGATTACGTGGGAGTCCTTGCCATATCAGATAACAGTTCTCAAACTGTGTGCAAGCAAAGAAGCTGCAGAGAAGGAAAATTTGGCAGGCACAGCAGTATCTGGGGCAATATGCTGTGATGAGAATGCAATTTGTGAATAATTAGATAAAAAGTAACTCACAATTTATTGAATTTATTTAGGAGAAACTTCAGGGTGGGGGTAATAGTCAAAGTTAAATTCATCATTTATATACAGTACCACACCCATCTATCACAAGTCTGACTCGAAACAACTTCACAAAGAAAGAAGAGTCTACCATGCATTAACTAATAAACAATTAATCACAGAACAAAATGATCATATACTTGGAACCATAAGAACCATAAGGCATAAATCACATTGATGGGTTTGCATGGCATTAAACACAAAAAATAACACCAAGTATTATACATCTGGTATTCATTCTAGGGGAATGGCTCTTGCGAAATGGTTAATATTCTTTCCTCTGGAGATGTTTAATATACTGTACTGTTTCTAGGAAACTCAGTCCATGCATACAGTACGTGCATAAATAAAAACTTGAATATGGAATCTTGTTACATTCAAAATTGCTATGAAATATTAAATGATATAACCAGTCATGCACATATTTGGCCCATCATACGGGTACAACATTTTGTGTTTCTGTCTTACATTATTATGGCTAAAGCCTAGTACCTCCAAAACATAATGATATATAATATGTAGGAACTGAGTAAAAGCTGGGGCAGCAATAAAATCCTTTTTTTTTGTATGGTTCAGACAACAGTTCATATACCCTTGTGGAAAGTACGTTGCAAAATTTTGACACCAAATAAAGTAGATATTTTGCCATAACCTGCATGGTTGCTGGTATTGGATGGCCTGTGTCGTGGCCTTTCTCTCAGAGGTAATAACTGGCACTTTTCTACCACTTACTCTTCATGACATACTGAATATTACAGAGTAGTCAAGCATTAAATTGAGGTGACATAACAACTTTTGTTCTTTACATTGTTACTTCCCTGTCTTCACCCTCCTCGTTTACCCATTGACGTTTCATACTTTGGGCCCTTATTTGATTTCCTAATAAGATTTTATGTACAATATGTGGTGCATTTTGGAATGGAAAATAAAATGGTGCATTAAGAAAATTCTCTCCATATTCCACCTAAAACTAATTTATCCTGGTCATACCTTAACACCATCTTTCTTCCCATCATTTCAACAGCTCATCCACTTGTGCCTCATCTCATCCCTATGACAACAGTATCCTCTCTACTTCTTTTTCCACACACATAATCACACATCCATGCACATATTGATGGATATGAAAATGAAGGATTGAAGAGGTTGCAGCGAAGGAAGGAAGCTAAGAGCAGGGAACAGACAGAGTGAGAGATGGGTGGGCCAATGACGTTAAAGGGAAATCATAAACGTGGGTGACCATTAATCCTTCAGTCCTACAGTTCATCCTTCAGCTCATTCAGGGAGAGAAGTAAATGAAAAAATGGCAAAGAGATGGATGGATGGAGAGATTAATGTGTAAATGGGTGGATGGATAGGCAGGCGGCTAGATGAATAGATAAGTGAAGAGATAAATGGATAGATGGTTTGGATATTTAGGATTCACAAGTCATTACAGCTGCACATACCTTCAAAGGGAAAGGAAAAACTGTTTGAGGGATGGCTGGAGGAGTAACGGAGGAAAGGGTGAAGTGAGATATTTAATGAATGCACAACATGCAGATATAGATCTTAAAAGATGAAACCTCTGAGCAAAAATGAAATATCGTGTAACATTCAGCAACATACCTTAGATAGGTAGCAACACGACAGTGTAGAAGTACTTGCATTACAAACTTGTATAATATACTTGAAGCACAAAACATTTTATTATTATTATGCAGCATGGCCAATTTCAGAATAATGTATATTGTTAGTTTATATTTATTGATGCATTAATAAGTTAGCATTACACTTTATGTACTGTCAAGAGGCTTTATCCCAAATTTAAACCCACTGTGAGGTCAACAATTAGACCCCCAACTAGCAATTCAGTCAATAAGCTGTTGACGTACATAATAAATCAAGTGAGAAGTAGGGTCAGTTTTCCATTATAGTCATCACAAACATACTTCTTTTTGCAGCCAATGGAGTAACTCCCTGCTGGTTATTCGCAAGCTTGCAGGTTTAGGGCACTATTGGGCACCTCCATGATGGCTTCACTACTCAGTGACCCGGAAGCTCTATATCTCAAGTTCATTTTTTTTAATATTGTCTATGCTTAATCCACAAAAATACATCACCGCCTATTAATTGATTTATATTTTGTATTAATGATGATCTGACTTAAAGTAGCGAATAACTATAGTATCAGAATAAACGTGGTGGAGTCAGAATACAACATTTGCCTCCAAAATGTAGTGGGATAGAAGTATTAGTAGTGTTAGTAGTAGTAAGTGTCATGAAACATACTACAGTAAAGTACAAGTACCCTAAAAATTACTTGTTAGTATTTACTAAAATATAAGTCTTTTTATTGGACTTTGTTTAATGTTTTTGTGTGTTTTAATGGATTTACAACGGACTAACAACCCTGTCCTGCTATCTTCAACCGAAGGCGTGAAAGCAGTGATTAAACCACACTTTACATCTTCTTGCTTTTCTTGTCTGTGCAAGAGAGTGACTGACCCGTAGAAACCCACAAACATTCTTCCCTCCATTCTGCTCCATTTGACCCAATCATCATTTGCCTTTCTTTACTTAGGACAATTATATAAATCGACTGCTTTGCTTCCACGCATTTGCCCATCACACTGTGGGAGACTGAGTCGTGAAATTGCTAAGAGTCGAGACACAATGGATCAATTATCCTGTATGTAAAGGGTCACATCAGCTTACCCTCCCTTTGACACGTGTCATCATGATAACTGGATGATTTCCTATGAACAAATAATTTTTTCAGACATGCTGCTTTCAAATGATCTTCAGTCAAATATTGAAGGAAAGTATTGGATGTTTTGTCAGTACAAGTAATGAAAAATAATTAATAAACAAAGATAGACACTGAAAAGGAAAATGCCTTTACATTTAATGTATCACAGTATGCATTTGTAACATTTACTCTATTTTATTTTTACTGTGCAAGAAAATTCACATTTTTTCAAAGTTAGTGAAAGTTCAAAGTTTAATGCTAGCAGGATAATCTAAAAGTAAAACACAAATACAGACCTTTAGCAAACCGTATGACCAGAATCTGGCCAAAGTGACCAATTAATAGCACACTCGTAGTGGCAGAGGGTCTTCTAAACCTGAGCCTCCATCACGTGTTACCATGGCAATCTGCAGGGAGAGAGAGGAGTGACAAAAAGAGATGTATAGAGAGAAGACAGACTGACAGACTCAAATGGGATAAAGTGACTGAAAAACAGAGACTATATGTGTGTGAGGGAGGAAGCATTGAGACAGTGACAGACAGGGACTGAATAAGAGAGACGGAGCAAATTAGTCTTTAGTGAGTGCAGTGCGCTCATTAAGGATTCAACCGTGCACCTCACACAATGATAAGGTTTAGATTGCAATATTCGATCTGTTAGATACAGTCTATGCCATACTCTTTATGCCCCTTTGCATTATAAGCACATTGGTTCCCATTTTAGAATGGAAAAGGGCTCATCTGATGTGTGTGTGTGTGTGTGTGTGTGTGTCCAAAGCACAATAGTGCGACTCTGTCGATATTCCATTATGCTGTATAATGTTAGGGCTCCAGAGGACCGAGAGAGAGTGAAAGCAGGAGAGGTAGAGAGTGAAATAAGAGGGAGAACGAGGAGAACCCATGTAATCCTTATGGTATTCTACTCACAGAGCTGTGTTACACAGCAAATGGGATTTGATAGGCATATCATGGATGATTTGTCTTGCTAATATTCACTCAAGAATAGAATGATCCCTGATTGTTTCACATCTTATATCTGCGTAAATGTATTTGGGAATATCAATCTCATGCTCCTCTCAGTTCAGCCCTCTTTCTCTCGCACCATCCTTTGTTGCAGTCTTCTCTTCCAGCTCTCTGCTTTCATAAAGTGTCCATGGCTTTCTGGGTAATGATTCGAGGAAAGCTTGGCTGTTTCATACCATGGCTCCATGCCCCCTCTCTTTTTACAGTCACACACTTACCCTCTTTGATTCAGTGGCTGAATTTTTCTGCTCCAGTATATTTACGAAGCTTTCTTTTGTTTTGCTGCAATGATAAAGGAGAGCCCAAGTAACATGTGTTTGTGTGCGCGCATAGTCTCCCAAGAGTTTACCTGTAGAACTGCTTTGGTGGATTTTTTTTTAGAAGACATAAAGAATGGCAGAAGAAGGTTAACAATTTTAAAAGCAAAAGAGACTGAGACAAGAAACAACAGGAGGTATTGTGGGAAAGGGAACAGAATAAATCCATGCTGTTTGCAGTGCATCTGTATTCTGTTACTGGCGGACTGTTACTGACTCAATGATATATGATTAACACATATTTAGAGTGGAAATTAAAATAAAAAGAGACACAGTCAGGAATATGGTGTTTGGGGAAGCTAATCATTCATTATATTTAATGAAAGCCATCATTGTTCAGCTGCCAAACTAGCAGGGACACACACATACACACATGCTAAAGGCAAATTGAGAGATTTCCGTCTTTCTTTTTGTTCTGCATCACCGTCGACTTTGTTTCACTCCCTAGGCACCCTCAGCTCTCCTCCCACACCAGAAGGTTGTTTATAATTTTCTAGCATGGTAAGCAGTGGTCACATTAGCATGAAATTGACTTGTTTAAATAGCCATAAAGCATTCATGGTTGCAGTGATGGCACTGTTGCCTTCTCACATGCTTTCCCCTTCATTAAAAGATATATCATCATTTATGCTGTGTGTGTGCAACTGTGCTCACCAGTGTGAACATATAGTACTGTGCGTTGTTTCTCTGCGGTCCTGCTTATTTCTGTGGTAGCTGTGCATGTGTGTGCGTGCAAACACACAAGCAGTGGAAGCAGTGAAGTTAAGTGATTGTAGTCATTCAGACAACCTCTTCCCACAAATCACTCTCTCTTTTTTCTACTACCTCTTCCTTCCTTACTGAGTCCATGAACATATACATCAATCTTCACTTTTTAATTAGCTTTGTTAAACTATTTTATTCTTGTCGCTGCTCGTGGGAGAAGGGATTATTTTCTGTGTGAGCTCCCAGTAGAGTGGAGCAGAGGGGAGGATGGAAGAAGAAAGAGAGATGGATCCACAATAATAATCTGCAAGAGTAGACCCAAGAGAGAGAGCGAGAGAGAGCAGGGATGGGAGAGATGATCCCATAGGGATGAGGGCAGAGAGATACTTTACAGGCCATCAAGCTTGTTTTTCTCTCACTTGTTCTTTAGAAATAAAATTGACTTCTGTCTCAGTCAAGCATTAATCTTGTTACAGTGACTGACTCTAGTGCTATGGCGACATACATATGCATACTTCTTAGACATGTGGACACAGTCATGAATACCACTGGTTCAATAGTGCAGTTTCAAATTAAATATTTCATCTGTTACTACGCTGTCCTTTTAGTCTTTTAAAGTCGGCTGAAATATGAATGAGGTGTCCAAGGGCACTTACTAAACACGTCTGTATGGTTGTCATACAGAGAATCAGGCATGCCTACTTTCTTTCATGTCTGCACACACACATGGCTGCAGGCGCACTTCACTAAATTACCTGAGACCCTCTTTGTATGAGATAATTTCCACTGTTGTCTAAATTCCTAATTGTGCTTTCCCATGCCCTGAAGTCCTGTACTTTTGCTCTCTTTAACGGAGGAGCACTGGGTCACTGCAGGAGCAGGTAGTTAACGATGTAGGGCAGATGTTCAAAGTGAACACACACATATACAAGTGTAGCCTATTACTATTTCATCTACTATGGGGTAGATGTAACCTGTGGAGCATTCACCTCAAAAATGCACACTTAAAAAGACACCCTGTTCTCTGTAAACTGGGGAACTGTTTCCACAGAACTCTGATCCCATTAAAAATGGTCATTAATATAACAGATGTCCTGTCATAGCAGTCACTTTACAGACATTAGTCATGTCCGCACTGGACTACAATTACCTGGACTATGTGAGTTAAGAATTTACAACTCAACGTGGGACATTCAGAAACACTTGAAGTCTGTGTTCAACTCAAATTCACTGAGCTTCTAATTTGATTTACTGATGAGCTTCCTGAACTTTCACTGAAAAGGCTGCCAAGGCTTTCTTTCAAATTTCCACTGCAGATTCCAAATCCAACAAAGAAGAACATTTTTTTTTTAATAAATTTATATTTAAATTTTCACATTCCACACTATGGAGTTTCTTAGAAATGCAGTGAAGTTCTGTAACTATGTCAAATAACAGGACAAATCAGGACTAGTACACATGCACATACCTGGAGGCTATCCAGTATAACCATTAGCAACTCTATCTGAGCAATTTGTGAAAAATGACTTTGCTCAAGGGTTTATTGGCAGTCGTTTGTGGAAAGATGGTAGGCACAGCTTGCTTGTAAAAAATGAAACAAAAAGTTGTGTAATGACATAAAAGCAGCAAGGGAGGACAGAGAGGGATGGAGGCACTGTTGTAATGGTTGTAAAGGGACAGATGAGTCAAGCAGGACACAATAAGAATCAGAAACAAATGGAGACAATGACAGAAGACAAAGAACTGCAATGTCTGCTGTTAGAGTGTGTGCCTAAAGAGAGTGGAGCAAAGTGTAGAATCTGATATGAAGGAATGGAGTCAAAATGTTTGTGAGTGAGTGAAAGTATTTTTCACAAACAGAAAACAGTGCATTTAGCTACTCGACTGACCGCCTATCATGCACTGTTTGAAGTGTAATGCTTCTCACTGAAGGAAGGAGTAAGGGAGGAATGGAAGGAGCAAACAAAGGATGGGAAGTTTAAAGGAGGACAGAAAACAGCTCAGTGTGAAGTGTTAGCCTCACTGGTGAAGAAAGGTGGAGATGAGAGACCGAAGTGAGAAAGCAGAGGGGAAACTAAGGGGGCGGGATGGTAAAAGAGGAGTGATAACCAGGATGTGGAGAAGAGGACACAGCAAGTGAGAACTGGTGGAGAAGAGGAGGCCCGCTGAGTGTGAATATGAACGAAGGACAGGAGAGGGAGTGTGCAAGAGAGGGTGGTAGAAAAGGTGGTGGCTCGTGCTAAGTGCAGGGAGAAAGTCAGCTGAACTCACACCCATTGTGAATGAGCCTCGAAGCAAGAGAGGATATAGAAAACTGCTGGAGAGGACAGAGGAGTGTGGAGAGAAGTGAAGGATGGGGAAGAAAGGAGAGGTGATAGGCAGGGCAGGAATGCATGTTGAGCCAGTGTGTAAGGTATGATAGGCAGGTGGGGGGTCGGGAGAGTGAATAGCTCAGTGTGAGACTGATGGGAGAAATAGTTTTCTATCTGAACTTCAGAAAAGAATGTACTGAAGCAGGGTAAATGAAAATGAGGCAGGGCAGGAAGAAAGTCAAACCACGCTGATCAACCATGGGAAGTCTGGTTTTAGAGGAAGGAGGCACAGAACAGGAGATGCCATTCCATTTGTGCTCAGATGCGAAAGGCTGACCTGAATCCACATGGTGATAAAAGACAACTGAGATTGAGGCTGTTCAGTTCGGACAAAACAAATTAATGGATCGTAAAGAGAGATTACAAGGTAGAAAGGTTAAAGCAATGAAAGGGGTTGGATGAAAGAAAAGACTAAACCAAAGGTGAAAATCTGTCCATCCATCCAACCATCCAACTATCCAACCATCCACCAACCATCTATCATTCTTTGTCTACTGATCCAGGAGGTTGTAATGGCATCATATTAAGCAGAGAAGCTTAAGTGTCTATTTTTCCCAGCCCACGCTGTTCCTTCTGAAATGAGTGCGACTGAGCTCCATACATCTAAGTCTGATCACTTGGTGCTCATCAGTGAGCCTATACCTCCCAGGCCCAG
Source organism: Argyrosomus regius (assembly GCA_946959425.1). Classification (NCBI taxonomy): domain Eukaryota; kingdom Metazoa; phylum Chordata; class Actinopteri; family Sciaenidae; genus Argyrosomus; species Argyrosomus regius. Next base: position 11,754,674 of record OX336890.1, read on the forward strand.
CTCCAGGTTTAAGCCCTGGTCTTCCTATTCCGGGTGAGATAGCTCACCTCCCTTTAGGCCTTTCTGTAGGCGTCAATGTTTCAGTCTTTGTCTGGAAATTCTCCTGGGACCCAATTTTCCATCAGAGATCCAACCATGGAACAACACAGATCCCAGGGTCATGGGAGCACTCAACCCTTTCAACTTCAATAAGGTGGCAGGTAATTCCAGGAGGGGTGGCCTCCATAAAGAGGGAAAGAGAATCATGAGAGACAGACAAGACCTGGAAGAAACAAGGGATGTGACATTTCCTGACAGAGGTGGAAAAAGGGAAGAGCAAAATGAAAGAAGCGTAGTAGCTGTGTTGGAGAGAGGGAAAGGCCTGAAGCAAAATAAGCTGTGAGGAGGAATAATAGCAGGACAGGAGTGCTCCCCTGTGAGATCAGACTGAGAGAGATGGAGAAAGAGCTGGAAGTGTGTGTATGCCTGGAGGGAGTTGGGGGAATCCAAAGAGAGGTAAAGTCAGGCAAGAGGGAGGGATGCCAAAAAGAGGGAGGAAGGAGCACAGCTCGGTGAGCTAGAGGAGAAAGCAGGGTAGCATACGGTATGGAAAAGGAAAGCACAACAGTGCACCCCGGTACACGTGGGAGTGAGACTCAAACTGTGTGTGTGTGTGTTTGCACCTCTGTTTTCCCTGAGAAATGTTTCTTGGCACTGTTGTAAGGCATCTTAAAAAGCATTTAGACCATATGGCACCAAGTCTCTCCCGGGCCAGTGCTACAAATGAATGTTTTTTCTCTCAGTTTGAGAGGCATTTGAATTAGGCACAAAATGTTTTCCTCTCCATCATAACATGCAGTGGCATTCCCTTTACACCAATGCAACTGCCACAATAAGGGATAGTGAAATCTATTGGACTGGAGAAAGTATGGCATGTTTATGTGATGTTTATTTGTGTGTATTTATAGTCTGTGTTCAGTGTGTTTGCTATACATACATCTGCTTTCATGCCAGTGGTGCCTGCGTGGGTGTGCAGACACTAAAGTCTCCAGTGAAACCTTGTCAGTCCTTGAGATGTTTACACTGTGAATGTGTTGACATTTCTCCATGTCTATGCAGCCAACTAACTGTCTCAAAGGACTCATAGACAACACATAAACATGCAATAAAATGAGGTTACTCCATCACCAGCACTAAGAGGAAGCTCCTTGAGTTTCAAAAATTAAAATCTCCCTCTCATCAGTATTGTTAACACGAAAAACTCTCTCCCAAAGCTAATATCGTACTGCTGTGTACTCTGCCCCAGCTCTGCTCCAAAATAATGTTGTGGAATATTTGTCTGGATTTTCATAAACAAATGAGTTCAGTATTATAGTAGTGTTTACCAGACCCAAACCACAGAACGATTGCTAATCACCAGGAAATTATGCAATAGAACTTTGCTAATACAAATCCCTTGTGAATGAAAACCAATTGAGCCAGCAAAATGTTAAGATGACTACAGTACTTAAAATGTTGAAAAAAAAAAAATCTTAAAATTCCCAGCATGCATGAAAACCTATCCAAAATTGACTCATTCTCATTTGTACTAATGAGTCTAAATGTGCATGATGAACAATAATGTAGGGAAATGCATATCAATTTATTTTGCTTCGATCATTCTTTTATCAACATTTACACTTTCATTTAGGCTTCCTACGACTCTTGAACTGTCAAGGATACAAAATAGATATGAGTGAAGCTTAATGGCTTGAGGAGGTTTGGTGGGGAATAATTTACCTTAAATGTGGCGCAATAGCTAGTTATTATTTACTTATTTTATTTAACACACAAACAGGTATCACAGTATTTATTTTTGTATATCTGTGCTCTGTGTGGAATCCTGCAATCATGAAAGTTGCTCTTTCAATGCTTTGAGGACTTTGTGTATAGTTTAAATGTGTGTGTACTCAGCAATTGCTGGTAATTCCATTTTTTAAAAATATATGTACTTGTGCATATATTTGAATAATGTTCTTTTGAATGTTGCTGTCAATGCTTGATTCAAAATGTTTTCTAGTTTTCCTCTCTGTGATTTACAGAATTTCCTAAAGGACAGTAAAGTAAAACGCTCCGAACTCTGGTTGACGTTAGCTAGTTAGCTCAGTTAGCTCAGTTAGCTCAGTTAGCCGTAACATTACTGCTCTAGACAGGGGAATGTTGGTATTTTCACTGGGAGCACAGCAGCTTTGGATCACTGGGCGGAGGAGATTTTTTTAGGCCTGGGACGGGGGGAATGCAGAGAGGGTTGCCAGACCTGGAGCCAGGCAAGCGTGCAATGTAACTGGTCTCAGCAGCCTCTACTGGACATAAAGACAAAGAGACTAAGGATCTTGACAGAGAAAACTAAGAAGAGAAAAGGAGAGAGTGACTGAGCAATAAGTTGCTGGACAAGAGTCAATTTTGATTGACTTTTAGTTGTGGGTGAGAGCTTCATGAAATAAAAGGCTGAAAAACAGATGCAGAGTTGGCGTCTTAGCTGGCTGCTGGGTCTTGTGTTGTTGCACTTGCTTGACCTTAGCAAAGTTGTGGACTTTTCAATCATAAGTAATGTAATGATAATAAATACGCATCTGTCCATCTTGACGACAGTGGTGTATAAATAAATTGCATACAGAAATTGGGAGTACTAAATCACAAAAGAAATCTTACATAATGTTGTTTTAAACCTGTGTCAGGGTGATTTGCTACTTTGCCTACAAAATAAGAAACCCAGACTTTTGAGTCATGGCTGTAAACTGAATAACATGTGTTTGTAAGTATAATATGTGTAAATATGATTCATATAAGAGATCTCTCATATAATATAAGAGATCCAAAATTAAGAATAAAAATAGACCGTGAATAGAAAGAAGACCATGTCTGTTTTGTTTGTTTTGTTTTTTTCTTGACAATTATTAGGAGGCAAGGTAAATTCATTAAGAAGACAGCTCTATTGGGTCCTATCTCCTTTCACTGCAGCCTTAATGGCCTTGTCATTCTCTCATTCTCCTCTGCTTTTTCTTATTAATTACATTTATCTCCACTCCTCTCTTCTCTGGTCTCTACTCTTAAAAAAAGAAAACCATGTTGCATTAAAAAAACAAACAAACATCAATTTCTGTTGATCATCTCAGTCACCTTCAAAATACAATGGAGAGTTTCAATAGAAGGTTACGACATTATCATTCAACCATTGCCGAGACTAATGTGTATATGATCACCATGGTTTTTAATGCACCACTAACATATTTCATCCTTGGATGTTCTGATGACAAGAATGCATGCATGACAACTTATAGAATTATGATGATGCTCACTGTGATATAAAAGTAATTATAAATTTGTGTTATAATTAAAATGCTACTGATGAAAGTGATGCATGGATACATCCAAATGCGAGTAAATAACATACACACACTCACACAAGCAAATGTTTTCATAATTGCGCAGATGCATAAAAATATGCACACACAAATGTATGCACACACACAGACGGTTACATCCAATCTTCCTGGCTATCTCTGTGCAGTAATGTGTGGCAAAGTTTTTGTTTTTTAATTAAAGCTCTTGTGTTTTCACTGATAAGGCACCCAATCAAGTGAAGAGTTTCCACATTGTTGAGATTCAGCTCATGTACTCAGCACAAACAGTGAAGAAAACTGGATGTAGCAACATATGGAGTGGGATGGAAGGAGAAGGATAGATGGATGGTGGACACGGGAGAAAAAGGATAGACAAAAAGAAGGGAAAGAAATGAGAGGGGTGGAAAACCAAAGACTGATTAGGAATAAAGAGGATGCAAGAAGTTCTCACAAGATGATGTAAAGTCGGCACTGCACTCATTGCTGGAAACTGGACTGGATTTGTGACAGTCTCACAAATGACATAGTATGACACAAAATAGATATTGTTTATAATTTGGGAACAAAACCCAATTTCATAGGGCCTCATAATGGTAATCATGGTTTAATAATAAAACTCACAGGAGAAACCTTCGTATCAAGAAATGAACATATGTCATAACAGTATTCACCCTACTACCACGTAACCAAACTTCAGTGTCACAACACCTTAGTTTAATAATACATATTTTATAGAACCTCTCGTGGCGGGAGAAAGCTTTTGTGCGCCGATAAGAACATTAAATTCACAAATAGTGCCCAGGGCATTTATTTACCTCAATTCTCCAAATGCAATATAGACTTTTGTATTTAATTTCCTCTTTTTGTTTTATAAGTATCGTTTATCATTATTTACTGAGAAGCCTCCCTGTTTTCTTATCTTCTCTCATTTTAATTGGCTATTCCATTTAGAATATTTAGGTAGTTTTTCAGTGTTGCAACAATGTTATCAGAAATTACTCACAAGACTTCTCACATAGGCTATATTGTTCTCACAGCATAAATTCATCTTAGTCATCTTTTTGCTTTGTGTTAAACTATCGTCAATGAAATGGAACACTTCCTTCATCAATGTTTCACATCTTTCTTTTGATTTGGAGTACATTATCGACCCCTTTTCTGGCAGGGTTCTGCTTAATACAAAAGGAAAACAAAGTAGAAGTGATTGGTGTGTATTAGACTTAAAAAGCCCATTTACTATAAAGAAAGCCCTCTGGATGTATGTTCCCCTCTTTTTTTCCTCTTCTTTGTGTGGTGTGAGTTTGTTTAAAACAGGTGTGCATGTGCATGTATGCTCAGACTGCTGAAGAGAGTCTTAAACAAGGACAGTTTGAAAGGTCTCATTGACCTATCACACACTCACATGAAAAGGTCAGGGGAGCACACACACGGATACATGCTCACACACACACATAGATTCTGATACACCTGTTAAGTGGTCAACTGACACCTAAGCCTTTCATCTTCATCCATACTTTATATTCTTGCTGCACCATTCTCTCTTCTCTTCTCTTCTCTTAGTGGGAGGGAGGCTTAAAGGATTGCACAGGGTACCGTTTCCAAATGTCTATTTCCTGAGTAGGGGAGGCATGAATCACATTACAGCATTAGATTGTGAAAAGAGGCACAAGTGAAGAAATACGTTTGACACAGGGAGAAGTGAAGAAAGGAAATTAAATTTAAAGAAAAAGCTGAAAGAATGTGGAAACATGACTGAGAAAGAAAGAGAGGGAGACACAAAGGCTTCCCAACCGTCCCACAGCAGAAGCAAAGGCCAAAACAGAACATCTGTTCTTGTCTTCTTGTTTCTTTTGATTTGCACTGGTGAATTCTCACAGTATTTTGTGACAGAAACAGTGCTTCCATTTCAGTTTTGTACGGTAAGTCAATGAAAAGCATATTGTCATAACAACTAAAGCTGAAGAATTTCTCAGTGGGGTCAATCCAGATAGAAAAGTAGGCCCACATGTGCATCTCCACGTGCCTCCCACACACAGCATACCCACACTGTAAAAGCATCACCATGGACACCATCACACACCAACATAATCATGGTGGAGACCTGCAATAAACTTTGCAATGGACACATTGATTGACACAAGCTGACTGATTACTTGGAAAATGAATTGAATTACACTCGGCTCTCAATTAGAGCAAATGGGAAAATGTGTTTAGCAAAGAGCAATTAAAGAACGCTGTAATGATGGTTGGAGACTTGTGTTCTGTTACACAGGGGAGTACAACTCCTCGACCTGAATGACAAACTCAGACAGGTGCAAAAACGGGTGAATTGAAGTGCATGGTACTTTGGGTACTTCAGGATCATTTCAGACATAGAAAAGCTATTTGGTTTTGCCGCTTTCGAAATGGTGGAAAACATTTTCTGTGTTTGAACTTGATAAAGTTGCAGGGACTTCCAGGCCTTTAAAAATAACATGAATCAGACTAAAAATGGCCTGAAGGTGTTTAATTTGAGCATAACATATTTTATGTATTTTTCTCTCTTTAACGTTCAAGCAGGATTCCTGCGTAGGCCATTGGCTGGTCTACTTTAAGACTATGTCATTGTTTTGTTTTGTTTTGTTTTGTTTTTCTTTTTTTGTATTTCCAATATACAGTTCTTCTTCTTTGGGATAAAATAAATAAATAAACTGATTAATTAATTAAAATAAATAAATCTCTATTTCATTGCATTTTTTTTCCTTACTGTAGTCTTTGTTTCCAGCTGTGCTTGGTGTAGGCCGTATAATCAAAATGTCATTGCTATGGAAACACAGAGCTCTCATTCCCTCTTTTTTTTGTGCCAACTATAGACATCTCAGTATATACAGTATACTCACACTATGACAAGGTGTTGTTCCTCTGAGATAAGCCTACTGTAAGGCTCACAACACAGAGCAGTATTTTTGTCACATTTACACCATCATGTTCGTTCAACATAAACTGTATTGAGGTTGCAGGGTTGTGGAGTAAAGAGGTGAAACAAAGGATGGTCACAAAGGAGGTTGTACAAGTACAGCTGTTGGGCTTTCTAGCTGTGGAAGTTTTTTTTTTCTTCACTGTATATGCATGGTCCCTCTAAGAGCCCCATTTTTATGAGCTGGGTGTTAACTTCTCTCCCTCTCTGTCTGCTATTTGGTTTGTCTTTCTCTGACATTTGGACGTGGCATGATTTCACCTTCTTTGTTACAAACATTGAGACACTTTGTCACACACACTGGCCTCTGGCGGCTGTCGACCTGCTCAAACTGGAGGAGGTAATGATTTAGTTTGTGCCACATACTCCAACTAAACTTACTCTTATGTTAGTGCTGGGAGCTTTTCATCTTCTTGTGATGTTTTGGACAAGGACTGTCCTATTAACATAAGCTTCCCGCCTTGATGTCTGCAACTAAAAGAGAAATGTTGTTTTTCTGCTGTCATATTTTAAAAAACAACACAAGGACTTAGAATGTATGTCAGCTTAAAACTTAATTTAGACAGGAAACATAACAAAAAAAACAGAATCATAAAGGCAAAAAAAAAGTACCCTTTGTGGTCATAACAAGTTGTGGCAGTTTAGAAAGTGTTTTTTGTGGGAATAACAGAGACACACAAGGAAAACTTATGTGAGGTAAAATGGATTGGAACATAAAAATGTTAGCTTTCAGTGGCGCCTGAGGGAAAGAACATGAATACATAAACAGAGTCTCTCCCTTTCTCTACACCCTTTTCCTGCCAGTTTTTATCAGGCACAAGGCAATTTTATTTTTGTTTTTTGAGCTCAAAGGAAACAATATAAGACACAACTTTCCATTAATTGGTATTTATCAATGTAACTTTTAAAAGTATCCGCAACACTTTATTTTTCTGTTTGCATGTTGAATACCTGTTTGTGGATTTGTGAACACAGTTGCTGTGTGTGCAGCTTTGGAATGAAACTAAGCCTGCGCTCCCTGGCCAGCAAGCTCAGAGCAAACACAGGTGTACTGAGTTATAGTCTTTACTGGCAGAGGCGCACATACTGATTCAACACCTTTTTATCATGCAGAATCTGTACCCATTCAGGTTAATGAATCATTCTTTCTAATATTGTCATCCATGGCTGTTTCCAATTCATCTATCCATTCATTAAACTATACTCTTCTATTGTCGCTACATCTTGTGAACAAACCTGTACTCTTTGCTTTTCTGTACACCAACCCATTACACTGCTGGAACAGATGCCAAGTGTTGAAGGGAATGAGGAATCCTGTGTTGTGTTTTCTAGATGAAAAAAAAAAAAAAAGGCTGGAATGCTGTTATTGTCAGCTGAAAACTGTCAGTATGTCATGGTGAGGTTAAATGCAATAAGAGAGCCAATTTGATTGATTGGCTATTGTTGGAGTCTGTCCAATTTCACATGCTACCCAAGTATTCCTGCTATTAATATATAATATAGAGTACAATAACTCTGTACCAAGCCCTTTTCTACATCACTGTGTGCTATGAAGCTCCAGGGTTGTGCTTGCGTCAAACTAGTATTTCAAACACTGCACTCCCTAAACTGGCAGCATTAATTACATGTGCATTTTCAGTGTGTGTAAGTGCCTGCGTTTGCATGTGTGTGCACCAGACATTTTGTTCTTCATTTTGCCGAATGACAAATCTCTCTCTTTTTCTCTTTGTGTCTCTTCCCTCCCTCCAACGCAACTACACATACATGCAGCGGAATGAATAAAAACATGCACCCTGGCAAACGTATGCCAACACACTTAAACAGCACAAACCCCTCTCTGTCTGAGCGAATGCCATCTTGCCCAAATTGGATCACAGTGTCTTCGATGGGACTAGGTGTACAAGTATCAAAGAGATTGAAGGGCTGACAGCCAGCCATATTAAAGCATTAAACCTTAGCATCTGTCTTGTTTCTGCACAGAGCAGAGCAAGAGAAGGGAGTGAGTGGGAGAGATTATAGAGGAGAGATTTTAGTGAGGGGGACAGACAGGTGGTAGGGAGTGGGAAGAGACGGAAACAGACAACAGTCGCAGCAGGAGATTGAGAAGATGGAGAAAACAGTGAGGAAACCAGTGAGTAGGAGTTAAAGGAAAGGAGGAGGAGGAGTAGAGGAACAGAGGGAGAGATAAATATCAGAAGTAGGTGAAAATGGTCAAAGGGGTCCAGACACCGGAAAAAAGTGTGAGTCTCTTCGCTTCTATTTAGTGTAACTCTAGGAAACACGCTGTCATACATCATAATATCTGCCACTGCATACATAAACAAATATGCAAATCACGACAGTACAGACACAGCATGTACACTCCCCACATTTACAATTTCAAATATGTCAAAGTAATTTGTTTTGATTTCTCAAGTGAAAATTTCTTGAGGCGAGGACAAAAGGATAAACCATCCAACTGAATATAGTGACTTATATGCATACCATGTACCAGACTACCGATTTTACATTTTAAGCTACAAAAAATATGAAAACATATGGTGCTGTTTGCAATATATGAAATTACATGACCAAGGCATTATTGTATGTGCATCCCTAAGGCGGTCGTTTCATTAATTTCTTTTTTTCTTTCTTTTTTTTTTTTTCTCGAGTCTGTCAAGGCCTTTAGCCTAGTGTGTTTTCTCCCAACTCTTCCTTCTCTCTCTGTCTGTCTGCTGGAAGAGCACTGAACAATGAACTGTTCAGTATCACACGTCATTCACTTTCATAATGAAAACTGTCCCTGAGTTTCAGTCAAATGAGTGATGCAAGAATTTTCAAAGACAATAGTTTATCCATTTTAAATTTACTTAAGCAGAAGTGAACAACTATGAAGTGGCATAATGTTGCCCTCAAAAAATATTTTCTGTATGTATAACATAATTTGTACGTAAAGGGCTGAAGGGAGATGATCTACTGGGACCCTTTTAGCTGTGAATGAGTATAACTGAGTGAATGTAAACTAGGGTGCAAATAAAGTCATTACATTTCCATGTCTCCAAGACATGAACAGAAAAAAAAAAATGTATTGGTATTGGACTGTCAATCCCTGTCATCCACCTAGTACAATATTTTGCAGGCCCACTATTTGCATGTATTATACATTCAGATTATGTATTAGGATTCAAATGCTCATTACCACATGATCCATTTGGATTTTGGTCAAACTGATGAAGTAGACGAGGTCCTCTGTTTAAAAATCTAGCTCTGTTTATCCCCTTAGGACAGAGAGATGGGAGAGAGAAAGAAGGAGAGACAAGATGGACATTTGTTGCTACACAGCAACAGATAGTGGTGCTGCATGCAAGCATTGATCATTCTGTTATAGAGTTAACTTATCTTATCGTATCTATATGTTCCCATGTTCCTCTGTCCATTCGCAGCCCAGAATATGTCTCTTTTGATCTTTATTTAAACATGGCATTGACTTAAGTTACAGTGACATGTGTGCAATCTGCTTGCAGAAGATGTGACAAATTAGGATGTCGCCTTAAAAGCACAGTTGGTGTTGACATTTTCTACCAGCCAATCCTCCACCCCACATAACACAGACAGACATGCAGAAGCCAGAATCACAAGCATGCATACATGTGTGAGAAAGCAGGATCAATTTGCATCAGCTAGATTAACAGGCCATTTTAGGTGAAGCAACAAAGACACAAACAGAGGCTCAGGCAGACTTTCCCAAAATCCCCCCTTTCCTTGCAAAACAGCTGGATGAATTATTCCATTCGTAATCCATTCTTGCACAAATCTCTGTAGAAACAGTCTTGAATATTTTCTAGGATTTTAATTCACTACATTACCCCACAAAGTTTTCCTTTCGTTACTGACCTTTTTTAGTTCTTCTCAGTTCAGTTTAAAAGCCTAGACTTTGAATCTGCTCTGAAATGCGCCTTTGATGAAGCTCTAATGATTAATGTTCACTGATAATGCAGGTTGATCAGAAAATTAAAGAGGGAGTGATAATTCTTACAGCCAAAATTTGTGCCTATAAATAAAGGATCAGTGTGTAGGACTTCTACATGGCCCCTTTCTAGGGCCTGTGTTTGGTTTGTCCATTCTAAGCTATTGTAGAAACATGGCAGAGCAGCATGTGGAACATCATGTAAGAAGATCTGCGGTGTCTATAGATATAAAAGGCTTATTTTAATGTTTTTTTATTTTAAAAAACAAAGACACAAGGATTCCTATTTCAGATGGAAACATAGTTATGCATATTACATTCCACTTTTGCCCCTTAGATCTTACACAGTGGACCTTTAAGTAACAAAGTAGTGACCACATAAGTCATTCAGTAACATATCTATGGAATAACTATGTTTATTGCGTAGTTAAGTTAAGATTATATCTTGTTCAATAATAGTAATTTAATACTGTTGGTATAAACACGTACAATTGTACAATTACCCTGTTTTATTGTTGAGATAGCCATTACACTGTTCAAGTAAAGCCATTACTTGTTGATGTGCCAGACCTCCCCTATTGTATAGTCATATCTTTTCTTCAAAGGTCTTTTTTATTGATTGTCAATAACAAATAAAAAAGTAATTGTGAAGGTAAAATGATTTTTTGTTTTTCCAACAACACTCACCCATGTCTCAACTGTCCAAACAATAACAAACACACAGACAACCACAGGTGACTAAAGAAGATAGAGATGATGGATAAGTACAATAGTATCTTTGATAGCAGTATATTGATTATGTATATACTTCAGCAGGGTCCTTGTATTTATTTTGGGAATGTTTCTGCTTGAAATCACCTTTTCTCTAGATGATTTGTCCCAATTATTCCAGAGTTTTGCTTTTAATTGGTCTGTCATTTTTTTTGCCTGTCTCTCAGCATTGTTGAGCTGCTATCACATTTCACTCTGTCTCTCTACCATGTCACACTGCTGTTGTTCAGTGCCTAACTCGCCCACCTGCACTCCCCCATTGTTTCTATATGTCATTTCTCTCTCTTACACACTTGTCATTTCTCCTTCACTGAGCTCCAGCTCCCTGCGCTCACAATAGACAGACTCACACGAAGCTGAAAGTGTGTGTACGTTTGCGTATTTGAGTGTGTGATGTAGCTGAGGATGTAGTAATCAAGCTCATCGATCTAGCAGCATGCAACACATCCAGTCGCATTCTGAGGTGATTAACACTGATGCAAGAAGAAATGACAGAGACTTGACTTGTGATTTATAGCCATTCAGCATCAGCTGCATCAGCCCTGAGAAACCACTCAAAACTATTAATACCTGCACTATAATGACTTGCATGGTAAATTCAGCATACAGGATGTCATACTTGCTACTCAGCTTAGGACTGGTTGCACATATGACATTTTGACATGTCATGCCAGGAAACTCACAGGTGTATTTATGATTGCTGCATTCCACTTAGCAGAGGTCCTGCTATTGTGTATGCCGTCACTGCTACTGGGACACTTGTTAATGGAACTGAGTCGTGGTTGCTGTGTTTTGTTTTTTTTTACCTTCTTGACAAGTTCAAATGTCTGCAGTGTAGTTCAGTCTGATTGGTTCTCTAGACTCTGGATATTCAGTAATTTCTTAGTGAAACTCAGCAATTTCTGCAGATGTTTCACAATAAAAGCCTTCCATGGAGATGGAAGGGGTTATAGCCCCCGCATTACTGGCTTGGCTTTAATTCGATAAGAGGGAAATCGAGGAAGTGTTGAGTTTGCATTACAAGCAGTGAACAACAGTGTTAGCACATTAGCAAGGCAAAAGAGAAATATTTAAAATATGGCCAAATATAGTCAAAGGCATTATAAAAAAAATCTATATTTATGAACTTCAATGTGTCTTTGACTCCATAAAATGATTAAATATTATATAATATCCACCAGTTCCATGAAAAGGTTTGCACCTGCATTCTGAATTTAATTGAATTAAATGACCTTTATAGTTTATAAAGTCTAAATAGTCAAGAAGTATGTAAATTATTGATTTAAAACTATTTATAGCCACAACATTGGACAATAGCTATGTGCGTATGTGATTACTTTTGTTAATTGCTTTGTATTGGTAAAACAATTCATCAACAAATTGAGATAAAATAATCAATTTCCCTCTCATATTTCTCAGGCAATCGTGTTTTTTGTTCAATTCCCAAACAACAATCCAGCCCAGCACTACATGCAAACAACAACAAAAAGTTTTATAGCACACAGACAATAAATAAACTTTCACCAAAATCAGAATTAACTCCCAGTTCAGTTCTGCTCGAGGGATGTTCCATGAAGACAACATTTCCAATCAAAGTTTTAGACTCAAAGTCAATTAGTTTCCATCAGGAGGTCACACAAACAACCACTCAACAATGTGCCGCTCATTAAAGCAATCAGTGTTTTGGTAAACACATCAAATTCAAATTAATTTTTAACAAATGAAGAAAAAAAAACAAAAACATTTGTTATTCTCTGTCAATACACAGTATGGTGGATGTACACTTCTTTTTTTTAATTTCATCTTTGCTATTTTTATGAGATGCAATTACAATGTTTAGCACTAATTGTTATGTCCGTGTTTGTTTGTGTGTATTAGTGTATGAGCGCCCATGTGTGTTTCTAGCTCTCTGGCTCGTGGTTCGTCTGTTGTTCCATTTCCACCTGGCTGTTTGTGCCACTCAGCGGTGCAGCGCTAAAAGCTGTTATGGTTGTCATTGTGTTGAAGCAGTTTGCATTGTTGTCCCCAGTTACTATTATCTAAGCAAACACATATCTGTCAGCTGAAAACCCAAACCTGTGAACAGGGGTGTTATTCAGTGGGGGAGTGTGATTCAACAAGTGAAGTTAATAACTCAAACTGTTATTCGATAACTGTTCGCATTACTGACATGCAGCGCAACACTTGTTCACTTGATTTCAGCTGTTAGTATCCAATAAGTGCTTTAAACAGTTTCTCTTTCTCCTTTTTTGAGGTGTGAAAGCAGACACAACAATCAGAAGTTTACAGTAGATGCTGAATGAGGAGAGGTGATTACACTGATGACAATATTTAAGGAAAACAAGACTGACTGTGTTGCAAGTGGTACCATGTATTCAGAAAAATTAAAAAGAAAAACAATAAACATAAATCCAATATTTATCCAATACCTGAAGGATTACTCTTGTTTGTTTTAGGTGAACATTTTGAACTGAAAAACCAAAGGAAAATATTGAAACAGATTAAATTTCAAGATAAATTTGTATTCATAACCCTTTGAGTCTGTTATTTAACAACAGTCTCAGCAGAAACATTCAAATAGACACCAGAGGAATCCACATAAATAGCCCTACATTGCACCAAAAAGTCTTTTAGTTCAAGTTCCAGTATAAAGAAGCAGTCCAGAAAATGTGTCCGTTAAGTCATTGTAGTTCAAGTCAAAGTCAAACAGGGGAATGGGAATGCGCTGGACTGTAAAGTCCAGTGAGTGAATTGGGGGAGCATATGAATGGTATGGGGCTGCAGTGTAGCCAACCACCCTGACAAGACAATGATGACTGCAGCTTGATGCAATTAGGTTTCCAGGAAGATTTGACTCCTTTTTTGAGCCTGCAAAGTTAAAAGCTTTTCTGCAGTTTCCAGATAATGATAACATTAGAGATCTTGTTTAGGAACACGTTTGATGTCACTGAATGTCAGGAATGCACAGTGGCAGTCCACCAATGTTTGACTGCACTTGACCTTCCTGCACCAGCACCTCCCACAAAATCACACGACTACTACTATTTTTGTCAGGTCTGTGATGCTGTCATTGTCAAACTCTGACTCTCATGGCTGACAGTTTGATTCAAAACTCTGAAGTATGCTAAGGTACACGCTCTTATTTAAATGTATCAATGAAATAGGCACGATATCAGACATGACAGAGTAGATGGATAGGCACTCGCTATCAAACACAATTGTCAGAAAATGACTGAATTTGGCATGGTATGGCTAGCTGAGAACAACCAGAGAAATCATTACTAAAGTGATATTTCAGTGCACACCAAAGATGGCAACGCCATACAGTGTAACCAGTTTATCACTCACATGAACAACTGCACATCGTGTGAATGTAGACATTGCTGCTGGTACTGTATAATAAAAAGTATCTAATCAGTTTTTAATGACAGATATCGAACAGAAATCTCTCCTCTCCTTTTCTCTGATTCTCTCTCCCACACAAACACACCCGGTCCATGCAACTAACATATTCGCTAAACCATCTACAGACAATGAAGACACACACACACACACACACAAAAAGCTGCTAACATGCACATAGATACACACAGGAACATTTGTGAACACCAGTGCATAATCCGCTAATCGTTTTGCATGCTTTAGAACCAAACACTCACCCACATACAGTTCCCTTTTGTTATAGCAGGCTAAAACAATTTAACAAAGATGCACAATGTCTTTTAGATACAAGGTTCTGCTCACTCAGTAACACAAACATGTTAACCGACCACATTTATTTAAAGATGTCTCCACCGAAATTAACGATATCTCAAACCATTAAAATTGACATGTCTTGTACACTGCGCACACTGAAATAATCCCATCCCTGCCAGTTTCCTGCAGTGACAATCTGCCTTATGCTGGCACACACACACACAGAGCAGTGAAACACTCTTGCGTCACTCATTTGACTGAAACTCAGGGTCAGTTTTCATTATGAAAGTGAATGACGTGTGATATTGAACAGTTCATTATTCAGTGCTCTTCCAGCAGACAGACAGAGAGAGAAGAAAGAGTTGGGAGAAAACACACAAGGCTAAAGGCCTTGACAGACTCGATGTGTACAAGCTTTTCCACAAGCCAACAGCTATCACAGTGATCATCACAGATTTACATTGCAATCATTAAAGCCAAAGCTGACAGCTACTTTAATGAAAATGGATATTTATCAAACACAACTACAGTCAAGGACCTAAAAAGACACAAAGCTTGTCTGTTTGTTAATGTTTTCATGCTGCGTGATTGGCTATAAACACTTGCTCATTCAATTATGGATCAACAGAGTGACAGCTGAGGGGCTTTACTGAGCGCTTTGTACAGATTCTGCTGTCGCTTTTCAACTTGAAACACATCAGTCCCTTGCTCCCCGCTTCTCTCTAGGTCTTCACAGGGGGGCTTGCCATCTGTCATATGGCGCACAGTCACACATCATGCACACAGTGTATAGTATATGAGCCGAGTAACACAAACACAAACACACACACACACACACAAATAAAAAGATCTGGGAAGAAATGTGCAGTGGCACAAACATTCACACAGAAGCAAATGCGCAAACACACACCCTTGTGCACACATTTTCTCCTCCCTCTGAGCTCATTCATTCTTGTTACAGCAACATAAAAGTTATCACACATGCTGTCAAGGGAGAGAGAGAGAGAGAGAGAGGGTGGGGTAAGGGAGAGAGACAGAGAGAGAGAATAGGGAGGGGTAAACAGAAAAAGTGATGGCATGGGTTTGGCTGTGGTCTTGTATATTTTTCTCAATTTAGTTTTCTGGGACACAGGGGGCGTGAACAGTGTGTGTTTGTGTGTGTGCTGTATACGAGTCTGTGTGTGTTTATAGTTTGTATTCCTCTTGATATCCAGTTCAGCGGCAGTTTAGCAAGGCATTATTGTGCCCTGACAAGGACCTGTGAACTGAATCTCTTCTTGGAAAGACTTTGCAGTGAAAAAAAAAAACACACAGACACACGTTTATTAACCAATGCATATAGGGTTGTATCAGCATACAGTTACTATGGTAAAACCTCATACTGTTGCAACCCCAATGCACATGCACATATACATATCTAATCACAAACATGTACATACACGTATCTTTACACATACATTTGCAGCAGATATCCATTTCTGCTAATGATTTGTGTGTAGAGACTGGGAGAGTGCAGCCTATCTGCCAGAGTGGGGGCGAATCAGTTCAATGAAACATGTTTTTTTTGGCATTAATGCCATATCAACAGTCTTGTAAGAGTGTCCAAATACAATTGGAATGCATCAGAGAAAACATGAATATCTTGTTCTCTTCCCCTCTCTTTTGTATCTGTCACTACTCAGATGCTACTGCTGTTTAATCTCTTCTTTTTCTCCCCGCTGTCTCTTTCACCGTCTCCACTTTCTCTGTCTCTTTGTATCTCGATTTGTGTGCATCTCTCCCTCTGCCTTAACCTTATATGTGTCAAGCTGTATTAATCTCTCTCTATCACTCTTCTGTTTCTCTCACGCACACACACACCTCTGTCAGTTTTCTTTCCTTCCCCTCCCCTCTCTCGCTCCGTCTGACTCTTCTGTAAAATAAAAGGTGAATGTAGCCTTTAGCTGGGCACAAGCACTTCAAAGCCCTTTCATTTTCCCTCTCTCTTTTCATCATGGACAGGTTGAGTAGTGTTATAACCCTAAATAACCTTTTCACCGGATGGCCCTTGTCTCTCTGTTTGATCTCTCATAGATGCCAATTGCGGGAGGCTTTTATCTCAAGTGCCACAGACTGTACATGCAGCTTGAGTATACAGTATGTGGCTCCAAGTAGACTCAATACAAGGGAGGTTTGAGATAGAAGCCTGAAGATTATACCATTATCATTCAAAATAGCTCAATATTTACATATCAATCCATCATCCTCTTTAAAGCCCAAAGGTCATCCTAAAGGTCATAGACATAGCTAATTTAGTTAATTTTCCAGACTACTTCCATTAATGTGCTTTTAATTCATCAGCTTTTATACGGTAAATAGGTCCACAAGCTTTGGTATATAAAAACTCATTAGAGATGTATAAGGTACAGTATTTCTCTACTTATACTCATCCATACATTTCATTAGAAATCAGTAGAAAGTGTGGTGTACAGTAGATTGCAGCATCAACAGTGCTCAGTTAAGACTACAGCCTTAAAGAACCTGCCAGCATAACAGATTTTAGATGGGTAACTGTTGATTAGCAATTGTCAACTTAATTTAATGAAGGCAACAATTCATTAGTTATGTGTTATTATAGTACTTTACATAATCTCTGTGCTTCTGGTTGTTGGTTGGCTGTTAATGATGCCACTTTCACTTACTGTAAGCATGCTACCCACACACTTATGTTCAGATGTTCATTTGGATAGTATTGGCATATGAGACTCCAGAGTTTCAAGCAACAAGTACCTTGACCTATCTGTTCTCTCTCCCACACACTTGTGTGTATGTGTGCACATGTGCACACATACACACACACACACACATAAAAAGGTACAAAATGCTGTTTAGGAAGCTGTTTCTCTTCTCCTATTCTTTTTAGAATTAAACTTGTCCATTCTGCTGTTAATCCAGGACAGGAACGACAGTGTTTGTATCCATTTGCTTGTATCCCATTTTAGAGAAGAGCCAATTCACAGCTTTGTGCAGGCCAAGCTTCATTGTGAGTTTTATTGTCATCCGCCTACATTGCAAAACTCACTCTAAACTAAAGGATAACAGGATAGAATATCACAGTTGCACCAAATGTTAATGAGATAATTCTTTACTTTGATGCAAAGTCAGTTCTGGGAAGATAATGCTTGTATTTATTTTCATTGAAATATATAATTAATGACATGCTGCCTAGACTATGAAAATACTTAATGTGGAAATCAGAAAAAAGTAGAAGAAGTATTATCAGGAGTACTGATTAATTACAACCAAGGCTGGTTGGAGGTTAATGTGTGCTGATATATGGAAAGGCCTTTCATACATTTACATTACTATTTATACAGTTAGCTGATGCAGTCTTTCTTTAAATGCAACACTATATTAAGATTAAATGTATAGGAAAGGAAAGGTCAGGGTTATTGTGCCTTTTTATATGAGCATAGAGCCATCATGAAATAATTAAATCCTGGCAAAATAAACAGTGTAACTCAGGAGAATTTCTTTTCAGACAATAATTAGCGTGAGCAGAGGAACAAGTTTATCATTTATTTGGACGAGGGTAATGCAAGATACTCCTGAAAGAAGTTTTCACGTTTTTGGAAAAGATAACTGGCTACCATTTTGAATGAGTTTGGAAGGTTATACCTCCATTAGAGAGCCAGGAGAGAGAACAGTTGATAACAGGTGGAGTGCTGACCAGCAAGGAACAAAGAAGGTAGAGCAAAGAGGTTAGACAAGACACCGGCTCGCATGTATTTCTGGGTAATTGTCTGGAGGGAATGGGCTACAGATCCCCTCACAGTCTTGTGTGCCAACACCGGGATTTGGAATTTGATACAAGCACCCATGGGCAGCTGGATGCATGCATTAACTCTGTCTGTGCATGTTTGCTCATGCGTGTGTGTGAACATCATATTCCAGCTAACTCACCTCATTACTTATAAACGCCAGAGAGCTGCATTCCCCTTTTTTTTTAAATTCACATTCTCAGCATATATGAACATGCAGCAGCAACATATGCTGAGGATAGTATACTGATAAGTGTGTGTGTGTGTGCGCGCATGAGTTAATTTATCCATGGATTGTGTGGATCTCAGGGGTTTGGGTAATTAAGTATTTTTCATGCCAATATTATATATCTGATTTTGAGGAGCATGAAGCAATTAAAACTGTCATGTAAGGCAACAAAACATCAATTAGCTGGTGGCTCAATTTCCAATATAGGCATGAGACATACAGCATGTTGTTTATTCTAATTGAGAGGAATTAAACTGTGATCCTTCCTCTTCCTTCACCGTGGAAAAAAGAAAGAAAGAAAAAAACTTAAATTATTCAATTAATTAATTTTGGTTAATCACTCTAACCTTCCATTACATGCATGTCAACTGCTCTCTATTGTTCCTCACTCTGTTCCCACCTCTGTCAGTGAGGGAGCAGGCACTTTCTTTCTCATTGAAGTAGCTCTGATAGAGTCATGTATAATTACGGAGTTCCCCACAGTCTCTCCATAATTCATCCATCTCTTGTTCCCTCCCTCCTTTCATTGCCTTCACCCTCTCCCTGTCCTGGCCGCTGATTTGCATTTGTCTGCATCTGTCTCTACAGGCTTTAATCCTTACTTCATTTTCCAAAGCTCTTTACCGCAATACATCAATTAAAAAATCACCCTGTCTCTCCCTCCAGTCTTCATTTCTGTGTTTCCTCTGAAATGCACACACCTAACTTACTCTTTATAGAATGAAAAAAAGTCACATTTCTATTTTTACTTGCCACTTCTCACTCAGTAAATCCATTTCTGCCCTCTCTCCTCCAAATGTCTGTAAGCGATAGCAACTAATTAAGTAATTTCATCAGTCAACATACTACTAGGTGCAGGGAAATGCACCAAAGCAGTGGAGAGTATCTTTTACTGGTAAATGGTGTAAACACTTGAAACATTATGTGTAATATGTGACACTAATGTGTTATATCAACTACACCAGTTCTGTCTGTACAAATTATGTGTGGAATACGATATAAACGCACAGCCACACACTCAGAAATCAGCAAATTATGTTTCCCTCGAGTAATACAGTCCTTCATCAGGTCAGTCAGTTACAAGTAAACACACATGCCTCAGCCCCCAACTCAGGCCACTCACTGCTGTGTTTACATTGACAGATTAGAGTGATTGAGGTGTGACGCGCCCAAACATTTTGTCAAAATCTTATTAGATATTATGTGGGATGGAGAGATGAATAGCTCAGTGATTATGCATAGTCACTTCCCCAATTTCATTACGGCCTACAAAACAGTAAGCCAGCCTGGGTGGATGGTGTCAACAGACGATAAGCAGTGACATTTTATTCATCACGTTCATTTATCTGAAAAATATCAGCTCCCTGCCACATAGTATCTCCTTCAAACACTATCCAATATCTCACTCTCTGACAATGACATGTATGGACAGGCATGAAAGCACATTGATAAACAGAAGCATACGCACCCCGCATGCACACACACACCTGTGCGCAACTAACTATTGAGACACCAAGAGGGAAGATATGACATCTGCCGTGTACACAGGCATTGAAAACAGAGACACACCGAGCCATTAGCAGTGAACAACAACCAATCCATTTTCTAAATATGATTAAAGCGTTGACAAATGGGTCATTAGTCAAGCTGACGAAGAGAATATAAAAAAGATAGATAGGGAGAGAGAGAGAGAGACTGGGGGTAGGCAAGAGTCAATTTGTATAGGCACACACAGAATAGCATGCTGTGTGCATGTGTTTGTGCCTCATTTTGGAAAATGGCTTCCAATGGTTCATATTAGAATCTAATACAAGGCCAGAAATGGCACTAAAGCTAGAGAAAGAAAAGCAAAAATACAAGTGCAAGTGTTGAGAAGAGAGAGAGAGGGTGTAGACCTGTCCCGGTGAAGTAATAGCTGTAAAAGTCCCAAGGCTGTAAACAGAAAAGCTGTGGATTTTCCCAGGGGACACGTTCATCTCCTTGACTTTACAACGGATTGAGCTTGGACACAAAGATATATACAGCATCAGGTCTCTTTGAATGGATTTGGGGTGGATGGAGGGAGGAATAGCCGAAGGAAACAAGAAATGAGAAAGAGGATAAACTGTTGCACTGTGAGCCAAGGCCTTTCACACCAGCTCTGATCATACTTCACTTTATTTTGGATCCGTGCCTTTTTCGCGCTCAATAAAAATCTGTGTGACCAATGAATATGATCTTTATTCATTTCATAGCTTTCATAACAGGCACAGAACACAGGGTGGGTCAGTGGACAGTGGATATGTATAGTATGTTAAAAAGGGGGCTAAAAGGTACTAAGGATGTGGAAGCAGCAGGAAAGAAAATTAACACAATTACATAAAGGATAGGAGTTTCTCTCCCATTTCATAGAGCACAGCAGGAGGCAGTCAATGTTCAGATGTTTCCCTTTGTTTTGTTTTTTTTTTCTTAGAAAATTCACACCAGACTTGGTGTGAGAAGATAAATGTGCACAAAACCCTTTCAGATTTTGGACTAAAATGACTTTAGACTTGGTGTGAGAAGAGAAGAGGGATGTTATTTTTTGCACATAAAGAGGTACTTGCCAATCAAACCTTGTCATGACTCATATAATGCCGATTTTGTTCACATAGGATTTTATGGTGCGATTTGAGTTTAAGTAGGTGATGCTCTTCTTGTGAACTAGATGGATAAAGCAGTGTTAAAGCAAAGGATAGAGGAAGGATTGGTAGAAGATAAAAAGGGGAGTGCAGAATATTAAGAGAAAATAAAGTAGGCAGTGGAGGTAAAAGTGCACATGGTACAATTTAATTGGATTTAACAAACAATTCAGTTGATGGATGGATGAGTTAGATGGATGGTGCGAAGGAAAAAAATGAACTCGCCCTGAATGATCTACTGTACATGCACCAATCTCAGATAATGGAGTGAAGGATTTAGTTTGGATGGGTGGCAAAAGGTGAAGGAAGCAGAAGAGTAAAGAGAGCAGGCTGCAGAGAGGAGGCATTTATCTGTCATGCTCAACAACACTGGGAGCTAAAAATGAAGGAAATTATGCTGTTGACTCATGTTGAATTGAGGAAAGGGGAGGTGGAGAAAAGGAATACGAAAGAGGACAAGGTAGAAAGATGAATGGTGTAAAAGAAGGGCAATTTAATAAAAATAAAAAGAAGAAGAAGAGAGAAAGCCAAGTAGAAATAGTGGCAGAGTGGAAGTTTAAAGGAAAGAGGGACAAGGAAAGAGAGATGGAGTTTGGAAAAAAGTGAGAAGGGGCATTCATCTGGCGAGTGTGATAACAGTGAGTGCAGTAACTGGATAAATATAGTGGTAAAGGGTACTGAATTGAGGGGCAGTTGAAGGGAATGAGGAGAGGAGGCACAGATAGAGTTACAGAGAAGACAAAAAAAAAAAAAAGCTGGTTGGATGAAAGAGAGGATGTATACATCTCCGGGGCACAAAGACTAGAGCTAGCTAGGAATAGATGATGTTAAATGTGACAAGATGAAGGGACCAAAGGGGGTCCATTAAATGTTAATGGGAACAGGGTAGGAGGTGGGGAGGCGTACTGTGGGCAGGAATAAGAACAGATTGTGTTTGCAAGAAATCATTGGTCTGGTATTTTCAGCAACAGAAAGTGCCAGAAGTCAGAGAACTTACAGTGATGAATTTCAAGAGAAACAAAGTCGAAAAGGGCATGTTATCTTTTGCTCATTCTACCTCCCTGACCACATTAATTCAAGTGCTAATTCCCTCAAGGGGTGTATATCAGCAAGCCAACGGCCCACACAGACACACAGAGGCATATATAGAACGGAGCATATTTTAAGCCTGCCAGCAGTGTGAGTAAGCATCTCTCTCTGCCACTCAGTGCTTAGCCGTGTATGGTACAATGGATGGCAGCAGTTTGGAGCTGGGGAACAATGCATGAAACAATACACAGACACAAGTAGGTCATCTACACAAACACAAATGCACACACAACTCTAGACATAGACACTCTTGGCTACGACTGTGCTGTGAGTGCCCACTTGGACTTGATCTCTGTCAGTGTATTTCTGATGAAATCAAACACTTGATTGTGATTACTCCTACAGCCAGCAGCACTCTGTGTCTTTTCATTCAGCTTATTGCTTTACATAATGAAATAATTCTCTCATACTGAAAACATACTGAGTTGTCTCCGTCGCTGTCAGCTAAGCCACGACCTGAAAAAAAAAATCAATAAATGCATAGTTGATATAAATGGAAAACATCCCTTTGCTTAGCATTTCGCTATTAGATGTCATTATAGACCTATGATACAATATACATTTCTCTAATGTCAACAGTGTATATCATTTATACACTATACCTTTATCTTTACTTTATGTCTAGGCAATGTGCAAATCAACAGATAGGACTGCTTTCTGGTAATGATAGATTTCATTAATGTCTTCTCTCAGGTAATTCATGGTATAAGACAAGGCAACAGGCATTTATATCCTGCTTATTCAATCCATAAAGTTGCTTGTTACCATTTTATAAAATGTAATATATCAAAAATGAAATGCATATTGTCATATCAGAATGAGCATAAACTGCAGTTTCTAACCCATCCTCACCAAAACCTACCTGTCATTTAGTCGCCGATAACTATTCGGACAATCTAAAAGTTTCACTCTGTTAAAAAAAACAGACATTACCAGCAAAAATGACCACATCTCTCTGTGCTCCTGTGTGCTACGTACATTGTCATTTCTTAATTCTGATGCTCTTGTTGATCCATTTAGATATAACTTGTGCTTTCCTGTATGCAATGTCATTAATTGTTGCTAAAGTGGCTGCCCAAAGCTAGAGGTACAGGCAGATGTTGTTGTTATGATAATGAGATAGCTATTTATGGTATATAAGTGTTACTATGTCACTCTTCAAGTATTGATTAAAGGTTTCTGCACATCTCTGTTAAATTGTACTCATTTTAATGGATTTTTCATTCCGGACACCCATTTTACTCTTTGCTTGTATGGGCTGAGTGATCGTTAAAGTGATACTTAATGAGACATTACAACTTTACAAATCATTTTTTACATATTTAAAACTGCATTTCCAGTGTTGTCTAAGTCTCTTATACTATCTGGTTTAACTTATTCAAGAAATATTCTACAGCTACAGGCATACAGAGACTCTTTTATTGGTTTTCCTCTAGTATTGATTTCCTTGCTTCCTAGCCCGCTCTCTTTCCTCTTTTTTTCATCCTCAGTCACTGGGCCACAGAAACTGGAGGACTGGGTATCAGTGTGATAAAGTGTGTGTGTATGAGTGTGCAGTGGGAGGAGAAATGCTTGGAGAGACACAGATAGAGAGAAGAATCGGTCACACCTGGGTGCAGGTGAAGTGCTTGCATTCCATTTCTTCTGACAGACCAACAAGCTGGAGAGAGAGAGCGGGCTCAATAACATGCTCTGTTGCAGACAGCACATGTACAATACACACTAACACACAGAGCATGCATCAAAAATGTCATGCATGTAAACATGTAAACGTTCAATATACTTTGAATACATGAAAAATCATGAGAAGCAATTTATTTATCTCATTTTGCAAGTCTTTGAGTTCCCAAGAGAGGTTTGGGGTCATGCAGGATCAATCAAACATTGACTTAAAAAAAAAGTGTGCAGTCTGATGAAGAGATGGATCACCATACATACATGATGACATCCTAGCAGAATAAATAAACACAGAGCAGATAATTTTACAAAGTAGATGAGCCCTACAGTAATCCTTGTGGCTGACAGTTTTGAACTCTTATCCGCTTGTGTGACTGACATGTATATCCCTCAAATAAACACCTCTATATAACCTTGACAGGTTCTATCTGCTTTAGCGAAATTGATCCCAGAATGATTCATGAGCCAGTATACGACTCTTGTGCAGGAGGGGTTCAGATGTGTGAGTGTTTTTGTGTGTGGGTTGGCGATGATGGTGGTGGTGGTGGTGGTGTGTGAGTGTTGTTCAGTAGGTGGTTATGGTTGGAGCAGGATGATGTGAGCTGAAAAACTCCAAATGGCTACAGTTTGTATTTTGTTTGCACTCCTACACACCTCTGTTTCTGTAGTACAAATCTGTTTTTGTGCTCCAAGTGCAGTCATTGTACGCAGCAGTTCTTCTTTAAAGTGTTGGCAAGGTATAAGGAAACAATATCCATCTGTATAGCTTAACACTGAACCCATGCTTAGTCACTCAGGCAGGACTTTTTTGACAACTTTTAAACCTTTCATAATGTACGCAAAGTTCTTTTAGGTACTGCCAGTCTCTTAAGACATGTTTTGCTGCAACCCCTCTCCTTTGACTGTTGCTTACTGCAGAGTGATGTAACATAGGGCCAGGTTAACACAACGGGCCCTTTAAGTCATTAGCAAAGAGCATTAATGAGCCTAGTGCTCAAAAGCCCCCTGCAGACTTAAGAGTGTGCGATGTAGAGGGGATGAGGGCACTAATTCTCCAAAGTGCCCTAATAAGTAGAGGATTAGCAAAGCCTTCCATTAGCCAGCCTTGATGATGCTAAGCTAATGTGCTATATCGTACTGTAGCTAGACAAGAGCAAGGCAACCAAAGTGTTAGCATGACTGCTCTAATAGGGATGTGGAATCTGGATAATAGAGCTCATGATACGTGACTTGCTTATTCAGCTCAAATATTCAGAGACACACACAAATAAATCCACAGGTGTACCGTCCTACGCCACACACCCACAGGCATGTGCTCAAACATTAAGATGGTAGTAGATAGGAGATGAATCCTGAGCTCATTGGTTTTAAGAATAATGACCATGACTAAGCAGTATGCTGAGACTCAGTGGACTTTAATCATATATTGTTACACTTTAATTAATTCCTCAAAATGTGGACTTGCACAATGGGCAGTGAGATTGAAACTGCTTAAGCTTCTACTCATTAATCATCGACATCAATGCATGAGGAAATGGTTGCATGAAATAACCCTTTAGCTATTGCTAAAAAGAAAAGTCGTTCCTAACAATCTATTGCCAATTAATTAGAGAATGGCATTTGTGTTCATATATTTATAGCTATTACCTCCAAATTAGATTTATGTCAGTATACTGCTTAAGACTTGAGTGATAACTGTAACAAGATTACCAGAGAAGTGAACTGAGTGAACTAGCTTGTCTTTAATCTTCCGTGTTATGCTTTTCTGTTTGCAAATGCAGACTGTTCAAGACAATTAAAATGTCACATAAATTAGTTTTAAGGTGACTCGAACGTCTCAAAAGGTAATATATCCAAATCATATCAGAAATGCCTGAACTATGTAATTAGCCATCAAAAGCAATTAAGCAGATTCCATGTTGCGCATCATTAATGCACAGACAAACACAGGCATGATTGGATTTGTCACAATCTGAGAATTCATCCTCACAAACCACTTTGAAATCAAACTCATTAGGATGTTTATTGTGCAAACCAGTTGACACCGGAGACATTGTCATATTGTATAGCTCTCATGATCTCTCCCTCTCACACACGCACATGCATGCATGCACCCGTACAAGGTTTTATTCTGCTTTTCTCAGCACCATGAATCTGTCTCCTCAAGCTTTTCTTTCTTTCTTTTCTCTCTCTTTCTCTGGCTTTACTTTTGCAGCGTCGACAGATTAGTCCGTGTGGCATTATACAGGCTGACTGTGTGTGTATTTGTGTCTGTGTAATGTGTGCGATTGTGTTGACTGTACTGTCTTTTAAACTTTTTTTTCCCCACTACTTTTTGTTTTCCTCAGTGACTCAGTGGCAGGACTTTAGTCAGCTAGAAGTGAAATGAACACATTCTGGTGCTCAGCACACAGTGAAGGACGCAGTGAGCTGCATGGGAGCAGAAGTGAGGGATGAAATAAGGATGAGAATGAATGAGGGATGGAAAAGGAGGCAAGGACATAAGGGCAAAATGTGTGTGGTCATGTGGGTAAAAGTAATGGAGGAGAAGACTGAGGGACGCAGAAGAAGTGTGCAGAAAATAACGTAATAAAGAGGTGATTAATTAATGAGGAAATAGGTGGAGTGAGGGGAGGAAAGAAGACAGGTGGCTGTTTGTGTTGCCATGAGGGTAAACAAGAGATGAGGGAGAAAACGACGGGTGAGTAAAGATGTTGTAAAAAGATTGAGATTGGTGGGTGGAATGGAAAAGGTGCTGAAGATGGGATGTTAGAAAGAGGGTAGACGAGAAAGGCTGATGACTCCAAATTGAGGACAGTGTACAACATTCAGTGGTGCTGTAAGGCAACTAAAATGAAAATCACTGCAAGACTGCAGCTTTGAAATGATTGGGGCTGAAAGGTAAGCACTCAGAGGGCCTGTTTTGGACAAGAAGGGATATAACAGGGGAGTGGGTTGAGAGGGTAGGAGGTAGAGGTGTTTTTGACAGCACTAGAGGTCTAGGAAGGATGAAACGGGGGAAGGGAGTAAAAGGAGGTGAAATAAGCCGAGGAGCATTTAGGCAGTAGAACTCAAACAACTGGGGGATTGTGGATAGTTTGTCTGGCAAGAAGGGCATCTTTTACAACATGGTTTTACAATAAAACTGTGAAGAGACTTTTCATAGAAACATACTTTAATAGTTTTCCATACTGCACTGCTGTATTATTGTTCATGAAGTATCCTGGAGGTTAATCAATAATGTGGACATTAACACGACTCTGCTACACTCCAGGCTGAAGGCTTGACTTAACATTGGTTCAATAGCTAGAATAGTGCTTGTTGTCAGCAGATGGTTGCTTTTGTCAGTATGGGAAATTGGAAATGAGGCTCACAGGGTGGAGAGGAACAAGCAAAAGCATCAGTCATTGTGCTCTGACTCTAATTCAGTAACATAAAATAGCAAAAAAGTACAGTGTGTATCTGTCAGTACATGTATTATATCATTTTGACTGACACTAGTGGTGGGCAGAATACTTAAAATCTATATTCAAGCAAAAGAAAAGTACAATTTACAAAAAAAAAACAAAAAACTGTCAAAGTAAAAGTGCAAATTAGGATTTGAGAAACCTACTGAAGTAAAAGTAAAAAGGTGCCTGGTTAATAAATTACTCAAGCACAAGTTATTTTCAACATTAATTCTCCAAGTGCAGCAAATCTTACTTACAAGATCAATTAATTCTAATTCATAACATCAAAGATAACTTTATATGTTACCTTAACGTTAGATAGTAAGTACATTTTCACCTACAGTATGTGCAACTTAAAGTTTTTAGAAGCGTAGATTTGCTGGCCAGGGTTTGCTGCTGGAAGCTTGGTCTGGGTGTTGCTCTGCTGGCAGTTGAAGTTGAGGTGTGCCTTGCGTCCCCATACCCCCGTACCTAACCTCACACACCACACACACACACACACACACACACACACACACACACACACACACACACAATCAATCCCTACATTTAGATCAAAGTTGTAACGGAGTAGTGTAGTGGTAAAAAAAAGATTACTGTTCCAAAAAAAAAACATTTTAAAAATCTATACTTGAGTAAAGTGTAGGAGTACAGCTCAAATAAAGGAACATGAGTCATACTTTTTTACTCTTGTGCACTACTTACCATTACTACCCACCTCTGGGTAACTCATCAGCACCTTTGTACTTTTACCATGTCCATAACTCCATCCATTGATAGAATGACTCACAGCACACTGTATAGCCACTTTGAAGGTGTAGTGCAGAAAAAAGTATCTTTCTTTCTGTCATAGTGTTTGTTATTTTCCTACTGCTGCCATATATCTTTACCTACATGTATCTATGTTTACTGCTGTATCCAGTTTCCTCGCTCCGTCTAGTTACCACAGATCAGGTTGTGTATGACTGTAACAGCTTTGGTTCTCAAAATAACTGTGCAATGCAAGTAAAAACGAGCAGAAACAAAACAAAAAAGAACTTTGCTTTTCGCTTTCTCTTTTAGTCAGCGCTGTAGTGTGGTGACTTGTAGAATAAGAATTATTTGCCTTGGTGCTCTCTTACCACAAATAATTACTATGATCAAACTATGACTTGGTATTGCCCACAGATGTAAGAGATATTTTTACCACTGGTGACTCTTGGCATGAAATGAATAAATGAAAAAAAATCCCTTTGTATGCTTTGAAAAAATAACATGTTCCTCCTTTCTCCGTCTTTCTTCCTCCAGCTTGTGAGCTGATGAACCGTGGTATCCTGGCTCTAGTCAGTTCAATTGGCTGCATGTCAGCAGGCAGCCTTCAAACTCTGGCCGATGCCATGCATATCCCCCATCTCTTTATCCAGCGCTCCCCAGCGGGAACACCCCGCTCCGCCTGCCCGCCAACCAGTCGCATCCCTGGAACAGATGACTACACCCTAATGGTTCGCCCACCTGTCTATCTCAATGAGGTCATCATGCAAGTGGTGTCTGAGTACAGCTGGCAGAAGTTCATCCTCTTCTATGATTCTGATTTTGGTAAGGAAATAAACAACAAACTCATCATTAATACTAGTATTCATACATCCATACACATATTTTAATAATTATAGAGATATCTATTATCAACATGAGACACAGTAGGTCTATGAAGCTGGGGTTGTGTGAATTTATCTAATGTAACAGTATGAATGGTTTCTCAGCATGGTAGGACATTAGCGAGTTAATGGATGTATGGTTAAGCCAGAAACTTTGCTTGCTGTCTCTCTCTCTTTCTGCAAAATAAACATAGACACACAGTAAGACATGGACACGTGTATGCATATGCAGAGAGACAGGCACTTGCATGCATATGTACCTTTATGCATCTTTATTCTAGTGACACATCAGTGTGCCTGCGTGTATGTTGCCTCATTTTTCCCTGCTTCTCTGTCGCTCTCTGTCTCTTCGCCCTCTCTCTTTCCAGTCCATTAACTCTAACATTAGACTAGCAACATCCTCTGCCCCTTTTTATAAAGTGCCACTCTATTTCCTCAAGCTCTTAGCTTTCTTCTGTAAAAAATATTGCTGTGCTCTTTTCTGTGTATACAGCTGTATTCATAATGTGTAGGTGTGTTGTGTATGTCGTCCGTGTTGTACATATTGTGTCTAAATGTCCTGTCTGACCCCGGCTTCACCCATTACCTTCTAGCAACAAGTTAGTATGATCATATCTTGTTACTCGGCTGTTACTCTCTTTGAAAGCAGGGTCACAAACTTAATCTAAAAGCAAAGAGAGTACATGTCACCCTGTCAAGAGCCTGCATTGGTCTGGTTTGCTTCCTAGATTGACTGGCTGTCACTGTACTTTGAGGTCTCACGGTTCCGCTTTGCCTTCCTTTGTCTTGGCAGTTTTGTGTGAATGTAATTTAACTCGAGTCATGCAGGAGAGAACACTGCCAGTGCACTGCTCCTAACAGACTGACACTTTGTTTGTTGCATTTTGTATCACACCCCAATGAGTGATGTCAAAGCAGGTATTTTTCTGATGGAAAATACCAGCTGTGACATCACTCAGGGGTGGGTGGACAGAAGTATAACGCAAGTTTCAGACTCTAGAGAGCAGTGCAGTTGTTTTCTGCCTTAGGTGATTCAGTCTTGATTTAATCTATAATAAGGCTGCATTTCACTCATTGCAGTCAATTAACACAATTAATGTGTTATATGCATTGATCTCCTATAAGGTTTCTGCAGTTGAATTGTTTTGCAGTGCATTCTGCAGGCTTAAAGTCAATCTTTGAAGACATTAAAGCATTTTATCAGTGTATTGAATATGTCATTAAAGTATGTTCTAACCATTGAGCTTTACCAAGCAGTTTATATTGGATGGATATTGAATAGAAGCTAATGTGGCCCTTCTGGAAATGTGAGTCTCACACCTCAGTGTAGTAAATACCATTATTAAATCAATGCTGAGCAAGTCCAGGAAAGAGAATTTCAGTCTGGTAGATTACAGTTTTACTCATGTTACAATGTTCTTTTCTATTGACTTTTACCATGACATATAAACTAAGAACAGCAATCATTAGATTCACACATGATGAAAGATTACATAAGATCCTATTGTTCAAAAATTTCGTCACAAAGAAAGTTCTTCACACCATCATCAGATATAGTTAGGCAACATTTGCTTGGATATGTAACTCGTGTGTGCTTGACTTAAAGTTGTTGAATCAAGCAGTTACTGGGATAACTTTGTTGGTCGAAGCCTCTTTATGTATACTCTAATCTGAAGCAACGGATGTGGTTCCTGGTTATTTTCCCTCTGAACCAGAAGTTCTGTACTGTGAAAGCTTCAATTTCACACCATGAAATCAACTTCTTTATAGCTGCATGCAAATTACCAACAAATATATTCATGCCTATTGGGAAAAGGCTTTTACTCCTCCTAACCTTAACCCTCTAACTCTAAAAGTAGGAACACCACTTTTTTCCCTAGCTAGACAAACTTCAATCAAGTTGTTTAAATCCAAACTTTGTCCCCAAATGTGGTATAGTTCACACAAAATACCTACACAATAGACCCCACACACACATAGGCATACACACACATGTTCATACCCCACTTAAATCCCTCTATCCCCTCTGTGCTCTGTGGCTACTGATTCAGCACATGGATCCTCTGGGTTTTGGCGGTGCTGTTCTCTCAGCCACAGAAGGGCCTTTAAAGATATCACCATTGTTCCCTAATGGCCTCACCCCCTGTTCAAGGAGAGAAGGGAGAAAGCAAGAGTGCAAAAGAGGGAAAAAAAAAGAAATGAAGAGAGCAAGAAAGCGAGGTGAAGAAAGAAAGAGAGACAGAGATGGCCTTTCAAGATGATAGCAGTGTTCCCAAAAGGCCTCGCCCCTGTACAAGGAGAGTTCTTTAGAGAACAGACACTCGAGTGTGTCCTCTCAAATGAAGCTAAGGTGCAACTGTCCCAAACCCTATTTTCAGCTCTACTGGTGCGTTCCGAACACTGAGAACACATGTTTTCTCTCTATTATCTCTCATTCTCTTGCTTCCTTTCTTTACTGCCTTTCTTTTTCTGACTTCCACTTCCCTTTAGTCTTTTCAGTGTTTTCCTCAGGTGTCTCATGTTCAACATTGGTAAAACCTGTTATATATTGAAAATGTGAGTGACAAATCTGTTACCTGCTGAATCACCTTGCCCATAATCCAGTCCGAACTACAGCAACACCGACATTTGAGTAAATGTGAGAAGTACCACTTAGTGGTAATAACACTGTTGACATTAAGATGATTTGTTTTGTCTAGCTTTTAGCCAATGACAAGAGGGGCCTGAGGCACAATAGTAAAAGGTTATAGCTGAACCAAAGAGCCGGACCATAGAGCCGTTTTAAAAGTGTGATGCTTGTTAAGTTGCCAGTCTTTTATTAAGAGAAAACAATACAAGTGATATGTTTTGACAAATATGTTTTATTTGATAAAAGTAAATAAATGGGCTTAAATATCCTCCGAGATAAATATTTCACCAAAAGCTTAAGATAAACCTACAAGAGGATAATTATGTGAGAAGCGTTGGCTCCACAGAAACAGTGTAGATTGGAACATATGTCAGCTTTGAAACAACATTTCATACTTTGAAGTCGACCTACCTAACTATCTTTAAACTCCCTCCAAACAATTTGCTCATTAGTGATAATAGACCAGATGAAAAGAATAATAAAAAAAATATTCCTATCACATTGTGAAAAGTGTGAAAATGGCAAGTACTGATCTTAAGGGTTCATACAAAGAAGAGGAGCGTGTGCCGTATTGTGTCTTCTGATGCTACAGTGCAGAGTGTCACCTCATCTTGTTGCTGCTTCCCCTTTGTAGAGGTGGAAAAGAAAAATACTTGACCAGGAAAATGGGGATGAGGCATTTAATGAATACAGAAAGGAAGAAAGGAGAAAAATGAAAGTCTGAAAGAATATCTGTCTGAAATTTGAAATGTCAAGATTTCATATTAAGAATACTCACTGGAGGTAAAAATGCATTTGATCTCTGTGGGTTTCATATAGAAATACATCAAGCAGAAACTGAGAATAGGAAGGCTCTTGGGGGAGGATACTTCTGGGATTTTTCTTTTTCAAGGGGCTTGACTTTCACTGAATAATGAAATACTTAATACAGGACAAGTAGGAGTGAGATTTTTTATTACTGCTTGAAAACTTTCTTAAAATTCACCTATTAAATATGTTTATGGATACATTTCAAAATATTTAGGTATAAGCACTATACCTGAAAAATAATATTTTTAATAGCATCAACTGTTTTATGTTTAGAAATATAGAAAACATAGTTAAAACCACAACATATTATATTTTAATTTGATCCAATTTGATTATTTTTACTGAAACTAACTTTACTTTGAAGTTGGCAGGTGCAGCAGCCAATATTTTGAGAGGACGTGACTTAAAGCCATCGTGACACAAAAGGCACTTGTGGTGCCATATAAAGGGGGTGAAACAGGTCAATAAGCCAACTCTCTGCAGATCCATAAGCCTTTAACATGGATGTTTGTTTGTTTGTTTGTTCTTTACCTAGAAGTAAAGGGTTGCTATGATTGAACCACATCTGGGTGGCAAATGAAAAAATTGAGTGAGGGAGGAGTTAAAGGGGAAGCAGGAAGAAACTGACAAGAATGAAGTTGTTTATAGAGACAAGGGAAAAAGAACAAGGAATGATGACAGATGGATATTTTTTTAACGCCAGTGAAGCCAAGAGACGCTGCAGGGTGGAAACTGGTGGGAGGTGAAAGAGGAGGTGAAAAATACATAAAAGCTATGCCAGAAGAGACGTGGGAAAGTTGATGATAAAGGAAGATTCAGGAATGGAAGCAAACAGGTACACTCATGAGCCAAACACCAAAGATCTACAAGCTTTATACACGGAGGTCATGTCTTACTTTGTCTTCTCCAGAGTAAAATCGTTTGGAGAGGAAGAGATAAAAGCGATTTTGAATATATAAGGGAAAACAGAAACAGTAAAGCAGAGAGGGGATAAGGGACAGAGATCTAAAGGCATTGCAGATTTGGTGGGGCAGAGTAAAAAGCATTCAGGCAAGCAGATAAACACAAAAACAACTGACAAGGGTGTAAAACCTTTTACAAAAGGGTGTGACCCCAGAGTGGTTGTCTGAATCCTTGGAGACACTGGAGGTGAAATGTCTTTAGCAATGGGAAGTTGAGTGAGAAAGCGAGCAAAGAGAGAGAGAAACTAAAGCAAACCAGAGAGCAGGAGAGATGAGGATCTAACAGCATTGAGAATACAGAGGTTGGCAGAATACTTTATTGGAAGACATTTTTATAGAAGAAACCCTAAGAAGCTCAAGGCTTTTCCAAATAGTGAGATAGGTCCCAATTCTCATTTTTGGTAAAACAAAAAGTTAGCTGTTAGAGCAGAGAGAGTGCAGCCGCCATAAAGGAAATGAATGAAGAAAGGAAGCCATGTCTCTTTTCACCACATCTTATCCTGTGTACCTGGATGTTGCTGCTTCGTGTTCCAGTTTTGGCACAGCTTTGTCTCATTCATAGCATTTCCAAATTGAAGGATCTTCAGTCTGCCTGTTCTTCAGCACATTTCCAGAATTTACAACTTTTTTTTCCAATATCTTTGTGTTTTAGCAGCATTTTGGATATACATTTGCAGGTAATTTCAGCATAGTAACATATATTTTGTGTATGTACTTTTCATAGTCATAGCTGTATTTTCTAAATAGTATATATTAGCAGAAAGAAAAATAGTATTCATCATTCTGATTCACAGACCCAGGAGAAGACAGGGCATATATGCAAGAACAACAAAAGTTAGCAAACTGTCAATAAACAAAGACATACATTTACATTCACAGGAGAATTTCTTGCCTTATAAAGATGACAATTGATTGTCTCTGGTAGCAGCAACGGAGCCTGAATACAACACAACCACATACAGAGGTTGTGGAGGAAAATATGCACACGTTTAAAGTCTTTCAGTCCAATTGAATTTTGGCAATCTTCAAGTAGACAATGTCAAAGCAGTTGAGGGCATACAAAGGTCAATGTCAAAATGAGTGACAAAACATGAAGAACAGAGCTAAGGGAAAGACGTTTAGACACTTAAAGTATGTCAAAGTCAGAGAAGGGGGTGTGGGGTTAAAAGCTGGAGAAGATTCAGGGAGATAGGGAAGGTGATGCACACCTAAAAGGTGCCAAGCCTTTTATAGAGTGTTGGTTTTTTACAAGTGTTGGTTAAGCTCTCTGTGGGGAAGCCTGGGGCTTTTGAGAAGAAAAAAAAACGAGTAAAAGAAAGAGGGAAGGAGGGAAATAAAGCACAAGAGAGGTGGACAGAGATAGGCACTTAGATCTAAAGGAATAGAGGATTTACAGAGCGACAGACAGTCAGAAAGGCTACATATGCTTCTGGGCATTTGATTTCCTATATGGAGGTAAACTTCCCATATAGTTTAGGTTCACACCCCCAAGGCTCGGTACTTGAACATTTTTCAGCTGCAACTTCAGCTGATGAATTAATTCTCTCGGCCTAAGCTTATAAGAAGCAGGTCCGCATTCCATTTGAGGCTCAATCCATATTTTAAGAACCACTGCCTCTGAGCCATACAACAGTGAAATGCCTGGGGCAGGGATAAGGGTAGCCAGAGGTAAAGGCTGAGGGGAAAGACAAAGCAAAGAGATAAGGATGTTGGTCTAACAGCAGAACAGAATAGGGCGAAGATAACATTGGAGGCAATTGCACAAATGGTAAATGGACTTGTATTTATACAGTGCTTTCCTGGTCTACTGACCACTCAATACACTTTACAAATTACATCATATTCACCCATTCAGGAACACATTCATACACTGGCAAAGGCTGCCATGCCAGTGTTCATCAGGAGAGATATATATCCAAAGCGCTCACAATAATACAAAATGCATTTCTATTCAAATTATCTGTCAGTTATCTATTATCTATGATAAGTTTTCCTTTCCATAATGCATACTTTCGTGAATGTGGTGACTATAAAAAATAATATATATATATATATATATTAGTTTGGGTCAAACTAACATCTTACTAGGAGTAATTAAACTCTACATCATGTTTGTAGCTGAAATGAATTACTCAATGCCATTATTTCATTATTACTGAAACAATACCTTGCACAAGAGGAAAAAATAATATAGTGAATAAAACACTTCAGTATACTGCCATCTACTGAAATTAAATTTTTACCCTGCTGCCCACTTTGGCCTGGACCCAATTTGTCATGTAAAACATCACTACGGCTTTAAATGGATAAGAAAGTGATACAAGGTCACACCTAACCTCCCCTACATCACCTTGAGCTTGCCTTGCCACTTCAGCAAAACTAATCTGTGTCAGCATAGACTCCAGGGCAGCAAAAAAACCCTCAAAATATGATATGGACAATGGGCAATCAAGCTCCACTCCTTCCTGGAGAGCAAGCACCAATCATTGAGAAAACTTTGTAACTCCGGTAGCTTTGGTGGCTCTGTGAACCTGTTACTATGGATGGATGGATGGATGGATGGGTGAACAGTGCTTCTTTGTAAAGTCACTACCACATACGCTTGGTTATTCCCCAGTAGCATTCTAACAAAAAGTTACAAGCCCAGACTTTAGATGCCTCTGCCAGGAAGAGGGTGGTTTAAACATAGCAGGAAGATGGGAAGGTGAAAGGCATGAAACTGTTAAGTCAGATGCAGTGTGTGCGAATCCCAAAGTCTGGCATTTTCTTCATAATTTGAAGGTGAGAAAGATTTGTAAGTCAAGCAGAGAGAGTAAGAGAGAGGAGGAACAGGTAGACAGACAACCAGGGAGTGACATAGACTGAATCTCATTTGCAGATGTTTGATGATTTCCTCTTACACCACACTCAGGGGAATCTCCTCTAGTACTCGATGTGTTAACAGCTTCTTTGAGACTGTTGGTTCATTTCATTTATTCACAGTGTAAAGTTCTATATTAATGTTTTGTCCTCCTTTACTATCTTACTTTTGCCATCTAAAATGGTGATATCAGCGCAGACCTGAGCAACTGCTGTATTTAGATTTAGAAAATGCATTTACTGTTAAAAGATATCTAACGCCCTAAAATTATGTGCATGGCCTTGACCAGTCATAACACAGATACAAAAAGACAAATTTTAAGCTTTGTTCAGTGCATAAAACAAATCACTCTACTGACTAATCACAAAGATGTTGGTTTATTAATTAATTAATAATCACTTTTCTGATCTTTCACCCTGGCTGTATTGAGTATGTTTTAGTCTAGGCAACTACTTGGATAAGGTTAGAGAAATGGCACAGCTGTTGCTTATGTTATGGGGTAAAGGTATGGTTAAAAATCACTTTCAGCGTTAAATAAACCAGCACTGACACCAGTCTTTAGTATGGAATTGACAAGCATTACACATGACACAGAGCCCGCCTTTTCAAAGTGGAATAACAGCTTGGACTTTACACACTCAAAATGAGATTCAGCCTGAGAGAACAGAAAGCAAACAAGGGAGACTGAGGGAGGTTTCAGATGAAAAGCCAAGGGAAGAGAGAGGGATGTGGGGAAAGCAAGTAGGGAAGAAAGGACTGGTGATTTCTGAACACAGACAGAGTACCACTGAGCTGGTCGGTACATGCAGGTGAAATCCCTGCGTGCTGTTGGCTGCTACACTACATTAACTCTAGCTTTCACTTTGAGCCAGGGACTTGGAGGATAGATGGGATATGGGGGAAAGAAAGGAAGCCTGACGAATTGGGGAAAGGGACACATGGAGAACCGCACAATCCAAATCTCAACCTTGTTTCGTAAGAAATTATGGAAACTAGTCCAGGTGATTGATTTTCTTTGCAAAATGCCTTTTCAGTTCCACTTATTTAACAAAACACACAAAGAACTATGGAGCGCCGCCAAGGTGTTTTGTTTCTACCGTGGTGTTTAAGGTGGCTGTTGTGTTTTGTTGTGTGTTTAGTCACAGCACACCATTCACTTTAATTTAGGTTTCTTGCATGCATGACAAATTCATAGACATCAGTGTTACAGCTGACCTTGCAATGTTAACGAAAATGAAAAATAATTTGCGTATTCACCCCATAATTAGGATCCGTTCCAAAATGTAATGGTTTCTTCCTTGGTCCATGCTACAACCTTCCAAAATCGGCCCAGTAGTTTTTCAGTAATCCTGCTGACAGACAAAACAAATAAACAAATGTCACTGAAAACATAACCTTCTTGGCATAGGTAATAATCCACAGTGGTATACTGCAAGGTGGGACAAACCCTGAAGTGACTCAAGGTCATACAGACACTCTAAAAGTTCTTAAAAATCTTGCAAAAACCTTAATGACAGGAAATAGCATGGCAGCGGTAATACAGTCATCTCTGTTAGATGAGGATGAAGAGGCCCAGGACGGTGAAGATGTCTTTGCATTGGAGACTTGGGAGGAATGGTTGAGTAAGATGACAGAGCTCTGGGAAAAAGCTGTTGAGGTGATAGGTGATCATGATGTTAATGGACCGGTACTTTCTCCCAGAGGAATGTTTCTCAAACAGATGGCTGCCTGGGTGGGCAAGGTCGGTGGCAATTTTACCCGTCTTTTTATCTGCTATGGTGTCCTGAAACCTCTTGATGGAAAGCAGCTGACAGCCAATGATCCGCTCAGCAGTGGGGAGTACATGCTCAAGCCTTGTCCTTTGAACGGCAGGAGGCAGGATCTCAACCAAAATTTAATGGAGGGAATGAGGATGCTTTTGACTATTAATGTGTAAAATTGGACCAGGATACATCCACATTTGAAAGTCAATGACTTTTTTTCTTCTTATTTTTCAAACTTGTTGCAATAAAATATTCCTACACTGAATATATCATGCATCGTAGCTAAACCCCCCTCTTCTCCATGTTACATTGGAAAGGATCATCTGACTTTGGTTCCTTATTGTAATTAACCATTCTACTGTTTTATACCTTTTAACATGAATGTTATTAATTATTAGTTTTAGATGTTTCCACATCCATCTTCATCACATCCACCTCTTCTCCTTGGCTTTTAACACCCAGTAGGAAGTTGACTTCACTTATTTTATTTTATTTTACCTCATTGTGTCCATTGTTCTATTGTGCTTCTGTTGTGTTATTTATTGTATTTTTATCTTGCTGTGCAGCACTTTGGAAACCTTGTGTTTGTTTAAATTGTGCTATATAAATACAATTGGATTGGATTGGATTGGATCTTCATGTGGGAGTTCACTCTTGAATTACAAACTAGCAATGCATACTTCAACGTTTTGGTATTTAAAGAGTAACTTAACACTGGACACTTTTTGCTGCCCTCTGTGGTTGGAAATGTGAACTACACCCAACAACACTGATGGGTATGGTTGGGTGTGGCTTTGTTTCACCTGTCATAACATCCAGTCATGATGACAGGTCTTAAAGTACACCTTCTAACACTGCAGCAAGGTGAGAAGTGATGGAGTGTTAAGTTACTATTTCATGATTGTTTATAGCCGATATATATCTATTTCTATTTATTTAAGTATTTCTCACATCATTATAAACCAAGTTAAATATCAAGGCTTACGCAATTTATTTACAAAGACATTAGTGTTTAGTTTAGTGAGTTTTAATGAGCTGAATGGGGTGAGAGTTGGGTTTGTTTTATAAGCTCTTCACAGAGTGGAGCAAGGCGAATGCATTAGACACAGAACCTGTTCTATAAGCCAGGGTGGAGAAAGGATTGATGATGGCAAATAAAACCAGAGCGACCCTTTAGTCAGTCAGCAGGCAAGCAGTCAGAATGGCTGACAGGTGGACTAACAACAAGGCGACAAAGAGGTCTATAATACAGCCAATAAAAATAAGCAGACATGACATAAAGCACAGACAAAGACAAAGTTTATAGATGCGCAGGCTGATTGGCAAGGGCATGTTTGTGAAAACTGGATTGGCATGAAATATTTTGTAATGTAAAACAAGAACAGGAACAAGCCTGACATGCATAAGAATAAGCAAACCAAGTATGATGCTCCCTGTGTTCTCCACATTGTTTAATTTCTTCTTGCTCTGTTGACAAAAAGCTTTTTGATTCCGTTGATTTACAAAGCTTTCATACCAAAGAGAACATAAATCCGACAGTGTAAAATGTTTATGTAGCTTGGCACCATTGATTATAAATGGCAGTGGCCTTGCCATGATAAATACGTATGGAGATTTAAGAACTAAGCTTAAATCTGCTTCGACTGGTATAGACGTGCACTGTGGGTGTCTGTGTGTGTATGCAGTATGTGTTTGTGTAATCATATATCTTTCTGACTGTGTTTGCTCTGGTGTTTATGGATGAGGACAGGGAAGAGAATGGGATTTAGCTTTTATTAGAATAAAGACAGAAGCATGGTGAATTAAGGCACACACGTTTTATTGTTTACTATGGGAAAAAAAAAGATGACTTTATGCATACCCCATATTATGTTAACGTGCCTGACTGTGTGTATAGATGGACCGACATTTGTTGCTTTTTACAGCTGATTCATGCTGTGTAGCTCATTAGGAGTTACAGCACTGGTGTCACTGATTCCAGTGATACCAATGATATTATAGTTAAACAGTAATTATAACCATTAAAGCAAATTATGATTTCTGCTAATTAATAATAGTAATTAGATTTTAATGGTTTGATAATTCTGTGCTCCCAGACAGATTAGAGTGGGGTTGTTTGGCCATTAAAGATGCCATCTCCGTGTCTTTGTTTGCTCATTTACCTTCCTGATCAACACATGTACACAAAGAGATTCACATATTAAGACTTGAGACCATGATGGATCGGATGGATTCACTAAAACGAAAGCTAAAAGCGCTCATTCTGTGTTGTGTTCACATAACAAGACGCGCATCTTCATGTGTACACATGCACAGACAGACACACAGGTCTGTTCCAACTTAAAATCCCCTTGTAAACAGATTGGGCTCCCAGCTGTATATATGTGTGGGAAAGGAAAGTTAAAGACAAAGAATTCAACTTTCCACCACAGAGTACAATTACTTTCCTGTCATGTTCTTCACCACCATGTCACGATGGTGTTACTGAGAGACTAAAAACACTCCCTCTTAATCTTCTCAGTGTGGGAAAAAAAAAAAAGTTGTTGATGTTATGTCTGACACACACACACACACACACACACACACACACACGCACACGCAACTGTCCAAAATGTCCCCCACTGCCATTGCTTAACCTTCTGAACTCACACCTTGGTTGTTAGAATCAGTGCCATGTGTGTATGTGTGTGCACAGGATTCCGTTTTGTCGTCTTCTAGATTTCTTTCTTTCTGAATCAATACTGTTGTGTGTTGCCTCTGTTCTTAATACGCTGTTAAACCTCCAAAATTTGGCATTGATGCAATCACACCATCGCCCCGGCCCTCTGGCCTCTAACAAGTCTAATCAATCCAGTTAATTGCTCAGCCATGACACGGGCAATGACGACAATGTCATCCGTTTTCCATATCAAATACATCATTAGGTAGTTGCTTTACATAACCACACACACACCCACACACATCCTTAGACATCATTAGCAGTGGTCTCAACCAAAGTGCCTTAATTAGGATTACCTTGACCTGCAATGTAGCTCATTAAGAATCCAGGCAGAGTCCAGGCAGTAAAAAATCTGACACGAGCATCAAGGTTTATTTATCATACAAAAATAACTCTTAGCAGGTAATTGAAGGGGTTTGGTTCTAAAACTCTTAACAGTGTAATTAGTTATTTGTTTTTTTAGTGTCCCTGTAGGAGTATATGAGCGATTCAGAAAATTAAAATTCACGCTTATGTGTTTTTATTGGTACTGTCGGCGCGCCAGGCAAAACACCATACAATTCAGCTGTACTCAGGCTTCTGGTTTTCCTGGTTGCTGCCATCTGGTGTAGGTGCTCTCCAGTCTCTCTCTCTGCTCTGACTCCTCTCCCTTGGTCCAGCACGCTATGTTAAGAAGGGAAAGTGATTAGCTAACTGGATGCAGGTGTGCCAATCACCCTCACCTAGCGCTGCTCTCCTGAGCCCTCTCCACACACTTAGACTTAAACCTTAATATTGGCTGTTGCCATTGATAGTTTTGTCTATCAATATCAATAGACCAAAGTATCAACACCGCTAGACATGAAGGCAAAACGTGCCTCTCCCACTTTAAATGTGTCACCATCATATGCGTTCGTATTTATGTCAGTGTGCTTTTGTATGTCTAAGATATGCCATATCTCAAGAATGCTTTTTATATTCAAGTTTCTAGAAAGAAGAAGGCAGCCACGACTGACTCAAATTAATACAAAGGATGAAACAGCGAGGAATCACTCGCAGCGAGAGCTCATGGACTGAGATATACTGAACTTATTCATGCAGAGAGATAATCAGTCAGCTACAGCAGAGGGTGTGGTGGAAAGTAATCAGTAGTCTTAATATTTAAGCTAAATCTGTGTGTATGAGCGAGTGTATCTCTGCCTGTTCTCTGTATTGTCTTTTTTTCTGTAATACTTTTAAAGGAATGTGTGTGTCTCTCTAAAGCCAAATACAAATTCTCTATCTGTCTTTCTCCAGATATTCGTGGTATTGAGGATTTCCTAGACCGGACCTCTCAGCAGGGAATGGACGTATCCCTTCAGAAGGTGGAATCTAATATCAACATGATGATCACAAGTCTGTTCAGAACAATGCGTGTGGAAGAGCTGCATCGCTACAGGGATACACTACGCAGAGCAGTGCTGTTCATGAGCCCAGCTACTGCCAAGGCTTTCATCACTGAGGTAAGCAGAATGATTTTTGGTGCCATGTTTTCCTCTTAACAACACACACACTGGCACACTAACCAGGTACCTTTGACTTTATAATACCCTCCCAGCATTATTTGGTGAAAGATTAGCATGCCTTGTGGATCTAAATGCTTTGATAGAGAAACACAAAATAGTTCTGTAGGTTAGTGGAGCTACTGGACTGGAATCAATCAGGAATCGATTTCTTAGACAAACTTCATATAACTGAATAAATCAGCGCTGCAACCAAAGCATGTCAAGTGTAAGTAAAAGTCATCAGACACACTCGGTCAGACACACAGTAGGGCAGGATTGGCCTATATCAAGGTTTAGATGTTGTATCACATAGGTTAATATCTCAGAGCATACATGCATTAATCATTTTGCCAGGCTCATGGATGTTTCTCACTCAAGTAAGCTCTCTGTCTTTACCAATTAACCAGATCAGCTAAAATTATAGCAGCTATTCCTCTCAAGTCCAGTGAAGTATTATTCATGCTGCCCTGAACATGGCATGGCACTTGTAAAAATTTACATTGAAGATAGGAAATTCTTCTTTCATTCTGCTACTCTGGTGTCTCTCTAGTTAAATCAGTATTGATTTAGAGTGCATAGTCACATATTTTTAAATATATGTATTTCCTTACACACAGGTTTCAATTACTGCTTTCCCACATTTACATGTGTGAACTGAAACACACACATCCCCCACCGCCTCCTATGCTCTTTATCTCTGCAGAAGAAGACAATTAGGGGACTTCCTTTTGCTCTTATACATAAATGATATGGAGGTCATGGTTGAAAGCAATAGGCTCTAGCATTAGTTATGAATTCATAATTTGAAGCGGTAGGATGGGGCTTAATCCCGTGTGCCATGTTCTCATCTCAGTTTAATTAAAAGTGACCTCAGAAAGAGCAATCACAATCTAATTTGGTTGGAGGCGTGACAGGGAGGGGGTGAAAGATGGGGTGTTATTGTGTGTCTGTGAGGACTATGACAATGTGTCTGAAGGTTTTGGACTCTTGCAACGTGCTGCAGAAACCTTTAAGCATGAACGCTTTTCCCATACTTAATGGACCTGTGTGTTGGATTTAGTGGCATCTAGCTGTGAGGCTGCAGACTGAAACCAACAAATTATCCCTTAACTTCACATACCACATCTAAGCGTGTAGGAGAACCAACAAAACTCACAAAAAAATCAAAAGTTCTTCCCTATGGTCAGTGATTGGTTTGTCCATGCTGGGCTGCTGTAGAAACAAGTCAGTGCAAAATGGTGGTCTCTGTGGAGGAGGACTGTCTGTCTCTGCAGATCATGTTATATTCCATTTCAGCCATATTCTGTAAATAAAGGCCCCAAAATCTTACACACTGGACCTTGAAATGTACACTATAGTTAATCTGAGAGTTCAAATTGAACCTGTGTAAATTAGCTAAAAGTTATGACATAACTGTATAGCAAAATAAGAAAATCCAGTGAATACAGATCTGTGTCCCTTTACACATCATTTACCTCACTGACACCCCAAAACAGAGATGATTGGGTCACTTGTTTTAAATATAAAATATGGCCCCTGATGAAATAAATAGACCGCAGTGAACAGCACTAGAAAATTAAAAATGATGATTGAATGTCCTCTTATTATGACTCG
Organism: Argyrosomus regius; assembly: GCA_946959425.1. Taxonomy (NCBI): domain Eukaryota; kingdom Metazoa; phylum Chordata; class Actinopteri; family Sciaenidae; genus Argyrosomus; species Argyrosomus regius. The sequence goes on from OX336890.1 coordinate 11,798,823, forward strand.
TTCCTTTTATGAGATCTGATCTACAATAGGTGTGGAAATCTGCTTTAGCTCGTATACAATATGGCAGTGTCTGCCTCCATTTTAGTGTGTGAGAGGAAACCAAATGAGTTTTTGTACAGTTTCTCTCTCTTTCCTTTGGGAAGGTTGACAAAGCAGTCATTTAATCTAATTTAGTCAGACATCAAGTGGAGTGGGGTTTCTGAGATGAAGTGTCAGGAGATGGTAAAGATTGGTGGATAAGATTGATGATCACATATCTCTCTCTCTCTCTCTCTCTCTCCCTGACAAGATGGCGAGGAGGATTAACTGGGAGAGAGACATATACAAGGGCTGAAAGACAGACACAGGCAGACAGAGAGAGAGAGAGAGAGAGAGAGAGAGAGAGAGAGAGAGACTGGAACCGTGTTTTTTTTTTTTTTTTTTTACCGAGCAGAGTTATTTGTGAGGTCATTTATCACAGAGAGTACCTCCCATCCTGATGCATTAGACTCTGATTTTAGATGTGAACTGGAAGCTGTTCCAAAATTACGAAACTTAGCAGGAGAGAGAGAAAGGGAGATGAGAGATATGGCTGGCTGTATAGAGTGATTAGAGGAAGACAATTAAGAGTGGGAGGAAGTGACTAAATCTAACCTCCCCTAAACAAGTAGGTTCACTGAAACAGTCTTCCTTATATGTGAGGCACAGAACTGAAAAAAGTGTAAGCCATTGGAAGGCAGTGACAAATAATTTTATCTGCCGACAGGGGTGTCAGATCAGAGAACCCTCATATAGAATGGCTTGGCTTTTTTTTGAATGCAATGACAAAAGACAACCTCTGTAGTTTACAGTAGTTTGAAGAGCAAGGAAAGCAAAATAAGGGACCAAGTACTCTACAATTGAACACAGGAACAAATGCAGAAAGGAAGTTGAGGAAATAACCCAGTGAAATAAATGCAGTGTGTAGGATTTAGTGGAATCTAGCAGTGTAGATGTGGAATGTAAGGCTCTATCTAATGTTTAGTTTGCCCATTCTGGGCTACTATCGAAACATGCAAGCCACCGAGCCTCCAGGAAGAGTGCCAGACTCTGAAGCCAATTTGTGGTCAAACTGTGTAATGACAACAATGGCGCCCGTCATGTGATGCACAGGATCCATTAAAGACTTTTTACTATGAGAATTTGATCTGTTTAGTACAATAACATTTCAAAAGTCAGTTCTTCGGCACACAATTGAATCATTGTATCCCCATTCAAGTTAGCGGAGGGCAAAATAAGGTCTTGCCCTGGGACCATTGCCTTATTAAAAATATTGCTTGTCATGAGTTATGAATGGCTTCCATGGACTTACTCATCTCACAATGGACCAATAACATGATGAATTTGAGAGAATGAAAATCATTTCAATTGTTGCTGTGAGGTTTTTCTGTGTTTCAAATATGCCTGTGATAGATGCTCACTAAAACTCAAAGCAAAAAAACCCATAAAAACACAGTATATAATCCTATAACATCAGTATGCCGTCAAACATATTCATTCATTCTAATCATGAATTATGCATACAATCTACACACTATGATCATGTAGTCAAGGCAATACATGGTGCAGTAGAAGAAACAAAAGGGATGTGTATGTGTGTATCTCATTGGTATTTATAGGATGTTACATTATTAAAAAAAAGAAAATTATTCTGTCCATGTTTTTGTTTTATTCTCACCACTCATACATTACATACATACATACATACAGAAGTGGCATGAAATAATTAGTAAATGTATATTAAAGTATATTTATTTGGAAATTAGACAATATTGCCATGAGTCAGAATTTACTCAGGCAGAATTATTCTTCTGTCTCGCTTTCTCTCTTCCACAGACACACACAGACTTCATATTAGATATGTAAAGAAGTAGAAACTATGAATTTTGCCATTTGATCTCAAGGCGTTAAAATTTTAAAACGTTGCCATTTTGGGACTATTTTCTCTTTAACTGACATTTCTGACTTGAAGGGCCATCAAATGTGTTGTAGACTATTCCAAAGATGACAGATGTCACAAATGAAACAACGAGGAAAGTATTCCGTATAAAACACTAAATAATATATTAACTGAATGTGGCTATATCCACTGCAAAAGTTTTAGCCTAAGTGAAGCCTGCTCTCATCATTGTCCATTGTATTTCAGGACTGAAAGAACCAGAAAATACCCATTTATACAGCTGGTACAGGTGTTTGACCAGAAACAGACAAAAAGTTTATGATGTATATATGTCAGTAGAACATGGGTAGTCTCAGTGACATCTCCATATGACAAAGAGAAAATGCAATCTACATATTGCACAAAATGTGAAAACACCAAGCATACACGTCAATACTTCAGATTGCTGTCTGTTTCTGTGCCTTGGCCCAGTCACTTGATGAATTGTAACACTAACCTGACACAGCTTCTTACTTATTTATGTATTTTTGATCATACTTCCAGGTCTCTTTAATGCTTCTTTTTGCTGACAGTTCCCAAAACTCAGACAGAAATTGTATAAAAGCCATATGATATATGACCCTCTCCTTCCACGTCTTGGATAGCCTGAAGAAAAGGTGTTTGGAACTTGGAAGTTATTTTACTCAGTGGGTGGAATTTTGTTGTTACAGTCAGGGTGGGTGGCTCTGCTGGGAGCTGTGTTTTAAAAAGTTAAAAAGTTACATTAAAAAAAGTTGTCGTCATAGCTTTGGGATTGTACTTTTTTCCCCCTAGACTTTATCTCTTTATCTCTGTATGTGTGCACTTTTTCCCTTGCTGTATTTTTTTTTTAGTTTTTGTTGATTACTCTCATTTTCATCTGCAGCGCAACACTCCACTTAAGATTATACCGATTAGAGTGCAATGATCATCAAATTAAAGTCATAGAAAATCTATGGAAGTCTTCTGCCAAAAATCGCTGCCTTGACTTTGCAGTACTTCTCCAAAGAGTAGCAGAAGCACTAAAATGACTTAAAAGTAAGCAAATTAGAGCTATAAATGCCAATGTATGGACATTTAACACCAGCTAGCAGAGTGTGTTTGCTTCGAATGGGCTGGCATTCAAATATTTTAATCTATAAGTATGTGAAACATCAAACAGCATTCCAAAGAGACTAAATATTTGATGCTAAAATAGCAGGTACATTGGAAAAAAATGTGTTTCAGTGATGACAACATGACATGCCATGCCAAAGACATTGGCAAAGTGTGTAACTCCATGCATCCTTTGCACTGAGAGAGACAAAGAGATATAGACAGCTGCAAAAACAAAAACACAGAGACAAATCAACTGAGATCTTCTTTACACCTCTTCTTACATCCAGAACGGTTAGGGGACTATGCCAGTATCTTACAGCGTACTATAATTGTTGTATATGGTAAGGGACCAGTAGTGGTGTAATGAAAAAGCATAAATTCTAGCATGCCTGAAGGGTTGAGACCTCTCAGTGTTCAGAGATATCTAACTTTTTCCCTTCAATATTGCACTGTTCACCGATACAGTAATGTGACACTGTGCAGGTAATGTGACAGCTTATTTTCCTGTTTTTGCAGTAGGTCACTGCCCACTCCTGAAGTCTTTCATGTCTTTTATTCTCTGGCAGTCAATTAGTGGCATAGTGAACGGTAGTGGACCCAATGTGCAAACACAAGTCTAGAAACAAACAACAAACAACATTTAAACATTTTATTGGAACAAGCAAGGCTGTACTCACGGACATGGTGAATCAGAGATATTCAGGACTGGTGATAGCAAAAAAAAAAAAAAAAAAAAAAAATTAAAAAAAGAGTCACAGCTGAACGTGGCAGAAATGACAGGCAGGAAGCCTGAGGCACAGGGAGACTGGGGCTAATCAGAGAATTCAAAACAACAAGGTTTGTATATATTAATAATAAAAAGTAATAATAATAATAAAAAAAGCACAGTAGCAGCCGTAGCATTTGTTAGCATGAGGGAGGCTGAGCAATCTGGCATTCCTGGATGCTGAACTGGTCTTTTATACAGAGCAGGTTGATTGGATAATTGGAGGCAGGTGGTGTTGTGATGAAGAGGCAGGTAAGGGGGAACATGCTGGCCACGCCCAGCAGCACACTCAAACGGAGAGGCAGACAAGACACAAGGGGAGGGGAATGATTAGATGATGCATCATGTCCATTTAAAAGTGCTATCACTTGAAGTGATGGGCAATTTTTGTCAATGGAAAAAAAAAAAGTAAAATAAGATTTGTATTAGATGTTAAAAGTTAATATACTGAAATCAATAATGTAGCATGTATAATAATGTAGTCATAATGTACATCAACACTGGACAGGCAAATGATTACTACATGCATAAAACAACCACAGGTACTTCGCTCTGCTTTATTATTACTACATAATTTAATGAGGTGAGAATTACATCTCAAATGTCCATAATCAATAATAAACAGTGCAAGCCAGATTCACTGATTCAGCAGCTCTGCAGTAGTTACTGTATAAGTGAGGACAGAAGTTGGCATGCTGGATGAGTGTGTGGGTGTTCTGTGATTGACTGTCCCCTTTCTTTGATGTTCACACATATACATTCTACATTTGTCCTGGTGAATGTAGAGCTTGATCAAACACGAAGCCTTTAACTAGAAGGAGCAGTTCAACCATGAGCCACAGAGGATTTCTTCTGATTACACATTTCAGATCAGCCCTCCATGAGCAATTCATTCATTGTCAAATCTGTTGATTTCTGCTCAGTTATTCTGCCAAAAGGCAACTGTTTACCCTCATTTTCATCTATTTTGATTACAATGAAGGGAACACAAATGAGGGAGGGAAACAATGAATTGGTTAATTTAAATAAATTATCATCACCACACATCTTGTTTACACACAGAGCACTTTTTCATTCTGTCTGTGACTATGACATGAAACATGAGCAAAATATTATCTGGTCATGAAGAGATTAGATTTCATGTTGTGATTGGTATACATGTTATCATTAATCTAAGGTATGCAAGACTTGGATAGAATATTCAAATTAAAATTGCATCCTTGCCTACAGGTATTGTAAATAAGCACCAGTCAAAAATATGCTCTTCTATGCATGGAATCTTATGCAGGGCAAATTTCTTGGTCATGGGCAATTTTTCGTACAGATCTGATCACCTTTTAAAGTACATTTTAATTCATTCTCGACAATCATCCCTGGGGGGGGGGGGATTAGCAGGCTTCTACTGCTAATGGAGCCTTAAATCAGATGTTGTGATTCTGCCCTGCTTGATGAATATGTATTTTCTTATCAACACCCTGTGCATGAATTTTCCACAATTTATAATGAATTACCTCTTATTCATTTTGGTCCCAAGAGCCATGAAATATATGCCTGTGAAAGACAATGTGGGCTGTCAATTACTTTCAAAAAAGGAATAACTTTTTCTGCTTGACCATTTCATTATATTATATTATATTATATTATATTATATTATATTATATTATATTACATTATATTATATGAGATTATTATATTATATTATATTATATTATATTATATTATATTATATTATATTATATTATAGACAGAAAAAGAACATATTTTTTTCTGGAATATAAAACAGAGATTGATCTAACAGAATTACCTAATCTTTTTATTCTTTATCCAACATTTTTTTATTTTTAGTGTGAACTTCTTTCTCTGGTCTTTCATATTCAAGAACCTTATATTCGTCCGTGCTATAGTATTGCTTGATTTTAAAACTTTGGTGTATATTTATTATATGGCTGACTGATCATTGTTAATTACGATGTGTACTTTTAGATGGAGAATTACTGTACTATCTCTGAACTCTTTCAATAAATGTCAAAGTCAATGAAATTGGAGAAATTCCAGCACCAGGAAATGTATTACACTGTGTTCAGTATGGCTGAATTCAATCTTCGATATGTTCCCATCCTTTGTGTCTTTCATTGGGCTTCCTCTTTTGCTTTTGCTTACTGACGCATGAAGGCCAACATTTTTGCCATTCTTTGAGTATAGAGCCAACTTTTACTGAACTTTTCAGACGTTAACCACTCAGCTGTAGAGGACAGTGGGTTGGCCAGGCATTGTCAGAGTAAATTGAAGGGTAGAAAAAGACAGTGATTAACATGATGATTTGTGGGTTGTTTGATTGAATTCCTTGACTTATTAAGAATATCTTCATCTTGGGGTTACACACAGATTGTGCGTCACTGCTGTGATGTCTTTGCTTTGGCAATGGAGCATGAGGAGTAAATGTTCACTGTTTAATTATAGGACATGTACGCTATAGGGTGTAAAATGGTGCTCGTCTTGGAATAACAGGAACAGGGAGGAGGATGCCAGAAGGGTACTGAAGTTCATTTTAAGAAAAGAAACTATGAAGCTATGGAAAGTAGGGAGATAAGGAAAGAAGTTGAGGGATCAATTGAGGTGCGAAATCATGGGGAGACGTGGGATTCAAAGAGGGCTGGGGATTAACAAAGATTAAGGTGTCCTCAAATACATTAAATTGATAAATATCACTTACTTTACGAAACTTCAAAATCTAATGGACTTCCTATCGGCTACAATACAGATTGCTCCAAGCGTTTGCGTTAATCTACAATTAATACTCACATGCAAGGCATAATGTCTTTGAAATTTATATTTGTTCCTTGATAGAGGTCAGTGGAAAAGTGATTTAGAAGGTTAAGGCAGAAAGGAGGGACAGATAAAGAGACATAAATGGATGATGTAGAGTCTGAAGGATGAATATGTAAAGAGCAAATGAAGAAAAAAGGTCATGAAGAGGGAACAAAAGGATACTCTTAAGTAGAAAAACAAAGAAGAATCAATGAACACACACCAACAGATGCTGTGTATGTACTCAGAGGATAATCCAAAGTGTTGATTAAATGTTGATATTTAAGGGATTCTGTCTTCTATAAAGTGACATTTTGAGTCACATCACCCACATCACACCAACCTAGCTCAAACATGCATTGGTCTCTAAAGCACACACATGTGCACGTTTGCACAGGAAGTAGTCATGTTGAATTTTTACGATTCAAAGCACAGATAATAGCAGTACATCAAATAATAAGGGTTATTTGCAATAGTCATATGCCAGCTTATCACACAGTGATGTAAGTAACAGCTTGGCCAACATTAGTCAATCTTGTCGATTAGTTGAAATGTCAGAAATCACAGTCATAAAGCATGGCAGTCTACTGGTTGGACCCAAACCAATCATAGCTTGCTGTTTTTCATGAAATGTAATTTGGTGACTGGAAAGATATAACAGGGTCTGACTTAACTGTTCCCCATAACTGCACCAAGTAGACCAAATTTTTGCTTGGATATAAATCTGTTCATTGTCACTCTGTGATAAAGGAGGGCTCTGTCTTGTTCCTTCCCTGTCAGTAGAAAGAGGGTTTGAGAGTGCAGCACACCCACACATTGCCATACACCTAGGTGTAATTAATTTGGTATTATGCGCCTAACCAGAGGGTAAGAGCTAATAGATACAGATTCTCTGACATGAACATCGCCTCTCTTTTGGCATCGGTGTGCTCATAGCTGTACCTCAAAGAGCACCATGTCACAGAACATGTCATAGAAGTTGTCAAACTGTGCAAGTGGGAGCAAAAGAAAAATTCTGACTCAGTAGTCTTTTTGTTGAGACATGGTGAGACATCCAAGATACCACAATGACACTTGGTTCTTATTCATACACATGTTGACATGTCAGCCATTCAAGGCTGACCAACAAGAGCAACAGGGGTTCAGTGTCTTGACTGTTGTCAGGGTGTCCTTCAGCTGGAGTTTGAGGGATTGCCCTGCCAATTCTGACTTTAGTGTACAACCTGCTCTAGCAGCAGAGCCTGTGCCCCCATGTCTGTCAACCATTATCAGTTTATATTTTATAATCTGTACTCAGTCGTGACCAGGACCAAACAAATGGAATGAGGCAATGCTGGATTTGATATTTACAGTATTCCTTTGCTGTCGGGTCCCCTGAGGGTCCATGTACGTCTGAGTCTGTGTCATCATACACACCCTGTATAATATTGCATCTATCCATCCAAACAAACATACACAGAGAGACACAGCATTCTTTGCCTTCCACTTTGCAGTGCAGTTAAAAGGACATTTCAAGGGCTTGGCTCTAGTTCTCTCCTTGAACTTTATCACCAGACAGATATGGCATTATGTCCTTATCTCAGCAAACAGGGCGTGTGTGTGTAAGTATGCATGTGTATGTGTGTGTCTTTGGCGCGTGTGCATGTGATGTGCAATGACATAAAGGTTTTATCTGTGCACATGGAGCTAGAAGCACAATGATTATGGAGCATTACTGCTAAAGGACTGAAAGGTTGGCTGTGTGTGTGTGTGTGTGTGTGTGTGTGTGTGTGTGCGCGTGCGTGTGTGTGTGTGTGCAAGGAGCACCAAAGGTTAGCACTATTGACTGCCGCTGGTACAGCCACTAATGGGGATGCCAGTAAGTACTTTAGAGATGATACGGATTTGTGTGTGTGTTTGTGTGTGTGAGCTTGTCATCACACTTTTTTTTTTTTTACTTTGCCAATGCGCTTATCTGTTGTCTCTTTCTCTCTCCCCTCCTGTGTTTCCCTGCCATGTACTCAACATTTTTTTGCAAGCACACACACTCACCCACACTATACCTCACCTACACACTCTTCATGGACTCTGTGCCCTACAGCATCCCTTAGCTCCCTGCTCTTCCACCATCATGTTTCCATCTTTATTAGTTTATCTTGCCGTTATCAGTTTATCTCCTTTCACCCTCATGCACACACACACACACACACACACACACACACACAAATACTGTATATACACAGTCCATACATCAGTCTATACAGGAAACAGGCCATTATATATTAAATGATGGCTTAGACCCACAAACACAACAGAACTATACATTCTTCATGTGATGGGTAACAGAGGTCACAGTGTGGTGTTTAGAGAGAAACAATAGAATAAGTTGGATGAACGAATTAAATCCCTTCCCTCCAACCTTCATCCCTTTCAACCTTTCATCCACTTTGATTATGGAACATGTTTTGTGCTCTTGCATCTTTTGTTAATTCCTGCACTTAGTTCCTAATGGGACATATGCTACTGAACATGTAGTAGATTGTCAGAGACATAAAGGAAAAAGAGATGGAGAGGGATGAAGCACAGTGAAATCAGAAATGAAAAGGGACAGTTTTTGTAAGAGAGAAATGCTGGCAGAGAGAGAGTGTGCAGTGAAGAGGGACAAACTGGGAGATGATCATGAATGGGAGACACTTGGAAAAGACACAGAAACAGATAAAGCATGGCATGTTTCAATAGAAGCCACAGAGTTGTTGTAAGTACCTTGCTAACAGCTGACAATAAAGCAGAGGGCTTTCTTTTCCTAAAGCCTCTTACTGTGTACGGCTGGATGGCCACAAACAACATAGTAGCTTTGAAGAGGAGCACCTGACATCTACACTCTGGTGCAACTCATTCTGTGTGTTTTTGTTTTTTTCAGTTCTTGCAGAGAGTACAAACATTGTCCTTACAAAACCCCAGCAGATATACAGATATCTGAACAGCGAAACATACGAGGCAATCAGTTGAGCCATCGATGTCGCCTGTGAAAATGAAAGCCATTTTGTAATGACTATAGGCCTACATTTTTTTAGATTTGAATACACAATGTTCTTAGTTATGCACTATACCATGTAGGTTTATAGATCCTAGGCAGTAAAGTATTCATACGCACTGTAATTTTACTCAAAATGGATTTATTCTCAAACATTTGAGAACAGAGAATTGCAGAGCATTATTCTCAAAGAAAGTATGAAGAACCGTTATGCTGTATAATGTTGAAAAGGGACCGCATGTGCTTCTGTGAATGAGTACCCAGGGTGAAAATTGCATAGTTATACAACCAGCGTTACAGTTATATCATCAGAACTTTCTCAGGGGTTTTGAGAGGTTGGACTAGATGGTAGACAAAGTGTGACTTCTACACCAGAAAACATGCTTTTCTTTGAAGTCAGTTACCTTTGATTTCCTTGTAACCACGAAGGCAGTCTTCCCCCAAACAGTTTTCATGTTTTATTGCATTTTCTGTCCATGGTATTTGTGATGGTCCAAGTCAGGCATCATACTGTATAATCTCTTTGAATCTTGTGGACTGCAGCTGGAACCGAAGTCTGTATCATGATGAAAATTGACAACTCTCTGCTATGCTGTGTCAAGAAATGCGCACACACATACAGTCCAATTTCCAAACACTGTGATCCATGGAGACCCGCAAATGCGTATGTTTGTATAGGTTTGTGTAGTTATTGCGTGCACAAGTGAGTGATGGCAGGCATGAGTGTAGTTTGAGTGATGTGTATGATTTGATGTTTTTGCTATACGTAAGTTTCCCATCCATTTTGTTCTTTATTGGTTATTTCATTTGTCACATGTCATGCGAGGCAGCTTGGACTGCATTTTCTGGACTTAACTTGCAGAGCAGTTGAATTTCACAACACTATTTCAGCATTTCTAAAGTAAGTCATTGGTCCATGAAGAGGATCAAAAGCCGGTGCCACATTTGTGTCTGACTTGTGGTTTATTTTTTTTTATTTCACCTCCTCATTTTCTTTTTTCTCCTTCCCATCATTTACCATTGTGTTCTGACAGTTTGGATAACACTGTGTGTTCCTCTTTTCTATTTAACTTGAGGATGTATCTGTCTCTCTCTCAGATGCACAAACATACAAATAAAACACTTGAGCTCATGTTTGCCCACTTGAAGACTGTCACGTTATCTTGTTCCCTCTTGTTTCTCTAATAGGGTCAGGCTCAGGGTCAAATGGTCTCCCATCATCAGGGCCCAGCAGGAAATAGAGAAATAAAATGATTTGATAAGTGAGAGAGCAGAAGATGTAATCTGTCTTCAGGGTCAGTTAATCTATTATCTCAGCTTTGCTTTGATTTTAGGCCACAGTGCCCCATGGCTTCCAGTTTGCAGAAAGCATTTTGTGGCAGAGTTGTGTTAAATATCTTATGAAGCATCCCACTCAGCAAGGGATAAGCGTCCCCTTTTATAAATGAGTGTAACTGAAATTACTGCTGACATTTTTTAATTTCTCTCGGCAGGTATGCTGTAAATTACTCATCCTACTCATCCGCAGGTATTGCCAAGATTTAGCCATAAGGAACTTCTATCAGATAATACAGCTCTGCAGTTCTCCTAAATTGAGGAGATGGGATGTTTGTTAAATTAAAGAAAGTACACTGAAAGCTTTTAATCCTATGATAATTTTGGGCCAATCTTCAACCTCAAGACTATAAAGATGCATGACACATCTTCACTTCCTCCCAATGTACAAAAATGAAGCCAGAATATCCAGAATATGGTGGCTGCTATTTTGCTCTTGAGTCTGTGCAGTAATGAAGTGGAGCCACAGTATCGCCGTCCCATTCCATACACAGGGCTGACTCACAGCAGGGCTCAGCTGTCAGTTATGACATGAAACCCCCTTTTAAAGCACAACATCAAATAACAAATCAAAACCAAAGTTATCAGAAAAATTAACACTTGAACACACATCAGCACGATAAAGGGCAATCAAGATGTTTTAGTTTCACTTTTGGGAAGCTGTCATGTTGCCCATTTTTATATACATTCAATATTTTAAAGTAAAAAAAAAAAAAAAAAATGCCTTATGTGGGTGAGATTGTTCTTCTCCTGGAAAGGTTAATTTGCTGCAAAATGGCTACTCAATATACCAGTAAATCAAAAGTGGTTCTGTGTACCGGTAGTCTATTAACTCTGATTAGGCATATGTCATTTATCTCAGACATACCAAAACCATCTTAACAATAGAACAATATCTAGGGTTCAGTTAATTTTAGATTTAATGAATTAAATATGTAATTAGTAACTCAATTTCACAGCTAAGAACATTCCCTGACAATATTTCTAAGGCCAGTTTAAATGTTTTTATAACATTATCATGTAAAGCCCTTTTATCATTTAAGGATCAGAAAAAAAAAAAAAAAAATCTTAATTAAAATGATTTAAAATGACAGAAATTATGTCAAGCTATAGGCAGCCCCCAGAGTTACCTGTAAAACATGAGTGCACTGTGGGGTCAGCTCCTCTGGCTGACACTTTAGCATATGCTTCAACCCCTAGAGGCCAGATCAGATGTGTAATTGAGGGCCATAACAGCTGGTTCTCTCCACCATATACAGCTGGTTATTCCCTTCATTGCTCACTCAGTCATACACAAACCCTTCATCTTGTGAACTATTATGACCTCCTTCTCTCTAAACACAGTGGTGATCACATTTTATAAGCATATTGTGTTATTTCCGGTCGTCAGTGTGTCTGTGATACTGCTTGTGTGTGTGTGTGTGTGTGAATATTATGAAGAGTACGGTCTAGACCTGCTCTGTACGGAAAGTGTCATGAGATAACTTTTGTTATGATTTGGTGCTATATAAATAAAATTGAATTGAATTGAATTGTTTGTTGCTCCTGCTCACAAAGGGGTTATTTATCATACATTTAACTGTAGACTAGTTCTGCCTAAGCATCCACAGGTCTCCCATCTTAGCTAACAGACAGTTGTTTCACATTACTCAGGTCTGCTAGCTACAGTACTTTAGCTGTTAGGGATGGCTTCTCTCTCTCCCTGTCCTGCTGCTCTGTGTGTCACATGTTGTTTTGGAGGCAAGGCTTAGCGAATTGTCACCTAGCCTCCCAGTAGCTACTGAGCAGCCAGGAGGCTTGGTGACTGTCCGAAAGAAGCATAACCCTAAGCAGCAGAAGCCCACCAACCAGTTCACGTTTCGCTTTTCAACAAGGCATCATTTTACATGAATTATGAACTGCTCTGTTAAATAGCACTGGAAATTAGTTGGCACAAGTTACTCTTTGACCTGAATAGGTTGGCAACAGTAGATTTCTTAATTAAAATGCTATTTTATGTGTTAGATAATAAAAAAACATTAAACATTGTGCTAGTGAATACTGAATGATAAATGTATTGCTTTTATATATTATATGTTGATTGAACAGATGAATGATGTGCTTTGTCTGTTGTTGTTTTTTTTTTTTTTTAGCTTTTTCAATACTGCTTACAATATTGTTTTGTTCCTCTATTGATATTTTGAACCGTGACTTTCACACTGATAAATTGCCGTCTGGATGTTGATCAAAAGACTCATCATTGCCTGCCAGCAGGGGGACAGGCAGTCTTTGTTGTTTTGTGTGTGTATTTCAGCCTTTCAGTGCTTTGTCTTCTGTAAATTACCGGATGCTGCTCTGTTTGGCTCCTCACTTAAAAAGTTACCTGATACTTTGTGTAAATTTGCAGTACAATGTCTAAGTTGCTAATTCAGATTCTGCTTGTGTGTGTACTGTTTAGTGTCCTGTGTTCATATTGACACTTGATCACAGTTGATCTACGGTGTACAATATTTTTTTTTTATATATTGTGCAGTCAGGGAGAGGTAGCGTGAGTAGCAGATGGACAGTTGGACTGACTGCAGATGGATGAAAACAGGTAGAGGAATCGTTTTATATTGGGTCAAAGATTAGTCAACCTATAGAAGCAGAGCTGGCTCATAGCAACACTTGAGCAGCTCGGTCAGCACACACACACTGTCTGTCCATCCATTTATCTCCATCTGTCTCACTCTCACACTCTCAGTCACATACAAACCTTTCAGCCAACCTTTCAGTCCTCTCATCTGACCTTGCCATAGGCAATTTCAGTTGGTATGGGTTCTGACATTTGAGGGCACGGGTTAATCTTCTAATTCACCTGTGTTTTGCTCTCTTTTGCCCTGTTTTTCTCCACACTGACACGACCTATCATCAGTTGGGGTACTGAGCTAAAGCTCTGTATTTTTTTTTTGTTGCAGCAGTTGTCATAAAGATGTTTTACGGAGCACAATAAAAAGCCTGTAATGTAAACACGATTGTCTGTTTTTCTTTTTTTTGGCTCATATTCTACTTTCAAAATTATATTGATATTGCATCGAGATGAATAAACAGCATTACTTAGAATAAGTAGTGTACAGCGTCTCGAACCTCGGTGGCTTTTTGTGAAGTAGGAGTGCAGAGTGTTTATCAAATAGTCTTCACAAAGAAGAGCTGTATTTAGTTTGAGATGTTCGTGGCATATTAATGAATTGCATGCAATTAAGTATTTTTAAACATAGTGTTTATTGTGTTAACATTAAATTGGCCATAAATGATTAAAGGCTGAAGCTAATTGAGACTAGAACATTTAGACTAAATTAAGTTTTTAATTTTATTCAGGCAATTAGCATTTAATTGTGTTTGGTCTTGGCAATGTAGCATGCCTTTATTTAATGTAAATCCCATATTTTCAAAGAATTTTACAGAGATTAAAACAAACAAACAAGAAAAGCAAACAAAAATTCACTTTATCATGGTTTTTTATGGTTTTATGGTCTTGTGAACTGATTGTTGTATTAGCCAGTTTTCAACTGTTACCATAGGTAACTGATGAGTAAATTAATTAGTATAAAATTTGTTATGGACATGTGTCAAATAAGAAGAATCCCACTGGAAAAAGCTCGTAGTAAATCATTTAAAGTATACATACACACGTACACATGAGCACATATACAGACACACACACACACACACTCACAACTGTTTACATTAGATTTATCAAGACAGCTTATTCTATTTGTTCCAGCCATTGATCTGTTCATATCTAAATGTCACGTTGCATATCGTCATATTTGCTGCTGGTGGTTGCGGTGTATATGTGCAGTTGTGTGTGCTCGCTTGTGTGTGCCTGTGTGTTATACATTCTCTCTGTGGATTTGGCTGCGCTCAGATCTGTGGTCTGATCAATAAACTGAAAGGCCGACAAAGTCTTGTGTGCCTCTGCGTACACACATGCACATACACACAGTTCAAGGATGATAGATGTCTTGCATGTTGGCCCTGTTACCCTTTGCCATCACAACACATACTATCAAAGACTTTCGCTGTCCTAGCATTGTATTATATGTCAGAGAGAAAGAGAGGAGACAGGGATAGCAATAGAGAGAGAAACTTATAGCTGGTGAGAAATGTCTGCTGAAAGGACAAAAAAGGCAATGACTGCTGCTCCTTTTCCCCTTGTTTTCATCAGAAAGTGAGTGATTGATCAATAATGCCGATGGTGTGTGTGGTGAGTTGGTGAGCAGGGCAAGACCTTGTCAAGATGAGCTTTGGTGGCTTTTGTTGAGTGTGACGGGCTGACTCTCTGTTGGTGTGTGGGTGAGAGTGAGAGAGAGAGAGACAGAGTAAGAGATCTCATCAGATGGGGTTTGCAAAGAGACAATGTTCTTGAGCAATCGCTAAAAATCGCTCACGCAGACAAAATCTGCATTATTCAATATCTCTCTGTTGTGCTGTCTCCCTAGCATACAAGTGCAACCTTTATAGACTTTGCAGACCACTGGTGTGTGACCACGGCTGGATCAGACTAATTAAACAGACAGTAATGGTAGTGATTTAGAGTCATTAGTTGTTGGTAAGAATCACACGGGCCTTTGACACCCCCCTGACTCATGTCATGGTATGGTCTAGTGCATTCAAGACCAAGACTTTATTACATTGCCCTCTGTTTCCTGAAGAG
The DNA here is from genome assembly GCA_946959425.1 of Argyrosomus regius. Taxonomy (NCBI): domain Eukaryota; kingdom Metazoa; phylum Chordata; class Actinopteri; family Sciaenidae; genus Argyrosomus; species Argyrosomus regius. The sequence continues at coordinate 11,814,454 of OX336890.1, forward strand.
ATATCATTTTTTTTATAAAAGTCTTTTAGATTTTAAATGCTATTCTTTCACTTTAAACATACATTTTTAAGGTCTATGGTGTCTATGGGTCATCTCAAAAACATTTACAAGCCTTGTCAGCCTTGCCTTTGATTCATTTTTGTTTGAAGATTTAGTATACATATTAACTAGTATATGTTAGATACTAGTACTAAGTATTTTGGGGGGAAAAAAGAGGAAAATATTCCTATTGCTTCCTCCATTGTCAGTCAGTCAGTGCACCACATGCGTAGCTCTCAGAGGTGGAGAAGTGATCTACACTTTATGTAACTTTTTTATTTTATTTTGCTATGTGACAGTTTCTAAAATATTCATCGTATGGCTATGAAATGCTACAAAACATACTAGAATGCCATAGTTGTGGTCTTCTTTAGAAACTGTATAATATGTCGATATAATATCTGTAGCATGCATTGGGTCAAAAAACTCAGCAGGAGACGTTTTTATCTATTAGATTATCTAGATATTTTATGGACTAAAACCTTTGTCAGCACATTTTTCAACATCTTAATCGATCTATTAATCATATGCCATTTGTCCAACTCAGTCACCGAACACTTTCATCAAAGTGTGTGCCATTACTCTGCGCTACCTTTTATGGTGGAGTGCACCCACTATATTTTATTAGATTTATCACTTACTTAAGGTTCTCTGAGCACTTACATTTTTGTTTGATTTTTAGCATTTTCCAACACAGATGTCTTGAAAATGAAAAAAAACAATATTTACTGTTAATTCTCAGCTGTGTGTTAGCCAACGGGCAGGATGTCTTCTCCATGGCCTGTGTAAAACTTATACCAATGCTTTCAAAGACACTATCTCACATGACAATTCAGCTATAGCGTCCCAGATGTGAAGATACATGTGTGTTGAGTTTATGTCCCTACATGACAAGCAGGTTATCATCTATTATCTCTTTTCATGATGATGTATGTGAGTATATGTGGTGCAGGATACACATATTGTGTTTGCTTATTCATTCAGCATGGCAGCGCAAAAGCAAACACAAAGCTTGAGATTAGCAGTCTTAGTAGCTAGTGTGCTAACACAATGCATGCCAATGGAGTGCCTGTTTGTGCATGTACGTCTGTATATTTGTATTTGCCTGTTTGCACGCCATCAATCAGGGCTCACTGCTCCTCTGCCAAGTATGGAAATCCGTAGAGGAAAGCAGTGTCATAATGTGCTGCCCTCTGCTCAACATCTTCTCTTTTTGACACACACACACACACACACACACACACACACACACACACACACTTGATATCAAGGCACACATAATCAGACATGCATAAGGCACACTGTGGGAGTAGTGTGAGTGAGGCAAGTGACATTAAGTCTAAATGGCAATGTTGACATGCAGCAGTTATGATGTATCAGGGAGAAAATGCTGCAGTTAGTATGCACTAAATGCAGAGGGGGTGAAAGACAGGGAGATTGAACGGGATAGACGGGTTGAATGTAAATGAATTGAGAGAGCGAGAGGGTAAACTCCTCTCCTGATTTTGTATAATAGTGATAATTTTTTTATGTGTTTCGAAAAAGATTTCTGTGACATGCAAGTTAGACATGGACTAAAGAGTCTGTGATTAGCCAAGGGAATGAAGACGAAGGGTGCAAAGAGGTTATATAGCTCACTAACTAATGAAAGACAATTTGAGTTGTATGAAGGTGTCAAGAGCCTGAAAAGGGCAGAGAAGGACACATGTTTGCAGTGAGGACGAGGTGGACGGACTACCAACTCTGCTAATAAATGGATTGTAATTAATAATTATATATACACTGTGCATTAATATAAATAATGCACAGTGTACTACACAAAGCTAGCAGCAACTCTTTGATTAATCATTAGTTAGGCATTTTGTTCCCTTTCAAGTAATCATTACTACTACTACTTACCCTCATTACTTCATGATTATGACAAGTAGCTGCTAAGGTTGCACTGGATAATTCACAACTAGTTCCTTAACAACAAAACAGAGACAGCTGGACTCTCAAGAAAATATTTTAATTGTCATATTCAGATCACATGTATTCATATTTACTTCCATGTCATACTCTATAGCATTCTCTGGCAAGTGTTACAACTGCATGAATGGGAAATCCAATCAAGAAAAACATTTAATTACTGATTGTAATTTTTACCAATTACAGTACACAAAACACGAGCTACTTCATCTCCTCTCCTCCTTCCTCCCCACACGCTTTCTTCCCATCTCCCTGATGTGCTACATTCTCTTACGGCATTCAGACGGTATGAAGGGTTTGAGATGATAACAGTAATCATACTCCCCCACCTCAAGACCCAGACAGAGCCACCTTGTCCCCCCCACCCACGTATGCAGACACAGAAACACAAATTAATTATAGTCATCAAAAAGCAGTCTTAGATGTACCAGACTGATAGCACGTTCATTTTTTGAGTGCGTCAATGGATACATAACCATATAGTGCAGAAAATAAAATACATATTCTCTGGGCAAACAATGCAGCTGCGAGGGAATGCAGTGGTACAAATGGATCTGTGCAAGTGCGTGTGTTTGTAGATGTTTGTCTTTGTGTAACTTTTGTATGCGTGTCTGTACTTTCACAGCTTGTGGTTGCATGTTTAAGTGTGAAGCTTGGATATTCCGCGTTTGGGGGCTGGGCTGTAGGCTATTTGCTTGATTTGATCACAAATAGTGCATGAAATTAAATTACACAACTAATTTTCAATTTAGAGCACTTTATTCAATAGCAACGCCCACTCTCGCTCTTCATGCTTCCCCCACAATGTACTAAGTAATATCTGCTTTTGCATTAATATTGCTTAGCCTCTCACACAAAGAGCCATATACATGAATATACTTGTACTATACAGTGTATTGTGTGTATATATAAGGCAGTAAAACATACAGAGATAATGTGTTTTTATTACTTTCTCTTTATTTTTAAAGGGTGGTGTGTGTGCTTTTATATTTTTGTAAGGACTGAATGTGTGTGTACAATTTTGTTAAATCTACTTTGCTTTTGTTAAGTCAGGCCTTAGTATGTGCAGCAACCCTTGACTCTGCATGTCAGCCAGCAGCAGCTATTTGCCAGAATCAATGATTTTCTCTTGGTTGGACTGCCTCAGGAGTGACAGGTGGATGGAGGTCATTACAGGATCAAAATGGTGTTTGGCTGAGTCATGACCACTGCCTAAAACACATGTGAGACTGGCGTGCACAGTGGTATGATGTTACAGATCAGTTCTAGTCCTGTTTGTGTGCGTTCAGACTTTGAGAAAAGACTTACTTATATTGACACTGAGTGATTGGATTTGTCCCCGGACCGCAGAGCTGGTGTTTGTTTGATCCACTGACTTCAGAGAGTGAAAGCTGAGCAGGAATGAAGCTTTTGCAGAGCTGGTTGGAGAGGTCAGAAGGATCTCTGTTGTAGCATTAAGGGAACAATACCCAAGTGTGTCCTACCTGCCATGTTGGCATTGAGTTGTTACCAAGGCTGTGGTAGTTTGTTAGCTTGTGTATTTGGACAAATGCACATGCACACAAACAAGACAGTTTTGGATGTTAGGAGCAGAATAGCGGTATTTGTTGTAGCTGTGTTTTGTGCCTGTGTGTGTGTGTGTGAGAGAGAGAAAGAGGGAGTGAGTGTATTGAACAGATCCAACCCCCGAGGAGTCACGTCTAGTGTTAGGAGTCTGCCCTTTCGCTAATTAGCTTGAAACATCTGTCCAGACGGCTGCCAGAGGGAACATATAATGGCAGAAATGGAAAACCCGGATCCACTTACAAGCAAACAACATCACCATATACATATTATTTACATTTTCTCACACACCCAATCACATTCACAAATTAAGGCACACACACATTTTTGCATTTTCATGTTTAAGAGTCATTTTGTCCATAATCCCACGTGAATATTGTCTAAAATCTTAATGAGCACCAAGGGAAGGGAACAGGGATAAGGGCAGTAGGATAAAAGGCAAACAGGCAGAGAAATTGAGAACAGAAGAACAGCTTGCCAAACCTCTGTCCTTTCTTCTCTCTCTCTTCTCTCACTCTCTCCTTCACTGTTCATTGCTGTTTTTCGCAAAGCTCCAACAGATAGAGACAGACACAGCGAGAGACGACAAAAAAGATGAATAACCTCCAGTATTCTAATGATTCTCATTGTTTAGTTCCCTGCTATGTTTCCATGCAAAGTAAAGTCTGAGGGAGTACGTAGAAGTAGAGACGAAGTAACTGACAGAAAAGAAAAATTATGGCAAAAGTCTTGTTTTGCATACCTCTCCACCATTTTCCTTTCAGCCTTACTCCTGTCTGTGTCGCAACAATGTTTCCTGTAGACAGAGTGTTTTACGGCAGCCGTCTGTGTTATAATGATGAAGTTTTATGGAGACTCCGTGGGAGATTAAACCACTATTAGCCACGCTCCGTCACCCTCTCCAGCTGTTGCCTTTTGTTTACGGCTAAAAAGTGTTTTATGACACACGGTGCTATAGTCACCTAGACAATTATAGCTAATGATATACGAGTGGCACTGTATTTTTACACCAGGATGGGAGGGAGGAGGAGGAGGAGGAGGAGGAGGAGGGTGCAGCGAGAGGAAAGAAGAGGAGCGAGTGCAGTGAAAAGTGAGCAATTAAATGAGGGCAGAGATGATGGGATGAGGCAAGAGCAAAGATAAGAGAAGAAAATTAAGGTGTCGGGTGAGGTTGGGAGGGTAAAAAAATGAGAAACGAAAGGGGTGAGAGGCAGAAACAAGTGTTTCTGACAAAAGAATGTCAAAAGCAAGGTTACAGGACTGAACCTTCATCCTTGTTGAAAAGTAAATGATACAGATGGAGTGATACACCTTGAAATAGTTTTGTAAAGAGAGAGGTGGGTAGAGGATAAGAGACGAGATGATAGACAAAAACAGAAAGAGAGTGGATAATAAATGACAGGAGTTTTTTTGTTTAAGCTAGCAGAGAAAGCGAACCAGAGACACTAAAACATCTATTTTTTGCTTCGCTATATCAACTTTTTGAAGGTTCTTAATGGCACTGCCATTCAGCCTTTAGAAATGTACCCTTTCCATGTCCTTTAGTGATGTTCTACTCACATTATATAGCTTGTGTGAAGTTTTACACCGCTGCCCATTTGTGTAAAAAAAGCCAAACAAAATGCATATGCGCCGATAAATGACACGCAGTCACTTCCCAGCTGTGCGAGCTGATGAGAGGCAACTTTACTATCAGTACTTTGAGAAGTAGCTGTTCTCATTATGTGTGCTCCTCTTATGTATTTATTGTTGGGTATAGGAAAAAAAAAGCCATAAGGAGAGGGGTAGTGTGAGTAAAGAGATGTCACCCTCATGCTTGTCAGAGAAAATGATTGAGAATGGGTGTTAGACACTGACAGTTCACTGATAACAGGAGGAGGAAAAGCAGGTGGAGGGTGACTAAAAGAAAGAAAGCTACTGCTGCTACAAAAGGGGAAGAGATACAACAAGTGTCCTTGCTGCAATGTTTAACAGTTGTGTAGTTACTGGTTAAGAGTTGACACATATACATTTTTAAGTTGCACTATTAACAATTCATGGCAAAGGTTTTCTTTTTCCCGGTGTCGACACATACTTTTTTAAGGCATCGTATTTGTGGCATTTCTGACTAAGAGACAGAGGCAGAGACAGACAGGAAGAGAGTGAAGTGAGTCCCCTCAGAAGTTTGTCTTATCTGTGTGAATTAGTGAGAAAAGCTTTAATGTTTAGGTTTAAGTGTGTGTGTGCCTATTTGCGAGTATTTTGTCACACACAAGCAAGCGTTACCACGTTTGCATGTGTTTGAAAAGATTTTTTGAATGATACCTTGAGCACCTTTTGATACAAGTTTTTCTTAAATCACTGATGCCGGAGCTGCACACTGGGTTTCAGCCTGGCACATTTCCATAATATTCTTTTCCATAATATTCACACTTCATTTACTATGAATCACTTTTTCTGAGCCGGAAAAATATCTTTAAAAGCGACAATAAGGAATGTATTTTTCTTTCAAAAAAACAAACAGACTACTTGTGTCCTACATAACTCCTTTCTCTTATTTGGACACGTCACATACCTAAAGTCTGCTTTTTTCTACCAAACAGAAGACATAGTTTTCTTTATTCTAAATGCGATTATGTGATTTGTTGTGTTGCAGGTGGTGGAGACCAACCTGGTGGCCTTCGATTGTCACTGGATCCTGATTAATGAGGTGAGTGCCACGGAAATGATTTATGGATCCTGTACTGGGTGTGCCTTCAGTTCACCTTATTGTTTCAATTATCCGGGGAATATTTATGGTTTTAGACCCAGAACTCTCTTCATTGTCTTTGGTGTTTGAAGGAGAGAGGAGAGCTTAAAAAGTTTTGTACTCCTTTTGTTTCCCACCAGTTCATCCAATAACACACAAAACTTGATGACCAAGGACAATTTAGTTTATTTCAGTGAGCACTCGCTGCTGTGCACCACAGGCAAAAACTATATGGCATATAGTATATATTGTATATTTTTTAAGACTTGCTTATTTAAGATAACGCCTCTGTATACAAACTGTATCAGAAGTGACAAAGGTGACCTTTAAATAATTCCTCTGGATGAGTATATATTCCCGGGGTTCAAAATCAGTATTACCTTAAATATTATGGGCTTTTTGGATTAACAAGAACAGATGAGCACTGAAAGTCTACAAAGTCACTCTCCACAAAGTCACTCTCCTCCTCAAAGTGTACAAATTTAGTGTGTCTGTTGTTTTCTATATGCTGTTGGTCATAGAAGGAACATAATTAAACTTTAAAACTGGCAAAATAATAACAGATAGATGCTTTAGTATACTGTAGTCTCCCTCTCAGTGCCACTAAATGCTACAATCCTCGGTAGTACTATTACTTGCTCAGTTGTGTAAAAAAAACAAAAAAAACATTCCTGTTTGAACCAAATGTTAGTATGCATGACATCCGTCATTGCTGCAGGGACAGCCGATCATTATTTTCTGATGAAGTCTTGCTGAGGTTTTTATTTTTTTCATGTTTGATGTGGGTGAGAGGATGCAGTAACACCGTTACAATCCCCACAAGTACCTCAGACAACCTCTCTGTATAGTTTTTTATATGTTCTTGAATGCTAATACTAGTAGGGAGTTAGGGAAATGAATGAGCCTCCCCCTGCACTTTAATGAAGACAGCAGACTTATCAGAGGTGAAAAATGTGGATAAATCAGTTCCAAACAAGCACTCTGTATTAGTTACTGACTTCACTGAAGGACTGTTATGCCACTTAAATGTGTCTCCTCTGCTAATTGAAATGAATGGCACACTATAATGTGGATTTCATAATGTAACACTAGAGACTTTACTACTCCCTTAAAAAACGGGAGTCACTTTCCAGAAAGACTGTCTTTGTACACTTTGTTAAGCAGATGGCAATGTCAAGCAGCCTACTGGGCAGTCTATCATTACTCGACTACCTGGTAGGCTCGATTCACATCTAGCTGTCTAATAGACTGTGTTCATATTGCTTTGCATCCTGTCAAGCATCTGGTATTGTCTAACACTCTTCAGGCTTCCTGGCAGCAGACTGCTTTTTGCTTAGCTTTCTGGGAGGTTTAACATGTCATTGTGTGGCCTGCTTGTATGTCTATCAGCATGAAGCCTGTAACACTTTGTACCTGCTGCCTTTGACAAATCAATGGTGAAATACAGCCTGGCAGGCCAACACTCCCTCAGTGGTTATTGTTTTAGCAATGGCAGAATATCACTGAAGTATGTTGTTATTATACTTGGAGATGAAAAAAAACGAGCAAAATATATAAAATGCCAGGTCACACCAAGTTAAGTTTTGCTTCACTGTTTCTTTCGCAGATTTTCTGACTTCACACATTCACAAATCAAAATGTCAAGTGTCAAACAGTTTTAGCTGTTGGCAAGAGTTATTGGCAACTGACCTCTCCTACTCAAAGAACAAAAGTCTCAGTTATCAGTAGAAGCTAGCCGTGTTAATGTCACAAGTCAAATCAATTAGTATATGTCTTTACACTTAAAGTCTCAAATGTCTCACTATCTGACACTTACAGTACTTCAGACCCTGTACACTTAACTGTTGACAACTCTCATGTTTTTGGCGTGATGCTCTCAGGCTCTGAGGTTTCATGCTTGCTTGCCTCTCATAAAAATGTCACACCACAGTTTGAGTTGTCATTTAAAATACAGGGAGAATCAATCGAGCAAAGTGAGTATGATGGGAGGAGACAAGTTGGCTTTCAGATACCTCCACCTACAGTTCATTAACCAACATATATTTGCCTCAAATAGCATCAAAGTTGATGTGTGATCATTGGATGAGCTGCACGTGCAAACACTCAGGCAAACATCCTGCTAATTTAGCCAACTAAAATTTCATAGCTAGTCATATGATCTTCAGGCCATCTGCTTGCACCATCATGTTTGTGAGGTTATTTTTACAAACCAGTTTTGACAGAGGAGAGAATTGGAATAGCAGAGGTCGATACATGGAAAATGAAGAGAGGAAGGAAAAGGGAGGTGGAGGTGAAAGAAACAACAGATATGCTGAAGTGAAGAGAGGATAGGAGAGAGATGGTAAATCAAAGAGAGCTTAAAGGAGAAGCCTGTAGACGTGAAGTGAAATAAGATCTTTTCCACTTCGAACTTTACCACTTTGGAAGAAATATTTGTCCATGAACTGAAATATGTTTTCAGGATATCAATTTCTCTAAATAGCATGGGAGTTGAACCTGTAGACATGTGGTAAAACATTTCAGATGATATTTCCCCATTTATATTGTGAAGATGATGATTGTTTCATTCAGTCATAGAACGTTGTCTCCGTAACTGTTCTTCAATTTGCTTCCAATTTACTAAGTAGCTTTGAAATATGTATGGGCTTCATTGCAGATCAGCTTTGCGTATTGTCAAATTTAATGAAAGGATAGTTATAAAAAAACAAAACAAAAAAACAAATGTAAGAATCAAGTTGGATTACAAATGTATGTTTATGCTAAGCTGGTCAAGGCATTCATGAGGTACTTGATGGGGGTCCTTCTATCTCTGTCTGTATCTCCCCTGTCAACCAAATGACCAAATTAAACATCTACCCCCTCTTTAATAATATGATGTCCTAATTCTGCTTATCATCTTATTTAGTCACAGACTATTTGGATGTAGACACAATATCCCCACCATGGGCCACGCACATAGTCCTCTAGCACAATGTTTAAAATGGATGAGCGGCTTCAATATTTTGTCATACCTAATGTCTTCTAGTGCTGGTTCTTTGGAGAATGAATATTCCTATGTGTGAAAGTGCTCTCCCTCCCTGTGGTTTATTATGGATGAAGGGGCACTGTATGGTTGTCATAACTCTGCTTTATCTACAGCCAGCAGTCAGACAGCCCCACCGAGGGGGAGTTCACAGTTCATAATTGATCATCCTTCCTCTCCCCATCTCCTTCGTTCTGCTCAGGATGAGAGGATGAGGATGAGGAGGAGGAGGAGGAGAAATAATAAGGAACACTCATGGCTTCTCTTTCTCTCTGCCTTTCTCTTAAGTTTGGAGGATATCTCCACTGCTCCTTCTGAATCTCTTCATGGTTTTCTATTTTCTGTCATGCTATCATTCTTGATCTTCGTGTTACAGTTCACGCTCTTTTCTTCATTGTTCTCCTGTCATTTCTGCCTTTTTGTTATGAGACAAAAACAGATTAGGCCTTTCTGACATTTTGGTTCTTAACATATCACTGCATGGATATTCTAAGAAAGCCATGTAGCAACATTTTGTGGATTTTCATGCTTTGAACATGATTGAAGGAATATGTTTAAGAACATTGTACAAACCTTTGCTTAATGAAACCATGTAAGAACCCATTGTACAAACTCAAAAACTGTATGGCGGTCAATGCCATTCATTGTTCTTGGAAACATGTTGACAGTAATGTTAGGATTCTGTCTTAGCTAAGTTAAAGAGCATTCTTATTTACAGCTACAGAACTGCCTGCGGAGGCAGAACGAGTTAACAGTGGTGCACACTCTGTGCACAGCTGGATGTTGCCCAGTATGACTGCAGCTATCTAAGACTACTGTTGTTGCTAAGTGGCTCTCCTGGAGCTGTTGGGTATTCTGTGTCTTGTTCAAGGCAAATGTGATGCTTCTCCTCTCCAGATTTCCCCTTACTGGCCTCAGGATCTACATCAGAAACTTTTTGATTGCAATTTATCTTCCGTTAGCTCTTGCAGTTCACTTGAAAGCTGTTTTCTAACAGCTATGACAGAGATTTATTTAGCCTTTTAAGCTTCCATTGCCATTATAATATACTGCCACACTTACTACATCCCTGCATGCATGCATTAACTTGTATTTAACATTTCATGTGTTTGCATTTGTTTCATTTTGTCACACTTTTTCCCATCATCATGCCAGTTTTACCAATCTTTTCTCCATCCCTCGTCTCCATTTGATAGTATTTGGGTATTAAAGTCACCGTGCCGTGGTGTGTTTGAACCCGAAACAGATACAGATCACCCAGTCCATAAATATCCTAAACATGGGGGATGAAGCACAGAAACAAGTGACAGAGAAGAGTCAAAGACAACAAAGACATTTCAAATCTGTTGTGGGAAATTGCCAAATGTGGATGAGAGGGAAGAGAGGGTAAATGAAACAATGTTCCTTTTCCAGATTTGTTTTGTTTTTCACAACTTTGAACCTTTGAATATGAGCAAAACAGAGGGATTTGGTGTTCTTATATAGAAAAGAACATGAGAACAGGGAAGAAAGGGTCAAAGAATAAATAAACCCAGCTTTTTTACGCCTCATCTTTGGATAAGAAGAGAGAAGGATGGATTTGGTGTCTCAAGGGGAGATGTAGAGAAAGGGAGGGTTGCAGGGGCAGAGGACACAGTATAGGGGTCAGGGAAGAAGTGCCAAGAAGAATTGAGGATGAGGGATATGTTTTTGCTTCTGACTCTCATCTTCAAATAAAACACTAAGGAGGGGGATTTCAAGCTCTCGGGGAATGGGGGGAAGGACTGAGAGGTGATGGGTTGAGGTTGATGGGGATGCCTGCAGACTGAAACTTCAAGTTTATGAAGTAAACAACTCATGATTCACTCCAAATATAAGCTCCAAAGCACTTTGGGGTTACAACTCACCTAAAGCTCTGGTTTCAGGTGGTTGGACTTGGTGCACAAAATTGGGGGCCACTCAAGCATCCTCGGGACTGAGTGATTTTATAATTGACTGTTCAGCTTGAAACTGTGTGTGGGGCTGTTTTTGCCTAAATGCTGATTAGGAGTGACTGACTGAATAGGTCATTGGAAACTAGGCAGATATGACGCTTAGTAAGTGTGATGATAGATTTTCTCAAGCTGTTCATGAGGCAATCAGCAGTAATTATTTCTTTTCTTTTTTTCAAGATGGATGTCCGGCTCTGTTAGAGTCAGAATCACTTTTATCGTGAATTTGACTCCAGTTTTAAATTGCTCTCAATGCACATACAAAAATATAGAAAAACATACAGTATGTAAGTCTGTGAGTGATTATATTTAGATGTTCTAAATAACAAAACTGAATGTAAACGGTAAAAATAACTAATGTATGGGTAGTGGATGTTTGAGGGTTATTTCACAGAGAATGTTCCTGACACTGAGTGTCTGGTGTTAACTGTTCATCAGAGCGATGGCCTGTGGGAAGAAACTGTTCTTTTGTTTCTGCTTTAGCGTACAGAGCTCTGTAGCACCTCCCAGAGGGGAGTAGTGGGAAAAGGTTGTGTCGGGGGTGTGATGGATCTGCAGTGATGTTTTCTGTCAGTTTCCTGACTCTCGACATGTATAGGTCCTAAATGGAGGGCAGGTTGGCACCAATGAATGTCTCTGCACTCCTGACTGTCCATTGTAGTCTGTTCTTGTCCTGTTTGGTGGCAGATCCAAACCGGACAGTGATAGATGAACAGAGAAGAGATTGAATAATAGTGGTGTAGAACTGCATCAGCAGCTCCTTAGGCAGGTAAAGCTTCCTGAGCTGACACAATAAGTACATCCTCAGCTGGGGCCTTCTTGGTGATGGTGGCTGTGTTGAGCTCCCTCTTGAAGTCCTGGGAGATTGTTGATCCTAGACGCCTGAATGTTTCCACAGCAGACACAGTGTTGATTATGTTCATAGATGGCATTGTTGAATGGGTCCTCCTAAAGTCCACTGTCATTTTCACAGTTTTGTGCATGTTAAGCTCTGGGTAGTTCTGATCACACTAGAGGACCAGCTGTTTGACCAGCAGTCAGTTTGGAGTTAAGAATATCTGGGATCATGATGATGAAGTCCACAAACAGAATTCTTGCATATGTCCCTTGGGAGTTGAGATGTTACAGGATGTAGTGCAGTCCCATGTTGACTGCATCATCCACTGACCTGTTTGCCTGGTAGGCAAACTGCAGGGGGTCCAGCAGGGGGTCTGTGATGTCCTTCGGGTGGGCCAAGACCAGATTTTCAAAGGACTTAATGACCACAGAAGTCAGGGCAACTGACCTGTAGTCATCTAGTCCTGTGATTGAGGGTTTTTTTTTTCAGGATTGGGATGATTGTGGAGCATTTTAAGCATGAGGGAACTTCACACAGTTCCAGTGATCTGTTGAGGATCTGTGTGAAGATGGGGTCCAGCTGGTCAGCACAGACTTTCAGGCAGGAGGTTGACACACCGTCTGATCCTGGTGCCTTCCTGATCTTCTGTCTTTGTCTGTGAAAGAGCTGACAGACATCCTCTTCACAGAACTTGAGAGCAGGAGGGGGGTCAGTGGTTAGGGTTCTTTGATGTCAGGCCGGGAGAGGAGTTTGAATGTGGACTTCAGTAAAGCCTGATTGAAACCAAATCCGGTGTAAACACAGGTTTTTCCATTCATTTGAATGCCCACAATTCATCACAATGCGGTCTGATCTAAATACAACCTGAAACATTTTCAGGTCATCAGCCAGTTGGTGACTCTCCACAATGTCGAAGAATGGTCTCCTGTAGCTATTGACTGATGGACCATGCTGTGATCAGAGAGTCCCAAAGCTGCATGGAGGACAGAGTGTTAAGAATCCTTTATAACAGTGTAGCAACAGTCCAGAATGTTTGTATCTCTGGTAGGACACTCAACATACTGTTTGTATTTTTGGAGTTCATGGCTGAGGTTTGTTCTGTTTAAGTCCCCATGAACAATGAGCAAGGAGTGCAGGTGATTTTTCTCCATGTTTGTTTCCAGGTTACCCAGGTGTTGTAACGCCTCACTAACACATGCCTGAGGTGTGATCACATTAACCAGAACAAATGAGGAAAACTCCCATGATGAATAAAATGTTTTGCAGTTCATGAAAAGTAGTCTCCAAGTGAGGACTGCATGATATCTTGTAAATTGTGACATCTGTAGGCTTACCTTCAGCCTCCCCACATTCTCCCCGATAGCTCAGTCCCCTTGGGCATGTTGGAATCCCTGCAGGTGTAGTTTAGTGTCCGGGATGTACCAGAGAACTAAACACAAACAAGGTACAAAGTACCAAGGCAGCCATCCCTGGCACCATCTTGGATGTATTATGTTGTTGTATTTCACGCTTGTTCTGAAGGGCAAATAAGATGATTTGGTTTAGGTTTCATTTTTCTATCAAATGATGACGTTTAAAACACAAAGTCAAGAGATTTTCTCCATTTTAGTCTTATTTTAATGCTTCGACTGAAAAGGCCCATGCGAGGTTGACAGAAAGTGGCCTGAGGAAAAGTGAAAAAGAAGCAGTTTGATAGTATGAGGTGAATATTACCCCTGCAGCAGTATATTCTCCCTCCCAGGACCCCCATGTGTGTGGAAGTGCTATACGTGAGAGCATGTGTTACTTTACATGTTTCTTTGTGTCAGCATGTGTATGTACGTGTCACATTAATTTAGCCTCAGCTGTTAAAAGGCAAACAGATTTTAAAGCATGCCACCACTGAAAGTCATACTTGGTGAAGCCTGTTTAGTTTGTCCCCAGACAGACGGAGATGAAGAAACAGACAGAAAGTGACAAAGGACAGACACCTGATGAGAGGACAAATCTTAAAATAATCACCGAGTTTCAGGGTGTTTGTGTGTGTCTTTGTATGTCTATGCATTTGTGCATCCAAATTACTTTGAGTTGGATCCTTTGAGTGGGGTACTCTGGATAATTCTTGCCTGCCGCTGTTTCTTTGCATGCCCTTGACTGCCCGCTGTGAATCTTAATTCTCTTTTGGCCCACAGATCTGCCTTTTTAGCAATTTTCAGCATTTTCTCTCTGTCTTGCAATTTTTTTTTTTTGTTGGCTTTGTAATTCAGTTCCCTTCAGGGTTTTTATGTAAGCAACTGTTTGGGATTTCTGCCACGTTTTACCCCCAAAAGCCAGCAAATAGATTCCTTACTTGAACTGTTTAGAAAGTAGATCCTTCAGAGCACAGGACATTCATACAAGGTTAAACCTGTTAAATTATTCTAATTCTTCTTCAAGCCATAAATACTATATTTAATATAATTTATTCTGTTTTGATCTGTTTTTAATAATTTTAATTAACTGAAGACCCAAAAGCCTCTCACTGACTGTAATTTCAAAAGTCTAATTAGATTTGACAGCAGAGGCAAAAGGTGTGCAACCACAATCTTTGAAATTAACTCTCAATGTGCATCTTTTAATCACAAATCTGACATACGCTATTACAAAAAGTCAAAACAGCATCAATTTGATTTCAGACACACATGCACATTTGCGCATATAGAGCGAGGGCCATATATCAACCTAATTAAAGCAGATGACTACAGCTATACCAATGAAGCCTGTATAATAATACCTCTAATCACCATTGATCACATCCCATGAGGACTCACTCTTAATGTATGTTAATTACACTCAAATAAAATCCACAGAGATTAGTCAATGAACCGGTGGCACTTATAATATTACCCGTCACTAATATAAAATGTGTGTGATGGCTTGTTTATGTATATGCATTCTCTGCAGGCAGGGTCCCATCCATCCTGTCCAACTGGCTGCCATGTGTAAATGAAATGGAATTAAAAGGGTTTTGTATGATCGGAAGGCATAAAAACGAATTTACACACAACTGGCACGTGCACATGAGACACACTTGAGCACACACACAGAGACAATCACTGCACACTTATGGAATGAAAGTAAAGGCTGTCTCGGTTGGTGGCAGTGTTACCTCCACCAGGGACGATAAACGTCAGTTCTCATCTTGTCACCACATGACCCTCTGCACTCGCAGAGGATGGATGGAAATCCATGGACGGAGAGAGGGAGAGAGAGATTGTGTCCTAGGGCTAAAATTAGCAATGATTCCTCCCCAAGGTTTTGCAAGGACATGTAGAGTACGTGCAAACACACATGTATGCACACAACAAACACACACACACATTCTTTTTACTCTCTGGTCTCCCTCCTTCCATCTGCTGTCATGTACCTTTCATATGTAATAACTATTTTTGCAGATGATGTTGATAATTGTTTTCCCCTGTGCAGTATGAAAGTAGAGCACATGAAAAAAAGGCCTTGACCACTTAAAATATGTCTTTTTTAAAATATGTCTTTGGAAACATTTAGTTTGAACACAGTTTTTTGTTGTGGGCACTGTTCTTTGTATTTTTCATGTCAGAAATCATGGCTAAAAGTCAACAACAATAAATGATGAATGGAGTTGCTGATATTGATTTTCTCTTCTTTCCATCACTCATTCCTCACTCTCTCATTTTCTTTACCCTGGTCATTCCTCCATCTACCCCTACCGTGCCTGCTTTCTCTTTCCACCCTCTTAGGAGATCTCAGACTATGACTTGCAGGAGTTGGTTATGAAGTCGATTGGCCGCCTGACATTGGTGCGTCAGACGTTCCCCATGCCTCAGAACACAACTCAGCGCTGTGTCAAACACAACCACAGGATTAACACTTCCCTCTGTGACCCTAAAAACCCCAGGTCTCAGCAGCTAGAGGTGAGTTTGGTGATTTGCCTGTAAGGCAGGTCAGTGATTTTTAAGAAATCCATTCTTTACAGTGTAAAACTGGAATAAAACAGGCATTTTGCAGGTTTTTGGCTGTATTGTACCACATGTGCACATCACATTTACACATGAACATATCTGGAAAACATGACAAAATGCAAGCAGGTATGCTACTAGCATAAACCATCAATACCCGCACCTACCAAGAAAATAGGGGGCCTTGATGTGATGTCTTTAAGATTGTTTACAGTTACACACAATAAACCTTGCAATTTCCTCATAAATGTATAGCAAACTTCCCAAACTACTATCGTTGCAGCTGTGTGAACCCCTCCAAACAAAGGTTTTGCTCTGATTTGATTGCAGTCTCCTGAAGTAGTATCACCAGAGATGACTACAATAACAACAATGGATGCATGCAGTTCTGCTGCTGCAGACAGTTTGAGAAGCGAGAGTGAAGATAAATCCATGTTTCAATCCCAAAGGTTTAAAAAAATAAACTCTCCTCCCAGCCACCGGTAAATGGCTTCAGA
This sequence comes from Argyrosomus regius, assembly GCA_946959425.1. Classification (NCBI taxonomy): domain Eukaryota; kingdom Metazoa; phylum Chordata; class Actinopteri; family Sciaenidae; genus Argyrosomus; species Argyrosomus regius. Next base: position 11,831,035 of record OX336890.1, read on the forward strand.
TCAGAGCAGAATCCAGCGTGACTATGGGTGTTTATTCCTCAAGTAACAGGAACCCCATCCGTTTGTTGGCTAGCAGCGGTTCTGTCCCTCCACTACGCACAGTTGTGTAGTTCTTCTTCCTCATGTTGGACTGAGGGCAGACTAGATGCTAAGGTGACCCACTATCACCTCTCCTTAATCTCAGCCAGCACACCTGTCATACAGCTAGCTGAAAAGTTGCTCATTTGTCACCAAAAAGCTTCAGTCAGTAACATCAGTGTTAGTCAAATAACCAAAGATACTGTCAAGAATGTTGGCCCGGTCTGTAGCATTTTGTCCCCTTCAGTTTAATTAACCGGAGGGATGATCAGAAAAGGAAAATGATCTCAGTCTAAATCAAGACTACCAAAGAGCAAGACATCATTTAATTAGGTTCAGTCATTTTTTTTTACTTGAAGCAAAGAGGAATGTCCAATGGGAATACAGTCAATTGATGGCCGACTGCATTATTGGGCAACTTTGCCCCCAATAAAAGAACAGCTCTATAATCAGCACAACACAGTCCATCAGTATAAAAGGCTTAAGCAGAAAAAAATAGGGCTTGGTTTTTGGCGACATCACTCACACGGACATGTACAACTTCATCATATGGTATTTTTCTTTCATTTCACATTTTCATAACCGATTGTTGGACATTTTAGAGGTTCATTTAGATTCAGTAATTCCAAACAATCCTTATATGAGAGTTCATGTCTTATTCTCATGCTGTACTGTGCAAGCCTAATTGGTGTTGAATATGCAGCACAACAACAAAGTCATATAACCATCATGAATTCAAACGCATTCATGTGTCTCAGAATTACATACTGTGCATGCACACGCCTTCTGAAATACTCTTAAATTCTCTTTGCATTTTGTTTTAACACAGCTATCTGTGTTTTCATTTCAAAATATCAAACGTAGTCTCAAACGACTTATGTATTTGCTCTGGTGCTCCATTTCTGTCTTTTTAAAACAGCTTCCAGTGTTTTAGTTAAACATTTCAACATGTCTCCCGATGCAAAAGTTTCACATTACACCAGGAATACTGATTTGACGTTGTCACAGCTTGTGCCTGTGAGTTTTTTTTTTGTTTTTTGTTGTTTTTTTTTTACTTAGAAGATTGCTAATTTTGGAAAAACTTGGCTCACACCCTCATGTATGCTTACCTTAAACCACATAATTCATCTTGTCACAGAAAACACAGTGACAGTTTTTTTTTTTTTTTCTCACTGTTTTTACATTTTTACTACATATTACACATTTTTTGTGGTTGTTGTTGTTGTTGTTTTTTTTAATATGTCCCCCAGGGTGGCAATATGTATGCAATTATTATCCCTTTTGGTGTGTATGCAAGTCATCAAGCTGCCATCAAATAGAGCGGAGAAAAGGGAACACACTCTTATTTATGTGTCAAGAAAAAAATATGAAATTGAATTAATGTGCTGTTGATTTATGTGGATGCATAAGTCCCCGGGGGAACACATTTGATGAAGGTTGGAAATACAATGAAAACAGAAACGTGGTCTTAATATTTATGTGGATATCTCCCTTTCAAGTCCTAACACTGCTCTGCTTTAGGCTTTTAATACATGTTCATTTGATTTTTTAATGAAATAAAATAAAATATTAACATGAAAAATAAACAAAAAATGCCTAAAAGGTTAATAATCCTTTTTTCCATCATTTTTTTTTTTTTTGAATTATCTAAAGGTTGATTGAAGGCTGGAGTTGGCGTGAGTCATGCCATACAGTATGCAAAATGCAGTGCCTCTCTAATGTTAAACTCCAGGAGGCCCAAAGGCATTGAATAATGTACATAAATAAACCTTGTGTCCTAATATGAATCAAGTGCCTCTCAAGTGTGAAAAGCTATTATCAAGAATCAAGTCCTTCTAACGTATTCATTATTTGTGTGCAGAGTCCAGTGGTATGTGTTTATTCTACTGTGGAGGACTGAGGGCTTGCATGTGTTTATGTATGTGTCCATGTAAGTGTAACTCATTTCAGTCAAGGACAATGTGTTTTTGTGTATCTGACAAAGAGAGAGTGAGAGTAAAAACGATTGTGCATGCGCAGTTAAAACACACCGTACACATGTTCAGTGTTCGTGTGCGTATGCGGGGGTGAGTGGTTGAATTTGAGAGAGGGAGGAAACAAGGGATAAGAGAGGAAGACAGCTAGAGAGAAAGAGAGAGAGAGAGGGACAGAGGAAGCAGATCAGCGGTCAGAGAGTGGCCCAGAAGCCCAATTTCACACTGCACTGAAGCATATCAACTCAGGCTGACCACACAAGCACACACACATATAATGCTCACTTGCAGTGCAGAACCCTCTGATCATTCAAGCTCCCCATAGAGCAGTAGATTTTCACTTTAATTTTCTGAGAGAAAGAAATAGGCACAGAGACAGTGAGGCAGGATGACAGACAGACAAAGACAGCAAGAGAAAGACAAAACTGAAAGCAGAAGATGCTTCGAAAGAAAGTGAGAGAAAAGTTAGATGTAAAATAAACTTGACAGTATAGTTTTTCTTTTGTCTGTGTGTCAGTAAACTATTTGACAAGTAACTTTAATTACAGTATGTGTAAATTCTGATCCAGCATGTTCCTGTTGAAAGTACATTGCAGAAAATAATGTATATAATTGTCATAGAACAAAACTGGACATTAATTGACCATGAATTAATTATTTTTCCAATACATACATTTTGTAAATGCACCATTAAAATGACAGTATCCAGCCTTATGCAGTGAGATATTTTGCTTTAAATTTAACATTTTTTTATCTCAGGGTTCCTTTTTTTCATCTCTGAAGGTTGTACAATAAATCAGTTTTTGAACTGAATTAGAATAGGCAAATATAAATGTTTGTTTTCATGGCAAAGATGCAAAATGACCTTTATCATTAACTGGCTTGTCTATAGAAATGCCAGGGTTATTATTTATGTACTAAATACAGTTCATTCGGTATCTGTGTCTAAAAATGAATGTGTAAGCCCTATTTCTTTTTGATGTATGAGAGCCATTGTTCCTGAGCTAATGGCTTTTGCTCCTATGAAATTATTGTGTTCTTTTGCGTGTTAATGTGAATGGGTATGTGTCACCTGTGTGTGTGTGTGTGTGTGTGTGTGTGTGTGTGTGTGCATAGAATCATCATGTAGTCAATCTATTTATTATATTCTCATTAACATGGAGAAGCGAGGCTCGGTAAATCACACAACGATCGATCACAGACTGAATAAACTCTGCTCCTTATCTCTCTTCCCTCTCTATCTTATTCTGTGGTGCCAAGGATTTATCAATACATTTTAATTAATGTCATCCTCAAAGCTTTTCTTTTGTGTGAGTGTGTGTCTGTAGGTATGAGTGCACATGTGCAAATATGCCAAAAGTAGACCATGTTTGAGTTGAAATGAACCAATGTAATGCACTGCAGATGGAGGAAACGCTTGAGCTTGGCAGATAGAGAAGGAAAAGATGGAAGCTGTAAAGCAAAGCTAGACTTTTTCTTTTCTTTTTTGATCAAAGATTAATATAAATGCAAGTGAAGCATTTAGCTTTGATAGAATTTCAGCATTTGACCTATTTCTACCACTAAATACCAATAACTGCAGGTCTAGATAGGGCCATCTGTCCCAGCTGAATAAACAAAGAACAAACATTATTGGACCTCATAATAGTGTCTGTTTCTTTTCACAAATTGTAGCACAACAATATTATATAGCAAAGAGCATATTCAACCAAAGGAAAATATCTGTCATTGTCTCATTTTCTTTCAATCTGTATGCCTTTCTGTCATTTCTTTCTTTCTAGATCACCAACCGATACATTTATGACACTGTGTTGCTGCTGGCCAATACCTTCCACAGAAAGTTGGAGGATAGGAAGTGGCACAGCATGGCCAGTCTGAGCTGCATCAGGAAGAACTCCAAACCGTGGCAGGGAGGCAAGAGCATGCTGGATACTGTCAAAAAGGTTTGAAAATGCAAAAGAACACACTCGCACACACACACACACGCTTTTCAAGTCTTACAGGAAGGTATTCAGCTACTGTAAGTATGTACTGTAAGCATATATATGCAGGCACAGAGGTAAGAAGACACTGCCTGTTCCAAGATGCAGGCGTCCTTCTCTCTAGATAACTAAATTTGGAACATTAGTTAATGTAACAAGGTCTGTTAAACGTATGGAACTGTACATCCATGAGCAAACACTTTCTATTCTTTAATGAGTACTTAGTTTATTGTCCCAACCAAATAACATATTTCACAGTCTAATTTAATCCATGATCCTATTGAAAAACATTGCTAATCGTACCATGGCCAGTGTTGGGCAGAATACTTCAAGGCAGTATACAGGATATACTTATGAATGCTAAATGTAATTAGTAACATGATTCTGTTATAATACATCCTAAAAATGTCTGCTTACAGGCTAAACAGTTGTGCTCAATTGTCAACATTTTGCCTGTTAGGTAATCCCTTACACTGGCAGCCTTCCTTAACTTGAGGTTGTTCTTGATCGGTAATAAAACGCTGCAACATCATCTCCATGAACATGAAAGACTAAAACACTGAAAAACGTGACAAATATCTCAACTCTGTCAACCAAAAATATGTGAAAATTAGTATTTTTAAAAACCAAAAGAAACAATTTGATTTACACAATACAACCAGCAGTTAAATCCTCCCCGTGCCTTGATTTATATCTGAAATGTTTATTTTTTAATGATCCAAAGTCACCTGATTCAAATCTCTCGGTAATCTCGGTTTGTGGACCGTCCATCTGTTTCATCAACCTCCTGTGGTTCTCTACTGCTGTGTGATGCTTGTAGGTGTTTGTGTGCCAATTTGAAAATAGCTCTTAAGTGCTTTGTCTCAGAAAAAAAGCATAACAGAAGAGTAATTCAAAACGGTATGTAAAGGTCAATATAAAGTCTTTACTTACAGCAGAAAACACCTTTGTGTTAGTGTGGAGTCTTGATGATTCAACTTGTCACATCTCCTAACCCAGCTACAATATGCAAGTACAATTTCAGATTTTTTTTCCTATTTTTAGAAGGTTTTCAAACATTTCTCACATTGAGTGAGCATGTATTTGCATTTCAAGATGTTGTGCTCATTACATGGAATTTTGGAGACCAGGCACTATTCTTGCTTTCAACTAGTTGAAAAAGTGAGATGCAGTCACTGCTAAATTCATTTATACAAGGCAATCTCTTCGGATGACTAAAATCCCCTCTATGCTTTAAATAAGTCTACAATGTTTGTATTGTTCTTATCACATGGAAACCAAATTTGTTTTCCAAAGTTTCTGAGTTCCTGTCTAAGCTCAGTGGGCTTCATGACCCAGGCACTCATCAATTCAAATCAAAGGATTGCATACCTTGAAAATAAATTCACATGCATCAATCAGCAAGTTTTGCTCAGTTCCTGAACGCTTGACTTTTAAGAGATAGAGGATTTCATCCTGCAGCTGTGATTTTATGAATCTCCGCATTTCACCTTGAGTTTAGGCTGGAGTTTGGCAACACTTTCATCACTGTTAAATCCAATTGGATCAATGCCCTCTGTTTTGATATCAATAAAAAACTACTCCAGGGATGGCAGTTTGACTGAATGATGAAGCCAAGTGAAATGCTAATTTAGGATTAGTGTCAGACAATAATAAATGCGGTGCAATGGCTTTCATATCTATCTCTGCATTTCACCTTGAGATCAGGCTGGGGTTTGGCAACACTTTCATCAGCCAGCCCCGGCTGTTAAACCAACCCTGATGGCTGTCTCAACAGAGCTGTGTTAAAGAGCCCTAAGCACTAATAGAGTTGAGTTCAACAGCTTGGCATCAGTTCCATTTTACAGTGCATCAGCAGTGTGCTTTACTTACTGTGTGTGTTTAATCAGCGTTTTGGTATGTGGGGCCATTATGGTAATGATAAATACTAATTTGCAGCTGTTGACTAGGAGCTCTATTGATGTTGTTGTTCAGTGTTCATTGACAAATTCAGAGCGGAGAATAAAATGCAGCAGGTGAAACTGCTGTTACACTGATCCCCTAAGTCTCAAGTGTGTGTCGTGTTTCAGCTGTTGGTAGACTACATGTCACTACACTGCCATTGGCTGCTACAGTATATATATCCACCACTGAGTCTCAGTGACTCAAGCAGTTAAGATTCATTTAACAATGTTATTGATCTCTTTTAAGGCACCGTAAGTCCTGTGATGTAGCCCAGGATCTCCAGCCAGTGCCCATGAGACTGTTTCAAAGTCTAAGCTTGACTCTTCTAGATTAATTATCGTTGTTAATATAAAACTCAGAGCTGTTCACTTTAATCTTATTTTTAAAAAGCCCTTCAAACATGAAAAAACATCTTTCAAGTTTGCTTTTTTGCTTATTTCTCTGTTTTTCACTCAGTCTCATGGGCCCAATGACATCTTTTTTTATATCAAGAAAAATAACTCTTATGAATGTGTTGTGCCAATACTGAGCTGCCAACATCAATTAACTGAATAATTATAAAAGGCGATGAACAATATCCGAGTGGGTTTCACCCTTGCCCAGCTAGCAAAAGGAAGCAAATAAACATGTACTTTATTGAGGGTGACTGTGTGTGTGTTTAATCCTGAGGAATAAGATAATTAAATATGGTTACAATATATACCAAATGGCACATTAACATCGTTTATGAACGACATCGCACAGGAGATACTGCTACTACTGCAACAACTCTCTGCCCTCATTTCTGTACACATCAACCCAAATGCACACCAAAGAGACATGTACATATACAAACATACACCCACATGCATGTGTTTAGGAACGTAACACAGAGATGTACCCACAAAATACATATTTGTCTGAATATTTTAGCTGAAGTGGGAGGTTTGTCACCAAGAAAACAGTTGCTTTGCTCTTGAAGCTCACTTGCTGAGTTGCTGTTTATGTTAAACTAAACCAATAATAATACATAAAACAACTTGGCTATACCGTACTGAACCTAACTTATTTGTCATGCAGTACGTCCCCAAATGGGACAATTCTGAGTTATGTATGCACATATAATACAATAAATTTAATGATTTGAAGGTGTGTGTGTATGCTATGCACTTGTATATATAGGTACTGTATGCATGCCTGCAACGTAACCCCAATCGCCACACAAGAATGGCACAATCCATGTTCCACACACACACACACACACAAACGGCATGACTCATATTAAGGAGTATAACACCTCTCCTTCCCTGAAGCAGGAACGGTGTTACTTTCACTGACAGGTTCACACTACTGGCAGGCAGGGCAAAGGTTGGGGACTGACACCGTGTGTGTGTGTGTGTGTGTGTGTGTGTGTGTGTGTATGCTTGTGAGTAAGTCTACCTGTCCATACAGGACATAGTACATGTGCAAATAAAAAAAAACTTTTCTTTCATCAGCCTGGAACTTCAATAACAACATTACAACACAATAAAAACATGTTCCTATTCAGTGACTGTACTTACTGATGAGATAATAATCATAATAATCATGTCATGAAGGACAGACAGATGATTCATGTCTCAGTCACCGTAAGCAAGGATAAACACATAATGTAATCCCAAATTTTACACAGCGAGTTATTGATAAGGCTTATTATAACCGCATAACAGTATTGCACCATTGATAAGAACTCACGACGACCATCAATTCAGTGACAGTCAGATAAAAACATTTCGTCTTGTTCTTGCAGTTTGGAGTGAGTGGCCTCACCAGTTTCCTGGAGTTCACTGACAACGGCACTAACCCCAACATCTTCTTTGAAATCCTGGGAACAAATTATGGAGAAGACAGGGGACGAGGAGTCAGTAGGGTAAGTAGTTAAAACAGAACCCCTGTATGGTGTACTACTGTGGGTGAAGGGGGAATCATTTCTGCTCTAACGCGTAGAGTAGATTTACATAATTCTTGGATTTACCAGGGAATTTCACTGCACCTGCTCTCTACATTATTTTCACCTCATATTTATTCAGGTATTTCTTTCCTTGTGGCTGTCACCCCTTTGTAGCAGAGTAAAGCCCTGAAGCCGATCTGTATTTACTTTGGATTCTTCTGGATTTCTTTTTTTCTAAATCTTCTATATATGTAGCACAACAAATACAAAGCAGCAGTTAAAGCGCCTTTACATTTTTATCTCTTTCGATTCAAGGTCCTCTTCTTTCTTGTCCTGTATTTGGTTGTTTATTTATTTATTTTACCATTCACCATGAGGACACTGCACCAGCCTTTCACCTCCCTCCTTAATAAAGCCTGGTGTTAATTGGATTAATTAGAAGCATTTTCAAGTATTTGGTAATGACGCATGCATAATGAATTAAAAGTTTCCATGAAAGGCATCCCATCCACTCAAAGGCACGCACACACATATCTATAACACGTGTTCGTTTCTTCATTGTGTGCGTATGTACGTGCAGTTATGGGTGCAAATGGGTCCGTCTGAACTTTTGCAAAAACATATTCAGTCCCTCTCAGGTGAATGTAAATGTATGTGTACTTAAGCATACTCCCTTGAATTATTTCAGTATGTCTTGATAAATGACAGGATAAACTCCTGGGATTGAAAAAGGCCTGACTGATGTCACTGACTACTCCATTTGGATCGTGCATATAGGCATGAAAACACTAGATATGGGACCTACACTTGGAATACATAGGCCTTCATAAAATTGTGTTGGACAGAGATATATCCCAAACACATTAACACACACCCACAGTGTTTCTGCCCTCCATACCAGAGGGATCATTTTTGGAATACAGTTGAGATAGTGGGCTGTGATTATGGATAATGTGGTGAGACACCAACATAACGCAGCATGCCATCACAGACAAAATTAATCTTTAAAGCACAGCATAATTACATTTAGGCACAATTCCCTAATCAGAGAGCATAATTACTTCTGAGGGAATTAAGGCACTTGATATACAGTATTCCTGCCACAGTCTCCCTTAATACTCTGAGCATTTGTTGGTCTGTCATTGGGATTCAATTAAATTCATACATGGAATCAAATGACTAAAGAGAGCCTAATATTCCTCACAGAGTGCCTGCATATTAGCTTTCTCTTGTAGCTGAATTGTGCCTTTTGAAATGATATGGAGCCCTGCATAATGGTTTTCATACAGGGCACCTAACCTGCAATAAAAGCGTGGCAGATATATGTCAGGATGGGAAAAAAAGGTTAGTGAAAATAACCTGGCTTTGACCACGTCGCCACCATGAAGAAAAGGCAGTGGAAAATCCCACCAGTATGTGAAGAGGTATGAGCAATAGGAAACGCTAAAAGGAAATTAAAGCCTTAGCACTATAACATAGCAATATAGCAATATAAAATCAATATCTTGTGCTTTTCCATTTCCTGCATTCACATGTTCACATGTGCAACCGTGAAGATCAAAAAGTTGTTTTCCTTTTTGTTGGGATGGACAAGGACAAGGACAAGAAATGCTATGTACGTATGTAAAAGTATTGCCTCTATTCATCTCTCTACGGTGAGCATTGAAAGACAGGTTAAAGGTGAATTAAGACCTCGATGTAAATTGATGATTATGAAGAGTAACCCTGTCTCTCTCACCCCAGGTTAACGTCTCCCCTTATGTAATGATGGCTTGAGTGACAGTACTTAATTCTCAGGTTAATTATGCTGTAGGAATCACCTCTGTGCAGTGAAGACAGCTTTTTATTCTAATGTATCCAAATATTGTAGTGGCTGTGGTATGTCAGCCATACATTCACTTGGAAGTAACCAGGAACATAATAAATAACTTAATAACAATCATTTGACATGATGAAAAAAAGTGGTTTGAGCGATGAGTTGTCAGAAACATTCTCATATAGTTTATTATTTTGGAAAATAGGGTTGGCCTCAGTGTGAGTGCTCTGTTCAAAGAAGCCATTCGTCTCAATCAGAAAGGACAAAAAGCAAAGATCCCAGTAGCACCAGTGTAAACTGAGCCAACAAATAACAACCTTATTCACTGTGACTTGTGCACATTTGGCAACAGGCTAACTAGATTATAAAATAATGACTATCATGGAAACGGTAATAAGATGACTAATACTTCATGAATCAACTTGCAATCACAATTAGCAGCATCAAGCAATCAGCAGCAGCAATAACTTTAATTTAATAAGATGGTTGAAAACTGGGGTGTTGGTGATGCATTTCATCTTGCAATGCAGTGGCTTTTTTTTGCAGTTACAATTCAATCATGAGAAAAGGGCTACTCATTTTAGCGGCTACTGTCTTATCTTATTCATGCGTTTGCTTGGAAATTCTCTTGGAAATGTCCCCTAATTTCCATTCAGGTTTTATCTTTAGTGTTAAAACATTTTAACATTAGCATGTATTTAACATCCCCCACAGTCACACGATAAAACGCATGTACTAAATATTTGATCATCATAAATTGCAAACCTTCCTTAGAGAAACATCTGTTCTCTCATTTAGACTTTTAACAGTTGCAAGCAGTTGACAATGACCTTCCATAGATGAAACATGTCTTGAACTCTTGAACCACAGTAAATGAACCTTGGTTATTTTTCTGAATGAATTATAGATCATCTCTCTCTCTCTCTCTCTCTCTCTCTCTCTCTCTCTCTCTCTCTCTCTCTCACCATTTGCATTAATTTTGAATACCAAATGAAGTCAAATGTATTTTTCTTGTACCCAACTGCTTTCAGGACACTGATGTGTCTCACAGAAAAATATGGATAATGGTTGCATGTATTTTCTATAGAAGAGCCGTTCACAGTCTCCATTAAACATTTGTGAATTATGAACACTGGGCCATAAAAAGGCCACCTACTCTACATTGCAACCTCTGGGATATGAGTTTGTGTCTGCAAGATGACATTATCAACAGTACATGCATACTCCTCGAATTATGGTGTTAACTTTATATTCTGTTGAGAATACTGCTTAACCTGACCTTTCTTTCCTTTTGCAGTCTTCTTTTTGTTTCCTTCTGAGAGGTTCACTAATGACAGGCACACAATTCAGCTTTAAGTTATTTTTCTTAAGACATCTGTCTTTCTGTCCAACTCCCTTCCCTCTGCGTCCTTTCTCCACTTTTCCCTCCCTCTATTCTGCCTGCCATTTTATGAATCTTACATCTCTCCCTATAAACCACTTTCACCCTTTGTAATCCTGAATCCCATCTCATGACATTTACCCCGATCATACTTCACACATATGCATATAGTTGTCTAGTAATAATGACAACAGTGGACACCTGAGGTCGTCATAATTATTACTGCTACACTGTGGTAGAATTGGCTTTCTGCTCCATTACCTTCAGTGGCTATACATGGGAGCCTATATCTCTCTCACTATATATCCACAGGCATGCCAGGCTCCACTGCTCTCTTATATAGAAGTGACAAGTCTGCCATGTGTAATTGCTTCGTTAGCTATCTGCAACATCGTAAATGACTTCCGAGAGGAAAAATGGCAACAGATTTATACTTTATACCCAGCACAATAAAAAATGCTTGTGGCAAAGTGGGGGAAATGGAGGATAGGGAGGGGAAGGGGGAGGCGATGAGTGAACAGAGACGGAGACTGATACATTGTTAGATTGAAGAAAGAGGTAGATGTGAGGAAGAGAAAGGTAAAATGAAACAGGCAGAAGAGATACAGCTAGAAAAGAGATAGATGGCCTAATCCTTATAGATCCTGTACAAGAGATAGAAACAGCAGCACAGGTCATGATCGTCACGATCATTACATTCTTACTCACACACATGCTCATGCTTTCTTTTCCACTCAGCACATTTTCTCCATCTTTTGGAAGAGAGACCAAAACGTTCTCCCTCTTTACAAGAATCAATGGCCTCACAAACGGCAGTGCTCTTAAATTGAGGTCACCTTCAATTATCATCTCCAGTCTCATCTGACATATGTGGTAAATTACGCTAAGTGACTTCTGAGAGTCATGGGACCTTGGAAGCCCCCTCGCAGTGCTGTCGTCGTGCGAGAAACATTTCTTCCATTACATGTTTTGAACGATTGAAAGACATTTTTTTTTTTTTTTAATGCGATGGCTTAATGTGCCCACCAACTGAAACACACATAATAGCTGCAGTTCACTCAGGATAGCACAAAAGCCCATGGACACACCCTCACACACACATTTGCATAAATCTTCTGGCATGTTTGGAAATGCTAAGCTAACCCTTTTGGCTTTGCATGACAATTAATGTCAGTCTGCATGACCATCAGTACGTACTGCAGTAAAACTCTTGGTTTTCTTCGACTTTTAACTAAGCACATATGCATGCATGCAGAGAGGATTTGCTATCAAACATTACTCATTTCAACTGAGTTCCAAACAGACTTAATTATTGTTGACAGAGTTTCTTTCATAAGGCTAAGCCATAGTGACACACAAAGCTGTTCTATTCCTTTTTTCATAAAATGTAACAGAGAAAAGATTTTCCCTGCAGACTCATGTATTAACCTATGGGTCGGGATCAGGAACAAAATCTGAAACAGGCTCCTCTGTAGTTTGTCTGCTTGTGGCATGAATAGGAGTTGAGTGCCTGGCCTAGAACATGGTCATAAATATTTTATTTAACTTGTCCCAGCTCTATGGGATTTACAGTACACAACTGCTTTTTTAATATCTTTTCTTTTTTTTTTATGGTTAGCGTCACAGAAGAATATGATTTTCTTTTTAAAAGAGCCTTATTTTGACATTATAGTCTATGAAAACAATCTCCATGATGGAACAAACAATGAAAAGACACAAGATACACTCACTGAATTTCTTTTGCATTTTTGTTTGTTATTTTGGCTTACTGGAGAGAACACCAGGTCTTACCCTGGCACAAAACAGTGCTGAAGACATGTGGAGAGCAGCTTCCTGCTGTTTTTGTTTTTGTTACTTCTCAAACACTCACCTGTTATTGGCTTACAAACTAATATACTGTTGCTGGTCTCTGTTCAGTTGTTACGGTCTTATGCTCACAGTGTATCCAGATATCAAATGCTGGAATCGAACATGTCTAAAATATGTGCAATCAATGAAATGACTGAAAAGTCTATAGGCACTGCTAATTTTCTTACAATGACGATGCCAACATGCAAGTAATCTCTATAAATACCAATCTATCTGCATATGAATACAGACAAGGGACCAAGACTTTGATACTGGAAAAAAACACATTAACTAAAATTCGGTCTTGGAAACTGATATTGTCTGATGACTATTCAATTTTTGTATTAGCCTTGGCCTGGGGATCCATTATGCATTTTCCAGATATCCAGTGGGAACCCAGAAACATTGGCTGTTGCCCCCAGAGGCTAAATCATCATCAGACAAAAGTCGATGGGTTCCAAGATTGGTTCCAAGTTTACCATCTTGCTAACATTTGCTATTTAGCACTAGACAGAAAAACTCACGAAATCATAAGTCATGAGTCTTGTATCAATCCTTCAAGCAGATGTTATGTTATGATGAAATATTTTACTGAATAAGTAAAAACTTTGAACTGTTGGTGACGCTAGATGAAAATAACCAAACTCAAGGGTGTCATTTATGTCTGGTGAAAAATGAATCGACCATCCATCCATCCAATAGGCCTAATTGTTGAGAAATGTCAGACTGGACCAAAGTGATGGACTGACCAACCAACTGACATCATCATACCTAAAGCCACCCAGCTAGCATGGCCAAAAAGTCCCGTCTTATATGATTCAAATTTAAACACAAATGTGTGTTGGTCCACTTGAAGCAGCGATTTCAGTAAGTATACACATATACCAGGGTTTGTCTCATACAAAGGTCTATAAATAGTCTGTGCAAACTTCCTAAGCTGTTTAACAATGACACTGTACTAAATGAGGCCTGAAGGCCGGATCAAGATGTCTGATAAAATCTAATGTGCCACTGTTGCTAACAAGGAAATGAGCATAATAAGGTGTTTAATAAACTGAGATATTTTCCGCACAGCATGTAGCTTGTGTACTGCAGCCTCTCACACGTACTCTGATCATGGAACAAAACAGTGAGGATGCAGCTCTAAAGGGCAAGTTAGCCGGTGCTATTTTAGGGAGGTTAGATGAGGAGCATCACCACTGGAACTGATTATTACAATTATGTAAAAAAAATCCTGCAGGGTGAGACAGAGAGGGTGATGCGAAAAGAGAGGGAGGTTAGAGAGGGAGGTACCGATGTGTCACATACAAAAGATGGGCATTATGTGAGTCAGAAAAATGAGACACAGACAGTAAGTAAGAGGGGAAGTAAATAAATCAGAAGGAGAGAGAAAGCAAATCTGGGTGAAAACAGGCACAGGAGTGAAGAGGCAGAAAGATAGTGACAGAGAAAAAATATCTCCAAGGGAAAGATCCCTATTTCCCTCCAATTTTCCGTCCTATTAGGTAGATTTGCATGTATCTTTATTCAGCGTGTCCCCCCCCCCCACCTCTAGGGCAGGTGGGAGATTGGGGAAAGAGTGAAGGGGGCAGGAAGTGGAAGAAGGGGAGATGCAGGAAAAATGCGTGGAGGGGGGGAGGAAGATGGAAAGGGCAAAAGAAATTAAAGGGAAAAACTGAGGAGCAGAGAGGAAGAGAAGAGAGGACGTCGCTGATTTGACCTGCTTCACAGATTCTTTCCCCTCTGCTTCTTTCCTTCTCTTCATCTCACCTGATAGCAGTTTGTGTATGTGTATGCGTATGTGTGTGTGGGTGTGGGTATGTGTGTGCTCTCAAGCTTCATGGGTTAGCAGATGTTCAAATTTTTTAAGGAGAGGACAAAGCCCATCACGGCCTCTCCCTCCATACCTACTAAGAGACTATTCAGAGAGTGTATGTCCTTTACCTCTCCTTCCCCTCAGTCTTCTTTTTCCACTCTATCTGCCTCTCATATTGGTTCCTCCTGGAATGTTATGTGAAGTATCTCCTGATACCATCATGTAGTATAAAGAAGATCAAATGTTCTGATCTGATCAATGTCTCCATTGTCCTGAGACGTGTCCTTTATTTGTTTCTGGTGAAAAGTGCTTGTGCTTGAGCCTCCAAACTTTTCCAGCATGCAAATTAGCAATTTATTCAAGATGTTAAATTAATAATTTAAAAACATACAATTAGGTCTCTGCCCTCTTGTAAGAGCCAGCAAATCAAAATTTTGGTTGGAGTCTGGGTGATGTTGAGGTGGAGCAAACAGCTGGCATACATTAAACCTGCTCATCAGAATAAACTACATCTACAGAAAGAAAAAAACACTGGCTTGTATTGTATGTGGGATTCACATTCACTTCAGTACAACCAGGCCAGACCTTTACATTCAATGTTTTGGTGCTTTCTGCTTGCTATAAAAAGCCTTAAATATATATATATTTTTTAATTAATTTTATAAACCTACATCTACATCATACAAAGATGACATATAGCAAAGGTTTGATGTGCGGTGAGTGAATTGTCATACATAATTGTGTCTTTTTAATTAGTATTTCTTTGTGGAGTTAGATGATAAGATTGATGCTAATTTCATCTGGCCCTATATTAAGGCTGCTAACCGTTCATGCCGTAAAAACCGTGAGCAAAACCCAGGTAAGGTGTGGCAAGATATTTTGTTTTCCTCTTGCTTCGTCATGGACCAAGCTACTGAACTTACAAGTTAGGTTACTCTAAATTACCCGTAGATGTGAATGTGAGCATGAATGGTTATTTGTTCCTATGTGTCAGCCCTGTGATGAATTGGCAACCTGTCCAGGGTGTACCCTGCCTCTCGCCCAATTTCAGCTGGGATCGGCTCCAACCCTCCACGACGCTGCAACAGATAAGCGGTTATAAATAATGGATGAATGGATAGATAAATTAATATTAATAGTCTTTTTTAACTCCCATTCAGACAGCAAACAAGAATATTTCCAAAAAAAGTTGAAATATTCCTTTAAGGCTTCACTTCTCAATCTTATCTTTTATCTTGTCCTTCTCTGAAGCGCGGCAGGGGCAGGAGCCCTAAATAGCTATTCTTACAACCTTTGTGATAACAGCTTTTACCCCTGTGAGCTCATGAATACTTGAGTATTTGCAAGCTTCTTCCGTGGCTTGATTGATGTCAACGATTTATTTTAGCTGGAAGGTCGTGTCAATCATCAGCGAACACACATGCACTGACCAGCAAGTTATATTTTGGGGGACCACAGCGCAGTGGACACTGGACACTAATTGAGGCTGACAAACTGCCTCTGGTATCCTTAGATCTGCTAAGTGTGGCAGCACGTGATTTTTTTTACTGTCTGTGTATGTCTGAGCAAAAGAGATATCAGAAAGCATAGAGAGAGAGAGAGAGAGAGAGAGAGAGAGAGAGAGGATGGGAAGTATATAAGCAAATAACTGAAGCAGACAAATATGAAGACGCAGAGGAGTTGGAGACAGCATTTTTAACTATTACCTGCTGTCATACAAACCCCATTGGGAAATCCGTTGTGGTGCCAAACAATAACACCCGTTGTGTAAACAGTATGGGTAACACCAAACACTAGCCCGGCAGCCACTCATCTGCCTCTCTGTTTGTAGAGACGAGCCAGGAGAAGTTTTATTCCCCTGGTGCTCCACTGTCAATCCTGTATCGTGTCTCAGCCAAGACAGATTCTGTGCAGTGACATAAGGCAACCGAGTCTGTGCACGCTGTTTTGTTTTTTTTACGAAAATGCTCCAACTGTATAGGTGGATGCATACAATGAAGTTCGGAATTCGGCTGTCGATGTGCTGTTACCGCTTCCAGGGTATCATGGAAGGAAAGAAACGCCTAACAAAAGAAAGAAAGGATGAAAGAATAGCAGTGCAACTGTGTGTGCATGCAAAGTATTCATCCAGCTCCCTAGCTATTTCTAGGATACTGTAGGCACAATTATAAGCCCTGTGCATGAAAAGAAAAGCATACAGAAGAGTGCTGAGGAAGTCAGCATTATAAATCTGAGATGCCAGCCCCCTTCACCAACCCGTACCTTGTTGATTTGCTCTACCACTGTGCCGCAGTGAAGTATGAGATGTCCCTGTCTGCATTTTAACAGACCTTTTTTTTTTTTTTTTTTTTTTAAACCACAGGGTACTAAAAGAAAGAAAACAGAAAACAGCCATACATCTCCAGTTTTTGTTCAGAAGTTTGTTTTTTGTTTTCATGACTTTTGAACAAAGTCAGACCACTGTATAGAAATACTGATTATATTCAAGCAGGGGGAGGAAATCTGCCCAAGGTTTCTGTCTCTGGGATGTCGTGTTTTCAATACAACATTACTTTGACTTCTAAGAGAGAAAAATATGACAGGTATGTGTAGTGGATGGAAGAATAAAGGTTCAGGGAGATAAAAGAAAGTGGTAGGGGGACCAGTCTGAGTTCTGTGGGAGGACAGGAGGAGGTGATGCATGGAGGGAGGAGAAAATACGAAGAAGAAGCCATGTTTGATCCCTCAACTTAATGTTTTTATTTTAGTCAAGTATGGTGGATGGATGAGTACAGAGGTGGAGTGATGGATGGATAGATGGGAAAAAAGAGAAATAAGGAAATTAGGTGGTTTGTCAGTCCTTGGGTTAATCTTTGCTACGTAGTGGAGGGATGGACTGATGGATGGATGAATGATCGGATTGACAGGAGCAGGAATGTGAAGGAGAGCTAAGGGGGAGGCCTAATTGCCTGTGACCTGGTTGTAAACATAGCACTACAAAGGTGGCAGCGGAGAATGAGGGAGAGATTGGTAGAGAAGAAATGAGAGCGAGGGAGCAGTGGTATCTGACACCAAGGTTGTGTCCTCGTGTTAAACAAACCATGGCTTTGTGAATAGGGCAGCCAACCAGCCTGCAGAGAAGAGGGAAGGGGACCTCAGCCGAAACTTTGAGGCAGGAATGGGAACATTTCAGGGGCAGAGAGATTGATCAAGGATTACAGAACAAGAAAGACATTAAGTGAGGTGAATAATAAAATTGGTAGAGGACAAAATAGTAAATGTCTACAGAGACAAGCAATGCAGAGCACAAGTACTGCTCAAGGAAAAAAGAAAGAAGGAATCATGTGTTTCTCAGGGATAGGGTCTTGCTTCTCTACAGGAAAAGTGCACAGCCATGCCAAAGCTCAGACTGATGCAATGCTGCCCAGCTGGGAAAATGTTAACTGCAGTCCAACTGAAGAATACAAAGGAGATGGATGGACTGACAAACAGGTGGACAGGAACCTGTGTAGACAAAGCAATACACAGGCAGAGAGAGAAAAGAGGGAACAAAGGTACAAAGGCAAAAATCAATGGAGTTAAAGTGAATTTTTTTTTTTTTTTTTTTTAGGTACACACCTCAATGCCCCATTTTCACAGGCAGTGCCATGCCCACCTAAAAATGGAGAAAAGACAAATGATGGAGAGGGGCTACAAAGTAATAATATACATATACATATAAGCTGCTCGAATCTGACAAATTACAGCGTAATGACTTTAAATCTGCCAATAGATTTGGACCAACAGTCCAAGCGTGCAAAGGGGATAAAGAGGAGCAGTATGAAATTGAGCTGTGTTAGGAGAAGCTGTGGCCAACTGGACAGGTGTCTTCACTCATGTGTGAGCGAACACTGTAGCATTACCTGACATTACCTTACCTCTCCAGGAAACTGGCAAATTTCCCATAACTTTCCACTTTTTCTTCGAGCTATAGCTGTGCTGGCTCTTTGACAAGTATTCCTGGCGGTACAAGCAGAAGCAGAGGCTGCTGCAATGATGGAACTGATGAAGGAGCTGTGTGAATTGATGGGACCCATCATGGTCTCACACACTCCCGGTTCCAACATCCTGTCCTTAACTCCATTATATTACCAGACACATAATCCCCTTTTCTAAAATGAGCAACCCCGTTTCACTGTGGGTTTTAGCTACCAATTCATCAGTAAAACTCTGCCTTCTCACCACACTGAAGACACTCAGCCAACACCTAGCACCATTTCCTGTATGGGAAAGTCTTGATTTGATGTTTAGACACCAGAAAATGCTTACCTAACAGTATTTCTGTCCCTGTGTTAAGTACTCATATAAATATAAATGCTATTGACCAAACAGGTTTTTTTTTTTGGAAATAATTTTCATGCTGTCAAAAGTTTAAAGTCAGCAAGAATTTCAAACTGCTTTCTAAAGTGTTGACATGAATTTACAGTAGAGACTTACGAGTGCACTGAAGAGAGGGTTAAAGAGACAAAGAGTAGCTGCATGACTTTAGTGTAATCCTGCCTCTAGAGGCCAATCATGGCCTCTTCACTCTTCCACTGAATAATCAGTAAATATTGGCCCAAAGCTATTAAGAACACACAGCCAATTATCCCCCCCCATAATTACTAAGACCTCATTTTCAGTATGAAGTTTTCTCATCACACATACACTTACCATAATAAAAGTTCCCCGGACAGCTGTTAACCCCCTAAGAACCACTTTACCAAGGAAATATGAGTAAGGAAACAACATTTTCTTCAACCCACCTAAAGCTGCAACCTGCCCTTAAACAAGGGCATATACTGTAGGTGCAATTTCCTGCGTAAACATACATAACTGTGTACCTGTCCTTGGTAATTTTCCTTACCTCCTGCCCAACATGTAGTCGATGTGACCCTGGAAAGGATAAATATATTAAACTAAACTGAATGCAAGCTATCTACTAATCAAAATGTGTCCAGTCAGTTGCTGCAACAACTTGTCCTTGAAAAAAAGAAAAAAACCCAAAAAAACATAAACTATGTGTGCTGTTCTATTGAAGGGTATTAATCACTTTATCTTTTATCTATTTGTTTTAAATTCTGAAAATGAGGAAATTAATTTCTGTTTATCTTTTATGACTTTTTTTAAAAATAGTTTTTCAACTGTTTTTTCTACCTCACTCCCTGATTTATGCACACACACACACACTCACAGCACAGCCTGTGTCACTCTATCAGGGGACTGGACACCAAACAATCATAGAATAATCTACGACTGAATCACCGCATGCCTAAAGTAGATTTTCTCATAGGCTTAATAAGCATAGGCAAGAAGGATTTACAGCGTGTACGCTCTGGTGTGTATGTGTGTGTGGCTACACATACTAAAGTGATTACAGTAGGGGGAACAGATTTGCATTGGTTTGATATGCCATCCATCTTTCCCTCCCTCTTCTTCCACCTCTTGTCAGCCGTCCCTCTCTCATTTCATTTCCTCTCCTCTCATCTCCTTTCCTGTCATCTCATTCTGCGCCTCGTTCTCTCTCTTTCTCATTCTGCCTTCTCTGATTTTGCAATCTGCTCTTTTAGGACCAAGACACACTGAATTATATTAAAGTGTCTGATCGATGCCATGCCCCTGGTCTGTCTATCTGCGTAATAATTCTCCAGCCTCAGACCACATCCACACTAATGCTGGTCTTGTGACGCTTTATTTTTTGGTGCGTTCTTCCTATTCTTTATGTAGCTTTCATTCACAACCAGTCAGCTTTTTTCTACTGCTGAAAATGTGTTTTTCAAAAAAGCATCTAAGTGGATGAATGGAAACAAATCTGAGGTCTTTGAAAACACAAACATGTGATTGTCAGCTTGTCAGTGTCCTGTAAACATGGTCTGAGTACTTTAATGTGAGGAAGACTGATTTCTGTGATTTTTATAGTCAGTATCGCTGATTATTCAACAGCACTACAGCCAAGTAATTACTGTACAGTAAATAAGTACAGTGTTGATCAAATCACATTATTCATCCCGCATTACTTTTTATTTTATATTATTAAATGCCATAAAATTGCCATATTAATGTAAGAATATCATCTGATTAAAATGCAAATATAGTCTTTCAGTTCAGCCCGTTTGCCAGATGGTGTGTGGGCAGAAAAGTTTTGACAAGTAAACTCACAAAATAGCTGTTGCAACCTAACCTCTCTCTAATTAACTCATCTGGAGAGAAAAAAAGAAACACTCACAATTAAATATCGACTGCTACATATCTGGCTAGCCCTAACTGCACACCCACACTAAAGGAATGCATTGACATTAATAATTTAAACTGTTAATCTTACACTGTTTCTTTTAATGATCATTTTAAATGGAACAACAAAGAACAAAGCTCAGTTCAGCCAAAATGTTGTACTCACAGCAAATGAAGTCTATAAAAAAATATATTACACATTATATTTAGAGCCGAGCAAACAACAAAACATGGGGATTTGGGTCTAGAAGTTGACTCCCATCTTTCTTTATTTGTCTTTTCTCTTTTTTGACATGTTTATAGCCATCCAGTGTCCCAGTAAAAGGTATAATCTTCAGTGATATGAATAGTATTTGTCCACCTCCTCTCCTACCGTTAAACACCTTCTTGCTCCTTTTTCAAATGTATCTTGCTGCACGTATTCATCTTAATATCCATTTTTTTGTCCCTCCCTCTCTCCTTTCCTCACTTTCCTCTACATTTATCAATCTAATTTTTGCTTCTTACAGTATGTCTGCCCTTCCCATAGCTACTCTTTCTTGTCTTGTCTATAATGTCCCTCCTTCTCTCTCTCTTTCGCTCTCCCTGTCTTCTTCTCTGCCAGCCCGGCCTGCAGGCTTTCAGCAGCATTACAGCGTGTAAACCTCGGATTACAGCAGCCAGAGTCTGCCTCGCACTGCATGCCTCTGTGGATCACAAATACACAAGTGTGTGAATACGCACCCACCCACATGCCCACTTGCACATACACATGCAAGATATTTACATAGCCGCGGACGCACATGAATCCGACAGACAGAAAATACATGGCAGACAGACATACATGTACTGTGTACACATTGAGTACATACACACACAAGCTTAATGTGCACAAACACCATCACCGTTCTACTCGATCTAAAGTTCCCTAACTCCCTCTTCACTCCCCATGTCGCTACTGCAGCTAACTCACTTGAGGATTAGCTCTCCTCTCCTCGTGTGTGTTTACCTAACTTCTCTACTGATTATTGCTGATGTTTACCCCAGCTGGCCTCCCTGTACTTCCCGTGGGCTACTTGCTGGCTGCCTCCCTGCACTCAATCCAGGCTGTGAAGGACACATGTAAGGATAACATATTTGTTAGGACTCTCTCAACACCTCCTGCTGCGTTGCCCTTGAGTAAGGTATCTAAATGAAACCCCTGTCTCCTAAAAAATTACAAATGATTCAAGTTTTTTAATGAGCGCATCTGCCAAGTCACCACGTACTGAATGTACAGTACCAGTAAAACATTTTCATCAGTGTCACAGAAAGTATTTTTCAAACCTTTACTGCTTCAGCATTTGATATTCTGAATGGGTAAACGTTGTCCTTCCCAATGCAGTGCACTTAAAAATATATATTAGTTTTTTCTGGCAGGAAGGCTGTAGGCAGGGAATAGGCGAGAACAAAGAGAAGAACATTATGCGCCCTGAATTTAATTCTAATTCTGTTTTGATGTGAAAAGGTGGATCTGCCACAGGTGGCTCTAGATATACCACATTAGTTGAACTTTATCGTCTCCTAGCTGCCTTATAAAGTTAAGACTGCAATTGCAAGTGGCTTTAACCTAGTTTTTTGTTGACTATCCCTTGATCTTGCCCTCACCCCTCAGTGCATGTGTGTCTACTGCTGTGAAAGTTGTTATTGCATCCCTCTGATCATCTAAACATTCATTTCTGTCTCTTTCCTGACCTCCCGATCTTTGCTTTCAGTTTTCTGTCTTTTCCTGCTAGATCCTCAGTTCACAGCAGAGGTCAAAAGATGTGGTAACACAACAAAACGAATGCCTTTGGATATATCGGGCTAAGGGACAGGCTTTCGGTGAACAACAGCCCTCAGAGTGATAGTTGACAAGATTGAATCTATGTTTGTGTGTGTGTGAAAAAGAGTGTTGGACAGCCATGAAGTGAAGAGCACCAAGTGTATCCTCCTGTCACAATTGCTGCAAAACAGACCCTAACTGGCCACACGTGCAGCACACACTCACAATCTTACAGAACGAAGATGTCAGTGTCTGTTTCTTCAGAGGTGCAGTACATGATGTCTAGCAGGCAGCTGCCTACCAGACCTGTCAAGGTATTAACAACCCAGTCACACATCCTGACTGACTGAGTGACCAGCTTACTGGATAGCTGACTTACTGTCCACTGCACTGAATGAACTGATTGGCTGTCAGACTGACTGACACACTTGCTAACTGTCTGAGAGCTGCTAGAATTGTGTAAATTGACTTGCTAGGTGTCATTTTTATTTCCTCAGCAAGACTGCAGGATTCAACTGAGTAAAACAGGTAGATAAGGCGGAGTCACAGTACTGTAAATGCAGGACTTGATCGGTATTGATATTGAGATTGCATGCAACAAATCCCCCGCAATTTGAAGTGTAAAAATAGGTACTGAGTGTGTGTCCTGGAGACATAGTCACAAAATATCAGCTTGCATGTGAAGACGTGATAACATAGTAGATCATAGGGATTATTAATAACCATTAACAGTAATTAAACTGTAGGAAATCAACCATGTGATTTGAATCGCATTCTTGAATTCGCCATTGATGTTAATGTGATGGATGATTGTAATTGTGCAATTAAGCAAATGAAAGTAGTGTGCTAATTCTGACTATTAGACCTTTCATATTAAACATATATTCCTCTGAATTCCAATGCATATGGAATATGCTGTAGCAGTATTTTACCTATATACCTCACATGTTTCTTGAAAACCCAAATGTCCCATAATATTTGCTGGAAGAATGTCCTTTATAGTTATTTCAGAAATAAAATAATTCCATCTCACTGGAACATTGGAGGCTGAATACATTTTAATTGTTTTTTTTATTAATGTTCCCTGCTGTGAGCTGCTTTTTGAAGCACCCCTCCTATACACAACTGACTGGTGTAGTGGCAATGAAAGAGGCAGAGGCAGAGGAAGAAGACATTAACACAGTAAAACTGGCTGGTGCAGTCCCAGTTATAAAACCGAAATCCATCTACTTCAGGGTTTGTCTACGAGCTTTATGTAGAACCTGCAAAAAGACGTTTGGGCAGGATTATGGCTCGCTGCTTCTCTAAGATAGAGACTCACAAAGTTTTAGTGGTGATCCAGGTAGATACTGCTACCTGCATAATGTAACACCTTTTCATTGCAGGTGATTTTATCACCTGTGGTGGGATGAATAGAACCTGTCCATGTTAGTGGATTAGTCGTCACTTTTATTAAATACCACCCTGACGAATCTGATTAAAAAAGCCTTTGCAGACAAAAGTAAAACGTT
The DNA here is from genome assembly GCA_946959425.1 of Argyrosomus regius. Classification (NCBI taxonomy): domain Eukaryota; kingdom Metazoa; phylum Chordata; class Actinopteri; family Sciaenidae; genus Argyrosomus; species Argyrosomus regius. Next base: position 11,855,304 of record OX336890.1, read on the forward strand.
GCCTCCCTGATGGTTAAAAACCACAATTCTAAGGGACATTTTACATACAGTATATTCCATTATGGAATATGTGCATTTATTATTTATAATCCCACATGTATGTGCATGTATCATTTATAACTTGCTGGTATTTAATGACTTTGGCGTATTCCTGCTGGGTTTAACATCACTTAAAAGTCCCGAAGGATTTACTTCTTCATCTGTACATGCATTTTTATGCATTTATTTTCATGAGTAGGTATGCATACATTTTCAGCTACGTTCAGTCTCAGCCTGCATGCTTCTTTAGCTCTATGTGCATATGAAGTCTCGCTAAACAGATTTAAATAAAGAGAAACAGCATTTACCAAGCCACAGGTGTAGATATTAGATATACACACACTACCACATGAGAATGAACTAGTAATTTACTGCATTCATGAGTGGGATGGCAAACAGAGGAGAGGGACCCAAAGACCTTAATATCTTCATTCTTCATTTACATTTAGCTGACGCTTTTATCCAAAGCGACTTACAGGGAGCAATTTGGGATTTAGTATCTTGCCCTGCGACTGCATGTCGAAGTGTCTTCTTTGGAGGAGTTGGGGATTGAACCACCGATCATCTGATTAGTGGACCACCCACTCTACCTCCTGAGCCACAGCCGCCCCAATAGAGACATATGCCTACCCACCAGACAGACATGGAGAAATGATGGAAAAAAGAAGAAGGGAAAATGAAGAGACAACAGACAAATAAAGTTGGGAACTTTTCCTCTTGTTAATACTAGAAGAACTTTGCAGGTAACTCCTATCAGGTCACACTTGTATTCCCCACTGGATCCTTAACCTTTCAGCAGTCTTCCATCAGTCTCCTCATTGTTACACGGTGCTGTCTGACATCTCTCCCCTCATTTTCCTATGGGAAGAGTGAAAGCAGTGACAGAGATCTTTATTTAAATGACTTTCCCCCCATCCCCTCTTTCTGTCTGCCCTGCAATTGTCATTCGGTTTCTGTCTGCTGCTCTCTCCCCCAGTTTTTTTTCTCATGTCCTATCTAAGAGAACAAAAAAGACAAAAACAATAAACACATACAGAGATTAACACACAAATTATGTAAACACCTTATCATTAATTTGTAATGCATTTCGTTCTGATGAGATGCCCGTGGAACTCTATTATATTGCTTAGTTTTACACAAACAAATGTATTCTCATTTGCCAAACGTATCTCAAACACAGAGGTTAATTGATTTGAAAAAGATGTTCTAGAAAGTCCATTGAGAGGATATTAATAAAACATTGTCTTCTCATTCAATTAAAAGCAGACAGACAATATATTAAATGATAATGCAGTTTAATTATTTAGTAATTTAATAAGTTCAAGTTTGTTATTTAAAAGCACATTTAAGCAGAAACTTTCATTTGTGTTTACACACAAACACATCAAAACACCATCTAACCCTCCCTACACACACACACACACACACATACCTACACACACGAAACACACACACAAACACACACAGACACACATCTTCCTAACAATTCAAGCAAGCAATAAAACAGCTTGCAGCTCATCTGGGAAATCAGAACAGAGCTTGTTGTTGTCGCCATTGTAATGATCAGTTTAGACTGCTGTGTGCTTGTGTGTGTGTGTGTGTGTGTGTGTGTGTGTGTGTGAGAGAGAGAGAGAGAGAGAGAATGAAAGCATATGAGTGATCCACCAGAACCAAATGTACAGTTTATTACTGAAGGTCGTGAACAGATCATCTACCATCAATACTGTTCTTTTGTGTTCTCTTACTGCTCCCATATGCTCACCACTGCAGTGCATAAGGAAAATACCACCTAGTTATTCACAAAGGTCCCCATACAGACCTTTAACCTTGTAATATTTCATGCCAGTACCAGATCCAGACATTGACTTGAAGCAATTTGTATGCCCCTTCCCTTAAACAACCAAAACCATCTTGTATGAAATAAAGCCAACCAAAGTATGTCACACAAACTCCATTTAATAGACAACACTGAATAACAGTTCTTTATAAAGTCCCTTGTCTTGTCACCCTCAACTATTCTGACTTATATGTGCAATTAAAGATACTGATATGAAAATTGCTTTGAGGGGTAGCTAAAAAGTTCTTTTAGCATGTTTGTTGACACTATTAGTTGGAAGTGAAAATCTGAAGTTCAGTCCACAAAGTCTTGCAGTCTTGCTTGTCTTGCATTTTGTAAAGATCTGTCATGGCAACAGGTGTTGGGTAAAGATGTGCTGAGGCACAGGGAGAACATCTCAAGTCTCTTTCTCCTGCTGTCTGATCATGTTTTATAAGCATACATAGCAAAGAATATATATAATTTACAGGCTGGAAGGACAATGATGTACTAACATATGAAAATATGTTTTCTCTTCATCAATTGACAGTTAGGTTTCGAATTGTAATGTGTTGTCATATAAAGCTCTCATAGATTGGGAGGTGGTGGGTGTTTTTAACATTGATGGCTTGTTTTTGATTTTAAATTTGCAAGATTTTAATGTCAATCTCACATTTACCATTTCTGTTGTTTAGTTATACGGCTAAATATAACCCTACCCTTAACCAAAGTTGTTCACTGGCTTAAACAGTTCATCCATTTTAGTAAATGTTTTTGTGTGAGAGCACGTGAGAGAGAGAGAGAGAGAGAGAGAGAGAGATTGAGAGAGAGAGAGAGAGAAATAGTCTCGGCTCTCACCAGTATCTAAATTATTTTTTAAATTGCAAAGTCAATTCTTTCTCTGTGTATTGAGAAGATAATGCAACCCCGCCTGAAAAAAAAAACAACTGCTCTTTCTAATGGACCGTGTTTCCATTTACATTATTAGCTTACATATTACACACTTTATCAGTAATTTGCCAGCAATATTTCCTTTGCTGTTGTAATTGTTTTCCTGAAATCCAATCCTATTAGGGAAGTAGGCAGTTGGGCAGAACTTTGCCTAAGTGGCTTTTTCAAATAGAATTGCTTTGCAGGTAGTAGTCTCATTATCAAATCCACTATTACATTGTAATAGAACATAGTTTTCTATATTATATATCATTTCATCACACCAATAATTTAGAACAAAACCTATCAAAGCAAGTGAGTCAAAAGGGGAAGAATTAAGAGAATAGAGTTTGTGCAATTATTGGAGGTGTGGATATGTAGATGGAGACCTTTGTGGGCACACATTCAGACCAGAATAGACTACAGTCCAATACACTCTCTGAGGGAGCAAGATGGATGAGCACACGGACTATAAGGTTGAGATTAGGCAGCTGGTGGTGCAGAGCACTGATACTAGTGCAGCCTGGACTGCTTGCTGCAACAAGCTGTCCCTTCTCTGTTAGAAGATGGAGACAAAGAGAGGGGGACACAGAGACACAGAGGGGGGAGATAGAAAAAGGGTTTGTGGGCTGAAAAGAATTGGAAGAGGGACTGAAGGAAAGGAAGAGAGGGGCGAGGACAGAAGGAAGGCTTGGTGTGCAAGCTGTTTGGAGACTGCAATAACACACATGTTACTCATCAGCAGGGGAGAAAGAGGGGGTTGGGGGAACACTGGAGGAGAGAGTGGGAGACAGGAGTAGTGAAACTCCTCAGCAGCTTGTCTGTGTCTGTGCCTGGCTACTGTCTCTTTGCTGCAACGGCAGACATATGAGTGTTTGGCAAAGACGACAGAAGGAGTGTTTCAGAGCTTCAGAGGCTGGAAACAACACACCAGTGTTTGGCAGATGAAACAAGGTTAGCACAGAGAAAGAGATAGTTTGTGAATGGAGGGATAAAAAATCATATTGTATTTTCGTATCTTTTGTTGAAGAGTAAGCAGATAAACTACAAGGAGATAAGAGTAGTCTGCACTAACAATTCAATATTGCGCCACATAAGAAAGCCCAAAATCAAATCTCTCCCTCCACTGGTGGAGCTGATGATGTGGGGTGAGAGGAAGTGCTGCAGCTAATACAGCAATTGGCTGGGTCCAATTTCATGGGGAGCTGCTTTTTTGTCTACTAGCAGTAATTTGAGGTGGTTTAGACAGATTTTTGACAACATTTATTCATACTTTTTCTTTTACAACTTCCTGTGCATATTGATTTTGTCGCAGCTGCTAATCTCTGTCAGTGTTGTACACACTGTTCCCAGCTCTATTGCTTTAAAATGTCACCCACTATCGATTGCGTTTTGAACCGCTACGAGACATGTATGTAACAATCAGAGTAAAAGCCACAGTTTTGTTGCACAGTGTGCTTTGAAGTGTTTGCCACGGGGAGAAAATGTGTGAGATGCATGAAGCCTCAAAATAATCCTCACTGATTCTGAGACGCCATTTAGGCTAGAGGACACTGTTTGATTGTGTGTCCATATATGTGTGGTTTGTGTTCACCTGTGTGTGTGTGGGATGGGTGCATTCTGTAGAGTGAAAAGGGTTTGTTGTAACAGTAAATGACTCTGTTGGCCCCCACACAGTACCGGTCGATGGTCCAATTACTTTTAAATGTGTGTGGTTACACATCCCTTGAAGTGCCCGAGGTCCATGTGTGTGTTGTATGTGTGTGTATGTAGTATTAGATGATCACGATGACGGTGGATGTGGGAAGGTGACTAAAGTATGTCTTCTTTTTTTCAGTGTTATAGTAATGGAGACTGCTTGTTGGGTCACCAAGGCCTAATGATGCTGAAATAAACACACTACCCAATGTGTGTGTGTGTGTAGGTGTGTTTGTATGCGTGTGTGTGTGTGTGTGTGTGTGTGTGTGTGTTTCAACTTTATTGACAGCTCATAAGCTCTGATCTCATTTTTTTCTTGTCACAGTCTCTCTGTCATGTTTCTATTCACCAAAAGTAATAGCCTTGTTGAATATTTTGCTTCATTAAGAACAATATTTAAAAGCAGTGTTTTATACTGTATATACACAAAACACAGGTGGACAAATTACCCCACTGGTACAAGCCATCGTTCTCTGAAGAAAAAAAAAAAAGAATCTGCAATGTTTGTAAAAAAAAAAAAAGAAAAAAGAAGAAGAGCTAATGAAAACAAATGACTAGAGGAAACAATGAACAATGTGAACTTACATCAAGCCATGATGCAAAAACATAATGCCCTGCTGTGAGATATACAAAATCTCACTTATCACTTCTGCAAAACATCTGCTGCTGGTGAGAGTGATATGAATAAATCAACACTTATTTATATCATATTGTTTGCTTGAATATCTGTTTGTTCTTACAGATGCAACATTGTTTCCCCCTGAGAACCACATAATACATTAAAACTACAATTTACCAATGCTACACATATTGTTTTCTTCAGATTACTGCCATCACATTAGTGGTGATGATTCTAATGATGGCAAAAAAAGGAACACAAATGATGAGAGTAAAAAACATTTTAATACCCAAACGTATTTCTTGATGGCTTTACAGGCATTAATATTCATTGAATTCTAGCTTTGGGAGAGTTGCATTTTTTCACTGAACTTTATCATCACTAGAGCTAAAAATTAGGTTTATTTTCTTTTTAATATGGTGCTCTTAAACTTTGATAGAAATATTTTGAAAGCTTTCATTTTATAGTAGCAGTGTGAGTATTTTAATATAGAAGCTAGGAGTAAGCTCAGTATTTAGGTAGCTTGGCATGTCAGAACATTGCAGGAGACGATTTTCAGCTCACTGGTTGTTAGCCACATGTTGGAAAGGGATGTACGCTTTCTTTATTTGTCTGGTGCTGCTTTGGTTTACCTTCAGATAGCGCTGTGACAATGAATGCGTGTGTCTGCTTTCTCTTTGTTTTGCATGTGTCTTGTGGGAGTCTGTGAAGTATTTGTTTTGGTTTCTATAGCTGTGCTGGTACACTAGTGACAAGTGTTTAAATTTGAAACTAAATATAAAAACAGCTTATAATTCAGTTGCTGTGATTAATGAAACTACTTGGCTTAGCTTGATAACTAACCCTTACTAATAAGTTAACAGTATATTTCAGTACATGTCATCTCAATTGGGAGTTTGGTGCTAGCTAGCTAGCTAGCTTTGGAATAGTTTGTCTTCCGTCTCAGTTTTGCTCTACACCATGTTTAATCTGATTATTAGGTTGTGGTATGTGTCCTCGGGCTTGGCTTAGAGCTCTGTACCTGTGTGAATGCACACACAAGAGTCTATGTGTCAGTCAGATTTAGATGATTAAATCAGCAAATTCTGTTGCAGAGAAAATAGTGGTAAGAATGTACTTATGTCAAAAGTGAAAAGAAACACTGAGCATAGAGCAGTAAATGAGCAACAGAGGGAAATGGGGAAGAAAAAAGGAAAATAGAGATAGTGCTAGATGAATAGGAAGAAAAGCATTGTGGGATGCTAATGGCACTGTTTGAAGCATGAGTCTACATGGTAACGGTCTAAGCACAGTGGGTCATTCACTTAATATGCACACACACACACACACGCACCCACAATTGCACATTTATTTCATACTGTCGGAGAGAAATGAGCCCTTATCTGGAGCTGTGGAGATAAGCAGAGGCAGTGGGCCACTCTGCTAGCCAGGCTGCCATTTTAGCTCCTGACTCACATGTGCACCTCCACACACACATGCAAGGCTGCCTTCACACTCTCCTGTTATATGAAAGTAAAAATAATATAAATATAGAGTGGAAATATTGATATTCAGATAATGTAGCATAGCCAATTATTGTTGTAACATTGCAGAGAGGTTCTTTCATTCTGACTTACTTTCCTCTTCCTCATCCAGTCACATTTGCAAGAAACAATATTATATCAGACAAGTATTTTAAAGGGAATTAAATGATTTGTAGCATTTATTAACATCTAGTGGTGACCAAGAAATTGCACCAATGTTGCAGCGGCATATAATGAACAAGAATAAAAGTAATCTTTTCTCAGAGGAATGAACAAGGTGGTTAAATAAAGCAGATTTCCAAAAGAAACATTCAGTGAAGCCACCAAAATCCTGAATTATAGTTACTGCTAATATGGCTGCTGACTCTATGCTGTACTCCTCCTGAGGCCATCATTCCTATCAGCAATATTCACTGAGATATTCACACAGATATAGCTAAATTTCTAGTGAAAGCATAATACAGCTTTACAGCATGTCAGTAACAGTCATTACAATATGAAAGAACCAGATATTAAACAAGTTATTTTTAAATAGGCTAATAATTTAAGAACTCACTATGAAAATGAAGGCCAATTTGCTCAAATTGGCCTTTTAAAATGATCTATGTGTTCCCAGAAATAGACACATCCAGCACTTGTTTACAAAGAGCAATTTGGATAATAATCTGAACCCTCACCTTCCTCATTCTAGAAATTGGGTTTAAATTACTCATTTAGTCATCATTACATACAATTCAAAATCCACAATGCATCATGGTCAATTCATAGTGAGAGCGGGCGAGTAAAATTAAATGTGCCTTTAATGCGTGCTTTGAATGTCTGTTTGCAAAGTCACTATACAGTTGCAAACAAAGCCAGCTTGCCCATGATTGATAGTGTCTTTGATTACTGTAGTGCTCGACTGATTAATGTGCTTCTCCTCAACTTATTGATTTTTGTTTAAACACTGTTGGAAATGCAGCTCAGGCTTCATTCATTACAGGCCACTGCAGAATATTCATTGCTGAATCTTCTTTAATATTCATCTTTTTCTCTGTTCACAGTCGCAGTTTTCAGTCTTCAGTTTGAACACTGCGACTAAGGGATTTAAGACCTCAACAAAAGCTAAAACAGATGTGTTTTTATTGACTGATAGCTGGAGCAACAGGCATTACAGGGCAAACATAGTTTTCTAAGTAGCCTTTATAGGAACTCTTGTTTTATTAATGCAGTCCAGAGGAATCAATATTAAGTGCCTTGCTTAAGGGTAAAATGATGGCAGAAGGCAATGTGATTCTTGTCTTATAGAGGCAGTACAAGAAACACTAATAAAACAAAACCACACTGTTTTGATTTGGTAGCTCTGTCATTATAACTCTTACCTGAGTACTTTCACACTGACTTTAAATATAGGGGTTAGAGCTCAGTGCCATGCAGCTAAACATCTCAGTATGAGCCTGGCATACAGTGTGCTGTGGCAGGTGTGTTTGCTAAGGTTCACTTACTTACAGGATATTTGACTGTTTGTTACTTTTTCCTCAGGGCTTTGCCACAAATAAGCCGCACTATCAAAAGAACGGGTCAAGATTTCAGGAAGTAAACAACTGAATAGTCTGATAGGGGAGCACACGCTGCTCCACAACACCATTTCAATTTGCATTTGTCATGCTTTATTTATCCACACTTCTCCTGGTCCAACTCAAGAAGTCTGGTCTCAGTACTGTTTCTCTGTCACCAAATAAACTGATCTGTAACAGATACCTGCAAAAGGGGTTTTCTTTTTTATTTGGTTTGTTTTATTGGACTTATTCTGCATGTATAGCAGGTTCCGGAAAGGAAACATTCCCTCAAACCAAATCTACATTCTTTTAGTGTACCTACCTTAGTGTTCATATCACGTTTGTCACTTTCTCTTTACTGAAGGACAGACAAAGACAACACAGGCATATTATATGTGTCCCTTACATGTCCCTGTGCATGTGGGGCTTGTTTTTGTGTGACTGTGTAGATGTGTGTGTGGGGCCTGCGTTAACAAGCACCTACTCTTTTATGTTTGTATTTACCTGCTTCTGGTTAGCTTATGTCACAGTATAACTGTGAGAATCAACACCATGCCAGTGTTGAGATTCACCTGTCAAAGTTAAGTAATGCAACGTAACTTGATCCTGATATCATTTATGATTTGTTTAGATTTTGTGGTTTTGTTTATTTTCATAAACATATCTACAACATAGTCTTTCCCTTTTGAATTTGAAGTTTGAAGTTTGTTAGCCTGGCATTTTCAACAACCAATCAATGCTCTTCTTTTAAAGAAATATATCATCCATTTTGTTTAATGCTGATGTGATGGCAGATTCAACAAACAACTCTACGTTAGCTGCAGTCATCTTGGGTGTTTCCGAAAATGGCTCAGTGGCCAATGAAGTCACGCTCCTCTGCACGGTCATAGTAACAAATCTGTGCATACATGGCAGGATTCATTTCCTGCAAGTGTTATATTGTGCTAATGTTATATTGATTATACATGCTCACGTTTTTACAAGCACTTAGAACAGCTGCTGTGATGTAAATTTACCTTTTACAATGTCTTTCATCATCACTGCTCACTAAGTATCAGCAAGATGTTTGTCTGATATGTGATTCCCATCTCTCCCTGTCTGTTTTCCTCTCTTCCTGTTTATCTCTTGCCTTCTCATGTGTGTCCAGCCTGTCTCTTGTTTGTGGGTCTTTTATCTTTTTCATTTTACATCCACCCACTCCGCCATATTTGTAAGTTTGCAACTCTTGATGCACACATACATGGCAGATAGTGTATATATACACTTAGAAAAAGGGGAACAGGTAGCATCTATTTAGAGAGAATAGGCTGAACACACACATTGACACACTTTGATCAAGGTCTACAGCAGTATGTTTTAAAATGAAGGTTAGTTGGCTCATCTTCACAGAAACGGAAGATTACAAATGCCTCTGTTTTCTGTATGTTATAAAATAGTGACAAAAATAGGATATACAGATTTTTTTGTGTGTGGGAGAGGAGTCAGACTCGGATTCTAGCTCCACATCTCCCCCTCCAGGCTGGAACAAGAATAATATGTAATAAAAATCTACCTGCATGTGTCTGTGTGAGTTACATAAATGCAGCCAGAAACCACCAATCTTTGAAATCACAGCAGTGTTATATAATTATAATTAGAATAATAATAAATATAAGGATACATTGGTGAGTTAAACTAAAAGAGTCCAAGAGATGTCAGTCAAACAGTCGGTGCACACCCACTCATTCCAGAGAAGAGGTATAATCTGGTAAAATAAGTGAAAACACCTACCAAAGCGAAGCAGGAAAATAATACCGTGCTGTGAACACACTACATATACACTGTTTTTTTGTTATGGTTGATTAGACTTTAGTCTGAAGTTGGGCAGAGCTTAAATGAAAATCACAAGTAGCCACTGGATGCCATGTACCAATAAGAATGCTAAATGTTGCCCCACTGTCAGGGACATGTCAAGCACCTTCACACAGGCCAGTGAAGAGGTATAATCAGGCGAAATCAGGCAGAACAAGAACCTCTAATGCAAAAAACTGACTGCTACAAGAAAAATAATCTTATCAGAGGAGTTAAATTGTTGCCTTTTATTCTGTCAACAATTCTTCAAACAGGATATGAAATGTTAACTAAATGGCAGGGCATGAAAAAAGGAATGGTTTAGCAAAGCTTTATTGTAAGTATTGGTCCCAAAAGGGAATTGATCAGAATTGGCAGGGAATTGCAAAATCAACAGTAACTTCAGGCTTTAGAAAAATGGATTATCCCATATTTCCCTCTGCAGTATGCCCTCTGCTTCTCTGGTGTGTTTGTGTTTTCTTCTAAGCACAAATCATGCCGTGCGATTTTGTGTGTATCACAGTATGAGTGTATGGCTGTGTGTGTGTGTGTGTTTGTCGTTGGATAGCACACAACTAAATCACTTTCTTTTTTTTCTTTCTGCCTCTCTCCCTACAGGGAAACCAGGCTAGTTTGATCTTTGAAGCTAAAAACAATATTTTATTGAAAGCGGAGGGCAGCACATAGATGAAGAAAATGGTTAGGGACTTAAATAATGTGGTCTGGGAGAAAAGAAAAAAGTTTATGATGTAATTTCATTGACACAGAAGTCAAATCCATAAAGCACATTTGAATTGAAGAAAATCACAGGTGCAGTACATAGTGCACAGGTTAGCAGTAAGTTAGCATACATGCACAATATATGCCAAAGTGGGAGATCATTAAAAGAAGATTGGTCAATATTTGTGTTTTACAGCTAGCATTACTGCCCTTCTTCTTTACTAGGATGTCTTTTTAGAGCAAACAACCATGTACTTTTATTGTTTGTTTGTTTTTTTTTTATTTTGTGCATGTGCTTGAGGTGCATCTGCCCATCCAAGTGTCCACAATGTCTGCAAATCTAACAGTTTTGTGTGTTTTTGTGTGTTTGCACATTGCAGCTGGCAACATGGGACCCAGTCCATGGCTTGAACGGCACACTAACAGACAGGAAATTGGAAAACAACATGAGAGGTGTGGTGCTCCGAGTCGTCACTGTTCTGGTGAGTATAGTTGATCACTTTTTTTTATCATCCTGTGATCTCCAATCGGCCATAGATAAAAGAAAAAAAAAAAAAAAAAATAGACCTGTGTCCACTGTGTGAAAATTGCCCTGCGGTGCACCCAGAAGAATCAAAGATTAGTCACTGTTGTGAATAGGGCTGGCATGTCAGACTTCAACCTTTTGCTGTATTGTAAATCCGTCCTTTGTCTAGTTTTCCGCCCATCATTCATCTGTCTCTGCGGAGATGTAGAGAGGGGACAGTTTGAGAGCCTGTGAGAGGGAATGAAAATGCCAGACAAACATTTATGAGACAATGTGTTGAGAGGAAAGAACAAATAAAATATAACAAGGTGAGCCTACTAATGGACCAAGCTATCATCATTTCATTAGCTTCCATTTTGACATTTGACGGCTAGATGATAGAGACCGTTGGAGTCTTGATGATAGTGAGACTCCAGCTCTGTCTGTCTTGCCTGCAGCATCGATTTGACTACATCCCATGAGTGCTTTAAAGATTCACTGCTGTAAATTCTTCATATCCCGTCTTTGAAGTGAGGAGCAGAGAAGAAAGAGATAATGCCAGACATCTTTGTGGCTATCCCTTTGTCTTTGATTTTCATCATCCTTAAAGGAAGAAAGAATATGGGTTGTATTTTTGAATACGGTCCTTTTTCTGATCATCAGTGTAGGGTCACTCCCCTAGGTGTAATGTATGTGGATGTGTATTTATTGTATGCTCTTTCTATCCTTCATGTCCTACTCCACTGGTTGTGACTGATGTGTCATGAGGGCCTAAAGACAGAAATAGTGTGAAATGTCCAGGGTGCTATCTGGATGTACTCTTTTCTTTTTTATGTGAGAATGGTTCAAAAGCACATCCTGATTATGTTTGTGTGTCTAAGTGTGCATGCATGATGTGAAATTTCTGGAGGGACCTTTGGAACAGATTGTTCTTTGTTGCCCTGGGTAGTTTCTGCTCTGCTTCCCGTCTGTACAGGCACCTTACAGACAAAAACTGTCTCACATGTCTTATACATTACCACGCAGAGTGACTCTTGCCTGTGATGAAACAAACACATTAACCTGTAAAATAATGTGTTAATTCCATTCTATCAGCCAGACTGTTGAATAGTTATCGATTAGTTAATTGGTGATGAGATCATACCACTGTTAGGCCCAATAACTCTCAATCAATACTATTGATTTTACTCTATTGATTATTTAATAGATGTTAGCAAGGAATAGCTACATCACTATAATTATGTTTATGTTCTTCTAAAGGGCTCAGTAATGTAACCATTCTGGTCACAAATGTGATCAAAATTGATATTTTGAAACTGGCGAATTTTATTTAAAGCCTTTAAACAGTCACATTAAAAATATGTGTTTCAGACAGGAACATGATTCAACTCAGATCATCCTGTAAATTACCACGCTGTACCACTTGCATATGTTCCCAATTTAGTTTGATTCATCTCAGCAGCCAAGTTTTCATCTTTTGCTTTTTTTTTGAGCTTCTTAATTTTTTGAGGGTGCACCCACATTTATGAGTAGCAAGCTGTGAATGTAGCTACTGCAGCCTAAATACGCAGCCACAGGCAGGAGATGTCCCTTTTTAACTTGAGTTCATTTTTTTTTTTTGGAAGTAATCACAATGTTTTCCCTAGATGAACTTTAAGTTTTATTTTAGAGGACAAAGAAACAGAGGAACCACGAATTACAGATACTGACAATTTTCCATAATAATTATGCTTGTAGGACTGATTATTCTATTTGTATTAACTTGGAATTGGAGTTGTGTCTTGAAAATTGGTTCTCTGTTCCACAGCTATCAAAGTTAACCAAGACTATCCACATCTTTTTTTTTTTACATTTATTTGATAGTCACAGTCGGGAGATGACAGAAAACAAGAAAGAGTAAAATGCAACAAAGGTCCTGGGGACATAAAGGTTCATGGTCTCTGTCTTAAGCATTGGGAACAACCCAGAAACTTCAATTTTAGTAGTGAAAACATAGACACTGCAGAGACAGTAACAACAGTATGTTCCAGTTGGTAAAAACTGTTGGGAGAAGGACGAAGAGCAAAATCTTTGAGACATTGTCTACATAAATCATAAGTCACAAAGTTCAAGATTTTACTGTTGAGTCCCATTCTGCAGTGCTCCTCTGTTTTTTTTGCAACACATATCCTCCGTCTTTATCAAACTGAGACTGAGGGGAAATTCATTTTTATAACAATATGAAATCTAATCTTCTGCAGAGACTGGCAAGGCTTTTCAAAGTACATTTTGCACCAATTTTACAGACAGAGTCACAGAGCGTTTTGAAAATGCTCACAGCTTCAAATCACCACATGACCCATCATTCCCAGCATTCCCTCGGAGGACTCTTCAAATGCCATTACTTAGTCTTTGTGGAAAATTGCTGTTCCTTGTCCCAGTCATGTCTCCCAAAAACAACCGAGCACCACTGAGACCACATGCAGCACTTCCAGTCAAGAGGCAACATGGGATGAACTTGTTTGAAAGGAATTAGGGTAGAGAAAAGAGAGGAGGAGGGGGAGTAGGGGAATGAGAGATGGGAGCAATATCAGAAAGACAAAGAGGAGATGTACAGTAAGAGAGGGATTGCTGGATATGTGGAAGTGTTGTAGCCTCGATGGATGTATGGGCGCATGGATGGATGGAGAGAAAAGAGGTGTCCTAGGCATATGTTTAGGGAAAGTGAGAGATGTTGCGGTGTGGAAAGATGCCAAATGGTGTATATCACAGCTGGTGAGAGGCAGGGGGAAAGAAAGAGACTGCAAAATAACAACAAAGAGAGAAAGGAAACTCGAGAGAGACAGATTAGCATCACAAAGCCAGGCTACATCTCACAATATCATTTTTCGTTACAAGATTTTAGTCTGGAAACCATTGACTTAGTATCGATTGAGCCCGGCAGCTCACAGCCAGACCAACCGGTGAGCTATGGAAAGTGTTTAGATGATTACATGACTCGTTGCTTCTCAAAAGTCAAAACTTGAACAACTCTTTGCACCAGATTTTATAGATGTATGTTTTGTTTTGTTTTTACTTCCAATGTATTAAAAAAAAAAAAGACTCAACTCGATAGTTTCATAGACATGTTTCCCTAACCACCACCATGTTTTACAAGCTTGAAAAAGAAAGAAAGACAAGTGACAATCCAGCAAGTGGTGCATTCATCTAGTCAGGTGTAGGAATTCTTCACGTTGATGTCTAAATCTAAAGGAGAGAACTGTCATGTATCGTACGGCCAACTTGAAATGACATCTGTGTCAAGCAATCTGTGCCCTTACCAGAGACGTGAGCTGAGCTAAAGTTGTGGGTTGGCTCTGAGACACTAGAGAGACACAAGGTGCTTTTATATATTCTGTTCTCCTACTGTTGTCCTTTACCTACACTCCCACCCCCGCATACACACACCTACAGTACAGAGAGTTTCTTGCACAGTTTCTTGCCTTGTATTGATTTGCTGCTGCTGCTGGTTATGTGTCAAATGGTTTGTTTGAAAGCTTGTGTGGGTGGCCATGTGTGCATGCATCTGCCTGCATGTGTACAGCATGGGTACGTGTGCTTGTGTGTGTTTTCACCGTATACCACAGAGCCTGTTTACTTGGAATCCAAAATCAATGCACATGAGCTGAAATATTATTTAAAAAAACATGGAGAGGAAATGGGGGGAAATGAAAATGGAATAAGTTGAATGTGTTTTGAAGTGAGAATCTTTTTTTCAGGAACAGCTCAATTTCTCAATCAATATGCTGTATATGCTGTATTGTATGTGTACTTTTTTACTTTACACTAATGGCCTTCCTTACAAGACTATCAAACATGTCTTTGTTGCTGAATTGTTCTCAATATTTTGCCTCTTTCATTGCTTGGTAAACATGTAACATCCCCTTAGTTTGAGGGACTATTACTCAGCTCATCACATTCCGCAAAACTCCTGTTGTCCTTCAGATATAAAGTGTACAGTGAAAAATGACTGTATTAACTCATACTCACTCATGAGCTGGAAAATACTGTGTGTATAATATTCTTGCATCCTCATGTTGGCAAATATTTGATTATGAAACCTTGATATCTAAATTCCCTGCTGTGTTTACCAGTACCAATTAAATTTGGAATGTAATGCATGATTTACCTTAGAAATGAGTTTCCAATCTAAACATTCACCTTAAAAGTATATTCAGAAGTATGTAAGGCCTGGGCAAATGGTTGACTATGGGCTTGTTCCCCAGAATAACCTGGGTCAACCATGTTTTCCCCACCATGTTTATATTTGTTTATTAAAGTACCCATAGGGGAGCAATTAATGGTACGTGTGTGTGTTAGTGGGTGTTCCTGCTTTGATTGATGTATGCTAGCGATGAGAGAGGGACTTGGCATGCATGTCCACTCACTGCCTAATAGCTTATTGAACAGCATCAGCTAGCAAGGATTAGAAACCGCCAAGTTAATGCGTAGCATAGCCTTTTTGTGTGTGTGTGTGTGTGTGTATGCGTGTGCTAAATGTGCAGCCAGTATCCAGTCAATAACACACAGGCCCTCATAAATCTGCAAGACATATTGGCCTAAAACATTTTAGTCATCAATAGGGATTTATTAAAGAAGAGAGAAAAAGAGGAGTGAGAGAGGGAGAAAGGGGAGTGACATAGACAAGAGGTGAAGAAAAAACTCCTCCAGGAAACACTCGATTCAAGCAGAATAAATAAAAGTAAACATCAGTTTAGTTTTTTTTCTCTTCTAAGGTGAGTTTCCCACTAACCTCCACACTTTAAAAAAAAATACCTTGTTTCTGTGTTCACTTAATTGCCTAAAATGTCAGCGTGGCTGGATGTCATTTAACCTCAACAAGAAGCTGCCCTTTAGATGCCATGGTGATATTGATAAACCAGATATTCAGCTGTCCCAACTGCATTTAAAAATGAACCAATAAAAAAACATCTGCTGAATTGCATGGTGCAATTATTGATTTTCAACATTTTAATTCACTTGAAAATGTTAAATAGGTTATGTTTTAAATAAATTAATGAACACGGTGAATAAAAATAAAGCTGAGTCGGGTACTTTGGGAACCAAGCCAAAACAAGATTAAGAGGTCCATCTTGTTTTTCTCCTGGAAGCCCAAACAGTCAAAAAAAAAAAAAAAAAGAGCGAGAAAGAGCTTACTGTAGCTAAGAGTTTAAACACATGGACAGATATTAAGTGCAGCATGTTGCTGCATCTGTTTTGGTACATTTGTCAGCATCTGGTTTGCCTTCACAGCAATAACAGAAGGCAGAATTATTTCTGAGAGCACAGATTTCTTTTGTACTTTTTTGTACTTCTTTTTATCATATTGGTTAAAAGAAAAATGTGCTATCAATGGTATATCGTTTTCAGCACTTTCCTATTCCTTTGGTGCGCAGTGCCCAATTAAAGTACTCTGTGGGGTTTTGGTGACTAGTGGCACTCTAGAACAATGTTTTAATGGCTCCTCATGCTGTTAGTATCTCGCATTATATCAGGTCATGAGGATGCACATGCAAGTGAGGGGGTTTGTGCTACACGTTTTGCACCCAACCACACAGGATGGTAATGCGTATTGAGAGTTAGGGAGAGTAAAGAAGCTTTAAAAGATAGCAATATGTCGGTAAAAGGGAAAAAGAAGACTGAATCAACGTAAAAGATGAAGCTGTAAATTTAAAAAGGCTTTAATTGTGTTTGTGTTTGGAAATTTATTCCAAACGTGAACTCCAAAGGGATAATTATAAACTTACTTACAGTTTCACAAATAGTGTAAATAAGATTGTGCTGAAAATGACCTTTGTGCACTGTACGTGTAATCTAGGCTCTCACAGACACTTCTCTCAACCTTTAGGGTGGTCATTTGTAGTGGTATAATAGCCACTTGAGTAATTGGGTGATTTAATGCTTGAATGACTGGCGTATTGATTGGCCGTTTGACTGACTTACTGACACACTGATTGATTTTTGCCTTCCAGGAGGAGCCGTTTGTAATGGTGTCAGAGAATGTTCTGGGAAAACCGAAGAAGTACCAGGGCTATTCTATTGACGTCTTGGATGCTCTGTCTAACTATCTGGGCTTTAAGTATGAGATCTACGTCGCTCCAGACCACAAGTATGGAAGCTTGCAGTCGGATGGACAGTGGAACGGACTGATGGGTGAACTGGTCTTTAAGGTAAGTAGAAAATAATCTGCGTACATGCACAAAGACGTGAGCACACAAACACACACTTACAGTACAAGAACAATAAAATATGGGTTGGATAAATTTAACCTGTGGAGAGAATATGCATGCATTGCATATGCACACACACACTATGCTAATAAACAAGGAGGAGAAGCAGGCACATGCCATAGGCATCACTTTTGCTAGTCTGGCTAGTCGAGTCTGCACAGCCTTGAGTTCCATCATAGTACTCCCACTACAAATCATGTCACTTCAAAAGAAAATATTTGAATTAGGCTGAGTTCAACTTCTTAAAATTGGAGAGAGACACTTATTCACAAACTACTGCAGCACGTAGACGTGCTGACCTCAAAGATTCAAAGATGTGGTATTGCATATCGTTGAAAACACAGCAGCTTCTCAATAATTTGACGAGCTTCAAGTATCTTCAAGTACTAGATGCATAACTACTGACACTGACACTTCAACTTCCTCAGTGAAAAGTGTGAGAGTGTAAAGTTATAAATGTGGATTTCACAAAGATGAAGAGGCCCATACAGTAGTTTGAGGGCAATAAATTGGCGCAGTTGGATGATAACTTCTTTAAGCATAACTCAGCTGCTGGAGCATTCAGGTTACTTAAGGTAGCAGCACTTTTGTATTCAGCCAATTTCACTGCTGCTTAACAAACTTGCGAATCAATCTTTTGTGCTGCCAGGTTTATTGCCCTCAATTTGGATCCCAGAGCTTGCTGTTGTTCAACATGCTGTTCAACATGGCTTCCAGCACAGACATGGACAGCTTTTCTAGTAGCCATTGACAAATAGTACTCCGTATTTGAGATCATTTTGTCAAAGTACTGAATATGTTTGATATTATAATCCATCTTTAACTGTTTACTGCATAAACAAAGTAAGTTGCAGACAAGCAGAACAAAGATGGTATTTTAAATGTTTACAGTCTGAGTAGTAAAAATAAGGTTTTTCATTTTTACTTCACAATCAATCAAACATTTTGGGATCAATACCTCATCATGAAAAATGTAACGACCCTCAGCACATGGAGGATTTTTGCACTTATCCTCACTCATCCTTTATTCTTCTCTGTATAAAAGACAGAGTGTGTTATTTTGCTCCAGAAACCAATGCTAAGCAAATATGTTCGAAACATTTAGTGAATAGCTCTTGATTTCTCAGACCTACTTTGTTCCTCTTGATCCTTGGTTCTTTAAAACATTAACTGAGCGTTGTCATGTGGCGACCCACCAGCAATAAGCCTTGAGCTCACCTCATTGTGTTACAGACGCACCATTCCTTTGTCTCCAAAATAATTTATCGACGTAGTACAACATTGTCACTATTTAAAGTTTAAATATTATTAACCAATGGTAGCTACTACAGCTGCCTTAGCTATTAAATTATTATTTGAAATTTTAAATACTTACTATGGGAAGATAAAATGTGTTTCATCCTGAAAGCAAGTTAGAATTTGTTGCCCTCATGAGACCCCAATGAAAAATAAATCAAATCTCTCACCTATACAGTTATTTTTTGATTATGAACATTAGCTTGTGAAATGCAGAAGGATTTATCATCAGTAAGTGTGAAAACATCTATCAAATCTATAAAATGCTGTCGTGACATGAGATTCAACAGAATTAAGCACAGGTTAATTACACTTTGAGACACAATCCCACAATATAGCCATCCTCATCATCATACATTTTTTTATACAGTAAAGACTAAGTTGGCCTTTAATTAGCATTTGCCACTGTATGTTCTGTATGTGTGTGTGTGTGTGTGAGTATGCGCTCATATCTGCATGTGTGTACATGTGTGCCCTTTGATGTCCTCCTGGAATTGTACTAAGCTGCTGCACATTTTGTTCATTCCCCATAGGTCATGGATGTTTTCTTATTGTCAGCAATGTTTTCCCAGAAGTTTTCCATGCGTTCATTTGATGATTTTCTTTTGGCTGTGTGTCAGGCATGAACATTTTTTAAGACTGTTCTCCTTCCCTTGACCTTGTATACTGTGTGTGTGTGTGTGTGTGTGTGTGTGTGTGTGTGTGTGTGTATGTGTGTGTATATGTGTGTGTGCTTGTCAGCTTGTATTAACCCCCCCAATGGAACAGCTCACAAAATGATAGAGAAACGCTCTGAGCACAATGCATATTTATGTGAACACAAGCACAGGCTGTAAATAAAGTGAACATGCAAATAATTTTTGTTTTCCCCATCAGTCAGCAACATGGTTTATCTCTCCAAAAACCCAATTATACCAGATAATTATTACCAAGCGCCCTCTGGACGTTTCCATGTTGACTGACCATAGCAGTCAGCATGCCAGTTCATCTCTACTGACACACACATGCATGGATATTGTTGAGTTGTCTCAACCAACAGGCATCCTGCAGGCTTTATCCCAATATTCTTCTTATGCAGTGTAAGTGACGATTTCTGCACATTTAAGCATTTTGTTTCCTCACTCAACTGTGAAATTAGCAGACTTTTTTTTTTGCCTACAGTGGATTAAATATTTTGTTTGTTTGTGTATGTGTGTGTGTGTGTGTGTGTGGAGATATGGATACCGTGTGTGGTGGGTAAGCATGCAAGTGTGTGTTTGTGTGTTTGCGTATCACCTAACTTGTTACTCTCATTTATTTCTAGGAGAAAAATCTCATTATCAAACAAGTTCATAACATGTGCATTCTCTCAAACACACATACACATGCTCACAACAGCATCTTAAATCATTGTTATGATACAAGCAGATGTCTACAGCTGCTAACCAAGCACTGGGGACTAAAAACATTTTAATTAGCCATCATTGTTCCAAATTTAAGCTGAGCTCAGCCTATTTCTCTTGGCAGACATATTCACTGACAGCCTTAAAGTCTTTACACGTTAATAATTAAAGCAGTTGTCTCAAACATTCCAGGAATTCCAAGAGATGCGAAAGGATTTAATATGTTTGTGGAGGCATACTGACAGAGAAGCAGATCAATGGAGTAATTATTGAATGATTTAAAAGTGACATCATGTTTGTGTCAGAGTAAAGTTTTTTTGTATTATATTATAATTGTAATGTATTGTATTATAATTCATCAATTTAGATGGTGGGACTTGAAGCACTTACCTATCTCTGGGTACAAAAGTCCACATTTTTTAGCTGGATTCCTCACCTACACATTTTCACAGTGTTGATACTTCAGATTCCTCTCTTACCCTCCGCCTCTTGCAGCGAGCCGATGTGGGACTTTCTGCCCTGACCATCACGCCTGAGCGAGAGAGCGTCGTAGACTTCACCACACGCTACATGGATTATTCTGTGGGCGTTCTGCTGCGCAAGGCCGAACGCACTGTGGACATGTTTGCCTGCCTGGCACCCTTCGACCTGTCACTGTGGGCGTGCATTGCGGGCACCGTGCTCCTTGTTGGCATCCTAGTGTACTTGCTCAACTGGCTCAACCCACCCCGGCTACCCATGGGATCTGTGTCATCAACAACGCTGTACAATTCCATGTGGTTCGTGTACGGCTCATTTGTACAACAAGGTAAGGAAGAAATTGCATAGTGGGATTAAAAATCAGGAGAGGGATCACAAAAAAGGACTTCCTGATGAATGAATGTATTGATTTTGGGATGGTCTGATCAAGCAGGTTATAGCTATAGTTTAACTGGTGATTCTAAAACCCCTGTAATTGTGAATGTGAGTGTGAGTAATTGTTTGTCTATATGTGTCAGCCCTATGATGGACTGGCAACCTGTCCAAAGTGTATCTCACCACTGGGATCCAACTGATCATAGATCAGAGATCAAACTCAGTGTTTTAGTGACCAACTTCACCAAACACGGGACGCAGGACTGCTGTGCGACTTTGCATGCCCACCTTCCAGCCTGAACACCTCCCTATGAATTATGTGCAGGATAAGAAGGTAGCACATTCAAAAAACAGTCAGTAGTTTGTTCAGTCTTGCTTTTAATGAAGTAAGTTAAGCTGTATAATTCTTGGCTTCCCAGAATCTTTTGAAGATTCTTATATCTTATCTAGGATTCTTACCCTCTTAGGTGCACAGTTGTGTTGTTGTTTAATATTTTGCCTTAGGGATATTGACTTTTAAAACATACTTTATTTGCAGGGTCCAAAAATAAAGGTAAAGATAGACTGATAATGAGAGAGGAGGGAAGCATAGAAGAAAACAACTGCGATTGCTAAAACAATCTAATATCAAAAAATTGAAATCTGAATTTAATAGCTGTCCCCTGGGTGTCATAAGTGTGGATTGACCTTTTGTGTTTGAGCACAATAGTCAAATGAGAACAAAACGGAGGAGAGGTTTTGTTCCACATGGATTGAGTGGAGGATAATGACCTCATCCTGGTTATCTACCGAAAGATTTTCCAGAATCCACTGGGCCATGCTCAGGTGTGTAGATCAGACAATTGACACCTAGGGAAGGATTTAAATTCCATCAGTGCAGGAATAGAGCCATGACGGGGAGAGGAGAGGGCAAAGGGACCAGAGGAAAAACGTCTGTTTTCCAACTGGTTTGTGTGTTTCATTGGACATCTCTATTAAATATAGTATAAAAGAGACATTAAATATGTTCATAATCATAAGCTAAGTTTTGTGTGTGCATACGTGCAAATGTGTGTTCGGTTTGTAGCATAATAAATAAGTAACTGCTATCTTCCAGTGAGCACAGTGTACTCTTGCCATCATGCTTCAGGACTTGCAATAGTTAATTTTTTAAGGTACATTAATTATGCAAATTTTAGGAGGATGTTTTTTTTTTTTTTTTTTTTTTTTTTTTAGTTTTGCTGCCTGTGAAACATTTCAGGCCCTGAATAAGCAACTGATGAGCATTCCACCGTTTGGTAAATAATCCTCCATCTTGTGCTGCAGCTAATGGTGGTAATGATGATGATGATACATGCTAATTGCTGTTTGATATTCGCAATCGTTTCTCTTTTTAGCTGTAATTAACATTTTAGTCATGGCATCATTAGAGAAAAAAAAAGAGAGCGGGAGAAAGGATCTAATTCTTCAAGAGTGGGTTTGTCCTTTGTGTGTGGATACATCAGTGTGTATGGTTGCGTTGTGTATATACACAGTATGTGTATGTTTGTGCGTGGCATCAGGTACATCTTGTTCATGTGAGAAGAGCTGTGCTTTAGCTACAGGTAATTTGTTTCTGATTTGGCTAGCCAGAAATATCTCTCACAAAATTAACTGAGCATGAACAGATTACTGC
The DNA here is from genome assembly GCA_946959425.1 of Argyrosomus regius. NCBI lineage: Eukaryota > Metazoa > Chordata > Actinopteri > Sciaenidae > Argyrosomus > Argyrosomus regius. The sequence continues at coordinate 11,877,957 of OX336890.1, forward strand.
CACAAGGCTAAGTAGGCTGACCTTCAAAGCTCAAAAGTCACCTGGAATATGGTTTACTTCCATCCCAGCAACAATTTTGTCAAGCAGAGATCTCCTTTGTCACACAGAGTAGAGATGTGATCTTGTATTAGCCAGGTCCACCAAAAAGACAACAATCAGGACAACATGAACAAGGGTCAGAGACATGATATCCTATTCATAAAATCTTGCTAGCTAGTTGCAGAACAGATATCCTGGACAGGGCCCCAGGCCCCCCTAGGTTGCAAAACCCCTGGTAGAATGTGCCCGCCATCCATCCAGAACACAAAGGCCTGAACAGGAACAAGCCAGTGTAATAGCATCCACTATCCTGTAAGAAAATCTTGGTTTGATGATGGGCTTAAGCCCAGGGCACAAACAACTGGTCTCCTTTCCAAAAAGGACCTTGTCCTCTCCACATTAGGTATGCAAAGTGCAAACTGTGCACTACATATACAGCCCCTGCTGTTTCATAGACCTGTAAGGGTCCACTGGTGAGTAAGGATTGACCGGATTGAAAGGATTGGGATGAAAGCAGTATTAGGCTTCAAGGTCACCCCAAGGTTCCCAGGGATGAACGGCACTGAGGCAAGATACACAGAGCATGAATATAACTCCCATTTTTAGCAGTGGCTAAAGTCATCACCAAAGCCACCTTTACAGATTGCATTTTTATGTGTTTTAGTGGCTGAAAATGATTTCTGGTGAGGGCCTCCAGAAGTACAGTCAAATCCCAAGAAGGTGACTTTGGCTTGGAGCTTGTGTCTCTGTGCACCCCTCATACACTGACAAAGTGATGCTGGCCTGCCATTTTACCATCAAAATCGACATGGCAAGAGGAAATAGCAGCCAAGTACGCATAATAGTAGAAAATGTCTTCTTTTTGTCACCTAAATCCTGCAGAAAAGACAGAATTGCACTAACTGAACATTGAAAGGGAATTTCCTCTCCTTTAGCACACTATTCCTCAAACACTTACCACTTACAGCCATTAATAGATCTGGTGGATGATGCTCTGGCAATTGTAATAACGGCAGTCAGTGATAGCCCTGTAGTTCTAAAGTTAGTCTGTATGACTCACAGACTCAGGCACATAGGTTGTGTGGGGATTTTGGAAACACCAAAACCTTCCCGATGGTTGCTGTAGGCCACCATGGTTGTGTCGTTTGTTCTCACCAGCACAATGCCCCTGGAGTAACTGAAGCATTAGATACACTGCTAATAGCTCCAAATAGTTGAAATACATGTAATGGAGATTACTCTTCCAGTTCACTGTTCTGCCCTGCCCAATAGGCTGGCATCTATTGTCACTACTTTCCTGGTTGATATTGTACCCATATGCACACTTTCATACACTTGAGCACACTGATACTTTCAAGACAGCCGGACTGGGCTATTTCGCTCCAGGGAGGGCGTGTTTTAAGGGAAAACATTATGTTTTGCAACTTTGTGTTTATGTTTTTTTCTTATGAAAAATTGTATCACTGTGCCCATGGCTGTGTGTTTGGATGCGTCAGTGAACAAACATTTACTTCCACAAAGTGCTTGTGAGACTTAAGTGTGGCACTGAACAATACAATACACTTGAACTGAGTCTCTTTGTCTCTTGGCAAACTGAGCTCCGAGCCCACACATCGGAAAGAGGGCATGGTGGCACTGGGGAAGTTTTCTCGGGACCAGAGATGTTCAAAACTAATATTTTGCAAGTACAAGTTTGTCAAGGCATCGTGTGAAGTTATTATAGCCAAAGGCTTTGACAAATAGCACAGCAGCTGCAGGTCTCGCCATGGTGCTGTTGCTGTAGCTTTACAGTAATCTGTAGCCAGGTGCACCAGATGCGTATGGCTGACATTAAGGAGGGAGTGACTTGAACCCAAGTCATAGACTCAGGACACTTGACCACGCTAGAGGTGTTCGCTCTCAGTCTGAGAACAGATAGCCTGCTTACAGAGACGGGCTTGGCTTCTCGAGTGAGAAGAGTTGATTGGATGACAAGTGACGCCATGTTGGCCATGTATTACACCGAAGGGCCCCGCAGACATCATGACTGTCAGCTTCTCAGGGCTGGCGTAAACATGTGCTACTGTGAATACGCAAGGGGGTGTATCCCATAGAGAGACATCAAAACAAAATCCAACTGTATCGTGACTGACAAATTAGACTCAGCGAAACTACAAAAACAGGTTCAAAAAAAGGTTCATAAAGTTGGTGTAAAAAATGTATGAAAGCACACATACACATATACACCGAATATTCATGCAGCAGTTCTCTCACAGCACCTGTATAATGTCCCAGACCTTTGTGCTTCACCCTGAAATATTACCCTCAGGAAAAATTGATTCAAATGCAGAGACACACACACACCCACAGCAGGAGGGAGCTGGAGATGAGTGATGAGAGTGAATAGTCAAACATGACGCCAGAACTTTGCTTTTGGCTGTCACTTTGAGACGGAGAGAGGGTGAGAGGAGAAGGAGACAGAGGTGCAGAGGGATTCGACTTATTTCTCTCAACCCTTCTCCTTTCTTTTTTTTCTCCTTTTTCCCCCTTTCGCAATTTCTCTCCTATCTTCTTCCCTCTCTCATACTTCCACTTTCTCCCTTTATCTCTTGTTTTGTGTCCTTTTGTCCCTTCTCTTCAACATATTTTCTGCCTTCCTCCAGTCATACCAATTCTTCCCTTCATATCTCCCCTTATTTACCCTCCTTTTCACCTCTCTTTCCTAATCTCAGTTAGTCTTCCTTTCTACTTTACGCCAGCACTCATTCTCCCCTGACCATCAGGGCCAAAGTACCAGCCAATTGACTGTGTGTTTACAGTTTCACCCATAGGTCTCTCAGTCTGCTGTTTCGGTGTGCTTGTTCTAATAGAGGGAGAAACACATAAAGGAAGTGAGCAAGGGGATGGGGATAGTGGGAAAAAATGTCTGTACTCCATAAACTATGTCTAATTGGTCTCGAGGAGAGTGGGGGAGACAAAAAGAGAGGAGAGAGAGGGTAAGAGGCAAAGAGACACAGATCCTGCATCTGAGAAAATCTGCTGGTTGGTTCTATATATTGTTATCTGCTACATCAAAAGGCCTCGTAGAAGTGTGGGCTTTCCTTTTTATTATTTAACAGTCATACAGCATCTCCTCAAACAAAGAACCCCTCAAAGAGCAGCTTTGCTAGAAAAAAATAATCAACAGTTGTTCACAGAAATTTCAGCAGAAATCCTAAAAAAGAAAAAGTCTCAAGTTCCAAATGCATACATAGTAACCTCAACTTAGTAAGTGTGAGCCAACATTAATATTGACAAAATGATTGTTTATTGAATCTTTGGGGGGAAAAAATGGCACAAAACATATATTTATAGAATTCTAACTTTACAAGCAACCATCAGGTAGAGGGTATAAAAGGTGGATATACAGCACACTCCATCAGAACAAGGTCAGACACCACATCTGCCACCATGACAAAAAGCTGGAGGCCCACATACTATAGAGCAATAAACCATACTGAAGGAGAGAACGGTAAGGCCAAGTTGGCTTTGGTACAAAAATTACAGACAATACAATTTAGCATTTACATGTCTGTGAAGTGTGATAATACTGAAGATAGTTTTGATGGCTGCATACTCACTCAGCCCCTGGCTTCACTAGCTAGCAGGTAGAGGATGAGGTGCGCTAAACAAAGCTCAGTGTGGGAGCAGTCACCGTGTGATCCTGCTCAGTTTAGTAATGGTAGTAGCACCATGCTGTACTACACTACAAGCACCTGGTTACTATGTCTGAAGATGGCTTACAGCCAAAGATCATATCATTGTTAGTCATGGAGCGTGTGATGCATGCAGGTCCAATATGCTGCCACTCAGTGTGGTAAGCTAGAGGGATTCAAAGAGCTAACATTAGTTCGGTACCTTGAGCCAGAGGATATTATGTTAGCAAGAGCTTCTGTGACTAAACTTAAACACATTGAAAAAAAAAAAAAGAAATCTGACCCCCCGACTTCTGGACAGCACAAAGCACAAAACAGCTAACTTGACATATTACTTTGTCAAAGATCATCCATCACATCTGTCCTGGATGTTGTTCCGAACTTGATTTTGATCTTTGCAAAGAGGACTGCGTCTCCATTGTTTCCAACTCTAATGTCATTTGGGTATTTCAGCAGTGACCACAGACAGAGAAGAAGTCATACGAAAGTTAAATAAGAGCTGGAGACAGAATAAAGTACGTAAGTAGGGAGTGTAGAGGGGATGATGATAGGATGTGATTTAAAAAGGATGTGAAATGTTTCCTAAGGAGATTAATTTTCAGCTTCAGTTGGGTTACTCTTTGGCCCTGGCTGAGGTGGGAAGGTCATTCCAATATTTTTCAGAGCCAGGAGGGAGGAGAGTCACGGCTGGGATGAGTGATTACCAGGTCACATTATTAGGAGAGTCGAGCAGACAACATTAGCAGAGTGCAGGGCATTGACTGGCTGATATGTAGAGCCTGGACAGAGCATTGCCTGGGGGCATGGGAATGTGCACTCATTTGCAGTCTTCTACACCAGGTTTGGATTTGAAATGAGCCACCACAGGCGGTCAGTGGGGGGAGAGCAGGGCGAGGGCGACATGCAAGAATTCAGGAAGATAGAAAACAAGACAGCCTGCAGCAGTTTGGATGAGTTATAGGGAGTGTCGTCAGAAGAAAGTTGCAGTACCTCAGATAGAAGTTTCAACAAGCTGAGCAGAGGTGCTGATAAGGAAGTGTCTACTTCATTCAGTGTTTAAGGCAATTTCAAACCACCGGGAAAAGAAGAAAGTGCTTGAAAGCAAAAAAGCCTTTCTTTGTGAGACAGACACATTTCATGGGTGTGGAATGAAAGTGTTATTCATCGTTGAAGATGATAATGCTGTTTAAATTACAGTCTGTAAAGTGGATTAAACAGAATTTTCTACGGATGTTGGAGACAGAATACAACCAAAGACAAATTAAAGTGACCATTCGTTACTGTGTTTGAGTCATCTGGAGAATTCTATTGAATATCCAAGTAAATGCAGTAATGCTAAAATTAATTTTCATTAAAAGCAAACCTCAAAGTGCTACGAGAAAAATATAATTCTAAGAAGGGAAAACAAGGAAGATAAAACACCAGGAAGCAAAGAAATAGCAGTGAAAGAAAAAATTATAGCAGTCCAAAGAAAATGTCTTGCCGTAGAGCAGAGGTTTCAGTGCTAGTTTTACACTGAAAGCTCTGGGCCAAAAGTGCCCTCAGGTGTTGCTCAGGTACTATGTTCGACAACCAGAGAGCATTTGCAACAGATTACATTTGATAGCTGCAACAACCTTGATACAGCTTTTTTTTGTGTGACTTTTCTGCACTCTCTGAGCGAAAAGAAAGCTGAAGTGGCCGCGTTTATCAAATGGACTGTGAACTTTGGTGTAATTGAAATGTGCAAACAGGCGACAGACGCTGGCAGTCAAAGGAGGCATCTCTGCTGACGTGTAACCTGTGTAGGAAGGGAGGTACAGTTATGTAAGTCGGACTTGTTGAAGAGAGAGGAAAATTAAACCAAGAGAGACAGTGCGTGAGACACGGTACCCTGTTTCTCTATCCCATTTCCTATTTCGATACCTCCCTGTCTCCCTCCATCTGCCTCACCGCCTCTCCACTTTCACTTTGCCCTGTCCCGACTCCTAAGTTTAGCTAGCAATGTTTAAGCTAAAGTAGAACAGTCAAAAACAAAACTCTGGTGTCGCACTGAATATTTGTCTTTCACAAATCATTCCCAGTCGCTCGCTCTCTCTGTTTAGCTTTCTGGTGTTCTCCCCTAATTAATGTCCTAACCAGTAGGGGAGCAAAAAGACACTGTGGAGAAACAGACTGTGTTTTTGTGGGTGTGTGCGCATATGTGTCTATTATCTTAGCATGCAGTCCCACTGTCAGCGTGAGTGCTGCCGTCTCTCAATTAGAGCTAACTTTGTGGGAAATATATACACAGTCACACACATACGCACACTGCGAATTAGTTGTTTTCACTGTATGAAAAGATTGCACAGAAACACAAACACACAGTCAGGGCCATAGGCCATAATCAACACTTTCATCTTTCCATCTGCTGCTCTAAATATCCCTCTCTTTCCTCTTTCCTTTTTTTGTTTTCCTCTCACACACACTACACCACCCTTCTCCCACTGTCCCCCTGCTGCGCATCTATCTGTCCATGAGTATGACTGAGAGAGAAAGAGAAGAAGAGTGTGTATTCTTTTCACAGCCTTGTTGAAGTACCATATAGAAACAACCCCAATTGTCTGTTTCCTTCGTCCCTCCTTTCTTATTTCATCCCTCCGTTCTCTCCAGTTTTTTCTACTTACTGCTGAGTTTCCTCAATGTGAGTTGTGTTCACATTCTCCACTCCCTATTCTCTCTCTCTCGCTTCCCTCTATGTGTTTCTCCCTCCATCATTATCTCTGTTTCTGCTGTGCCATACTGCTGGGAATCCAACGTTATCATCATTTTCCTGCTCTCTTTTTCTCTCCTTCTTCCTCTCTTTATGACTCCCTCTAATCCATTATCCCCCTCTCTAACGACTCTGTTGTGCTGCTGTGAAGTGGACCCAACTTTAGGACACGCATCCCTCCTGACTGTGCCCCTCCATCTCTCCATCTATCCTCCCTCTTTTCTCCTTTCTGTCCCTCTCACTGTCTCTTTCTGGCTACAGAGATGTGCTGCTGTGAAAAGAGACCTTCTCTCAGCAGTTCCATTAAATGCATGTCTCTCTCTTGCTCTTTCTTCCGCTATGTGCTCTATTGTTTCTTTCACAGTTGCTTCCTTTCCTTTCTCCCTTTTTTCACTTTCCCTCCTTCTGTCCGCTGCTTTCTTACTGCTCACATGTGATGAGGTCCAGCTGTTACTAGTTCAGCCACATCCCACTCAAACTTGCTTTCATCCCTTCTGCCCTCCAAGCAATCAGTCCATTCCTCCACCATGACCCTTTTCCTTCCTTCAGTAGTGGAAAGTGCATTTCCTGATGTACTGTATCTGCTACCTTGGGGCAGCTGCACTGACATCTTATCTTTTTTATATTATATATATATATATATATATATATATATATATGTATATATTATTTCATTTCAGATGAACTTGTGAACTCTTTCTACTGAAAGTCCAATATTCAGTCTTCTTTTAGCTCCTTTTAGGTCTTCGCCAAATCTTAAGGGACATATTTGGCTGGAACTTAAGCTTTTAAATCTATTTCATGCACAAGCTAGACACTAATTTTATCTGTCCGCAGTTTGGTGTTGAGCAGCTAGCTTTTTTTTATGAACAGCTGCTGGCTGTGGCCAAAAATTATGCTATGAGAGCTGTGAGAGTGAACTAAAACAGTGAAACTGTTGGCAGGGAAAACGAATACGAAGCTTTGTAGAGCTGAAGGGAACTTCTTCTTCTTCATAATACAGTGACATGAAAGAAAATGACCAAAATGTGATTACAAAGTCTATAAGATATGAATATTTGCAAATCAAAAGGATGGGTTTTGCTTTAACACATTGCTACGCTTGCTTATAATAGTGAAGTGATATTCAACTATTTCAGTCATTGTAGTAAGGCACAATAAGCAATTGTAAATTGTAAATGAGCCTCCTGTTTGTGTTTTGATTGTCATCATAGGGCAACAGATATGGCCTCCAGCTTTAATTACCCTGCTCCTCTCGCACTGGTGGCTAAAGTATCTGTTTCATATTGCTCAGCATGCATATGTTATATATATGTCAGTGTAATCTATGTGTTGACTCTCACATGCTGTTAACGCGCTCTCACTTCCTCGCACTCTCTCACTCTCCATATTAAATGTTTAATCATGCTGGTTAAGTTGCATGAACAAGATGTCTCCTGCTGTTCTTCTACACTAAATGTCACATTGAGCCGGAGACCACAAACGCAGAGACACGGACAGATAGACCGAGAGATATACCGCAAACATTAGCATACATATAACATTCATCCTAGGCCGTGCTTTACTGTGTAGATTGTAGCGATGCTGACTGAAGATCTGTACCTCCCATAAAATATATATATCTGTCAAAGCAGCCCTGAAGCACACTGAAATTGGCTTGTCTTTTTCTACCCAGATTCTCCCACCAGGGAGTCAGCAAAGCTCTAGCTGGGAAGGACAGTAATGAGGAGGGTGGCTTAATTGTAATACAAGCGTATTTATTTTGGGCTCTCTGCTGGTAACTGCCTCAGATAAACAGACCGAAGTGAATTACGTTTATTTCCCAGTGAATGTGTTGTAAAGGTCATGCTTTGAACAGAATGCAGCTGGAATAAACAATATATTTAATTGCTTCTTGATGCTCATAGTAACCGTTTCTCAAAATTGTAATTAATGTACATACTCCTCAGAGGCATCTGATGGGTAAATGTAGAAACTTATGCCTGAAAAGGAGAACAAAAACACTCACAGTATATTCAAACAGTCAACTTCATGGATAAAAGTCTAAATAATTAGAGTTCTATTGATTCAGAATCAATAAGACATTAAGAATGATGCAACCTTAGACTTGTTAAAGGATGACAGAGATAATAAAAGAGAAAGAATAGATCTGCCGGTTCCTTTTGTTCATCAACAAAAGACATGGCAACAGATAACGTCCTGATTTCCCTCAATAACGCTCAATAAATCCAGATAATTTCAAGATTTATGTGATCATTTATGGGAACAAGGCAATCCCCTCTCCACCAGCAAAACTCCAAAACAGCTCAGCCAGATGGACGAAGAAAGAGGGATAGAAGATGGGTCAGTCAAAAGAGATAAAACAGTGGGTGAGCGGAGTGCCGCACACCTTGTTAGACACCTTGTTAGTGCTCAGTCAGTCATTATAGTGACTGCTGAGGCAGGACCATATAATAATAGAGAAGTTTGGAAAGAAAGAAAGACAGAATAGCTCAAGTTTTCACAGTGGCCAAACAAACATGTTAGTTGGAGTTATGACTGGAAATAAATACTGCAAGCTTGAGGGAGGACAAGGAGGAGGAAAGGGGGATGGATGTAGAGGACCGGAAACAATATTAGGGGCCAGGGGAAACCAGAACACATAATAATATACTCCTGTACCTCATTATATCAGTGTCGTGGGGCACACTGACAGTTTAAGGTGCACTCTGCCTCCTAAATGACAACGCTGAATGTGGTCAGATGTCCATATGTGAAAGTTATGGATACGTATAACTTTGTGCTCAACTAACACTAGAACTGCTGGTAGAATATACAAAGTTTATAATTATAATAATGAAGTAATGCCTTTACTTACTCACACTATAGTGAGCAAGATTTTTTTCTTGATTTGTTCTGTTGCTTGCTCTTATTACTGCAGTTATCTTATGAAGTGGTAGACAAATTATGCCTGGTTGTCTGTGTGGTTTTCTGTGGCGTGTGTGAGACTAAATATGTGCAATATATGTAATATAAGCGGCTGAGTGTATGCACTCATCTGCAAGGTGAGAAAGGAGGGTGAGAGCATGGAAAATTGCATGTTATTTGTCTTTGGTTAAAAAAAAAAAAAAAAAAAAAATATTAAAAATGAACTGAGAAAAAAATATATTGTTTAGAAGTGTAATAAAAGAGAGAGAACACTTGTTAAAACTATTCTCTGAGGTTTTGCCAAGCTACTTTCTTTTTCACATTACCTTTCTGTTCTCTAGAGATGAGGACCACTTCACAGCCTAATCAAATGTGGCAAAATGCAATTATGCACTTTAACTTGCAAAAAAGAAACCAGGCTCATTTTTGGCTAATCAGAGTATTAATTACTGTCCATGCCTTTTAACTTCGTTTTCATAATCAATATTGTTTTAAACCATGTGCTCATAATTCATGTCTGTTCTGACTAAACTATTGCAATAATGGCAGTGGAAGAGAAACAAAATGGGCGACGGGAAGGCATGGTGAGGACAGGCAGGCAGGGAACATTGGGAGCAACAAAGAAAGGGCGATGTAGAGAAACTGCGCGGAGACAGTAAGAGCTCAACTTGTGGGGATGAGGTGTCAAGAAACAGGGTGAGGGTGTGACTTGCTGTCATCCATCGCCTCTGTCCTTAGAGTGCTGTTTTGGAGATGGGGGTGGAGAAGTGAAACAGTTTTCTAGCCAGTACAAAAGACAAGAATGCAGTGACAAGTCTGCACGTACTGTGTGACTTTTTATGTGTGTAATCGCACATATGAGTATGTAGTTGCTAATTTCATATTTTCTGCAATTAAGCTTTCATTGTGCAGAATATGCCCATGGTACCTCGGGTAAGAGCACTTTGACAGCTCAACATTTACAGACTCACCCAATATATATTTAGAAACAGTATATGTGTACACAACTGCTCAAAGTTTGCTGTCACTGTATTGAATTGTTCAATGATCTTTGTTTTTGAAATTGTTTTCCAGTTCAGAAAAGCACAAGTGACCCTGGTAGTGCTCGCAATTGAGCTATTATTGGAACCTATTTTACCCTGGGCCCTCTGCAGTGAACAGTTGGATATGTTGAATATGTTTAAACTGCAATTTGTCAATTCATATTATCTTCAGCTAATATTCTGTGATCCAGTAGTGCTAGCCCTTGACTATCCTTCTATTCCTATTTTGAATTTTCAAGAATAACCTTGATAAGGCAGCACGCCTCTGAATTCCAGCGTGTTTTAAGCATTAGTGTGCAAGCATGCTTAGTTTGCAATTTCTTTTACCAATAACTGATAATTCTTTCTGCCCTCTGTGCCTGCAGCATAAACAAAAAGGAACCCACTTATCAAAACTTTGCAAGTGCTACTAGTGGTCAAAGGCTCTACACAGTACCCTTTTCTCAGAACCTGACCTAAAAATATCCAAAATTGATAAAAAGACACAAACACAAGGAAACTAGCAGACAATCAAGGCAGATACACAAAATCCGAGGCCTGCAGTGTGTGTGACTTAATGGTTAATTAAAGTGGAAAAGCAGAAGTTGCAGATCTGCGTAAATTTCCACAGTGAGCACAAACATCCTGTCCTTGAGAAAAGGAGGGAGGAAGAGCAAGACAAGATGTTGGAGAGGAGTGAAAGAGTATGTGGGTTGCGAGGTGTGAAATATTGAGAATGACATTGTTAAAATTGAATATGAGCAACTCAAACATAATCACGATCAAGTGAAAGAGCTTAGAAACACACACACACTCACAGACTTGAGTATGTGCTCATAAGAAGACACACACACACACACAGATTGCCCTAGTCAAGGGAAATTGCTGAGAGAGCCATCTGTCAGAAGCTGCACTCAGAGAGGCAGCCATGGCCTTATTGGTTTGATAGATTAAGACACAGTTTGCATGCAGTCACCTTTAATGAGACCACAGTACTGTAACTGCTAACTGAATTCAAAGTGCGTGTGGCGGACATCCACACATGCGCCACTGTGTTTTTTGGTAAGAAAAAGGATAAGAGATTAGAGAGCCCTGGATCTAATCTGACTTGCTTTGTATCGTGTCTGTCTGTTGTTTCCAGTGTGTGTTTTTTATCAGGAAGATTCATGGTTACTGCAGGTTTCAGACACCCACGACAGATGGAAAAGTTTTTGTACTTCTTTGTACATTCTTTTAAGATGTGTTTTGAGATTCATCTCAGTGGGGGGAAAGGTGTATTTGTGAATACATGCCTTACAGAATGGGCAGAAAGTAAAAAGTCACCTCATATTTCCTGTTACTAATGTTCCCTATTCTTCCATGAGGACTATCAGGCTGAGATATTAATAAATAACTTCATCCATCACCACTTTTTAAACAACCTTCAGATATTATGGATTGGCTGTACACTGGTGTGTGAAATGTTCTCTCCTTCTGCGGGAAAAGCCCTTACTTTTGCCCTTTAGAAATAAGCGTATATACACAAAAGAGCCAAATACGCACAAACACGCTCACACATACACACACAGCCTTGACTTCCCGTTGGCTGTTGTAACCCTTATACGATACACAGATTGTATTGATCCATATATAGGAGGCGAGCAGGGAAACACAGCCTGTAAATAAGCTCAAAGAAATTTATGCTGACTCCATCATTTTTATGTTCCTTTCAACTGTGAAAAGCAGGCAAAAGTGCTGATCAGGCTTGTAGAAAGGAGGTGAGAAGGGGAGAAATGAGTGTTTCTGTAATAAGTCCAATGTCAAGCAATTTCTGCATACGGTACACACACGTACACACACATTCAGTAGTAGTACTCTTACCCCAGCTATTCTGGGAAGGCATTAGGAAGTTAGCACACTAAGTCATACAGAGATGCATACACACACATACACACTGAATAAGGCCAGAGGTTTATCGCCGGTCTCCACACTTGGCCCGGTGTGGTCTGGAACTTCACTGGCTGCTCCACCTTCATTCATTCGGGGGAATAAGAAAAAGCTCTACAAGGCCAAAAAGCAGCCAGTTTTAATGAATGTTTACAAGCGATGATGCAGCAAGTTGCTCAGAGTGTCTCTGAAGGGCAAACACACAAGTAAGTCTCCGTGAATGTGGTGAAGTTTAGGATAATTTTTATATATTTGGTCAACGTGACCTAAAATTTAGTTTAACTGTAGGAAATACTGTACACGAGGCATTTTGTAGCTAGTATAATGTACTGCAACTTGAACTCACAAAAAATAAACTTTGTTACAACTCAGTGATTGTACAGAGGCTACAACCAGCAAATCCTGCTTCTGGGAAGTTTTTTAATTGTTTATTTTAGCACAGTCAGAGCAAAGTCTAAAATTTACTCCATAAACTAGGGAAGGGAAGAAACCATGCTCAGTTATCATGTCCAGGATCAAAGAAATGAAGACAAACATCTACATGTGTGGAGTAATTATTAGGTTAATCTTAATATCCAGATTCAGTGATTGCTGCTTGTCCTCCAATTAGTGTTGACAACTTTTTCCACCACTTGTCCAGCTGTGATCTAGTGTTGTACTGAAGTGCCACGCTCAGTCACAGCTGTGTGTGGTCACAAATGCAAAAGACCACACATGGCCACACCCAGCTGTGATGTAGGATGTGGTCAGAGGCCCGATTTGAGTTAGTCCTGATCAAAACCGGATGTACTGTATGTTTTAGAAATTCCTTCATTAAAGAGAATGATATGCATGCCTTGGACACCCATAAAGCTTTTTCACTAATGTGAAATAATATGAATGGCCATTATACATGATATATTAGGCCCACAACATGGCACCTGGCCAACCAGCACAAAATGCAATTAGTTTATAATTGCCAATAAGCCATTCCTCTTAGGCTGCATGTTTGGCCATAACACCACACTAATGACACAGCCAACCTCCAGCACAAGACAGTGAAGCATATCACAACAATAAACCATTCACTGTTCAAATGTAGCCATTAAGCTTATTATTGCATTTTTCAAGTAATGGCCAGACAGACATGGCTTACGAGTTGAATCAAAAATCACAGGTCATACTGTTCTCATGAACAATGAAGAATCTCCAGGAATAATGGGAGATTCTGAGAAGCTTCGGGTTGTTTTTTACATTTTTTTTCATTTCATTTCTTTCTGATTATTAGCTTGCCAAGCTAATGCAATGCGTAGGTGCATTGTCTCATTTCTACTGGCATTGTCTGAGAAAATAAGTAAGTCAGAGAAAAGCAATATCATATGGCGAGCTCTAAAAAGAGAAAAGTAGACAAAGCAGCTAAAAGTTTTAATCAAGACTGGATAGACACATTCATTCTTCCCACGGACATTTCAGAACCAGTATGTCTCATGTATTTGGAGTCCAAGAGCCACAGAACTAACGTTATGACACAAAGCACAGAGATACTTGTATCTGAACTGAGGGCATACAAGATAAATGGTCTAAAAACCAAGCACATTAATACACTGCACTACAATTAGCAAAACAACAACAAATATCTGAATCCCAAAATTGAGAACTGAATACCTACCCAACCAATAAATATCCAAATAGCCAAATATTCAGATCCAGCCCAACTCACTGAAGCTGATCAGTTGTCTTATGGTTCAACAAACTGGAAAGGTTTGTGTTCCAGTCTATGTTGTGGTGACAGGATGAGTAAGCAAAGCTTTTCGGGTACAGCATGCCACTCTGTGTACCATGCGGTGTCCCAACATAGTCCAAAATAACATCATTACAAGCAAAATTTCAAAGTCAACAAGATGAAGAAGACAAGCAAGAGAAAGTGCAAAAGAGAGAGAGAGACCCAAAGCAAACTGCCCGGAAAAATCGATTTACGAAGTTGCCTTTTCCAATTAATTTCAACTCTCAGTAAGGGGCCATCAAAACCCTCTGTGTGCTCCTTTCTGACCCAATGTAAAACATGAACTGTAATATCTTACATAAGGACAACAAGTGTGAAATGAAATAATGTAAACTTTTATCAGTTTCTCTATACACACATGCACACACACACACACATATACGTATATGCAGTATAATATGTAGACGTAAGCACAAAGAGCCTTTCTCTATTTTGCACATATGCATCCATAGCTGATATCTGCATGGTGAGCACGCTCTGGAGCACTGCTAAGTGTCGAATCATTTGCATTTCAATCTTTTAATTTGCTCCCTTTTTTGTGAAATTGAGCCGACTTCCACGAGCTAACCGCAGTGAGTACAGAACCCCATTTCAACGTCCTCCCTAAGGGTGATTTTGTACAATTTGAATATCTTCTTTCCCAGTTGAACTCATATTGAAACTCATATTCGTATTACACACATTGAACTCTCGTGGGTTTTTAACTTAAGCCCTGTTCTGAACATGTCAACTCTGCAAATAGAGTTAAGGACATTACACTGAAAATCCAGAATGAAACTTGATCCCTGATGGTCTCTTAAGTGCAGAGTGACGGCGGGTTGTAAGTCATTCCTCAGAATAGACTGGAGCACTTTGTTTACCTCTGCCAATCTTATAAGTAGCAAAACAGCTTTCTGTTCTACAAAATGTGGTATTTGTCAAAATATAGTCTGCTGTGGCTTCATTTTAATTCTTCAAAGTAAACTGTTGTGGTTGTGAAAGGAGCAAAAGGTGTTGAATAACACATTTTTAGTTTATTACCTTTTTATGAAAAAAATAATAATGATGTATTAAATATGAATTAAATTCTGCAATGAAACAATACATTTTTGTTCAAAATTTAATTGCCAAAAAAAGTCACAATGGAGTAGAATTGTAACGTTTCTTACTTTTACAATTACTGTTATCTTTCTATGAAAGAATGAATCACTCTGTGTTGGTATAATGGGACTGTTTTATTTAGTTGGTAATAGTTTTGATGGTATTTAGTCTTTTTCATTTTGAACTTCAAGACGTGTTTCAGGTTTTTGATTACTTTGCTGATGCAGTTGAAGTTTCGAATAGTTTTTCTGAATCCAGAGAAAGTGGATCTCTAACCACTGACATTGCTTTGCCTATTTCCTGGTTTTGATTAATGTAAGATTGAATCACAGTTTGGCTATTGCTTTCAGCACATTACTTTTCTGGCAGCGGGCGAGGGAGCAGGTGACTGACAGATTGAACAAGTGTTCTTTGAAAAGTATAACATCTGTGTCCTGCAGTAATGATGTGGCATGTTTACCCAGCATACAACTAGATCAAACACTTGGATATCATGCACACACACACACAGAGAGGCCTTATTTAATCTATTTAGATGATCTCTGGTTTGGTCTCCCTGACCAGTTTGGCTGTTTCTCTCTGACCCTCTTCCTCCCCCACATTCAAATTGGCTCTCACTTCTCTTTGATCTCCTCCTGTTTTCAATTTCTAAGATATTTTATATGCAAACATATTGAAAACAAAATCACAATAATTGTTAGAATTAAAGATTTGTAGGGATGAGCAGCAGACATCTGCTTTTTTTTTATTATCATTATTATTATTCCATTAATATGTTCCTGAAATCATTGCAAACAGTCTCCAAACCTATGTCATTTTTATTGTCATACTGTGAAACTTTTCTCTTCTTATTGCTCTCCATATTTCATATAATTGCACACAATCGTATCACTCTACTGGATATGCAACTCAGGCATCTTATGCACATGTGTTTGTCTGTGCATGAACATGCTCTCTTATATGCAGATGCAGCATGTATATTCAATTGTATGATCATGTTTTATTGCAGCTGTGTGTGCGTGTGTGCATGTGTGTCTGTGTGTGGTGCATGTCAGTACCAACATAGTCCAGAGCAATTTGTCAACATCAGAGGTGAATCATTGCTAGTATGAAATATTAATGTGTCATTTAATATTCATAACTTTATTGAAGCAATTACCATAATACCAACACTCCTAAAGAACATGTTACATTCAATACTAAAGGGAAATAAATTATACACTAAATAATATGGATTTATTCTCTTTATTTGAGCTTTATGTGCACACACAAATAAATTAAACTGCTCGTCTCGCCGCGCGTCAAGCTCTATGCTGCCCAGGGACCAAACATGGAAATGATCTTTTAGCTACAGTATATCTGGTGCAATATACGGGATATATTGCACGTCACCCCTGTCGAAAAACAAAACGAAATAAAAATGTAAATGATATGTATTCATTGTATTCATACAAGCCTTACACAGTAAATTCAAGTGCTGCCTGAAATATCAATACCTAAAAAAAAAAAACATGACAAGTTGACATCATTTTCAGTCCAAGTTGCTGATTATGATTCGTATTTGTTATGCTCATTGTAATCAAGACCTCTCCTGTCACAATCAAAATTTTGGATGACATTCATATAACAATCAGTTTTACTTTATTAAAAAGTCCTCTTGTTGCTGGAGCGTTAAATGCAATTAGCCAGGAATGACATGAGCTAAAAACTCTCATAATAATGTCTCATCAACTTTCTAAGTTGACATGATATATATAATGAAATATATAATAATTAATTGTTGAAAATTGAAATGAAAACAAAAAAGGGAATAAACTGTGGACTGCATACTGTGTACTGCCATTACTATACCATTATTATTCCTCATTACCCTTTTGCTTTCACGCAACTTAATCTCAACCATCTAACATAAATCTTCCACATATTGTTTGTTGTTTTTATTGTATATCACCATCATCATGTTCTGATGGTGGTCTATGGTCTTCTGATAGGAAATTGGACAGCATGCTGGGATGAGATACTATTAGGCACATCTCAGAATCATAAACATCATGCATCTTAACTTAAATCCATAACATTACTGGCCTGCTGGTTCCTTATAATGGTGGCACTTGATGAAAAAATTGCTAACCACATGGAAATTCCCTCCTCGCATTGGCTGATAGTCAGGGGTATTAGAGGTGGCATATGTACAATGGAGAGATTGAAGGGCTGAAGGCAGGAGGGATGCATGCGTTCTGTCATCCTCCTCATCTCTTTTCCTCTTCTCTCACTTCTTCCCTCTTTTCACCATGGCCTCAATACCGTAATATGTCTTTTCGCAAGTTGTTTATAATCACTGGCACACCATCGGTCTAGAGTGATTGAGGTGCTAAAGGAGAAATAGATGGTTAAAAAATATATATATATATTCCTGCAAGTCATCAGACAGTACAGTGGTATAATCTGAGGCACTGGAGGTGCCTGCTCACTGGTGAGATTTGAAGCTTTACAAGAAAGCCACATACATATAAAACCCCTCCTGGATGTGCCCACCACTCGGCTGGTTTCAAAGCTGCACTCATCTGGAGCTACCTTTAACTGTGGCATGTCAACAAGGATGGGGGGGAAAGAGCAGAGGAGCAGAGGAGGAGAGGAGTGAGAGGTGCAGAGAGGCAGGAGAAGAAGTGAGAGGCAGGCAGGCAGAGAAACATGGTGAATGTGTTTGATGCAGATGAGTTGGCTTGTTGAATAGTTTTGTGCGCCAAACCTGCAGGAAACAACAGCTCCTGTATCTGACTAATTTTTCATCCCTGTTTCCGGCTGTCCCTGTTTGTTTCACTCAAAACAAATGAATAACTGTGTGTAGACATATGTTTATGTGTTGTTTTTTTGCGAGTGTGTGTTTGGATTTGATTTTGTTTGCCTTTTGAGGCCTCTGAATTTGTCGAGTCAAACAAAAAGAAATCAATAGCAACCAAAATACGGCTTATATTTTAGCTAACCGTATTTCTTTAATTGTCAGATTATTCAGACTGCCCCAAAATGTTTCCACAACAATCAAGGCTCTTTGAGATTCTTTGGTACCATGAGTCCTAAAATTTCAAATCATTGGTATTCATGTAGTAATACTGCAATTAGGATGATTTTCTTTTTCTATTTATTTTAGAAACCTAAGCTCGAATGAGTTAAGGAACCTTGTTTTCACTAACAGTGTCATGTAATCAGTGCCATGCATAAACACTTTATCATAATCAGGCATGGAATGCTGCCTGGAGATGCTGGAAAGTCTTAATTACATTACTCATAATTGCAGATATTGGAGATTATGGCATTTGCCAAAGCACGAATAATGTGCACTAGTTTGACTTAGGTTTGAAAGGAAAACATGTTTTTCTTTACTTGAAGTGGCTCTACTAACTCTAGCCTACTGTATCTATTTTCATTCTGCCATTTTCACTTAAAGTGGACAAAGTAATGCAACATGTGGTCACACAGTCTGAATAATCATGTTTAACTTTTGATGGATGAGATGCTGTCGTTTGAAGAGCTTTCTGTCTTTGTCGAGAGTTCGAGAGACACTCTAGACATAATTATTTTGTTTTAACACTTGAAGCTCTGAGAAAACATCTTCACTGAATTCTGTGACATGAAAAAAAGTTGTCTTCGGTGTTTTAAAAGAAAATATAAAGGCCTGAATGATTGGCAAAGTATACTGTACTGTGTGAGATGATTTAGACAGCAGAAGAAAGTTTAAAACGTGTCAAAATGATTTAGAAACCTTATGGTTATGTTTTCTATTTTACAATCATTTAAGATTCTCACGATACCAACATGAAGGACTTCTGACAGCACAAAGACAAGTGAAAGCACAACATGTTGGTATTTTCCTGACCATGAAATGTTGTTTGCCTGTCCCTTTGGTATGTACGTGCTGTGCACAAAATGAGGCATCTGGAGAAGAATGCTGAACAATATGAATATAACTCTTAGATTTTACAACTCTCCATCCAATTTGTGGCTTTAGGTTGGCATTCAAATACAAATGCAATGCTACTGTAGCAAGAATACAGGAAAAGGAAAGCAATCTGCATTCAGCTAAAGAATAATCTGTGATTTCTACCAGTGCTGTAGTCTGTCATTCACCTCTGCTTTAGTCACCTGTATGTTGTTGGACTTTTTATTGTTCAAATTTTCTTATAGCCTACACAGTCAGTAGCTTTCAGTAACAGCTTTTGTGTGGATCTTTCAGTTATAAATAATACGTAATGAAACACAACATGGCGTGACCAGAAATTCAATATCTCAAGAATGTCAATTTAGCATTAAAAGCCACATCATCTACCTTTGGCAACACATTTTTAGTGCCTTATGTTTGTGCATTGCTTGTCTGAACCTCCTGGTATACAACATTATTCTCTTACTTGGAGAAGCCAGAGGGGTCAACCACCACTGTGATTGGTACAGCTATTAAAACTTCATAAGATGACTAACGTCAGTGACTGAGAGGGTAATGATTCATCATTACATAGTGTATAATTCCATGTCACCTAAAGCATATTGCATCTATATGAGTGATTTTGTGATTGAGCTTTTAAAATAGAACATGTAGAACCTTTGAGAGATATTTCATTCATTTAAAAATGTTAAATCTGTTTTCGATTTCTACTCCTACTATACCAACACTATGGTGTAGCCTTCCAGTGGATTTTCACGTACCTGCTTGTTCTGTACCTATCACTGTAGAACCCTGCCAAAATGCCCTTCAGCTAAGACGCTTTTGAGAGCCGTGAAAGAATGAAATTGTCCAAATTATAGCAAAAAGGAAAAATAATAAAAGTTACATCATTTTGTTGCAAGATTGCGGTGATTCCAAGTGGGAGCTGACATCAGCTGAACATATTCCAACTCTCCTATCCTCGTTTAAAAAGCTCTAATGAACTGCTCTAGTCTACTTTCATCCAAGAATGAGCGAGAGTGATGATGTAACTTTGAAGAGAAGCCTCAGAATAGTTGGCAGCAGGAATGTAGATTTTAAAAAGTGATGGTGCATTTGATAGAAGTGGATCCAAAGTCCCGTGGACAGACATTGTGAATCTTTCTCACTGTCTAAAGTTGTAAAAAGGAAAGCAGATAGAGAGAGAAATTGATTATTCAAACATGTTGCTGCCAATGTTTTTATAGGATGAGTTAACAGAGCCACAAGCCTGCACAAGCTCAAGCACCTCTCACCACACTTCGGCATGATATACTAGTGACTGAAGGTGTTTGTTTACATTGATAGCATGCAGTGAAGAATATAGAGGCCATTGTCTATATGCCATGCACAGTAACAGAGCTCCTTATCACCAATTTGTCCAGCCACTTTTTCTAACTTTGTCTCGTTTATACTGCCATCTGTGGATGTTTTCCTGGAGGAGATGACGAATCTCTCCCTATAAACCCAAAAGTCTGTCCCTGACTAAGTGATGAAGTTAACATTGGTCAGTTGAGTGCTGGATTTTTCCCATTAGCCATTGCTCTTTCAAAGTTAATACGTGTGAACAGGCTTTTAAGCTTTGTTTATGCTTGTGCGAGACACCGTGGCGTGGGCATCTGTAGATGACACATCGGCCATGAGCATTTATACTCAAAGTGGTATGCACTGCAGTATTCTCGGAAATGCCAGAGGATGTACAAACAAAACATTCTCTGAAGAAGCAGGAAGTCATCAAATGTTACCAGAGGAACATGTTAAAAATGTAATTACTGCTAAAGACATTATTTCTATATGACACATTTATTGTGACATTTTATGCATCAAAAAAAAATACTTCGCAAATACATCCTCTGCTTGCCTAAAAGACTCACAACACTCAGTCATCTACCTAAAGGCATAAAAGACACAGCTAACCTTGAACTCAATTCAACATTTGCATCATTTAGATGTAGGGTCATATAAGGTTTGGTTAGTAGACAGGACTCAAGCATGACTGTGAAGGCTCTGCATTGCACCTCAAAATGCCTTGTCCCTTTGACTCACCCCATTAGATTTACTGCACATATACATACAAGATCAAGGACATCTTTCCTCTCTGATTAGTTTGTCTCAAGACTAAGGGATGAGGCTTGTGTCTGTTGCTCTCATATATCAGGGGACTTGATGTTATTATTAGATATTTGGGTACCTTCCTAAATGAGCAGATGTTTGTGTGAGTGTTAACCAATCCTGATGAATTCTTTTTTCTGTACATTATATTCTTTGACTACCAACCAAATAAATCACATTACTGGTAGTTTACTTAACATAAATGCAGTTCATGTTTCTCTTTGATTTTTTATTTTTAATCCATTAGTCATCTGTTCAGAGCATTCCTGATTATGTTTCACTCAGCTTTTATTTCTCCTCTTGTTGCCTCTTTCTTTGGGAGTGCATACAATGGGAATGAAACAGTAACACACTCATCTGTGATCGTGTTCATTTAGCTAAATGCGCCGAAAGGAAAGAAGATATGAGATGAGAATAAAAGCAGAGATTTAGAGTATGTCTGAGAGAATCTTTTAATAAAGACAAAGAGGATTATAAACATAATTAATAGCCAAACTGCAGCCTAGAGTGAGAGTGGGAGTTTGTGCTTATGTCATAGTATGGGGCAGCTCTCAGATTTTATGTAACTATATTTATGTCACACAGCATTACTCAGAAAATATATTAAAGACTTAGCAATATGCCTAAAATAAGGACAGTAATGATTGCTGTTAAAAGAAAGAAGCACAGGTCACTAAACAGAAACCCTAGAACTTCCTTAAAAGATAGAGTTCTGTATAGTCAGTCAGTTGTTCATCTGTTCAGTCAATCAGAAAATGAGATCATGGAATTGGAAGAGGTGGGACATGAGAGAAAGCAGCAGAAAAAAGCAGAGCCATGAGTCACAGGATGAAAGAGCAGATTTGCTGGCCAGCTCAGAGGCCAGCAGTGTAGAAAGTCGATCAGTCAGTCACTCGCACAGCCAAGGGAGCAGGTAGCCAGCCAGCAAGCTATCTAATTAACCAATCACTTATGTAGACATCCAGCAATCCAGTCACTCATTCAGTCAAAGAAGATAGACGGGAAATAAGCCAGCAATTTGGGCCTGCTAACAATAGTGAAACAAATGAAGACCAATAGAGACTTGGAAGTCAGGGAAAATACATTAAAAACATTGAACACGATTTGAACACGAACATGATTTACAAATCATTTATCTGCAAAAGAGCACACATAATTTAGATTTTTTTGTGATTTTTATTCCCCATTTCAAGTGGAATAAAAAGAAATAGAAAGGTCCTGTTTGCCTGCAGCTACAGGGACATACAGCAGAGAATGAGAGGGGAGGCAGGAGAGACATCGGGATAAGAATGGAGAGCTATATTGAGGGGACACAATAGGGTGTCTTTGAAGCTGCCGAGCCTGCATCCACAAAAGCTGCTTCATGCTAGCTATACCTCCTCAAGAATTCATAAACATACACACATGCAAACGGAGACCCATACACTCACTTACCTTTGACGGGAGTTTTTCAGGATTGCAACCATAGGAAAACTTGAAAGGTGCCTCGATGAACGCCTTGAAGAGAAGCTCCTTTATTCTAAGTCTCACACAGAAGAGTCACTGTATAGCTTCCTTTAGTAGTCCTGGTTAGACTCGGACAGAAGATTATTCTAACAGTGCATTCGGACTCAGTTTCTGTATTAGACAAGTTAACCTGACCCCCTTTAGTGGTCATCACTTCTAACAACCAATCAGATTTCTGTCTATTCTAAACTTATGTTCCTTGAAGGAAGGTCACTGTGTAAGCCTTGAAACCTTATTGTGAGTTTAGACAATACTGAGGTTGTGTTCAAGCAGCAGCATGGCCTTTCAAAGGGTGCTTAGTCATAGACTTTGAATACAGAACATGCATGTCAATCTGGGAAAGGACATTTTTGGAAAAGATACAAATGATATTCAGACAAACTTGCATCTGGTACACATCAACATGACAAAATTGCTCACCAACTTGAAGGATTCGCTGACTGTCTGCATTCTTCCTCAATGGTATCATCCATCTGGGTGTATTCTCCTATATGAAAGATGGTTTTGATAGTGCACAGTATGAAGGATGCTTCCATCGATGCAATACTGTACGAGTACATGAGATGGATTGATCACATGGTACCCAGTTTATACAATGGTTTTAATAGATCAGTGATGTATGACTGTTGGTACATGTGTATTTCATGTCCTGGATTTGACAAAAAGAAGATAAATAAATGAACAACAAATAATTTGTATTTTTCAATCACTGCCTATCTTCAAAGCAAATTACACAATGATGAACCATACCCTCTTAGCACTGCGCTGCAATAAGCTTTCCTTGTGAGGATTCAGGCTTTTTGTCATGGTGACTATGGCTCACATAAATGGCCAACAGTAGCTATTGGGCTATAAAACTCTGTATGCTCTGTATATCTTCACTAACATGAGCGAGAGACAGACATTGACAGCATGACAGGAACATCGATAATTGTACACTATACTAGTTTAGCAATATTTTAAGAGCTGGTTTCAGTCCATAGTAAACTGGAAGAGAAAAAAGAGACATCAATGCCAGACCAGTCTCCAAATAAACCACCCACAATGTTCAGTTATTTATTGAGCTTTATAAATCCAAGTTTATACAATTTCTTACAAAGATGTTACCACTCCACACATAACATATTTAGACATTGTCCAGAGACAGAGAGAACTATAAAACCTCTAAAAGAACATGACAAAAGTGCCCACCTTTAGATTTTGGGACATTCAGATGTCAGAACTCAGCAGAGTCATTTCCCCAGCTGTATTAAATATTTTATAAAAGTCACTTGTGCAGCCAGAAATCATCATGAAAATAGTTCTGAGACTTGACAATAGGTTTTTTTCTGGTGACTAAATCAGTCCTCCATGGATATTGCGAGTATGAAACCCAAAGTCCCAAAATACCTTCTGCGGGTGGAATGATTCACAAAGGTCATGTTTTAGAAGCTATTGAAGTCCAAGATACTGCAGTCACGGTTTGGCATATATTTGGACATTTTTGGCAGCTCGTGTTATGAGAAAAAGCATCTGCGCCTGCTGGTTGCCTTCATCCTTGGAAAAGATTCAATTCATCTTCTCATTGGCAAATCTGCATTAATTTGTCACGAATAGCTAATTGCATGAACTTTACCAAAACTATTATTTACATATTTATTATATTATAATTGCTAAGCATGTATTCTAGATTTTCTTTGCTGAAAAAATTGCCTGAAAACTCAAAAAGAGATGTCAGTCTCAGTTAGGATACCTGATGGAAAGGAAATGAAAGGAAAGGAAAATAATCATTTCATAACCACAGTACTGTACATGTGACTCTGCAGGGAAAATCCTCAAATAACCATAAAAGATCAACACATTTTTTAAAACATACAATAGAAATCAAAATGCCATACAGTTGTGCTTAAAGGCATGCAGCATAAAATGATAGACATATGGGAGAGTAAGACACAGGCAAACATGCACAGGGATTATTTGAACTGAATATAGAGTGCAGTACTAGACATTATTCTGCCTTCGGGCTTGTGGTAAAACCTGATGTCAACAGCAAATGTATTGCCAGAGAAAGTAAACCCACAGAGAGAGAGAGAGAGAGAGAGAGAGAGAGGAAGATGATAACAAATGAATGAAATCAAATGCTATAAACGATGCAGAAAAGGCCTCAAAGGAAGATGGAAAAAGCAAGAATACAGTGGAGAAAGAGGAAGGGGTGCGAGATATAGGGAACATGGGATTACGTGGGTGTCATATATATTATTGAGTCTGGGCAGGAGGAAGTGGGAGCGAGTGAGAGCGTCTGTTGGTCTGAGTCGACGTAACAGAGATCCCCTGCCACAAGGATGAATGAGGCAAATTTCTAACAGGCTTCAATGAAGACAGTGAGGATGAGCTCACTGGATGTGTGTGTGTATGTGTGTGTGTGTGTGTGTGTGTGTGTGTGTGTGTGTGTGTGTGAGTGTGAATGAATATAAAGGCTAGCCCACAATCTACCTGAGCATAATAGAAAAGCCGAAGACGAATGTGTGCTATTTTCTTTTCTGGTTAATGCACAAATAAACATATCATGTTTTGTGAGGGCCAGGGTTACAGTGACAGCCATTTTTGAAGCTCACAGAAATCCGAGGCAGTTAGCTTTTTACTGTAGCGCAACAAGATTTCAGAGGACAAGGCCACAAAAGCTGTTTATATCACAAGACAGGAATAAAGAGGTTTTATATTCAAAGACGGACAAGCCACTTTTTTTTTGTAATGTGCTCCAAGCAGCATTATCCTAATCCTAATGGGAAGGCCTGACAAGCATTTACACTTTCTGTTCAGATTGATCAAGCTTAAAGACAGTAATTTATTGCAATAGCAGTCATTTTTTAACTTGTGTCCCAAACAGTCATGCTTGCTGGTGTTTTGAGACTTATTGCACATTAAGACATTTCCAGACAGTTAAAGACAGTCTGCACAGGCCACCTTTAACTCAATATTTGAAAATTATTATTTCTCACAGACGACGCAAAGATGTGTTCTTTTGATGTCGTTTTTAAAAGAGCATAGATGCAATTCTCTGCCGTTTCTCCCACTTTATGCCGCAATATGAAGATCAGATCTGTGCCAAAGCATCAGATCAGATTTGTTAATCCAGACATAATCTTTCAGGATGTGCTTTGCTGTTTCAACAGCTTTTTCCTCTCGCAGCAAAGAGATGTTGATGTGACATCTTTTTTTGTTACTGTGTGTTTAACTTTCTTTCTGTTTCTGTACTTTCTTTCTTTTTGTCTAGGTGGAGAGGTGCCCTACACAACTCTAGCTACCAGGATGATGATGGGCGTTTGGTGGATGTTTGCTCTTATTGTCATCTCCTCGTATACTGCCAATCTAGCAGCCTTCCTCACCATCACACGCATAGAGAACTCCATACAGTAAGTACCCGACTAATTTTGCCCTCTGTTATCAGTGGTAACCATGCTGCCTTTAAAGTCTGGTAATGTAATACAAGAACTGACATCCATTAACGATAACATATCACCAATATGATTTATATTCAGCTGTAGTTGAAAGCTGCACATCACATCTACACAGATGTACTAGCTCCATAATGCAAACCCAAGCACTGTTGTAAGCCCAAGACACAAAAATATATTTATGCAATTATGCACACATGTACATACCTGTACACACAGAGACGCACACACACACACACTTCTCTATCCTTTCCTTCCCCTCTTTCCATCCTTTCTCCCCTCCCCTCCTTCTTTACCCCATCGTAGAACAGTAATTTCCTGCCTCATGTTTGGATCTATCATTGTGTGTGTGTGTGTGTGTGTGTGTGTGTGTTTATGTGTGTGCATCCAGTGATGAAGATAGGAAAGATCAGGTGAAAAGAGAAAGAGACAGAGACAGAGAGAGAGAGAATGAGACACGATGTGTAAGAAAGTAAGATGAGTGTTTTTGCATGTTGCTCTCAGGTTGGGGGCAGAATGTATCGAGGCAACTGGCAGTGCCTTCTACTCTCATTTTGCTTTCCCACGTGCACACACACCCACACATACACACACACTAACGCACACATTATTTCCCTAAGCTCTCTGCCCTCTGTTTATCTATCCTTGTGATAATATGTTTGCCTGCTTCTCTCCTGGTGGCACTAGGAAACGCTCATCTCTCATTGGACTAATCAGCATGCCGAAGCATCCGCTATGCCCGGCAGTGCCACAGTTAATTGTGCTTGGCTTTGGAATAAACAACATTTATTTCTCTAAATCTCACCACTATCTGTCTCTTAATTTGTTTCTGTCAGTTTGTCTTTCCTTCGTTCTCTCTACATCTCTTTTTATGTTGTTGGCAGACTTCCTCTTTTTCCCTTTACTTTTGTCTGCACTCTCGCTTCCTGTTTGTTTTTTTTCCTTTAGTCCAAGTCCCTCTGTGAAGTCCCTTGGAAAATGTTTAGAAAGAATCACTTCTCTAATTTTCTTTTGTGTTTCTTTTCTTGTTTCTTTTTCCCCATGAATTTGCTGTCATTAACGAGTGCCTCTCAGTTTACCGCCTCATTCAGCATCCATTGAGCTAATTAAGGATTTCCATAAATTTTAATGCATTATCTTTCATGTGTTGACTCTTCTGGGGTCATTAGTGGCATAATTATCCCCTGAACAGCAGCACCCGCATGGCCTTGGGACGGGTTGTGGGGTGAGTGGTGAGAGGAAACACACCCAAAATAAACTGGGAGAGAAATCATAAAGCATAACAACACCTTAATGGAGAAATTAAGAGAGTAAACAGATGAGGAGAAAAATAGTTACGATTAGTGTGCAGTTTTATATGATAAATACTTGATTAACATGTTAGACGGAGTGAATGATTGATTTGTGAGTGAGTGATTGAGAGAGTGAATTAGTTAAGTATGGTAAAGAGCAAGCAAGCAAACCGACAGGAAAGGAAGAGAAGGCCAGGGAAGGATGGAGGCATCGCTGTCTCAGTGAGCCGTCAGGACAGACAGGGTTTTTAAGTATTAATGCCCTTGTTTCATCCTGGAAATGAAATAACAAGTGAGCGTTCAGAACCCTCTCTGGACTATTTCACGCTTGGATGTTTTCCCTCAATTTCAGTGTGAATCCTTTAGGAAAACAGTGAGGGATGGCAGCGGAGAGTGGCAAATAGAGGGAGCGAGAGAGCAAGATACAAAGAGTGAGACAAAACGGTATAAACATTATAAAGTGGAAATGAAGAGAGGAAGTGCGTGGAGGAAAGGATGATGGATTAAGAAGAAAAGGGGTAGGAGGGAGGCAGAGGTTAGGGGGTAGGAAAAGAGTGGAAAGAAGTATGGAAAAGCAGAGAGGTTTGGCGATGAGTGAGATTGAGAAATGGATTTTGGAGTGGTAAAAAAAAAAAGTGAGAAAAGAAGAGCCACCTGTTGAGAGAGGAAATAGATGGAGTGGCTCTTCAGGATGGAAAGATTGTAAGACAGATGGAGTAAAAAATATTCCTTTTCTGGCCCAATTTCACTCATATTTTATGGTGTCTAAGGATTGCCCATAAGGTCCATCAGGTGTTTTTGTGCTTACTGTATGTGTGTATTTCAACATTATAGCATGTGGCTGCTCTTTATGTGCGCACACATGTCTGTTGCATTCCAGTGGTTAGCCAAGACACCCGAGTGGACCTTTTGGTCAAACTGGAACCAGCTCCATTGGGTTATTTAAAGTCACATGAGTCTTTCTAAAGGGATGTGAAGTCTACATATGAAGTGAAAATATGACATATCATGACACATCATCATTCTCTTTTGGTGTGAAAAGGATTGTAACAGCACTCAGGTTATTGTAGCAGCAATGAACCCAATAATGACGTACACGTTCACAGAATAAACACAAATTGGATGGATAATTATTTATCGCAACACATGTGACATTTCTTCAGGGTGACAAACAATAAGATAAAGAAAACAATAACAATTCATAATACAAATACCTCTAAATACTTATTTATTACATTATACTTATATAATACATACACAGAAATCATAAATATGTACGTTCCAAACATATTTACAAATAATATTTACCAATAACACAAAATAAAATGTATATAAAACCATAAACTCTCTCTGCTTTTGGCTTCAGTCCACACAGATTGTTGTTCAAGGTTGCACAGCTGTCTGCAGTGCTTCAACAGTCATTTCTTAAAAAGTTAATGAACTGATCAAAGCTCTATGCCTTTACCCAGATTAATTCCCCTATAGAATATAGAAACATTTTTGTCCTACTAACCATTTCTCTGTTAACCTATTTTTAACACCTGAGGTAGCAACCTCAGTCATTCCAGCAAAACAGAAAATAAATGAAAACCGCTAAAAACAACCAAGTTGCAATATTCTTGCTCAAAGTTTACCCAGCATTTAGCTTCACAAAGTTTCCCTAAAGCATTTTGTCACCAGTAGCTTGCTAAGAAGATGACCACATGTGTAGAAGCAAAGATACACACACACACACACACACACACACACACATACTGTATACACTCATTAACATGCAAGTAATCTCTCTCTCTTTCTCTCTCACACGCACACAAACTTACTATTTGTCACAGGATACATTCAGCTGCTGTTCACTCCATTTACTTGCTCATTGAGCTGCTGAGGGGGGATATAATTGGTTGCAAAATGAGCTCGCACACACAGACACAAGGCAATTGTGTGCACAAAGATACACACACATACACACGCATTAGATTCACACAAAACATCCCAAAAACACAAATAAGTTCTCCATCTCCATAAGACAACACACACACACACACACAGAGAGAGTAATAAATCAGGAGACAGCCAATGTCATTGTTTTTTAATTAAAATCCAGACTATTTAATATGTTTTGATTAAAATTAATTATTGTAAGTACCTCTCTTTGTTTTGTCTACTCTTTCTTTATGGTTTCCTTCTTTAAATAAGAAAGGCACACTCTCCACACTTCCACAGATATCCAGTAGGTCATATGAGGTAAACATCACACTAGTGTTCTTGTAGCCATAGCAAGAACTGAATCGAGTGAAATCCCTATAAACCTGTTATAATCTTGATTTTTTTTTTTCTCTCAGCAAAATCTAAACATATTTCTCCCTCTCTCTGTCTCCTACACCATCAAATAGCAAGCTCAGAGTTACTACCCAGTGAAACCGATTCACAAAGTGTGTGCTGACAGGCGTATGTATTCACAGGGGAGTGGTAGGGAGGGGAGATTATTAGGGCCAAAGATTAATTGACGGCAATAAAAGATTCATGTTCACAGCAAAGTTCATTAAAATCTTCAAAGCCGCTTTTTTTCAGAGCGAGTCAGAGAGATAGTTGAGGAGAGCATGAGAGGGAGTTAGAGCAACCACAAGAGCTGTGACCTTCCATAAAAGTCTGAATATCATTTTGTATGTGTGTGTCCATGTTGGCATGTGTTTTTATCTGAGCAAACAGACCTGTAATAATGCAAACATTTTGCACCCATTGTTAAATCTGCTTTGTGGGTGTATTACGGTTGAATTTATGACGTACGATACTGCACACTTGTTGTTCTTCATTAAGTGGGACATGTTGAGTGTTTTTGTGTGCATGTTTTGTTTCATAAATGTGTGTCTCTCAAATCCATGGGTGGTACGTAGCAGCCATTTAACAAACAAACAGTAATTAGTTCCTGTAATGGTTCTCCATTACATTTCTCAGCGGCCAAACTCTTTGAGAGGCAACCCAAGCACTGTTGCGTTATAATTAACAATAGCTTGTGTATTCCCCCAGAGGTGGCAATTTATGGGTGAGGGGTAGAGCGAAGGAGAAAGGAGGAGAGAGACAAATAAGAAAAAAAATATTTCAAGACACACTGACTTGTGCTTTTTTCTTTCTTTTTTTTTATTCCTGCTTCTTTGTTTGGTCTCTGCTTTTCCTGCTTTAATTGTATGTATCAATTGTGTGCAGTTAGACATTTTGCTCAGCACTGTGAACAGAGTGTTATCTGCTTTCCTCCCACATTCTTCTCACATTAGTTGGTCATGGCCAATCCCCATTTTTCTATTTTTATTCCATGTCAATTACATGTTGCTGCCAACTCCCACTGTTGGCCCATGGAGGGCTTAGATCCAAAACACTCATTTATGATAGAAGAGACGATGTGAACAGCTGTACAGCTGGCCACTTCATGAATGCTTCATGTGTACTGTTCAATGCCATTCTCTCTAGACCTAGGCAGCAATCACTGGTAGTTACTAAGACAGTCAGGCTTTATTTTTTTGTTTTTTTATACGTAGAATGTACTATTGTTTCATCGCCATGGATAGGCATTTTACAGAAGCATCAGCTCTTCATTTATTGACATTGTTGGACAGGTTATTCATTCCAAAGCTATGTAAGAAAGTGCCACCATTGCAGCAGATGAGATAGCTGTGTAGTTTGGTTGAAAACAAGGCATTTATACATCCACTACTGCTACAACTACAGCCACCAATGAGCAGCTCAAAGGTGACCGCAGGATCTCCACAACAGTAATACCCAGGGGATGAACTGAGCCTCACTGTGTGATGTGAAGCTGACCATTCAGGCAGAGTCTGCATGGTGTTTACAATAAATGGATGGCTGCAAACAAGGTAAATACTAACTCTTATCACCATTTGTCACTCTCCAGGTCTCTCCAGGACTTATCCAAGCAGACAGAGTTGCCATATGGTACAGTGTTGGACTCTGCAGTATATGATCAAGTGCGCTCCAAGGCTATGAATCCCTTTGAGAGAGACCCCATGTACTCCCAAATGTGGCGGATGATCAACCGCACTGGAGGAGGAGATAATAACGTTGAGGAGTCCAAAGAAGGCATTCGCAAGGTAAGTCTATTCCTTTTTTAATTAGCTGTCAGTTCCAAACCAAAGACCATTGACACATGTAAAGTCACTGTAGTTAGTTCAGCAATGACTCCAGTGTGAGTCATTTTTCAGAACACATTAGAGTTGGTTGTGTTGTGAAATCAACCTGAAGGACACACTGGTATCAGTTTCTGAGTTTGTTACTTGCATGACTTCTGTCTCCATGTGTTCACAGTTTGTCATCTAACTTGTACTGAGACTTTATAACATATCTACAGTATCATACATCTTTCACAATGTGTGGTTAATGAAGTTACAGTTAACATATTGTTCACACATCATATCAATCCTCTTGTGAGAGAGCAGGGTTAGGGGATCAAATCGGAATTCTTAAATATTAACATTTACTGCTTACTTGATATGAACATATGTAATAGTATAACGTGACATTAGCCCTGAAAACCAGATTGCTCTCACAATATAAGATTAATCCTGCGTCTTTGCTCTTGCAGAGAGCAATTTCACTGTAGAGCATCGCTGCCCAGCATGATGTTAAATGTCCAAACCAATCATAAAACAAGTGATGTGACAAAGACACAGCATGCTGTGTGTAAGTGCCGTTGTCACTGGCTAACA
Organism: Argyrosomus regius; assembly: GCA_946959425.1. Classification (NCBI taxonomy): domain Eukaryota; kingdom Metazoa; phylum Chordata; class Actinopteri; family Sciaenidae; genus Argyrosomus; species Argyrosomus regius. The sequence continues at coordinate 11,910,112 of OX336890.1, forward strand.
GGGGCAACTGGTAAATAACATCACACGGCTTTGCGCAAATAATTTAACCATTATATGTGATGTAATGATACCAAAATGAGATCCAAAATGTCTCCTCCAGGGGTGTCGTTTAGGTGTCGGAATATTTATGAATATTTATACATACAGTATACAGTCCAGTTTTGACACACAGCTCATGCCACAGTGTTGACTGTAATGATTATACACAGATAACACATGCATGGTTAAAGACTGAATTCCCTTGGTGATTACCCAGCATCATAAATATCTGACTGCTGCATCTCATTTGTACGCATCCCACTTTCTGTTTGCATCACCCCTCTGTCTTCCAGTGAGGGTCTTGCTTTATCCCTCCTTCCTCTAAAATATATTAGACTTGAACTGTAGCCAGCATTGGAAGCGTTGGGAGTGTTAGGAGGAGTAATTAAAGTGGTGGATGGTGTATTTAAAATGATGAGATAAACGCAGCACATAACAGCATGTAAGCATGCAACTATTAACACTCACTCACACACGTTGCTTGTTGGCAGAGCTGTTTATTGAGCACATATAACTAATTAGCAGTGTGACCAGAATCATTCATTGAGTCTTTTTCTGCTAAACGGAGCTATGTGTGTTAAAAAGAAAAACATATGTATCCTCTTGATTACCAATTTGCCATCAGTAGCTTGGCGAAACACACATAGCCTCTGATATGACTTTACTGGTATGCATATATCTGCTTTACTAATAGTATGTAATTAATTTACATAATTGTGCAAATGTCATGTTAAGTCCTGTATAAAAATGTCCATATCTTCAATGCATTGCATTGTACATGGGTCCCCTTCCAGACTGCTCGGTATTAAGGAATAAAAAAGTGAGGCACTGTGTAGAGCCAGGTCATTATCATGGAGAAGCATAATCCAGAAGGATAATGTCCTCACAGTGTCATTTGTTGACATTGCTGGATAGCCTCAGTTCCACCCTGTGTGTGCATCACATCAGCGCCAACAAAGAGCAGCTAAAAGGTGACTCCATTATCAGTACAACAGCAATATCCAGGTAATCAGCTAAGCCTTCAATGTGATGTAAAGCTGACCATTCAGGAAGAGTCTGCATGGTGCTAATGCAAAGACACCGTCAGACATCATGGGGGGAAATTGTTGTTGGGGGAAATTAAAGAGTCTGATTGCTAGTGCTTTGTCATTGCAGCTTCAAACCAAATAGAGGATGCCAAAGTATGTGTGGATGATGATTGGACCGCCTCATCCACTGAATCCACTCTGGTGCAAATTAGGTCACTTGGTGGCGACTGATAAACATTTCCAGGAACAATGCTCAAGGGTAGATGGGCCTTTAAGTACTCACTGAGACTGAATGCCCTATGTGGAGAAAGTCATATGAAAAAAAGGTTCCTTTAAATAGCAGCAGGGTGTTAGCAGGTGGAAGTGACAGGAGACAGAACTGGTCATAAGAAGGACGCAGAGAAGATCTGGTTTTCATTGATAAATTCTACACAGCAGAAGTGACACCTCCAGAGTGGCAGCAAGCACTGCACAGCAGCAAGCAAGGCAAGACGAGGCAGATCTCTGCTCCTTCTCCTCTCTGACTGTGTCTCTCTTGATACGTTTTCTTTCATTCTTTTCCTTTCTCTCTTTATTTTATACTGCCTTTCTGTTTTTTGCCTTTGTTGTTTCTCCTGTGCATGTCTTTCACTGCATCGCCAGTTATTTGCAAATGTCTGTCTTTCCATGTTCAGACGTTACTCTATTTCTTCAGCTTTACACTTCTGTCTGAATCTTTCCCTCTCTGTTTCTGCCTCTCCTTATATTTTCCCTCTCTGCATCCCTATATATCTCTCTGTCAGTCTCTTAGTCATCTACATTAGGTTAAAAGCTACAGGGTGCACTCTAGTGGTACACTAATGCCCATCCCCCTCTGCATTGACACAAGCTGATGCTTTCTTTCTGCTGCAGTGACACAGTCAGTGACCCTGTTGCTGTGTTTGATTATTTTTTTTAACCCTCCAGTTAACTCTAATTATTGCTAAACCATAATGTAAATTTAACTTCCATTTACTTATTCAAATTCCGTTTGCATTATATCCTGTTCTACATTTTAGTAGTCAGTGACTAAAATTCTTCTTTTCAGGTAGAAATTAAGATGTTATTTTACCTTGGAGCTCACACAGAGGTGGCAAAGGCTAAATAATCTCTTGTTCTTAGTTGCTCTTGACAAGATCTGCTAAAAGGTTTCCTGTAGGTAGCAGTTTGCTGTACACCTAATGGCTAGGAAACGGAAAAAGAATCACATAAAAGATTTCTTCGAAGTGGAAGCTTTCAACCAGTTATGGTTTCTCCTCATCCTGGAAAATATATTTGGAAGCCAGCGAAGAGACCCTGGAATAGTTTTTTCAAGCTGGAGGCTATTTGGAAGGCCATGATGTTATTAACAGAGCCTGTGAGTCAGTCAGACTCAGACATCTTTTGTTCTCTGTCTCCGTTTGATTTATTTGGATACGTTTGTCTTCTTCAATCCAGTCCCTTTGCTATATTTGATTCCTGTGAGGTTAAGAACTTGATATATTTTTTCCCTCGGTGTCATGCTCTCTCTACCTTTCCTCATGCTGCTTTCTCCCCTCCCTCTCTCGCTCATTCTCCCAGGCCTTTTCTCTTTTACAATAAACCTCTTACTCCCCTCTGTCACCGTTGTCTCCTGTGCACTATGGATTTTCTTCCTTTTAGGTTTCGATTCCCTGCAGCAAAATAATATTATATGTCAGAACAGGTCAGTGTCTGAGCTGTCTCCGGTATCACTCACACACAAATATATACAAGCACACACACGCATGCAGGCACATGTGGTAACACATAGCACACAAACACATGTTGGCATGTACAAAAGCAGTGTGCACATGTACACCATGCATGCAGTGACACACAAATGCACACATGAGGCTAGGAAAGTGCTGCAGGTTGAAGCCTGTCACTGTGTAATATACGCGTCTCTCCCATTTCAGTCAATGATCAAAGCGTTCAATAAACTAAGAGGTGTTGCACCTCAGACTTGATATCTCATTAACTTTGTGTCACATATCAACGACAAGTGTGCTGTATGTCACTGTCTGACATAATGCCGTCTCCGTTTTAACGCAATGTGTTACTCAACCCTGGTGTCTATTTATTCTTGAATGATCTCAAGAGGGAAAAGAAGGCTTTTCTCTCTGTCCTTGTGTCTAATATCTGTCTGTGTATGATATTATTAGGATGGCCTTTTAGCTGACGAGCTCCTGACAACTCAGCATTTGACCGTTGGGCTGACTTGTAAAAGTAATGACTAAAATTAAGTATCAATTACATACCCGTTTAATTACTTAACCTCTGCCCTAGACTGGTCTGCATTTTGTAAATTACTAACTCAAGACATAATGAGATGTACTAATAAAATGAAGCATCATATCATAAAAAGGTAAAATCATTGTGACAGCAGAACATGGACACAAGCAGACAGTTCTGAAACATCCAGTACTCAGTCACAGTATATATGCATACTGTAGCTTTGTGTTTGTGTTAACCTTTGCTTTACGTATGTGTCCATAGTAAGTGTTAACCACTTAGTAAATGTTCAATAATTGGCTGTAAATTGCAGAGATCTATATTAGCCTGTCAGTGGTCTGTGCAATGCGCAGAAGCAACACTAGATTTCTGGGAAAAGTTCACAGACACCCTGCAACTGGATTTGCCTCATGGCAAAGATGAAATGCTGACAGTCAAAACAGGCAATTCATTGAAAAAATGGACAGATCATTTTGCCACCTGTTACCACTCCTAAACCACTGTGTTCATCTAGTCAAATGACATCTGCTGCATGCAGGGTGTTATTGTGTACATGCTATCTTCAGTGCAGCGTTCCTGCCTTGTTATTCTACCGCATCAACAATCCTAATGTTTATTAATTTCAACTGATAAATATTACTTATGTTTATTAACCGCCCCCTGGCCTCCTATCATTTTGCCCCTGGGCAAAGCTTGTTGAGTATCCCTGCTGTAACTTAAAGGAATGGGAAATGCAAATGCTGTTCACGGCACATGCATGCATATATATATATATATATATATATATATATATATATATATACGTGTGTAACGTGCACTCACACAATTAAGTTGAAACACACAAACCACTAAAGCCTTCACATTTGCATGCTTACACACACACATACACAGACACACACCTGAGTTGATGTAAGTGTCCCTGTGTGAATATATGACAGCTACTCTCTGTCAGGCCTCAAGAGTCTCTGATGACTGCTGAGTGATTTTAGAGTTGAGTGGATTGCCAGTTTGAATGATTTTCTGTCTGTATGACTTTCTGCTGCAGGTTCCACTTAAGAAAATGTGTCTTTTCCCACATGTCCTTGCACACTATATGTTATCATTGCCCCCCAAGTCTCATATTGATGGAATGTTTTTAAACATAATTTTTAAAAACTGTGTTGAAACCTTTACTGCAACATTAACTGAAATCAAGGCTAGAAGTAAAAGGAAAAAAACACGATGAAGGTCCTGCTCTGTTCAACAAAGACACACTTTGACGGCTAAATATGGAAGCAGTAAATTCACTATCCTTCCCAACTAACCTTGAACTGAACAGCTTTGAACAGGACAGTTAAGCCTTTGGCAAAATATGGATAATTCAGAATTTCACCCATGCATGTATCTAACAGTCAGTCGAGGCTGAGGAACAGTAGAAGGGAAAAAAGGGGGGCAGGCTAGTGTGTCGGAAACAGTGAGTGTGAAGTTAAATGCCTCATACATATGTACATATTCGGATTATACTGTATGGAGGACTTTTACCTCAGCCAAAGCACTTTTGCATTTCTGCTGTCATTTGTAAAACTCCTTTTTCCAAGAAAGAATACCAATTTGGATTTGAATTTCAAATGTGTTTTGGTGTACTGCCATGCTGACATGGATTTGACCGGGTCAGCGTATAAGGTCACACCCGTAAATAAAATCACACATGGTTTATTCACATTGTGTTATCACTTATGTTCAATTGATATCATTCCTTTAGTGCTTTTTTAATATTCTGTTACATGGATCTAACTTTTCTGCCCACTGTTTTTTCACTTGTCTTACATATGCTTATCACCATTCTGTAACAAGCCCATCACTTTATATCTCTCTATCACCATCTGCCCATTTAGCATAATGACTCCAGAAATTATGATAAAAATTATCATCATGTCTTCCACCTCTGCTACATATATCTCAAGACTGGAAGGAAGAAGCTGTATAATGTAAGCCTATAAGCCATCACCAATTTACCATAATGACTTCAGTGATGATGATAAACATTACGCTGATTCCTCCGACAGCTAGAGCTGATGGTAAATCAACCAAGACCTACTTAGATCCTTCAGTCCTGGGTGAAGCCATCACAGCACTCAGGAGGACAATTGAGACACAGCAGCGGAGAGATGAAGGGAGGAGGGGAAGATGATATGGATGGCGAATGAGAGCTCGGGGAGTAGGAAGGAGAAAATTGGGAGATTTAGGAAGGTGGAAAGAGAGCGATAAGGAAGAAGCAAGGGACTAAAAGAGGGCTGAAGGTTGAGGGAACTACTGTAGATGGGTGAGAAAGAAAGAGGAACAAGGGGAAGTGAGGATTGAGGGATGAAGAATTTGTGGACAGGGAGATCAAAATGGAAGTCAAAATGTAGGAAAAAAAGAAGATGGAGGAAATAAGTGGAAGGTGTGCAAACAAAGAGAGGAGACTGAGGAAAACAAACACAGGGAACGAGAATGTGGGTGGATGTTTTACTAATACATAAACTTTCTTTTCCTGTTGCTTTAATGGACTCTTGGGTGCATTAATCAGTGGGGCTAAAAGCCATCAAAAAAACACCCAATCAAATGGGATTTAGAGAGAAGCAGAATTTGTCTGGCAATTGAGGCCTCTCTTTCAGTGACAATGATGCGTTTAAGTGTCCCGGGTCATATTTTTCATCACAGTAAAACTTTATTACATTAACCTAAGAAGCAGGAGAGAGAAACATAGAGGAAAAATAAAGATGGGGTGTGAAACATGAATGACTAATGCAGGTAGTGAGGGTGATAAAGGGACACAGATAGCAGGACAAGGTAAAGTAGGAAGAGAAATGGGAATGCTGGTGAGAATGATGACAGAAATACATGGAGAGAGAGAGATTAATTGATGGAGTCGTGGTTAGGAAGTAAACACAACAGAGAGAGAATAAGCTTTGGGAAGGTGGCATGCAAGACTGATGGTGAGCAACCACAGACCCCGTTCTCGCCATCCGCTATCTTCTCTATCTCCTCTCACTCCCTTTCTCTGTCCTCTCCTCCATCTCTATTTTCCCCCCAGCTGTCATCTCACCCCTGTTCTTATTCCCTCATGGAAATAAAAAAAAAGCATGATGGGTAAAATCTTGTAGATGTGTCTAAAGATTTCAACACCGCACTGCCATCTCCAAGAAATGTTAAGCAAGGTGGAAGGGGAAAGATGTTTAAATAGAGCATACCAATGAACCTCACCCCAGATGTCTCACAGAGTGTGTGTGTGTGTGTATGTGTGAGTGTGTGTAGGTATATGCATGTGTCAGCGTGCTCTCAACATAGAGAGGCCTCGCTAACACCTGTTTACCCTCTCAAATCACAGTCAACAAGAGATCTGTAGGCAGCAGTGCTCTCTGAGTGTGTACGTGTGTGTGTGTGTGTGTGTGTGTGTGTGTGTGTGTGTGTGTGTGTGTGTGTGTGTGTGTGTGTGTGTCAGTGTCACAGTTCTTTAAGGACCTCCTGCCAACCAGCCATTGGTCAGGGAGTTGCCAAGGTTACCGAGCAGGGTGGCCCAGCTGTGTTCGGGTGACAGGACACAGACTATGTGTTTGTGATTCCTCTCCCTCTCTGTTTGAGAGATGTCTCAAGGTTACCTAAAGCTATGTGATTTGTATCTTCTATGCCCACTTACATACAATATCCTCCCTTTGTTTCCTCCTCTTTAATCCCCTCTCTTCATTCGTTTCCTTCTTTTGTGTTCTCAGTTTGTACTTTTAAAGTTAGGAGTGATACTTCTGTGTTTTAGCCTGCAGGATGATGACATGGTGTAGTGACAGAAGGGCTGGGGAAAGACCATTTTCATTAGAATTTCAAAAATAATGTCATATTTATGTGTTTGTCATGTATTTCACTGGATTTGAATGAGATCTGTGCAGAGGCATTAGCTGGCTTGATATATATCTGTCATTGTGCCTGGGTATGACTGCTGCAATATCCTCTGTAATAACCCAGCCTCTGCTAAGACCAGAAAATGGCCTTTTGGCTGCTGGGCTCTCTCATTTTCTATTTTCTCATAGTGCAAATCACCCTGACAGGAATAAGAGAAAGCTCTTTTCCTGCAGAGTCTGATAGCTCATTAGGATTCAACACAACAAGCCCAAACAGCAAACATATTTTCCTGCTGTTACAATTCTCTGCCTGTGTGATGACAGTGTTTCTGTGTTGTGACTCAGATTCAGGGAGAGCAGATGAAAAGAAGAATACAGGAGGAGAATTTACTGTCCATATTAAAGAAAGGAGATGGTAAGGATTGAAAGAGACATTTGGAATAAGGGGATGATAGATGCATAGATAAAAAGAAAAAGAAAGTTAGGAACTACCGTTGCCAATTGTGGTGATTGATTAAAAACTGGAACGTTTGCTAGAGATGTGACAAATTGGGCCAGAGTCAAGGGACAAGAGAGAAAGAAAGGAGGGAAGTAAGAAGATGAGATAATAGAAATAAAATAAGGAAGTAACAAAATACTTCTTTCTGTCTATCTATATTTCTTATCTTTCCATATCTAATAATAAAGGCTAATTGCCTTTTTATCTGTTTCTCCCTCGTCTACCAGCCAAGACTCTGACACAGTCTTCTTACTCTTGAGTTTGTTCTTTTTCACTCTCTGTTTCTTTTTCTCTTTTCCTCTCAATATCTGCTCTCCTCTCTTTCCCTTTTGTCCTGTGCTATAACCCACGTGTCTGTAATAATTACAGCAGCTAACAAGGAAATCGATGAAAGTCAGCAGACGAAGACCGCAATTAATGTGATGCTTTATTGCGTGTGTGTAGGTGTTTTCTATATTTACATTTGTGTCTGTGTGAATGCATATCCTATTGCTGGGCACAAAGACAGACATGCCTGCAAATTTAATGAATATCTGACTGCAGAAACTATATCTGATTCCATTCTATGTATCTCAGTAGAGAACTGTCTTATGATTAGGCTGTAATCTCCCTGAGATGAACTAAGATGGGGAGATGGAATACTCCTCTAGGAGCATTGTGCTACTGTACTGAATTGATCTGTTCTAAAGATCAGTTATAGAAATTATTATAGAAACAGATCTATGGGTACTTAGACAGAGAGAAAGATTCAAGAAAATATAAAAACAACACCTCGCTGAAATTAAATTCTTCACACTACAGAGGTACAAAAAGACTTCAGACATTTTTGGAATAAGAATTCACTGTCCAACTATTACTCAGTTAAGCACTGAGAACATTTTTGAGCAGTTATGCATGAAAATCTATAGGTTGAATTTAATACCCACTCTGGCAAATGGCTTCATGAGCTAGCAGGTCAAAAATGAAATATGCTAAGCATGGAACCATTTCCTTTAGAAAGGCAATTAAGTAAAATGTACATTGTGTGATGCTGCTCTTTATTTCAGTTCTTACTAGCACTATACTTAACCATTTTAATGACAAGCGCCTAGCTACTATCTCCAAGGATGGCGCACAGCCAGGGATCACATCACTGCAAGCCTTGGGGAGATGCATGTTGATCCAAGGCCATCACTTAGTTGGTGTGATGAATGACTGAGACTGATATGCTGCCAATCACTGTGGTAGAGGGCAAGGGATTCGAACATCTAGTTCAGTACCTCAAGGCCGGAATATGTGATGTTGTCAAGAGCTACTGTGACTAAAGCCATTGAAAAACGCTGAGGAGAAAGATCAGCTAAAAGTGAAGCTAGTGTGAGGGCAGGCAAACTACCTCTGACCACCTGGTGGAGAGCTGGACAGCTCTCACAAACAAAAGCTACATCAGAGCTACGTGTCACTTCGTCAGTGCTGACTGGGAGTCCACATACTCTTTGTCTGAAACACACATTGAAGCGCCTCTTGTATTTCACATCATTTTGAAAAAAATGAACTGACACTGACCTCCCAATGAGAAATTAAACCTCTTGAGGTCAGAAAAAGCAGCTGATTTTCACCTCGTGTTAAAGGAGCAGTGTGTAGGATTTCATGGGATCTAGTGGTGTAATTGTGTATTGCACCTGTAAACCTGTGTTGGCTCCACAAATTAACGGCGCTCCACCAATTGGTCCAGCCCCAGTGTGTTTAGAAGCTTTCTTCAGTAATGAGTTAGCACAGAGTTGATGCTTTATGTTGCCTCCATAATGCTTTCACTTGATGTCCTACCATTTTCTGCTTTCAGCTGTTTCGCATTGCTTTAAATGGTTGATTTAAAAGTAGAGATTTAAAATGGCCGTGACAAAAGTAATCCTTGGATTCCAGCACTTCTTGATAAAATTGTTCATTTTGCCAAACAATGTTTGTTTAAACTGGCAACCACACAATATGAGCTAAATCAGAAGAGGCTTGAAACAGTACTTCAATAAGACAGTTTTCTTAAATCTGTTTATATAGATATATTGGTTGCAAGATCAGTACAGATGTACATTTGCAGCCCCTGCAGCAAACAATCTTGCAATTTAATTCTTCCTGTGCTTGTAGTGACAAGATTAAAGAGAAAGGAAACTCCTCATCTTTCCAGCCTGTTTCACATTCTTTACTTGATCTAGTGCTGAGCAAAACAGTATTGCTGGGAGATTCAAACAAGATCTTTATAAATTCTCTTGCCAAACACAAAGGCTTGCTCCAGGGTTTGTCCCAGTGGTGTGCTTTAAGATTTCACTAAAAAGTCAAAAAACAAAAAGTGGAACTCTTAGACAAACTTTTAGACAAAGATACAACTCAGTACATGAATTATATTTTTAATATATTGTCTAGAGTTTTTGTTGTCTAGAGTGTGCAAATTGGATTTAGTTTAATTTTGTTTTTACAGCTCAGTAGTGATGATTGTTCAGCGGTTCAGTCATGCTGTTCATTATGCATTCTTTATGATTTCAAAAGCATTAGTCCATAATGATATAGCTCACACGCTCAACAAGACAACTCACCGTATGGCCAGAAAATAATTGTAAAAACAGGCACACAGGTGCCACACACTCTAAAATACAGAAGATGAGAAAATAAGCAGACAAAAACCTAAAAGCAATCACATCACCCGAAAAAAACACAAAGATATACATAATAGATTTTACAAGACAGACAACACTATAAATAGAGAGGGATACCTCAATTTCAAACCATTGGCCACATAATTAAAATGTTTAGCCATTTTTTTAAGGCAATAGAATTAAAGTTTTTATCACAGTTTTGGATCCTTTTTTGTTTATTGCTAAAGTCTAAGATGCAACGATACACATCATTAGTACAGTTAGAGGCCTGTAGGAGATTAAAATGCACTCAGAGATTGGCTGAGAGAAATATGGGGGAGAGTGCAAAAGCAATTAGGCCAATAGAAACACAAAGAGCAAAGTTGCTAAAGTTAGACAACAGTATTAATCAAAGGGCCAGATGCCCCTGTTAAAAGAAAAAGAAAAAAAACAACAACTTTTAAATACATTTTTCATCTGCCTGGTCTGTGTCATGTCTAGACAGATCTGTGACCCGAAGCTAACCATTAGATAGCATCTTAATTTACGAGATAAAAAGAGGATAAAAGAAAAATGAAGGATGAATCACTGTAACTCCCCAGTGTTTTGTTTTGAGGAGGAAACTGCAAGTTCAATTACTGGATTGTAGATAAATTAGGGGGACAACGTACGGGCTGCAGGGAGAAAAAGAAAGCATGATATAAATGGTTTTGGTGGTGAGATATCTGGTTACAATTGACCTCTTATTCTTATCCTCACCTAACCCTCAGCTCATTCAATTTCTCATCTTTTCCTCCCCTCCTCCTTCTCGGTATCCTTTAGTGAAGGAATTCTTGTCTTCCTTTGTCTTCGAAAGTCTCTCCATGGAAAGCTTCTTCTTTGTCTTTCCTCAGTCTTCTCTCTCTCTCTCTCTCTCTCTCACCTCTTTTCTATCTCATTTCTCCTTCTTTGTTTTTGTCATCTTCCCCTTTCCTACTCCTTCCTTCGCCTACTCCTTCCCTTCCTTCATACCCTTCTGTTCCCCTTTTCTCTTGGGCTTCTTGCCATTATCAAGGTGTTTTCTCATCCATCCTCCGTTTTCTCTCTCTCTCTCTCTCTCTCTCTCTCTCTCTCTCTCTCTCTCTCTCTCTCTCTCTCCCCCTCGTCTCCCTCCATCTCTCTCTCTCCACTGTCCTCTCATTTTCATGCGGCTTGCTGGGCAGCCACGCTCTGCATCTTTATCTCTGTCTGTGGGAGAAGAGCCGGCCTAGTGCCAGCAACTAATGGACTTTTGGAAAACACAGACAGCCATGCATCACAGTCCGGAGAACTAGGGAGAGAGGGAGGAAGGATTTGGAGCAAAGCCGAAGGGAGAGTGGTTTCAGAGAGATGGAGGAAAGACATACAAAAGACAGAGTGGTCGTGAAGGAAAACTTCAAGTCAGAGGTTCCTCTAAAGTAACACAGAGAAAGGAAAGAGTGGGAAAGTCTCAATATCTGTGGAAGCTGTAATCAATAATGAAATCTGTACCCATTCTCACTCATTTAAAGATGCAACACTGCACAACACTTCCTATTATTTATCCATGCAGCCTTGTCAGCCAGCCTCCAGATAGTCCTGCAAACTGAGAAGAAGCTCATGGATATTGTAGCGTCCAGTGTTGCTGCATGCGGTTGAAAAGCTAGGAATGAATCAAGAGTGGAAGCAAGAAGTAAAGTAATGACCAAGGCAGACATTTGTGACTGAAAAATTATAATCTCACGATTCAAAGAAAGATTTTACAGATATAAGATTTCAGATGAAAAATATCACACATATTTACTATTCAAATGTATACAGTGTCAGGAAGGTGTCATTATTTTACGATAATTTATTGTGTGACAACAGACTTTGTTGCTCATTTGCTGCCTTGAATTTGTGCCTGACTGTCAATTGGAAAAAAGACGTGTGTGTGCATACCCCCACCAAACAAACACAATTTGCGTCTGTCTGTCGTGTTCATCGACTGATCTCAGACAAAAAAACAAAAAAACAAAAAGACTTCAAGTTTAGATGTCTTGTGTGCAGAGGCGGCAGTTAACCTACACAGCTATTGTATGTTATTCATTAGAGATTTTGTTTGGGTGGTGAGAGAGCCTGAGACAGAGCTTCAAAGTGTTGTTTCAGATGAAAAACAATATTAAATTGAGAGCATGAATTAAGCAATCCAATTTTAAGTGAAATTGCTTGGGACATGAATGACTTTGTTGTGTAGCAGCGTGGTGGCAACAGGAGAAAATCAGAGCTAAGTATATAAATTACGTTATACATTACGTTACGCTAAACATTAAACGCCCCCCAAAAACTTCAGGCTCTTGAGAGGCAGCCTTCTTATTTCAATCTGCTATTCAATATTAACTGAACTGAATTATTTACTCAATTACTTAACAAAATCATCAGCACCTGTGTGTGCAGCTCAATGCTACAGTAGAAACTTGAAAGTAGCTCGTAAAAAGATGTGAGAGGTCCATGGGGGCATAATCAAATTGGTGTATGTTAATAGAAACTCACCAAAAAAAATTTAATGATTGGCAGTTAATGTGCCCTGAGAAGAAGAAAATCTGTCGAGAGAGCCTAGATAGATTTTTTTCTTCAGTGAGAGGACTCAGTCGAAGCCCTGCTCGTACTGTACAACATCTGCAAAACCTTTGGCATAAGCACACCAGAAGTTCCCAGTAACACAACCGCTATCACACAACATCAACTGTGACAGACTGTAAAGGTGTGGACCTTTGTTTTTGAGCAACACTACATTGAAAAGCTGTGTCCCAATTTAATAAGGACACAAGTACCAAGCACAAGAGTGTTGTATCTTTAGGTTTAGCAAGTGGAAGAATCTCTAGTGTCTATCTCATTTGAAGCACACACACACACACACACACACACACACACATATATATGCAGGACCCAAGCCCAGTAGTCACAGCAGAGATTATTTCCACTCGGTCCCTTCATGGACTGCATGCAGTCAGGTGGACATTGAAATGGATTTGTAATGACCAAGTGCAGACCTTCAATGGCAAACTCATTCCCAGTCTCATAGCAGACCTCACCAAACTGCAAGGCATGCATCTTCAAGTGCATCTGCAGCCTGTGAGGGCAGAAACTGTCATTTGCAGTGACAGTGTTAACATTCAGCTCGGGTCTGACTTGAACTCCGAGGCAGGTTTCTGTGAACAGTATGCATAAATAAATGATTTCTGGGTAATCTAGTTTCTGATCTTGTGCTTTTTGTTTTGTTTTGTTTTGTTTTTTTAAGCATGAGTAAAGACACACAAACGATTTCCATTCTGTCTAACACATTTAGATGCCCTAGAGTGACTGGAAGCCATTGAGGGGTCAGTGTTAATATCACTGTTGGGTCAGATGGACTATGGTGAGTAAAAGAATGGTCAGGCAGCATTACAATAGCAGATGCTGTTCATACTGTAGGACCAATGGGGCCATGTGATCTGGAAGATTCATTTTAGCAAACACCAGCTGTTCATTAATTTTGTGTGAGTGTGCCTATGAAGCCACTCAGTTTGAGTGGATGTTGTGAAATATTGGTGCAACATGTCAGTCAGCCCGCTAACTGATAGCAAGGTCCTCCTGTCTGGTGTCAGACTTTCTGTGTCAGGCGTATCAGCCATATTTTCAGGTCTTACAGGTGAAATTTTTCTGGAAATTCTGGAAATTCAGATTATTTTGCGATAAATAGCAACTGTTGAGAAAAAAAAAGTCACTCTATTTAATTACCCTCGGGAGTAGACGGAGCTACAGTAACTGATGGTGTGAGAGCACTTGTGCACCTAAATCTGTTGCTTGAAAAGCATCTGAGTGTATCAGTCATCATTTTCTCTCCTTGCCTTCATAACTGTTTCTTTCCCAGGGTTCCAATTAAAACTCCTCCAAATCAGACTGCATCGCTTCCACATTAACACATGCAAGGCGGTTATATATATAAATATATGAGTGATATGATAACCTGGAGCCTCAATAGAAGCGTCTTTTGGTGCACACACAGAATCCGTCTGTAACATATGAAACTGTTTTCCCTAGCAGTTTTTTTTTTTTTTTGGTGGTGTGGCAGGCCTGTACTCAAACCATTTGACGCCAAAAGGCACCACTGAAACCACTGCTAATTAACTTTATTTTCATAGGGCTGCCAGCTTCTCAGTGGTGTGTCAAACACTGCGCAATGCATTTAATCAGGCTTTTATTTTTTTCAGAACTGCCTTGGCAGCAAAGATGTTAAACTGGCAGAAGACATCTGGGATGAGGTCTTGAATCTGAGGCTGCAGAGCGATGACCATGGTGTCATTTAAGTGGCGCGCTGTGCTTTTAGCTTCTTTTGGGCTATGATCCCCGGGGAGTGCTGTTTGTCATGCATTTGGGATCAATGTCAGCACTTCCCAATCTAAGGCCACAGAAAAACATGTCCCATGCCCTCCAAATCAGGACGAGCGATGTGAAGTGCGAAGTGGATGATTTCGACTATGCTGATCATTCTCACAATCAAGGGTATAATTGGGAAATTTAAGTGAAGTGGATGACATTGAAGATGACCCAAGTTACACAAGGAGAGAAAGGGTTTAGGTCAAGTGCCCTGACTATTGAAAAGTTTTAATTCACTTGTTTGTTTGTTTTCTGATACCAATGGTCGTGAAATTTGGAGAGAGTGACCAGAGTAATCTGGGATAACTTTAAAGTCTGTTACTGATCCTCCATATTGAGAGGAGCAAGGATCCGATGGATCAGACACGGATCACACATTTAGTAAGTCCACTGAGCTTGAATGAGTGGATGGAGACAAAAGGGGGCAAAGCGGTTGAAGTAGAACCTGTTCAACGATGAGTGAATGGACAGAGGCATTTTGTACTGGCTGTGCTGTCTGGTTGACTTATAGGGTCATACCATGTTCTGCTGGAGCTGGCACATTTCTCCTCCTTTGCTCTGAAATGCAGATAAAATATTCAAAAGGTGATTTGTGCATCTCTCACTGTAGCATTACAACTACACAAAATCATGGCAGGAAGGGATAGCCGCTGAGAAAGAATACGGTGTCTGTGAGTATCTTGGTTTTCCACAGAGAGAAAATGAGAGAGAAAGCTCAGAAAACACATTTATACAGTCCCAAATGAACCGGCACCGCGGTGAGAGGGAGAGATGGAAAGCTCTCTGGACCACTTTCATTTCTGTATTTCAACCTGGAAGCAGTCACGTGTGCAGGCTGCATGCAAATAGAGGTGCTGTGTTTGGCTGTGCAGAGATTGTGAGCACTCTCGTGGCCTCGTGTTTTGAAGGTCATTTGTGCCGTGATAATGCCGAATTTTCCAGTTGTTAGTAATGAGTTTATTGAGGTGCTTTTGATGAGATGAAGCCTTACAGAGCCTTGCATGTTGTGCTTTCTGTATCGCATATCTCAACATGCTTTGTATTTTTTATTCTTTTTAAACTTGCGCTCACGTCTGTCTCACTCCAACACCGTCTGTGTTTGTCATGGACAAACGTCTCTCACTCGCTTTCTTTGTCAAGCTGTTTCTGTTCCCCGCAGCGTTCCTCTACTTGGCCGTCCTGCTGTGCAGTGATCTTGACGATGTTGATTCTTGCTTTTTTTGTTTGTTTCAAAGAGGAGATCAAAGAAACATAGAAAACTAAATGCAGTGTAAAAGTGCTCATTTTGCACGTGTTTGCTAACCTTGGTCTTCCAAAACTTTTGTTTTGTTCATGTTCATGTTGCTTTTTCTTAAAATAAAAAAGACAAATTTAGTTGAGGACAAATGTCAGGTCACAGACCACCTGACGGCTTCACAAAGACACTTTTCATTGTCTGTCTGCTTGCTTTCTTTGTGTGCTCGACTGTCTGCGTCAGTATATTTATTTTTCCAGATGAAAAGAAAAAAATAAGAAAGCAGCATGGGAGCAAGAAAGCATGAAGCATGGTGAGCCATAATCTAAGATATGCAACAATGATGCATCCCTTCTTCACTAATTCAGGAAAAACACAAACTTTATCTTTGTATGTCAGATTTAAATCCACCTTTAAATGTAAGTTAAACACATCACTAAATTATAGTAATGGACTAATATAAACCATCTCTTTGCCCACCATGTATGCCATTTAATGATGGATGTTTGGACACCTCTTCTAGAAAGAGCCAGGAAGCCATTTTGATTTTGTTTATTTTAATTTTGGTGCTTATACTGTAGAATATACAATAACATAACATTTACAGTTACATTGTTTCTGACCTTATAGCCTACTTTGATGTGGAACTGACTCCAGTCTGTTACCGTCCAGTGTCACAGTCGTTCAACCGTATTGCAAAATTTCACAGTGCGACATCCACCTGAAGCTTTTCTGCTCCAGTTGTCCTCTGAACAACAAATGCTGGTTGCACATGACACAGCTGAGTGACTTTAATCCAGCTGTATTTTGCTCCCGAACCTACCATGGTGATTAGCTGTACCAATGTATGTTTAGCCTCTCAACCAGAAGAGGAGAAAATTATTGTTCATCCTTATTGAAATGCTGTTTTTATTATGTGTCTGGGGCACAGCAACAATGCACATCAGATTAGCTGCTTCATGCAGATAAGATTGAGTTAGAATATTATTTTCCTGTGGGAGGACTTTAGTTCACGGATAATGTTTTCGATAAAATCTTACACAATACTTTGAAAAAAACATATAAATAAACAACTTAAAGGCTCTGGAAATGTGGCATGCAATTAAATAATTATATAAAAATACATATATGATATCAAAGTTGAGCATCTGATTTAGCATCTACAAAAATCTGAGTCAAAATAAATGTTCATAACTATTAGAAAACCTAGTTAAAAAGCATACTAACGTTTTGATTGACATCCCCCTCAGCGCACAAGCTAAACAATGTACAAAGCAGAGTAGTTCCAGCTGGCTCTGAGGCAGAAAGGGTAAGTCAGGTGAAAAATCTGGAAAATGAATCTAGATTGAAGCCAATGCCCAATACTTTTTTAGATGCTTACTATTATGTACAAAAGACTCCAAATCCCATAGTTAGAAGGCTGTGGATTTGGGTTTCCAGTGGCTTTAATAAAAAACAGCTCAACACAATGAATGGCAGATTCTTGAGATTTTTCAGGGAGACAAAATCTTGCAAAATAAAAGTGCAAAATACAGAGTTTGACACAGGGTAGCAGCATAATTTACAGTAAACATAATTTATGCAATTACTATCTTGACAAGCTTTGTGTAGTCTTTATGGTGGACTGTAGGACTGTTGGCGCTGCGTTGCTGTGTAACAGGGCACGAGCGGGGTAGACACCCAGGAAGTGGATGAACCGTCCTGTGTTTGCAAGAGAACTGATTAAGAAAACAAGTAAGCTAGGCCACAGAAAAAAAGAACGAATCATACTTTTCAGAGGCAAGCAAATGTAACACAAGACTTCATTATGAAAAATACAGTTGAACAAAGGAAAGATAAAAAGGAAACAGAGAGAAATAATAATTTTTCTGCCAGATCCTATTAAGGGTGGCATCTTAGTTTTGGCTCACTGATCCGTCTCGGATGATCCGTCTCTCCAACATCTGTCTCCAATTACTCCTCTCTTCCACTATCATATCTCTCATCGGCTTAACGGGGTCTGAGCAAAGATTTGCATACAGCGTGGCAATAGGCGATTAATTTCTTTTTTTTCCTGAAGAAACAAAGAGGACTAATGACAGCTGAGGATAATTAAACAACAGAGAAAACAGAGGAAAGGGAGTGAAGAAGTTGTCATGTTGCATCTCAGGGGATGGAGGCGACTATTGCCACCAGAGCAAGCAGTCGGACAGAACGCCTCATGAGGGATTGATGCCACCTGCATACCACGCTTTCATCATCTGAGATCTGGCCGTCAGCGTCTTTGTGTATTTTGCAGAGCAGAGCAGGGAAATGATTGATTGATGATCATGAGAGAATGGCAAGTAAAGCAATTTTGACTGTGGCGTGTGAGAGGATAGTACTATGCTTGAGGATAGTACAATGCTAAACTGCAAACTCCCAAATAAAGATGTAAATAAAGGATGCATATCAAAGATATAATTCAAAAATAGCATGGTGCTTTTAGCATTTTATCTCGCGATGGCGTAAAAGCATAAAAAAGAAATGAAGTTTTAAAGTAGCAACTTCACTTTACTTGATCCTTTTGATATCTTAGCTAGAAAATTACATGATATTTCTATTTGTTACATTTTATATCAGCGTTGTTATTAAAACACGGTACATCATAACAATCCTACTTCACATTCTTCTCATACATTTGAAGAGAAACTGTCCTGAAACAACCTCCCCTCACGTATATTGATGCAGTATGATGCATGGAAAGGGGAGGTGCTGTCGTTCTCTTCTGTGCCGTGATTGATTTGCTTGCACCTAATCTTATCTTTATTCAGATCTTCACATATCTGCAGGAACGCAGACTTGGGGCGAATATTTGGCTGTGGAGCAGCCTCTCATTGTAATGCTCTCTGATTTGTCAAATGAGGCCCAAGCAAAGAGGCACCACGAAGCATATGGGATGCAAGCAAAAGAAAGAGACAGAGCTATCTGGCTTAAGAATAGACAAAACTTTTTGTAGGTTTGGGGGGATTTAGACAGACTGAGAGGGACAGATAGAGAAAGGGAGAGAGAATATCAATAATGTTTATGAATTGTGAAAAGCTCCAGATCTTTGGCGCTTGTGGCTTGAGAAGCAAAGAGTAGAAGTAAATGTGAGCTTGTCTCTGGGCTGTTGCTTTTTTCTCTCTGTGTCAGTCTCACATCAACCTCTCTCGCTCTCTTATTTCTCAAAATGAAACAAATCAAAGTCAGAAGCAGGGTGATGCAAGAAAGATGTACAGAGGTGTGCAGTGAGTGGAGAGCCTGTGGAGAAAGTTAAGAGCTCATAGCAATTATGTGTAGAGAGAGATGAGAGCGATTTGACAGTGAAAGATGTAGGTTAATGATGCAATTCCTGAATTCAAACCGTGTTTTAATCTGCAGTGAAACTTTAATATAAGACATCTTAAATTATCCATATGCAATTTAATAGCCATTCACTCATACAGTGAAATAAAGTCATGGTGAAGAGTGATTCAGCAGGCAGACTGCACTGCTGATGTAGTCTAGACAACAAAAACAACAGCATTAGTTGTTTGTTCAAGTTTGTGCTTTTTTTTTTTTTTTTTTTTTTTTTGCTTTCTTGTTTTTTGGGGGTTTTTTACTGGTAAGCATTATGATTGTTGTTGTCTCACAGAAGCAAAGACAGATGTATCAAAAACTAACACAGTCAAACATCAAGCAAGTGCAACAACACAAAAGTAGCAGCTAGCTAATACACTCGCACTACAACAACAGCAACTAAAAGTCAGACTCAGATTTGCGATTGTCCTGCTCCTCCTGCTCGATTACTCTCTCCTTTTTTTTTTCTTAGCTTCCTCCGTCAACATCCTCTGCCCTTAGGTCTTGCCTTTGAACCAGGTTACATTTCCCACTTGCCCAGCTCCGGTTCTGGCACAACACTAGCTCCACTCCTTGTGTGCATTTCTCTGCTCCCTGGGAATGAAAACCTCCTCTCCCGGTGGTCCAAAACACCTGTGGTACAAACCTTCACACTCCCAGACTCCTCTGAGCTCACAATCTGTGCGGCCAGGCTAAGGAGTGAGCTAACATTAGTTAACAGAAGCTATAGTTTGCAGCAGTTTACTTTATTGTCCATCAAGAAGCTCTGTAAATCACAAAGAGGTTGATGCAGAGCAAAACCAGAAAGCACCGATCCAGTTTCACCAAAGTAAATTAAATAGCTGGTGTGGTGTGAATCAGTGCTATAAAGTGTTATGTACTTCTTACAGGAGGTCAAACCTGGGGCACAAAGTGCAAGAACAGGCATACAGGGCACAGAGTGAGAATGACAGAGACAACATTCATCTGATTACAAGCCAGTGTAGCATCAAAATGATTTATTATCTGATAATTTATGGTAGAAAAGTTATACAATATTGCTTTAAAGGTGAACTTTAAATGCTTTTGTGAAGACGTCAATAATGATTTCAACAACACCACAGGCAAGCCATAACTGAGTCATTTTAGTTGAATGTTTAGAGACCATGGACTTCTTTCTACATTATAAACTAACCTGCCCGCATGAGTGCCATGTTCAGATATGCAATGTCAATCAATTTTTTATTGTGCTACATTTAAGCCTAGCAGATTTCCAGCACTGATGAAAGCTGATTATTTCACTGGGAGATCATAAAACGGTGTTGTCTGCTGTGAGGATGAGGAAGCTCCTGTAGATTACATAATGCTCAATACCGGAATAATGCATGAACAAAAACTGGTAAAAATGTCCTTCTTTATTACATCCATGAGTCTTCATCTGAAGTTTTTAGTGTATTGCAGCCACTTCATCAGTGTATTCCCACTGGAAAGAACAAAACAGAGAACCTCCCATGTGTAAAATATTTCACGTCCATTGCTTAAAGGCTAAATACTGAACATTTAAGAAAGTGACTTCACACAGGGGGACAATTTGTTATGTGCTACTTTAAAAGTGTTTGTAATCTAAGATGTAATTTATGAATGAGGAAAAAGACAGTTTTTTTATTATTTTTTTTATTTAGTTGAGTTTAATCTTAGAGCAAGACGAAGAATCTACTATTCCTTTTGCATGTTGGGTGCCCTTGAAGGAATCTTTTTGAGAGAGGGGATGAGAGAGAAAAATACAGAGTTAGACAGAGAAAGAGAAAGTGGACCCTGGAGTAGTTTAGCCGTTTTGAAGTTTCAGCGTGGCTACACTCTGAAGCCAAACTGTTTGAACTATGGATGAGATAGACAGACCTCTTGAAACCTGCCGAGTCACTCGTCGGGTCAGTTCTGTAATATACTGTAATTGGAAAGCATCGCTGAGAGAGAGTCAGAATGTTTATGAGTAGGAGTATGTACAGTATGTGTAGGTGGCTTTCTTTCAGTTAGGCAGTCATCACCCTTCACCTTTTATTTATTGCTACATTTTGCTTCAGCTGGCTGACCAGGAAGAAAATAGATTTTTTGGAAAAGTTTTTTTTTTTCTTTTGTTTTCAGACTTTGTGAAACAAATCGATCAGAGTTACTGCTGATAAAAGTTGGTACAAATCCCTGAAAATCGTGTATCTTTGTTTATATAAATACACACAAACACATTTGTTAATGTGTTTTGTAAGAAATTCAACTTTTATTTTATGTTTTTATGGTTGTTTTGTGGCAGCTCAATGTACCTAAGTTAGAGAACACTGTTGTTATGGAGAGTATGGTCAAGGTTAGCCAGGTAAATACTTGATTTAGGCTATGGAAAGATAGTGGAAAATAGTGTTTCTTACCTATTTTTGGAGCTCTGTTGTAGCTTATTTCCTCGTCTAATGTTAAATCGATCAATGTTCAAATGTCTCAATTGAAGGTTCTCAAAAAATAAAAAATTAATAGGGCTGTGGAATTACTAACCAAGTAATCCAGACTAACAAAAATGACATCCTTTTATTTTCTTTGAATTATTTCATGCTCTCAAAATTATTGTTTAACACTATTTGCTTCTATTTCATCTTCTTTTTGTTGCCTAGTTGCAGTGGCATCCTAATTTCCCAACTTTATCATTCAGTCATCTAAAGGACCAGCGTGTAGGATTTTGTGGCAGTTTAGCAGTGTAGTTGCTGATGCATAGTTGCCCCCAACCTCACCCTTTCCTTTCTAGCATGAAGGAGAAACTATGGTGGCAAAGGCCCTATCTAGAGACAGTGTCACGTTTGTCCATTCCAGGCTACTGTAGAAACATGGAGATTTTTATAGGTGATTATGCACAAATGAAAACATAGATATGTTGTATTCCTTTTCTGCAAAATTCTGTAAATAGAGCCTCCTAACTCTTACACACTGGACCTTCAAAGTATTTTGTTTAGTGTGATACATTTTCACATTACCAATGTTACACTGTGGTTAGTTCATGATGTTGTACAACATGTTAACATTAGTCACAACCCAGTGTTCTGCTAAACTAGCAGTAGAGGGAAATTAAAAATGCCATGCTTCCTTTTTTTCTGCTCCTTTGCCTGGAAGAAAAACACAAATCACAGCTGCAGCCAGAATAGATCAGACTTATGGTCCAGTGGTGTTATGGCTTCATTAAATGAGCTCTGTCATAGCAAAAAAAACATTTAAAACTTATAAACAAGACACAAAGAACATAAACAATGACAGAGCGACAGAATTAGGTTCAGAGAAACACTGAGATGGCTTTAATTTAGTTTTTATGGATCCTACTGGGTTATCCGTGTCACATTCATGAGAGGGAAAAACAAGGTCCAATACAATGATTAGGATTCATTGGTGGGTGTGTGATTGTGTGGTCTGGAAGGAGACGTGCTAATGTGCTTCAGTCAGTGTTTGCATGTGATTTTGCATGTGATTGTGTGTGTGTGTGTGTGTTTGTGTGTGACTATGATTGTTGCCAAAGTGTCTGAGGAAAATAACTTCTGATAATTACCTTGGCACAGCTAGAGTCACAACCCCTGGACACGGATCAGAAGTAAAAGTTTGTGCATGTGTACAGTGTGTGTGTGTGTGTGTGTGTGTGTGTGTGTGTGTGTGTGTGTGTGTGTGTGTTATGTGAAGGACATATTTGAGATGCAGCAGTTAGTGTCAAGTGAGTGAGCGAGCTGCCTATGCATACTGCATGTGCATGATAACCTAATCTCAAAATACAGACATTCTTAACTAGTTGAAGACCTCAAACTGAACGAAATACAACCACAGTTATTATCTGCTGGACTTGATAGATTTGATAGCAGTGCTCAAATGCACCTGGAAATGAAAGTGCAAAAAAGTTCCCTGAATGCTATCTAATGATAGTGTGCAAGTGTGCAACAGAGTGCAATAACCTAATTCCTGTCCCCCATTTGTATGAGAATAGAGAGTTTTATGAAACTCTAAAATGCTACTTAGAGGTACCAAAAATACTTGGATACAGCCCACTGGTGGGTTGTATTCATAAAGAGTCTTTTTGGATTCATGATTGAGGTTTTTGTTTGAGGGTTGTGCACAGAACGTTACAGTGAGAGACAGACTGTTCTCTTCTATTGTTGGACATTGTCTCCTCTGAGAAATAGCTACCCTTTTTTATATTTAATCAGCGCACCAGATGCAAT
This sequence comes from Argyrosomus regius, assembly GCA_946959425.1. Classification (NCBI taxonomy): domain Eukaryota; kingdom Metazoa; phylum Chordata; class Actinopteri; family Sciaenidae; genus Argyrosomus; species Argyrosomus regius. The sequence goes on from OX336890.1 coordinate 11,933,567, forward strand.
AGCCAGCTATTGAGCAGAGAAAAAAGAACATTTGTTTGAAAATCATTCATCTCTGTTGAAGCAAAAGTTTTCAAATTTGTTTTTTTTGTTTGTTTGTTTTTTTTGTGGGATGACCTCAAGAAAATTCACAGCTCGAACTATTAATATTGTTTTCTGTATATAGTTTCTATAGCACACTGTTTATGATATAAAAAATGACAACATTAGAAGAACATATTAAGTGTGAATGAAGTGTGGCTTAGGCTCCGAACCGTGATCCTTCTTCAACCACCAACTTCCTGTAGCAAAAAAACAATGACTGGTGATGGAAATTTTAAAAATAGCCAAAAATCATATCCCAACCTCCTGCTCTGCTCTTACAGCTGTGTTAACCTCCATCTATTCATAATGTACCAATAGAAAAGTCCCTGGAGTGATTGCTGTCTGGTGGTTTCCCCTGAAGCCAAGTCTCAGTCACTATTTTTACATGTTCAGAAGTAACCTGGTTCTGTATAGATGAATATTGATGCATGAACATGTCGCTTCACTTTAATGATGCATACAGTATTCAGGTCATTATATTAGATATTTGAACCGTGTGTAAACATCTTGCTCCTTTAGCTTTTGGTTTTTATTACCAATCCTGGCATGATGTTACATTTTGGAAGTTTAAGATTTTATTTGAGCTTTAAGACAATCTGTTGGGTATATTTTTCTTTAAAATATTATGTGTAGTTCATTGGTATATTTCATAAATATTTATTTTACTGTTCTCTATTCTGGGTTTGTTTGTTACTCAGCTGCTATGTAAATGAGGTCCTACCTCCATGACTCCGGAGAGAAACAAAGTTAAATTACATATTTCAGTGTCAACAAGAATATGTTGAAAAGCAGCATTTTTTATTACTTTTGGAATTATGAGTTCTTCTTATGTGGCGGCTGTGGCAGGTGGTAGATAGAGCGGGTCATCTCGTAATCGGTGGGTTGTTAGTTTGAGTCCCAGCTCCTTGGGCAAGATACTAAACCCTAAATTCCTACCACTGCCACCACCGTGTGACTGTGTGTGTATGGGTGAGCGCTCTGGATACGAAGTGCTATATTGCTCCTGATGTGCAGTTAGCAGTGTCTGTCATGTGAATGTGACATACTGTATGTTGTTAAAGTGATTAGATTTGCCATTTATCATCTTCCCACGCACTATATTTTACATGCTGTTTTTTCTGTATGCAGAACACGACAGGTGTAGAGGAATATTATTTTAAGTGGAAACATGGAGAATCTATCATGGGATATCAAAGCTGCATGTAAACAGACTAACCTGGGTAACACCTTAATTGGAGTATGGCCCATTGCCAGGTTATGCTATCCATGCAAATGTGGCTTGAAAAGCATAAAAAGCTGCCTTGCCAAGATAATCCCACTGAGTCCTCACCAAAGTGGAGAGCTTATTCACCTTGTTTGCCAATGGCCTTACATTTCCTGCAGTTTCCTATAGTCACAAATAGAAGGTCAAAGGAGTTTAAGTCTCTTCTTTTTTCAATACTCTTCTCTTTACTTGTCATGGTTCGGATGGAAGCAGGCTCAGCAGTTTGAAACTTGTGAACCTTTTCATTTGAGTTGCTTAAATATTCATAATCAGAGATAAACACAGTAACAGGGGCAAGCTGACCTTCAACACATCAATTTTATGGTACCCAATTATGATTTTATCTTCAGTAATTAATCAAACTTGAGCCAATATTAAACTGCATGTAGAGTACTTGTTCTGGTACATCAAATCAAAGGCCACCTATTCACAGATACATTGTCTCTGCTTATGAAACATAGCTGTAGCTGCAAGCAAGAGTGTTTCCCTTTGCAGACTCCAGCATCATATTCATTGTAGGGATTGCTCCTTTGTATGTGATTGTATGTTATGTTGGCGTTGCTCTAATTATTATTGTATTAAGTCAGGCTTAATTGCATCAAAGCGGAGGGGCATACTGCATTTAAAGTCTTGAGAATGTATAGACTAGAACATTTGAACCAGTTTTCATATCAAGTATGATGATATGAGGTCTCCTAAGGTCTAAACTAAGATTATTCATACTACTACATACTAGATTATTCACAACACCCATCCACAACCCCAGAATTATTTTCTTTTTCCATTCTGCTTCTTCGAAAATGGCTCACAAGTCAAAGTAAACACTATAATTCCACTCTGGCTCTGACAAGACGTCAACACATAGAGGCTTTTAAAGCTATACAAAGTTTTGCTTGTTTTGTGATCTTTCCCTTAAAGCCATGGCATGATCCAAGGTAAAGTGTTGCCTCAACACCAGCATTTAAATCATAGGATTCGAAGTTGTTATCACCTTTAACTTTATAAACAGGTCTTTCATATGACAGTGATTTTTTTTTACAAATCTAAACCTTTGGTGTTCGTATTTTTCTGTTGCTGGTAAAGTGTTTGTTACCAGCTGCAACAGCTGTCATAATGTAGTACTACATTCTACATTGACTACATTCTTAATAGGGATGAGTGAGTACGCCATCATGAGTATTAAAACCTGCTGTGGGTGGTGGCTAATCAGAAGTTGAAGCCTGAAATTTAGTTAAGTGTTAATCAGAAGTTGTTGTATTGACCAGCCATGAACATTCATGTCAAAATGTAGCAATAACGATTGAGTAATTATGGGCCGGAACGTCAACATGTTGATGGGCGTCACAGCTAATGTGATCCTATTGTAAGATGGTCTCCAGTTTTTTGTAAATGGAGCCAAAAAGGGGGAGTTTAAATTATTATATGTTGACAACAAGACTGATTTTTATAATTTTTTATATCAAGACAAATTCCACATTTATGTAATTGAACTGGCCTAAATTTTAGCATTGAAAAAATATCAATTCTAGCGTTTGTTGTGTTTTCAGTGTGGATATCAGAGGTCACTGTGTACATATTGTGCATAATAACTCTTTTCAGCCCTTCCACCTACATGTAACGAGAGAAAAGTGTCCTTAATGTTCAATTGTAAGCTGTTGAAACAGATTTTTTACTAATTTCCTTTCCACAAAGCCTATAATCTTTCCAATTCAAAAGCAATAATGAAAAGCCATAAAATTATTCTTCAAAGTAATAAAGTGCTCTCTCTACTCTTTTTAAGGTTGTAAAGAGCCGAATGAACCATTCTGATGCCCTGCAGTGAATTATTGCACACACACACGCGTGAAAACACATGAATGCACGCACGTACATACATACACACCCACACACACCTCTGAGGACTACAGACTGTGAAATTGCCCAATCAGAGGGTCTTGTCGGCTCCGAGACATTAGTCATCACACATAGGCCTAACTTAGGTGAAACACACACACACACACACATACAGCGAAGACAGAGGGGTTTGAAAATTTCATAAAGCTCTATTAAAGTTAATGACACACCAAGTCCAAAATAATGTGTTAGAAGGAAGGGGGTGTGTGTGTGCATGCCTATGGGAATATCACAGCCAGGTTGTTTATTCTCCTCTTTTTGTTTTCTTGTGAAAATAAAGATTTATTAAATGTTAACGAGAGGCCATGTTAACAACGGGTGCCATAACATCTACAGCACAATCTGTCATTCTAACCTTGAGTCTCTTTGACCCGATGGTTCTTCTCAGGCACAGCCAACAAGCTCCACTTTACATGCACCTGTTTGTCCCCCCACCCACACACACACACAAACATACTAAACAAGCACGTCCACATTAAATTGTGAAACATATCCAACACATACCCACACAGGGTGCAATACAGATGAACCAACAAGCCATTAACACTTGTGCATCTACAGCCTAGAGGGAATGTTGAACAGTAAAGTTGCTGAGCCGTAAAGTTTGCCATCCGACAGTAGTTGGTGCAGCACTGCATTTTTGCACTGAAAATGCCAATAGACCATGGTTATGAAATATCTGTGTGCTGGGGTGAGTTAATCCTTGTAGACCACCTCTACAGAGTCTGTGCCAAATGTACACAACCATGATTCAGCTCAACTACACAGACACACCAAGGAGTAGTTTTATAGAACATTTCCTAATTGATCAAGGATGAGCTAAACTCTTAATAAAAAAGTATTCTCAACCGTGCCTCTCATTTATTTTTCATACAGATGTGATGAAGCTTCACCTAGACACTGAATCAAAGACCTTAATGTAGTGTAATTGTATGTTATTTGCTGAGGTTAGCTAAATATAGACGCCAGAGATCACACAAAAACAGGCTCGGCTCTGTAAGTAAACATTTAACCAAGAAAAGATGAATACAATGCACAGGGAATAGCCACATATAAAATACTCCTGCAAGTAAAAGTCTGTAATACATCATTTCAACAAAGCGTGGGCAGTGAATTACAGCGCCAACGCACAGATATAGGTCAATATGTGGTAAACTATTCCACCATTTATAGTTGTTTGCAAAATGAAATGACAGAATTATTAAATATGTAAACTTTCCTCAGGCTAAGTTGGAAGCCTGTCAAGGATCTCTCGAGAATCATCTCAATAACTCAGCAAAATGTTCAGTTATGTCCTCAGGTAAAGATGAACCTTTCTGAATATTTTTAACTCTGAGTCAATGCCTCTTTCTTTCAGGTCAAGTATGGTCGCTTTGGCTTTGTTTGGGATGCAGCAGTACTGGAGTATGTTGCTAATAATGATGAGGACTGCTCGTTCTACACTGTCAGCAACAACGCACCAGACCGTGGATATGGTATCGCCATGCAGCACGGCAGCCCCTACAGGGACATTTTCTCCCAGAGGTAAGAGTCGTAACAGTAAACAACAGTCAGCAGCATCCTTGACTGCATTTGTTATTTAAAGGACATGTTTCAGATGCAAATGCAGATTAATGTCATTTTATGCAGCACACACATTTACACACACTCATTGCAATTGAAGTGACAATGATTGACAGTAGACAGTGAAGATGTATCCAAACTGATCACAGCTGTTTATCTTGTTGCTGGAACGCACAGTGGGTGGTTTTTTTTTTGGATCAAATAATTGCATGGATCAGGAAAGTAACAAATTGCATTCATTTATTCACTCTCTGTTTAAGCTTGGTATCCACACAAAGGTCATTCACTCATCTACTGTCATCTGGTGAGCTGCTGCCTGTGGCCTCCTTTACAATGGCAAACATCCTTGTTTGTTTGCATTCATTTTTAATGCAATGCTGCAATATAGACCACAACACCAGATTGCAGGTTCAGTCATATGAGGTGAAGTGTTTTGTGTGAAGGCCACATAAGGATAGCTTGAATTCCAACAGAGAATTATGTTCGCTTTAATTGTGATCAAGCGTGAGATCATTTTAAGAGGAGGGAAGAACAAAAATGTTTAATGCCTTCATTAAGCTGTCATCATTTATATTATGTAATATAGTTTGTCAGTGTTGTTTTATGTGCATGTGTGTGAATGTGTGGTAATAGATGGAAACACATTTTATGTGCATGGGTCAAATGTGTGAGTGACTAGGTCTGTCTGTTTATAGCTCCATATCCAGTGGAGCGTTACGCTTCAGAATATTTCCTATCGTGGCTGTTATTAAAATAAACAAGCAATTAATTGACATGCCATGTTTCCAATTCCCTCCTATTATTTCAGTGAGCAGTGTCACACTCTCGGGAAGACAGTTTCAAACTGTTCACTCTCACTGGTCCCAATGGTTCAAACAAAGACAGACAGAAACTATCAGGAGAAAGAAATAATCACAGAGGTATAGTTGTTTGTTTGTTTGTTTGCTGTGATTTCTTTTAGATTTTTCATCCTGACATTCCGTATTACACAGATTAATGAAGCCCAAAGAGGAGGCTTAGCAGGAATTGTATTAGCAGTCCATGCCCTGACACCAAAAAGAGAAATATTTCACTCGGCTTGATTATTTTTGGTGGACAGGTCATAACAAGTCTGGAGACTTGTCGATGATTACAATTGGGTGTGTTGACTGGTACACATTTGTTCAAGCTAAAACAATAGTTTTCTGGGTTAGATGGTATTTTTCCTCACAATAACTAGACCAACCACTAATGCATGTGAGCAGGACACAATCAACTTTAATAGTAGTGATTAAATTCTGGATTACATCTAAATTCATACTGGTTTCTGTTTGATCGTCACAGTTATTGATGAAGACTAACACCCCACTAGTCTGGCTTTAACTGACCTGTGGAAGAGATGCTTTTTGTTTTGACTTTGATAGTAGCAAAAAAAAGGTGGGGTTGTTAAATTATTAAGCAGTCAGTTGTGATCTCTGTTTGCAGCAGCAGGCCTAGAATGCTGTTACGGCACCTCTCCAAAATACTGAAGGGAAATGTTGTGGAACTAGTGTACAAGCCTGAGTGTTATTAAGTCTATCAAATGACTGAGGCTGCAGTATCTACAGAAATGAGATGGGCATGATGATCTCATCGACTAAAAGTGTAAGCAGTAACACACATTGCAAGGCAGATGGAGGAAAAAAGCACCCAAAAATCACTAGAGCTAATGGGAAGAATTATATAAGCAGTTAACATCTGTTAAGCTGATTTTACCATTCTCAGATGTGTCAGACACCATAGTCTCAGTGTAAAGATACTTTAGCTCCAGTCTCAGTATTCTTTTTTTTTTTTTACAGTTGATATTTCATGTTTTGACACAACATGGCAGAAGACAAATATTGACTATAGCCTCAGGCTTTTCTGTCTTTGTTTTAGAAGAATATGTTCTATATCAAGATCCGTGTAACAGATCTATCACAACAGTTTTTCAGAGATGTTGCTTTATGTGGTTTTAAATTCTTCTTATTGCTGTTTTTCAGGTAGATTTCAGGCTGTAGTTGCTATAGTTTTTAAACCAAGACCCATTAAATACTTAGAAAGGTGTCCCACAAGGACCAATTTTGGGTCCCCGTGTATGTACTTTCGACATTACTAATCGTAATTTAATAAGTGTTGTAAACACAAAGGAATAAGAGCATGTGAGCAGAGCATGAGCAGGATTCTGGAAGGAGCACAGGGCAGATTTCTTATCTCCTACTCTGGTAAAACTATAAGGAAGTAGCCTGGTTAGTAAAACACCCCATAACCTCTTTGTGTGCAGCAGAGCCTAACACATATATACAGTTTTATCATACAGCTTAGACAGGGTTTAAGCTAAAATTAAAATACAACGCAGCAAGCATTGAGTGCTTTGAGTAGAGTGGGATGAAATCTGAGCAGAGCGGCTTTGAGCAGGGGAGCGGAGGGAACGAACATCTCTGTGAGCGAGGAGCGGAAATTCTCAACACTCACACTCACCTGCTCTTATAGAAATTTGGTTTGATATGATATTGTGCCACAATTGTCATGTGGAGCTCATTGCTCATAGACTAGAATGCTGTTTGTATTTTTTACTTTTACTTTTTTACTTCTGCAAAAGAAATCTCAATCTCAATAAAATGTCCTCACTTGATAATAACAAGAAAAGACAGACAAGACAAATAGTCAATGACTGTGTGGTATAATTGGAGAAAGAATCAGCCACTTCTGAAGGGTACTTACTTTGTGTGTGTGTGTGTGTGTGTGTGTGTGTGTGTGTGTGTGTGTGTGTGTGTGCCTTTGCATTCTGCATACTTGAGCAGTGTTTACTATCTGCAGGTCCCCTGAGCTAATGTGAAAGATGAAGGAGTATTTATTTGCACTGACACTTTGGAGAGAAAGAGAAAAGGGCAGTGTCTGTAGAAATATAGAAATAGACAAACTGCTACAACTTCATCATTTTCAGCCACTTTGTTATAAAGAAGCCATTGCCAGAGCACACTTGCAGCACTGCTGTCTGCTTTCTGTTTGTGTGTGTGGATCTGGCTGTATTTGTAGGCACTGTTGAACAAATAATGTGCAACTGTGTACGTGCTTGGATGTGTGTGGACGCTGCTGTTCTGTGATTGATGGAGACAGCCTGCAGATTCACCAGAGTCAGAAAACAGTAGCGTAAAGGGCTAGTCTGCTAATTTAAACTGACAGCTACTGACAAGTTGTTTTGAAGTGCTGAAGGGGCAAGATTGTGAAAAAAAAATAAAAAATAAGGCCTCACTTCCAGGCATATATTATTTTTGTCTGTGTGAGTCTGCAGGCATTGATGTGAAAATTTAAAATGGAAGATTTAATCCATAGCAGATAGACATCTTCAGAGTGCTGCAGTCTAAGAAGATAAGCTGCAGGCCAGACATTTTATTGTGAATACCGAACACGATTATGTTTTACATTTCGATTGCAAGATAGATGAGGTGCCTCTTTGTTTGTAATTATGGTCAACACTGCAGAATTTAAAGTGTACAGTGTAGTGAGAGCAACAAATTCAATGAGAGAAGATGATAAATGTCAGTAGAAATAAATTTCAGGAAAAACAAGTTATGTGTTCATTAGTGGATTATCACAGTGCAGTGTTGTTTTCATAACAATTGTATTTTTCAATTTAGGCACACATGGTGTGGGCGAAGAAGTGCCACATTTACCTTAACAACATGATTATGGTCACATCACTTGTTATATAAAATTCAACAACAAAGATAGATTCATATTTGTGTTTTATTGCCTGGCGGCAGGCAAGTGTGACCTAAGGGCTGATAGTTAAGTGCTTCTAAAATAGAGCCATGTTACGCTGTATTTCTGTGGGGACCATGGCAGTGCATGCTGTATGGTACGCTTGAGGACCCAAATGACGTATACAAGAGCGACAAATCATTGCCGCAATCACAGACAAATAACACCTCAGAGACCATGGGTTAGGTTGCTGCGGTGAGCATGCAACACAGGCTGGCTTCATTCTGTAGAAATGACATTAGCCTTCTTGTCATTTCCTGACCTGGGTTGCATGAAAATAACCACAGTAAAAATATCGCTCATCAGCTCTGATTTCCTTGGCAAATGAGATGAGTATTTTGGACAGCTGTGAGTGATTGGAACTTTTTGACAACTCAAGTGGTGCATTTATTTCTTATCTTAGAAGGAGACACATGTTCTGCCAAATAAAGAGGATGGTGTTTTGACAAATATAGAACCACTTAGTTCTGAGATTAGAAAAAAAAACTCGATCAGAGAGGGCTTCATTATTGTGTTGTTGAATATGGGTTTTGAGTATTGTAAGAAGGAGTCATTTACTACTGTCTCAGCTGATGTGTCTCCCTTAGTGACACTTATTTAAATACATAAAGGAGGAAGCAAGGGCAAGAGGTATGCATGTGTGTGGGTGATAACTATTACATTATGACATTATTTTCTCACCTTCCATCCTCATATCTTTGATGCAGACTTGCCTTTTTTATGTCCAAAATAAATCCAGCAGTAGTCTTTCTTTATTGTTCCCTCTACAACTTTAGCCCGTATTGCACTTATTTCATATCCTATCCAAATGATAAACTGAAGTCCAACCACAGTAAGCAATATGTTACCAGTATGAGTATGAAAGCTCTCTACTTAAACTTATTTTTTAGTAATATTAAAGAGGTCTGGGTCCCAGTGAATACAAAATAAACTCTGACTCGTAAAAACAAGCATTTACCTCAGCAGCACTCATGACAATAAAACTGTCAGCAATTGTTAGAAAACAATTGATGAACTGACTTGTGAAAGTTAAACACTTAATGAATCATGGATTTGGATCATGAATCATGGAGTTTTTCTTCAGATATTATGTAATAGAGATAAACTAAATTGCACCATTGAAGGACACATATAAATGACTTTTAAAGCTGCCTTTGCCCATGTAAAGCTTATGTTTTAGTCCCAGTAGAAGGGTTGTAAACAGAGATGGACTCTCACTCTTAGTTGTCACAGTTGTCTCAGGCAGTTTTGAAGAACCAATGGAAAGTCTCATTTCACATGAATATTAAAAACAAATCAGGTTAACTCAGGAGTCATATACCTCTAAAAATGATGATATAATTAGCAACCAAAATCAGGTCAGTAATTCAACTAGGGCTTTTGATTAATTAATTAACTAATTAGTCTTTCAACTGAGGGGTCCAGTGCGAGATTTACATAAATCTATTGGCAGGTAAATGTGTTTTCATTAGTGTATATTCCTAAATAAGAATAGTTTTGTTTTATTACCTCTTCCACAGAGTCCACCATTTCACGTTTTTCGCAGGGTTTGCAGCCACCTTAGGTTCTCCTACACACTTAAAAGGAGGGTGAGGTGAGGGGTATTCAGTTGGTTCTAATCTGTAACCTCATTGGTAGATACCACTAAATCCTAAACACTATATTCTAGCATGTATAATATGAGAATGTTCTGGACTGTTGTGTTAGACAAAGACATTTGAAGAAGTCCTATTGGGCAATTAGCTTTTTTCACTATCTTGTGTGATTATATATCACTACAATAATCACCCATTTATTGATCATGAAAATATTTGGTAATTGCAACCCTAAAATCAACCCGTATTGGGTATATCATTGCAGATCTTATCTGCCTATCACTTTTAGGTTTATCCAATAGTAAAGCAGCACTCAACATCTGGTAGAGTGGAGCTTGATAGCCCACAGTTTGTGTAACATCTTTGTGAATGTTACTGCAGTGAATTTTGTCAGCCAAACAAAAAAAAACACGAGAAAAGTTTTAAATCCTGAGTGTGAAAACTGACTTTTAGCTCGCTTGCTGTTCTGGTTTTGGGGGTCCCATTGAGCAATGAACATATTGATTTAAGCATTGGCACGTTTCAGGGTTTCTCTCTATCTCTCTATCTTACTTGCAAACACCAAGTAACAATTTGCAACAATTTCTGCACATTCATTCAATTTAGAATCAGCTCTTAGATTCCTGATTTACAATAACTGATTCATTCATTTATTTTGAGAATACTGCACCTTACTTTTAAGACTCTTTGTAGTACCATAACACCATAAGCTACATGCATAATCAAAATAAGGCTTGATAAAGGCTCCTTCTGAAGAAGCCAAAAGCTAAAAAGCAAGTCATTTGATTCACTGTCTCCTCCTCTCCATCATACGCACACACACACACACACACACACACTCATTCACACATTGAGCTCAAGTTAAGCTGGAGGCTCTGAAGCCTTCAGTTTCCAATCCATGGAAATCAGTATGCATGGGGGAAAATAATGCGTTTTTTTTCCAAGGGTGGTGAGCAAAGAAAGCGAGATTGTCTGTGTGTGTGTGTGTGTGTGTGTGTGTGTGTGTGTGTAGGTGTGTGTGTATGCATGTGCGTTCATATGCATGTATTAGTGTTTCTACAACAGTGACATTGTTCCAGATGACAAAAAAAATGATTTAATTTAATTAGTGTCAATCTTACATTGCTCTTACATTGCTCTCCTTCTCTCTCTGTCTTTGTCTAAGCTCTCTTACTCAAAAGCTGTCACTCTTCTACCAATCGATCACAGTAAATCTCAGCCCACACACTTAGTGCATTCATTAAATCTTTATTAATCACAATTAATGATGGCGATGTCTCTCTCTCTCTCTCTCTCTCTCTCTCTCTCTCTCTCTCTCTCTCTCTCTCTCTCTCTCTCTCCCTCTCTCTCTCTCTCGATGTGTTAATGATGGTTAATGACTGTTTGACTTCTGTGTGTTGTTTATAGTTCAGCTTGATAATCTGTTCCAGTTCACCCACACACTGCGGCTTAATGATGCTTAATTGAAAACTTTGTTGACAAAGTGTATGACATTGAACCCTGAGAACGCTAATTGGAATTATTAAGCTTCGCAAACTTTACTTGAGGGACCAAAGACTCATGGGTAAATGACCTTCCCTAACCTGTTTCTTGAGCTTCAATATAGTGACACACTGTTAATTGAAAGGGCAAGATGGTGGCTCAGTGATTAGCACTGAGCACCTCACAGTGAGACGGTCTTGTGTTTGAACATTCGCCCTGCTTGTTTTCCTGTGGTGCCATGTGCTCTTCGTGTTTCCATGCTTTTCATGGCGGGATAATATGGGCCATACCTCCATTTAGACTATCTAGTTTCTTGTCTTACTGAAGTATTGTAGTCTGTGCACTGAGTTTGGCAGTAATTAAAAAGAATGTCAGGTGTCAGTGTCATGAGGGATGACAATTATGAATTGTATGTTCATCAGAGGAGAATGGGGTTCGTTTGAAAAGTCCAAATTTTGAAGTTCACACAGCTTGTGCATTTCTGTAGTTTGCACTTCTTGTACAATAGACCTAATTGGGTTTCAAGAGCTAATTTGTAACTATTCATCATCATGGTAATGATATGCTGATTATAGCCCATCCCAGCTCTCAAAACCCTCAGTCAGCGATGCAGATCTTCAACAAAATCAACATGTTTGAAATTATCAGGATGTCTGGGACAGTTCAACAGTATGTTCTTTGATCCGTCAAATGTGTCTGGGACAGCTAAAATCCTGGCTGCTCCTCTTTCAATGTGCACTCAGTTTTCGAAATTCAGCAAATTTCCTCAATATCCAACCAGGTTGTACAGACTGTAACTGCGAGATAGAAGCCAGCAAGTTATCTCTGCCACTAAAATGAGGCAGTGAAAGCACCCAGTCTATGACAAGGAAGGTTACTGGAAAGACTGTGATTCCATCCTTTTTTTATATTTGTTACCAAAATAAACCACAAAAAAAAGCTAACTCAAACATGCACCACCATTGCTGGAATAATATTCAGCAATATAACTCCAGCAGGCTGTGGCTGAGGTGCATTGATGTGTGGCTGTGGGTCAGTGTGCTTCAGTCTCTTTTTTCCCTAAAACACAAGGAAAGAATAATCAGCAGCAGGTGCACTTCACTGACTGGGTCGATGCTGCTGAGTCTCTCTGCTCTCTTCACTGCCCTGCTTGCAAAAGTGATAAACAGATTTGGACAAATAAACGAAGTGACTGCAGCACAGGTCGGTTTGTAGTTGATCTTGTGCCTCTTTGTGATGTATTTTGACAGATTTGACTCGTTTCTTGTGGCAGGTAATATAGGTTGTAATGATAATATTCTGATGCTTTATTGATCCCCCCTCGTCTCTACAGGCAGGTCAAAATCAGGTTCAGCAGAACTTTAACTTTCAGTGATTCAGCATCTAAGGATACTTTAGTGGGTTGGTTGCTGACATGGGTGCTTGAGCTCAGCTCTTTAGTTGAAGTCTGGCCTCCCTAATCACTATGTCACTCTCACCTGCCCGAGTAATTGAAATACCTGAAGCCACACATGGTTTCACTTTGAAAAATATCTGTCTCACTGTACTTGAACTACAGTTAAACTACTTTTAGATACTTTTTAATATGAACATTATTCTCCATCATGTTTTCCAGCAAGGCTAACACCAGCGAGGCCGCCAGAGACCGCTGATGTTGCCAGCTTTGTGTTAAGCTAGTAACTGAGCTGTCAGCCCAGCGTTCTTCTCATTTAAGGAGCTGACAGCCAACGGTCGTCTCAGAGCAACAAACTCATTTTAGCATAACACCCCTGTCTCTCATCCCTCCTCCTCTACCCCCTCTCTTCTCATTTTATTTGACGTTCTTCTTCTGTTCACTCATCTCATCCTTTATGTTTTCTCCGCTCTTTACTCCTCCCCCAGCTCTTTTCTCCTATCCTGTCTCTTCTACTTTCTCACCTGCGCTCTCCTCTCCCACGTTGTGTGATTTTGTTGTCAGCCATCCATCGAGACACACACACTAGGTTTTTATTGCTCCCCTCCACATTTTCTCACTCAATTTTCCATCTTCCCGTATTCCCTCTGACTCATTCACGTCTCTTCTCCCACAGTCTTCACGTTCTCCCTCCACCTCTCACCTCTCCGCAACTTCCACTTTTCACTGTCTCCAACTTAAAAAGGTGTGTGCTACAGAGGTGACAGGAGAAGAATATTCGTATAAAAGAGCAAGACTGTTACAGATGCTGCAGACATATTCCGCCGTTCCTCAGACGGCAGTGATGACGCACAACGCCTCAACACCTCTCACAGAAACAGTTAAGAGCTCTATCTAGCCAGTTCTGAAACTCACTGAACTGTTTCACATTATGCTTGATCATCTAACCCACACCTCTCTGCATTTTAACTGGCTACAGCTGCAGTAAAACCTGCTACTGGGGAAAGAGCAGCATGGGACATAACCTGCATTTATAGGAGCCTTATGAATGGGCCTGGGGAAGACTGCAGAATCAACACAATACATGGAGTCACAGTGCATTTAAAGGGGCAATAAGTGAGATTTTTACTGCCCCATAGCAGAAAATAGCCATAATATATCTAGAGCAAGTTGATAGCTGAGTTGATCAATACCAATGACTCAACAATCATTTTGCCAGGTGCTGAGATAACAGGCTTTCAAAGCTTACTTTGTAGTCTGTAGTCTCTGTTTGGAACAGCCCCACCATCCATTTGAGTTAGACAGACACTCCCTATACTCCAGCAGTGGTGCAGCAACACAGTGGGAAATTTCATAACAGTCCATTTTCACTCCAGTAGGGATATCATTTATAACATTACAGGCTGCTCATTAAAACTGTTACAAATAAATGTTCCTGTCAAGTGAAGTCAAATGAACTCTTAAAAGCACGCTCTTTAGGTAATAAGCGAACATATGTCCCCATTTTACTTTTAAACATAAAGCATTTTTCGTTTGGAGGGAATTACACATCAAGAGTCATAAAGAGCCAAACAAAACTTTGATAAGCCACGAAAAGGCTGCATTCTGTTTAATATACTATTCCCTTTTGATAACTTTGATACCAGCAATTTAGCTTGCATATGAGAAGTGTGAATGTGTGTGTTTGTGCATCTGCTCACATGTTTGTGCTTCTACACACACACCAGAGGTCTTTAGCTGAACCTAAACTCATTTTATTATTTATCACAAAAAAAAAAACAAGTCTTAACAACTGTTACAAGCTGATCTAGGGAAGAGGAAAGTAACATGAACTAGCTTAAAGTCAATGAGTTGAAATCATTCATTGCCAGATGAGGAAGCTTAAATGCAATGTTAGTGAGAGGCCCTGCCCAGAATCACGAATAAATCAACAATGATGAGAAATGAAATCAATACTAAATTAACTACCCAGAAAGAAAAGTTACAAATCTAAGTCTAACTAACTAACTTTTACTTTTAACCAGGCAACCCAAAACAGCTGATAAACAGATGATAAAATAGCTCCAACCACACAATACTCTGTGTGTACACAGGCAGAAAAAGAGGCAGAAGTAGGTACAGCTCGTCAGCATTTATAGAGCTGGATTGTGATTGGCTGTAGGTCCTCAGATTCGCCAGCCAATAACCAGTGAGAGAAGGAGGAACAATAGCCGATGCCCACAAAGCCTAAGGACAAACACAGCCACGTATAGGGGAATGTAATAACAACCATATGGAAAAGTGAGGACCAAACCAAATTTTGAAAATTTTCCAAAAGCTGTCCTCATTCCGAAGGTCTAAAACTCAAATGTACTTGTGCATGTGTGTTTGTCCACATGACAGAGAGGGTTGACAAATAAAAGGACAGTATTTGATCGTGACCATGTCTCCCAGGGCTTTCAGTGACATGAACTGTCAGGATTTCTAGCGTATGTGCGACTATACCTATGTTTTTCATGTGAGACTCAGTGAATCACTTTATCCTTCTCCCTACTATGGTGTGTTCCCCCCCCCCCCCCCCCATTTTGACTCAGCTAATAACATGCGATCATCCCACCATCAAGGCTGCTGCCATAGAGTTGCCATGGCAACCTCTAGTCCACGCAGTAACGGCCACTGCGGAGAGAACGGGGAGGCAGAGACAGAGCGAACACACACACAGAGGCACACAACAGTTGCCCTGCACCACACAGACAACCCTTGCTCATTTGCTTTAACAGTCAGTGGGAGTGTTAAAGTCATTATAGATCTCCCCAGTCAAAGTCAACGATCTTAAAGCAAGGTGATAACTCATTACACACACACGGTGTTCATGCATCTCGCAGCACACCAGCTGTTTCATGCATTGTCTCAAAGACACAAGAAGACGCACACATGCATACGCTATAGCCGTACACGCTAACCTTACAATAATACACAGTTACAAAGGCAAACACACATGCAGTCGTGCTGTGAATGCATACAAAAAAGGCCATAAGATAGACACACAAATCGCACTTGTCCTGTAATTACTCTTCACCTATCACATGCACTTCACTCCCCTCATGCATGTAGCTGACACTGACATTGAAACCTTCACTTATGTCATACATTTTAGTTGACAATGACGCATTTAATTAGATATTAACATGTAGCTCACATTAATATGTATAATAATACAGTGAGGACATGACACTAATAATTGCACTGTACATCATCAGACTCCACTGATATATAGTAGATGCTATTTTTAGTGATTAAAGTCATCTATTTCCTGATACCTCGGGCAGCATGATGCTGACGGATGATGCCTTGAGGAAGAAACACTAAAACCCCTGAAGCAAGAAAAAAAAAACTAAGAGACACATCTAAGTATACACTTCCTTAGTTCAATATTCTACATATTCAGACTGAAATTAAAGCAAAGAAAAGTTTTGGATAACTGTGCAAAGAAAAGCGCACTGCTGTGTGGAAATAAATTAGTTGTCATATTTCTCCTCCTGTGCTTTTTCATGAGCTCCATCAAACTCTGTGTAATGTAGTGGATCTTTCATGAGGTCTTAAAGATTGTGACACACGCACACACACCCTTTAATTAGTTACTCCTAGCTCTCATTTTGTCAGCTTGTCATTGTTTTCTGAATAAACCATGCAGGATTCTAGTGTATTTTGGGCCTTCGCACTCGTATCTGTGTTGCTATGTGTGTGTGTTGAAAATTTGGGTGCCCTTGTGTTGATGTGTTGTTGATGTTTTGGTGAGACAGCAGTAGACAAATTAGAGATCTAGACAGATGGTGTACTGCAGGAAACCTTTGACTCAACCCATGTTTTTGTCAGGCAGCTCACAGTAACCTTTCATCTTGCCTGTCAGCAATAAGATAGAGATAGGCAAAGAACACTGATATCCACTTTTGTGTGTTTAAAAATGGTTATTTTTGCTCACAAGGTTAAAGTATTCCTTGCCTCGTAGCTGCCATGAGTTAACAAAGGTGTCTTCTAGGTTTTAATGGTGATTTTACATCAGTGGAGTCATTTTGAACTTAAATCTGTAAGTAACCAAGCTCTAGATATATTACAGCTTTAGGACTAGAATTACTCAGGCGAGCTCATATCACATTTATGTGTCTGGATTGCTGTCATTTGAAAAGGACCCTGTAGTGTAGCTTGTAAACATCTTCCTCTTCACTTTTGGTTAGCACCATCTGTCGAAACTCAGGCATAGTCTAGTATTTTAATGTAAAAAAAACCAAACATTGCAGCAAGCATCACATAACATTACCAGCATGGTCATCATTTCTGTTCTCTTTCCTGCCAGTATTCTACTGTTACAAAGTCAAATCTGTGTATTTTTTTTTTGTTTTTGTCTATTTGAGCGAAAAATAAATGAGATAAATCTGTCAGGTAAATGTAGCTGCTGTGTGTGTATGTGTGTTCTCGTGAGTGCATATCAGTGTTAAGGTTTGATTTAAGGGCCTATCTGAGAAGGAGCTTTTGCATAGCTCTGATAGGCCAATTAGTGCAGACTGATGGATGATGAGCTCCATGGGCAGACAGGGTCGTAATAGAGAGGAGAGAGAGAGCACTCTGTCCTGAATCTCAAATCTGTTCTGCACCGTCCTCCCGCAAAGTTACACACAGCTCAGTCCCATCCTAATAATTCCTCTGATGAAAGTCTCTTTTTGAAATGTTTGTCTTTGTGTTTTGATCTGTTTGATCTTTGATCAAGTTGGGGAGTAAGCCTTTTTATTTATTCTTTGTTGTTTTGCTCGGCATCTTTTTGATAGTCTGGAATAAGACGGGGAAATGTTGGCATTTAGTGAGTCTTTGAATTAATATTTGAAAATCAAATTGAAAATTGATTTTCAACTTAGATACAGCCAGTAACCTCAACATGCAGCTAGATCGGGAGGTGTCCCATGGGATATTTGACAATTATATTCAGGTCCCTCTGCTAGGCAAGAAATGTTAATTACCTTTTCCGCTGTTTATTTGTTTTCCCTCAAATGTCAACAGTGAGCATCTTTCGCCGAGTTTTGTCACAGACATTTACTGGCTATAGTAATTGTGTTCACAAAAAGTAGATGAAACAGGAAAATGCCAGTGCTTATTACCACTCCTGAAGTGTCACACAAAAACCTGTGTGACATGGCATTTGTGACACATAAGAACACTCTCAACTTATGAGCACAGATAAAAATAAAAAGTAGAAACTCTGCACATAAAGCATGCCTCTTCTTTTGACAGACATGAAAAGACATCAAGTCAGACAAGAAATCTTTAGAAGTTGGCTGAACTCCAAGCAAAGAAATTATGAAATATTTTGACAAAACATTGCGAGGTGTCTCTGATAGGTTGGATTGCTCTTATTTCGTCTCATTAGCCTGCATGTAATCCGTCTTCCTCTGAAGCTGTCATGTTGTCATGAGTGCCTGTTTGTGTGTGTGTGTGTGTGTGTGTGTGTGTGTGTGTGTGTGTGTGTGTGTGTGTGTACATGTGTAAAGCATCTGTTGTCAAAGTGAGAGATAAAAAGGTCATCACTGTATGAAAGGCGCATCACTTCATTGGAATAAAAAAAAGCTTGTTAACTTTCATAAACAGTGTGATACTGTCACGGGCTAAGAACATCTAGTGAGGATGTTATTTACATTTAGATTAAACACAGGTGCTCTTCAAAAGCATAATCTTAACAATGTCAACTTTCAATCAACAGTGTTCTCTGTATTATACAGTACAATATGACAGTCCAAAAGAAAACGTACTAATATATTTAAAAGAAAATGGAGCAGGGTCCACTGCACTACTAAAGAGGAACAGACGCAGGATTGATGTGCGATGAGGGATTTCTACACTGACTACCTCTTCTTCATGCCAATGGAGTAATAACCAGGACATAGAACTAGGCCAGTGCTGCCACTACACCACTCCTGCTGAACACTACTGCAGATCTGTTTGATTTCATTTGTTTTGAGTCAATATTACATATCATCTACACAAAATCTGATCTAATCTTGCCTCTAATCTGTGCTGATCTGAGCCAAGCAATCCTACAATCAAGCCAGCAGTTGGTGGACACGATCTCTTATTAGAATGACTGTCAGTGGATTTGCTGTTCGAATTAGTTTTTGATCTCTTATTGTCTGTCTTTCTTCTCTTCTCTTCTCTTCTCTTCTCTTCTCTTCTCTTCTCTTCTCTTCTCTTCTCTTCTCTTCTCTTCTCTTCTCTTCTCTTCTCTTCTCTTCTCTTCTCTTCTCCTCTCTTCTCTTCTCTTCTCTTCCTGCCCCATCAATTACAACCACAACTGGCATTTTAACCATGTAGTTCCCCAGTCCCACCAGCTGAGAGGGGCCCAGGAAGTGACAAGAGAGTATCCCTAAATGAGAGTGACGTGGTTATGGGGCGACGTGCTGAGCCTATTTAGTTGATTCGCATTGAAATGAGCCATGTTTTTCTGGCTATTGTGGATGAAATTAATTATGTAAACTGTAGTCTGCAGGGCTCATTTGCATTTCTTGATTGATTTCAGTCTGTTTTGTGTATTCCGTATGAGAAAGAAAAAAAAACTGAAGATGAAAGATGGGCACTGTCATTCATGTCAGCATGTTGTCATTGAAATTGCAGAAGGCGTTTGCCCCCAGGAACTTCTGCAGATAATTGCAAACATCTGTCTCTATGTACATGTCTATGAATCCTGTTCACGTTTGCTTGGACATGGATACAATCAAGTTTGTGACTTTTTTTCATTTCTGAATGTGTGTCTACCCTGTTGGTTGTCAGTCAGTGTGGTGGCTTAGTTTATGAGGGATTATTTGCATCTATTTGTATGTTTGTGCCTGTGAGGGAGGTATATGTATAAACATGCACACCCACACATTCCCAGATTGCCTTTTTCCTCTTTGTCTCTCCCTCTCCCATTGCCCCTCTCGCCTCCATGCCAGATCGCCTGTTAAATATCCATCCGAATGCTAACAGAGCCTCTGTACGCCTGTCTGTCTGTGTGAGTGCAGCTCTCCTCTCCCCAAACCAAAACGAACGACCCAGTTAAATAATAAGCTGAAGGCTAACAGAGGGACCCCATCAACCTCTGAGCTGTATCCTCTCTGAAGCCATCAATCGTGGACTAAAGCTAGGCTGCATAATGACATTGTGGCAGTGTACTCGCGCTGTGCAGCAAAACATATTAATGTTAGCCATAATGAGTTTGACAGCCCAATATGGTTGTCAGGGATCAGGAAGGATTTTAACTGGCAAACACTGCCCTCAAATGGAAGAGAGGGGTTATAGCAACTGCAGTAAAAGCTGCAGTGTTGTCAGTTTTTTATTTATTTATTTATTTTTTGCAATTGACTTGTGCAAATATCTTTCAATCTCCTGATTGTTTTGAAGGATTTTGATTCTGTAATCATTAAAATCATCCTCATACACCATCATTCATCATACCCAATAGCAGTGCTAATTCTGGACAGTGTTCTACACATTCACTTATGTTTCTCTACCTTTTCATGTATGCTTACTTTTTATGTTTGTCTTGACCTCCTTCATTTGCCAGAAACCTGAACAAAGTTTAAAGTTTAAAGACTTTTAAACTACATTATAACCAGCTGGTATGTATGCTAACATGGCTTTGTGCTTACTTGCCTGTGTCTCCTGCTTATATCCTAGAATCTTGGAGCTCCAGCAGAACGGTGACATGGATATACTGAAACTCAAGTGGTGGCCCAAGGACAGCCCCTGTGACCTCTACAGCTCAGTCCAGTCACGACAGCGCGGCAACGCCTTGGACATCCACAGTTTTGCTGGAGTTTTCTGCGTCCTAGCAGCCGGCGTGGTGCTCTCCTGCCTCATTGCCATGGTGGAAAGCTGGTGGTCACGGAGGAAGGGATCCAGGGTCCCCTCCAAGGAGGTAGGGGCTGGATGGGTGACTGAACAGAGGAATCATGGTACAGAGAGAGGTATAGGGCAGCCCTTCTCTCAGGTGTAATAAGAGCTGTGTAATAGGTAGAAAAAGGGAAACAAGGGATCAAAAATAAAGTAAGAGTGGACAGTTGATGATGTGATGGATGATAGGTTTAGTGTCAGGACTAGCTGAGGCAAGGAGAGAAGTGATATCAAGTCTAGCTCTGACCAGGGTCGCAAAGGTGAAAAAAAAAAAAAAAACATCTTCAAAGTCAGGATGCCTGAGGAAGAGAATCTTCTTTGTGAAGGAGTGCAAGACTGACAGTGTCTAAAACCTTTGAAAACCTCCCATGTTCACGATGTCACTTCCCTTGAACTAAATGTGCACACATCAGTAATACTATTCTGATAGCACAGGCTGGAACTGTAGTCGTTGCTGGGTTTCTGCACATTCTGTCAAAAAGAATCCTGGAGGTACTATATTAGATCTCCAGTGATATAACTGGCATTGATCTTTTGCATAGTCGTGTGTATATAAATCTCTGGGTATGTAGAAACGGGGGGAAAAAAAGATCAAACAGGACAGGTTGTAAAGCACGTTATTAATTCTAATTAATTATCCAAATAATTAACCGAAGAGATATTCTTTTCTCATGCTGGTGTTATTTTTCCTTAGTCCCTTATTAGTTAGTCTAAGATACAATTCTTACTGATTCCTAATAAGATAACATTGACTAGGATGTAATATTAGATAGTCTGGGTGGCATATCTTTGATATTCATTCTCATTAGGCTCTCATACTGTGAGACTTAAAAATCCTATGAATGAGTTGATGTAGTTACATGTCCCCCATGCCTATGTTTGGATTGTACCCACAAATTCCCCCACATCTCTGTACGCCCTAACAATGCAATGAAAATTCTCAATATGGATCATTCAGTAGTATTCTTCTTCTTTAAGCTTTTGAAACTAGTCAGTATTTACTCTGTTGATCCTATTTGGTTATTCAGTATTCTGCTACTGCTGGTGTCCTGCAGAGGCTCACCTCTTTTTTTTTAAATGTTTTATTAATGCTATTTTGATGGTGTTGATTAATTTAAAATGAGGCAAATGTGTCAGTGTCAACAGGGTAATAAAGCACTTATTTTTTCTGAAAAGTTAATGTTTTGGAGAAAAGGGGACACAGGCAACGTTAAAAGCAGAATACAAAAACAGCCTGAGGGCCTGTTGGAATGCTGCAGTGTGCCTTGACCAAAGCGGAGTCAGAAACACTGACTCACAGTATTAAACATGGCTATTTATACCAGCGTTCTCTCAGTGGCAGCACTCCACCTTGTAAATTAGCAGCAGCGCCCTGTGATATATCCAATCAGCCTATGTGCGGTTGATCACCTCAGCAGGGATATCATTTGAGACAATCAAAGTGACTCTGGCAACATCTTCCCTCAGTAGAAACCCTGCAGTCTGTTGTGATGTGGTAGCTTCGTTTGCTCCACCAAAGGTTACATCTTCAAAGAAAAACCCAAACGGCAGCATCTTTAGTTGTTTTTCTATTAATGAGTTGTAATCACACAAGCCCTTTTTCACCAGAATACAACAGAGTGCTGCCCATTGATACAAACTCTTTATTTCGGTAACTGCTTACCCAACCACGTCACCTCCCATGCCTACTGCTATGTTTACCGACGCACAGAGGGAGGAAGTGTTCAACTCAATAACTTAATAATCAAAACTGTGAAATTGCAGCAAAGTGTGGTAAATTTGGTATGCAACACATGTCACGATGAACTGAAAGAAATGTTATTATGTGTGAAATAATATTTTCACTTTTGGTTTAGAGTTAATTATTTATGTGTTGGTAACAAATTAGACTGAGGCATGAAGCAGCACAGATTAATTTTAGAACAAAATGTTTTTGCCAACAGGTAAATTACTTCAAACAGTTGCTATTTACCTGTCTGATAAAGCTAAAGTCAACTTGTGGTTTATGACTTTAGAGAATTTAGAAGGTTTCTGAACCTATCATTCCAACTTCCGGTCCTCAAAAACAGACCAATTTAACTCAGTATTATAGATATTGTTGCCTGGTTACCAAGGTAAGCTTTAATGGGGGTACAAAATGACCCATTACACTAATTAGGACTGTCTAAGTGATCTCTGAATGATTCTTACTACCAGAAACTACCAAGAGACCAGCAAGAAGCCTCTCCCATCTCCTTAATCTTTGGTGTCATGCTAATTTAAAGTCCCTCCAAGAATAAATTAGAAAAGATGACAAAAAGATGGAAATGGAAATTGTGACTATGCCCAGGATGATTTAGTGTCAGATCAGGTTACTTTTCATGATAAAAGACCGATAACACCAATCATCTGGAAAGTAATTTAGAGGAAAGTTTCAACATGAAACTCGATGAACCACTGGTTCCAAATGATTAAATGAGCAGCTCCTACATCATCACAAATAATTGCATTATTACATCACTACAATGTCTAGCTTTTGGAGAAGATGTCTTAAAAATATATTTTCAATTAACTGTCCTGAGGAATAGTAATGACGTGGCTTGAGTGGCATGAAAAGCAGAAATACATGTAGATATACTAGAAACAAAATTGCCGTGTTATTGCAGGCAAATAGGTGGTTTGTGACCTGACTGATGTGCCTCATCAGTAGTGATCACTGTAGTGTGCACAGGCTTGTTTGACAAACTACTTGGAAGTTTCACACAGCTTTGTTTACTGCACTCCAATACACCACCTGCAATTGCTTGCAACTGATCAACAGTGGCAAGTTATTTGTAGTATTTGTCACTTGTCGTTTGGGCTGTTTGTTCATTGATTTATTTAATTGTTTAATTTCACTTGCGCTTTGTGTGGATTCCTCTTTAATGAGTTTAAGGCTATACCTGCTGACGTGCAAGTTTCCTGTGCATTTAGCATGATGTGTCATTAAACTGACTACAAGCTGCAGTGAGAAAAGAGCAGCACGTTCAACAGCAGGTTAAATGCAGATAAATCTGCCTATGCTTTATATAGATTATTCTATGTATATTTCCACAGTGCACGCTACCTCCCACCATGTAGAGAACCTATAGTATGACTAAAACAGAGATTGTATAACTCAGTTGATTCAGTGTCTAAGCCGTGAATAATAAGAAACACAGTTGTCGGTTTTGAGGCCCAATTAGTCAACACAACCAGAAATAGCTCTGTTGGGTGACAATCTATTATTTTGTTAATATTAATATTAATGTAGATGGGGTCATATATTATATGTTTCAACACTTGCAAAACTAGCATCCAACTGGCTGCCAATATCATTTTGTTTTTGATCAGGCAACAGTATTTTATTCTTCAGTAAACACACACCGACAGACACATCATATACCCCCCGCGGCCCGGCCCCCTGCTCACTTACCAGCTTTAATCTGTCACTCAGATCAGTAGCCATGTCTGCCACCGAGCATCCACAAAGGCACCAAACCTTTGCTTGAACCCAAAGTCATGTTAAGCACAGTATGATACAACTGCAACCGACACAAACACACATGCCCCCCCACCATCTTCATTAGCCACTTAGAGCAGCCAGTGGAATCAGCCCCTCACTGAGCGCAGGAGTGGAGTCGCAACAGTGAATAGGATGGACAGCAGGGATTTAAACGGTGATAGTCTTTGATTCTCTTTGTAGATCTTCTTCAAGGATTTGCATAACAAGGCATCAGGCAGTAACTGTCATATGGAAATCACTATTATTGATTTAGAAGTCACATATGGATGATAGGGCGCACTTCATATTGTATATTCTAAATTTTGTATATTGTAATGCATTGTTATGCTCTGAGGAAAAATTTTATTTGAACAAATAAAAACAAACAACAAAGCAAAATAAAGCTGTGGGAGTAAATAATGGGATATAAGTGAAGTACAAACTAATAGTGTACGATTAATAAAATAGCTTTCAGCGCTTCCATGGTAAAAATGAAGTTGGCTCAGTCAGCCATGATTGTTTTTGATAGCTGACCCCTGACATTTATCCTTCACCCTACCGAAGCATTGACCTATTGATCGTTGGTTTAGCTCAAAGTTTGCTCAGAGTAACCACTGAACCTCAAGAGCTCAGTGTGCTTCAAACAAAGTGCTCGTGGGATCATCAGACAGTGTCTGAAACCTCCTGCATCCACTCCTGTCCGACCGGGGAGGCTGCATCCGACCATTTTTATACCTTTCTGAAACCAAAAATCCGTCAATTCTCACTCACTTCACTCAGCGAGAGTCCAGGAGGTGAGAGAGTGGGCAGAATTCACTACCTATTTTCATTCTACTGTCTTCACTTTTTGTGTTTTACAAATCAGTTCAACAACATGAATGCATTTAAGAAGATACTACAGAAGTGGCCAGACAACACACCATACAAATTTGTTTCTTTCAAGCATATCCCAGCCTTATTAGCACTGACAATCTGTCTGTGTGAAAGCTACTGCAACTTAAAAATAGAACACACTCATCAGTCAAAGTTTTTCAGTTGCCTGAAATATTATTTCTTATTTCTTCCTAAAATTATCCTGTCATAATATATGTAAAAACAGTGGGAATGCCATACTCTGATCTCAAACCATCTGTGCAGAATATTTCCAAATGGGCGACCAGCTGCAAAGATGGTTGCTGAGGAGAGAACAGGCGAGAGTCAAGCTGGGACCACTGCACCATGTCCTGACTCAGTGGAGGAAGGAAGACAAATTTAAGTCAACTTCAAAGCAGCTAATTAGATAAATTGCATATGTTGCATTTTATTGACTGGGGAAAACTCTGCCTCTGCATGCAATTTGGCCTTAGTCATGGCCAATGGAGTAAGTCTAGTGTGTTTAATGTCATCCAACTCCAACTTCCTTAAGTTAAATTAATAAAGTGAAGCAAACCATAAAGCTTGTAATTAACTCCACTAGACGCCTCGCTCTCTATCAGTTCAAATGAAGAACTCGTTGAGACTATCACACCGAGCCAAGAGCAAGCAGCTCCCTTTGCATTTTTGCAAGCTTCACATAAAAAGAAAACCAGGTGACCCACTCTTTATGCGTGGGCCTAAAAACTTGGCTTAGCAAGATACATTGGCACCAGCAATATGAACTGGGAGTGCAGACTTGGCATGAGGACTGCCCTACTCCAACGCACTGAGATACACTGTCCAGAAAGACATATATAGATTTGCTGTGTTGAGAATTCAGGCAGTTATCATCTACATAGTGATTTACATGGTTTTCTCCACTATTATAAGTATAATATTACAAACCATCATGGAGATTGTGGATTACAACAACAGTGCTGCATAGAACTTGAATTAGATCTGATCTAACTCTCCCCTTGGCTTAATCTAAAATGAGCAAGTGCACAAATATAAAAAGGATTGATGTGCGCTGAGTGCAGTTCTGTCACTGGAGCTATCACTTGGGTCTTTATGTTGGTTGAATAAGACTTGTGGATTGTCTATTCAAGAGTACACTGATCATTTCTAATCAGAAAATCAATAGACTCACCCTCATTTGTCCTCCCTGATGATGACAAACAACTTCCCCAATCTGGTCGCTCTTGCAATAACACACACACACACACACCAATGAGCTTGCACTCTCACATGCATGCATACAGGTCATCATTGCCTTTAGCTCGCCTCTTCTGTCATGTCAGGCTTTCATATCATGAAATTCATTAATGTAAGATATGCATTTGTTCAGTTTTGTTTTAAACATCCCAGTGGTTTTCAGTTCATTCCCTCTCTCGCCAACAGCAATCAACAATCAGGTTATCTTACTCTCAATGACACATACACGACCAACGATGAAAGTGATTCACTTAAACTCATTAAATACCGGCGCAGATCATGACTACATTCATCTATTAGATTGCATAGCCAAAACGCCATCCCCACCTGCCAACTGCATACATTGAAAACATGCAATCCACTGTTCAAACTCTAATACAACTAAGCTGTGTTTGTGTCTGTGTTTCTTATACATACTAAAACATGCATAATCACATACTGTACATGTGTGTTTGTGCCTTTACATTCATACTGGATGTTGCAATGCTGTGGTAACTGCTTTCGACAGTGGGCTTCATGTTGGTGTTGTGTTTTGTGCTACAGTTCTGTGTTGTGTGTTGTGGAATGGCTGACATTGGCTATGAGCCTGCTTCTTGATGTATAAACAGTTTGCTTATGAGTTTATCTACCGGGCTTATACACTCATACAATCATAAATACGCACATTTCCACAGAGTTGACTAATGTGGGTCACAAGTGATAGGAAATGTATAATGATCTGGCACATTATAAAGAAGGGTTGTATAAGTGTCTATTAATAATCTACTTCCCTGCTATCTTGGGATCATTAGTATTTCACATACAAGTCAAATGAATGACAACTATAGTGCACTGCAGTTCTTATACTGTGAATATATTGTATTTGGTCAAATATAAACATGAATTTAACTACATTTCTTTTGGAAATTAGTCATCTTCCTCTGTATTGCTACTCTTTTACTGTGCTCCAAAGCATCTGAACTCATTTTGGGTTGGTGCCTGGGTATGTTTATAATGATAATCCTGTATATGTAAGGAAGACTGGATCAAAAATGGATGTCTAAATTATTTTGACAAGCTACTTCCAGATGAGTGTCTGAGGTCCATTTCATTCATAACAGGGCGGCTGTATTGCTTTACCCTTTTTGGCCTTTATATGTTCTACCAGAGGTTTGTATGAAAGAGTTCTGTCATTGGAATCAACCACATCTCCAAAAGTTCAAAACTGAGTGTAACTATAATATTGCATATTGACAAAATAGAAATACTTGTTATTGTCAGAACTCTTCCATAATGGTAACATGTGTGGTTTTGACCATGTCTGATATTTCACATAATCTATAGATTTAGCATGAGGAGAGCAGGCACTTCCTTGTGTATCATCTTCTGTGGTACACCTAAAACAGCCAACCTTATTTTTTTGAAGTTCGCGGTTTGGATGGGAATTGCCGATCTCCTCGTTCTAACTCTATATAATGATCTGTGTCACTGTGGCTCAAAGCTCTCATATTGCCTTTTTGTTTTGTTTCTGTAGATAAGTACTCTGTGTTGAGGGGTGTAGCGGGCGAGGGGGAGAGAGGGAGAGAGCAATACAAAATGGCATTTAAACATCTCCCCTTTCCAGGTATATAACGACTGTGTGAACGTCTCTCTGAGGACACAACACAGAACGACCTGCTTAACTGTGTGTGCTGACTGACTGCCGTGTCTTTCTTCTCGCTCACCCCCCACCCGTCTGTCTCTCCAATTGACTTCTTTCTCTCCTCCACCCTACCATCCTTTCATCTGCCTGATCTTGTCTGTCACTCATCCCTTCTCTGTCTCTGCTCGTCTGACATTTGTCTGCCTGTGTGTCTGCCTGTGTATCTATCCGGCTTGTTTTTGTTTATTTTTGCGGCTTGTTTGAATCTTCCCACTCAACTTGCATGCACACAAACACACAAATACATATATGAATTACTCCACATCTCTCTCCCATCACCCTCTCTCTCTGTCTCTCTCCTCCTATCTCTTCTGCACACACACACACACACACACACACAAACAACCATGTGCACATCACACACTTACACCAGACACAGGCAGATGGTCCATCTGCCAGGCAAGCTGCCGATCCATGCCCTCACAGCCCCAACGAGCACCCTCTTGCCCTGGGCGGTCAGACCCAGAACCAGACCTCCAACACCGCCAACACCACAGTCCCTACTGCCACCCATTACCAGCCCCCAGCATGCTGCGACATTCCCTGCGCCCTGATCGTGCAGCACTCCTACGAACCCACCAACCCCTCCGAGCTCGCCCCCAAAATGAGAATGACCACCTTCACCACCTCACCTCCCACCCCAAGGTTATACATACAATAGAGGATAAAAATAAATCATTGGTTAGTAATGCTTGAAGACAGATGCTATTTGAACTGCCATGATATATGAATGATAATGTATAAGGAGATATGATTGACATCAAGGGACAGGGTTCAAACTTAAGTAATCACAGAGTAGCAAAGCTCTCTGCTGGAAGGAAATGTACCTCTGTCAAAAACATTTATATACCTGGCATTATGCCAGTTGACAATGGGTGCAATGATACCATTCTGCCATTAGATGGTGCTATCTCTCCATCCAGAGGCAAATAGAGCATCAGCTTTGTGAGTGTCACAGTTAAATGCTCTGTAAAGTTATACATATAATAAGCCTGCAAAGAAGTAGTTACTTTATGTAATATATAGAGATTTTTGTAAAACCCAAAGAAAAAAACTTTTTGTGGTCTAAACTTGGCTTTGTTGTCCAAAATAAAGCCTTTATGTTACTCGGTAAATTAGAGATGTATATTTAAATACATTTCAGACTTTAAGATTTATCGTTTTCTTTTCTGTCAATATAGGTTATGATCATTTAGGTGATCCAGTGTTGACCTCTCTTCTGTAATGTTACAGTGGGCATTATAATGGAGGAATATAAATGTGCCCAGGTCCTGCCACTTCTCTCCACAAAAACCTTCCACTCTTTCTTACCTCGGTCCCTTACAGTCACTCCTAGTTACCCATTAGTGTCCTTTCACAGACAGCAGACTGACCATTTGTGATTCACTCTTCTCTTTCACTTCCCATCATTCCTTTGATACCAACTCTACCCTAATGATACCCCCTCCTTCAAACGTTTAGTGTGTGTATGATAGTGTCACGACAAACATTAGCGCCCCCTCGTCCTCTCCTTCCTTCCACTGCCCTTCCCATAGATGGCAACCAGGGGGCACCACTGTCGGTCCCCTCTGTCCGTGAGCTACAAACAGTAGGTCCAGAGCCCCCTCCAGACCCCTCAGACCTGAAAGATACGGTCAGTAACTCTGTCTTTACCCCCAATAATGTGATTCCCTTTCTCACAAAACCCTGTTTAACTTTACCCAAAATGAGACACCTAAAATTATGTTTCACACCTCCTGTCACCTCCCTCTGACACTCTTGCCTTCTATAAAGCCAGAGAAGCACATTGCATCCACGTGTGTGGACAATGCAAATATTAAAAAAGTTCCAACACCTTTCACCTAAATCTTCACCTCTCTATATCCACACCTCATTCATTGCAAAGTCAGCTCCCTTGCACTACTGTCCACCCTTCCCTATCCAGTAAAAGCATGAAAAACCTCTCGCTGAGTGTTACCATCCTTTAGGCAATGTGGATAAGTTATTAATATGTGAATGTAGTCATAATAAGTTTCATTTAATTTATACTGTAAGTTAAAGCTTAAGTTAATGTATGTGCTTTGTCTTAAGGTGGAATTGTTAAGATTGTTAAGGCTGTTAAAGATTGTTTTGTAGAAGTCAAATCATCTGCATTCTATGATGCAGTTGATAAATAAGTTGTAAGAGCTGAATTGTATGTGGCCTGGAAAAAAATTCACTTGAAAATGAGATGTCAATCTCAATGTGGATTTTTTGGCATGATGGCCAGAATGCAATACAGGTAACAAGAAGATTCATATTTATATTATAAATTATTATATCAACAATAGAGCTAGCACCCTGGAATCGCAGAGCACGCAGCATGATGGCGGTGTGTATTCTGTGTGCATTCCAGAGTATTTGCACTCCCTTAAAGACCTTGTAGAAGTGTGTGTATGTTTCTCTCTTTCAATATCTTGACCACAGCTCAGAATGTGCTTCTCTATCCTTCCCTCCATTTTTCCCTCCTCTCTTTTCGCTCTCCCTGCTTCCTGTCCCATCCATTTTTCCCTGTAATCATCAAACAATTATTTATTACTATTATTTCTTGTCACACTAACTATTGCAATTAACCACAACTTGAATCACATTTTTAATTGTGCCAAAACTTTTGTTTGGCCACATGCATGCCATCTTGTCCCTGTCAAACATCCTTCTGTTGCTGTCGCTATTATTCTTACTATCCATTTATACTGGTTGGATGGATGACATCCCTACTGTTGAATACAAATACACCCCATCCTTGTCCACTTCTTTTTCAAAATATATCCTCTCTGCACTGCTCTCCTCTGTTTTCTTGGCTGTTCCATTTCCTTACTCCTCTATTTGCACTACCCTCACCCCTTTTTCTTTACCTCCTTTCTCTCCTTTCCTACCTTTATCCAACTTTCCTTTACTGATCCCTCATCATCTTCCTACTCACCATCTTTCTTCTTCCGCTTTCTCATCTCTGTCCAACTGTTACCTTTTCCCTCTCTCCTGTCCTTAAACACTGTGCCTGGATCTTTCTCCTCTCCCATCCCTTTTCATCCTTCCTTTCCAACGTCTTCCTTCCCACCTCATATTCTTTCCAATTGCCTTCCT
Source organism: Argyrosomus regius (assembly GCA_946959425.1). Taxonomy (NCBI): domain Eukaryota; kingdom Metazoa; phylum Chordata; class Actinopteri; family Sciaenidae; genus Argyrosomus; species Argyrosomus regius. The sequence goes on from OX336890.1 coordinate 11,964,887, forward strand.
TTCCCATTAACCTCTCTTCTACCATTTACCATCACCGCTTCCACTTCTCCGTACCACTCCTTCCCTCCCCTTCCCCACCTGCAGGACGATAAGGAGATCGACCTGGAGCACCTACACCGCCGGGTTAACAGCCTGTGCACCGAGGATGAAAGCCCCCACAAGCAGTTCTCCACCTCTTCCGTCGATTTAACACCCCTTGATATGGATGCGCTGCCCGCTGCCCGCCAGGCACTCGAGCAGATCAGCGATTTCCGCAACACCCACATCACCACCACCACCTTCATCCCCGAGCAGATCCAGACCCTCAGCCGCAGCCTCTCTGCCAAAGCTGCTGCTGGATTTTCCGCTGGTTTTGGTAGCGGTGGCAGTGGCGTTCTCCAGGACCACCGGACTGGCGGGGTGGGCCCTTTCAGGCAGAGGGCCCCCAACGGTGGTTTCTTCCGCAGCCCCATTAAAACAATGTCCTCCATCCCCTACCAGCCCACAGGTCCAGGACCCAACTTTGGATATGGCAATGATCCAGACAGGGGCACTTCTATATGAGGAGTTGCTAAGGATACGGTTGGTTCAGGAGGAAGCGGAGGAGGTAGAGCAGAAGGAGGAGGCAAGGTGGCTAGGGACGGTCATGGGATGGTAGAACAAATACATTATGGCTAAGCTAAAAAGTCAGAAGATAGAGATCCGTGTATATAGGAATCTTTATGTTTTCAGTTTCTGCTTGGGTGTTTCCAGGGGTGTCTATTTTGTATGTGGAGAAGATGAAGGAGGTGGAGGTCTGCTGGGGTTCCTTATCCTCCTGCAACCCCTGCTGGTGAGGTGCAAAAGGGGAAAGGGGCAGGGGGGGGCTTGAATCTTTGCTTTATTGTTGTTGTTGTTGTGATTGTTTGGGGGATTATTTTTGGGGATATGTGTGAAAGGGGATCTCTTTTTATTGTTTCTGTTTTATGATATGAGGACTGCCTCGTATTATGGAGATCTGCTGAAATGACCTGACTATTATTATCTAAACCCCACCTCGGAGGGTTTGGTTTATACTACTCCAACCACAGGAAACACGTCTATATCCCTGTGAGCTCCAGGGCTGCCATTGGTGGATGACTTGTGGTGTCTTTAGCCATCAAACAACTCCAAGGGGCTCACACTACTAAGCAATTATGGGCAGGTATTTTATGAAGGCATATATAACAATAGATGTGTCTGTAGCCCTGGGAATACATACAGCAGCTCCTTGTAGTTTTGAAAAGGCCCATTTCAGTGGATATTGGAAGATTCCACTTCACCAGTTTTACTCTGCCTTTTCACCATGTGGGAGTCCATTCTGAGTTTTCTCTTCTGTGGTGTTATTCACCAGTACCTGGGGTTCTAAATGTGTAATCATCTCCAAGATGGTGTCCACACAGTGGCCTGAGACTGAACACATGCTGGACTAAACACCATCATGGTGCATCGGTCTGGAAACGTGCTGAAATGCCATGACAGTGCAACAATATGACACTGTAGAATTACCAGTTTGGTGTGTCGATCTTAAACTATTTCTGCCATTTTGGTGCATCAGCCTGAAACTGTTTTCACCATTTTGATGCACATTAAAGACTCTTTGTCGATCCCACTGCACTGTACCAGTGCCCACAGACCTGTAAGTGATTGTATGTAGATCTGACCTTTTCTTTTCTCACCTGTACTGTGCTATCTGCTTTTCAAGTCAAGGTGAGATCCTCTAATCAGACTCTGAGAGGAATAGTAAAAAGGGATGATACAAAAAAATGACTTAAAGAAAAAAAATATAAAAGACAAGCCGAAAGACTTCAAAAAGCTTATGCTTATTATATGTCTTTTATTGAATTTTGTTTTTGAAAAAAAAAATAGATTTTAATGCGTGGAATGTGTTTTGGTCAGGAAGTACAAAAAATAACATTGTTCTGAGCTGTCTACTTGTTTTTTTTCTCTCAGCAAACTTTGAAAAACTGCTAAATGAGTGCTGTAGTCTCTGGTTTTGCATCATTAAGTCATTCAAACTTTTACTTTTGATTTTTCTTTGTTTTGCTTAATTTAGTGCTGCCATGACCTCTCTGTAAGGTCATGTCATGTTCGAATTCATTAGTCACTTCTTATCAGGTTCAAGTGATGAAATGGAGTTTATTTTGTGTTGAGGAGAAGCCATTGCAGAAGCATTTTCAGTACAGGCCTTATATGTCAACTTAGCTAGCTGTACCCTCCCGACTTCCAGTCAAATCTAAAATATCACCGTGTACTGAAAACATTTTAGAGCAGCAAATCAGTGGTTGTGCTTCAGGGTCATTGGAATGTCACAAAGGGTCAACAGCCATCGGAAACCCAATGGCTGCCTTTTATGAGATGAGTCCGAAATATACTTCTATTTCATATCTGTAATGTTAAGGGTACTGTTTATATAACTTGTTTTTTTAAAGTGCCAATTAATTAAAATGAGACCATTAAGGTGCATTTTGGGGCGGGGAAGGGGAACGGTACATTAAGAGCATTAAAGGAATATTTTGTGGATTAGGGGGTGGGGTGGTAAAATGGAACCAAATCTTTTTCACTAACACTGTATTAATAATTGATAATGTTAGTTGTTTAGAACAAGTTTTCAGTTTGTTATCTTTAAGAACTAAAACTGCAAAATGTTGTGCGTAGAGAACTCAGTCAAGCCACAGTGTTTTGAAGCAAGCATTCTTAGGCATTCTTTTCTTATATTAGGCTACAGTATGGCTATTGAATGACAAATAGGACACAGACATTTAAAAGGTTTTATTTAGTATAAATGAGAGAGACATTATAAAAATGTATATTTTACATGTTGATGCTATTTTTGTTTAACAAAAAGAAAAGAGTATATCATGACAAGCTTTAGTGTTGAGTTCAGCAGTCACATTACTGCATTTGGTTTTCCCTTGTTCTGCCCATGGTCAACATAAACACATAAACAAAAACTCTGCTTTTCTCACGTCATCCTGAGTTCATTTTATTATTTGCTGGCTAAATAACAAAAAGTTGCAAGTTGATTAAAAAGAACGCATGCACAAACTTGCTCTTGCGCTATCTGTTAACATTTTTAATTTCATACATAGAACTACAGGATTTACTTGATAATTTTCAAAAATTTATGATGTACAGTATTTAATATAGGCCTATTTTGTTGTATGTGTTGCATATTATTCAAAAACTGAACAAACTGGGGCCTCTGTTACAAGTGGCAAAGCTTTCTGTGTATAATTTGTCTAATAAACAGGTTTTCTACAGTGGGATGGTATTTGTTGTTTTTGCTAACCATGTATGAAAGGTGGTACATTTCAGAAATCTCATCTGTACATCTGTAAATCTCTGAAAATGTCACTATTCCGCAAAGCTTTCACTTATATGTAAGTGTCAGAGGTGATTTATAATACAACAGACTATGAAGCTCCAAAGGACTTAACATCTTCTCTCCACAGCATTCTGTTTTCATGGTGTTTTCCAGCAAAAACTCTTTGTTTGTCTCTCTCCCTCTCTCTTTTCTTTTATTATCATTATTTTATCAACATGCATCATTAGGCAATAAAGGACATCTGATCTGATATTGAAGTCAGATGAGAATCCAGAATAATCATTCAACAGAAGAAAGTATTTCTCCAAAATAATCAGGCCTTAAGGTTCAGACCTGTGATAATGACTCACTTGCTCATTGGGGGGATTGTTAACTTTCAGGTCACAGGGTCATTTTGACCTTTTCATTTTCATTGATCCAGAGCAAATACATGATTAAAATTGATTAATGCAAACACGGTGTCATTTAATAATGTATGTAGCTGCATAGTATTAAACCTAATACATTTAAGGAAGGAACACTGATTTGATGTGTGCAATAGATTTTAAGTTCAAGCATGAGCTAAGCTTTTGTGTCTTTCACTTCAAATAGTCTACCACTTCAAAGGCGTGTATGCTGCTGTTAACAGCTGGATAGACACACTGCTGAGGACGACTGCTGTCAAGTTCAATGGAGCAATACATTGTAGTTCTCTATTTTAACCAGAGAGTGGCACTATTTAGCTCCCCAGTCGTCCCCCTCTTTCAGACTTGACTCAGTTAGTGCTTCATAGCAAGATGATGGTGGCAGCTATTGGAAAAAATTATTGAAATGAATGGAAGAAATTAATTTATCAGATCTTGATGCTGCTTTGAATTACACTGGACACAAATGAGCAAGTCATGAGAAGAGATCAGCAGGTTCATGTAGTCATTCTCATCTGTAACTATAGAGAGTAAAGTCACTCTGCCTGGCTTGTTTGAAAGTTTACCTGCATTTAAAATGTTTTGCTAATTTAAGGGGATTTGGAAATTGTTTAGGGAACAAAAATATAAAGTTTTCTAGTAGTGGAATAACTATATAGATATTTCAGCAGTAAAGCAGCAATACAGCATAAGTAAACCTCCTGCATACATAATTTTACTTAAATAAAAGTACAGCATTAGGAGCAAAATCAGCCTGTATTATAATCTATAATTTTAACATGTATTTGAACCCATAATGATACATCATACTTTGTAAATTGATTATATATTTTGTATGTAAAATGATAGTGTTTAGACTAACTTAAAAACCTAAAGCAGTCAAGTGCAGTAAAAATGTTTCACCTCTTGAATATTTATACTACAATATTTCTATTAATAGTAACTTTCCACAACTTCAATAACTCTATGATCTTGATTTGTATGGCCAAAAAAAGTTTTGAGACTAGAAAGTTCCCTTTGTGTTGCTAATTAAAGAAAGACATTTATCGTTAATATCATGGATTTTGTGGATTTAGAAAAGGCTACAGTTAAGTTTGGAAATCTCTGTCCAGCTCCCCTCACTCCAGTCTCGTGTCCGTCGCGCCCCGGTCTCCCAGGAGATGGGAATGAGAAGCGGCAGCACGCAGACTCCTCTCGCCCATTGGAATGGCAGTCCCCCCCCCCCCCCCCGCCCTCTCTCTCTCTCTCTCTCTCTCTCTCTCTCCCTCGAGGAGCCCCCCAGGCGTGACCAATGGAACATAGAGTCTCCATTGTGGCTGCGACACTTTAATAATCGCCAGCTACAATATCCAACCTGTCGGTAGCTTCAGGAGCCCGGCCCGGCCCGTTGGATGGGGGGCTTGTAGGTGGGAAGAGGGGGCGAACGCTCGGCGCCAGACCTCTAGCCCACAAGACGTCCCCATGATGAATACATGAATAAAAAATAGAAAAGATTGATGTCGGGTTATCTCTTAAATTATGGGATTTTCTAAATTGCGTTTTGTCCCACAATCCTCAGCTCAGAGTTTAAAAAGGCTATTCTTTTCAGATCATGCACCAAAAAACATATTCTTAGATAGTTAGATTTAGTTAGATTTTTATGTCAAAGTTGTGATGTTGTTATGGTCTTAGACTGCTTATAATGTCGTTTTTGTTAAGCCTGCAATGTGTGATTATTTAATGTTATAATGTAACAAACCTGGGACTGAGCATGTGTAGTCCACATTGCTCCCCTTGATCACTCTGCCTTATACATTGGCCTACTGTATTTCACATATGCTTAGTTATCCTACATCGACTGTGGCAATTAGGTTAAATACCCAATTTCCACCCAGCAATTAGTGCATTGTTCATTTGCCAGGTTAGACCTAAAGTTTGCATCTCAGTAAGCATGGCTGCTCTGATCAATAGACTGCAGGTGCTTCCCTAAATAGCTATAATTTGTCCAAAGTTGATTTTCCCTGCAGCCTGTAGCCACACACACACTTTCACACACAATTTGTGATCACGACTCTTATTGGAATATCTGATTATGAAGTGAAAAATACAATTCCAAAGTGAGTATTAGAAATAAGATCAGTTCTATTGTCACAGTTTATGTCTGTGTGTGCGCGCATGCACGAGTGTGTGCTTTCTCCTCCACTGCTTCTAGTTGCAACCGCGCGCCATGCACATCTAGCTCGTGTCAGTACGGAAACGGTGCTGAGCGCGAGACCCCTGCTCATGTTTCCGTTCCCTGTGAAGCCCTTTTTACCGACAGGGCGTTCCGAGAGCTGGATCAAAAGGTTTTAGACCTGCTACAAAAGAAAAATGGAAACTGGAGATGATCTTAGAATGAATGAATTGACAATGAGCGCGCGAGCCCCAGGAGCCGCAACATTTTTTTTTATTTTTTTTTTTTGGCATCTTTTTTTTTCTCCAGCTGACTTTTGATCAGGTTTTACTCAGCCCAAAGTTTTTTTGTTTCTCTCTCAACTTTCTACAACTAATTTCTACAACTTCTTGCATTTGTGTCACTGTTTGTAAGTTTGAAATGCATATGAGTTCGTTTAGGAAAAAATATTTTCTTAAATTATTTTCCTGTAGCAGTCTCACCTGTTTGTGACTGTGATAAGTGTGTGATGCACCACAGTCTGTGTTGTCATGAACTTAAGAGGTGGTTGAACTGATCAGCTGCCAATGGGACATAATCTGAAATGCAACCTTTACACTCATGATAACAGGACTGGAAACAGTTTCAACAGTTGAGGCAAATTAACCCTTTTCAACCTTTTCTAGTCCCTCTCTCTTCCTTCCCCCTCCCCATTCTGTAATGTCATGTCATGTAAGACAGACACATGGACAGGTAGGAATTCTGTCCTTGATGCGCACGCTTCACGTTGTCCACGCTCCTTACCTAAACCCGTCACCACCCCATGCACGTGCGTCCTGTGGGAGGTTCCCCTTACCTCCCTTGCGTTAAACACTCCTTAAATTGTAACGTTATCATAAACAGTCCGGCTTCGGGGGGCCATAATCACCTCTCTCGGGCTTTACCGAGACTTCTCATTGGACGTCAACACGCGACCAGCGCGAGGAGGGGGGCTCCCAGACGCGTGCCGCTTTTTAAACCGACGCCGCGCCTTGAGACACCAGAGAAGGAGTCCTGCACGCGACACGCATATTCACACAGTGAGACAGCGTAGCAGTGCGTGCCTCCAACAACTTGTTTTTTTTTTTCTAATATCGTTGTTCGGTTTAACTTTGCCTACCTTTTGGGGTTTTCTTTTTGGAAACATGGATGTCCGAAGTGTGGAAGACTGGAGCAAAAGAACACGGGAGGCGGCTGTCCTCGACTCCCGGCAGCAGAGCCCGAGAGTGTTGGAGAGGGGAGGGGAGCAGCAGCTCGAGGAGTCCCGCTACGAACCTGGACTGACGCTCGTGGACAGCGGCAGTGACCCACGCGCCTGGCTGGCTCTGGTGCAGCCTTCTGGCACCTGCGCGGCACACGCCACTTCACCCGACTACCTGCGGCACTCGCCCTGCCCGAGCACCGGCTCCTACCACGGTGAGACATGCAGCTTGTAAATTGAAAAATTGGACAACATTTGACATCAGCATCACCTGCAGTGAAAGAGCACGTGCAACAGGCAACTAGGATTTGCAGCGATTATTTAGCCCCTTTCCATGCGCTGAAGGTCTCAAATGTTCCTGCTAGCTATGAAGGAACTTTTCTGTAGAGAGCTTAAGTTTATTTCATATTATTTATTATACGCTTGAATGACAGCTTAAAATAGTCACAAGACAAGATCATGTGCATGTATTATAGGTTGTCGTCAATGCAGACCAGTGCAATAATTTTTTGTTTTCAATTTTTCAGAGAGTGGCTCCCCGGAGTCCTCGGGTCATCCCAGCCCTCCCAGCTACAGAAAAGCTGCCAAGAGCCCCTCCTCTTCTTCGCTCAAAGTCAGGGACCTGTGCCGTCTTAAAGGCACGTTCACCGGTTCCGACGAGGACGCATCCACGAGACAGAGAGCCCCGTCCAGCAAACCCACCAACGGGGTCCAGAAGCAGAGGCGCGTGGCCGCCAACGCGCGCGAGAGGAGGCGGATGCATGGGCTTAACCACGCGTTTGACGAGCTGCGCAGCGTCATCCCGGCGTTGGACAACGACAAGAAGCTCTCCAAATATGAAACTTTACAGATGGCGCAGATTTACATCAACGCTCTGGCTGATCTGCTCCAAGGTCCGGGCTCCTCCTCCAACAACAGCAATAACGACGTCTCAAACAATAACAACAACTCGCCAAAGTGTGACATTATGCTGTCTACCGCCGTTGGTTTTGACGGGGCGAGGGACAGGGCTTCCCCATCCCCTACAACCTGTAGGACGGCGGCTGCGCCCGTCTCAGGTAGCAGCTTACCTGTCCACATCAGCGGGATGCCTTTCCGTTCCTCCTTCGACGACGGTTCGTTTTCCGCCATGGTTGAAGAAGCGATTTGTTCGCCCTCTCCTTCATCCTCCACTCGGGCAGGCAACTCGCTCGCACCGGTCGGAGGTGGGAGGAAAGAGTCACCCCGTAGCGATGGAGAGTTCTCCCCACACTCCCACTTCAGTGACTCGGATGAAATAGCGATGGAGCTCCACTCAAGTGAAGAAGATGACCTTTCAGAACTGAAGCTACGCAGCCACCACCATCATCACCACACAGTTTCTTTCTGAATGATTACAAATAACAGACTATATTAAAGGTTCACTATAGCCTACAACAAAGTAATGTCCGTAAAACCGTGTCAATCATCTGTTGCTAACAAAAATGCATTTTTAAGAGGTTATCAAGTTTTGCTTCTTCAAAAAAAAAAAGTCATGTTCAATTTTTAACAATAATTCTATTTTATCAACTTGTGACATAGTCTAAAGATTATTTTTTATGTGAGATAGGCCTAATTCGGTTCTGCCAATAGATGTATAGCCTATAATTTCCAGTTTCCATGGAGACGTGGCTGGAAGACCCCTCTGCCATGTCGCGCGCAGCACTGCCATGGGTATCTCCCACGTCACTCCGACCAAAAAAAAAAAAAATCTGTCTTCCACAAAATCACAACTTTATGGATAATTGCTTATATTTGATAATGTAAAAAAAAAAATACATTTTTTTGTAGGTGTAATATGATTTTTTTTGTTGTGATTTATGTTTTTATTTGTTAATTTGTATGTATAATGTATTTCGTTTTGCAACTTCAAAAGTTCATGATGTGCACTTTAAAATTATACGAGCCAGAGGCTTGAGAAATGCGACTTTTGTTTCCAAACCATAAAATGTTTTTGTTTTGCTTTGTTTGCTAGTGTAGTACTGCCAACTCCATACGAATAGCCTATTTAATGTAGCCATCATCGCTGCCTTCTTTTTGTATTTTCTTTTGTATCTTCACATGGACTTGTGTGTCTTTTGCTTTCACTGGATGAGATTAATTGACATGTATTTATTTCTGATATTTTTCATTTGATTTGCTTTTTATAACTCCATAGTTGAATTTGCTGGAAAGAAAAGCTATGATTTTTGCCATTTATTGTTATTTTAATTTGATTTTGGAAATAAAAAAGCAAACGAAAATATAATGTTTTTTTTGTCTCTGTTGTTCCCACGCATTGAACTATTGCTTTGAAAATACATTTTAAATATTTATTCCCATCTAAATCTTTTCCAAATACAATAATAATATTAAAAACAACAACAATACTACGACTACTGCAATATGAACTATTAATAATAGTAATAATAATAATAATGATAATAATAATAGTAATAATAATATGTTATTAATTCAGAACTAGATGAGCTATTATAATAACACACTAATAATATAAATGGGTAAATATTTATTGAGATTTATTATTTGATAGATAAATGATAAATGAATACAGATTTTATTAGTCAATTTTAGTAATAGAACATAGAAATCTAACGAAATTTATATCTAAAATGCAGTAACCTTCACGAATATATAAAATGATTTTAAAAATTGCAAATAAAAGTTGATTGTTTGCCGGGAACATATCTGTACTTTAACCACATAAACATGCGTTTCCATTTAATTAAAAGAAACTTTCAACACTTGATCTCCTCCTATGTAATTCATCGTAAACTAACAGCGACGTGAAACGTGTCCAACACGCGCTCGCTCGCCATATGCTGCAGGTGCACGCGCCCCCTCGCCTTCAGTCGTGTGATTAAATGTTGTAAACTAAAGTGTTTGTGGCAACTTTGAGAAAAAAAAGCTGCATTAAATTATAGGTTGTTTTCTTGCAACTATCTTCTTCACACTCGGCAAAAAGTTTTTTTTTTTCTTTCCTGAACTGTTGCCATGTCGTCCATTTGGTGAATACCAGATTTGGTAATGGGGAGTGTGCATTAATTTCAGCCTATTGTTGGAAGGCTCGTGGGCCGAGGTGTTGGATGGCCTCAATGAAGCACGCGCTGTCAGCTGGTGAGCGCTCGCGGGTCCCCACCGTGTCCCCGAGGACCTGACTCGAGAGGGAACACACTTTCCCAAATAAAGAAAGACCTGCACACACACACACACTCACACACACACGTCAGTACACCTCCTCTTCTCTTTCTTTCTCTTTTCTTTCTCTCTCTCCATCACCTCAAACAAACACGCGCATGTGGACGCACGCACCACGCTCACACTGGCTCTGACAACCTGTCCTGCTGCGTGACACAGGCTGAAGTGAGTTTCCCCCCCCCTCTTTCTCCAACTTATTTGTGAGTCATCTACAAAGTTTCAAAAGCCTGGCGGACAACGGGGCGTGGTACCAAAAAAAAAACAACTAAACAAAATACCTTCCTTAGAAATAATTTATGAAACTGAACTACCTGTTTGCTACCTGTCACTGCTCTGTCTCCCACCCACTGGTTTCAGCCAATCACGATCCGTGCCCCTTTGCTCGCCTCTTGAAGGCATGGAATAAAGGGAAATATAATGAGGATGCTGTGTTAAATTATTAACAGAATTTATGCAGGTAGAACTGTATCTGAGTATGATCAGACAGCCATCTGCAGCGAGTTCGTGTTGCGGTGACAGGAGATTAAGTGTCAGTAAACATTTTAAAGGGAGGCTGTAACTGCAAAATGACTTTTTCTCTGTTGTAAAACACGCCGAAAATCATCGCGATTAGCAGTCTTTTTTTTTTTAAAAAAGATTATATTAGATGAGTAATCAGTACTGAACTATACGTTTTTATCTGTGATCAGGTTTATTTTCAAAAGCAGGCTAAAATAAGATTTAAAAAAAAGAATGCGACTTGCATGCATTCTGCACAAGAAAGAGCACCGGCGCCTTTGTGGACGTTTTAAATTCAAACGAAAACATTTGTTTGTTTGTTTTTTAAGGCATTCGTTCAAATAGTAAACCATGGTAACCACGGAAAATCCACTGCCGACCACAACTTTTAATGCAATGTCCTTATCTGTTTTATGTTAATGAACCTTTTGGGAGGCCAAATGAGGTCTTCAGATAAGATAAATGTGTTTTCTGAAATAACGTGACAACATTTATATTTGATTTATGGGATGGTGTTACACAAACGACCACTAACGAGCTTTATTTCTTTGATCGGTTGAGGTACCTATAGAAAATTGGAGTTAAAAAGAAAAAAGAAAAAAAGAAGCTTATCTTCAACAGGTGGGATGCTGGTCAGGCTGAGGTTTCACGCACATTAATTATTTACGCATAGACGTTATGAAAATAACAACAGAGTGGAGTTGGGAAAACCCTAGACAAAGTGGCGCGTGTGGATGCTGTTGTGAGCAAAGAAAAGGAAAAAGTCACTTTTTGTCTTCACTCTCACAGAGGTTTCCTTGTTGTCTCTCTCACAGTCTTGTCTTAGCTTTATTTGGACAAATGTTCTTAGCCATCCCGAGCTATAATGCCTAAGCAAAAGTGGCAGACTCAGAACTATCAAGAGGAATCATATCTTCAACTCCTTGTTGTGGCAAATAAAATAGGTCTAAGGGCATCAAGCAAAATATAAAGCAAATGCATATGTTCAACCATAAACTGTATTGGCAGCATGTTCATTGCAAAAGTAGACTCAAAACCAGTACTACATGTGCTAAAATAACTAATATTATCATCCATAAATGTAGATCCTGTGCAGAAAACACACATACAGAAAGTTCCAGTGCAGTCAAGAGGTGATGAGTGAAAATATTCAATATGTTTTATGACTCTAAAGTCATTTCAATAAATATATTCAGAATATGTGCATTCCACAGCTTCCTTTTTTTTTTTTAATGAAAAGAAAGGCGCTTGCATTTTGTATGAGATATGGGGAGCCGGAGCAGTGTGCTGTCCAAAAAGCCACGGGTCTCTCTGGGGACCCAGAACAAAAGGCAGAACTGGGCCATAGTCTCCATCTGCTGTCCCAGAGAGAGAGCGGGAGAGGGTGGCGAGTGAGGACACCATGGGCAGAGAGAGACAGAATAATAAGTGAGAGGGAGGGAAAAAGAGAGAGTACAGACAACAGCAACAGGGGACATGATGGGTAGTTACAGGGAGTAAGAGTAAGCAAGAGATAGATAGATAGATAGATAGATAGATAGATAGATAGATAGATAGATAGATAGATAGATAGATAGATAGATAGATAGATAGATAGATAGATAGATAGATAGATAGGCAGACAGACAGACAGACAGACAGACAGACAGACAGACAGACAGACCGACAGACATATAGAGTATAGATTGATCACTTGATTTATGTTTAGATCAGTGAGTACATCAACCAACCGTGAATTGACAATTATAACTACTCCTTTGTATAATCTTACCCCTAAATTACCCTGAAGCCCTCACGTTTCATTAGCCACCGCAGCCCTATTATCATGTACTGTAGCGTAACCTGTAGTGATCACACAAACACATACACAATGCAGCTGTGATGCAATGAGCACCTGTTGCATTGCAGGCTCCAACTCAGTGGTGCTATTAATTGTTAATGAGTTTCTTTTGTAGCACTGTGACACACAGTCACACAAATTGTAGCATTTAGCGTGTGTCTGCAAAGTTATCTTTTGTGTACTGTTGGCATAGTGTCCCTGTTATTACAGGGAAAGCAGAAGTAGTGTAGATAATGAAAGCAGAATCTAAATTAGATCAGCACAGGTCTCCATGTTTGTTTATGGTAAACAATGGTTTATGGTAATGCAAAACTTATGTTCTAATAAAAAATATCTTTTTTTGGAAAGATTTTTGGATATTTGACAAAAATGCATACAACTCATGTATGTAAAATTTGAGTATAACCAACAAATGATTCATTTTAAACTGTACTGTCCTGTAAAATGAATTTGGTTTACAGTAAAACACACAATTAAAAATTACAATCAGACAGTTAATGCTATGATTAAAAGTTGCCCTTAAACACAAAGAAACCTAAGTCTTGCATAAGTAAGTTTGAAAAGATCACCCAAGAAGTCACTATCAAAAACAAGGTACTCATACGGCCACAAGAGGCTACATTTCATGTGCAAATCAAGCAATTTAATTACAGTTTATCTGCCCTAAAGCAGCGCCCAGAGGCAATCAGTGCTGACCATTTTAGCTGAGGCCTTCACCAGGACACACGTGAGTCAGACATGTCCAGCTCAAAACATGTAGTTACTGTAACAACTCATCAGTCTATTTTCTTTATTACGACAACCCATTAGTTCTCAAACGTTTTCTGGCATGCCCGACTTCAGAACCTGGAAAAGCCCCACCCACAACTCCCACAACACAACAATGAAGAAACTAATAAAAAAGGATCCAAGTTTAATTTCATTGAAATACAGGTCTGCAGGATAGCATAAAAAGTGTTTATTTTCCATACTTAAGTCATATTCATTCATCTGATCACTCAATCATATTTTGCCTTGAGTCATCTATGCTCCACCTGCAGTGGCTTTATGCCCCACAGATTGGGAACCACTTCTTCAATCAAACATATTACACATTACCTTCACGTTAGACTCGCATCGGTGTCGCAAATTTTAGTATGTTTTGCTGTTGACTAGATATACTAGAGCTGTTTGAAGGTGAATGTAAGTTTCAAGAATTCAACACGTGGAAATAAAAAAAGTGTTGCATTAACACAAGGGGATCAACAGTGTATGTGTGATCTTTTCCCTAACCTAAGACTGCTGTAAAAATGAGAGATTATCATTGTTTATGACAATTCTGCTGCAGAGAGCAAGTAAAATACCAGAGGGTAATCTGACTTTTATATATCAGATGGAGCTATATATGCGACAGCCAACAACACGAGCTTAGGTCATGACAGTAAGTCCTCTGCAATATGAATATAATAATAAAATTACTGACATAATTTAAAATATTTGACATATATGCAAGACAGACACCTTTACCCTTTTGAAATGGACCCAAAGTTGGGTCCTTTACATCCTCTAAAGAGGAGGTGTTAAACTATTTTGACATAATACATCCTGTGGTTTCTATGATGATAGGCAGTCCATTCCTTAAAGCATGTCCACCTGCGCATACACACACTGGCACTGTCACACACACAGCACATACACACTGACACAAGGAAGAAGATCATTTATCTCTGTGGTTCTCTCCATGAAAGACGTCTATGGGTGAAGCAGGGTCTCCCAGGGCTTTGTTCTGGGCAGGGTTCAGCTTTTTGTGTCCGCCACCTTCAAAGCAAATGTACATGAACACGAACATGAGGCTTCTTGGGTAACCAGTCCATTGAAGAGCAGCACAATGGTGCTACCAATTATCCACAGTGCTCAATGCTCCTGTGGAATCAGTTACATGGCTTTGTGTGTGTTTGTGTGTGTGTGAGTGTGTTTGGTAGATTTGCATGTTCAAGGATGTAAAGGTTTGATGTGGGTGCATGTGTTATAAATCTGTGTGTGCACTTCATTCTCTGTGTGTGTCATCGGTATCATCTTTTAAGTCACTTCCTAAAACTTGTCTCCATCTTTTTGTGACGTTTCATCCTCCCTTTTTACTCTGATTTTACCCTGTACACCTTTAAATAGCTCATATCTTACCATCTTGCCTTCTGTTCTGGTCAGGGCTTTCATTTTGATTTACTTTTTGTTAGAAAAATGCAATGCAAACACCTCAACTACACTGGGTGTGTGTGTGGTATAGTTATACTTCCCAATAGGAAACACCTCAACTGCAAGGCTATTTACTCCCTTTGACACAGTATGACTTCCAGCAGGGTCGGGTTACCGAGAGCGTGCGGCCGGTCCTCTTCAGCTGAGGAAGAGACCTTCACTCTGACTGACTCTGCACACATGAAAAGAAACCTCTGGAAGCTTCGGAAGTGATTTGGCTTGAGGTGCTTTTCCATCTTTTTCACACCTTGGAACATGAGAGGTGTGTGAGAGGGCGAGAGTGCAGAGAGGAAGGTTGTTCTTATATATGTGTATGTTTGTCTACCATCTACACACCTTCCTCACTCACTTGACACCACGTGTCATTTTCACCACATGTAACCTCCGTTGGCAATCTGCCAGATTTACGTGCCTACTGTACGGACATGTGTACGTACATGAACATGAGCCATGTGTCACCGATTGTCACTTTGGGTCAGCTCAACGAGACCGTGACCAAACTCTGTTTCAGTATCATATCAGGTACTGGCATAGAAAGGTAGAATTAATTAATTAATAATGGTGAAAAACTAAGAAGACAAAGAAATGTGAAGGATTATGTGGTAAGTTATCACTCATAAATATCTCACTCTCTAGATGTTAAAGACCATAAATCAATGTGGTGAAAAAAGGCACCCAAACACTAAAAGAATGGACCGAAAAATATATATTATATATACTTCACCTGATTCTACCCAGGTTTGTTTGATAGAAATACTGTCTCCTAGCAGTCTTTGCTTAAGTGTGGGTAAACCTCACATCCAACCCATTGAGCTTTGGCTTGGACAATTGGAATAGTCTTGCACACTCGCTTGCAAAAGTACATGAACACACACTAATGTGGAAGAAAACTCTTCTTGCAGAAACAAGGACAAGAACAAGAAGAACAAAACCAGGGAGTACACTGTGAAGTAGGGTGTTTGCAGAGGCAAAGGGCAGCGTGCTCAGCAAAACTGCAACAAAACAAATGTGAATTTCTGTGTTACAACATGATGGAATTTACTGTTGCTAAGCTAATGTTTTCTGGTCACTGACTGGTTACATAGCTTGTCATACAAAGCATGTGCTCTGGCACTGTGTATGAATGGCATTGCTAGCATATGCATGCCACATCAGCTAAGCTAACTTTAGCACTGGATTCAGCAAGTTTGTGAACTATATGCTCGAATGACCGTGCTAACTTTCCTGGTGAGATCATGGTATGTTTTTAATGTTTTCAAGTAAATTTCTTCCATTACTCTCCGATCTCTACATCTCCTGTTTGCATGTGTCACTGCTACACTACATAACATACAGCTATAGTAGGCTACCTCACTGATAGCATTTTGAAATGTCAGCAGCAACTGAGGTCAAAGATGAATTTTGAGTGCAGTGCTCAAGGCAATTTCAAGCAGTGGGCCCTGCCAAGGGTAGCACTTCACTGAGTTGGGTATCTCCGTGCTCTCCATAGGAAAACTATGGCACAGTCAGCACAGAGTGATGATGATGATGACGATTGATGTTCAGCCTCCAAAACAACACAAATATGTAATTGTTTAGCACCCACTAGTGGTTGTTCGGCCTTCATGTCAGTGCAAAGGTCAGAGCAGAACATCTAAATAACTGAAATGTGTTGCAGGTAGCTGAAGATGGGTCTCCTTCCTTTCCTTTCTTGCTATTTTTGCCCCCACTCACCTGTTAAGTTAACTACATCTCCTCTCCTCTCTTGTCCTCCCTGGGCCCATTGTACAGTTGCCCCTGCGGATCTCCTTTCAGCTAGCTGCCCTACTCAGGTGAGGGATACAGTATATTGAAGGAGATTTTGCTTGTATTTGATTCCGCTCCTTTTCATAGTGGCTGAAAGCCTGGCCTCCATGCTGCCCCCCCTCTCCCTCCCTGTCCTGTCCAGTTCCCAGGGGACCCCCACTCTTTCCCGGGCTGGCCAGGGTGGAGCAGCCTCAGAGTGGGGCAAGTAGGGAATAGACAAGGGTATCGCTTACAGCCTTCCTCCCTCACTCACCCAGCACACAGAGCAGACAGCGACAGCGCACCCCCTCACCTTGCCTGTCTCCCTCTCTCAGGTGCACATACACACACTGGTTGGTGCATGCTCAAACATACCTGCACATGCACATCTTTGCCTCCATCTTACCAATTAGAGATACATGTCCTATCGTTTTCAACCCCCTCTTTTCAATCTGTCCATTCAGCCGCCGATCCAGGAAGGAGGCAGACCACAATAGGGTTGTGGAGAGCCATTTCACTGCTCTGAAAAGCGGGCAATTGAGATTTTGGTGACTAAGAGTGACACAGGAGTTTAGATGGAGAATGGCACAAGTGCATTTACAGGGACAAACACACACACACACACACACGCACACACACACACATATGCACACGATCACATAGAGAATGAGCGCCTTCTGGGCTCTCTTTTTGTCAACACGCCATGTACTCACACACCTTTGGCCTACTGCATAAACCGGCCAAGTGTATCAGATAACATTCCTGTTCAATGCTACAGCATTAAGCTTTGAACAATGCCAATGTCAGTGTGTTCAATTGTCTAATTTCATTGCAAGAAACTAAGTTCAACTGGTTCACTGTTGGATATAATTGTTGGTATTAATTTTTAAAATAAATTGCATTATGCAAAAGTTCGATACGTTCATGCTAAGTGTTGTACTGTGTCCAACTTTTAGTTCTGTCAACTCCTGTTTTCTATACACTATTAAAGAGGTAGGTGCCACTCATCCTTACAGCTGACATCTGTTACAAATGAGATTAAATGCCCTGTCACACTTCATTAAATTAATTACCACCACTTTGATTTCACTCTTACAATAATTGAATTAAGTCTAATTTACCTATCAAAGTACCAGAAAGCTTATTGAAAAGCACTAAAAATATATATTTTTCAATGCAAATAAGTGCCTAAACAAATCTGTTAAACAGGTCGCATTGCCACAACTGTGAGGCAGCCACTTGAAATGATGATAACACACAAATACCATGTATTTATGGTTATCTTAAAGATTATGTTTGGTTAAGTGTTGCTTGTGTATCAATAACCAGAGGGACTTTTGAGTCTTGAGGTAAAGCCCACCCAACTGCATGCATCTTCCACTTAACAGAGTGGGTGATGTGTATCATGTATTTCTCGAGTGGTCTTTTTACACACAACAATAGCTGCAGGGCATATTCAGAAACAACAAGCCCCCTGCTAGATTAAAACAACAGCACGCTACTTCCCACAGTGAAGGAATTTGATTAACATGGCTCTATTCAACTAGACAGGAAATGAACCTCAACCCTCACAAAAATAGCTTGAATACCTACACTCAGGTTTGCATCAAGAGCTGCTTTTAAAGTTGAATTATGAGCACTATCTACACTTACCCTTAGATGGTCTTAACTCTATCCATTTCTAAGTATATTTGTTGTCTGTTGGTTGATAATGCCTATAGGGTGTCTTTAAGAATAAAGGGCCCTTACTGAAACACAAGATCCCAGCAGGATAACACAGCTAATATAGCTAAACATTTCCTACTGCTGTAATGGATTAGCAAGCCTCTCTGCAGGGTAACACAAACACATAAACAATGGTCATTTGACTGACTGTGAGATCAGGCTCATATTCCACCTGTTAAACTCATTCATTTCTTTTAGTGGGATATTTCAGTTTTCCTCATTTAATTTAGGAACTAATCATGTTCCCCAGTTCCATTCATACTTTTTTCAATGTCAATAAAATTCATAAATATATGCTGTTTTTCTGTAAAAAATACTTTTGAAGAAAACTTCCCACACCCCAAATGCAAGCTTTGAACTATTAGCACATAAAATAGAATAAATTACCCTGCAGGGTTAAAGGTACAAGGAAAAAGAGAATCCATTTTCATTGCAAACGTGAGAAATTCCCAAGCTCATTCACTGTTTGTTTGTAGTTTATTTGGATTTTCCTTATCTTCCTCCTCCTCCCAGATTAGTGATGCAGTCTGCCTGTTTTCACACCATTAAGGCCAATCCACATCCTCTTCATTGGAGGAGGGAGCTCCCCTGGAGATCAGTGACGCCTCACTGACCACATCAATCAATCATTCTCTCTCTGACTACCTCTCTCCCACTCCCCTTTGTCTCTCTCTGTATGTCTCTGTCTCCATATCTCTCCGTCTCGCCTACACGACTTTAATATCTGTCTCATCCCTCTTTCCCACACATGACATGGGAGCTACTTATCATAAAAAACACACATAGATGTTGTAGAGTAAAACGCTGGCAGGGCCTTTCTCGTAAGGTGCAAGTGGCTGTTGAAGTTTTGGATCTTTAACAGCTAATTCATATTTCCAAGAAGGGGCTGCATTTATTTTGTCCCCCATAGAAATTTAATTTTCTAAGTCTCTCAGGTGAATCTTTCCCGACAAAGCAACATTGATGATGTGCCACGTGTCAACCTAAAGCTGCCATACAGCCTGCAGTCTTCCAGAAAAACTCATAATGGGGTCAACTGTGCAAAATCTATAAGAGAAGTGAGGCGACAATAGAGATTGTTTGAACTTGCACTCCCTGTATAGCAAAAGGTTTTTGTTTCTGCATTGCCCTCATGGGAGGTCATGTACTGTGACACAAAATGCAGGCCACATAATGTGTATCCTATGTGTTGTGATAATAATATGGGGTTTTTTAGTGCTTCTGTGCAATCCTAGACTTGGTTCAGGTAAAAATCACTATGGACGTTCGCATAATGTAAAGATTTAAAGTGATATTGTCAACAAAGACCAAAAGACCAAAATCAACAATGATTGATCCTGTTACCAAGTAGTATTGTCTGTGCAACCAAATCCTGATCTAGCTTATTCCTCTGTGCTAAAGAACTCCTTTGTTGTCCAAAAACTATTAAACACCCATAAAACAGCCACACACACTTGCACTGGGTGACATGTTCCTTCATTATGATGAATTAAACATTTTATTTTGAGTCAATCGCACATGTGCCACAGATACAGCTCACAGCTCGACATATAATATAATTGTCCTCCAAAAATATACAATTACTCTTGTTTGGGTCATGTTTGCTATAGTGCCCACTTGTTTTGGGGAATCAGGTTTCCTTTTTAAAAATAAAACTCTATACTTGTAATGTCAGTCCTTAGTTGGAACAAAATGACTTAGGGCAAGGTGGTGCAGTGGTGTTCTCACACACACACAGCAAGATGGTTCCTGGTTCAAACCCTGGCTGGAGCCTTTCTGTGTGAGGTTTGTATGTTCTCTCCAGGTACTCTGGCTTCTTCCCACAGTCCAAAGTTTAATAGTTGGTGACTCTAAACTGCCCATAGGTGTGAGCGTGAATGGTTGTCTGTGATGAACTGGCAACTTGTCCAGGTTGTAGCCGGTCCACTGTCGCTAGAATTGGCTCAAGCGCCCCACAACCCTCATAAAGATAAGCAGTGACAGAAAATGGATGGACTTGGGACTGAAAGCCACAGACAGGGTAGGAAGGAGGGTAGGACTACATTGGATTTTGTGATAATAAAAACAATGTAGGATATTTACAGCCTTCTTTAACTTTGTCTCCCATGCCAACAGGGTTGTAGTTCAGATTGGAGTTACAGCCTCAACTGTCTGTCGCCCGTTTCTTGTTTTGTATGTCGACTTACCTGTCTATCAGTCTGCACACCCATTTCTTCCTTTCTGCCTTATTTGCCAACTCTGCTGTTGTTCTGCCGGCCTTCTTATCTATCTGTATCCCTACAAACCTGTCATACTGTCTCTCACCTGTCTGTCTGCATACCGACCTGTCTGCTACTCGGTGTGCCTTTTTACCTCTCAGTCTGTATGTCTGCCAGCTAGGAAAGGTCAGTACTAAATGGGCTGAGTGTAAACAATGCCCTCAGTACCCAGGACAGGGATAGCCAGTGTCCCACAGCGGACATCCTGCCACCACCGCATGTGATGTGTGGCCAGCCCTCCCTATTCATCTTTACTCTTCTCCCTCTTCCTCCTCTCTGCGCTTGCTGCATCTGTTTCTGTTTTTGCCGCCCCTTTCTACTCTTCTCCTCCTTTTTTGTTCTGCTTTTGGCCACTTCTCACTTTTTTTTCCCACCACTCTGCCTTCTCTCCCCCTGCCCTCCATCTCGGTGTCCGTCCTTCCCTTCCTTCCTCTCCTCCCCTCCTCTCCCCATCAGTCCCCATCAGGAGGAACCTAATAGGAAATCAAAGTTTCTGGTGGAAGAATGGAGTGGGGCTTAGCGTTACCGTCCCCTGGGTCCTCCCTGCTGAAAGAGGAGTGCAGAAAAGACTCTATACTGGCACTGTGGAGGGGAAGGTTAATGCAGCAGATAGTCTTTCCTTGCTCTCTTTCCGTGTCTCTTTATCCATTCTTTTTCTCTCAGACACACACTCTCTCTATCTCTCTTTTTTTCTAACTTTTTAGCTCTTTTGCCATCTTGCTGCCTTTCAGTCTCACTGAAAAACACCCACCCACGCACTCATCGCACATGCGCTCTTTTTTTTCCTCTCAAAGATGAATAGCAGAGCAAGGTGAACTCAGCTGCCCCTGGCCGGATGGTGTTTGGTGAGGTCGGATTTGCAGCCCGCCACTGAACCATCCGTCCTTTGGGATGTGGTGTGTATGGTCGTGGAATGGATCGTGTGTGTGTGTGTGCGTGTGTGTGTGTGTGTGTGTTAGTGTGTGTGTGTGTGTGTGTGTGTGTGTGTGTGTGTGTGTGCCACCCCCAAGCCCGGCACAGCACGCACCCCTGCCCTTCAAAGCACTGCCTATGTGTAGCAATTGACTCCATGGCCCCTGTGAGCTCAGGTACTGCTGCCTTGTCAAGCATGTCAAGGAGCATTTACAAAGACTGTGCCTGTGTATTGCTACATATGGAATGATGTTTCCCATTAAAATAATAAGCACATCATTGCATATAAATCACCACTACACAGACAAACCCTTGCATGTCAAAAAAGCAGAATAAAATAGAACAAAGTGTGTGCTGTACGCAAATGATCTAATTGTATCACTTTGGGACAGTTACACTGTGAAAATCAGTTCTTTTAAGCATCGTTTTTTCAGCCTTAATAAATCAAGAGGACTTGTAAAACAATCTGACTTTTATATATTTTTCCTCATGGCTGACAGGTTAAGATGCCCCCCAGGACCTACAACATCTCAGGTTCAAATCCTGCAAATACATTACAAATACTACTGTTGTGTCTCCCTTCCTGGTTTCCTGTCAAGTCTGTACCATTTGAAAGGAACTAAACAAAATTATTCACTTTGGTGAAGTTGATAAGATTACCTCTTGGAAGAGAGGGAGTTTAGAATATGTTGGTGCCAGGTGCGGCCTTTTTGTAAAGGATAAACACCCTCTGTTATGAACATTGACATGTAGATCTCTACTTGCATATTTAGCTCACCCAAAATAGGTCTGTAATATTTGCACTTAACTTCTGGTGCTTAACATTAGAGAGTAAGGATCATTATGAAATTATCAAACACAGAAGAGGTGCAGATTCTGTACTAAATACTGTCCCACAGATGGATGGCACCTACATAATCATGCATTTTGAGTGAAGTATTCCTTATTCTTTACTACATCCACTCATGAAAATTGGAAAACCATGCCATGCCTTCACCATCCTAAGAAAGAAAAATCAGCTTGCAGAACACTACTGAATGATGCACATCAGAGGGGATTTAGAAGTTGGTATTCCCAGTGCTGACGGCAAAATAAGTAGGTACCACACTGCACTACACACTGGTTGGCATGTGAGTATGCTTTCGTGTATTTGTATCATTCGTGCTCATGCATGCAGGGCGTCACACACGTAAATAAACTTGCAGAAAGTGCCGTGTAATAGTGAGGGCTAAGCCTAGAATTAGTCCTGTATTAGCTGTCAAGCATCAACCTACCCTAGTCTGAGCAGTCCAAATCATGCTGTGTTAAGCTGCTTAAACACTAAGAGGTGGAAAAGATTAAACAGTGTCAATGCCTCCGGGTGTGAGGCAGCTCAGGGAGCACTGGAAGAGAGGGCAGGGGAGCAAGCAGTATGGATCAGGGTGGGGCACAGGAGCCAAAGTAAGTTGGGGGTGGCAAAGGATAAAACACATCATTAGAAAGCACAGAAAACCATGAAGAGAGAGGTGATGCTGTAGGTGAATCCAGATCCCTAGAAAACAAATTCCAACCCCCAAGATTTCCTCCTCTTTGGTCCCTTCATACCTACCCTCCGCTACCTCTTCACCCCTCCTCTACCCTCACGCCTACACACCACCCACCTGCCCTCTGTACTCCCCCACAGAAGAGTTCGGATTCTTGGAAGGTGTTGGGTGTCTACAGTGTCACAACTAAACAAAACCATTTGAAAACAAAGTGGGCCGGTGAATGTGCCGGCGCAATCCGACCCTTCTCCTTTTGTGGCCGTAGAGAAAAACGGCCTCTCAGAATCAAGGGGATGGAGGGAGGGCAGGGGGAGGCACACCATTTCAATCCACAGGTTATCCCCCTATCCACCCACCAAGACCCGCTTTTACCACCGCCTCCTCTCCACCCCACACACACCCACACTTTTAAGTGCACCCTTCAAAGGTGAACATGCTATCTGAAACAGAGCTGTCTGTGTTACAGTACCTCCAAGAACAAGATACTCCCTCTCCTTTCCTCTCTCTCTCTCTTATTCCTTTTTCTTTTAAGCCACTTTCTGTTGCTCTTTTCTCATTTCAGATTTTTTTTCATTTTCTTGCAATAATCTGAACACAATGGGTATTACTCACGTGGAATGCTGAATTTGATGATATCAAAATATACAAGCGGAGTGGACTTTGGAAGATTCATAATTCAAGACTGTGTCACTGTCTTAGAAGTGGATGATACAGAATTTTATAGGAATTTAACAGACATCAAAAGTGACAGTTTGACAAGAAAATAAGGATGAAAACATTATAAAACATTACACGTTATGAGTCAGTAAAGACA
Source organism: Argyrosomus regius (assembly GCA_946959425.1). Lineage (NCBI taxonomy): Eukaryota > Metazoa > Chordata > Actinopteri > Sciaenidae > Argyrosomus > Argyrosomus regius. The sequence goes on from OX336890.1 coordinate 11,988,769, forward strand.
TGCGATGTTTGTATGACAGGGTGAGGTTTTGAGTCATTCTACTGCTTTCTATGTTATATGAGAACTTTGAGGATTAACCAACAAAGGCCAAAAATATCAGAGATTACTCATAGTCATATACCTAAACAAAGCATGTATTGTTTAATTCCATGTCTATGGCGTCATTCGAAATGCTTAGTTAAGTCATTTTCTTTATTTTTAACTATGAGAAACACAAAGAAGTACACAGGTCATCTGTCTTGCCTACGCTGCTGATTATGGGAAAGTAATGCACCCTGTTTGTGTGTGTGTGAGTGTGTGTCAGTTTGATGAACTGTCTGTCAATCATAGTCAGAGTTAATTATTTCGTCGCCCCGCTGGGTGTGAGTGTGTGTCAGGAACTCTGACCCGGAGACCCAGGGTTCGGTCACCAACAAACACACACATACATTCTTCCCCCAGAGCGTGGAGAGGTCCACCCATGTCTTTCCAAGGCTGGTCCATTGGCCACCTGACTAACCACTTTACTGACGAGGTAGAGGTGTGTCTTTTTGTATGTGTGCACACAACAGTGTTACCTATGATCCATTGTTTTTTTATTTTGTTTCTTGACAGATACATGTGATTTGTATCGCTCCGCTGTACAGTGTGTGGCGATATTTAGCACTGATTACAAAGGGAAGAATTTTTAGCAACTCATAATGAATATATTTGGCACATTTGGTAGCAATCGAAAAATCTGTTCCCATACAAACAGAGCTATGTCTATGATATATTCCTTGAGATGAAGCATGCATTTTAACGTATCTTTATAGAGCTAAAAACTAAAATTACATTTATGCCTGTGGGTGTGTGCATGTGTGTGGGACAGTGTGACAAGTGGAGACGGAGAGGGTCAGGACCCCCGGGAGATCAAGTAATCCCACAGGCAGCACAATAGACACCCCTGGCTAGGATCCTTTCTGTCAGACAAATGGAGGCAGGGGGGGCAGAAAATAACGCAGCGTAACACACTGCCATGTTTCAGTGTTTGGTTAAGTCAGTCTGTGTGTTTGTCTCTTGTCAGTCTGCGTGTCCGTCTGACTTGAAGGATTGATCATAGAAGCAAGCAGCTTCGATAACATTTAGCAAATGACACTGAGGGCGTTGATGAGAGGCAAGACATTTCTAATTATCAAATTAAAGTTACAAATTAAAGTTTTGTAACTTTGCAAAAATTAATGAATGAATGAAATGTTCATGTACATTTTTATTGCTTTACATACCAGCATGATGGATGTTTGTCCTGATAGGTAGGAAAGTAACATGTGGCTGCTGTTTTTTTTTGTCCTGAATGTTCTTTTGTCCTTACCTGTTCTCCAGCCGTTGTGTAAACACATCATGAAGACAACAAGTACAGAAGATCATATTGAAAAGACTCTTCACCTACAGTGACCAGATGTTGTCACTGTCCAGGTGCCGCTCTGTGCTTGGTTAGCACTGTCTACAGAGGGTTTGTTTATATTTAAAAAGGAAATTATAGATGTTATGCTTTTATTTTCTATAGCTTTCTTCAAAATAGTTTCACTATTCCTCACTGTGTTTATTGCCTTGTTTCCTTCCCCAGGGTATAAAGGCCGGTTTTCTTTCCCACCACAACAGAGTAGCAAGGTCTTTGCCTTCTGAACAACATGTATTGTACACTGACCCCACTGACCGACACCAATTATCGAAGCCAAATAATCAGCACCAAAGCTGCCAGGCTTGAACAAATCTCACCAGTGTGATCCAATAGACACTGCCTCCGTGAATAAACAATAACAGAAAGCTCCTGTTTTAATCACATCCAAACCAAAATCCTTGCTCTTCATGTTCCCACAGGAGAGAAATAAAAGCTTGTACAATAACCAGCACCTACACGTGTCTCGCTCCATAAGCCCCACCACACACTGTGAGCTAAATTGATGGAGAGTAACCCAAGAATGAAAATTAAAACACTGTCACCTTGTTTTTGAAGATGAAAGATGCCGAGTAAAAGAAAACTGAGCGAGGCGTTATTGGATTAGCAGCCGACACAATCGCATCTGTGCAGATTTGCCTCTGTGCTGTAAATGTGATTGTGGGCAATAACATGTCGATTAAGGGGCCGTGGCTGGACTATTGGAGGCTTTGTGTGAGTCTGCAGAGGAGGTGATTAGATTAGGGCAGGAGTGGGAAGCCTGAGGGAGAGGGAGTGAATACTGATGAGAAGGTCCAGAAGTAACCACTCGAAAAGTAACACTTTCATGTTATATTGGTTTGGTCTCACTTGTCTTCAAAAACATCAGAGGACAATGACTTCTGCTGTGTTGTTTTTGTTTTGTTTTGTCCAATCAAGAATACATAGACAATGACAGACCTCAGACATCATAGTTTCTAAATAAATGAAATATTGCATCTGTCCTGCAGAAAGCAATACCACTTTCATACACGTGAATATTGTGTTAAACAGAAGGTAATAGAGGGGGAGACATACCAGACTTCCATCACAGGCTTGCTAAATCCATGTCTGCAATTTGACAATTGTGGCTGCAATGTTTACAGTAGAGATTAAAGATGGCAGACAGTGAAGCTGAACTGACATTGAAACAAATAGCTTTATGTGACTGCTAATTAGATTTTGTTCATTTTTCTTGTTGCACGAGTAACTTGCAGACTTGCTGGACAAGTAACACAAAGGTTATGTTAGATTTTTTTTTTTTGCTTTAAGTCACCAATTTGTGCTGTTAGTATTTTCAAACATTAGGCTTCACTTTTTTAACAGAAAAGGCTTCAGGATGAGCAACTGAGCTGTACAAAGCTGCTAACGTGAACCTCAAATTTGATCTTGCTTTGCTTGTAGCCTCTGGGGCCGCTGTTACAAGCCCCCGGAATAGCACTGGGCTTTGAAGCCGATCTCACATTGTGGCCACACCAAATAATGACAGCAATATATGCCTCTGAGCAGCTTCTATAAGAATGAATGGAGCCCTGACTCCAGTGCTGTATTTGGTTCTTTTCATACGTCCATGCACTGTTCCCAAAGTAGATTAGGGTTAGTCCTTAGTCCTTTTTTCAACATAACTTGTAGCCCAACAAAATAAAATTAATAAGCCAGCTAATAATATGCTACCACTTGTCCTGCTGGTTACAACTGTAGTAAGCACTGTGAGCAAGCTTATAAGCCAGCACACTAAATGCTGTAGCTTACATTAAAGCAGACAAAACCATTATTAAATCCATTCCTTACATTTTTGTCTTGTGTTTTTAGTTTGAAAGAGTTGCTGTCGGACAGTTTTAAGTTAATAAAAAACATGGCCTCACCTGTAGACATCAATATTCTCTTGGCAATGACAAAAACATCTACCTTTTTTGTCTACATACTACACCTCCTTTCACCTCCTGTTACTTCCTCCCTGTCTCGGCCTCTCGATCTCCTTCCTCTATCTTTCTCCCCCAGACGACCAAGAAAAGGCCTCTCTGATTTCTACCTGACAAATTGTCTTATCGGTCAGCGAGCCGATTGGGGCGAATGAAAACATGACCTTTCTCAGGCAGGGTCTCTAACAGAGAAGTCCGGGTACACTGATCAGGACTGATAAAAGCTCAAGGAAGAGGATACTGCACACTCACACAGAGACTTATCTTCAGGTACACTGATCAGCAATGATAAAGCCATGGGAGGATAAGGGAGAGCAGTGGAGTGGCAAACAAGCACCATTAGGGTTATTCTATTCATACACAGAGACCGAAAGGAGAGAGAGAGAGAGAGAGAGAGAGAGAGGGCGAGCAGGTAGGCGGTTAAGTGGCTAACAAGACCCATTAGTACTACTCAGACTTTCAGAGTGATAGTTGGCAGACAGACTGACTGACTGACTAGCTTGCTGATTGACAGCAGTGGACAGGGCTGAAAGGGAGGGTGAGAAAGGAGGGAGGAAAAAAGGAAAGGCTTGGAAATGGAAGCGAGAGAGAGAGAGAGAGAAAGAGAGAGAGAGAGAGAGAGAGAATAATTTCACATGCACATAAATAACTTGAATAGTGCGAACACCCAGTTTAGTGTAATTAAGGAAATTGAGCTTTTATAAATGGTATCGAGTTGAGGAAAGAAACTATCCTACTCTGGAATATTTTGACTTGTACTCAAGGAATAAGTCCATCTCACTAAGTCATGAAACTTTTAAAATTTTTGTTTGAGTAATGCATCAATGAGTTTGAAGCCGATCAGACGCAGAAACCTTTACACAACTCTTTCTTTCGTCTTTATGTGTTCATATAAACAGGGCCGACCGCTGGCATTAGCGGCCTATACGGCTGCTTAGGGCCACAGTTGCTAGGGGGGAGCCACACATTTTTTTTTTTTTTTTTAAAGATATTTTTTCAGCCTTTTTGAGCTTTATTTGACAGAGACAGCTTGAAGAGTGACAGGAATGTGGGAAGAGTGAGATGGGGAATGACATGCGGGAAAGAGCCACAGGTCGGATTTGAACCCTGGGCCGCCGCAGCAAGGACTGAGCCTTTGTACATGGGGCGGTTGCTCTACCAACTGAGCTAAACGACACCCCTGATGGTGTTAAGTTGAGTGACTCACTCAGGCGCTGCCAACTCAGGCGCTTTCCACATGCTCTCACGCCACTTGTCCGTCAGTTATCAAATAGTTTTTGACTGACTGGTTTGTCAAGTTTTGTGAGAACAGTCTGACAAAATGGCTTCATTCTGTGGCTCTTCTGGCAGCAGCAGGTGGAGTTTTTTGGGGCCACAAACGAAATTTTGCTTTGGGCCACGAAATGCCTAGGGCCAGCCCTGCATGTAAAGTACGGTTTCAGTGCACTGCCAGATGACTTCACATTGCATTGAGCCAGGTTCAACTCTTTTGCTGGATGACCCTGCATTTTAGAACAGTTTGTGCCAAAATTAATGCTTTTGTTGACCTGAACGCAACCGAAGTCATGTTTCACTTTGTTAACAGATGTATGCTGTGAGCAAAGCCTCTCTCTCTCTCTCTCTCTATCTCTCTTGTCATATTGGCTACATCCCTCTTATCCAATATAAGGATCCTAAAACACATGACAACAAAATTAGTGAAATCAAATTTATCTGAAATGCACAAGCGGACATAGTAAAAATAAAAACTGTACAAGAGTGAAAAGATCAAGGAGTTGGGTGGAGAAGAAGTGCAGGTGTAGGTGTAGCAGTGGGAAGAAAGAGAATGATCAGGGGAGGGAGGAGAGTGCATGGGGATACAGTGCAAAGGGCTGGCTAACCTTTCAGATCCGTCCCATTGTCCCACATTAAAAGCACCAGCGTGCATTGTGAGAGCACGAGGGGCAAGGTCTCCCTGTGAGTGGAGGGAAGTTAGATGAAGGAGAGAGGGGAAGAAATAGAGAACGAGAGAAAGTTGTAAAAAGTAAGAGGGTGTGACCTGAGCATAAATTGACTTGAAATAAAAAGTATGATGGGGAGAAAGAGAGAAAAGAAGAAGGGATGAAGGTAAAACAAGTTGGGGTGTGTGCACAAGATAAACGGCCCCTCCTCTTTACCTCACGCTTGGCTGCTCCAGAACGGAGAGAGGAGGAGAGAAAGAAAGAGAGAGGATGGGGGAAGAATAGAGGGTCACACTAGACAGTGGGGGCTTTGTGGGCACTTATCAGAGACTGATGGCAAAGCAGTGGACCCAGAGAGGAGGGACGGTGAATAGAAAGGGACGTAGGTGTGTGTGTGTGTGTGTGTGTGTGTGTGTGTGTGTGTGTGTGCTTGTTGGACTGGGGATGTGGAAGAGAATAAGGAATGAAAGGATAGAAGGATGATGCAAATAGAGATGAGAGGAGAAACTGTGAAGAGTCAAAAAGCTGAAAGAATGGCAAGCATAACAAGTGTAGATCACTGTAGATCACTTTACCGACCTGAATGCACCTTCAGGAGAAACTGAGGAATGGAGAAAGAGAGAGGGAAGGAGGGAGCACAGGGACACCAACAAAGAGCGAGAAGGTCAAGGAGAGGTATATGATATGGAGGGAGAGAAAATGGAAGGCGGAGGTAGGAAAGGACTGGTGAAGATTGGGTTACACAGCAGGAGAAGTCCAGTGTCATGTCCATTAAAGGTGGTGTTTCACAAAGAGGGTGACTTTGCTGTGAACGTCGGAGAAACTTGTGGTTGAAAATGTGTCAGGACACTGACAGAAAAGTTCTTTTTCTGTTGTTGTTGTTGTTCCTCACTTTCGAAACTCCATCTCTCTCCTTCACTTTCCCACTTACACACACACAGACACACAAACACACTCAGTCAGCGGCAGCTCCCAGCTCCCTGCGGTGCGCCCGCTGAGAGGGGTCATGTCAGACATCAACTCCCGTCGCGTCAGCTCTTTTTCTCCCACAATTCAGCACAGCTGAGGCTGTCACCACGCTAACCCCCCCCGAAAAAGGCCCAGACACTGGCCCCTAACATTCACAGAGACACGCACATATTTATGATGTACACACATAAGTCAAAATGCACACACACACTCATTCACACGCCTTATTAAATACACACATTTAGATGCAGCGGTGTCCCAGTGGAGACAGACCCCCAACTGGTGTCCACCAGCAGGGTTGCTGATCCTGTGCTGACATTCTCATCTCAGTCGTCTCAACCTCCCTGTCAGTTTACAGAATAGAGAAACCAGGACACACACAGGAAAGCACAGTCACAGTTGTCCCAGCCAGTCTGGCAGCTAAAACAAAAGTTTAACGAGTTTTTCATTCTCTTCCGATCAGGTTTCTCTTCTCTTTGTAAACAAGTTCAAAACGTTGCTGCACCTCATTTTTTTTGTGCATCTGCATTTGCAATTATTAGGTGAGAAGTGACTTTCTAAAAATGTTTATCTATCTTGATTGGAAAGTCTCCCAAACTGCTTTTAAATGTCAGAATACTCACTGTGTCTCCAGATTGTTTTGTTCAGTGGAATCCTAAATGGAGGAGCTTTTGAGTTACTGGAAGGAGAGTAAGAAGTCAGCCAAAAACACCCCAAAAAACAAAAGTGAGACTATTTCAGACCGATAATATTGATTTGCCTTTGGTGAACAACTGTAGGTATAAAGACATAAAGGACAGTGTGAAATGTTTGGCTGATCAGCCTGCACCCACTGCAGTAATCAAAGATGTTGCCATCGACTGTAAAATGCTCAAAGCACAAATTCAGTTTTGTTATAGTCCACTAAAATAAGGCCATTCAATTTAGAAATAGAGAAGGTATGTGTGTCTAAACCTGAAAGCATTTTGTAGACATAGATATCTCTACTCTTCGTATTTTGAGCATTATTACACCAAGCAATCCAGATAGGATACCCACGTCTTGGCATTGTTAACTGTATTTTTTTCCAAACCACTTAATATCCCTGACAATGAATGATATAGCTTACGATATTATACGTCTAAATGACAGAGACATAATTGGCATCATTTGATTCAAACAATTGTAGACAGGAGGACAATGCAAAGGCATGCAGTGCCAACAAAGCTCTAGCTTAACAACGTTCTGTAAGGCAGCCTGGGGATCAGTCATTGTGCCCCTGTCTTTCTGCACGTCTCCTTCTGTTTAATTAAAACACTGTGATAATGTGACAGACCCAACAAAGTCGACTGCAGCCACTGAGTCCTGCTGCCATAGAGAAGAGTGTAAAACAAAGGGCAGCGGTTTAGTTAGACCATGCTTGAGGCAAATGCACAACTTTTCTTCTTCACAGCATGATTATAAATAAGCTTATAGCTAAGCACGCTATTATGATTAAATAAATGAGCAGTTTACAGCACCAAAATATGAATGCATGAAAGAAATTTAAGGTGTCAAATTTATGATGTAGATGAAATTAACATTGTTTGATTAAGGGTTTGCAAACAGAAGGACAATGCAGAGGAATGCAGCGCTAACAAAGCTCAGTTTGACTGATGTTCTGTAAGGCAGCCAGGAGGATCAGTCATTGTCTCTCTGTGATTGGTGGGTTGTCTCGGCTGCTCCGCAGCATCACCTCCAGCAACATGGGAATTCTCCCCTGCTGCTGTTGCTGTTTGCCTGCAGAGAGAGAGAGAGTGGTTACATGAGTGATGACTAAACAAAAGCGGTACAAAAGAAGTCAAACGAGTAAGTTATTTGACAGCAGATATCGGAGAGAGTTTCAAAGTGTTTTAATGATTACAGGCCCGCAATGTGAGAAAATTATGGAGGCATCCATGGAAATTTTGCTAGTTAAGTCAACAATATGTCTGGTATATTGCTGTGGACTCTCTGTTGAACAGACTAAAGTCCCTTCAGCTGGCTTTGTACACCAAAAGTAAAATCATGCAATCATCATTCACCAGTTTATGCATTAAATCATCATGAGTCATGCTTTAGCTAGGCATAAACTAAACTTACGTTATATTCTATGATATTGTTTGCCAACACTGAAGGTCATAAGGTAAGAAAGGTGGTTAAAAAAAAAATACATCTCTCTTATTGTCAAACACTCACCCTGTATGCTTGAAAGGTGGATGGTGGATGATGGTAGTTAGTGGTTTACCTCTTCAGTTGTGGTCAGCTTGACTTTGTCAGTTACAGTGGTTGCAACACTCACAGCAGAACAAAGAGTCACCACACCTATATGAACTCCTTACACAGCTCCTGCAGCATTTCACTGTTCACCTGTGTGGTGAGTATGTTTGAAATGCTTACATTGGGGTTCAATTACAAATTGTGCTGTATCAGTTTTGTCTGTGGACTCATCGACTACTACAGACATGACATCAGTTTTTTAGACATCTGTAACTAGAATTTTTCTTTTTTTCAATCTTTAATTTTGTCATCATTTCACAATAGTCAGCATGCATTCTTCCACAGTTTCTGAGTCTGTAAATGTCTTTTTCTTCTTTTCCAAGATCCAGGATGCGTGAAGGGAAGCTGCTGCAGTTCTCTTTTGGTCCGTGCATGACAGCTGTCATCGTAAGATGCAAACAAACTCAGCACTTTAGCATTCCTCTCCTGTGGTTCTTTGGAAGTTTGGTGTTTCTCAATGTGGTGCCATGGGGATGATGGTACCATGAAAATAAACAAGTACTTACCAGTCAGGGCAGGGTTAAAGTGCTGGTTTTCACTGTCCGTTTTACATTTCAGGGTTGACAGAGTCATTTGTGAAGTAGTGTGCTACATGTATAAACATCCTGCCTGGTCAGTACTGCACATGTGCAACTCTCAACAGAGATGGGCAAGAGAGTACGATTAGCTACCTCCATACACACATGTATGTAATTTACTTATTTTGTCATCAGACTTATGTATGTATGCTGGGCCACTCAGCTGGATATAGTTTAAAAAATCAGGCTTGCATTTATATTTACATATACTGTATGTATGAACAAATGAAGTTGCAACCAAAAAACATATGAAGTTGCAAGCAACAAACGTAAATAGCTAACAGTAACAGACTCTTGTCGATCAACTGGCTGGCATAATGATAATATTGGTCTCTGTGCAGGTTCAGCAACAGACCAGCGCCACTAGAGTTGCAAGATATACAGTGACTCTACAACAGGCCAGATGTTTTCCAGCAGCATAGGACTGTGATAGCATGGGTAGTCTGGCAATTCCCCAATTTGGTAATGCTTTATATTGTCCAGCAATGCAAGCTAGTATGTTTTTGGAACTTTTGATGTTCAAACAATACCAATGATATCTTAGGTTTATTGTTATCTCCATTATATCTCATCTATGTTCTCTCTCCAGAGTGAATAAATCGCAAAAAAATAACTTTAGGATCGGCCTAACTGTGTTTTGTGTGCTGTTCTGAGATTGTTAAGTCAATATGAAAAAAGGGAAAGGACCACAAAGAAGGGTTTTAGGTAAGAATTGCCACTTTGCCAAGCTGGTTTAAAATGAGTCATAAACTGGTTAAATCCAAAAGCGACTGCACAAAGATCTCAAAGTGAATTTCTTGTTCTCTGACTCTCTTTCTCGCCTCAAAGCCTCGAATCAGTCAGAGTCACTGGCTACAATTATTTTTAACATGAAATGTTGAAATGAAAGAGCCTTCATATGGGGAGGGGTGTGTACGGCTCTCTGTGTATTTCTTTTTTGAGTGGGGGGGGGGGATTTACATCCCAGACGTGTTACCACGGTGACAAGGTGCTCCCTGCCGCCGTCGGGTCTCGGCCAAGTTGGGCGCCATGGTGACTGGGTGGTGACAGACTTTGTGACGAGTCCGCCGGGACACCATGGTTGGGTCAACCTTAAAACACGCAGACACACTTGCAATGCATGCACTTGACGCAGGCCTTTAATGTAAAAATGTTAGGCGCACTAATTAACACATAGAACATGCAGATGCAAGCTCTTTACATAATACATGCATACACATACAGTATGCACGTGTACAGTATGAGAAGTAATAACACATGCTGTATATGCACACTCAACTCCAACCCGCTGGACCCGTGCTTGTCTGTGCAAGCAGTGTGTGTGTGTGTGTGTGTGTGTGTGTGTGTGCATACTGAAGTGTGTGCATGCATTTCTTGATCACCTGCTTCACTTTTGCAGGGCAAATGATTCTAGGCTTTTATCTCTGTTATTGCCTTGGGCCAAAACATCCATTAAAACATCCAACAGTCATCTATTTGTGTTGATGCTATCACTGCACGTGTGTGTGTGTGTGTGTGTGTGTGTGTGTGCGCATGTTAATGACTTGCCTCAGCATTGGGGCGGCCTAGTGATTTATATTTCTGTGTTGTTGCATATGCGCCTGCTTGTCTGTGTGTGTGGGTGCGTTTCCATACCCACATAGACTCCTACATAGATGAGAGACAAATACACAACAGCCCGACAAAACAAAACAAACAAAGGGACCAAAAAAAAAAAAAAAAAAGCAAACTTCTATACTAATGCAGATGTAAGACGCACACACTCATATACACACAAAAACCTTGACCAGGAGGACAGGAGAAGGCAAGGAGCCACAGTTTGAGCTTCCTGCTGTGAGGGGTCATGACCCCTATCAGACTCCGTGTCAGTCTGCCTATTGTGATCTGGCTAGAGCACAAACACACACACACACAAATACACACAGGCATGAACTTACATGGTCTCCATGACGATGATGGGGGCGACAGTAAGGCGGCAGGATGGCGCTGTGGTGTTCTGATGAGAGGACCCAACCTAATCATCATAATATATTCACTGTATCTAAATCTACAGGTGTGAGTACATTAGTGGTGAAATGTTTACGTATCTGTGAAACATTGGTTAGGACAGCACAGCATGCAAATAGTGTGATATATACTGCACATTATAAATTCATTTATTATATTATTATATTATAAATCAGTCACTGTGGCAATAAACTTGTAATTCCAAAGAAATGGATATTGAATAATGAAAAGATTGATGTTTATGGACAAATAAGTACAGATCAATAAACCTTCTTCAACTTTCTCCAATTTTGTTGCAGATCAGACATTCTTAAAAATCAGCAACTAAAACCACAAGTGACATGACTTGTTTTCTTTAATATTTTTAAAATCTTGTAAAATCTCACTAATACTAAAGATCAAATAGTTCGAAGCCGTCAGCAGTCAGCTGTCTGTGAATATTGTGTGTGTGTGTGTGTGTGTGTGTGTGTGTGTGTGTGTGTGTGTGTGTGTGTGTGTGTGTGACAGGGAGGGGGTGCCATTGACTTTGACCATCAAGACCAAATAAAGAAGGGAGACCTAATAGCCGTAGTGGCTTCTGAAAGAAGTAACGCGTTATTGTGAGTCTGTTATCATTAAAAACCTTGTAACTCCATGCATGACAGAATCATTTTCATTTAAACATATTATAATCTTTATCAACTTCCACAGAATAATCTGTGTGAGTGAACATGCACCACACTTTTCTTGAATCAAGACGGCTATGCCTTGCAATGGAGCACAGAGACCCAGAGTTTTTCTGTAAGAGCATGTTATCAGCGGAATAGCATAAGACCTCAGACACAGTGTTTAACTGTAGTTGTTCTGTATTTGTTATCACACAATTACAAAATCAAAGCACACAAAACACATGGAGATCTTTAGTTGATGGTCTACGTTCCTATGGAACACAAAGGCATAAGTAACACCAAACACACCCGCACACAGATGAAGAAGTTACAAAGAAGCAGTATCCAACACTTGCAGGTAGACCTCATCATGTAGGCTACATGTCCTATCTCAGACAATGTGTATCTGCTGCCCCCTTTTGAACAGTGAATGTTTGACAGTCACTGACCCACCAAAAAAAAGGTCAGTTTCTCATCTGAGTGTGGCATCTAGTGGACAACACACAGAAACAAATAAATCTGACGAAAACAAGGAAGAGGAAGTCTGTAAAAAAACAAAAACAATTTTCCTTCCCATAAAACTGACTTGTAAAATGCAGGTAAAACTAATAACACTGATAATGGCTGGATTCCATTTGTTGTACTATTGCTATTATTGTTTCCTGGCACACCTAAATGGAACAGGACCATTGTTCATTTATTAGTTGCATCATGAGAAAGGTCAGTTAAAACAGATGAGTGACATTAGATTAGATTAGATTCAACTTTATTGTCACTGCACAAAGTACAAGTACTGAGACAACGAAATGCAGTTTAGCGTCTAACCAGAAGTGCAAAAGGGCAGTAAAGTGCAGAGTATGAACATTTTTTATAAATAATAGTGCAGATATAACTATGTGTGTAAATTGTGTTATGGACTATACTATAATATTATACTATAATCTTAAATACTTCTTTAAATTCATTGTGTTTGCACTCTATGGAAGAGAAACAGAGGCTTACATTTCTTGTGCTCCTGGCAGGTCGGCTACAACACAGGAATACAGTAATTGATCCGTACCTACAAGTAATCGGATTACATCAGGGATTACTCAGTCCTACAAACTGTTTTTGGCTTCAAGTATTCCCTTACATCACCACATCATAGGTTTCATAGCTATGTTGGACCGACTGTCAAGATAGTTCACCTCCTCGTCTTATTCCCAGTAATGGGATGCACCATTTAACGCAGTGCAACACTGTGAGACCATAACATCTTATACAGTAGACTGCGCTCAGTAAATCGCATCAGTGTTGGAGGATACAAGAAATAAATGCGTCGCTGTAAATTGTAAAACATATTTTAAGCGGAAACGGAAGTACACCACAGTGTATCATCTTGACTCAGTCGCGAGTTTCCGCCCACCTCCTCCCTCTTGACCAATGAACGAGGCCGGCCGGCACAGCATCCTCCAGGGCCGCTGGAGTTCGCGGGAAACCGGCTGTGCTCGTCCTACATCAACCCGTCTTTGGGCCCCAGATTAAACACCCGTTTTTGATATACTGAAATAGCGTCTCACTAATCGACCGGTTTCAAACTGTTGCGGTTAAAAGCGGAGCAGTGACACAGCTTAAAACCCCCTGTCTTTCTAGGAATGCTGCCATGGCTGCTATGCTAACATCCGACGCTAGCTAGCTCGCTAGGTTGTCATATCGGCTAACAGGGACGCTGTGCTTCGCGCGACAGGACCGAGAAAAATACTGCCGACTACAAAGAGACAAAGGGCTGTCACTGTCAGGCACGGAAACACACCGATAAAGAAGTATGTTCAACCTGGACCGTTTTCGTTTTGACAAGAAGTCGGCGACGACAGCGACAAACAAAGAGCAGGATGGCGGCTCCAAAAGTCCAGAGTCTGAGAAGGAGAACAAGCCAGGTAACCAGCAGATGTTTAAAGCTAGCGTACAGTGCAAACTTGTCTGCCTTTCACCTGGATCCGTGTAGATATGTTCGGTTTTGAAATGATGAGAGGAGGAGAGGGATGTGTCAAAGTTTTCTGAGGAATTAAAAAGCAAAAAGAGAGTAAAGCGTCAGTTTTTGACGGTGATGTTTATGGCCTGCGTCCCTAACACATCCACCGTTTACAATGCCTACCTTCAGAGGTCTTTGAGGAGGCAGATGCCAACAAAAATATACAGTTTAATTGCACTGTTATTATTTAGGACGGGAGCATGATTATCTCTGTTCTTGTTATCACGTGTTTATATATCAGGATGAAGACATGAGAGGCAATGAGCAGAGCATGACATGTGCCATGAAAGTGGACAACATGAAGGGGATGCATCTGTGCAAACGCGTCTATTAACTTGTTTTTACCGCCTTGCTCTCCAGCTAAAATGAAACCCGTCAAAGCCCCACCAAAGTCCCACGCCAGAGGAGTGGTTTTTGAAGAAGTCCTGACTATCGATTTGGAGGAGGATGAACTCCTCTCTGAAACAAAGACCAAAATATCACTAACCAGGAAATCCAAGTAAGTGTACACCAAAACAACGAAGAATTCACTGTGTTCTCGTTCATGCTGTGTCATGCTGTGTCACAGTCTTGTTGTTGTTTGCAGGAATCACAAAGGGAAATCATCCTCGAATGGCGAATCGTGTCAAACAGATGAGGAAGACGACGATTTGGAGAAGAAAGCGAGCAGGCTATTGGAGATGTTTCCTCAGCTGACGAGGACGGATGTAATGGAGGTGAGTCGAGATTTCAACCCTTCAGCACAGAACACATTAGCCGGCTCTAATTCGGGCATTGTTCATAAGAAACAATCCCTTTTTAATCTCCTGCTTTTCCCAGTACAAAGCGCCTTGTTCTGCTCCGTTTTCAGGTCATTGGGAGCACGAGCACGTTGGATGGTGCTGTAGCTGCATGCCTTTTGAAGTTTGGTGACAAAGAAGGTGAGTCACTTCTTCATCATAAACACATAATGACAAATATACGCTTGATTTCACACGAACAAGGTGGAAACACTTTGCTGTAGGTTTTTTTTAGCATAAAGAAGGCTTAGTTTGTAGTTTGGGAAAAATCGGCGGCTTTCCACAAAAAAAACAGTAATTAAGGAGGAAAAGTTGTTAGTTAGCTTTGTGTTAGCTTGTGTTTGTCAGATAGGCATCCACATTTGGCTCATTCCCAGAGCCATGAAGCAAATTCAAAACTTGATACGACACGTCATAACTGAACCTGGTGTACAAGCGGAGAAAAGGAGGAAATACTCCTAAATAGGTAGAAAATGTTCCAGTATAAACGCAGTGCTGTGCCTAAAAATAATTGTATCTGCCTAGCTGGCTACCTCTGAGAACACTGGCTGTTTTGTCTTCCTCAGGCAAAGGCAAGAAAAGAAAGCAGGACGGATCCAGCAGTTCTCAGGACAGTGCTGAGACTCAACCCAGCAAGAAGAGGAGGCCATCAGTGGTAAGATGGCTAATGCTAACTTCATGATAGAACAATGTAACATGTCATATACATATTTTAATATTTTAATTTAAGAGTACAATTAAAGCAAGTGTAAGAGTTTGTACTGTCATGCTTCATCTCTCCTCTCTCATTTTAATGTGCTGTACATTTTACACTCTTCACTGCACTGCATAAGACAGTACTGTCGGTTTGTTGCTCATTGCGC
Organism: Argyrosomus regius; assembly: GCA_946959425.1. Classification (NCBI taxonomy): domain Eukaryota; kingdom Metazoa; phylum Chordata; class Actinopteri; family Sciaenidae; genus Argyrosomus; species Argyrosomus regius. Next base: position 12,004,197 of record OX336890.1, read on the forward strand.
CATAAAAGCTGTTTGTTGTTTGAGAGACACAGTTTTAAATAAATCTGATGCACAGCAGACAAACTGCAGCTCCTGCATGAGGATCGTCATTTTCATCACGTGTTAGTAATAATTATGTAAACAATCTTCATTACTGTTTTTGGCTTTTCCTTCAGTGCTAAATGCAAATTTCAGTAGGATTCACTTTGTATGTATTTAAATCAAAAGGTTTCTGATGAAGAAGATGATGAAGGCAAAGAGCCAAGCTGGGAGAAGCAGGAAGCCATGGTCAGAAAACTGCAGAAGAAGTTTCCTGACCAGGACAAGGAGGTGAAAACATCGTGTCCCTGTCTATGACATAATAATCCACTTCAAATTGAGATTCATTTTAGTCCACTCTGATCTAACTGTCTATACACGACATGATAACTGTACACTGGGTGAGTGACTGAGCCGATGAGTTTGTGATGTTACCTGAGCCCAGAAGATGGAAAGAGTCTTGCTCTCCTTGTTTTACTGTTACTACAGGAGCAGCTTTCCTTTACTTTAAAATAGCACCCTTGCTGACGTCCGTCTCGTTACAGGAGCTGCGGATGGTGCTGCAGGAACACGACTGGAATGTCGAGGACGCTCTGCAGGTTTTACAGATGTTCTCGGACCCAGGTGTGAACACGGCAGCCGTCACCTTTTCACTGACTTCATGTACATTTATGTGCCTTCACGTTCTGATTCAAAGTCATTTTGTTTGTCTTTGTCAGATAATACCAGCTTCAGCTCGCCTGAGAGGGAAGAGAAGAAATCCAGCAAATCGAAGAGCAAAGACAAGTCAAACAGGGATCACAGAAAGTCAAAGCACCACAAAGATCACAGAGACGATAAAAAAAGGAGAGATCGTAGCGAGACAGAGGAGAGCGTAGATGAATCAGATGCTACAAAAGACAGTGAAGACTCAGACTCAGAAGATGGTGAAGATTCCAAAAAGAGAAATACTCTCTCTACATGGCTTAAAAAAAGTTCAGATTCAGTGTCCTCATCCTCCTCTGTCAAGAAAACAACTACCTCTTCCTCCACAAAGCCGTCCTCCTCTACCTCTACTGCTCAGATGCTGTCCAGGTTTGCCAGTGGGACCAGTATAGCTAAAAAGCAGGCCGCAGAGAGCAAGAGGAAGGCACGTGCCTCAGATGAACGCGTCAGCTCTGAGGGGGAAAGCGACAACGAAGAGGACACGGTCAGCAGCGAGTTCGAGGACTCTGACGACGAGCTGGACTCTAAAGGTGGCATGACGGAAATGAAGAAAGAGATTATCACGTTCTTCCAGAATGCGTCGATAGATGAGCTGTCGCTGATCGCGTGGTGCTCTGTTAAAAAGGCCCAGAAGATTGTGGAACTGAGACCCTATGATAGCTGGGAAAGCCTGGTGAGAGAACGTGTGTGTGTGTTTCATGAAATAGACATCATGCAGGTGATTCCTTCATGTCAAATCAAACAGTTTGCACAAGTTATCAATGGGAAATGGGTAAAAACAAAGAGCTCCAGTCAGTCATAGAGTGAAAATCATCCTACCGAACACCTGGAAAATGACTTTGTGACCTGTTTCATTCACACTGTATTTACTTCACTGAGGTCTTCTGTGTGGAGACATTCCTTAAGGTCTGTTGAATAGCAGAACCCTTCACCTCCTGACATGTCTAGTTTTTGTCATTTCCCAAACATCTATCTGTCAACAGAGAGTAAATATTGACAGTAATGGTTCATAATAATGATGGATGGATGTCATGTTACAAAAACAGGGCAGTCACGTATTTTAAAATCTTTGTTAGCCCACTGTTTGGTTTTATAGGGTATTCCTCAAGATGAGCTTAAACCCAGCTAGAGTCATACTTAAACTGATCGTAGATATAATTATTGGAGTACTTATTAATAGTAATCGATGAGCACTGTCTGGATACTGGACATATTGTTTGACAGCATGTTCTTTCCTTTTCAGAAAGAAGTCTTCCATAAGGAAAATGGGCTGTCCGAGGACTTACTGTCGGGCTGCAGAGTCGTCCTCAAAGAGCGGAAGGTTGTCCTGGGGCTCATGTCCAAATGTGAGACCATTTCCTCAAAAATGGTCAAACAGGTCACTGAGGTGATGGAGAAGGGCACAGGAGCCATGAAACAACCACGCATACTCAACAGCCAGTGAGTAAAATGATCACACGCACCCAGTGTTAATGGTTAAAATTGGTACTTTAACCTATGCGTTTTCATGAAAATGAGTGATCCAGTTCTCGTTCTCAGTCTGGTTGTCTGTCTTTGTCGTCTTTCAGGTTCCAGCTAAAGCCCTATCAGCTGATTGGCCTGAAGTGGCTGCTGCTTCTGCACGAGCACAATCTGAGTGGTATCCTCGCCGACGAAATGGTAAGGCAGCCTGCCTGAGACCTGTGTGCTGTGACTGGATGTGAGGTGATGATCACAAGGCCTAAAAAAAAAAAGAATAAATGTAAACATTTAATAAGCCAAGCGTGACAGCAGGCACTTACAGTGTATGTAAGTCTCCACTCGATGAGTGTTACTGTGTCGGTATCAAAGAGTGTTTTGTGTGGATATGTGGCCGTCCTGCAGGTGAATAAATATTTAGAATGTCAAAGAAAGAAATTGAATAAAAGCGGCAAAGTCTGTTGTTTCAGCCCCGAGACGGTGAAAGAAGAGAGAACTTTGATTTTTATAGTATAGGATTTTTGTTGTTTATACTGGTAGTACATGATCCGAAACGCAGATGTTCAAATACATATTTCTGTTGCTCCACCTGGCTCTTTCTTTATGTATTTGTGTTGATAGCTGACTGACTCTGTATCTCTCCATACCTCTTCCCCTCTCTCAGGGTTTGGGGAAAACCATCCAGGCTATAGCGTTTTTGTCCCAGCTATACCAGAATGGAATAGAAGGTCCCCACCTCATCACTGTGCCGTCCTCCACACTGGGTAACGATCTCCACAAATCTCGCTACCTTGCTTCACATTATATACATCATATTATGCACTTATTAATGATTTATACTGATTTCTTTCTTTTCGTCTTGCAGATAACTGGGTCAGAGAGCTGAAGCTGTGGTGTCCAAGCCTCAAAGTTCTAGTCTATTATGGTAAGAGTCGCAAGAGACCCTGCAATTGATCTGGGAGCCTCAGCTGTTCACTGTGGTCAAGCGTGCACAGAGACGGCTGATTAGGACTCAGTGTAGTGTTTGTGCCGAACAGTTCAGACCAGCAACAGCCCTGTAGCAAAACTCAAAAGAAGCTACACTGGTAAGACTTATGAAACCCTGAGACACCTCAGTGCAGTTTATGTACGTTTTAGGGAAAGTATTCATCTCTAAGAAGTAATAATTTGTTATATGTCAGGATGTGTCTGGTGTGTGCACTTATTTCATTGCTGGAACCCTCTATGACACCATGAATCTTTTTTTAATGAATGAGAGAACAGTCTGTATGCTCCTTTTTTCAGGGTCTTTTCACAGTTTCCCACAATTTTGAGACAAAAGACAAAGAGTGTGTATCCATATGTTCTATACAGGATCTATAGAGGACCGCCGCTACCTCAGACATGACATCCTCAACAAAGATGTTGAGTTCAACGTCATTGTGACCACGTGAGCAAACGCACACACACACCCCCCCCATCATATTTTACAGATTATTACTGTTGCTACTGGAAGACTAAAGCAGTGCCTACAGGGACACACTTGAGCACAAAGTGAATGAGTGCTTTTGTCTGACTCGTTTTACAGGTACAACTTGGCCATAGGAAATGACAGCGACCGTAGCCTTTTCCGTAAACTGCATCTGAAGTATGCCGTGTTTGATGAAGGTCACATGCTGAAGAATATGAACTCTCTGCGCTACCGCCACCTCATGGCTATTAACGTTAGTTCAGACATTTTGTATTTTCTACCACCATCCCCTAAACTCTGTGCTATCTTCATTTCTGTCATCAGATTAATTTACCGTTCTATCCGTCACATCTAGAAGTATTGAACATAACAGATGTGGATGTTTATATCTCTTTTCCCTGTAGGCAGAGCGTCGCTTGCTGCTGACAGGAACCCCTTTACAGAACAACCTCTTAGAGCTGATGTCTCTCCTGAACTTCATCATGCCCTCTATGTTCTCCAGCTCCACTACGCAGCTCTCCAAAATGTTTTCTATGGTGAGTGTGTGTTAACGCTGTCAGCTCAGTTTGTTTGGACAGATGGTAGCTTCACCATTTGAAGCCGGATGGCACCAAATAACTGCATGCACGCACACTGCTTCGAGATACAAGCCTGTCCTCTTCAATTCAGCGAGCTATTCTGGTATGAAAACTTGGATTTGAAACAGATTATAGCACTCCTGGTACTTCATAAAATAGCAGGCTGTGAGAAGACACCTTCAATTTGATTTACTGGCCCTCACTGTGCTTTAGTCCCATGAAAGTATGTGTAACTGTAAAAAAAAAACCCAGAAATGTTTGTCTTATATAACAATCCCAGAAGAACTGAATGGCCTTTTGGCCAGTCTGACTGTTTCATAACTTTGTTATGTGTCAGAAATCCCATGAGGAGCAGAGCGTCTTTGAGAGGGATCGTATTTCTCAGGCCAAACTCATCATGAAACCTTTCATCCTCCGTAGAGTCAAGAGCGAGGTGGGTCGATCTGGCAAAGTTACACATTTGTCTCGTATAAATAACACGTAAAGTGTGTTTTGTAATTTGAAATCTGGCATAAAAATAATGCCAGTCTCCCAGTGTGAAAGTTTTAACGCTTTCTTTGCCCTGACACACTGCTGTAAAGATACAGGCAATGTTTTGATTGGTTCCCCTGCATCCAACTATGGTAATCAGAGAAGAATCGGGCCCCACATCAGCACACTTATGACAGTGTTCTGTAATTTCACTATTCATTGCTAAATAATGGTCTCAGAGTTATTATAGTTCAAATCCTGTGTCAGTATTGTGAATAACTAATAGTCTTTCCCGTTTGCAGGTCCTCAAGCAGCTGCCAGCCAAGGAAGATAAGGTAGAGTCTTGCTCAATGAGTGAGAAGCAGCAGGTCCTCTACCAGAACCTCTTTAAAAAACTCAAGAGTTCCACCAATGGCGAGAGTAAGCCTGATTTACTGCTCCCTATTGTAACAGAATAATAATAATAACAGAAATAATGTGTGGTTAATCATTTCTTTCTTGTCTTTTCTCGGCAGAGCGCGAGTTGTGTAATGTGATGATGCAGCTCAGGAAGATGGCCAACCACCCTCTGCTTCATAGACAGTACTACACCACAGAAAAGCTCAAAGCCATGAGCAAACTCATGCTCAAGGTCAGTTTCACTCCGTAACTAGCCCTTGTTTGACTTTTCTGCTGTGTGCGAGTGTTCTAATTCAAATTCTAATGATCCATCTTAGTATTTGGATAGTTTAATTACACTGAACATATTCTGCCTAACAGTGTTTGTGCCAACTTTGGAGATGGAGATAGCATTTTTGTGTTTACACTATACTGTGTTTTCAGCATGTATAAGTTAAATAAACAACCATTTATCTGTCTGTTATTCCACATTCATTTTCTTTCTCTGACTCTAATGTCTGTAACATTTTTGGGACCATTTCTCTGCGCCCCTTTTCTTTCTTTCTCTGCATCCACAGGAGCCGACTCACTTCGATGCAGATGCCGCTCTGATCCAGGAGGACATGGAAGTGATGTCAGACTTTGAGCTCCATCGTCTGTGCCAGCAGTACTCCTCCATCAGCTCCTACCAGCTAGAAACCGACCTCCTGCTCGACTCTGGGAAATTCCACCACCTCACAAAGCTGCTGGCCTCACTTAAAAACAAGGTAAATAGAAATGTGCATGTTGTACTTTTTTTTTTTTTTTTTTTTTTTTTTTACACAAATGTATCATGTAGCATAACTTTCTTTCTTTTTTTTTCGCTTTAATCCTACAGGGAGACAGAGTGGTACTATTCAGTCAGTTCACCATGATGCTGGACATTGTGGAAGTGCTGCTGAAACATCTTAAGCATCGTTATGTCAGGCTGGATGGATCCACACCCATAGCTGACAGGTCAGAATTGAATTGCTTTATTAAATCAAGGACATCAGTTATCATCAACATACCATAAAGTCAAATACAATGTCTAAAATGATTTCTTTGTCCTGCAGGATTGTGTTGATTGATGAGTTCAACACGGATCCTGACATATTTGTGTTCCTGTTGTCAACACGTGCCGGCGGCCTCGGCATCAACCTCACTTCAGCTAATGTTGTCATCCTACATGACATCGACTGCAATCCCTACAATGACAAACAGGCAGAGGACAGATGTCACCGTCTGGGCCAGACCAAGTACATCTCTAGATAAGACTCTGATCTTATGGGAGTTTTACCTGATGAGTTGCAATTAGGCAGAAAGCATTTTTGGTATACGCATGCTGCTTCTGATGGAACAAAATCTCAGAATAAAACAGTATTAATTGCAATTACAAGACCTCCTCAGGTAAAAGTGTTCCTCTACAGAATTGTGCTCAGTGCATTGATTTACTGTAGTGACTAATATCGCTGTTGGTGTCAGGACCGTGCAGGTGGTTAAGCTGATCAGTAAGGACAGCATAGAGGACTGCATACTGCAGCTGGGCCAGAAGAAACTAAAACTGGAGCAGGACATGACTGCTGCTGAACAGGGTAAGTCTATGCGTTCATTGTATATACAAAAAACATTTTAAATAGTCACCAAAAAAAAAAAGCAGTGATGATTTATTTAGGTAGCGTTAGCCAGCTAGGCTCAAAGTAGAGCAGTGCATTCTTTCCTTGCAATCTTGTTTGTTTGTTTAAGCACAGCAAATATTCACATACTTTAAGTTACTCCTCAAATAAGAGACTTCTGTAAGACAAACAAATCAATGATAAAGACTCTATCAGTAAGGAAAGAGGTCAAGCAGATTCCAGCACTGCTCTGCTACACCCCAAATCCTGCAGAAATGGCAATAATGAAACTTCCAAGCACTGGTGTAGAACTGTAGGCAATAAATCTAAAGCTTAGGGGCAGAAAGTGTTTTAAGCAGTTGAATCGAGTTCACCCTAACCTTCTGAATTATTTACAAATGAAAAATCAATAAAACATAATTTGTTCTTTAGGTGGTGAGGGGACCATGCCTGAAGATATGGCATCTTTGCTCAAAGCTTCACTGGGACTGTGATACATAAACACATCAAACTAACAAGACTGTACAAATATGTTTTTGATGGCATTCATGTGATTCTGGGCAGACTTGAGTATTCTGGCTGAACACGCACACTTTTGTGTCTTTACTGGAAAACTACTGAGAACCGTATGCTGCCATGGGGGGAAGAAAACGTTCTAATGTAGAGATCTGACTTTCTGTGTGGCATGGTAGCTGTGCCTAAAACATTTTTACATGCACACAGTTTTTTGTCCTACTTTGATTACGAGACCAGTATATCAAGGCAAAATTAATTTGCTTTTTTGCCTTTTTAAATATTATGCACTCCACATATTAAACCGAGGGTCTCGAACTATAAAAACTTGAAAGAAAGTCGTGTTTAATAGTTCAGACCAAACCATCAGGAATGCAGCATGTGTTGGGAGTATTAAACATGTTTGTCTAAACAAAAGTGTTATCATAAGTTTACATAATCCACGCAGACTTATATTATTCACTGTCAGGTTAAAGTATCGTATGCTCATCTGGAAAGTGATGCTTACTGGCAGTCTTTGATGAATAAAATATTCCAAATTGTAGAAGGCAAGTTGTGCTTACATACTGGAAGAGGTGGTGCATGGCGAATGGAAGATTTATTTTACCATCTTTTTCCCCAGACAGTGTTGCATCTTGCCAGTTCTTATTGAAACAAATGGTAGTTTATTGTCTAAATTTTTTTTTCCTGCTGTGATCCACGGCAACATTTACAGCAGGTAGGATAATTCTATTGAAAATGTCGCGATTCACATTGATTTCCTCTGCTACCATTTCCGATCAAACGTTTTTGACAGCTGAGGTCGCTTCAAAAGGTCAGCCAAGTATCTGTAAAATTGTGTTCCCTGTCACTGTGAGTGTAATGTGTTGATTTTCATGTCATATTTCAAGTCAATTTTTCAGCAAAGCCAGACTGAACTGAGCCCTCCCTTTTTTTTTTTTTTTTTTTTTTGTTGACTGAAGATACATGGTTGTGTGGGTGTAAGTCAGTGCATTTAATACACAAATATTCCAGATTTTCTAGTGTGTAAAACTAGAAAAACTAAAACAAAAAATATAAAATAGAATGTCTTTAATAAATATGGTGCTTGAATTGGTTTCTACTGCTCCTTTAAATATCTTAAGCCAAGTGACACGGAGAAGATGATGATTTGAGGAAGTAGCTGCTGCATTCATGTACTGTATAAGTGGCCAATGTGTTGTGAGTGTACAAGTGTTACTGTAAACGCTTTTATGAAGTCATTTGTATGTTTTTAAGGTTCCTGTTTAAACTTAATAATAAAAATTGGAAAAATATTTGTGTGGTCATGCCTACAGCTATCAGCAAGGGTTGATGCCAATAACAAAATTATCTTTTTAGGTCCAGTATGTAGGATTTAGTGGTATCTAGTGTGAAGTTGCAGATTGTGACTGAACACTATCCTCTCTTCAAAAGATGAAACATGAAATTAGAGTGGCTGCAATACTCACAAAAAATGTGAGTCAGTGTTTAGTTTGTGCATTCTGGGCTACTGTGAAAACGTGGCAGTTCAGCATGGCCAACTACTACTACTTCCCTGTAGATATAAAGGGCTAATTCTAAGGTAACAAAAAGCACTAATTTTCAGGTAAACATACACTGATGAAACCATGAATATTGTATTTAATTACTTCCACATTCTGCCAATAAATCCCCCTTAATCTTACACACTGGACATTTAATTACCTTTATTTTCTTTTGCTCATGTAAGAGCATGTATGTATGAATTATTTAACTTTGCCTACAGTTGGACTTTTTGAACGCAACATCTTTGGTATACATTTGGAAAGGGGTTTGACTAAACTGGGATGAAATCTACTCTCAGATCATGATTATAAAAGTGATTAAAATATGTCTAAATAATGTAAAATGTGAAGAAATACAAACAAATTCATTTTAATTAGGTTTAATGAGATTTCAATCAAGGGACTGGAAGTAAATTTAAAATAAATTGGACTTAATCTAATTTTCTGAAAGAACCTGTGAATTTGCTCCTTTATGTGAATGGAGGCATAGATATTTAATATTTAGTGTTTCTGAAATGATGTTCTTGACTGCTTTGGTTACTGTATATCAAAGAAATTGGTAAACTTATGGAAATGGTGAGGGTGTGTTTGTTGCCCTGCATTATCAACATACGTCATTACATCCGACAACTCAAGGTGACACAAATCACTTTATTTTGGTATGTACAATGAACGTACAAGGACTTTAGTTAGATAATAATAATTAGATAACACAATTTCTTTTTCTTTGCAAGAATCTAAGAATTTTACATGATGAAATTGTACGTGACAAAAGGGGTACCTTTTTTTTTTTGGCATGTTGAAAGATATTTACAGCTTAAATCCAAAGTAACAAGATAAAATATACGAGAACATTATGTGTGGAGAAAAATGCTAAAATCTACATTAACACATTGTGATCTAATAATCTACTCGGCATTGGGGGAGTATCGCCCACACCTGAAGCCCGTCAAATGAGCATCGCATTTGACGGTGTAGGTGAAGTAGAGAACTCCTTTGTTCAGCTGACAGCTCAGGGAGTGAGTTCCTCGCTCAGGGAAGACGACGCATTTACCCGCTACGTCGTTGTAAAGCACATCTCTATCCCAGACTTCAAACCTCAACTGCTGACCCAGTTCCACTGATCCAAATCCATACGTCACATTCCACACTGGGTCATTGTTGTCCATCACCGTCTCCGTCTCCTCGTACATGCCGTTGTAGAAGATCTTCACGTAGGCGTCCGTTTTCGTGAAGGTGTCTGCCCTCAGACCTGCAGCTCTGTGGATCACCAGTCTGAGAGTTCCTCTGCCAGCTCGTAGGGGACAGCAGTTATGGTCCAGGTTTGGAGTCGGGGAGCAGTTCTTGAAACCAAACTGGTCCTCCTTTAGCTGGTTCTCTTTAATATACTGTGTGACAGTGCTTCTCAGGTTAGCACTAATCTGTGGGTCATCCACCAGATGATGCAGAGGGAAGATCGCATAAGAGACCACATCAGGGTTGTTGTGGAGGCTATTCATCCAGCTGTGGTACGCTTCAGATGGGTCCTGCTGGTAGAGGATGTCGGGGAAGTACCTCTCCCCTCCGATAACTTCGATCTTATGGGTCATGAAGCCTTGGTAGAAGCCCATGCTCATGTTACCCTTCAGGAGGTTGTCACACTTGTTGGAGAAGGATGCATTGCCAGGGAGGAAACCAAGAGCCATTTTGAGTTCAACATTCAGGCAGTTTTTGACGTCAGACTCAGAAAAACCCTTCAGTGTAGCCAGGCAGGTCCTGAAGGCAGTGATTCGCCTCACCTTACCACCAAGCTGGACCTAGAGTACATGAGGAGCAAAAAAATGAAATGAAGGCTGAAAACTACATTTTGGCTCAGCGCAAGTACTGCAGTATGAAGGGCAGGCAATGTGTACTCTATCAACCACCTGACCTGGTGTATGTAGTGCGTTCCATAGGTGTCTATCAGCCGCCTATATAGAGCTCTGTCCTGGCTCGAATTAAAAGTCTGTGGGAGTCTCTTCAGATGCTTTGTGAACTCTGCACTCAGCTGGGGATGATCAGCAAGCCTGTAGCTAAAACAAACAAGAGGCATGTGGAGTTTAAACATAACAAATGACAATATAGTCTTGACTCTTATGTGAGTCAAGTTCACCTTTAACCGATTGATATATGCCACAAGTATGTCCATACATAAAGCCAACTGTATCAAAACCAGATTTCCTCACACGTTCATCATACTTTTAGTACTTTAATAATCCCAGTAATGCTACATTGACAAATTACAAAATACAATTTACCAATCCCACTTATCCTTACCTGTAGTAGGTGCAGCTGATTTCATGTATGGCAAAAGTGGCCTTATCCACGCTGTGCTGTGAACGGGCAAACTTTGCTAAGTCTGAGCGGCTTCCTCCCAGCACCCCATTGCCAATATTCTCTAAACTCAGACCCAGTCCCCAGTTGTTGTTAACCAGGGAGTTGGAGCTGCGCAGCAGGGAGTCCACAGAGTGGTGGAGGGCACTGGAAAGCTGCTTACTGCAGCGGCTGAAGGGACGCCAGTCGAGCACAGCTGCAGGGAGCCTCTGAATCTGAGGAGGAGGAGAGAAAAGGCAGGATGTAGAGTGGGATGCAGGTGGAGGAAGAAAACAGTCGAAGGAATTGTGGCAGAATACAAAGGAAGGAAAAACATTAAGTGACTGAAGCATAACAAGTTTTACAGTTTTCACCTGTCCTTGTTGGAAGCGGTTTGGACACAATGTGCAGGTGTGGTTGTCAGCTGTATGACCTTTGACGTTGATGACATACGCCCCTGTTCGACGCATTCGAACCACATCAAAACCCTCTCCTGCCAGGTTGTGGCCTGGGACAAAAGGGGCTTTCTCACACTCTGACCATGAGCCAGTCCGACAGCCCTGAACCCTGCAGACTTCCAACATGACCATTGAAGTCAATGTAAACAGGACAAAGTTGCTCTGTTGGTATCCTGCAGCTTGCATGGTTACCTGCTTCTAACAAAACACAGAGGGTGAGAAAGTAGTCAGGAAAATCTGTATTTTAATGGTTACTTCTTTGCTATGAAATACTATTTCTAACATGAAATGAGTGTCATTTTTATGCATTTAAATTATAGTTGAAACAAATTTCCACAGGTTTACCAGTTAGCAGACTGCAGTACATACAGATGAGCTTCTAATCCACCCTGCTGTATAAACTAGAGTAATCCTGCCACAGATGTTGTGTCGAATCTAAAAACGTGCACAATAGACACACCACAAGATGACTTGCATTCTTACCTTGGACTGTATTTTATTTATCGTCCTTCAGATTGTCCTCTTTTAGGAGTTGTCAGGCTGCTCCAGCTTCGTTTGCCAACTAAAATTCCTCTCCAGATTTTAACAGCAAAGAAAAATACATTTGCCGTGCCTCCTTCTATTTGCTAACCCCATCGACGGCACAGCTCACTGTAAATGATACACTGCAAACTGACTAAACTCTTGATCCTGCTGGAAATGAAATGACCGTTGAGAGAGCTTTGGCTTTGCAGGCAAGCTGTGCTGAAAGCCTGCTGGGTGCGCTCTTTTGTCTGTCCTCCGCCTTATGAAAAAAAGACCAAGGAGGGAGTTCCTCTGCTTCAGGGCTATGTATCTATCTCTTTATCCCTTTTCCTCTCTGCCTCTCCCCTCAGGCCTTTACAATTTCCTCAGCATGAATGGATTTGTTTTCATTTTCATGTTCATGACCCAGCTCTATGAATCGCTCACAGCTGTATGTGTGTGTGTGTGTGCACGTGCATGGGTGGGGGAGGGAGATTCTTGTATAGTCACAAGAGGAACGATGCATGTTGTTATGAGCAGTCTTTACGGGAAATGGCCATATGTATGTGTATGTACGTGCATGTGAGTGTGCAGCACATGTGTGAACTACTGGAGTGACTGTGTGTGTGTGTGTGTTTTTGTCTGTGCAATGTCTGAGCAGGCCTGTCTGTGTGCTGATAACCTTACCAACACCATGAGGTCAGCTTTGCCATTGTCTATTTATGGATGTGGGTGGAATGCTGGCGGTTTTCTCAGTAAAGTCTGTGCAAGAGGTTACATTCAACATGAGACAGAGGAAGTTTTGTTTTTGAAACCTGATTTGCCCTTTTATTTAGAGAACCAGTATGCGCTCCTGTGCCACGTTTACAGACACATGCATGCTTAACTAGTTTTCGTCAACTGTGAACTTCTGCATTTTGTTCTAATCTTAACACTGTGGTGTAAATATAATTTCCGTCATGAAAAAAATGAAATTAAATGTTCAGATTTAGCTCAAACTTTTAACTCCATTTGTTAAGCTTGTAAGATTTGAAAAACTTGCACACATCACACAGACTTGTTACAAGGCAGATTACTTTAAGTGGCCACTGGGTGAGGTGTTCTTAGAGGATACATGTACATTACATCTACATGTGCATTAACAGAGACACTGTGTGAAGCATAAACACAACATATTCATGAAGACATTGATCCATTAAAATGTTTCACATAGCTTTATTGAGTAGTTGAGTGCGGTGCAGAAGAGTTTAATACATACATTTATAAACCCTGAACAAATCATACAAGTTTTTAGAGAGAATTTAAATGTTTACATACTACATGGCATTGTGTTTTTTGGCCTCATGAGGGCAGTGTTAGTTCACTGTGGCCTTTGGAAATCACTTCTTCTTTTTTCTTTGTGCCAACTGGTGAGTTTACTATTCCTAAACAACGGCTTAAAGCAGGGGTGTCTAATTTGCCTCAGAACAGTGTGAGCTACCTCTCTAATTAGAACTATTAACCACCACGTACTAAACCGACACACTGCGAACACGAACAAAAACTAACAGAGATAATGAGCAGAGAGTCAGAGCTCTACCCACAACCCGATTTAGGCTACTAAAATGATCAGATGTGAGCAGGCTTGTCAAGTGACAAAAGTAGGTTATTAATAACTTACAGAAACATTGTGCGCAATAGTTCTCTTCCCCTCTCTCGGTCACTTTTTTCTCTCTCAAACAATCACATGCAGAGTGGTGCAATACAGAGAGGGAGTTCATACCTTTGATGACTTTTTTTTTTTTTTTGCCGCTATTCAACAATTAAGAACACAGTTTGGAACAATTGTCTTCTAACTTAGCAAAGATTTTCAAACTACAGTAGATTCAAGATTCAAGAGATTTATTGTCATTGGCAAGTAAAAAACACATGGCCTATACAGCAATGAAATTCTTATTTTGCAGTCTCCCTTTACACACAACAACAATAAGAAAATAAAATACACAAACAATAATAGAAAAATAAGAGTAAAATTTTAGAAATCCAAATATATATTACATACACACTAACAGCATAACTAAACAAACACAAATAAACAAAGTTCTATCGGTGTCAAGAGAGCGAAGCAAAACACGTCCAAAGTCCAACTGATGCAAACTAGGAGCCCTTAAGCATATGAACTTCTTCCATTCTCTAAGATGTGTGACATTTATTTCTGAGGTGATAAATCACCAAGGAAGTGAAACCAAAATCTGTCACGCCAGATTAACCTCTGTCTTTGAGAGATAAGTCTCTGAGCTGTCTTTTTTTAATCAAGCCTCATCTTGTTGCGTTTCCCTCTCTCCTTCTTCAAGCTCTCCACGTATTTCTTCATAGCCTCTTGCTCTCGTAAACCCAGCCAGCCTCCTCCTTCTCTTTAGCAGGACTACAGCCACTATGACCACCAGTGCCATCATACCCATCACCCCAAAGGCTACCCCTGCCTTTTCTCCCCTAGACATCTGACCTGCTTCTGGGTTAAGCTTGTGAACAATTTCCCTAATGTCCTCTAGATTGGCTAGTTTCCATGCCTTGGTGTGTCCCACTCTGACCCAGCTCTTTTCTCCCTCGGTCATCACCATAACTGTGTTTGTGGATTGCATGCTGACAAGTGGAGGTTTAGTGAAAGGAGGCAGATGGATTGGAAGCAGCTGCCCACCTGTGAACAGTCCTGACTGGACACAGTAAAGAATTTCACAGCCATCACTCACTGCAGCAAGATGCTGACTGAACTTGGGAGGGCAGCGACGTTGTGACCTAGCCAGTGGGTTGCTTGACTGACAACTGAAGAGACCTCCGAATGGTACTGAGAATCTGGTGGCAGTTTCATAGTCTTTACTCACGCAGATCATTTGGCCATCTGAGAGAAACTTTAGTGGAATGAAATTTTGGGGGCAGCTTTTGGCATTGGTGAGGGGGTTCAGGAGAGAGGGACTGTATAGGCCTCCAAACAGATACCCTGAGTTGTCTGGGGCCTTTCCGTCATTTACAGAGCACCAATAGGTGTCGATGTGAGCAGAGCGAACATGGTAGTTGTGCTGACACACTTGACGATCGCAATCGAAAAGGCCCAAAAACCCACAATCATAGGTTTCGTGATAGCAATCATATGTAGTGTAACTTTGCTGTCTATTTTCTGATCTCAGTAAAGTGGGGGAGTATGGTGGACGACAGGAGAAGGCACCCGTGTCAGGGTTTTTCTGGGCCAGGGCATCGCACAGTGGACCTGCATCTGAGCTAAGTTGAACACATTCTTGGTATACACCACCAAAACTGAGGTTTGTAGCGGGACCCTCACAGGATGAATCATCAATGTTGGCTTGGAAGTTAAAGTTCTTGGAGTTGATGTCGACACATCCAGGTCGTGTGTTGACCTTGTAGTATCTCTCTATGGCCTGATTCAGTCTAACAGCCACTTTGCCAATTGTAGGCTGTGGCAAGTCAGGGATTGTGTTGGCGTTTATAAAGTAATGCAAGGGAAATCCTGACCGATCAATAGCAACAAGGTTGTTCCTGGTACTTTCCTGCCACTTCTGCAGAGTGATGCCAGGATAGAAAGGTGTGCCGCCACCATGGCTTTGGATAAGAGAGTACTGAATATTGGACTGATATGTCTGAAGTGATGAGCTCTGTTGAGTATTTGTACTGCTAATGTCAAACTTGAGTTTGTCAAAAAAGTTTAAGCCTGCCTGTGCTGTGATAGAGGAACTTTGCGACTGACTGTCCGACACATATGTAGAACGGAGGTAGTCTTCTTGCACCAAAGTAGCCCCGGCATCGACACTAGTGATGACATGGGTTCCGTAGTCCAACACCATCTTCTCCGAGAGATAGTCTGCGTGCCGTGTTTGGTTGTTTTCAATTGCATCAGCTATGTCTTTGGCTTGTTGAGCAAACCGTGAGTCCAGAGTGAAGTCCGGATAAGCCTTAACTGTGTAGATGAAGTTACGAACCTTTGAAAAAACAGATAGGATATCAATATGTTATAGTTTATTTCTGATGTTTTTTATACATTTGTTATACTTATTTCAGATTATTATGTGTTTTTTTTAAACACATTTTATTGTTAAAACACAGAGAAAATACAAAATACAGAAACAAGACCCCCCACCTCGACCCGTCCAACAGCATGCTATACAGAGTTAGACAAAAAAAGGGTGAAAATAGTCATAATGACCAAGACAATAATAATAATGACATAATGATGCATGATTAATAAAAATAATAATAATAATAATTTTTAAAAAACAGTTCTAGTTTGTTTCCAGTTCGTGGTATGTAATCATGAGTTGAGGGCAACCAGTCATCAGCAGCCCATTATACTCTGTGTCTCTCAATTTGAGGGTTGCAATTCCTCAAATTCCATTCCATTCAGAAAACTGTCTGCCCATCATATTATGTGTTTTTTTTAAGGTGATGTGTAACAACTACAAATCATCTACAGATACAACATTGCCCTTCTGGCTCACACTGGCACTTTTAAAACAATGTTGTTTAATGTCTTAAAAATAAATGTAATATTTAAGGGCACTAAACATTTTTATCATCCAAATTATAAAAATAATAAAAACTTACTTGCACTCTGGCTGTAGTTGAAGAGTCTTTGACTTGATGGGTTTTCATCCTCTGGTTCTCCGTAGAAAATTTTCCATTCAGCATCGAGAAGAAGGATATGTCTGCATTTATGGTATGAGATGTAGAGCTTTTCTGCTCCAGCCAGGAACTGATTATCTCTGAGTTTGTCTCTATGCCCGTCTCCTTATGGGGGATGACAAACACTTCATCTGGGATGAGGTAGAGCCCGTCCTCAGTGGTCTGGCACTGGAAGTAGCTGAGGTTCATGACTCGACCCAGGTCCATGTTCCGAAGGTTGTCCCAGCCTCCGCCTGGCAGCACCTCCAGTGCTGTGATGGAGAGGTTGGTGGAGGCACGACATTGTCTGAGCCAATTTGTGGGGTGGCTGACAGGGACTGAAGAGCAGACGTGAAGTAGAGAGAGAGTGAGAGCCAGGAAGATATTTGCTACCTTCATGGTGGCTGTATCTCAAAGGGCTAATCTGAAAGATGACTGAATATAAAGTCCAAGTCAAGTCCCTCCTTCTCTTGTGCAGTTAATCATATGATAAGCAGGGAAATATTGTTGAGGAACTGGTTAGGGAGGATGTGGTTTTGCTTTTACGTTCAAGTCTGTCTTTTTTGTTTGTATCATAAGTAAGTAAAACGTTTTTGTATAGCTTTTTCAGAGTCATAAAGTACTTCACAGGGGCAGTATACATATACAAAAAGAAGTCATACAATTACAAAACACAATACACAGTAAAAAAAACACAATGAATGCATGAGATGTAGACCTGGGGCATACAGGTTACCCAAACATCTCTCTAAACAGGTATATCCTAAGCTGCCCTTTTATGCAATCAACAGACTGTAAGGGTGTAGGTGGGAGAAAACAGAAAACTAACAGAAGAAGTAAAACAGAAAGAGAGTTGAAGGGCACACAAGAAGATGGGTGAGATACAGAGGAAATGGAAACCCAACTTAGAGGTATGCTGCTTTGGTTGATTGATGCTCTGTTCTACACCTACTTATCAGGTAAGTGTATAATTGTTCAGTGGCTTCCTCTTATTAAAAGAGAACTGAGATCAGACGTGAAAAAAAAGGAAGTAAGTAGCTGTATTTTCACACATTATAACTGTCACATGAGTGTACGTCACTGGGAATGTCCCATGATTTTCTGCATGAGTCACAAAAAAAGCCATGTATGGGCATTTTTTTTAGTTTTGTTTATCTTGGCTTTATATGTGAAGGTGCATAAATCAATATTATTCATACTTATCTGACTGCCCTTTTCAACTTCCTGCCTTTTGATAATCAAACACAAGATCGGATCACAGGTGATAATGTTGTTCAAGGTTTTCAACACCAGATCATAAAGAAAAACAAGTGACTGAACTACTGGTTTAAAAATACTTCATTACCATTAAAGATATTTTAAACTGACTCAAATGTAAGTTCTGATTTACCTGCGCTGCCTATTTTCTATTTACACACTCATTATTAGGCAGTAATAAATTACCTTTTAACTACTTAACTATGTTACAGCTTTATTAACTTTGTTAGTGCTAATTGTTTTTCAATGGATTTCAGATTCAACCTGTGAAGCATAAACACAACATACACATGAAGACATGGATCTATTCAATTGATTAACATAGCTTTAATGGGTAGTTGAGTGCAGTACAGAAGAGTTTAATTGACATACATTTATAAAGCCTGAACAAAACGTTAAGTTTTTAAAGAGAATAGAAATTGTTACATACTATATGGCATTGTGTATCTTGGCCTCATGGGGGCAGTATTGGTTCACTGTGGCCTTCGGAAATCACTGCTTCTTTTTGCTTTGTGTCAAACACACATTGCTGTTTCTTCAATGTAACATAGTATGATATTGTCTAAAGATTGTAAATCCAAAGAAACAGAGTTTTCTTATCATAAACATTCACCACCTTGTTTGTGTGTGATATTGAAGCAAAATACAGGTGGTCTCAAGAACAGTTGCTTCTCTAATTACAACCATTAACCACCATGTACTAAACAGACACATTGCAAACACTTGTACAAAAAAGTAACATTTGTATCTTGGATAATGATCAGAGAGTCAGAGGTCTACCCACAATCTAATTTAGTCTACTAGAAAATATTAGATTTAAGTGGATTTGTCAAGTGACAAACTAGTGTTCTGAGAAAGTTATTAATAACTTACAGAAACATTGTGTACAAAAGTTCTCTTCCCCCTTTCTGTCACTCCTTTTTTTCTTTCTCTCAAACGCATACATGCAGAGTGTTGCAAGAGAGAGAGGGAGGTCATGTCTCAGATGTTTGTATTTCTTTTGTTTTGTTTTTTTGCTGCTATTCAACAATTAAGAACACAATTTGGAGCAATTCTTCTTCTATATATGTGAGATTTTCACACTACGGTAAGTGGAGGAGCACTCCGGACAGCTTTTAGCTGTTCCCATCAGACGTTTACCAATAAATGTTTTGATTAACTGTTACATTTACTATAGATATCCGTTGTTAAAATATGAATTAACCATTAGTTTCAGACATTTCGAAAGAATAACAATTAATGCAAAGTCCAACTGATGCAAACTAGGAGCTTTTAAACATATAAGCTTTTTCCATTCCCTACGATACATAATAGTGATTTCTGAGGTGACAATCACGAAGGAAGTTGAAAATAAAATCTGTCATACCAGATTAGCCTCTGTTTCCAAGAGCTGTGTCTTTTTTTAATCAAGCCTCATCTTGTTGCGTTTCCCTCTCTCCTTCTTCAAGCTCTCCACGTATTTCTTCATAGCCTCTTGCTCTCGTAAACCCAGCCAGCCTCCGCTTTCTCTTTAGCAGGACTACAGCCACTATGACCACCAGTGCCATCATACCCATCACCCCAAAGGCTACCCCTGCCTTTTCTCCCCTAGACATCTGACCTGCTTCTGGGTTAAGTTTGTGAACAATTTCCCTAATTTCCTCTAGATTGGCTAGTTTCCATGCCTTGGTGTGTCCCACTCTGACCCAGCTCTTTTCTCCCTCAGTCATCACCATAACTGTGTTTGTGGATTGCATGCTGATAAGTGCAGGTTTAGTGAAAGGAGGTAGATTGATTGGACGTAGTGGTCCACCTGTGAACACTCCTGACTGGACACAGTAAAGAATTTCACAGCCGTCACTCACTGCAGCAAGATGCTGACTGAACTTGGGAGGGCAGCGACGTTGTGACCCAGCCAGTGGGTTGCTTGACTGACAACTGAAGAGACCTCCGAATGGTACTGAGAATCTGGTGGCAGTTTCATAGTCTTTACTCACACAGATCATTTGGCCATCTGAGAGAAACTTTAGTGGAATGAAATTTTGGGGGCAGCTTTTGGCATTGGTGAGGGGGTTCAGGAGAGAGGGACTGTATAGGCCTCCAAACAGATACCCTGAGTTGTCTGGGGCCTTTCCGTCATTTACAGAGCACCAATAGGTGTTGATGCGAGCAGAGCGAACATGGTAGTTGTGCTGACACACTTGACGATCGCAATCAAAAAGGCCAAATAACCCACAATCATAGGTTTCATGATAGCAATCATACGTAGTGTAACTTTGCTGTCTAATTTCTGATCTCAGTAAAGTGGGGGAGTATGGTGGACGACAGGAGAAGGCACCTGTGTCAGGGTTTTTCTGGGCCAGGGCATCACACAGTTGACCTGCATCTGGGCTAAGTTGAACGCATTCTTGGTATACACCACCGAAACTGAGGTTTGTAGCGGGGCCCTCACAGGATGAATCATTAATGTTGGCTTGGAAGTTAAAGTTCCTGGAGTTCATGTCGACACATCCAGGTCGTGTGTTGACCTTGTAGTATCTCTCTATGGCCTGACTCACTCTAACAGCCACTTTGCCAATTGTAGGCTGTGGCAAGTCAGGGATTGTGTTGGCGTTTATAAAGTAATGCAAGGGAAATCCTGACCGATCAATAGCAACAAGGTTGTTCCTGGTATTTTCCTGCCACTTCTGCAAAGTGATGCCAGGATAGAACGGTATGCCGCCACCATGGCTTTGGATAAGAGAGTACTGAATATTGGACTGATATGTCTGAAGTGATGAGCTCTGTTGAGTATTTGTACTGCTAATGTCAAACTTGAGTTTGTCAAAAAAGTTTAAGCCTGCCTGTGTTCTGATAGAGGAACTTTGCGACTGATTGTCCGACACATATGTAGAATGGAGGTAGTCTTCTTGCACCAAAGTAGCCCCGGCATCGACACTAGTGATGACATGGGTTCCATAGTCCAACACCATCTTCTCCGAGAGATAGTCTGCGTGTCGTGTTTGGTTGTTTTCAATTGCATCAGCTATGTCTTTGGCTTGTTGAGCAAACCGTGTGTCCAGAGTGAAGTCCGGATAAGTCTTAACTGTGTAGATGAAGTTACGAACCTTTGAAGAAAAAGATAGGATATCATTATGTTAGTTTATTTCTGTTGTTCGTTTGTTTTTTATTTATTATTATGTCAGATTATTATCTGTTTTGTTTTTTAGATAACATGCAACATCAGGAACAACAGATACACTGTCTCACACTGGCACATTTTAAACAATTTTGTTTAATGTCTTAAAAAGAAATGTAATATTTATGGGCACTAAACAATTATATCAACCGAATTTAGAAGTAATCTTCAGTTGAGTAGTATCTATTTTATACATAAACTAAATATTTAGGAGATTGTTTCAGCTTTGAGCTTCAATCACTGCTACAGCTATATGCTTTTTATTTTTTTCATCCAAATTAAATTAAATAAAAACTTACTTGCACTCTGGTTGTAGTTGAAGAGTCTTTGACTTGATGGGTTTTCATCCTCTGGTTCTCCGTAGAAAATTTTCCATTCAGTTTCGAGAAGAAGGATATGTCTGAATTTATGGTCTGAGATGTAGAGCTTTTTTGCTCCATCCAGGAACTGATTATCTCTGAGTTTGTCTCCACGCCCGTCTCCTTATGGGGGATGACAAACACTTCATCTGGGATGAGGTAGAGCCCGTCCTCAGTGGTCTGGCACTGGAAGTAGCTGAGGTTCATGACTCGACCCAGGTCCATGTTCCGAAGGTTGTCCCAGCCTCCGCCTGGCAGCACCTCCAGTGCTGTGATGGAGAGGTTGGTGGAGGCACGACATTGTCTGAGCCAATTTGTGGGGTGGCTTACAGGGACTGAAGAGCAGACGTGAAGTAGAGAGAGAGTGAGAGCCAGGAGGATCATTGCTACCTTCATGGTGGCTGTATCTCAAAGGGCTAATCTGAAAGATGACTGAATATAAAGTCCAAGTCAAGCCCCCCCCCCCCCCCCTTTTGTGCAGTTCATCATATGATTAACAAGGGCATGTTGAGGAACTGGCTGGGGAGGATGTGGTTTTGTTATCTTTTTAAAATCTGCACGCACACACACAGTCAAATTATTACGAAACACAATACACTGCAGGTTACCCAGATGTTTGCATACACAGGTATGTCTTTAGCTGCCCTTTAAAGGAATCCAAACAATCATAAGGTGTAGGTGGAAAAAAAACCAAAAGCTAACAAAAGAAACAAAACAGAAAGAGAACTTAATTGCACACAAGACAATGGTTGAGATAAAGACAGAATGTTCTGTCTCACACCCACTTTTAAGAGAAATGTATTATTGTCTTATCAAAGGGAACAGAGTAGGCATGATTGTTTTTCTTTTTTGTATTTTGGCTTTATATGTGAAGGTGCATAAATTTAAATATTCACACTTATCTGAGTGACGTTTTCAACTCCCAGCCGATGATCAACTAACACAAGACAGGATCACAGGAACAAGTGACTGAATTACTGGTTTAAAATACTTAAATACCATTAAAGGTGTTTTAAAATAACTCAAATATAAGCTCTGATTTACCTGCACTGCTTATTTGCTATTTATACACTATTACTACTATACAGTAATAATTACCTTTTTAACTACTTACTACTTTATTATATTACTGCTTTATTAACTTTGTTAGTGCTAAATATTTTTCAATGGATTTCAGTTTCTTATTGTAATGTTGCTGGTCAACACTCTTCGCTACGTTTCAAATATCTCATTACAAATTACATCTTCTGTTTTATTACAGTTTCCATGTAAAGTTACATTTGAGCTGTATACAAGGAGAGCATCATTTTACAAAAGTAGCTCCATAGCTTCACTGAAATCTGACCTGAGGTGACCCTCCCCAACAGTCTTGTGGCTGCTGCTCCAGAGCATTAACTGTTACTGAATCCTGCCAGTAGATAGCAACACTGAGCCATACAGTTGTGAATCACCACACACTACAAAAAGCCACTTAACGGTTCATGTAGTATGCAAAGGCTCTTAGTTGTGGATGAAGATGTGAGCATGGCTTTTGTCACTCACTTTAAGTAACCACTTTTTTTTATCTTCTCTCTAAATTCCAGCATAATCTCGGACGAGGGTGGCATCAGGCGGGCATAACCACCGCTTCACCCGCGCGTGAAGCCTGTCATGTGTTTTTCTGTTGGAGATAAGATGAACCTTAACGAGCACAGTATGACACACCCGTCAAGCCTCACTGTTGTCAGTGACGATTAGCGAGTGTCACCAGCTGCTGTTTTTAATGACCACCCTGGTCCCACCCATTATTCTGCCAATATCAATCCTCACAGCAAAACCTACAACTTGAAGTATACGGTTTCAAATCCAGGTTGCTGTTTGAAATTGAATTGTGTGAGGCAGATGTGTGACAGACGCATAAACACGTTTTGCTCAGCCTCACGTCTGACCACAATAGCTGTTTGTGTCCGACACATCACAACAAACACTGTCAGTGTTCAAATGTGTGTGAATACCCAGTGCCTGACGCCTTGGTCCCCGTGCGTAACGCTGCGTAAAAAGCGCCACTCCTGCGCGCGCGCGCTCGTGAGCGTTCTCCTTACTGTGAATCAAGCAAACCAAGACTGGGTACGAAACCATCCCCTCGTTCACGCATTCACTACTCCCTATATGACGGATACGCAATAGTCCACCAATCACCAACGTTTTGGTCATAGATGTAGAGGCGCACATTACGTAATTTTCGCATCTAAATTATAATGTTCCACATTTTCATTAGGCTGCATACACTCAGAACTCGGACAGTAAATGTTGTGGTGAACGGAATATTATCGGACATAACCCTAATTTTTACTTTTTTTAAATGTAACAAACGTTTTGCCTGTTTAGGACCATAGAATATTTATTTATTTGTTTTTCTGACAGACTAAACTAGGTGGTGCTGAAACATATAATGAACATTCATTTAAAGACTGATTGAAACATGATGTATACCTGACAACAGTAAATTCTCAGTGGAGTGTTAAATATGATCTACAGCAGACTGTACTTACTCAGGGAGTTCTTGCATAAACAGAGATATTTGTTGAAGTTATTTGTGTTGTTCAAAACACAGACAAAATCACACTACACATTCTGTACATTAAAACAAGTTTATTACATTAAAACAATTAATATTCAGTTCTTTACAGACCACGGCAGATGGTGACGGGGAAAGGGGTGTAAAAGCAGCAGCTTCAGTATTTTCTATTATAGAAAAACTGTAAGATAGCTAAAGCAAACAAGTCCTTATGCATGCACATAAAAAAACTGTAGATAGCTAAAGCAAACAAGTCCTTATGCATGCATAAGTTTGGTCCACACATAAGTTAAACGCCACCAGAGAGGCGTTTGGTCAGCATTCAACGTTCATAAGAAGAGTTCTCACTTCTTGGCAGCAGCTCTGGTCCTGGTGCTGCGTTTGGCCTTCTTAGGACTCTTTGCCTTCTTTGCCCTCTTTGGCTTCTTGGACCCAGCAGGCTTCTTGGCCGCTGTGGGCTTCTTGGCCGCTGTGGGCTTCTTGGCCTTCTTAGGACTCTTTGGCTTCCTCTTTCTCTTGGGTGACTTCTTGGGTGTAGCGGCACCTGCAGCTTTCTTGACCTTCTTGACCTTTTTCGCTTTGGGCTTCTTTTTCACCACCTTCTTTCGAGGTGTTGGGGGCTTCTTGTTCACCTTGTAGGAGCCTTTGGTTTGGACCAGAGATTTTTTGGCCACCAAGCGTCTGAGGGCGAGGAGGAGTAAGGCTTTGTTCTTGTCCACGTCGTAGCCTCCGGCCTTCAACGACTTCTTCAGGGATGGCAGGGACACGCCACCGCGCTTGGTGGATGCGATTAGGACCGCCAGGATCCGGTCTGACACCGTTGGACCAGCCTTCTTCTTCTGAGGCCTCGCTCTCTTTATGGGAGATTTGGCTGGAGTTGCCAAGGGCAAAGCAGCCGCAGGCGAAGACATTGTTAGGGTGCTTCTGTCTGGATCGAGTGAGAGAAAATGACAGGCTCCTATCTCTGCTGGACCTCTTGAAAGGTTCAGGTCTGATAAAGCCACCATGAGAACCGTGTAGAGTGAGCTTCACCACCACAGCGCGCCTCTTCTCTCGCCCTCAAACTTGTGTTAGTTTGTGTTTTCTCCAGCTGGATTATTCTGTAAAATTCATGCATAAAGTATTAGAAATCTATATAAAAAACACATAGTAAGAATCAAAGTAGTCCTATATGTCTACATATGTATATTAATTGACATATTTAATGCTATATATTAAAGTTTTTTGAGTGTAGTTAGACAGCTGGCAGTTGTAAAGTGTAATTTCAATCGTGTATTTGGACATTTTCATAAAGTTACACCCTCCAAACAAACACGTACAGACTTCAATCATTAAATAAGCTTAAATAGTAATGTGGCTGACATATTGTCCGCAAAACTTCGTTTCATTTCTGCCGTTTTTGTTAATTAAAATCATTTAAAGATGACCGAAGAAACACAGCTGCCCTGCAGACCCACCATCCTGTGACAACTGTCAACATGAAATAATCAATTCCTGAAGCAGACGCAGGACATTTAGAATCAAAGTGTGAGGTGAAAAAAGTTAAATAAAAGAAAAACTGCTTTATGTTTTATGTTATCAGATATTATATAGTGAAAATATTATTGTGTGCCACTGTAAGTGTCCTCTGTGTGGAGGGAGATGGACCTCAGCCAGAATAAGAGTTATCAGCCTGTAAGGATGGGCAGCTGGACAAACGAATTTAAGATTAATTTCCCGGTTCTTTTTGACGTTTTTTACTCTGAATGAAAAGACCAGTGATGGATGCATTCACATTAGTATGCATGTATGTATATTTAAAACTGGTTTCTATCTTATTAAAGTGCCAATCTATATATCGACAACCCCTTTAATCAATTTATAGGACATGATGCTATGAAAAAAAATAATAATTTCATTATGAGCTTTTAACGAGCTGTGTCCTCTGTATAACTAGATTAATTAAAGCAAGTGCAAATGAATCAATGAAACAATGGCTTCACACTGCAGTGGATGTTCCTGTGGCTGACTTTGTTCAGTGTGTAGTGCTTTTGGTAAATGAACAGCACAGTATGCGGTGTAGTAGGTTTATACTATTTGAAATATGAAGTTCAGTCAGATTCAATAATGAAATAGTACTTACCTTATATTATTTGTAACCTTCTTTCTTTTACGTTTGTGCAACAGTAATTTTATTTTGATGAAATTACAGATACTTTCACACACATTATATGATTAGTTATAGAATAGTTTGGCTTGTTAATGAAATCTGTATTTTTTTTGTTCTTTTAAAATAAAAGTTGCTTAAACTCAACAGTTGTTTTCGTCCTTAAAGTTCACAGACTGTGCCTTTTAAGCACTTTATATTTTATTTCCATGACTTTGAGCTCGAAAAAATATATACTTAGAATCTTAAAACATGACTCAGCATCTGGCTTACTCTTTATTTTTTAATCGATATTTACTTTAAACTAGAGACGATTAATGGACACATAAGATACAAAAATAGTCTTTATTGATCCCACACCAGAAGAACTTTACATACAGCAACACAAACAGAGTGATAAGAAAATACACCTAAAATAAACAAAAAACAGAAAAATTTAAGATACACCAGAAATAAATATTATATATTTATATATGCATCTTTTATAAATACAGATATGTTTGATGGATCATCTTACATGGATTGGAATATAGTATCTCTGTCTCTTTCTCCGCGCTTTCTTCATCTGTTTTTTTCATTAATGTAAGATAAGTGAGTGTGTTTGTGTGTGTGTGTGTGTGTGTGACAGATTGGCGAATGTGGTCCTACCTTCTGTCGTGTACTGATAGCGCCTCCTCCTGTTACACAAGCATACAAACACACAAACACTACATATTTCAGCAGAGGGAGTAAAATGAGTTTCAATAAAAATGCAGCTGGCCTGTCTCTTCTTCCTCTGTCTTGAGTTGAATTACATTTTTAAAGTGTCTTGTGTGTTTTGCACCCATTAATAAAGTATCTGTAATCTTTTCTCTTTATATGAGAGGTGTTAAAAACTTTAAAAACTTTACTACCCTAACACAGAGCTGTGGAGAGAATGAAGCAAACATATTAGATCAGATAAAGCTCTAATATTCTGTCAATAGGGACTTTGACCGGAGAAACTCCCTTACAGACACACGCCTTTTTACCTTCTTTGTACTAGCTTGGTTTGTTCATGTGACTGGCATGTTGTTCCCATGATTAAACCCAAGCTGTCACTTTCTGGAGAAAAGAGTTAGTGAAACTGTTTTGTGGTTCTCATGGGTTTGTCTACATCTACAGGGACTTTTAATGGAAAAAGTCCGAAATTGAGCATTTTTAGGCGACTCTTTTTAGATTATGTGCTGTTGTGGTTTAAGGAGTCTTTATCTGTGTCATGGTCAGAAGAGCAGCTGTTACTGTAAGTAACGTAAGGATTAAATCACCTCTATTCAGCCTACTAGTGTCACTGTGATACAACCGAGGCATTCACTTCAGCAGATAAAAGACCTCCAAGCACCCCAAAGGTGATCATAATAGTAATGACTGCTATTAACTGCTGAGGAGCAGAGAAAGGAGCCATCATTGTTATCCAATCAATGTCCCTTTTGACCTCATTCCTCCCTGTGAGATCTCCATCATGTAGTTGATAGGTCATAGATACAGTAGGAGTAGGACCCATTAAAGAGGATCCCAAGTCACAATATGTTTGAACATGTTCAAAGTGCTCCAACCAGAATAAAATACACTCAGCACTTAATAATAGCTTGTATGATCCTTTATGTATGTATGTATAAAACATTTTTCTACGGTCACTTTATATTTTTTATCTAGTTTATAGTTGTATAGAACATTTTATTTCTAGTCACTTTCTATTTTTTATATAGTTTTTGTATAGACGTTTAGCACGGGTTAACTTAACACAGTTATATATTTATTTCCTATGCAAATGTTTAATTCCTCTGCACATTTTTGAACTTTCAGAGTCTAACTCCTGCACATTTTTAATTTCTCTGTACATATTTAAATTCTATGCAAATGTTTAATTTTGCTACATATGTTTAATTTCTTTGATTTCTCTGTACACATTTAAATTTACATTTATCTCAGTTCAATTTCAGTGTATGGTTACTGTGTTATAAGTTAACTCAATGTATGTATGTTACTGCTACTGGATGCTTGAATTTCCTTCGGGATCAATAAAGTATCTATCTATCTATCTATCTATCTATCTATCTATCTATCTATCTATCTATCTATCTATGTGTCTGTGGGGTTTCCCCCCTCCTTCTTCTTCTTCTTTGAAGAAGTGGTGTGAGGTGTGATGTAGTGCCCCGGCAGTAGGGGGGGTGGGGTGAGGACCTGGAAATCTGTAGAACCTGCTGTGTTTCATCGCTCTCCTCCCCGAAGCATGTGACCATGTGATCACACAGCCTCTGCAGTCAGTCAGATTGAGAAAACTTGTGACCAAAGCAGCAGCAGCAGCAGCAGCAGAAGAAGAAGAAGGAGGAGGAGAAGGAATCGCTTTTCAGCTCACAGCGATATAAAAACTGGACCTCAGCAGCTCCACAGTCCTCTTTTAAGATCTTCACCCACCGTCAGACAACATGGACTGCGGGATTTTCACGTCCAAGTCCGTCCTCCTCTTCCTCAGCTTGGTATTTTGGGTAAGTCGGTGTGTTTTTAATTCAGGCTTTCCAGGATGAATCCAGCCTTGTCTTTTTTTCTGAGAGTGATCGCTGTGTTTCTTATTATTTTCTAGTCTGTGAGTGCTGTAAGATTTAAATCAGAGTTGATAAACATCCTGGCAGCCTGCCCAAATCTTTAGGCAAACACAGTCGCCATCACTTTATGTTACTTCCTCATTTCTATTGTTCCTGGATGAAAATCTGCGCAGTTCATTTTTTTTAAAAAAGCGAAGTGTCTCCAGTAATACACTGTGTAAGCCGAGTTCAGTGGAATTCTGACTTGACTCATTCAAAGTTTGGCCAGAGCTCATATCTGGATTTCCTTCTCGTTATTTGGGCTCCTTGGCCAGCAGCTCTCCTCTTGGTCTTCTTCTGAGGGAAGTGGACTGAGTAAACTTTCTCGCGTGTCTGTGGCTGATGTCTGTGTAATTTGATTACTGTGAGACACAAATGGCCAGTGTGTGTGTGCGCGCATTTGCAAGGGAAAACACAGACTTTATCTCTTTCATTCAAAGGTCCACACATAGACTTTATACTTCCTTCTTCTCCATCTTCCTCCCAATCAAATACCCTTTTTCCCCCTCTCTGTCTTACATTGATGTTCTCATCTGTAACAATAACTTTGATTGATCAGTCTGTGATTTGTAATCTGTCTTGTTTTTTTCATCAGCTAGGTATTTCACACAAACATATCCCTATCATAAGACAAAAAACTATCCCACGCATTGCAGGTTTCCCCCATTTCCAAAACACATATCTCAAAACGTCACACATATCTGCATTTGTCCTGTTTCCTCAAACAGCTGTCAAGAGAAACTAAACAAGTACATGTATTTGAATATAAAAGTCAACACTCATGTTTGTCTTTCCCTCAGAGTCATCCAGGTAGGGAATGTCCCTAACTTTTAGTCTTCTTGTATCATTGAATCACTGGCTTACGCTTTGAGAACGTGCACATTTTGAACCAGATTAACTGAAACTTGGGCATAGGAGAGATGTTTAGAATTGTTTAAAAATATATAATTTAATCAGCGTATTAAATTATCTCTGTAAACTCTGCCTGACCCACTGGTAGACCCGTCTTGATAAAATCACATTATGTAGATAAACATCGTACAAACCCACAAAATATTTTTTAAAATCCCAATGCTTCAAAAGGTGGCTGATATTATGTAGTGAGTTTAGTGAAAATGTGTATAGAATGATTATAATATTTCCATTTAACTGTAAAAAGGTGACGTTTTTTTAATGAACAAATAGGCCAAATCAAAAGTTTAAAAGTGAACTGAATGTTTAGAAGCACATGAGCATAAAGATCATGGCTGCTTTCTCTTCCAGTTTGCAAAGCTTACAACATGTCTGCCTCCTAAAACCCGGTTAAGTACTAGTTACAGTACTAGTATGTTTCTCGTGCATGGGCCCTCTAAAATCTTTCCCGCAGATCAGGAAATATCGCCTCAGAGCGTTCTCACATTCCATAGAGGCGATATTTTGCATTGGGCTCTATACGTTGTGTAAGCCTCTTTGTGCTGCTTCTTAGGCACAAGATCAGAGTTTCTAGAAAGATTAGGGGTGAGAGGTGTAGGGGGGGGGAGTAGAGTACCTACCCCAGAGGGATCTCGTGACTGTGGAGTGATTAAGAGAAGTGAGTCATGAGGCTGAAGTGGGGGATAAATGATTGGTCACACAAAACACATACATATGGACAAACATAATCTATAACTCATCACGCAACAGGGGAAGTACAACTAAAAAAGACACTAATGCACAGACACAAACGAAGGGGGATTTCAGGTCTTTGTGGTGCAGATTTTACATCTATGACACAAAGGAAAATGTAGCTGATCACATATTCTCTCATGTTCTGACTGGGCAACCAACATTCTTTTATCAGGCACCAGAGTTTGAATCAGGTCTCATCACAGTGAGTTTCAAAGGGCAAAGGGAAGTTAGAAGGGCTGATAACGTGATCAATACTTTAGAGCCATTGTTTTCCTAACAGCTCTGTTAGTCTCTGAATTTCTTTAGGGTTGACCCTCTTGACATTTTGGGGGTTTTAAGACCAGATCACACTGTGATTTGAATGCATGGCAATTGGGTGATATACATGAAGTCTTATGATTGGTGAGCTCACTACTGACGCATGACTTGTAGAAAAGTCATGATGGTGGTGTGACTTAATGTCTAATCCACATCTGACTCCAGCGGCACAGTCAGTGACGTTCACAGCCTGTGTTCATCACATGAGATGACAGCAGATTAAAAAAAAAGGAGAACAAAATCTCTTTAATCACTTTGTGCTTTAACAAGCAGTTTTGTTCTCTCTTTATATTTGATGCTATTCATTACTGTCTTTTATACCTGCAGTACGTCAAGTGGACAGAAGAAGATTAAACTGACTGACCAGTCTTATATCAGTTTTCAGGAATTAAAGGCAAAAAGCCCAGAGTTTACTCTCAGTTTCTTTCTCAGAATATGACACTTTCAACCACAGAGAAAACACAGATCATGTGATAAATGCCTTCAGTTGTGTTAATGCGTTTGTTTCTGCAGTACTGTGCCTTGTTGAGCATGCTGAAGTTTTAAAAGCTCAGTGTTCCATCACTTAATGATTGTTGACTCTTTTGGCACCGACCTACATTACTAGAGCAGAGATTGTGTGAGTGTGGCTTCATTTAGCTCTTAGCTCTGTGTCTAGCACTTTGTGTAGAATGAGCTGTAATTTAAAAAAAAAAAATGTCAGCAAATAAAAACATACACAGTTGCATAGTTTTAATTTCAGTGGATCCTTATTGTTGTCTTTATTCTTGTTTTTTCCTTGCAGGCTGCAGGAGCAGCGTTGGCCTACGTCGGTGCCTATATGATCAAGAGCTATGACAACTTTGAACATTTCGTTCAGGACAAATACACGCTGATCCCAGCGGCAATCATCATCGGCGTCAGCGTGGTGATGTTCATTTTTGGTCTGGTGGGATGCTGCGCCACACTGCGGGAGTCCAAAGTCGGCCTTAGCTTTGTAAGTTTGTGTTTGTGTGTGTGACAGAAGAAAAAGGAAGCGCAGTCTTTGTGCTTCAGTCATCTTCTCCTGCAGTCACATTTTCACCTTCAGACATTTATCATGTCAGTTCCATGATTAGTCATCATCTTTGATGTTTCATTTAGCTTTTGTTCATTATTATTTAGCTGTCTTTCACTTAACAACGACCCATTTTCTTTTCTCTCCAGTTCTTTCTGATCATCATGTTGATCTTTGCAGCTGAAGTGGCTGCTTTGGTATTTAGCTTCATCTACCAAGGCAGGGTGAGTCACAGACACATTTTATCCATCAGTCTTTACTGCTAACAGTAAACTATATCAGATATTAGACTTCATTACACGACATTGTGTTTTTATTTCTTTGTGTCTGTCCAGATTAAGGAGGACCTGGGCCGCTCCATGAATGACGTCTTCATGAAGTATGATGGGCAGGACGCTGAGACCAAAGCTGTGGACTACCTGCAGACTCAGGTTGGCGTTATATTCTGCTGTATATAAATAGCTTCATCTTCTCACTTGTACTTTCATTTTCTTCCGCATCTTCTGCTTTGCTTGCAGTTCATCTCGCTTGCTTGATTTCATTTCCCTCTCTTGTACTTTCAACTTTCCCTTCTTCTCGCTCTGTCTTTCTCTCTCTTGCCTTTTTAAGAAAGAGGCCATCTTTTGTTGGTGATAATTGGCCACATGTAGACAATATATGATACTAAGTAGAGCTGTTTGTGCTCTCTTTCTCAGCCTTATTATTGTAATGTTGAGTTATTTGTAGTACATTATTTTTATTTGTCCATATTATTAAAGACAAATTAATAATTGAATGTCCATAATTAACTAATGCATGCACCAAATTCACACCTCAGCTCCTCTCCTCTCTGGGAAACATGGTAAACTGCTGGTTGGTTGATTTTTTTTCTTTTGAGTTCTGTATTAACTCCTTCCTGTTCTATATTTGTCTCTGTGCAGTTGCAGTGCTGTGGTATCAGAAATTACACCAGCTGGTCCAACACGACCTGGTTTACCAGCCACAACAACACAGTCCCTCTGTCCTGCTGTAAAAAGACTAACGCCACACAGTGCACCGGCAGAATGGATCAACTGGATCTGCTCAACATAGAGGTAAATCATACGGAAGCATGCTCTGACATAAACACTGTGTCTGTGTGTCATGTGGTTATCTGTGTCTATGTCTTTGTTGTGCTCGGGATTGTGAGATGTTTATCTGGTTATTGCTTTACACGTGTTTTTAACGGCCTCTCAAACAGCGACTTGAATATTCTAAATGGTGATTATCTTACATCGAATGATTTTTAATGCTTTTATGATGTGAAATATTCTTCATGGCAAGTCTGCAAAATCTATTTATCTCCCACTCATTAGAAAAAAAAAAAGAGCAGACTTCACTTCAAATTTCTAATGTGCCTGTGCAGTATGTGTATTCAATATATTTGTATGCATGTATTTCAGGGTTGTGAGGACAAGCTGGTTAACCTCCTACAGGGTGTGTTGGGTTACGCCATGCTTGTCATTCTGGGCTTCGCCATTATCAAGGTAAAGACGGTCATATGCAGTTCAGCAGTGAATAAAAATTACTGTACATTCTTCTGTCTATTATCACTATGCATTGAGCTACACGCTAGTCACTATTGGAACATTTGTACACTCATTATAATGTTCTCAGTGCCATGTTGGACCTCTAAACTGCGTGGATTTCCTAACCTGGCACTACCTGTGTGCTATTTTGGGGATTGTCACAGTTTTAAAGTCAGTTAGAACTCTTCATTGAAATAACTTGAATGGTCTTTAAATCTACTCATGTAAAAGCACAGTGGTAGCTATGAGGGTTATTCTTTGAAACAGTACAGGGTCAGTGTCAGCCATTTCAGTATTCATACACTTTACTGATTTCAGTCCTGCTTTTTTTCAAGTGAGCGTTCTAAGAATATCTGAATGGAATGACCTTGTGATCATCTGTTGATCACTTCTTGCTCTAACACAGAAGTTATGGACGGTACTTAATCAAAAAATATAGAAAAAATGACACAAATGCAGGAATAACCCAAGTACTTGAGTTTGTCTCTTGAACGTTTGAAGCTTCAGAAAATGATTTTTAAGAGCTTATGTCTGATTACTCTCATCTTTCCTGTTGCAGTTCTTTGGGATGCTGAGCGTATGTGTGATCACCTGTAAAACCGGCAGCCGGAGGAGTGGCTACCAGCCTCTCTATGCCTGAACCACTTCCTGTATCCATCTACCACCTCCTCATTTTGCTTGACTAAGTTTGCTGACCACCTCTCAAGCTTTGTACAGAAGCATCCAGGCCAATCATTGTACAAATCTTTAAATAATTGCATATAAAGTGTACACACGTGGTAGACCATGTCTCAGTATAAACGGGACCACACCAGAGTTTTCCTGCATAAAAGAAATTGGCGTAAATGTTCCACTGACTTGTTAAATCATGTTGCTGAATGTAGACATTCCTTTCATTTTTGAGTTATTGTTCCCTTGTAAGACATTTTTAAGATAAAGTTTCTGTGTGGTCGAGTCACCAAAGGTTTCTGTACTGTCTCAGCCCAACTATGGCCTTCCACACGTGTAACAATAGCACAAAACACAATTTTTTGAAAGTGAAATGTTAATCCCTGTTGGATTTTGTTCACTAATAGCCTTACTCTCTAAAGCATCTTTTAGTTTCTAATACTGACTGTGAATGCAGTACAGCTGCCATCACATCAGAGAGAGAAAAGGTGACAGAAAACTGTTTTAAACATTCAGGCTTCTACTTGTAAATCTTGCCGAGCCTTCTCACTCCGCTGCAACATGTAGATATCTTTTTAAGAACATTATTCTTTGGAATGTACTATAATGAAGGGCTTTGAGCTATATTTTAAGCTTTTTGTGATTGTGAACACAAGGATAGCAGTTTAATACCTTATTTAGGTATATATGCATATGATATAAAGATTGTTATGGTCAGTTAACTGTATGTTCTACTTAGTTTGTCTTTGGTTGTGTTTATTATGTTTCTAAATTAAACAAGTGAATATTTCCCTTTGGACTTTGGTGCATTTGTGTCACAGTATCATATGACATTGTCTTTTGTGTTTTTAAAATTTTGTAATGCTAAAAAAAAAAAAAAGTTAATTTCCAGCAGACCAGTCCTGCAGAGTGTACATTCAAAGCATCATACTAATCGTGACACATGCTGGCTATCTCTCTTTTTTTACCTCCTGACTCTGCTGATAAAGAGGCCCTCAGTTTCATACATCCAGAAGACAGCAAGTGCTCATCTTACATAAGTCTTGTCAGTGTTAAAAAAAGATAAATTAAAACATAAACTTATGTCCGGGGGAATTTTAGTCATAGCGGAGCACAGATTAAAGGATTGATGAGGCTGCAAATACAAATGATTTTCAGCATTAGTTTAAGTAAAATTTATATTGCCCCTTTACTTTTTCAATTCATGAAAAATTCACACCAGCAAACTCAGTTTTTTCCCTTTTGTCAGTCCTAAAGGCTGTAATAAACAAATATCCATTAGCATCAGCTGCAACACTTTATCATGCATGATCACATTTGCTGCTGTTCGTTTAGCTGCAGTAACAAAGAAAGTCCTGCAGGTGGTGACAGAGAACCAGCAGTTGAGGTGAAGGGGGCTAAAAAAAACAAAACAATATTTACTACCTATAGGTTAGAAGAAGATACATGAGTTCATATTTTGTCAGTCAGCTATTAAAACTATAAGTTCCACTTAACTGCTCTGCATGTGATTAGCGTTTCTCTGTGTATTAATGACATCTGCTGATCTACATGACCCTGCTTCCCTGTCTCGGTCTGTGTCTCTCTCATATCTCTTGACTGGATATCTTATTCAGGACATATCCTCACTGCTTCAGGCTGTGTTGACATTTAGACAGGCCGGTCCTTTTCAGAGAGAACTGTTGGCACGCGCACAACTAGATAACCTTGTCGGCTCTGAGGCCTGTTTTCCTCCCTCCTTCCTCAAACTGTCTGTTTTTTTCTGTCTCTCTTTCACTCTCCTGTCTGTTTATCTCTGTGTGTTCGTCTCTGTTTCTCAACTCACCTTTTCTCTCTTGCCATGCACCTTTCTCTACCTGTTTCTCTTTGAGGTGAATTTGCATCTCTATCTCCTACCAAGACCACACATCTGTTTTCTGTTCTGTGCCCTTGTTTTTGTCAACTTGAAGTGTTAACCCTTGATATCAGGTGATGCAGCTCTGTAAGGCTGCATTCTGTGAGTAATGCAAATCATTTGAACAGAGCAGTTGTCCTTTGGAGTAAATTATCAGTAAATTATGCAAGAACAGAAACCAAGAAGATTTTTTTTATTGATTATTGGGTTCTGTGCTCAGACATTAGCAGCTTGCTTTAGGCCAGAGAGGTGAAAGCTTAACATGAGGATATGGGATATGGACATGGGATAACCCACTTTATCATCTAATAATGCTGCACCATTTAGTTATTGTTGTTTTCTAATTAGAAAACTGGGTGGTTATGGGTATGGATATTGGCCTGTAGGGTGATGTTATGTGGGAGATATGTGTTTGATGTTTTTCTTCATTTGTTATGCGACTATGAATAAGATAAATAAAAGATAAATCAACATAAACCAAGCTTGTCAGAGAACCACTTGCTGATGTCCTCCCCTCTGATGAAAGGGGTACTCCAGGGATCTAGTATTGGACCTCTGGAAATCTGAGGCACTCACAAGTCGCTAGGGAGGGTCAAGCTCCAAAAACACTGGATCCTATCTGGATCCTGTATTTTCCATAATGCAACTGAATAGTCTTTAATGAGCCCACCCTTTGCCTCCTGATTATCCATCTTTGTTTGATTGTAATACTGGTTTTCAGGTAAAAACTTTAAAACATTATACAGCTGCTTTTACCAGATGATTAGTGATAGTCCGTGTGATGAGTAAACTGAATGTAATGTGTAAAGTCAATGGGCTGCACTTTTAAATACTGGATTTGTAGACCTTCAGGGACAACAAATTCAGCTTGTTTTATAACATCTACAGTGTTCAGCTTTCACTTTCTGTCACCTTACACGTAGAGGTAGTAAAAGGTAAAGACAAAAGAGCTAAAAGTGTTGAATTCACTGAGGGGAGAGCAGCCTGTGTGTATGATTTGTATTGTAGCATTTGTTTCCCCTTATGAGTCATGTTTGCACACCTACAGATGAGTCCTCGTCACCTCTCTGGAAAAATACATTCAGCACAAACACAAAGCAAGCGAGCCGACTAAGCCAGATGTTGTCACAGGGAAATTTCAGCCTGACCTCTAATTTATTTATTTCCTTTTCTACTTAGACAGGGATCTGTTGGAGCAAGGTAACCTGAGGAGGACATACACAATACTGCTGCGTACTCTGTGCTGAAGGTAGATAGACAGAAGGGCAGACAGGCCATTTCTGTGCGTCTGTGCACAGATCAGAGGACTCATTTCCTACATAACTTGCATAACATTTTTCATACTAAATGCATTTTCTGGATTTGTTTTGTTCTGTTACACATCTGCCAGCTTTTACATCAAACAAGTAACAAAAAGCCCTGCATACCAAAAAGCTTTTGAACTGTATCACATGGTAGATTATAGGGAAGGCTTTGCTATAGATATGAAAAGAAAAAAAAATAATACAATGTTATGGTTTTGTTTGAATTTTTGCTCTTCACCTTTCTTCTCCGGACAGACCCACAAATAATGACACACATCGTCGAGACCAGGAGCAGGTGCTGCTGACAACATATGTGTGTGTGTTTCTCTAAATAGCCACCCACCACCAACACTCTGATGTTTCCATTTGTCAGATGCTATCAGTGTTAATAAGACGGGGCAGAAATACAAAAGAGGAACAGAAACAGACAAAGAGAGCAAAGACTCAAAAGAATTAAAGCAGCAATATCATTGTATTATTTTCCACATTATCTATAGTTTTCTAAGATTAATCTTCACAGCTTGAGTCCTATCAGTCCTATGAAGAGATATTCAAGTAGTCTGACTTCTTCTCCTACCCTTTTTATTAACGTTCTCTCCTGATCACTCTTCTTTTCTTTCTGCACTTGTATTATTCTCTTTCTCTATTTTCTGATTTTAGTGCTTCTTTTGTGCAGTGTTATTTAAAAGATGCCAGTGATTTTATCTAGTTTTTGGCTAACCTCCAATGGCCACTGACTTCCCCTTTACCTCCAGCTACTACTGTATTCAAAGTACTTAAAATAAATCTGTGTTACTTCTCCCCGTAAGATAGTTTCAGGAATTTAAATCACGGATGTCCCATAAGAGTTTATTCTAGCTGCAGAGCACAGTTTTATTTTCTGCCATCTAATTTTTCTGTTGATAACAGCAGATTGCAATGTTGCAATGTCTCCGAAGCTGTGTCAATGCAGTGAAATAATAAAGCATACAGGAGACACAGTGAGACAGTGTTGTTTCATGCCTTTGTGATTCTACATGCATTTTTGAACTGCATCACTGTTGGTGCCAGTCATGACAAAAGCATATCACAAAATTAAAACACTAATATAGAGAATGGAAACTGACTGCAATGATGATATTTTGATGTTAAGCCAGGGTAATTTAAGGATAGCAGCAATTTAAAGGTGTAAGAAAAGATTTGATCTTTCTTCATTACATTTTCTGACAGCTTACTGAAAAAAAATATCTGGAAAAAGACTGCAACTCTGACGCAAAAGCAACAAAAGTATTTGACAATTTCCTCTCCACTACATTCCACCTGTAGCCCTGTTTTATGTTGTTGACACGTTGGAGAAGGACCAGGTACACACCTGGAACAAGTCTTTTTTATTCCAAGCAGCTTCACTTAGCAGGCATAGGACCTCCACAGTTGTTGTTCTGAAAGGGATGAGCATTTCTTTCATTTCATCCAACACCACATGCTCTCTGATTACAGCCTCACCTCTGTGACCACAATGGAGCCACTGACCCATCATCTAACAGCTTGCATTTAGCAAATTATTCAGCAGATTTCTGTGTCACATCTATAAAATTCAACTAAAAGGGCACGTAAAAAAAAGACTGTGAGGTCTCCAGGTTGATGAGAGATGAGAGAGAGACATCTTTAACACTTACTGTCAGGGTCACAGGATGCTCTTGATTCCCATTTTTAACCTATGTATGTCACTTAATGGAGCAGAAATAGCACACCACTATCCCTGTGACTCTCCTCTTCTCTTTACTCTGGGTTCATTACATTAGGTGACTCTTGGGTCTCTGCAGCCTCTCTCCTCGCTGTTAATCCTGCAGCACCTCTGCATAATCATTATTACATCCACCATGACCTGCCTTCTCTTTCTCTCACTCTGCTGACTCTCATAAGAACCCGCACCCTCAACTAACCACAGGCTATTACGCAGCACAGCTATAAGATATTGCAAACATCGGAGAAACCTGTGTTTCTGCTATGCTCCTGTTATGCCCTTATCCATGTTCATGAGGGCCTACTACGCAGTTCACACAGTTTTCTGGAGTTGCCAGAAGTGGTTTTGGGAAAACTATCAAAATTCAATTCAAACTGGGGTTTTGCTAAATAAAGTGTGAAATTATTTATTTTAATCATGAAGTAATAGACTAGAAATGATATCAGACAACATAAAAATTGCTTTTGTTCATTTTGTTGTCATGTTAATGAAAAAGTGGCGCATAAAGAGTGAAATCAGGCTCCTGTTTTAAGCATGCCACCTCTTCTTTCACTGAGATTGATTTTCACTCTCCCACCCTCTATGACTGTATCTCCCTACAATTTAGACTTTCTTTCAATCTCTTGTACTCGAACAAACTATTAATTCTCATTGGGGGTCCTTGACATGCTGTTGCATATTCATTAACTGTGGCACTATGAACAAAAAATCCTCTTCCTCTCGAGGGGAATTTCAAACCCACAAATCCTGCACCTTTTAGCATGGTGGATGACTATGGTAATGATTAAGCTGCAATATAAGCTGGAGGCTTTTTAGTTTTGGAGTCCAGTCAGTCCAGCACTCGAACCCAGGTTTAAGTGAGGTCAGGGTTGCTGCTGGGAGTCCTGAAGAGAGAGAGGGAGAGAGAGAGAGAGAGAGAGAGCAAGAGGTGGGTACTCAATCATCCATGGTGCAGTGTGTGAGTGTGTGTGAAGCCACTCGGGTCTAGTAGATGTATCTGAATCGGGGTGATCCCTCCTCTCCTCCCTCTCTCAGATCACTCCTCTGAAGCGCGGACAAGAGAGCGGACAGTCGCCCACAATAACCGGCTCTATAGCAGCCGCCTCAGGCTTATCTCATTCCGGCGATCGCCCCCGGTGCCGACCCGTACCCGCTCTTCCTCCCCCCCTATCATCTGAATCACACATACAAGAGAGAGAGAGGGAGAGATGCGGTCGTGTTTCACTTTCTTTGCTTCCAAGGACCCGTATCTCCCACATCTTTTTTTCTCTCTCCCGGATCTTTGTCTGTGGACGGCGGGCTGCGGCTGCGTGAGTACCGATTATTGCTGTTGTTATCTTTGCGTGCATTTCTTTCTTCTTCCTCTTGTTATTGCAGATACTGAGATAGATAAGATAACGTGAAGCCAGTTGAGGTGTTAAAATAAGAAGCACAGGCATGTTAGATCGTTGCTACAGGCTACTTTTTCTTCTTTCTTTTTTTTTTAGGTTGGAGGAAATTGATTTTTTATGTTTTATTATTTTTGTTCTGTCGGAGGGGCGTTACTGGAGTCTGTGTAGACACACAAAGGCAGCTGCATGAAGCCAGTGTGCGGAGAGGATGCACCGTTTCCCATCTGAACTAAAACTGCCTCACTGTCTGTTAGGAAGTAAACAGAGTAAAGGAAAAAGAGACACAGAGGCAGCTGCACAGAAGCCAGAGTACAACAGGATGTATCCCTTTTTGTTCCCATCTCCATCACCTACACATTTGTCAACATCATATTAGCTCAGTGTGGAGAATAGTTTCATTTTTTTCTGCCCTAACCTACATGAAAAGCTATTTTAAGCCGGTGTGATATTTAAAAGAATGTTGCCAATGGCCTTCACAATTTCAAATTAAGACATTTTGCTGCACTGCATCAAGAAACTGAAAAGCATTCTTATTTATAATATGTATTCTTGTTGATCTTGTTGTTAATCTGACAAAATATGGAGAATAAAGCAGAGAGAGAGAGAACACCAAGTGCCATCTCCACTGGTTATGCATTATATATTAAGTTAGCCCAGGCTGCACCTCCCACCCAGCACCACTGTCAATGCTCCCTCACTGTTCTCACCTCACTTACACAGTCAGCCCTGACTGAGGCTAACATGAACATGGAGCGTGTGTATGTGTTTGTAAGTATTTTGTGAAAGAGCATTTGTAGTCCAGTTATTGAGTGCACATCCCCCCTCATTTCTAGAAAGAAGGGCTCATACTGAAGCCTGCCCTCAGGCCTTTGACAGAAAAAGAGATTTGTTTTATGGATTGAAGGAGCTCTTACAGCTCAGGGATCTAGAGGTGTCAGACAGTCAGTGCTTTTGTTTTCTGCCACCTTCAAGAGGTGTAAATAGAACTAAAACACCAGGTAGACTGAGTCACGTTTAAGTTGCTTAACTTCAAATTAGACAAAATGAAGTTACACTGTCAGAAAATGCAACAAAAAAGCAGAGTATCACTGAAAAAAAAGCTGCTGCCGTGATAATCCCTCCCATTCTGTCAAATTGTCTCTGCTCTGAAATGTCAACAGCGTCATATAGCAGATATTAAAGCATCACTGAATTGATTACACTCTCTGAGCACATTAAGTTGCCGTGTAGATTAGGTTACACTGCCATTCAGTGTTATGTAATTGTAACTCTTTTGCGACACAGACCTTGTTAACACAGTGGCTCTGTTGCTGTGTAACTTTCATCTTTATTCTCCATGTGTCTCTCTCTGTTCTGTTCACCCCATTTCCTCTTTGCCTGCCCAGCAGCAGATGTGTTGAGCGACACAGCTAATAGCACTATCTTTCCACAGTGACCACAGCCTGATGCTGAAATCCCTACATTCATGAGAAGGCTAAAGGAAGCAGATTACTGAGGGATTAAACGCATGCACACGTATGCACATGCACAGACAGGGAGTACCACAGTTCCAGGATTTGACCGCTGTCCAACTGTGGATCTCACGCTGAATGAACTTGTCTGACTGACTGATTGACTGACTCTCTGTGGTATCATGGAAGAGGAGGAGGAGCCGACAGAGTCTCATTGAATGTAACTCACATAAACCCACCTCCTTCCTCCTGCTTCACTATCCAAAGCTTTGACTGGTCTATGAGGATTACAGACTTATAACGAACACAGTGGAGCGTGCAGAAAGAGAGGAGTGCGGAGCTGACCGTCCACCTGCTGCTGTCCCATGATGCATCTACACATGTAAGAGCAGGATCAGCCTCACAAAGGGCTGTTTCTATGGATACCCCTGCCCTGGGTAGTATTAATAATACTCCCTGATATTCTGACTATCTGCGCGTGAAGAAAATACAGTGAGAGCAGACTAAAGCATTAAATAACATCTTTGCAGGCAGAGAAGGACATCAAGCGTTAAGAGGACATTGATGGAAAAATCTGTAGATGCTTTACCAGCACATGTTTAAACCTGTGGCTGCAAAATTACTGATTAAACTAAATGTTAGATTTCTTCTTATTTGCTTTAATTTATTTTGATCCTTTCTGACATGCCATTTGTTGCTCCTTGTCCAAGGTTGTGTTCAGGAGAACATGAACTACAGTTGGTTTAGTAAAAGGGTGATTTGATCTGAATCTACCCACACAGTACCAGAAGAGGAGGTGAAGATGATGCACAAAGACACTTCTACTGAAGGAAATAGGTAGCTTTTCTAACCTGCTTTAACTGCAATACTGAGCACAGCTTGAAACCCTAGTGCCCAATTCTGGATAAAAACAATCCTGTTGGAACCTTTGTGGGCGCCTGAAACTACCACCACCACTAACCAGACTAGTTGTGGTACTGAATGTGGTTCTTATCTACATTGGAACGGACATCTAAGATGCACCAGCCACCTGGAGAAAGATCAGGCCTCTAGTTAAGGTTCTTGACTCACCAGCAAGATGTAACATTATGTGCATTAGACAATATCAAAGCACTTTTAATCTATCCTGAGGTACCTGGAATCTCTCTCATCTGTCCTTAACACTTCCAAACCGAGCTATCATGGCCAGACAAGACACCCCTCTCTTCCTCCATGGCTTTGATCTGGGCAGCCAGTTTGCTGACCTCCGGCCTCTTGGCGCGGGTGTTACAGGCCTAGTCCTGTCAGCTCTGGACCAGCGCACAGGACAGCGAGTGGCAATCAAAAAGCTGGTGATGCGTGACGCTGTGACTGTGAAACACGCTCTGCGGGAGGTCAAGATTACACGACGGCTGCATCATGAAAACGTGGTGAGGGTTCATGAGGTTTTGGCACCGTACGGACGACCACTGCCCAGAGACCCAACCCAGCTGAGTGCCCTATACATCGTCCAGGAGTGCATGGAGACCGATCTGGCTCGGCTGCTGGAACAAGGACCACTACACGCAGGTAGCAAAAAAGAAGCACAAAATATTTATTTGACAGTATAGTGCTTCATGTTGACTGCTGTTTTGTTGTTACACTGATGGCTTTGTTTACAATGTGATTTATTGAATCTGGTGGCAAAGCTTTTGAGACTGAGACAGTACTTTATTATCCACATCCACAATTCACACATTTGAAAATCACATTACATTCAGTCATGTCTTTGCTTGTTTGTTTCCTCATCATATAAATGCTCTGTACGCATTGGAGTGAGACAAACCATCTTTCTGACATATGTGCCAGAATATTGTTATATAATATAGCATTTTTCCCAAAGTTCCACATTAGAAGATCAGAATTTTACCCAAAACGACTTGTTTATTGAGTCTTTCCTTCATTCATTCATGTTCTGCCTTTAATTATGTCCCTTATGACAGGTTAAAATGTGTATGGACCAACCAATTATACTAGCTTTTAGTAGTTTACGGTAAATATGAGAGTGAGAATAGAAGCAGTGTTTTGTATTCTGATACCTGCCTTTTGCCCTTGAACAGGTCA
Organism: Argyrosomus regius; assembly: GCA_946959425.1. Taxonomy (NCBI): domain Eukaryota; kingdom Metazoa; phylum Chordata; class Actinopteri; family Sciaenidae; genus Argyrosomus; species Argyrosomus regius. The sequence goes on from OX336890.1 coordinate 12,048,030, forward strand.
TGCTACTCTGCTGTTCTACCAGCTGCTGAGGGGACTAAAGTTCATCCACTCTGCTAACGTCCTGCACAGAGATCTGAAGCCTGCCAACATATTCATCAACACGGACCAACTGCTGCTCAAGATTGGAGACTTCGGGCTGGCTAGGATAGTCGACCCTCATTATTCACATAAGGTAAGAGAGAGGAAAATCCAAGTGACCCCGCCACCATTTCAAAAACATCCATCTAAACACACACAAAAATAGTTTCTTTTCTCAGGTTTCAAATGATGATCATTAGACATATATACTAGCAGTTGGATGTCTAACTTTTTTAAGTGTTCAAGACTTTGATTGATATCCAAACATGGCATACAAGCTGGCAGTTTATTAAGACTCAGCAAACATTTCCAGCCTTAACCTAATTACTCGTGATACTGATCTACTAGTGATCTTTTTTAGGGCACGTAAATGTAGCAGATGTGCCAAGTGTTCCTTTGACTAGAAGCCAATACATGCCTGTGATCATTACTCTCTTTAGGCTCATGCTTTTTTAACAAGTTTTTTAAAATTAATTTCATGAATCCATAATCTTCAAAGGACAAGCCAGCATACTACTGGCTGTGCTGATTTTTGTAAGAGCATGGTACTTGATCGACAAAAATTAATCATACCACAAATATTAATTTTAGAAAAGTTTGGAGTTTGCTCTGACACAGTGTGATTCTTCTGCTGCTGCTGAATCAATCTAGGAATCTTATAGTATTGTAACATTGCATAATCTTTATCTGTGCTCCCTCTTATTGAGGTAGAGTTGTTATCCGAGAAGAGATAGCAACTCCTTAAGCCATGTATGGTTATCAGACAGCAGTGCAGAAACCCGTGTCCATGTGATGTAATGGATACACTATAGGGTGAGATACAGTTGCAAAAGAATCCTCCTATAGAAAATCAGGAGGTTTGCACACATGTTTTGTCTGCCTTACAATTGAAGCACAGAATAATTGATTTGTCAGTCCGGTGTCCTCATAATGTGGTATCTCAGGTGACATCTTCAGTGTCGCTAGTATGATTCTGACACAGATCCAGCTTTTTAACAGAATTTTACAGTCTTTTGAAAAATGTGGACTAAAACTGCAAAAAAGTGTGCAGCTGCTACATGTAGAACGTGTTGCAACTGCAGTACGGCCATGCCATCTTTTTTTCTATGACTGTCGTCTCCGATTACATCCCCATGTCTGATGTTGCCGATCTTTGTCTCTCACATTAGGCCCAAACCCTGCTATTAACGTTTTCCTCCCAAACCTGGTATCAGATTTTGTGCTTATCAAACTCTGTCATTAGCCTGCCCATTGTAGATGAAGGCTTCTGAGAGATTAATGCGACAATTTACTGTTCTATTGTGCTGCTCTATTATGCACAAAGATCCCACAGCAATACAGTAACACTAGCAGGGCAGGATGTGTGTGTGTGTGTGTGTGTGTGTGTGTGTGTGTGTGTGTTTGTATGATTGTGTGTTTTTTGGCCTTGTGCATGTGGAGAGGAGCTCTTGTGAAAGCCGATCTTTGTCAGCTCAGAACACGGGACTGGGGATCAGCTGGGTGCAGACACAGGGGGTGCGTTTGGAGAGGGGGGTAGAGGGGTCGACAAGGGGGGGAGTAGAGGGTAGAGAACAGATGAGGAGCAAGGGGTGAGGAATATTGAGTCATGGAAGGGTGAAAGAAGGAGAGGTGAAAAGTACAAAGGCAGAGAAAGGGAGACAGAGAAAGAGGGTGAGCATAAGTGCAAAGAGGAGCAACGAGGGGGGGGGGCACGAAAGAGATGAAATTTGAGGGAGATGAAGGTAGTTTGGTTTGTGCAGGACAGCAGGAACAAGGTTTACTTCTGTCTCACTCTGTTTTTGCTCATATTTTTGCTCTCACACTGTGTACCTACAGAAACTGCTGTGTTTGTCAGAGGACAAAATGTTCAGCATACATAGATAGATAGATAGATAGATAGATAGATAGATAGATAGATAGATAGATAGATAGATAGATAGATAGATAGATAGATGTGTCTATCATGCGCACATTTTTATGCCTGTAAACATACATAATTCACAAGAAGGCATTATTGATTATTGGAAATGTGACAACAACTACTGTATTTCACCTCCTGCAGATAATGTGTTTCTTTTTTCTGCTGCTGCAGTATCAGCCTCTTCCTTTGCAGACTTTAGTCTGAAAGCTTTGATAACAGGGATGCATTAATAACCAATAAGAGTGCTGGCTGCACATTACACTCCAGTTTTAGACTGCCTGCTGACAGCACTGCTAACATGATTTGAATTGTTGGACGAGTTAGTCATAGTGGAGTCTGTCCCAGCTCATGTGTCTGTTAGCCAGCACAATCAGTTTGTCATTGTTCATTAGCATAAAATTATATTATAGTAGAGTTATGTGTGTGTGTGTGTGTGTGTGTGTGTGTGTGTGTGTGTGTGTGTATGATGATGTGTGTGTAAAATGAGGCTGGGCTATTTGTGATGCAGTGTTGACACCAAAGCAGATGCCTGCAGTGAATGTGCTAGCATCCTCTCACTTATTTAATAATGCAGAGCCAAAGCGCTGCTTTCTCAAACATTTTGTGGTAATGGACGTGGGCAGTATTGACCTCATATGTGATGGAAATTCTCAAATGGTATTAACTTACATGCTGGGCCATAAAACAATACTGGTGGCTCTAGTTTCTCATGACTCATTTATATTGCTTTCAAATAGGTTCCCTGCATCACATTTGACTTTAATCAGGTTTTATGTTATGTTATGAAGATTGGCTAGTTTGGATTTTCTCACCACTGAATGGCGTGCCCTCTTTTCAATTAGCAAAAAAAACCTGTCCTTCCTTTTCTTAGTGCTTCACAGTATCTTACGGGGTCCGTGTGTTATCACAGTTTTTTTTTTGTCAGTACACCGTGACTCTGCAGTGCATCAAAATGAGGCTGTTTGATGAGCTGTCTAGATGCGCTCCTCTGACTACACAGACAAACATTTACACAGGCAAAGAGAGATGACATAAAGGTTTAGAGGATAGAGGAGAAACAGAGGCTGAGAAAACATTATTTGTGATGTTGTTTACAGTCTACACCAGTAGGAACTTGGTGTTTCTGAGACTGTGTTTGTGTGAGTGTCACCTGCTGAGGCAGCGCTGGATCTGCCCAGAAATTATTCATGACCTGGATGAAGGACAGAAAGAAAGAAGGAGAGGAAAGGTAAATAAGGAGAGGACGTTGTAAAAGAAAGTGAAAAGAAGCAGATAAAAGGGAAGGATGTGGGGGGGGGTATACAGAAAAACACAGTCTAAGAAGACAGGTAAGATAAGCAGAGTGGAACTATAGCTGAGGAGAAGGCGGGATGAAACAGGTGAGAAAGGAGGTGAAGCAAGCAGGGTGGCAAAGAGACAGATGGGGTGACGCGCGAAGAAAAGAGGAAATAAAGGGGAAGCAGTCATTGCTGCTGATGGTGATGCAGAGAAACACTGAGGTGAGTTGCGATTAAGGGAGCGGATGGAGTGGAAAGTGGGAGGTGATGACAGCAGGGTGATGGAAACAGAGGAGGAAGGAAGACAGAGTGAAAAAAGCCAGTAAACATTGTCTCATGGTGAAAAGCGTGTGTGGAACTGATGCCTTTTTCTGTTTAAAGCAACTTCCAAAGCTGCTTAATGATGACATTTCTTCACTAAATGAAATTCCATCCTGAACAAAACATGACCACCCTGCAAAAGTCACTGTCTGTCAAATGCTTGCCAGGAAGCAGAGCTCACGTGTAGAGAATGATCAACTAAGAGGGTAGATAGGGACAGACAGATAGAAGACAAGGTGAGTGCATGTTTGTCAGACCGTCACTGAGCACTCAGCGTCAGTTTCTGCTCTGTCATCTGCTGGCACACCGAGAGGAGAACAGGCAGTGATGAGGGAGGGCGGTAAGTAAGGTGCAGTGAGGGTCGAGTATGCATGGAGAGAGAGAGAGAGAGAGAGAGAGAGAGAGGGAGGGAGGGAGTGGAGAGCATAAAAGGAGCAGATAAGGGTACACATGACGTAGGGGTAAAGAGGAGGCACAGGAGGAGCAAAGAGTAGAGAAACAGGGAAACAGCAAGGCTGTATTCACATCTATTCAATAGTGCTGTGCAACTTGGCAACTCATTTAACATCCTGTATTCAAAGAGTAATGTAATGTAAGAAAGCAGGTCCAAAAAGACTCAAAGAGCCATTTTGATAGTTTAAATACCATCTTGGCCAGGCTGAATTTGATGTAGGGGCACATTGCTGGAAGACCCACAATGAATAAAGGCTCTGAGCCATGCCCTAAACCTGCTGAATGAGTAACAATTCACTGTAATCTTTTGATGAAGAGGGAACTCACTTTTTCAGCTGTCAAATAAAACATAAAGTTATTTTTTGCCAGACCTAATATGTAATTATCAGAGGAGCTGTGTTCTGCTTAGTGTGATGCAATGTGGATGTTAAGTGGCACAAGATAATATAACTGGTGTGAAAAAGATCACAATTTCTGCCATCCATTTTGAGTACAAAAACTCACCTAGGCAGGATAAATCCTGTGCTATCTATATTGCATAAATAGAGTAATTCTACATTAGATAGAGATGAAAAAAATGGAAATAATTAGATGGAAAATGAGACCAGTAGAGATTTGGGGGGCTTTTTCCAAACATAAACATTAGTTGCAATTGTCTTGAGTGAACAAAAACTCTATGCCAGTATGTCTAGTATGTTTATGTCTGTCTCTCTATTATGTAATCATGAAGCAATTTACAGCAGTCAAATAGCGTTGAAGTGTTGAAATGAAATTAGCCATCAGCTGCCAAGAAATATAAAAATGTGTGAGAATGTGTAAGCCTAATTATAAGCATGTTTTGTTGTGAAGTCTTTAGTCTTCTAAAGTCATAATGTTTTGACATTAAAGAACCTGGGGCAGTAAAACTTGGCTCAGGCAAGATACGAGGCCAGGAAAAGAATAGAAATGTCATGCAGTAAGTGCAGAGATTTTGAGATTTTTTAGGGGTCGGAGAGTGGAGCGATTACACAGAGTGAGAGGTGGAGTGGAGGCGACGAGAGCATCAATGATAGCAACATGCAAAAACATCTCATAAATAAATTCGGTGTGTGTGTGAACACACTTGCCTGCGGCTCATCTCCATGCACTGTGTCGTCGGTGTAATTCACAAGGTGAACATTTACAAAAGTAAAAGGCAAAGGGGAGCCTTGTCGGAGCAGTTCTAATGAGAGGACGTGTGTTGTTATACAGCAGAGCGTCAAACGCTCGGTGAAGCTGCAGGTAGAGGTTTCGGTGGAATGTTTTCTGCTGCAGTGCAATATGAAATGATGAAGCGTTTGTGGGTGTAAATCAAAATATCTTGTGAGCTCAAGTTTCTTTTTTGTAGCCGACTTCAACTCCAACGAAAATAACTTCCAGCAAACTGCCAGCTTAATTGTGATTAGCAACCTGAACACACTACATGCATGCAGACTTACAAGTACACTAATAAACATGCCAAATGGTTGCATGCTCATCACTATTATAACTGCATTACATCATTCAGATGTTCTGCCTTTCAACTTACCTCTTTCTCCTATTTTTCTCTCACTCACCTCCTCACCTGCTTCTCCAGGGCTATCTGTCAGAGGGTCTGGTAACTAAGTGGTATTGTTCCCCGCGTCTGCTCCTGTCCCCCAACAACTATACCAAGGCCATAGACATGTGGGCCGCTGGCTGTATACTGGCTGAGATGCTCACTGGACGCATGCTGTTTGCAGGTACCTCCATTGTTTGCCATACAGTCGCTGTCATTATGACCTTGGCATCCTGCAGAAACATTATGACACTGCTGGTAATTAATATCTGCATTATGAGTATACACTGTATGAGAAAGTAGTACCAGATACAACAATAATACTAGCTTGAATTAGATAGAACATTCACTTTTGGCTTCTTTGACTGGCTACGTGAATACAGTAGTACAATCAGGTAAATCAGCTGTTGCAGAGTTTTTATTTCCAGAGAGTCCTCCATCACAAATACTTTATTCTCTTTCTGCAGTCTACTTCTTTGCCTGACCAGAATAACAATGATGATAGAGAAATTCTCACTGTCTGAAGCAGATGTAGTTCCTCCTGACAGGCCGATTTGACCTCCACTAGCCCTCTATACACCACAGGAGAGATAGTGCCATAAACTCAATTGCGTCATCCCTTCCTTTGTGTTCCTCTATGCTAGACACATCAACTGTTAGAGATTCCTGCCTTGCTTTTTAGTTAACCACCAGAGTTTGCATGACACAGTATATTTTTCTTTAGTGTTGGGGAAATAATGTACTCTCATCCAAATACGCTGCCACTGCTTGCTTATTTATTGGAGTGGTAAATGTGTAGATACAGCACCACCTGCTGGTGTCAAATAGCTTGATGGAAACATTTAGAGGGCAAAAAACACTGCACCACAAGTGGTAAAATGCTACTGCACTTCTCTGCTCTGCACTGAAAAATTCAAGCATGTTGAACTTTAGGTTACACCACAGTCATCTCCATCAGTTGTCAAAAGTTAAATGCACTTTTGGTCCCTTTACCAGAGTTGAACTTGACGGTGTCGGATTCTCAGCTAGATGTTTTAGGTTACAGCGGTTTGAGTAAATGTCTGCCAGTATTAGAAGAAGGTGGGATTTTTATATAAAGAAATGCTGCCAAACAGGTTGTACTGTGGTAACAAAATTCCTCAGTGCACAAAATATTCTTTTCTACCAGTTTTTGATTCAGGGTGGATTTTCCATTTCTTTCACTTGACAGTTCACACCTCGTAGTTACACCTGTTTGACTCTAATTGCTCACCTTTTTTCCCCCTGCTTATGTAACTGATCCTCAGTCTCTTCTCTGCTTGTCTCTCATTGGTCGGTTCCCTCTCCCAGGAGCTCATGAGCTGGAGCAGATGCAGCTGATTCTCAACACAGTGCCAGTGCTGAGAGAGGAGGACAGGCAGGACCTGCTACAGGTGACGCCGAAGTGGCAACGTTAAACAGGGTGCAATTATCATGTTCTGTTTGCACCTTTAGACTGAAAAAATAGTCTTCTGACAAGTTTAAATAAATGTGCGCAAAACACTTTCCAATGAGGCCCATGCCTGTGAGTTCTTTCAACTATAATCTGCTTTGTAGTAAGAATAAAATAAGTGGCGCACCTTCAAACCTCTAAAGAACTGCGCAAAAAGAAATCACCACAGCTGAATTATGTACATATTTTAACCTCGCTGTCGTCTATTCCCAGGTGATGCCTTCATATGTCAGTCATGGATGGAGAGTCAAGAAACCGTTCTCTGAATTGCTGCCTGAAATGGATTCTCAGGGTGAGCGGAGGGAATTGAGTACTGAGAAGAATAGGAAGGTCAAGCAGTGTAAAATAGGATGGAGTAATAGAAGATGTGTGGGTGGAGGGAGATACTGAACGATGAAGAAATGGGTGTAGAGGTTTGGAGTTAATTCAGCCCCTGAAGAGGACATTTTTTTTTCATGGCTTCAACATTTAGTTTCTCCTCCTCTTCCTCCCTCACGGATCCCTTCTTCTTCTTCTTCTCCTCTCAGCTGTGGACTTCCTTGAGCGTATCTTGACCTTTAACCCCATGGATCGGCTGACAGCTGAAGCAGCGCTGTCCCATCCTTTCCTCCAGCAGTACTCCTGTCCAGAGGATGAACCCACCTCGTCGCATCCGTTCCGCATCGAGGACGAACTAGAGGACAGCCTGATCACCGAGCAGAGCCTCAGCAACAGCAACAGTCAAGCCTCCAGCATCCACTGGGAGAGGTGTGTGGATTTACCTTCTTATACACTGGTGGATCAGTTTTCCATATTTATTTCAGTATGTTTTTTAAGAATTTTAGCAGTACAAAATATCACTGATTTGAGGCTAATCCACAATTGTATTGGAGTTGCAATGTCGTTCTGCTATGTGGGATGCAATTCCCGGTTTTAGTCCCTCTAATCTTTCATAGAAGGATTTAAAATACTTTAGTGTATATCAACATAATTCTAACTGTCTAAAATTAATTCACTCGCCAGTCTATCATTGATGGCTGACTGCTGTCACCATAATTTAATCCATTAGCCATTTGACTTGAATTTTAATTAGTAGCGGCCTTGTTGATGAGCAGCAGTCGGGAAAAAATTGGTCTTGTGGCATGAGGTTTTGTTCCTGATGGACTGTATCCTCGTGTTGGAGGGGAATGTCTCAAGTAGTTTGTATCCGAGCTGGGAGGGGTCAGTCACAATCTTACCCAAACACCTCAGGGTCCTGGAGGCATACAGGTCCTGGAGAGATAGCAGATTGCAACCGATCACCTTCTCGAATGATACGCTGCCCTTGTCCTTGGCAGTGGCAGCAGCAGATGGTGATGGAGGAGGTGAGGATGGACTCAATAATGGAGGTGTAGAAGTGCACCATCATTGTCTTTAGCAGGTTGAACTTTTTCTTTTTTTTCTTGGTGAGGGGGCTGATGTTCAGCTCTCACCTGAGGTCCTGCCCAGAAAGCAGGGAATTAAAAAATCCGAAGTCAAGTGCAAATATTTGCTAGAACAGAAAAGTAGCAAAGCATAATGAGTTAGAAGAAACAACCTAAGATACCTACTGTAAATAATACGTATCATACGTAAATGCTTCATTTCCTGCAGGTACGAGAACAGTTTATCAACAGATGTGTCCTGGCAGCAGTCAGCTGGGATGTGTCGCTGCATGCCATCAGGCTACAATACCTCTGATCTGGAAGACGCTACAGAGGACGAGGAGGTGCAGAGAGACCCCCGGGCCAGTTCCACCTCGCTGTTAGAGGAGGCCCAGGTTGGATGCTTTGTCATTTGCCCTCATACTGAATGATTTGCATTTTTATTTCACTCTTCTTAAGAGAACAAAATCATGCTACAAATTGTTTGAACATAAGCTTTTTATCTGCTTATTTATTTCTTGCAACGTACTGTCTGTATGTATAGTAAATGCATTAGAATGAAATAAAACAGTTCAACAAATAATACACTTAACACTTCTTTCTTCCCCACTTATCACTTTCTCCCTCCCCAACTTCTGCTTCCCCCATCTATCTTGTATAGGTCGACCCACGAAAATATTCCCACAGTAGCTCAGCTGAACGCTTCCTGGAAAACTCTCCCTCCTCTCTGGAACGGGTCTGTGGTTTGGCGTATGGCGAACTGGACTGTGGCCGCTCCTGTGACTACAAAGTAGGCTCTCCTTCATATCTGGATAAAATTGCCTGGAGAGAGGGCAAGCCTCAACACTACTCAGAGCCTAAGCTGATCCTGGATTTGTCTCATTGGAAGCGTAACACTAACAGCATCCCTGTGCCTGCTGAGCCCATTGGTGACAGCGTGGAGGACCTGGAAGAGACGAAAGAGGAGGAAGCAGAACAGGAGGAGACAGGGGATTTATTCCAAGAGATCTCTCGCTGGGTGGAGAGTACCCAGTCTCGTCTGCACTCGCCCAGTCCCAGTCCTTCTTTGGAGCCACGCTCACCCTCCCGCTACACCTCATCTCCCCCTCTCCCTCTCTCTCCAACTGACCTCCCAACTCCAGTCTTCCACTACACAAAAGTTTTGCAGCAACCATCAGCTGAATATGAAGAAGACAGACTAAGCCCACTTCCGCCTGTCACTTCATCCTCTAATTCCCTTCCCTCACTTAATCCCTCATCTCCCACCTCTATGCTTTTTCCTCAGTCTCCCCCCATATCACCTCTTTTTCCTCCCCAAGAATCTCAACCTCTTTCCTCTACTTCCTCCATTTCTCAGCCAGTAAATGAGAACTCCTTGCAGTCACTTCCTGTTAAGCAAAAAGAGCGGCTGTTTGATCTGGACGTGTTCATATCCCGAGCACTGAAACTGTGCAGGCAGAATAAGGAGAAAGCTGACGTGAAGAAAGGGAAAGAGGGAGGGTGGAAGGAAGAAAGCAAACAGCCGAACATTAACCGAAAGGTGCCCAGGCTTCCAGAGCACAGGACTCCTCCACCGCAGACTCCAAACTCATGATGCTGAATTTCAACGTCAGGTCCAACGCAGTATAGCATCATATTGGGATAGCACTTCCAAATGCTCATTGTGCTTTAAATAGTGAGGGTTGCTCATGGTTGAATATGCTGCTTAAACATTAGACCTTAGTGTTAGCAGCAGTTGTCTTTTTGTTACTATCGCAATGACATGCTACACGCTGTGACTAAAACCCTCACTTAAACAAGCAATCCTTGCAGCTTTGTCAAAAGGTGCTCTCAGGCAATAAGAGGTCAGAAAGCATTTGGGTTAAATATATACAAGCATACTCAGCATTGCAGATATTGAGGATTGTTCTACATGAGAATACTCAGAAATAATCAGCTAGTTAATGGCCGTGGTGTCCCATGGTTTGCTATCATTTGTCAAGTTAAAAATGGGTCAAACTTTGACTTGATAGCAACTTATTCTTTTAACCTGTAAACAAGAGATACCCAGGCTGTAACCTACTGGAGAGGGATTTCTTGGTTGTTTGTTTTAGGTTTGTGTTTCTGTACAAGATCTCTTGCTGTGCGTCAGTCAGTCAGTAATTTTTCGACAGTCTTCCAAAGGTGATGTTCACCAAATAATGAAAGTGACACAGGAAATGTTTCAGTATCCCTGAATGTATTAACTGAAAAATAATCAGTCAAATTATGCTACATGGTGAACCATAACAATTTTATTTGTTGCTGTTTTAGCACAGTGACATACTGAGCTCACTAGCGTCACTGCTACATGCCTTGTAAACTTGTATAAAACTCTTGTCATATTTAATTCTTTAGTATATTTCTCAAGACTGTTGTTGAAGATATTCTTGTGTCTGAATTATTCTTGTATTCTTTGTTGAATGCTAGAGCACAATTTTATGTTACTTTAGAGTGAGTTGTATTTTCTTGAAATGTGGAATGCTTTATGGTAGTAATATGTGATTATTCAACAAACTTTTGCTCTAGTTTAATCGTAAAATAGTTTCACATCCTGTCTGCCTGATGCACCAAACAAGGTCATCATCTGCTGTACACTTACTGAAAGATGCTATCCTTTCTGCACTAGACAGCCAGATATCTGTCACCCTTTTGGTCACTTAAATGTTAGCCACAGAAAGCTATAATGCAAATAACAGTAGCCTATATTTTGGAGAATGTAGATCCTTTACAACCTTTATAGAAAATGATTTGTACTCAAAAACTACTCAGTGCTGCCCAGAAACCATATTAATATATGGAACAGAAAATAACCAAAACATATATTTTGAAATACTTTTCTATCTAGTGGGTTAGATAGCAGACCAACAGAATGTTATTTACTCCAGCATCTGATGTTTCCCCCTTAAAGTAACCAAATCAGGTAAAAGATACAGTCAGATGTAAGTCATAAACAGATGATGGCTGTTGGCTTATGCCTCATACTCTCTCAATCAACTGCATCTGACATTCACAGTACTGAGCATATGGAAATGGCATTCAAATTATTTTGCTGAGCTGGTGCCAAAAAGGAATACAGTTAAATCCATGTGCTCCATATTCTTTAACCTCTTCTCCTGCAGGAAGCTTCCACCATCCATTTTACTGTTTGACATGACTGTGAGCGTACCTACACAAAGGTTCAGCTATTGGTAATGCCAGAGGCACAACACTGAGGTGTATAAAAAACACTGCCAGCACAGCTACAACACCCAGAAAAATACATTTTAATCTGTCTAGTGATCTTTCAGTCCAGCATCTGATACCCATTCTGACTAGATTAACCTCTAGTTAGCAGCAAGTCTTATATTTAAAGGTTAAATCTGACAGTTTAACAGCTGTAAATGTTCATGTAAAGTTGTTTTAAAAATGTTAACTTCCATACTAGTTGCACCTTCACTATGGCTAACATAACCATGGGTTGTGAGCAGATCATCACTTGCACAACACAGTATGACTTCCGAGCCATACGTGAGAATTGCTAACAGTACAACCTATGATACAGCAAAGACAGGTATATTCTTTTATATTCACGATAGACATGAAGCACATCTAGAGTCACTAGCACACATTTAGAAATACAGGTTTTCCTCAGCGACAATTGAAACTCCACCACTCTCAGTGGGGACTCATGTAAACAGGACCCAAAAAGATACTAGAATGAATAGCTGTGGATGCAGAGAGGGGCCCATAGAGAAAGCCTATGTATAGGGTCCAGAATATTGTGCTACGCTCCTGTTCACTGTACCTGGGCTGGACTGCTGGAGTAACTGACAGAAATGTTCTAGTAAAGGGAAACCATCCATTTTCAAATCCAGGTCCATTTATCTATTTATAGAAATAGACACAAGCTGTGCTGCAGTCAAATGAATTAAAAGGAGTCTAATGGTCACATTTTGCATTATAAAGTTTCCTCTGCAGGTAACCTAAGCCAGCAATAACATCATTGACAAATAACACAAACATACTGTCACACGTGTGGTTCCTGAGCCGACGTTAATTATTTTAAGTGTGTGAAGCAATGTAGAAAATGTGCCTCTGTACACCTTGATGCTTCCAGCTTGTTGAATGTAACATATCCTCTCCCTTTTTGCATGGCTCTCACAACTATTCAAATAGCTTCAACTTTGTTTGTTTTTTTGTTGAACTGTCATATTTCTGTGGGCTCTTATTTCTTTATACTCACGCTTGAACAAGGCTTTTCATTTGAGACCAGCTGTGAGTTTTTTAAATGCTAAATATTGATTGGTAGTAACTCTTTTTGCAGTTTCTGTTTTTGCTGAAAATTAATAAAACAATACTTAAACTATTATTTGACCTCGTGTATTTTGCTGTTGAATTTGTTAATTTATGGTATTTTCGTATTTGATTAATTTTTTGTTTTTTAGACACATTTGATGGACCAGTGCACAAGAACATTTATACCAAAATACTGAAATGGCCATCCTTAGATAGGCTTCTATACAAATACACACAATTCTACAGAAAATACACACATGCAAACAAAAACCCCAATGAAAATCATTGCATCGTCGATGGCTACATTAATAATCTACATCTATACCCTCTATAAAAACTGTTTCGTTTCATTTTATTCTTGGTATCATGTTTTTTTATGATTAGACTGTAACACCCAATGGTTTCAGACACTCCTCTTCTCTCTTCAGATGTGCTGATGAGATATCTGAATCTCACACAGTCACCAGTCATCTCCACTTCAGCAACATCAAGCGATCCTCCTGTCGCCTCCACCTCTTATTTACAGTTTTTATTTTGTAAACATTAAATTTATATCTGTTAGTTATTTATATTAAACATATATATTGTATTCAGTTTCTTGTGTGTTTGTATGTAAATTGGCAGTGCTGCCATGCAAGGGGGGCACCACTTTAAATCTTGCCTAGGGCGCCAAATTGGTTAGGGCCGGTTCCACTTTGCTCTCTTAGTACAAACATCAAATATATAGAGACATAGTTACAGTTAAAAAACAGAACAGAGGACTTGACAGGTCAACATAGACATATACATAAACAAGAACAAGAACAAAAACTATGTACATGTCAAAAGGTAAATATATATATAAAAATATCTGTATGTATAGACAAGGATATTTGGGAATGTGCAATGAAATGGTGCAATGGAGCATAGTGCAAGGATGAAGTAATAAATATACAGTATGCACAGTATGAGTATAATCAAAATTAGATTATTATCTTTTAGAGTAATTACGACTGATGTGCTTCTTTCCGAATATCTTGCGCATGTTGCAGTCTTTACGGTAACCAAGAAGGAAATCCCAACATGTGATTGGATGAGCGGTGAATCTCATTACACGCTGCGTGAGAGGAGTCTGCTGCTCTCCTCCTCACCGCCACCCTCTGCTGCATCTGTGGCTACCGTTAAGGGACAAAACCAGGAGGTCAAGCTACAGCACATTCACAGCTATCTCCTGAAGAGGAAAATGCTTCATAAACTGTGAATTATCCAACGGAAGTGACCGCAGTATTATAATATTCAAGAGCGGGTAAGTCGAGCCGTTATTCTCTCGGAAATTGAAAGTGTGTGTCATCTAAGAACTTCCCGTTTGTGAGCCAAGAATTAGCAAGCAGCCAGGGGGGTCTGAATGAATGACAGCACGTTACTCATCCGGCTTCCGTGTTGGAGTGCTACATCAGTTTAACAAACATTTACTGTACAAACATTATGACTGTGTCTGTCCTTCACACCTTCGCTGACACTGCCGCTCAAATAACGACACAGCATGGTGTGTGTTTGTTGTAGGTTAGCCAAATGTTAGCCCGTAGTTAGCAGTTGATGACCGTTAATGTGTATGTGAATGTGAATGCTGGGCTAACTAATCAGTTTAGCGAGTTGTTTCTGACATGTGCATCTGATTTTTCCGTGTAAAGGTAGTTCACACTCAGCAGTGACATTCCTTCCCTTCACTTCCATCTCTAAACAAGACGGAGGTAGGGTTAAATATCTCATTATTTTATGCTTTAAGCACAATGAGGACATGAAGAAATAATATAAATGTACAATATAAAATAAACAATAACAGCACAGCAGCATACTAATACATTTTCCACAATTTCTTCACTACATAATAAGTTTAAATCAGTGTCAACTCCACACAACAGAATACCAAAAGACATAATAACCAAATATATAATAACATATTATGTTATTATATACATATGTGCTTTGGTATTCTGTGGCCATTCATTGGAAACAAGATGGACAAGTCTGACTTGTGTCAGTGAAAAGGAGAATGAGAACACCTGTCTGAAGACACACCTGACTGTCAATACTCATACTTACATAATATGTATAATTGTTATGTATAATTGAAGTAGCTTTTGGTTTATGCCTGTGTGTGTGTGTGTGTGTGTGTGTGTGTGTGTGTGATTGATTGATTGTTAGAGAGGATGCATGCTGGTGTGGCCAAGAGAGTGCTGGCTTTCTGTTCTTAAGTTATTTCCGCAATGAAACCTTTTGTTATTACATTATGCCGACTTCAGTCAATACAGGCATTGTTTGCACAAATTGTTTCTATATTAAGAGTATTATCAGACACACTAATGTAAGACTTAATAGCCTGTCTGGATTGTACTGTGTCCTGTTTGCCTCCTTCACAATGTTAAGATTTATCAGTGGGTTGGTTGTCTGTTTTTATGAGTTGTTTGTCTTCAAGCAATTACAGTTACAAACAGTCCATGCCAGTTTCTGACTGTGGAAAGTGTCCAGGTAGTGCAATCATACTAGTTGTTCCAACACTGATACAAAGCCGGCTCATCTGCCAGACAGAAATTAAACAAGCAATTACAGACAGTCTCAGGATATTTGATTCCTTCATCGAACACACTGATAAAGTATGGGAGGAAATGAGATTTTTTTTTAAAAAAAGGATTCAGTAGCTTCACTTCATTAAACACTGACCTCATCAGATGTTCAGGCTTTATATGTTCTTGAAACAGATGGGAAGCCACAGTAGATGTGGATAATATTCATGTATAGTGTACAACACAAAGACTGGAACTCAAAGAGGCTGCATCAAGTGTTTCCCCTCTGGATATTAAATGAAAAGAAATTAAATTGTCTGCTGATTATTGGTGCTGCGTATGCAGTCTGCCACTTTGGCCCTGCCTTTAATTCTGCCTTCTAGGCAGTGTTTCCTGGATATGTAGTTGTAAGCCAAGACTCTGCCAGCTGGCTATGCTTTGTAATTTGTTTCATCAGATATTTTGGTCTAAGCCAGGGACACATGATCAAACCACAGTGCTTCCTTTTGAATCTGTTCTTTAGTAAGTACTGGCTAATAGAAAATCACACACATAATTTGCTAAGAAATGTTTTAGGTCAGTGGTAGTAATCTATAAACAGCAAGCATCATTTGTTTATCTTACCCTCATTTATGTCTCCCTGCGGGTGGTTATTACCTTTTTCTGGTGTGAGCGGTTATTACTATGATAGCATGGGTTGTGAAGCAAGAAAAGTATAGTGAGGAATGGAGGAGGGCAGGAAAGCGTTGACAGCACAGATGAGTCACATCACAAACAGCACTCGCCCTAGGTTTGTTTTATTTTTTTGCCACCTGAGCCCAGCTGTATGTTGTTCCAGATCATGAACTCATTCAAAGGAGTTAGATCTCATGCCTTTTTTAATCTATCAGCTTACAGCTGATTGTAGTTTCCCTGAATAGCTTGCATCTCTGCCAGCCTCTGTCACTAGACTACAAGAAACTAAAATAGGGTCACGTTGCTGTTCCCAACATAACTTGCTTACAGGTCCAGTTTCATTTCCTCTCGGCCAGGTCTTGACCTTAACGAGCGTCAGAAGGAGTTGTTCTTTGAGTGTGCTAGTTTGGTTGGAAGGCAGCATTTGCTTTCTGGTTTTGTTATCAGGATGACCTTTTTCTATGATAATTATTACAATGGAACACAGAGCTGCTTTTAATTGTTTACAATTTACAGAGCTATATCAGAGTAGCTTTAACTGGCCTCTTTCTGCACCCACCACAACAACATAGTGGCAAATCACAAGTCACATGCATGACATAGCTCTTACAATGAAGACACTATTCCAGGCCACCAACAGCAGCTGAAAGTAGGGTAGGGGCCCCAGTAGTGGTTGTTGATGTGGGATCAGTTTAGGAAATTCTGCCATCAGATAATGTTTTGTGTATTAAATATGTATCCAGAATCATCATTTATTCCTTCAGTTATGCTCTGCAGATGCCACTTCTGATTTCTGTGATTACTAGTTGAAGTCTTGCCATCTTTTCTGCTCGTCGGCTGATGTCACTACGATTTAGCCCGTTCCCTGTCTTCCTGTGGAGCTCATCACGAAAAGGATTATGACAATCTTTCAAAGCTTTGTTACTCAGATCACACACTAAATCACTTCTGTCTACATCCAGATTAATGGGCGGCCGCTGTTTTCAGCATTTGTAATCCTTGAGTGTGGTACTGTCCGTACACACCAAGTGCATTTGTAGGTTTCTGCAATAAAGTGTGTGTCAGCAGGCTAACATCAAGGAGCTCTTAACGGTCTGATCATGTCATATGTTCAAAGGTTGTGATAGCAGTACACTTCAGCTCTTGTACTGTTGAAGCATGAATAGTTTAAGATTAAAGCAATAAAACTTTTACTGTTAACACTAAGGAGTAGTTTCACTTTCCCTCTGTGTAAATAGAGTAAAGAGTACAGTCTAGATCTGCTCTATATCGATTGCTCTGTATTCTGTTATGATTTGGCGCTATATAAATAATATTGGATTGAACTGAAACATTTAATTGATGAGTGGATTTTTGTAGTATTTGAATCTTGCAGGAAGCCAACTATGAGATGGAAGTACAACTATGACTCTCTGAAACTCGTGTTATCAAAGTTGTCACTGCACATGTTGGTCATGTACAACTTAGGCTTGTCCATGGTAATATTTTTGCCAGTAGACCTGCTAGTTATATTCATCATCCCAGAACTACAGATGATATAGATAGTCATGTTTCTGGAAAACAGTACGTTATTTTGTCAACTTTGTTTGTCTTTCCTTCCTCAGCAGCTCTCTAACCAGCGGACCTTGCAGGCCAGTGTTTGTCCACCATGTTGTCCAGGTTGAGAACAACCTGGTCCCTGAGGCCCTGTGTCTCTGTTTGCAGATGGGCCCACACCAAAGAGAAGGGCAAGCCCCTCATGCTCAACCCTCGCACCAACAAAGTGAGTGGATTACTGTGTGTACTATATGTGTTGTGTGTGTGTGTGTGTGTCAACATTTAAAAATGTATAGTGATTAAACACAACCATAATCGTAATATTTTTTGGTTATTATGGATAAATTAATACCAAGAAATAAACTGGAGCTCAAGAAATGTCTTGGTTTGGTTAATTTTCCTGACATCGCTTCCTTACATTTTTAGGTGCCCTGTCCAGGTCTTTTTCCATCCTTTCAACCCTCTGACACTCCTCCATCTCCTAGCAGTTGTCAGTATTTTTTCCTCCCTGGATAAGAATAGCAGAGAGCTGTGTTATTGTGTGACAGACAGAAATTACCTCGACGGTTTTGACATGTTTGACAGCCTGTCTTTTATTAGACGACAATATGTCACACTTTAACGTGGATCGCCAAATTTTTGGCCGATCGTGCAACCATGTCCAGTTACACAGAGCAGTGTGAAATGTTCTACAGTGCAGACAACATGGCATTATAAAATGCAGTCTAAACTTGCATCAGTTAATCTTTTCCCTAAGGCAGTGATTAGTTCTACTGGAAAACGAGAAAAAAAAAAACCTACAAAAACTGCCTCCTAGCCAAAGGTTCTCCAGCAGCTAGACTGTGGCTGTTGTTAATTGTCCTCTGCTGTCTGGCTTGGTTTCGCTTCTAACACTTGGTTTAAGTTGAGATCTTAAGAGGATGGTTTTCAGACATTTAGTATAATTCATCACAAAATGTTAATCTACCCAAAGCAGCTGTACATTTGTTGTTATTTTTTTAAATGCTGGAAGCAGGATTGTTAGCTATGCTAATATATAAAGGAATAAAACTGACTAAAAATGTACATTCCTATTTCTAAATAGCTTCCTAACTAATGACATACTCCTTTGCCTTAAACTAGAATTACTGACAGATGCTCATATAATATGTCTTGTAATGCTGAGATAATATTAATAATTATTAATAGATTTTGGCATTTTGCACAGACTAAAATAATTTGTGATCGTGAAGAGTAGCTAGACTGAAATCTGAAAAACACATATTTTATATATCTTTCTGTTATTTCATCCAGCTCTTTATACCTTTCCTCACTGCCTTATTAATGATGTGTTTCGTAGAGCACTAGCTCTAGCTTGTATTCAAACGGTGCTATACAATTAAACTTGCCATGCAGCTGTAACCACACGCAACAGTGGCATCACTTCAGCATTACTGTAGCAAGGTGGGGACTTGAAATGACAAACATTTTTTTCAGCTGGTGTAGGTTGCTCTATATTTTATACCCACAACAAATATATATCACGTTGTTTGGTGTTTGGTGTCCAACTAAGTTACAAATGACATTTGTAACATGAGGCTGTAGCTGCTTGAAGTGCTAAACTTTTGCTAAACTTAGTCGAGACTGAACATGCTGGGCTAAATATAGACATTCCATCCTACATGTAAACTGGTCAAAGGCTAGCTGGTTGATGGTCTTAGAAACACTGTACACCCAACTACATTGACATCGCACTGATTCTGGGCTGATTCCTCATTGTGTTAATTTGATTTGTTTGGGTTTAGATTAGAAACTCATTTGCTGATCAAAACCAACTCAAGAGTGAAAATCTTTGAGAAGAAGGTTGTAATGCTCTTCCGTGAGCAGTCTTGTTGTGATTCTTACTTCGAGGGAAGCATTTCTTCTACTGGCATTAAGTCAGTACTGTCACTGAGTTCATTGTGTCTTAAAAAACACAAACAGCATCATGCCGTTTACTCATAGGAAGCCTATCTCTGCCAGAGCAGATGTGACTTACATCAGCAGACTGCATCGTCATGACTCATCATATCCTATCAGCAAAGGTCGCGGTGTTGCAGAAATGCGTTGTTTATTACGTTATACTGTTGTCAAGATTCAAAACTGAAATATTATATTATGTACGATGATGCTGTATGTGCTTAAAGGGACGTGATAATCTAACAAGTTATTGTAATTATTGCATTAACACATTAGAAATGATGAGCTAAATGAAACAATATTTAAGAAATAAACACAAACGGTACAAATATTTTTTTTGGATATGCATTATTTTACATTTTACAGGTCAGGCTTCTTTTTTCAGACCTGTTCGACGCGCTCAAAGCAATAAAAGCTAAACAGCAATTTGACCAAACATCAGAGGTTTGAACCATAGCATTGCATTGTGTTTAGAGGAACTGAATACTAGAGCAGAGTGAAGTGAAACGCTCCATCAGCATGACTCAGCATTTTACCGGTGGAGCCCCCAGCATTCATCACTCTCACAAAATGATCAGCCCCTTCCCCAGCCCCAGACATTATGGCTTGTAAATCTACATACACATACATGTTCCCATACACTGCAGGGACTTGAACACTTTGTACCACTCCTCCCCCATCCTCTCTTTCATACATGGGGTGTTTCTGCCAAGAGTCCTCTTCATTGGTTTCTTTGAGGCTACTCCCCCCTCTTACCTCCCTCTTTCTCTTGCTTTCTTTAACGACCAAATTGCTTTCATCTGGTGTCCCCCCACTCAGCTGCTTCTCCTCCTGCTAAGAGTCAATGGGTCAAAACTACATTACACTATATGAATGTGTTCCTGCAGCAGGTTCTGAAAATTGGTAGCAAAACACAACCCAGCGAGGGTGATATTTAAACTTCAATACTCTGCAATAAAATGCTTATATCATGTGTCAATTTCTTTTTGCCTTTTTATACTATCCCACATGAAATGTCAGGGGTAAAATATTAGCATTTCTAAGACCAACTTTGTATGGAGGGACTGATATTTGTCCAACATCGATTGCATTTCACTCATTAGTTTTTATAAATCATTTCCTGTAGTTAGAGATTTGCACATATCAAATACCATCATCTAATTACGGAGTCTTAATGGTAGAAATAGCAAAAGCAAACTGTTTGTTTGCAGGCCCTCTTCACATATTTGTACAACTACAGTACATGACTTTAAAACAATGTTGCCTGTTATTAATTATCAGCTCATTTAAGTTAGTGTAACTTGACTTAAGACTCAAGGTAGCTTCCTACATTCTTATTCCTCTCTCTTTTCTCTCTCCAGGGGATGGCTTTCTCCCTACAGGAGCGACAGATGTTGGGGATACATGGCCTGTTGCCTCCCAAAGTGGAGACTCAGGACATTCAGGCCATGCGCTTTCAGAATAATCTGAAGAAGATGATTGATCCCCTAGAGAAGTAAGCATGATTATTACTGTTTGTCTTTAAGTATTTGTTATCTTAAATATCTCCCTCTATATCTAACTTTTCCCTAATGTTTCATCCTTTTGCACACAGGTACGTCTACTTGATGGGCATCCAGGAAAGGAATGAGAGGCTTTTCTATAGGGTGTTGATGGAAGACATAGAGGAACTGATGCCGATTGTATACACTCCCACTGTTGGCCTGGCCTGCACACAGTATGGACACATCTTTAGAAGACCCAAGTAAGCATACTGTACAGCCACCAAGAAAACAGAAATGTGTGCTGACAGTCTGAACATTTCATGTAGGTTTTAGGTAGACAAACTGTAAATGCTGCAAGAATTAATATTCATCATCTACAATGCTACCTGCTGTAAGGCTGGTGTGCTGATGTGCACACAATTCAGTCTCCTATTCACGAGTTCCATAAAAGTGATATAACTGGAAATATTTCTGTTCGTATTCATTCAGGATTCTTATGGATACTGTAGCTGTCTTTACGGGTGATCGGGTGTTAAATCTGTGCCAAAATCTTGATTCAAATAATGTTCAGGATGTTTTGTAGTGTTTGTGTTCTGTAGGCTGAATCTTCCCATGATCATTAAAGTCTTCTTGTTTCTCTCACCAGAGGCTTGTTCATCTCCATTCGCGACAAAGGACACATCCGTTCCATCCTAGACAACTGGCCAGAGACTAGTGTTTCAGTGAGTATCTGAAAATCTCATCACAGTGACACATTTTCAGCGAGAGATTTTAGGAATCGCGAATATGGAGATAATCGTTTATGAACTAGGCTATACAGTATGAATTAATGAATTTAGGGAAGTGTTCATTTATTCATCACTGTCGACATTTTCTACATTCACATAGCTTAAGTCAAGTTTAGTATTTTTCACAGTTGTGTGCTTGTTAAATGATAATCTGCAATTTTGCTGACTGACCGTACTTCTTTTCGCCCTCCTCTCTCTCGCTCTCTTTCTGTAGGCAGTAGTAGTAACTGACGGTGAGCGTATTTTAGGATTAGGGGACCTGGGTGTTTATGGAATGGGCATACCTGTTGGAAAACTTTGCCTGTACACTGCCTGTGCCGGCATTCGACCTGAGAAATGTCTGCCGGTGGTGATAGATGTTGGCACAGACAATGAGGTAGGAAGGCTTTATGTGTGTGTTTTCTGTATACTGTATGTGTGTGTGTGTGTGTGTGTACACATGCTTTGGAGAAAGTAGGAAAAGTGTGTTTGTCCTTGCCCTCCGAACAGACTCTGCTCAAGGATCCACTTTACATGGGCTTGTACCAGAAGCGAGATCGCTCTCAAGCCTACGATGATCTGATTGATGAGTTCATGGAGGCGGTGGTGGAAAAATACGGGCAGGACACACTGATCCAGTTTGAGGACTTTGGAAACCACAATGCCTTCCGCTTCCTTAGGAAGTACAGAGAGAAGTACTGCACCTTCAACGACGATATCCAAGGTTAAATGCCACTTTACCTACTCAATTAAGATCATTCATTCAATAAAATTTAGTACTGTTTAGTTGGTGTTGCTTAAAGAGACATCTGAGAAGTTCTGCATGTTTTTTTAATTGTTGGGGGTCTTTTTATGTTGTAGTTTTGTTTTTTGTTTGTTTTTTTTCCCATTACATTTTTAACATTTTAAAAACTGTGAGTCACTGGCAGCTGCAATTTGAGAAGTAGGTGCTGAAACAGTTCAATAAATGCACAACATTATTCACAAAAGTTAATTAAAAATAGAGACCCATCCCAACTTAATTGTTTGCTGTTGTCTTCATCTCCATGTCTCCAGGCACTGCGTCTGTAGCCCTCGCTGGTCTGTTAGCAGCTCAGAGAGCAATTGGCAAACCCATCACTGAACACCGGGTGCTTTTCCTGGGAGCTGGAGAAGTAAGATAATATTTATCCATTAATCAGTGAATTCGACTTTTCTTGGCTTTGTTTTGTTTTTGCCCTTTTATCTTTTTTCTCCCCAAATTGGACTGTGAAAGTCCTTTTATATCAAAATAAGAGAAGAAGGCCCATTTATAAGAACCATACTGCCCCCCACTGACCAGAGCTGGTAATACTAATAATAAATTACTTAAGAACCTAAAAGAATCAACGGTGTGCTCAACATTCAACACTCAACACGCAAAAGATTGATTTGCTTAGTCATTCTCTTATTTAAAAATCTGTTTAAGAACTTGAATGTTTACCTTCATGAGTTTATTTTCTCCTTAGGCAGCGCTCGGTATTGCCAATCTGATTGTCATGGCCATGATGGAGACGGGGATGTCCCAAGCTGAGGCCAGAGAAAAAATCTGGTTGTACGATAAACATGGCTTACTAGTAAAGGTTAGTGTGTGTGTGTCTGTGTCACATAGCCATTACTGATTAGACAACACATGATATGACTGTGTAGCTTCCTGTCTGGCTCACTGTTGATATACTGTGTAATTGGTGAGCAGTGGTTTTACTATGTTTATAATAACTTATTTTTTCCACCAATGTACTATATGTGACTCCAGGACAGACTGCAGGAAATGGACGCCAATCAGGAGGCATTTGTCCATGACAGTCCAGGGTCTATACAGAGCTTCCTAGATGCTGTCAACACCATCAAGCCCACAGCTATTATTGGTAGGAAACTTTCCATTTTCTGTATTTGTCCAACTGGAAAGCCTCACTGTACAGTTTGGACTCAGCTTCTTTATCAAAGACTCTGCTGAAACAGGGTGACCAACATTTATCTTTGCTTCTTTCAGGTGTGGCGGGAGCTGGACGTCTGTTCACCCACGATGTCATCAAGTCCATGGGAACCTTGAACGAACGACCAATTATCTTTGCCCTGAGTAACCCAACAACTAAAGCAGAGTGCACGGCAGAGGACGCCTACACACTCACTGATGTAAACAGTAATTTCTTCTTTCATTCTTTTTGACTAACTCTGACATTTAGCATCAAGAGTTCCTGTGCTGTCAGATAACTTTTCCTCTCTTGTCCTTTCTTTTGTACCCATCACCCATCATCACTCTGTCACCCTTTGTTTCTCTGTCCCACAGGGTAGATGTCTTTTTGCCAGTGGCAGTCCATTCGGTCCAGTGACTCTGAGCGATGGCCGCGTCTTCACTCCTGGACAAGGGAACAATGCTTATATCTTCCCAGGTGAAATAAAATAAAATGTTGAATGAATACGTATATGAACATTGTTTGCACTATGTGGGAACACATGCTGTATTGTGTGCATTTCAGGTGTGGCCTTGGCTGTGATCCTGAGTGGAGTGAGGCACATCAGTGACACAGTATTCTTAGAGGCTGCCAAGGTCAGAAGTCTCAGAAGACTAAATATTTCTCAGTCTAGCTCTTCTTTAAAGTTGCTGAAGTTTCTCTTTACCTTGCCCTCACCCCATCCTCCACTTTCCTGCTGACTCTGTTATGTATGCATACGCTGTATAGTGTCATATAAAACCTCTTTAACCATTTGATGTCTCCTCTTCCCTCTTTTTCTAGATTCTGGCTTAATAACTAACAGATGAGGAGCTTTTAAAAGGCTGATCCTGCTTAACACTTTTTTCCATCTGTGTTCTTCCCTTTTTTGCCGGGTTGCATTTGACTTGATTACATTATCAATGCAATTAATGATCAAAGATTTCTTACTAGCACTCTGTTTATTATTTCGTTTGAAGAAAACACTGTCATTTGCATGTTTGCATGTTGCAATATAAGTAGTAGTAGTAGTTTGGCCATTTCAGCCACTTAACCTAACACTCCATATTTGTCTTATGTTGTCTTATCCAAAAGCACATTTATATTTATATTCGTTTGGCAATGAACAGAGAAATATGCTGTACGTAGATAAAAGCAGTAGTTTTATGTCCTTTTTTCTTGGATCCTAGAAATTCTGCTTAAAAGTATTTTTACTCCTTCCAGACCCTTGCAGAGCAGCTGACAGATAAAGAGCTGGAAGAAGGCAGACTCTATCCTCCTCTCTCCAACATCAGAGAGGTTTCTGTCCACATGGCTATCAAGGCAAGTCTCCTGAAAATCTCGAACTTTGACTGAGTTTCACCTTTTGATGAACTAGTTAATGTTAGTCCAAATCTTAACTGCCTAAATTTAGCCTGTTCTGTCATCATCTCACATTCAAAAAATGTGGCCCTCTTCCACCATAGCCTAACAGACTTAGTAAGCCTTAACATTAAGCTAGTTAGCTTTTAACAGCTTCTCGAGATGACATTTTGACGACACAACATTGCTGCTCATTGCAATGCTATTTTGTCTATTCAGTACTTGTGTTTGTCCTATCCATTTGTGTCTGCCTCTCAGTATTAGTCGATGCTAAACTTTCTCTTTTTTGCTATAGGTGATGGAGTATGTCTACACTAAAGGCATGGCGTTCCGCTACCCTGAGCCTTTGGACAAGAACGGCTTTGTACGTGCGACTGTGTGGAATACCCACTACGACTCCTTTCTGCCAGACACCTACGACTGGCCCGGTGTCAGCTTTAGCCCCAAGACTAAATAGAAGTAGACCAGGCCCTCACTGTGCCCCATGTCACGATGTCACTCTTCCTTTGTTTTCCACTCAACTCTCTATCACAGATCGTTTTAGATGATCATAGTTAACTTAATGCAAACATCTGCTTATTACAAAGGCAGCAGGAGTCTCTGATTGTTGCCATGCTATCCTGTCCTGATAGATCTGTGAAAAAGTAGAGTGGGAAGTGGCTTTTGAAAGATGACATTTGAATGGCCATTTTCACGTCACACCCTAGTTCTTTATCCCCTCTGCATACCATGTCACACCAGCACCTGGAGGGCCACCTGGTGGTGAGAAAAGGCAGTGTAGAACTGTGGTTTCATTATTGAAACCTTGAGGTACATTTTAATGATCTGTACTCTGGTTTAAAAAGAAAATAACAAATATAATATCAGAATGACAAGTAAACCACACTCTGCTCAAGCAGAAATTATTATTTGATTTGGTTTGTGTTTGAGTTATCGTCATCTTAGTCCTAAATTGCCTGGGAATAAGTTACCTCATTCTTTTCATCTATTTTCAAATGTAGTCACTCCATATTTAACAGTGATGGCTGAAATAATTTTGTTATGTACTCCTGATGCAGAGGTCTACTTCCTACTATTCTGACTATATGTAGTGAGTGTGTGACTTAGAGTTTGCCAAACATGTGCATGTTTTAGCATGCAGTATTGACATTGCCTTTTTCCACACTAAGTGGGCCTCTGGAGGCTTCACTGATCCACCAATGCCCGATGTAAGACATAGGGTGAAACACAGTATAGCAGAGGGTTAAAGTACTTGGAGAGAAGAGCAGAAACAATGTTACTCAGGGCAGAAATGTGTTTTAAAGAAAGATCTCAGTAAATGAAGAGATTTTATGAAGGGAAATTAAATGAAATTTATATCTAAAAATACTTGAGAAACCAACGTCCACTCCAGCATTGTATTTGTTCAAATGCTTTTTTCACATTGTGATTATTTCTCTGAATTTATTTTATTTTTGGAGATTGTATTTAGATGTTTTGCCATTGTTCTCTATATTCATTCACTCCTTTAACTTTCTCTAACTTGTGTGACAGACAAACTACCCGCCCAATATTTAAAAAAAAGTTTTGCTGCAGTATAAAATGATTGGATAAACATTATTTTCTATTGTAATTATATTTTTGTTTACTGTAAATGAAAACTGAGACTGTCAGTTGAAAGAGTATTTATAAAGTTGTCTTGAGTACATCCATGTGTGTGTGTTGGCAGGTCGGTGTGTGGGTTTTGCTCTTTGGAACATAATTAACAAAACTACAAACCTCCAGGCACTAGGCTTCAATTCACTGTTCTGATCTACCATAATCATTTATAATAACACAGTTGCATTTTCTCAGAATAACACAAAAAGAGGGAAAGCTTTGCTCATGTAGTACATCTGCTTTGACTGTATTTAAAGATGGAAACTTAAAAAAGCTTACTTGTAGAGCACCTCCCAATAAGGCAAGGCAGAGTGCTTTGCATAAGACATAAAAGGCATTAAGAAAAAAAATAAGCTAAAGACAAAAATAATATTTTGAAAGGTGTAACATAAAAAAGAAGATTTTTTAAAAATCCAATTTAAACAGATGATTAAAGGTGAGAGTGTAGTGCAAGATATGAATAAATAGTCCTACTAGAAAAGGTCACAAACATCAGTTGAGTAGTTACCCATGTAGCAGATGGCAACTTCCTCAAAATCACAACATGTATTCTCAAAGTAAGATGTGCTATTAATAATATTCCAGCTATATTTTCCTAATAGTTCACATCTGTGGTGTACTGCACTTATCTCAATGAGACATAGTACTTAGGTAGACTTTCAACCTGCCAATGTTGTCTATCAGATCTTTATATTTTGTGCTGACAGAGAGGAAGTAGTCTATTATAACGAA
Organism: Argyrosomus regius; assembly: GCA_946959425.1. Classification (NCBI taxonomy): domain Eukaryota; kingdom Metazoa; phylum Chordata; class Actinopteri; family Sciaenidae; genus Argyrosomus; species Argyrosomus regius. The sequence continues at coordinate 12,075,411 of OX336890.1, forward strand.
TGACCTAAAGATAGAAAATTATGTTTAATGTAAAATGTGAGAATTAAGAAACCCACACCATATAAACTACACAGAAGCACATACACACAACATCACAGCTAAATAGTGTTTGACAAAGTCTGACAAATTAAACAGTTACAATAAAAATTAATTCATGTGTAGTATTATGCATTAGTCTTAGTCTCATACATATGTGTTATTTATCCTTAATATACGTGCAAGGTCGCTGTGTCCATTTTAATCTCAGGATATTGAATTAGGACCTTTTAACCAGCTGCATTGAAGTGCCTGCGTGATGTCGAGCGTCGTTCATAATCACCTCATGTACCATGGCGTAACTGAGAAACATTGCATAAGCACTATGAATATTTAAAAAAATACATAGCTGTTTGTTTAATTGTGTTTTCAATGTGCAGCTTTAGGTTGTGAACGCCACACGTTATCTACTCATACATTTTGAAATAGTTTTATTTGAAAGAAACTATTAGAAACAGTGTAATCCCATTACAATGTCCCAATGTATGTATTCTGTTGTTCTTACTGACTGTAATCGTTCAGTGTAAAGTTTTACTGTGTTGTGTCAAAATTTGGTGTCTGGTTTGCTCATGTGATTCTCGTTGTCCCCATGAGGAAAGTTTAATCCACTTTTCATAAAACTGTGCATTCATGTAGTGCTGCTTCAAGTCTGTGTTTCTGAAGTTTATTTTTGTTACACAGTAATATTACCTCAGCATTTGTACTCAGAGAGCAGCATGTTTGTACTGCTTCTTAATACCTACCTAATGTGCTGTTAAAAGTGCAGAATAAAAACTGTTTAATGGCTCCTTTGGCTGCTGTTTTATTTGTTTCAGTCCAGTTTTAGTCTTTGTAAGGTTGGTTAAGGTCAAGATCCATGAATTTAGGACCAGTGTGTAGGTTTTAGTGGCATCTAGCGGTGTAGTTGGTAATTGCAACCCCCACGACTCACCCTCTTCTTCTTAATTAAAGGTCTGTCTAGAGCCAGTATTTAGTTTGTCCATTCTGGGCTATTGTAGAAACATGGCGGACTCCATGGAAGAGGACCCATGGCATCTGTGGATATAAAAGTCTCATTCTAAGGTAACAAAAACAAAACATTTCTTATTTTCAGGTGATTTTACACACAAAAAAAACATTTTATATACCATATCTGTCACATTCTGTAAATAGGGCCTCCTAAATCTTACACACTGGACTTTTAATTATACTAACAATAGTTTGTTAAGCTTGAGAAATCCAACGTGCCCTGAATGCCGCACTGTCGCTCTTGTTCCGTCATCACTGTGTGACCTGTGTTTAGAGTGAGCATGGTACACAGTTTCACTTGTAGTTGTAGGCTCTTTATTTCTGTAGCAGTTTTCTTCTAACTTCGGGAGGATGAGCATGGATGTGACTTTCCTCGGGACCGGCTCAGCCTACCCGTCTCCTCACCGCGGTGCCTCAGCTCTGGTGCTGCGGACAGAAGGGGAGTGCTGGCTGTTTGACTGCGGAGAAGGAACCCAGACACAGCTGATGAAGAGCCAGCTCAGAGCCGGTGAGTCACTGCAGCTGCTCGTACAGACTGCCGCGCCTTTAAAAGTCTCAAGTTCTCGAAAACCAACCCTGAATAAACTTTTTATTTTAAATGTGCATGCCTTCCACACAGCCCATTATATCATGGAAACATGAAAACTACACACAGACGACACTACTCCCCTTTCCAAAAGTAGAGAAATGAACCGAAACTCTCAAAAACTAAATTTAGGATGTACTCAAAAGGTGACAAGGTGCACAACCACATTCATTTGACTTGTAAAGTACTTAGTAGTTGCTTTTCAGTCCTGACACCTGAAATTGAAAATTCTTTTGCTATGACTTCAACTCATTGGTGGAAGAAATACTTAAATTTGGACCATATGGGATTTTTGAAACTGACAAATAATGATTTTTGGAGGGGAAAAATTCACAGATTACTGATATGGCAGGTGATACTGCATTTTTATAGCTGGAAAGAAGATATACTTTTCTGTGTGGATTGTGCATGGATATAACTTTGTTTTCTTTAACAAATAATACACTTTATTAAACCATATTTAACTTGAGCCTACAGACTCTCTTTTTCTCAAGTAAAAATAACAATACATATCATTCAAAACTTGACTTAAAGTCCATGTAAAGTAAGAATACATATGTGTTCTGAGTTTGTCAGACCAAAGAAGAAAGTGTTATTAACCACCCAGCCAGATTTGAATGATTAAAAATATCGCCAAGTTTCTGAAATTAGGTGTCAAAATCAGGTAAAAATGAATTCTCAGTTCCAGGACTGTGGGGGCGTGTGCGCTGAATGTGCTGAAGCCACGTCCACTCGTGTGTGCAGTCAAGCAGCAATTTTGAAGCGACTGAAACGTGTCAGATGAGTTCAGAAAACGACATGACTAACTGTGAAACACTCTGAGAGAGATGAATTAATCTCTCTCGAGGCACCCTTTAGGACGGCCCACAAAATCCTGGACTGAAAACTGGTGAAAAACTGTTTTAACCTCTAACTCCACATTTCAGTAATATATCGTTCAAAGTCTTTTCACATGTTTTCAGCAACTATTTTCCAGCAAATTTATTGTATTTTGAAAGAAATCTCAGAATTACCTTTACACAGACTTTAAGTAAAAGTACAAAAGTATTAACATCAAAATAAAAAGTAAAACTACTCATTATGCAAAATGATGGATTTTACAATAAGGTATATTATATTATTGAATTGTAATTATTGATACTGGTACTACATTAATAGGTTTAATGTTGGAGCTGGTAAAGGTGGAGTAATCTTTGAACATATACACTGATGTGTAACTTGTGCAATATTTTAAGTAGAAGTAAAAAAAAGTCTCAGAAAATTTAAATAAGTACTTCTAAATTGTACGTACTTAGTTACTTCCTACTACGGCTTGACCTTTACGTTTTCTGATCTCAGAAGAATAAAGTTATGAAGATCAACATTGTGTCTCATTACCTTATGATTATTGTAACTCTTAAAGATTTTACTGAAATTTAATCCAGGATTAAAACTCCCTATCTAATTTACATCCGTAATGTATTATGCTGGAGTGTGTAATCATATGTTTTCTACCCAGGTCGAATCACCAAGGTTTTCATCTCCCACTTGCATGGAGACCACCTGTTTGGTCTGCCTGGTCTCCTTTGCACTGTGAGCCTCAACACCAACCATGACCCCCAGCAGACCCTCAACTGTGTGGACATCTACGGGCCCCGGGGCCTCCGACAGTTTCTCAGAGTGACGCTTGGTCTTACAGGCTCACAGCTGATCTTCCCTTATACAGGCAGGTCTAAAATACATCCACACTGTCCACATTACTGCAGTCTTACAGTATCACTGGAAAATCACAGCTATGCTACAGCTATCATGTTTAGTATTTCTTTAGTATATGAAAACAACCAGCACTCTCAGCAGATTAAGAAGTTTCTACTTCCAGCTTAAGGTACTTTATTCATATTTATCTTTGTTGTTTTATTGCATGTTATTGTATGTTTCTGTAGTACATGAGCTGGAGCCCACAACTGACCAGAGTCCAGAAGAGGGACAGCTCAGTGTGGAGGTTTGTGACTGATATTGGTATTACTCTTGTGTGGTGATAAATCACACCTTAGCTCTCTGTAAAGTTATGTCGATGTGTCCATGAAGAAAAATCAGTCTTATGTTGAGCTTGACTTCAATTCATTTATTTAAATATATTTGAAAATATGTACTCAAGAAGTGTGACAATGTTCTCCACCCACACAGGAGCATGTAATGTTTCATTTTGTGTCACTTCAGATGACAGCGGAGCACGGCCCTCTGCACCCACAGGAGCAGCCAGGCAGGACGATCTCCCTGGATGTCTCCAGTGACACTTACCTCCTCTTTGAAGACAAGAAGTTTGTTGTCAAGGCCTTCAGATTGTTTCACCGCATCCCGTCCTTTGGTTTTTGCATTCAGGAGCATGATCGACCTGGAAGACTGAAGACTGAACTCCTGAAGGAACTAGGTACATTTATTATAGTTAAAGAGGAAAAAGAGAAAAAACCTTTCCAGTACCAGTTAGACATGTAGCATGTATGTCGACACATAAGCACATCTTTTATTAAGAAAACAAGAGTTTACAGAATATCACATGAGGGTGTATGAACAGTTAAAAAATGATTGATAATGATTGAAATCATTGTTTGGTTTACCCATTAAAGCACCAAAATACTCTATACTTTTCTGGCAGTTAAAAAACCAAAGATCTTAACATAAAATTTGGAGAGAATGAACAAGTTTGGCATTTATTGGCCAAACATTTACTGGCATTCATTATGTCATAATATATAATAATGTGAAATTAGATTAACTGAAATTCCATGTATTTATTTCCTTTTTTGTTGTAATTCTAATTCTATTAGGAAATTATTTGTAGGTTTTGTATTTGTTGGCCAGAATGTGGCACTAATGTATCCACATGTAGTCTGACTTACACAGAGCTCACCCAATAATTTGTATTGTACTCATTTTGAGGCTTTTTACTCAAGTATTTAATACTTTAAGTTCATTTTGTTGCCAATACTTATGTACTTTTAGATTTTTTTCAAAGCTATTTTAAATATATTGCACAAAAAAGTGTCCTCCAATTGGAACTTGTAGGCTATTATAAATGGTTCTCCTTTTGTCCCCTAGGCCTGAAACCAGGCCCGCTTTATGGACGGCTGAAAGCTGGAGACCCCGTAACCCTGGAGAGCGGGCGTGTAATTCTTCCTAGTGAGGTGCTAGAAGAAGCCATTCCTGGGAGGAAAGTCTGCATTTTAGGGGACTGTAGCTCAGTTGTCGGGGAAGGACCTCTGACGTTGTGCAATGGAGCAGACCTTCTGGTTCACGAGGCCACCCTTGGGAACGAGCAACGAGACAAAGCAGTGGACCATGGACACAGCACACCTGAAATGGCAGCGGCGGTGGCTCGGGCTTGCTGTGCACGGAGGCTGGTGCTGTACCATTTCAGTCAGAGGTACAAACCCTGCTCCCTGCAGAAGGAAGGGGACGAGGATGACGTCTCAGAGCTCAAGAGACAGGCTGAAGATGCTCTACAGGACAGTGGTATAGAAGTGACTCTAGCTGAGGACTTTCTGACTCTGCCTGTTCCTCTGAAAAGATGAAGGTAATGAACTACTGATCTAGTTTTGATATTGCCTGTCGATCTCATAAAAAATGGAAAAAGTCTTGGCAGGTACAAGCATAATTTGATAATCATTCTATGACTTGCAAATTACAGATATTAGTTATTTTAACTAGAACTGCAAGAAAATAAACATGTAAAAGAGGACATTTTTACATTTGTTCATCTTTTAGCTGCACTTTATCGAGTTTATTGTTAATAAACCCTGAAATTATTAAATGGGAGTAGTCAATTGGCAAAAGAATCTCAGCTTAATGTCAACTCACTTTGTAGTGCTTAAGCTTACAATCTTGCACCAAGTTTTCCATGAGCACTGATGACTTTTTATCCATTATGGTTGAGCTGTTGACAAAACAGTCTCAGCCGCTTACTTGCTCATTCTGGCTTTCAACTGTATCACATGGCCTTCATCAGCAGATCCACTGTCAAGCTCAAATTTTAAGCAAACTTGGACAAGACTGAGCAAATAATGATGAAGACTGTGTATTACACTTGAAAACTTCAGAACAGACTAGTCTGTCAAGCTAAACAAAAAGTGAAGTAGGGGTGGACAGCCTTTTAATCTTTATATTTATATGAATTAATTAGTAATTCTTCAAATGGAAGATCCAAAAAGGTCAAAATGTCCATTTTATTAGAAATTTTCCTAATTAAACTGTGTGAATGAATCATGTCATAGGTTTCAGTCTTGTATTTTCTTTGTTTGTAATATCAACACTTCACTGTACAAAACCCAGTCTTTCTATATGACTCAGTAAATCTAGCTTGTGTGATGACAAAGAATATGAGATCGTCTGTGAACCTTTTCCAGAGCTTTATTTCTGGATCTGTACACAAGGTATTAAAGTACAACAGAAAATACAAAATAATGTTTAACAAAAGAAAAAAAAAAAAACAACTCAATGTTTATGTACAATTCTTATAAACAATAAAGATAGCTTCTTGAACATTTCTCATAGTGAAGTTTTTGATTGTCTATATTTCTGGATATACATTTTTAAGTTTTGTAGGTTTTTTTATTCACAAAGGTGTTTCTGTTTTCATCAAAGGACTCGAGTTTTCTTTTTCAAAACCACAACTGCTATAATTTTTTTTCTTTTTAAACTTCAAAACACAATACAAAATATAAAATAAATTTGTTTAGTGCTTGCTTGCACACACAAGTCTCATACCAGAGATATCAATAAAATATCACATTTTTCGAGAGTTCACAGGGTGGTGAAAAACCTACTTCTACTACTTAATGGCCTTTACATTCTGACAGTTTTTCTGAGTCTTTGTACAAACCACAGGTGAAATAAATATCACTGCACTGCTATAGCTAGAAGAGCTTGGAGGACCTACTGCATTATGCACATTGCATTAAAAGAGAAACTAGCTCTCCACATACTTAGAGCAGCAGCCATCCCTTTACCATCAAGACAATTATAGACGACGACATGTAAAAAGATTTTTTTTTTTTTGTTTTTTGTTTTTTTTGAGGAAAGAAAGATGAGCGTCTTTTACACATGGCTGCAAGTTTTGAATGCAAATTTGCAACACTGAGTAATATCAATACGTCTTCAGGTAAAGCCGTTTTCAGTGGTACACTTGAGAAACAGACACAGCTGGCATGCATGGTTTCAGCTGGGTCATGGGGGGGTCTGGGTATCATGACTTTCCAAAGAGAGAAGAGGAAAGAAAAAAAAAAAAAAAATTCAAACACCAAGTCAACCGGTAAAATGCAAAACCCAAAATGTCTGTACATATCTACAAATTATTGCCTTCTGACAAGGAATCAAATTAAAACATTTGTATTAACACAGATTCACAAGTGTAAGAGGTCAGTTAATAGACTTTTTAAAGGCTATTTGCTAATTATTTACATGAAACGCAGAAGTGAATATCTTCTCTGATGCTGGGAAACTGAATTACTTGATCAAACTTAATGATGGTTTTTAAGCATGAATCCTGTCTGGTGAACATCATCATCTATGGACATGACACACACACACACACACACAAAAAAAAAAAGTACCCCTGAAACAAACTAATTATTCATAGCACAATGCATAGATAAATTAAGTAAACACTACTACTGCATCCAATCAACTGACGATGACCCTCTAAACATTTTACAATTCACGATGAACTTCAGTCAAGAGAAAACAGCTCCATTTCTGCTACTAGACTCCAAGAAATCGTCGGCCAGATTATACAAGGCATTCTCTAGTCAGTACAGGTTAGGCAGAGGTTAAATACAACAAATAGAGTGGCTTTAAATAAACAGATAATACTGCTAACATGTTTACCCAAGCTTGCAAAGTGGTCTAAAAAAAAATGGCGTTACTTAATTTAGGAGCATATTCTAATTTTTTTTTTTTACTACAACAAAAAGGACATATACAGCTAAACTTGCCTAATAGTAGCATGAGCGAAAGCATTAGTTCAGAACAAAATCTCACACAGCGGGTATATGCAATAAATACAAACTTTACGGTGCCTGATGTTTAAATGACTAATAACCCAACAAATATCTTGCATTGCAATATTGCTGTTATGGTTTTCTTTTTTCTATCTTTCTAGAAAAAAAAAAAAGAAAAAAAAACCTTTAACAATATCCAACTGTAAAACAAGATGACTCCCATTTACGACAAAAAAGGAAAAAAAAAAAGAAATGTAAAAGAAAAACTATGAATCCAGGACTATACTTTGGGCTCAACTAAAAGGGGATAATAATAATAATAATTAAAAAAATGAACTGTTGCAAACATTCACGTGTTCCAGTTTGGCAACTTTGAACAGTTTTAAAGTAAACAAGCAGACAAACTACAGACAAGCTTCCACAGGAGAATATAAAAAAGGAACGAAAACCAAACTAGAAGGCCTTAGCAGCAGAAGCCACGACTCTCCCGGGTCTCCACCACGCTAATCTCCACGCTAGTGTTGCTCTTCATACAATGTCTAGCCAGGTTTATTTAGGGGCAAATAAAACCACTTGCACCAAACTGGTTACTAAAAAAGTACCTGTAAACCAAACACTAATAAAAAAAAAAAAAAAGAGAAAAAAAAAGGAAATAAAAGTACCACTTCAAACAACAAAAAGACAAGCGACTAAATACACCTAACACTCGAGGCAGAAAACTAAGCCATTTTTGGCAGCTGGAAAGAATGGCAGGATAACATATTGTAGCTCTGAAGATGTTGTGTGTAAATGAGAGGGAGGAAGATACACAACTCTTCTACTGCAGCCTCTGGGCCCCACTGTACATGGACGTTACACATCTCAAGACCGCAAAACAAAAATAAAATAAATGGCTATATAAACTCTTGAGAGAAATCAAGATTTTAGTTCTATATGATAGACATCACTGATGTCATATTACACAAAATGAAAACAAAAAAGTATATTCATATACATATATATAGATATAGATATATATATATATATATATATATAATAGAATTTAAACAAATCGAATTCTCCAGTGAGGTCAGTCTTATGTACAAGCGGTATAAGGGGTTTCAAAAGGGAAGAACATGAGGAAGATCACTCTGACTGAAGTGCTGCTGTGTGCTGTGTGTGGTGCCGTGCATGTGCTCCCAGAAACCCGTTGGGCTCGCCGCTGCCAGCCAAGCTCCCAAAGTCTGTGACGGACACTGCCATTTTGGCACCGGTGATTCGGTGGTGGTGTGCCGCTGTCCGTCGCGCTTCGAAGTCCACTCCAAGGTTACCCACAGACACGTCACTGATAAAGGAGTCAGGCAGGGCCATCTTGAGTCTCTTGGAGGGCCGCTCGCAGTCCTTGTTGACGCACACTCCTCCTAGCTGGCCCAGCTCGGAGTGGTAGAAGCCGGCGTCGAGCATGTTGAGGCAGTCGGGGTCTGCACCATTAGAAGGGAAACCAAGGGATTCGTCGTGGTTCAGGGATCCACGGTGGAGACTTTCCAGTGGAGGAAAGCTGTAGGAGTCCAGACAATTAACCTCTGCAGGGCTGCACACCGTGGCTACGCTGTTACTCAAAGCTGCAAAGAGACAGGACAGTCAATTAACGTGAATAACTGGAAGCAATAAGAGACTCGGGTTAAGAAACGTGTCGATCGAAGGGAGGAGAGGCTGACATGACATTAACAAAACAGTCATCTTTCATTTCTTTTTCTTAAGTTTTTTTCCATAGGGGCAGAACTAAAGCAGCCATTACTAACCTGTGAGGTCGCTGGCAGTGATTGAGTTGAGCAGGCTGAGCTGTTGGTCCGTGGTGGTCTCCAGCCTTCCTCCTCCACCTGCTCCTGAACACACAGAGGAGGAACTGTCCACTGCCAGTCCCTCTGCCTCATCCACCAGCCGGTCCATCAAGTCACTGGATACAAAGAAACACGTTTAAACAACCGTCTTCCAGATTAAAGATCCTTACAAAGCTCATTTTCTATTAAACGTAAGCTAAAACACAAAAGGAACGTGAGCTGATATAATCTTCTTCTGTCACTTACGTTACACCAGGATAGCTGCTGTACTTTTTCTTCCCGAACCGATTCTGCTGCACGAAGAAGTCAAAGCGCTCCGACTTCTTCCACATGTAGTAAAACGCCACACATTCTGCTACTGTTCGTGTTGTGACCTGAGAGAGAGAGAAAAAAGAAAGGAGTCATTAAAAATGGATGGGAAACTTCCATAGCTATGTGTGTATCTTTTCACTCGTGCGTAGAAGGGGAATCTCGACAAAACATGAAATAAAGACTCACTTTATGTTTCTGTATGAGGTGAAAATTCTTGTCATACATCTGTAGTGCGTGTTCAAAGTTCTTGCACTCCTCTTCTGACCACGGAGGTGATTTTTCTGAAATGAAACAAGAAATACGTTAATACACTGTTTTGTTGTGTGGGTACTTTTGCTCTTCTCTGGGACAAACTTCTGTACAGAATGGATTTGGAAACTATTCATTCTAACTAGCAATTCTGAGGTTAACGTTTACACTGCATCCTAATAAGTATATAAATAACATTAAAAATGAAAAGAGCGCATGTTGCATTGCTGAATCAAACTGTTGTCATATAGGCATCACATTTAACTATTTAAATATTCCTTCTAATATTAGGACTGTGTACTAAAACTGCTTTCTGCTTCAAACAAAAAGCTTATCTGACTTCCTCTATTTGCCTGCTCATGTGTAACTAACAAGTCTTGAACACTAATAGCTGGATGGGAATAATGTTTGCTGTGGACGTGATCTGACAAAAAGCAAACTATTGATTTTGGAAAAAACCCATAAACTTCGCCCAGTGGGTATCTATGTACCTACCCGGTACAATGTTGACTGTCAAACTAGCTGCTAGCAGAGCAGATTATTAGCTGGAAGTCTGTGAAGTACTACCATTGGAGAAAACCTTTGAGTGAATGTACATGGGTTCTTAATGACTACACAAGTGCCGCAGCACCCTTGAAAATGCTACATGGGAAGTTTCAACTTGTTCATTCTACCAGACCTAGTACTTCAGTTTGACAGAATAAGCAAGCTGAATTCAAAGTTTCACAACTGCAACATTTAAGAACTCGCACTGGTTCCTTCGCTCACCTTTTGAGGACTTTACACGGCTGCAGTATCTTTCTAGTGCTTCACGGGTGTTGTAGTTGCACTTGACAAGCTCACGTAAAGCCTATGTGGAAAAAGTGGATTGGCCAAATGAATCACATGAAAACATAAAATCTGAAGAATTCAAAGCACATTTGCTGAAGGACATGGTGCTTTAAAGTTAACAGATTGCATAAGCTCACATACATTGTTAATATCATGTTCATCATTAGGTTACAACATGAAAGGATTGATGACTGACCTGCTCATTGTCTCGAACATGCATCCCTGGTTTGTCACATCCTGTCTTTTCATCTGTTGTCCGTGACAACACTTCAGACAGGAAACTCCTAACCTTGTTTTCTGGCAATGTACCTGGGCTCCATAATAACTCGTCTTCATCTTCGTAAACTGTATAACAAAGTACAGATTAGCCGCCATGTGTAAAGTAAATGATCATGTATTTATTTTGTGGATAAAAACATTGTAAGTGTCGTCAAGCACATGTGCTGAACACAGAAATGCGACAGTTACCTTTCTCTCCATCTTTGTAGTGACAGAGGCAAGACGGAACCTCTGCTTGGTACTGTGTTCCCACCATTATTTCCTGTAATAAGAAGCAAACAAAAGTCAATACAGTGCATGTTTAGTGAACAAGTGTTGATTCAACTTAAATCTTAAGTAATTTTTCGTCATCCGTTTCTCAATGTGTTCCAAAATAAGATGTCTCATTTACCTTTCTAGAATCCTCTGGGCTTGGGCCATCTTCATCACACTCTGACTCTTTATCACCATCAGAGATAGCATTGGCTGAAGAAATAATAAGCAACAAATAAATACACAGATACGTGTTGAACAATTTTCAACGTCGATTAATAATTAAGTTGTTCAAAAACGCCAAACATTCTCTAGTTCCAGCTTCTCAAACGGGAATATTTGCTGATTTTCTTTATTATGTATCATTAATTTAAAAAATGTAAATAAATATGTGGTCAACAACACAATCTTTAGATTTTACTACTTGTATTAATGTCTTGTAGTGCTGAAATTCACTAATTCCAGTTTCTGAAACTTGAGGATGTTCTGCTTTTATTTGTCTTGTGACAGCAAACTGAGTATCTTTGAAATTATAATGGGAACTGTCACTATATTTTGACATTTACTAGACCAAAAAATGTATGGATTGTCAAGAAAAGTATCTGCAGATTAATCAATAATGAAAACAAAAATGTTAGTTCAAGCCCTAATGTCTTAAATCTGGTAGTTTCCTTAAATTACTGCACTGTCATTACACAACAAGATTTAATCCTACTACAGATACAGATCAGAAGCACATTTTTATCACATATTAATGATCGCATAATAAGTAATCCTTTGTAATTCTAAGTAATCTGTCACTTACATCGCAGTGTTCTTGGGAAGAAATCAGTAGCCTCATGAGAGGTGACTGAAGGAGTTAGATCATCAGCTGAGGACTGGGTCTCCTCCTCATAGTCCCCAGACAGCAGGTCTTTAGCTATTTCCTCCTATGGAGAAAGAATAGTATCCATTGTATACTAGGCCAGACAAACGATCCAACAAAATATCTGAATCACATACTGAAGACAAACACATTCACTTTTAATCATTTTCTCAAATCTATTTATTGCCTATAGATCATCAGACAACAACAGTTATTTACCTTGTCCAAAGTCATGTCAGGCAACTCATCAGTCAGGTCACCAGAGGAGCTGTCTATACTGGAGCCTGCCGAGGCCTCATAGCGATAAATGGCCAGTAATTCCTCCAAAGGCATGTTTCCCTCCTGGAAGAAAACACAAAGGAAACGCAAACTTAGCAAATCAGAAATTAAGTAAAGCTATTATCCATTTAGCTGCATCATACCAATTACAATAAAACATTCTGATTGAAAAACATTACGTATTTGACTTCATTGTAGATCTGTATGTATATGGTTTGTTGTTTTTGTTTTGTTTTTTTCAAATGCAATTTCAAAGTGTAAACTCAGCCACACTAAATAGGTAATTACTGAACTCAGTAATAATTTGACAATTTATGAAAGAAATTGGCAGAATGCAACTTAAACTTATTTGACCTTTATCAATTATATCTGCAGCTTTGACCGTTTCCCCTTATCATAAAAGGTCATAATGTTACAATACCACGTTTTATTCCAGTGACAACACAGCATCAATATACTACTGCATTAAAAATCTTTTACATGCAGATTTGTCTAAATTCTGTTTAAAGGCATTTATTGGTTTACCTTTTCTAGGTCTGCAATTTCAGAGCGGAAATTCCTCCCTCCCTCCAGAGACTCTTCCTCCTCCAGAGTCCTCTCGTCATCATACTCATGAACTAACATTTCTGCCGTAGGGTCAAAGTCATGGTCCTCTGACGATAAAGAGCCAACTGAGTGAGGAAAAACAAAACAGGATCATAAATGTGCCAGTCTTACCACACAAATGAACTTTTTTAAAACTCAAACCGAAAAAAGGAACTCACAGAAGCACTGCATTTATACAATAACAAAGCCCTTTTCTCTGACAACATACATTAAAACACATTGAATTATATCTTTATATTTCTGTTATGCAAACTTGTTTAATTAGAATACAGCTAAATTAAAACTGCAGATACTAACACTTGATTTAAAGAAGAGCTTTTCTTACCTGGACTTGAACTCCCTAGGGAAGCCTGCAAAAAAAAATAAAACCAGAGCATAAATAAGTGCATTTGTTAAAACATGGCTTCAACTATAATACAAGCGCTTTGACATCAAACATTCAATCAGACGGACTAAGAAAAAAAAGCCTTTAATGGTCTGTATTACGACCACAGAAAATAGTTGGGTAGGAAAACTGCATTTGCCGCTAACGTTACCTGAAATAGGTGGCTAATACGACGTTAGCCGCGGTTGAACGCTACACACCGAGGACAATTGCGAGCAAAATGTAGATTTAAATGCCTTGAATTAAAATGATACCTTACGTAAGACACCATCGAAGTAAAATAGAGGAATACATAGAGGGGGACAGTACGATTTACGCAGTGTCGGCTCCTGTAAATGTTAAGCTAGCCAGCGAGCTAACCCCAAAGCCGAGTGTTAACGTTATGCATCGAAAAAATGTAAACACTAATTTCGTTTGCGCGGCACTGCAATCGACAGAGTTGAATGATCTTTACAGTACAGACGTCGCTTATTCGGCCCAAATAGAAAAAATAAAATTGCACTCATAACAAACACGATAAAATCTGTTATTTCCTTTAACCAACAAGCTAACGTTAAATTTACGTATCAATTTACACAGCCGCTACACCAAAGCAGCTGAGAGAGCGAAGGCGCAGCGGCCTTGTAGTGAAGGATCAGTCCAGACATTCAAGCATATTTTAGAGGAAATAAAATGACAATTATGACACGAAACACGCTACACAGCTGGCAAAAACTATTGTTTCCCCAATCGATAAGATAAAAATGAAAAATACAACACACAAATTTTAAAAATATCGATTTAAGATCGATTGCTTCTCCCCTGTTTTCCCTCTTACCTCCGCCATATTGGTACCTTTAGCTAATGGGCTCGTTCTAGCGCAGTACCCGGATCAGAGCTCTGAGCCAATCAGAGATCCAGGTGACCGTTGTAGTCGTGACGCCGTTCAAACCAACCACTGGCCGGACTAACGGGAATGTTTTATACACGGTAAATCTACGGTATGAAAATATAACACAAATAAATATAGAAACCAGAATCACGAATACACATCCGTATCTGTCCATGGCATGGCGTTGATCATGACAATACTTCATACAATGACATTTTACTGGAACATTCCTAGAATGTTCTCGCTGCATCCCAGCTGATTTCCTCTTCTCCCCAATACTGTTTTTTATCGTAGAAATAGCATTTAAAAGCTCTGTTTTATCACCTTTAGCAGTTTCACCACTATATATTTATATAAGGACTTTTAACTGGGGTCATAATGCCTTCAAATTAACCTTGTCAGGTTTCCAATTAGATCATTTCATAGGATAAATGTAGCAATTTGTTTATTTATGCATAATACTAATACACAGGCCACTGCAATGTCTTTTGAGAAAAATAATGACACATTTTCTTTTACACAGATGATAGTCTATCTTATATTGCATTGTTTACACCTGGCACAAATCAAAAATGTACATATCTGACAAAAGCACCCATGAAACTGAATACAGCCGATCACTCTTGTGAAGTGTATAAATAGGAATAAAAAGAGGAATGTGTCTAAAAATAAAATGATTCCTTTATATTATTCCTTTCCTTTAACTTCATGGGCAACAGTGTATTAATTTGAAGACTAGTTGTGACAAAGAGAAGTCTGAAAGAGGGATCAAGCATTGGAAATATATGACATCCCATTGTGAGCAATTAAAGCCTTCTTTTTTAAAAACAATGGCGATGACAGATGATTTTTTTTGCTGATTATTTCTGCTTAAAAATCATCCATCATATCACTAGTACTCATAAAAAAAATTAATTATCCCTCCAAAGCAAGGGTTGGATATACCACACAATGATGAGTAATGAGTAAATACTAAAACAATTATGTACAGTAATCTTCTTTCAATAATAAATTACAAATGTATTGATTCTGTGTACAGGCCAGCAGAGGGCAAAAGTACTCTGTAAAAGTATTGCTGGTCTCTTCACACTGCTTAGATCCACTCATTCGCTCCCCCCTCCTCCTTCCCTTCCTGTTTTGGATGACTGTAAAACCTCATCATTTTGATCATATAGTATAGTAATATATGAAAAACATATCGACTGTTTAGACTTGAAGGGGTGGAAAGACTTCACCAGCTCTGCCCTCATTAATAACAATTTTACTTTTACAACTGGCCGTTGTTTAATTAAAGCTCTTGAAACAGTTCCACAATGTTATATCGTGGACAGCAAAAGATGCAGAGACTTTAAGGTTACTACTAGTTCAAGGTGAGTCCTACACCAGCTGCTTCTGTCAGGAGATCTGTGCACAGGGCGCTGACTATAAACTGCTTCCTGGCTCATCCAGATTCAGGACAGGAGGTGGGCGTCCTTCCTGCAGCATAACAGAAAGTTTGTGTCTTTTTGCTGTGTTGAAAGGTTGCTTTCCTTATGAACTTGTGCTGTCAATGAAGTTAGTATGCGTGGCAGGCAGGTGAAGGCCTTTTCTGTGTAGGAAGCATCATTCTGATTTGTATTATAAAAAGACAATACATATGCAGCTATGTTTTCTGTTTGTCCAGTTTGAGCATTCAGCTATAACCTGTAGCTAGAAGAGATGACATAGGAATGATGCCTTGTTTAGGAGAGGATTGTCTTTGTGTTGGATTAGCATCATGTTGGATACAACATTTGGTGTTTTGTAATGGTGATTTAAGTTACTTTTGACCAAAAACCTCATACTTACACATATAAATTCCCATTCAAAAACAACCCTACTAATGCATAAATGAACATGCACATGCAGGAACATTGTGTGGTAGTCATACTGTTGGAACTACAGGCTGTTCTTACATAAACACATCTTTATGTTGTGCTGAATGTAGACAGAATGTATAACATTCTGACTCATGGGTTGCAGGTGGTGGGTGTTAAACTATAGCAAAAACTCACAGGCTATTGTTGTTTACATCGTGGTCCCATTTAATTTTTCACTCTTTCTTTAAATGGTCATAGCAGGTAAACACTTCTGCCTTTGGGAAACAGAATCCCCCGTAAGGCGTAGGAAGGGCAGCGTGGGATTCGTTTGGAGGACTCTGCAAACAAATGAGTCACTGTGTTCAGAGAGTTCATAAGCACATCCCTCTGCAGGCCACATCTGGTCACTTTTTACCTGGACCTTTTAATATCCAACTTAAACTGATGCCCCAACAAAAGTATTGGTTCTTCTCCTTCTTCTTCTTCTTCTTCTTCTTCTTCTTCTTCCAAGAAGAAGTAGTGGTGCTTCCCTTTTACTGTGTTTCCCTGCAAATAGCTGGCTGTGTCTGCAGGTACAAGTAGTCTGTAATAAGTGCAGCCATTACTATCTGTCTTTCATCTCCCTTTTCTCTGCGGCTGATTTATGACTACCATATCCCACTTGAAGCCTACTTTTACAGAACAATGTAGCCAGGAAAACGTGGGCCCTCACTTAATGAGTGAAATTGTCAGGTCAACAAGTTATCCTCTGACGTAGATTACAGAGAGATGGGTGACAAAAGGTCACAATCCATTGTTAGAGTGTAAAAAAGATGTGGCTGATTAACACTAGTCCACACCTACGCTGGTTTTCTGATCGTCCAGCCACTGCCCACTCAGCTTTGTAATACTAATAACTTCCTCATAATTATCAATTTTATTTCAGGCCAAAGGGACATATCAGCTGCATATTTATTGATTATAATTTGTATGACGCATCACTGGAGGCGATTGCACTGAGTGAACTGCATGTCTTGAAAACATTTAGTGCTGCTAATATTTGTTGTGGATTGCGACAGAACATGAATAAATCATGATTTAACCCGGCATCCCTGCACATACAAGGAGATGGAAGCTGAGTCACGCTGTGAGAAATACCCCTGTTGAAAAACACTTTTGTGTAGAGGGGTAATGATTGTCTTTGTGCAGACTAAGATTGAATGGGAAATAATCAAATGCACTTATATGATACTGTGTAATGGATCAGGCTTCAAGATGGACATCTGATATAAAAGCCAGGGTTATAAAATGACAATCAAGTTATTGCGTTTTTTAATTCAATCTAAAGATTTATATAATCCAATGCACAGTTGTAAAATGTAATCTAATGAAAAACCGGTGGACTGGATGTCCATAAAAACATCATAAAATGTATACAATGTATTAAAGAAGCAGCTATTTTTAATCACAGAGCTTCATCAGGCATTTAAAATCAAGTCATTATAAATTATCATGCTGTAAATTAAATAAGGATTAAACTCCATGGATTATATCTGCAGACTGTTCCGTATACTGTCAGTATGATGAGATAATTCACTGTGCAATACACAGACAATTCATTTATACAGTATACAAGCCACCAGGTGGCAATGTGTGCCAGGTTTGTGTTCTTCATGACTCAGCTTTAACATTTTCCATTTCCTCTCTGCTCCAAACACCACCCTCAGACAGGCTGCAACAATGACTGTATGAACACACACTGTCGGTCGTGTTGATATTCTCGGGTGAATTATACAAAACCCCAAGATGTGCAATGACACAGATTTTTGTGTGTTTATAAGTACAGTATTTATCCCTACGCACACGTCACTAAACAGCAAGCAGCTGTGGAGCAAGTCCTTGCGGTGTCAACAAACCTTTCTGAAGTACTTAGTCAGTGTGAAGTTTATGTTATTGATGAGTAATGTAAACAAGCTGTTGTAGTTTCTGCAATTTCCATGAAATCCTAGAAAATATCCACGTTTATATTACACTCTGACATGGAGTGGCTAGAGATGCAAGTAAACAATTGGCAGCTGTAAAGTCAAAGTCAACAATCATTTCCTGTGAGAATAAATACAGAATTTGTTGAGCAACAAAAACAAGCTGTTATGGGGAATTTCAGTGCTATCACAATGCACCTACGGATTTCTGTCTTTTATAAGGAAGAATGATGGATTACACGACAGGTCTTTGCAATAAGGCATTAAATCGGATCATCAAATCATTAACAGATCTTAACGATGCATGTTACAGCATCAGCAAAGACTACATCACAGTAAAACAGTCTGAAAGGAAGGTCAGCGAGTACACAGCCAACATTAACATTTACTGATAGCTGCTCTGAAAAGAAAATATCATTGAAATCCTACCATGGTCAGTGGGGAGAAAGACATGAAATACTTGACACACTCAAAGCCTTTAGCAAAATGTACTGTGTTGCACATTTTGGTCCATTTGTGCAGTACCTCGTAACTGTGCATTACTCATAACATCTAGAAGCGTGTTACAGTAAGAAAACAGGTACTGTGAGGTCACTGTGAATCCCAGAAGCTTCTTAGGCACAAACATTTCTTGTTCCTTTTATTGGGTCCCTGAATGTTTGGTGATTTATTTATATAGGTATCAAACAGAGTTACTGCTGCTGTAATATAATAATAATCTCTTCCAGATTTGAATTTGTTTATTAAAGAATAATGTTTGCCAATGGCTGCTCGTTCAGGCCACAGCCTTTAATATCTCAGGCTGCAACATCGACTATCTAATACATTTAATAAAGTAATATTCAGCACAAAAATAAGGTTATTAAAATGACCTGTTTGACCTGCCATTTTCCCTCCATCTTTGTTTCCAAAATAAACAGAAATGTGAGATAATTTAATGTAAAAATAGAATTGCTAAGTGAAATCTCAAACAGTTCTCCTACCTGAAGAGTTTTTTTTTCAGGTTAAGAGCACATTAGTAACAGCTGGTAGATACATGAAGGCTTTTACAGCTGCAGTGGAAGTGTAATTCTCCATGAAGAGGATTCTATGGAAATAAAATTAGATTTTCAAGTACATTTAACAGGACATTTCTACAAATGTGTGTCAGAGATTCAGTGCAGCCAATGCAGCCACTTAACTGAACCAATGGAGAATTTTCAAATCCAAAAATGAACCCCCTAAAATGTCAAACTACTTGCATGATCCAAAGTGTCTGTGCCTTGTGTGACCCTGGTTATTCTGTGAGGGCTATCAAGATGCGTTTAGAAGAATTGGTAATCATGGTGTTCTCAGAAGCAGTACAGTGCATTCTTCCTCTAATTCTGCTTAGTCTTTGCTAAACACCCAGACTCAAATGACTCAACAGCAATAAGAAAACAAAAAGTTTATGAATTCTTCCACAAGTTTCCTAAATTATTTTAAAACTTTGAAAATGAACAACTCTATGCCCAACAATTAGATGGCTAGCTATGGGTACCACTGGGGTTGTTTGAAATGCTGACCTGTCTTTTTTGTTAACTTTCTGGGAGTAATCAAGTACCTGTGGAAGCAAATATTTTCTGTTTTCAATATAAGTGGTTCTATTTGAGCATATGGACATGGTCAGTAAAAGGTATAAAGGGAATTAGTTCTTGGGGCTTTGATAGTTTTAAGGGTTTCAGTGTTTCATTTTATACATTCAGAATGTAGTTGGTGTATGAGCTGCAGCCCTTCGCCTCAGTTATTGAAATGCCAGATGAGAGTTATCAGTGGCGGATGGTGCATAACCTGAAAATGTACTGTATGTCTGCAATGAACTAAAATAAGAGTTCAGGGTTAGTGTGAATATAATTATGGACCTTGCTTAATGGAAGCTTGTAGCTATATTCCTTTATTTACATTAACTCCATCAAGCACAGAAAATTGTGGATTCTTTTATTCTGCATTAGGAACACTAACCCAGAGTGTAGCATGGTTGAGAGGTTATTCATTAAATCAGGCCATAATGCACCCATCTACCTTACTTTAATGTAGCCATTATGAGCCAGTACATGAACATCTCAGGTCTGTTGGAGATCTGTCGTGTCTGCCCAAATGACGCTGGGTTTCTTGAGTTCAAGGGCATGCGATAACCAAGAGTCTGATTATTAGCAGTGCTTCTCTCCCCGACACCACACTGAGCTCTACAGCACAGCACAGCTGAGTCCAACTTTAACTGTGGTATAGATAGATAGATAGATAGATAGATAGATAGATAGATAGATAGATAGATAGATAGATAGATAGATAGATAGATAGATAGATAGATAGATAGATAGATAGATAGATAGATAGATAGATAGATAGATAGATAGATAGACAGACAGACAGATAGATAGGATGTTTTAATCCCACATACTACACTGTTTATCAGTGCACAGACAGAGTCGGAAACGTTGTATAAATCCTGTAGTAAAAACTTGGCAGTTCAGCCTGTGCTCTGATCATTTTTTTTAATGTTTGGAACACTGAGCAGCTAGAGCTCACTTCAAGGCGGAGTAACAGTGAGTGGGCACTGCAATTTCCTCTTTTTCTGTAGTCAGACGCAGATTCTACTTGTGTAGGTGTTTGTATATATCCGTAGCTTGCGTCATGCTGTGTGCTCACATATTTAATATGAGATTACCACTTAGAATGATTTGTTTTGTAAAGCAGGAGAAATGCCCATATTTGTAGAGATGACGAAGAGTAAACACTTAAAAGGGTGTTTTTGAAGAAATTCCAAAAGAATTAAAAATTCCCAGTGATTTTTCCTCCACACACGGGCTTTGTTCTCTATAAATATGGGCTGAAAAGCCTCTTTAACCAAAAATGTTATTATTATATTATAATTATTCCAGTAGCAATAGACCTATAGCCCAAATGCTTCCAAAGCTCAGCCACATGAGAGGCCATAGCAAAAGCTGTGAGCATGTGGTCATATCACTCAAAAAGTACTTGTACTGGTGAAAATTCTCAGAACCACTTATCATGGCAGCAGCGATGAAGGTCTTTAGCAGTTTAGGCAGGATGTTCTGCTCTAAAGCTCCTTTGATTCAAGTATTGTGCAGAATACGGAGAGTGATGAGCAACGTACCAAATGTGAAGGATAGAGGAAACAGCTGTGTTGTCATGGTTAAGAGGCTCCACATGACGAGACATGTGGGTGATTCTGTCTCCATGGTAACCTGAGATCCTACCACAAGAACAGTTTGTGAAGAGAGGAGAACAGAAGATGTAGAGGCTGAAAAACTTGGGAAATTCTCACTTCTTTGAGTACACATGAATTCAGATGTCACACATCCAACTCCCATTCCTACAGAGACATTCTTACAGTTGCCAAATTACAAAGGAGGGCTGTCGCTCCGAGCCACCTACACACTGGCTCCCAAACCGATTAAAGAAAAAGACACTGTGGTTTTTAATAATGAGTTCACACAATAGTTAGGCCTTCAAATGAGACAATCATCTCTTGTTTAAGGACATTAGTTGTCTGTCAAGTTTAATTATTTGAATTATTAACTGTCATGGCACAGAACATTGAATGAAGAAGATTTTTGCCTTTGCTGATGTTTACCTTTGTGATTACCACCCACACCATGTCACTATGAGGACATTTCATACATGCTTGGTCTGTAACTGGTGAAGATGAAAAGAACTAACTACATGCACTCCTTTCTTAACACTCAAAGCTGCAGTAATGTGAAAGGTGTTGGTTATAGTTTCGCTGTTTAGGTTTAGTCTCATAACTCTAATTATCAGGGGCAGATCAAGGATTTTTACATGCTTCACACAGCGGGGGCCTGTTTTATGTGGGTGGGGCCTGGGCGTCCTCCCTCAGGAAAATGTATTAGACACTAAACTTCCTGCAATTTGGTGACTTTTTAAACACAAACCTAAAACCTAAAGCAGATTTTATAATAAAACACTGTGAAAACAACAAATTTTAGCCTCTATCATTATCTGTGGGTTCTTATCTTTCCTGGAAGCACCACTGCTAGATATCTGTACACACAATGTACTCTATGTATGCCTGACACAGTGTGTCACGAGGCTGAAGTGACAGGCCTGGTGCAACGTATTCTTACCTGTGTGCACGCATAATTTGCACTTCCAAAGAGGGGTATTTTGTTCAGTGCAGAAAAGTTTACTGTACGTGCCGCTTCAGCAAACACAAATACTGGCATCCAGAGTCATCATCAAATGTTTTCATCAGTTTGCTGTTCTATTCAATCGATGTGTGTTCATGCACAGAGTGTTCTCATTACAAACTCTTATCCTAATTTCTGTTTGGGACATGCTGTCACTTCTCTCACGTTCACGCTCAGCAGCAGCACAGAGCACAAAAAATGGAAATACAAGGTTAGATAAATAGACGTATTACAGGAATTAATGTTCATTACGGAGATAAGGTTATTCCTGTTACTGTGCATGGAATAAAAATCTTTCCACCCAAAGCTTCCTTAGGTATGTATGCATGTGCGTGCTTAGTATAGTTCAAAGTCAGAATATTAGTACACTGAGTAAATAGATATAAAACTACTGTGTTTGTACTATGTTTTATAATTCTGGTTAAAAACACCATGAAACTGATTTAGGATGGAGTTATACAAGTTGAACAGTGGATGAGGACATAAGGATCTAATTTTAGCCCAATGATTAGTTCTGGCTGAGTGTAACTTTTGATGTTCTGGCCATCTGGCTGTGGTTCTTTGTGTAAGTTAATTTATGATTAAACGATGAAAGCCAAGCTGTTAGAGGACCTTTATTTAAAATTAAATGTATATGATTATAGTTCAGTAGAATGATGGCAGTTTTACTGAATCTATTACATTCTACATTCTACTTATCTATTCGCCTTTCATCATTATCTTTATATCGGGCTGAATAGAAGGCTGGTTATGTAAAGAGAAAGTTCAAATGTGTTCAAAGGTGTGTGTCAGGAAGCGAAAGCCATCTGTGAACTGTGATAAGGGTATGAAAAAGTGTCTAGAACTATTTCCTCACCTGGAAAATTGTATCCCCTCAGCTGAGACAGTGCAGCTGTGTTTTGTACTGTTTCATTATTTCACTCACAAACACATCTGATGGGGGATGATTCTGCAGTGCAGATATCAGATTGCTGCCTGACAAAATATCTCTGCGTCTCTGTCAAGCTTTAAAGAAGATTTTGTTTTAAAATTTGGTAAGAGGAAGCACGTAGTAGAGAAATGTCTAATGAATGTTCTTTTTAACACAGAGTCCCTGGACAATAGCTCCAAATGTGTGAGAATATAACCAGTCGAGTGTGTCTGAACTCTTTAGAGTATAGTGAACCAAGAGAAACTGGAAGAGAAACAAAGAACCTATCAGAAAATACATCCAGCATTACAATTTTGTTTTTATAAGTGGCAACTCATTGATAACTCTCCAGAACGGGCGGTTTGAAGTTAGACGCAATGTTCAAAATGTGTGACCTCCCCCTACGTTTTCTAATCTTTCCATTATCACACCTCTATTTTTGAAGGCATTATCAGGAGACCGTAGGTGGTAAGGGTTGGAAAAGGAAAAAAAAAAAAGCGCTTCGACAAAGCGGAAATCTCTGGTGGAGTACAATTTAGTTTTACATTACGTAATAGCTCAGTTTTCTAAGCTGTGCAGTAACTTGGCCTACATATTTCCATTGTCTAAAATTCCTCACTGCCTCCATCTCTTCCTCTACTCCATCACTAATGCACCACTGAAAATAAAGAGGTATAATTATGCTTTAAAATCAGGCACAAATGTGATAACTCTTTTCCAGTTACTATTACAGTTAGAGCAGGACTCCAGTCACAGAAGAGTGGCAGATAGGAAAATCAGTTCCTTATCCACAAAGGACACAAAACAGACACAAAGCAGATTATTATATCTCTGAGAAACTAAATATAGCGCCTGTGTAACATCCTGAAAACAAAGACGTAGCTGTAAACTTCCACCCTCCTTGCTATTCTGATCAGTTTTGAAACGTGAGAATGCTCATGACAAAAGTCTTGTTGGCAGGGAGCCTGAATTCTGGTGACAAAAAGGTGGGCTGTGAGAGGAAACTGTTAGCAAGCGTAGGTGATTGTCTTCTGTTGGTTTCATTATTGCGTTGACTGTAATTAGGTTTGTTTTTTATGCGTTGTTTTGCTTTAATACAAACTTATATGTAGACACCTAGACTGTTCTGTAGACAGTATACATGGATGTATGCGATCCATCCTATAAACTTCATGACTGTGTGTTTGTTGCATGTCAGAAAGAGTAGCTGTTGCATTAGCAATGACAGATGAGAATCTAAATAATATCTAAACAATCAAACATCACTGCCATTACACTTCATACATTGTATGTATGTCATGTTTTTTGCAACATCTAACACCAAAAAGTCTTGTGTGAACAGTTTTAACTGTTCAGACATGATCTGTATTGTCTTATATTCATGTGTACCTGCCATGGAAAAAGACTGCTTTGAATTCTTTGAATTCTGCACAAAGGCCAAATGAGAGAAGGTGTTCCACCACGAGGTTCCTGCAGTAATGGGACGTGCTCTGCTCACCTCACTGCCCTCTGATTCACAAGCACCTTGCTCCCTAACCTGGGTGGTGCTGACTTTCACAGCATTGTTCCAGGCCTCCTATACTCCGCCATTTTGTTTCCTGTTGAAGAACAGGAAGTCCTGCCTGCAGTTTTTCCCAGCACTGTGAACTAAAGAGGCCCACACAACTACACACACACACCGAAACACACAAACACACACAAAACACTATACACACATCCTCTTCCTTCATGCTTCCCCTCAGCCTGAGTTCAGGATGCCCCTCTCTGATGTGAAGATGACCCCATGGCATGGTGGGATGAAGCCGAAAGCACGTCTGCTTTCCTTTTCAAGACAAAAGATACACGTGTGCAAACGTTCCTGAAAGGATATTGCAACACGCAGGTAATTTTACACAGGCTCAAACACGAGAAATATGTGTGGTTACAGTCATACAACCAAATACATGTTACATAAAACACATTCTTGTACTGAGTAGTCAGATGTCTTTTCATGGTTTGCAGGATTATATTCATGATAAGATCAGGTTGCATCAAATCACTACTATTCTTTGCTTTGCAGATAGCCTTGTCTATTTGTTCCAGTGCCCATAATGCAGGAATATTTTGGAACCTGTGATTCCCATCAATAGCATGGAGGACAGATCCTCACATGAAGGTTATCATACAAGCGTGGGAAAACACCAAATGACCCCATCCCTACTGAGGGACTGATGCCCTCATGGCTGCGTGTTAAAAAGGTTCTTGAGAATGGATGTTGATATTATTTGGGCATTAACAATTACATCACAGATAATACAATTGGTGAGACATCTTATCTGCACCGGTTATTGTTTCTGTGCAGTGATTCTGATAATCCCTGGGCCTTTTAGTGGAGTTGATGTCAACGTAATAACCATGCAGTCTGCAAGCTCTCAGGCTCAGACACACTCACTTATTTCATGGTGATGAATGTAAGGAGGCTAATCTATTAATTTATCAAATTACATTAAAAAAATATCTCATTTTCTTTGTGGCATCGGGATAAAATATTTCTTCTCCTGATGTATGACTATACACACAGTAAGTGCTGGAGGTGGTAAGCTAACAGTTAGCCAGTCGGGCTAGCATTAGTCATTAGAGATACTCTCTGCTCCCACTGTTCACCATTGCATACCATCAATCAAAAGTTGCTGAAGAGAGAAATGAGCTGTCCAAGTTTGCTAACTGACTAGCTAAGCTCAATCATTATGCTGTCAGGGTGTCCGTGTTATACCCTATAGAGCGAGAGAAAATGAAACAAACTTGTTCATTAACCTGCATTAGCAGACAGTGTGTTGTTATCTGTAATGTCTATAATCATCCTGGGGAGAACAGCCACATCTCGACAAGTCCTCTGTTAATTTGCCCCTGGCTATGATATGGCTGTAGCATTTTAATGTATAATTCCTCAAAAATGATACATTTTAGTTACAGAGATGAAATATAATTTGTATCGTATAATATGATTTCTTTTGTTAAAGTTAATGTACCTGTACAGATTGGATGAAAAGCATAGCTTTTCTGTGTAGTGGACCTTTTAAGTAGAGATTATTTTGTCACAGTACAGCAAGGTTAAGGTATGTTGAAGTGTAATGAGCTGTCCAGATGGAAAAACTCAACAACAACACACCAGTTTATAAAGAAAGTGAAATAGAAAGAATACAAAAAGAGAAAGTAGCAGTTGACTGTCAGTCAGTCACCCTTTCACACATTTTGTTGAACCTTCCAGTGTTATTATTTGGCTTTTTAAAGCATTTTTGTTAATAAACACGACCTTTTTAGCTCCCGCCTACAGCCTTACTCGCTTCAACAACCCCCTTTCAGCCTTCAAATGTAAACCAACATCCACTGCCTCAATATGGCTTATTGGAGCATTTTTCTTCAAAAGATAAACAAACCAAAGCAACAACATACAACAACATAGCAGCCTAGCTTTTGCTTTCAGATTTCAGCATTTCTGCCTCCAAAATAATGCAGCAGTCAGTGCTGGTTCGTCAGCTTGCTGTTCAGATCCAACTCCTCGACCTCAAGACTCAATGCTGAGAAGGAAATAAACACATAAGAATAGAGTATATCAACCAGGAAGTAGATACACAATACTGTATTCATGCTGCTTTTGTATGTTAATCACATATTTATGTATGTATGTATGTATATATGCATAAGCATATGTATATATGTAAAGTATATTAGAGGTTTTCTCTGTTTCTTGTTAAACAGCAGGTATGCTATTTTCCACCCCTGGTGCCAGACAGATTTACCAGTTGTCTGGCTGACAATATTGTCATTGTCAATCATGTCACCTTGTTTTCTGTTCTTAGTGAACACCGTCACATATATCGTGGCCTGAGAGGAGAGGACTCATTTGTTTGTGGTATATCTGAAGAGGCAGTCGATTCCTTGAGACTTGACTCATTTTCAATTCGTATGGCTGCCAAACACAGCTGAACACTTATCAGAGTGAGCTGTGGAGCCCAAATGGCTGACGATGCTCACCAGAGAGTAGCGAGAAAAGAACACAGTTATCAACAATTAGCTGCACATGTAGACAGATTTAATTTGACTGCAGGCTGAGTTCTCTTCAGTTAAAAATCTATTTAAAATCTACGGAAAAACACAACAGATTATTGAGAATCTAGAGAATCATCTTTACCTCTTTTTTTCTGTGATGCTGGAGTCACCAAAAGCTCTCTTGATAATATGACGGGGCTGTCCAACTTCACCAGGTTGAAGGACTGGGTGAATCTGAATCTTGGAGGACAGAAAACTTTTGTAGAGGAGGAAGAGAGTTAGATCTTGAGTTTACAGAGACCTGACCGCACTGTGGTGATGGATGATATTACTCATATTGGCAAGGTCAAGATCGACCACTGCTGTGACAACAGCTCAGCACCACATGTAATGATACTCCGACTGACTCTCCTGCAGCAGAGGATTGAAGAAAGAAGCAGGTTTTATTTCAAATCTTTTCAAGGATGATATCAAAATCACTTTGAACCTATTCATATAAATCCGTAATTTGGTGAATGTGATCATGCAATACTGTATTGCAGTTGAAATTATGCTTAAACTCTGAGTGGATGAACAGATTCTTGCTCAAGGCAGTGGTGCCCATTGAACATCACCACCAGCCCATTGGCTAACTTTTATCCTAACAGTACAATCATTTAATAAAAAATAATTATGATAATTTATCAAAGAGCAACAAGCAAATTAGGATGAAAGACACCAACTTAATCAATAAGTCATATTCTCACTCTTTAAGTGGCTTTTTTGTTTTATTAATGACCATTATTTTTTCAGCAATGCTAAAAGGACTGTACTTATATAGCGCCTCTCTAGTCTTCTGACCACTCAAAGCGCACTGCATATCTCATTCACCCATTCACACACACATTCATACACTGTTGGCATTGGCTTCCATGCAAGATGCCAACTGTTCATCAGTTTCAGGAGCTAACCATTCATACGCATTCACACACCGATGGTGCAGCCTTCGGGAGCAATTTGGGGTTCAGTATCTTGCCCAAGGACACTTCGACATGCAGACTGGAGAAGCCGGGGATTGAACCGCCGATCACC
Organism: Argyrosomus regius; assembly: GCA_946959425.1. Lineage (NCBI taxonomy): Eukaryota > Metazoa > Chordata > Actinopteri > Sciaenidae > Argyrosomus > Argyrosomus regius. Next base: position 12,103,764 of record OX336890.1, read on the forward strand.
TGATCATCATTCGCTCTACCTCCTGAGCCACAGCTGCACTGCCCAGCCTTCACTATCTGGCCTACAACTCAGTCTTCGCCAGGTTTTTGTTGATAAGCCACTCCTTGAAGCAAACTAAAAAGAAACGTACAGATTAAGAAAGTAAACAAAGGATCAAATATGGTCTCACTTTTATCAGCACAGGAAATATGATACTTTGGTTTAATTGTTACGTGTGTATATGTGGCCTCTTTGCAAGCTCAAATTCTTCCTCAAGTGAATTTGACGAAATGTGTGTTTAGTTCCTTAGTATTTGTAGCTATATAGCGGACACATATTAGACCTCATTCATCTTCATCCAGCCTATTATGTTGTATATAAGCCAATTTAGGTGTAAAAAAGTTACTCTCTCAAAGCGGAGAATAAAAAAATATTTGAAAAATGAATCACACCTACTCAGTATCACAAAGGACAAATTCCTTTTGAAAGTCTGAGCAAAAGGCCAGTGCCAGAGCAGCTGGAATTGAAAGGGTTTCCGGATACTTGAGCAGACTGTATGCTTGATATGCCACCCTGTCGCCAATCTGCTGCATATTATCACTCATGTAACAAATACTTAGGCAACAAACCAGTTGGAAATATTCACAGTTTGCTGGAGCCTAGTGGAACTAATTTCCATGATTGAATGTCATATTGATAATTTTACTGTAACTGATCGTCACTTGGCCCACTTTTCCCAAGGTCACAACAACTGGAGATTATTCCCAAACACACTGGGTGGGAGGCAGGAAAATACCCTGAACATCTTGTCAGTCCATCAGGCCGAACATCCACCCTCTCACTTACCTTTGAGCAATTCACACTGTGGTCCATTTGATTTGTAGTGTGGGAGGAAAGTGAAAGATTTGGAGGGAACCCATGGATACATGAAGAGAAGTATGAGACATTTTAAATTAGATTTTTGCATAATTTTAATGATCCCCGTTGGAAATTTTGAGTAGGAGTTTTGATGTTAATTAACACTGGCATTATTCTGTCCTTGAAGCACAAGTTTCATTACTCATGGACTAAAAAAAAAGCTGTAGACGATAAATGTTTCTGTGTTGGCAATGGATGATTGTATGATCTAATACATATACAAGAACATTTATAATGGACCTATATGTAGAACACTAAACTAAACACTAGTCTGTGGGATTCATCACCACGTATAACAATCACCCACTTCCTGCTCTTCTCAGATCACATTAGTTTCTCCACAATCTGACAAAATACAATCACCCTGATTAAACAGAAACCGCCACGACTCGAAAGGAAAACCCCCTTTCCCTGAGATTAAAGATACTCTTTCCTTCAGAAAAAAACATAATTATATTATTATAGTATATGGTTATAGTACATTTTCCAAATTAACCAGCCATTACAGGCAGTATTAGATGATGAGCAATGCCAGTGACTAATGCATTCAGATTTTCAAGTGTTCACTTTTCTGTTTCATATCTGAGAGAAAACCAGCCTCAACATATTTAATATTCCTCAAACACACCTTCCAAATGCAGAAATGCAGTGTCTTCATGATACTCACTTACTCAAAGAATTGTAACAAAACCTCACATTCCTGTAATTAATTAGACTTCCTCTCCATATCCTTTGCTTTACCCTCCAGAGGAACAAGCTTCCTCTCTTCAACCATCCATATGCTTCCTTTAAGGAAGGATGCCATCACACCTCCTCCACCCTGAAGGTTCCACCCTTTCCTCACTTTAAACCCATGGCCGTGTCAAGTTCAACACTCATGTCTAGGTAGGGTGTGGAGTAATAATGCACTGTTTCGTAAATCCTGATCACGTCTCAGTGTGGAGTACAAAGGGGCATTATGGGCGTGCACCTATACTTAATTTGTGTGCATGGATACTGTTTGTGATTTCTGTGTGCAAAGGATTGTGGAAAGAGTAACAAAACCTCAGAATTATTAAAATCGAATTACCTCTGAGACAAAGTGGTGTCTCAATATTGCTACGAGCTGTATCAGCTTCTCCCATAAGCTTATCTTATGCAACATAGCTTGTATTTTTGTGCCGTATCAGTAAGCTGTAATCGTCCAGGGACCAAGACACGTTGACTGCAAGACTGAATCTGTGCATTGGTGTGTGGTGATTCCACCTGTTAAATAATGTCCATACATGTGGAGAACATTAGAAATTAAAATGGGAAACTGTCTTTCTCCATAGTCTCTAGGAGAAGAGACTGGATTAGCCTGATAGCTGCAATAACAGCAGTTGAGCATGGGGGGCACCATCCACCCACTCAGGACATCTATATCTGTGGATTCGTTTGTGACTCACACAAAAAAAGTGGCGGCTCTCTGACTAAGGGGGGAAGAGGAGGAAGAGTGTGAAATGTGGTCGGCTCTGGCAGAGAGAAGAGAGGATAACTCGGTCGAGAGCAAACAAGCTTAGTGAATCATCGCTGGGATCCCATGAACACACACAGGGTGCTGAATCCTCCCCCTTAACAGCTCCAGAGGAAGCCTCTCCCACAGGGTGAATAGGTGAGATACAGGGAACTTCCTCCTGCAGGCGGAGAAAATCAGTACATCTGGATTTGAATAGGTGTGGACAAAGTTTGGGTCACCCGTGTCAAGCACCGTTGGAATCCCTAATTGTTTTAAATCACCTGAAGGCTGTGGCCCGTTGCCAGATCAGAGTCATTAAAAATTAATGCAGGGAGCTTTGTCTGCCCAGAGTACCACTGGCTGTGAAAAGGCATTTGAATTTTAGTGGAAAAACACTGGTCTAAAGTCTTATACCTTCAATAGTGTGCTGCTTTCTACAAAGAAAACCAAGGCATACCAACATTTCTCCCATTTTTTAAGAGTTACATGACTACATATCTGGCATATTTTAAACATTACTGCATATTCTCTGCAAGGCTTATGCTAATTTTTCACACTTGTGTGGGAATGTCCCTGAGAATGTGCCTTGGCTTGCACAACCACCATATGTGTGAATGCGTAGTTTTCCCACACCTGTGTATGTCTGTACAGCAAGCCAGAATTTGTAAAACCCTTTTATGTCATCACCAACTTCAGATAAATGTGACGGCAGAGGATTTCAGTGGGAGAAGGAGGACATCTTCAAACATTAGGACATACTTGCAAAAAGATTATACCAGGAACATACAGCAGAAAACACAAATGCAGAAGCAGATGCAATAAAAGTATTGATATGTCCCACAGAAATACACTAAAGTTACTAGTGTGACAGTAGTGTGGGGGAATTCTCTCTTGTAAATAAAAAAGATACCTGTCTGCTTTCTGAATGACTCTTACGTCTCACAGGTTAACCAGAATTGCATTTCATTGAAGAAGAGGAGAGAGAGTCCCCTTTGCATTGCGTGATGATTATGTCACACTGAATACTGGCATGAATACTTATCAGTGGTGTCACACTCTTAAGGCTGCTGAATGCTGTAACAGGAAGTGTGCACCCTTCTCTGATTCATAAGCCTGTACTCCCTGCTTGAACACTAAAGTTCAAGCCAATCTTCACAGTTTTCATCAGAGCTTACAGGAACAGTTAAAAGGGGTGGAATGCAGTACAACAAGCAGTGAAGCACAATCGAAAGTGATGATAAAAAATAGAGACTATTTACCAAATGTCTTTCTTTGTTATTTCTATATGTTTTCTGCAAGGTATGATTACTATTCAAAATATGCAGGGGGGAAATGAGCATATAAGATTATCTGCCAGTAAGTGCCTATATGACACTGATCCACCCTTCTTTTTTAATCCTAAAGTAGAGCAAGGTAGGACACTACTGTGCAGTGTTGTAGTCAAGACCAGCTAAACCGAGATCAAGTCAAGACCAAGACCAGACAGTATTTAGCCTATTTAGGTAGCTAACGCGTGGCTAATATTCAAGTATTGTATATTCAAGTAGTGAAAAAAGAATTTTCAGCTAATTATGAAATTGTGGTGGGACAAACTCTTTTTCTTCTCTAGGTATTAGTCCTCTTGGTCCGAGACAGAGACAAGACTGGGCAAAAAATGCCGTCGATTCCAAGATGAGACCAAGACCAAGACCGATCTCGAGTACTACAACACAGCTTCAGTCTGTGATTGAACTATGTGTGGTGAAAACAGGAAATGCACTATTTTAGCCATCAAACGTACAGGAAAAAAGGCAAAAACCCAAAGGAGCTGTCTGTAAACTAGAGACTAATACCTGTCAGTCAATCCCGAAATGTTGTTTTTAACCACAAAACTTAAGATGGTGGTACATCAGGACAGAATTACAAAACCTTCTCCGACACTCACTTCCCTCCGTCTCTCTGTGGTCTCATTCACGTATCTCTGCAACAACTGAGGTCAAAAAGTCCTGAAACAAAACAGGATGAGGATTTGTTGAACAGACTTTCTGTTTGAAAATTGTTTTTCCTCAAGAAAGCTATTTTGGGAAATCAAACTACGCACATCTAATCCAGATGTTGACCGACACATGACCTTTATTGAACTATTCCTAGACTATAGTGCTCTCGATCATTTTAGAATCGGAATCAGAATCAGGTTTATTGCCAAGTAGGTGTTCATAAATAAGGAGTTAGTCTTAATTTTTGGTGCAACAGTTAAAATACTCAGAAACAACAACATAAGAAGTCAAGAACATCAATATAAAAAAGGAACCATTTACAATAAAAATGTGTAAAGATGTATAGTATTATTTTTACTTAAAGAATTTAGGCATATGCAGCAAATGTTTAAGGCTGTCTTGTTGTACAGGAATGTGCAAAATATTCCATCCATCCATTTTAAGATTTGCAACTCTACTGTATATGTCTTTCAAGCACAGTTTGCCTCAACCTTCAGTGGTGTCCATATCTTATGTGATAGTAATTTATAGGTTAGTATACGATAAATCAGTGCAGTATTTTCTATCAACAAACACCATGGGGTTTCTATCTGGCTGTTTACAAGTTACAGTCTAAGGTCGACGTCATCCAATGTGTCAATGTTAACCGGAGTTGCAGCGTTAAGCCTGGAAAACAATGGATGAGGTAACTCTTAGAGGCAAAAAATTGCCTTTCTTCTAGGGATGTTTTGAATGCAGAGGAAGGGGGTTGGGGTGGTAAAAAAAAAAAAAGAGAGAGAGGAAGGGGAGGACCTTTTAGGCCTTGGTTCCCACTGACTGTGTGCAGCTGGAGGAGCTAAACAATAATGTGAAACAAACAGTGAAAGGAATAAACATGACCACTCCCTCAAGGAAGTCCCTGTGGTACCTGTGAGATAATATGACAACCTGTGTTTCAGCAGAACCGTGACAGAAACTGTCATGACATTAGAAATCAGAAGTCAGTTTTGTATTATATTATTATTATTATTATACATTTGTATTAAAGAGGTCAGGCTACTGGATGGGGCCATTTAAATATCAGACTGCAATGGCATTTTATAGACATTCATGCTCCCCAGAGGACGATGAGGGCGATTCCCTGACTTTTTCTTTAGCACCACCATTTGATATATGTGGTTTTTAAATGATGTCTTAAAAACTATTGGAAGGTTAGCTATAAAGTTTGGTGCATTCATGTGAATTGTGCTATTATTATAACTATAAGAACTAACTACTAATAACATGGCTGGAGATGCTCGTTAGAGGATTAGAGTATATTCACTTGAATGAAATGTCATACAGGATCAGTTCTAAATTATGGTGTGCATCTGCTATTCTATATATATCTACAGATTCTATGTGTTTTATATATGATCATGATGATTATGCTTACTTTGATATAGTCTGGGTATTATCAGCTATTTCTTTGAAGTCTGACACCATCATCCGTACGTGTCAGTGCAATCACCAGCACGTGAGCTGAGGTGAAGCTTATTAACAATCTTTGTTCGCATAATTGTCCCTCTGCTAGTCAGCTTCCGGTGCGCTCTGAGTCATCAGTGGCAGCTATCATGGAAAGAGATGGAGAGAGGAGGGGAGAGGGTGCAATGTTCTTGCAGTCCAGCACTGAAAGTGTGGTTATTTTCACTTTGTCACAACCTGTTATTGTTCTATTCTCTACAGTCTATCATGCTTAGTCATGGACTGTAACTTGTAACCGTCTTTAAAAAGACATTTTTGTCGGCACAGATTGATTCAATTTTGTTCACAGCATGCAAAAATAAGATTATGAAGCAGTGCTGAACTCCCACACCTAAATGCAATGTGGAATCTCCTTTGTGTTGACTGAAGATCCAGTATGAGATGCAGGGAAATGACATATATAGAAACCACCCTTCCTTTCTTTCTCTAAAGGTTTGTCAAAATTATTGCAAAGATCTTAACATATGTTGCATCATCTGTTTAGATGTCTCTTATCGAATCCAACACAGAGATAGTAGCATGCCAGCATTTGAACATCTATTGACATATAAAATGCCTCATAGACAAAACACAGTAGTGCTTAACACTTCTGCTAGATATCTGCACAATTGATTAAACATAGCTGTATGATTTCACCATGCTATTGCAAGCTAATCTCTTTGATTAATGAGTCAGCTTGTTGGTCTGTAAATATTTTTCTCCCACCATGACTGATGCAGCCAGTATTATCTAGGCCTGCTCCCCTTCGTGTTTACCCACGCACTAGAGAGAAACAGCCACCTCTGTACCCTCAACACATCATCTGGCTCCCACCTCTGTTTACCGAGCAACACGTGTTCTCATTAAAACACAGAGTGCAGCTAGCTAGACAACACACAGGGGCTTGTTGTCCTGAACCCTGTGGTTAGTGGAGGAAAGTTCACCACATCAGAAAGTCCCAGGTTCAGTTAAGGACAGTCGGTAAACCACACACCAGCTTTTTGGCAAAAGACGCATGTTGTACAAGCTGCAGGAATAAACATTTGACAGTGGTGCTCAAGCTGCTGGAAAAAGTCAGCTCGGATGTATTGAAAAAAAAAAACATTACTTGATTCTATCTACAAAAAAGGTTGGTTTTCAAACAGTCTCCTATGGTGTTACTATGCAGGAAGTTCGCTGCAGAAAGGTCTGAAAGAATATAGAAAAAAAAAAGATGAAGGAAAGAGAAAAGACAAAGAACAGAGAGGGTGACCTTTAGTAGACAGACTGTATATTGGAAAGCACAATCTTTTCAAGCTCTCTGGGGAGTCAGAGAGGATTCTGGGCAGCTTCACTAGTTGTAATTACATGTTACTCCATCTGGATGAGAGGACAGAGCCGTCACTAAGGGCAGGAGCTGGCAGCAACTGGCACTATGTGTTTGTGTAAAATCAGTACAATAGAAGAAAAGTACTTGAGTCTGCAATCAAATGACAAATGCCCATTTTGAGAATGTTATATTATCGCTGCTTAACCTGGAAGTACTTTACTTTTACTTACTTACGTTTGTTGTCATTGCTGCATTTCTATGATCTTTTTTGACTACATTTCTTCCAGGATCATAATAAAGCTCAGTCTAGGTTCAAACAATTAGATCAAGATAATGTCAGACGTACAGGACAATATTGCAGCCTGAAATGACACTGAGTGAAAGCACCAGGAACTGAAATACAGTACTTTGAGTAAATGTCACTTTGTTTCTTTCCACCTCAGTGTGTATGACAACGTATAAGTGTGTCTGTGTGTGGGTGCGAGAGAAAAAAAGAGCGAAGGAGAAAGGACATTCCACGAATGTGTGTGTAGCATGCATCTGTGAACTGTGTGTGTGTTAACCGAAAGTGTTAGTAACAGCCACATGGGGTTAGGGTGGCTAGTGTTGCTTGGTGTTTGAACATGATGACTTTTGACAAGTGTCAGTGTGTGTATGCATGTGTGTGTGTGTGTGTGTGTGTGTGTGTGTGTGTGTGTGTGTGCAGCTGTAGGGACCAAGGCTTCAGTGGAGCAGACAGTTGCTGCAAGCTTCTTAGACAGAACCTTACCTCCAGCATTAACAGAGGCTTTGCACAGACATGTGGCAGACACTGGCAAACACAAAACAAAATGTTAATATTCTGTGCATCATAAATGCAGGTGAGATATTTGAAGTTTATTAATGTGACATTTATAAATAATCAGACACAAATGCATTATCATTTATGAACATACAGAGATATAGTTGGCACATAGCAGCTTCTACAATGGAAAGAATTATTATAATAATCTGTATAATCATTATATTTTATCATTGGCTTTATTACTTTTGTGATTCTTGATATCATTACATAAAGTAATTACATAATCATAATCATCAGTATGTCATACTGGCTGTCTTCATCATACTATATTTATATAGCATATAACTATAATAATATTACCTCTTTTGAACTTTATATAATTGATTTTTAATTAATATTTTCTTTTATTATATTATCATCATCATTGTATACATCATTCTTGACCTGATTTGCGTATTGTCAATATTCCCAATATTTGTATTTAAATGACATGATCTGTATCATATTCATTACAGTATAGCCTTCAACAGTCTTCCTCATCTGAATAGTCTGATATGATCTGTGTCATATTACATTTCCACAGTATTATTGCTGTTTAATTTTATATTTAATTCAATTCAAATTTTATTTTATTTTATTTTATTTCAGGGTTGAAACTCTGCAGTGCAAGCACCATCAGTGACTCATGTAAGCAAGGGAGGCTGCAGTTGACAGAGGTGACCTTAAGAATAAATGGCTCCTTGATACATCATCTGTGTGTGTGTGTCACCATGGATACGGTGACAGGAACCAAGCCAAACTTGAGTTATGATGATCTAAAGCAAATGCACGGTGGTGTGACTTACATTGGTTCAGTTTGTCATGGTAACAGGCTCTGCAGTAATGCATGGTGAGACAGGAAGGCATTTTTGACAAAGTTTTAGATGAGACTAAAAACTTTTAGCCTTTTAGCCTCATGTGCTTATTTTAACTGTCTAAACATAGGCTATGACTTCATGCTAGATATTTTAAGTGAAACTAGCCAATCAGGATCAAAGAGCTTTTTTTACACCCTGCAACTATAAGAGAAGAAATCCATCCTAGCTGAAACACAGATAACAGTTTCTCTACTGATGATAGCCTCAATTGACCGTAATGCCCTCTAAGAACGGATTACTGAGGCCTACCAGGGATAGGCCCAGAAGCCCAAGGGCTCAGGGGGATCCCAAGCCAGAGCATCTGTCTGAAGTGACTGTTATTAACACTTCTTGTTCACGTTTTCTGTTTTCAATCATTTAATATTGAGTATCTGCCCATACTGAGTTTTGATTTTATTATCTATTATACTTCCCCCAACAGCTGCACCGCACACACTTAGCTACAGCAACCGTACAATGAAACGACCAAAGTAATTCAAATATGTTTGACAGCAGAATAGCTCTGGGGGGTGCTGTACGTGCTTTGGTCCAGGGACCCATTGTCTCATAATGCTGCTATGCCGTTTAGCATACCTTGATCTTCTGCATGTGTTTCAGCTGTGCTTGAGCAAACATAAGCTGGAAGCACCTGATGAACCTTCACACCAAACATCATGACTTCGATCGAGACTCACACAAATTTAAAACAGAACAGAGAGAATGACTGTGATACAAAAATGATGAGTAACTAAAGATGAAACTGTTAGTTCAAGGGAAGTCTATGGTTAATACGAATTTAAATTTCAAAGCTTCAGCTGGACCTTGGGACAGACCTCAACAAACAGATCAAAAGGAAGAGCGAAGCAGTGATCTGTTTGGGTTGCATAATGCGTGCCACGGCGATGTAACATGACGGGGCACTGATTGTCACAGGAGTTGCTATGCAACTCAGAAAAAAGGCCAGAGAGCAGGGATGAAAGGTGTATCTAGCAGCACAAATCCAGTCCCAGGCATTTTAATGAAAACTGAAGGGCTGTATTTGGTAATAGGGCAGAAAATGTCAGGGCAGCCAAAGAATGGAAAATGTAATGTACCCATCCCTGACGTGAAAATGTCACACCATGCAAACTCCCTGCATGCGAATGCTAGTAATGTTCGGAATGAATGAACAACAGAAAGTACCTGCTTTGGTATTCAGGGAATGCAGGTCAACAACTTCCCACTGCAGTGATCAGTGTTTAAGTGACATCCGAAAAATGAATGGCATACTAATTGTCCCTAAATAGCATGAGACATGAGCAATGCACATGATGTCATATTCTCTCCTTTACTATCCAACTATCCTTGCTATGTGACTTGCTATGTGAAATGACTTGAACAATCCGTCACTTGTTTTATTATTGAATTGTAAACTTTAATTGCATTGAGTGGTCGCCTGTAGAGAGTAAAAGGAGGAGACACTGTGAAAAGTGAGATGGCAGCAGGATTTGTATTCAGCACATTACCCAGGCTGTTGTTTCTCCCCTACTGTTCTCAGATTATCCTTCACTGTCACCTGTTTCTGTAATAGAGTGGTTATTTTCATTATTCATGCCCAGATATTCTCCAAATTTCTATATCTTCTCATTTACTGTGGCAGCTTTTATAGAGGAAACAAATTTACAGACTTACTTCAGCTTGTCCTGGACATATGCTGTAAACCTGTAGGGGCAAACTGAATAAGGAATGTGACTCAAAACAAAGACAGAAACTATCTCAACCAGCCGTGTTAGCTTTATCCCCTGTGAGCTCTCGCTCTGTATAACTCATACATATCCGATTCTGTTTGAAGAAGTACCTTGCTCACGAAAATGTGTCACTGACGTTGCTGAAAAGATGCGGTCTTTGTGAGCACGTCTCCCTACCATACGTCACATCACTGCATGATGCACTGACAATTCCTGTAGTCACTCGTGTTTGGCACGTTGTCTCTTTTATGATTCATGCGTCACCTCCATGACCCCTACACATTTCCTTTCTTGAATCCTGATACTGTCTTTTCAGCTTATGGACTTCTTTTCGCATCCAGTATTTAATGTCCCTCCCTGTTTTTTTTTCCTTTCACACTAGCTTCCTCTTTCTCCCTCTCCTCTCCCTTCATCACTGTGTCTCTTCTATCTCTCTGCCTCCTGTGCACATTAGTATTCTGTTCAGTCCCAGTCGGTCTAAGCAGTGAGGCTGTGGCTGTCTGCTCCTCTGGTTTGAACCCACTGAAGTGAGGTACCCCAGCATGGCACAGCGCTTTATTCATCAGTGTGTAATTACTCAAACAGACATGCACACACAACCTCAGACATAAACTCTCTGCTAAATTTCTATCTACCTCAGTATCTCATTCTCTCCCCAATCCCTCTGTCTCTCTCCCTCTCCTGCGTGGTGGTAAGTAGTGCTGCAGCACTGTGAGCCACCCCTGAGTGCAGTCGGCACTGACAGATTTCATTAGAGCTGTAATGCAGCCTGTCTCAGTGTCTGCCTTGATAAGTCCTGCAGGACATCACAGACCCAAGACATCACGACACAGCACAACATAGCATCCAACAGCACAACAAAACACAGTGTGACAAAGCAAAATGCAAGAAAGGAAAAAAAGGGAAAACCGAGATGACACATCATCTTGACAACAACCTTGAAGTCACAATGTAGCCAATCACAAAAGTTTTATTTACCGGAAATAGATTGTGTCATGCAAGTACTCCAGTCAGACTATACCACTGTGATAATAATGAAGGGAAATTCACATAAACACTGCATCCTGAAGGACTAGGCTGCACTGTAACATTGTTTTTCCTCACTGAATGTCTGCTGTATCTTAGTAACCCAGATGGCGTTTGTAAAGACATTCAAATGTTCAGTAGAGCAGAATATGCTAATTCTCACTTCAATGCCAACTCAAGCAAAGCAGGATGCTTCAGCTCCTGCTTGGGAAACGTGATAATTTCAGTGCTGCTGCAGTAGCCAAGCCTCCATGTTTTTCCACTCTCCTGCAGTCAGGCCATCCATGGCAAACAAGGGCAGCTCTCAGAAACTAAAGCAAAAAGATCTAACCCTCAGGCCATCACTGTGAAGAATATCAAAGGTTTGATGTTGTCACTAAGATCTGTCGTAGCTCTTGACAATGTGTGGACACGCAATACAAACATGGAACACACACACAACCACACACAGTATTCTGTTCCTGTCGTCCCATGAGGCACCAGTTCACAGCCCTAGGCTTGACTTTTCAGATGCCAGATCTGTCACCACACAAACTGTGTGATCTCAGTCAGCTATGTATCACTTTAGCTATGTAACTTGTATTTCGCCTGCTGGTCAGACAGGTATTGTTGGTTGAATCATTTTAACTTTGGAACATTATAGTCTTGAAAAAACATTAAAGTTATGATCTTGAAGATTTCAGTCCTGTTTGATTTTGCAACACCTGTGATAACTTGGGGCAAGTGCAATTTCCCAGAGTGTAAAGTCATTTTTAAAATAAAGAAGTCTATAATCTGCTTTTTTCCCCATCATGCCATATTTTCCAGTCAGTCATGTCAAGCACCATATAATCTAAGCACCATGACACAGTGTGGAACGCAGTGACGTTTTAGGGCAAATCAGTAGCCTGCATGAAGCCTGGTTTGTAAGCAACTCTTCTCGCATGTCAAATGAACTTTGTAGGAGAAATCCAGAATGTACTGAAGGTTGTCAGAGGGTTTGATTTTTATTGTTTGTAGCAGCAGTTAAGCACATATTTTACCTTTAAAAAGCTAATACAAAGTAAAGGTCGGTGCAGCCTCACCTTAAGTCTCATTTCCCTTCCTGCTATCAACAAGTGAGTCAGCCTTGGTATCGTTGGTATGTCACTGAGCAACTGATGACTGGTATGAACAAGCTAAAGGCATTCAAATCCCTGATAATGCTGCAGGGAACATACTGAAATATTGTGTGTGAATGAGTGTCTATAGTTCTATTTTGCTTCACTTTTTGAATCAGCAGCTTTTTTCGAAATCTGTTTAAAAAAAATCTGATTAAAAAAAGGGAAATTAATTATTTGAAGCAATTGTAGTTTTTTTGATTAGCTGCATTTAAAGTTCTGTTTTAAATCTGCAGGATTTCAACTCTGACGGTATAAGGGAGTGGTTTTCAGAAAATAATATGCAAAACTTATGAGCCTGACAAATAGTTCAGGAATTCATTGTTGTTTAATACTGGCTTTTATTCTTGCATGGCGTGTCAGACATGCCTGAACATTTTCGCTCACTGGGAAGTCAACTGATCCTGTTACAACACAGGAACCAATACATGTAAGTATCATATCATGAACAACCAGATAGCTCCTAATGTGTTGGAACATAACTTAGAGTAATAGACACCCCTATACTTGAACTAAACAAACTCAATAACCTCAATATTTATATATATATATATATTTATATATAATTTTTACGGCTAAGGGTGGCAAAAACTATTCTGTCTATAAAACAGGGAACTACATTCACATGTTCTGTTTTTAACAAAACATTTTAGTGCAGTTCCTGTTCAAAACACTCGAAATATTAATTTAAGAGTCTGAATAAAAGACTACAACTGCGTCATCAAATAGAAAATTCTCTTTTGCACAGCACAAAGAGTACAAAATGCAAAGTTTCATCATAAAACGACATTGTCAACGTGAGTGCATCTTCCACTGTGCTTTTAAAGTCTCAACCTTAAGAGTCACAGTCTCCTTTATTAGTTTTATTATTTAGTCATCCTCTCCATTTTTAGGTATTCTTCTATTGTGAAGCACTTTGTGACATCTGCTTTTGAAAGGTTCCCTATAAATAAACACACTCACTTACTACCAGTGGTTGTGTCGCTAGGTTATTGAGATCAATTTAGAATTTACAGTAATTTAAAAATTCTAAATATGTCAAGGTTTAGTGAGGCTGAACCCAAATGCAGACACAGGGCAGGAAGATCAGGTAAACAGGTCTTTTATTAAATGGCAGGAATAGAGAGATCTGGCTGAAAGAAATCCAGGTGGAGACTTGCCAAGCATGAGAGCTGGCTGACAGGCTTGGTGGATGGCGAGATGGAAAAGTAAATGAGTTTCATACAAGCATGCAGCATAGACTAACTGTGAGTGGAACTATGATCCAAGGTAGACTGGCCTACTCTTGTAGGCAGGGGTGATGACTAGATGGCAGACTGCTGATGACGGGCCAGAGTTGAGAGAGCAGAGTGAAGGAGACCACACCCACAAAAATAGACAGGAGAAATAAATAGGAGAAAACAGGAGACACATGAGGAAAAAAAACACCAAAGAATAATCTGCACACATTGTTCCTCACAGAAAAAATAATAAATACAACATGCATTTCAGTACTGGGATTTCACAAAAATTCACTGTAGTGTCTCACAAACCACATTTACGTTTTCTTTAAAATACACATTGCTAGATGTTCTTTAGTGTTTTACATGTGAGGGTGACTGAATTTCACTGAGATCAATGTAAATTCTTTTAAACAGCCTTATTGATCAGTTAATGTAATTAGGTTTATGCTCGAGGTTGACCACATACTGAAGTCTGCTTTTAAATTGTGAAAAATAACACAGTAATATAATCATACCCAGTATTTTCAGTACTGTTTCATTCACCATAGCCTCCCTGTCTTGCTGCAGAGAACTTTCAAATACACAATTTTATGTAAATAGCTGCAGCATATGTTTATGCAGTTCAACCCACAAAACTTCCAGATCAAAATAATGTCTAATCTTTGAAAAACAAGCAGAAAATGGCACTGTTTTTGTTAACCCAACTAAAGGCACAAGTGCACCTGTCGAGGAAAGCAGAGACAATGGGGTTAAACAAGCTCATCCATCAACTCCTCTGAGCCCTTCCCATCTCTCTCGCCCTGCTCTCTGTTTCCTGTTGTGCAGGAAGCATGGCCAAATCCACTCCACCCACTGGTCGGAGGGTAAACACTGCGTAGGACAAAGAGATAGAGAGCAAGGGCGAGTGGGCGAGCACAGTGAGTGAGTTGTTAATAAATAACCAAGGCTGATTACAACCAAGTGGGGCTCACTGAATAGGTGAACTAAAGTTGATTCATGAAATGAAGGTGAAATAAAAAAAATTTAAAAAACAGTGCATCACATAACTAAATTGAACTGTAACACACAAAGCAAGGTCTCTGCAGCTGCACATTTCTATTGTAAAAAGCTAGCAATGGCTCATTAACTCAGGAAACAGTCTGGCAGGAAAAGAACTATTGGGTTAATTTAGGCTGCAGGAAGCCTTGTGCTTAGACAGCCAACTCTTTCCTGCTGGAAGGAAAGGTGTGATCGCTTACGCACTCACTGATCTGCAGCTGCAGATCCTTGTATGTACCACAAAAATATACAGTAAGTGTAAGGGATTTTGCTAATAGCCTTTAGAGGTATCAGTAACAGTCAATTTTAAATCAGTGCTTTAAGAATTTGACAAACCTTTGGGTTTCAGTGATGTTGGAAAACATCTGGCTAGCACCATACTACTACATTTTCATATTGATGTTCAGCAGCTCTCATTTGAACATTCGCAGCAGAAGACAATAAACAAATATCAAGCATGTTTGCAAGACTGGCACGTCCCAGATATGCAGGAGCATGGGGAGGGGTGCATGACAATTACATTGTCTAGTCTGTGCCTGAGTTTTGAGATCCAACCTCTTTCTTAGTATTTTAGTTTATTATTTATTTGTAAAGCACATTGATCTGTGATTTAATAACCACAACAAAGTAATCACTGACAACTTAAATGTACATAAGTATATTGAGAATGACGTATGCTTGGGTTAGTGATGATGAAACTGTGCTTACCAGTTTGCTGTCTTTTCAGCTCTCATCACATTCCTGGGCTGTCTAAATGATTCAGCATAATCATGAGAAACAGCTATTGAAGTTGTGAAGAAGACTTTAACAGTGGTTCCACAGCTGAATAATGAGCTGTCATTTCTGCTGACGTCTGTCAGAATCTTGCAAAAGCTGCTCTGAGCTGCAGTTTTTGTGCACTTTTTGTGAACCTCCAGGCTTGTAGTTAATATGTACAAGGTCCCCTCTGATTTAAAAAAACTTGTGTCATGTGTCCCACTACAAAGGAAATTTGGCAAGCAAATGGCACCTGTCTTGTCATTTGGTTGTATTTACCTATCAGCAATGGACATCTTAATTTGCTTTTTGTGAGTTTGAGTGCAGTGTATTTCATAGGACTATCACTATCTTCTCTCCATAATTTTGTATTTTTCTGATGTCATATGAAATCATTTCATACTGACAATTCTGGCAAGAGCATTTTTGGTCTAATGTAGCTCTCTATAATCTTTCCAGTCCTTAGAGAAACATAATCACGAACAGAGTGACACAAAGGCATCCACACATACACACACTTTGCCCCAATTGGCTTGCTATATAGCTTGCAGTTTTCCCCAGTGCTCTGACAGTTGATTGCTAATAGACTGAAACCGTAGATCCCGCTGTGAGGCTCCTGCGTCACCTTATCGTCATTCCAATCCCCTACTCAGTCTCAACAATTACACTCCTGCGCCACCAATCTTTTCATCTCCTAATTCCACAACAGTCATAGATTTTCTTTTAGTCACTCGCAGCAGTGAACAAAACTCTACTATAAATTCAGCCCTCCCTTGTGCCATGTATTTTGTTCTTTCAGCGACACGCTCACAACATCTGACTGCACTGGTGCTAATAAAAAACATAATTGTGACTCCTTCACACTGTAGGGAACATGATGTCATAACTTTTCAACAAAAATATGAAGCTGGGGGCATTCAGTTTCTCTTCCCTTGATAGATGCTAAAAAAACAAATAAATGACATTGATTTAGATGGTTTGAAACCCTTTTGCTACAAAAAAAAGCACCTGGTAAACAGTTCATCTCTTTTTTTAAACTATAAACTTGCTTAAAAAAACACTGGTTTTATTGTTCTATTCCGTAAAGTATACAACAGTTTTATATTACTCATGTACATGTCACCTTACACCACTAAACGATATCTCTGAAATCTGTACAATCAGTACAACATCTGCAATACAATGAAACACATTCCTTTCTTTGCTCACAACTACAACGGCTCTAGATAATCTTGTCTTCATGTAACCTAAAGTATATAGGATTTCAAAGAAAGTTCATGGTACGTACATCCAAAAATGTGCATTAATAATATATATAATAAATAAAACATATAGGGCCCAACACAAAGTCTTGTGGGACTCCAGATTAATCACTAGCAAACTCTGCATATTTTTTTATTCTGTGTTGACATGTTCCAGTACAGTTTTTACTACAATACCTAGGTATCAAATTCTGTTGATGACTGGATGAAAACAAAAGATCTTTAGACACAGCCTGAAAAAAGCAAAATAAAAAGCTAGACTTCTACCTATGGTGAAGAGCTTTTTACCTGCATGTTACATAAATATTACTATGCTTATTGTGAGTGAACCCCTAGACCAACATACTGTATAACCAATCATGGACACAAATTGTAAATGCACTGAGGTACTGTACTGTCCATTTCACTTTATGTCAGAGTGACTCAAATGCAGGTGGTATAGTATTACAGCTTGTAGGCTTAGATGATACAGTACAATACAGTTACTAAACACAACACGTCTCCTTTGGGTTACATAATCTTTGAGAAGTAAAAGCCTAATGTATTTTTAAAGGCATCAATCCCCTGAGGCCACTGGCAGTAAAATGCTGAAGCTGTGACACAAACACTGATGCTGAAGTCAGTCTTAGTCGTATAACGTCTCGCCAATGCGTCAGAGGGGAGATTTCATTTATTTTCAGCAACAACTAGGGAGAGCGAGAGAAGCGAGAGACATACGTTAGAGACAAACTGTCATACGCCTACAGTTTCAAATTCAGAGTTTTACTGCCAGCTGGAAAATAGTCTACCTCTTATGAATGGACATACAAACATGTGACCTGATTTTGTGTGTGTCCTATGCCTGGTGAGTAATGACATCATCCAGATGAGAGGCACAGTCAGCTTTATCGTGGCATCAAACTCTCTCAGACAAGTGCAGGAGGGCCGAGTCAAAACCTGAGAAAGGATGAAATGATAAAAATACCTGACAGGATCTTTTAGTGAATCGAATAAAGATATGCGCCATGACAGCCTTCATTCCCAGGTGTTGAATCAGATATAACATCACCGAGACTCCTCTCTCTGAATTACCCTCTATTCTTGGAATCCTTGCTTGAATTTCCGTGACAGCAACAAAAAATAAGCTGGCAATAATTACAGTGCTCATTCCACTGCTTTTCTCAGCACTTCCTGGATACTGAAAATACTTCTATAGAGTTTGGAAAGGTCTTGACATATCTGCATGTGTGTTCCTGTGTGCATATCTCTCTCTTTCTCACTGTGTGTATTCTCATTGAGATGTCTACATGTTGAGAGAAATGCCTGATAGATATCTAATCCTCTATGTCTCAAGGAAGATAGCTGGCGCCCACCTCGTGACTTCAGACATACGCACATCTTCACATGGTATCTGGGTATCATTATCTTCCTGTGGTGTTGGACAATGGATCCTCACATTAAGAAGCACAAGGAACAAAGAACAACAGCTTCTTCTGACCAGAGAAGGCAGAGCTAGATTGCAGATAAAAACACTGCAAGGCACAGAGATTGCCCAACTACATGAAGTATCTTCCTCATTCTTGATATGGGAGGTTTAAGGGTAGGACTCTGAGGCGTGTCTGGACTTGTTCATACTGTTGCAAAGGCTTGCATGTGGCAATGATTTCCTACGCACGAGATATCTCTCACCTGCACAGACTTACTGTGTGTTTTGTAACAAAAAAAATACATAAAAATAAGCCTTAAACAGTGAATGAAAAATTGCTTACTAACACACAAACCATTCATAATTGCTAAATTAGGCTAATATACTACGAGTGATACTAAATTGAAGAGCCATTTGGGAGCCAGCTTTTCTAAAGGAGCCGAGCCAAAAGAGCCAAATCTTTGAAAAGAGCTGGACCTCCCATCACTAAGCTAAAGAACACAGATCCACTCTTCTATTTCCTACAGTTGTTTATTGCTATTCAAGGCCACACAGGGGGTCCACCACAGCATAGTGAAGGAAGAGAGAGAGAGAGAGGTGAATCTTCCCTCTGAAACTATGCGTCAACACTCCAGAAACACTCACCTCTCTCAACACAGTCATTCTTGTGTGGATACACAGTAGTTATTATATCTATGCTCAGTGGTGGGTCAACTATTTAGATCCCGTACTTACTCCTGTACAGATAAAAGTAACAATACCAGGAGTGTCGATTAGCTAGCCTTTGCTACATGTCATTCCCCATCTCTCTCTCTCTCTCTCTCTCTCTCTCCCCACATTCCTGTCACTCTTCAGCTGTCTCTGTCAAAAATAAAGCGTGAAAAGGCCAAAAAATATATCTTAAAAAAAAAAGTAACAATCCCACACTTTAAACCCCCTTACAGATAACAATACAGACACATTATCAGCAAAATCATACAGGATGGCTTTTTCTGAATGTTATAACATGATATATATTTATTATTTTATTAGAATAACAAGCTGTGAATCAGTAATCTATTAATGTTGTAGCCGGTGGGAGTAGAGTTCATTGGAAGTACTTTATATACTACTTTAATTTACTATTATGCATTATGTTTTCAGCTCAATATGAAATAAAATATGAACTCATACCCCTTTAACATAACAAATAACAGCTTTCAAATAAATCACTGGAGTAGTGGATTAAAAGTAAAATATTTCCCTTTGAAATTTTTTAAAATTTAAATATTCAAGTAAAGGATAAACACTGCAAAATTGCACTTGAGTAAATGGACTAATACTGCTCACCACTCTTACACAAAGAACATTAGATGACATTTACTCTCACATCTATAGTCTTTTGTTCACATGAGCTACTTGTCTTTGAACCCAGAGGCAAAAACCTGTGGGGGGAATCCCAGTGACACATACAAGAAAACACTGAAACATCACTGTGACAGGGCTGAGATTTAAAACCACTGAGCTGCAGCGAAAATGCGCTTTGTGCAAATCCCTGCCAATGCAAATGACAACGCAGATACATTTGAAAATGTGTTAGTCAAGCTTTCATATGGGTGTACAGGTGGGCTTTTAGTTGACACACACACAGATGCATAGACAAAACTTACAAAAACTGTCATTACATCACTCTGAACTGAGGGTGAGTAAAGCTGTTTGTCTGTGGTGCCTGCACTTAGCCGAGGTATAGTCACACAGGTGAGCTCAGGAGAGCCTCAAAGTGCGTGATGACACCTGCTCCTCGGCACGGAAAGTAAACTCATCTGGAGGGCAGACAGTAAGTCCTTATATGGATGCCAAAGTCAACTCTGCAAAATCAAAACAATCCTTCCTGATACAGAAATTATATTGTTTGGAAAATATGGCTGTTCAAAGTATATTTCATGAACCTGGATGACTGCTTCATCAAAATCGTGATAAGCTTCTGTAGCAGAGTTTTTCTGTCCAATAGTCGTAGTAGTAGTCATGGTCATTTTCAGTTAAACTTGAAATATTTGGCGTTATGATGCCTTGTATACTTCCTTAAATATGACAAGAGCAATATATTGGATGTAGTTCCCTGGTAGTGCTCATATGTTTCCTAGAGCTTTTGGCGTGTAACCTTTATAAATGAGACAATAAAACAAACAAAGATTAAAAAAAAGGATGACTGACTAACTGTTAATTATCTTGTAAGCTCTTAGATTTATCTTGAGGGGAACTAATGTCTCACACCATGACATCAGACAGAGCATCAGCTGTAAAGCCTCAGCAATGCCACTAGCATGTTTCTGATATAAATATTTATATTTATATATTTTTATTTAGTATATTTAAAGTCTACTGTGTTGTTTCTTTCTATTTGTCCTATAGGCTATATTTATCTTTAGGGATTTGTAGGGCTGCTTATTAGCTTGTCTTTTCTTATCTACATTCAAACCCTTGTATTATTACACTTATTCGTTCTATTATTACACCTTTATTACAGGGTTCTTCTAGAAATTGTAGTCCACCTCCTTCTTCTCCTTACAGCCCTGAACTCATCGGGCTTATTGTTCCCATGTCATCCGTCGTGCCAAACAGAGGATATCCAGTAGGATGTGTTCCTGTTCACTTCCCCAGAAAAGAATATAAACATTGACAACAGCTATTGTCTTGCTGCATGGTTAACAGTAAATGACATGACAGTTCGTCAACAGTTATTGTGTAATGTTTGACTAGTTGAACGTTTATTCAGTCATTCTCAATCATTCATTAGTACCATAGCAGCTGCTGCTGTCCATTATATATACAACCAGAAATAACAATCAGTAAAACTATGATTCTTTAATACAAAGCTTGTACCTCCCATGCAGCCCGTTTCCACTTTATACTTCATGAACTAGAGGAGCTAAAAAAAAAGACAAAACTGTTATGTATCATAACTTATAAATAAATCTTGTGAACATAAATATCAGTTGTTATCAGTCACAATTTACCACTGATGAACTGACTTTTCTTTTTTTTTTAGTACTTTCATATTATTAGATTGTTATTTATGGTAACTTGTTTTTGTTGTTCTAAAAGTGCATTAAGTTATTTAATGTTGAGACTCAAAATAACATAAATGTGATAACAATGTTTGTATAGCAACATATTTTGCAAATGTTTTATCTGGGTGGACACTTCCTGTGGGCATCAGGAGAGCAACAACAAGGGGAGTATAACGCTGGTGCAAAATGAAAAGATAGTGATAGAGCAGATAAACTTTGGTTACAGAAACTAAGATAAAACAAATCTGAGAAGTTATTACAGCAAAAGACTTTTCTGAAAGCAGGAAATGAGATCCCAAACTATGCTGACTGTGTTCAAAAACAGCTAGAAATCATTCAGAGGTGAGCAGCAACTTGTGATTCTAACCTCTAAGATCAAGCTTTTCTGTAGAAAAATGCATTAGACTACTACTATAGCCTAGATTTTTCTTTTTTTGTGGCCTGCCAGCAAACAGGTGTTGAATGATTTGAATAAGTGTGTGTAAAGAGGAAAACCATTCAATCCCGGATAATATAAACAGCGTTACAAATGTACACTACGAGACTTGTTCACCAATTTTATGAAATAATATGATTACAACATTTAACTGAGGAACTGTGCACGCAATACAGGATGACTAACAGAGAGCAGCCAAACGAAATGCAGCTGGATGTTTACGTGCGGGCGAGGATGAGAATACCAGTTGCTATGGAAACAGTAGTGTGTGTCTCCCACTCAGCTCAATGAGAGAGCAAGTGGAGACTGCCGATTTATTAACAGAGATGATGCACTGATTGGCTCATTGATGGGGCTGTCAGACGAATCCCCGGAAACCTTACCCTAACCTTAGGCCAGTCTCCTGGCATTTTACCTTCTCATGAATGATTTTTCATGAATGAGAACACCTAGACACACAAAGTAAGGAAGGTAAAGAAATGTAGAACAGACAGACATGATTGCAGTGAAAGTGCCATCTGCATGAAAATGAAAGGACTTTTTAGTAATTCAGTCATACTTGGAGCAGTTTCAGCTGCGTAATGAGAGGTGGTCGCTTATGGTGAATACATTCAGCTGCATGTAACAACATGTGAATAAGCTGCTTTGAAAATGCTTTTTTTGTGTATATGTGTGTCATGAAATGTCTGCACTCTGCACTGAGTTTAAGATTTGGCCCTGTGTGGAGATTCATCCTCCTTCAGCTAACATCATAAAGCTGGTCCTCCTCCATCACTACACCACCTCACAGCACCATAGTCCATGCGTCTGCCCCTGCAATTTGGATTACCTTTGGCATTTACTGGATGAAGGCTTGTTACTATCAGGGAAAAGCCAAATGTGCATGGGTTATGTCACAGACCTTTTGCTCAGTTGCAATCTCTAAACAAACTTTACATTAGTCAGTAGTCCAAACTTCTGAAAAGTGCAGATTAAATATGATATCTTGCAATAAATACAGTGTAAACTGTGGAGGAGGGATGATAATATGCAGTTTGCTGTTTTATTGGCACTAAAGTTTGTTGGGCAAGTTATGACATTGTGAAACCTGTAAAACTGAATCAAGTCATAACGTTGGATCAGCAAATTTGCCTCTGCTGCTTTAACACATTTTTAGATGAAAATGCACGATTTACATATTGTATAACTGTTACATAAACACTTCTGCATCTAGTAGTGACAATAGATTGTAAAGCTCCATTATGAGCACAGAGAGGAAGATTAATATCCGGCTGTTAACTTGTTGAGCAACGCAGCCCCACCTAAATACAAATGGAGAAGGAATTTGCGTGTGTGTGTGTGTGTGTGTGTGTGTGTGTGTGCTGTGTAGGATTTGCTTTGTCCATCCTTTACTGTGAGTCACAGGATTGAAACGCTGCTTTGAAGCCTCAGGAGTTTCCTCCCTCCACAAGGCAGGGCTGTATTTAAACACTTGCCACACTCTTTGCTAAATGCCTTGCTTTCCACATTTAGTGATACCAACGCTGCTCAGCTTAAATAGCCTTTGAACCATGTGCCCACACTAGTTAATGCCATGGAATGATGATGTAGTGTTGTACTGTTCGATGTTCTGATGATAAAGTAAGATCTAGCAACAAAAAAGTATTGTACAGATTGTATACAGCAGATTTTGACAAAAAAACTAACCAAAAAAAACCCATAAAAGCTGATCTTTAAAATTGCAGCTATAAGTGATAGTTAGAACAAATAAAATGTGACCCGCTAACTGTCAGACAAGTTGAAACTTTGCAAAGAGGAATTTGAGCTTGAGAAAGGAACCTCATAAAGTCACTCCAGCGCACCCTCTCATTTGCTGGAGTGGAATGCAATTTCTACTTTGTTGCAGCCAACCAAAGATGAGCTTAAACAGTAATTATCTCCAAACCCAGTGCATTTCAATGATCATCTGTAAAACTTCTATGCTATAATGACAGGTTGGGAAGGTTAATGCTGCAGAACTTTTGGACAAGCTTCGGTTCCCACAGGAATTACAACCAAAAGGCTAAAATTCCTGTGGCAGAGACAGGTTTTGATGTTGTTTCAGCCCTTGTGCTGAACTATGGATTAATGAATGAAACTATTCATTGTATTGATCTGTGATTATTATATCACTGCAGGTAGATCTTGGCAATATATTGGACTGACTAAGAGCATAGGGGTACTGTAAGGTTTTGTGAATTTGGGGAACAATCTCTAAATTTGGAATAGTATTCATTAGCACTGGGATTTTACATTCTAGTAATAGTATAGCCAACACCCAATGGCGTTATATTTTCTACTCATGAGTAATGGCTCAGAAAAGATCAGATGTGTTGGATTGTTCAGTATGTGGAAGCGCCTGCAGAGTTTTTCTCCTCTTCAGTCTTATCTTCACCCTTTGTCAGAAGGCTGCCCACACATAACCATCATGTTTTCATTAAAGAAGTCAGCAGGTCGTTAGTTGCTCCATTTCGAGGAAGTCACATTTTCTACTGACATCATGGAGGAGGGTGCTGGTGCAGTTGTTATTATAGAAACTGAAGTTTTAATGATCAGCCTGTGATGCTCATCCATTGCACATGACAGCCTTTTGCGACAGTCCAACGGCAATGTGACGTAGGCTTTATGA
The DNA here is from genome assembly GCA_946959425.1 of Argyrosomus regius. Lineage (NCBI taxonomy): Eukaryota > Metazoa > Chordata > Actinopteri > Sciaenidae > Argyrosomus > Argyrosomus regius. Next base: position 12,128,294 of record OX336890.1, read on the forward strand.
AACAGTTCATCTCAGTTCAACCCCAGTTGAGTTAGCCTCACACATATAATTAATTTATGAATAAAGAAAACCTTCATACAATTATGTGGTAATTACATGCATTTAATAAAACATGAAGTCCAAACATTTCAGATTCAAGCTCTGCATAAATTGATTGCATTTGGACATTTCAGTCAAGAGACTCCTATTGAGGTTTTAACCATGTATTGCAACAGTAATTTTAGCTTGGCTCATGTGGAGCTCCAAAATGAATCTGAGCGAGCTTGACACAGACTGTCCCCAGAGCATGAACACATAAAAAAGAAATACTCAAAATTCAACACATTTGCATCAATCTAAATGCTTATGCCAGTGAAAACTGGGGGGGCTGTTAAACTGCTGAAAGCAGGCAGTAGTACAGCAGCAAGGATGCTGTGCTCAGCATAGCACATACAGATAGAATAATGTTCATATGGGCTGCCTGGTGTTAAAGATTGTGGACATACTGTATATGAATGTTATGCATAACATGACTTCAGTGCCTGTCTGAACTACATCAAGGCTCATTTTGCTACAAGCTAATATCCCAAACGGACAAAACTAAAATAATTATGAGATTATTATGAGCTATGAGATTTTCTTTAATCTGTTTGGTTTGAATCTAAGATCCCTCACTGACATTATTCCTCCTTTATTCTTTGCTGCTGAGATGGACATGTCATGGACTGTCATGGAGTACACTTTGATCAATGAAAAACCAAGACCCATTGTAGCAATCCGTAAGGTTCTATTTTCAGACAGCCTGAAAAGAGCTGATTGTAGGAAATTACAGGAATCAGATGAGGGGAGCATGTAGGACACACCATTGAGCATAAGTGGCCACTACATCTTACCCGATGACTCACTCTCAACATTAGATGTATTTGAACACCTGGAAGGAAACCAAATACGTTGAGAAGCAAACAAACACACGCATGGCTTTTTGCATGCTTGAGCACTCAGGTGACACTTCTTCTTAAAACTACAGTTGAATAGGTTCACGCTGGCAACTTTACAAGTTTGACTGCTAGAGAGCCGATATTGTAGGCTACAGTAGAGAATAAGCTACAGTCATCCCAGCTTCCTCTACAGTACATCTGTTTTTGTCCACATAGTAGGAGGAGGAGTGCTGACATTTGATATGCAAAGGCCTTCTAATCCCCCAAGTGTATCCCAGTGTGTGCACATATCAAAGCATGTGTTTTTTCCGGTAGAATGTGCCTACTATTACTTCTAATGCCAGACTGACTCATTCTTCTGCCTGCAGAAAACTTTATGATAGAAGCTGAGGTATAAAGATCCCCGTTGTCACTCCAGCTGAGACTCATTTCCAGAGCTAAGCCTGGCTGCACACACAAGACTTTTGCCACCGTCAACGTGGCATGACAGGGGAGCAGCTTTGTGTGGGTGATACTGAAAACTATCAGTCATTAACATTTTTTTTTTTTACATGGCAGTGACACTAAGAACATCAAGTGAACTCACACTTTTGCTTTTTGAACTCCACAGGGTTTTCTAATTAGTTCATCCATATGCCAGCTAACATTTGCTGACTCACTGATGAGATCCTGACATGACCTGAATTTTCGCTTACAAATCAGTATAAGAGCTGAGTCTACATTGGACTAGGAAATGTTTAAACTAACATAACCTCAGACAATCTGCCAGCTTTCCCCTTGCTTGCTTAGAAATAGCCAGTAGGCAGCAGTTATTAATTTGGTTCAAACCCATTGCATCCATCTGATAGAGATGCTTCTGATTTTGGGACCAAGGGTAAAAATGCCCTCGAAGGCCAGAAAACCTCACATCAACAACAAAATCTATTTCTGTCTGACTGATGCATCCATTCCAGAGGCCATTACTGTCAAAACACACGCACCCAGTCCTGGAGGTGTCGTCATGAATTATTCCTACTCCTTCTTCTTGTAGACTACTTCCTGTTCTGCTTCTGTCTGTGTGGGTATGTTTATGCATGAGGCATTCATTATTGAACTCTGAAGAGCACCGATATTGTGAGAGAACATCTAAAGGGATGACTCAAACATCCATGTTCAACTTCCATCATTACATAAGCTCAAAAGGTGAAGACAACCGGATCAAATACTTGTATGGAGAACAGAGGGGGTGCAGCGGAAACAGACACTCAGTTACAAAAGACAAAAGTTACAATCTTAAAAGTATGTCAGGGGCTGAGTTCTGACTTTCAGCAAAGACAAGCTGTGCCGGGTATCTTTTACGCAGCCTTCATTGATTTCCGACTCTCACCAAATTGGTCAGTGGTTGCTTGTTTCCATGGTTACAGGCAGTGAATTTGAAAGGATGTCCAAGAATGATTGTAGTCACTTTACCTCAAAAGCTCTGATGTAATCGCTGACATAGTATGACCAAGTCTGTCATTTCATTAGTCTGTCCCTCTTTAGAGCTGCATGTCACAGTTTGGCTGTCTCTCATTCCCTATTTATGAACCGCCCAGCTGGCCTATCTGTTGATCAGTGTCCTTGTTTGGATGCAAAGTAACTGGTGCTTGTTTGTGTGTGTGCTTATGTGAGACAAGGTCGGCCACATTACACAGCCTTCCTTCTTTTATCACTGCAATAGAAACCTCAGCAAAGGCAGCCCGGGCCTTGAACCAGAAAATAAACATCTTTACTGTAAATATGCCCCTTATCATGGATCCATCTCTCTCTGTGTGCCCATTTCCTTTTGCAAACACAAGTTTAAAGATAAAATACTTGCTTTGACTTGGACCGGTGGACAGATAGGAGCGTTGTTTAAGTTTAATCTAATTCTCACCACACCGTACAGGGCATGAACTCGTGCACTGATTAGATGTGAAATGAGGACACAGTTCTTTTTCAGGTTTGTTTAAATGCATTAAAAACATGTTCCATATAAATCTTAATACCAGGCATTTATTTTGAGAAAAATGTAATAGCAGGAACCATCTAATTAGAGCTTTGAGTGGACAAAGACAGCACTGTTTGTGTGTTTCTGAAAATAAAAATGGGTACAAACACTCAATGAGAAGGACAAGTACTCTGGAGTAGATTGTTTTTTAGAAAATGCTCTTTATTATTAAATAAATAAATACTGCACTTTTCTTACACAATAAGTTATTTAGGACATTTTCTACCAAGGTGATAATGGCTCTTAAGGGATCCTTAGAGGATCCCTTGTACTATTTTTTTTTATTTTCAAATGTCATTCTCTCCTTATGCCTCTCCCTCCCCTCACATCACCCCTCTGGTTCTCAGCTCATGTGCTGAGTCCATCTGTCAGTAAAGAGAACAAATCACAGTTTTAAAAGTTAGTGTGATGTTACATCCCTCCCACTCATACACACACACACACACGCGCAACACACATTCGCACATATAAACAGCCAAACTCTGTAACATCCACACACGAGCAATTCATTTCTCTGCACTGCTGAGTTGGCTGTGACATACACTGTACATCATTTACAAAACTCCACAGTCTAGCTCTGGTTGCTTTCAGAGCATCAGTTTATGGATTGTCTCTAGAAAACAGCATCAACTATACTATACACATTTAAGCTGGTGCCAGCCCAGCGTTTGTCTTTACTTCCCGAACGTCCCTCTTTTTTCTCCTCCCAAACATCTGGGATTAACATTCGTACCAACATACTCGTTCCAACAAGCTCAGTCTTTCCTCTCCTCCAACAATCAACATACAAATCAGCCCTTTGCCATCCACTGTCATTGTGCTACATTTCATTCCCCCATCCACAGAGTCCATCCGTATTATTTTTTCAACAGCACCTCTGCTGAGTCACGAAGGTGCGACAGTGTAGGAATGTTAATTTACTTTTCACAGGTCCGACCTCAAACCCGTCCTTTTCGCACAGATCCTTTTGAATCCTGGCTCCACTGCAGCACTGCAGTAGCACAATGGGTAGATTTCTCTGTTTGACTCTGTCCACAACATTAGTTAGTGTCGATTTAGCTGCATCTCTGCAGGAGCATGTTGAGGGAGTACACCATGCGTTCGCGCAGGTCGGTGGGGCAGCCGGACGTCAGCAAGGAGCTGAGTTTGAAGGTTTTGGAGACGCGGTCCTCGTTGATGTACGTCAGCATGTACTCATCCCTCTGGCAACACAGGATGATCTTGGTGTGGTCGTGGTAAAAGTTGATCTTTGGAGATTAAAAAAAAAAGATTTATTAGTTTATTCTCCATCATCTTTTGGCAAAGACAATCTTATTTGATTTATGGCCTAACCCTACACCTCTCTTATGCAACTAGACAATGCTCCTACATGCATGCCCAGCAACGGCTGTATTTCCTGTTCCAGCGTGTGTGTTTACCTGGAAAGTGCCATCATTAAAGAGCATCATGAGGGCGCGGTCGGACTTCAGCCACTGCAGCAGGTAGAGTCTGGGCATGTGTGCATCTGTCATACTACCCAGGTCCCCGCCCTGAGAAAGCAGAAGAGTTAGACAGGCTGCAACATGAAAGATATCATTTCTAATGCTTCAGGGTGTGGAGAGACACATAAAAGAGATATAGATTACAGAAATAGAGGAGTGGAGTGATAGAGATATTTACTTACATCCATTAGGTTCTCCTCCATGTAGTGAGAAAAGTACTTCAGGACAGTCACCTGGCCCACAAAGTGTTCAGGAACCTCGCAAGTGGGGAAGACAGAGCGCTGGCCCAACTCTGCATAGTAATGGATGGTCCTGAAGAGACGGAAATAAGGAAATAAACAAACAGTTATGCAACCACTCAGATAAACAAACACAAAAGGCACACACGTGTGGTTTTCCTGACATTTAAAATCTCAAGCAGATTTTTCAGCTTGAAAATTTACGTTTTCATCACTTTCTGTCAAAGGAGAGATAATCTACTCAAATTTAACAAGTCAAACCATCCCTTTCAAACCACTAACAGGTTCTTCAAAGCTGTTCTATGTACTACAGCATGCTTAAACAAGCCATCTACATCACAGTGACTAATAACTTTCAAACTGAAGGTGGAGTGTTGTGAAAGCATCAGAATAGTGCATACTTTCTGTCTGGCAGGAGGCTCATGTGAGTGCCGTTGTTGAAGAGAACTCCCACGGTGTGATCAGACAATTGGTAGCCAAAGCCGTACTTGTTGGAGTAGTCCACCCATTTAGTCACCCATTGAAGATTGCAGCTGTTTGAGCCCTGAGGAATGTTGTCCGCTGCACGGTGAGAAAACAGAGGAGGAGGATTAGAACACAATTACAGGGAAGATTTAAAGAAATGACAATGTTAACTCTGCAAACCTCATACAATCCCTTACTTTGCTAAAGCACCCAAGCTAAAATAAACTTTGAAACTTATCTATAAACCGTATTGAGGTTTTAAAAATCAACAATGAGCTGGCAGGAAATTTGGGTGTGTTAACAAAATCAGGGAGTGTATCATGGAACATTTATCTTTTATGTACTTTGAGTTCTTTGTTCAACTCCCTTTAGACATTTCAAGGTCAAACACAGATAATGACATTTAGCTGTATCATGAGACCTCTCGATGTAGAGTTATCTAATCAATAACTACATGTATAGGTCATGACTCACCTTTAGGCATACTCTCCAGACAGCCTCTCAACACACTTGCAACAGTCTCAGCCACGCTCCCGGTTGTACTGTCTTCTAGGCCTTTAGAAATAACAACAGCAAGGGGTCATTTATCTTGACGTCATACCGCTACAGTACAAGAAATCACTTTGCACTCCCGTAAAATGCACTTATTCAATTTTCCTGCATGTAATTCACAGTTACACGGTAAAACAGTGAGAGTATTATATAAAATATCTCTCTTTGATCACTTTGCGTGTGCATGTGAAACGAGGTAAACTTACATTCACTGCTGCTGCTGCAGCTCCCCAGACTCCCCCTGACGATCAGACGGATGGTATCTCGCGTCGTCGGGGACTGGCTCTCTGTTGCCAGGGCAACGGGGCTCTCGGCAGACGGCGGAAGTAGACTTCCATTCTGAGGTGAGAATCGGTGACGACAGGGGTTAGACTCTACGAGTTTAGATCATCTCTTCCTACTATGACTAAGCAGTCACCCACTGATTCAAAGTGGTTGGTTTATAAGGTTGAAAATGAGTGCTTTTAGTTTGATCTGAAACTGTGCTCTTTCAATGTTTAGTACAGCATCAGAATGACTCATTAGAATCTCCTCAACAAGATATCCTGAAATCTACCCAGTCATTTAATGGCTCTGTGAATAATCCACCTGCAACATCACCTACACTAGATATCCTGTTTTTTTTTGTTGAACAAATGAACTCTTACCTCGGAAATCTTTTTGCTCTGTTGTTGGTTGATGACAGTTCTCTCCAGGTCATGCTGCAGTTTATAGATCTCCTCTTCCTCTTTGGTTAACTTATCTATCGAAGGCAATGACAAAAAAAATAAATAAATCAGAGCATGACCTCAGAGCAGTATGGAACAAAATGTAAGACATGCTTGAAAACCAACTCAAAAGCTAGATTTAATGATGCCTCTTGCAGCAACCATCATTTTACAAAGTGAGAGATGGCTGGTATGATGAGTGCTTGATGTAATACTCACTCAGAGTCTCGTAGTATTTGACCTTTTCTCTCCTCCCGCCGAAGAGTGCAGCGGCAGCCTTCTTGAAGAAGCTCTTGGCGGGACTAGAGACGTGGAAATCTGGTGCAGAATGGCAACAGCTAGCGGGCAGACGCTCTGGACTGAAGCCCTGCAGAGAACGAATGTGTGTCAGTGTGCAGCTGGTGGGAAGGGGGTCACTGTTATACTCCCACAAAATGACATTTAGAGAAAGACAGACAGCCACAGAGTGGAAGAGGGAGACAAAGAGGTGAAAATTGGGTGTCTAACCTGTGTGAAGAAGTCATGCCTCAAAATGTGGTCCAGATTGGGTCTGTCCTCTGGGATCTTGGCTAGCAGGCTGGCGATTAGCTGCTTAGCCTGTGGCGACAGGGAGGAGGGCAGGGAATAACGCGCCTCTCTAATACACCTGTATGTCTCCTTCAGGTTGGTGGTTTCAAATGGTGGCCTACCCAACAGCATGGTGTACCTGGAGCAGAACAAAAAGAGAGCAGATTTAAATCAATAAAAATGTTCTAACGACAGACAAATGATTGTAGGCAAACAGGAATGCATTAATCCATGAAATATGATCCCAATGTGTCTTATTAAATAATAATCAACAATAATTACTAGGGCTTTTAAGTTCCTAATAGTGAATTTACAGTTTGCCTACTCACATTACACAGCCTAGGGCCCAGATGTCTGATTCACAGCCATGGCCCTGCTTGTTGAGCACCTCGGGGGACAAGTAGTTGGGAGTTCCACAGATCGTCTTCCTCCTGTTTCCTGCTGGCTCCAACTTGGCAGCCAGACCAAAGTCCCCGACCTTCAGCTCCATCGTCTCACTCACAAAGAAGTTACCTGAAGGGGAAAAAAAAGGGGAATGAGATGATTATATTCTTGTGCACTTGATATTCAACCCAGGATCAAAGGCTAAATACCGCACAGATTGATTAAAGAAGTGGGTTGCATCTTTACAACTGTGCACTCAAGTCTCAGCACTGTAGTGTGTCACTGCTGCATAAAGATTACTTACCAAGTTTCAGGTCTCTGTGAAGGATCTCTTGTTCATGCAGGTATCTCAGTCCAGAGACAATCTGTCTTAGATAATAGCGCACCTCTGGTTCTGTAAGCACTTTGCGAGCCTTCAGAATATGGGCTAAGGACTGCAAAAAGACAAAACAATAGAGAAGAGAATGATTATAGAGCTATTCCCTTAAGTGTAGCTATTCCACAGAAACACATTTTTTTTCAGTGAAGAAAATCTTATCACATCATATTGTCTTATTTGTTTCATCATACATTTAATAATAAAAGATAAAAAATAGTGTTCCTTTATAAAGGAGCAGGCTGAGCACTGTCTATGAGCTGCCTCATTGACTTTAGGTGCAATGCAGGTGTTAAATTAAAAAAGAGCAGTGATTGGACACTTGAGTATGGGACGAACAGCACTTACTTTTCTACTGCAGTACTCCAGCAGGATGTAGATGTTCTCTTTGTCCTCAAAATGGTGATAGAAGTGCACAATGTGTTTATGGTGCAGCACTCTGTGCAGCTCAATTTCTCTGTCAATCTAACAGGGGCAAGAAACAAAACGGTCACGATTGTAATTTAAGGTCATTCTGTGATATTTCTTGTCCATATCATACCAGCCCTCACAGGCACCGCAGATGCGCGCTTACCTTCTCCCGTTGGTGAGGTTTGGAGACGCGCGCATGAGGGATGATTTTGGCTGCATAAACTTTGCTGGTGGAGAGGTCGGTCATCTCATAGCATTTTGCAAACCCTCCCTGGAAAGAGGAGAAAAACAGACTGTTAGCGTGCTGTGTCTTCGGGTTTAAGTTTGGTGGTAAATCCAATACACAAGATTCTTAGTTTGCGCTACCTTTCCCAAAACTTTTCCACGGCAGTAACACTTCCCCGTGGCAGTATCAGTGATTATCCTTGCCATCTCTGAGGGCGCACTGCGCTCATCCATTCTCTTTCGGCGAGGTTCGCAGGACCTCTGCGTCGACTCGCACATGCTGCTGCTGTTTGTCAGTTGTGGCCCGCTATTTCTCCGTACTTCCATTAGACGTGGTTTACAGTCCCGCACTCAGAATGCAGCCCGGAGTCCGTCTCTCAGGCTTTATACTCTGGCACCCACCCCACCCCGCTGTCTGCCGCCCTCTCTCTGACGTCACGGTGTGAAACGAGAGCATGAGGTCTGCCTGATATCGATTACCTCTGCATGTGCACTGGTGTTGCTGACGGCACAGACATAAAATCAAAGAGGATAAAACAGCGTGTGTAATTCATAAGAACTCATATGATGTCATTTGCACCACCAGCCGCCATCCAAATCAATAAATACGTTTGTCTTTATCATATTATGTTGTGTAGTTTGCCTATTTGTGTTCATTGGATCAGGGGAGGTGAATTGACCTTTTATATTTTGGTGCAATATATAATTTATGGTGTTGTAAGTCTGATGCATTTGGTCGTTATCCCATTTGATCCACAATGCAGACGATAAACATAATCAGTATTCCTTTCAGGCTCATCTCATCCTGTTTGTGCACCAAACTCCGTTTGGAGCACTAGCACCCTCAGGTGGAGATTTTGGATACCATTTAGGGTACAGTGCAGGCCACAAATTTGTTCTGCTCTGGAATCTATGTATGTTTACTGAGATTAAGTGCATATTGTATAACAATTAGATATTGCATATGAGACCTTATTATACTGTTTAGTGCAGTGTGAGCAGAGGTACAAGTGGAAAGGTTGTAGAGGTGGCAATAGCTTAGTTTGCAGAGGCATATTGGTCTATCGGAGGGCCCTGTGAACTGTTTATTACATTATACACATTACATTAAATTACATTATCCAGGGTGCAAACTACCGGGGAGCCAGCTGAAGCTCAACCCCTCTTAACAAGACATGAGCTCTGCTAAAAGCATGATTTGAGAAATTTTGGTGGGCCTTTCAAATATTCACGATATGTGACTTTTGCCACGCATTTCTATTATCATGCATCTTCATTATCATGGATAATGCTCAAAATTAGCCTGTTATTAATCTATGACTTATTTATGAGGATGATTCATCACTAATTCACTTTAATGAAGATACTGGCATGCATGCTATTCTTGTCATCACCATCAAGGGGTTACATTGGTTTTAATTTGATCCTCTGCACTCACATTTGATGTCTTAAGTGTAGTAAGAAATGATTGCGTGCATCTGTATGTGATGGGTATCTTTAACCACTGTGGGCGAGGACTCGAAACATTTAAGGCAATCTGGCATGCTTGGTTTTTGATTTAAAGGACCAGTTTGTAGGATTTAGTCACATCGAGCAGTGGAATCGCCAATTGCAACACCCTCGTTTCACCCCCCTTCCAAGCAAGGAGAAATGGAAAAAGCATGAACCGCCCTAGAGCTAGTGTTTGGTATAGAAACATGGCGGTTTAACATGGCAGACACCGTAGAAAGAGGAACCATCCTAATTTTGTTACGAAACCAAAAACAAATCACTCACAGTAATTCACAGAAATCTCAGTTTTACTGCTACCAAACAGACATATAAGAGGGTTACACATATAACCATGATTCACAAATCCCAGACTGGCCTTGAGCTGGAGACAGACATAGGCATTCATTTTTCGAATAAACACAAGTAAACACAACATACAAATCTAATTACAACCACACAAAAGCAAAAGTGGGACAACGCTGTTGAATAACATAACAAAAACACTGACCTCACAGTCCTTCCTGCACATGCTGCTTAAGAGGTTTATTAGTGTTGATGTGGAAGTAAAATGGTTTGTACTGGAAGAGCTCTTAGGTAGAAAGACTCCGGCCATATTCTAGATAGAAGTGTATGATGGTTTTTACAACAAGACTGTCAGCAATAATGCAAAGGTTTAGCCTGTTCTGGCAGTGTAAAGCTTGTACAAATACTGCAGGGGTTAAGTGATGTCAAAATCATCCAGACACCTGACGCTCATCCTTTCAATGTTCAAAGACATATTTCAAAAGTATCACTTAGATATCAATAATTTATTTACCTGAAGTTTGCTGCTAAATATTTTAGTTTTGTTTGTGCGGCATTCCTTTAAATATCACATTTTTGTTCATTTCTGGTCTAAGAAATCAGTCTGGAGGGTCTAGTGCTGGAGAAGAGAATAACCTGAGACTGTGACTTATGACACCACTGTGTTAGGTACTTTTCTCAGGTGTGTGCGCACACTGCTAATGTCATAAGCAAAAGTCTGGTCAAGGCCGGAGCCGACAGATGACTGTTGCGGCCAGTTGGGGAAAGGAAAACGACAAGCGATGACACGCGCATCATCTGGAAGCTCTTTCAACAGCTTCTCACCGAGCACCCCCATCTATAAGCCAATCAGAAAAGGCTAAATCAGTCACTTCAAATGCTTCACATGCTAAATGACTGATTCAGCATCAAAAGATCTACAGGAAGAGAAAGAAATACTCACCACTCCTGGAGCAAGAAAAGCAGTCACATTGTTGTACGTAGATAAATCAGTCTGTGAGAGAGGAAGGACACAAACATGGTCATATAACAACTCTGATCAGGCTTAAAGAAAGCATTCATTTTTGGTAAGGTCTTACATTCCAGAAGTCTTTTTGGACAAAGGTTGCCTGGCCAGAGGGCACCCCAGTCCAGCGGGCCTTGCTCCTGGCATAGGCCACTAAAATGGAGTTAATCTCAAATCCTGTGCTCTGGAAACCAGCAGAAGAGGCTGCAAGCACCTACAAAAATCAAATCTGATCATGTCAAATACAACTACAGTACGCTCCTGGAGAAACAACAGAAAACACCAGTATACACAACACACTCAGATTTAACTTTAACAGGAATTTAAATCATGAAACACCCAGTGAGTCAGATTTGCCCTACAGTTTTTGGCCACATGCGAATGTATCTTTTCTGAAACAATAGCAGCCCACTTACCACTCTTCCATCTCCTGATCCCAAATCTGCTAAGCGACCTGTCCGTCCCTCGAGCAGCTTCATAATGTTCAGTGTCTGATCTTTACTGGAGGGCAAATAAGGAACCTAGGCCACAGTACAAGCACACAATACTAAGTCAATATATGTGACAGGTAGTACACTAATTATTGTTATTATTAAGACTTCTTTGCTATCAAGTTTGTAAATTAGAGCTCTCTAATTTCTCTTTCACATCCTCCCTATTGTAGATAAGTCTTTATTGAGTTCTACTGAGAGGGAGAATTACAATCTAAAATAAATTTGCAGTTAGTCTAATTTGCATGGCACTCCAACTAAACATGACAGTAACACAAATTTCTTCTTTTTCATGTGAAAACATCTCTGGATATGCTTCATATTAAGATATAAAGAATTTTGTGCACAACAATCAAGTCGTGCTGTAACTATAACCTTGAATCTGATTCTCCTTCTTCTTGGAGCTGTTTCACAATATCTGTCTGAATAGCAGGACTCTCTCTCTCTCTCTCTATCTAGGTGAACTGGGTTTATTCTGTGATCATGTAAGATTCCACCTTTCTGCATGTTTTACGTGAGATACGGATGTCAGGATACACCAAGCATCATGTCATCAATTGGAAAAACACAGGTGAGAGGTAGATTAATCATGAGCGCAAAAGCAATTACATTTTGATCATTTTAAAGAAGTATTAGTATTAGCTTTAAAACTGCATCCTGTTCCTTGCAAATGTCAAAACAAACTCAGATTCTTCATGTAGCAACAAAATATCTTCATCTTTACCCAGTGTCTGATAACCTGCTCCTCATCATCATGTTTTCTTGTTCATCTTGTACTGACAGTGAAGAAAAATAGCACTCTATTATGTTACAAAAATGGACCTCTGCATGAAATGCACTTTGGAATAACACACTGTTGAAGATGGCACAGTTCCCCATAAAAGATGAGCAGAGTTATAGACTTATCCTTTTCTCCTTTTTCCACATCTGTTGTTAGCACAGAGCACTATGCTCCAAAATAAGCAAATTACCATCAATGTGCAAGTTATGTTACGTCTTGGCTTCTTTTCTTTTTTTTTTTATCTCACAAAGACATGCAGCATTTGATATTTGAAAGGATTGAAAGAACGCAAAGCAGGCAGGTAAAAGCAGTAAAAAAAAGGAAATCTCAAGCACCTTGAGGCTCCACGGGACTTTGCGAAAGCCAGGCACAACAAACAGGCTCCATACTCCGTACAGGCCTGTAAAGAGAGCGCCTAGGCAGGCAGACAGGACATGATTGGGTCTGTTGGAACCTGTCTTTGGTAGGACCCTGCCATAGTCTTGCAGAATCACCTCAATGGTGTCTTCCATTCCAAACAGTTACCAATATGGCTAAAAAAAGACACCAAATGGGGGCAGATATTACAGCAGGCTGTAAGGAAATACCTCTGAAGAACTCACTTATAATATTGTCTAGCCCAAACGATATTGGATCATTGAGGTCACAACAAATATTGATATTTGATGATTTTAAAAAAGTTGGATTAGCACCAAATAGAAATATAACAGATAATATAGATAGAAAATATACACTCACTGGCAATATAAAATGCCCTTTCTCCAACAAGTTGGCTAATATGAACACCATGTCAGCCTGAATGACTGAAGTAAAATACATTGCAACTCAGTCTGATTATCAGGTTAGATTTTTTACACTGGGTACATAAACGTCTTATTTGCCAACATAAGCTGATACGGATATTGGCAATTATACCAGCCTGGTCAGTATCTGTCAAGCTCTAAAGTTTCAATGGATACAAAAGATATACTTTAATATTTTGTAAAGAAACCAGACATGTTTGTAAACTAAAAACTTCAATGTGTAATATTTTTGTAAAACCATTTGACCTGTTGAATTTCATTTTTAAAAAAAGTGTGACATTAAAACAGGGTGAGGTTTCTCAGGATAAGAATAACCAAACAGTATCCCTTTGTAAACAGATATAGCTCACTTCAAAGAGGTCAGCGAGCTTATGTAACAGCAGTTATTTGATTTCTGCCAATATTGCTTTGTCAATCATTTACCACATGGTAACCATTGGGATCTGAAAAAGATTACCAGAGCACCTTTCCCAACAGCAGATGGTGCCACAGTGGCCTTTACGCACGCAGAAACCTCTAGAAAAGTCTTGTTTACTACGCTTAAGGACATGTACTAAATCTGAAACGGCAGCTCTGTTTATTAAATGACCACAGGAGTTTGTTCGCAGTCTCTAAAAGAGAAGCTCCACCACAATAAATTATTTCAATACAGCATACCAACAACAGATTTTTAGGATTTCTGAATCTAGGATGAAATCGGTGCAAAATATTTAGAAGTGAACGAATATGAAAGATTAACCTACTTATGAGCAATAATTAACCTACTTATGAGTAAGATGCACACAAAAACGGTCAAGCTCTGGTGGGTTTGTAAAGTTATAACACAGCCTGTGGAAACAGACATGTTTGTGCAGCCTACCTGACCCGCCCCCTCGTCTGCTCCACACTCAGCAGACTGCACGAACAGATCCTCCAGTCAAAGGGCAGTCAGTCAGCACCATGTCCCGCCCTATAACTTTATAAACGCCCTATCAAATGTCTGCTCAAGGCTGCTAAATGACTCCTGACAACCAAAGCCAGATTTATTATCCAACATGTAGTTCACACTTGTATAAATTATTCCACGGAGGGTATTAATTCAGTTGCTGTTCAGATTATTATTCATAGATTCATCATATTTTTTTCCATTAGTATATGACTATTTTCATATGTCCATATTGACTTACATGACATAATTTTCAGGATTACATGTGTCCATGTCCCTAAAATATATTTATTCAAAATAAAAATATTCTTTTTGCAAATAGTTTTCTCTTACAATTTTACATTTTTAATGATATCTCAAATTAAATGCACGTATGCTCTGGCAGGAAAATGGTCAACTGATGCCATTTTAGGATAAAAAAATTTCCTTCATTGTGACTGCTTCTGTTTCCCATTTGAACGTGAAAATTGATTGAATTGGAGCCTACCAATATATAGGTTAGAATGTCTTCTTTGAGTAGGAAAGCTCAATGATGTGTGTTACGAGATTAGTGTTTATGATGTAGGCTAATCACTTTTTCTGTTAATTTAACCATGTATGGTTCACTCATTCACAATATTTTTCACTCACTGACTCACTTTTGCTTTCATTCACTCAATAGCTCTTTCACCCTGAGGCGATAAGTTCATTATACTAACCAACTCTTAGAAAATTGCAAATTGATGGCACTTCAGATTAGAGCACACATAAATGCTTCGCAGAGTTCAAGCAGCATCTCAACATCAACTGTTCAGAGGAGACTGCATGAATCAGGCTTTCATAGTTCCATTACTGCAAAGAAGTCATTACTGAGGAAGCCCAACAAGACAAAGACAATTGCCTATGTCATTCCTTGTGTCAAACACAAGGAATGGACACTACATCAGAGGAAATCTGTACTTTGGTCTGATGAGTCCAGATCTGAGATTTTTGGTTACAACTGCTATGCCTTTGTGAAATGCAGAGAAAGTGAACGCATGGCATCTGCATGTGTGGTTCCCACCATGAAGCATGGATAAGGTCGTGCCATGGTTTGGAGGTGTTTTGCTGGTGACACTGTTGGCAATTTATTCAAAATTAAAGGCTAGCATGTCTACCATAGCATTATGCAGCAACGTGCCACACCTCCAGGCTCTGTAGGGGCTATTTGACCAAGAAGGAGAGTTATGGAGTGCTGCAAAAGATGGCCTCCACAACAACCACCCTCAACCCAACTGAGATAGTTTGGGATGAGTTGGACCATAGCATGGAGGGAAAACAGCCAATACATGCTCTGCATATATGGGAACTCCTTCAAGAGAAAGCATTCTAGGTGACCACCTCATGAAGCTGATTGAGAGAATGCCAAGAGTAAGTAATTTGATACATGTTATTTCATAGTCTTGATGTCTTTAGTGTTAACTTACATTGTAGGAATGTTGGATAATACGTAGCTCTTTTTATCCAGGGTTGGATGATAATCGTACCAGGACTTTGGCTGTTGCTGGGCCTCTGTCATGTGTGATTGTGCAAGCTCACTAATTTTGTCCAATTACTCTCTCATCTGGATGACATAGACAATTCTAACATATAATGTTAACAGATCCCATCACCCACCATCCCTTGTCTCCCTACCACATATTGCTCAGCAGTGAGAGAGGCCCTTGTTGTTCATGCTCGTACAAAAGTTCAAAGTGGAAATGATGTTTGATGCGAGCTGTGATTTTATGCTCCCTTAGGCAGTCAGCCCAGGGAACAGGGTGCCTCAAGGCAAGTACACTCAGCTCCAGGTTCCTTCTCCTTTGCCTTCTGAAAAAGAGACAGTAGAGACGGATCAGTTCATTATCTTGTCAATGACATTGGTTGGCATTTAAAAACCATAAAGTTAACTTAGTGTTGGTTGGTGATTTCACAACTGTATGTTGGAAATTCAGTCGTTGAAAAGCTCTTCTGATCTGATGTTGTACACATTAAGGGTGGTGTCTGCTGGTGATGTTGGGCAGTACAAACTTCCTGTGCACAACAGTCTGATCACTCCCAGAATCAAGTAGGACCATTGAGAGTTGTTCTGTTAATTTCAATGTATGTCATTTTAATAGACTGGTCATTCTTAGGCTCTTGTTCAACATGAAGCTGTAGCATGAAATACATTTGTATCATTGTTAGGATGGCCATGTAGCAACTGGATTCAAAAAGCAGGAGACTTGAGGCAGAGGTTGTGTGCAAACCAACCAGGTGTTTTATTTCACCAATATTGATACGTTTGACATACAAAAGTAAAAAAAAACAAACAAAAAACAAGCAAACAAGCACAAGTGGTCCTACCAGCAGCTGCTTATGGTGGAACATGGCAGCCTTATAAAGCCTGCTGCTGATACCATCCTATGCCCTGGCACAGTATGGGGGAATCTGCCCCTCCCCTTACATCCCAACATAACCAAACATCACACAAAACCTTAAAATACATTCACACTATACTATTATTATCAGTCTGTACGTTCTAACTGTGCTGAACATTACAAAAGGAACTATCAAACTCCCAAGAACTGGTTAAACTCCAAACATACTGATGTAATGTTCATAATTTAATTCTTGATGCAGTATTGATGTTTGTGAATGTTCTGTTTGGTCAAGCAGGATATTGGACAGAGAACAGCAGGGAGTGGACCCAAACGCAGATACCGGGAGGCAGAGCTGATACAGTTCAATGATTTAATTCAAAACTTAAACGATTTACAGGGTAGCAAGATAGTCTAAACAAGAAAATAAATTTGGCTGAGAGCGGGCAGAAAATGAAAAGTCTGAGGCAGGAAGGTACAAAAAAAACAAAAAAACAGAGGAAATAATCCAAAAGAACACCAGAAGAAAAAAATAAGAACATGGTGGAAGACAAACTGACACCAATCAGGAATCAGGTGAGACTAATCAGGGCAGGGCAAGCAATCAAAACTGGCAGGAAATGCAACAAATGCAGGAAGTAAAAGTACAGACACAAGGAGGGTGGAATTACAAAATAAAACAGGAAACACTAAACAAGAAACCCAAACCCTTGTCAGAATGTGCTGAATAAAGTGGTTCCTTTAAGTAAGTCTTATTTTTCAGTTACATTAACATTTATCCAAAGCAATTTATAGAAAAGGTAGACAATCAAGGTACAGTGCAACTAGGACGTGTTAGTGCTGTAATGAGTACTGTGACAGCAGTGAGTCAGTGATTATTCATAAAAAATGTCTGTTGCTTGTTTTATACTTTTCTTTGTAGCTAATTATGATGGCTTGTATGTCTATGCTTATTATCTTTGACTTTTAGAGAGACACCTTTGTGTGTCACAAAATATAATTATGCAGCAACATTAATCGCACATCTGGGATTATGTTGTAGGTATTTAAATCATTATGTTTAGCTGCTGACAATAAAGTCGGATGTGTATACCAAGCAAACCGAATGAACACTTTATATTTTATAGAGTATGCTATTTATATCGCTCTTTAAATCTATAGCTGTTATGTTTGACTTTACCTCATATGGGTCGTGTCTAGATTTGGTAAACTCTCGCACATGCGCACTTGATTGTTCAATGTAACGTTCGATTCCGCTGTATCTGGTGCTGTGGTGGCCTGTTCTAAAAAAAAATGTCTCCTTCAGGTGTGAGATGAGTATTGGCTAAGGCTAGTTGTTTATATACTCACAGGAAAAAGCTCAGAGTAATATCTAATATTAGTCTACTGGTCCCTCACTTCCTTGTGACAATACAGTTTTGTATTTGCACCTCTCAAATTAATTATGCAGGTCTTCTAATTGGCTTAAAAGAGGGCCGATGTGATTACAATTGCAAAGATGCAATTGTAGACCCCCCCACTTTTTTTTTTTTGTTCACTTCCGCCGCGGTCTCATCCCGCACTTGCTCTTATTGAAAGCCCCATAATAATAATATTCATCACCACTCAGGCCTCTCTTATTTGCTCAGCCGCTTGTTCTCTGAAGGGGAGCTGGCTGTATGGGCGGGGGACGGCTGATAGAGTGACGCAAAAGGAGAGGCCATTATATTTGCTTCCTGAAATAAAAAATTATGCTGTCCAGCTGGGAGTTTATTATAGCTACTGGGGTGAATTTTAAAACCGACAGACATTACTGAGGCCAAAAATGGACTTGTATGGGAAGGTAAGGTGCCTGTTTTTATTATAAGACTAGAGAGAAATAGAGAGGTCTGACAAATTCAGTTTAATTATATTAAACATTTAAGTCTCGCTGTTACATGGTGTCGAGCGATAAATATCTGCTTCTTATTTTTAAAAAACGAACTTTTACACGCGCTTTCACCGTAAATCCTTCAGCTGTTGACAGCTGAGATGCACTGCATGCTGAGTAATGTAGTCGAACCTCTACTTTTGATGTCGTCCTCCGCATCTACGCTGATACCGGCCCAAAAACTACAATCCCCATCTTTTTTTTTCTTTTCTTTTTTTTTTTTTTTTTTTTTTTACCGCCCCGCCAGCTCCCCATCCCATCCCATCCCCCCCTTCCATCCTCACCTCCCCTCCCCTCCGGCGACGTCAGAGACACGCACGAAACGCACTTTCCTTTTTGCTCGTGCTCATCTCACGCGAGCCAACCTCGTCAGCTCAGGGGCGCGTGCCACATCCGAAGCGGAGGGGACAGCTCCCAGGTGCTGAAATTGGTCGGCGCTTCAAAGAGAAAGAGAGACACAGAAGGGGGGAAGAAAATCCAACGGCTGCATTAGACACAAATATAAAAACCCGTATTCTGCAAAACAGGGGCAGACACAGATAGAGCCGAGGCCTTCAAAACAGGTTTGTTCACACAATGTTCTCAGTGCGTTTTGGTAGTTTCATTTATTTATAGTTATATGTAAGAATTTCACGAATAGATTAAAAAAAAAAAAAAAAAAATGACCTCCTCCTGCCCAGAATTGCTAGTCTAACATTAGCTCGCACGTAGCTGCTCCCTGCTCATATACATCGTGTAATTTCATATTAGATCGACTGCTTTTATCGCGGTGTGTGTAAATGCCAGCATTGCACTGATATTTTCAAAGCGGTGTCCTTGCAAACACTGCCCCAGTGGTGTTTTTTTTTTTTTTTTTTCATACACGGAAGCGAACAGAAACCCGGTGCAGGATGTGCAGGATAGAGGTCCGGCATTTTTTTTTTATTTTTTTATAACAGGATAGGCTACACGGGAAGCTTGGCTGAACCATGTTTGGCATTAAAGCGCAGTGGCTTTGTCAAAACATTCACCTTGGAGACAAAGATGACTGTGCTCTTGTCATCTTGCTCGTAGTAGTCGTGTCCTCTTAGGTCGTTGACTGCTGGCAGCCTGCACGGAAATGCTCAGTGTAAATGCGTTGTTAAGGTGAAAGATTCACTTCTATCATACCCTGTGTACAACAGTAAGCTGTAACAGTTTAAATATGGAAGAAGATTTAATGTCTGGTGGAATATGATTGTATTTATAGTGGGAGAGCTTTTCAAATGTAAAAGCAAAACAGAGACACACTAAAATTAAACTGGGATGTAAAATTGTATTACAATTCAAGCAAAAGAGTAAAGTTAGACATGTTTTGTTTGAATATCATATAGGTCCACTTTGAGAATTTTATTTTGCCCAGTACATAAAAAGTATACAATAATAATAGTTCTATTAAAAAGATCATTTTGGAAGACGATTGGCTCTAGAGAATACGAACTCAGCTGTTTAAAAACCCTGGTTATCTAATCCTCATCAATACAACAGCTTGCTGTGTTGGTCATGCTGGTTTGCCTGACACAGCCTTCTGTCACCTCTGATCTGTGGCCTGTTCAACAAGCTTGTACTGTGCTCTGTGAACAACATCTAGCTCTTTCTCTCTCCTTTACTTCTTGGCTTGTGCGCACCAACTACAAGAAACAGACTGAAAACAAAGAATCAATGTTTTATGAGATTCCACATCTTCCGTGCGTCACAAGCTCTGAAAAAGCTTCGAACTCATTCAAGGTGAAGCTCTTTTTTCAAGCATCTCTTTTTGTTCCATTGCAGATGGCTGCCACTCAGGATGTGAAAGGGAAGGGAGAGGGAGGGGACCAAAACTTTGACTACATGTTCAAGCTGCTGATCATCGGCAACAGCAGTGTGGGCAAAACGTCTTTCCTCTTCCGTTACGCCGATGACGCCTTCACTTCGGCCTTCGTCAGCACAGTGGGCATTGACTTCAAAGTGAAGACTGTGTACAAGAATGACAAGAGAATCAAACTGCAGATCTGGGTATGAAATATTAACATACAAGCATTAAACATTTAGAAGTGAGCCACAAAAAGTTTGAGTCGTGACCAAACCAGAAGTGGAATAGAGCTGTCAGAGATATGTTATTTTTTTATCAGCTCTGTGGCTGATAACTGACTTTCTTAAAGAGCCTGCTTTTCTACAAATCCTTATGTTTAAAAATGCACACTTTATATAAGTTTTGTATGTGATCTAATGATGGAAATTTAAATGCAAAAGAAAACACTATTTCTAGACTACAAAAAAGCAATGTACAAGAAGCTTCAGTTGCATTTTCCTTTCATGTTTCTCCTGTCATGATAACCATACACTCATTTCCATTTATTTCACTTAAGCCAAGAGCATTTGCATGTTAAAACACAGTTAACGTCTGGAAGAAATCAGTTTTCTCTTGTCCTCCAAGGTCTCCTGGAGGACTACATAAGCTCTGAGGGGGAAGGGGCTCTTCAGAGACGCCCAGCCCCTTCGTTTCTCTTGTACTACTCATCTTTGTGTTCATGCAGAGTGACTCCAGTCTGTAAAAGGCTGTCAGTGTATACCTAGAGCCCACTTTCTCCTGACCTCTGCCCATATCTTTCTCTGTTGATCAATACATTTTCAAAGAGCGTGACAGGTTGTGATTTGATGGCTCCATGCTATGCTTAACCAAGTCCCGGGATCACCTATGAATTAATTCAGTTTTAGTCATGGCTCTTTTTGGCTCTTAGGACTGATCATGCTTACTTGGTATGCTTGGACATGCGTTCCTTGTCATGTCTTGTTTCAGAAAGGCTTTGCATTCAGTTAAAGTATATGATGTATATTTTAAGCTAATCACAATTCCAGCTTTGTGGATATATATAATAATAATAAAAGACCTTGATGTCATCGCAAGCAATCTTGACAACATAAATTTAGACAAAAAGGATGTTTCCACTCATAAAGTGATGTTTTTCACAATCCTAGCTAAGCCATTTTGTAGTGTTAGTGTTTCAATTTCAGTCTCAATTCACACCAAAAAAAATGGTCCAGTTCTTTTTTGCTTTACAGTAACAAAACATGTGGCACATCAGCTGTGTGCTTAATTAATTGAAGAAAGCTTCAGGAAAGGCTGCAATGTGTTGTCTTGGTTTAACACTCTACAATATAAGTATGGAGACAGATGGAAGTCTCAACATTACTGACAGGAGACTTGTAAGTGTTAGTTTGGCACACAGCGGGGAAGAACACAGAAGCAACACCTTCCTCAGAATGTGTGGGAAACTGAAGAATGTCTGAGGCTGTTTAATTAGTAGTTCATCTGAGCTGTTGAAGCTGATTGTCTCGTAATACCTTTGAGAATGTGAGGGGAAAGATATGTAAAAGTTCCTCTCTCTCTTCTCTACATCTTTTTACCTGTCACACTCTCTCTCATTCTTTATTTGTACTACACCAAATGCCAACTTACCTTCAGAGTTTTTGCTTTCTATTGCCATAATACTTGTCTTTTGTAGCAATTAGCCATGCCAAGACGTTTGGTGTTTGCCAATCACATAAAAAGACAGAGAAGCGCTCCAGCAGGATGTGAAAAATGGATTTGAACAGCCAAGTAACTGGCTAATCGGGATAATGTGTTTTCATCATTAGCAAAGACATATTCAGAAAGAAAAAGGATTGCCCCTTGCATCCACATAATTGGCCTGTCTTTTTTAATTGGGCGCAGAGAGAGCTGAGACTTACTGTACAGTAAATGGCCGTTTGAGGTGATGTCTATTGGCTAATGTCTTTGTGGTAGTCACACCATTAATCTTCTGAGAGATAAAAGTGTCAAAACGCATCATAGAGTTGTCCCTGTTGTTGCATTTGGCTGAATGAAACACAACGCTGAGAGCTGCCAAGACGAACCTCGTGAAAAACTGAAACTCACTTTACTGAATGAAGAAGAGTTGAGGCGAGTGTCAGCCTACACTCGCTACCTCTCCACTTGAAGTAGTCAGCTTCTTGGATTGATTTCTGGTGAGCTGCAGACTACATGCAAATCTTTTCAAGGAGCTCCAGTTCACAGGACTCAGCATTTTTTTTTTTCCTGTCTTGCTCTGTCTTTTTAACTGAGAACAAGCGAACCGGCTGACTAAAATAGCAAGGAAATGCAAAGGTCATTGTCAAGCACTTGGATCAATAGGATACTGAAATGTCTTAGATAGGCTTAGAATTCAGACAAGACAAAGAGAAACAGCATTCAAATTATTTGCGCACACTGTATCATGACTTGGTACATCTACAGTAACAGTAAACATTTCAAACAAACATCTTTATCGTCCTCTTTTATGTTGCTCAGAACGTCACTCCACAAAAGAGGCTATTTAAACAACAAATATGAACTGCTGACATTAAAAATGCACACATGAAATATTGGGAGTCATTGTAAACTGACAAAAGGTCCTAGCCGTGGTGTGTGTGTGTGTCTGTGTGAGCTCGGCAAAATGTGAGCTCTGTCTCTGTGGAGTGAAGGTCAGAGCTGTCCTCTGGCTATAACAGGCACACTGTTACAGCCATGTGCAGACTGATAGAGAGCAAAACCAATGTGGCAAATACAAGCCAGTGCTGCCTGTCAGGCTTCTGTTAACAAGAGTAGAGCAGCCAGAAGTCCTCCATCATGATTTACAGAAGGCTGCAAACACACTTATTGTGGCTTAAACAAGAGCACAACAAAGATACAGTATAAGCAGGAGGGACATCATTGAGATTTATTACTTTATGACTTATCACAAAACCATTCATCTAAACGTGTGTGAACAATTAGTGTCAGGAAAAAGATGAAACAAACAAAAATATTTACGCTCCTCTTCCTTCCCCTTGGACACTGTAGAAAAGCTTCATCTGTCTGAATTGGATCCATTGGAAATGGATCCCCATTAGCATTTTCATTGACATCTCATGGCAAAGGCTGCTGCGGGCGCTTGTTTCCAGGGCAATCTGTGCACAATGTACTACTCCTCGAATGCTTCGTAATCACTCGCTCGCTTTGCCTTTGAGCAATTTGTTCAGCCTTATCGTGAACAGCAAGCAGTTCCTCAGTGTTTAAACATTTAACTCTTAAAAATGTTGCCGTTTTTTCCAAGAAATCGCTGCCATAAGCTGAGCACTGAACACTGCACCACAGAGTGTTTAACACAGATGAGCGATTATCTTATTTGAGGAGAGGAAAGAATCAATGACTTTTTATAGCATCTCATCAATGCAAAGCCAGTGAAGCAATTAGCATAATGATCGTTTCCACATCATGAACACACAGAAATGTAGATAACATCCTAAACTGTTACAATTTGAATGAAAGAATATCTTAGTATGTATAAATAGCTCCCCATGTCTGCTCATTTACCCTTATGGACTGGATATGTATATATATATATATATGTGTGTCATGTCGGTGTTGCTGAGGCGGACAGCGTAAATATCAGTCAGCTGACTAACAGCAGCTATGTTGTATGTGTGTAGGACACAGCAGGCCAGGAGCGCTACAGGACCATCACCACTGCCTACTACCGCGGGGCCATGGGCTTCATCCTAATGTATGACATCACCAACGAGGAGTCTTTTGGCGCTGTGCAGGACTGGTAAGTTGTTTTGGGCCCTTTGAAGTTAATGTTTGTAACGTTGTAATGTCTGTTTTTGACAATATTTCTCTTGTTCTGTGTATTGTATTATGAGCATCAGATCAACATATCAAAAAGGCTTCCTGTTTGTCACAATAATGCAATCAGTTGACATCCTGCTTGATACCGTACATGTTTTTTTCCTTCTTACAAAACAAATCTGCGAACCCACACGGTCCTTACAGTGACTGTGCATCTCTCTGATATTTCACAGCCTTGTTATGTAGTGTGCATGAATGCATCTATGTCAGGGAAACTTGTCAAGGTCGTGGCTCTCGTCCATTCATGAGTCACACAAGCGTCTGCAGGATGAACAGCACAGCCAAGCCCAAATGTCGCCGATTTATGATGATGCATTCATGTCTAAAACAGGACTTGGAAGAAGACGTTCAATTGGCTGCAAAAACCAGGTTTCTGGGTTAGGATTCTTGCTCTAGAAACAAGTATGTTCTCATCAGCACAAACAGTGCAGCACAACAGCCAGGAAGCCTTGGTGAAACAGAGGTATTTCAGCCCCTGAGATAAATGTGCGTTTTGATTTACATTTTGCTGATCCTTCTCCTTACTTACACTCTTACTCTCCACAGGTGTTGTGGTGAGAAACTGTCACGTTCCATTTTATTTACACCCCACTGTTCTATAGAGTTATCTCTCTTGGCCAACCCAAATTGATTACAGGAGCACAGAATGAGCGTTTTTGAGAGGAAAGATTCCTGAATCATCATGGTATTATTTTCATGATGTCGCCATTGCATCAGCCGGCAGGAAATGATGATATGACTCACACGGACTTGATATAGATGCTGCTGTAGTATGCAGTTGACATTTCACCTGCACACCCTGTGGCTTGCACCCATCGTAGGAGTGTGACGATCAGTATTAAGGTCATTGTCTACTTGGTGCCTATCACTTAGCTAGCAGCGCTTGACAGCTGCTTTGGGAAGCACCTGTCATGGCTAAAGCAGCTGCATTCAACAAAAGTGAAGATGTGTTTAATTTATTAGCACGCATTGTGTTCAAATCTTCCACATTATCAACCTGATTTGTACTGGAATACACCGTCATTATACACAAGGAAAACAAGGCTTTCTCGTAAAGAGAGGTCGAAGCCAGACACACCTATTATTCTTTTAAAGCCTGTCTGACACATTGATGGAATACTGCAGTCTGGGCACTGTCTGTGATGGGTGTCTTAATTAACGGAGCCAAGTGTGTCACTGGCGACAATCCTGGAGAGTTACCTGTGAGCTTACTTACCAGACAGTGCACAAATCATTCAACTGTTAATAAGAGAAGAGGCTCTTTTTTTCACCCTTCATATAACCAGAATTCTTCCTTTTTGCCTTTGCCACAGGCTTTGATTCCACTTTCTCTTTCGCTTGTTCCTTGTGACAAGGTTGTAGGGGGAAAAAAAAAAAGGAGGTTGCCATAGCAACGGCTCCTTCCCCGACTGTGGCTGAATTAAGCTTGTGACGTGCTCATTTCCTGCCCCTGACAGAGACAAAACAGGGAAATATTGTAACGCTGACATAAAATGTAGGACTTTTAAGAAATTGTGTAATTTTATTACAGCACCAATCTCAAAGCATTTACGTGTTACATACGTCCTCTCTTCTCCACAGGCCAAATTGTTCAAAAATCACTGGTAAATACAGTCTTTTTGTAGCCCGCATATGTGGCTCTGCTAGGCTTGATACAAACATGATTGTTTTTCTGTCAGCGAATAATATCAGCAGTTGGATTCAAAATGACCCACATCTGAACCGCTATAACACGTCCGAATTGGACAGATAGAAGAGGAGTGCCAACACCATGCTGCTCTCTCTCTCTATTTATGAGTCATTGTTTCTTCCTCTCTTTCTTCCTCTCTCTCTCTGCCTTCAACCCATGGTACATTAGCTGCCCTACTTTTAGTCAGGCATAACAGCAACATCACAGGAGATATTTGTTCTCTAAATTCCTTCCCAAAATATGTTTTGAGGTTAACGCAATGCAACTACCTCCCTGAATCTCACACTGAATTTCATGTAAATGTCAGTGTCAAAATTGTTTTAGTGGAGGAGTAAAGTAAGTGCAGTATATATGGTACTG
Source organism: Argyrosomus regius (assembly GCA_946959425.1). Lineage (NCBI taxonomy): Eukaryota > Metazoa > Chordata > Actinopteri > Sciaenidae > Argyrosomus > Argyrosomus regius. The sequence continues at coordinate 12,154,428 of OX336890.1, forward strand.
ATAATGCCTCATTTTATATAACCTAAAGTATCAAGTTGCCCTCAGCGGTATGCAGCAAAAATAAATCAGAAATAATTTTCCTCACCATTTTCAGGACTAAATAAATCATACACTTGCAACTGTCACAGATAGAATAAGTGGACCCAAAATGCAGAGATGAAGGTGAAGTGAACAAAAGTAACTTTAATAACTACAGTAGGTAAACACACATACACAAAGAAAATCCATAAATACAAAAACAGTCCAAATCTAAACAACTCAAGCCTAACAAATGACAATCCACAACTGAGCAAGGCTAGCAGGAATACGTGGAGAAGCACCAAGACAGAACAAAGGACAGGGGAACAAAATGCAGGACCTCAGTACACAGTACGATCTGACAAATGGCACAAGGGAACACAGGGACATACACAAGACAGGACAACAAGGCACAGGTGAAACTGCAACAGAATCAAAACTGGTGGAAAAATATAACAAAGGCAGGAAGTAAAGACATGGAGAGGGGAGAATTACAAAATAAAACACAAAACCATGACAGCAACATACATAAGATAACAATATGACATAATAACATCAATGACCCAGCACATGCTAGCTCAATAGACCTTTTTTCATATTAGCCATTTTAAAATAAAATAGTAGGGTGTTTCCAGTAATACTAATTAAGGTTCTGTTCCATGTAGTGCGGTAGAGAGCCTTTCCAGTGAGCCGAGACGCACCACAGCAGCACCCTGACTCTGTTTGACATGAATGGAACTGAACCTTAATTAGTATCATTGGTAACACCTGTGTTTAACTACTATTTCATGTCAAGTTGGCTGCTGTGAAAAAGGTCTATTGATGGGTAAAATGGGTTCACATTTTCAGGATGTGTGCATCTTAGTTAGCATTCCAGTATTTCCCACATGTCTTCAGTGACAATAGCTAATATCCTGTGTCGCTACAATATCTAGCAGGATGTTCGTAGCCTGTACCAATCAGAAATTAGCACAGGCCAAAGAATCTAAAGGAAATGATGAAAGCTATGACACATTTCAGAACTTCAGCAACAGAAATAGTTGGAAAATAGTGGATAATAAGCTCCATCTGAGTAATAGTGATTACATGTTCACAGTACAGAACAGCAGTTGGCCTACTTTTCACTGCTGCCATCAGCGACTCAAATATGAAATGATGCCAAACGTAATGTGATGTAATCACTGTTCATGACCGGTCCAAATGGCGAGCAAACTTTACATCATGTTCGTCACTCTGCCAAATTTCACATCAAATTCCTGCCCAATAAAAGTGGCACAAAAACAATCTTGACAAGCTTTTATAAGCAGCAACAGCATTCATTTGATGTTTTTTTTTTTATTATTATTATTTGTATTTGTTTGTGATTATGTGCAGGTCCACCCAGATAAAAACCTACTCATGGGATAATGCACAGGTGGTGCTTGCTGGAAATAAATGTGATATGGAAGAGGAGAGAGTGGTCTCAGTGGATAGTGGCAGACTGCTGGCAGAACAGTTGGGTAAGTGTTGAAGCAACATGAACTTTTTGTTATTTGAATTTCACTTGCTGTTCCCTTTCAGGATATTATCAGATACATTGCGGTTTAGAAGCAGTGTTCTGTTTTAAATATTCAACAACAATAACTGTAAAAAAAAGAAAAAAAAAGATATTTATCATGTGGTCGTTATCTCAATCAGCCCTGTCTGTTCATGTTCTCATGTTACTTGCTCTCTCCCCCTATTGAAGGTTTTGAGTTCTTTGAGACCAGCGCCAAGGACAACATCAACGTGAAGCAGACCTTCGAACGTCTCGTTGACCTAATTTGCGACAAGATGTCCGAGAGCTTGGACACTGATCCGGCCGTCACCACAGGAGCTCCCACTGCCAAACTCACAGACAGCGCTCCGCCCCTCCAGCAGCCTGGATGCAACTGTTAGTGACTGATGTCAGGAAGCAAAGGGAGGGCAGCGCGGGTCCTGTAATGTGGTAGAGTGTGCAGAGTTTTGTTCTCCCTCAACGTTATCACTCCTGCTAGTGCTGCTTTCTCTGGACTACAGTTCAAGCCCTGTTTAGTAGTAGAATTACAAAATCCAGTCTCTCTCTCACTTTATCACCTTATATCAAAAGCAAATAACCAGACAAACAGACATGGCTATTGTAAATTGTGTAACATTACAGGATATCTAGAATATAGAAACATAATATTCTCATTCTTTAGCTAGTTAGTATGGTTATAAACCAAGTATGTTTGATAAGGCTGGAATAGTCCATAGTCATGATGTACAGTTAACCCTTAAGACCTTTAAAATCTTTAAGACCTAGAATAATTATAAAATGAGGGATAGAATCAGTGAGTGTGTTAATGATCCTTTTATTTTTATTTTTTGTACAGTATGTATTTTCCTTTTATAGGATTATTTTGTCTCCCAAAAGCTGCCAAATCTATGATTTTAGTGCACTATAGGATGTAGCGGCTTTCTTTTATGTAATGAGTGTGTGGCTGTCGTGTGACTGTACAGTACGTGAGCGTGGATTTGCATGAGTGTGAGTTTTACGTCTGAGTCACTGAGTGCAACTTAGTCATCTAAAAATCATCTACCTTGGATAAAAAAGTGGCCTTTTAGCATCTCCAACACGGCCTCTGTAAGTTTTGCTGTCATGCTTACTTTTGGAATGAATCCAGTACGTATAATGTTGATGTGAGTACTATTCCATGTTTTGTTGTCTGTAGATGTGTGATTTCTCTGATAAGTATATCTGTAAATCTTAAAAGCAACTATTTATATGTGCTTAGCCTCTAAGATGACCCTTTATAGTTTGATGCGACAAGCATGCTGCCAAAAAAATCAATCCTATGTACTGTTTTATCTAAAGATAGAACCTAACCGTCCTCAATATGATAGCAACAATCCAGCATTTCATTAAATAAAAACACTCACTCACACTGACAAGGCACAGTACAGTGTATGATATAAAACAACTGATCAGCTCTGGCATGGAATAAACAGCCATATATGAAAAAACATTGTTTAACTTTTGAGTCAGCATGCTAAAATTTCATGTTTGTGCTAAAAATGAAATCCCTCCTGAAAGAAAAATCTCATAGAAAACATCATAAACATACAGTAGTTTAAAATGGGAAGCTTCTCCTTAGCAGGCATATACAGCACTGTAGTGGTCTTAATGATAAGTCCGTATTATATAAAACATGTAGCTTATTTTAAAATCCAAAAAAGTCTTTCAGCTCTGCAGTTCCTAGAAAATAAAAAAAACATCTGTGCCAAAACATCACAATTCCTTTAGCATCGTCAGTTGTTTGTTGCATAGTTGAATAAAAGCTCCAAAAAATTGCATGAAGTCAGTCCTGACTTATCTATGTAGATTTATATAATAAGATAGTGTATATATCACTCTGTGTTACAGATTTAGGAGCATTATCATAGCACTCGCTGTGAGATGCAATGGGCCAATAAGTGCAATATTTTATGAATGAAACCCTGTACATAGTTCCTCCTGTCCTCGAGTACAATGACTCTATCTGCAGTATGCGAGTGACAGTTTGGTCAGGATGGCTCTGAAACTGATGTACAATCTCTCAAATAGGAGCGTGTGCTTTGTTCAGTAACTGCAGCCACTGAATGTGTGACTTGGTGTGTGTGTATGTGTGTGTGTGTGTGTGTGTGTGTGTGTGTGTGTGTGTGTACCTGCCATATGAACAGACTAATTACGTAATATAGTGTATTGTTTGTGTATACCTTTTGTACAAATGTATTCACGTACTATATGCTGTTCCTGCTAACTGTTGGGTGTTGATTGAACTTGTGTTATCATGTCAAAATGCAGTGTTCTTGTGAAAGATAGTCAGGGGGATAACTTAGTCCATGCCATATGCCATACTGTTGTAATTCCAAGACAAGGGATACACATAAACTAGTTCAAAGATGCTGCGCATATGTGTGTACACGTGCTTTGTGCGTGTGCATCTGTGTATGTGTGTGATATTCTAATTTTATGCTAGTAGCCATGAAATAAATTATCGTATTGAGTCAAGATTCATTTAATATAGAGGAATAGATATGTGGCAGTTCGGATGCCCAAACAGTCACTCGGGTCAAATCTCATTTTAGAGCAGTATGACTTTACATATAACTGAGTATATTTGTTTCTTGGAGCGCAAGCAAAGTAAGAAATATGTTTTTGAGATTATAGGAAATAAATCAAATTCTATCAGTAGGTGTCTGTGTTCTCTCTCTGTGCTGACTGATTCGGTGGCTGCTGCCCTCTAACTGGGACCTGCTGTCACAGTAGCATTGCTCTCTTCTGTTGCTGCAGCAAAGACGCCTCGTTTCATTTCTAGGCAACATACACCACCTAGTGTTGGAGCGCTACCGTCTGTGCCATGATGTTGCAGCTGCTGATGAATATGGAACATTTGACATTACACATTTTTAACCTGCCAGGTGCAGTAGTGGAAAATGCATTCACTTAAGTACTTTATTTGATTACTTAGGCCTACATTTTATGCTGCTTAATATTTCTACTTGACTACATTTCAGAGGAAAATAAATAGTTATTTTGCAGATTTTACTTAGAATTAACTGATATATTAGTAACAAGCTTGCAGTATGAACTAACATGAACTAGTCAACAGTACATGTAAAATAGTTGTAATTAGCCTCAGCAGCTACCACAAAATGCTACTTACATGTTTATGCATCAATAATATTAATCTAATATACAATAACATAACATCAGTTGTGAAATGTAACTTAATCCATATATACTCAAGTAATGTACAATTATGATGTATTTTGTACCTAACTTGTTTTTGTCTGTTTGTTGCTGATTTTTACTACTTTTTTACTCCCGTAAAAACTCTGCTTTAAAATTTAGAGACACATATTGTCAAAGATTTTGAATTTACAAAGTTTGCGATCATTTTATAAATTATTTTGCATTGTTGTAGATAAAACAGCAACATACTTATATAGAAAGAGTTCTAACATGGGTAAACAGTAGCTTCACAGTCACCTACAACAAGAAAATACTGCTTAAAGAGTTAAGCCTCAGTAATAATAATCCAATATAGTATATAATAATATGCCAAGGGTGTAAATATAGACAGTGTAGGTTGTATTGTTGCACTCAGGCCTGTAGAGAGAACAGGCCCTCAATCAGTGCATTGTTCATGTCATGCCATTAGTTAAATATCGCTTGGAACAGGCAAAGCCATATCTGTTATAGTTTTTGATAAAATAGTCAGTAGCAATCTTTAATAAAATGATATGGCACTCAGAGACAAGTAGTACACAAACACTTTAACTAAATTGATGCAAAATAAATAATAAATAGGTATATTTACTAAAAGTAAAGTTAGTAAAGTTAATATAATTCTCTGTAGCACAGTATTGAAAGCCTACAGACCTCATCCAGTGCCTTAAGGCCCCATTGTGTAACTTTTCTACCATAAAATGTAGAAAATTAAAATAACAGATTTTAATTTTTTTTTAGAATTATTTTGATGCTACACTCATAAGACATCAGGTAAATGGTGCCTCTGTCATTTCCACTCTGCACATTTGTTCTTACACTCTGTAACTTTGTGCTCCGATCTTCTACAAGATCTTCTATGGACACAATGGCAGAGGTGAAGAGACCAAAGAGGATGTTGATAGAGGAAGCTAAGAAGAGAAAAGGTGAGAGTGACCGAGCAAAAAGACATTGGACAACAGTAAATCTTGGACTAGTTGTTGGTTGTAACTTGGTGAAATAAAAGGCTGAAAGACACACACCGAACTGAGCTCCTTGCTGTTGGACTAGTAAGTAATATCGCTAAAATACTAAATATAGAAAGTGTATTCAGGATTTTCAGAAAATCTCCTGTTAGGCTTCTTTTTAGTGAAGCAAATGAACGTTATGTTACCATCTGAAACAATGACAACAGGAAACCATTGAGTAGGCAGAATCAACCCATGCTTTTATTTAATCCATTGCATATAAAAACTTTTTTTTCATTCTTTTTTTAATATTTTTTACATAAAGTTGTATGATCTACAGTGCTATCCAATAAACTGCAATTAACAAGGAATCCATTAAAATAACATTTTAATTGTCTTGTGAAACTTCCAGACAAGTTGGCATTCTAAAGACATAACCCAAAAAATAATTGTCCTGAAGACCTTTTTTTAAAGTTACAGTTTGTGTTTTCCTTTCATACCATAAAAAATAGAACACATAATGAGAAAAGAACCCACTGTTTCCATTGGTCCAGGGCTGTTTAAAATCTACAGTATGTGTGTCAAAAGAAGAGTCCCATTTTCGGGACAATGATGTGCTCACCCAAACCCTGATCCCTCCCCCCACCCACCAACCCCCTTTCACTACAGAAATATACTAAACCCTTCTCCTGTCCAGGCATAAAAATGTCAGTGGTTTTGGATATTGCAAGTAATGTGAGTGGAAGTGTGGGCCGAGCATAGATAAGCAACACACTGTCAGTGTTTCAGCCATAATTAATGCAGCAGTGGCTGAACATGCAGATGTGTCTCAAAGCCTCTGTGCTTCGTAGGCTGTGGTCAAGCAGCAACTACACACTCCTGTTGCACCCCATTCAGTGTTTGTAGCTGTGATACAACCAACATGGTTGCGTAGACGACACTGCAGTATCTCTGCACAGACACAGCAAAGTTACTCCCATATCGTTTACACTCCACCAGTTGTGTCACATCTTTGAGTGTAGTGGCAGGGCAGAAGGAAGGTGCGAGTTGTTCAGACCAGGTCTACAGCAAATACGACTCTTGGACATCCGGCTATAGGCCACACGTCACTCAAGTAGTAAATCTGTGACTTGTGGTTGACCTGAATCTCCCTGAAGATTCTGACACTGACAAAAGTATTTTCCAGTGCCACGTTTTTGATAGAGCAATTTGTGTTTGGCTGTGATAGTAAAAAGGCAACATTTTCAAATTCCCAACAGGAGATCAGGCCAACCCAAGCCAAAAGATTCACTAATGCAGCAAAAGAGAACTAGAAAATAAACTAGAAAAAAAAAAGGCTAAAGTAAATGACATGCGTTTAATTTAAGGCACAGCCCATGGGCCAAGGAACAGTTTCTTTTTAAAAAACAATTTGGCTTTCCCCCTCTTCACTGAGCTAGTTCTCAGATAAGCAACATGTCCATGGATCTTTTTTTTTTTACACTGAAGCTTATGTGTAATAAACATTCTCTCAACAAGAGGTACATAATACAGCCACACCATCACCAAAAGGGATGATAAGAATCAACCATTTTACGACAAACGGCATTATGATAGTAATAACATTAATAATTATATATTATATACAGCACAATAAATATATGTTTGTAAACAGCGATAAAACCAGAAATTTTTTATTACAGGTAAGGGCATCGGGTGAGGATGAAAAAAAGAAAAGAGAGAGAAAAATAAATCTTGGCACAAAATGAAAGATTAAATAAAAAGTTTGGAAATGACAGATAATCAAAACAAGCACTCTTAAAAAAGCAGTGTGCAGTATTTCAAGTGGGGGTTTTTTTTGTGTGTTTTTTTTTTTACATTTGTTGATTTTTCTATATTTTATGTACACAGAGAGAAAAGAAAAGTATATTTGGGTATTGTAACTGGCAAGCCTGTACTGTGGTCTATGCTACAGTGAAATATTTACTGTACCACCTTTATATTGCAAAAACGACTCAACAAATAGAAAAATATATCAATAAATAATAGAATCAGGTGAAAAATGAGAAAGAGACTCTTGGCCGAGGTGTAAGACAGCACTGTTAAAGCCTAAGAATTCATGAGTGGGTGTTTTGGCGAGTTTAAATATATTAAAAATATTTAAATGGTGATATATGAATATATCAGTGCATTAGAGTATCTAAGTAGAGGATAGTCTTATCTGATGACTACGCAACGGAGCTGATTGTCTTGTCGAAAAACAAAGACAGCAACTGGGTTTAATGTTGAGATGGCAAAATGAAACATTACCTTGATGAAAATTTAATTTAGCTTAACAGAAAAGTGGCCCGGAAACAAGCAAGTACGGAGGTTGTGGTGATGTGTGCATCAAACTAAATGGGCAAGAAAAAGAAAAGAAAAGAAGAAGAAAAGCTTTCAGAACATTGGTATAAAATCACCCCAGTAGTTGTTAACACCATTACTATTTCTGTATATTCGGAGCACTAATCAAGCTTTTAAAAAAAAGGTGCTTTTTGTATCAACTACAAAGCATTGCATTGTCTCAGGATGTGTTCAAAAGAACTGCAGGCAACAATAATAAAATTCAAAGGCTTCATCCGCATCACAGACAATTTCAATGAGAGTAAAGCAGTAAAGACTTCAGCTTCCTGCTTCCTTCTCAGTGAAAACTCAACAAAATAAGAGCTATTATGAATAAGTTCTAAATTTCAACTCACAGGACTAACCAATTATGAGTATAGTGGCATGGGAATAGTAGTATAAATGCTATCGGAGCAAGTGCAAACACCTTAGAACACTCCTCATGTAATCTAACCTTCAAAACACTGACACATTTCTCCCCCATTTGGTGTCCAAAAGTTCTCTAATCTTATTTGCTAACAAAACAAAGCCTAGGATTGCAAAAGTAAATTCTAGAAAATATCTGAATCTTACATACAGTACAATACAAAATTAAAGAGGTCTAGGACAGCATCATGGCTGTTTAGATTTGAGCTTTGTATAAGTCAGGTTTTCAAGGAAGACTTCCGACATCAGAAATGTGTCTCGAAAAGCTCCCCAGTGTGCTGCAGCTTTCATCTCTGCGGTGACCCGTCAGGTTTTCAGCAGAACAGTGGCGTTAAAAACGCCTCCTAATTCGCAGTGGGGAGGAAATGACCTAACCGAGAGGGAGATTCTCCTTGAACACACCGATGACCGTCACTGTAGAGTATGGGCACTTGATAAAACACAGAAACACTGCTAAACTTTCAGGCTGGGCTGAGACGAAGCGGAGTCCTAAACTTAAGCTTGTAAAGGGGAGGTGTAAAAGTGAAATAAAGACACACCACTTCAGTACAAACGGGAATGGAAAGGAGTTTTCCTGAGTGCAAAAAAACTTGAAGTACCGGTGGGCGTGTCTGAACAAAGCTGACAGGAGGAGTGGCCAAGGTGGAGGAGCAGCACACGCTTTGGAACCATAAACATAGATGTATAAAAAACACAGACAGACTCCAGAAAACCCAAAAATATTCTATAAATAATCATCTGTCATTACTAAGAAGAACAGTTAATCAGGTGCTGTCCATAAACTGCTATGTGCGTGGGGATTTCTCTTTCTCCTCTTCCTCCTCCTCCTCATCTGCTACCTCTTCCTCCACGACACACGGTTGTGAGCAAGGTGTCTCCCCCTCTTCCGCTACCTCGTCCTCCTCCTCGTCATCCTCCCCCACCTGTTCGTCCAAAGGAATCTCTGTTGATTCAGAGTCCTGCGTGCAGAGTGTTTTAGAGTCAGTACAGCTGTTTTCCTCCTCTTCCTCCTCCTCCTCCTCCTCCTCCTCTTCCTCTTCCGGCTGGCTGCCGCTGTCTTTCTCAGTGTCCGACTCCCCGTCCTCCTCCAGGGTGAGCTCAAATTGAAACTTGTCCCCTCCTGGGGGTCGAGTGCCATCTTCAGGCTCGTCCAAGGTGGGAGAGGGGCTTTGGGGGATGGTGCTTTGGTACCACTCCCTGTTGTCTTCCAACGTGTCCAGGATGTCCTGGGCGTCCGGGTGGACCAGGTCAGCCCACGTTTCCCACAAAGGGTGAACGATATAGTCTATGAAACCAACCTACAGGAAGCATGGGGGGAGAAAAAAAAACAGGTTGCTCAGTGTGTGTCTATGCACAAAATGCATGCACGGTACGTGTGTCTGTGTATATTACCTGGTTCTTTTCTACCGAAGCATTGTGTTTGTCACACATGGGGCTGATCTCCATACCCCTCTCCCTCTCTCGGTCACCCTGGCTGAAGAACTCCTCCATGATGCGGTCTGTCCACTGCCGGTACAGCTGGAGAGGTTTAGTAGGGTTGCTCAGGTCCGCACAGTGCACCATGTTCTGGAGAACCTGAATATAATGATGATATAATGATATAATTGATGCACTAAACACTAATCACTTTTTGGAGTGACTAGAAACTAATGTTTTTTTGCCACAGATGTCAAAAACTATACATGAAAATCACCAAACCACAGTGATAAGAATCGTTTTGTTACTGATCGGCTGGTTTATTCTGACCTGTATCCTGTCAGAGTAGTTGTCCAGCAGCAGGACACCGGAGCTGGTCACCTTCTTGGTTTCCACCATAGTTTTCAGATCAGCCAGTAGAGTCATGTGCTTGGACATGTCTGTTGCTAGCACCTGGAAATACCCAGAACAAACCGTGAACACAACAGTGACTGAATGAATGTATAATGTAGTGCACATGATGCATTCCTCTTAATATCTTTCTCCGTTAGCCTCCCCGCTGAACGAGCTACATTAAAGAAGAGACGTAAAGTACTTTTCACTTACGATGTCAATGACCATCTTTCGCAGTGATTGTCTTTGTTTTTTGGTCAAGTTTTGGAAGATGTCACAGTTCTCCTCTTGTAGAAGCTTGAAACCAACTGCTAGATGGTGGTTCTCCAAAACCGACGAGTCATTGTACATCAACGCTAGTTCTGAATCTGTACACAGGACAAGATTGATAATCAGTTTGCTGAATTGTGTTTTTTCAGGTTTCAAAACAGTATATCAAAACAAATACTAGGAAAAGCAATTTGATAAAAAACTGAATTGATGCATCAAGAAGTTTTGATACATATGCAACATGATACACCTTTTCAACAGAGGTGCTAATTAGGCCTGTCCAAATTATATATGTGTTGCGGTTAGGTATGCATTATTCATTCATTGCTGTAGCAGAAGAAAGCACAAGCATGTTTTCCGCTGAGAGGTTTCCCCATTCTGGGTCATTTGAAGGTCCTCTATCTGTATTTAGATTTTCCATTAAGATGCATTAGTCTTGGCCACAGTGGAACAGAGCAGCAGAAGGGAGAAAGGGGATCCTGCTCTGTTGCTCAGTGGCTGACAGAAGATCATTCTGGTGGCTCCTAACTAGGATGACTCACACCGTCTTTACTGGAGGGATTCCCCATTTGGGCTTATGGGAAGCACAACACATTTTGTGTGTTAAGAGTGTGAGACTGCACAGTGTCTTTTCTGTTCCGATAAGGCATTACTAATGCTCTTATGCAACAGGAACATTTGTAATGGTCTTTAGAGAGGCCGTTTAAAGCGATACCCGGTGGATATAAACTTTGTTTGTGTTTTGCCCTAAATTGCCAAATCAAGATGATATTTGTGGCACCTCCAGCCACAAGTGAGTCAGTTCAACCAGAGAGATAGCAGAGTTTCAGTCTCTTGCTTGAGGATACTTCAGTTACTGACATAACACCATGAACCCACTGCCCTGGTGGTATCTAGTCATGCAGATAGTTTTGCTTGTATTTTGCCAGATTTTGAACAAATCTACTTGATTTCTGTCTGAGGTAAGCAGGATTTTGCTTGTCATGCTTATAGCAATGAAAAGAAAATACATTTTTAAAATATCAAAACTCTAGACAGTTGACAGAACTTATATATACTGTATTTTCTGTCCCTTCACAATGAGGTCTTTGGCTTATCCTCATCCACTGTATTGCACCCCGGTTCTAGACCTTCCGATTGCTTTAATTCATTAATATGCCAAAATCAAACAATTCAAACAGATCCTGTGTTGTGTTCATTGTTGTTTCCCAGTTGGCATCACAGGGTTTGCAACAAATAAGGCAGTAAGTGTGGATGAGATTAACACAGCTTCACACAGGCTGCTCCTAGAAAACACTACCCTGAAGAGGAGATGTCACTGCTGCTAGGTCAGGGCAAAATAACACCTTCGCCAACAGCCCACCCCATTGGTTACCCCAACAGCAGCATTTATGCCATATAAGATGCCAAACGAAGGTTTCCCTGTGCACATCCATGTATTTGGAGGGTTTTTCTTTTCCTGAGAAAATGTGTTGCCAGAAAAGGGCACTATTGAGGACAATATTGATCTCCTCTTTGAAGTCTGCTTTGGAATCACATCACAAGCCCATCACACGTGACTAAATAAACACACGCTTGTGAAGTCATGCACGTGTGCACATGTCTTTATGTGTGCTCCGGCTTGGGCAGTTTTACCATCAATCCACAGTAAATATGCATTATATTCATTTATGTGAGAAAGGATGACTGACCAAAACTGACTGCAATGTGCTAGTGTGTGTATGTGCGTGCTATAGTTAAGCAAAGGCTGTAGTGTGCATGTTCCCACCTGGGTATCTGTGAGTGCGTGTTTCTTGTGTGTTGTGAATATGCACTAATGACACTGCTGAGCCACTGACGTAGCTGCTAAGACGGCACCGTATTTAGACTCACTGGTGTTGATGAGGAACTGGTTGGAGACTCCAGGATGGTCCACATCATGAATTGCACTGGCAAAGATGGCAGCTAGGATCTCGAGGTCTGTGAACACAGCCTGGAAGAATAGAACCAAAGCACAGAGGGGAGGAGGGAGGTCATTGATGAGAGAACCAAATCGTTGGACAAAAATATCCTTGCAAGTAAGAGCCATTGATTGGACTTTGAGCAGGGGTTTGATTGAAGCTGATTGTGGAAGCGAGATTGTGCATATGTGTATATGTTTATACGTGTGTGCGAGTGTGTTCATGTGTGCACACATACCTCGAGGGCGGGGGTGGATAGCAGCACGTGAGTTGACTGGGTGACGTCAGCAGCATGAATGTTGTTATGGTAGGCCACATCACCATGATAATGGTCTTCTAAGGTCATCAGGTATGTTATAAAGGTGTCAAGTGGAATTTTAAAAGTTTTTAACAAGTCTCTCTCCTGCAAACCAGAAAGCACAGGAGGGAGTTTATAGTCACGACATTTTTTGGATTTGACAAGCATTTATTTGGGAGTGGAAGATTAAAATAAAAATAAGAAGTGATGGTCATTACCTGGAATATTGTGTACATCATGACTGTCAGTGGCCGATTCCCAGAGAACTCTGAGATTTTAAAAACGTTAAGGCCCCATTTATTCACATGCTCCAGCTCCTGAAAAAGCAAGAGACACATTTAAACCTTTTTTTCTTGGCATACCCCAAATAAAATGTGAGACAGTATGTATTTATGTCAGGGCACAGAAAAACACACCTTAGCGAGTTCATCCTCGGTTTCAGTCTTGACGCCGAACCGAGGGATATTAGAGTTTGTGAGGCTGGAGGAGTGTTGCAGCTTTTTCACCCCACTGATCTGAGACATGGGCTTATTCTTCTTCTCCTTCTCCTTCTGCGTCTGTGGGGATGGCATCTCCACTTCATGTTGCTTGTCTGGAGAGACATAGTGAAACAAAAGCAGAAGGTGAATATGAGGATGAAGTTAGGCAGTGTAGTGGTTCAACCAGAGAAAAATCTAGTTTTCTTCCTGTAACTAGTGGCTGAATTTTGATACTAATCATATCCCAATTTAAGTAGAACACTTTGACCTTTAAAAAACGGATATACTGCATGTGTTAGCCATATACAAAACAGGAAAACACTGACTCACTGAAGTTTGGCACGATATTATTCTTTTTTTTTTTTACCTTTAAGGCACGATGGACTGTTCCTTTTTTTTTTTATTTCAAACCAGTGAGTCTATCTGCTTGTGTCATCCACTCACCCAGGAAGGTGCTGGAGATGAACTCAGACACCTGGTTCCCAGAACGGCTCATCTCTGATAGGTGAGTCAGCTCCCTGTTCAACATCCTCTTGAACTGAAAGAGGGACACACACACACACACACACACACACATACAGATGAGGGGTTTCACAGTGTATAATATGGAGCAGAAAAATTAGTTGGTACTCAGAGAAACCATATACATATTTAAATAAATGCACAGAAACTGTAAACACAACTCAAGAGTTAACTCATTTGACTGTAAATGAAAAAAAAAAAAACTGTGAGACCACTAATACAAATATCGGTGAAGAAATCAAATGAGTTTATTGATTTTATTCCGTCACATCAAAGAAACTGTACCCAGGAATGTCACCATTTCTAAAGTAATACACACACACACATCCGCGCAAACACAACGGGTCAGAGGGCTACTGCCAGGGATGGACGTAATCAGTAACCCATTTTCCCAGTTTCTTTCCTTCTTTTTCAGTTTTTTTCTCTTCCACACTACATGCTGCTCGCCTTCCCTCCTCCATCCCATTCTCTCTTCTCTCTGCTGTGTCTAATTGGAGTGGCAGACCCAAATTTAGCTCAGGCTTTTGATTTGAAGACCAAACTGATTGATGTGGAGGAGAATGCTCGAAATGAGGTATTTTCCAAAGTGGTTGCAAAACAACAGAGTTACAAAATGGATTGCAAACAAAAGAAAAACGTCTGGAACAAAGCTGCTGTATTGTCTGAACTGACTGGCTTTAGTTCAAATGCATAATGTATGTAGATTGATTAATTTTTTGAATCAATACTGATCACTTAAAATAGACCATTACAACACTGCAGAGTGCTTACTGCGCAATTGTGTATTGACATCCTATTGAATGACACCCACAGGCATTTATTGTGTGGCTTTTTAAAATGGAGACACAAGAGGCAAAGGATTTCTAGTGTGCATTTGTCAGGTAATAAGAGCCAGTAGAGTAGAAAAGCGACAAACACATTTCAGGTAGAGCTGTACTTACATGATATTTAATTATTAAAACTAATAAATGAAATAGGTCACAGAAAAAAAATGAAGAATTTAAAGATGTTTGCTCTTTTAATTCAGATTTGTGGCTAACCTAAAAAAAACATTACATTACATCAGAAATATGGAGCAACCCAACTACCCAGAGGATTGCTGACCCAAAAACATCTTCACAGAGCTCTACTGCTTTGTTCCATCTAAGAGAGCCTTTGTGGCATTAAAAGAATCAGAAATGACAGACAGGTATTCAACAATTTAGAGGTGTAGTAAAAATATCTGTGCTTTTAAGTCTAAACACTCTTGAAAACATATATTCTTCGATGCTGTACACCGAGCCATGTCGCTACACCTTTTAAAGCACCTTCAGCGCTCACCATCACAGATACATCAACATGGCTGATGAATCCACAAATGACACACCTACGAAGCATTGTTCCAGGGGCGAGATGTCGGCGAGGAGCTATATACAGTATGGGCTTTTTTATTTTTTCATCTTATAACCTTGCCGACCCAAAACCCAAATCTGGATCAAGGATAAACCTCAGTTACGAAAAGAACTTCCACTCTCTGGAAATTAATTTAAACGATCACATTACAAAAAACACCAGAATAATTATTTCAAATACACTAATCAGAGACCAAATCTTACCTTTATATATCCCCAGGACACAGAGAGCAGATAATTTGCTTCAGGCATTTTGACAAATCAACAAAATAGATCCAGAGACAGAAAGGTACGGGTTTATAGCCAAAGTTCAAGCCAAGTCAAGCCCACAATTCAGATTATGAAAGCACTAGGCAGCTAACAAAAACAGTCCGCAGTTCTTGCCAGTAAAAAAGACCTCAACCTGAAGAGGTTCAATGTAAGTCTGCTGTACAGAGTCCACAAATGACGCATCTTGTTCCTGTCCTGCGAATATCCACAGAAACGAGCCCATGTTCCAAGAAGAAGAGCGGAAAAGCAGGTTCTGAGAGAGGAGTGGTGGGAATGTGGCTCCCAAAAGATCTGATGAGAGCATATCGTGACCACACACACAGGGATACACACTGACATGTGCACACACTCTCTCTCTCACACACACACACTCGAATACAGGGACACGCTGCTGAGGTTGTGAATAATTGATGATGGTGCGGATGCTTGGTAGATGCCAAAGCACCAGGACAGCAAAAATGTTTGTGTCAACAGCTCCTAAACAGGGCTGACTGCCTAACTGCTTCTGTGTGTGTGTGTGTCTGTGTGACACAAGCTCCCATGTGAAGAGCACAGGCTGCTTCTCTCACTATGTCACACAACAGCAGCAAATCAGGGCGCAGATATGGAAGAAGTGTGAGCTCATCATCACCTCTGATTGGCTTAGATTGGAACTGAGTTGAGGTCACCTGCTGTGTGATTGGCTGGGATTGAAGTCAGTGGAAAATCTACCCCTTCCCTTTTTCCCTTTTCTTCCATTCCTGCAGTGCAGTGGGATGTGATTTTGCGAATGTGCGTGTGTGTGTACATACAGTACATGTTTGTTTGTGTGTTGTGTGCAATAATGCAATAATACGTGTGCATATCCACGTTGACCTGACCTTCTGCACAGTGTTATGTACAAGACCGGATTACCTCATCCGACATGATACAACACTGAAAAAACTGAGGTGAGGATAGCTTTTATGCCAGTATTCATGCGAGGTGAGTCACAGTAACATCACTGATGGGATGATGTAAATACACGGAAACCAATTAATCTTGCAAAAAGAATGAGCGTCACAGTTATCTGAAGTGGGCTCAGTAGGACAGAAACTGAAAGCAGTGCGTTCACACAGGCTGCTGTGTGTGTGTCCCTGAACTCAAGAGGTTGTTGCTCTAGTTTTTTTAGTTGGAGGACAACAAGGATCAAACCTTACTGAGGTGTTCAATGGATTTTTCCCCATCAATAATAATTTCAAAATAAAACAAGACAAAACGCGAGTGTGTAAATAGGAATAACATGTCATGAAGGTATTTCACTGGCAGACATTTTGGAAAAATTTAAGTGAGGAAGTTGGACTCGCCGTCTAACTGTTGAAAATATGTGTGTTACTTGATTCCAGCTTTACTTTACTATAAACTAAGTTAGTATGGTCCTTATTGATCTGAACCCAGAAAACTAATATTTCAAAAGCTGTTTGCTTGTCATCATGACAGACCTGATACATTTAAATTGCCATCATGAGGTCATTTTGTAATTGAGATATTTTGGCATTATTTCTGGCATATCTGTTACTTGCAATCAAAACACAGCATACTTTTTTAATTTTATAAATGATAATAATAGTTTAGTTTGGGATCATGTGGCTGTTAGGTTAGTAAATGGGTTCACAGCAGTTCATAGTTTCTTGCACAAAAATAAACACAAATGATACTGCGGCCATATTGAAAGGATTTGGCATGATTTATGAGAATTTGGAAAGCCACATTGTTTGGGGACACTGCAAGGTTTATCCCTTCTCATCAATAAATGAGTCTATTTAACTGTGGAATAAAGAGAGCAACAATACAGTATTTTAACTTGATACATAAAGTTTAACTGTTTAAACCTGCAGTAACTGATTTTTTGGCCCCTTGACAGCTAAACAATAAGCTGAAACTCACTACCACTGACCCCTTTGACATCGTTTTCACACAAAAATATTGAATATAGCCACTTTAATGGTGATGGGGCTCAATACAATATATAGAATTAACTACACTAACTGAAAAATACATTTATGATTTAGAAAATACAGTTTATATACATAATTGAATCTTGAATCATGAATCTTCTACCGTCTATGAACCTGGCATTCTGGGAAGAGGAGGTCTCTCCTTTCTTCCTCTTGGTGTGTGTGTGTGAACGCACATGTGCACATGCATGTGTCGTGTGTCTTTGATGGTCCAGTAGCTACATGGATTGAAAAGGGACCAAACCTGTCTCTGCTTACTTTACACCGCACCTCTACAGCCAGCCTGGCACTGTGAGTAATTTACAGCTACGCTGGAGCAGATGAGACAACTGGCTAACTGAGATCCAGCAGCTTTGATTGACTCAGAGCCAAGCAGGCCAGCACAAGCCCACCACACACATACACGCACACACACACAGTTTACTCCCCACAGAAGCATATACACAAATATAACGCCCACAGACACCCTATCTACACAAACCCTCCCTCTCTCTCTATCAGACAAATATAGTACACACACATATTGATAGCTTAGCCAAAAGGTGTGAACCCCAGCTATTGGGTAAAAATTGGAAAGTGTCACACCATGCCTAGCTGTGACTTGTGTGTAATTTGGAGTGACCAAAAATATCCATTCCCTGCTGCATATAGCCCACGACACCTCCAGATCTCTGTTGCATTTGTGTCTTTTCTCACATTGCACGTTTATTCTGGTGGCAGACGCCCCCTCTCTACCCAATACAGACAGAGCAGGCACACTCTAATTGCCGCTACTGTTTTCAATGAATGTACCACTGACTGCGAGAAGCGAGTCTGCTGTCCAAGACAAAAATGTATACAGCATGTACAGAAGATTTCATTATAAACAGCTAAACGGTCATGTTAAGTGGTAAGACACCAGAGTGATATAACAAGAGAGCGAATAATAACAGAAAGACAGAGCGAGGCAAAGATAACTAGATCAAAATGACAATTGAGATAGATTCTAACCGACTTAACCTTCTCCGTTCAGGAGCAACTTGTTCGGTTACTGAAGAACAACTTCGACCTGCACATGTAGACTACTGAGTTACTAACACAATGATGATCCAATACAGAGTCTCCTGGCTGAAGTAGATCTAACTTTTAAGAACAAAGCTGTACATAGTAGAGTAAATTCAACAAAATGAAAAGTATCAGCAAAGCCTGAGCACAAAAAATGAATAAAACTGTAAAGTGCCTTGCTTTTTGAAGTGCTGGTATCCCAACAGATTACTACTGCAAGCATGCTAATAGTAGCATTTGAATGATATAATAATAATAATAGCAAGTTAGCAAGGATAATAAGACAAACAGAGATTGGGTTGCAGCTCAAAAGAATTAAGTGTACTCCGACTGGCCCAACAAACTCTGAGGCAATCTTTGCATTCTGTTGCCCCCCCCCATGCAAGGACCCGTTTAGAAAAGTTTGCTGCCAATCACTGCTTGAATGTGTTTCAGTCTCCATACATTATCTATACTGATCATAAGCTGTTTGCGTATGAGTACAACATTGTGTATAGCTGGGAAAACAAATTGCGGGCAGATGTATTGAGCATGTGTACTGGAAAAAGTCAAAGAAAAGGAAATGAACAAGTATTGATGATGGATGTCCTCAGTAACTCACCAGTGGATAGAACACACATCAGACACTCGACTGCTAAACATATGGTGTCGTCTCAAGCTCATGAGTATGTCCTTAAGGGTTTGCCAAATTAAACAGAATTCAAGTTCGATCTGCACCATCTGTGAACCAACAAAATATTTAAAATGTTGCAACATAGACACCCATGACACACTCTGGCATCTCCGACATTATGGTTTTAGCCAGGTTGTACACTGTGTTGGGCATAAACATACTCTACTTCGCACCATGTGTTTGTATAGAAAATGGTCCACAAGCACTGAAAATAAAGTATATAATTTAAATTCTCTGAGTGGGGCGTGCACCCTTTGACCTCCCCTTCAAACACAACTGCAGATAGTGTAATGAAGAAATAAATGAAGAGTAATTTCTACAGCAAAAGACTCAACATTTTACAGAAGTTGCCACTAATCTGGATCACAACACAACCAACACACTGAAAGGTTAAGGTAGGTCCAAGCAGTCCTACAAAGACGTATGCTGATCAAACCTCACAGCTGCTGATTTCACACCTACACCTACATCCACACAAAGGGTGAAAAAGCAACCACAGGGGCATCCGAAACTGGAACCACCAAATATACCACCAGTGCGATGAAGCATTCATCTAAAAGATTATGACAGAATGGATTTTACTAATTTTGAGCTCAGTATTACACTCCACATAGTCCACGACATCAAAATGTAAAATAAGCATCGTTTGTAGAGTATGTTTTTGAGCTGGTGTGAGACCCTTTAGGGCAAACAGGTATGTTACCTTGTTTGACCTACTGCTATAGCAGCACCTGGGCTTCATGGAGCAACTTTAAGAGTGCTCATATTCAAAGGTGACATGCATTATTTTCCCAGGTCAGGGGTCTTTACTGAGATGTGTTGGAAGCAGAACTACTACTATTACTTTCACAAAGCAAACACAAAACAACAGCAGCTACACAATGTGACTGCTAAAGGACACGAGTTAAGCGCGAATATTCATGGTGGTATATTCCGCGGACATCACATCCAAAGGACATGAGGTTCTCGGACATTCCTTCATTTATGAATTAGGCTTATGTTGAGTGTTGATAAATGAAAGTCTGCAGGATATAGACATAAAGTAATAGCGATGTGTGGGAGATATAGTCACTGTATTACCTATGATGTGTGTGTGTTGCTGGAGTGATGCTGGTTGGGCCTGTGGCTGTTGCCATGACAACCAGAGATAGCTGTGCTGGTGAGCAATGGTAAGTGCTCAGCGCATGTCACAGTTTTTCTTTCTTTCTTTTTTTTTTTTCTTTCTTTTTTTTACAAATCTTTTCACTTTTGAATGAGGCAGATGTCCCGGTCATGCATGCGATTGTGTTCTACCATCAGCGGTGAGCGTTTGTGCAATTCCTTTGTCTGTCTGTCCTCCCCGCCTCTCCTTTTGATCCACCTCCCCCCTCCTCCCCCCTCGTGTGACATCACAGTGTGTGACATCACCAGAGCCCAGAGCTGATCAGCATTCAGAGCGGCATAGCAGCCTCCCTCCACACACACACACACACACATACATATATAAATATATATACAATATATATACAAAGACACCGTTGGCGACTGAGCATACTCACAGCACAACTCATGATGATGCTACCGCTAACACACAACACAACACAAACAGTCCAATGTGCACTGCTTTGGCTGAGTGCTGAAAACAGCATTAAAGCACATAACGTGCATAGAACATAACATAATTCACAACAGAGGAGTAGTGAACTCCTCATGCTCAAATAATTACCACTATGGGTTCATAAACACTTGACTAATGAACAGAGGGAGAGAGGCTTATTGGTAAAGGAGCAGGTCACATATAGAAGAGGTCATGTTTACTAAATAATAGTAATTTATTATGCTGCATATCAGCTTGGCCTATTATTGGGCAAAGATTGTACTGCTACTGAATGATCACACAGCATATATTAGTTGAGAGAATTCTTAAATTTACTCACACCCTATAGTTTCTCCATTTATGTATGGAAATGCAGCAGTACAGTGGGTGTGGATTGGCCTGCTACACTACACTGTGTATGTTTAAGCTTCACTCAACACTCAAACCAAAGTTTAGTAGCACATCCTGTTCACACTAGCCACAAAAACACACCACGATTAATCCTGGGTAGCAGGTTCTGAACATGTTTAAACACATAACAACATAACTGAAAGATAAACCCAAAAGCTATGACAGATGCTACAGATGTTGGGATCTTGAGAATTACAAGTACTTTAATGCTTTGTCTCAACAAGTAGCTGTAAACTTTTTTTTGTTATTCTTACCTTGTTGGAGGCCATCTCGCTGACTGAGTGTCTTGTCTGCAGGGTCTCCAACTGGTCCAGACACCAGTCCAACTCCTCCAGGGTCTCAGTGGCCAGTTTCTGGTAGGCCTCCTCTGCAGGGGCAAGACAGGAGGGCAAGGGGTCAGTAAGAGCCCGCTTCAGAGGGCTAGTGGACGGTCCAGGCCCGGGGTCTCCCACCCCACATACAGCTAAGCTGGGATACCCCGAGTAGACACATGGGTGACTCTTCATACTGGACAGGTGAGCCAGCTGTGCGGGTCTGGGAGTAGGGCCTTGTTGTCCTGTATCCTAACCCACAGATGAGCAGTCACAGGTCAGCTGTAGCAAAGCTCACTGATTCCCTTGGAGAAAAGAAACCGCCAGTGGACTGCACTATAGTTCAAATCCTGGATTCTTCCTTTTTAAGAGTTAGTCAGGTATAATTCCAGGGAGTACAGCTGCAGGTGAGGGATGGCAAACAGCCACCCCGAGTCAGTTCTGGGTGTCCAAATGAATGTTAACAGTAAGAATATCACAGCAGACAATACAGAGGGGAACCCACAGAGCAAAAAAGAGCAACAGCAAGAAGCAGGAATCTCACACAAACAGACTCACTCACTATCTCCCATACACAGCACACATATCACAGTCAGCGATCTAGGTGTATGAGGTTTATGCTGTCATTCATGAGAGAAATGTAATTCCAGTCATGTAGCAGGATGAACAGTAGTCTGCTTAGCAGGCCCATGTTTGCCATAGGAGGGATGGAGGGAAGACAGGGACGGTGGAAAAGAAGATCCAGTGAAAGACTCAGAACCAGTCAAGATCCATGTCAATACTGTCCAGCACGGAACAAACACGAGATTGTTCACAGCATCCTGACATGGTTAACAAACACAAAGACATCTCTCTCTCTCTCTCTCTCTCTCCACACACACACACACACACACAGACGCAAACAGACACACACATGCATACACACGCACGCTCACACCAGACGAAATGCTAACCATAACACATCATGATTTTGTCTCCTTAGCCTCTCTACCAATAAAAACATCCATAGTATCCGGGAAGCAAAAGGTATAATCCAGTGCTGTGTGTGTGCTGGATAGTGTTTCCTATAGATGTTGTGTGTGTAGGGGGTGGGCTGCTGTTGCTTCGGCGTCCCTGGTAGCCAAACGTGCTGCTCTCCCCAAGCTGTACCTAAAGCCTGAGAGGACTGCACTGTGGATGGGGAAGGGAGAATGACAAAACATGGACTGGAGTGATAGAGGAGTGGAGCCAGAGCTGGGAGCTCCCTAAACTGTGTGCGCATGCATGCCAATATGTATTCAGCATGCAGATACACCAAAACAGAGAGGTAAACAAATAGATGAGACAATATGCTGAAGATGGCTGAGCGTTTGGCGTCACAAGCCCCATATCTAAGTATCCTTCAGTGTCTTTTCATTTGAAATTGAAGACATGACCCATTCAAAAAATGTCACCTTGTCAGTGTAGCAGGGGGGAATTCCAGTGAGAGGTGAACAAATAAACAAGCTACTCCAATATTGTCTTTGTTGTGGATTTTTTTTTTTTCAACAGAGTAAGGATAAAATGAGGTTAAGAGGACAATATGAGCATATAGCTATAAGAACACCGCTACAAGAATGTCACACAAAGAATAACACCCAGAGAATGCCAACTTATAAGTATTTCATCTGAAAGGTCAGAGATCCTCACACACACACACACACACAGTCTGACAACAATGTAACATACGTTCCTGCACCTGGCATGGCTAATACTTTGATTATGAGTTCAACTAAAGTTCTGTTGCTTCTCATCCTGACAAGAGAATCTCTCCTTGTGATGAGGAATCAGACCTTCCCATAGAAACTTTTACTCATATATATATATATATATATATATATACACGAATATAGCAAAATACAAAATACAATATAGCTAAAACAGTGTAATGGATAAATGTGTCACCACAGTCTGAAGCCAATTAATAGTGGTGCCTTCACTAATTTAGGAAAGCCTGATGCTATGTGATCTGTGGCTTGCTGTAATTCAATTACACAGATGGAGAAAACAGTGGCAGATTAAAATACACAAGGACCAAATTCAATCACATGATGCCATATCAGCTTCACATATTTAGTTAGCATTTAGACTCTATTAAAGCCTTTGGAAAAACACTGTGCTGTCAAAAATGATTAAAATTACATTTATCTTTCATTCTGGGACAATTTATTTTAAAAGTAATTGATGTACAGTTTATAGCTCTGGGATGCATGTGTGCATTTTCTAGCTCCTGAATATATATTAAAGGACTATCACAATTTAGAGCGATGTAGAAGTATAACATTATCTCTGTGTTTGGAAACATGCACACCCCTTTTGTTTCCATGGAGGACCGCTGACCATCTCTAAACCTCTTTTGTCACCTCCTATTCTCAACAATTTCCCCCCTATCCTGCTTCACTATCTTTGACAAATCTCTCCCTCCCTCCTTCCATTAGCCCCCTTCCTCTCCCACACTCTTCCTCCACTGATCTCTGAACATCCTTCCTCCTCCCTCTTTTGTCTCCTTTCTGTCTCTCCCCTCTTTCTTTCTCTCGGTCTCCCTTTCTCGCTCTGTCTCTCTCCCTGGTGTAGTGTCAGTGGCTGGGGTGCTACTCTTTCTGACAGCAACTGCACTGACGTCAATGACATTCTTCTCATGCTTAGTGCGACATCAGACACCGGCGCTCGGAGAGGCCACTCTGCTGCACAGACGCAGGGCTGCAGCCAAACTATGTACCGGAACAGCTCGACAGTGAAGTCGGACTGTGAGAGGGAGAAGATGAGAGAGGAGGAGGAGGAGGAGGAGGAAGGGGAAGAAGGAGAAAAAATCCAGGGACAAGTAGACAAGGAAAGAGGAGAGGCTGAACTACTAAGAAATAACGCTGATATATTGATTTATAGATAATTCATATGTTGTAATTTCATCATGCATCCGCTCAAATGCTTAGATGTTACATTTTAAGATAGTATCATGTGTCAATCACTTATAATTTTACAAATGAAACCTGTAAGATATCTATGGTGTCCAACAGAATGCACTATATTTGCTAATGTATTGCTTGTTTTCCTATTAAAGATGTGGTTTCCCACATTCCCACAAATAAACTGTTGATTACCTTAAAGCAATGTTGTGGGAATTTGAATGGTATGGATAAAATGGAAAGGACAATATTAGTTAAATATTCATCTTTAATATCTCTACTCTGGATTTCTTAAAATCCTGTTTAATAGTTTTTAAGCGGCCTGGGGAATGTAAATAAAACATCGTATTTATTTGAACATTATCTTTAAGTCTGCCTTAAGCCCAGTTGTTGCCATGTAAAGTACAAGACGCAATAGCAAGGAGAGAGTGAAAGATACATTTAGAACAGTTTAAGTCTTTATATATCCAGAATACAAAACAAAAGTTTAAAACACTCTCATAACATTTTCAGTAAAATACATGAGATGTTAAATGTTAACAAAACTTTGTCTGCATGTGTTAAGTGAAAGCATGATTGGAGCATGATTTGTTACCCTGTTAGCTCTGCTTGTCTCATCCTGATGCATGATTATGAATCTCTCTCTTTAGCTTTAACCATTGATTCCTATCCACTATAGGTAAAATGTCACCCAATTACTAATTCTAATACTAGAGATCAGATGATTCTAAAAATAGTTTCTTTCTTTATCTGAGCAGCAAGTCAATGGTATATAACAGGAAAATGCATTGACAAGCAGGAGAGGATGAAGACAGATAGCCTGAACATAACTCTTCATTAATTCACTTGTATCCTACCACTGATTTACTGAGTTACTATTAATGATTCTTCCTTTATTTATTCTTTATATGCAAGATGACTTAGCCACCGCCTCAGCAAGCCTTTGCATTACAAGTAGTCAATACTCTCAAACAATCATGCTCATGACTCACAGCTGTCACCAGTTTATGGCAGGGCCCATAATGGCTGTACTAGTATGATTGTGTTCTAAATATAGCTCAATGTCACCAGTTTCTCATATATAAGCAGGTTATGTATCAGGGATGTGATTCTTTGGTGGAATGTCTAGACAGATATGTGAAAGAAAGCAAGTTTGGTTCCCTTAATATTGGAGTATATTATTCTTTTCAGCCCTTGTGATAATAATAAAACATAAATTGATTCTATGGGTGCTCACATGCCAAAGGGATAATTCTACTAAACAAAACACAGTGGAATTATTTATTAATGGCGGAGGTTATATGGTCTCTCCTGCAAACACCAGGTAGGTTACAGCCATTGATACTGCTAAAAAGCAAAGTGACTGTCAAGGACAAGTCTATTCTAGCCATCTAAGACTGTCTGTGCCATGTCCTCCTCACAACAAAACTCTTAAAAGTAGGCTAGAGAGGCTGTGCAGTAGACGCTGTCTGTCTAACAGTTACAGCACATCCGACTATCTAAGTCAAGTAGAACTGGCCGCTTTATTGTATAAACCAAAGCAAAAACACAAATACAGTGATCAATAGATGAAAGTCATTGGTTTATCTTCAAGGCAAATTCCTTTGAGCTTTATATGAAGAAAGTAAGCAAGAAAATGACTAAACAAAGATGATGGAGAATGTGAAGATAGTGGTGAGTCTACAAAACAGCTTTGTGCAATATACAAGCAGGATTCACAAATATCTGTACGCGTCCATATAAATAGAATGGATGTGGATTTGACACCATCCTGGCTATACAAACATATTATATCCACTAAAGGCCACAACTATATAAACTTAATAAAAAAATAGTAAAACAGCATCTACTGACTCAAATATTCTGTCTTGGTTTACATCTTGTACTGTCCTTTTTTCTCTTGTCCATCCTTTTGCTCCAGTGAACCAATTCTCTGCTAAATATGTCATCCATATTTGTATTCTGACCATGCTGAATATTATGTTTATTTTCTTTGGCTCCCTGCATGGCATGTCTGTGTGTTTGCCAGCCCCTTATCACCACCATGCTGACAATCTACAATAGACAACATCACTATAACAACACCAGTGTCCTTTATATTCATCTATCTATCCTCCTTTAAGAGTGCATACAACCACAACCAAAGCAGTATATAAACATGTAATACACAGTTTACAACACACTGTGATGTCACTGTAAGCAGATAAGACCATTTTAAGTGTTTGTTAATGCACAGAATTATTATAACTTCTGAGATGAAGACATATTTCTATCATTACAACTATGTTTTCATTCATTATCTGTTTAGAAACCAACTGTTACAGTTGCTGACACATACATTTATATCTATTTACAACAATATTATAGTGTGTTGTGAACCATTTATAAAATATGTTCATATACTGCTTATAAACGCTAAATAAAGGGACTTACTGTAAAATGTTACTTCTAATTCAAAAACTTATTCCTTATCACACATACACAAACACACACACACGACATCACATGATGCTGCTTTTGCTGTCCACATACCTGTAAAGGTGGTCTTGGTGATAGGTGGTGGGTTACACATGGGTGATCTCCTGTCACGGGGGGAAACAAACAAACACACTGAGACATTTCCTTTTTAAAACAATACAATCAGTAATTTACCTCAGAATATTAAACAAAATATAAAACTCTCTACTCTCCCTTCACACATTTCAACACACTGAAGAGGGTACTTTTACAAACCATTGCTACTGTTGTTGTAGTACTCAGTACGAACAACAGAGGGCGAGCAAAGCCAGACTGTGAGTGAACGCTTGACACAGTACAGATAGATGACTTGAAATCACTTCCACTTGTTTAGAAGAGCATGTTAATTATAAAGTGACAGTGATCAAATACTGTGATATGCTGCCATGTTGACTATTGTTTTGTAATGTCACCCCTCCCACTATTCTCACAGTGAACAGTGAAGCTTGGCAACTTACTTATTGGATGCTCTGTCTTGCTGTAGATTAGTTAATGCACCAAAGTTGTTTCGTACAGTTCTTAAGCTGGCAAGAACCTGAAGGGAAACATGATAGATTAGGGTTGAATCATGCAGTATTCATCACTTTATGACAATACAAAAAACTGGCACAATGCTCACCTGTGCAAATGGAGTTACAATCATATCGTCACCATGACTAAAAAAAAGAAAAAGAGAGCGGCTTCAATATTAGATGCAGACTTATAGTATATTGACATTAAACAACAGAGGAGTGTATTAATGGTCAGGTGGGGGGGGGGGGATGAGGGGGTTATCACATTCGATTAGTTTCAGCGTCTCTGATGCACTTTATCACAGTGACATGTTTGCTCATGACATGAGCTACCAGCTGAGGCCCTACATTACAATGTGTAACACTTTCAGATCAGTTTAAGGTTTCAGTAAGAGAACTGAAGAGATTTCTTCATAGACGTGTTTCTCATTCGTCATTCGGTTCCAGCTAAAGGAATTTCAACTGGTAAAACTCTGAGTCAGACTACCGTTGGCCTCCAGGCTAATATGATTGTGAACACTGTCAACATTTGTTCAGGTGACAGGAGTGGGTTACTGTCACGAGTCCTCAGTCTACTACGGCTCAGTTCATGACCACAGCCACGTCATGCACACAACCACGTGTGCAAGTGAGGTGAAATGTCTGGCATGAAAGTCAAAAGAAATGCAGCCTTGTCATGTGCTCCTAATGCAAAAGAAATAGAAGGTATTGGGAATAAAGCTGATGGGCTACAGACCCTCAGAGTACTGGAAAGAATCTTCGCTTTTTGGGGGGCACAAATATTCTGTCCTAACTTAGTTTTGATGTTTGCTTATAAAGAATTTCTTGGATTATGTTCTTCTAAAGATGTCTTTTAGTTAAGTACTTGTGCAATTTAATGTTTCACAACTTTAATTTGAATGTGAAGCTGTATGATTAGGAATTTCATAAAAAGAGCTGTTAATACAAGTTGCCTCCTGCTCTCCTTTCCTTGCACATACAAGGAAACACATATGCAAATCAGCAGGAAAAAAATATATATGATTAAGAATGAGGCATAAAAGATTAATGAATACTTGTAACAATGGTTTTAAATGTGGCAACTGGATAGTGGGCGTAGGTCAAGGAAGGATCAATGGTTTAATATTCTAGAGCAAAAAGTAGCAGTAAGGAGGAAGTCTAAGGTTACAGCAGGACATTATTTTTCATCCTTTTGTCTATTTGTCTTTCCTACAGGCTGGATCGAAATGCTACGTTTTCAGTCAATATTGTTATTCCCCGTAAGACTGAGTGTACAGCACATGTAACTGGATAGCCACCACTGTGTGGGAAATGAGGTATGTGGAGAAAACATATACACTGACCCAGAACATGCCAGCTAGCTTGGGTGGAGTTCGTGCTACTACAGTTACAAGGCAATGGGGATTATTATTATTATTATTATTATTATAAAAGACAAATGATCACACAAACGCAGAACGTAAACAGATTAAATGCATTGCATAAGCCCCTTCCCTTGTCCTTATGAGTTATAACATAACTGACAGTTTTGCAAAATATTAGTCACATAACCTGTGCTCATGGACAATTTCTGACTGACTGACCACCTTGTTTATGCTATTGGATAAGAATAGATGTGACACCACACAATCAGTTGTTGGTCATGCACACTTCCTACCAGGGCCAAAGCTAACAGCGTGGCAGCTTTAAGACCTGGTCTAATAAACATCCAGCTGTGACACAGATTCAGAGAGGCAGGAAAAAAATTGACCACATTCAGCACAGTAAGGAGCACATAGGTGTATTTTATGAAGGTTCAGGAGGACGCAAAAGACACTAAGCACTCACATGTCACTGGCAATGGAGGAGTTTCGGGACATAGACTTGGGTGAGAGGTCGTAGTCGCTGTCGGAGCGGTAGAGGAACGACTCTCTCCGTTGGCTGTGGACAAAATTGGCCTGCAGGATGAGGCCTGAGCCCGGGCTGGCCATTGGGTCCAGGGGGCTGCGACCTGATGACGTGCCATTGTCCACATCAAAACTGCATTTGGAGAGAGAGAGAGAGAGAGAGAGAGAGAGAGAGAGAGAGAGAGGAGAGAGAGAGAGAGAGAGAGAGAGAGAGAGAGAGAGAGAGAAAGAAAGAAAAATCATTGTCTGAAAATGCACACTTTTTGATAATATTTTACAGGTTAAAGGTTTTACAGGTGGTCATGTTGAATTCCTTAATGATTCTCCAGAAGAATAAATAGTGATACAAAGCTAAGCAGCAAAGATTCACAACGCAGCGTGTCTGTTTTCTGTCTTTCAACAGCCAAAAGATGACGGGAGGGATGCAGTAATCAAGTTTCCTCAGTCATCAATTTCAACTGTCAGCTTTTAACAGTGAAAATGTCGACAACTCTGACTGAAATGATGCAGTCTTTTTACATATGAATTCTTTATCAACACCATGCATGAATTAATTATAAATTAAGTGCTGTCTGTAACAGATTGTACTTTGCCTGTACGATGCAGCTTCATGATCTGTGTCTAAATAAATCTCAGGCTTTATGCAAACATTAATTACATGTTAGAGGTCTTGATGACTTCAGAGCTTACTCACATCCTGACTAAACCCACATTAACACTTTTTTTCTCCATTGAAACAGCATAGGCTCTGCCATGCATTTCCATATGTTGGTGTAAATTGGCTCCACGGTTGTGAGCTGTGAAATTTAAAGCATAACATGACGTGCCTACACTCTGCATGACGTGCATACCTTGTAGGCATGTGGGCTCTGTACTAGGCTCTACGCTACTGATGGCTGAGGTAAATTTGCTCACAAGCTTGACAATTTAAAATTATAATCAATCAGTACCTTATTATCTGGCTGATTATTGGATAATTATGATTGGTGGCAGGCTAATTGGCACATCATCAACAGTTAGGAGTAATGCAGCAATATTCAAAGCAATCTGCATACAAGCAACAAGCAATATTTCTTTGTTTAAACTCTGTACAGGGCCATAGGGAATACCTCTGCTCTAACAATGCCACTGACTCACAGTTGCAAGGCGTTTCTAAACCAGTGACACCATTTTCCACTGGGATGTCACAATGAGCTCCTTAGTCTCCTAGGTGATTGTTTGCTCCAGGTGATGACTAACGCCTTTCACCAGGGATATCTGCCTCATCGCTAAGGCTACCAAGCAATCCTATAATCCCATTTTGTGTGGATGCTAAGGTCAGGGGGGGATTCCCCTAAGCGCAAGGCATAGTATGCACAGGGATGATGCCTCCTTTGTCATCATCATCATCCTCACTATGGAAAACAGCCACGCATTTAATCCAGTATCATTCCGACATAGCCAGGAAGCGCTTTCCTGCCTCTGTGTTTTCTAAGAACAGAGGATACCCCAAGACCGGAGTGAGCAGTGCGAGTGTACATGGTGTAGAAAACACTGAACCGAAACGTTATTTGATATTACTCTTGCGCGAGAAATTGTATGTTTTCTTCAGGGTATTTCACATCCTCGACAACAGATGAGTCACTGACCTAACAGGTGCAAGTTATTATCACTCTGAATGGTGTTTAGCAAGTTTGGTTTATAGGTTGTGAATATAGGGAAATGGAAGTCATCGCGCTTCTCACATCAGAAACGACACAACATGGCCACAACAGCACACACAGACATGCCAGGCATATTTTCCACAACAACTAAATGGCTAAAAGCTGTGCTATCTCTCTGTGATCTCTCTGAGTAGCAGCAGCAAAGCGAGTGTGTGAGTGTGAGCTTTGGTTGTGGAATGGGATAGTTTGGATGTCTGCCTAATGACTGAGGAAAGGGCAAATGTATTGTCCTCGTCCCCGTCTCTAACTAGCTCTTGTAGAGGTAATACGTGAGTTGCAATGACTCCAGAGACTTTTTCCCAGTTGTGTTTGTCTTATCTTACACACGTCACCCCAATATCTGTCTCTAAGTCCTCTCCCACTCCTCTCTTTCTACATTTAGTATTAGATCAGAAGCACGTCAGTCAACCAGGATCTGTACATACACACACCCTTTTACAAATTATTCATTTGTTTTCTGTACTGCAGGTGTGAAACCTTAAGATTTACATAAGCGTAGATAGCGTCATTCCAGCTGTTCTGTGCAACAGGTGTGTGTATCATGTTTGCGAACAAGACAGAAACAGATAACAGATAGAGATAGTGAAAGCGCCAAAGCATAACACCCAGCATATGTTTAACAACTGATTAATTATCACAAGTACTCTGACGTCACGGCCTTCACAGATTCTCAGCCAAGCCTCTACTCAACGTGTGTGTGCGCAGTGTGACTCGACAGACACGCCCTCACTGGGAATGACAGAAATCATCTTCGTAGTTTGTGGAGGTATTGCACCAGCATTGACATCATAGTGGGAACACCTGAAATATTTTCCCTGCTTTGACACAAAGCAGCAACCTTTGATGAGTACGCATGAGTTGAAAAAATAACCCCTATGACTATGTTGTGAGAATCAACACAAAGCACGAGTACAACTCACAGGGGGATTATTGTATGGATGGGGAAGTAAATCCAGCATTACTTAGAGACCGAGACAATAAGAAACCACAGTTTACCCAAAAGGAGAGCGATCTAGAACTACGCCAGGAAGGAGGAGGGAGAGAGAGTGGATGAAAAAGACTCATTAACTTTTGTGCCGTTCGATTTCCATCATCTACCTCAATACAAACTGGTATGCTGAAACATACATCAAATCTTTTAGATTAAAAACCCTCCCTGTTACACAGAGAGAGAGAGAGAGAAAATTAAGAAAGAGAGAAACTAACTAAACTAAACTAAACAGAAAGATAAAAATTCAAAGATAAAATGATTACAGTATCCTGAATAGCACTCTGTGTTAAGTAACTTAGTTACAATAGCCCACAGTGAGATGATCTACTCAAGAAGACGGCCTGTAGGGACAGCGTTTCCCACAAGAGTAGAATTTCGTGCTTGCGTTTAGAGTTGCAAGGGGAAAAAAAGAAAAGAGAGATAGTTTGTTGAAAACCTTTTTGGTTGCACTGCAGCAGAGGTTAAAACACCAGAACTGTACAGTAGCTGTAAGGACACTGAGATAGATGAGTAGTTGCTGTTGTGACTTTATACCATAGGACACTGCTGGGTCATATACATGCCTAAGGACACTGCACAGCTCTTTTATCCATTCTCTCTCTCTCCTCCGTCTTTGGCTCTCAATCACTTCTGTCTCCATCTCTCTCTCATCTGTCTCTCTCTCTTTCACACGCACACAAAGACACAAACACACACACACACTAAATCAATGACTCATTCATTTTCAGCCCTGGGTCACTTGCGCAATTATAAACACCACAGGAGTTGACGTGACAGCGCTGTGAGGAGGACGCACAGGAGAACAAGGTCGGGGCATAAGTGTCTTTGATAAATAATCAGCTGAGGGGAGGATAGTATGGCTTTTTTTAAATAATACATCATACAAACTTGACATTTTTTTCCTCTTCCCAAGCAACAACAAATATTTCTGAAGATTTAAAACTTTCTTTCACTAAAAGTAGGACATAAATCTGCATATAATTATAAAAACATGGACAAAAACTGCAGTTACAGATGTGTGGAGGAGTGTCGATCAGAACAGAGCTGTGTTGTCGAAGCAGGCAGAGGGAAGACGACACTGATTTATTTTAGAAAGCTGAGAGGACAAAAAGGGGAGCAGGGAGTAGAGAAGGACAAGGAGAGACATGTCAGAGCTGTGAGTGTGTTTGTGTGTGTGTGTGTGTGTGTGCGCGTGTGTGTGTATGAGCATATTTGAGTGTCTATATTTATGAGGATTGTAAGTCGTGTGTTTCCTTTCATGCATGCGGGAGTGTACGTGATCCTGAACTTGTGTGTGGAAAATTTGACCAGGTTCTTAATGCAAAACAGTAACCCGTGACCGAGGAAAAGAATATAGAGACCAAAGGTGGCACAGATCATAACCTAAGATTCAGACATTTAGTCAGAATCCTAAGATTCAGACATTTAGTAATGGAAAAGCTGTGTTGGTTTGGTGATAGCAACAGCAAAATCTTGATATTAGTATGATATTATAGAGAAATATAGAACCTACTCTACAATAAGTAATGACTAAAAGAACAGTCAAAGAACCCTAAAAAACATCTTGTTTATGTGAATGTGACCATCATCTTTTTCTTTCCCTAAGTTTACCAATACAGCAGTGATCCTAATGTTGCAGCACATGTAGCCAAAGCAGCTAATTCAATATTAGTAGACATGGTAGTGTTCATAAACCTCTCAGCACAGTCCTCGCCTTCTTGTATGGAAAGTCAACAGGGGAGTGGACAGCATCTTACCACCACAAAACACGAGACGTGAGACAGCCGTAAGAGGAAAACTGAAAGAGGCCAGCACCCACAGGGCAGTCAGGCCAAGCAGATAAGTGACTGACCACTCGCCAGTACACGTTTTCTCTCTCTTGCCTGTACTCACACATTCACACATGATGGAAGCAGCCATGCAAACACACGCACTTAGTGAAATTATCACCCGCCAGAATGCAGGCAAAAATTGGTCTTTGGTAGATAAATCGATAAGGGCTATGCCACATTTTAATATCTTAACTAACAGACTGTACAGGACTTCACTCTGTACAGAAAACTACACTGAAAAAAAAAAAGTCTCGTTTGCATGAAAGTATATTACAATGTTTTATCCGTCACAAATGATCCTTACAGGTTTACTTTGGTCGTGACGCTGCTTTAGTGTTTGCTGTCACTGAGTCATTCAGAAAACTCAGTCAATCATGAGAGACATATAAAGAATCACCATGGCAATGCAGCGTCATTACATGTCACATGGTTCAAAGCAAACCAGTTCTGTGCCTATATGACCACTTAACTATGAACCTATTTTCAGTCCTATTCATCGTCTCAGCTCTGGATTACTAAAGGTCACATCTGGAAAACATGTTAGATAACTTGTAAGTCGTCAGGCTCTATAAGAGGACAGAGAACCTTCAACATTTACAGCTTGACTGAGATGTCCAACTGTGGACTGACAAAGGCCAGATGCAAACACTTGAGTTCAAAGTCACACATTGCCCACTTCTCCACGCTTTATCTCAGCATATCATAACATAACATCACTCAGGATTGTTAGGGCGGAAGAGGCGATCCAAAAGGTGTGGAGCTCATTCCCAAATCCTCATCTTTTTACCTCTCCCAAACTCAAGCTAAAACACTGGTGCATACTCAAATATCTGTGCACACAAACCTGCATTTACACGGTCGGGTGGAGTTTGCTAAGGCTTGGGGGCATGTCAAACACCCAGACCACGTCACTGTCTTAAATACGCACAAGTAGACACGCACTGAGCTGTGCACATGAATACACAAGTACTCATGCAAGCGCAGAAACACACATACACAGATGCTTAACTTGTGTGTTTGGTCTACTTATCTTGATGAGAATTAGCGGATTTAGAGACGAAACACACCTCTTTCTGCATGACACATGCATACATTGCAGAAACACACCCACCCTAACACAAACAGCTGAATTATCACCTACAATTCAGGTGTTTTCAAGTGATTGTAGGAGTTACAAATCCGCTGTAAGTCGTGTAAGCACAGTGATAACATTTATGAAAGGCAAAGCATTGATGAGAATTCATGAAAGAAGCCTTGATGAAACAGAAGAGAGAAGGGCAGGACAGATGGAGGAGGCGGTATGCTTTGTCCAGCTGAGTACTGCTTTTGGTCGCCATTCAAGAAGATGGCTCATGCAAACCTAACACTGCCAGATTCTCAGCTTTTAACATGAGCAAAAGCTATATTCTGCAGTTGGCTTGAATGCTGATATCTGGTATATGTGGTTAGGTGTAGTTACACCCTCTCTGCATCAAAACAGGTCACGTACATCTGTGATCTGCACTGCTCTGCTCTGAGAACTACTACCCTCAAAGAACTAATTAATATAGCTTCATTTCACACAAGTGTCATTTCCTGCTTGGGCGGTTGTAGAGCAGATTAATAAACTGACAAAGTTACAACACTGTGAACACTACAGGGAGGTTCAACAGGGTTAAAAAAAAAAAACATGCTGCTGGACAACCATCACCCCACAAACATTTGTCCAGGGTTGTTCTGATCCATTTACAGCTCAGCTGAGTATCGCAGTGGAAAAAACTGTGAATATTAACATCCAGTTTTAAAGCTACGGGGCACTTTCTTAGTTGGAAATGAGTGCTGACAGGCAAGGACAAGTTGAGGCAGGAGGGGGAAGAAAACGGGAGGGGGAAAGCGATTTATGCCCCTGGCATTGCGCTCTGCATCCTGCATTTATCTGGAGCCATGTGCAGACATATGGAGTGACACATTCCTCAATAATTGTTGCCTTTGCTGTTTTACAACCTTGTGTTTTAGACGGTGTCACTGGCTGAATAGACAGTGAGTTCTAATAAAGACTAGGGATCGACCGATATGGATTTTTCAGGGCCGATACCGATACCGATTATTAATAACCAAGCGAAACCGATAGCCGATATGTAGAACCGATATTTATTTGCAGTAATAAATGTAAAAAATAGCCTTAACACCAGAGTTTTTCACTTATAGTTCCTTATGTATTATTATATTTATTTATTTAGAGAAATGAAGTCATATTCGGAATCTCAGAACATTAAATGTACACTCTTGTGCTTAGAACTGTATGTCATATTACATAAATAAGAATAAGGCACTTGGCAATTGTAAATGCAAACAATAAAGGCTACTTTACACACGTGAGTTGTAGACGCGACGGTAAATTTATTGATTGAAAAAACTCGACTGTGCTCGCTGCTTGACTCATTGAAATGGCCCATCATTTCCTGGACTTTACGAGTGACCGGCAAACAGACGAATATTTAACATCTATTCTTGTGATCATAGTGTGTGAGAGCATGAGCGCTGAGGGAGAGGCAACTGAAAACAAACAAGGACACGTTAGCGTGTGGTGTTAAACTTATAGGCTATAATCACCTCGGGTGTTGTTTATTGATAAACCGGGAGCCGCCCCACGGGCTGAGACACGTTAGAGGATTAATTATTCCCACAAAGTAATGATAACCGTAAGGGTCTCCTATTATTATTGTGCGTCTGGCCCCAGCTCTAAAGCGGTCGCGGTAATTATAACGTAGCGGTGGGCCATCATTAAATAGCCTACCCCGTGTTGAAGTTGTGAAAAGTTTAATCTCAGAGCCAAACTGCAGGTTTTCCTCCCTTATACTTGTACGCCTACCTATGTCATATTTTTATTTTATTAAGCAAATTAAGACTTGGTCATCTTCACTTACATCTTTTTTTCTTTTTTTTTTTTTTTTGTTGAGTGATGCTAGTCCTATATTGCAAAGTCATATGCTTGATGTGATTAGACAAGTAGGTTGGTGAAATGTCGACTCTGGGCCTGCATGTTATCACTGAATTGATCATAAGGTTGTGGTATTTTTTAAAACTTCATCCTAAAGGGCTTTGAAACTTCGACTGACACTGCCTTTTCTGCTGGCTCACCGAGCAGTCCTCTTTTCTCCTCCGTCTGTGGCGTGTATGTGAAGCTTTGTGTTGATTGATTGGCTACTTGGCACAAGTGAGACAGCCAATCGTGAGGGCTGTGGGCGGGACATTGGTACACGCCAGAGCGTGGTGACTTCAGGCAGAGACGGCTGCATAGAGCCAGGGCGCGTTTTAAAATACATTAATTAATTTTATCGGTTATCGGTGAAAACGGCCGATGCCGATGATCGCAAAAATGCAGAATATCGGCCGATATTATCGGCCAGGCCGATAATTGGTCGATCCCTAATAAAGACACA
Source organism: Argyrosomus regius (assembly GCA_946959425.1). Taxonomy (NCBI): domain Eukaryota; kingdom Metazoa; phylum Chordata; class Actinopteri; family Sciaenidae; genus Argyrosomus; species Argyrosomus regius. Next base: position 12,191,684 of record OX336890.1, read on the forward strand.
TTGAGGGTCATGACAACTCCAGCAAGTGTTATGTCGTTAGTGAGTCAGTCTGATAGAGCACAGAATACACAGAACTAATCTAATCTGACCACAGAACATGACATGCCTTGTGCGGAGGAACTGTTACTGACATATCTACAGGGTGCAGAACATTTTTTTGCAGCAAACCCAAAAAGAGGCAGAGAGGTTTGGATTGCAAAGAAGCGTGATGGCATTCAGACTATAGTTGAGAGATCCGCAAACAAAAGGCACAGGGAGAAAATACAAAAAGGAAAGACTTGAGGATATGAGACAGAGGAAAAGTATTTCCTAGAAAAATAAACAGGCAGATGGAGAACAAAAGAGCAACACACACAACAGGATAAACGTGAACGCATAGCAGACAGGACAAAGTTCCACGTCCATTTACCATAATCCCTCTGTGTTCTTCAATGAGCTGGTAGAACGTGACCGTGGCTTCAGAATGATACTCATGGTCTGGCTTTTCCTTCCACATCCACACACATTACATCTGCAAACACACACACATAAAGCCACCACACACACACACCCCTCTGGGCCACCTGGAGCCCTACGACCAGCCCTGCGCTACGGGCTGACCACAGTCCTCACTGGTCTGAAGTGATCCAGGGGGAGCTTCCTTCCCTCAGCAATAGTTCGGTGGAGTGGTAAGGTCTGCGAGACCAAATCTGAGTCCAAGATTATTCCACGCAGCTGCTGCTGCTTCCTCGCGCTCCGATCGTTTGACAGTAGGTGGTTGTTCAGCCTGCTCTCCTTTCCTCTCTCTCCATCACACACTTGCACTTATTTTACTTGCCAGATCAGTGTGTGATCTTGCTCTGTCCTAACCCAGCCATGCACTGTTACTCTTTCTCACTCTGCTTCTCACTTTCAGGTCCCTGTGTTTTTTTCCTTCCTGACTGTTGGAAATAAGATCTCCTCTTCCTCCCACGTTCTTTTTTTTCTCCCCCCCCCTCCCTCTGTACCTCAGTCTTTCTTGCTATCTTTCTTATGACTGCTTTCCTGTCTTTGAGTTACATGACTCTCCTATTCTCTCACTCTGTTTCCCGGAGCTGCAGCTTGGCTATGTCTGTAGTGGGAGGGGTTGTTTTGGTAGTAGTAATTCCTTGAAGGGCGGGACTTGTATCCCCAAGCAATCCTAACAATCGTTTCAATTGTCAATCACTCAGCTGCAACAGAAACCTAAAACCAACAGCTAAAGCATGCTGATGATCTGGAGAGAGAGAGAGTGTACATATAAGGAGGACGTTGGCTCAGTTTCATCATTTCAATAAGTGTAGCAATAAATTAAGATAAAGAGGGATTTAGTGATTTAGTTTGGCAGACAAATAGGAGTTAGGAATGTATTGGCACATGGGAGCATTGTCAAAATGTGGGAGTGAAGATACGTGAACGGAAAAAATGAATAAATTCATTTTACTATTAATCGTAGCAAGCTAATTTATTTAGAGGTTACAGTATTTAGATACAATGTGTATCTTTCCCAAGCAGCCTCAGACTTTTATTCACTTTATGTACCTATTTCAGCACTCTCTCCAAAGACCTGTTATCATATACCACCTCAACAGAAGGGTGAGTGGTTACTTTATTTTTCTCATAAAAAATATCAACAAACAAATATCAGTATCTGTACCTTGCTGGCTATAAAATGGGATCATCAATGTGTCGCTGTCTATGAAATAGGTCTAAATGTGGAGCTCAGATGGCATTGTTCGCTGCCAGAGTTGTGGTGCAAGAAGCTAACATTAGAACTCGACCAAGCAGGCAGGTGTGTCAGCTGTCTGGCACATTAATCACACATGAATGAGTAAAGTCAAGCAAACTCCTTCACCTTTACGTGCACCCTATGTGTGCAGCTTGTAGTGTACATCGGAGGATGACAATGGAAACGAGACATAAATCAACCAATCAATTAATCACAAAGTGAAACACACAAAAAGAGAACAACAGAAAACATTCACAGACAAATACACAGATCCTTTGTCAAAGCTTGATTAATCATCACCATATCCTGCATTAGCATTGCTGACAATTACTTTTAAATTTCATTTTTATTCTCTCTGTTGCAGTTATCTACTGGGGATGATTGGAAAACACAGCACTAAATCAGCAAACAGCAGGACACCGCAATTTCTGTGCCCTTAGTTGTAGTTCCAAGAAGTAAAAACTTCAAACAAAAAAGCAACAAACACAGATAAAAACACATGTAACCAGAAGAACAGAAGCATGAGCATATACATTATTCCAGCCCTGACAATATTTCCATGTCATCAATAGTGCAACTGGCTGTAGACGTAAGTAACGAGAGAGTGAAGGACGCTTCTCTTTGTTCACGAGAGGTATGCAGCAGAAAAGGAAATGCATCCAGCTCCAGCTCTCGTGTGGGAAGAATTAATTGCTCATTTCACCTAGACAGATTACACTGATAATACATCCACTTCATGGCTACTGATGCTTCAGAGTAAATTACGTAGATGTGCTTTTATAACACGGGAGAAAGGAGGCAGACCAGAGGAAAGAGCAAGACGGATGTCGTATGCTAATTTCTTGTATACGCACATGCAGATGATCCTGCGTGAAATGTGCACAAATGACACACGAGCAAACACATGAACACTGGCCATACATGCAGACACCTTCTATCTAATGAGAACACAACTTTTCACAATAAAAGATTGCTGTGTAATCGTGCTTCCTTCCATATAACCATGTGTCTCTCGGGCAGAGCAGCTGATTTCATGCTGGGTGGTTGCTATGTTTTACATTGTTATACTGCTAAGAATGTGACCACGTATGGAGCACCTGAAGTGAGTTACAGTCGGTAGGAATAGGAACATCTAATGCTTTCAGTGTAGCGCGACAGAATGATGTAGTTTATAGCTTGGTCAGAGTGGTGAAACTAATCCTATTACCACAGTCTGCACATTCCATGTGGCCGAGGAAAGAACAACAAAAGAGACCAGATTCCTTAAGAAAACTGGGGAATCCAGCAGTCTTTCCTCTGCCTTAAAACCACATGAATCCCAGTTCATAACACACCAGACAATGTGATGACAAGATCTATGTAAACAGGACACCTCTTGTTACCCTAGTAAATTCAATATATAAGAAACACTTTTATTTTACCTCCCAGACACAGATGTGTTTACATATAAGCACTTCACATTATTTCAACAATAAAAACGTCCAGGATTAGGGTCTTGATCAACAAGCTCAGCACTCTTGGGCAGAACTAATATACAAGTATGAGAGTCACACAACTGGTTCTTGTTTACCTCCAGTGTCTTGTGAAAAGTGAATGATGAGTATCTGCTTTTAGGAAACACTACTGCCATCCCCAGGAAGCAGAGGTGTAAGACACAGAGCTTACTAACTTCCTGTAAGCCATAAGAGATCAATTCCCTAAGCCTATCCGCAGGGATCATTTTGCCAAAGTTGTTTGTACATTTATCACGTTAATAAAGTGATTATTATTTTATATAACCCTTCCTAATTCTTTTCAGCATTTACACACATTATTTATATAAAGTGCCGGAAAATAATCACATTTGAGAGGTTAAAATCAGAGAATGTGAACCTTTTCTTTCAAATGTCTTGGAACTATTATTTGATTACCAAAGCTGGCGATTAATTGACAACTCCACTATACTTGGAATCTTTAGTACTTTTCTAATGATTACGTCTGTTTGTTTTGCACAAAATAAAGGCGGCATTCATTACATTAATTGCTGGCTTTTTTTTTTTTTTAAATCATTCAATTAAAACTTATGTAGCAGCATCTCATAAGCACTGCTTAATGAGTGTGTAAAATGCAACTCAGAGAGACACTGCTGCCACCTAGTGGAAAAGTTAGGGTGGTTTTCTGTCATAAAACAGTTGCATAGATTAAGTGACCACAATAATTGACAAAATAATTGATTTTGTTTAAAAAAAAAAAAAAAACCTCATCCATGAGCCAGGCTCAGTATATGGTGCAGGTAAACACACTCTGTAAATGCTGATATAAATAGCACTTAACTAAGGAGCAGGCAGTGAGCACAGATGGCCTGTCCACAGTATTGACAAGGCTCCATCCATATCTATATGTCTACAAACGCCACCAGCCATTAACGTTGCTTCATATTCAATGCTATTGAGGCACAAACACACGTACACAATTTAACTTCATATTTATGCACCACACACTTCCCAGACACACACACAAAAACAAGTGCGCACAGACGCACATCAGATGATAGCACCTCTTAGTTTTGGCTGGGGTCACCGAGTGCATATTAGTCAGAGAAATGCAGTATGAAAATGGGCTTAACAAGGTCTTAAAATTTTCTGTGTGAGCTTTAATGGACAGAGAGTGCTCTGATGATTAGCTTACACTCTGCTCTGGTTAGTAAACGGACCGGTGCTCCTGAACACCTTGATGCTTTAGATGATGACTGGATGAAACCTGCTTATTTATCATTTACTCTGCTCTTAGCTCTGTAAAAGGAGAATAGCTGCTTCTCATGGAACCCAGAGAAACACGCACATATACACAATCACACACACTTCGGGTCGACAATATAGGTTTAGCAGAGTAAACAGCAGCACTACAGCTTCGACTGAGCTCTAACAACGCAACGAGCCACCAAGCAACGACCATTTACATAACGCTTGGTTGTGAACGCAGTTCCAGTTCTGTGTTGTCCAGGTGGAGCTATTCATAAGATAATGTTCTGATAAGAGAGAACACACACTCTTTGTGTACATTCGTGTAAGTCACACAAACACATAAATCCACACATATGCACATGGCATAGCCACAGTTTCCACACAAGAGCAACAGCACAGATTTTTAAACTCGAGTGATTTTTAGTTTCACCCGTGACTTAATACTTCTCACTCCATCTTAACTTTTCACTCGCAAGCAAGAGTTGAAAGTTAACTACAAAGGAAGAGTAACACAAGCAGAAGTTGACATCAGGTAACAACAGTGATATCTAACTATTTAAAGAATGCAAGTAATATAAAATAGTACCACATGAAAGCCATTCCTACAAATCCTGAGGATGAGAAAGAAAAGGTTAAAGTTCCATCATCTACACACTCTCCCCCTTCCCTCCCACAGTTTTACTCCCAGAGAGCAATCATACCCTCTCCTGCCACGAGGTTTGATGTCGATGGGCTTGTTCGTGGCGTACGGTGAACCGTTGGAGCAGGCGTGGCGGTAGCGGGCTATCCTCTCCAAAGATAGATAATCGGAGTTCACAGGCAAACTCATTTTGGTGGCACTCTAAACCACTGCCTCACGCCGACACACTTGTGTCAAGACAGATGAAGAGAGAAAAAGAGGGAGAATATATAGTATTGTGTGTGAGAAGAGAAGAGGAGAGGAGAGAGCTCAGCATGGGTGTGACTTGACTGGGATTAAAAGATGGAGAGTGAGAGAGAGAGAGAGAGAGAGAGACAGATGCAGGAGAGGGAGGAGCAAAGTGCAGAGGTAGAGCAAACTAATGTATCTTTTCTCTCAGATAACCATCAACAGTAATGACAGCCACAAGAATCATAGACTTGCTGCAAAGTTACACAATTATGTTGTATTTATAATTCCAATTTACTTGATCTAAAGCTCTGTGATGACTATTTTGATGACAGTGTACAATAAAGATATAAACTAAGAGGACAATGACAGGATGGCCTTAAGAAGTCCAGATTTAAACTGAAACACACTCCCACTGGAGGTAATATTGAAGTTCTTATCTTCCATACTGCCTCCTTCTCCATGCACTCTGCCAGTAGGTAAAATTGTGTGAGAACCCAAACTCGATTACTGTACACTGGGCTGGCACAAACTGATCTATTTTTGGACTTATATATTGGAAAACCTATTCTTCACCTGACAAGTACAAGAGATATTACAGTACAGTGAGGAAGAGCAATTTCATAGCAGGTAATTGCAAATATTCTCAGATTCTTCCAAGATTGTTGGTGAGGTCTGTTTGTGGCTGATTGTATGGAGCCACTTTGAATTATGAGCTGTTATCCAAATGTAGTTACGGTGGGGATCATACTCTGATCTAACATGAGCAGGGCGTATAAACATACTTACTTTCAGTTAAGTCAAGTATTATTAAATAACAAATAAATGATTAATATCAAACCAACTGCTGTTTAGCAGAGAAGTGATCAGTGGGATGCAGATATTCAAGTATGAGTATTACACAAACTATACATTTGCACCATTCAGGTTATATAACTTAATCTGTAGTGTTAATAAAACCAACATGAGGATTACGTCACGTCATGTCAGGGCATTATTTATACAAAAAACTGATTTAACGATATCGAATAAAACCAATCAAAGTGCAGCATCCCCAATCCCGATCTCACTCCCCAACCTTGGTTATAGCTAATTTCCACCACAAGGGGGAAGTAGAGTACCACAGTAACCAATCTAGACCCTTGTATCATGAGAAATATATGTTGAATTAAGAGCAGTGACTGCAATTTGAAGAACATGTTTGCAAGAATTAGTGCAGCTGATATATGCATTATTATATTCATTTTTTAGAATAAGAATATGGTCGTGTTAATAGATATGGTGTGAGATGATCAAGTGAGCATGAAGACTTATGGTCCTTTCAAAGGCGATTACTGTCATTTGTTATCGTGTGTTATCATGTTCATAGACTTCTAACACTACCAAGATAAAATCTAAATCCCTCCAGCTGATAAAGCTCTTAACCGTACTCAGCAGCCAGCAGGGGGCAGTCATCTCTGCAGGGAAAATGCAGGTACATGAGCAGCAACAACCAGCAGCAGCCATGAATCTCTGCGGAGTTACGGCTTCTGCTCAGCACTGACAGAAGCAGCCAGCATGTGACAACAGCTCCTGGGTGGACGGGGAGTCTGTCAAAGTCACAGACGCAACGACAGACACAACAGGCTTCTACACTCGCACTGAACATCACCACATGAGCACACCCACACAGAGACACAAGTGCTGACTGAGTGCAAGTATTATAAGAGCACAACACACAACATGTACAGCTAGATGAAACACACGCAGAACAATACAACAATGCAACGCAGATCTCTACTTCACTTGCTCTGTTCTCTTTAACACACAACCTGTAACACAAGCATATGTTTGCCCGGTTGCTGTCAGTTGGCAGCAACGAGCTGTGACAGAGCGCCAGGTGACGGTGCGACTGTCGTCACTCAGTGTCCCTGAGGCTCAAAGCTATGAAACCAGAACCACTGTATCTGAACACTGAAACATGTACATACAAGCTCATCTTTTATAATACTAGGTGTGGGTAATACAGTTCAGGTATGATCTTATTTTATTTGATCAGAAAGAGAGCCACAAATAAGGGATACGGGAAAAGTTGCATAGAGTAATCAGCGATTACAAATGAGCAGGCAGAGATGCAGACTCAGGAATGCCTCTTTACAGGTTAAGTACAAAAGTGCATAAACAGCTAATTGACTGACAGTGTGCCAGGGAGAGACGGGGAGGGCTTTGCGCAGCGCTCTCCTCCTCTCATGTCTGACAGGGTCAGTGACCTCATTAGGGCCTTAGGGACGATGTAGCCTGACAGACAGGGACTAGGACAGGCGGCAAGAGGAAGGATGGAAACAGGACTGTTAGGTAACTTGCAGTAAACACATATGAGAGACCAGAGACCTGCTGAACGGCAAGTTGAGTCTGTAAAAGATGTTGACTGAAACAGAAACAGAAAAGTTGTTTGTCAGAGGTGGTGTCTGAAGAAGGAATCCTTAAATTCAGTACACTGAAGTGAGTAATGCGGGTAATATGGATGTAATCAGTTCATCACTGTCCTGACCACAGGACCCTTGCTTCATAATGCCTTACCTACCAAACGCTAATGGGTTCCATGCCATACATTTTAAACCTTAAAAATACATACCAAAGCATTGTTATGAAATAATAATACTATCAAAAAAAGAATATTAGGAGAAATAAGTTGCAAAGGTGTTAAGAAATATGACCAAAAGAAGTCTACAATTGGAGAAAAGTTTGGTTTAAACTAAGAACTATTTTATCAGTAAAGACAAGCATAAATCTGAATGTACACTCAATGCTAGCTCTCAGATCAAGACAGTTTTCAGTACTTGGTGAAACTGATATATTTTGCTCAGTAACAAAGCTCTGAGCTCCTTATTCTTCAGTAGGCTCCAGCAGACTTGGGCTTTGCCTCACTGGGGATTTTGGGTCACAACAGAAGTGTTTCTACACATACGGTTTCTTTTGCACTGGCTAAGATAATCTTACTAAAGTCAAAAACTAAAATGAACTGTGAGGAATTAACAGATACAGCAAGGACAATGGCAGCTTATTCAGTTGGCAAAGCATAACGTGACAGGGAGGGGAGGGATTTGCTCTCCACCCATCTGCCAGGTTCAACAATTAATTTGCCCATCAAGAAAGCAGCTCCATGTGAACTAATAGAATAAGGATCAGTACATCCATACCCATGGCGTACAGCCTACACTCTCACCATTGTACTGAATTGTATAAGAAGGCAACAGGGACCGGTGTGATGCAGCATGATGAAAAATAAGCTATAACTGTGGCTTAAAACTACTGTTGCAGCTTAGTGCCATGGCAACTGCATCTCCACTGCTGTTGCAAGAAAATTGAGTATTATCACAATGATTGGATATTTGTTTTCAAGTATGCAAATCAGCAAAGGTAATGCGATTAAGAGACAACAATAGAATGCTATTAGAGATTCATGCGGCACTGTATCTGCATAAAAGGAACAGCTCTCAGCCAGTCACGCTGCTTGAAAACAGCTGTTATTATGTATGTCAAGGAGCAATTCCTTTGCCTCAGCTAGACTCACACTTCCTGCCTGCCTTTACAGTCCCCTGCTAGATTCATGTTTATAATGTGGTTGCTATGGTGACCTGGCAGAATTCAAAAGGGACAGGTAGGTCCTGACAACCAATCAGCCTTCAGTTGCTAAGGGCACAACGGCAGATTGTGTAATGGGAAGATGAAAATGACAGTGGGCTTCTCGGAGGATCAAGGAATGGAAAGATTGAACAAAGTGAGACCATGAGCACTGATTGTTTTATTTGAGGCGCAAGGATACATAACCTCAAAATAATTCAACCCAAACACTTAATTTGTAGGATGTGACTGTGGTTCATGCCAAGAAATTAGCTATTCACAGCAGCCACTTAATATTTCACAGCAGCCATGCATGACTTACCTGTGCTCTATTTATACATCCATCTCACTCCAAGCCTGGAGAGAGGATTTAAGCTAGCTGAACTATTGTTTGTCTCAAAGACTCACCAGAGCACAAAGGAGAATAGAAAGCCCCTCCACCCACACACACAATTTAAAAAACGTCTGGAGAAGCGTGACCGCTGAAGATAAGACCAACAAAAGCTCCTGCTCGCGCTCACCATGTGTGTACTGTAAGTGTGTATGCATCTTGTCATCTGACAATATGAGTGTGTCGTGATGTGTTAAGGCTGATGTGATGCTGGACAGTTTGAACTGGAGAAACATGTAGTGAGACCAGCATGAAGAAATCTGGCTCTGAGGCAAAGAAACAATAGTGTCAGCACATCTCTCAGAGTTAGCATCAGAAACCTGGAAAAGCAGCCTACCAGTATTAGAAAGGACTGAAACTAACAGTTATTTCCATGAATGATTCATCTTCTTTGACTAATATATTAATTATGAAACCTGACCTTGTGTGTATAATAAAATCACATGTTTAAAAACTGCTGTAGTGTCTGTGATGGTTTGTTTTCTCAGGATTAAAAAAATATGTCTGAGACAGGCGGCAAACTGTGGTAAAAGTCTGCACTCACCTCTCTGACTGACTTAATTTGCGGTTTAAAAAAATTGTGAAAATTTTCCCACGCACATTTTCCCAAAACTAAAGGTTACATCTGCTAATTGCTCATTATGTCTGACCAACAGCCCAAAACAAAAAGGTATTAAAATCTTTATGTAATTTGCAAAAGATATAAACAAGAGAAGCAGCACGTTTCTACAGTTGTGAAACTGGAATATTTGACAGTAGTTTAGCTTTTAAAAAGATACAATTAATTATAAACATAAATCCAAAACATACTTTAATATGAAAATAATGTTCATTCTCAATAGTTTAGAGTATTAATAAAAGTAATAGTGTGTTAGCGTGGCTTTACTACACATGCCACTGTACGTGTAACAGTACACTGCTTTAAACACCAACAAAAGTCATTCTGATCACAGTGCTACTCATTAATCCTGAAAGCAGGTTTATAAAGAGCCAAGTTGGGCATTGAGCATCATAACAAACCATCACATGAAATGTTGGGTATCCCTTCATGTGTTTGTGTGTGATTGTGCATCTATGAAGAATACACAAGTTTGCGTGTACTTGCACTCTCATCATCAGGACTGCCAACCAATCTTCTTTGAAGATCAGCTGTTAACTCAACAACACAAAATATGCACTCAGTTATGGACATCATAGAAAGAGAGTGTTTTGGCTGCAGACAGATGCTTTTTTATTTTTTTTTTTTTTGATGGACACATTAATGGAGAGATGAATGGACGGACGATAACTTGATGCAGACACTCATGGATCACACAGTTTCCAAAGGCTCTTGCATATCACACATGGACACACACACACTTACTGTTCTAGCTGTAGCGCACTGCAAGCACATGGTGAAGCTAATAGGTTTAACTTGGCAGCAGTCCCAGTGATGTCAGAGTAATCCCTTATTAAAACCCTGATGACATCACTACACCGGTGAGAGTGTATGAGAGCTTGAGGCCACAGCGTGTGTTTACGTCAGTGCAATATGTATATGCGTGTGTGTGTGTGTGTGTGTGTCTGAGAGGGATGCCCTCCCAGTTAGAGCCAAGGATGCCTTCACCGCAGACCAGGTAATCCAGGTTAAGCGGTTCTTCGAAACAAACACAGGGAACACTCCCGTCACATTGGCTACCTTAATAAACTGCATATGAGAACATAGTATGATTAAGTGCATCTACCTATTTAAACTTTAACCTCCAAACGAATGAGTGAGACGACTGCAGAAAGAGTGGATAGAAACCTGTTGACCCTACGTGTCGATCTGTGCAGACTGAAACGAACTGCAGACTACAGTTCAAACTATTGACATCCACTTCAAATTCACAAATAGCTCAAGCTTTGTGTAGAAAAGCACACCTGCTTTGTGTTACTGCGTGAAAGTATGAAAGACAGGTGCAAGTGTCTGTATCGACAGTTCTCAACAGTGTTCAACTACAGTAAATCTCTAAATTGACAGGTTTTTCCACATTTCTCTCACATGTTGTTATTTTATCATTCCAGAAATATTTGCAGAGATTTCAAGCCAAAACGAGGAAAAAAACAGCTACAAAAAACAGTAAAGAGGAAAAGAATTGTTGCCAAGAGGTCTGAGGAGAAATGGCACATTCAAGGTGATAGGTGAGCCACAACTATGCCAACAAAGTATGCAAATAATGCAATGGAACAGTGACAGAAAAGCAAACTTTTCCTAGTTCAGTGAACAGACAGATGTTAAAGTGGCCGTGGTCAAAATGGATAGTCATAGTCTGACGTGGATTCTTGAATCTAACCTGCCTGGTGTCAAAATTACAGATGTAAATGAATCAAGCCCCATTTATACTTCTTATGTTCACACTGTCAAGATGTTAGCCTACTTCAGCAGCTCTACAGATCAATCCACCAAGTCTCCTAATCTCAACCCAATCCTACTAATAAGAAGAAGACATTTTGGAGGACATGAAATTTGCAACATGAATGTGCTGCTGGAAAGAACAAAACCACAGTTGTACAACCAGTGAAATGGGGATGTGTACCAAATTAAGCGTGTGCTAAGTGTAGATATTAAATATATAATAATATTCAGTTCTTATTCAATGTTCTGTCATTGTCTGTGTTCATTCCTGTCCTGCTGAGAGAGTGTTATTCTACACCCTGCAATGTGAGTCTGTCTTACCGGATGGATGAGAAGCGAAACAGTTAGGGTTGTGCAAGTGGGAGTGTATTTCCTTGAAGGAAGCACTGTACAATTGCATTCATAATATGCCAGTGCATGCAAAAATACAGAGGAAGGTGAAAAATGGAGACTAAACATCATTTATAAAAAGAGGTTGGATATGCAGAGTTTGAAAAGGAAGTCTGACAAAACACACACACACACACACACACACAAAAATGGACAAAACTGAAAAGCAGACAGTGACTGTCAAACTGTCAAAGAAAGTCTTAAGTGTTCAGGTTACCAGCAGGGTTTTGTGTTAGCTCAGCTCTATGATACAGTACACGACAAACAAACGCAACTCGACAGGTTATTAAGCTTCATTTACCCCTCACAGGTTTCCTAGCAAGCATTAGCTGGAATTATATTACTGTATAAGTCTGGAATATTTCTAAATCCAGCCAGGTATGTGTGCACAAGTGTGTGTGAGGGGACTCCCTCTCCCAGACTAAGCCTTTCTAATCTGTTTGTATGCCTCCTTATAAATATGATCGTCATCACGGCAATCCTAATCACCATCAACGTCACGAGTAATTCCCTCCCGAGATGAACATGATCATCATCATGCTTTCCTGCTAATAAGAGGTAATTCCCATAACGTTTGTGATGTTCCGTGTCTTATGTCTGTAACGCAGACCACAAGGGAGGTGGCTGAACTAAAAACAGCTGACAGCTGAGTCTGAGACCTATTGAGAATGAGTGTAATTTCCTTGGATAAGGAACACACGCTTGGAAATCAAATTCTAAAAAGGGGTTACATATTAGGTTGCGGCCTTTCACAAAAGCAGCAGCCAAGAAATCAAAGCCAGATGACCCTCCACCTCCAAACACACACACACACACACACACACACACACACACACACACACACAGACAGAGCCACCAGTGACGCATGTACCCTTCATTCTTAGTGTATCTTGAAGAACACCCCAGGGCTAGCCCTCCAAACTGTTTTCCCTTTAACACTGTTCTCCACATCTTTTTGTTTTATTACAACTGTTTGTTTTTTAGCTGTGGTGGGAGTATATAACAAGCCTCTCTCAGAGAGCTGCTTTGTTCCTGCAGGAAAGGGCCCGGGCATGATAACATCTGTTGGCGAACCGCAGGTTTTGTTTGGGTCAGATAGTGACGTACACGGCTGCACAGCGGCACTCGAGCTCACCATGGACTGAGTGATGATATTTCCTAACTTCTTTTGTTTTTTGCCACTGAATCAGCAGTGACATTTGAATGTCAGGAAAATAAGTAAGAAGCTTTGATCTCAGTTTGTGTCAACAATGTTATATACTAGAGACTATTATGGTGGTCCTCAGGGATGCAAGTAATAGTTATTTTCATTATGGCTAAATTGAGTGCACATTTTGTCCAGCCAGGATCCCACTCAATCTACAAAAATATATAGCAGAGAAAATTAAAATCCTGACATTTCAGAGGCTGAAATCTGTTTTGTTAGGGTTAGGTAATAAGCTGACACTATCTTGTCGTGATTTATAATTATGGACAAACTGAGAATTTATCAAACTGAGCCACTACAGTCATAAAACAGCCAGACAGCTGACAACACAGGGCTCAAGCAAAAACTGAGTTATGATTTGCCTACTTTTCATTCACCATCTGCCATTTGCACTGCCAGTCCCAGCTCCCTTAGCCACAGATTTAGCTTGTAACATTTCTATTTTTGATTTACGCTGAGCTCATGTAAGCACCTGCAGCTATCCCCTGCCTCCAATATGTCTGGCCGCTGCACTGTATTCTTATTGATCTGTCCATCTTCTTGTCTCTGTCCCGGAGATGAACACAAGATTGAATGCCCTATCTAGCAGCTGCTGTGTGGACAGCGGCGAGAGACAGCGGGGACTGAGATGAATAAAATTGAAATGAAATGGATATTTAAAATTAATGTGATGTCAAAGTCGCCTCGGGGCTTTTCTGCACTGTGGCTCTTGTATGTGGTTCATATGTACTCCAGTGAGCAAGTTATGTAACTGTGGTGTCATATAGCCACACCTGCTCAAGCCAGTGGCATGGCTATACAGATATCTATTACTCATTTCAATTAATAAAGGCTAATGGTTAAATACTACATCAATTATAGTTGACAGCTGAAAGCTCCAAATTAGACTAGCTTAAGCACAAACAGTTCAGCTTGTTCATTACAAGCCAAAACATCAAATCAGGGATATTAATATTGTTGTTAAACAAATGAGTCTATATATGATTTTAAAATGCTGAAAGCAGCCCATTAAAATTAGAAAAACAGGCATGAAGGGTTGACATTTTATTTGTCTGGGTGAGAAAAAGAAAATCTGATATGGTAAAAATATTATTATTTAATGATGCCATTACAGCTAAACTGTGTTAGCCTACCGTTGTCTGCCAATGTGTGAGTGTCTTTTTGGTTTTTGAGATGCAGTAATGACAACAACGTCTCAAGATATTTGTCGTTCTGCACTTCATCTCATCTGACCCGAGGGGTATGTTTGGTGTTCTGGAAGGGGTGTGTATGTGTGTGTGTGTGCGCGTGTATAATACATAGAAGAAAATAAGAGTGGGGTGGGAGTCAACTGTAAATAATTGCCAGGATAACACAATAAGGAATCCAATTGTGGCAATGTGTGAACGAGAAATTGGACGATGAAGCAAGTGGAGGGCTGGGAAAAAGAAAACAGTCCAGCTTGGGCACAGGGAGTCTTAAGATTGCCAATACTGACTCAGTGTGTGCGCTCAAACAAGCACACACTAGCAGCAAGATGTCTTGCAAAATAGGTGAGAAATAATTAATGATCATTTAGTAATTTAAAGGAGGGGGGGGGTAATTGAAATTCCTTTAGAGAGAGAAGCTGAGACAGTGGAGTCTTTGTGAGTAACAGCACTATAGGCTACCCTCTATGCAGATTAAACAGAGAGCCTCAAACATATCAGTAAGAACATGCCTGACATGCTTCAAGTAGTTTCATAATCAATTTAACACGGTATTGCCTCGTGGGAAAGCTGGGGTAACAACAGATAACAGTTAACTGTCACCATCACAGTGCTTCTTCACACCCTGTAGACCTGACTTTAATGATAACTGAAAGTAGCGCAGAGACAGTAATAAGTCTTTTTCAGGTGTGTCACAGGATCTGCTAGAACTGCACACACCATGCACAGGTGTTTGACTGAAAGTAGCGTACACTGCTGACAACTAAAATCATTTTCAATTATGAATTACACTGAAAAATGTGAAACCCACATGGTAAAATAAAATTTTGACTACAATGATATTTTCACCTCAAACCAGAGGTTTGTCAGGTCAGGTGACCACATTTTGCTGTCCGCCATTACTATACCTCGCTTCGAGAATGCAGACTGCCTGTGTAAGCAAAATTGTTCCATGAGGAGTTGGTGGTGAATGGGTTAAATACTGGACTTACTGTATATTTGCCAAGTGGCCAGAAACAAGACTCCAAATGAAGGATAATGTTGTTCCATGTCTGCTGGTGTGTGTTGTGTAAACAGACAACTGTTTGCCAACACCTTTTGCCATATCATCTTATAATGTGATGGTATCCCACTGCTGTGTTTACAGCTTAATTCACTGACCCAAAGTGGCCAAAAAAGAAATTAATTATTGTTAATAAAAATGAATAATAATTAGAAATGTATTTCACGTAAGGACAGTGATGCCTGACTAGCAGCCACAAAATATAAATGGATCAGCAACTTCAAACTGTGGACTTCTGTATCTGCAGTTATGAAATATGCAAGCACATTCTCATTTTAAATTTAGTGATATTTCTTAAATTTCTTTCTTGTAAATAAACATTTAGAAAAAACTGTTAAGTTGCTGTTGTTGAGCACTGAGCATAGCGTGTCCTCAAAATGCTTTTTATCCCCAATCACAAGTCTTCTCTCACACAAAACATCCTGGTTTCTGAGTGAGAATATAGCGGAAGAAAAAGGTGTAAAGAAGAGAGGAGTGTTAGACTGTGTGGTCCAATCAGGAGGAGTGAGTGGAGAGCACTCTTAATAAGGCTGAGTACATCAGCACAACCCGGCACAGTAGGCTGGCAGAGATTGATGCTGCAGGTGAGCAGTGGCCCTGTATTACACACACAGATACACACACACACACACACACACACCCACACATACATACAAACACATACACACACTCTGGTACTGGTGGTCCTCTGGGACAACAGTGAGTGATGACTTTGTCTCCTCAAAACTGACAGCAGGTCTCTGCTGTCTCCAAAAAGCCCATTTTAAAAGGCTCGCCTCAGTCCCAACAACTTGGAGTGATAGAAAGTAATCTAAAGTTTGCCTGAGATTGACCCAGCTGCACTAGAATCAATGACAATGTGCAGTAGGAGAAAGCCTCAAAGAAATGAGATAACAATGCCTTGTGTCTTGTTATCTTACTGACAAAATGTGCTACGTCTGAGGTATCCACCCTCAGGGGCACTGAGAGAAAGGAAGAGAAGGATGTTGTGTTGTGAGAGTGAAACCTGATGTCCTTTAACACCTTGCTTTAAAAGCCTGAGAAAAACACACCAAAATGACATGTTTAAAGAATTCACTATCCACACCCTCCAACATTTAGAAGAGAGAAATGATGCAGCAATGGATTTGCAATCTGTTTTCTAAATATAGCCTTGTCTTTCCTCTCCCCCTGGTCTCCGAGGCACTGGATTCACTTAATTGGATTACTACACACACTTTTTATTTCCTTTCTGGTTAGTGTGTAATGAAGTTTAGACAATCATACATCTTTGGTTTATTTATTGCGGCGCTACGGGCAACACCCTGCACATTTAAAAAAAACGTTGGATGGAAACAGGGTGTCAACTATTGCATCACTCTGAGAGATTCTACTTATGCAGACTAGAAGCACAGTGATCGATAAAGATGCTGACTGTAACAATAACCCTATAATGCAGCGTGGCCTGCTGAGAGAGAGAAAATGAGCATTTGCCAATAATGGCTCTCAATATACTCTGAGATGGACGGATGGATGGATGGAGTGATTGCATGTCATTCCATGTTCTTGACATAAATGTATTTTTTTTTTTTTAGGGGGGACCCAGATTCATATCTTTGTGTAAGCTCTATTCTCTCAGTGCTCCTCTGCTTGTACACCACAGGCCTGACAGCAGAAAGAAGGGGGCTGATCCATTATCAAGGTGCAATGAATAATAGAGATCTTCCTGAAAGCTCCTCTGGACTCGTACACACTGGCATACACTACGACGTCGCATAGCTTTACCATGTAGAGGAAAAAAAAAAGTCCGTGCCTGAGGTTTAAATGGAGTCTGACAGGCTCATCTCCCATTTTTTCAGAGACTAATGCTCAACTCTGACAACCATGACAGCCCTGAATTGTTGTTGCAACACTGTCACTAGATTTGCTACATCCATCCAATTCAGCACAATACATTCCAGCAGACTGTGATTCACATCTTAGTCAGTTTTCTCTCAGATTAATAAAGGAATTGCAGCAACACAGGAAGACTGCATCGAAGCCAGCGCCTGTTAAAAGTAACATGATTTATCTTTCTCTTCCTCTTTACTGTTCCTGTGACACATAACACACAAACACACAAACACACAAACATGGTGTGGATCTGAAGTGTTGAGGGTGATGCCTTTGGATTAATACAGTGACTTTCCAATTACAAGTTCACTCCTCTGAACTTTCCACTACGGTCACCCCCGCCTACATCTGACTTATGTTTATACAGTCTGACTGTGCATGATTGAAAGGCCAACCCCCTTTTGTGTTTGTGTGTGTGTGTGTACACATGAGTAACTCTGAGTAGCTGGGTGGACAAGATTATGTGCGTTTGTCTTGTGCGCCTTGACGTCTGCGTGGAGTTCGTCTGTTTCTCCGCGTTTATTCTTCAGTGCTCCATTTACTTCTTTATAACTCTCTTTCACTGTCTCTGTTGGAAAGGTCAGATAATGTCCCTTGATTTGTTCAAGTCAAATCTACTCAATTTATTATGGGACGTTGAATTTCAACACTAAAATCTATTAAATGGCATTATCAGGCACATCTCATCCTCTGCAATATGAGCAGATGTATCAGACGAATCAATGGCTGCTATTGACGAGTACGAATTGTGCCACATACTGTAGACTGCATTGACATCCGATCTAGGGCTCATCTTCCCATATCCTCCCTGCCTTTACATGCATCATCTAACAGTGTACGGAGAGAAAAACAACAGGGAAAAGGGTGAAATATGTTGTGCATGTCTGTGCTTAGCTTTAAAACAAAGCACAGAAAATACCCAGAGGCCCAGGGCTGTTTGTGACTGAAAAGAATACAAAAAATGTGGTTAAGACTGTGGCGAAGTGTAGCAAGCGTAGCATGTGCGTGCAAGTGTACTGTCACACCAAAGAAAAGAATAAAAGCAAAGGAAAACAGTTGACAAACAGGTCTGATAGATTGCAATGTAACCAGTACTTTTGGTTGAATGGTGTTTAACCTCTTTGGCCTGATTAGCAAGACAAACTCAAACCACTGGGAAAAAAACAACAACTTGGAAATATGAGCATTGTTCATATCCCAACAGCCCACTGTGATGACATCACTGACTCCTCTGTGTCCCTCCCAGTTTATAGCATAGCTGTGAGACAACAATTCCCATAAGATACCCAACCTAGGTATGACTAATCAAAACAAGACAGCAGAGAAACACAGCCGTGTCGTTAAGACGTTTTCCAGCTAGTTTTAGTTTTGAAGAGCTCTCTCTCTCTCTCTCTCTCTCTCTCCCTCTCTCTCAGTGTTACAATACCTCTGTGTACTGGCTATTTCTGACTAGCCCTCCCGTTTGTGGATCAACTTGAGCATTTAGTGTGGGAGAAAATGACAGGAAATGTCTGACCCATTTAACAATAAATTTCCCTGAATACATCTGTGCTGAGCTGGGAAAAAAAAAAAAAAAAAAAAAACATACACTGGGCTGGGCTAGGCTAACCTTAAGGGAGCGCTAACCATACCACAAAAACAACATGCATGCCAACAAATGCATCTGTACATGCTGATTCATATTATATAACGTGTGTGTTTGTGTTCATGTAAACCCATGAAAAGACAAAATAATACACAAAAAGTGAAAAGAAGTCACTACCAATACTCACCATATCCAGGAGTGCCTTCTAAAAGGAAAATGGCTGAGGTGCATCATGGATCTGTCACTGGGAACACCTGGACATTGTCCAGGCTTCATTACGACGCTGTGTCAGGACTGATCCCTGTTAACCTTTCACCCTTCGACCTCCTCTATCTAACTAGCAATCTATCTACAGACAGTGTCCCACAGTATCCACAGGCCCCAGCACAACTTGTAGTGTCCCATACTACAGTCCACAGCTGTGATGCACCCATTCAGACCAGTCTTCCAGTAAAGAGCCCCTTCTGAACTTCCAACCTCACTGGTTTTGGTCCTAGTGCATCACTGCAAAAAAAAGGTCTGGCTTACATCCAATAAAGCAATCTTAAAAATCAAACTACATAGCACCATAAAATCAACTGAGTTCCAAAAGGGGAAATAAAAATCTCAATAAATGAGACAATAAAAAAAGAAACATTAACTGAAAGCAGACTTAAGCCCAGTGTGAACTCTGTCTTCCAGCAAGAGAGTCTCAGCAGTACAAGCTCACAGGCGGCCACCCGGCAGGACCAGCTAAGCTCCCCGGCCGCTGCTCTTTTTTCCGTGGGATTCTTCCGGCAAAGGTTTGGAAATTACTGTCCCACATCCACATGGTGAACCAGTTCAGGGACTCATTCCTCCGGAAAACATTCCTTTTCCTGACAGCCAACGACGCCGGTCGAAGAGACAGCGGTAGTCACACCAGCATGACAGAGCATGTTACACACAGAGCCACTCACACACTCACATTTGCTTTCATCCTCACAGCTTTGGCCCCTTTGTCTCTCTTACTTTGCATCTCCGTCTCAGCTCTGCCCTTTTACAACCTCCCAGAGAGGGAAGTGAGGAAGTGAAGAGAGAGGAGGAAAAAAAAAAAAAAAAAAAAGAAAAACACAGTGTCTTCAGAATCTCCCCTTCTCTCCGTCTCGCTCTCACTCGTCACTCTCCCCCTCCCTCCCTCCTTGCTCCAGTCAGTGGGATGTCCTGACCCTGTGTAAGAGGTGTGCCTTCTCCTTCAGTATCCAGTCAGCTAAACCTATTGATCCTCTTACGACATGCTGCTCCACTTCATTCAAAGAGGAACAAGTCTCCACATGTACAATTAGCATACGCACAGCAGTACAGAAAGCTTCTACTGTCTAAAGTAATATGGGCAGAGTGTTGACAGAGTTAATTCCCCTCATTTCCTCCTCTTGAATTGAACTTCCGCTCTGCTTTTCGTTTCTTGAATAACGTGTGTTAATGTGTCTCTATTGTAGCTCTCCTTCATCATAACAAAGCAAGCGCCGCTGTTGCCCTGTATTTTGGTTTTTGCTACTCTACGCCCCCCCCCCCCCCCGTTCTTCTGTGGTGTCTGCATGCATGCCAGTGAACCATGAAATTTCAAACCACACAGCAAATGCCATTTTATTTTTCTCTTGCACGTGTGTGTGTGTGTGTGTGTGTGTGTGTGTATGTGTGACATATAGTTTGTGTGTGTGTTATAGTGAAAGCATGCAGGGGGCCTCTCAAGGCATGTTCGTTTGAAGAAACTTGTTAGCCAGGATGTCATTGGCCTTACTACAATATAATGCATTCCTCTGTTCTTACAGCAGTAGCTTTGGACTCCAGGTGGAGTCTGTAATACCACCTTATAAGCCAAGCAAGCAATCACAAAAAGTAAATGTCATACTGTGTTTTATATTTACTCACTTATGAAGATGACAAGATAAATCACAGCAAATCTACAATTCATTAATCTGATTGTTATTGAGAGTGCACGTCTGTCTATGTAACGGCCTGTGTTTGCCAGCTTGTGTATGAGTGGATTTGGGTGCACATATCAATTTGCGCATATGTGTGCAAGTGGTGTTGGCACGGAAGTTATGAGTCGAGGTTGGGGTTAGCACACTAAGGTTGTGTCTGTGTGTGTGTTTTGCATTAAAAGCCATAGCTGTGGCTAAGCTCCAGTTGCTGCGGTCTGAAAAACAGGATCCAGCACTGCTTCTTACACACATCCTGCCCAACACACACGTCAGCAGCCTCTCAACTCCTGCCAAAAGTCAAACCACCTCACAGCCTCTGTAAGCCTGCACCTTCAGCCACAACAGCCACTCTTGAATAGGGTGGAGGAGTGCTGAATGTTGAGGAATCTGTTTGCGGGGAAAATGAAGACAGAAATGCAGCTCTCTGGGGGGATGTGGGTAGTTTGTGTGTATAGATGGGCAGGGATGACAGTTAAGGTAGCATCAGGGAGACAAAAAATTTAGGGGCTTTGAAGGTTAAACAAGAAAGAAGCTAGAAAGCACAGAGGCACCTGTTATTCATTATGTACACATACAGAAAAAAAATCTACTACTGTCTCTCTCTTAAAACAAGTCATACATCTCGCATACAAATGGAAACTTGGGTCAGTGTTCTAATAATAGAACACACTCTGTATGTCCCTGTGTATATGTGTGTGGTATTGCATAATCTCAGCCCCTGATTTAGGAGCTGTTAGCCCCTGCTCTGCTCTATTCTTTACAAATGTAGGGATGAGGTTTAAAGTGGATGTAGATGCCAGCTCTTTAAAAACAAGAAGGGCAATGGTGAGGCTTTCCTCATCATTTTGCAGCAGTGACAGAACATTATAACAATGTGTGCCGAAAGCTGACACAATAACGTATTAAAGCCATAAAGTCCTGGCACGGTATTAACCCATCCTCATCTGTGACCCCTGCTTGTAAGCAGAGCAGTGTATTTTCCATCTACAAAATATCACATCATATTTGAATCAGCAGGAAGTTTCCATTACATTAGTGGTTTGACATGGCTCTCTATAACTGGGCATCAGGGGGAAAGAGGCTGGATTACACAGCGGAACAAGTACATATCGATTTCATGTGTACTTTTCTTCATTTATCTGTAGATCGATGTCCAGAGAACGCAGGCTGAACAACCTCTACTGCCAAATCACAGAACTGGTCCACCACCAGCATGACCTGCCAGTGGCATGACAGCTTCAGCTGCAGGTGTTTTGCAAAACCAAACAGACGTGATGTAAGTCTTCAGGTCATACAATCTAAAAAGGAATGTAAGGTAAGCTTTGCGACAAGAAAATCAATACATGAACTGTGTTGTATATTAACGTCAAATCGCATAAAGGAAATGCTATGTAGCTAAATGACATTCCCATACCACATTTAGCAACAGATTAAAAAGGACAATTAAAACCACACCAGCGCAGGCAGTGTTGAAGCTACTCAATCATCATATCAATATAAAAATCCTACATACTTTACATTCAAATAGGAAAGCATATCTCTCTAGAGATTGAGACGAATCTGGGCTCTCATGCATGTTTTGTTCCTTTGAGGTAGGCCAGCTGTCCATCACTCTGTGTGTCGCTGTGGAAATGCCTTGGGCCCGGTCCTCCTCCTTGCCATTCACAGATGGTTATGCAGTGGCATTTGAGCAAAGGTTAACTCATTCCCTCTTCGAATCAGATATTTGTAATTAGATTCCCACATCTAATGGGGACATGGAGCTTCAAGGGCCATTTGTAGAATGTGAAGAATGTTTAAGTGCCCAAAAAATTGCTTGCTTTTGGACTGGAGAGGATTTTTCTACTCTTTGATTTTAAGGCAGACCAGAAGACAGAAGGGAGGGACTTAATTTATTAGAAGAATGTGCAGGATTACAACAAAGCAGCAGTTGTAGTAGTGCTGAAAGATGCGTGTACTGTACTGTACATGTAGCATCGCATCTCACTAATCATCTAATCTAATCAATTCATTTTCAGGAGGATGAAAACAAGGCTGCATATTATTTTATTCAGTTAATCTTTAGTGGAATTACTCTTAGAAAATGCATTTGCGGGGTGTCGTTTAGCTCAGTTGGTAGAGCATCCGCCCCATGTACAAAGGTTCGAATCTGACCTGCGGCCCTTTGCTGCATGTCATTCCCCCCCATCTCTCTCTCTCTCTCCCCACATTCCTGTCACTCTTCATCTGTCTCTATCCAATAAAAGCTTGAAAAGGCCCAAAAAAATATCTTTAAAAGAAAAAAAAGAAAATGCATTTGCAAAAGTACAAATTCTGCATACCATTTAGTGTAACAATACAACTGAAAAAACAATTATGAGTATGACTAATCGCACCAATGCGTCATCATAGTAAACATTTTCTTTGAATGTGTTTGAATTGAGCTCTCTAATTTGCTTAAGAAAACACTACCAACATGTGTCTACTGCCTAAAAATAGCTAGCTTTACATTTACATTAATACAAATATTATTACTGTGCTCGGGTTACTTGTTCAGGTAACATCCATTCAGTTTCTGCTGTTTATCCGAGGCTCCTCCTGGGTCTACCCCAGCGTCTCCTACCAGTTGAACATGCCTGGAAAACCTCCAAAGGAAGGCACCCAGGAGGCATCCAGATCAGATGCCCAAACCGCCTCAACTAGCTCCTTTCAACATGAAGGTGCAACAGCTCTACTCTGAACTCCCACTGGATGTCTGAGTTCCAGTACAATGGTGGCATTATTTGCTAATGTCACACCAGTCTGCCTGTCAATCTACAAGTGTCTGTACACTTGTAGATTGACAGGCACTTTACCAACCAACCAGCTTTCAACCGTCTTTAACGCTAGTTACTACCACCATTTTTTTATATAATAAAATAAGATTTAGCTTCAAACACTGCAGTCATCAGTGGTAGTGTAGTCTACTAAAGACACAAATAATTATGGTGTTGTCATCATTTCCCTCATAAAAACAATTCATAAGAAAATGGGAATTGTGTCACACAAAATATGATATAAAATAATGTAATAATATGAAGGCAAATGTATGTTGCAGTGTTTTAATTTTACCAAGTGCAACAGAAACAACACTAAATCAGCCCTCATATATAAATCTGCTTAATCAGATGGTCGGCCGGGCACCATGGTTTGAGGCATCATGAAGATCTGGTTAAAAACCACCATTGTAAATGGTAAAATCTATTTTGACTGCTTAATGAGGCAGTTTTCCGAGAGCAGGTACAGATGGGAACGTACTGAAATATCGATGGTCCATAACCCAAGGCAATCTCTACTACAACACCATCTGGTAAGGATGGGTCTCCCAGTTGGTGCGATCAGCTCCACTATTCCCTCTTATACCTTCATTATCCCATTACATTATAAGAAACAAATAGCACTTTCACTGTCTTAGTGTGCCACTGCTGAAATCCACATGACATGTTGCAAATGCCAAGGGACACATATTAAATACACATAATGTAATTTGTTGTGAATGAAAATCTGCCATACACAATGAACTAAGGGTGTACTGGAAGTACAAAGCGTAGACTTTACAGTGTACTATTTTTCAAATACAGCTACTGCATTTATAGGGGGAATTATCATTGATGAATGCATGCTGAAGAATAGTCACCAAAACATGAAAGTAGACCTGTGAATTTTTAAACAGAATAAAGTCTGTGTGCTGCTGTTAGCTGTCAACATGAGTAGGATATGTAGGAAGGTATTGCTGGCTTCGGTATTTCCCCTTGACGTCACAAATTACAGAGGCGTGTCCAGACAAGTGATAAACAGAATGTAGAGAAGCCACAGGCACAGGCAGTCAAAAGTAAGAAAAAAAACCCATCTTTATCAGGAATAATATTTACTAACTGCAATAAGCTATGTTTATCTGCACAGTTTATTAGAGGACAACATGCTGTAAATTTACAATAAATGCAATTGTTTCTTGTGTTTTTTTGTGTGTTTGTTTCACATGCACTGCACGTTGACCTCTCCAGTGCACCTGCTTTCAATAAAGCACTAATTAAGAGTTGCAGAGCTGCAGGATTTATGGCAGGTTTTGGAATGTGCCACTTGACGTCACAAATTGCTTACTTGTGTCTGCACAAGTGATAAACACGGAGAAGCCACATATTACTGATTCTTTGTTTTGCATTTTTGAATGTGGTTGATGTGATGAAGCAAAACTATACGAGATTTCAAATTAATTGTTAAACCGAATACATTAAATACCAGAGGGATGGTGTATTTTAATAACATTTTGTGTATTATCTAAAAGAAAACTTATACATGCACTACACTTGTACTGACCTACCTCCTTCTCCAAGACTGAGATATACTGTGTGCGTGCACATGTGCAGACTAAAATGTTCAGTTAATTATTTGCATAGCTTTTGATCTGCTACAATCAGACCACGCATAGGACCATTCAGTCCATTCTAGTTATAGTGTCATAAAATTTCAGTGGCCACAAGTCAGATTTAAAATCCAACAGCTCATTAACATCACCAGCAATCACCATTTGGCACTGCTGCCACAGTGACAATTCTCAAAGCTGGTATCTCAATTTCTTTTGCTCAGTGGCAGTTGTAGCTAGCTAACAGTGATTTCTTTTGTTGTGCAATTACGCCTTTGATAGTTTAAAGTGGAAAACAGAAACCAAGGTAAAATGAAGGGGCATAACAGTCCAGTCAAAATCAAACTAGAGATGTTATAATTACCGATTGTATTGTACGTCTTGCAAAACTCTTTGTACTAATATCCTTTTTATAAAATAATACACTATGTCATCAGTCTACATGCTTTGCAACATATAGTACATTACTGGTTGACCTTTTCTAATCCATTTAGTTTTACCTTTTCCAGTGCAATACTACTTTGCATGCTGCCATCATTAATGGTATTGATTGCACCTGTGCTTTTCCTGCTATGACAAGTCAAAATGTCTGCTGTGAAAAGGGTCCACAAAAACACTCAATGGCCAATTTTAGTAATATTCTTGCAAAAATAACAGGCCATTACAGGCAGACCGCCAGTAATGTCTGAACGCTGTGGGTTAAATCCTCATAAAGCATCCGTAAAACCTGAATTCAAAGTTGTGAAACGGTCATAGTGGCCAATAACACATGCCCAAAATCAGAAAAAAATATCCTCTTAAAGTCACTCTCAATGTTTTGAAACTCAACAAAAACATCAAGTGAGCTGAGCGGAAACGTGTGGGCACTGTGGAGGATTATCATAAAATCAAATTAAACACATTTTGAATGGCAGTGTTAGATTATTCTCAAACATAATTCTATTTGTAAAACTGACTTGTCAAATTTAAAATAACACTAGATTGTTCTGGGCTTTTAATTGCCCTGATTTGTATTTGGCTCATGTTTGTTTTACGGGAAGACACCAGTCTAATTAATTTCATGTAATAAATTGTTTGGCTCTAATTGCTTGTTGTATCTGTTGTGGTTTTCACTTGTGAGCTGTGAGGACATTTCTCCAAGCTAAGGTTTGTTAAGGATGTAGAGAAGTGACAAGATACATATTGTTCACAGATGAGTTGAAAACACTTGCTTGCTGTCATACGCAATCTCACCATTGCAGCTACCTGTTCTCCACTCTGTAACCCTGTTGTGTAGATCTACAGTCTGCTCCCACTCCAACCCTCTAAATATCTCTATCCATCCCATCCAGTACTCTCACCACCTCCATTCCCAGCCATGGTGTCGGCTCTTTTGCTCAACCCCTCCAAAAATAGACTTTTCCTGCATTGCACCAACGTTGTGTCACTGTTGCAGCCAAGGCGCTTGACTGGCTCCCCCTGCACTGGCTGACTACTCCAAGCCTTAATCACAGCACTGGATGGACTGGAGTGTCTATCTGGGTGTGATTAGTAATTCCTCTGAGGGATGATATGACCCAATGATGACCTCCGGTGATATGCTAATTACTGTGCACTCATGGGAAAGACACATGTCTGCTGTTACTCTGAATGAACGAAGGAGAATTTAAGTTTGATCCTGTTCAGTGTAGTTTGTTTCTAGGCAGTGAATCTAATTTATTAGCAGCGATTGAGAAAAATGCTTTAATGGATTTTCTCATTGAAATGCTAATCACAGTTACAGGTCTTTTCCAGCTATTTGTTGTAGATTTTAGCATTTTTAATATGAAACTAAGGCTTACTGGGATTTCTCCCCTTCCCTGTCTGTTCCGTTTCATTTATCTGCCATGTTACCATTCATACATTTCCAGTGAAAACATTTTAAGAAGTGCAAGGAGAAGCGGAGAATATCACATCATCAGTAAATTGGTTGATCATTTATAAAGCATACATGCAAGACAAACTGTCAGACATTTTGTCATGGCATATGAACAAAATGATAGAAATGTAGGGCTAAGATAATGTCATCCTGATGTTATGCTACATAGCTGTTTACTGCAATTCGATCTTTTAAAAACGCCTTTGAAAGAAAAAAGATATTGTGGTAAACATTCTAGGGAATGGCCTGACATGAATAAGGCAAAGAAATTATTTATTCAGGGTATTGAGACAAACCTGACCATGTTTGAATGAAAAAGAAATGTGAATAACTATATTGTGGGGAAATGTATGTAATGGAAATTCATTGCAAGGCTTCTCTCTCTCGTTTTTTTATCTGCAGCTGCCCTAAATTCCATTAAAAGGGCATGAATTATGAATAAGGAGCAGCATGTAGGAAAGAGCATTGTGTGGGACTTGTGTGACATTAAACTGTTAAAGTAATTACAGGTTAGGAGCAGGCTTGCAGGCTGTAAAATTATCTTACTCTGAAAATGGCACAGCCTTGTGACATTCTGTCTGCAAACTGTGGAGGAAACCACCAAACTCTGTCACATAGAACAGCACACGCCCTAACAAATACTTGCATAATGGGCTCATATTTTAGTTTACATGCACAGTGATAAAAACACAAGCAAGTGAAAACAAAAGTTACAAAACTAGTAAAAATGCACAATAAAAAAAAAAAAAAAAAATTACACTTATCAGGCGTCATCTGCTGGGTTACAAGGCCACAGAGTATTACAAGGGAAGAACAGCTGTTTTAAGTAAATTCAAAGTTCAAAGTGACACACAACATGAGCTATGTGATGCAGATGCATCAAAACCACTAGGGTGCACTGTCATCAAATTGTAAAGTAAAGAAACTTGGGGAGGATAAGACGCATTTGTATTATGTGAAAGACAAGCTCTTATATATTTAGTTATTTTGAGTTTTTCCTTTTAAATATATATATGTACACACACACACACACACACACACACACACACACACACACACACACACACACACACACACACACACACACACACACACACACACACACACACACACACACACACACACACACACACACACACACACACACGCACACACTAATTCTAAACAGAATACTGAATGTGAGTAGCCCACCTAAACAGATTTGTAATGAATTTCTGGCTCCCGTTTAAATGCCGTTTAAAAGTGTGATTGATTGCCAAAATGATGAATTATTGTGTAATTGAACTGGAAAAATGATTTCCCTAATCACAAGAAGCTGTTCTGCAAATGCGATGCAAAGTGTGGAACGTTATAAATAAACTGTAAACCTGTGTGACAAACTGGCCTCATTTCACAGTGCTCATATATTGACAGAGAAAGAAGATAAATTCCTTCTCAACAATACTAAATTTGTTTAAATATCATGCGTTATTCATATTATATCTTCAAGAGAAACTTTCAATCCAAAGTTTCTGCTTTCTTAAATTACTAAATAAATTAATTCCGGCCCTATCTGTTCACTATTCCAGTGTGAAGTGGATATGTATAACCTAACACAAATTTTAAAAAAAGCAGGAGATGGTGGTTTGAGATAATGAAATGTGAAATGTTTAAGATAATGAAAGGCTTATACAAGTCTTGGCAGTATGGTTAACCAATGGCAGTTTTGTGGCTAGAAAACTTGGGAACAAAATATTGACTGACAGTTTTCTTAAGATAGGCTCAAAACCACCATTTGTGAACATCACTGCCAAGTAAAACGTTCTGATCCTGTTGCTGTAACTGCGGTTACCAGTGATGTATTACTCCCTGCATATCATGGTGATAGCAACATTCTGTGTTTGCTTCTTGACTGGATGTGACCAGAAAGGCTGAGGAGCAGACAGAGATGACCTTGCCACCCTTGTGGGCTACCATGGCTCTCGTGACATTTAAAAGTCAAACTTTCAGGCCCCTTTCATCCACACCTCACCATCACCAAATGAAACCCGGCAGCCCACTAGAAACCCCAGAAGGAGGGTGCTGACTTCAAATTAGAGACAGCCGAGGAGACGAAAACATTTTTACTGTACAGTAAGTCCTCAGAAGTAGGGAAGAAAAGAACAATGGAGGAACGTAAAGTGGAGACAGTTCCAGCAAATGTTGTACAAGTATATTTAGGGAAGAGAAACTGTTTTCAGATGTGTAAAGATCAGAAAGAAAGTCAGAGTTGATCTGAGAAGAGATCTTGCGTACACCTTGTTACATTTGTGTGAAATCTGTGTGAGACTGATGCAGGTTAAGGTTAAAAGGATGAACAATCACGACACCCTCCGCTGAACTGAAAGCAACTCATTCCGTCTCACAGACTCTCTGCACTCTGTCTAAGCAGCAAAGACAATGAAATAAACTCTTTACTGCTTAATGCTTCTCAAACGCAAACAGATGTTGAGTCCAGAAGAGACAGACGTTGTTAGAGCTGACTTGCTTTGGTGCCTTTCAGTTTTGCATATGTGAACTTGTGGTTTGAAAACATGCAAATTTGTGAATGTCTGTGTATGTTGTGCTTGCATGTATGCACAAGCTTGTGAATATGCCTTCCTGTACATCTGTATGCGTTTGATGTAGCTGCAGGCTCCAACAGGAAAGCAAGTACAGAAACATTAACCACAAATTTTTCTAACATGAGATCAAAGGAAGAACCTACTGCTTTACTGGAAACTATAAGCCATCTGGTGGATCATATTTGTTAAAACCAGACAGAAATTTGACTTCTGGGGAAACTGACACAGCGGGGAAGAGCACTGAGCAAAAATATCTCCCATTCAGCTGGCGGACCCCCGTCACTGACAGGTATTCACCCCACTGAAGAGACTTCTGGGGAAAATTCCACCCTTGGATATGTCATATAAAGCCCCCTGATGTTCAGTGAATTCAAGTTTTTTTTTTCGTAATGAAGTGGTTTACCCACTCTGTCACAACCTTCATCATCTGCTGCAAGAGAGCCATTTATTTACTTGCACATGAAGACAAAATTTAGTTTTGGTTGTTGAATGTATTTACGTTTTTGCCTGTCAGGTGGGGATCAGGTGGAAAATGGTGACATTATATAACTTAATGCATCAATTTAGGTTTATCAATGCTGAATCAAAATGTGACGACAGTGAGATTGTTTGTTTTTATCCGTTACCTTAGACTGAACCCTTTATATCTACAGAGAGGGCAGGTCCACTTCCACGGAGTCCATGTTTCTGCAGTGGCCCAGAACAGACAAACTAAACACTGGCTCTAGATAGGGCCCTTTGCAATTTCTGCAGCCACCATAGTTTCTTCTGCACACTTGAAAGGGCGGCATTGTTGCTAGATGCTCCTACATAATGTACCTTTAAAACTAAAAGTGTTTTTCAGGGTTTTAAAGTCAATACAAACCATCTACCATTAAAGATGGCGCAGTATGTCCAACAATTAAAGTGTTCTGCACTCAGTGCTGCCACTGCACGCCAGTGTTGGTTGGAGAAAATCATGATTTTTGTTACTTTGCACACAGTTGACGTGATTTTTCCCCATTTTATGAATCACAAATTGTATGAGCTGCTCCTGGAACTGAGATAGGAAACATAGGCAGTGTGATGTAAGTTCATACTATCAACATTTTATTTAGCCAGGTTTTATCAAGAGATAACCAATTCACCGCATGATAAAATGTACCCAAAGTACATGTACAATGCTAGAATAGGTTTTTAGGGTAGATTTTTTTTCTTTACACACATTGTGAACTGCAGCTGTGCTGTTCTGTATGTGACCCTATACAGTGACTTCTACTGTGGAGGGAGCATACAAATAGTGAGCTTCCACGCAGAGGTCAACAAAGTATCATATTACTGCTATCATTAAAATAGTCCACAAAGGTAATGGGCATGCCATGATGACAAACACCTGCTCCTGCTGTGACTGTAAAACAGCTGCTTCCCGTGGCACAGCCATAACCAGTGGGCCATCTATTGTTCAAGCTTGGCCTGTTGCAGACATCATCCACTCCAGCCATTGTTTAAAAAGAAAGAATTGATCAAACAGATGCAATTTTACCTGTTTTTGTTTGTTTGTTATTAAAGAGGTAATAACTCCCTGGTGTATATAACTCAATTCGCTTACAAGTGACTGTTATAAAGGGAGTACTCATAAAAAAAAAAAATAATAATAATAAAATCTTATTTTCTCCAACTGTGACTCCAGCTGTATCACAGGAAGATATGCTGCAGAGAATGAGTGGGCGGGGATGGGGGCACAGATACAGAGAATCCAGTTATAATACAAGGAAGACACAGACAGATAGAGACAATGAGAGAAAAGCAGAGACAAAAAAGAAAATGAGAGAACAAACAGAATACTGATTGGACCTCTACTAGTTGCTGCATTGTGACACACACTTTCGAGCACAGCGTCAGCACAATGGAAAAAAAAAAAAAAAAAAAATCCCACCCAAAAACAACTACACAGCTCCAGAAATCGTTACACTCTGCACATGCATACAAAAAAACAAAGAAGAGAGGGATGAGGAGAGAAAGAGAGAGAGAGAGTGAGAGAAAGGGCAACAGTGTGAGAACAGCATAGTTACATAACGGAGAGAAGCAGCATGGGAGCTACCAAAGGGGAGCTCCTGGGCTTCTGCAAGTTGCAGAATGACGCATTGCCCTCTCTCTCTCTCTCTCTCTCTCTCACACACACACTCACACACACACGCATTCACAAATACACACACCACCCTCAATGCAGCAAATGGCACACATCCACATTGATGTGCTCCATACAAGAGAGGCCACTCCCACACATTTATTATATTCTAGCAGACGGCAGCAAAAGTGACGTTCATTGCGTTCATTACCAGACTCCCCAGCAGCAGAAGAGCAGGAATGCAACATGTTCAATCAATTTAATCCATAAACTATTTAGAGGCCATGAGTTGAAAACCACTGTCGTGACTCAAATATCGAAGAGTCCGGTGAAATAATAAGAAGCCTTAGATCCACTTTCTCTTTCACTCCTAAACTAATATTTTGGCTTTTCCCTACCAACCCAGAATCTGAGTGATGCTGAATGATGATATTAAGCAGGTTTAGCTCAATAAATAATAACTAGATGGCTGCATGTGTAGCACTGGATTTTGAACTTCTGCAGAGATAGATGGCTGGTGGTAAGACCAGCAGATCATGCTTTCCTTCCACCTAGTATTTCCGCACACACATGAACACATGCAAAGAAATCTGAATGTAAGATTCTTCATTACTTGAATTTATGAAACGTAGAGTTGTGCAATATAACAACAAATAACGTATGTCAATAGAAAAACGTCTGTTTCATATTATGCTCTAACGTTTATTTCGTTTTTGTTTACAGCAATATTTTTCATTGCGTTGCATGGCACGGATGTAACATGCAGGCAGGAAATTCACCTGAAGGAAACACAAACAAAGATGGGCGAGAGTGAAGTTGACACAGAAAAGGGTAATTCCGAACGAGAGGATGACTCCAAGACAAAGCGAGGAGCTTGGACCTAAAAGAGGAGCATGGACATGGTTTTTATGTTATTATGCCAAAGACAGTACTAACCTCAAGAACCATGTCAGTACAACAGCACAGACAGAGTCTACGAGTGCTAAAAACAAACCCCAGACTCAGACATTGTAAAAAAAAAAAAAAATCACGAAGATGAAAGGAGATAATGGCAACCATTGCAACTTTCATCTGCAAGAATGTTGTAATTGTAAAATGCTTTCCATGCATGTCATTTTATATAAACCTTTTAAGATCAAACTTTATTATCCCAGGGAGTAAATTTGACTTTGGCAATAGTTCCATGCAGTACAATGTGCAAGCAGTTTCACTACAATACATAAAAAGACATAATAATAAATGATGTACAGCAAAAATATATTACACATGCATGATCATAAAAAAAATATAAAACCATATTTGCAAATTGAATTTACAGAAAATCTGCTATGTGTTATCTGAAAAATGTGTCATGAAAATGACCTGTATGAGGACTTTGGTCATATTACACAGCTATTGACTGGTTGTAGAGCATGTGCGAGGTGTATTAAGCTATTTGTCATTAACCAAAAATTCATCAGAGCACACAACGTAACTGATATTATGATAACATTATTATACATAATGTTTTTTTTATAGCCTATATAGAGGAAAAGTGCTAAAACGATGCTAATAGCCAAATCTTTTTTCCAACACCATCCATCTCTCTGCCTTTCTCTCAAGCTGTCTCTCAACATAAAACATGCCTCTCTAGCAATCAATCTCCTTTGGAAGTTATTTTTACACCGTGGCATGACTGCAGGCGTGCGCACAAACACACACACACACACACGCGCGCGCGCAAAAACACACACAGATAGCACAACAACCCTGAGCTGAGGCAGGATCAATTGATGAGCTACGAGGAAAGCAACCTGCATTCCTCCCATCTGGGAATGTAAAAGCGGGCTGCTGCAGAGTGCTTTGCACTAAACACAGGAAATCAATATCCTGCAAGTTAATGAGATAGACCCCCTAACCTCAGCATCTGATTAGATAAACAGATTAACAGCAAAACACAACACCGCCATTAGGTGAAAGCAGACACATACTGCTCATGCCAGTCCCATTATACAGACTGGCAACCCTACAGTTAGTGATAAAAATAAGCTGACGTTTTATTATATGGCTGCTACATTCTGAAAGCCAGTTCACTTGTCTGCTTACAGCCATGAAAGATGCACTTATCAAGTATACTCATAGTATTCAAATCAAGTGATCTGAAGAGGGTTTCAAATATAACTGGAGCTGAGTTTTATAAGTTTTTGACGATTCAGGCCCACAAAACATAAAAATCAATAATGATTACGTTACCTTTTCAGACATCTCATGTTCAGATAAAAACTGCAGATTTGTTACTTACCTAGAAAAGAGAAAAGAGATGGGGGGAAGGGGGAGACAGAGAGAGATAAGTTATCAGGACAATTTATTGATTGCTGTGAGATGTAATTTGCGTTTAAACAAGCATCGGGGCATATTGTGTATGACTCCTGGAACCCTGTGTCTTCACACAGCGTAGTGGACACACACACAAACACGCGCACACACACACACACAAGAATAATGAGAAAGGCTGAGAGTGTATATGAATATACTGCAGTGGTGAGAAAACGGCTCTCTCTTTATTTCACTCTCTCTCCATCCCAGTGCAAGACTATTGATCTGAGTGAAGCCTCCCATATTCAGCCCACATCCTTCACCCTTTGTTATATGCATGCATAGTTCTCCCCAAAAATGCCTGCAAAATTATAACAATGTCACAGATTATGTCAAAAGTGATAAAAGATTGAGAATAAAATATGACCACAGTGACAAAATTACATTAGATATTAAGTTTAATAAAGAAGAGTGTTCTGACGATATACAGTAAAATCATAGAAATTTGTTTACCGTCAGAAATTTGGTCATACTGACTATGCTGTGGTAACCACTTCTATCTATATCTATGGAAGCACACACCTATGGTTTAATATAAAATTGTGTCATTGTGACACTTCACCTCTCACTTTTCATCTCCATCCGTCAACTCGCTGTCCATCCTCCGACTGACAACACATGCCGACTAAATGTCATGCAGGCAGAACAACCAAGATGAATGTGTGGAGTGATGACCAAAAAAGCAGACTTAAAGAAAACGCAGCTAAAATGTACCTTGCACATATGAACCCAAACGGTGGGAAAAACAGAGATCAGAGATACAGACGGAGAAGGGAGGCCAGGCACATCGATATGATGATAAGCAGGGCCCTAATAAAAAAGGGCAGACACACAGGCAGACAGCCATATGGAGCGACCACATTTGGCCATAAAAATCATACTCAAAACTGCTCCTTAATACCTACTGTAATATAATATCACTACTGAAGCTAGGATGAGTCTCACACACGAACACAGGGCATTTTCACATGCTAATATAATAATAATAGATGTATTCTCCTAGTATTCTCATCTTGGCTGTTGATGTCATTATCACAGATTTTTACTTGATTTTCAGGGTATAACCACATATTTTATTATATTGTTTGTTTTATATATATTAAGTTGCACAATAAGCAGCAGAAGATGGATGGATGGATGGATAAATTGCACAATATTTATTAACAGACTAGTTAGATTAGTGTCTCATAGTCCTGAGTGACTGATTTTGGTGACAACTGACGAAAAGAAATACATAAATGGAACATCAGTCATTATGCAGGAATGTCATTGAGTTGTCTTGTTGGAGGGGCAAAAAGCCTTTTAATGGAAGACGCTGGTGGAGATCATCCATCTGTGAATTGTCAGCCGTGACATTTATAGAGAGGTAGTAGTTTTATCAGCAGCAAAGACACTAGCTTTAAAGACATTAGGGATATGCAAGCTCTCAGACCCATTTCTCAATGTGGTAAGAAAGGCCTGCATATTACTTAAACTGCTGATTAAAGGGAAAATGGCACCTACACAGAACCAATCCAAAAACATTTGATGGCAAACTGAACTCTTTCAGTGTGGTTGCATGTGCGCACTTGACCGCATTGAGACAATATGGAGAATATTATGTTCTCTTATGTCAGCCGTGCTTTAGCCCATATGTGACCTCTGCAAAAGCTCCATGACTCATGAAACTGGGCATCGCTTTGGCCTTTGATTGCACACATGATGAGCTCATTCTACATGTCTCCTACATGCATTCTGTGCCAAAGGCTCGGCTGAAAGCTACAGTGACTAAGGCCCATTCTTCTCCAGGACTTTGAGCACAAGGGTAAAGGACAACTCTCTTTGGTTAGCTGGTTCTAATGAGGCCTGTTTCCGTGGTGACTAGATTCCTCGGCCGGTGATTTATAGCATCACATAGTCATCACCTCTGAAGTGTCTGGTCCTAGAGTGAAGGACGACAGCTTGTGATTGGGAACAGCTGTGGAAAACAGGTGTGCGCTTCTCATTACGGCCATAGCAAGATAATGATGGCTTTTAATCACTAGCCTGAGATAGGAGAGTGTGCACATGAGTGTGAAGATTCTTGGTGTGTATTTTATATGTGCATGGACATGTGCATGGTTGTATCTGTATTTTCTTTTCATGATGGATTTATGTGCAGCAGATTTGGATGTTGGCTTGTATGTGTGCGTGTGGGCGAGAGAGAAATCAACAGGAAAATAGGGTGTGTGTGTGTGTGTGTGTGTGTGTGTGTGTGTGTACAAATACCCTCTCCCCAGTAAACACACTTGTGTTTTATGGTCAATTCCACAACGAATGCATCAAACAAGAAAGCAGTGACACAAAGCGTTCTAGCTCCACATCAAGCTTTACCGCAAACTAAAAGACATCAGATTTGTTTTCATGGATTAGAACCATGTCTTTTCACTCTCCTTTCTATGAGGCGTCATGTGAAGAAAAGTGGAAAACATGATGGAGGTGGGGAGGATGCTGTGAAGAGAAAAAAAAAAAAGGAAGGAATGCAAGTCGGAGGCCTCACCTCTAAGCAGTACTCTCTTAAGAACTTAAGCTCCACAACAAACAAAGATACCAGACCGGAGCTCTACCTAATCATAGCAGCTTATTCTTCATGACTTTGTATACAATTGGGAACCCACCAATAGCTGCTTTCCCACCATTGGCAGACATTGCTGATGCCTTCACCCTATCCTAATGTGCTGCAGCCTTGACACATGCAAGCAAATGCAACAACATGTATGTGCCGACATACACTGAAAGAGATTCACATGTTTGCACCTACTCGTATACACACAATCACACCTGCAAAACCATGTCAGCACACCGCATATGTTCACATACTGTATGTACAAGGACTACATGTAACATCAAGTCACATGACTCACTTCAAGTTGAGGTTGCTAAATGTTAAAAAAGAAGTATGTGAGATTTGTGTGATTAAAGTCTGTGTAAAGGCAATTCTGTTGGAAAATAGTTACTGAAAACACGTGAAAAGACTTTGAACGATATATTACTGACGTGGAGTTTTTTGGGCGGTCCTAAAGGGTGGCTCGATGACACACTGAGGCCCATCCTGAGCATACCCCTGCACCCCTAGCAGAGAGATAGAGATTAATTCATCTCGCTCAGAGTGTTTCAAAGTTAGTCATGTCATTTTCTGAACTCATCTGACACGTTTCAGTCGCTTCAAAATTGCTGCTTGACTGCTCCCACGAATGGGCGTGGCTTCAGTGCCTTCAGCAGACACGCCTCCACAGTCCTAGAGCTGACAATACTGACACCA
This sequence comes from Argyrosomus regius, assembly GCA_946959425.1. Classification (NCBI taxonomy): domain Eukaryota; kingdom Metazoa; phylum Chordata; class Actinopteri; family Sciaenidae; genus Argyrosomus; species Argyrosomus regius. The sequence goes on from OX336890.1 coordinate 12,229,221, forward strand.
AATTTCATAAACTTGTCAATATTGTTAATCATTCAAATTTGGCTGGGTGGTTAATAACACTTTCTTCTTTGGTCTGACAAACTCAGAACAATCACTGCCCTGCATTCTTTCTATTGGTGAAACTGATGCAAAAATGATATATACAAATACAAAGTAGTACAAATATACTGAATAAGATGCACAAGTGGTGTAAGGCAATGAATAGAAAGTATGCATTGATGACATGATATGGCCCCACACACTGTCACCCCTGAGTAGTCAATCAAACCTAAAGGTGAAGAAGAGCTGCAATATAACTGTTCCACACCAGCAAGTGATGTAACACGAAACAAAACCTGCAGGCACACATACCCGATACATTTTTAAAGCTGTATTTGTCAGGCTGATCAAAATCATGAGAACTTCAAAAAGGTCCTGAAAATTCAGCATGATTTGTCACGGTTATACAGCTGCATCACATCACATGCATGCTTTGTTCTGTGTTTGTTACCTATAATACTGACACAAATCAACTGATGGTTTGTCACTTGCTACTGATCTGCATTTGGATTTGGTAACCCAATCTTTTAAGACGATGAAAAGCAGCCAGTCCCAGTGGGATTAAAGGGACTGTCTTGATGCAATGTTGTTATCCTATGTTTTAACGTGTCCTTAAAATGTCATACTTGGAGCTATAACAATTATTTTTCTATCGATGTATCAGTTTGTTTATAAAATAGAAATTAGTGATGAATGCCCATTATAATTTTTTTAGAGATTTATCCATCCATTGACTAATGGACTAATTGTTTAAGCTCTTGTGATAACATATTAGAAATATATACACACAAAGCATAGAAAACGGCACACGCATACATCTCACATACAAACAAACCTTATTTGGCTAATTTTGTTATAATATCAGGAGGCAGCAGTCTTAAGGACAAAGTATTATATAATGAATGCTGCTGTGTCTTTCTCATATTTTTTATTTCCTTAATTTAATCACTCCTTGAAAACAAGGAGAAACTCTGTAGGAGTAAGCTAACCCCACAGACTTTCAGTAAAATATTCAGATGAAATAGAAATTGTGAGCTTTATTTGGAATGGGCGAGAGGCCAGAAAAATCCCTGAGGCATGTCTAAGCACAGTGGCATCTACAGTATATCTGAGACTTGTGCAATTAGGAAGAGATTCATTATTGTGAATGATGTAGCACATTCTTTAAACAGAAAAAATGAGCTGCAGTAAGCTGTACAGGGCGCCACAACCTCATAAAAATCATGCTGGGGATATTCTCTGCCTGGCAGTATACAATAGCACTCAGTTATATTATATTTATGAATTACTTGTGTGGTTGACTGTAGATGTATGTGTTGTTATTCTGCTGTTTGTTTTGTAATGTCAACTGACAGCCTGTCACACGCAATTAATTTCTCCCAGGGGACAATAAAGGTATCATCATCATCATGAAATTACTCTCACAGCTTGTTAGAGCATTTTCCATCCCCATGAATTATGCAGGCCTCCCCTGCTCATGTGGCGTTGGTCTGTGAATGTCTACATTATAAATTAGATCCCTAGAAAATGCTAGAGTCATCTTTAATGATATTCAAATATTAATTTTTAAACACACTCTGTATCACTTTCAGATTTCATGAATCACATTTCATAGTTTAGAGTTATTCCTCTGGTTTGGACTAATGGTTGTATTATAACTAAGCATTTTTACTGATTAGAAAGTCTTTTTTAAATATCACTGTGGGATGAGAAAGTCATGACAGAACTTCTGCATCTATTACATCACAGTGTTTCCCCTACAGAATGTTCTTCAGGCCTCACCGCCCTAAGATGAGGCGAGCAGGATGGCATATCGACGTGGCGCAGAAGACGTAAAACCTTAGCATCATGAAAACAGTGTGCACGATTCATCACCGTCATGCTAGCTAATATACTGTACATCCCCTGCGCTTGTGTCCCACAGTAACTTAAAAGGAGTCACTCTGATAGCAGCGGTACTGGCATTCAAGAGTTTCCAAGGCAATGACACAGAGGTTGACTCACGTTTCGGGACAATACACCCACAAACACACTGATGCACACTGATTTCCGGAAGAGTGAATATTTGGCATTATTTTTGGCATTTAAAAAAAAAAAGCCTGTACTATTACAGGGGGAACACTGCATCACATTACATTGTTCAAGGTAAAATGGTTTTTGCTGCATCATAACTAAACACACTGGTCAGCAACTTAAGAAAATGGTTTGTACAGTTCAACTTGCTGATGCATGCTAAAACCAACCATCTGATTTATGGCAAATCCTCCATCACTTGCTGCCTCAGCCCTTATAAGAGATAAATGTGCATGCTTATCTTGTTTATGTCTACTTAAGATGGAGCAGTTTATGGCGCTTTACGTAATACTGTATCAGTATTTCTGAAAATATGTTTAGACTATTGTATAGACAAGATCACCGCTCCACTCTGCTCTAACAGCCCTCTAATAGACCTTATATCACCGGTTGCATCATACAGCAGCACATAAAAAGGCCTTCAAAGAGAGAAAAGACATCCTGCATATGAACTGTCTGTTCTATCCCAGTGACAAAGCAACCTGGGAAATGAAGATGTGAGGGAAAATTAAATGCCGCTGTATAGAAAGTGACAGATTTTGATTTCAGTTCAGAAATATGTCAGCAATTCTATAAGACACAAGCGGTGGCAGCAGGCTAAGCAAGGTAACACAGACATTTTTCTCCCCGGCCATGTCTACCAGCTCATCCTGGGGGATCCCAGGCCCAGATGGCATATGTAATCCCGCAGGCGTGTTCTCCTCTCAGCTGGATATGCCCCAAAAAACCTCTGCAGGAAAGCAACCAGGACACATCATTAAGATGCCCAAGGTAACTCAACTGAAACCAAAGGTGCAGTATTTTTACTCCAAGATCAAGAGATGTCTCAAAAGCTGTTTTGCTGAAACCACGGATGATTTCTGGGTTGTTTCATATCAAGAAGAACAGATTTTTCTTTCACTGTGATGACTAAAAACTATTCCTGTTTCTTTTAATACTGCAGATCAGTTTTATTCAATACACCCTTCCCTGACAGTGCGAGAAAAAGAACATCAGCTGTCTGACAATGAGTGCAGTGTTGAAAATGGCTTCTTGGTTGGCTCTTCTCCAAAAACACAGCTTACCATTCCCAAGATGCAAGTCTCATGCTTCATCCAGCGGAAACAAGTTAAGTCTAAACAAAGAAGTCAATGCAGAATCAAGCCACTGACGCAAAAGACACAGATCCTACTTTCATTTCTTTCCTCCTCTCCCTTTTTCTCCCTCCTCCACCTCTTCCTCCCTGGCTTTTGAGATAGGCTTTCTGTCGAATACCAATTTTAAAAGAAGATTACACACAAGTGCCCGCATGCACAACATCAATACACATCTCATACCACAGGGAAGGCATGGTATTGAAGCACTTTAATCAAACACACACCAGAAGTAATTAAGAGAAGCTGTGGCATGATGGCCATTATTTCCTTAGTCAAATATCAAGGTAGATTAGATTCTAAAATTAGCTGCTTATTTCAAGCTTGTTATCAATATTACAACACAGAAAGTCCAGCACAGCGGCTGTTTATTCCGCTGTGCTAACCTAGCTGGTGCAATGTGCAACGTTGGAAATTTGAGCGCAGGTGAACCCAATTATGGGGAAATCCTATGAACAGCGTAAAATAACTAACACCTTTGGAAAGCAGATGCGCTCAAGGTCCACAGAGAGTCTGAGCACTGAAATCGAGGTGTAAGCACCCTGGATTCAATTGTGTTGACAAGATATGCAATCAAACCTCATGCCAAGAAGAGTGAAGGCACACAGCCACACAGAAAGGTCATCTCTCCACAAGTGATGAACACAAAGCCTTCCAACATGCTTGGACACACGGCACTCCCTTAATGCCGACGGGGTTCATATCCAGGTTAGCTGCCTGTTGTCACAGAAACCAATGAGTCTATTTTAACACGACAAGTGGATACAAGCACCTTTTCTTGGAAATCAATGACAAATCCAGACGTCCAAGGTCCTCTGATGGCACCCCTGTTCACTGAGACGTTTGCTGAATACTGATGTATGCAGTATGAGTATGAGAATGAGTATAAGTGCATGTGTTATATATCTCTGCTATACCATGAAGCTCAATAGAAAACACTAAATCAGCACCAAATGATTTATCTACAGTGGATAGAAAATGTCATAAACCCTTTGAATGCAGGGTGCTCGAAGTGCAGGAGATTTTATGCCAGACCAGGTCACTCAGAGTTCATGATGTGTGAATCACTGTTCCTCACCTCTTTCTCTCAACCTGTTGCTGCAATGCTGAACATGATGTGCAGTATTCTGTTTATGAAACAGTATCGTCGCATCATAATTGTGACCACATTGATGTAAAAATGTCACAGGAAGGGCTATTCAAATGATAAGAACATCATTATTTTGAAGTAATGACTGAATTAAATTTGTTGATTCTGAAAGAAATGTGAAATAATACTGATTAATGCTACAATATTTAAATATTTAAGGTTTGTAGATTCATAGAGTAGTTTAATTCTGTGACTGACTCGCACAGAGTAGATAAGAAGATCGATACCACTCTCATCTGTACGCTAAATATGAGGCTACAGCCAGCTGTTTGTTAGCTTACAGTAGCTTAGCATAAGGATTGAAAACAGGGGGAAGCAGTTGGCTTGCCTCTGTTGAAAGCTAACAAAATCTAATTGCCACCAATGCCACCTTAAATGTTTTAAATTACGAATAAAGTAAAGTATTGCGTAGTCATGCCATCACTCACTATTGGCTAGCTGAAATTAGTCCTTTCAGAGATGGAGAAGTCACTCTGAACAAAGCGGATTATCAAAAGTTTAACCAAAGTTTACCTTTGAAAGACAGATTGAAGGTTAAACTCCTTGGTGCCAAGCAGCTGCAGGATATTGTTTAGAGCCATTGTTTGCTTGGAACAGCAAACACTGCTGCCTAAAGTGACAGCATATTCAAACATTAAATATAAAAGCAGAACCATCAAGTTGAAGAGAACGGGCTCAGTCTGATTATCACATTTAACCTAAAGAGTGTAATGGAGATAAACACAAATGCCTAGTTTGTGCATTGCTATGCACAGCAGCTAAATTTCACTTTACAGCTATTGAGCTCTGCCAAGATGAGCATCTGGATGGTGTTTTTTTTTTAACCGACCTAACAGCCTTTGCCACCTCCCTCTTTGAGTCTGCAAAATGAGCTGAAGACAGCCCTTAAAAAGGGCGACACAAAGGGGACGTTTAAAGACGAAACTGTTACTGCCGCCTGGAAGAAACATGCAGTGTTGCTTGAGTATGGAGGACGAACGCGTGCAGCAAAAAGGAGATGATGCCATCACTTTCCAAAAAAACATCAACTCATGCTCATGCCAGAGGTGGATGTTTTGAACGGTTTCCTGTTCCACTAATGCAACTGCAGCTTGTACTACCGAATCCAATTAATCTACTCAATATAGCCAACAGCACTTTTCGTATAGAATTTGTTTTATCCTTCCCTGGCTCCGAGCTGAAAACTGTGCTGACCACACTGTGCTGATATTTAAAGCCTCCAAGTCAGAGAAAAATAAACTTTATACCATTATGGGACAGCAACAACTCAGCACACTGGTCATTGTAATTACACAGGCCATTTCAACAACTGTAATCTGTAATTCTCTTGTCATTCATCAATCAAAAGTGGTTGTTGGTCCACCATTTTCCACCTACAAACACCACTGCAATAATGAAACCTTTTCAAAATCCACTGACACAAACTAATGTCAAGTTACAAGTAAGACTATATTTCTTAGTTTTGGCCAGCAACAACAGCATACATTACAAATGTATATATCTTATTAGTGTGAGATTTTTTTTAATATATTTTCTTATATGTAAGCACTAGTAGTGCAGTGTGAGTGTGTATGCATGAATCTGTGTGTTTGTACTTGTAGTGGGGGAAGTGTGATGTGACTGTTGTCCTGTGTGTTTCCTGTTTCCCTGTTTACTCTATGTGTGGGCAATGCCACAGTGCACGTTGCCAAGCTACTGAACCTTTGGGGTTGAAGAGCAGACATTGTTCAGTTTGTTGAAAAAACTCACCCGATAATAAGAAATGTCAAAATAAATAAATAAATAAAAGCAACAAATGAAGTCAAGTTTATTAAGAAAAAAGGATTCACAGCTGAGGAGATACTGATTTAGGTGAAGGAACCTGAAACCTGTTTTGATGAGCGCTTTCAGTCGGGATAATCACTAGTATCTAGGGTAAAATCGGTGTATACAAACGGAAAACATATTTTTAGAAAATAAGGAGGGAAAATGTCAGTGATTGGTGTTGTCAAAACCGACCAGTGAATCATGGCTTACACACGTTCATCTCCTGAACCCATAAGCCTATCTTTTCACTCTCCTGTGGTTTGACAGTTGCTTTGGCCAAGAGCATCCATTTAAAGTCATGAGAGGTGGTCTGAGTCGGTGATCTGTTTCAAGTACCTGCACTAATCCTTCCACTCCAGGTCAATATCAAAACACTCCCTGAAAGCTAGCAAAAAGACCTTGTTAATGTAGCCAGATACAACACACATAGCTGGTACTGCAACACACTCACAAATCTATTTCTATAAATAGAAATCTTCAGAGGTGCTGGGAGAGCCATTAGAAAATATCAATACAGAACACAGAATAACATGTAATATGTAGAGAACTTCGGTTCATTAAGTCAAATGTTTCTCCACTGAGCGCTCAGGATTTTATGCAGATAATTACAATTTTATTAGTCAAATAAGAGATTGGAACCAATGTTGTGCTAATTTTAATTGAGTGTTGTCATTGCATGTAAGAATGAAAATATCACTGCATTGTTCCTCAGGGGCATGATGAGAGAAAACATCTTTTATGAGATGCTTGGACCACAACAAGCCTGTCGACCGCCTACAGTAAAACATAGCCTTAAATCAACAGTAGTGTTACATGCATGCATAAATTACTTTTACAATTATTAGTATACATTATGTACTGTCCATCCATCCATTTTCCAGAATGGCTAATCCTCAGAGTCACGGGGGGGCTGGAACCAATTCCAGCTGACATTGAGCGAGAGGCACGGTACACCCTGGACAAGTCACCAGTTCATCACAGGGCTGACACATGGAGACAAACAACCTTTCATGTGCACAGTCACACCTCTTTGGACTGTGGGAGAAAGCTACACAGACATGGGAAGAACATGCAAACTCCACAGAGAGAAGCTTCAGCCCCTGTTCCCCTCTTGTCCGATAACATCATCCATCATCATCCATTCTTGTTACATTCTTAGCTTTGTCACATTCCAGTTTGACTGTATTTAAAAATAAATCTTGTGTGAAAATGACAATAAATCAGTCATTAAGAATATCCATAATTTATCAGGCTTTTAAGTAATTCATCAGTCTCTGGTTCAAGTTTTTAGAGTGTGAGGATTTTCTGCTTTTCATGGCTTTATTTTATTGTAAATTGAATATTTGGGGGTTTAGAATTGTAGTTCAGACTTGGGGTTGTCGTGACATACTGATATTGATGAACATGATATTTAAAAACGAAATACTAATATCATGTTAATAATATACATATTACTACATAATATCTATCATAAATCATTTTAATTTTTTGACATTCTCACTTTGTTAATATCAATTCATTTATCAAAAATTTACTGATAATGAAAATATGTATTAGTTTCAGCCCTACTTAAAGGTCCAGTGCGTAGGATTTAGTGGCACCTAGCAGTGAAGTTACAGTCGGCAATGAAATGAATACCCTCCCACGTTTCACTCTCTCCTTCTAAGAATGCAGGAAAAACCCGGGCTGCGAAATTCACATACTGTAATAAGCAAAAGGCCATATCTAGATCAGTTGTAGTTTGTCTGTTCTGAGCTACTGTACAAAAATGTTGGTTCAAAATGGCGGACTCCATGGAAGAGGACCCGCTCTTAATGTAGATATAAAGGGCTCATTTTAATACAATGAAAAAATAAACGATTCATATATTCAGTTTATTATGCACTAATGAAAACATACTTATGAATAATAAATTAAATTGCTGCCAAGAAATACTACCAAATCTTACACACTGGACCTTTAAAACATGTGTAGAAATATGCGCTCTTTATAGCTGGTCTGTCACAGTTAGCGAATACTCTGACAACAAATACACTCCTAATTTCATTGGTACTGGACAACCTGACAGAAAATTAAACCATGCAACTCTCCTTACCCAATCAACTTTTCCTCCTCCATGACACCTACTGTGCCGACTTTACGCTCATTCCTCCAAACCATCTGCTCACTCACAGATAAACCTGCCACTCGCGCATCTGGCCTAAACAGCAGCGTGGCTCTGCAAAAGCCATATCAGCGACATACATTGTATGTGTTTTGAGATTAACTGATTTGCAATTTAATCACAATAAAGATATTTCAATGCCGTTCTAATGCAAAATGTGTAGCTTGGGGTCTGTTCCATTATTTGTTTGTTTCATAATACAGTCCAAACATATAATTATACCGCAGATGGCTGTGGATAGGAAATCAGTTGTAGCATTACATGAGCAATAATTTGACGCAAATCATGAACATGAGCCACCAGAACAGACTTGTACACATAACTGGCTATGATGATCTTTCAGTGGATGTCACACACAAGTATTAACATTACACTGAAGCTCTGAATGGTGAGAAGTCTATCGAGATACTTGCACATGCACGCACGTGCACTAACATGCACACATACAGCCGTGCACACGTGGAGTTACTCCCTCTGTCTCCCTCAATCTCTGCCTCCTGAGAAACATGAGAAACTATGTGCAGACCAATTGCCTCATGCTCAGATCACGCTGTTCATTTTTCGTCTTTTAATACTGCATGCAGAGGCACTGAATCAAAGCAATCAGAGGAGACGGCCCCAGTGGTCAGACAGGCAGACATCAGAAGACTGGTAATCAGGATAGGTACTTACACAAACAAGAACACACACACTTATAAAGGGGAATAGACACACACAGCCATGCACACACACACACATGAATGTGCAGATGTGTTTGCACAGTCTTTATTTGCACACACATACGCACACAAATGCGAACACATAAAAGATGAAAACACACCCTCATAAAGAGCAGGATATTGGAAGCAGCTGTGAAAAATGATCAAGGGATGACATCAATAACAGGACGGTTTCACAACACAGGAGGCAGCTGCATCTTAATTGGACATGCAACTCATTAGAACTGCCAGAGGTGGACACACTGTCTCTGTGTACTGAGGCCTCATTCAGATAGAGAAGAGCAAGGTGGATTGATGAAGCTGGGCGGAGGAGGAGGGGGGGAGGGTCGCAAAAACGGAAGAGAAACAGATGAATTGCTACCGGCCACCCTGAAAATGAAGACAAGAATGCAGAGTAGATTATTTTTGTCACTCGGCAGTTTGACGGGTGATCTACGCTACATCTACTGTAAAGTTTAACTACTTTTTCAACATTTTTTTTACCTTTTTTACCACTGTCTTTGCAAATGCTGCATCGATGACAAGATGCAGCTTGCCATGTCATTACGTGTCCGGCTTACAACGACTAAAAACTAGAGTGAAAGTAAATTCAAAGAGATGAAACAGGGCCTGGGATTTTGGCAGATGATGGTAGATGACACCAGCTCAGAGGCGCCTTACACTGTACAATGTCCTTGTATGCAGCACCTCAATATCCACCAAACCTTGAAAAGCTGATAGGAGACGTGAACAGAATAAGGTATTGTGTTAGTAGTAGCCAGAGGAAAATAAAGAGTGAGCGGATGTAGATGTGGAGAAAAAATAAAGATAAAAAAATAAAAAAATAAAAAATTATCACGACTTTCTGAGCAAGGACAGACTTTCTTTTCTTTTCTATTCTTTTCAGAGGAAGATGACAAGTTTCTTCAGGGCATCATTTCTTATCCATAAATCTACTCCACATCCTTGACCAGACATCTCTGAAACACATTTCTTTTGTGATATTGTGCTAAAGAAAAGTCTGTGTCTTCTCTTCAGCCATCATTGTGCACATTTAACCCTTTATCGGGCAAGGAACTATATATGGTCACTTCCATGGGCTTTTAAAATGGTGCCCCACTCTCTCAATGAAGGAGCAGAATCACGTGACTTTCTCCAGCCAATCAGCGAATGTCAGGCTATGTCACAGGTAGCGTTGCTATGGCCTCTACTGGATCCTACTCTAGCTAACATTTTTTGCCCTATATCACATGCGTGATTTTTTTTTATATATATATATATTTTTTTACCCTAGGTGGATGAGTGACCGTATATGGTAACTTCTTTGATTTGCAGCCTAAAACTGACACTTTTTTAAAAAAGTCGACAACAAAAAAAGATGTCTTCTTATATCCACCAATAACACTCCAGGGTTGAACATTTAAATTTCCAAGTATTTCAATGAGTGGGGAGAGGGTTAAAATAGGGTATCAAACCTCAAAATCTAATTCTCATCTATGACAGTTATGTTATTTGGTAATACTGCAATGAAAATACTTGTGTGTGTACTAATCTACAAAGTAATAACAGCTGATTATGAACCAAATTCCCATTTTAAATATACTGCACATACACACCAATCTGCAACAGATGTGTATTTACCTTTTAATACAGCAGTAGTTCAGGCTTAATATTTTTTCTATGCGTGAATCGACAAAATCCTAAAAAGACCTTAAACTAATGGTGTCTAAGCACAGAAAATAGGCATTATGACATGAGTAGTTTCAATTACACTTTAATGAGCAGAGCCTGCCAACTATAATCAGAAATGACCAATGGATTTACCACAGCCATGCATCATTAATGGATCTCACCTCAGGCTAATAAGGCTCTCACAGACAAAATGATAATGAAAGCTTTAGGCTACATCCAACCGTCATTTGGAGGAGTGAGACTTTTCTCTTTTCTTTCTGCGATAAGGAGAATCTTCACTGTGGTGAGAATGAAGCTTTGAGGAAGGAAATGTAGCCAGTACCTCTCAACCTCCGCATCAGATATGCACAAAAGAGTACATGGCCATCTGCAGTCCATTACAAAGATACTCAGAGCTATAAAAAAAAAAAATCATCATCTTCTCAACTCTCTCCAACCTCAGGCTATTCTGCCCAGGCTCTGGTGCAGCTGCGTTTATCAGAGCAGCCCCCTAATCAGTAACTGAATTCTCCCTCAGCAATCAAGTCAAAGTTCTTGTGGCGAAATCATCAGAAATGAAGCGCAGCTGAAGATAATGAAAGTGTGTGCAAGAGAATTAAAGATGACAGTATGAAGGAAGGTAGAGAGGACGAGCAGGAACAGTCCACTAATTAGATAGAATCCTGTTAAGGTATAAGGTGCAAAGACTTTGTCCCGATGAGATGAATAAACAGACTAAACAAGCGGAATGAGCTGAAAAATATCCCACGATTCGTGTGTTTTACTCACTCTACATCCATTATCCATCTGCCTGTGTATTTGGTGGAATAATATGAACATAAAGGCTTACTAACAATCATAATCCATCAGATTTATTTCTGCTTTGCTGCAAAACTGAGGCCACAGAATACATAATGTATAAAGCATGAAATAGCAGTGAATTGCAAACAAATCACATGAATGGTTGACATGCTAGAGCACTGACAGAATCTTTCAGTGATTTTGTTGAATTAAAAAGATATCAACATATCAAAAGACCTTTGATGGAGCCCTGCAGCTGTGGCCTCTTCAACTCAGATTCATTCTGGTCATCATTTAATTAAATCTAGTAGTGCAGTAACCACTGCTAACACACTTTTATGTGTCTCCATGCAAATGAGTATCAATATGCACATAACCCTTTATTTCAGCTCACAGAAGGCCTGCTGAAACGAAATGAGCTGAATGTCACAAGGATCAACATGCTTCAGGAAAATGACAATCCTATTTAGACTGGGTGGTATCATAATTTTTAACATGTACAAAAAAAAAAAAAAGAAAAAAGATTTAGAACTGGAGGCGGTGTTATGTCCCAACTGGTTTCCAAAAGGTTTATAGAATTTGACATGTAATGGATGTGAGCCTGAATGCTTCTGGCATTGCGCTGGGCTTGATGATCACGATGTGAAGAAAATGAAGAGCGGAGGAAGGAGACTGAGCTGAATGGCCTAAAACATTCACAGGAGCTTAGACAGACTCAGATGTACAAATTTGGAAACATCTACTTAAAACATTTTTCCAAATGACAGAGTGTAAGAGGTGTTTTTTAAATATTCCTTTGGCAGTCTGGAAACACACTCAGCATTCAGAGTGAGTACATTATGTGTCCATACATCAGATAAATTTAGGGGTTTATATGTCAGCAGATATTAATGTTTACCTCAACTTTCAACATAATTCATAACTGATTGTTACTTCTACTTTAACATGTATCAAATTTAGAACAAGTTTCAATATATGACCTATAACAGATACCACAAGAAACACTTCAGTTAAATGTGTATCATATTCTGACCTGAGATCAAGTAAACCAACAGCTATGATATGTCGAATGTGTTCCACTGGGTTAAGATGGAAACCTCAAGTAATGACGCACTTGGTCACTAAACCCTTCGGATGGTGGGCAGTTGTACTGCAAGTTGGGCGTTGCTTGGTTTTGACTCTTCTGCTTCGAAGTGGAAAAAATGGCCACTTGTTCACAAACTTATAAAATAAGATAAACAGTACACTAAAATATGTTTCTGAAATCATCCGTGGTGAGAAATAGTAAATGCAGTAACAGAATCTTGGTTCACATTTGATCAGCACTGGCTAGTTTGACACTTTTAGGTCCAGTCATGTTTATGCAAATGCAGATTCAGCGAATGGTTCGTCAACTCGTACCCTTCACGAATCTCCTGCTCTCCATAGGATGAAAAAAACTGCACCATAAAGCTTCAAGTTTAGCTAATTCAAGCTGACAGATTTCACAAATGTATCTGTATGGAAACCACAGGCTTGTTTTTTATGCTTCCAAAATTTGTGCTTTGTCTATTCTAAAATAAAACTACAGGGCGTTCTAGCAAATACAGTGTAAGGAAGTTTCAAAATTACAAAGGAGAGACATTCTTTCTAACTTTGTTTCCATTTCTGAGCCTTCGTGTTATTTGCAGGTCTTTAATTCTTATAATGTATGACTCTTATGCAGTCATTCCAGGTTAGCAAGAATACAAGGCAGACAACACAAAGTAGAAGCTCTGTTTATAATGAGGTGATGTGGCACTGATGTATTAATATTTTCCAAATTATTCCATTTTCTACAACTCCATAAGAAATGGGACGGTTGGATTAGAGCCATGATTCCCAAGAGCTTCCTTCTTTTTATAAGTGATAGATTACAGTTGGTGGAATCTGAAATACACTTCAAGCATCTTCCTGTATCCCTCTCTGTCTCACTCATCCTTCTCTCTTTCAGTCTTTCCCAGTCACACAGTTATATAATCTCAGTTTTCTTATTCATCTCAGCCAACACTGACTCGGCCACTAGCTCAGAATACTAAGTCAAAGCTGAGTCATATAACCGGGGTCCTGTCTAATCTTTAATAGTGAAAGAATCACACATACAGATTGTGTATGTCTCTATTAGTGTACGTTTGTGTGCATGTGTGTAAAACCATGTGTGTGAGATCTCACTGTTTAGTCCAAATCTGCCTGTCTTTTTAAATGAAAAGCCTTTATTGTGCTGATGTGTCATACAGCCAGTACTGTTAACACAGCGGCGGCAGCAGCAGCAGCAACGCTCATATGTATGCAAATCACATGCTCTCTATTCTCCCGGGTAGAGAGCCATGTTTGGGTTGATAAAACCTGGAGAATCCTCCTTACTACACAGCAGGATGCCAGTTGCAATCCAAAGCCACCACAAAGGAATGGAAGGCAATTATTTAAAGCTACACCCTGAAAACAATAAATGTTAGGAAGGTATGGACCACGGAAAGGAAGGCTGGGAATACAAAAAAACAACAGGCAAAATGGCGCTGACTATTAATAGATATATGTCATCTAAAAGCCGCACCCAGAGGTAGCTGTAGATTTAGATTTAGACTTAGCAATGGCTGAAAACTCACTAAGGAGGCAGTAACGGGGTAATCACATCAGTTCTGTATTAAGGGTTGAAAATTACCTCTGCAGCAAAGTACTGAAAAACAGGAAAATGTTTCTGACAAACAGTGCTGAATTTAACCATCTAAACCACTTCATATTTAACACAAAGGTCTACAGACAAGTATATACACATATTTGGGGCACTGAGCTTTGCTGAAGGACATTTTGTGACATAACTGTGTTACAGTTGTGTGTTAATCTCTCCTTCAAAATGCTTGCACTTCTCTTTCAACCAAAATATTTTAAATTAGCAATTTTTGCCTTCACACTAAAATGTAAATTTCCATTAGGGAAACAATCATTTCAAAAAAATCTGTCTAAAAAATGACCATTATACTGTAACTTCCAACTTGCATGGTTTATCCAACCGACAAAAAAAAACAACAGAGAATACGTGGCATTTGTGCTTGAAAAATAATGAAGCCTAGTCTACAACTTTGTCAACCTAAAAGGATTAGCTTTGGGAAATACACTCCGCTTTCTTGCTTCAGTTAGATCAGATGATTGATACCACTGGCAGTTCATTTTTACTGTACAGACATGGGCTGAAGAGGTAAAAATGAAGCTACTGTCAGTAGCTGAATATCATAGAGCAGCTTATAGACTGGAAAAGGTAAATAACTAGCCTGCTACAGCCAAAAGGTAAGAAAAACTGCCTATTAGCTCCTCCAAAATAAAAATAAAATGATGGTTTTATAAGGGGTTATGTACTGTACTACTTCTTGTCCAGGAGCAGTGACTTCCTCTAAACACTGTCAAACTAATTCTTTAAAAAATAAATGTTTTGTCAGACTCCAACCATAAGTCATATGACTTATAAACAATTGCAAGACCATGACAAGTGTACCAGCTACTTCAGCTTCCTTAAGAGAGGAAATGCCAAAGAGAAATGAGAGAGAGATAGCAGGAAAGACATACAGAGAGAGAGAGAGAGAGATGTGATATAACCGAGTGAGAAGTAGAGAGAGTCATGCTCTGCCTAGATTAGCACCACTGTGTTTAGCTTGAGGTCCTCTACTCCCACACTCTCCCTTCTCTTCTGCTCTGCTTCCTTCCCTCCATCCCACCCTTCCTGCTTTCACCCACTCATCAATCATCAAAACATTCTTCTAGCTATCCATCAAACCATCATTCAACTGTCCACATCTGTCCAACCCTCCAGCCATCTCCACCAAAATCTCGCCAGTCAAACCAATCAGCCAGCAGAGAAGCACTGGCATCAGCACCACCAGTCAGAGCCACCTGTTCTCCCCTCGCTGAAATCCCCCTCTCCTGTTACATAAAGAGACACTAGCACTGTTGCAATGCAGCATCAGACACTGTTGTGCAACAGCATTAAAAATACCTCAGGGTCAGTGAGGAGGAAAGTTGAAAACAGGATATCAACAGAGTTATTCAGATGCAGAGAATACAAAAACTGAGTCGTGAGTGTCGGTCTGTCTGTCACTTGAAGGTGAGAGCATGCCATTAAGCCCTTGCTTTATTGTGTTTTTTTCCTCTCTCTCTTTTCAGGCTGAGAGCAATCGATGAACATCTTTATGATTTTTCAGTGCCTTCTCACATGCAGGTGCATTTTTCAACAATAACCATCTTAGGGACTTTAAACACATTATGAGGCAGACATGGCTCTTAAAAGCAATTAACGTCCTGTCATACTGTTTCACAAGGCAAACATGTAAGCATTTAACAGAAGGTGCTGTATGTTGGTAATATGTCCATATATGAAAGACTCATGATCAGACTGTACATACAAATAAAACGACACATACATTTAACATTAAGGGGTTATTACTGTAGGAACTGTGTGAAAATCAATTTGTACATATCATTACCATCAACTCCCATCGCGCTTAATTTCCAACGAGTGCAGAGTGAATGTGCCTCAGCTATTGTTAAAAACAACCTTAAATCCTAAACATATCCCCTCATAGCAAGGCACAATGTAAAATTGAGTCTTAAGTCTGTTGTCAACACACCC
Source organism: Argyrosomus regius (assembly GCA_946959425.1). Classification (NCBI taxonomy): domain Eukaryota; kingdom Metazoa; phylum Chordata; class Actinopteri; family Sciaenidae; genus Argyrosomus; species Argyrosomus regius. The sequence goes on from OX336890.1 coordinate 12,245,395, forward strand.
AGTTTTGCAGATACTCTCTTTAATTCCATACAGAAAGCTGCACTAATGCTTCTGCTGCTGTTGGTGGTAGTGCAGCAGCTTAGGCTGTAATAACACTGGCAACAATTGAATAAGAACCACCACGCTCTACTTAAAATCCCCTCAGCCAAATTACAGCTCAAATATTTATAGCTTTTAAAATTCCACTGCACCATCATCACATTTTGTCAACAATCGGGGCTATCTGGAGTTAAAATCTGCCAAATAAAGAGATAAAATCCTTTACCACTGAACTCAAGTCATTATATTTCATTAAATCCCAAAAAAATGTGCAAATAATTACAGTCAATCAATTTTATTCAGAGCAGAGAAGCCAAACAGAAATGCAAGTATGCAAGTATCCTCAAAGTGATTGTAAAACAATGTGTGTATAATTTTCATGGTGATGTACCCATAACAACAGAAAAGGAGTACATCAGGCCAATCGGTCGATGGAGAGGGATTGTCTTATTAATGAAGTGTGGAGTGGAGCCACTGAGGGCTGTGTATGTCACCAGATTTACAGCGCAGCGGCCCTGTGATTCCCTGCAGCTGTAAAACAATGAGGAGGTGATTGGAGTAAATTGCACTGCAGTTGTCAACCTTGCTACTGCTTACAGCCATTTGATGGTGTCTCTCGCTTACAAACAAATTGTCTCTCTCCTGTGCCCTTGCTCACACATGTTCACACAAATACACCATTTTTTTCCCCTCCTAACCTCCCACACTCTTTTCATCTCGGTCTGATATTCTGTCTGCCACCTGCTCTTTCAAATGTCAAGAACAATACAGGTACATGACCAACAAGTTACGCAGTTATTAAGTGGTCATTGCTCTACCTCATCACTGTCTTTTCCTGTTCTTGCCCTCCTGTCACCTCAACACTTATGATGCAAAGACTAGTGTCTAACAAAGCGCCCATTTTACATTCAGATTCACATGGATACATGAAAAAGCGAACACATTCCATTTCTCTGTCACATGTACTGCGATGTTTTCTGCAGCACGCTCAGGTGAAGGCCAAATGGCATCAAACACTGACTGTGAAGAATGTGTGAGCGGAAATCAGAAAAGTGTTTTATTCAAATTATGTAGCCAAGGATAAACAGCAGAATGAATGTTAGCTATCAAAAAGAACTGAAGACTGACATTTTAAAATGACATTTAAAAGTCTAATGGGGACTTTCTTTTAATTTATCTGTATCAAAAAATCCATTGAAAAGACCAAAACCAACAGAGAAATTGTCCAACACACAAGTCTGTAGAGTCACAACATCCCTGCATTCGATTTCTCTTGGATGTCCCTGAACATGCTTTAGAAAGCAGGTCCAGTGTGGCTATTTTATGTGTTTTTAATATTTAATGGACTGCAGCAGCATTTTATGGCCCATGGACACAATCTGCATCAGGATTTGTCAGCACAGATAATACTTCAAACTACAAATTCACTGTTGGTTTTCATGGGATTTTTGATACATGATTAAATGTGTTCATGTAGTAGTTCATGACATGTATACTATAAATAGCCAGTGTTGCCAGATTGGATGTTGTTTTTCCACCCAATTAGGGTTACTTTTTATTACACTGGGCAAGTTAAAATGATTCTCAGTGGGCTGTGATGGTGATGTGGTTTCCAAAAATGTAAAGCTGGGCTATATTCCAATTAATCAGTCGCTCTGAGGACTTTTGGCCTATATTTCTAATTATTGGGCAGATTCTAGCTCTGATTGGGGTAGTTTGTCAGTCCAACTAGCACACCTGCATACAGGAAGGGTCTGCAGGAATGCATGAAGAGATAGGGAACTCAGACACCTAAGAAAACAGTAGATGGGAACATTTGCGAATCTTTGATTTTACAGTAATCTAAATTGATCCCCCCATAAAAAAAATGAAGCTCACCTCCATGCATATACTGCCAGAGTATCATAACAGAATATGCTGAGCAGCATTTTGTTAAAATATGCAAGCTACCATTTGGTCTTTTGGCTATTTTCTTATCTATAATGAACATATCATGCCAACTGCCACTTGCTCTTTTCACCCCTGCTGTTTTCATCAGTTGTAAAAATGTAACAAGTGGGATTTTCATGAGGCTCAGTAGCCTTACTGCCATGCTGATGACAAAGCTAAGCATCACACCAGAACAGGGAAAATCCATACTGAGAACCAAAGTGTTTCTGCTTCTTAATACGGAACTGTGAGAAATAGCTTTCTGCTTAAAGTGGCACATGGGAGAACGATGGTGGTGGTGTGTAAAATTACATAATCTGAATTAACAACCACGTACAAACCACATTTGCACGCACACACTGAGCCAGTTTAATTTTGCACACAGATAATTAATTCATAAAATTTAAATTATACAGACACGCAAGAAAGCAGTGAGCCTCTAAAATAGAAAAAAACTATAGGACCTATGAGATCTGTATATCTCCCTGAGCTATTAATGGCATCAGTTATAAGAAGAAGCAAAGGGAGAGAAGATAGAAGCAGGGAGGAGAGATGATAAATGTGAATGAGTGGAGGAATGATAGATGAAAGAATAAGGGAAATGGGGGATTAAAAATGGAGATAGTGAGATAGAAGTGAAGAAGTGAAGAGAATGAGGGGAAACTGGAAGAAACTGTCTATGTTACAACACACCTCAAGGTAGAAGCGAGAGAGAACTGGGAGGTAGCAGAGTGCAGAATTTCTGATATGTGAATTTATGTGAGAATATGTGAATTTTTCAATTACGTCATGAGCCTGATCCGGATGCCAGAAGGGAGGTGGTCTAATGGAAGAGATAGACAAAAATGAGAGTGGGGAAGAGGTGGGAGGTAGGGGGGGGGGGGCCTGAATGGGGAATAGATATGAGATGAGGGGAGGGGGATGAAGCGTGGGCGAATGCAACAGAGGCTGATAGACAGCCAGGAATAGAAGACTAATTAATAGTCAGAAACTGCAGGCAGGCAGGTGTGGAGAGGAAACCACAGCAGGAGGAAAGAAATGTAGTGATGGATGGTACTACCCAACTAACAAGACAGGCAGCTTTGGGGTATATCTCTAAACATACTGCACTAGTGTATATCACACAGAGGTAAAAGCAGAGATAGCATGGGAAGGGGAGGGTAGGGGAAGATAGGGGGAGTGACACACGTAGGGAGAGAGATAGAAACAGAGATTAAGCTGGACAGAGATGAAGAGAGACAGAGAAACTCATTATCTGAGGTGAGAAGGGTTTCCTAGGAGATTTGACATGTATAACCTACAAGAGAGATTTGCTCACGCACGCTCCTGCCATTTCTCTGTGAGACGAAAGCATTCAAGTTAAACCGCAAACAAAGTTTAATTACTCAAATGGCTTATCGCACACACCACCCTCCTCGCACACACTGTTCAACAAACACGATCCCGACCTTGAAAGTTTGCCATGGGTGCGGTTTAGACCACATGCTGTCTGACAAAAGACAAACACACACAGCACTTTGTATGCCTATGCAGCTGCATATCCACCAACACACGACAGCGACACAGCTGTTCTAGTTACTATCTGCCCGTCCAAGTCTCACCATGTGTGTGCGACAGTGAAGCGCCTCTGTTTGTGAATGTTGTTGTTGAGCAGCATGCGACGAAGCAGTCGTGGCGAGTTGCGGGGGGAAAGGCGGGGGGAGATGGAGGAGGGAGACCGCCGGTGTCCTCTTGGCCTCTCCGGCTGCAGCAGGTTCTCCCGCAGGATCTTCACCAGGTCTTCATTCAGGCCGGAGTGTTTGGGCATGGGGGGCACTGCCAGGGTGTCCTGGTGGGTCACCCCCATGCCTGCCTGCTGGGCCATGCCTGCCCCCGGCTTCACCACCAACACCACCAGCACCGTCCAAATGAATGAACAATAAAGGCAGCAAAAATATATCAGAGACAAAGCAATGCAAACGCTAAGCGTATGCTTCTTCTCTGTCACAGTCCACGGATTCCATCAAAATTAAGGAATCTGTTAAAAAAAAAGAAAAAAACATCCAAAAATCCTCTGGATGATAAACTGAAAAGCTCTGCTGGTAATTCCGCACACCAGCAGCTACCTCTGTACAAAAGCAGGAGATATAAAAGAGAAGAAAAATCCCTGGTCTCTTTTCCCCCTTTCCGTCTTTTAAGGAGCCAGCAGATGAACAGAAGCACTGAGGGCTGCTGCCTTTGTCTGCTCTGCAACACTGGATGTCTGCTGTGAAAGTGCAAGGGAGAAGATGAGAGGAGGATGGAAGGAGAGAGGGAGGGCGGGATGAGAGAAAAAAAAAAAAAAAGAACAGGGAATTCCGTCTATTCCAGCCCTTTTTCCCCCTGGCCTGCAGGCGAACTCAACACAGTCCAGTGAAATCTAGCCCAGCAAGAGTTTAGCTGAACTAATTCAGTCAATTCAAGCCCAGAACAGTCCAGTTCTGTCTGGTAAAAAGGAACCAGTGTTAGTTCACCAGTTAAAAGCCTCTGCCCAGTATGACACAATCCAGTAAGGCTTTGTTCAGATCTGTTCTATCCAGTCGAAGCAATTTATCCTTCCTCCCTCTCCCTCGACAGAGAGACTGACTGCTGACTGCAGCCAGTTTATAAGCTACTGATCCTTTGGAGCTGAGCAGAGCGTGAGCATGTGTGAGAGAGTGTTTGAGAGTGTGTGTACACACACACACACACACACACACACACACAACAGAGGAGAAAATGAGGAGGTATGAAGAGAAAGATATGTTAATCCTGAGTAACATTGTGAAAAAATGTTATACGCATGCATGCGTCTGAGAGTCGAGGCACATGCATCTGTGTGGGTGCATTTCTCGATGCAGCAGACCGCACTAAAAGCACCCATTAGTTATTAAGTAGCCCTCAATCCAGACTCAGCTTCAGAGGACATCCTTTTAGGAGCAGCAAGTGATGTTGTGCGTACACCTGTATGTGCACATGAGCACAAATTGGATTGGGTTTGCATTTAACTAACAATTGCAAGACAATATAGGAAAGAGCCTCCAGCTTCTGCCACTCCCTTTCACAGTGCTTGTTTTTTAAATGAGGGCAGACATGCTGGTAAATATGAAAACATTGCCTGCTGAATGTAATATGCTACCCCCTAGCCTTTTCCCTCCTCAACCTAGCAACCGGCAACTTATCTGGAATCGAGAACATACCTGCCTCTAACCAGCTTTTAGTCATTCTCCTTTCAACTACCAGACAACCTAAAAAAAATTTACCTCCAGGTGTCAACAATTTTACTGTACCATTTTTATATATCCAGTTTCTACAAGTGCCCCACAGCACACATCACCTAATGTCAAAGCAGTCAACAGGGGGAACTTTAACTTGGCCCGGCAGCAAACCTAAAGCAACACAATGTACTACGCATTTCTTATCAAGACTATTCATTAATTATCAACCCAACACAAATGCAAAATTGTACAATCAAAGTTTGTCTTTGGCTGTTCTCTGGCATATACTCAAACGAGTATGCAGTGTTTATTAAGCTCTGGGTTAATATAATTTAAGCTCTCCTATTCCAGACATGAAGTCACAAAAAAAAAAGAAAAAGAAAATGCAGATTAAAACATAATCGGGGGATCACTCTCTGGCTACAGTTCACATTCCAGAGATTCAGGGAAACCAGACTAACAGCCATGCTACCTGCTCTGCACAGTGGTAGCACAGTGGTGTTATGACCTGAATGGTAACATCAATATTGCAACATGCACACAAAGACATGGGTATAAGGTTTACAGTTGGCATTTTAGTTTAGCACTAGAATGGTAACTCTAAGCCAAAAATGTTAACCTGTTGGTGGCACTACAAGAAAATTTATTTAGGATACATCATCTAGGAACTATGAACGTGTGTCCCAAACTTTGTGACAATTAATTTCATAGATTTGAAGAGATTTTAATTTTTTACCAAAGTCATTTGAATTTGTCCACTGGGTATCATCAATGTGTGTAAAATATTCTGTGGCAGTCCAATATATGTCCGGAATTTGCACCTCTGGGGTGTAATTTGTCCTGCAACTCCCAAATACTGTCTACAAATTAATATAAGTATGATAATTTGAGTTAGTATGTAAGCCACATGGAATGCTTCACTGCAGCATCCTAACAACCACAAAAGCAACACACAACCTACCACCCATAACACCGATGCAGTATTCTATCTTGGCAATTATCTTGGAAGACTGTAGTAACCATCCAGCAACCTCCCAACAAACTATCCTTACATGGCAACCTTAGCAATGAGCTAGTGACACTTTGTATCCATCTGTAGCCATGCATCTGCTTTGGCATCACCCAGCAGCTTAGGAGCCGCTTGGAATTCCCTTCAAATGACCAAAAGAAACCAATTTTCCGATACATAGCACCCATAAACCAGCAAAACACATACTTCATAGTAACATTCTCAAAATTTAAAATACATTAATATATCTGTTTTTCAAATTGTTACAATGTTGCACCAATTAAGCATGAGAGCTTACAGCAGGTATATGTATTGTTTCTTCAGGACAGACTTTCTTAATGCACACATTTCTATATTTCTATGTGATGCAAATGAAAACTGGATTATTACTGGTTATATTGTGTCTGACCTCTAGACTTGGGTTTGTGGCAGCAGGTATGTTCAAATCACTCTCCAACAAGGCATGGCATTTACAGTGCTGCAGTTCTATACAAAAGGACTCATGTTTCGTCAGCCTACAAGAATCCTCATCAAGGACATTGGCTATGTTACTGTCATAATTATAGTAGATTTGAATGAGAAAACCGTTGGCCTTATCAAAAAGGACCTGTAGGTATGTATGTACTCATCACATATATTCTACAAGGATTAGTTTAGGTGAAAAAGAGCTTGGAACTGATAGGGGGGAAAAATCATCGTAAATAAACTATGGTGTACCCTGTGTATTAGTTCTTTTCCATCACCACAAAGACTGAAAAAAGTGCTTTGATTCCTGCTGCCAGTACCTCAGACTTGGTCGTGTCTTCAAATAAACACAATTGGTGCCACAATAGCAGATCTTACTGGATGACTGGTAATCCTGTACAAAGGATGGTTGATTTGTTGGGGCTGAACCTGCAGGCACATTACGCCCTCACAGTGAAGCTCTTTGTGGGCATGTAAAAAGAAACAGTTGCTGACACCATATATTAGGGACAAAGCAAACATTTGTCTACTCCCTACTTTTTGCTCTCTAGTCTTTATTTCCAACCAAGGGCCGCATGCTCCCTTATAGTGTGGAAAACCCTTCCATAAAATTATTTTCAATTAGTTAGAAAAACCCCTAGTTTTGAAAAATGTTACATTTTCTGAAGCTGCAGTGGTTGGTGCTTTTGGTCTGTTACCATCATCAAAATGCAACCCTTAGTCAAAGACAAGCTGTGGCAGTCAGTCAGACACTTTCAGCCCTGACAGCAATGGAGAACAGTTGGCCTTCATTTGACAGCTTGCAATTCATCATCACCTTACAATAGGCAACCTGATGAATGCCATCTTTTAAGCATTTTATTTGTTTTTCTCTCACATGAACACACCATCATGCATCATTACCATCATTCTTTCCCACTCTTTGTCCTCTCTTTAACTTCTATCTTTCCTTCCATCTCCCTTCTGCAACTTGTCTTACCGCTTACCGCTAATCTTTTTTTCGCCTTTTCTTTGTGGAACATTTTTTTCCCTGTTGCTGCACATGACGTCTATGTGCATTTGCCCCTGGTTACCAGGAGCAACATGGATGGAGAGGGACACGTGCATTTTTCAAGAACTAAAGACTGGGTGAATAAAAGCAAAGAAACAGAAGCCAATTAGCAGGGCAAAAGTATGGTATATGCAGACACTTGAACAGACCCATAACACACAAACACGTACAGTACAGTCCACAACACTGGCAGGAACTGAGAACACAGATGAAAGCACAATGGGCACCAGCCCTGACCACAGCCATTTTAAAAAATTTGTTTTACAAAACAAACAAAAAAATGTATATTACAATTCCTAAACAATGCAGCCCTGGAGTGGCCATAGAAAAAAAATATACATGTTGAAGCCACTTTTCACTATGTGTAGCGCTTGAAATGCTGTTGCCTGCAAGCAAGATACAATTCATTTCCAAGTCATGGGCACAAGAGAGAATTCCTACATTTCTGGTTAAAAGGTCCAGTGTTTAGGGATCTCCATTTACAGAATATGGCATGAGAATAACATGAAATAGTGTTTAATTATCTGAAAATAAGAATTATAATTGTTCGTTTAAAATGAGCCTTATATCTATAAGACGCCACAGGTTCTCTTGTAGAGTCTGTCAGGTTGAACCACCATATTTCTAATGTAGCCCAGAATGGACAAACTAAAGACTGGCTCTTAAAGAGGTAAGGGGGCTGCAATCAGCAATTACACCACTAAATCCTACACGCTAATCCTTTAATTCAATGACACAAGATACATTATGCATTTGCACTACACTTTGCATAGGTAGGCTATCATCATGTAACTAAGGTACATCTTAATCCAACACTCACACAACTCATTCAACACCATTAGCTATCACCTAAATAGTTTGCGCTGTTACATTTTTAATTAAATCATGTTAATGCTTCATCCCTTGGACATTAAATTACTTGGACCCATTGGGCCCACTGACCAAACTAAGTCAGATACTGGCTGCTTATCAAGATTACACCATGTTGCCAAGTGAATGAATTCCTCCACGTATAAATATCAGTAAGCTGAAATATCCTGTAGTCTTCCTTGATACCAACTACATTACTGTGCGTGACAGTACTGGTGCTGGAAGAAGAACAGATTTTGCAGCCATTTCTCTGTAAATATACAGTAGGAGGAATTTATTGCTTTAATTGACATTTTAAATTTACCTTCAACACTAATTGGACATCCATATAAAATGGGAATGCAATTTTTTCCTTTAATGTTGATTTTATAGTTTAGTTCTTGGTTGGTGCACTTGGTAGCTCATGGCATCCAAAAATAAGAATATGTGGACACAAAACATGCATCGAATAATACTTCAAGCAGGTTTTTTTTTCTCTCTCTATGACAATTCCAGGGCTTCGTACTAAACAGAAAGTGTAGGCAGGGTTTTTGTTGCAGTCTCCAGCAAAAAAACTTTCCCCACTTGAAAAGTACAAACACCTGACAGTTAAATGTAATCCAATAGCCTTTCGTGCAATATAATGCAGTCTAATCTGACAAATACACACCCGAAGGTTAAAAGAAAAAAAAAATGTATGCAGGCATGAATCAGCACCTCTCTGGACTCAACAAACTGAACATTATATGCTTCACAAATGAGGCATTCTGTGTAGGTGTTAATGATATAGTCTCAAACCGTGTGCATTATGTACTAGCCTAGAGGATATATAGCAGATGTATGATTCATACATTATCTGAAGACAATAATAGAGCAGATACCTCAACTTCTGCATGCACAGAAGGAAACTGAATATAAGACTATTTAGTTTTGTTTGTATTCATCTTCATACATAATTCAGCTCTGACTAAGTTTTGACAAATGTCTAAACACTTTAATTTCACATTTGTGTTCTTCGAACATATAAAACAAAGCTTAGATTGAAAAATGATAGTGGAACACTGTCGGAGCTCATTGCCTACAAGTTCCTTGCAAAATATTGTTTAATCTTGACAGATTTGATGCCTTGCTTTTGGCAGCACACAGCATGCCGTCACCTCTCCGAGCACAGTCTGGAGTCTGGGTTGTTATTGGCAAAGGGCTCTCTGCATGACACTTGACAATCAAATCCGAGCACTTAATTTCTTATTATGTCAAAGGATGTCTAAGATGATGAAGATTTATTACGTGTATCTATTGCTATTGTTACCGCTGACATAGATTCAATTTGTCGGTTCAATCCCCCGAACCGGCAGGATAAATCTGGGTTAGGAAATTGAAAGAGCAGCACTAGCCACTCCCTCATCATCACCCCCGAGGTTCCCTTGAGCAAGGCCCTTAACCCCAACTGCTCCAGTGGACTTTGTTAATGGATTTATACAGACCACTCAAAGCACTTTACAACACTTATCACACTCACCCATTTACACACATATTAATACACTGATGGCAGAGACTGCCATGCAAGGCGCCAACTGCTCATCAGCAGTACTACATACAGCACGTCCTATCCAAAACACTCAATGATACAAAGCTCACCCATATACACAATCACACACCGGTGGCACGACCATTAGAGGCAGTTTGGGGTTCGGTATCTTGCCCAAGGACACTTTGACTGGTTGGAGGAAGCTGAGAATCGGTTAAAAATGGTCTAGGTAACATGTAAATGGTGATGTCACACTGCTGAAATAATATTTAATGGGAGGAGACAAGCAAAGAGCTAATGAAAGGATGATTTAAATGCGGGTTTCTCTACAGTTCAATGTCTTTACCAGCCATTATATTACTAACAGACACAATGCATCCAAACCTTGATGAAACTCTGCCTCCCTCATGTGGACATTTTCTACCACTGTGAGCTTTAGAAAATCGGTTACAGGAACAGTGTGGATAATTGTGGACTTTTTTCCTTTTTCCTTCTTGTTCTATGATTTATTGTACATTTATATTTTGATGCTTTCACTCAGGGTTACTAACACTGCTGCACAATATCCATGATTAAGTAAACACCATCAAAACAAATGAAGAAGAACATATGGGTGCAATCAAATTACCCCAGTGATTAGCTGCTGACCATAAATTTTAAAAAGGTACTGCAGAGAGAGAAAAAATGCACTGGACTAACAAACTTTAACTCACTCTGGTGCGCAGATAGCCATTTAAAAATGTTCAAAAGAGCAAATCATACTTTCCGTAGAGGCATTTTTATTGCAATTTAATCCCTGAGCACTTGTAAAATGGACTGTGTGTTTTCAGCATCAACATCTCAGCCTCCCTCCAAATAAATTGGTATTGGAATCTTGTAAATCCAAACACAGTTACAAGATTTCACCAACAACTTCAGCAATCACCTTCTTAAATGTTTCTCAAACCCTATTTTATACATAAAAAATTTTGGTTACAGCTGCTGCAAAGAACGTGGGGCAAAACATATTCATACAATTCAGAAAACTGAGACTATACATCCATCAGTATTTAGAGGTATAAAAACACCTTCTTGATGTCCTATATTGTCAGATGTGATCGCAACGCTCAACATGCTCTTTTATGTACCGGAAATTTCCAAAAATATAAACATCATGAAAGCATGAAAGAATCAAGCACAGAGTTAGTTTTATATTTGTGACCAATAGATGGCAGCAGTTGATTATAAAAAAAATCTACAATAAAGTCATCACAAAGATGCAAACCAAACTACACTGAGGTTTATATAAACCATGAAGAGGCAAGTTAATACAGCTATAACAGTGATGTGATGTGTGTATTTATGCTGTTACACTTGTGTTAGTCTTTGATTTGACATCCACTCTGTTCAGGGCTCATTTCCATCTTAGGCCATCTTGGGTCACTACAGCTATAATTTCCTAAGAATTTCAGTTATATCAACTGTTTATTTTTATCATGACCAAGCAGTGCTGTTAAGAAGCACTGTGTTTTCCTCCCTTTGAGCAGTGACATTTTTCTTTATAGTTTTAACATTTAAGGAGGTCTGGCTTTGGATGACTCACAGCCTGAGATGAAAGCAGTTGGCCTTGCACATGCAAAATGGAGCCAGTCCAGTCTTCTGAACAACAACAAAAAAAAATGTGGGAAACAAACTGTAGATTGAATGTGAATTAGCAGTGCCGCTCACAGTTTTTTTTTTTTTTTTTTTTTTTGAAGGACAGTGTGGTGCAAGAAAATGACAAGATGTGGCACTAGTCCACAAATGAGCCATGGTGCTTCAGTGTGCATCACAAATAACAGAGCTGAAGGGGGCAAAACAAAACCTGCTTGTATCATCAAAACAAAACCCTTTGAAACACACAAACAGCGCTGAATTTGGAGATACAGAATGCCTTTCTGCACTGAAATGTTCCATTCTTATTTTCTATTCATGAATCTGACGGTTCTGTTTTTGTTTTCCTTAGTCTGAAACTCTGGACCGCAAGTACATCATCTATGCCCGTCTCACTAAAAACAGGTTCTTTACCCTACTTTTCCTGTTCATTTCAATCATCACATTTGTGCCTTTTCTCCCCATTATCATCTATCACCCCATCTTCCTGCTGATCTTTACAGCTGGTCTCTCAGCCACTGTGAGGTTATCTCATGGACAGTTAGCTGCCTAGCACAGCTGTCATCGTGGCCCTGACACAGACTGTGGTCTAATTCCCTCCCTCCCTCCCACCGATGGTCAAAGGTCACACCCTCACCCCTCCTGGTCTAAAAGCCCACAAACATGCTCACATATTCTGGCGCATACACATTGTTGAATTACAACTGACAGAGCGGCTGTGGTAGAACTGGATTGTTCTGTAAATAATAGGCAGCCCACGTTACAGTTTGAGATGTGCAGATCTAAAAATTAGATTTGTAATTAGGTTACTTCTGCCTGTGGGCACTAAATAAGAAAATGGGTTGTGTTTTCACATTCATCATTACGAAATCAAGTGCATTGATGCTTTCTAAAAGGCAGAAGCAACATTTAAGCATCTGATATCCAACACTAACTCCAATGGCTCAAAATTAAGGCCGACATGTAACAGAGTCAGGAGAAAGGGAAAATAATACAGCTAAAAAATATATATTCAAAGAGCATCTATTCCTGTTACTGACACTGTCCTGATCATCACTGCAATTCTCTATGTATTATGAGTCGAAGCCAATGTGCGTCAAGGCTGAATGACCTAGTAAGCTAAAACTTCAGGGAGTCCTCAGTTATTACTGGGTTCACTGCCAGGGAAAGAAGTAATATAGACCCTGGCCAGGATCCATTAGAATACACCGCTGGAACGTTTGATTAAATACGTGCATGTGAACGTGCGTGCCATTGAATGGCAGCCTTTGTGTATCTGTCTTGTGTTCAGCTGCATTTATTTTGGAGTATTGCAATAGTGGTTATTTATTGTGCTGCAGTCTGGTGCGCACACAGCATGCCATGATGAGAGGAAATGGGCTGGGGAGATGCAGAACATGGGGATGGACGAGTGTGAGGGAGGAAAGCGAACGGAGCTGCTTGCCAAGTAAGAGAGGAGCTCAGAGCAGGCTGCAACTGACACCGGGTGACAGTAAATGAAAGTGGATGAATACAAATGACCACGGGGATAAAAAAAGAGAGGTTGAGAGGGGATGAGGGGAGAGAGGAGGCCAGGAAGAGTGGAGTAGCTCAAGAAATAGAGCAAACATGATGGTCCCAGGAAGGCTGTACCTGGACTTGTGTGTCTCTCTGTTCATATGCCTGTCAATGCATCTATTTATATGTGCTTCCTTTTGGGACACATTTATATATGCATGCTTATATGCTTCTTTGCATTAGCAGGAAATACCATAGTTTTATATATGTGGTGGATGTGAGTGGAGGCTGTGTGTTGCATGTTAGAGAGCTACAGATAAGGTTTAGATACTCCAGAGGTTTAGGTCATGTACTATGAATTCCATTCAGTGGTTTGATGATGGTGGAAGACACTAATAATGTTAGTGACCTTTTTTCCTCCTTATCTGAATCTCAATTTAATAAAGTATGGGATGTTTTACACCTCATCTTTTGTACATAATCAATATTTAAGTACAGTTCCTTGTATATAAGCTAAACACTACACATATCTAAACCACACAAGAGAACGCACTCCAGATCAACACAAAGAAATGACTATGCTCATTACAATCTGTTAAATGAGGTAAGTGTATGGCTCATTTAGGAGGGGGCTATTAGGGGGATGATGCTGGGATTTGCAGACATGGGTGTGGAGTGGTCACTGATGCATGATGAGAGGGGAATTACTCCTCAAAATTGACACTGAATTATTAATGAGAAAATACATGCTAATCTCCACTTTCCAATATAACACCTGGGTGATTCTCAGCAGTTGTTGAAAAATGTTCACCAGACTTCAAAAGTGAAACTTTTTTTAATGATATGGGTGCCAGTATGTTCTCAATCTTTTTACACCGTGTACCAAATCACATCACTTGAGACAATTCATCAGACTTTGTACAACTCGTTTCACATATAATACTGTGGTATCTGAGACTCAAGTCACAACTCATGGAAGCCAAGGCATCAGAATAATAAAGACTTTTATTTGATTCAGTGTAAATAAAAGCCTCAGGTGCTTTGCAAAAGCATCTGAAGGTTCACTGCCAAGCATCATGTTATTCACGAAAATGACCTGCTACTGGCCATTTGTTCTGTCCTAATAAGGGACTGTTTGTTTGTCTTCAAACAGAACTCTATATGCCCACTCATGGGGCCAAAACACACAAATAATTATCAATCATAACACACAGACAATTATCGTCATATCTCGTAATTTCATTCAACATAAATAAAAAGTCTTAGCAACTTTCCCACACAGTACTTTCCAAGAGCTGGAAGCAGACTTGTGTCGGTGCAGCTTGCCTTTAGGGATAGTGTTAGTCAACTTGACATTTGAGACATTCTGATACACGAACACAATGTCACAGCAGGAAAAGCAAAGGCGTGAATAATAAAACAATAATGGATTAATTCCATTTAGCTGCCTCAGTTTCAGGGCTCGAGTATTGTGTATGCTGGCTCATTGTCACACTGTCATGGCTTACAGTGACACACATCATTAATGTTATTTTAACACCTGTGCTTTTCCTATTATGACAAGGCAAAGTGTCTGCTGTGAAGAAGTCCTATTAATAATTTAATTTGGATCTCATGATTATAATCCTTCAATTCTAAATGAAGAATGACATGATAGAATTGCATAACAATGTAATTTATACAATAAAGTTTGTCGTTTCCATAGGCAAGCTCTCAACATAAGATAATGATGGAAACTTGTTCAACAAGGCGGAAAAATAAAACAGAAGAGCTGTTTCCAAACTTAAAGCCGATCAGTGTTGAGCTTGGTCTCATTATCGCGCGAATTAAAAAGAGAATTTCCACAGAACTCTGCTGTTTGAGCTTGTTGAGTGAACAGCACTGAAACTCGGGCTTACATTTCCCAGAAACATAGGCACAATATGATAACATGCAGCAACTGAACATACAATATAACGATTTATTAATATCATTCATCAGTAATAACAACAACAACAGGCAAAGCATTGCATTACTATTTTCTGAGAGAACATTGGTTGTTTCCATGCTGTGATTTCACAGAACTGCTGAAAAGACCTCATTGATTATTCTAAATTAGTCTAAGACATATGATCTTTTTATGTCTCATATACTCCATCTTTCATCAAATTTTAAAATGGACTATCCTAATCTTCTGCAGACAATCATGTCTGATCTTTTTCTTCCATGGACTACGGATCTGGAAATAAAGTAAACTGACTCAACAACTGGACATGTTATTCATGTTTGCAGTGAGGATAGACTCATGATACATCAGGCTGGTTTGGTACGGATTCAAACCTCACACAGTTTCACTGCCCAGCTCAGCCACCACAGAGAGAGACAGAGCAAAAGCCTCGAATCTCAAGCAAACATATTAATCTTTCACACACCCACGCAATGGTGTGGCACATGTTTTGACACCAGCCAAAGAAAAGCACTTCCATCAACAGTTTCCAAGCCACACTGGCCTAACAAAGAGCACAGTGGAAGACCGCGGGAACTGCTAAGTGATGGGAATAAAAGTGAGGCAAATGGGAAAATAAAAGTTCAAAGATATTTTATTTCTGCTGATCTCATCATAGCGGAGAAAATGAGGGCAGTCAGGGAGACCAACACCAATTTAATGTTATTCCCTAGCAGACTTTCTTATTTCGTAAATTCACTACTTTGTTGCTTAAATCTTGAGTTCAGTTTATCTGTTAAAAAATGCAGACAGCCTTGTGATTTCTGTGCTTTGTTGTATTTTTATGGAAAACATAATCATCTAAATTCCAGATAAAATCACCCTGAAACTTTTAGAACTTCCCATCAGATTGCAACAATTACTGGCTGTGTGAAAGACTGCAGAAGTTCAAGCTTACTTTACCTGTGTTATTATGTTTAAGCTCTAAAGTTTCCAATGTATAAATGCATAACCAAGAGCGGGATTTTGTGTGTTTTTGGATGAAAGGTTTGGATAGACATTTGAGCCATTTTAATTTAGATCATGTTCATTAAGGTTCATTTGACACGATAATTATACTGAATTAAATTCTACAAAGTAATGATGGGAGGACCATTGAGGAAGTCCGATGCAGAATTTTATATTTCTAGTAATTCTGGTACAATCTCTTTTTCCCATCTATTCATTAGCTTCCATTACTGAACGAGAAAAGGTGATTATTTTAGTTACTGAACATATTCCCTGCCAGTTTACACAAGAAAGCAACAAAACTTGAATTATGCCAACAGACAATTTCATCTTTTCTTTCTCTTGCCAACTGAACCAAACATAAAAATTTGATTTGCTACATCGTACGAACATTTTTAAACAGATATCCAACTTATAATAGACAAAAAGCACCCATGTATACTGTACAGATAGCTAGGATGCCTGAGGTTCATGGTTTCATATAGCTGTATATCACCAGTAGGACTTAGGGACAGACAATGTTTTACTGACTGAGTAATCAAATTTAGAGTGAGATCATAATCTGGGTGTTGGTCAACATGGTCATGTATTCAGGCCACCAAGATGTGGGAAATCATTTGGGTTTACTGCAGGTCTTCAGCATAACAGTAAAAACTGTAGTTAAAAAGCTATTAGACTTACTTCTAATAAGTGGTATGTGTGACTTCATTTGTAAACAATCTAAGGCTAAAATAGCATACAGATGACAGAAATAGTCCATAGTAGACATTTAGAGGGACCAACAATTTAAGAACATAAAGAACATAAAAGATGTTCTAAAATAAGAGCAAATACTTAATCTCCTGGAGAATATCTGTCTCTGTGCTGTGGAAAACTACTGACATTTCTACAATACTCTAGTCTAATACATATTAATATTAACATGCCTGTGTCTGATGGGCATTGGAGGTAAGTCAAGGAACTAATGCAGGTGGCATGTGCTGATACAGGTAGAAAATGAGTCATACTTCCGTTTTCAGTTAATTAATGTTCCACATATTTAGTCGCTGCATATTAATTATGTTCTTTTTGGCGTGTGTGCATGTGAATATACAAAGTCTACCTGTGCTCAGTGTTATTATCTCAGTTGCGTTGGGTCACATGATAGTTGATGCCTGCTGTCATGAGGAGATAATATGGAAATGAATGGGTCGTCTGGGATGCCTAGAAGCCAACAGGTTTTCGATCATCATATTTCTCCCGAGGCAGAAATATGAGAAAACATGTAATGTTTATCTACTGCAGGATCAAGCATCCTCAACTCCTTTACGATATACTGATTCCATATACGATACCATCTTAGAGGCAGCACAGACGCTTTAATCTAATTCTAACCACACAAATGCTCATTGCAGCAATATGCTTGAGATCAATCATCCACACATCATCATGTTTGTTTTCCATGTTTTCTACATGTTTTCTGTCCCGCTCATTGCTTTTCCACAGACCACTACAGTATCTGCCCTAGCCCCTGATTCTTCATAGCCTCAGAGTGCAGCATCATCCGCTCTACTTCCCACTGTTCCTCTCCACTCTCCTCCATCCTCGTGTGCCTCCCAACATGCCCTCTGTTATTTCTGTGGCCCCAGTAGACATGTGTGGTGTGACCCTGTCTAAGCCTGATGGTGTTAGTGGTGGTGATAGAGGAGTGGACAGTGGAGAGGACAAAGAGCCCCACCCCCACAGTCCACTCCTCTGTGCTCCCTTTAGGAGCAAACATGCCCAGTGCCTCCCTACACATGCCAGCTCTTCTCTCAGATGTACATGAACCAGCCACAAGCACCAGATAATTACTGTACATACCTGCTGAGCTCTTGTCATTTTGCTTTTGAGCTGGACTAGTGGGTGCAGTATTATAATTTTTTTTAAATTCTTTTTCACAGCTGGTAAACGATAATGAAATCCTCTTTTTGTCGTTGTGCTATGTTGATTATATTTTGCCGAAAAAACTGAACTGACTTCTAAAAAAAAAAAAAAAGAAGAAGAAGAAACGTATGGCTTTTTATTAAAAATGTTGGAATGCTTGATTGTCAAAGATTTTGTTTGCAAGGAGTTAAAGATGGTTAGCTTAGCCTAGCATAAAGAAACAGGGGAAAACATCTACACCTTGTTCTGTGCAAGTAAAAAAAACAAAAAAAAAAAAAACAACCAACACAAATTAACATATTATATTTTGTTCATTACATGCAAATCTTTACTGCTTAATGCAACCGAGTACTGGCCAGAAGAGCTAATGTTGTTTGAGCTACAGATTATACCTTATTTGTTGTATGCCCACCTCTAAGGACAGCAAAAGATAATGTGAAACGCAGACACGAAAGTGGTTTCGATCTTCTTACCCGACTCTTTACAAGAAAGTAAATAAGCTTGTTTCCCAAAATGTCAAAGGATTCCTTTTAAAGTCTTAAATATTGATAGTGGTTTATCTAGTATTAGACAGGCTTTAGGGTGAGTTATTTTGGGACCAATCATCCTATTGCAAAGGCACAAACTAGCACATGCAGGGTTCTTTACTATACATATACTTACTGTTGCTCTCAGGCTCCCTTGGCAAACCTAGGACCCTCACAAGGTCCCCCAAAGTTCTCACTTGACCCCTGCGTCATATTGTAGTACTAATATAACATCTAATGAACAATGTTAGGAGTTATGATCTCAGTGACTGAATGTTTGACTGAATATTATTTGAGATTCATAATCCTAAACATAGAGTATTTAGTAAAGTAGTATTTTAAAAGATACCAACAAACTTAAAAATAAAGTAGAAAGGTGTAGCAAGACAGGCAATAAAAGATGACATAAAAGTACAAAACAGCAAGGAAGAAAAGTCAGAGATTGTAACTTCACAGGCAGGGGAAGTAGAGTGCTCACACTCATGTTGCATAGAGAAACACTACAGCCCCTTCAAATTCACCCTGCTCTTTTTTCTGCGCTTGTTACTGAAGAGTCACTTAAGGCTCTGAGCTCTTGCTCCACTTTCATCTCTTCAGTGGTGTATCAGGCATTTAGCTGTCTCTCACCACTTCAAATAACAACTGCATCTCTCAATGGGCCCCTCACTGCCTCTCTGATGTATAGCCTATTAGTATATCCATGTACAGTATACGCCAGTTTTGGCAGGGTGATAACTTATTCATATGGTTTGCTCTTAGCTCTTTTTGTGAATAGTCTGTGCTTGAGGACATCTCCCACACATAAACTAATGTTGTTCCTGACTGATTCGTTCATAATTTCATTCCTTTTAGCCTTGGGTGATTATATTAAACACAGAAAATCAAATTTTCATGGTTCAAGTGAAAGTACAAAATGCTGCTTGAGTTTCAGATCACAGCCAGGCAATTTTCATATTTCAACAAATGCATCTGCAATAATTATTTGTCTAATTTGATTCACACTGAATAAACGGACAGCCTAATCCTACTTTTAGCCACTGAGCAGCCGTTCATTGCCTTGCTCAAAAGCACATCAGCAGGATCTTTTGAGAAAACACAAAGCATTTACCATTTAATGTACTCCATTCAGATTGTGCTGACGTGTCCGGAATTCAAATCACTCGCAAATATACTTGTTCAATCTCTCGGTTAGACTCTGGGCTGTGGCCCCGGTCATGCTCACACATCAAAAGCGATAAAAACAAGAACAGAAACAGAAGAGTAAAAGCTGCAGTAAGTATATGTGTGGCACTGGGAGAATAGGAAACAGGATTTTAGCATGCATGGACATGGACGTTGCTGCTGTGCTGAGGAAAAGAGCACAACAATGGCTCCTCATTTCAGATTTAATGTATCTAACCCAAGATGGACAGAAAGAAATGTTTATTTCATTATCCACTGAAAGAGTGAGGAAGAAGACCACTTGGCTGGCTGACTGACTTGAATGCCTAGGTGCTTGGCAGATGGTAAATCACCTGACTGGCAGCTTGCTTAGTGAATGCATGTTCGGTTGGGTGGCTGTCTGGCCGTTGTTTCTGCTCTCTTCTCAGCTGGGGAATTGGTTATATAGCTGCCTGGTTGATTGGCTGACTGGTTGGCTGGCCCACCTTCTGTTTCCAAGAGTCACAGAACACACACACACACACAATGATGCAATCGCACACACATTTAACCTTCTTTCTCCTTTTCTACGCTCTGTGTATACATCAGCTCCCCAGGGTGTTGTTATTAATGAGTGCCCTAGAGAGATGTTGCAGTAGATATATTCACTCTCAGGGCCATACACGCTTACACACTAATGCCAATGCTTTCCCCCGTTACTGTTTGCTATGATAAGCTACGTTTGATGAAGAAAAATCTTAATCTAGTTTGTCGCTGTCTTCACGTTACTGCGTGCACGAAAATCTGAATATGTTCAGCAACGATAGAGAGCAACAATCCATCCATTTAGCTGGAATCACACAGGGAAGTCTAAGTGCTCCAGCATCCAGCAGCCCTAACACAATCATGAGCCACAATTGATCTATGTTGGTCAGAAAAACACTATTCAGTCTCAGCTTTAATGTACATCACCCGTAAGCAAAGAGCTGCATGACCTCTATGAAATGAGCCCAGCTGACCACATACCATCTCAATATAATATCCCCTTCGTATAGAGATGCACACTTCCTCCTTTCAGCCGACCCTCATAGATCAACCTCTACAAAGCCATTCTCTCCTCACATCTATCTACGTCCCTCTATTCATCTTTAACGTTTAACAATTGAGAATGTCACCTTCTCGCTAAGATAAGAGCTAAGGCAAAGTAAAGCCACCCTGGAATGCGTGAATACAGTGACTGAGTATTGCATCCCCCAACAAGATTATGTTTTCATCCCTGTACGGAGTGGGTCTGATAATATGCAGGATATCTCAAAAACACATCAACTATTTAACATGAAATAAACCATGATCCATAAGAAACAGCTGATCAGTGTGGCAGTGATCCAGATCTGTGGCTGACCCCATGAAAGAGCTGTATCTGTTAAGCATTTCACAGTATACCAACCATACCAAGAGAGGCTTGATTCAGCAAATTGGGTAATTGGATTTTAAATGCCTGGTAATTCAGATAAATTATTGGATTTTCTGAAGTTTGATGCAGTTGTGTAACATCTTTCACTGGGATGCATAAAATTAAATTACTGATTTTAATGCATTACTTTCTTCAATACTAGCCGAAGGATATGAAGGAGATTAATTAAACTGCTGCGTTTGCTAGTAAAACATTAGCTTTTCAGAAACCCAACAAGCTCCACAGCTGCCTCTCATGACAGCAGTGAACACCGTCCCATGAGGGATTTAATCTATAACTGTAAACCCGAGGGTATCGGTTAGACTCACAACAAAATCAACAATAAAAATGTGTAACAAAGCAGTGACAGACGGCTGAGGTCACCTGACGCGTTCATGCGGGCCAACTTATAAATCAGGAACTTCCTTTGCATCTCTGCTGTACTGTTAACAGATGTATCTAACATTACACGAGTGCTGTGTAATGCAGACTACAACATAAAAATGGATTTCGGTATGTAATATCAAAGAAATTTTCAATAATTGCTGCACCATTCAGTAAAAAGTTAAACTCATTAGCATGAAAGTCCATCGTTATCCATGTGATTTAAAGCCTCAAATCTCCTGTCAGCACATTGCATATGTCTTATATTGATTTGAAAGAATCAAGAGAGGCTGCTAATTTGAGTAGCCCTCTCACTAGGGCCCCACACATCAGTTAACAGACATCTGCAGAAGAGTGCACCTCGTAACACTTCCACTACTCAAGCCAGATGGCACAGACAGGAGGAACTCCACAGAGACCATTTAAAACATCAACATATGTCACAGATTAAGAGACAAAGCTGTCAGGATTCAGTCGCCCTGCAGTCAGTTTAAAAAACACAAAGTGTATGCATGCATTATTTAATGATGAGGACAGTAAAACTCCTGCCATACTAACCATACTGTTAAAGGTGTGATGGAATGTAAAAAAAAAAACATGAAACTGTAAATTACATTAGAATACCAAATGTATTTAATAAGGCATTCAACAAAATGCATTAGCAATAAAATTACATGAAAACAAAATAAGAATAATAATTCTACCCTGCTCTCTACCCTGTACTCTAGAGTCTATTTCAAAACAACGAGGACATTTTTATTAATGTGCCAGAAGGTTTTTGTGACATTTTAAATGTCATGAAGCACTTTGTCCTTGCATCCACCTGAAAACGAAGTGTAAATTTAAACATAAAGACCGCAGCCTTTTAGTCTGTGGACTGAATCTAAAATAAACCTTGCATGTTAAAAGAAATCAGTCTGGATTTTCTTTTACATTAACATGGGTTTAATCCCTTTGCTGCATCTGTGCAGTAACTACAGAAAAGACTGCAAGATTCCCTGTCGGAGTTTTAAGAAGATGCTTGGTGCTGTTGTGTGTGTCCAAGTGGCAAACATTTCTATTAGTTAATTGTATGTTTTAATGTGTGCTCTTGGCTAGCAATGTTTACTATGCTGTTCCTCTAATTTTCGTATTTACAGTAAGTGATAGAAGCTGTCATATATTGTAATGTAATAAATATATATAGAATATGCATAGATTAGGAATTTTAATTTAGCTAACTCACATTGTTTTCAACTTACAATTTGATTACTGGAACATAATGTGGGTTTTGCTGAACTTTTTACTGTAATTACTGGACTGCAATTATTTATTCAGTTTGTCGCATTAAGTACACGTCTAGCTGATTTCCTTAGATTAGCTTTTTGATGAAACTTCTATAAAATCTCTCTTTTCTTATGTTCCACTCTTTTCCTTCGTTAATTAGTGAGCTCCTCTCTTTCAACGCTCTCAACACTGTCAACAGTCACTCATGCATTTCAAGCTCATCGCTCATTTTTCCCCATGCTGTCAAAGCTCATTGCCTCCATTTCTCAAGTTCCTCACTTCCCCCTGTCTAACTAATCAAATATCTTCCTGTGTTCAGTCAACCTTGATCTTAATCTTTAATATTATGTTATTCTGCTTCTGACACCAATCATAGGGCACTCCACTTACTTACATCACCACCATCTATTGTCTGTTTAACTTCTATCTACATGGGCTTGGAAGATGTTGCACTTTAAATGCCAAAACCTTTGTGTCTCATTGTTAGAACATTGTTATTCATCTCAACCTTACATCTACTTACTAACATGGCATTTGGAGTGATATCAGGCTTACTCCATTTCCTCTGGACTAGACAGGCAGTGGACTGGACTGAGTTGTGGCTGTAAGGCTATTGGCCACAACACAGAGACTTCAAAACAACAATGTTGCAGACAAACCAGTCAAAAAAACGAGTGAATACATATAAAGATAATAGAGAAACATGTCTCAGTGTCCCTTTTCATGCTGTTTACTTCATGATATAGCATTAAAGTTACATACCTTGTCATAAGAAACATCCATGTTCTTTTCTTTGTCTCAGAATCCAAGTATGTTTTACCAAGTGGCATTGTAAAGTGCTCAAATCAAAAGCTCTTTGTGCATAAGAAAGCAACGATTCCCCAACAGCAGCTTTATCCATTGCCAGGTCTGTGTCTATTTCCCTCTGTGGAACAACACCACTGACAAGGCAGTTTCCAATTATAGAAGCCAGACACTCATCAAGAGGAGTACATTTCACTGTTCCCTGAGCCCCTCCAGCGGCACCTTTACTTTGCCAACGTGCGGCAACACATTTATTGGCGTCAACTTCGATGTCCAACCACTTCTTAATTTTCAGAATAGTTCGATCTCAAAGCTTGGGAAGTTTTGTTGCTGCCCGGACATGCTGCTGCTCAACTTTTCTCTGAACGTTGCAGCCTGTGTGGCCTCAACCTTCAAAATAATCCAATCACTTTTTACACTAAAATAACTTTGTACGTTTGGATTTGTCATTTGATTGGTTGTCTGATTGTGATCCACCACTTTGGTGGTTTTAATCTTTGGTGGAAATGTGTCCAATACATAATCAAAATACTTGAGAAATTAATGATATGGCCTACAACCTCAGCTGTAAGTTAGCATTTAGCTCATGTAGTACAGCCACTTTCTTCTGCGTTCCCTCTGTGGGAAAAAAGACAAAAAGAACAACTCAAACAAGTCTTGTTGTTTACTAAAGTGATTAGAGTTTGCATCCAGTTAGTCACGCCATAGGATGTTTACATTGCCAAAGCAACTCCAGTCCAAGGTGTGAGAAAATCAGTGGCATGTTTGCTGACAGCTCACCACGTTAATTCTGTTTAAAATGTTTTTTTAGATTAGATCACAGAAAACTGTGACATTTTGCTTAAAAAAAAAAAAACAGAAAAAACCTTATGAGCTCTGATGATGCCTCCTCTGCTCGAACTGAGATGTAGGAAAGCACAAAAGGTCGTATTTTACTAGACACTGGCAATGTTTCAGAGGATTTAATTACTTAAGATACCCACACTATTGACCCACGCGTAATTACTCACAGCACATTCCTCAAATTAGAGACTGCAGATGGGGCGCGTGTATTATTCCTGCTGTTGTGTGAGGGCTAGCAGGATTTAGGAGGAAAAAGACTTCATACTGTACATCCTACAGGCAGCAGTGAAGGAGGTTATTTGAAATGATCACCGATAAATCTAAGTGACAGCTGCAACTATTAATTATTTTCATTATGTGGTTGTTATACAGTTGTTTTCTCAATCAGTGTCAAGTGGCTTTGTTAATTGTTTGGGGTATAAATTGTCTTCAAATTGCAGCAGCCAAATCCAAAAATTCAGGATTCAATTAACTATAACATAGGACAAGGACAAGCACACAATTGAGAAGCTGAAACGAGGCTCATAGACTAATTGTCTCGGCTCTAATTTAAAAAGGGTTCAGATTCCAAACTGCAAAAACAATTATTTTGTGGAGCATTTAAATCTGTGCTAGATGAAAGAATGCACTTCAAAGTCAAAGATGAACATGAAAGCTTTGTGTGTGCCTTCAATAGCAAAACCTACAAAAATGGTGCTTTGCAGTTAGTAAGCGCTTACTCTTGAAAACACAATTTCAAGCTAAAGTGGGTACCAAAACTGCACTGCATGCACTCATTTGCATGAATACAAACTTTGCTGTGCCACTCCAACTCCACTGACCTCAACGCAAGTTCATCTGAAGACACAAAAAACCAGCAAACACGTGAAACCTAAAAAGAAAAGTGTGTGTTTGTGTTTCTTTAAAGTCTGTGTCAAATATATCAAGCATCACATTCATGCCAATACGTGTGGTCAAGCCCACATTCAGTCAGGCCCACATTGATATTCAATACAGCAGTGGAAGACAAATTCTTAACCTTCAGTATGGCTTTAATGGATCTTGGTTATGTGGCAGCAGAGGGACAGTGGTTTATAGCCACTGTGTATTTGGTGCAGTTTAAATCCTGACTTCTTTCAGATCTGTGGAGCTCTATTCATCACCAGAGTATACCGCAGGGAGCAGAGACTGAAGGATACTGGGGGGAAATTATATATACACAACTCCTCTCTGGGGAAGACATGAGCCACTCACAGAGTACAAGAGAGCGAGAGCGAGAGAGACAGTGGAGAAAGAAGTCAGCCGCTTAGGGACAAAGCCAGAGCACTGGAGAGTCAGTACATCAGCGAGTGAAACAGTAAGTGTGATCTATAGAAGAGGTATACAGTACCATAATAACCACTTAAATGAAAGTCAGAATAAAACAAGAGTGTTGTCTTTAACAGACTGTGTTGTGCTTGCAATAACTCTTGGTATGCAATTCAAAGAAAAAAAAACACTGCAAGTAAACTGCAGCAGAAATATAAGCATGACAGAATGTGCATTCTTTACAATACATAAAACCAGTGATTTGTGCAACAATAGACATTATGCTTGTAGAAAAACAAGCACACAACAAACAAGCATTTTATAGCATGATTATCTTCTGGATCATTAACCACCACAGCTACTAATTTGAACAGACAGGCAGTGGGCCTATAATAAAAACCAGATTTCTCCACATTATAAAAAGGGTAGTATGTCATTTGCAAGAAAATAAGTCAAGCAGACTACTGACTTCTCTAATTTCACTGCTAAGTTTAGTCTCCTGAGTGAAAGGTAGAAAAGAGACATTCTCCTTATGATCTTAGCTTGTCATTGTGATATGGTGGTGAAAAGTAGAAATATGAATCATTGCCTTACTGGCTGCCTACACTTACAGCTATAAATCTGATTATAAATCTGTTACGGTTTTATAGAAAATACTTATAAACTGAACACGTAATTAAATAAAATTCCCTCTGTGAGTCTCTTCTCTATCTGCCACATCGAGACCAGCTGACTAGTAAAGTATGTCCATGTCTGGCTAAATGGCACACACTTTCTCAGAGTGCACTTCTCTATAGTTTATAAATGCTTCACGAAAAAGAAAACTGCATCGTGTAATGATGACAACAACCTTAAGAAGACAAGGACAAACTGCAGAAAAAACCTTTTAGTGTAAGAAAATACCACTAAGTACAACTAGCCGACAAGTACATAACATGGTGTGTGGACACAGTAAGGTATTCCTTTGACACAGGCGTATGACCCAGTTCGCAGTGTTTATAGCATCAGAGGGTGGGACTGGCTTAGGACCAGAAGACAAACAATGCTTCAATATGATGGACAGACCTGCAGTCTCATTACATACTGACTTGAGGGAAATATGCTAGAGGGCAAACCTCACTCATTATGGCTCACACGCTCAATGTCATGTTTGTGTACTGTGCAGCTCACAACTTTGAAATTACAATGCACAGTGAGTAACTGCAGCATTGACAGCAGATATGGGTAGTGCACGCACCGTATTAGATATCAAATATAACCAAAGCTCTCCCATGCTTCAATATATTTTTAATGAATTATGTTAAAAAACTGTATTCTCTATTTAAATGTGCAGGATTTTTTTAACAATTCAACGGAAATCAAACTAATTTCCTTTCTCTCTTTCCCTCCTCTCTCTCTCTCTCTCTCCAGTGCTTCCTCTTTAACTTCAACACTGCCCATTTATAGCTAGTGCAAGTCCTGACAGTGGGTGTGTAAGATGAATGGAGCAAGACAAGAGAAGACAAATGGCTTAAGATACCGTTGAGATTTCACTCCATGATGAACACACTGTATGGGTATGCCGTGGTTTCAGAGTGTCATGTGAGGCTGAAACCGCAGCTGGCAGTGAGTTCTGCCTGAGAGCAAAGACAATGAAGAATGGCAATGCTATGAACCTCATCCACAACCTCAAGCGAAAGCATGTTGTCAACTATGAGTGTAGCAAACTCTAAAGGGGAGACGTCTTGTGATGGCCTTTGAGGTTTATTAACATGCAAGTTTAAGAGTAGATTTACATAGCAGCATTGTTATCTGGTGCCGTCAAGTCTGAAAACTTCTGGATGAATATTCTAACAATCTTAAGTTTGATCTGTGA
Organism: Argyrosomus regius; assembly: GCA_946959425.1. NCBI lineage: Eukaryota > Metazoa > Chordata > Actinopteri > Sciaenidae > Argyrosomus > Argyrosomus regius. The sequence goes on from OX336890.1 coordinate 12,273,005, forward strand.
CTTTCCAGCACATTAACTACACAAGCAGTAGGAAAAATGTGTATCAAATGGTCAAAATACTTATTTTAACATTCCCAAACCCTGCAGCCTATGAAATATGAATTTCTGTTATGTTGGAGCCTTGAGTCATCTTGAGCTAAATGATGTAGATGAACACAGGCAGGTAGGCCATTCCTGAGGGAGAGGATGGAAGTAGGGCACAGCCATTCAGTGCTCAAAGACGCCCTGCAGACACGTCGCAATTTTTTTAATCAGTCCTGCATCTAGAAAAAATAGATAAAATGTAACAAGCTACCACATTTTCTCTTTCCCTTTCTAACTCTGTGCGTATAAGGCCAAATCAAAAAGTATAGCAGAAATAGCAGGGCCTCTACAACTCCTGTATTCACATTGTGAGGCTGTGAGCGATTTCTTTGACTCCTTCTCCTTCAGAAAACACTCTGCCAGGCAAACATTTCTTGACATGAATCTGGACAGATGTCAAGTGTGGCAAATATCAGGCTGAAGGCTAACCAAGTTATCTGTGATCCTAATGTGGATGGGGAAAACTACCAACTTTCCTTTTCAGAGTTGTTGCTTTGTCAACATGATGCAATTGTCATGTCACTGAAACATTTTGCATTCAAGCAGCTGCCATTCCAACAAAACTTTGCATGCATGTAGCAAAACAGCAAATAGGAAGGTACCTTATGGACTTTTCTTGTAAACGGACAAAATTATGTTTCTCACCAGAACATATTGTGTCTAAAAATGTGTTGACTGTATCTCCCTCATACAAATACTTACACAGACAGTTTTCTAAATATTTTTCTAAATTCAAATTCATTTTATAATGCTATTATTGTTCAAATCTCCAAAGGGTAACTTCGAATTTCACAGTTTTTGGCATCGACCAACTTAAACATCGACTGACTTTTTTTCCCCCCTGTGTGGTCGTACTGTTGGAGAAAAATGAAAACCTAAGAAATTCTAAAAAAAAAAAAAAAAAAAAAAAAAAACTGATGGCAATAAGAACCAAGGTTGCATCAGAAAAAAATCATTCATCCGATTGCAAACCAGACCGAAGTGGGCCACATACTTTTTTGAATGTATAAATTGTAAAGACAGCTGCCACCATACCCCACCAGCCCTTAAGGTTTAAAATAGTGAGCACCTACTCAACAGTTTGATGAAAACTGCTTCAGACAAGAACTTCCCCATCTTCTGCTATTCTCCACGAATAATCTCCCTATACACCCCTTTCCTGCACTCTGCTCACTGTCCTCAAAGCATCCTCATGAGATCTCATCACTAATGAAATCAGTGCACCCCTCTAACTAATGTAGCCATGGCGACTATTTCCCAAATGAGCAAGGTGACCTTCTGTAAAATGCATTCAGGGAAAATGCAAGCAGATTATGATTCGCCTCAAACAGGATGGATCTATTTCATACTTAATAAATCTAATTTATTGTACAACTGGCCATGAAATCATGCAAATTAACAGTACAACAAGGTGTGGATGGCACTGTTAAAGGGAAGCCATTGTCAGCATTATTACAGGAAAATCTACAGATTTTCAAGATTGTTATTTTTTCCAATTTCGTAAGATTGACAGATAGGGACAAGTTCTTTGTACAACTCTGAAACGCTGCTGAATGTGTGCTGTCAAGTGTCACCGTCTGGGAAAGGTGAAAACTACAGTCTTTACTTTGTGGTTAGCCACTACTGTGAGAGTGACATTGACATTTTTGATGTTTATGGCAAAATATCGATCTTTGAAGTCAGACTTCACACAACATGCATCAGAAAGATGTAATGGATGTCATAACCACATTTCAAGTCATATCCAAGGTGGAAGTGAGTATTTATACAGATTTATAAAGGGCAAGGTTACACTAAAAAATGGAGAACATTGCAGGGAGACTGTAATGGAAGCAGATATCTGGGTTAGAAGAAGCATTTTGCTTGTGAACTGGATGCACTGCTAGATTTAATAAAGAAAGAGCTGTACAGCAGCAAACCTAATGCAAAAGAGAATAAAAAGTAACTTCACATACTATAACAACTACTATGCTGTAGTGGGGCTTCATGTGTACTTTTCTTTATGGCCTAATAGTCTATAGACATTTAAATATATATGTGTAAAGATGGTTTGGAATCGTACGAATCATATAGACTTGTACAGTTCCAAAAAAACAATGCCAATAGAAAACACTGACCAATGAGTGTTTATAACTGATCGTATTTCTTTTTACAGACAGACGCAATGTTATTTTGCACACTTATGACTGGTTAAAGCCATATTATATGTTCCTTTTCTACCATATAATAAGATTTTAAATCATTTTGCTACACTGATATATAATCAGGTGAAGGGTACTATTCTAAAAGGTGACAAACCAAGCAAAGCTGGATAATCCTGGTGGGCTGTTGTGTACAGTAGAACGGTCTCTTATGATGATGTAATTGCAAAAATTGCTGAACAATCTGAAGGGTTCTACTAATGGCTCTGTAATAGGAACCCATCAAGACCAGCCTGTACAATCTTCCCTATGGGCCTGCTACAAAATCCATCTCCTGTTAATAAGAAAATGGTCCAGGGCCGATTTATTAGCTAGTCAAATCCCCATAGTGGACTGAAATCAACTCATGACTCATGGTCCTAAACTGCTACTCCACCTAAAACCTTCTCGATATCACATACACACCCTGTAGGCTTGAAAGTTAGCAGTAAAAGATAGCTGCATTCTCTTTAAAGAGCTTGCTGTTGTCATGTTGATTTACAGAAAAAAAAGCTTTCATAATTCTGTTCCCTATAACTCCTGCAGAACAATCCATGTTTTTAAGCTGTCCATCACCACGCTTAGAACACTCTGACTAAACACACTGCTTCCATTTGTAGAAAGCATGGTAGGTTGTTTTCAGCTGTTCATGCCACTTTTGTATGTGTTTGTTGCAACAGCAGGTCCCCATGCAAGCTACAATTGGAAACAGTATATTTAGGCATAACTTGGCAAAACAAAGACTGTTCTGATCGTAGAGATGAACAGATTATTTCTGCTGTCAACCTTTTGAGCCTATATGGGAATCAAAAAATGAAATCATCAATTAATGAGAAAAGAAAAAGGTAAGAGGACTTAACTTTACATTTTACTTAAAGTCTGCTGATTTTAACAATAACCAGATGGGAATTTTAGGACAATACACGAGTCCTCTACGTTATGCAAATCTGCATCAGCAATCACTATATAGTTCTATATTATAAGTGATCCATCTCGCAATGTTAACAAAAGCGAAAATCTTATCTGTTATCTGGAATAATTTTTCCATAACCCTGCTGACAGACAGCAAATAATGCCATCGAAGATATATTGTCCTTGGTGGTGGCAATTAGAAAAAAGCCATTTCAAGTTGATATCTAGATCATATGAAGCATGTTAGATTTCCTTCCAAGCACAGTAAATCTGCAACAGCACTGATGAAACATGAATTATTCATGCATGCTTTCAAATAGGCCGCTTCTTTTTTTTTTTTGTATCTGTCTCAAGGAAACAAATATGCAAATTACAGATGACCTCGTGTTTCTGCAGTGAAGTTATAATGTACACCACAAAAGGCACGGCATACCTGCTGGCAAGCCTTGACATTTGATCATTTGTGCTGTGCCTCCATAACTCTCTTAATTACAAATTTGATTCAATTTACTTTATTATTACCATCATAAGACTGAAGCTGTATTCTACTATATACCACTAAAAAGGCAGAAAATACAGTCAAGCAGCCAGGTGGTCTCAAGGGTTCACGTGATGGACACGTGGTCATCCGCCCAAGTGCCCATGTCTGTGAGTGTCTGCATTCTGGCTCAAGTTTTTTACCAACTGGTCTGTTTGTGATTCGACCATGTGGCAACAAACATATGGTCGTAACAGAACATCCAGGCTTTTATGGGTAGCATGTTGGCAAATAATAGCCAATGTATTCATATAGCAGAAACAGAGAATCATGGGTATCCGTTTGAATGTTCTTGCTACAGTATTGTCAAGTCTAATATTAGTATCTCTGTGGCTTAGGAGTCAAGGCAAGGACTGAGTATTACAACGTCCCCAGGTCCACTTTGGTGGGGGGTCTTTATTGTCGTTCCCCATTTCTCCCTTTTCCTTCAATCCCTGTCATCTCATCACTGTCAATCAAATCTCAAATAAAGGTATACAAAACACCCTCAAAACAAATATTTGATTAGATTAGCTCAAAGTGCATATAGCTGCATTAATTTGCTTCAGCGTTTAAGGTAAAATATACTTAAATACTTTAAATGTAGATAGGACTTGTAATAGTGACACGTATTACTCAAGCTATACAGTAACACAGGCCTCATTTATCTAGCTGTCTTTTCAATGATGCAGAGCTAGAGACAGGCATTTGTCCAAGTGGTCAAGATGCAACCCACCACAGGGTTCGTTTCATGTTTCATGACCAGAGCAGGTTGGTTCAGATGTGTGTGTGGCAGGTCTTCAGATTAGAGCTGACAGGTGCTGCAAGAAACGCCGCCTGAGAGGCAAACAGGAAGGGGAATCAATAGATGTAAACAGCATGCGTGAGAGCAAGACAGAGATGATAAAGACAATAGGAAAGATTGAAGGAAAATATGAAAACAGGGTAGTAACTGTATGGCAGTGTGAGCTAATGTGCACAGACCTCTATTTGTGAGTGTGCATGTATTTGCATCAGTGGATCAGGAGAAGGAGAAGATATACTCTATGTCTCAAGATAACACACTGATTGACAGAAAGAAAGAAAACTGGCAAAGGGGAAAAAAAGGAATTATTTCAAATCTGAGGGGAGTAATCTGAGAAACAGGCATGGGGTATTAAGACCTAGCAGGACTGACAGTTCCCACAACACTCCCTTCATTACGATGCAGCACAAGAATCCTGATCATGTTCAGGGAGCCTTGCAACTTGCTGTCAGGTTGTTTATTGTTAGTCCATTTCTTCCAGCAGGTAGTGCTTAATAGCTGCACTCCTGCTATCTGTTGCAACCTAACTGCTCTTCCAAAGCCATTGAGTCAGATCATATGTTTTCACTGTGACCTCACTGGATGTTGGGGAGTGAGTTGCTCACCAATTTTGTCTACTTCATCAGCATGCCACTGAAAGAAAGAAGTACAGGGCGGTAGAGTAGGTGATAAAACGATCTCAATATGGGATTGTGAAAAAAATTTAACGATAACGATGATAAACTTTTGCCGCTTTTTGACGATATGGATAGATCTAACAGTCTATCACACAGTGGAAATAAGCAAGATAACAGCCAGTTAGGCTGCAGGTTGTTGTTTTTCTTGCACGTCAAAGTACACGCCAATCCCATACCGGTGAAAAAAGGGGATATTAAAGTAGATTGCTTTGAAAAAGACAAGAAGAATGAGTGGCACTAAAGTGTTTTTTGCCTCTTTCTCTCTCTCTGTTGCTGCCTGCTTGCATCAGGGTGGGGCTAAGCTCCTCCACACACAGCAGTTTAACTTCAGAGCAGAGCTTACAATAGAGGGAATGAAACAGACTTTAGGACATACGTTACTGATTTCAACGACTAATTATACTAATTATCCATAAGTGCGACAAAAGGAAGACAATATGACTAATTTAAACACCTATTGAACAAGCAGAACACATATATAAATAATGATAAATAATAAATAAAGTCATGTTATGCTCCAAAGCTAAGGAAGTTGTTGACAAAAAAAGTAACACAATGTTAAATACGGCAAAATATGCCGTTAGTCCAATCAAGGCAGGAAACACTGATCTTTACCAATATAGCTGAAGAGGTACCACATTATTTTTAAGTTTTATTACAAGGCAAGCTAACATGTATTGTTTTATTATGGCAGATAAACATGTTTGCAAAGGTATTCATTTTACATTTTTATTTATATATTTATTCATATTTTTTATACTTTTATTTTTATTATTCAGTAAACAAACTCTGATTCTCTCAGGCTTCGGTCATTATCAGGATACTCTTCAAAATGGCAACATTATCAAATTATATATTGTGAAAAATATCAGTATCAAACAATACAGAAAAGATGATCATGATAAAAATGTTTTGCCATATCATCCAGCCCAACATTAGAGGTCTGCACAGGTTTGTTCACTCACACCTCTGTCCAGTACCACCTGTTTCTAGGAAGAATTTGATCACCTCCATTTGAAATACAAAAAAAAAACACTTGACTGTTTAATAACTTTTACTTGGCCATCAGCTTTCAATTAACACAAATATTTGATGACCATGTGCCTTTTAAAAGTGTACTAATGCTGACTAATTTCTGTTTTCACAGGTCTCTCCACAGCTTTGATACAGATATTCTGACAGAAATAATCAATAATTCATACGGCTGTATGGTCTCTCTCAAAGCTATAATCAGCATACTTTAGACTAGACCAGTCGCTAGCCCAGCTAGAGTCTTTATCACCCTGTGGAGTGTAATATGATCAGCACAGCACAGCCAGCCAAGAGCCCAGGGAATCACACAGCATCAAGCAGCCAGTCTAAAGAGGCTCTGGCTTGTAGCCTGTTACAAGGCTGTCCTTCAAAAACGGTTTTCATGCATTTTATTAGCCTAACAGATGACCAGTGAGGAAAAGGGAGCCAGGGGGGAGCTATGAAAAACAAATGCCTGTTCCTGCTGGTAAAAATTAGATGACCAGCCCTCTCGCTTCACATACGCTGTTAGAGCTCCATTTCTATTTGAGATATCCCCATTTCAGCACAGCTCCTCTACTTTATGAAGCAATAATGTTTTCCTAGAGCCAGTCACACACACTGGCCTGTGGTTCCCGCTGGACAATGTCCAGTTTTCACATTGGACAAATATGTTCCCTGAACAGGATCCCACTTCGCCCTTCTAACTGCTGTGCTGCACAACAACAGATGTGTGCATTAAACATTCATTTTCCCAGTTGTGAACTTTGATTTCAATCAGTATTTGCTTTGGTATAAGACACAACTTACTCTGTGCCTGTAATCCACTAGCCTACAAAATTGTTTTCTTTTATTTTCATGTAGTTTTGATTGAAATTAGCTGGGATATATAATGATCACAGAGAGCTGTCCGACCCCAAAACAAGGAAAGCAATTCCTGCTACCGCTTTCATTGTTGCAACACTAAAATTGAAGGAATCAATAAAAGAGATTTGTGTTGTCACTTCATGCTCTACAAAAGAGAAGCAGAGGCTGCTAAACTGTGCCTGCATTTATATTTCCAAGTTTTCAATATATGGAGAGCTCTACCTTACAGTACATACACGTGTCCACATACAGTATGCTGGCTTCATCACACCATTTAAGCACCAACATATTCAGACCTAATAAAAGATAATGTATCCTTTTAAAAGCCACTGCATGTCTTACATGTCAGGTTTCCATGATGATCAACGGTTAAATAAGAACTGACAAAAGAAAAGGCGCACACACACAATGTGGAAATCTCTCAGTTCTAAGATGCATCACAATGCAGACATGGATGCAGTGGATATGCTTAATAAAGAGGGCAGGCGGGGGTTAGCTCAGTAGGTACACTGTGCACCCCATGTACAAAGGCTCAGTCCTTGCTGCAGCGGCCCAGGGTTTGAATCTGACCTGTGGCCTTTTGCTGCATGTTATCCCCCTCTCTCTCCACACTAGCTGTTTTCATCCTGAGCTAACGTCTGCAACAATGAAGAATGCAGGTAGCCCAGCCAGTCAGTCAAAAAATTGAGGAGGTGCTGTCAACTTTGCCGTCCAACTCCGAGAAAGAAGAAGAGACAGACTGTGGCACACAAAGAGCTTGTTGATTAACCATTACATGTGATTCCTGGACTTTTGTCACGACAGACTCGTATGTAGCAAGAACAGTAATAGTTATGCTTACGTACTGAGGTGAGTCACACATATACTGGTATGAAAGGCTGTTGCTTTTTATATGCGTTGAATCAAACTACAGCAGCAGTAGCAGAATAAGAAAATCATTGAGAATCATTGACAGGCGAATCGTAATCAAAGATTCAGATTTCTTATGGTAAAGGAAGTCCCTGTCAAACTGTACCGCCCTTCACATTTTGGCAACATGTCAATGAAAGACAGGAAAACATGCTAAAAGCTATTCCACAAAGAGAATACAAAACCCTCATTTAACATGAAATCAGTAAAGCAGCCATCACTGATTACACGGTAAACTCAACACAAAACAAGAGACGTGTGTCGAGGTCACTGTACTTGAGGAGCGTACTCTGGTGTTTTAGAGGTCAAGAAGCATTTCAACTACAATTGCAGTTAAAGAATGTCACTTTATAATTATACTACAGACAAGGCTGACAGGCAGACCGACTGAAACTGTGACTGTTAATACTATAGACGTGCTAATGGCTTCTGAGTAGCTGTCAAGTGGCATGGGTTTTTATGGTTTCCCATGAGTGTTTCTGGTTATATTCCATCCACTTAGTGAATGGAATATAACCATATTCCACCCACATCTATGCATGCATTTGTTCCTTGATAAAATAGATAGTTAAATAGAAGAAGCCTTTATCCCCTAAGCATTGTATATGTACTGTACATCTACTACTATGATCCTTTTATAACATATCAAGAAGCTTTTGGCTTTACTCTATGTTTGACAGACTACAATGTCAATAATCGATATGGCTGCATCAGTAACTTCCTAATGTACATGCTCATCTTTCAAAGCTCAGGTAAGTCACAGAAATCGCCCGAAGAAAGAAAATACTCAATACTCCTTATATTCTGCCTGAATGAATGGGTCAATAAGACCTAGACAAGGGGCTGACATTCACATAATTATCTGCCGTTCATACTGTGACACTAAACACAATAGAAAAATCATACAGTGTCAGAAATTATCACTCATGACCCATTTTATTACCTAAGATACAAGATGTTTGATGCTGATCTCTGCTAATGGAAAGTTTAGTACCATGTCCGCAGTGTATTCATTAGCACATTCTGGGCATCTTTCACATGCCTGGGAGTACAGCCATACAGTAGATGTGTATTGTGCCAGTTCTGGAGCAGCCTATGCAGTATGATTATGGCCATGACTGGGGTTATATATAGCCACGTACCCAATAGCAGTTCCTGCCTCACTCACTAACACCCTTGGGATCTAATGACATAGCCAGGGGGTTATGCTTTATACTGGCTAAAAAACCTCACTCTGGCACTGGCAGTCACAGTAGGAGGAGGACTGGTTGGAGAAAAATCAACAACCGTTAAATACAGCGTACAGTGAGAGGCCAGGGGTACGTTTTCCAATCTGCTGCTACTGAGGGGACAAAATGTCCAGATGGAGCACCTTCCATCCCATCCCTACTTAGATGTTTCATCCTTTTTTTGTTTTGACATTTCCTTTTCCACCCACTGCCAAATCTTGATTGCGATTTGACAGAGAGAAGAGAAATCATGATCCTCCTCTTCAATGACATCTCCATAGATAACCCCCTCCTGCAACACCCCCATGGCAGGGACAGGCAAGCAGTAGGGGAGAAATGGGAGAAATGCCATCTCCTCATCAAAGGATGCTCCAGATTCTTTCTGAGGTCTCATAGAGGCCTTGAGCAGCATTCAGGCTCAGCCTAGATTGTGACACATTTGGGTGATGTGTTTTACCTTGGGGCTGCTGGACCTTGTGCCAAACGAGCCGCTCGGGCACACACAGCAACATCCACAGTCCTCTGGGGGAAAAATCCGCTGTCTCTCTCTATATGTAAGATTGATATGAATTGTATGTGTTGAGCAAGTAGCTGGCTCTTCTTATTAAGTTTTCTACAGGAACACTGCCTCAGAAGTTGTTTATATCTGTTATAATAAGGAAATATGTCTTGTTGGAGCTGCTCGCAGCAACAACTTCAGTTTTTCAACAATGTAACCTGCTGCTGCCATAATTAGAAAAGTCAATAAAGCCCATGAGTTAAACCTAAACAACACATGCATTATGCGCCACCTCTGTGTAGGCTTAAGAGTATATGAAAGGTGGACTATATCTATAATTAGTAAAAAGTTTTCAAGCCGAGCGGAGGAGTTAGCAGTCTTCCAATAGCTTAGTTGCATGTTCTCAAAGGCTACAAAAACAATCCAATAAATGCCAGGAGGGAAAACTCATTGGCGTTTGGATGATACAATCAATAAGGCGATATGCCAAACAATGTTGTGTTCATAAAACAATAGATTATGAATTGTAAGTGTGTCAAGTGTTATTTTCAGGTTTAAATTCAACGTAATTTACGCAAAATGAAAACAACTACTGTTAACTGCAGCTGGTCTGCTTTCACGCGACAGCTTCTGTTCTGCTTGTCTTGCAATATGCTGCGCATCCCATAATCACCTGCACTGTTTGTGGTGAACAAGGTGTCATGACAGGGTGGTATATTATGATTACAATGTCTAATACATGATGTGTTCATTTAATGACATCCACGCCAGATGAAGGCCCCTGCGAGTCACCGTGAGCAGAAGACTTGCAACCCAACAGATACACAGCACATAAAAAAAACAACCAATCAGATTATTCTATTGACTAACAAATAATGGCGTGCTGGGCTGGGCTGGGCTGTGGTATACAAGTGGCAAATCTTCATCTAGCCTGGTGTTCCTGTATATGCACTGGAGTGCAATGTGCCTCTCATGTAATTAGCGCCCTGTCTTAAATCTGATTTGTTTGGGTTAATCTACGTATAATTACCCTCCTGAAGCAGATGTGAAATGTGCTTAAATGATATTTGATGCAATTGCATCGCACAAACATCTCCTGTTAAATTTCATTATGTTAGGATAAAGTACAAGTTCAGTGCAACATCTTAACATCACATGGGTGTTGTAGTCCAGCATACCACTCCGCAATGTCACTTCCATCTGTGCTCTCCTCCCTCCCTCCCTCCCTCTTCCTGGCTTCTCCTCCATGTGACTAGCCTGCCACTGTGACAGGGACCATTCTGTCTGTCGGCCACACAAGCCAGTGGACTGGTCTATAGTTGACTGCTGACTCGACCTGCAGGCAAGTATCACTCCTGTCTGAACTAAATGTTTTTTTTATGAAAGGAAGAAATAAAGGAAACGGCGATCTGTCTGAGAGGAACTTGCATCCGCAAGAGTCACTTAAGCCAGGGAGCTGAGGTGACCTTCTCAGATTTCATTTGAGTTAGTCTTTTTTTTTTTTTTTTGTTCCTCCCTCCTTCCCAGAACAAGTGAGTAATTAGAGCAGAAACATTTCCCCACACACCCGGGCTGTCTGAGTGCAGAGCCGCTTTTGTGTCTATATGCAGGCAGGCTTCACTGAAATTGCTGTTGCTGCAAACATTACTGCTGTCATTTTACAGTAGCTGCTCTGCTTTAATACATATGGCGCAAGCTACATCTGAAGAACCCAGTGCTTGTCATATATGCGCTAATATTATCCATGCTGTCATATGCAGTGAGTCAGATTATTGTGAGTGTCATTTCAAAAGAATGTGGTCATCATGTATTAGTGATGATGTGAAGCCCTCCTACCGTATCTCCTTCCCTCACAGAGACCAGAGTATAATTTAACTTACAAACATGAATATTGGTCTACCTAGTGATCCAGTAAACACTATCTTAGGTGTTCTGTTCAGGGCAAGGCACCTATGAATAATCCCTGTGACCTGCCTAATGAACGCCTACCTTTTATCTCCATCAGTTCCTCTTTTCATTTCATACATTATCCCTAACTGTGCCAGATATAACAGATATAAGCATAAACATTTAAAAAACACCACTCACTCACCTCTTTTGACTTTCATAATTTTTTTTTTCGAGATATTAACCGACCCTTTTCAGGCTCACACATCTTTCTGACCTAGATTAAAACAGCCAACTGTTCGCTCCGTTGTTCTAAAAATATGAAACAGATTTAAGTTGAGGGATAGAGGGATTTAAGTGTGTAAAGAGGCTTGACCGCAGTGCTCTTAATGTGATAATTTGTTGTCTATTTCTCTTCTTTTTTTCTTTTTTTTTATCTTTTCGCCATCGACTGAGCTATATACTTTATCCATCCTTTCTTTAACATTACATTACTGTTCGTAGTAAATGCTTTCGACAGTGGGACACAAAAAGTGATGTAAAAACAGAGGTCGAACATAGGCTGAGCCCAAAAAAAAATGAGAGTATCGTCCTCAAAGTTATGACTAAATACGATCCAAAAAGACTTATCCGACCTCGCGCGTCAGGCATGCACACAACGCCCATCTTCATCGAGGGAAATTAGAAAGAGACACAAGATGAAGAAAAGCTGTTTCTCTTTTTGCCCTTACCGTCGAAGACCTTGAAACGACGACGGCCACGACATCCTGGATTTCTTCAGCCCGGGTCGGTGCCCCGTGTCCACTGCGTAAGTCCGGTCCATGTTCCTCGGGTTGAGGTATCTTTCGGTGTCCGAAAAGCCTCTTTGTCTCACTCGGTCGTTCTTGCGCACTACCAGCGCGTGGTGGTGGAGCGGAGAGAGCGCTGCCTGGTTCTGCTGCCTCCACAGATGTTTGGGCGCCTTCGCGCTCACGCCGGTTCCGCCGGCGGCGACCAAGGGCGCAGTCCCTACTTTCCCGCAGGCAGGGTCCATCCTCCTTGCCAAATTGTTTTTTTAAAACGCTTTTTAAAAAGAAGCAAACACTTTAGGAGCATTCAAATAAAATGACCCGGGGTAATGTGGAGGGAGGACAGGGGGGGGCTTTAACAACACTGCGAGTTAGGATGTTTTTAGAAATTAAAAAAAACTCCTAAGGCAAAATTAGAACCCTCGCAGTAATTCAGGTAACTTTTTAGTTACTCTGGGTGCTTCACGGCCAGTTTGGGGTCTTTTTGAATCTCACGTAATGAGTTTAGCTCCATCAACTTTATCCTCACTGCCCTGCAGAAACACATTGGACAGGACCAGAAATGAATCCATTTAAGCATCACGAGGTACACCTCAAAAACTGCGGTTTGGAAGGGGAGGAAGTGTCCCTGAGTGAGGCTACGAGGAAAAACTCTCAATTGAGTCTGGTTTCCAAGTGCTCCCCGCTTTCTCCGTACACGCCCATTTCAGCAAGGTGCAAGCATGAGATGTGCAGTACAGGACAGTCCACACGGGCGGATAGTCTCTCCACAATATAACAGAAACTTCTGTGAACCTTCGCGGCTGTAGTTCACTTGACGTACGGCATGCGTAAAACCATCCAGGCATGACAACACTGTTCTTCCCCTCTCAAGTCCCCAGCAGGAACAAGCGGCGATGGGATATAGGGAACAGGATAATACATTAAACATGAGGGACCCACCCAAAGCACCTCCCCGGAAAAGCCTCCATGAGTGAAAAGCAGGAGGTGGGAGTGGGCAGAGAACCAGGTGGCCAAATCATATAATAACACCGAATCAGTATTATGATCCAATAGTCCAGATGAGTATTAGGTTCTTCTCAAAAATATCAATTGTTGTAGTGTTGTAGAAGTGGACATCCTCTGGATAGAATTAGTTACAGCAGACATTAAACACACTGCAGGTAAAATAAGCTCACCTTTGTAATTCATTCATCTGTGGGTCATTGCAGGATGTGTGCCTATGCCTGTGATGTCCACGGGGGTACGGAGGAGTGCAAACATCCAGCCACCTTGTTAAATCTCCTCCTCTGTTCTGTTTGTCATCATTTCCAGGAGAAGGGGACTTTCAGGGAAGACTGATTTCTTTCCTACCTCCCTTGCAGCTCAAGCCCATTACTCTGGGAAGTAACAGTGTGGGGAATGCAATCTCTCCTGTGTTAACAGCAGAAATGTAATTTTGTACGAAACAAGGCGACGGGTACGTGTAGTAGTGGCCGGACAGCACACAGAGAGAACAGAAATAATAGGAGCACATGCATGTATACATGAGCAGCACCACTGTGTACTTTGTGTAGCTGCACCTTCACCTACTGACGTAAACTATACTACCTACAGGGATACACTGACAGAGCAACACTATGTCTGTTTAGGATTGTATCCCAGCCTGCACCTTCACCAAACAATATACTGGATGGACAACTTTTTAAGTAAGCACACCTTGCATAAATGTTTGTCATTTGTATTTATTAACTATTTAAACATCAAACCTCAACCTTTTGAAATAAGCCATAAGATGCTCTCTGTCAACTGTATCATTAATATGTTTTGATACATTTTAATTTAATTCATATGTTATCTTATAATGACTGAGGTAACTTTTAGCACCTGACTAGTATCTGTGCCCACAATGACTCGAACATTTATAGAAATAAACAAAAAAGAAGACACAAAAACAGTTCATTTCCAATTGATCTCTGACACATGATGGCATTTTAGTCTTGGGAAATCCATTTACTGATAGCTTGACTCTGAGCCAATATCCAGTACTAATATTGATTTTGATACAGGCTTGTCATTGTACATTTATATAACACGTTTTCACCTATAGAGCATAATGACCATCTGTTGGTCCGTGTTGTTAGTGTTTGTTGATGTACTGGTAATAAGTTGTGCTCATCTGTGGGTCTTGTCTTCAATGTAGTTATAAAGTTATGCAGTTATACAGTCTTTGACTGTACATAAACAACACTAATGTTCTTACATATGTAAACAAAACAAAACCTCATCCATTTTTTACCACTGTTATCTTATTCATACTGTAGTACCAGCAAATCACGCTCTCTTAGGACTTACCAGCACAATCAATATGCTGTATGTTTATGTTTTTAGGCACTGTGGGCTATATTTTATGTAAACATCTCTACCCTAGCTATAGATTAAACAAAAGCTGTCATAATGTAGGTAGATGCTAAGTGTTTGCTAGTCACTGACAAGAGGCAGAGACAATACCAGTACTTATTAGTCATGGTTTGGTACTCACATTATGAGAGCATCTAATGGAAACTTGGTGTACTGCTTTGTGCTACTTCTTGGTATTAATACTGCAAACAGTCTCATTTGGCCGCATACAAAGTTAATGACATTAAATTCACTCAAAGTTGCAGTTGGAGCATTTAGTGCGCGCGCATCTTTCATCCTCAATGCTTCACAACTGTATATTTCTACTTACTGCTGTGCTAAATTATATATGTATCAAGCTTGAAGCAAAGTTAAGATGTATTGCCTTTGTTAAAATTCTCCCCATCACCCATTTTTCTCCCTACACTTCTTTTTTTTTCTCAAATTGCTTAAAATGCGCAGTATGTTCTGTTATAAAAGCAGTCAAATTTGCTTGATGTGGTGTTAACATGGTGGAACATGACTGATACTTCAGTAGGTAGGCTTTTCTTTTCAGTCAGAAAGGGCTGAATTACCATAAATCCACAGTTATGCAATCAAAGCCAAAAACTTTGTTGAGCATATACTATATTACGTAACAAAACACCTTGATTTTACATCAACACAACATAATTGAAAATATTCGATAAAACCATCTGAAGTAGAGGAGACACTGACAGGCCTGTCCTGCCTTTGTCTTCCTTCAAATATTCACACAACCTCCTTTCAAATCACCCAATCCTTATCCAGCCAGTGTGACATGATTTTCAAAGAGTGGTCAGTCAGTTGGGAAAAGTTTGCCCTTCTCTGAAGTTCACATAAAAGTTTGCTGACAATCATTCTGAGAGGATGAGTTTACTCAGCTACATCTGATACCTGACAACACCTTTTTGGCATTATCACAATGACAGGTAAATTATAAAGCATTGACTATGCTTCTTCATTATGGGTAAAAGTTTCTGTCGCTGATACAGTAGACAATGTTCTGATCTAGATGTGTTACAGACCAAGCTACAGATGAAAATATACTTCCTGGAATAAACATGTTCTTGATATTTAAGCAGCAATTTTGAAGCAGAGGAAATTATTTCATCACTTTTGTGCACTGTGAAAATTGTTTTGCCTGTCTGAAAATATAATTTAGAACTAAGAGATGCCAGCTTTTTCCATATAAAAAAGTCTAAGTCAAAAACACATTTTAAAGCCTGTCTACCAAGTCTACTCAAAACATTCTATAATCAAAGCCATTTTAACAGCTTAGGCCTTATTAATAAGCTGTACCTCACTACTTTTTTCTATTGTTTATTCACTCTGTGAGACACTGAAGTTCCCATCATCCTCGGCAAAGAGTGAAAGAGAGAAGGACAAGACAGGAACAAGTAGAGGGGGAAAAAAGAGTAAGCTGATGCATTTTATATCTCATCTGGCACACAACGAGCCACTGAACAGTGTTATGCAGGTAGCACGATGCCGATGAGTGAGACACAGAGCCTTTTGAAGCATGCCATCTCGATCAAAGACAAGTCAGAGGAGCATTACTTTCTCTTTTATTGACAAGTTACCTCTGTAGGGACAGATCTTTATTGTTTTTTCTATGAGAGGTCACTTTTATCTTGTTTATCATGTTTCAAATTGTGAATTGCATCCCCTGTTTTAAGATTAGAAAATGGCAGTGGTGATAAATATAAATCTATTAGGCCCTGTTATTTGATGAGTCACACTGCTTTGAGCATGTAGCCAGTCTGGGATCATTTAAATGCCAGTGGTTTGTACGTTATTCATACTTTGTGTTACTGTCAACCACTTTCCAAGTCATACTGAAATTGATTTCCTTCCTTTCAAGCAGCCATTGTTTTCTGTTCGTTTACCATGGTATGAGAGTGACTTGCAGTGATAGGTGGTACATGGAATGGGTAATCCATCACAATTAACATTCTGTCACCTGAACATGTATTTTCAGTTTTCATCTTATTTTTTTAAGTGAAGCGGCAGCTGAAGAGAAGGACTGATAGTCCCTCTATAAAACTGTACTCAGACATCTGCACAATGAGAGCTGACAGTTGATTAACAAGCTTCTTTTTTTTTTTTTTTTTTTACATGACAGTCATTTGAATTTTAATTTACAAAGATATTGAAATACCAATATAATGATTAATGTGCAACACTCTCTACATTCTGAGCTGTATGCAGCTGCTCCAACTTTTAATATAAGTCATGTTTGTCTTCAGACAACATCTGGGGCCGGTTTCGAGATAGACTTTAACTATGGTTTAGATCTAAGACTTCATACACATCTAAATGTATCTATTGCACAAGGCTCTCTAGTTGTAGACTTCTTAAATTAAATTAAATTAAAAGTTTCTAATGGAAAAATTTCGCTACAAGTAAGTCGCACCAGAAGTAATTCAAACCATTAAATATTTAAAAAAACACATTTCAACCTTTAAGCACAGTGACAGGTACTTAGTAAGTGATGTGTCCTCAGTCACTTCAAACAGGTTCTGTATTGATCCACCAAACCACTCTACTCTACTTACCTCGTACTCTAATTACCCATTCCACTGAAAGACATTTTGTCAGTGAAAAGACACACACACATCCACATCCTCCTACCTGCTAGTGTCAGCAGAGGTGATGGCGATAAGAGGTGGGGTGCGTAGTGGCAGTGTTGTAGGTCGTGGTGGAACTGTAACTGTGTCTGACTCCGGCTTGCGATCACAGTAGTACTGTTCTGCCTGTCTAAAGGCTAAAGGGGGCAACTGGACCGTTCGACAAGACAGCCTCCGCACCAAGAAGGGCTCCATGCAGGTGACTGGCCCCGGCTCCGGGGAGTCGGATGACTCATCGGAGGCCTGGAGGGGAAAGACAGAAGGGTAGGTGAATTGAATGAATACAAAGAAAAGAATGACCAGATCAGAATCAGAGATTCTTCACAGAACACAGAAACTGTCCTAACAGGGATTTAACTTTTACTTATATAGATATAAGTATAAACTAAGTGTACACAGTAAAATAGTCAGTAAATGGTTTTGCTCCACGCAGAATCCAGTTATTAACTGAGTTCAAAGGGTGCATTGTTAGAATGGAAAAGTGTTAAAGGGTAAACAAATATAATCAAAAATTGGATGTTTGAAGTTGCTGCTGTCTGTTTCAGCACATTTTTGCCTTATCTGTTCAAAGTCAAAGGTTCCTCTAGTTATGAAATTACTGAAAAGCCTGTTAATGTTTAAAAGACCTTTTGTAATATATTATGTTGAACAGCACATGGATGATTTTAGTCACCTCACAGACCTTTAATCTAACGCCACTGTCATGCATGTTAATTTGTGTAGAAAATACACTCTTATACACATTTACAGCCATTTATACTGGAAGGCAAAGTAACAGAGAAACCTCCCTGTATAATGCAATACAGTTTAACAGCTTAACACAGCACCACAAATTACATCCTCCAAATGATCCTTGAGTTGAATTAACATCTCAACAAAATTTGAACATTACAATCTTCATGAAGGTAGGCTTGATTGCAGATTTGTTGTATTGAACTAATAAACAGGCAACTCTGTGTATATTATTGTCTACAAGGGAAAAGGCCACAGTGCTGATGCTAAATAGGGAAGATTTATCTTTGGATTCCTTTAGGGATGTTGTTCAATTTTCCAGATGGGCAACATGCTGCTGCTTCCAGCTACCTTGCTCCAGTGGAGCTCATATATAATCCAACAAACCACTAAAGCAAACATTTATTTTAGTGTATATAATTTGTTATGCTCATATTAGCAAACCAGCAGATAATTAGCACCAACTCTGCAGTTCTCCTCACTTCTACCTAAGTCCGCTGACTCATCTTACAGCTAATTGTTTTTGGTTTTTATGTCCCACGACTTTACCATTTGGTATCATTCAGCTGTTCTTAAGAGAAAATAGTGATAAAAAATAGCCTACCTCCCCAGCACCAAAGGGCACACACACAAGTTAGCAGCTAGCTGATGAACATAGCAGAGCATTTAGCAGCTAAAGACCCTGTTATACGTTTTTACATGTTTACATTTGCCAAGTTGTCAGAAATAGGACTCCTAAATAAGGCTAACGTTGCCCAGTGTCTGCTCAATGTGTAAATTGCCAGCTGTTAGCTAACATGTTAGCCATACAGTAATAACTTTAAGGCCCTGCACACCCACAGGTTTTCACTTATTCTGACCATGAAGGTGTGACCTTTACCACCTTAACAGGTGCAACGAACCCAATCAGAGGGTCAGAACAAGGTCACTCAGTCACTCACTCGCACAGTCCCTAAGGCCTGAAGTCCTCAGACATGGCTAATCAAGCAATTAAGTGAAAACACCTGTGTACTGTAGCTGGCCCTTAATAAGTTGGCTCGTCATTGATTTCTGCACCCATGTGGTCAAAAATAATTTTATCACTTAATATATATGATAATATATTACAGCATACAATTTCTCAATACATTTTCTGTCTGTTATCGCTGCACCGCCGGCCAAGACGTCGTAACTAGGGCTAGCACAAATGCACTTGGCGTTTTTTTGTTTTTCACAACACAGCTTCTTTTCTCATTTGAGTTCACACATTTTGTTTGTCAATTTGTTGTCATGCTGCTATTTAATTTAGTGTTTTTACCATTATACTGTGTCCTTGGTTGAGTCCTTCCTGACAAAAAGATGCAATACAAAAACATTTGACGGCCTCTTACAGGAGGGCGAAAGGCTAACTGTAGTCAAGAAGAGGGTTAGGGTTAGGGTTAGGGTTATTATATTTTACTTTATTTGCATTTTATTAATTTAAGAAGGGTGTACGTGCCCATACAATTTGCATCTTAAATGCCTCTTGCATGTGGCTCTGAACTTATGTATGCATCACAACATTTAATATTAATAATGACAGAATAAACATAGATGAGTCAGTTGGGAACCTAAAAGTGTTATTAACAAGATTATAATAGCAATGGTGATTTTCAGCGATGAGTTATTGTTACTGTTGAAGACCTAAGAAGGTTCAAACAGAAAGGCTGATGAAGAAACCAAGAAAAAAATTGTAATCATCACACTGGGTCAAGAGAGGAGAAAAGAAATCAAGTGATAAAAATTTCAGTGGGAGGCAAGAGCCATCGAAAGCTCAGACTGTGTACATCTGAGGTGAGACCAGTGTGAAAGGAGAGAAACTGATTCTACAGTAGCAAGTTAACCTGGAGGACACACATCAGGTGGTCAATACATCATTAAGTGGTTGACTGCGGCAGCAGAGCATTTCCTTTGAAAACAAGACAGCTTCAAGACAATATGTCCTACATTATTGTCAAACTTTTTCACTGAATGCACCCAGAAATCCAATCCAGCACAAGAGACTATCTTCCCCTCTTAGTAAACACACAATGCAACCAAGATTTGGATAGGAGGAGCTCAATTTTATGCTCTTTCTTCTTACACTGTCCTTAGGGGCAGCACTGTGGTAATCAGTTATTTGCGTATTGAGTGGTTCCAGGACTATCTTTGATTTAGGACTTAACTTGAATACACAAGTGCACACACATATAGAGTGAGCTGTTGAGACAGTATGATAAATTGAGGCAGATTCTGTGCCATTAATCTTGCAGCAAACCACGAGGAGTTCCCATTTGTTCCGCATGAATAACAAGGCTTCCCTGTTAAGTAAGGGTCAACCATTAACATTTACCTTCCATATAGCTCTTAAGATTATAGCTATAGATTATTAACCTGTAAGAGGACCTAGGAAATGCTGTTTTCTTGACACCCTACCTATAGCAATGTATGCAATGTGTATGTACTCTGTTACCTGCAAGTTCCTGCTAAGTAAAGCACAAACAGTACTCCTAAGATGGAATAATACAAATTTTGTTGCTAGTTTGTGGTAGTTTGTGGTAGTTTTACCTTTTACACAGCATCCAAACTTTTTGTAATCAAGGCTGTAGATTGATTTGCTGTGCCAAGAAGGCCTGGGGCAGCCTGCTGAACAAAAACACCTATTCGCCCTCCAAGTGCAAACAAATGAATTATCCTGGCAGTTAGCACCATACAGCATTATATGTCTCTATTAAACCAGAAGGACCTCTCAGAGCACTGACATGTGTGTTTGTCTCCCCTCTCCCCTCTTTGTCGTGACTCTACTGCTTCACCCTCCCCTCCTTTGTACACAACCCCCCGTCCTGCATCCATCAAAATGCCAATCTTCATCGAGGAAGCAAGTGAGCCTTTCATTCCAACATAATTACCTGTATTGGACTCATTGCCATGGATGGTGGTTTACAGAGGGGAACGAGGGAGCCAACATGATTAACCCTCAATTTTTAGCTGGCTGAAGGTAAAGCAGATAGATGATAGATCAAATGAGTCGATGAAGGTAAGTCAGTATTAACCATAAACTGCGTTGACAGTATATTCAGAGACTACTAAACAATTTATGTAATGGCCCTTTGCTTTTTAAAAAATTGTTACTATGCCTATTAAATCACTCTATGAATGATTTATGCTCTTCATTATTCCTTGCCTTTCTGTACTTTATTTTATTTTATGTCCATACATTTGTCAGCAAAAGTGAAGACCAGAATTTTCAGAGAAAGTAGCAGAGTGTTCACCATCATCTTAAACTTTAAACATTTGAATATTCTCCTTTGCAGTAATAGTCAAGTTTTAAAAATGTAGTCAGCTCGTGTCCAGTGGTGTATCTTCTTTGATCGAAAACTACAAGAGTAATGGATAGCATGAGAAAATGATATTAGTTATGTCATGAGTGAGAGGTATGACACAAGAGACTGCAAAAAGCACAAAGGTTAGGACATCCAACCATGTGTGTGTGTGTTGTGTGATTATACACACAGTCCTTCATTTTCACTCACTTGTGCTGTCTCTCCTAATGCCTGAAGTGGCCCTTGATGATAAGTGGGATCAGTTAAAGGTTAATTGGTCTGCTGTGACTCTTCTGTGCTCTCTGTGTACTTCATGTGCCAATCCATTGGTGGTCTGCACGAACTGTTTGTGTAGGGGATTTTATTAAATCAGCAACATCCTTCTGCTAAGTATTCATGTGTTTTAAGTCTTGTATTTTGTAGGAAGATATCAATAAAAGAGAAGATTATACAGCAGTTATCAAAACAACTTGTTGCCTCCTTAGTTACTGTTGCTACGCCTGCCAAGATTTCAGCTTTCACATGGCATATATGCAGTTTACAAGAAGGGTGACGGCTGATGTGCTACGATGTGTCATTCGTAATATTTTTGGGGATTCCAGACGAAGATTGACAAAAACAGCTTCTAATTTGTAGCCGATGGCTGCAGTCAGTTTTGTTGGCTGAAATGACAGCTTTCTCTGGCAGCAGCTGTAACTACTACACAGACATAGTATATATAATTAGTGGACAGAGCTTCTGAGTCTGTGAAGTGAAGCCAACGTGGAGGTGTCCTAAACCTGTATTTCTTTCTGTATTCTTTCTAATAATTTTTTTTTTTTTTTTAAGTCAGGATGTATTTAGCTTTATGGGAAAATGGCCATACTTCTCGCTTGTGCCCTCATGAGTTCATGGTCTCAATCGCTAATTTCAAGTCTTCTTTCATACAGCATGATGTTCATTTTGTAAATTATGGTCCAATTTAGAGTAAAAATTAATGATGAATGAATAGGAAAAGTAATTTTCAGTGAGTTCATCGGGTGCAATACACTGGGGTCATGAAACTCAGGCTGAACTATCAAACTAGGCTAGTCTGTACGCAGGCAGGTCACCATTTTTTTTCCTGCTTAAAAACTGAGTCAACACGCAACCAAATCACAGTACTGTATGTCACCCACCAGCTCCACACCTCCATTTTGAGGCTTCAAAATTGTTGTCCATATACAATGGGTGATGTTACACTTGAGCTACTAGCTTACTAGCTATCTAATTAACATTTGCTCTGTGAGATGGATGAAAACAACACAACACAGAGGTTATACGTACGCTTTATGGTTTGTATTTTCAGTGTGTTTCACTTTCATGAGGCCTCACTCCAGGGGGAGTTGTCGGATCTATAATTGTTTATGCTCTAGATAAAGCGACACTTCAGCATAAAGCATCTTGAGACCTCCTTTTATGTCATGGTAAAGAAGTACTCCATTCACTGCGGGGATAATTGGTTTCAATGAGCATTTAATGTGGTTTTGGAGGCTTGGGGAGTGAATAAATCAAAGCAAGAAGTGTTCTGTCCTGACCTTAGCCCTCAGATTACTTATGTTTGCATGGCCCAGAGAGAAAATCTGAGAGAAAGGAGTTTCTGTGAGGGCAAAGAGGTAGAACACAGTGTAGAAACAAACATTTTATTACATTCCCTTTATCCTTATTCAGTCCTCTTCTTGTCTTCTCTCGTCACTTTGTGATTAAGTCCAGTGATGTGGACACCTTTTCACTGTTTCCCCTTTCTAATGGTCACATCAAACATCTTTTTTACTATCCATCTTCATTCCCAAACTATATCACTGGGGATCAAACTGTATCACATAGAGATCTGCTATTAAAGGTGGTTAAAGTCCTCCCTCGTGCATGATTTATGAATTAATCAATTATACCATTTTGCCAGCAAACAGGAAGCCACCCCTTTTTATAAACTGAATTTTTCATTAGCACCTTTTTTTCTGTTGACCTTTTGAGAGATTAAGATGGCATCAAAGTTAACAGTGGAAACAGCATCTGGACAAGACCTCGGCCCTGTCAGCGCTTTTAGTTTTATGATAATTATGCTCATAAAGAAATAATATCATAGAAAAATAATGGTGTGAAACCATCAGTATGCAGTACACGTGCCGACGTCTGGAAGATTGCTTTCTTTTTTTAATCTTTCAGCAGGTTATCCTACCGACACCGTCTGCTGAGAGTGTCAGAGCATTACCTGCAGCTAGTTACGAGGCATTCCCTCACTTCCTCTCTTATAACAACTTCAGTTCATGATTACCTTATATCAATGTTGCATTGTTTTACGTTACAAGACAAGAGAGACTGAATCACGATAATTTTGATCAAATGTTCCAAAAGCAGCTGTACATTACTGTTCAATGAAATGTCTGTGATCACGAAATGCATCAAAGGTTAGATTAAAATACAGGAATGCACCATCATTACTTCAAGCCAGGGGGGCAGCCCTATTCAGTATGTGCAACCCTTGATCGTCAGCACCATCATTCATCTCTGTGCTCTGAATTTAGCAATTGATTTTATCAGAGTGAATCTTAAATGGATTCTGGGTAAAGCCTGGAAGCAACGAGAGAAGTGGCTGGGAAAGAAGTTAAGACAGACAAAGGGGGAAGAGAAGGGGGGGGGGATGAAAAAAGAAAGATTGCTATTGGAGGAGATGTAGTAAATCACCAGGTTAAAAAACAATTTGGTCCTTCCATTTATCTGCTGATACATAGGCAGCTCTCCTGCTTTCTGGGAGACAACACTACATTTGGAACAAAGGGGAGAGAAGGAGATTTTATCGACAAGCTCACTTTATTGATAGCTTCTTTGGCTTTGAAAAGAACGCATAGTGTATGTAACCTTATCTACTTAGGCAAACTTGATATCTATGGCTCATGTTACTCCACAATCTGAATGTCTCCAACAGTCACGGGTTTTCTTGGCAGATGCTGTCTTAGTAAAAGGGTTGCCTCAACAACACAGGTTTATCTGTCGCTACCTGGTGAGTTACTGGTATTTACAACCAGGGTGTGTGTGTTTTAATGCTTGATCTGGTGGATCACATAGTTGTAAAACGCAGTATCCTGTGGGGTAATAAAAATTAACTCTGTTCATCTCCTACAGTACACAGTGCTCGGAACCTTACTGCAGAGTTCACGTGTATCAGAGGATGAAGATGGTTAGTAAATCAGGATTGGGAATACTCTACTTATATCTACATTTTGAATAATTCCTCAGACATAGGTAAATGTTATGGTTCATGGTGTCCATACATGGGAACAGTACAATATGCAGTATGAATAAAACATGGAGGGGGTGGATCCTACTAGTCTTGGAAATGACATGGTGAAACAGTGGCTTTCCTGTGAAGTTTATATTTAACACCTATAGGTAACATCTTTGGATTTCAGTGGATTTGCAGTGCTATCGAGAGAAGAACAGAAAGAAAAAAACACACTGAGGTGATTTCAAGATGTTTTTTATTGCACACGACATACAGCAAAACGGTTTTTACTGGAAGCGACAGTCAATTGTTCAAACCTTTATTGGTTCTCTGGTGATCTTAATTCTCCATCGATCATCAGAATGCCTCAGTTTCATGGTGCGTACTGTGTGAAATATATGTGCAGCTGCACCACATGTGGCAGTAACAGTGAATTCAAACATTCCTCCTGTTATTTACCGTCAGTTTTCCTTGCCTCTGCTAGGTATCTGCTGCCACTGTTATATGCAAATTGCCTTTCTATTCTTAGACAGTCATGGCATACATGAAGCCTTTTTTTCCTCCCTCTTTTCCATCTCAAGCAACATTGTCTTACATTTCCTTTCATATTTACATCGCCCTTGCACAATTTGAATAAACATATTTATTTTTATTCTGATGTGACATAGATATGATAAAATGTGCTTCCAAGGATCTTGTGAAGAGTGTTAGGATATAGTAGGTTGTAAGACCCACGCAGAGAACACTATAGTGGCACATATCCTCTTGTTTCCTATTTATCTCAGCAGCAAAAGTGAGAAAAATGAGACGAGAGAAAAGAAGTGAGAAAACTAGCATGACAGGTGATAAAGAAGTAACAGCGGTGTACAGAAGTGTCATGCTGGAGGTTGTGAGAGAGATGAAACAATTAGTTTCAAAGAGCCCCTCTCCAGTAGCCTTGTAGACAGCAGAAGAAATGTCTGGCAGGGACACGACCTAGAGTCTTCCTCTGCTTCAGGCATAGCTTTGTGATGCATTGGTCTGTGCAAGAAGAACTGAGATGAAATACCCCGGAAGAACCTCAAACCTACAGGGAGGAGAAAACTTTTGCAGCAGTTGCAGAAAAAAATGCTGGATAACACTGACGGGTCACTGATAAGTTACTTAAGACAGTTTTCTCATTTTTCCTCATCTGTGCAAAGGGTCAGGGTCACTGTACTGTGATCTAGAGAGATAAAGCTGAGTTGTAATATTTTGTATCTACAGACATTAGAGCTGCTCTGAAGATAGTGTTTCAATGGGGAAGTGAGAAACAAAGTGTATGTCATCCATGAATTGAATCTGGGTAAACTGTGACACTAACAGTGTGGCAGATTAATCACTCCATGAATCCTCCATGTCAACCTTCCCGGGGCGGAGTTCACACACCACTCTTACATCATGCATCAACCCCACATCCGCACTGAGATACGCTGCCAAACACCTTATGCAAGATTAATCACACTTTAAATGCAGTCAACAGGCTGTGAAATGAGAACGGCGAGCGGGTGGTAATGTATCTTTACACAAGGTGTAGGAGAATAAATAAATATTGAGCCTGCCTACCTCTCTAAACATGTGCGTGGATGATTGTGCACATGGCCACCTTTTAGTGTAGGTTCAACACAGACAATAGAGCATGCAGAAGTACACAGCATTTGGATAGATAGGGGGGGGGGGGGGGGAAGACATATAATTGAGTGCCTGCATATATGTCCTTTTTGCATGAAGCTGCCTGCTAATCTAATTAAATGTTTCAAATATGCAGTAGATTGCTCCACTCTCTCATAAATAAATAATCTGGTAGATTAGCAGTGGCTCCAAAAACAATTAACATTGTTTGCACTGGGCTTGTCGAATCAGTGACAAGAAGACTGCAATTATCAGGTTTATCAGAACAATGACCTTCACCGTGTATGATACAGTAAACAGTCATTTTAGATGAAAAATTAGTGTGAGGTGGATTAAGAGGAAAGATAAAGAGCCCTTCCTCTTTGAGCTGAGATATTAAAAAACATTGCTTGGCTTTCTTGTTGTAGATAAGTGGTACCCTTAATAGGTCTGTCAAATCCTGAAGCGGATTCCAACAAGTGTTAAGAGCTAGAGCAGTGTTTTTTTGGGAATTGATCATCACAAAATTGCACTTCAGAGTGTTGATGTCTGTGTAAGGAGGGAATTATAAATCATTACTTGTCCCAGCCTTTTATTCCATTATGCCATGTCCATTTTCTCTATTTGATCTCCTGCAGCTGTCTCTTGTCCTGCTCATCCTTCAGTCACTTTTCCGCTTCTCTGATAATATCCCCCTCATCTGATTCTGTTAAATCTAATTTCCCCGCTCTTTTCATTTAATATCTTGTCATCCACTTCCCCTTCTCCTCATCCGGCCAGCCCTCACCTGGATGTGCTGTGTGTCAACTGGCTTTACTGGCGTTTAACGTGATTTTAAGAAGCATATAATTCAAGCTGAATTCAGATTGTCTTTCTTCTCCTCCCTCTTTGCACTCTTTCCATGCATTGAATCCCTAACCATCGTCTCCACCATATTCCCTGGTCCGTTCACCTCACTCAAAACCCTGTCTCCTTATCCCTCAGGGCCAGAGGGGCCCAAGCACATGGCCTGGATGCTCCCCTGCTGGGCTGTAATTGGTGATCAAGATGTGCGCGGGAAGAAGACAGAGTGGCGTTTGGCCCATTTCTATTCCCTCATCACATTCACAGGGCCACAGTCACATCTGCGTAACCATGGTGATGCTGATAAGGTGACTCATGACTATTCATCAATGGCGCTGCCTGATTGGACAGCCCCCGAGAGCCCTGCGAAACGTATTCATCAGCGCAGCCTGTGTCCCTGCTCTACCTCAGTATGCCCTTCAGGATGATGAGGGAGCATCTCTGCTGCTCTCAGTTTGTTTTTCACATTCACTTCTTGTCTTAACCTCACCCTCCACCTCTCTTCTCTTCTCTCTAATTACCTGTCCCCTCTTGATGTCCCACCCATTCCTCTCACACTTGTCTCTCTTCTCTATCCCAGTTTCCCTGCTCTCCTCTTAATTGATGAAGACATTAATCACAGGCACATCTGACATGAACTATTGCTTATCTCTCCAAATCTCTGCTCATATCTTACAGTTATGATTTCATCGGAAATTGAATTGCAGCACTCACTTCGGAGTCTTTTCCCCCACTAGTAATGAACGAAAAAAATAATTAAAATTATTTTTCCCCAGGACATGCCTTTAGTTATGTACAATTTTAACATTCACTGCCTCCTCAGAGAGACAAAATATGAATCATCAATCAGTTTTTGTTCCATTAGTAGTGGTTTTATTCCATTTTAAAAGGTCATTCGTTCCTGCCGTCAGTTTTTTTTTTTTTTTAATCACCATTTATATTTATGCAGCTCTTTTTAATAGTGTCACTGGGACTGTATGCTTTTTGTTCTAATGCAATGTTGTGTATCAGTTTGAGCAGCCTATCTTGCAGGCAGATATGTGTAGATTTTTTACAGTTTACAGTACAACACAGTTTAATACAAAACCCATGCAGTACACTCATATCCCGTGCATTTGAACTATAAAACAAATAATAATATGGTTTCTATACAGATCAAGACAAAATGAAAAGTGTTGCCACGCTGCAATGGCCATTTTGTCATTTCTATCTCACCTTTCAATATTATTCACACAGAAAAGTGTCAAACTTACAGCAGGAAGGGAAATAGATTTTTTTCCCCCCCTTTTAAACCTGTCATTTATATTTTGGCTGATATTCCCACAAGTGTCTTTTCAGGGGAAATTCTCCATCCGCATAGTCAATGTATTTCCTCTCTGATGTCAGCCAATTTGAAAGACTTGCACACTGGCGCTACGTTTGAACTTCAACTCAAGGTCAACAGCCGTAGAGTATGATTGAATATCTTATTCATGCAGTGGGGGATAAGCCTGCTGGTGTCTGCTCCTGCTTGATCTGGGCTCCATCTCTGGTCGAACACAGCATCGCTGACCTCTCTAGTTGTTTGTTAGGATTTCCAGGAACCTGCCTATTAAAATCCAGATGGATAGTGGTGGGCGACGGACAGCTTGCACACAACTCTGACAACACCATGTGACAGCCCAGATACCGTGGGTTAGATGCCAGTGTAGCTGTCATGGGGGATGGGTGAAGCAGGAGATATGTTTTGAAATTAACAAACCAGTTTTAAACTTCTGTGGAGTTTGTATAAAATAGTGTTATAAATACTACAGCTGACAATATTTGAAACTCCATAGCGGGATTAAATCATACAAATTATTGGTTGTTTGGTGCTTTTCAAGTGTGTGTATATGCATTTGCATTTATTCTGATATTTTATGTTAGTTATTATGCCATGTAGAGCTCAAATGATTAGTTGATCAGCAACTATTTTGATCGATTAATCTTTCAAGTATTTTTCAAGCAAAAATGCCCATTATTCTTACGTCTCCTTTATTCTATTGTGTTAGAATATCTTGGTTTAAGAAAAAATCTATTTAAAGATATTACTTTGGGTTGGGTCTTAGGAAGTGTTGATTTTGAAAAGTTGGGAATTATGTTTGACATTTTATAGACCAAACAGTTAACCAATTAATTAACTGAAAATGAGAATAATCATTAGTTGTCATCCAAGTCTACCCAGTGCACTGTTAAGGACTTATAAGACACCAGACAAGAATATAGCCTTTTACAAATAACATTATATTGTAAAGAACTTCTCCTGTCCAAAGTGTTACAAATAAAATCATCAATAATTTATTATCACACCGGAAGAAGTCATCAGAAAAGAAGCACATTTTACAAAACGCTTAAATTATCATGCAATAAACAATAAAACACAACAAAGCCTTTCTTTTCAGGGAAACTATTAAACCTACCTGTTTTTATAGCTAATAGTGTGTCCCTGGGGCAAATTTTCATGTTTGAGGTCTGCTTTAGCTGAGACAATATATGTTTATATTCTAGATTTGTACCAAACATCAACACACCATCAAAGGAATGTGTGCTGTGCATCATGAACACCACGCTGTAATATGTTTTGAAATGAATCATTCAAAATAAAGGTTTCACCTTACTAATCCAGGCAAAATATCCAAGTTAAAGATCAGAGCAGCAGACCGAGTGCTGATATATTCACTGTTCCATTTATTGTTACCATATCACCACAGAAAATATTAATTGTGTTAAGTAAGTTACATGTTCATGGAACCAAGAATGCCAGAAACTAAGTCTGAATCAGGACACCCACAGACCATTACATAATTACATGTAGTTGTGTACAAGACAAAAAAATGGTTTTGCCATATGAAGACGGAAAACAAAGACTATCAAGGTGTTATGAGTTATAAAGATGACAAATAAAATGATGTAGAAGGGAAAATAAACAGGGATACAAATGCAAAAAGACAAAGCTGGTGTTCACTTACACTGTCCCGCTGGTTGTCGTCCCCGGACCGGTCATTCTTTTGCATGGTGCGTGCCACCTCTGAAACAGTCAGAGTTAATCAGAAAGGGGAATAAAAAGTATGTGAAAAACATTTGAGAGGAGGCAACCCATCTCTAACTACTACTACTACTATTATGACTAACGACTCATTCCCAAACTGGTCATGTAAACTTTAAAAGTAAATCAAATACTCTGCTGGATTAAAAAAAAAATAAGGTTACTTCATGTAAAGTTTTGATTAAATGACAAAAAAAAAAATCTGTGATTTTATGAGAAAATCTGTTCTTTTCAAGTAAGATAGGACAGGCGGGGTTAAGTTCATCCCAGGGCTTTTGTGGTTTGAGAATATGAAAGCTTTGATCTCCAGGACAACCAGGTACTCTGTGTGTGTGTGTGTGTGTGTGTGTGTGTGTGTCTGTTCAACAAGGAACATCATGCATGTGTTTGTGTTGGTGGGAAAGGAGGCATGCTGGGATCCATTGGCCTATTACAATGCATTAGAGTGTAAAAGGTAAAGGTCAGTGAATTATCAGCCAGAGTTACACAACCATGTTCTGTTTACCTGGCCTAATAACCTCAAGACTACACCTGCCTCACCCGCTTCCCTTTTCTCTCTCTCTCTCTCTCTCTCTCTCTCTCTCTCTCACTCTCTTTCTCTCTCTCACTCCCACACACACAAACACACTTAGCCAAGACCAATTGTGCTGAACTAGATGCCCACAACCATTCACAGAGTGTAAAGTGTTGTGGCACATGCTGAAAATCCCGTAGAACTTCAAAGGAGTACATAATCAAATTTTGGTGTGGTTTGTTTGGAGCGTTTACAGACAGTCTGTCTGTGTTTCAGCAGTCCTGTCACATCGAAGTTTTCTCTTGTTTTTATCAACCTGGGAGAAGTATCAACAAAGCAAGCAGACAATTCAGAAATCCTCATTTTGCTCTGCTTTTTTAACTCCCACTGTCTGTATATTTTTGATCAATTCTGTGTGTGTGTTCTACATTAGTGATGCCCAAGGAAACAATTCAGCACATCCCATGCAAAGTAACACATATACCTGCATGTCACTTGCCATTTACTATATAATCCTTCATTTCCATGGTCCATGAGCTTAGAAACAACACCAACTCTACGCTATCAGGACTCATCAACAACACTAGATCTACTTTGAATGAGAGATCAGTTAAACAGGTCACACATTATCCTCCACAAAGGTCCTTTAGCTCAGGCCCATCTCCACTAAATAGATGTGGAGTGACAAGATGGCCAGATAATTACCACAGCCAGAAAAACAGACAGAGCTGGCTGGACAGTCTCCATCGATTGGGCTCTGAGGAGAGGAGAGGAGAGGAGAGGAGAGGAGAGGAGAGGAGAGGGATTGGTCATGACATGGTGCACAGGCTTTGCATAATGTTGCCTTTGGAATAAATAAACTGTCTCTGACCATGAAAGATATTTAGTATTAAAGAGAACCTGGTGTAGAGGCAACATATACACTGCACCAAGCATGCACATGCACATACAACACAGCTGTATACACACAATAAATACCACAGGCATTCCTTCTTGCTTCCTTGTTTCCTTGTTCCTTGAGCTTCTCAGCATATGCTCCTACCAACTCGTGATTAAAGTGGCATCCAACAGGGAAAATTTAAAGCATTATTTTAATTTCACACCAATCATGTTTGCAGCAGTTCATTTCAAATCCAAAATATTAACACACTGAGAACAGCGCCATTCAGACTGCAGGTGCATCAAACAATAACAACAACACAATATTAAAATATAGATTTGGTCCTGTAATCTAAGTGGACTACAGTGGGGTCCAGCCCAGTTATGGTGTAATCTGTAAAAGCTAACAAATCTAATTTTTTTTATGGCATGAGGCACACAAAGCAGATAATCATGAACACAGAGCACAAGATAACCCCAGGGCAAAACCACAGCCTTGACCTATTCAGCTATTTCTGCAAGTGTTAACTGCTATGAACCATCATGTTCAACCACAGTTACAGGCTCTGGCATCATAAATGATTTGTCTCAGCACAGCCACCAGACTCTCTTAACACAGCAGCAGTGCAAGATATGTAAATTTTCAGTCTAAACATTTCTTGGCATCTCACATTTCCCTACCCCTCTGCAGTCATTAAGTGTTATAATAATCCAAGTCCTTTTGATTGTGCTGTCTGCACAGTCTTGTTGGCCATGTTGTACATGACACATCCTACACAGTTGCACTTCTGTTATCAGCGCCTGTCTGGAAAGCCCAGTCAATTATTTTGAATTTGTCTAGACTGCAGTTTTGAGACAATAAATAGTCAATGCTGCTCTTCTCTGGTTGTATATAGCTCTCTGCACAGCCTGACAATGCTGAAAAAAATCTAATTAACAGACAGAGTGTTACAAACTTTTCTAAATGTGGTGATGTAGTTGACATTTTGCATCTGTCAGGAACTCAGTGTCTTAGCGCACACAAGTTTTGTCATTAACGGGCATTTCTATAGATTCACAGTGTCATGATCAACTTTGCAAATTCATGGAAGCTGTAAGTCAGCTAAAAGTCCATCAGGACTTGAATTAAACAGAAGGAGCTGTTAAAAATAACTCAAATAAACTCTCCCTCTTGCTCTCTCTTCGGGGCGGGCCTACAGCTCAAATGTGATGAGTCTTCAAAATAATGTGGATTTTGGCCTTGACAGCACAAGG
Source organism: Argyrosomus regius (assembly GCA_946959425.1). Taxonomy (NCBI): domain Eukaryota; kingdom Metazoa; phylum Chordata; class Actinopteri; family Sciaenidae; genus Argyrosomus; species Argyrosomus regius. Next base: position 12,305,873 of record OX336890.1, read on the forward strand.
CTAATTTAGCAAAAAAAAAAAAAAAAAAAACTGAATCAGCAGGAGACATGGCGCAGATACAAAGTACACAGAGGGAGAAAAGGATGGATAAACAACATCACTCTTGATCTCAGCCAACCATTATTATTCACCTCGCTATACATGCTCCTGAAAGCTGCATTAAAAGGATAAAAGTATCTTGACGTGCAAACTTTTATTTTAAGTTTTCCAGATCTTCCCCACCATAGGTTGTTCATGCAGGTACGCACTCCCTGTGACACAAATACAAGACCTGCCCTTCAGCAACACCAGTGTCTAAAACAAACAGATCTTATCTTATGTGTTGTTTTGCAGGCAGGAGTCTCCTGTTGTTTGTGCGTCTTGGGTGTGTGTGATGGATCAGTGTGGCAGGGCATGTGCCAACAGTGCAACCACAGGGGGTTGATTTCTGTCTGGGCTCAAGTATTAGTTGCGTGAGGTGTGATTAGAACTACAGATCCTCCTGCCAGAGAGATCTAGGTACAGTATGTATGTATGTATGAAAACTGCCCTCTGCGGATGCTATTTTTTCTCCCGTCCCTTTGATACATCCTCCACTGGCTTTTTCAATTAACTTCCTGCCATCTTTAGGAGAGCGATGGCAGTTTATCCTGGGTGATCACATTAAGCGAGTGAGCAAAAACTGAGCTGAGCTATGACTTCTCCTCACCCAGCAGTAAAAGGTCATGGCTGTCTAATATGCTCTAAATTTCAGCTGCTGTGTGAAATGTCTCTTTTCTCTTGTTGAGCTCTCACAGCTGCTTATTGAATAATCGCTCAAAAGTATCTCAGCCTTTTATTGTAGCCATTCAATCAGCTGAGATGAGCAGGCGCTGTGGCTTTGTTGAAATAGCCAGTCACTTTTATTCTCTTTGTAGGCTGATCTGCATAGACCACATTAATCAAGTATGCTTTTTGTTCAATTTGTCAAGCTAATACTTTGAAGAAAAGCCACTGGAAGATTATACATCACTGACATTAATTGTCAAGCTTAGATGGTAAATACTAAAATGAGGCAAGCAATAAACAAATCAGTCAAAGCTGCTGAAAAGGGCCATCTTAGTCTCTTTAAATTAAAATAAATCATAACCTATTATACGGTACATCACAGTGTTTTTAGAGTAAATAGGCAGTGACTCTTGTTTGATGCTCGCTAAAAGCTCCCTGTGTATCATCCAATCAGCCTCATTTCTCAGCCATTGCCTGAAGTGGATTTTTCCCAACTCGTGAAGTTGCTTCACTTATCTAAAGATGGCAGTGCGAATTATCATCCTATTGATTTAGTAACTGTATTTTGGTCACTGATTGCAGCTTTAAGATCACTGCTGAACCACTTTTGAAGTAAGAAGGCTTTTGAAGGCCCTTGTAAGAAAGAATAAATGAAGCCTCGGCTCTTTGTGTTGAGCGGCAGACTGAGTCAAAACATAGCAGTCAGTGGCTCCTCCAAGTGGTGCTGCACTAAGTAGACACAGTAGTAATAATAAGAAAAACAAGTCTGAACATTATTTGCAATTATTGTATTTAGAGACACTACTGAGGACCAGATCCCCAGTTTTTGTTTGGCTGACCTTGCCATGTCCTGTAGGACTACCATTGACTGCCACAGCAACTCCTCAGTCCATGCATCACATAAATCAGCTCCGATCAAACCACTGGGGGGCTGTCACCTCCCGTAATGCAATCACACTCACGCACACTCACGCACAAAAAGTCAAAGGCATGCCAACGTGTGTGCACACACACACCCTTGAAACACAACCTGGAAATGATAGATGTGTGCTGTCATTTCACACTGAATCTCAATTGCATGAGAGATAGTGATAGTCCTTATTCCACACTTCAAAACTACACACTTGAACATATGCAGTGCCTATAGGAGCTGCAATTCACTCTCAAGCGTGGACAAATTGAAAGTGGCTGTTATTAAGCCATATCTGGTAAAACAGCTCAATTTCCTTTCCATTCATTCCAATAGCACTTTGTTGACAGCGATGAGCCCTTTGTAGCAGCTCGAAACAATTTCACAGCAAGTGGACCAGGGATGAAAGTACAATAACATTTACTTGAAATGTAAATTAGCTCTCACACCTCAAGCTCCTTGAAAATAATTGTCTTATATTCTACCTATTGTCCTGCAGACCCAAGTATGAGTCACGCGTTTTATTGTTTGCTTTTTGTGCTGTGAAATTGGGGTCATCAGATGTGGGAGTATTTTGAAAACAGCTTGATATTCAACTGTGCATCGGCAACGAGTCTCTATCTGATTGAAATTACTTCTATTCCAGGTTCCTCAGACAATTTATTGGAAGTCTCACCACTTAAAGATGGACTGCATGTCTGTAATTTCAATAAAAGCTGAAAAAGCCATAAAGCACTTCCTGGATCTCCTAAACTTTAGTTTTAGAGCCACTAAGATCTTTTTAATGGCACTAAAAATAATTCAATGAGAAGCCAATGCCATTAAAAAACAAAAAAGATTGTTTTGCTATGAAGAATAATGGTCAGGTGAGTTCGACTACATGTGGGCCTATTGTGCTTTCTGTTTGTAGCAAATGTGGTGAAACCGCACGGGGGAGGATTTGATGTAAAAATGTGTCTGCATCATTAGCCTGATGGGTGCTGCAACAGAGGAAAAAGCTTTCTAACTCCACAAACTGGGGTGCCATTTACCCAGTTTTGCATCTGATGTGATCACCGGAGGTAAATTTTCCACTTATTTTTGAATAAAGCCTCCAGTAAAAACATTCGGCATCATCTGATGAAAGCTTTGCCATTTTTAAAATGTGAAAATTCAAAATTAAGTGAGTTATTTGGTGCATGTATATGTACAAAGTGAGGCAAATTCTGGCTCAACAAAGGCTACCCCTGCTGTCAAATGCCTGTTTTCACCAATGACCACATCTTCTACTAAGAAAAAACATGTTCAGCATAGTTTAGTTCATCACGACATGAGGGTTCTTAAGTCCTTCAAGACTATTATTACTACTACTATGAAGTTCAGGTTACTCATTGTGGGGAGATCCTGAGAAAACAGATGCATGACATCTTCTGTGGCTCTGAAGCTTAAATCTGAGTTTGACAGTCGGAGAAATGTACCATGCAGCAAGAGTCTAACGAAAGACATATGGCGTTAAATTATTTACTTTATTTATCAACTCCCACCAGGAATGACCAGTCATGGTATCTCAGACTCTGCTGCCCTGATTTTATTTTTTTAACCTGCCTCTTGCACGTCTCTCAAACTAATGAAAGTGCAATGGGAAATCACTGAACTGGCAGAGTTTCTTCCTGTGAATGCACACACAATATTGCACCCAGACTTTTAGCATTATTAATTTTGAATATAAAAAACAATGTATTTTATGTTTATAACTATAATTAATTTCAGTATTCTGCCACACTTGGTTCCAATAAAAGTGCAATGGGAAATCACTGCAGTATCCCTCTAAAGGATCATGATCATAACTTAATAAATGTTTGTTTTTTTTTAAATGTCACATTTCTCTGTTAGTGTTATTCGAGTTCATGTTGATTTTATGGAGTTACAAAATGTATGAGTACACACTCTCTTTAATTCTTAATGTCAATATTAATGCTGCAGGTCTTTCTTTTTGTTTTGATTTTACACAATCATTAACTATTAACTCTCCTCAACTCTGCTTCCAGCCACAGAAGACAGCTGTTTTCAGCAGAAATGTTCAGATAGACCCACTGTGCACTACCTCCACATCACCAGACGGCTGAAAGACAAAGTTAGCGACTAAACATAGTGGAGAAATTAGCAGCTAGAGAAATATATATCATCCCAGGAGGAGTCCCAGGTGGACATGAACACAGCTCCATGTGAATGGTGCTTCATATCTACTAATTGTGTAAATGGTTTATTTGTTTACATGCTTATAAACATATTTCTCCCTCGGGGGACTCCCTTGGGGTTCGGCTGTTTCGATAAGATATCTAAATTCTCCTTAATAATGTTTTTTATTGTTCACAATTCATTCATGTTAAGAATGTCTTATCTGTTTTTGCAAAATAACTCTTGACATTTGCAAGATAAATGTGCCAATACTGTGTTACAGCTTGTGTCACTGCCCCCAAGTGGCCAAAAATAAAAAAAATAAAAAATGATGCTGCTTTAACACCCTGACGTACTATCAAACCAAAATAATCTGACTATAAATTGTATTTAGATTGTAATTCTAGAGCAATTTAGTTCATCTTGGCCATAAACTGTAGTCTATCAAGTAAATATAAATATCTAATTTTTACTATAATGTGTTTTAAGAGCCAATTTAGAGTCTTACTGTTGTCTGATGCCTTTAAAGTGAATTCTATATAACCTCTTTCTTCTTAATGCTGCATGATAATTAAAGCCTTTGTGTCAGCACTAGCTTATAGCTCACTGTGGACCAGTTGTTGTAAAAAGCCTGCAGTGAATTACAGCACAGTATCTCAGTCAGTAGCAGTGGTGTGCTGTGCGCAAACAGTAGAATGCAGATGAACAATCAGAAGTGACATAAAGATGTAACTCTTACTACATTTAAAGAGATTCCTGCAATTAAAAATCAAGGCATAATGTAAATGCATGAAAATAGTGTGCTCCGCGTTAATCTGCCAGCAGAGGTCCCCAGAGATCTGTAGCTGGATGTATGTTCACACCAGCTTTCACTCCAAATACCCTCTGTCCATCTGTGCATCTGTCTTTATGATAAAAAACATGCTACAGAATAAGTTTGTACAATGTTTTTCTTAATCCCCACTGACTATCTACATTTATATGAGGCTACAAATTGTTAACAAAGTATCTGCTGCTATACTGTGCATCCACTATTTATTGTTGATATAGAATATTGCACAATTTAAAGTATTTCTGGTGTGTTTTATCTTTTTATCCTCAACTGAGAGCCTCTTTTTCCATCCCTCTTACACACATAAAGCATTGTCCACTACCCTGTTTCTCTCATACACATGGCCCACTATGGCCTAATGACATCACTGACCCAAGGCAGAAGTAGCCCTGTAAAGCTCGAGATGAGTCACTCCTATCCGTACAGCCCAGCAGAAAACAGCAGGCACGCAGTGGTGAGTGAATCTCAGCCTGCATCTCTCCCATCAGATTTGATTTAATATGGGCACTGATGACTGACTGAAGACAGCGATGGCTCTTAATGTCAAGGTTGCAAAGGCAGTCTTAGTGGTTTCTTCCCGTCTAAAGACCCAGCAAATTAAGAGAATGACTGGCAGTGTAAATAAAGCTGGATGCCTCGCCAGTCCTTATCAATATTTTGACATGGGCTTTGGAAAATACACCAAACTAAACACAGAAGCAACAGATGCTTTATGTTGGGGGCTGGCATTATTTATATCTGTTAACATTATGCTCCTCGTTATGTTTGAATTACAGTATATGAAAGAAGCACTGCTTGCTTATTTCATAAGAGCTTGAAAATGTGATAATTGCATAGTGTGATCATATGATAATGAAAGTTTGATTTACTTTCCAATTTATTGTTTGCTTATTCTGAGGCCCACAGTATGCAGTCCTACTATCAGAGGTTTGCTGCACACACACACACACACATAAACACAGAATAAAAACCATGATGCTGCGCCCAGGCACATTTTTACCCAAAGCACGACATGATTTTTCCTCTGGCACAATAGCGTCAGCTCCTGTGAATGTGTCTGCTCTGTCTGTGTTACACCAGAGTTTCTTCCTGTGAATGTACACACAATATTGCACCCAGACTTTTAGCATTACATATTAATTTTGAATATAAAAAGCAATGTATTTTATGTTCATAACTATAATTAATTTCAGTATTCTGCCACACTTGGTTCCAGTTTAGTGTCCTGTTCACACACCTTTAGAGCAGTTTAATAGTTTATTGTTAGCATATATGCAGCTTTTTGCCAGGAGTGAGATCAAACAAACACTTTCTGGACTATTAGTTCATCAGTTTAGCTCTAAAAACTAGCCAACACAGTAAACTAGCAGTCTGACTCTAGCTTAATGTGTAATATGCTAAATCACTGGGCTATTGCTAACATAGTTAACTGTTAGCAAGCTAATATATTTTAACAACTCTTCTAGTTTTAGTCCTGTGGACTGTGCAGTGTTGGGCAGTAACACATTATTTAGTAAGAATTAATAATGTGAGTTAGTCAATAATTCCAGTAACGCTCTTTACTCTGTACAATTTGGGTAACAGGTTGTTCGCTGTCTTACCAGAAGTTTGATGAACGTCTTCTGTGCATGCAGTGGTGGGTGAACTGGTCTGAGATGTGTTAGCTTGACTTGGCGTACAGGCTGAATACCTTATGGGTTAGGTAGGCGATAAGCCTCCAGCAAAAGTTAACGGCAAAGTTGTCCTTTTTCATAGTAGCCATTTTGACATGAAATTAGGTAGGGTAAACGCAGGTGTTACCAATGATACTAATTAAGGTTCTGTTCCATTTGTGTCAGGGTGTCGCTGTGGTGCGTGTTGGTTCCGCAATAAATGGAACACAACCTTAATTAATATCATGGGTAACGCGTGTTTTAATGTCAAAATGGCTGCTGTGCTCTAAGCGGGCTTGCTAACGTCAGCAGCTGCTAAGGTACAGCTTCACCGTGAGAACAGGAACTTTGGGAGTGCCTCCAAACTGAAGGTTAGCCGTTCGTTAACACTCGTTTTCTGATTTCACGTGTTAAAAACAGACAGTACATGTGAGCATGGTGTCTGTTTTTCCTATAGACATGAGGGATGTTGTAAATAATCTGACTGCTTGTCTATACCTGTACAGTTTTCTTGTTACAGAAGATGGTTACATGGAGGACATTTTGACAAGTCATAGCAGAAAACTCAGAGGTGTATTTATGACTGGTTGATTTATGTCATTCATTTTGGTTTTGTCCTGATTCTTTTCTTTTTTTATAAACTATTTTATATACATTTTATGTTTTTACATTTATTTCCAAATATATTGATTCTGAATTTCCCTTTTCTTATGAAAATGTATTGCTTAGCTTTTTTACTTAATCTTCTTTACAAGTCAAATTGTCTGCTGTACAGCCAGTCTATTGTACCTTAAGTATACTTTTGTTTATGGTATCTGATCATTTACGATCATTACCACTGAATTTATGGTTCAGTTATAAACCCCATGCAAACTTCTTCCATAGGAGCTCCCTCCCCTGGACAGGGTGTTTGAACGTCACACTGGGTTAAGGTAAGCAAAGCAGACAGCCCAACCAGCTGAGGAAAGGACTGCCAAAACTCTGCTGCTCTTAGGTGACGTGTCGTTTCTTATTTGTCGTCATGTTATGTAAAGCAGACCCACCCACTGAGGCCCAGTTTGGCCTCTGATTACATGAGAAGACCCAGAAGGTTGATTAAGTATCTGTAATCTTATTTTAATACATAAAAACATTTCCAGTGGCAGAAATATAAGGAGTGCAGAGCCAATTTGTCCAGTTAACCCATGCGATGACCAGATCTGCCAGTTTGAAACAGCATCAAACCACAGAGAAATGCTGGCTGCTGTCTATGTAATACCAGACAACCATAAAACCAAATATTTTCCAGCAGATACACTTATCCAACTTGTTCATCCAGAGAAAACATTTCTCATTAATTAGGGCTGCACAAGATAGTCAGTGTCTAAAATAGCAGAACAGATTTATCGCAAACTTGATTCCCCTCGGTTGTTACATGGAATTGGGGCATATAATGTAAAGACAACACTTGGTTCACAGTGAGGTTTGTCAACAAGCAAATGGTGTTGTGCACCAAAAGCTCATTTCAGTACTAACTTCAATAACTCCATGACAGATGACACAGAATTCATGCATTCAGTCAAGTAATGCATCGTATGTATCCATTAAAATTATATTAGGTACAATTCATTGTTCAAAGCCCTGGAACTGTATAACTTAATCATTTGTTTGACTGATTTATGAGACCAAGCCAAGTGCAAACCCATCTCTATGCTACAGATCAACATGTTATGAGATATGAGATTAATTTAGGTATGCCTGAGGCTTGTGAGCCGACATCCTTAGACGGTCACATGGAATTAGACCCTGCAACTTCACTGAATACTCTTTCACCCACTGTGGTGAAAGAAACAGAGAGTAGGAGTGGGAAAGTAGAGAAATAGAGAGTGGTGTATTACTGCAGAAAGCATTTATCTAGTCTGAACCAGACAACGAATGGAAAAGGACAAACAGCCAAAAAACAATGCACCCCTTTACTATACACAACGGTTTCATTTTGCTTAATTACTTTTCATGTCATGGGAACATCTAGTGTATCTGTGTGTGGTCCCATCTCACATCCGTGTATGGATAAATTACAGATAAATGGAATTATAAGGATCAGAATATGATGAGACATTCAGATAAGCGATGATGAATAATTATTGGGACTGTATTATTGTGCGGTAACAATAAGATTATGTAATGTGCTCCTAATGCCGTCCACATTCAAAAGGAGCTGTGTTCATATATATTTAATTTATATTAAATTGCACAGACTATATGGATTAATTATATGAATGCAGAATACAGACGTCAAACATATAGAGTCAAATGATTTGATCCCATGACTACCCACAGCAGAGACATGGGAGTGATGATGACAGAACCGCAAATGGCTGATAGAGAGCAGGATATTTGTGAAATCTAATATTTGTGAGTCGGGCACCAACCACCATGTGGTCATGCCCCATTAAAGCCCCTCCTAAAGACTGCAGATAATATATTTACCCAGTGAAATTAGTGAGATTTATCTAAATCCAGAAAGTCACCTCATGTGAAGCAGATGGCTGAAACTGATAATAACAGAGAATTGTTAACCTATGTTGGAAACTCAGCAGCTCAGCAGTTTTGTAGTTCTCATCAAACTTTTTGCACCGCATACCACCTCAGAAAACATTAGGCTCTGTATGTGTCACCACTATGACAACCCTATTCAGCTACAGGCATTTTACGCAGGAGGCAGGTTTATTCCTAATATGAAGAGAAAAGGGATATTCCTGATCTGCACTGTGCAGTGTTTTTGAACTACTCATTTTACCTCCTACTCTCTCGACATCACATTTGAACTCGCAACTAATCATGGATGTGTGTGCTGCGTGCATGAACGTGACTACATAGTAGGTAGATACTAAAATAAACTAAAAATTATTTTACATTACATTTCAGCAATCTCTTCTCTTGTAATATTTCGCTGCAATATTTGTTTAGTATAACAAATAAATTAATTAATTTTTTTTAAAGTATTTCAGGGATTCCTCCAATTTCCACTAGAGGGAGTTACCATAGATGATAGCCATTGTCTTAGAGCATACCGCCACCTCTTAAGAAATATTATAGTAAAGGCAAGATGTCTATAAATACATATATCTTTTATTTTGGCAATGAGAAGCAGTGGTATAAACCAAAAAGCTCTGCGATTTAGATGTGATGAGGATGATGTAAAAAATAAAGCAAGCTGGCACACTAACCTATTGCTTGTTTGACCCCAAAACAGGGTTAACTCAACAACAGAGTATACTTCCATGTAAACAAAGTCTATTGGCCCTAAATTCAAAAACAAAGGTAACAATTTGTGGTAATGGGTTGAATTGAAGTAAGACTAACGGTGTAACACCGAATTGACAATTTATACTATATGCTTTAAATAACAGTCAAACCAGACGAGGCAAATCGGGAGGATATTACGAAGGTTAAGCTAAAACATTTATCTTATTATATTGAAACTGTGCATGCGACTTTGTGTGACACGAGCCTTGTTATATTTCCCATGAAGCCAATATAACAGGAAAATAATAACATGAATGAGCTGGAGCCAATTTATGATTGTTGAGTTAAGACTGCATGTGAGGAATGAGGAACTCCCCGAAAACAAGACAACAGCCTTGAGAGACCTGCTCCAAATCCAAATTAACAGTATTGTTTTGTTTTGGATTCATAAGCCACGTAAGCAATGTAATTTCCAAGACCTTGTGATGGCAATCAAGTTTTTATGAATCTCTATACTGAGACATGAATAATGATGTTAACAAAAAAAAAACAGACTCAGTATTTAACAAGAAATAAATTCATAATTATTGCCAGTGCATGTACTATAGTTATCTTAAAAGCAGACACTAGCAGCCTATAGATGCAAAGGCATCACAATACAAAAGCTGGCACTGATACAGTCTAAAAATATGATCTAACTTACTGATATTGCCAAGGACGCACTTTTTTAAAGGGCAGAACAAAGACATTGACTCTTGTTGTGCATGTTGTTCAGTTGATTTGTGTTTTTCTTTATCTTAGTCCAAACTCTAGTCATCTCTGAGATGGCTAATCTCAACCTTACACCCATTTTAAACCCCCTTTCACCACACCTACAATGTCCGAATTAGAGCAGGAGGGATTTCTGTATCTTTCCAAAACAGAAACTCTGACCTTCATGCAGCTATTGGCCAGGTTGTACTCCTCTTTCATTGCACAACTTTCCACTGTGAACAAAGCAACACTGAGCGCGTGTGCCATTATCCCCATATTAAAATTGCCTCTTGTCTTTCAATGACAGCAGGCTTTTCACCCCGCCTTCAAATGTAGCAGTTCCAACTGGCTACACTTTTCCTACTGAAAACTGTGTCATACAAGCTAGTTCTTTTCATACCCTATCATACCCCACCCAGAGAGTAAATAGTTTTATATGTTAGGGAAGTGGTGCAAGAAAAATCTACCTGAGCTAATGTTAGCTAGCTGGCTTCACTCCATCACTGTGTTCTAGACCAAGCAGAGTTCTTATCAGGGCCATAAACTGATAAATAATATAGGACACCTGACCAAATGCCCTTGTTTTAATATTACTGTCGCCAACTGGCAAGCTGTCCGTACTGGCAAAGCAGTGTTATAGTAGATGCCATTCAGAGGAAGGTGGAGGCTCAACGCAAATATCAAGAGTAAGCTTAAGCAAATCCTTTTTGGCCCTGTTGCAGGAAAAAAATCAAATAATCCATGTGCCACCCCTATGTTTATTCATCCCTTCCTTGCACAAACACTAGCTGTCAAAGGCACTTAACTCCAATTACTTTGCGGTGTGTGCTCATTCCAAGCAATGCAATCAATTCTCGGTGAGAGACAAGTTGATATGTTACAGTGCAACTCTATCCAGTTGTTTGACTCTCTGTGGAAGAAGCTGTGGTGAGACTGGAACAACCATTAAATGCTGAACACTCATTTGGACTGTTGAAATGTTCTTTTTTCACTATTGTGTGTTATACTGTCCTACTTGATAGTATAGGGTTAGTGTTGGGTAGAAACTCTGTGTTTGTGTGTGTGTTTGACTGGATATGTGAAAAAACAAAACAAAGGAGTTGGGTTTCAGGGAAAACCTTGCCCAAGTCTGCGTAAGCAAAGCTCTTCTAGTCTTTTGTCTACATCTTAAGCAACATTGCCCTGACACTGTCTAAACATAGAAAATGTCAACAGTTGTTTACGGAAAGTTTTCTGCAGCACTGGAAAAATAAAGTGTTTTCTATTTGTCAAACAAAGCACCAGGATGTGCCGTGTGAGAGATGACCAAAAGATGACCAGTGCATACCATCACTCTCTTGAGACATTATAAAGCCCCCCGCCCTTTCCCTCCACAATCCAAGCCAGGGCAGAGTCCAGATAACTAGCTATGTAAAAGTAGTGTAAGCTGCAACTCTTGATTTTAAAAAAAAGAAAAGCTGACAAACACAATGACCGGACTTCCAGTGTAACAAAGGAAAAGGGAAGTGAGCAAGTGAACTCAAGGCCCCAGCTGTTTCTCTTCTTCTTCTTCTTCTTCTTCTCCTCGTCATGTCCCTTGGAGGTCATTCTTCCTGCCTAACGTAACAAAGTCATCACACACAGATGCAGAGGCAGAGATCCTGTCAAGTATCGTCATCTGTGTCGTCATTCCCCATTTATGTTAGTATACATGACATCAATTAAAGGCAAATTCTGCCACAATGCTGACAATAACAATGTGGCTTAACAGTAAGACCCTTAATACCATCCAGCTGTGCTGAAGGTCAGTGCTTGTTATGCTCTACTGCAGAGAGAGAGGGAGACAAATTTAGCCTCTCCTATCTTTTCCTCTGTGCTCTTTGAACATGTCTGTGTAACTCATTATGTGTCGTGGGATGATTTTTTATGCATGTCTATGATGCTGCCTTTTAAGGCTGAGCAAAAGGAAAAGAGTCCATTAAAGGTTCAAAAGTCACACTTGTCCTTGCATTTCATATCAAACAGCACATTCGTCACTGGATTTATGACAGTACTGCCAAACATCTGGAGACAGGGAACGTCTTTTACCTAAGCAACAAACTGTTCCTAATTCCAAAAACCTGTTTCCTGTCACTTTCAAGTTAAAAGCAGATGTAAAAGTAATAGGTGAAAATGCCTGTGAAGCATCTATTTAAAAGGACTGGACTTTTACAATCAATCAACAAGTGTTATGTTATGTTATGTTAAATTCAGCAGCAGTCCCAAAATGACCCCTTAAAGGCCTAAGTACACAGACTTTCCTGCCTTATTGTTATGGGAACAGAGTTTCTAATAAAAAGATACTTAAATGCCTTTGGCATTGCTTGCTTATACGTGTTTGTGTGCGCGTCTGTGTGTATGTATGCATATTGCAGTCCTTCTGCACAAGAGCTTTAGAGGACTTTTGCATATCTCTCCCTTGCCAGAATAACAGGGGAAAACAAACACTGCCTTTATTACAGTAATGAATATGCTTTGAGAAGCAAATTATATAATTTTCCATTAGCTCCCACTCATAAAATGCCAAGAGTGGCTCAGGGAAACCTGTGACATTTGACTTAGCTGGCACCAAACACTGCAGTCCCCCACTATTGCTTGACCCCTGACCCGTCACCGCTGCAAACTCGTAATAGATGCATCACTCGCTATATCACTCATAGCTGCTCCCACTCACAGAGCCATCTCAATACAACAAAGTGTGATAAACACTTGAGTCGACATTGTCACTTTAAGTTTAAGTCTTACAGATCATCAACAGTGAAGCCAGTGGAGGATTTGTGCACACACAGCACATGCAGACACACACAGCTGCAGACTGATAATAAGACATGAGCAGCAGTGCAGATGCTTGTTGTCCCTGTACAGTACACATAAACTACATCAAGCCAAACTCATTACTCTGCACTCCCATTCACTCACACTGGCAAGCTGCAACACTCATTCAGAAAAGAGACCTTGGGGCAACATAACAACAAGGGTAGAAGCATTTTTTTAAGAATAAAAATTGAACGTGTGCTCCATAATAATGTTCTCTGATGCTGTGTGGTTTTAAAGAAGTCCTTGTCAAGTCAGTGCAGCCATCTATTATTCAGCCTTAACTGAGTTGATCTGATCTCAGCACAGTAGATACTTCATCAGTGAACTAGAAGTGAGGAGGAGGAGAGTGCGGACACTCTGTCTTATAGGTCAGAGTCTCTCAGCTTGTGACTACGGCCTTTATCTCAGCACTCAGGTGATGCACAGGTGAAACAATGGCCTCAGTGTGCCACTCTCATCTCACAGATTCATCCACATGAAGGTGGAGTGCTGTGCTGGCTGGCACTCTGACAGTATATATTTGCATAGTAGAGGTCAGGTAAAACACAAGGCTCCCTGTGTTCTACACTGCAATAAAAGGTCTCTGACACAAGCAGGCTGACAGACAGGTAGATATTACTGCAGGCTAATTCCTTTCCTCTGAAGCAACGGAGGACATTTTTTGTTGCCGTCATGAGCAGCTTTTAACTTTTTACCTTTAGATGGCTTTGAGCTATGAGGACTGAAGAGCTATCATGGCAAGCTGCTTTTTTATGAAGCAAACTTCAGAACGCTGCCATTTGACTCATATTCTCCACCTATAACAAGGGGCTGGGATATGAAACATAAACAGGTCCATATGTTTGTTAGCTGGTCAGCTGGCTCAACACTAAATCCTGGGTCTAATTTGTGTGTAATGATATGATGTAACTTTTGTTTAACTCACTCTTCCTGTGAGAGCACACATCATAACAAGACACAGCTCCCTCCTCTCCTTGTATGGACTGCAACATTTGCAAAGTCGTCCGCTTCATGCTATAGCAAGCTGCTTTGACTAGTAATTTGATAAGCATGATGGAAATCAAGGGAGTTGTTCGTTGACAGAGCAGCAGATGCGATAACCTACTTGGAAGTTAAAGTTGCTGAGTGTTGCTCTGCCTACATGTGGCAGTCAAACAAGGCAAACTCTGACACACGCAAACACTTTTCACACCCTTACGTCCACACGTTCAGTACATCCTGACAAAACACACACACAGACACGCTGTTCCCATCAGCGTACTTCTTTTGTTCATCTCTGTTTCTGTTTGCCTTGCTCACTGCTCTCCTCTTGATGCCTTTATAATAAAAACTGGTATTAGGTACTCTAATTGATCTGTGTACATTGTAGTCAAATTGAATTTTTGTAGCTGCTTAGAGGATCAAAGTACTCCTGCCTCAAATACAAACAATGACTGTGGCATTTCAGAATTTATGTGTGACTGCAGTACAATTTGGAGCAGGCCTATTTATAGCCGACTACCGCCACCACAACCCTGCAGCCTGAAAGTCACACTGGGAGATTTTTTTGGGGAGGGGAGTCCTTGAGCTCCCCTGTCAATGCAAAGCGTTGCAGTGACAAGTTTGCTGATGAGGTTGGTCACTGTGAAGTCGCACTGCACCGTTTCCTGCCCTAACACACCAAGGCTGCATCTTTCAAAGACACGGGATGTAAGTACATCCCCTCCGGTGCATGTACACATAAGTGCATGCACAGCCATGCACGTACACTTAAACACAAACACTCACACACACACACACTGGGACATGCACACATACAACTTCTGATTTCAGACTGTGGTAAAGAGTTTATGTGTCTATGTGTGCATATTTGTCATTGTATTAGATTTGTGCCAACGTCATTAACATTACTGATGTGTTACTTTGAACGGTCAAGTTCAGTTTCATTGTGACATATAATCATACAGGTACAATCATTGTGAAATGTGATGTGACTTTTGCTCCAATGTAAGCCCATAGAATGAAGAGCTACTCTACTACTATTACAGTTATTACTAAGGAGGAGTGACAGGGAGGAAAATAGGGTAATATAAAAACTTACTTTATATCTTTTTGAGAAAGTTCCAGAAAGAGTTTATTTATCCACTCCCGGCTACCGTACAGTGTCTTCTGTCTGCTCTCAGAGAGTCCCAATCAGAGAAACCAAAACAAACAAAAGGATCTGGTGTGCATCTCTAACACAGCAAGTCCCACTCCGCTGCTCACTGATGCTCTCTGGAATAAGGAGGGAACTCTGCTCACAGCTCAAAGGCTCACAGCCAATCGTGTTAGAGTGGGTCCTGCCTCTTGCCCAATCATGTGTTTCTCATGCTCCGGCCTCCAACCCCCACCCCCTCCTGCTGAAAGTTCCCATGGTCGTGGACAAACTCAGAGGAAGGGAGAGGATAGGGATTTATATGTATAAAAAAAAAGAGCACAAGGGAGATGAGTTTGACAGAGTGAGAAGAACTGCTGTATAGTATTAACATTATGGGGGTAATCAGAATAGATCTGTTGTGGAAACATTTCCATGAGGAAAGAGTAACAAGCACAGAGAGAAACAAGACACTGGAATTTGTGTAATCTGCTAATGGTTGCCAAAGATCCATTAACATGGTTGTACAGCAAAGATGTCTTCACTCAGAATTTCATCATGAGTATTTCTTTAAAGGTTTGTTTGGAAAAGTTTGATATCACTCTGATATCTGTTCATGAAATATGAAGCTACAGCCAAAGACCAAAGACTGTAAGTAAAGACTCTACCTATACTATACCAAATGACGCACCTCTAAAGCTAATGATCACATTTGCATTTATTTAATTCAACTGAACCACAAACTGAAGTGTTACAGAGGGTAATGTGAAATGTAATGCACATTTCTTGGGCTGGAGCATTGACTTCCTGAAGTCTTGTCACTGCTGCTAGATGGATTTCTTTACCTTTGTACATAGCCAGGCTTGTGCCCCATTGATTCTGCATTTAATGCTAAGATAAGCTAATTGTCTCTTGGCTACAGCTCAGACTCGGTGGTCAAATATGTGTGTGGTATCAATCTTCTTAACTTACTCTAGGCAAGAAAGCAAATAATTTCCACAAATTAATCTCTTTAATATCAACTCACAATATATGAAGATCAAATATAAATATACATATTTTGACATATATTGCTAAGTAACACACTCATAGATGCGCTTGTAATTCCCAGAGATGATGTGACTCTCCCTTGCCTCAGCAACCGTGGTGAATACAGCTTCCCCTTAGAGAGACATGGATTGCAAATACTCTTTGTATGAAACAACACATTGACAGGACAGATACAGCTTGTGTTGCTGAGCCAATAAACGTCTACTCTACTTGTATTCTGCTGAAACGGGCTCTGTCATATTTATTTAGGCTCCTAAGCTATCAGTGACACACAGTGACGCACACATTAACACATGCACACTTTCTTTTTGCCCTGGAGGGACCAGAGGTGTTTGGTCAAGAGAGATTCTCACCTCAGTCAAGAGGTGAATTTAGCCAGAATGGACTTTAAGCTGCTGCCTGGTTATCTCAAACATTTGGATAAGTGTGAGCAAAACTTTGTGTGCTTATTTTGTTTAGACGATAATGATGATGCCATGATGATGAGTATGAGTGCAACAGGTGCGAGAGTGGGAGTAGCCAGAGTTCAGTGGTACACAAATACAAATTCATTGTATTGTATTAGTGAGCCATAAAGGCACAGGTGGGTGGACTTTGTTACCAATTGACAGATGTTGTTGGGAGTAGCTTCATATTGAACAAAAAGATATGAGAGTGGTATGAATGCTGTAATGTGTTTTCCAAAATATCAAACTATTGCTTTAACTCAAGGTCTATACTTTCCACTTAACTACTTCCTCAGAGGATACAGAACATGAGATTTGGTTGAAAGCTCTGGAAAAGGTGGACCTTGAGAAGTTATATTCTTGTAAGTTATATAAGAACTTATGTGGGTCTGAAAGGGCTAGTCTTAAAATGACACTTGTTATGGGTTATCTCAACAGAAACCTCCCTGTTTTACACACTAAGGGTAAAATTACTAAAAGACATGGACAGGAAGAGTCTAATGAGAATACAAGTACAAGATTGCATTATGAGAAATGTATGATCCGATATTTCTGCTGTTAGACCCACACAAGGAAATAAAAACTCAACGTTATGGAAGTGCGGTACTAAATTGGTGGAGCAGCCCCTTAGATTGAATGGGACTGCAGGTCAAATTAAGTTCAGTTGAGTCAGCGCACATGTGGATCTCTTCAGGAAATATGGATGTAAAAGTTATAGTACCTCTGGATTTAGAAATCCGATCACATGCTCCACAATAAAACCCATAAAGAGCTTGAATGGTGCCACAGAGTTCAAAGAAGCACCTATGTAACACCATGTATGGCATACATCAGGAGTAATCAAATCAAATCAAAGTCTGTACCATGAGAGGCCCCTCTGGACAACTGGTGCCAAATCTGCCTCTAGTCCTTTCTTACGTGCCTGGAACATGTTCAGCTAAGGGCTCTCATCCAGGCTGAAAACATCATATTACTCACACTGTATTCTTATTGCGGATTCCTGTGGCTGTACATTGTCAGACACCATCAGAGGCTGTTAAACTAAAAGTGATGGCAAACGCCAACTACAATAACAAGGATGAAGGAAGCTCAGGGAGTCTATAAAACCTCACAAAAACACCCAGAGAGATGAGATAATAGGAAACAGCATCCAGCAAATGTAACCGTGCTGTTGTTACTTTTGGAGAATTTCTGCAAACACATTTTGAGGTAATGTTTCTATTGCTCCCAGAGTGAAAAGACTACACTTACACAAATGCACTGTGAGGGTAATGTACCACTTCCCTCTTCCAAATATTGACTTGGAACATGGACAGCTGTAACACCCAGCCATTTTTCACACAGTGGATTAAAGTGATAGTGTTTCATTCATCTCTGGTTCAAGACGGAAGTGCTTTCCTGCAAATCTTGCAAGAATCTGTTAAATCATCATCAAAGGCTGTGTGTTAGTTGAATGTAACACAAACAAAGATAAATCAATAGCAAAAGAAATCGTTTAACATTTAGGCAAACACGTTTCTTTGCTTTCGTTTAGTTTCTTTTGTTGCTATATTGCTGCAACTGAAATTAGAGATGAACATCATTCAAATCTGTCCTTAAAATATAAAGCTGGAGCCAAGAGACAATAAGTAGGTTATCTTAGCGTAAACTGGCCAAATGTAAAAAAATAAATAAATAATAATAATCTAAGTTTTGTCATCACTGTCAGGTTTCCCTGACAACAATGAAATAGTCTTAGCGCATAATCCCACCATAAAATTGTTAATAAATGATGTCTAGAGATGCTGGTAGGGTTTCCCCCCTCTTTCCTGTCTTTATGCTAAGCTAAGATAACCATCTTCTGGCACCAGCTTCATATTAAACAAACATATCAATCCTGAAATGACAAACTATTCCCTAAAGATGTAACTTTGCAATGAATATCTAAATGGCAGATTCTGTTTCATGACGGGAAGACAAGCAAGACAGGCAGTAGAGTAGGCAGGCCCTCAAGGTACAGCCAGGCAAACAGGCATGCAGGCTGGGATTCAGCAAAACAAGCAAGCGGAGTGCTACTGTACAAAGCTGCCTGGCCTCAAGGCTTGTTAAACTCACAGGAGTGGAAGGGTTATGCTAATACTATGCAAAGGGTGCACACTTTGTTCCTCTTTCGTACTGTTACATCAAAACATCATACACTAGGTAAACAGCAGGAAATTTACATATGTGATTTCATCAGACCAACGGGAAGATGTTAAGCTTTTAATCAATAAACCCTGAAGGGTGTAAGGCTGAAAATTCCACATGAACACATTAAAAATCTGAAAGCAGGCTACGTAAATAGCCATTCTTCACTGCCTGTCCTTAAACAGATATGACAGCTTACAGAGGCAGCAGCTGACACACACAGCAGACCAGACTCACTCTACTGGGGCCTTATTGGAAGACAAGGCGGTGATCAATAAGTCTGCTTTGGGACAAAACGATATACTGTGGTAGTATCTAGAAAACATCCCTCGGTCCAAAACACATCATGTTTGTTCCACTGCTGTGCACCCAGAGTTGCAGCTAAAGCTGTTGACAGCTACCACACAGAGGGGGGAAGAGATGTTCTCCATGGTGCGAGGTGTAGGGACTCAGTGTTCTGCAAAGGTTTGCCCAAAGGGATAAACACACAGTTGAAAATACGCATCTAGAGATGTGCAGGTGCAGGTGCATCACGTTCCCCGCAGAGCTGAATGCAACTGTTCATTAAAAAAATGTTTAGTGAGGACTTGCTGTCATGTATTTTGGACAGTTGGAGGACAAAACGAGACATTTTTAAAACATTACATTGGTCTCTGAGGAATCATAATGGGATCACTTTTCTCTTCTTTTTAAAAAGATGAATCAATAATTCAGCACTAAATATTACTAGAGCATGAATCCTGACACTGAAATCTAGATCTGTTCTGCCTCAAGAACGGTCTTCAGATTCAACCAAGGAGACAACATGTCAAGGCAGATTATCAGTTTGTCGTGACTGACAATAAACACAGAAACATCACGACGAGGTACAGACTTAGAAAAACCTGTCTCTCTCAAGTAATAAAAAGTACTGAGAGCTTCTCTTTTGATAAGCATAGATTGTGATGTCTGTGATTTACATTTTAATAAGCCAAATCATAGTTATTCTTCCTTTTTTCTATGCTGAAGGGGTCTTAATAGGAGTAGAAAGGGAGACAGAGAAGGGGACAAAGGAAGATCAGGTTATTATTAGGGCAACCAAATACCCACAATTATCCAAAATACCAATAATTATTCTCAGATAGCCATCTGCTCTCTGCTGACAGACTCAGCAGTGCGCACACACAGTCCATAGTTTGCACTTGGTAATATCAAGGACTTAATAGACCACCTGGACAACACTTTGCTCACTGGCTAAAATCACTCTGCATAATCATCATTAAAGATTTAACCGTTTAAGAGCTGTGACACGTTTACGCACGATACGTCTCTCACTGACGTTTAGAACGTATCGTAACAGTGGAACCTTTCTTTTGTTTATCTTGTTGTACTTTTCACGTTGCTGTCAGCCCACTATGAGATGGAAAATCAGGAGATGCACTGAGGTGGTCTGTGGTCACGAGTCACGACTACTGCTGTTAAGAAAACAGACATGCTCACGACAAGCCGCTGTTGCACACGATGGTGCCATTGCCTGACAAATTACAGTGTCTGCAGAAAAAGCTATTACCATCTAGCTTTTTTTATTTCTCTTATCTGCAATCAGCTCCTCCTGTATATCATAACTCTACCATTTTAAAAGCCTCATGAGTCCTCCTGCAGTCACCAAAGAGGCACACAGTACCACATTTTGTGATGTTTTGTGTTATGCTGACCTTTGATTGTGGAATTTGTGACAACTGTGGTATCCTGTATGGAAAGCCATCACTGCTTTTATGTGAAAGATGCAAAATTATGAACCCACAAATAAGTATCAATGGATTCTGGAGTTGCCCTCAGCTCTACAGTGTTTTTTTTTAAGCCTCTTTCATTGCTTCGTTTTTGTTTTCCAGCCAGTAATTTCACTGTTTGGTTCAATCTCACTGCACTCGCAGCATAATTTCCAACTGCAGAGAAAAAAAAACACACTAAACACCCACTGTAGACTACCTTTCTAGCACGGCAGACAAATAAATATTTCCATATATTTTATACCCATATATTTTATGGGTTGGTGGATGCCAAAAGCAGAGGAGAATGACTCACATTCATATTGTGAACCAAACAACTCCAAATGAACGATAATGTGCTTCATTTCTGCTGGATGTTTGCTAACAAGTTTGTTATATTGATTGAAAAGGCGATACCACAGTATGTCATTGTTGTATTCACAGCTTGTTTCTGATGATTGATTTTGTGGATTTTGTGGGTGTAGTCATCAGTTTTGACTGACAGTTGCCTGGCAACAAAACAAAATTTCATTTAATTTGTAGGAAGAAACTTTTGACATTAAAAAAATCTCTGAATTTCTTTGAAATTCTTTTAAAATGGTTTTCTATGTGACTCATATGAATGAAATTAAACTGCACTTTAATCATCAATGGTCCATTTAAAATGTAAATAGATTAAAACGCAGCAAAAATGTCACTGCACAAATACAATTAGAGCCTGTTGAACTTATTTATGGAATCACTCCGACTGACACAGTAAATAATGTTGGAATAAAGTGTTTATTTCCACTATCAGAATTAATCGAATGAATTATCGTTTGAAATATGGAAATGGTCTGTCCATCGTTAATGATCCAGATGTTTTTTGACATATCACAGATATTTTTTCTAACAAATACAAGTCACTAAAATATGGGGGTGGCAGATGTCAATAATTAGTCTGATTATCATTTTGCTACATGCGCTGTGCTTCATTAAGTACACTCAAATAAAGTGTTCTGTGCAAATATGAACACTGAAACAATCAAATATAACTTAAACGTTTCTAATATGAACAAATTCATTTTAAAATCATGTGGTGACTGGCCAGAAAAAAAAATCCTGCTCACTGACTCACCTCATTTGTGTAACACATATTTGCAGTGATGAGCCGTCTCACACATTCAGCCCGATAATGACCTAGTTATTCCAGCCTCTCCCTCAGTAAAACCAGGGAAGGCCCTGCCAGTGTGGCTTGGAGACAGACAGGGGTTGTTGGAACTCATCATGGTGGCGAGCGATCATCCATGGCCTCCAAGGGTTGGGCTGTCCTGCTGCCTGCTCTAATCTCTCCATTCACTCGGTTAGTTTCAGCACTCATTTACTGCAGTCCATTTACATGGAAAGCAGCAGTCTTTACATGATTTCTGTCATTTGTGGTTGTAATAGTGTCCGCTTCCTTTTATGTATGAAAAGCTCTCATATTTGCCATCACACATCCGAGTGTCACTCAATAAAAGAAAAGTTCAGGGGCTGTTGGTTGGTGGTGATATCATTATGTGCCACTTAAGTGCAGAATGACGTACTGATATCCAATCGACAGGTCAGTGTGCTCTTCTGTTTCCTGGGTGTGATTTGGAGTGTGTAATGGAGAGGGGGGAAGTGTTAGAGAAAGAGCTGCCCGTTTCCATACATATAAGATAAAAATGTGTGTATATTGGAAAGTTATATAGGATATATAGTTCTTAAAAAAAAAAAAAAAACATTCACCCCCAGCTGATGTGGCTTATTTTGCACTTATCAACAGGAAAAAACAACCCTATAAAGTCAAAGTGAAAACAGATGCAATATGATCTCAATTTGTTGCTAATACACATAAAAACACTTGTTTGCATAAGTATTCACGCTTTCCAGTGGATGCACCTCTGGCAGCAGTTACATCCTTCAGTCTGTGTGGCTAGGTTTCCATTAGGTTTGCACATCTGGACTCCTCAGTCTTCTATGAAAAAGCTGGTAAGTTGTAAGAACATAGTGAGTGAAAAGCCTTTTTCCAAGTCCACATTCTGAATTTGATTGAGATCTGGACTCTCTGGGATGTTACCGTGTTGTTTTTAAGCCTATTCCCATGTAGCTTTTTGCTAGTTCCCATGATTTATCTTGCGAAAATTCACTCAATATGATGAAAATCCCTCAGTATGAATTGAATAATGTATGGCTGGTAGGATAATGTATTCCATTAACAGAAACTGATCAGAAACAAGCTTCTCACCCAACAGCAGCAAAAGGCACTTTACAGTTCATTATGCTGCAGATACAGAGAACCACATGGAGGTACAGTCAATGTTTGGAGATTAAAATAGTGCGGTGTTCAATAATATATCTGATCAGATTACTTATAGCAGGGGTGCCATACATATTCCCATGAATGTGAAATTATCTTATGTGAGGTGATCCATCTTAATATATTGCACTGAAAACGACACAGCAAACAGCTTCTCCATTCTTAGTTAAACAGCACCTCCTGCTGGTGAAAAGAGCAACAATTTAATTCATTGCCAGCTACATGTTTAAGCCAAGATTAGAATTGCAACCTGTGCATTAGGTGCGCAAGAGGTTTCATTTGGATCACCAAGTTATTTTAGTAGTTTAGTAATTTTCAACTTACCAGAATTCATGTCATTATAGTGTAGCAGTCTTGTCATCTTATTAGCAATGCAGCCCAAGTGAAGCTGCTGTACTCTGCAAGAATAAAAACTAAATCAAGGGTAGCTTACACATCCAAAGTTAATCACTTTTCAAGGCTGGTGAAGTTTTGTTTAAAGTTTTAACGAATCAGGTTTAAATTCTGCTGTTTGTGTTTTTTGCAATTAAATTTCTGAGACCATTTTGTTTAAGTGAGGTCCTTTTTTTCCCCCAAATAAACAGAAAAGGCAAAATGAGTAATTCAAAGTACATTGATCATTTATTTTTATATAAATACATAAAAAATACAATATAAACATCATGTCACATCATTTCTTACAGTATTAACCATTTGTGTAATTAGGGATCAGATGAGGAACTGAAAACAAAAAGTTCACCTCTATTTTGTATGCACTGCATCTTTAAATCCTTTGTGTTAACATTGGTTTGCAACGGTATATTAAAAAAAAAAAAAAAGTGGAACTCTTTCCACCGCGATGCCAAGCTCGATCCTGTGTCCTCAGTCACCAAAAGGAGCAGAGTGTTATATTCACTTTTCAGTTTAAGATCATCATAACCATACATAAAACTACCCCACAGACCTCAGTCCAAAGGCACTGCCTGACTCTAGCCAGCTGAAGACTCTGTTAGCCACAGAGCTTCACCACAAGACAAAATACTTTAAAAGCAGGCAAGCAAGGCTGCTCATGTTTGTTTTTTTTGGCTAAATAGTGAATCAATGCAGTCCCATAAAACAGTGTTAGTTTGCAATATAAGGAAGTAGTAAAACTCTAGCTCTGTTCTGGATCCTACAAGAACCACAGTGGGCCGTCAGCGTTCCATCAGTGTTCCTCTCTGGCATCTCTGTCACACCAACACTTCATTGGACAATTATGAAGACGCCACTGTATGAAGGTGGCTCTTTTCACTGGACGTTTGTACCATCAGTAGTGGTTGTGACTCAAGCCATAGAGAAGTGGGCATGCGTGTGTGATTAAAAAAAAAAAAAAAAAAAAAAAAACTGTACTGCATGCATGTAACCATTTAATATGTGTAGCCTAAACACCACATTGACTCAGAACAGTCAATGTCATTATAGGTCAAGTGAAATAAACAAACCTTAAATTTTCAGTGCGCAACTTAAAACAGCTAAGCTGGATTTCCTAAAAGTCTTCTGAGAAGTAAGATCAAGTCACAAAGTAAAAAAAAAAAAAAAAGATCTCAGCTTTAGAAACTTTTTGAGGAGGCCCAGTATGACTGTATAACTGAGTCCTACAGTCTTACCATAGGTGAAGCCCTACAGTCAGTGTATAATGGGGATGATTTCTGACAAAAAAGAACAAAAGCAGAATAAGGAGGGATATAGAAACTTCCATAACAGAACTTGGGCTTTACCTTCAGTGTAAACAAAATAAAATAAGAAAAAAACAAACCCTGTCAGCTTGGGTCAAAAAACCTCATACATAAAGCTTTGGTCATAATTTAAAGATTGTCTGTTGCAGCTGTAGAAAAGCAGTCAAAAAAAGACATAGTCCAAACAAAGTGGGGTTGAATCTCAGACTGCAGTGGTTTGCTTACGTAAATGAGGTCAACCCCGAAACCCCCTGATGAGTAGAGTCTTGCGTCACGCGTCTTTTTCGTGATTGGCGTTTCCATTCATAACTCCGTTGGTATGGTGTGTCCATGTTTGAGCCTGCAGTACTTTGGGCAGCCTCTTGCCCTTGGTGTAGGCGTGGTACCAGAAGTTGAGGAAGAGGAACAGGAAAATCAGGCCATACAAGCCAATGATGTAAATGAAGATAGGGAACTGGTATGGGCAGTCCTTCATGAAGAAATACTGGGAGATGTGGCTGGTCACCATGACAAACTGAATCTAGGGAGCAACAAATAAAGCAAGAGTTGATTATATCACCATGATTCACCACAGGTCTTTATAAAGTACACTTGAGAACATAGATATAAAAATAAAGTAGTCTTGAATTCAAAGACTTACCAGCTGAATGGTGGTGAGGTATTTCTTCCACCACAGGTACTTCTGGTATCTGGGACCCATGGCAGTCAGGCCGTAGTATGAGTACATGATAACATGGACGACGCAATTAAGCAGGGCGTGGAAGGTCCCCATGCCACCTGAAAATAGGGTGTGCATCCGGAATAATTAGTCACAAAATGTCAAAAGAAATTCATGTCATGGAAAATATTGCTCATACGTTAAAAAAGGAAATCCTACCTGCTGCAAACCGAACTCCAAACCACCATGTGAAAGGCATGATCGAGTGATGGTAAACATGAAGAAATGTCACCTGGCTATTCTTCTTCCTCAGCACAAAGAAGACCTGGAAAGGAACATATGAAAAGTTTTTGTCAAAGAAAGGGGCAGTCAACACTAAGTGTACACTAAGGAAGTGAAGTCAACTCAAATAATCGCAGTGATATAGTGACTTACTGTGTCCAACATCTCAATGAACTTTGAGAAGTAGTAAAGCCAGCATGTTGCTGCCATCTAGAGGGGACAAAGAATATTTCAGTACTGGTTCAGTCAGATCTTATTACCTAGTTCAGTTCCAAGTCAATCAGATGTTGCAATACATCTCAATCTGTAAATGAGTGACTTACCCTTATAGCCTGTGGTGAATCAGAGTAGTTGACCAAGTCACAGCGAAAAGAGTATCCCGTTCCCCATCCTGACATCACAAACTGTAAAGATTGATAGTTTGGTTATTGAAGTAGCTAAGGGTATGGAAAAGGCATAACTATCTTAGATGCCATCTTTAAATGTTAAATTGTCTCAGTTTTTAGTTCTAAAAAAAAAAAAAAAACCCACAATCTTTTAGCTTTACTTGTTTTTTCTTAACCCCATTTAGAAATCTTTGGAAACACAGTACATCGATAAGATTAAGTACAGCTTGACAAGAAAAACCCAGGACAAAGACATGTTGAAGTTATGCAGTTCTGAGGAAACATTTTAAGAATACGATGAAAGACTGCACTTGCCAATCTGGTTTCACCTCAGATCAACAGTCAAAAAAAAGAAGAAAAAAAAAAAAAGCCAGTCCTTTTGCAAGACTGCCAATGGCATGTGTCATGACTTTGTTCCTTACAAGCTCAATGCTGGCGTTTGCTTCACTATGAGCCGGGGGTATGCATTTCTGTGGGGATTCTTGCATTAAAGAATGAGTTCAGTGGGTGAAATACTGTGCACTAATTAAAAGGATAACAAAAGGATAACATGACTCACTTCATAGCACATGTAGAGTGAGAGCGCCACCACGCCGAAGTTGTAAACTATGAGAACTCCTTTGAGGTCAAAGCCTTTCCGGTTCTCCATTATCCGAGGCCCCAACGAGGTGACGAAGTAAATGTATGCTGCGATGATGATAGTTTGTGGGAGAGGAGACGACATAAGGAACCAATTTTCTGTCCGTGAGTCTGTAAGAGAAATATGTGAACAGGTTTATGAGATACACAAGGTTCAGATACAGAAAAAGCGAGGTAGCGTACATAGTGAGTGATCTTGAATGCTTTATGTGGGTTGACTCACCTGCATTTTGGATGAACTCATCATAAATGAGAGCAGCCGAGGACTTTATGTTATCAAATTCCATCTTTATGCAAGATCCTCGCAATTCACCTAAAAATAGAAAAAAGGCAAAACATTAGGATGTCAGTTCGGTCCACATGAGTTCACTGATCCTGTGCTTCTTATTAAATTCCAGATATTTGTATTCAAGAGCAGCAAAGAGATCAGTTCAATAAAATGCTCATACATACTCAGGTTGTTTCAGGTTGAGGAACTAGCAAGGTTACTAATGGCTAGCTACTAGTTACTTCACATTCATTAATGAACGCTGAAAAGGAAGTAAGTGTGCAACACAAAACAAGTTCGACCTGAACTAGTCACTGAAACCACTAGTGCACATTTCCGCCACATGCATCTGGTATATGATAACATCTGAACTCTGTAGTCATTTGTACTACATGTGGCTGAAAGGCTGGACTGTATTAGGAAGAAAGACCACTCAGCCATTCTTTGCTGCCCCTCTGAGGCGGACAAAGCCAAGAGTGTACGGGGAGTACAATGAGTAGCAGTCAGTGTCTCTCCGTTTTCAGAGAAAGAACAACAGTGCGACTAGAAATTAGTCAAGAAATATGTACACATGGCTGATGTAAAGATAATTTGTTGTCCAGTTACAATATAGTGTATGTTTTTCATAACAGAACATTCTGCCTGGACTCATGCCGGACATGGTTGAAACTGGAGTGAAACTTGGCCCTTTCTCAATGGGAGAATGCTTTACAAGCGTTTGAGAACAACCTGTGGATGGACATTCTTTGGCAACAATGAATGTGTGATGTATAGTGTAAGATGAAAAACACCACTGTGACAAGAAAGGGCACAAGTGGTGTTTAAAAACAGCTGTAGTTTACAATAATTCACATTATAATGCCAGAATGCCAATTTTCAAAACTGATGGTAAATGGGGCTACATTTTCCCAGTGATCCTGGTGTCAGCACTGCAGCCGTTAAACATAACCCAACAGTCTAATGGTTCATGAGTTAAAGCACGGTTGTATAAAAATGCAACATATTTGTAAGAGTTCCTTCACATGGGGTGAAACCTGGCAGGGAATTACAGGGTCCATATAAGCTCCAGTGGGGTAGGGTTCAAAATGACTAGCTTTACTGGTTTCAGTGTGTCTGTGATACAGGAAATATGATGAGGGGGAACTTCTCAGATATCACTTTAACAAACCAGAAGTCAAACTAAATATCAGTATGCCTGCTTGATTATTTCTATAAAAAAAAAAAAAAAAAATTAACTTGTGTGAAGTGAGTAAATTTAAAGAAGACTAAAACAACATGTCGGCTACAGGTACAGAGGGAATAACCCTACATGACAGGTTTTTAAGGTGTGTCTACCTGAATGCTGGAGGAACTTGAACTGGGCATGGGTAAGTCATCGAGAGAATTGTGTGTTAAAAAAAAAAAAAAAAAAAAAGGCATGGCTGTCTGGTGTTACTACACTAATGAAGACATGGCAAGCCATGACACGCCAATTAACGTTATAGTCAGGGATCCTGATGTAAAGGCTGCTACTCCCATGGCACACCTGCCAATTACTGACACAGAGGTATTGATGTGTAGCATATAAAAACACTCTTAATTTTTACATTGAAAAAAAAAAAAAACAATTCTTATTCATGTCAAGTTGAAATAATTCAATTGTGTGTAGAAACAAAGTTCAGAGTCATGTTCAAACACTCAATTTTCAGTAAATGTGTGCACCATCTTTGAAGAAAGCCAAACAGGTATCGCTGTAACACTCACCGTGTTGATGAGAACCAGGTGACTGATTAAAAAAAAAAAAAAAACTAGTCGAACAGCTACATTCATCCCCCTCACAATGGCAGGAAGTACAAAAAAAAAAAAAAAGAATCACGGCATGCTTTTACTTCGACGTACCGGTGTCCTCACCTTTTCTCTCGCAAACATTTAGCTTTTTTTTTCCCCAATCACTTGAGTCGGATTCAGTCAATAAAACAAGCCAAAAAACTACTAACCTTCAGAGCTGCTCCCGCCGACACTGAAAGAAAACGCTTTTGGTCCGTATCCAAACTCCCGGTTCATCTGCAGTCCTCCAACAGGTGTGCTTCACACTGTGCTGGAGGAGCGTCCGCCTGTCTTCCCTTTTGAAATCAGAGGGCGTGGTCTAAACTCAGGCCAAACCATTCGCTGATTGGCCAATTGCGAATTCTTTATAGCTGTCTCATCAAAGATTTTGCAATAATACAATATTTCCTGTTCCGGGACTAAAATTAATGCTGTTATTTTCCACAATCACCCTGAAACCACAGCAAAAAAAACCCCAAAAAAAACAACACACAACAGAGAAAGAGTATTTCCCAGTGTGTTTATTATAAGACAAGACACAGAAAAATTAAAAACTGTACAGTTCAAGTCACTTGAGGTAATTTGGGTGAAAAAACAGCTGACTGAGACATTATATGATGATAGATACAGTATAGTGGACATTAAATAGTGTCTTCATATGAAGCGAATTCAAGAAATAATGGCATATGTCAAAATGATTGCAATGTTCGTCACTGTTCTTTGTTTTTTTTGTTGGTCTTCTTGGAGCTCATTTGGGTCCCATGTATTCACATGATAACAAAAGGTAAGGGGGGGGGTGCACAGCGAGAGAATGGTTTCAGTATCACTCCACACTGCTGCTTGGCCAGTTTCAGCAAATGACAGTAAAACTTACAAACAAATGCAAAGTATGTCAGCAATGACAACAAAACAATGTGTTTCTAAATGTGGCGCTCCTCCCACGTGAGGATTATGGATAGTCCATTCTCAACTCCGCTGAAGAAACACACAATCTGAAAGACCGACACCACAACCTGTTCAAAAAGGTTACAAATGATGCCTTTCTAACCAAAATATTATGTAAGTATTACAAATTAATTTTATTGTCAGCAGAACAGGTGTGTGAGTGCTGTAAAATGACATGAAAGATGAACCTCCAAATCGTTAAAGTGAACATACTGTAATTTACATAATGTCAGATATGCCCCATGGCCACAATGAATTATTGAAAATACAAAATTGGACAAGGACAATATTGGCTTTGCATTCAAATAAAAAAACGCAGAACAATTAACAATGTTACATAAATTATATACAAACAAACATTATACAGCCGATTGGGCATATAGTCATACAATTACTGACACATTTCATTTTAAGGCCTTCATCTTTGTCTGCGATGATGAATTGTTTTTTACTGGTATCTGTGGAACGTCCACACATTCAAAACATCCGCATTAATCTTCATCACTGCTCCACGCATCCTGAAAGGCAGGGTTCACTGAAGACTGGCCCACAGCACCCTGCAAGGAATCAAGACATTAAGCTCAAGTGTTCAAATTATTAAAAAAAATAAATAAGAAAAACATGATACATATCACAACCATATATGAGTTTACACTGCAGGGGAAAAGAATTAGCAGGTAACCACTAAGCGGCGACCTGTGTGGCTGTAAAATGAAACCAATGGTGAAGTGCAAAAAACTGCAGTTCCTCGTTTTCACAGGAAAAATAAACACGTTTACAGTCTGGTACACTGTTTCAGTCTCGAAAGCTAACTTTGCAGGGGTTGTGACACAAAGACACCATTTTACAGCTGCTTCATTCACAATGCTTCAAAGCCCAGAGCTCTTCCTGGGAGATTAGCCACCAAACTTTACAAGTGAGCTTTACAATGGCTCTTCAGAAACCTATAGATGACGTCACAGAGACTGCATTCACGTTTTATACAGTCTACTGTAACCGCGCATGCCTGTCAAATTTTCCTGATTTTTATATGACTGATGACGACTAATTAACTTGTAAATGTGCCACCTGGTTAAACGGGAAAAGGACAGGTGCTCATTTTAATCCGAAAGGCACTAATAGAATACAGAAAAGGCATGACAGAGCTGAGTAGTCATGACATTTTTGTATGTGTGTAGCACTATGTGTCGGGGAACACTGAGGTTTAAATTCCTAAGGTGACTCACTGATTATCTATGATCTCATGTCTGACATGCAGACAAAAATAAAACAATAACGTTTAGAGGAGAGAGATTTGAATCACTGTGTTCATTTTAAGATTGTGATTGGGCCTTGATATGGACACTTGAAATGTAACACTTGATTATAGTGTTACCTCAGAGTGTTATTTGATTATGCAACTGTTCCCAATATCTGTTTTCCTACCGTATCTGTGCTATTTGACTCTTCTTCCACATCCGAGGCACGAAGAACAGGAACCCACGCCAGGATGTTACAGTCTTTACCTCCACTGTACAGCTCCTACATACAAAGAACAAGGACACCTCAGTTCTGACACACTGCTAGAGGAAATAACAGAAGAACTGCTGTTGCAGCATAAACGTCACTATAAAGCACTTCCAAACAATGGTGTCGGTGCCAGGGGAAAACCAGCGTTAACAAGCATGATTGGGACCATGAGTAAAATAATTAATAAGCTCAAAACTGTCCACGCAATGCAAGCGAACTCATGGGACACGTTGTTGATGCCATGGGACTGATCAGTGTCATTACATCAGACAAGATGGACTAGGACAGGATAGGTCTCCAGAGTGACAGGCTGCCAAACTGCATTCTACACATACAAACCTTGTGTGTGGCACCGGATGTTGAATTGACTAATAACAAGGGTGTGGGTTGGACATCCCTCTATAATTATTATGAGTAGGTACAACTTTTATGTAGTTACCTTATGATTAAGCTATATCTCAGCATAAAACTATCTACTACTGGAACTTGAGTAAAAGTACCCTAGCATAGTATAGTAATATGATAAACATGCATCACAGCTCCACCGTGGATTTACAAGTGTACTGGGAGACTGATTTCAGCATGGATGAAAACAAATATTAATTTTAGTCAGACATTACTGTTATGTAAATATTTGTCCAACTGTGCGTTTGTGTCTCCATTGTAAAATTAGCAACAGAATTGTTTTCCACTGACATTTCTCTTTTTGAAATCTATACATTTATGGTGGAATCATCAAATATGGGCACTAAAATAATCATGATGTAGGCGATGGCGTTACTTTAGTGCAGTTAAACCTTCACCATGTGACATCTGAAAATAATGCCTACACAGTTCACATTCAGGCTGGGCCTGGGCCACACAAAGGAGGTACCTGTATTTGCATTTATAGTAGCTCAATATAGCACGAGGCGTGTTGACCTAACCATGTTATCTGTCCGCGCGAGGTGGCTCATTTGGGAATGCCATGGTGATTGCAAATTTCTAATAGCTCTCACTGCAGTGACAACACCACAGCGACTGAAGAGGTAAATGAAAGAAACTGACCTGGATTCACTTGTAAGAGACCAACTAGACCTGACTGACAGCAAACAGAAATAGATGAATGGAAATACAAACAAAAGCAGGGCTGCAGATAGATAGAGATGGGTACACTGGCTAGATGCTGGGAACAATCACCACCTGGGACTTTGGTACGTCTCACCTGGTAGTCTGGGTGGAACTCACAGCAGTCAACGTTGTTGTAGTGACCCCTGAGCATAGTGACCAGCTCTCCTGTGTGGAGGGCATACACTGCAACTGAGCTGCCGCATGGCACAAACACAAACTCTGGGCTGCAGCCGCGCGACACTGTGAACTGTAGCCTTTTACGACTCTCGTTGCAGACCTTCCCGTAATTTACCTGAGGGACAAACAGTGAAGGCACACGATTCAGATCACTTGTGTGGATGGATGCCCAAATATAAACTACTTATGACACAATGTCAGATGGGTTCCTGGATGAATATGAAGCTTTTTTCGCGTTTGAAACAGACATGTTGAGCCATTAAGCACAACCGCTTATATTAAAGATCCAGATACTTTTATTTTTTCACTAGAAGAACAGCACAGCAAGAAAACATCATTTTCAGGCTAAAACTGAACTGACTGAATAAAACGCCTCTTAAGGTATTCAAAGCCATTTAAGGCCATCAATTTAAATAACATCATTTGAGACATTCAAAGACCTTTCCCTGAGATCAAGACAGACAGGCAAAAACAAGCAAATTACCTCACCTTGCTGGTGGAGAATTACTAGGTTAAGTTCATGTCTGTGTTGTTTCATGGTTTGAATTGTGTAACGTGTTTCGTTTACATCCCTTAATGTGCAACAGAAATCCCTGCCACTCCAGCTTTAATCCAACTCTGCTCTTTACCCAGCAGAGAAGGACACCTATGCTTTAAGTCACTGGTTGTCTGGTGCTACAGTCTGCGCCCCTGGGCATATTGTATAGTTTTCCTTGGCTTTAGGGTAAGCTTATGTTTATATGGTGGGGGGTTATATATATATTTTAAAAAATCATTATTTTATGCAGATCAAATGCTATAAAGCAAGTTTTTTTAAACAGTGGCATCCTGTTGGGTCAGTCTGAACAAAAACACCCATTCAGAGGTATCAGTGTGAGATTCCCCACCAACTGTTTTCTATTATCGTGACCAAAACTAAAACAGACAAAGAATCTGCCCTGACAAGCCTGTAAGAGCATGGGTACAAAGAAAGCTGTCAAATTTAGTCAACAGTGGCAGATTGTTAGTTTAGCGCTGGGTGATTGTTAACCAAACATTAATACCTTATTTACTTCTTTACATACTAATTACTGCGACTTCATCAGTTCTGACAGGATAATTATTTTCTCCATCCCTTTGCTTGACTTTATCCCAATCTGAAAGTTTTGGGATGGGTTTTTTTGGGTTTTAGGTTCAGAAAATAATACTGCCTTTGGAAACTGAAGAAAACTGAAGAAAAGTGACCATGCTCCTCATGGGGGGGTTAGATCTGAGCTCAAAACTCTCAAATAAACTTAAATCATATGTAATCCATAACAACTTTTTAAAAGCCAGTAATATGTTGATAGCTCTGTATGTTTTATTTTTACATATTTCTGCTCTGTATGGGTCAAAAATCAATTAATGCAGCGTTAACTTAATGATTCTACAGAATTTATTTAATTTTTCTTATTTAAAGACTGAGCCTCATGTGACTCCACATGTAATACTATCATTTTGAATATGAGACAAGACATTGTTGATACCCAGGACAGACAGCTGGGCAGAACCTGTATTTCAGAGACAGCTGATGACCACACCAAGAACAGTTTCTGCAGGTTCCAAAGACAGACTGAGAGGGACCAAGCAAGATATTTTGGGTATCTATTCAAATTGCTCTTCCCACTGAAATGGGTCTGCAAATGTTGCATTTGCATAACCCAAAGTGTTAATCCAGGTAGGTTCAAAGGGCAAAGCTTTAACTCTCTCTCTCTCTCTCTCTCTCTCTCTCTCTCACACACACACACACACATAAACAAACTTTACCAGTGTGTTTTCCCCGGTGGCACTGTTCCATAGTCGCATACGGTCATCAGTTCCAGTAGTGAGGAGGTAGAGGCCATCACTAGTAAAGCACAGGCCATTCACTCTGCCATTGTGAGCCGTGTTCACTGGTTAAACATAGGTAAAAACATGGTAGCATGCATTAGTCATCTCATCTCTTCCTCCTTTTTTCAGATCACTTCTCATAGATATCAATGAATGGCATGTTTTTAGTGCAGTTGTTAAAACCCCCTTGCCTCCTACTACTACAGAGATTAACTGGTTTAATTGAAAACCGGTTTCCCCTAAACACTCGAACACAAACAGGATCTTAGGCAAGAAAAACATATACTGAATGTGCAGAATGTTGAACCTCCTCTCCAGAGAAACACACACAAGAGTTGTTGTTGTCATTAGAAGCATCAGTTACAAGTTCAAGACATGTTTTGGACTTATGTGCACTTCCTATTGTATGTATACAGAATGTCTATGCAGCACAACTACAGTGTATGCCATATTGTAGGATTGCTTAATGACTGGTAGATTGATATGGTTGAGCGAGGGAAAAAAAAAAAAAAACAGGATGATGCAACACATCAGCATACAAGCAATTTTTTTTCTCAGAAAATGACACCCCAGGGGGATGTCGAACAATAATTTCTGTCCTGGTGCCTGTATTTTTCTATTTATCTAAATAAAAGCTACCAAGAGCCCTGCCCACTGAGGATGAATGAGGAAAAAAGGCACTGGAAAAGAGAGAAAGGGGAGAGGTAATACTACCTGCCTCAGAGGAGGCTTTTGACTTGTCCCCATTGTGCTGGTCCAGAGTCAGCAGACTCCCGGAAGCCCGACGCACATCCCATACTTTCACTTTGCTGTCTGCACTTAGAAAGAAAATGAGGGAATTAATTTGGTTTTACAGTCTCCTGGTTAATGAATGAAAATATAGCCGTATAAATGATTCAAATTAATGATTAGTTTTATCATCCTAGTAAGCACAATATAAGGATTTATTAAGTACAACACGTTCGACCTGATGAGCTTCATATATGCAAGTGTGTGTAAGCCAGTGTTTGTTTTTAAAGGTCAGTTTTCAGTTGGGAATTAAAATGCTCCTCCATAATAGAATATCATACACTTCTCTGAGTGCCTCTCTGTGCCAGTTGTTTTCAAAATCACTTACTGTCCACGGGGACAACAGCACAACGATCCCAATTGGTTAATTAGCATGTCTAATGTAGCATAAAACAGGTGGGGACTGTATCTACCATATGCCACACTGACAGGGCTACTAGAGTGCCACAGTTAGCATGCGATGTGGTGGCATTATCCTTGACTCAGGGTTGCAATGTGGCCAGATGGGCAGGAACAGAGATGACAAAAACTGCTGGGACACAGCATGGTGGGGATTGTTCTATACTTGGCATTATTCTTTGATGTGGCTCTGAGGGCAAACTAAGTGATGGTTTCAGGGAGTGAATCTCCAAAGACAGACAGTCAACAGCACCTACCTGGCAGTGGCTAAGATGTGCTCGTATCTGGGCGACCACCGCACAGACAGGACCTCTGCTCTGTGACCTAGAGGGAGAGAGTTATTGTTTACGTGTGTGAGAAATACGGCAGCAAAAGTAAGTGTGTGTGTGTGTGTATCTGTGGTCTAGTCTACTAACCCTGCAGAACATGAATCCGTGAACCAGACTTTAGGTCACACAGCTGGATTTTAGGGTTTTTGGTGCCAACTAAAAAAACAAAAAGACAAAGAGGTAGTTGAGGGAGACTCAAAAGGGAGACATTATTTCCTATTTTAAACACTGAAAAAGGAGATTAACCTTTAAAAGGTGAAAATTCCATTCAATCGAACAATTTCTACTTATCAATACTGTGAAATTTTTACAGATGGTGACAAATATGTGAATATAATCTGTAGCAACATGCGAATAAGGGAAAGGTGTTTCAAAAGTGTAACTGGAGTCCCGGGTTCTCACAGAAAAGGTGTGGTATATATGAAAATGAACTGATAGGAACTTCTGACAAACATGAGCTAACACACCAAGCATGTAGACATGGGAGGGGACAATGTATAGTTATGGTAAAAATTTAAGAAGATGATCGGGACATAATTAAAATCTAAATAGCTCAAATGATGCAGAATTAATGAGCTACAGTTGCTTTTTAGGAACCTTTTCCCTTAGGAGAGTCTTCCTAGGTAAAATAGAAGACTCCAGGGATGTTTGCAACTAGTTTGACAAGCATCTGTAACACCTGAGACGGAAGGACACATTAAGAAAGGGAAAAACGGAGACAGACGCTGTGATTGTCTCCAGCTTAGAAATAGGTGTGTCAAAGTGTGTGTGTGTGTATGTGACAGTGTGAATCTTTATGAGAACAGACTGAGAAGACATGAGTAACCTGTTGGTCCAGCTTGGTAACGTTGACGACGTGACACCTAGATTCCTACGTTGTTGTTTTTTTTCGCTCCACAGAAATCTGTCTTGTGTAACTAGCTTTTGACCCCTTTAGGTTTAGTTTACAACCAAGGGCTTAAAACCTGGGGCACAATGTAGAGGAAGTGTGCTGTGGAGAAACAAACAGGGTAACTAATGAGATGTTTGACTTAAGTTCAATGCTTTGTAGCACGCCATAATAGAATGACAACTCCAGCTGGTTTGTTTTGCTTCACTGGGATCAGCAAAAAACTGTGGCTGCATCCACACACACATACACACCTGCGATGAGACTGTGCTTCCTGGCGATGGGAGACAGGTGGTGGCTGTAAACATTGCCCTCAAACTCAAAGACCTCAGCAGGCTGAAGAAGTGACAGAGAGAGAGGGAGATGGACAGACAGAGAGTGTCAGTAAGTTATGGCAGAAATTCAGCTCTCTATGTTTAATAATGCTGAATTAACTTAATTGTATGATAAAATATACAGCCATGACTTTAAATAAAGCCACTGCCTTAAAATGTGATTGTACTATAAATACATTTACTACAGTGCAGGGAAGGGCTTCAGAGAATGAATTAAGCAAAAATAAAAGCGAGTAGAGAGGGAGGACGCAGCAGCTCAGAGCTCAGAGGGCCGCTCGCCTGAGCAGCAGTGGCGGTTACAATGCAAATTCTTCAGCAAATATAAAAAGCCTCTCTGTGCCCCATCTGTCAGTGTGTGCCAGCACCGGCGTGGCCTCAGCCAATGGGCACACACACAGAGGAGGCTCTGTTTGCATAGAAATACCACACATAAATACACTATGTGCACATCAATGCAAAGCACACAATAATGTGGAAACACGCAATCCTTATAAATGTTTAAATCGGTATGAGTGAGCGCGTGTGCGCGTTTCTGTGGGACACGGAGACAGAGACACACACAGAGTAAAACAAATGAAAGGGCGTTGGGTTCTTTTCTGTCCCTTCCTTGACCTTCTGAGGTAACCGTGGTGCCAGTGTAACTCTAGCACAGCTCAGGGCCTGCCATATGGGACTATGTGGCATAGAAAGGTAGAAAGCATGAAGCAGAAAATAAGAAAGAGGCGGGAAGAGATAGTGAAAAGAGCAAAAAGAGGGAAAGGGCAGTGGAGCTATATGAAAACAAATGTCAGCTACTTAACATGCAAAACAGAGTTACCTGTTTACTGGGGAAATGTGTATAATCCTATATGTTAATTCAGCTCTATTGTAACAAAGTTCATACTGACAGCGTTAGAATCAAAGGTCTTTCTAATCCTATCCATCCTAATTTACATACTGCACACAGGGGAACTTACTAGCAACAGTCGTACCTGATAAACTCAAGTGTGCATTACATTTAACATGGATTAAACAAGTCCCTGTTCTTTACCTTCAGTGTCTCAGTGTCCCAGACTTTCATGGTCTTGTCAAAGGAACTGGAGACAAACATGCCCGTGTCATAAGGGTACCACTGGACTGTCTCAACACTGAATTTGTGAACATGCCGACTCGACCTAAATAAAAAAACAAAAAAAACAAAGTCATAACACAACTTCATACAGACACACATCCTTGATTAAACTCTTCAGTGATCTGCATCCCTCAGTATGTTCAAAATGCAAAAACACAAACATGTAACAGCATGTTAAAGTAGCATGAAATAATCTGCCCTGTGTGGACAATAAAACTATATTCACACTGCAATCCTTAATGCTCTTCTCTTGCCAGCTGTGAATTCATTTGGATATCGGACTATTTGATCAGACTGACAGAGGTCACATTACCACAAATTAGATGTGTATCAGAATCAGATCCATGTAATGAATGATTTTTTCTGTTCACATGACATTAATAAAGGCCCTAAGTAATAAATGAGGGAAGAAACATTCTGATCAGTGCCATTTCACTTGTATGTACTGCTTGTGGCCTAATGGACATGGCTTAGAAAGACGTTGTACTGTGAAAACTTGATGCAGTGCTACCCTCTAGTGGACAAAATGAGTAAACTGAGCAACACTCACCTGCCCACCGTGCAAACTGCTTTGCAGGTGTATTGAGGCTTCCCATTGAAGTTCTCCAGGTCATAGACGACGATCACTCCATCTGCTCCCCCAGACAACATGCTAAACAACAGAGAGGGCTGACTTCACAGATAGATGTACTTCCTCCACAGCTTCCACATTTTAAATAGAAATGCCTGCGGATTACCCGAGGTGAACAGGGCATTGTCTCGAGAGATTTAGCTCTTGGGTTTTTTCAAATGTGATTTCTCAATGCTTTGTGAATCCAAAGACTGAAAGACATTCAACTCTAAGTATTGTACTTATCACAAACTCTTGCCTAAGAACAGACTGACAGCTTGCGGTTCGCAAATGTTGCTGTTAAAAGTAGTTTCAGGTGGAATGTGGTGATCTATAAATCAGTAACAGAAAATTAGGACTAAGTGGACTTACTATCTGCCCTCTATTGAGTCAATGTCAATGGTGTTGATGCCGTTTCCATGGATTCTGTCCACGTCTCTGTCAGGATTCAACTTCAGACTGAGGACCCTTTGGAAAAACAGAAAGAGGAAGAGCTATGAATCACAACATCGCAGCCCGAGGAGATGATCAAAATAAGATAATAGTGAAAAAAAATGCAGCAAATATGTTTTGTGGAGAAATTGCTGAACTCAATGGTCAATGGTGAGGTCAGGAGGGAAGAAAGTGTTCAGGAGCCTCTGATGTCTTATGCTTTAATATTTATTGACGCTTGGCCAAGGAGAATTACAGACACTCTCAAAGTACATCAGAAGTGTCTGAGTCGGTCTCACATTCTGCTGAACTCATGCTGGTGGTCAGACTTTAAACCCCTACAGATAACACCACAAATACTATACGCCGAGAGTTAGCCAAAGAGAATGTTTTTACCATGTTAGTGTTACCGTCAGCACATTCTAGGTTGGAGACACTGTTTGTCTGTTTATGTTAAAGAAACATCAACGGCAAGCTATCTATTATGTCTAGGAAGGCAGCAATAGGTCTCTTCGACCCTGGCCACCACAGTGTTGAGATAGACTGGCACCTGCTGTTCCCAACTACTACTGCCGAGGCCCACACGTGACCTCGTGTAACCTAAGGACAGAAAATTCCATAACAATATGTATGCTGCAAATGAGCGAAAATGTTGATCTTTAGACAATTACAGACGTAATTCATTTGAGTGAAATTGACAAACGTTGGCAAGTAAAAGCTTTTCAAATCTTCATGCATGCCAACTGTTATCTTTCTTTCTATTTTAGAGTGAACTGATGACATGCTGCAGTGTTTCTTTTACACTCTTGTTGAGATACTTGTATCCTGTCTCACCTTCTCGTTGACTCTGCACGCCTCAGTCGCAGAGGGTCATCCACACCAGCCTGCCTTGCTGCCAGAAACCCCAACATGGCTTCAACTTGAAATAAAATGATCTAAAATATTGGAGCAGGACTAGTATTTAATCTTTGCCTGCCTACCGTTAGCTCGCATAGCTAAAGGCTAGCATGCTACCTACACTGAAGTGAGTTTATAGTCCAAACTGAAACTCTGGACGTCCAACAAGGCATTATATTGTATCCAAAGCGCCGTGCTATCTTTATGTTTCATGTAAATCTTTTAAAGTACTCTTCTTTGATTGTTTAATGTTTATTTTACATTTAATTTCAACTAGCTTCCCAGCAGCACAATACAAACAGCCGCCATGTTGGAACGTAATATCCATTCTATGACGAACACGGTGATTGGCTGGTCAAGTAAAGCCGTCCAATCACAAAACAGTTTATTGGTTCTTTCCCCCCAACCCGTGAACACTTGCATAAACAACCTAGTGAAAGGGCAAGACAGCTAACAAGGGACACCAAACACAGAAAAACCTTTACAGGGTTTTTCCTGTCAAGATGAGCAGGATTGCCAGCGCTCTACGGCGTACGTTTGGGATAGTACGCGATCACGTCGGGACAGATCATCTGGGGAATAAATATTACATTATCCCAGAACAGAAGACATGGACAGGTAACTTAAGGCTTGTTGTGCTAAAATTAGCCAGCCGTTAATTCGTTTACAGTCTTGGTCCCTGCAGACAAGTGAAGGTGACTCCAGAAAGTAGCGTTTAAAGTTGATTTCTCTCCCTGATTCTCCTCTGTGTGTACAGGCTGTGGTTGTTTTACATCATGACGAACTCATCTTTTCTTTCCCAGTGTGTTTTTGAATAGATAGCTGCGCATACTGTTTTCTTGTTAAAAAATAAAATGAGATATTCCAGCTCAGTATTTCATATCGTGCATGTGCCACCACTCTCTCTTACTGAAATGTGTTGCTGTTTTGACATAACCTTTAACCTTTCACTCTTGTAATATACGAAACTCGCCACTAGATGGAGCAACCGCCTCAATAAGAGTACTCCCCTTTTAGTGTTGTCAGTAATATTTAATGCAGCTCACTGCAGTTTGGATTTTACTAATTCTGGGGGGGGGGAATGATGGCAGCTCCACTGTCACCAGCTTTAAAAGAAGAAAGAGTCCTCAACTGTTGCAGATGAGATGATTACTTGTCTGTTATGAGGATTAGAAGGAGGTCATATATCCCTACTGAGACATGGCAGTGCTACAGTATGTAATGCTCAAGCCAAGCAGCAGAACTGTGTCATCAGGCTAATCCATGGTGGGATGCCAATGGTGTCCTTCACACCGTCCCTGACTGTTAGAAGGCCAAGGACATGCTCGTTGGCTTTGCAGACTCAATGCCCGCGCTTGCTGTGAGTCCTCCAGTTGTCCTCTCTTTCTCGTAGAGCGTCTTAAAAAAGTGTTTCTAGGACAGAAAGATGCTGAGGCCATTGTGATGACTCATCTTAGAAAATGGAAAG
Organism: Argyrosomus regius; assembly: GCA_946959425.1. Lineage (NCBI taxonomy): Eukaryota > Metazoa > Chordata > Actinopteri > Sciaenidae > Argyrosomus > Argyrosomus regius. The sequence continues at coordinate 12,347,411 of OX336890.1, forward strand.
GAGGTTTGGTGGCATTCTGTTTCTTCTTAATCCAAGAAACACAACACACTTGTTCATTTTCAGGTGCTTGCAAAGGGCGGATGACAAAAAGCAAAAACACATTGTGGAAATTTCCAGTGATTATGTATCATATCCTTACCTGCACATGAACTTGTTTTGGGGGAAACATAGTGATGTACTCAGTGTGCGTAAGTCAGGTCTTTTCTAGTTTAACTCATTAAGCTAGAAATCCCACTCTCCCTTCCCTTTACTCTCATAAATCATCATCAGCAGGGGTCCTACACAGACTATAGACCACAGGTCAGGGGTCACAGGTCCAAGAGCATGACCCCTCGCCTGCTCCAGACATGATACTGCTGGTTAACCGGCCATGGACTTCAGGTTTGTTAGTAACAAAGGGTTATGCCTTGTGATATTTGCCTGGGAACTGTACTACACATGTCCCACCTATACATGCTTGTGTTTGTCTCCCTCTCTTGGTGCCAAATTATACAATTTAGATGAGGTCTTCTTCAACTTGCACAGGCTGAGTAGGTATCATACAGTGCATATATTCAGTGGGACCTTTCTTCAGAGGATGAAACCAAGCTGTTTTGTGTTTTTTTGTTTTGCTGGAGAGGGACCGACCTCTGGCAGGTTGCAAGCCTAGTTTCTTTCTGACTGAACTTGACTTTGTGCTTCACCTTTTCTCAGCAGTTTGTGGGGGAAACTTGTGCCCACCTCGTATTTATAATTCATTACAAGGCTGCTCCTCCACCCCTGGCTGTCAGACTATTCAAATGAGACATCACAGAAGCCCATTTTCCAGCACGCTACAGGCTACCGTATTCACTGTCCAATCACAATGACTGACACTGTGGAGAGGCTAGTTGGCCTGTAGAAGAAGAAGAAAAAACTGGTTCCAAACAAACACACACATAAAACCAGACAGGCACATACACATACAAAGACTATATACATTCATAATAAACAAATAGTGCGCACATTTGCCGCTTTTTTTCTGCCACTCACCCTGTCCAGCCTTCTGGAAATAAAGCAGATGCATTATTCAGTCCATATGTCTTGCTAAAGCGAGCTCTTTTTTATCTTAAACTGATAGGCCAAGCGTGGGCTCAGGGCCTTAAGGCATGGACCGCAGGGCTTTCCACTGCAGCATGAGTAGTGGTTGAAGTAGGTGAGGAGTCTCTCTCCTCTTCCTCTCTCTCTCTCTCTCATCTCTGCCTACTTCTTGTATTCATTTGTCCATCCCTAGTGTTCAGTCAATCCCTCTCTACCTTTATCCATGCTTTGCTGCTCCCATTTTCTACCTCTCTCAATCTGTTAACTTTAGAAAACTAGGGCGTAAGCAATTCCGTGTGTGGTAGGCTGTGTACGAGGACGTTAATGGCTGTTAAGACAGTAAAATAAAAGCAAGCTTCTTCTTTTTTGTTTATGTGAATCTGTCCTATCTAGTCTGAACAACTGCCCAGATTTCTCCTGAGGTTGACCTCTTTATTTGCCTCCAGTTAGTTCTTCCCTTGCCCCCCCCCCCCCTTCATTGCTGCCTCTTGATTTTCCTCCTTTGAAGCCAGTCCAGTGAAGATTTCTATTCACAACATTAGAGTGGTTCAGCAGTGTGGAGAGCTAGACCCAGCAGAGAGCTTTCTATCCCCCTCTCCTCAGATGCTGCTGCACATCAAAATGAAAAGGCCTGAGTCTGAAGTACACGCCTAGAGAGAGAGAGAGAGAGAAGGTCTGCCTCTGTCTCTGTCTCTGTCTTTAGAATAGGTCCAGCTAAAGAGGCCTACTGTGTGCTCCCGCCCCACAGAGAGAACTATGCTATAGGCCGCGGAGCTCCAGTGATTGTTGTCTATGGCAGGGCTACAAGAGAAAGCCACTGGCAATCTGGCCACTGGTCTTTAGAAGGTCTTTGCCTTGGTGTTGGCTCCACAGAGCTCAATAGAGAATCTATATTCTTCTCTCTGTCTGTATGCGTCTGTCCCCCAGGCACAGCTCTGCCTCACACTGCATGGGGCGCCATGTCATGCTGCCCAGATGAAAGCAAAGCATTCTGCGGATGGGCTCATTCGTCTTCAGCAGTGGGCCCGCAGCTTTGACGCCTGCCTTCCCTCCCTTTATTTAGGAAGAGAGCGCGCTGACATTATCGGCCGCTGCAGGCACATTTGAAAATAATTGCCTGTATGATTGCTATTTTTCTTACCTCTTTGAGGAGGTGTAGCCTTTGTCTTGAAATCAATGGCTGCTCAATACTGGACAGGGGAAAGGCAGTTTCCTTTCATGTCTCAGTGAAAAGGATGTATTTTTAGCGCTATTCGTTTTAGCAGTGTGTGCCATGCAGTTTTAATCTATTGGTCCTCTCCGCTGTGTGGAGAATGGAAGGGATTCAGAGGTTCTTCAGAGGTGCGCCACACTGTTGCAGAGAAAAGATGCATTGACTTGTCGTCCTATCACTATCCCTCTCTCTTTGTCTATTATTTATTTGATTCCCCAGCTCTGTTCTATGAAGTGAAAAACTGAAAAGGCCTCAGTTCTGCTATTTCAGGATGGGTGACTCTGGGGACTGAGGGAGGAGGTGTGTGTGTGTGTGTGTGTGCGTGCGTGCGTTGTTGTATTATTGTGTGCATCTGTGATTGTGTACATGCGTTTGTCTGGCATAGCAGGTACACACTGCGTTTTTGTGTGTGCGTGTGCAGTTGTATCTGCTTTGTATTTTTTTTTTTTTTTTTTAAATTCTGCGATTGTGTGTTTTCTCTCCACTTCATGCCCAAACACACTTAACACAACAACAGATGGCTGTGTGTCATCAGAGCGTTGATTCAAGCCGCATATTTCCATGAAAAGAGTCACAGCGGAGAGAGACGAGGGTCCAAATGGCTGTTTATTCTGCCACAAGTCATCCCCAGGGTGTGATGAAGGAAGGTCTATCCTACAGTAGGACACCAAGTCAGTGTTTAGCATGGCTATGTCCAGAACCGCTACAGTAAATCATGTTAATTGATCAGCGGCATTGCAATGCATGGGGTTTAAATGAAGGTTGTTTAATCATTATAGGGAAACCAAGTGGGTTTAACTCATCTTGCTGTATACTGGTTGCCAAGTGTGTATTTGTATGTGTATGCGCTGGCTTAACTACTTCATTAAAAAGGCATTTGAAAAGATAGATGCTCAAAATGAGAAACGGGCACATTTATTTCTTATGGTAGAACATTACAAATGGGCCCAGCTCCAATATTAGTAGTTTAAGCATTCGCAGGTCTATTAAATGCTGCATATCTATAGCAGACCTGTCTCACAGCCTACACATTTTTATATGAATGTGATTATTTGTCCCTCTGTGACCGATTCCCTGAGCAATCGTAGACCGTTTATGATTAATCGAGTACATTTTTTCCATTGGGCCCCGGATGTGATTCACTGTCCAATGCATTCATGTCTGTCTCTGGTCAGATGGCCAGCGAGATATTTTGACACCTCGGGGCTCCTTGTCTGTCAGAAACTCAGCCAGAAAGACTGACAGACAGACCGACACACAAGCAGACATCTCCTGGAGCCTGCTGCTGCTTATTCAATTCAGAATATTTTAATAAAGCAGACAGGCAGAGAGAAATAAGGCTAGGAGTAAGGGAGGAAAGATAAGGCCGAGGGAGACTCACAGAGGGTGGAAAAGAAGGTGGGGTATAGAAAGTGAGTGACAAAGAACAAGGGGGATGCTGACATATGGGGTGAAATTATAGAGTGGGGGAAGAATGGAGAGAGTGAAAGTGAAAGGAGGGTTTCTGACAGAAAGAGGGTGAAATGAGTGGGTGGAACAGGCAGACAGATAGAGGGGGAGAGATAGAAGGTGGAGGTAGGTTAATGGAGAGAGAGAGTGGGGGGACTTAAGGTGCAATGGAAGGAAAAGGAAGGGGGTTGGACGAGAGTGATGGGGGTGAATAGAAAGGGGTGGACAGCTTGGTGTATGGACATCACATGCATGGGCCTCAGAGGAGTCGGGGAGGAAGGAGGGGTGTCCACACCGCTCCACGGCCTCACAAAGGACGCTGACTTCCTGGCTCGCCATGGCCCTTTTCTGTAACCCATCGTGCAGAGAAGAGACTTCAAGAGGATGGGTGGTCTTAAGTGGAAGGAGCTAAAGTATCCCTTCCAACCTCAAGTACACCCGCGTTTGGTTAAAAGTAACACACAGGGGAAATCAGAGTATTCTTTTCAGCATGTTATTACTTTTATATGAATTATTCTCCTCTGTTCTGCTGTGAGTCGCTCAAGCCTCAGCGGGATCGACAGCAACAGGGACAAACAGAATGAGGGCTGAATAAAAAAAAAAAACGAACAGCAGCAGCAGGCCTACTTTATGCCTAAGCCCCTCCTCTCACCAGAACTGATGCAAAACAACGGCTGGCCTTTTCCCTCTAAACCTCATCCCGCGTCACTAGGCTCAGGGCTAATGGGTAACCATGGTTACAGGCCTCACACATCCCCTCCATTTTTTTTTTCCAGGGAAGGAGATTGGAGAGAGAGAGTGAGAGAGAGAAAGAAAAAGAGAGGGTGTCAGTATTGGTACCTGGTTGTCCTTGTATCACTGATGCTTATCGGATCACTCCATCTTCATAAAGCTGTCCATTACCATTCACATACTGGTCCCCCCATCCCTTTCGAACACACAGCTCAGCTGGAGAGGAATAAACTAGGCTCAACCCAGGCTGATGGCCTCGCTGCTTCAGGATGGCTTTTTGTTCCACCACAATGTCAGGCCTTAAAGTCCCTGCTTTACCTCGCACAACCGTGAAGCCAGAGAAAGCTGCTCTCTCTCTCTCTCTCTCTCTCTCTCTCTCTCTGCTTTCTGTGGAGAGCGAGAGCTGGAGTAGAATGCTGCTGCAAGTGGTGCAGTCTGTTCAGACACAAGTGAACATGGTGTTTCTCGGGAGACATTGGTGTTGATGAGGAGGAGCACGAGATGAAGGTCCACTACTTGGAGTCAGGTGCAGAAAGCTCACACTGCTTTGCCTTATCTGAGTTTCTAGGGTTTTCTGTATCCGGATGTTGCCAATCGAAGTGTGTTCCCCTGACATCTTGTGTCTTTAATCAAAGACAAAGTGCACACCGTGAGAGAGACAGCCCAAGACATCCACAATGACATTGTGGAGGTGAAAAACCTCTCAGGTCGCCCCCAGCAGTCCTCACCTGGGAGCTGATGTGTGAAGTTGGGGGTTTTGTGTGTGTGTGTGTGTGTGTGTGTGTGTGTGTGTGTGTGTGTGTGTGTGTGTGTGTGTTGAAGCAGGTGATAAAGTTTAGCGGGGTGTATTCAGGGTTCAAAGAGCAGCCCTTGGAGCACATCACGTCTTATTCTAAGTAACGGGAAGGATAGGCGTACCTGCTGTTTGATTGGCTTCCGATCTGGCTGCCACAGCAACCCCTCACCCATTGAGCCTCCCTGTCTCCTCCCTCCCTCCCTCCCTCCCTTTCCTCTCCCCTCCCCCTCCAGTTCCACAGCTAGGCTCATAGATGAGTCGCGCTCAGACAGGTGAGATGGCTCATGAATATTTATGTGGTGGGATTTCATTCCTCCTGCCGCTGGCCCCTCCCCCTCTCCAACGCAATGCTGCGTTTGTCCTTCACGGTAAGAGGCAGCGTCCTCGATCCTGTCCCTCAGGTTAATCTGCCTGCTCTCCAGCCGGTGTGTGTGTGTGTGTGTGTGTCTATGTGTATGTGTGTGTATGTGTGTGTGTGTGTTTGACTGGTAAGTAGGTTTCCCCTAGTGAGTGATGAGAAGGCAGACCTGTCACAAGGGCCCCACTGAGATCGAGAGCTCCTAACACCTTTCATACATCTCTCTCTCTCTCTCTCCCTCTGTGGGGGAGAAGGAGGGTGCAGGGCTGAACTGTGAAGCAGTAAAATAGCTTACACCCAGTTTGACGACTGACGGCTGTCAGTGTCGGGGATCTAAAATATAGACTATATGAAGCTACAGTTATTACTATATAACTCAGTTAGTTGATGAGAAGAATGATGTAGTGACTGGTCGGATAATCTAAATAACTGCAGTATAATTGTTACTATAATAATAATTCCATTCCATGTAATTGGAATGCTTTTACTGAATACATTTAGAGAGACAAAGAAGGCAACTTTGTTGTATGCTGACACAAATCTGACTTCAAGCCACACGAAATAAACTGACATGACTTTACTTGAATTTTAAGATCTTATTGCTGCTCTTTGTTTAAAGACTTTGTCCTTGATGCACAAAGACATGGTGAGCTATCTGTGTTTTTCAGGGGACGTTCATGGCCTTTCTGTGTTTGCATTCTGCTTTACACCAGTAACACTTACGAGTTACAGCTTTTAAATATGATTTATACTTAACTGTAAAATTGTACCTTTGAGATGTTTTAGTCAGACAAAGTAAGCAAATTTAAGACATCACTTTAGGCTCTGATAATGTCTTCTAATGGACTACAATGTTTAAAAAATATATATAGATGCTTAAGTGTCTGTCTTTGTTTGTTCATACAGGTTTTGTGTTGAAGTTCTGGATTAGAAAAATTAAAAAGTCTAAGTTAAAACCAAACAAACTATAAATTAATTAACAATGACGGTAATCGTTAGTTGCAGGCAGCCCCTTAAGCTTAGAAATCACTATGCAAATAATGTGCCAGGCCAACCAGTTCTGTTATACTAGATTACATGAAGAGTAGGGCTATACACAGTGATTACATTCTTTAATAAACCCACTGTCCACAAGTAAGTTTGTTGTTGTTTTCGCAAATTCTTATATCAGCTTCTGTTAGGTAATTAAAAAACTTTTGTACAGAGCTTTGTCCTGTGTGTTTGCCTGCATTTGTACCAGATCAGAGATTACCAAGACAGCAAGATTCACCCCAATCAAACTGACGAGCCTCCTCCCAATGTGTATGTGGTGGGAGGATCAACCGTGTTTCATAAATATATGTACATACTGTATTTGTTATTCAAATCCAAGGATAAAAGCCGTGGTGGAAGGGTTTTAGTCATGCTGCAAAAGCAACAAGACAAGAGGAGAGACATGTTGGAGTGTGACAGAGAGTAAGAGGGGGAGATGCAACCTAGCAGCAAGAGATAGAGACGGAAAAAGTGGGTGCCTCTCTTTATGCTTATTAGTTAGGCATTAGCTGTAGCTAAGCACATTGCTTGTGGGGACTGTATCATAATTGTACCATTTCGGTCTGCAGCCACCCACACCCAATGCAAATATGGATACGATCTGTTTATAATTAGCATACCTGTTAAATGTATTTGTTAGTATTACCTAGAGAACACGGCCTTTTGTTTGCTGGCAGTTGGTTTTGTTCTGCTATCATTGGGAATTTTCTAGCAAACGGTTCTTTAGAGGACATTTTAAGGCATACATGTAAACAAATGTGAGGATCATAGAATGTGTTTTACACACTGCAAGGCCGGCTCTGCAGATAAGGTGAAAGAAAGGCGCTATGTTTTTTTTTTTTGTTGTTTTTTTTTTCTGTCAGACCTGGATATCAGAAAACTAAAGCTGCAGAGCTGAAGCCTGTGAGGCCCTATAGTGACAATCTAGTGGGAACCAAAGCAGAACCAAAGCAATACTAGCCTAATTAGCTGACCTGATTACTATATAGGCTGGATAAAGTATGGAAAGGAATCATCCTCATAAGGTATTATTACAGAACAGCATGGGAAAAAAAACAGTTTTTTGTCTTCATTGAAATGACTTTAAAACCAAACGGATAAACTTTTTTTTAAGGAGGCACAAGCACAGCCTCCCGAATACACACTTAGCCACATTTGGATGCCATCATTCATCCATCCCTGTGCCATAGCTATCTGTTATGGCTGAAGTAAACATTAAGACCATCAGTCTGCGGTGTGCATGGAGGTGCTTGCCTCCATTTGTCCATGTCCAGTCAGCTGCGGAGAAACGGTGATGGAATCCTGACAGATTGCCTGTGTTTTGGAGCGTGTTGTTTTCCTTGCCCATCCATTTCTCTCCTCCTAGCCATGTTTGCCATGCATCATCTCTCTCTCTCTCTCTACCTCTCTCTCTCTCTCTCTACCTCTCCCTCCTTCTACCTCCTCCTTCTTTGCCTCATCATTTCTCAGAGGGATGGGAGCGATGGATGGACATCCAGCTACCTGTGAGGAGAAACTATGGAAACACAGCACTTGTTATATTGTTGAATACTGTATGAAGCTCCGTAGCACCACACAAAGACACAACCGGCTCTTTTTTTACTTCTTTCGCTCTCTCTTATTCTGCCTCTATCTCTCTCCATTCTCACCCCACCCTTCACCCCCTCTACCTCCGTCTCCATGTCATTGTGTGCCAGCCAAACTTGTCTAATCAGCAGATTCGACCAAAATAATTGGCGGTGGCCTTGCTGCTAGCGAGCGTCGTGCTGTATACAGATAGGGAAAGGAGCACTTAATATTCCACGCAGCTCGTGCCTCTCCTGTTCTCTGTGATATCTGACCTCTTTTGTCTCCTGCTCGGCTTGATGTTGATTTTGGAGGGCATTGTTAGCCAGAGCGCTGTGATTGGAAGAGGATGTCAGTGAGGGGGGCTGTGGTTGGTTGGGTTAAAGGGAGGTTGATTTGCATAAAGGCTTAGCCCAGATTTGGAGCCACTCAGCGAGATCTGAGGAGAAGGGCCCGAGGGCCACGAGGTAATCATCCATGGCCTGTCACAGTGCTGTCATCCCTCTGTGTATTTGTGTGTCTGTGCGTCTGTCTGTATGTCTGTGCGAGCGGCAGACACAGAGCATTGTGTCTGCGCCTCTTTGTGTTTGTTTGTATTCCTTTGCGTTTTGTATGCATCATTGTTGAGCATCACCATCTCACTCATGCTCCTTTTTTTTTTTTTTTTTTTTTTTGGTTTCCCAGGAAGGCTTGTCCGTGCCAAGCGGATGGTAGTGGCAGCCAATCCTACAGAATATGAATATACAGAAGGCAGCATACCGATAGAGTGGGATGGTAAGTCTACAGCATCACATACTTTAACTATCACTATCATGGATAAATGACAATGTTAACAAAAGACCTACCCAGCAGAGTACACAAAGTGCTGCACAAATAAAATGGAATAACAAATTCATGGCAGCATCTATTGGGGCCTAGGCTAATCCATTGATTTGCTTTTTTTATCATTCTGCAAGATGGGGGTTGGGAAAAGCGTATTCATGAGTTTATCAAAGACGCCTTCTGCTGGTGTTATACAACCGTACCATAAAATAGTATTTCGAATTTCTTACAACTGGATACAAACTGTTCCCTCTGTCTCAGACTGGCTTTATCCACCTTAAACCCCTCATCCTGCTTCGCCCCATCCCTCATGCATTTTCATCAGGATGCAAATAAGAAAGGGATAAAAGAGGCCCAGAATCCCTGCGCTAGCTGGAGGAAGAGTAAGAAAATCTCTCTCTCTCTCTCTCTCTTTCTGGCTCCCTTTAACCAGCCAGCTCAGCCAAAATAGAGCTCCTTAAAAAGAGAAAAAAAAAGAGATGACAGACAGACACAGTTCTACTCAGGAGGAGAAAGAAGGACAGAGGTACTGATGGAGAATGACAGGGTGTGTACTTTCAAATTCAAAGATCAGAGCAGATCCTCTCTTTCTCTTCAGAGACACAGCGCTCAGTGGCCCTTCTCTGCCAAGACTAAAGCAGTATCAGTGTTTCGACTTTATCATGTGTATAACTTGGATGTGTTACCGTGCTGCACGTTTCCCTATAGTTCGCTAAGTGAAATAAAACAAACCGAAAACCCTGGACGCATTTTTCCCATCTAGCTTGGTTACTCAGTAGTTACACCGAGCTTACACCGACCCTGAAACTCAGTGATGCCATAGCTGCAGCCTTTAAATATGACTGCAGGTTTTGTTTGTGCAGCGTATGTTTGTGTGGGTGTTCTCACTCTTCTTCTTCTTTTTTTTTTTCCCTCCTCTCTCCTACTTCTCCAGCTTGGATCCGAGGCAGACGGAAGGAGCCCCCCTCTGTCGAGGTATGTCTCCCCCCTCCTTAAGCCTCCCTGCTGAGCTGATGGTTGGACTCTGGGGGACTGGTTACAAGGGAGGGAAAGAAGCATAGATGGAGAGGAAAAGGCTTTGATTTGTTTTATCTTACAGTTTCGAACTGAATCCAGGAACTAGGGGACAGGTGTTAAAATAAACAGCAGCTGAAGTGCATTGATGGCGAGACGGAGAGCAAAGACAGCCTCTGAACAAGGGGCTCACTGACACCATGTCCTAGTTTACTTTCTTTTTTTCCAGCAAACGCCTGCATCTCGGTTTTTTGTGTTTTATTTCTGGCAGTCTCCAAGATGGGAATGGTGAAGGAGCGCAGTTTTTCCCCCCTCGTGTACCTCTCACTGTGTTTATTGCTCTTTAAATGTGAGAATGCTGGAAATTATTTGGCCGGCGAAATGTGGGTCTATAGGAAATCCCTTGGAAGGCCAGTACCCAGGCACTCTTTCTATCTCTCTGTCCTCTCTCCCTGCCAGTGTCCAATGCCATCCCCTGCCTCTATTGCCAGAACATTCTCTTCCAATTTTCTGCCTTGCGTCTGCCCAATAGCTGCCATCGACAGCTGGACAGTGTTGATGTGGCCAAGGCTTCACTCCCAGCACATTACCCTACCCCTTGTCACGCTCCCTCTCTTCCCGGTCCAAGCCGACATAAATTGATTGGATTAAATCCTGTCATTAACAGGCTGGAAAAGCAGCTCAGTATGTTTGTCCCCCCTCCCCACCAAAGCGGGGCTTTTTGGCCACGGCTCTCCCCTCTCTTTTCCAGTCCTTCACTCCTGCCAACACACAACAGCATTATGCCCAGTCCTCCCTTCCTTTTTGGTTTCCCATGCTAGGGAGAGCCTAACATCACTGGACACACTAGCTGTGGCTCAAGTGGGTAACTATTCCACTGGTGGACTATGTTCAGGTTATAATTGTTTCCATGAGCTGGAAAGGGTGTTTATATTGCAAATGCCTCCTGTCATGTTAGTTTACCAACTCGTTCCAAGCACTACATTTTTAACCAGGGTTTATTGGACCAGTATAGGTTAACTGAACACACTTGTTCTTTTTCTAGTAAATACCCTGCTTCATACTCGACAGATACACACATTTGTTCCTGGAAGCTGCCCAGTGCAACTTCGTGTCTCTTCTACTTTTCACGAGTGAGCAGTTGGCTTTTTTTTGGGGGGGCCTTGTTTTAAGACAAAACAGAGGCAGCTGATTAAGGAAGGGGGAATTATCACTGGTTCAGTTTTGCAGGACTGTTTGGAGGTTCCAATAAGTAATCTTGTAGTCATACTTCATTTTCCAAAATCTTCAGGAAAATGCCACCTCAACATTTCCAACACCACAGACATTGGTAGATGAAGTCCTGTTTGGCAGAATGACAATATATTTGTGTCAAGATACTGTTCATACCGTGTTAGCTGTCAGCTTTAATACGTCTAAGTCAGTGGACAGTGTTGTAAGTTAATGAGCAGGGCTGCTCGTCAATCTTGATTTATCAGGTATTTAATAAGGAAAAAATAGACATTCCTGTTGAATTAGTTTATGAAAACAGGGGACAAATTAAAGGAGAAACCTGAATAAAAGTGTGGAGTCGCTGGATCTCAACCCAGCTGAAGATGTATGGAGCATTTTGGACCAACATGCAAGACAATGCTCTCCACCGCCATCTTCATGAGGCCAAATGATATCAACTTTTATCTTTGTGTTTGACTATCGGGTCTCACTTGTAAACAAGATCTCACTATACCTGATTAAATAAAAGTTGTATATATAACTGAGGGAATATCTTGTGGGGGAATGGTGTTCATCCCTTCATCAGAGTTACACAGATTTGTCAAGGAGCACTGAAGCTGTGCTAGAGGCTTGTGGTGGCAGGGAACCTGCAAGAATTAAGTTCCCATAAAAAAAGCCTTAGGAGGTATTAAAAAGTCTTGATTGTCACTAACAACGGCCTTGAATATTGTTCCGTAGACAGGAACATTAGTTGTAACTTCTTTTTTCGGCTGTGGTTGTGGTTTCTACATCTATAAACTACTCGTGGGATTGTTGTGACAGTGAATTGCATGCGGAGGAGGCTGTTCGGTCCCTTTTTTGTGGAGTTTCTGTCAGCGCCATCAAACGTTTAGCAAACACTGCTAGTCACCATAGGTAGGAAGCTCATCGACTTATAATGGGAAAGTGTTGATTTTAGCAAAAACTCAAATTTACATAAATACATTCATTTTTAATCCATCCATGAATCTTCTGCCTCTTATTTGGGTCCACGTCATGCTAATTAATTCACTATATCAGTAGGAATTATTCACATATAGTCACATATAGTTGGGAAGTACTGACAAGAATGTGATATGAATGTCAGTAAATTCATGTACTTAATAAATATTTCTAGGTCATATCTTCTTCCTGGTTTTCCATTATTCTTTTACCGGTATGATCGTAAAGAAAAAGTATTAAATTGTATCCAATATGGTATTAAAAAGGTCTTAAGTTTAATTTGAACCCTGCAGAAACCCTGAATATTAATGTATGTCCACCTGTGTGTTTTATAGGAACTGCTGAAGAATGAGACTTACAGAGAGCAAATCAAACTGAAGGCCAAGGAGGTGGAGGAGAAAGATCTGGCCCTACAGGCCAAGGAGTATGAGGACGGTCTGGTGGCGACTCCTGCAAAGACTTTGGCCAAGGGCCATGCAGCCGCCACCAGCTTCGGCAAGGAGGAGATCAGCGAAGACCCCACCAGCACTGCAAACACATTCCAGCCTGGCTCCTGGATGCCCAATCCCAAGAAATAAACATCCATGTACACTGAGACCGCAGTACAACGTAATAAAATCCAATAGAAAAGCCCGGCAATAAATACTATGTGAAACCGATATTCACTTTTAGTTGAGACTTTGAAATTTAATGTTAGAGGCACCTTTCAGTATAATGCAATCCAGGTCAACAACAGGGGAAGTATTTATTTCAAGGCTGTTTTATTGGAGTGTATTACATTATACGATGGTTTCTGTTTTTCCAGTCCCTCTGTGTATATTGTAGATACACAAGACAATAACCACTACTCATCTTGAAGCTGACTATAAGAGACTAAGATTTAATATAGCAGCTGTTAATAAAGCAAAGAAAACAAATTACTTTGATAAATATGAAATAACAGACCAAGTATGTATCAGTTAAATATCCCCTCAGACATTTTTGACATGACAAAGATGAAAAGTATGACTTCTTGACGGAGAACCTGAAAAAGCATATTTATTCCTGTGGGAATATGTAGATGAGATCGCTATTAAATTTAAATTGAACTCTAAAATCAGATAAGTTGGTGCCATGAAACTGTAGTTACTCAAAATACTGCGATATCTGTTTTTGTTGGAGGTGGTGTCTGCTGTTTGTAAAACATAAGAATGAATAAATGAATGAATGAATATGTTGCATCTTATTGATCTCTAGTAAGATGCTCTTTCACTTGAGGTCAGAGTGCATGTTGGTCAGAGAGTTAAAGAAAGTTCAGCAAGGTTAGATCTTTGCTTAAAGAGTAGCATGAACTGGAATCCTGCAGCAATGAAATTTTAGGAGAAAGAAAATTGAAAAGGAATATGCAGCAACGTGCGCATGTCCATGTGCCTGTATTAAGAATAGTCTGTATAACAGCTTCTATACAAGTTCACAGGTACTTAAAATCACAGTACCTATAAAAAGGATCCATCCCACTGGACTTTTGAATGTTTTATTTTACAGTGAGTCACAGTGAATAATTTGTTTTTCATACTAATAAATAAAATAGACCAAATTTAACACAAATCGAGATAAAAAAATTGATGAGCGTACAGTATATAAAACACAAGATAGTTGTCTGCATAACAATAAAAACCTGGCCAAAACAATACCGGTTCACTCCCTTCATGTCAATATTTAATGGCACCTTTGGCAGCAAGTTGGTCTTTTACAGCCGTTGCATATTTTTTGTTTTTATGTTTGACCTTCATGTACTGCGAGGGATATTCAGTGCCTTGGAAATGTTCTTTTATCCTTCTGGCCTTGTTTGGCTCTTCTTTTGTCTTCATACTGTAGTTTATTTTACAAACTGACTAACCAGGAGTGGGACCTTGCAGACACAGGAGTATTTAACCTGAATTCACTTGTCACACTTGGACATTAGACTCCGTGCATAAAAGCCTAATAAACACTGATTCAGTGTTACAAAACCAAAACAAAAAAAAACATGAGGGGAGGAGCAATTTTATGTGATCTGAATTAAAAGCACTTACAATATTTTTTCCAAACCAATATTAACTCCACACAGAGGAAATTAGATTTTCTTATCAACCATGAAAACTTTATTGATTAGAAAGTAGTACTTTGGATATTTTGCAAGTGACTTGGAAAAAGTTCCAGTATGCTCATTACATCGTCAATTCGGCAGAACATGGATGCTAACAATGGAATGCAAGGTGTTGCAACAGCTGCACAATATTATCAGCGGATCTCTGTATAAAAGCATCATACAGATGACCACTGTGCTCTTGCTGACCAAAGTCCCACTGGGACGAGCCTCCTCCAGGCAGTACTGTCCGTCTCAGCACTGTTAGGCCTGTGGGGCCAGTGTCCCTCCTCCTACCCCGGACATGAGGCGTAGTGGCCCTGGGCTGACAGTAGGGCTGGGACAAGGAAGGGCACTGTGTCATTTTTTTGGAATAAGGAGGGCTATGAGCGTGTGGTTTTTCCTGCCCTCATTCTACCCTCACAGGCTCAGTCTTTCTTGGTCCTCTTGGCCTTGGCTATGTTTTCCTGGCGTTTCTGCTTTTTCTTCTGTTCCCTGTCACGTGCCTCAATCATCTTGGCCAGTTTCCAGGACAGCAGTGCGCTGGCAATGAAGAGAGGTGTGAGAGCCAGTATGACAGTGGTGAGGAAACCGTAGGGGTCTTTGGCAGCCCACTCCACCACATACTCTGCCCATGCCCGAACGTCAATCATCCTGTTCAGCAACGATGAGGATTAATTAAACCTGAGAAAGGGTGCACCAGAAGAGAAAGCAGTGAAAAGTTAGAGCAGTGCGATATGTAGAAGAAAAAAACATCCGCATACAATAACCAAAGGATCTTTTGACAATAATATCAGGAGTGGGCAAGTGGGTGTTGGGGATACAATCTACTTTAAGTGTGCAATTTCATAACCAACCTGTCAATAACATATACAGTCATATAGTGAATTTTCTGGTAAACCAATTAAAACTGTTTTTATATAAACAATCAGACTAGTTAATCAATAGAAAGTTTATCATCAACTATTGTGAATATCAACTCATTGTTTAACTAACTTATGAAAGGAACAATACCAAATATTTCTGATTCAAGCTTCTCAAACCTGAGATCGCACTTCTCTCCTTTATATTGTTATAAAAATTAAATACATTTGGGATTTGGACTGCTGGTTGCACAAAAGAAGCAAGTTGGCAAAGTAACATGGGGCTCTAAAGCTTTAAAGCACATAAACAAAAGCTTGTACTGTCCCATAAATGAATCTTAAAAAGGAAAAGACATAAAGCGATCCTGCTCATTGTTTTGTAGCATTACACACAATGACCTTTTACACCCAGAGATACTAAAGGAATAGCGTTATTCGTAATATTAGTGTTACTAGAGTTACAGACAACTATACATTTACTACAGCATGGCATCTCATCATACGTCCAAATCCAAGGTAATATCCATCAGGATTTCCTGTTTTGAGCATACCTCTTTATTCAAATGAAATGTTGTTGATGCTCATCACATTGGCTGCATGGTCAGAGGGAGTTATAAATAAGCGGTGAAATAGCAGTAGTAGCAGGTCATATGCTATTCAGTACTGCTGAGTCAAAGTCAAAGGATTTACTGTGCTATATAGTGGATGTTTCACTCACTCACTCACTCATTCAAGAACCGATGAAGCATCTTGGACATGTCACAAAACATGTACAAAACGTTTAATATACGTAGAGCCATTAATCATTTGAGCTGGGCCTCATGAGTATTTCATAACTCTTGGTGTAAGATCACCTGACCCAGTAAATCTTCTGCACAATTCATCACAATATTGTCATAACCAACAATACCACCAAACGATAAATATCTACATGACCACACCCAAAAAAACAACTAGCCTTGTAATTAGCAGCTAGTTAATTACAAATTAACTCACTGAAAGTAAACAGAAAGTTACATTATGCAACTGCTTTTCACATCATAACCAGCTATTGTCACAAAGCTACACACTGGCATGACAAATCAAATCATCAATATAGTTTTATCAAGCCACTTAACTAACATTATTGCTACTTGTTGACTGAGCAGCCCCCTCACAGAGCCGCTAATGACCACTGGCTAACTAGCGTCAAGTCACCGCTAACCGAGTGCAACAGCTAACTAGCATACGCTAGCTGTATTCAGAGAAAAAAAACAATGCGGACCATTTACTGTGGCTAAAGCCCAAAACAAACTAAGCTAATAAAACAAATGCACATCGTCTGTCACTAGGATAAGAAGTGAATTTCTGAGATTTGTATGAGAGATTTACATTTATACTAACGTTAGCAACGCTAGCTAGCCCGCCCCTACGTAACGGCCTTTAAGAACTAAGAGCACAGCGCAACAATAATGAACATGACAAAAAGACGAATATATAGTTTCATGTTGTTTAGTGGTGGGGAAAACGAACTAAATATAAAATAAACTTACCAAAGTGCAGAAATTTTATTGATATCCACGATAATAAGTAACAGCTCCTCCCTGTTCCGGGAAGTGTGACTGGTGTAGTGCCGACTTACTGCTGGCTCATGATTGGATATGACGCATCCCTTAAAATATGGGAAATGTAGTCCTTTAGCTTTGGAACCGGAATTTATGAACTATCAAAATACAGGGCTGCACTAAAAGCATTAAAATTCATATAACACTCTCTCCTTTAGTTATTATGATTGCCTAACATGCTTGACTTCTTTCTTGTAAACAGAAAACCTAATATTAACCTAATATTAAGCAGTAATTAATGCAACGCTTTTGCTATAATGTTGAAGCCTACAATTTGTGTAACCATACAGTGATGGTAGGTCTACGCATAATTACTAAGATAATTTAATGCTCTTAGTAAGCCCATTATTTTATGTTAATATGAAAAAGCTTGACGGGAACAGATCACAGAAGAACCTCCAGTAATTATAGTAAACCATACAAAAGATGCAGAAGAGTGGGTGAAACAGAAGTAATAAATATGAACATAGTGTTATGAAAGTACCTAGGTACCTAGGCTTTAATGTTTAATGTTTAGGTTGTAGGTTTTATAAGATGATTTTCACTTAAATGAAATTAAATATTATGTCTTGTTTGATATATTAAGGTAACATTTTTTTTCTGCAAATTTTGGGTAGCACTCTCTTATTTGTGGATATATAGAAAGATATGATTTGAAAATATTGGATACAGATTAACAACTTGAAAAAACATGGCATAGTCCACTTTGTTACTGGATATAGAATCAGATGATGTCTAGCTGTTGCTGAAACTCCTGATCATTTGTGGAACTGCTCTGAAATAAGCTCACAATAAGGCAATAATTATGTTGTGTTTTTTTTGTTTGTTTTTTTTGTTTTTCCAAAAAGCAAAGACTTCACTGGCCCTCTGAGAAAGATGACTAACATAACAAAGGAGGACCTGCTGGCTTTGTGAACTTCCTGTGGGGAAGTATTGAAACCAAATCAGGTTAGGCCACATCTGCTCTGTCCATACGGCATGGATCACTTTCAGAGCAGTTCAAAGGCCAGCCTTTTAGACCTACTCACAGAGGAAGGAGAGGGGCAGCTGGGAACACATGCAGACATATTGCAAACACACATACCGGTTTACCAGCATAGTTTTGGCCAAGTTTTATAGACAATTTAGAAAAATATCCCCATTCTGGTGGCTTTTCTGTTATATACTTAATTATTAGCTTCTGCTAGCTGTCTCTCCAGGCGGGGAGAACCCAGGGGGTGGGCAATGAAGCCGCACCCTAAACCCCTGATGACTGTTTTACTCCTACAGAAGTAGGCCCCCTTTTCATGACACAGCTATGGAACTAACATTATCAACAGACAGGGAGGAGGACCATAAAATGACTGCACCACAATTTATAGTTTACCAGCTCCACTAGTGGTGTGTGTCATAATGGTTACAAGAAAAACCACTAGTCTGGCCAGACCTTGAGGAATTTTCACCATCCTTTGATATCTTTTTTCTTTTTTCTGTTGAAAGTTGATAGACTCAACAACTGTAGTGATTAAGTGAGTTAAAGAGGGCACTCCAGAAAATCATTGTTGCACTTTCATAAAGTTTGGAGACTTAAGAGAAACTTAAAGAAATAATGATCCAAACTGACGTAGCAGAGACCCAGATCTCTAGATTTATAGTTAAATCATTGTTTTGCTGATT
Source organism: Argyrosomus regius (assembly GCA_946959425.1). Classification (NCBI taxonomy): domain Eukaryota; kingdom Metazoa; phylum Chordata; class Actinopteri; family Sciaenidae; genus Argyrosomus; species Argyrosomus regius. The sequence continues at coordinate 12,365,875 of OX336890.1, forward strand.
TGATGTTCTTTTTTGTAAAGTGTCTTTGAGTATCTTGAAAAGCGCTTTTAAATAAAATGCATTATTATTATTATTAAATATGGACAAAGCTCCATGGATTGTTTATGTCTTTTACGTAAAAAAGCCATGTCATTCAAACTCTAGTTTCACACCTTATAATTCAGTTTAAAATTTAAATGACACAATTCAAGGTAACCCTGATGACATCATCTGGGTTAAATCTGTGGAGCGACGCTTTGTATCACGATAAATATTCTGTAAGTGAGTGTGAGAGAGTTTGCCTTTCAGTGTGTCTGTGATTAATTGTCTGTACAGGCTGCAGCACAGTAAGCAAATGCCAAACAGCTGACCAAAAAAAAAAAAAAAAAGACTGATTAGTGACTGCAGAGGACAGGCATGTCCAGCTCTATATCTTTATGTTCCTCCTCCCACGCCCTTTACAGCTCAGAGTCCTTTGGACTAAAGAATCGAAAACAAGCATCACGTTGTTATTGAAGATCCTAGAGCCCGGGGTGGTAGCACAGGCTCCAAAGGAAAAAAGTCAGTTTTCTTGCCCCCTTTTACCCCTGTGGGAAACTGCGAGACCGCCCCTGGATTAAGTCCCCGCCTTTAAACTCAAATAAGAAGGAAACTTCAAAGGCCGTCGGCCGCCGGGGCTCCGCCCTCGCGCTCCCGGACGGCTTCACAAAGGATTTGCCGACGTTCGGGAATTCCGCCTCCAGTTCCTTTTATAGCGCCACTCGTGCGCTGGCAGCGCTCCAGGATCCCGCCCATCCCGGTTACTTTGACAACACAAAGGACTTCACGGAACTCGCAGGCGCCGCCTACCTTTCCAAATAAGGGCAGTCTCTCCATGTACGGCAAACAATCGGTGCGAGATTGCCCTTTTCTCTTCCTTATCCCGTTTATATGATCGGAGAGGAACTGCGCTTCAGGTTGGAAGCGGTGCGATCATGGCCGAGCGAGTCCAGCAGCCCCCAGCCAAGCGGCTCTGCTGCAGGCCCGGCTACAACCCGGCGTGCAGGCAGGGGCAGCGGGCTGGAGGAGTTCTGTGTGGCGGCGCAGGGTCCGCTCCGGGAGGGTCGGGGAATGGAAAAACGCACAACCCCGAGTCGTTGCTCGACATCGCGGCACGAAGAGTCGCGGAGAAGTGGCCGTTTCAGAGGGTGGAGGAGCGATTCGAGAGGATCCCGGAACCCGTCCAGCGGAGGATCGTATACTGGTCATTCCCGAGAAGCGAGAAGGAGATCTGTATGTATTCCTCTTTCAACGCTGGAGGAGAGGAAAGTGGAACTAGCGGGGACAATAATGACGAGACCCAGCTGCCTTTCCTACGGGGTGTCACTCTGCTAGAGGGTGGCTGGGTGGACAACGTATTGCAAGTCGGTGAGTGGACTATAACGTTACAATAATGCAGGAAAACAGCCTGTAATAAACAAAGCATCTAACTCGCACCGTTTGTCTTTTTCTATGGAACCATGCCAGACTTTTAAAGGGCTTGTGCTTTCCTCCCTTTGCCTTGTGTATTATAAACAATGCAGGGTATTTCCACACCAGTCTACCATATAGCTGTGTGAGAATAGCCTATTTTCAGATAAGCCCGTAATAGTAGCCCACTTCTCCTTGTTTTTGCCCACTGAGCTGCGCGCATTGAATTGCCCAGAGCCATCCCAATTGGAAGCTTAGCACTTTGTTCCTATTTTTATGTCTTTCCAGCTCTCCATGCCCCCACCAATGGGTACGCAGACAAAAGCCCCCTATATCTTTTCACCGCTGGCTAAATAGACGATATTTAGAAAGGGTGGGAGGGACGGCGATTTAAAGCCACAGTGCTTCTATTTTGTTTGCCAAACACCTTTGTGAGACAGGCTGGAGCTTTGCTGCTGCTTTCCCAGTGTTCAGTTAAAGCCCAGGCTATATGCAGCTGGTAAAGGGAAAGATGCATTTCTCTCTCTCTCTCTCTCTCTGCTGCATTATTTGTGGTAAAGCTCGGAGTAAACAGAGGTGCTGTAGGGCTCAGCAACCCCCTTTGCCTGCTTGCTTGCCTCCCTTGCCTGGCTGGTTGCCTTTGCCAGAGCCACAATATTTCACTGCAATCGTCAGTGCAATAGACTCAGCTGTCAATCCGACTCCCCACCCTTGGAAACGGTTCAGGATTCTAATCCCATTAACCCCCCCAGTTCATCTGAATCTTAATGCATTCTGCAAACAAGATTTTATGCATGATCTTCTTCCTCCTCCCTCACCCTCTCTATCTTTCTCCCCTGCTCCCTCTCCCTCTCTCACTTCTTGGCTTACTATCCCTCCAAAGAATCTGTGTGGAGATGGCTTCAGCTCTTGTGGGCTCAGAGAATGTGCAGTGCACAATAGTAGCCATGGAGCAGGCAGACAGGCAGGCAGCTCTCCCTCCCTCTCTGGCCTGTTTACCAGATTCCCCAGCATTAGACTCATTTGTGTGCTCACTCTTTTGGGGCTTTAGGAAACTAAACACTCAGCACAGGGTAAAACAGTGCAAGGCGTCAGTGAGGAGATATGTGTGTGCGCGAGTGCTTTGGAAAATAGTAAGAAATAGTGACAAAGAGGGTAACGGGGTCATTTCTTTCCCTTGGCCACGCATGTGTTTTTGTGTGTGTGAAAGAGAGAGCGTGTATGGAGTATGTGTGGGGGTTTGATAAACACAGAGGGGGGTTGTGCATGCATCTGTGCATGTGTGTGTGTCTTCGTCTGCACGGGCTGTCAGTCTCATCCTGCATGCTCATAGAGAGTGGAGGATGACAGGCGAGTACACAGCAGGAGGAGGGCATGTTATGCTGATTGCAATTTTCGCCCTAGAATTTTTTTTTTTTTTTTTTTTTTAAAGCTGGCATAGATAAAGCAAAGCAAAGGAAGGGAAAATGATAAATAAAAGATGCAATCTACTCCAGGGGACAGGCAGCCACTGGAGGATGAGGGCTTAAAAGCAGGGCAGCATGGGAGGGGGCTGTCAGCCACATCACACACCACATGTATTGGCCCATCAAACACATACAGTGGGGTCTGGCCTGGAAAAAAAAAGTGCAGGGTGGTTGTGAGGGTGTGTGCACACAGGCGTGCATGCGTGCATGGCTTTGTGTGGCTTCTTATGTGTGTGCTGTCAGTGGGATGGGACTCAGTGTTGATGATGAAAGACAGTAGAGCAATAGAATAGATGCGGAGGTTATTGTGTATGGGGGGTGGGTGGGGGGGGGAGCTAATATACTTGAATGGATCTGCTGTCGCCGTATTCCTCTCCTCCCCCTCTCATCTCCTCCTCCACCTCCCTCTCTCCCAAGTGAGCAGCTATAAAACTCTCCATATTTACTCCCCTAAGGCCAACTACCAGCCCCCAGTCTCCTGTGATTATTTATCTTTTTCTCAAAGACATTAATCACAGGCTTTTTCCTTTTTTTTCTCCTCCACCATCTCTTTCCATACATCAGTGCTGCAGAGAGAACGGATAGGGGAATGGCGTTTAAGGGGAAGAGCAATAGATCGGGTGATATCAAGAAAAAGAGGGGAAGCCTAGAGGGAGAAAGTGGGTGGAAATGCAAAAGAGGAAAGAGGCATTGAAATGGTGATTGCAAGAGAAGGGGATGTAAGAAAGTAAAGAATGAAGCACAGAGAAGGGAAGAGAGTGAGATGGATGGGTTGTTCTTTCTCCCATGCGAGCTCATCTGTTCCAATGCCAGCCTTCCAGATAAATATTCATATATGAACGCGAGCGTTATCTAGCAGTCCACTGCTCCTCCTGTTATAGCAGTGTTATAATAAGCCAGCTTCAGCCCTCTCGCACTTGTCCCGCTGTCAAATCAGTGATGAATTTGTCAGGCACTGACCAGGTAGTGGAACACATACCTAACCCTAACCTGCACGAACGGGTTCTGCGTGTAATAATACATAAAAAAAAAAAAACTGCAAATGAATAAAATGAAACATGCATGTTGCTTAGGAGAAAGGTCCTCCTCCTAACAACCGCTGTCTGTCAAAAAAATTCGATTGTCACAAGCTGATCACAGAAACATTAGTAAATCTCACCGATGTGGCAATTTTTTTTTTAAGATTGTCAATCAATGCCACAACTGAGCATCGTTTACCGGTATACAAAATTTCCAGAGCTGCCTGTTCTGATCACAGCATCTGTTCTCCGGCCCCCTTGTGTAATTTAGACTCAGCAGCTCATCATGCTGAAAGGAAGGCTAGTATTATGGTGCCCCGTCCTCTAATTATAGAATTCTAATCCTATGGCTCTAACATGGCATGACAAAGCATGTTTGCACTTCATTACCCTCCTTCCTGTTTTAGCCTCCAGTCTGGGTCAAGTTCATCCCCTCTTCTCTCATTCATTTATGACATGCACTGTCCTGCTCCTCCTCCCTTTGACCCTTCATCCACTTATTTCTAACAACCCCCTTCCCCGTCTGCCCCCAAGGCTTTGTGCCAGGAGGTAGGAAAAAAAAAAAAAAAAAAAATAACCCCCACCTCCACCACCACCACCACGCACACACCACCACCACGCACACACCACCACCACCACCTCACTCTTACTATCCTGTTACCGTAAGCCCCATGTCCCTATGGAGTGACATACTGATGCCTGGCATATGTCCCTCTCTGCAATGTCATTAGCGTAAGCTACATGCTACAGCCTATTTATCCAGTTCTCCTTGTTAGGCAAATTTTTCACATGAAGCTACATGTCATTTTATCATGCTGCTGCCCCAAATCTGAGTGATGAGGTCGACACTTTGCCGAGGCTGTTTTAAATTCAAGTAGAATTAAAGTAGATAAGCATATCCTGTAGCCTGTTTTGGTGTATTTTCCATGGTGGTGTTGTTGGACTAGATAGCCTATAATATTTTGCCTTTCCGCTGCCTAAAATTATCACTGAATGTCCATGGCAGTCATGCCTGTTTGAGTGTGAATGTCATCCTCCTCTGCTCCACCTATTTCAGAGACGAATTGGTGCGTGTGTGCATATGTGTGTGTCTGTCTTGCATGCTCATAACTCAGGTTAATTTGTTCACGCTCTGGAGAATCTTAATTAGGTTTCTGCGTCATCTACTCTCTCTCTCACCCCTTTTTTTTTTTTTTTTTTTTTTATCATGTCAATGAAACAGTGAAATAACAACCAGGCTGGTGGTTCCCTGTTTTTTAACCTGTTCCTCCTCCTGTAACACAGATGGTGAAAATCATAACACAGACCCTCCTGAAGCTACCGTTTAGCTCCTAAAAACACACTTCAGGTGTGTGAATAATTTACTTTAAATCACATGCGCTTAGCATCCAGGTGGAAGGAACATAATATACAACAATACAATACATGGGCTCAGACAACACCCACAAAACAAAGGGGCTGATAAAACAACAAAGAATATTTGCATACACTAGTAGGTTATTGTTTGTGTGACAAAGCAGTAAGCCAAATGCCAAAGGAGAAATCTGTACCACTTACAAAGGTGGAGTAACACCAAGCATGTTTGTGCAAGAACACACTCGTGCACGCAAACACACACATTTTTGTACTCTGCACTTTTTTTGAACTAAGAATTCACAAGGCTTTTCAAAGAGCCCACATCGACATTTCAAGCATTTTGTCCACGAAGGTGCAGAATTTAAGATGCCAAACGTAAATCTTGCATGAGCATGTTGTCTGCGAGACGCTATCAGGCTGAGCTAGGATTCTGGTGGTTGAGGGCTTATTCTTTTTGTTTGTGTGTGGGCTGTTTCTTTTCATGTGGGTGGATCTGGTTTTATTTTCCTGTTAGGTTAGAGAGCTCCTTTATCTTTTTACAATGCCCGTCGAGAATGAGCCCACATGCCTGCCACCAAAGACAGAGAGAGAGACAGAACGCTTCCGAATATGCTGGGGGGTTTTTTTCTGTGCGAGACCAATATGTTGTAAAGAGGCTCGACTTATGACTCAGGACTTAAAGAGCTGCAGACACAATATGACTCAGGACTTTATTCCCCCGAAAAATGTTTGTTGTTGTTCTAAACAATCAGGCAAGGAGAGCTTCTTTTTGAGGAACCATGGGAAAGTAAACCTTCGAGTCTGTTAATCAGATGTCGTTTCTGGTCCAGTGTGTCTAAGGTGAGACCGTTGAAGGAGCGGTGATCCTGGATCCGGTGCCCCCAGCCATGTGACTATCCCTGGGCTTGTATCGTCATGGAAACATGGCTGAGCCTAGAGCTAGTGTAAACAAATGGCTGTCCAAGGGGGAGAGAGAAAAGAGGGGCAGCAACCACATCCATGTGAAGAGACACTGAGTCTTTGGGGAAAGTGCTCTCTAGCGCTCTCTCTATGACTGTGTGTATGTGAGAAAAGCAGATTCTAGGCCTTTGTCCCATTATGTTCATTGAATGGAAAGAAGACAGGATGAATTTCAGCCGTTGTGTAATGGAAACAAGTTAGCTTAGCCTCTATTTGTGTGTGTGTGTACATCCAGATGTTTGTATAGACACAATATTGCACACTATATACTTATTTTTAATGTTTTCAGTTTAATATCACACTTGTTTCCTGTGCAATATTGATCGGTTCGATTTTTGTTTATGTCTAGTTGTGTGGAATATCTTCCATGTAAACTGACGTTATAAGCACTGTAAATCTGAAATGTGTTTACGTGATAATTACTTTCATTCTACTCATAATGAGTTTCAGCACAAGCTAAATTTCCGCCTTCGATTACTTACAGACAGACAGTTTCAGTCTGGGTGGCCCCCTCAAGGACCGAACCCATAAAGCAAACCCTGACATTGCCGTACTGTACCCATTCAGTGATAGATGACCACTGGTTCCTTTGCAGTCTCTCTCGTGTTTCCAGTACATCCGAAGTTTCCAGAAGGTCCCAACGGTTGTCACATCCCCAACTCCAAACCAAACCCCATTCCCAGACCCAGATGTGCCTCTAGATAGATTATTCCCACCACAGACCATAACTTCCCCTAGCCAGTCATGTTCCAGCTTCTACACCCAGCCATAACGGTCTCCTGCTCTTCACATTTCCAAAAACTGTACCCAAGATGTACCATTAGTCCTTCTGCCATCTCAGGCTTGCTTTGTCTGCCTTATTACCAGCCCTTCCACCTGACTGGAGCCAGCCTCCCTCCCAGTGCCATTCCTGCTCCCAGACATAGCTGTTTCCTCCCTGCCCCTCTTAAATCACCGCTCCCAGTTCCAGCCTTAGCCACCATGTGTCTGCCACACTCCCAGGCTTATTACCAAGTTGCCCAAAGACTAGGTTTCAAAATTACCCTGCACGCTAATGCTGGCTCATTTTCAGAGACGCTCAATGTACAAGATCAGCGTGCATTGCCCCTGTTAAAATAAACCAGCTAAAGTAATAAAGTTCCAGCATGAGCTCTCTAACGTCTGCCCCAGTCCCCGTTCCAGCTTGACTTGTCTCCTGTCCCAGACTGTGGCTGCTGGGTGTGCGTCAGCACAGCTCCTCGGCTGGCTGACTCTGTCTAGGAATCCAGTGCTCCTTCCACAGTGCTCCTGCCCCTCTCTTCTCTGTGAGCACAGGGAACGGAGCAGAGGGAGCAGGCGATAGAAAGGCTACTAAATCCACAACGACAAGGCCCTATTAAAAGCTGTTTTTTCTATTTCATTTAATGACTTTTATTACCAGCCGCCCTTCTCTGTTCGATTTGGCAATAATAACAACAGGGGAATGCAGCACTCAGCGTTCTCCTATCTGATGCTCCCTTTCACTTTTTTTTCCTTTTTAATGAATTCCTCTTTGCACCAATGGGCTGCTGAAATAAGCACAAAGCAGTCCAAGACAGTGCTTACTGCAGTGGAAGGTTCAATGTATGTATACTGTGTGTTTGTGTGTGTGTGTGTGTGTGTGTGTGTGTGTGTGTTATACGTGAGTATGAGAATATGTGTTAAAGACTACACATGCTTTCACTGTTGCCACAGAACAGAGCCTCTCTGTGCAGTTTGGTCAACAGCTGTTTCTCCCCAGAAGCCAAACAGCTTTGGATCAGCCCAAAGGCTACAAACGATTTCTGTGTGTGTGTTTGTGTGTGTGTGTAACGGAGAGAGAGAGAGAGAGAGAGAGAGTAGAAAGAGAGACAGAGTGAGAGAGTAGAAAGTTACCTGCTGTTGTCCCAGATTAAAGGCAATATTTTTGATCCATCCCAGATAAAAAATGAAGGGTAAAGCAAAGAATATCTCGACTTTGGCCGGTCGTGCTTAATCTACATTAAACTAACTCTTGCCATAGACTCTGCTGGCTGAAAGGAGGCCACCAAGGTCACAAGTCAACGCTTTGACTCTTGATGTTACTGTAAATGATTGTTGGGTTGATACTGGAGAGTTGATTTGCCCCCACAAGCAGCTTCCTGGACACAAATATTCAAATATTGTTACACAGGATTGTAAGTAAAGGTAAATTCCTTCAGCCTGTTTTTAACTATGTGTGAATGCGAGCATGTGCGTGTAGGTCTTGTGTGTGTTAATGGCTCAGTGAGCGTGTTTATGGCTGTGTGTGTCAGGCTGGATAAAGGTGAGGCACGTTAATGATAAGAGGGTGGATGACATTCCCGTCTGTCATCATTCCCACCCGATCCCATTTCCACTCTTGCATGCACACACACACACACACACACACACATATGCTTGCACGCATGCTGTTAGATACACACTTGTCTCGCGGTGCCAGTGCGAAGGCGCCTTAGAATAAACAACAGCAGAGCATGAGGGTTTACCTGCCGCTGACCCCTATCCACACACACACACACACACACACACACACACACACAGAGGTGTTCACTCATTGACTGGTCCCTCCCCCAGCATTGAGCTGGCCCAATGTTGACCTCTTCACTTGACCCCCAGGGATTTACTTAAGTCAGAGGTCAATCTGGTCAGATTGTCCCTCCAGTGTGCGATTGCTCTACCTGAAAGACGGGCCCATGCTCACATTATTGTTTTCCAATAAAGAGCACCTGACTAAAGGAAAAAGACTGCTTGCTTGATTGAAAGTGTCTTTTGCATGTTCCAATAAGCAATTTCTCACATGAGAGCTCACTCCGACATGACAGAGTGTATGCCCAGTTATTTCTTGTGGAACAATTGGGAATCCGAGCCAGGTTGAGAGGGGGAGTTTACCCCCTTCTCTCTTCTTGCCCGGCAGGCTCAAGTGCCGTGCGAGCTATGCAGAGGAGGAGACCATGAGAGTGTGAGGTGGCTCTGTGGCATGTGAGACATGCATTCACTGCTCTGTGGTAGAGCTGAATAGAGCTAGAAAGGCTCTCCAGGCATGAGAGACAGAGACTGACAAAGAGAGAAGAGAATGAGAGAGATTCAAAGGGAAGGAGAGGAAAGCTTTCAACTGACTACGGAATTTAGTTTGCCCTTCTAAATAGTTTGGTCTTGAAGGAGTTCTTTCGTTTTCTTTCTTGCTCATTTCCTCGCTTGCTTGCTGTTTTTTCTTATCTCATTCCTGCCCTTCATCTTCCTGTTGTCTTATTTTCTTGCTCTTCTCCTCCTAATCTCTCCATACCTGCCTGTGTCTCTCCTCCTTCTCTTTTGTGCATTCCTTCCCCGTGTTTATACGCTCTCATGATCTCTTTTTCTCCCCTTCTCAATTTTCCAGTTTCATTTCCCAAGCCAGGCAATAGAAACTCATATCTTATTTACACTGCCCCTATCTAGATACAGCATGTTTCCATAGTGTTTCCTGTGTCTAAACTCCCAAAGGAAGGCTAGCTGGCTAGCTAGCTCCTGCTCTCTGTGCTTTGCTCGGTGCTAGCAGTCTGCATCCAGACCTCAGAGGCTATCACTGTTTCTACATTTAGAAGCTCTCTGTTTACCACGGTCTGGAATTAGGAGAGGAGCAGGACTTGGCCTATTTGCTGTGGTGTCTTTCTCTGAAGTTTTTAAATGATCCTCTCCCTGATTATTTTCCATTGCATTGAGGACCATCCTGGAACCTTTTTTAAGGTTCGGCATTGAATGCCCTTATATGTTAGTCATTCAGCTGATGCACTGAATTCATGATCTCGTATTCTTATTCTTTGATCAGCTAGTTCCTGATTTAAATCAAATTTTTGCCAATTATAGTTGTTTTATGAGTCCTTGTGCGGCTTTTGTTAAACACCTGAGAACTCTGGCTTCTTTTGTTTGAAAAATCAGGATTTTGTAGGCGTGCTTTTATTCTTAGTAAGGTATCAAAAAAAGTAGGACTTTTATATTTGCATAAAAGTCACAAAAATTTGAAACCACTCCCAGCACTTTGTTTTTTTTGAGCAGTGGAGTCGCTGGCTTTGGATCTGAGTATTTTGGTGTACATCCTTTGCTGTAAGCCTTTGTGGGGGAAAAAGTGTGATCACCCTTTTATCATTAGTGACTAGTGAGAAATTAGCATCATAAATCAGGTTCTGTCTATACCGTGCTGTGCTCGTAGAACCATACAGGACTTGGGTGCAGTTGTTCACTGTTGTTCCTTGGCATTGTGGAGGATGACTGTGTGCCACTCTTATGTTATTGACACCCTGTCTGTCTGCATTCTTGCCCAAAACGTACTATCTGGCTGCCTGTCTGGCTGGCTAGCTGTCCCTCCTGGGTGGCTACATCACCTCACCTCCTACCCCCCTGGCAGCCAGTGACAGCCCAGCCCAGGGAGACATGGGTAATGGTCCTCTCTGATGTACAGCCTGACTCAATTGGACTGGATGGCAGACACACGCCTAAAATAACAAAAGGAGGGGAGAGAAAGAGAGGGGGGTGGAGAGGGAGAGGAGCGAAGCGATCGATAAAGCAGGGACACATCGCCTAATAAAGATTTATTCCTTCTCCCCCCCCCCTCGCCATCCGCCTTGGCTTGGCAGAGAGGGGGAGGAGAGAATGTGATTAGTGGACTTCTTCTCCCAGGGTGCCTCTGATAGCATGTGCCTACGCGTGCACGGCAGTATGTATACCCCAATGCGTTGTGTGTATTTTTGCATCTTTTGTGTGTTTATCGCACGTGTCTCTCCCTCTCCCGAGAGCAAAGGTGGTTAAAAACAATCTCTGTCGTTTGTTCTGCCGGCAGTGGCACTAGCAGCTGCAGCTGTGTCCCTGCCTCTCTCTCTTCCTGTCAGCTAATATTTAGTTAATCTTTGGTCTGGGACCTACGGGACTGGCCGGAGCTCCTGGTGCCCCATCCATCTCGCACTGATCTATATTCCATGCTGGATCCCTGTGCCATTAACCACCACCAAGGGGAAAAGAGAAGGAGATAGAGAGGCGGTAGAGGTAGAGCGAAGAGGAAAGGGCAGATGGGTGGAGGGAGAGCCGTGGAGAGACAAGAGTGATGGAGAGAAGGCAATAGAAGGAGGGGTGGGGGGGGGGGGGCTGTCTGCCGTCTCAACACTAAATGAGAGGGAAGGGGAGAAGAAAAGGTGGGCCGGCTATTCCAGCCATGCACAGAAATGTCTCCCCTTCATTTTTTTTTTTTAGAAAAAGTCTAATAAAAAATGAAATGTGCGAAGGGATCACATTTGTCTGGCTTTTTGTTTAATTTTGGAGCACACCACTCCCATTCGAGCCCTATTGGACACTGCTCCCTCCGATAAAGTCTTTTATGCAAAAGAGCAGGTGGAATTACTTCAGTCCACCTGAAAAAGAGAGTAAACAACAGAGAGAGTGTTTCCACAAGCAGGTGTAAAAGGTTGAGGAGTAGGGGGGGGGGGAGGAGACATAGGTGTGGGTGTGAGTGATCCATATGTATAGAATGGACCACTTCATTGATATGCATTGTGTAGTTATGAGGGGGTCCACCTGTGAAGGCTCCAAGTGCTGAGTCACTCACTAACGCACAGGCTAAATGCTTTTATCCCAGACGCCTGGTCCATCTGAATGGAATATAATAGACCATAAAGTGCTTTGCTAGCAGTGGCTGCTTGCCCCGTGGCAAACCCTTGCCCCTCACTCTCCTACTCCAAATCTCATCTCGCCACTTTTTATGGAAACAAAGCGTGTATGCGCTCTGCATTAATTACATGTTTTTTTTCTCCAACTTTCAATGCTCTCTCTTCTTTCCGTCCCCTTTTCCCTCGTTGTTCCTCCTGCAGTGCTTCTCGGGCAGCCACAGAGAGCCCTCTCTTCTCATTTCAGCCCTTCTGTCTGCACTCCCTACGTATCTTCCCCCCCCCTCCTTCAGTCATCTGTGATCCCTTTGCTGCTGCTGCATGTGTGTGTGTGTGTGTGGGGCACCTGTTTGGGATCTCGGTGTGTGTTTAGGGTCATGCCTGCAGGTCGTGCGTAATGAATAGCAGGGCTGTTGCTGAAGCACAACTGGTTGAGAAGGAGGTAGCCAGAGAATAGCGCACCAGTGACGGAAGGAGAGGAGGAGGAGGATGGAGGAAGGGAGGGAGGGAGGGAGGGGAAGAGAGGAATGAGGGAGCAGGAGGACCAGTGAGGGAGGAAGGGAAGAGTGGTTGCGAAGCCAGTGAGCCTTAACCACCTTCTGTCAGTCTGTCTGCTCTCTGCGCTGTTTTCTCTCTCATAGGAATCTAATGGCTTTTCCACTGTCCTCTTTCCAAACCTCCAACACCACCCTCTCCCCCTGCTCTCCTCTGTCTCTCTCCCTCTCTATCGCCATGCTATTTTTTTCCCCTTCCTTACTCCTTCTCCATCTCCTCTCACTTTCCGTTTCTCCGTTAAAAATTCTCCCCCCAAAGTCTTTGCGCTGACTTCCCCTGCTACCTCCCCTCCAATTTCTCTCCCTTCCAGCTGCTGGCCAGGGGAACAGCTGACTAAATCTAAAGCTGGGGCCCCTGGCTCTGGCCCTGGCCCCAGCCCCAGCTCTGCCACAGCCTCCTCCTATTCTCAGCCCCCCTCCCTCCCTCCTCTGGCCTCTAGCCCTGGCTTCTCTCTCAGCAGCCCCAGCTCAGCCCTGGCCCTGCCTCTGAGCCTCGGCTCCAGCACTGCCTGACTCTCAGCAGTTCCCTCCAACCATCCCCCTCCATCCCACTCCGGAGCTAAAAAGCCTCAAAACCCCTCTCTTGCTCTCTCTCTCTCTCTCTCTCTCTCTCTGTTTTGCCTATAAGCCTGCCCTCTCTCTTTCTCCTTTTCTGTTTTTTCACTCTGTATTTCTTTCTAATTCACTTGCTCCCCCTCCTCCCTGCTCTGACGGGCTGTAGCTGGGCCCCTGGTACTGTCCCAACTTATCTGGACTGAGGCCTCATCCAGGTTGGCTGCAGTTCAGTTCTCTGGCTCCTATACCCAGCCTCTCTAGCCAGGCATCTTTCTCTCTCTGGCTAGTAATGCTAGTCACTGTAACTCATTGTGGCTCGCTTTACTCCAAGCCACGTTTAGCTTGTACATTTGGTCGTTTCTGGCTCAGCGCGTCCTGCGAAGCTCTTTGTATCCGTGTATGTCTCTTTGTCTCCTCGACTCTCGCTTCTCTACGTCTCTTTCACTTGTGTAGACAGGCTCAGCCCAAGCACAAACACATACGCTCGGCACACAAACGCATGCATCGTGCGAGAGTGTGAAGCATTTGACACATGATTGGCAGCGGGGGGAGGATGGGGAAAAGCAGAGAAAGGGGAAGTGGGCCTTGTCACATCTCCAGGCAAGCCTGGGGCTCGAGTTTGATCGCTGCCCAGGGAAAGGAGCTTTTGTCCCTCGCTTCCCAACCTTTGGCTGCCAGAGCGAGGCTGCGGGTTTGCGTGATTAGGTGCAGGCCCAGGTTCCGCCATCACTCTTCTGAACAGACGTTGCCCACAGAAGACACCTGTCAATGCTCTTCCTCCTCCCTAACACCCAACTGCACTGAGACGAGTGACAGAGGGCTGACAGAATAAAGTTCAGAGAGCACCCCCACAGCTACAGTGGGTTGCACACACACACACACACACACATATATATATATATATATATTCCCTTTGTGTGGAAGTGGGCCAAGGAAGCTCAGGCAGAAAGAAGCAGAGTCAGTCTGCACCAGTTGAAGCAACATCAGAATCCTTTGGAACACCTCGCATCTCCTCACAGATTATTTTTCAGCCCACTCCCTGTCTGTCTAATGCCCAATACAGCCTTTGTCGCCGCCGCTGTCTTCGTTGTCATTTCTTGTTGTTTTGTTTTCGGTTTTGTACGCGTGTGTATGTGTGGTGAGGAAATTTTGGGGGAGAAAAAGCAGCAAAAGTTTCCTTTTCCGGAGTCACGTTTTCTCTCGCTGACTGACGGATGCGGGACGATGAAAGCAAATCACGACGTGCCACAGACTTCAAAGGTTCGTGTGTTCTGCCGTTTATTGGCAACAACGCACAGCAACCTCTCTCCCGATGTGGATTTCTTCAAAACAGGGAGGGGGGGAAAAAAAAAAAAAAAGCTAGACGAAACAGAGGCAGATGACAAAGGAGCTACCATCCAAACAGCTAGAGGGGATAGAGGGAGGAGGAGGGGGTGCTAAATAATCAGACCTAAGCACTGTAACTGAATCGGACTGCTTTTCAAAAGCGTTTTCAATCAAAACGGGCTTTTTGATGCGCACTGATTTTGATACCGGGGATGTTTGAGTAGAGAAAAAGTGACGGCTTGAAGTTGTAAAGAACTTCCTCTGGGTTTGTGTGTGTGTGTGTGTGTGTTTTGTATGGACCAGTGCAACAGTAATTAACTAAGTGTAAAAGCTAAGACTAAGTAAGCCGCTTGGTTCTGCTCTCCTAACCTTATAGACTCTCTCTCTTTCTCTCTCGTCCCTTTTTATTCTTTCTCTTGTCCAGGATGGCACCCATTGACTGCCACTGACCTAATTTGGGCAAATTTCACTGACCTACTTCATGGGTGAATGCTGACTTGCCCACGGGAGGGGATTCTCTCTCTCACACACACACACACACTCAAATACGCACATATTCTTTTCCATCCTTATGATTAATATGCAGACCCTCAACCTCCTTTTACGGTTGCTATGGCACTGGGCATGTACCCCCTCAGTTGTGCCCGACACTCCCCGCGCTTGATCCCCCCCCCCTCTGTCATTGCCTCCTTCGGCACTCTGGCATCCCAAATGAACATAATGACCTCGAAGTACGGACACGTGGTCAAATATAAACAAAGCAGTTGGCGTTTGTTTCATGTGGTTTCAGAGGTGACACAGTCCTTCGCTTCTCGAGCGTTTGAAGCGACATGATCGGCGCAATTGCGCGCAGATATGATTATTCTTCTGCCCTCGATGAAAATGCTAATTTGATCGAACTATGTGGAGTTGTTTTGGGGTGTACGGACAATCACAGTAATTCCATCACGAAGTTAGATGGATAGAGACGGCAGTCAACGGAGCAATAGTGATCCCATAGGAGGGTTGGCATCTTTAACCCATTTGTATTCAAATGAATTCAAGCATCGTTCATGCGTTCCTCTTGCAGATTAATTCCCAGTTGACCGGACACATACGATACTCTGGAGGGTTTTAGGAAATGCGTTGTCATAGTTGGATTAGTTTTGCCCTTTTTTTTTAACGTGAGGATGATCAGTAATAAACTTCTCTGCCTGCGCTCTCCCACGAGGACATGGTAGTTGGAAGCAAGTCTAACCTGATTCAGTGTTTCGGTCATGCTTGTGTATTATTCTTTGCAAGCTTTTGTGCAGCCATGCGTGTGAGAGAGAGAGAGGTATTTGTATGTTTGTTTCTATGTGTGCGGACCTGCCCTCCTCTCCTATGTTTGCCCACATGTGCCCACATGTATGAAAGCCGTGTGCCCCCCCCCAACAAATACAACCCATGAATGCAAACACACACATACTTACATGCTCGCGCGGATGTGTCGTCATGGCAACACACACAGATGTCAACAAATGAGGCTCCAGGGTGAACATTGTCTGCTCTTGTCCAGCAGGGTGCAATTTATCTCAATGTAGCCACGAAAGGCAGCTATTTACATGAAACGAGAGCTGTTTCTGGGAAATAGGGGTCTCTCTGAAGGTTTTGATGTCAGCTGCCTGCTTTTAGCTTGAGAGTGGAAACCTAAACCATCTAGAGAGGGAGAGAGATGGAGAGGAGCGAGCTGTAAACCTACTGAGAGAGCTCAGTTCCCTCATGTGGTTGCAGCTCTTCACCCTGAAAGTCTCTCACCGTTTCCCCTCAGCACACTCCGAGAAGGCCAAGTGTAGCGTGTGATTTCAGATGCTTACAGTTTGCACAGAGTAAATCTAACCCCCTTGCTTTATAGCTTATCCTTAAGAGAGTGGTCCTAACATCAACGTCAATATTTACAGGAATAGCCCGCAGGCAACTGAATCGACCACCACGATTCAGCAGAGACATATTCAACCTTTCTCCTGCCTCCCCCCCTCCTCCCTCTCTCCTCTTTCCCTCACTTGTCTTCATCCCGTTTATTCCCGTTCTCTGCAGCAGCCCGTCGATCACGGCGGCAGGTGGCTGAGATATTTGTCTTTGGGTTGCCTTTGTTTTGTGTTTGTGTGTGTGTGTGTGTGTGTGCGCGCGCGTACAAGGTGCACCCTGTGTACGTGCGCAGCATCTTCGACGGGGTCCACGGCTCTGACACAGGCTCAGCGGCTGTTTGAGAGATGCTGGATGACGCGTGTCAAGTGATATTAAATGTGAGAGTATACCTCCCCCTCCTCCCTCAATCACTCTCCGCTCGGCTCTGCCCATCCCTCCGCCGTGGACTGTGTCTGCTGTGGTTAGTGTGAGCTATGACACTTTTCATTGGGGTTTTTAGGGGGAAAAGGCGCCACGTCTGATGTACGAGGCCTCACGTCTCTGTGGGTAGAGTGGACTCTTTGGCCTACATACGCTCTTAGAAGGTCAATGGATATGTAGCCGAATAGATACAGTGTGCCCATACTTGCCTCATTGCATGTGCTCAGCTCTTTGTAATTTCATTATACAAACAAATCTGTGTGGTTAGTGTGTGAGCTGCATATTTGTCTGTGGCAATGATAATGGCTTAGTAATTGCTAATTAATGGCTGTGCATTTGTAGTGCAGCGCTTTTGTTTTGTCTTTGCCTTCAAAGAGAGATGCTGCTGTAAATCCAGGTCACTCTCAAACAGGCTACCTACCTATCTAGATTTTTGCAGTCTTATGTTGTCTGTATTTCAGAAAAAAGACACAGTAGGTTTATTGTTTAAGCCACTACAAAATGGCATGTAAAAGGTTAACCTATTTCCCGGCGAATGTATCATTTCTCTGTGCTGTTTGTGTGCGTTTTGTACACATGTGTGTATCTGCTTCCATCTGTGTCAGCTAATAATGTGGAAGTATGAGTAGTGGGCCGGTGTGCTCGGCGCTATAATGGGACAGCCTGAGCCGAGGGGATGTTGGAGGATGTTGGGGGATGTTGGGCAGGGGCGGGTTTTACGGCAGGATGTGGCATGCGCCGCCGAACAGAGAACAACGGGTGTGACCTCAGTGACTCCAGGAAGGAAGGGGTTAAGCACGAGCCGGCAGGGCTGCATGGGCTGCGTTACGCAAACTGGCGGCTGGCTGGAGCTGAAAGGGGAAGTGCTGAGCTCAGAGGAACACTGGCTCAGAGCCATCGCTCCCTCCTCCCTCCTCTGAAACTCCCCCCCTTCGCCTCCCCCTGGCCCTCTTCCCCACCTCCCTGCTACAGCTGAGCGCTCCCCATGCTTCCCACCGCCAGGCGTGGTGATGTGTGTTTGTGTGTCTGTGTGCCTGTGCTGGAATGCAGCTTCCCCCTCGGCTGGGGCCTGTGTGTGTTTGTGTGTGGGTGTGCACGTGTGTGTGTCTGTGTGTGTGTGTGTGTGTGTGTGTGTGTGTCTGTCTGGAATGATGCCTCCCCTTGTCTAGTGTGTGACGTCAGTACACACAACGGGTCAGCTTAGGGCTAGGCAACATTCTGTGTGTGTGAGTGTGTGTCATGGGAGGGGGGAGCAGGGGAGGAGTCAGTTATTGGAGAGAGAAAAAGGAAAGAGGAGGGGCTGTTTGTGAGCAGAAGGAGGTTGACTGCAGGGAGTCACTGAAGCCAGTATGCGTGCATGCATGAAGGCATCATGAGTGTGTGTCAAAGGGTGGGGTTGTGCATTTGTGTGTGTGTGTATTGGAGTGTGTCAGGTGACTTTCCAAATGAAATGGGAAGGGTAAAGTGTCTAAGGTTATTTCCTGGCATGGACAGGTGAACCTAAAAACACACGCATACTCGTACATGTGCGCACACAGTCATTCTGTAGTTTTTCAGCCCAGTGCTATTTTCATATGCAAATCTTCTTTCAGCCATGTTCGTTTCCATAGTGGTGTATTCTTGTCTGTGTTTCGTGCTCACTTTACAGAGTCTTTGAGCTACATTTTGTTCTGTTTTTTTCACGTTGAGTCAACCGTTTGAAAGATATTTTATCAAAAAGTGTAATCACAAAAGGATTTATGGGGCAAAGTTCAAATTGAGCGAGAGAAACGCATCTGTAATCAGTCCTGACAGGCACAGCTAATGATATTTTGCATGCAAATTATGCGTACGGTCTAACAAACATAACTTCCACCTCACAAACACACATTCCAAAACCACTGAAAATCATCTATCGCCATATTCTTTGTTTATTCTCTTCATGAAGTGCTCTGTGCAGTCTTCTTGACTGACCCAGACTTGCTTCCTTCATATGGGGAAGGACGCAAGCTCTATAATGTCTGGACTGTATAGGTTTGTCATTAGAAAGATACTCAAACCCCTGAAGTAGCAGACAATGGCTTTTCAATGGATCCCATTACCTCCGTCTATAGCTTGCGTGGCTCTACTGGGACAGACCTCGGCTAATTACACACATTCATTTCCAGCCAGCTGTAATTTCATTCACACTAATGAACCTTGCACATGGATTGGGATAATGTATAGTTAATGTACAGCCAGGAGACGGAATTAGCAGGCTGGTGACTTCTCCGGTGACAGAGATTTGTTGAAGAGCGGCTAAAGGGACAGTTCACCCAATACCTCACAGGTTCCATTCTGAAATTACACCTAGTAATAGTAATTTTACACGAAAGTGTTTAATAGTTAACTAATAGACAAAAATAGCCTTCTTTGTCAGAAATATAATTTCATACAACCAAAAAGATCCAAAAATCTCGTTTTCCTTTTTTACCGTGCAGTAATGTTATCAACAGTTCTGACATTAATGCCGTGTACCTATGTTAAAAAATATTATCTCAATTTAAAGGAATAGTTTGACATTTTAAAAACTATGATTATTTGCTTTCTTGACTTTAAATATGAAGCTAACACCAGAAGCAAGTTAGCTTAGCTTAGCATTGATACTGGAAACAGGGGCAAACAGGAGACTAGAAAGTCACTGTTCCTGGGAAAGAAATGGTCTGGCACATAGCCCCCCCATAAAACCTCAACTTGGTGTTTCTACACTTTATTTTTGGTGCAGATTAAACAAATGAGTTATGATGAATTAGATATGATGGGAGGCTGATTTTGTTACCCTTTTTGGATGGAGTTAGGCTAGCTGTTTTTTTTTTCTGTTCCCAGTCTTTGTGCTAAACCAGCTTCATATTTACTGTGGACATGGCTGTGTTGTCAATCGAGTCATCTAACTCTTAGCAAGAATGCGAATATACGCATTTATTCAAAATGGGAAAACAGGAAAAAGACCCAGACCCAAACATTTTTCTCGCCCTGAATCTCTTTTTCTTGCAACCGAGTCGTCCATCTGTTACTTACAGAACTCATTTTCTCATCACTTTATCCTTTTTGTCTTGCGTCGATCACGTCCATGAACAGAGGCTTCACTGTCTTTCAGTACTGGTCAGCCTTCTCAACGCCAACCTTTTGGATCAGTCAGCAGAGCAGTAACACCAGCTCTGCCTGACAGGCCCAATCCAGCAAAATTAGAATCCATTTTGAAAGTGATAGTTAGAAAATTGCAAGTCATTCCTGATGTACCGCATGGCAACTAAGTGGCAGCAGCCCAGTAGTCGACTGTCATTTCAACCGCCAGCTGATGACAACTCCAATCACCCACACAGCCGTCAATGCACACACACACACACACCAGACATACACACAGATACACACACACACACACACACACACACACACACACACATATACAGATATTCTTTCCCTTCCATCCCTATGATTAGCATGCAGATTTTGCTGTCAGAAACTCAAGCGGAAGCAAAAGCATTGAAATTCATAGAATATCTCAAAACATTAATTTATGCTCATTTGTGTCTGTCGGGAAAAGCGTTCAGACTGTGAGATAGTACGTGTGTGTCGCTGCATGTGTGTGTGTGTGTGTGTGTGTGTGTGTGTGGATGTGCGGGTGATGAAAACACACCCGAGGAGAAAAGGGCTTTGTGGTCAACCGGAGGGTTTAAGGCATAAATATGGCCGCCCCTGGAGCTCAGCTGTGTTATTCCAGCCTGTCCCACACCTAGGACACACACACACACACACACACACATGCACACACACGCCTGGAGCAAGGTCTCCTGCAGAATAGCATTGATCTCTGTTTATGGTCTCTGTATGGGTGCTTCCTTATAGGACCACACACGCATGTTACTCATTGTTACTCACACAAACCTACCCTCTAAGACGCTGGAAGGCCTTGTATTTATCTTTGTAGCCTTATTAATTGAGCCACTTCAAGGAGCCGCATTGAAGGAAATGCTCCTTTAGCTGTGGGTGGTATAGAGGTGGTGTTATAGGTGGGGGTTGCCCAATAGTTCTCGACCTGCTGCAGAGCCGTGCTTTTCTTCAGTTGTGGTTCAGATCTCCTTTCACTTGGGCCTCTCAGTTCAATCCAACCAAACGGATTGGATTCCAGTCCAGTAGCCTTTCCTCAGCGAGGCTTTAGCGGGCTATCTTTGGTCTACATAGAGTGTGATCCAATGTAAAAGCTCCCAACTACTGCAGGTGGCCCCCTCTGGATCAGAGAGGCTCTAGCAGGGCAGAGTTAGATTTAGGTGCTGCTCACTGTTTGTCTGCAGCTCATGAGGTAATTTGATTAATGTGCAAGGCTAAAGTGAATCAGCGCAGGCGAATGGGCTTTAAATATATATTTGCTTTCTCTGTTCCTCCCACTTTGCTTTTGTTGACTTGCTTTCACACTAGTCCATTTGTTTCATCTTATTTCTCGCGCTGAAATCAATCATGTATTCAGAATCTCTCTCTCACACACACACACAGACCCGCACACAAATACAGTGTGTGCTGTCTGAGCTGCGTGGTGCCATATTAGATTTAGGTGACAGTCACTCATGGACCAATTCAGCCAATAAACGTAATGACCTTCCCACTGCTGGGCCTGAATTTTCTCCATTGACTTGGAATCTTAATTTGATTGCGGAAATATATGTATGTTGCTCAATCTAATTTACTCCAGTGATGTTGGAACACTGAGCACTTTTGTGCTTAGGCAAGCAAACCTTTGAGGCCCCGGCCTCGATACACGCCGCCTGCCTTCATGTGGGAAGCTAAATCCTGTTTTATAGGGAGCATATAAAGGCGGTATTCTTCCATCACAGCAGACGTATGTTGAAGGAGTTGCAGGTCTTAAGTTCCCCCTCCCTCGCTGAAATAAGCACAGGAGTCCGGTATTTCTGGGGGCCTCCCCTTGTTGTTGAATAGACAGAAGTGGCCCTAGCTGGTCAAGAGAGTGCACGCTGGCTTATCGGCACTTAAACAACTTCAGAACGAGAAAGAACGATAGAACGAAGGGCTATTTGGGGGAATGCTTTGATGTGGGTCCCCCCCAAAAGAGTGTGGGTGGTCCACAAACCTTTGTGGGATTTGAACATATATATACATGCGCCGATTCTCGCTCACTTTTTCACACACTGTTCCTGCTGCCTTGTGCGGCTCTTCGGGCCAAGTGTGATTTCACCAGGGCGGTCAGAAGGGGTTTCTAGGGCAACCTCACAGAGGCCTTGTTCTAAAAATGGCCACCATGGTTACTTTGAAAGCCAACCCTGGCCTCTTGAACATGCACAGAAAAGAGCCCTGAGCACCACTCGGGGAGGGGAGCTGGGTGGACTGGGTGAGGGGGAAACCAGGCTCTTTAATAGCTAGCACATGAGACATTGAAGGTTTCATACCCACCCAACCGGGAGTCATGGGAGGTACGTGTGTGTGTGTGTGTGTGTGTACCTAAACAGTAATATCCCTGTACTCAGTGCTTGGCTAAATTAAAAGGGCATTTTTGGCGTGGGGGGCACTTTTTGGTGCCCAGACGATTGGACGGGGAAAGGCGAAACTCATTACCTACCCATCTGTCAGAGAGTGAGAGAGAAAGAGCTGTGGGAATGTGGATGGAGGGAGGGGCGCATGAAAAGGGCTTGGAAGGCGAGAGAGAGAGAGAGTGAGAGTGTCCATTAAAGCAAAGGGAAACACAACAGACTTTTTGCTTTCGAACAAGGATAAGTCTTTTATCACTATATAGTTTTTCATACTCCATGTGTTTTGAATTCAGAAAAAAAAGTATCCCCGTTAATTCCCCCTGTGGGAAAAAAGAAAAACATTTGCAAAAGAAAGTGCAGCTGCTTTTACGACAGTCTGATATGTGTGTGTGTGTGCGAGATAGAGTGTGTGTGTGTGTGTGTGTGCAAAGAGTGTGTGTTTGTATCAGAGGTTGATTTTTCTTTGAGCTCTCTCAGCCCCACATGTTTTTGATGTTCTCTTTTTCTCTCCCCTCTCTGGACCAGGGGCCACTCTTGAAACATAAGCTCGTGTCACACACACACACACACACACACACACACTCAAACTCACACACACACACAGGCACACACACACACTAAGTATTAAAAGCCATTGCTCATTTGTATGTTGTTCCACAGCTAAATAAGTTAGCTCTCCATTCTACAACCAGCTGCACCATGTAAACCTTTTTGTTTCACTTAAGAGTGACTCAGTATCTCTCTCCCTCTCTCTCTGCCTGTCTCTCTCTCTCTCTCCCAGCTGTAGACATATAGGCTTTGATCACCGCAGATGCAAGTGGCTGCCATATTCGATCCACACCCCTCTTCTGTGGATATTGTTAACGAACATGTACTTCCTCTGCCAGCTGGCTTTCAGAATGGAAAAGCATATCTCCATGGCAATGTTCTGCAGTTCTGCACTGTTAGACATTTGCAGCCAACACTTCTTAGTTCTACGATACAATAACAAAACATTGCTATATCTGTTGTGAGGCTCTTACAGTTTAGCTGGTTTGCAACATCCTTGCTAATGGAGCTTTTTGAATTTTGGATGTATACATTTGCGCTAGGCCTCACGCAGGCTTTTTAAATGGGTTTCCTGACTGTGTCTTTCTACAAACTGCTTTAGGGATACTGCAGAGGAGAAATATAAGGCCTCCATAACCAGCTTGTTTTATTTTTATATCCATCCTGAGGGCATAGCCAACACTATAGGCAAGGGTTTTGACCCTGTTTACTTCCTTCTCTCTTTTGCTTCTTATTCACCTGCACTCCTCACAACGATCTGCCCCTTAACCATCAAGGAGGAAGGAGAGATACTTTGACCTGACCTCCATTCAGCTTGCTTGCGTACCCCTCACCCCTCTATGAAATATTCAACTCCCGCCCCTCCCTTCCTACCTAATATAGAGGCCCAGAAAACGCTTTGATATCTACGTTAATACATGCTTGATATCACAGAGATGCAAGTGCTCGGGCCTTTGATAAACATATTTAAGTGATGTATCCCCTTTTCTGGTCCGCATGCGTTTCAGAGATCTCTCCTGAGCACATAAATGCATTCATAAGCTACTCTCTGTCTCTCCTAACCACTCCCATTATTAATAAATGCATGATCTCACGCTGCGGCTCAGTGTGTGCGTACATGTGCCTCTCTTTCATATGCTCATCAGTGTGTGTTTTAGGCCGGTGCCGGGGACCCCGCCCTGCTCATTCATATTCATCCTTTGCATAATGACTAGCCGCGCCTCCGGATAGCGCAGTCAGGATAAGATCAAACATTATATTCAAACAAGAGGCTGTATAATTCATGCTGGAACAGCCGTGCTCACTGCTCACTTCCTCATATCTTTCTCAATTCCTCTTGCAGTGGATTTCTGAGTTCCTGCATCTTGATGTCTGTCAGACTTACTCTCACTCAGTCATAGCAGCTGGTCCTGATCATACTCTCATGATAAGAGAACACGGGGCCTTTGGCAGGTGACTGTGGCCAACTGGGTCTGTTTCATATAATTGTTCAACTCCATCTTGAGCGCATTCTTTCTGAAAGAGGGCACCTTCAATATGTTGTCCAGTTGTTTGCTCTGTATGATATTGATGATGAGATTGGAGATGATTAATCAGAGGTACTCAGGTACTGAAACTTGCTAACTAAAAATAGAAAAAATAAAGAAATTAAATAATGTATGGCAGCAGTCAACAATTATTTGTATTATCGATTAGTCTGAGGATTATTTTCTTCATCTTTTGTTATATAAAATGTTCATGTTTGCCATTTATGCTTGATAAATTATTTAATGATTAATCATCAAAACTGTCAACTAATTGTTTCCACTCTGAAGTAAAGGCGGAAAAAAGAGATAAAGGAAGGGAGGATGCCGCAACATGCATTGTAAAACTCTTTTACGAGATCATTCCTAAATAATAATTCTCTCTTTTCTTTTTTGTTTTTCAGGTTTCCATCTCAGCGGCACAGTGACGGACCCTGCCACACCCTCGTCCCCAGAGCTCGTTTGCAGCGTCAGCGTCAGCTTCGACCGCTGCAAGATCACGGCGGTAACATGCACCTGCGGCAACAAAGACATCTTTTACTGCGCCCATGTAGTGGCGCTGTCGCTTTACAGAGTACGGAAGCCTGAGCAGGTCAAACTGCACCTGCCCATCTCGGAAACCCTATTCCAGATGAGCAGAGACCAGCTGCAGAAGTTCGTCCAGTATCTGATTTCAGTCCACCACACCGAAGTGTTGCCTACCGCGCAGAAACTGGCCGACGAGATTCTGTCGCAGAACTCGGAAATCAACCAGGTCCACGGTGAGTGTGGAGAAGATTGTAGACATGTTTATGACCACATGATCATGCAGGTGTGTGTGTGTGTGTGTGTGTGTGTGTGTGTGTTCCTGCCTTTACATGCATGCAGGTACACTGAAGGTAAAGTGTGGCAGGATCAATGTTACTCATTAGTGAGATCCAGACAGTAAAGGAGAGACCGTGTGCCTCTAATCAACACTATAGAGCTGTTATTTACCTCTGAGAGGGAAAACGATACAGAGACAGAGACAAAGAGGTCAGCGGTGAGATAAAGAAAGGTGCATATCTCTTGTTATCGATACTGTACTCGCTGCTTACCTTAATGAAAGAGGGAGAAACTGAAGGGCAAACAACACAGAGAAGGAGAAACCGGCGAAAACGTGAAGCAGCATGAAATGTGTCATCTTCAAACTGGTTTGTAACTCTGAAGTCGAGATAAAAAAAAAAAGGGGGGGGAAAGAATGGAATTTTGAAAGAGAGGAATACGGGAAACAAACTTTCTTTTTGAAGATTTTGAAGAAACAGGGACCAAAAGAAGAGAGATTCGAGAGATGGGAAGAACAATAGAGATAGAGACTTCTGGGAATGGAGGACGGAAATAAATAAGTAAGTCAGAGACTGAGAGATCTTCATCGCAAGAGTGCCGTGATGAAGAGGGTTTTATTTTGTCAGCGTATTGATTTTGTTGGCTTTCTATCAATAATTCCATAAAACTAAAACACGTCATTCGGATTAAATCATCTAACTGAATTACTGTTAGTGCGCTCATCTATTGGAGCATCAAGTTTCAGGTGCACACGCTTCTGTATTTACTTTTACACTTCAATCTTTTATTTTTTCTGATTTATTTTTTCAGTAGTTTTGATTTTTTTTTAAAAAACAACCATGCTGTATTTTAATATTGCATATGGGCCTATACTATTCAAATCATTCTATATCAGGAATATCTTTATCAGGATAACAGATAATGCATAAATGGAAATACAGTGGCCTAACACACATATAACATATCTGTGTGCGTGTGTGTTTAGGGGCCCCGGACCCCACAGCAGGAGCCAGTGTGGATGATGAGAACTGCTGGCATCTGGACGAGGAGCAGGTTCAGGAGCAAGTCAAGCTCTTCCTGTCACAGGGAGGATACCACGGCTCGGGCAAACAACTCAACCTGCTCTTCAGCAAGGTTAGCAGCCCGCAACATTCGTTCATCCACATACAGAACATAACAACACACATACAACACATACCAACCCCCGCTGCCATGGCCGCAGGCATGCACTAAATGCTGTAGGTCTGAACATCCGAAGCTTCTTTGGAGGTTTTTGAATGAAGCTTTGAATGTCAGTCATCATGGGTTTTTTTTTTAACACCTTCAATCCCAAAAAATCTGCAAAACAGAAACCTTAATTCATACATACATACGTCAAAATACGTACAGGCAGCAGGCTAATCCGGTAAGGTCATAATTTAATTAGGAATTTACTATAATAGTATTAGAGCTGAAATATTTTTGACCACAGTGAAAATGTAGTTTTTCAAAAGGCTAAAAGATAACTATTGATTGATGATATATTGATTGTAGCAGAACATTTTATTATTATTTTGGAAATGGGAAAAGGGTTTAAGAGACATGTGAGAGGCGTGTGTGCATGCAAAAAGAAAAAAAGCATTCAAATGTTAATTTAGAGTTTAAATGTCACATTATGAATGAAGCATCAAACTATTCAGTAGCTCCCTAGTAGGTTTACCTCTCTCCCTTCAGGTGCTCTTGTCAAGAGTCTTCAACAAATGCAGCCTCACCCTGATCCTTCCCCCTGCATCATGTTAATACATATTTTCTCCCTCTCTCCTATTCCCCCATGAAAAAGTGGCTGTCACTTTTCAAAGTAATCCCAGACAAAACAACGTGCATACATTGGCGCATACAGCAAAAGGCATGCCGTCTCTTCGCTGGAGCTAATTGAAGAAGGCAAATGTATGATAAAGAGAAAGGAAGACTGCACTATAGATACACTACCGTGTACCCGCGATTAAACGATTTCATGAGAGATATGTGGTTCTCTCTGTTGTCTGGTATTACAGTGGCAGAGCTAGGCCAGCATTAATGTGTTGTGTGCTATGTAAAGACAGCAAGGCAAGGCCATTATCATCCACCCTGCCTGGCTTTTAGAATGTCTCTCGGCTTCATGCTCTTTGATGCCTGTTATATCCTTTTCAGCACACACACCCACTGACAGCCACATATACTGTACGCTTGTCCACTCACACACCCGCTTAGAGAGTACACGTACACATTCATACGTACACTGAGCTGTCCTTAAATGACAGACACACACGTACCGTATATGCTTTGTGTATAAAAAAAGTGTTCCTGTGTAAATGTCACTCCTTTTGCCAGGGAGACAAAAAAAGACACATGATTTTTATGCTTTTGTGTGCGTACATCCATGAATCCTATGTGTTTATGTGAGTGAAGAATCACTTTTTTCACCACTTTTCACTGAAAAATACACAGATTCAAGAGTTGCAAATCTGTTTAAACCAATGTTTATAAACCCACGCACCCAACAGTGGTTTTGTTTCATGCTGCTAGAAGATGCTGACCACCGTAGTTTACAAAAAAAACGAGTCCCTCTTGCGATTAGCCCAGCACAGAAAATATTCCACTAAGAGAAAGTGGAGGAAATAAGAAGAAAACTCGGCTATGGGTTATGCACCTGAGATGGAAAAATGAAATGATACTCTACTACAGTGTATTACTGTGTAGTTTTATTGTAAATGGTATTTTTTAAGTAAGGTTTTTGGATTTTTATTTAAAAAAGAATAAAGAAACACTGAAAATATTTCACATTAAACCACAATCTTTGTATTTAAAGTGCATGGATGTTCTTTGTGACCTCCATTTTATTATAATTATTGATATATATGAAACAAAAGATTTACTCGATCTTCCAAATCAAGATTTTGGACAAAAAATTTGGAGAGCATGCAAAGGACAATACTGAACTGAGCAAATATAAGTAGTTTGAGTTATATGCACCCAATTTTTTTTAATAGTTTTTATCACATTTGCAGACATCAAACAATTTTGATTTGACCATGGAAGTTAAATGTTAGACCTTTGCCCAGTCTGGATTATTGACTGTGATTTGTCTACACACATGAAGTACCTGTGAAATAGATATAACACTAGCAAGTGTAAATATGGGCCTGTCCTTTTTGAATGTGCAATGTCCGGTGTAGTTCTGTGTGTCTGTAAGTTGTGGGAACTGTGTGTTGTACATCCGTTTGTATGAACCACGTGCGTGTGCAGGTGTGTGCGTAACCGTCCACCTCTTCTCCTCCTCTCTCCTCCTTGTAGGTGAGGGAGATGCTGAAGATGCGTGACTCCAACGGAGCGAGGATGTTAACACTGATCACAGAACAGTTCATGGCTGACCCTCGACTGGCGCTGTGGAGACAGCAGGGCACCACCATGACCGACAAGTACAGACAGCTCTGGGACGAGCTAGGTGAGGGGGAAAAACACACCACACACACACACACACACACACACACACACACACACACTCTGTCCTACCAACACGCACACAGACAAACACACATCTTACACCCAGTATGCACAGGCACGGACAGATTTAGCAAGATGGTCGATCGAACCCAGACATTGACACAAAGGCACACACACACACGCATATTTTTTTTCTCTCCCCTGTTTGTTTATTTGTCCTTTGTGTCCAAGACAGCCCACACACACTCTCAGACACACACACTCATCACTGACAGCACAGTTTCTCCCTCTCACTGTGACTGTAAGTTTGGCAGCTCAGCTAAAGTGTCTTTGTGAATTACAAGCCGTTTAATGCGGCGCCTCGCGCCTCATCAAAAACCTCCCAAATATTATGACCTCTGTAATGTTTTCAGACGCTTCGCATTATATATTTAGTTGATGTGGCAGAGTGCTGCTCGCCATGCAGTCATCTGGTTTGATAAAGTGTGTAGTTCTTTTGACAGATGTTACTGTACCTACAACAGCAAAACACTTCCTCACAAACCACAAAACCAAAGAGCCTCGTCACCAGGACAGCAGTCGCGTTGTCTCCTGTCTTTGTTGTTTCCCTCTAATGTCTCCGTTGATGTTGCTGCTGCTGCTGCTGCTGCTGCTGCTGCTGCTGCTGCTGCTGCTGTTGATGATGATGGTGTTCGTTTTCTCTTGTTCTGCACTTTGTGAGGACAGCGCAGTGATCTCATCTGTTTCAATCCCACGTATTTTTGGAAGTGTGTGTACGGTCTCTTTGAAGTCCACACTTCAAACCCTTCTTCCCAAGTCCTTATCACTCCCCCTGATGTGTGGTGAATGCTGCCTCTCGGCGCCTCTCTCTCTCTCTCTCCCTCCCTCTCTCTCTCTCTCTCTCTCTCCCCTTCTTTCTCTCCCCCTCTTTTGTCTTTCTCCTCTTTGAGCTGCAGCTACCCCTCTCCTCAAGACACAAAGCCATGCCTCATTCACTTGTCCTCACCCATGTCTCCTCGTCCAAATCATCTCCGCTCCCATTTCATTTCCCTTTTTTTCCTGCTCTCCCTCTGTTCTGCACCTTTTGTGTTCTTTTTTTCTCTCTTCATGTTCTGTCTCTGTCCTTGTCTTCGTCCTTCCTCCAAAAAAACTCTCTGCCTTCACACACATGCATACGTACAACACAATCACACACACACACACACACACACACGCGCGCGCACGCACACACACAGAGTAGAGTCTACATATCTCCAGCAGTCTTGAGAGTAAAATCCCCGAATGTGCTTGCATCCCAAGAGACGTAGCCACTTTTCATATTCTGTTTGTTCCAATTTACTCCAAAATGATGTGTGTGCAGTCAGCATTGCCTCGGGACTAGTTAAGTTCTCTGTTTTCACAGACTTTTGTATTCCAGTGCAAGATGGCGGCAGCATACAGAATGTGCAGCAAAAGAAAAGGAAATAATGTTATGAATGCCGCACGTCTTTACAAACTGCCTCCAGCGTTCAGTCTTGCATGATAACTGTATTTAGGATTTTTTATTTTTTTTTAAACCTCACTGTATACCTGCATTGTATGACTCATCGCATACGTCATTGTGACACATTTGGAAGTAGGGCAGCCGACTCAAGTGTGTGTGTGTGTGTGTGTGTGTGTGTGTGTCCAGGTGCCCTGTGGATGTGCATCGTACTGAACCCCCACTGCAAACCAGAGCAGAAGTCATCATGGCTGCGCCAGCTGCGCAGATGGAGCAGCGTGGACGTCTGCCCCTGGGAGGACGGTAACCACGGCAACGAGCTGCCCAACCTCACCCACTCACTGCCTCAGGGTGCCCATGGCAACCAAGGTCAGAGATTGACAAGTTTTGCATGTATGTCAATAACATATGTACTTTGTAATAACATACCTGACAGCTGTGGAGGTGAGAGGTGCTAAAGCACATGGGGTACATGTAAACATCAGTAGTGAATCCTCAATCTCACGCGTTACCGGTATATTACCGTCCATCCGAAGCATCATTCTGCATGTGTCTGTTTTTCTTATGCTTCACTAAACCTGATCAAAAATAATCAACCCGTTGAAAGCGATTTTCTCCATGTCGCTCGTTCACTCTGAAAGCTTTAGCGCAGTTTAGCTGCAAACGGTGTCTATCTCCCTTAAAAACACCCCAGCAGATTTTCTGCACTGTAGGAGCCGGCACAGGCTGCCAATCTTGTAAGTAGTGTAGGTGATGGTTATGTTTGTTTACAGTAATTATGCTAATGTTCCAAAAAATTAACATCTTCTTAATAGATGTTAAAAATACAAGGGTATTTAAAACAACCGAACGACCGTGCACGTCAATCCTCATTTCTCCCCGCTCTCCTTCTCAGAGATGCGCCCCCACAGGACTGTGTTCACACGGGCCATCGAGGCCTGTGACCTGCACTGGCAGGACCGACACCTCCAGCACATTATCGCCAGTGACCTCTATGCCAACTACTGTTACCATGACAACCAGGAGGGCTCCCTCTTTGACTCACGCGGCTGGCCCTTGTGGCATGGTGAGTCTATGTGTATGTAGGTGTATGTGCGTGTGCGTGAGGGCATGTGTCAGATGAGTTATTTATACACACTAAGTGGGACTGAGAATTCACAGTAGCCAGTGAAAGAAGGTTTGGGGTTAAAACTTTAGTTTTTGTTTTGTTTTTTCTTCTTTCCTCAGAACATGTCCCGACGGCCTGTGCCAGGGTGGATGCCCTGCGTTCGCACGGTTACCCAAGAGAGGCCCTTCGACTTGCCATCGCTGTGGTGAACACGTTACGACGGCAACAGCAGAGGCAACTGGAGCACTTCCGCCGACACAAGAAAGGTGAAGCTAGTTCTTATTCATCAAGTTTTTCTTTATTTTCAGCAAGGAAACCATTCCCACACATTCACTTATTGTACACCACCATCCTACATCCACCCCATACATACAAATTCCTTGAATGTTCCTAGTGCAGGGAGTGTTCTTATAGTGTTCTTTTCAGTCGTTTAGTCAAAAAAATGTTTAGTTAAAAACATAACGAAGTACATGGATTCTCTATTAACTGTGTCTTTTTGTGCTCTGTCTTACCTCAGAGTTGCTCCATAAAGGCCACACCTCCATAACCAACATGGAGGGCTGGGTGGGACACCCCCTGGATCCCATCGGTACCCTGTTCAGCACCCTGACAGAGTCGGGACGAGTGGGAGAGGAGGGCTCCAACACCTGCTTAGACCTCTCAGGTGCTGTTGACTTACAGTCACATGACATCCTGAATCAAACAAAGTCACACATATATATACTTCAATATTCTCCTGTTTTGTCTGTTTTGTGTATGCTTTCTTAGGACCACATTATAGTATATGATTTGTATATGACATATGACATATACTGCATTATAACATACTGTATACATGGGTAACATAACTACCACATACAATAAGTATAGGATTTTAGGAAATAAACAAAGGCTATAATCATGAAAGTACACAAACATTTGTATATTTATACATACATGTCTATAAAATTGACATTTTTCAACATGCTGTGTAGGATTGATGTTCACTGTGGGGCATCTCTGCCTTGTTGGCTAGATTTTGGTCTTTGTAGCCACATGATAAGCCACATTTTTTCATTTCTTTTATATTTCTCGACTTACATGAGCTTTCAGACGTGAGAAAGTATAGTTTAAATGCAGATTCACATTCAGTCTCTTTGTCTTATCTTATCATGCCTCCTCTCATGTTTTTCCAATTCTCCTCTCCTACGCTCCGCGATCGCTCTGTCCCTCATTGCCTCCTCTGCTCACAGAAATAGCCCTCTCCTCTGAGGTAGAGAAGTGAACAGAGGAATGCTCCCCGAGGCGTTAATCTTTATTTTGGATGGTCATTGGGTGCAGACCTCTACTGTGTGACTGACAGAGTGGTTTTCCATAGGAGACAGACTCATCTAGTGTCCAAAACCTCAGAGAATAACATAGACACTGACTACCATTTTATGCCAACTCAGTTCCTTTGTTTCAGCTCCCTTTCTCCTCGTCTTATTCTCTATTTTCTCTTCTTCACAGACTGCTCCAGTGTTGTAAGCCGAGCAGAACTCCAGCGAATGCCCGTGCAGCGATTGCTAGGAGACGGTGAATCGTACGTGGCGCTGGCAGTGGAGACGGCGCTGATCGGCTTAGGCCAGCAGCGGGTGATGCCCGACGGGCTGTACGCTCAAGAGAAGGTGTGCCGCAATGAAGAGCAGCTATTGGCCAAGCTGCAGGAAGTGGAACTGGACGACTCCCTGGTCAAAATCTTCCGTAAACAGGCCGTCTTTCTGCTAGAGGGTGAGAGATCGAACAGATACTATTTCACCCTTATTGTCCCGTTAATGTACATCTCACAGCAGTTTCTACACATACAGACACACACGCATATATAGACACGCCTTGTCTCTTTCTTTTCTCTCCCTCCCACGCACCAAGAACCTACACATTCTTGCTAAAACAGGAAAAAACACACTGGACTCTGTCTCACTATTTATTATCCTTTCATTTTGTGGTGCAAATAGAGGCTGAGCTGCCCTGGGCCAGACCAAAATGAGCTCTTTACACAGTAACACCAGGGGTATTGTGTCAGCACACACATGTGTGCACACACAAGAGTGTGTACATTTACAGGACTGGGGCTGGAGCAGAATGAGGTTTGGTTATGGGAAAGGCAGGAGGGGGAGGTGGAGGAGGAGGAGAAGGGGGGGGAGGTGGCACATCCTGAAGGGCCCTGCCCAGTCAAACTCCACTCCAGTCCCCACCCAAACCCCAGGCCTGCCTCGGTCCCGTCACGACCACCCACCTCTGGCTCCGTTTCTAATAGAGCACCAGGCTCCGGGGCCTCTGCGGGCCCCTGGAGGCTGCAGCCGCGCCACTGTGTGATGTGGTCTGTGGCTTAGGAGCCTGTTGGGGTTTAAAATAACCCACCAGAGACGAGGGGAAGTGCAGGAAGAGATGGGGGGGAGGGAAAGGAGAGAGCGTGAGGCCAAGTCTGCACACACGACCATATGGTTCTTGACGTCACAGTTTGTTTTAATGCCACGTGGCTTTGCCTTATCCTGGGTGGGAGGGATGGACCACATAAGTCACTCCTCAGAGTGCTATAGAAAAAGTACAACTTAATGTTTGTTTTTTTTGCTTTCTTTTTATACTGTATGAGCCTCAAATTTAAATTGAATTTGAAATGAATTTCTTCCTCTACCTCTTTGTTCCATCACTAAAAACACCCCTTTTGTGTGTGTGTGTGTGTGTGTGTGTGTGCAGCTGGTCCATACTCTGGCCTCGGAGAGATCGTCCACAGAGAGAGTGTTCCCATGCACACCTTCGCCCGCTATCTCTTTACCTCTCTCCTACCTCACGACGCTGAACTGGCGTACAAAATTGCACTGAGAGCCATGCGGTAGGTCTCTTAAATGTGTGTGTGCGCGCGCGCGTGTGTGTGTGTGTGTGTGTGTGTGTGTGTATGTGTATGTTGGTGAAAATATGTCTGTTTTTCTAAAGTGGAGACGGTAGCCTTGTCCAAGCTTATGGTATTCATCTGACTCTAAATAGACTCTGTGATTCTTGATTGC
Source organism: Argyrosomus regius (assembly GCA_946959425.1). Taxonomy (NCBI): domain Eukaryota; kingdom Metazoa; phylum Chordata; class Actinopteri; family Sciaenidae; genus Argyrosomus; species Argyrosomus regius. The sequence continues at coordinate 12,399,941 of OX336890.1, forward strand.
AGTCAAGCTCACCACATTCTGATTTGTCCAGATTCCAACTCCGAAAACTTATATTTTAACACCTCCAACTAAAGTCACAAACAGAAACGTTACAAGATAACATGCAGTGATCTCTGCTTTTCATGCTGGACTAGTGCGTGCTCTCCTCAAGCTTTAAAGCCACTCACTGTGGCTGAGGATTTTAGAAATACAAGAACAGTAAGAACACGGAGCATTTTGTCTGTGTTTATTTGGTGGTCTGACTGTGCACTTTCCATGTGATCTCTCTATATTAAGCTCCTGTGTGTATTCATCTGTGGACAATGTGTACATGTGTATGTGTGTTAATCAGTCTGCGCTGCTGTGTTTTGATGTTGTGACTAGTGGGAGCTGGATCAGTGAATATTAATTACATTAATGAGAGTGTAATTAGTGTGGCTGTAATGAGGAGGAAGCACACACACACACACACACACACACATGCAGGGCCAACAGGGAGAGGGCAGTGTGGGGAAGATGTTTGTTGTGTTTCTACAAAGCTAGGCCTCTTGGAGTCCATCGCTGAGAAACTGGCGAATGATTAGTGAATGAATGAGACGTGAGTTTATTCTGGCTTTGTACCATTACGTGTCACAGTCGGACAAACGGCGAATAAACGGACAACAAACACATCATTCACACGTCCCTCTTGTTAACCAGTTAGGAGGTGTCAGGAATCGAAATGACATGCTTACAAAACCAAAACAGCACGGTTGGCTTTCTCATTGAGGGGATATGAGGTCTGAAGGTTGCATATCCAACCGCTGAGTGTCCCCTCCTCGCCTCTAAATCCACGTCCCAAACCTGTTTTCACTGAGTCAGCCACTCCCCTCCCTCCCTTGCTACTTCCCTTCACCTTCCCAGTTTCCTCCCCTCACCTCCTCCATCCTCACTCCTGTGGTGTGAAACCAGCGATTTAGAATAATATGGCCACTTATGGGTGCTCCTGGGAGCCAGGGGTGTCTACTCAGCACATAATGAATGTGTGTAATGTAGCGTAGTGTAATATGATAGCATATACCTCCCTGCTCCCACGGGACAACGGACAGTTAAATATAGAGGAGGAGGTAAAGGAACCAGGGCTATTTTAATGGACCCATTATAACACTATCATTGATACAACGAGAGATAGAAAGTCTACCCCACTCGCTCATTTACACACACACACACTTTTTCGCTTTCTGCCTGCTTTCTCTATTTGTCTTCTCCGTCACAGTTGCTCTCAAACCAGCTTTTTTTTTTTTCCCTTCAGTGCGAAAAAATTCAGGCTGCCTCCATACACAAATGCATATCCAGTATTTTAAAGTGTGTGTATGTGTGTGTTTATGCACTGCGCATGAGGTTAATTAAAGCGTGCGAGAGCAGCATATGCTGTGCGATGGCTTGGTGTGAGCGGCCAACACAAAAACAGTGGAGCTGCCTACTGGTTCACAGGCTGCCCAGAATTTGACTGCAGCCACAGAAGAAGAAGAAGAAGAAGAAGAAGAAGAAGAAGAAGTCCTTATCGCAACTCTTTGGAAGCCAAAGAGACAAATCCCAGCCGCCTGTTATCATATGAGATTTCCATATGAGATATGGGCCTTCCAATGCCAATGAATCAAGATCCTCGCAGTAATCCACACCCTTTGATCCTCCGCATCATCCATAATCTCAATATATAGCACCGTGTATCTGAGGAGACAATAAGAGAATGACAGTCACAGTTACCCTTAAAAGATAGGCCGAACTGTGCAGCTCTGTGCAGTTTGATTGTCCCTGAGAATCCAATGAGTTTTATATGACAGACAGTCACACTAGCGGAGGGAATATTCCAATTATTTACAGATTATGTAGTGAAATTACTGCATTAAGCAAAAACACATCAGCTTTGGCAACAAAATGAACAAGTATAATCATAATACTGAGAGTGATCAATGATATGTACTGATGCATAACATGTAGGCAGCATTTTGGTGTTGTAGCTGGATGCAGTGAAGCTAATTGCAATATTTGATCCCGGATAGTGTCGTCTGTAACAGTGCATTATATGTTTGTATAATAGAATCCTAATCTGGAAAGTAACTGTCAAATAAATGTAGTGGATTAAAAATACAGTACTTCCCTCAGGCATGAAATGTGGTGGAGCCGTGCATATAATGGAGCTGTAGCAAAAAGTAGCCAGAGGTGAGAATACTTGCCGTCGGTGATACTTTTTTTAGACACACAAGCACACAGATAATAACTAGAATAACAAGTAGAATTGTTGAAAACAAAGTAGAAATATCATAGCATCTTGTGTATTTTTTTTTTATATCTATATATTTGGACTACTGCATCATCACCATAGATACCCTGAAGTCGAAAGTATCATTGTGCGAGTGTGTATGGCTAAATATCTTTGTTTTAATTCAGCTGAAGGATTATATGCACCTCCGAGTCAGAGAGCAACCTACAACGCTTCGTTCTCATGACACTCGCTCCACACCTTTTGCAAAAGAAACACACTATTTTCCGACATGACTGAGAAGTTGGATATTTTTGAGACATTCACCTGACAGCGAAGACATTTTTATGAGGTACTCGCTGTGTGGAAAACATGGCTTCACCCCCAGCATACGTCATTTCAGGCATCCAAGGCACTTCAGAGGACCCGAACTAAAATTCAAGGTTGCATTTCGGGTCATGTGTGACTTGATCCCTCCTGTCAGGCAGAAGGTTTATGAAGGTTTCCAACTTTGAGTTTGTGTATAGAGTAGAGGTCTTCCAGCGGATGTGACACTTGCTTGATAGATGTGTGTGCCTGATAGATTATGAAAGTGAAGGGTGTTTACAGTCAGAGGGGGAACGGAGCATGAGGTAGAGAGGTCAGTAGTCATGGTGATGCTGACCAGAAACCCAAAGGGCCTCAGGATTTAGGCAAAACCTGGCTGGACTGTTTTTTATCAACGTCTTCTCTTTCACTTCTTTTACACCTTGTCCTTCGTATATATGTGGATTTGAATATCCAATTCAAAGTGTACGTGCTAGTTATTCAATAAATAATCCTCTCATTCTATAAAAAGCTACAACCATGAGTCGTTCCTAACCGTCCCACTTATAATAAGGCGTCTATCTGACTCCCTCCACACCGTCGCCCTTGAATATTTCTGTAGCGAGAAGTATCGCCGTGTCCCTCTCAGATGTGACAGGGTGCTACAGTGCCACAGGACCCGTTTGACACCAAAGCTGCCCCCTCCCCCCCTCCACCCCCACACGCTGCCTCACACAGGGATTGATTGCCTCTTCCAGCTCGCACTGTTAGTGTTTTATATTTCATTGATAATACACGTTTATATCCAGTCGTGGCACTGCTGTAAAGAAATATGAGTTTAATTTGATGTTTTAAGCACACTTGACATTGAGTTGAGAGTTTGTTTAATGCTATTGCACTGAGGGAAGATGATCATGTTTATGGCCAGTGTGCACCGTTTTGCAGTAGTTTACAAGGTGGTCGATGAGAACGCACCCGTAGCGGTACAATATACTGTACTTGTGCTTAGATTGAATGCTTCAGAGCTCTCCATTAGGATTTTTTTTCATCATTTATTTATTTTTTTGTTTCCCATGGAACAATAGCCCAGTATGGATTTTCCTCCCAAACATTTTGAGGAGGTTATTTTTCAGCAGGCCAGGCCTCTCAAGCTCCTATCCAATGGAGGCCTCTGGGTCTCTGGTGAAAACCAAACAAAGACAGGAATGTTGATGAGGCCTCCATCTTTACCCAGGGCTCTTTTTTTTTTTTTGCTTTGCTACACCCCAGGAATCTTCCAGAAGGCCCCAGTGTGGTGGAAGCTTTTAGCAGCTCTTTAGATGTGTGTGGAGTGAACCCGGCTGTTGCTAGGGCTTCCAAACTTCTCCGTTTTACACCGAGTGTCAGTGTTCACACTTGCGCGCATCTCGACTGGGTTTTTGCCACCTCCTCTCCGAGAGACGAGCCCGGCTTGTTCCCTCTTGGGCAAAAAAAAAAAAACTGAGTGATGAAGAGGCTGTTTTTGTACATGCCTTCACTCAGGTGGCAACAGTATCACATGCACTTTGCTCTGAAATTGAAACTGGCATTTAGCATCACATTGCTTTTACCAAGCGGCTTTGATGTGTTTTCAAAAGGGCAGGTGTGTGTGTCTATGTGTGTCTGTCTGAGCATGTGTGTGCACATGTGTGTGTGTGTGTGTGTGTGTGTGTGTGTGTGTGTGCTGGCTCTTTTCATTCATGTGTGTCAGTATTTGTTTGATGTGTGTCCAGCCTTACGGGGCTGGAAGGTGAATTCCTTAATTTCCCCGTGGACTCAATTAGCTTTGTGATTGGCTGAGAGAAGGCCAGGTTGTGCTGTCTTCTGAAGGAAAGAAGACCTTTGAAACTGAGGTGGGAGCGGAGGGAAGAGAAGTGAAGCAGAATAGGAGATGAGCCGGCCACAGTGGTAATGGTGGTGGTGCTCGTGGTGCTGGAGAAGACTTGGCCCTGTCAGTATTATTATAATGAGAGAGAGAAACTAGTGAAGCTTCATCCGCTAGCAGGTGTTGCGCGGCTCTGACTTCATTATGACCAATTAGAGTGAAGAAAATACTAATTATACCTTGGTTTCTAGGTGATTAAATACTAGGTTGGAAGTAAATTGCAGGGATAGGCTAACTGTAATCCCCCTGTGATCACTAAAGTCATTTTCATTTTGAAGTCACTTTCAGACCATCATAATGAAGACTTTTTCTGTCTGTACAGTACTTTTGTCTGTCTGCTTGTTACTTCCCTGTGATTTTGATGTTTTCTGATTCTCTCCATTTCTCTGTTATACCTTTTCTAGTTGATGTACATTTAAAATACATCAATATATTTGAAGTATTCTACAAAGATCAAATTTTATATCATGCATTTAATTCATTTAAGCTGCAGAGTAACATGCTTGGATCCCATTTCCTTTGTTTCTCTGTCAGGTTGCCGGTGTTGGAGTCGACAGCCTCGTCCGGTGACCTGTCACGACCCCACCACATCGTGTCCGTGGTGCCCAACCGCTACCCGCGTTGGTTCACCCTGAGCCACATAGAGTCTCAGCAGTGTGAGCTGGCCTCCACCATGCTCACTGCTGCCAAAGGTGCAGATATATTCACAAAAACACACATACACAGAAAAATGTCCGTACTGCTTGAGTTAGTTGCAAATGCAAATGCATGCAAATAAGTGCAGCAGTGAGCTCTACCTGAGTCCTAAAGCATTCCCGTATGAATTCCTTCTAGGTGACAGTCGGAGGCTCGAGACTGTGCTGGAGTCCATCCAGAAAAACATTCACTCCTCGTCTCACATCTTCAAACTGGCACAAGATGCGTTCAAGATCGCCACTCTGATGGACAGCCTGCCTGACATCACACTTCTCAAAGTCTCTCTGGAGCTTGGACTGCAGGTACGCAAACATGCCCACATCGTTTGTCAAAATGTGCACCGCTGTATATTTAGTAGCCCCCTTTTTTTTTTTTTTGGAGGGTTGTCACGTCAGGTTGTAAATGTTTTTATGTGTGTAAATCAGACCTTGCTATTTTTAAGGGTCAGCAGAATCACCATGAATTTCCACAACATGCCTGGGTTAAAAATGTTTGGTGTTACATTTAGTATGTGTGATAATATTCTACTCATATCAAATCTGTTCTATTAATTCATATCTTTCTGCAGCAAAATATTTGACCATTCCTCTACAGGAAAAGCTGACAGCTCTTGAGTCTAATGTAAATGCCATAACGATTGACTTATGTTGAGAACCGTTGGGTCCGTGGAAGGAATTTATTCTGGTGTTAATGTTTTTCAAAAAAAGTTGTGGTATCATCGTCTTGGAATAGAGGGAACATCATGAGGAAGCAGTATTTGCACTGCAGGGTGCACTCGATTGTGTGAAATGACTCCATATTCTACGGCCATTATGCGAACATGCAGAGCAATCACCAGACCTCAGGACTCCCATGAGATGTCTACCATTTCAGATCGAACTCTGTGCATCCTTTAGCTTTCTGAAATTGAACATCTTTTTTTGAAACTACTTTATTTAAATGCTGCTTTTAAAGAAGAATGCACACTATACATACAATCTTTATTATATTGGATGATTTTATAATTGACATGTAGACAAAAAATGTAAAAGAAAGGTGTCAGGAAGCATTGTTCAGTTGTTTTATTCTTTCTTCCTTGACATCTGTCAAACAAACCTGTACTGTTGTTTTAAACCAAGCTGATCATGGACAGGCTACATTCCTCGCAATGTCCCCATACGTCCCATTATTTAAGTTCTTACTTTGAAAGTTTGCTTTGGGGTTTGTCATCCTCATAGCAGCTGTGTCGCTCAACCAGTTACAAAATACCAACGTGAACTGAAACAGAAATAAGGTTTTAGTATCTTTGATGAACCGCAGAAAAATGAGCCTATGTTTGCTGATTGCTGGAGACATAATACCATCTTTGCCCTCACAGTTCTTCACACATACTGTTGAAGTGACAATTGAAGTAGGTAACAGAATATATTGAAGAGTCTTCAATGTGAGTGGTAGAGCTATTTAAATTTCACTGTGCAGTTTGTTTTAAACAATGTTGTCACTCATCACACCCGCTTTTCTTTCCCGTCTTCTTCAGGTGATGAGAATAACTCTGTCCACATTAAACTGGAGGAGGAGAGAGATGGTGCGCTGGTTAGTCACATGTGCCACTGAAGTGGGTAAGTGAGCCTGGCTAACTGTTTCTGTTTGATTGTTTAATCGATTCATCTTCCAACTTTCTCATCATTCTGTCCCATCTGGGTCTTCCAGGTGTGTACGCCCTGGACAGCATCATGCAGAGCTGGTTCACCCTCTTCACCCCCACAGAAGCCACCAGTATCGTGGCCACCACTGTCATGTCCAACAGCACTATCGTCCGCCTCCACCTGGACTGCCACCAGCAGGAGAACTTGGCTTCATCTGCTCGCACCCTCGCCCTGCAGTGTGCCATGAAGGACCCCCAGAACTGCGCCCTCTCTGCTCTTACACTCTGTGAAAAGGACCACATTGCCTTCGAGACAGCCTACCAGATTGTACTGGATGCAGCAGCAACAGGGATGAGCTACACACAGCTGTTCACTATAGCACGCTACATGGAACACCGCGGTTACCCGATGAGGGCGTATAAGCTGGCGACGTTAGCCATGGCTCATCTGAACCTTAGTTACAACCAGGACACACACCCGGCTATCAACGATGTGCTGTGGGCCTGCGCTCTTAGCCACTCGTTGGGGAAAAACGAGCTGGCTGCCGTTATCCCCCTAGTGGTGAAGAGCGTGAAGTGCGCCACCGTGCTCTCTGACATTTTGCGGAGGTGCACGCTGACGACGCCGGGCATGGTGTCGGCATTGCACAGCCGCAGGAACTCTGGGAAACTGATGTCCCTGGACAAGGCGCCACTCAGGCAGCTGCTGGACGCAACCATCGGGGCCTACATCAACACCACGCACTCACGGCTCACACACATCAGCCCGCGCCACTACAGCGAGTTCATCGAGTTCCTGGGGAAGGCCCGGGAGACTTTCATGATGGCTCACGACGGACACATTCAGTTCACCCAGTTCATAGACAACCTGAAACAGATCTACAAGGGCAAAAAGAAACTAATGATGCTGGTGAGAGAGAGGTTCGGCTGAGGTTGAGGCAGGGGGTCGCCAAAAGCTCCCCTCCCACCCTAGTACTTTTCTATTAACTTGAGTCTGCCTTTTGAACTTCTTTTGGACTTATAAAATAGACAAGTAAAAAGAGGGATGTGACTTGTAGAATGAAGCAAAAAGAGAAAGGAAAAGATGACAAAAAAATCAACAGAGCCACACGCGGTATTATTGTTCTTGCTGTTGTTATTGTTATAAACATTATTACTATTATTATTATTAATAATATTATTACTACTATGTGTACAGAAGTGTTTTTATTTTTCAGAAGAGAGGAAATTTGTCATGTTGTGAATGTTGTGTGTATTTCTCTACATGTGTGCGAGAGGAAAATGAAAAGTGAAATGGCTTTTTTTTTTTTGTTTGTTTCAGTTTTGTTCCTTTTTATTTTTATGATTTAAAGCATCTTTTTTTTTCCCTTTTTCAGTGTATATTGAGTTATATGTTGTCAAGTGGCTGAAGCCCTTCTACAATAGCGCTCATGTAAAAACAAAAAACAAGAAGAAGAAAAGAAAAAAAAAAAAAAAAGACAACAACAACCAACGTCTCGGCATCCTCAAAGAGAAACTAAGGCTTTAAACCACACAGAGCACCTCCCTCTGTCCAGGTCCTCACCGGTGGGTGCTGGGCAGCACTGCACAGCTTAGCTCGGCTCAGCACAGCTTGGGTTAGCACTGACAGAAAGCCGCCATCAGCATTTCTTTAGACACAGCAGTAGCAGCAGCAGCAGAAGCAGCAGCACTTGAGCAGCCATTAGTTTTCTCTGGGTCCCAGACATTAGCTTCATTACACACAACAATGCTCTTAGCTAACTCGTGTTGTTGTTATTGTTGTAATCTTCCCCACCTCCGTAATGAGTACCTGTTTTAAACAGAGGACAGTGTGCAGGCGCTCCAGTGATGGCACATTAGACAAAGATAATGAGTATTATTGTTACATTAATGTAATGTAGTACAGCTGTGATTTTTTAACAGCCCAAGTTTGACTAAATGACCGTTCTAGTTGAAGTAGATACCCAGAGGGAGACGACTACCTCATGATACGGTATTGAACCTGCTCCTTTTTTTTTTTTTTTTTTTTTTTTTTTTTGGCTATCATGATATCTATGATAGCTGACAGTGTTAATTAAACAGTGAGACCAAGGTTATGAGGAGATGTGGAGTCAGATTCCTGCTGAGGTGTTTCTGCGCTCGGCTCTGCTGTACGTCACTGCCCTGGCATCGGTACTTAACACGCCCCAAAAATTGGCTCTAACACACTTCGATGATGTGTCAGTATGTCAGTCCCATTCTCATCTCTACAGCCACCATTGTACGGTATTTTCAGACTAGGCCAGTGTCATTTCCCTCTGTGCATGTGAATCATAGAAATTAGACTTTCTACTGTTATAGTTCATTGTGTGGAACCTTCAGTAATTGTCAACCAGAACGTTCTCAGGGATTTCTCTACACAGGAAAAAAGGCGGAACAAATGAACGACTGACTACAGGAAAAAGACAAAAACATGACACAACATGAGCGAGCATTTATTGTACTCTGTATATATGCCATAGTATATGTCTGAATATGGAGGATCTGAAAGTATATGTTAACTAATTTATACAGAGTATTCTATGTAATGTGAAATACTTGAAGCCGCTGTAGTTTGCTCTCTCTCTCGCTCTCCTTCTCTCTTTTGTCTTCTCTCTTTTTTTTTTTTCCTCTTTTGTTGAAAACGGAACATATCAGAAGGACTAGACTGACCTTGTCGATGGCTTTTTGGACTCACAAGGCCTCACGTGTTCATACTTGAGACGCTGGATCCGGTCAGAAATGCAGCTTGAGTCGAATTGTGATGGCGGAGAAAAACATTGTTGTTCATTCCTGCTGACTAAAGCATAGAAAGAGGGGTGGAGGTAGACTACTTCAGGCCATTGGTCGATAAATGTTTGAAAACACAATACAGGATTTCTTAAAGTATTTAATTATGCATGTAAGCTGTTGCACTAGCCTAGTTTTCCATAGGATCCTATGGGGAAAATAACTATAATGTGCTTTATACAGGAGCTAATTGGAGATGAATCTGGTTAAAAATCATGTATTTTGTGTGCGGCCTTACATGCATTCAAGGACATCTCTTGGCTGAAGTCTGCCTCGTTTTGCAGTACTATAACCCTTGTCAGAGTAACTTCATAGTTGTGCAACTCAACAAGCCTCACATTGATAATTATGCACAGGTTCAATCTAGCTAAGATTAAAAAGAAACAAAACAAGTCTCCTCAGTTCTCCCTTTCATTCAGCGCTGAATTTCCAGTGTCTCCTCTGCAATGTTCAGCTGTCCTATCATTACTTGCCTTTTTACCTTCTTTACATGTCTGATTTTTTTTTTTTTTCTTTTTCTGTGCATCTTTTTCTATCTTGTGTTCATTAAAGATAAAAGCAGCCTTTTCTCTTGCCTTGTCTTAACGCTTTAAAGTAACCAAACAGGAGATCTATCTAACAACCAAACGCGTTCTAAGAGGTGAGAGACAACCCACCTTGGTCCCAGCTTTAGTGTCCTTAATTAGTAAGTGAATGGCTGTGTAACTCATGCTTTAACAAAGCAATTCCTCACGTGTGTTTGGTGAAAAAAATACGTTGTCCAGTGTCTCTTGTTCTCTTCAGAAACAATTTCCTCTGAGTCTTTCTAGCTGGTTTTTGTTTTTTTAGTTTTTTTTTTTTTTTTTTTTTTTTGTTTGTGTAGGAATCTTCTGCTCTCCCATTTTATTTATTACAATGACCCATGTATACATGCTTATGAAATTAAGATTTGATACACCGATATCAATTTATTTATGTAACTAAATCACTGTTTTATAATCTTGTTAATGAGTCAATAATTGATTTTTTTGTTTTTGTTTTTTGTTTTAATAAAAGTTAGTTTTTTTGAAATGTATATTCATGTCCTCTGCCCTCTTCTTTTTTCCCACTCTGACACAGGAAACACTGTTTTTGAGCAGCTGCACTTTGGTCTGTCATGGATCGTTATGGGACGCGGCCTGTGAGCTTGAAGGCGCGCGTCGGTCGGCGTATCAGTGAGTGCCGATCAGTCAGGACGGTTCAGATCTCCATCAAACAGCGGTGTCAGAAAAAGGCAGAGAAGGATCACTCTCACTGGCAGCAGCTTTCACGCTGTCATCTCAGGCGAGCTGACGAGGAATATGAAATGTATCAATTGATATTCCCATGGTCTTTGTAGCTTCTGTCAGGCAGCCAGGCTCAGCCAACCACAATAACCTGTTTACATGCATCCAACACTGACAGTGGTGCCACAGGATGACTAAATCAGTGTATGTAGTTTGTCAGGTGTGTGTGTTCGTATAGACATGTTTTTGTGTGTGCGTCTTCTTGTTTGCATGCTTCTCTGTCTGTCTTCCTGCAATGTGTGTGTGTGTGTGTGTGTGTGTGTGTGTGTGTGTGTGTGTGTGTGTGTGTGTGTGTGTGTGTGTGTGTGTGTGTGTGTGTGTGTGTGTGTGTGTGTGTGTGTGTGTGTGCGTGTGTGCGTGCGTGCGTGCGTGCGTGTGTGTGTTAAGGCCTTTAGGGAGCGAATGGGAACAGGTGGTAGCTCCAGACTACAGGAGCTCCTGACAGCAGTAAGGTCCCCAGACTCCCAGCCCCTCATTAAACATTGACACAAAAACACTGCAACTGTCTGTGTGTGAACAGTAATGAAGCGCAGGCGGCTACACCGGTATACACACTGCAACTTAGCACAGCACGAGCTCTCAGTCCGCGCGCCTGTGTGTGTATGTGTGTGTTGTCCATCTGTGTGCGCTCGTTAATGAGGCACATTTGTCCATAGAGGTGTCCACTTAGATATTGAGGAATTCGTCAGGTTTAGCAACAAAAGCACCCGTCTGCTGTCAGAGGCCAGACAGAACTGTCCATTTGTTATGTGATGGATGCATGCCTGTGAGAAATACTGCATGTGTGTGTGCGTGTGTGTGTGTGTGCGTGTCAGAGCATGAAAACACACGTGTATGTGTGTATCCATGCAAGTAAGCGTATACTTGTTCTTGTGTGTCTGTGTGTGCGAGATCACTTCCTGTGTGTCTGACCTGTGCTCAGGTCCCTGCTCAGTTCCAGTTGGTAATGACGTCCCTTGGGTGTAGCGCGGTACAGCAGCCTCCTCCGGTCTGTCTCACTGTATACTCCTAATGACATCATGATCACACACTGGCCCCTTTCATGCCAAAAGCCCTCTTCCTCACCGTCACCATCAAAACTCCTATATAGAGCATTCAGTCCCTCTCCTCCACCATCACACACACACACACACACACACACACTCACTGCACCATGGCTTCACAACACATCAAGGCCTTGACATTTTATTGTAGAACTGTAGGCTATTACTCATTATAGTTTCACCTATAGAGAGCATATTTAAAAACCCAAAGCAGAGTGGTTCTGAGTTTCAAATGTGCTTCATATGACAGATTACAGTGGCAGGCGAACGCTGCAAAAGCATAATGTAGAGTTTCTTACGTTTTATCTTTACTTTTCACGTGGCATTTCCACAGAATGCCGCTCTGTCCTCCTCTTCTTCAGCATATACATCATACGTTAAGTCGGCTGTACAGGCTGCAGCTGTGATCAGCAGTTTAATATTGGATTTAAAAGTGGGTTGGGCAAACACTTTATCTCGCCAGGCATACTGTGGACAGTCTATGCGTCATGAAAACCCTGTGTAGCTTGGTATTGCAACTGATGGTTCTAAAGTTGTGAATTAAACTGTAGTTGCAGAGTTTATCCAGAATCTGAAAATGCCTTATATGTTTTCTTTAGCTTCTGCTCACCATTTGCATTCACTTTCTTTTGCACACATGCAACAGAATTTGGAGGCTAAGTGAATAGTTTGTTTCTTATTCTTATTCTTCGTATTGCTACATGTTGTACCATCTTCGTATGCAATGGTTTAATGGCAACTGACTTAAGAATTTCTGTCTAAATGTAGTGCAGAGTTTAACCAAATTCCCAGAAAATTGGCATTAAAGGCTGCAAAGTAATGCATATTTAAGTCTACTTCATGCCAATTCTTAAGACTTTGTGCTCTGCAAGGGTCCATGCAGAAAATAACAAAGAAAATGAAGTAGCTTCTCCCTCTTTACAACTTTACCTTTGCATGGATATCTCAGGGTCAAAGCATATTTAGGCATCTATGAATATGCTTTGGACCCCAGATTATTTCAGAGTGTTATCCTCAGACCACCCCTCTCTAACTCTCAGTAATTTTTCATTGTTGGTGGAGTTGAACTATCCAAGAAATGCCCACAGCCTGAACATTTACAGGATCTGAGACTGCAGTTAATGTTCTTCTACCACTACTGCTTTCTGCAAAAGGTCCAGGGCCTTTGTGGTGCATCGAGCTTGCTATCATTACAGGAGTACAAAAAAAGGATCATAGGCATGTGTTCCTCAACACAGCCTGCAGCATCAGCCCGGCTACCACAGGGACTGTCTTCCTTTCCTCCTCTTCTTACAGAAGGCCTTTGGAGTTTGATCTCCTCTCTCCCCCTCCATCGGCCCCGAGGCGTCTGATTAAATGCTAATTAAAGCCGTTAGCGCTGCTATCACCGCTGCTAACTCCTCTCTCTCTGTCACAGAGATTAATGCCCCTCGTTCATCATCCCACCTCGCCCAGCCTGAGTACCTGCCCAGCTCGCAAAACCTGATCAAGTCATCAGCCCCAAAACCTCTCTCCTCCGCTCCCTCCCACCGCATGAAGATGGACGAGGGGTTTAAATTTTAATTTGAAAATTGCCCTCAATTACTTCTGCGGCGACCACTTGCTGGAGCTTCTCATGTGGTTGAGTGGAAAGGGGTTACAGCAGCGGGTCAGTGGCCTTGATGAGCGATAAGGGGACATTAATAAGAAAGGCAGAGGTTCATTTAAAAGCAGAAAGGACAGTGGGAGCAGCTTTCTCATTATTTAACTCCCCCAGCTTTATTTAAAGGACTTTATTTAAGGATACCAAGTTAATGTGTCCTCCAGGACAGACGGTTAAAGCGCCTGACAGAGTGAGAAAGTTACGGCCATAACTTACACCCTGAGCACACACTGTGGTGCCATCTTTTTTACCTCTTTTGACATTCTCGCCGTTTTCAGGCAGAGCGGAACGAGCCTTGGAGGGACATAAAATGTTAGAACAAAGTTACACACATCATTTAATTTTATTCTTTCACAATTTCTGGCCCACAAATGTTTTATTGGTTCCAATATCGGTAATCATTATAAGCTATTGGAAGATATTGAGCTATGTATAACAAGTCAGCCAAATGTCATTTGAACTACTACCAGATCGGGGGAGCTCTGCCCGGAAATATGCAGCTACTCTGCAGGGCCTCATCTGGTGTTTGTTTTATGCATATCATTTTATCTGAATTGCACTCATGTCTCTTGCATGATAAGGTTTTCCTCATTTTCAAATACACCTTACTGCAGATAGGTTGTTGTTAGTGCTCAATATCAGCAGTTTTTTACGGTCTTCTGGCATGAATGTCAGCATCTTATAAGTAGGGTAGGATTTTATTCACAGTTTAGTGACAAACACACCCTGAGAAAGAAACTGACTCAACTTTTATCCCCACATTATGCCTACTTGCCAGCCTGAGCAACCAACTTGAACCAACAGCGCTGTCATCCAATGGTTTCCCAGGACAATTAACAAATATACAAAGATTTACACACCTGCAACCCGACTGTTCCCACCCAAAAATACTTTCACTTCATCTCTCATTGTTATTGCCAACACTCTGCCGGATACTGTCCAAAGGCTCTAAATCTGACTGCCAGTGTTTATAATGTCACTATGAATGCTGAGAAATGGCGGAAAACCCCACTTGACTTCCCTTTTCCTCTTGTAATATGTTACATAGACATAAAACACACTGCCTACTTTGAATTTGAATTCAGTATGGCAACGGAAAAAATGTTACTTGGGACTTTGATATAGACACCATAGAGATGGAATTTGAGCTGAAAATGACTTCATGCCAGCCTCCACTTTCTTTTATGCTTGCAAATAGCCCTTAGAACCAAACAGAGCTCCAGATTCCAGGTAATGTGACATTTAATAGTGTGTGCAGCATGCACAGGTTCTGGGGCTGCACTGCAGGAATAAACAACACCATAGTCAAGGTTAGCGGGCTTCACAGGAAGAGATAGCCTTAACATTCCATCGCTGGTTGATTAAAAGCCTAAATGAGTAACAGCGTGATGTCCCCCACTCACTCCATCATCCAGTCCGCTTTTCTTTTTTTTTTTTCTTTCCGGCAGCAGCAGGCACCATGCGTCCGGCAAACGGGAACAAAGAAGGGGGAAGAGAGACAGAGAGAAAGAGGGATGGAGCGACAGGAAGAGGAGAGAATGAGAGCATATATCAAGGCCGTTTTCAGTGACATTTGTGCTCTCGGTGTGGAGAGCCACTATGAATATCAATATGAACCCATGGAGAGGAAACAGTCTTTTTTTTCTTCTCACTGGGCTATTCATGCACACAAGAAATCTATTCAAGTCAATGTAATGGCCAATCTCTGAGCCTGTGCATGGGTGTGTGAACAGTGCAGCCTCGGCTCTACATCTTCTCTCTCTCTCTCTCTCATGAGTGTGGCTGGGTTTGTATCAGTGAAAAACACTTTATGTCAAGTGCAACTGTGGCGAACACTACAATATGTAAATCAGATTGGATTAAATGCTTGCATGAGTAGAGCTCGACAGCACCAATCAGCAGCAGCTACCAACCAACAGTTTTCTCAGTATAATTTTTGGTGTTTTCACACAGCCTCTCCTCTCCTCTCCTCTCCTCTTCCTCTTCCTCTTCCTCTTCCTCTGGTGCTCAGAGATATAGAGTCAAAGGGATGCAAATCTACCCACTTCCTTCCTCCCCTCCCCCATCTGCAAACACAGATAGCCCCAGGCCAGTCCCAGGCCTTTCTATATGCAGAACCAGTGACAGGAGTTACGCATCATTCTCCCCCTGTTCCCTCCCTAACAAGCTGCGAGCCTCGCTCTCACTAGGCTGCATGTATGAAGCTGTGTGATT
The DNA here is from genome assembly GCA_946959425.1 of Argyrosomus regius. Lineage (NCBI taxonomy): Eukaryota > Metazoa > Chordata > Actinopteri > Sciaenidae > Argyrosomus > Argyrosomus regius. The sequence goes on from OX336890.1 coordinate 12,415,702, forward strand.
GGTTTGGTACGGTAATAACAATACGGGAATAGTGTGCTGGCTGCCTCCTCCCTTTTGCATGTGGATCTTTACCACCTCCTCTCTCCTTCCCTTCCCTGCTCACCTTTTGTGGGTGTATGAGCGTGTGCACGCTGTATCTGTGTATGTGTGATTGTGGACTGTTGGCTCCAGGCTTATTACTTTAAGTTGTCTCCAGCCCCAGCACTAATCCCCGTCTTCTTCAGGGAGGGATAACAATAATACAACAAGATCCAGAGGTACTAATGAAATCCTATCAGGTTCCTGAGTCTGAATGTCAGAGAGAGGGAGAGAGGAGACCGTGAGTGTATGAGGTATTGATTGAATAGACACCAAAGTGAGAGAGAGAGGGAGATAGAGGGGGCAGTGAGGAGGAAGAAAGAAAAGCAAGGAAGTGTAGTCACGAAGAGGGAAAATTGTTACTGGAAAACCAGGGAATAAACAGAGAAAGAGTGAGGTTTGAGGAGGAACATAATCAGAGAAGGAGAGTGAAAGGAAGTAGAAAGTGGAGAGGACTCATGCCAAAAGAAGAGATTAAGAGTGGTTGCCAAAGTTGGGTTTGAGTGGAGACAGAATGTTTTCTCTTCAGTGACTGAGCATGCGGCAGCTACAACACATCAGCTCTGACTTGAGTAGGTTTCAGACCCAGACCAATTCTCCCTCTGCGTCTCCGCCAGACCCACCATTCGCCCCTGGGATTGAATTAGGCCTGCCCCATTATACAGTTGCCATGGGGACCCTGACACCTCCACTGACGAAGTGAGAGCCACGCAAGGCTGAGTTGCTGATCAGAATATGTGTGTGTGTGTGTTATGTGAGCGTACACATGCGTTTGAGTCTGTTACTGATATGTATGCCTATTAAATCCTACATATGTGTGTGTGTGTGTGTAGGTATCCCTCACAAGTTATGAACAGGTTGAAATAATTGGTGCCTTTACAAATCTTCAGCTAATAAAGGCTTCGATTTTTTGATAAAATGTCAACTTTTCGTGTGGAAAAAAAAAACAGCTCAGCTTTGTGACAGTTTTTTTTTTTAATAAGGAAATGGCTTTTTAAATTGTTCATTTAATTTTAAAAGCTGAAAATTAAGTCGCAGCCATTAAAGGAACACTATGTCCTTCAGTTTATCTAAAAACAGTTTGGAGACTGGAGACACTCACTACCGAAGCAAAATCCACAAACAATCTCAAAGAAAGAAAGAAAGAAAGAAAGAAAGAAAGAAAGCTGGCAGATGATCACCATGGTTTATGATGATGAATGAAAACTAAGTCATATTTTAACTTTTCCACTATAAAATAACATATTTCAAAATTATTTTGCTCCTCCGCCTCTGCCATTCCCTCTCTGTGGTCTGTACGTCTGTTCTTACACTATCTAACTTTGTGCTCTGGGTACGATCGCCTGTGAGAAGCATGTAACACTTCACGGCACTAAGTCACACACCACCAGCTTATTTTAGTAAAACCGGATCATATTTCATGCAGAACATTTCTACGCAATGTTGCTTTAATCCCAAATTCCATGAATACAAACAGGTAAGTGAGGTCCACGGATATTTTTCCCTTGGGAACTCTTTTGTTTGACACAGAACACCATGAAAAGATCTCACACTGGGCACCCACCACCACACCTCTAGAACCCAGGCTACCCATTCAAAGCTTTAAATAACTCTACTTTACTCTTTTGTACTCCAAATCTTGCCGCATGATATTTACTGGTAGCGAGCATTAAAAATATTAACTGTGCAGAGATACATGCATACAGTGGAATTCACTGTTTAATGCAAGACTGATCCCCTCTATAAGAAATATGATAAAAGCTATCTTTTACAGTCTAAATGTAATTGTAATGGTACAAGTCTTGAAGAAAAATTCTGTTAACATTAATGAATAAAAATATATCTTCATTTAAAATAATCCAATACAGACTAGGCTGTTTTGGTTTCATATAATGATTATGTGAGAAAATAATTAGTGTTTGAATTCTTATCACCGAAAAGGATTTAATAATTTTTCTTATTTTCATAACAATAAAAAATTTAATTCCCACAGACCCACAGCAATTATGCCAACTGACATGTCACTCAACACAATGCTGTTCACCTTCTTCTTCAGCTGGGAGTAGGGCTGGTTCGTTGGTAAGGTATGTGGATGGGGAAACAGGGCTGCTGAGCCTGGAGCTGTATCTGTTGCCTGGCACCAGACAAGGGCAGTGACAACTGATTTAGTATGAATAGCTTGCTAAAAGTTTGCCTGCATTGATTAAATGTCGGCTAAAAGAGGAATGTAAACTCTCAGCAGTTCCTGTGAAGATATTAAGTAACTAATGTTAAGGGAGCAAAAGTAGCCTATTTCACTGTGGACTAAACCATCAGGTTCATTCCACCACTCACAGACTTCCCTCCTGTCTTTATATTCATTTTTGGAAGCCAGGTTTTTCTTCAGAAAGCTGAGAAACAATGTTTCATCGGCACTCCTCACACAATGGACTGGTTGTTCAACAGACATTTTGACTTGTCACAGCAGGAAAAACACAGGTGGACTTACTGTAATAACAGTAACAACGGCTCAGTTCCATTAAGCGTCCCATTAACAGAGATGCACAATAGCAGGACCTCCCCTGAGTGGAATGCAGCTATCATTAATACACCTGCGTTCTTCCTGATATGACACGTCAAATTGTCTGCTGTGCAACCAGTCCATTCATTCACTACTAGCAACCGTTAAAATATTCTATTAAGGATAATAATTGTAATAATTTAGGCCCTCTGGACTTGTTACTTTCCAGTCTCTAAACCTGTATTACCTGTTATTGTGACAAGAAACAAGCTGAAAATAAAATGCGTTTAACAGACCATGGCCTTGCCTGTTAATTCATCCAGAAGACACAAAGCAACATAACCAATAAACACTCAGTTAAGCTGACTAACTACTGAACTGAAAACAGTCATTTGTGAAGGATAAGCTAGCCATCTATTATGAATTTAGTTGGATAAAGATATTGTTTTGAAAGATCAAATTCCTACCTGATTACCTACAGCATATATATGTTTGTGATGCGGCTTGTGACTAAGGGCTCACATTCATCATGTAGTACGTTGTAAATGAAGTAAATGAACCGCTGAACATGCATCATTCTTTCGCAATGAAATGATCTGAGTGAGTCAGTGGGTGAGTGTATCTTTGCACGTCCACAAGTAAACTGACTGAGAAGGGATCATTACAGGAAGTGATTCAGTTCAGTTTGTTCAACCAAAAGTTGGAAAAGTCGCAACACTAAACTCTGTCTGTGTGCTGTTTGGTCCTGGGCAGGCGGCTTACAGTTTATCAGAGCATTTTTGTTGAAAACAGCTGCCTTCCCCAGAGAGAAATGGGTCACACCCAACAACAAAAATCAGCTGAAAGATGCTAAAATTGCTCCCAATATAGCTGGGAGGAATTGCAGAGTTTGGTGCTAATTAGTTGTGGATTCATCACTACGAACAACCCTCTCACATTATAGGTACTCATTTGTCCCGTTGTTCAACATTTATGCATCTTAAATAATCCCACATTCTGGCTAATACCACACCCATCATCATTGTTGTTTGTGATGAGGATTAAAGTGTCCTCCAAACAACCAAAAATAACCAAGTCTGTGTGAGGATGTACAGGTCCAAAATGAACATTAAACGATTCCAAAATAAGTGTTATTTATTTTGTTTAGTTGTTTTAGGATCCAAAATGTGGGACACAGGAAGAGTAATTTAAGTCCCTAAGTTAATCTTCTATAAATTGGTTTTTTCCAAGTCCCGATGGCATGCAGACACATTTTTCGCTTGGACACTGCTCGTATATTTCTAAAAAATTTCCATTGCCTCTCAATTTGTTCATGTGTATTTATTTATTTCTCTAATTTTACTCATTTCCCCTGAGAAAACCTGAGCTACAGAGATCTCAGTTACTCACTTATAACACCCTCAGTGCTCACGCACATACACACACACATGCAAACAATTGGATGGATGCTGAAAACGGATACCTTGTCTGTCTCCTCACATTGGAATTTTGTCACCAACGCAGTTCTAATGGATGGCCAGAGAAAGGATGCCACCCACAGCACCATCTGGCTAATGCCCCGTCCTCTGCTTATGAATTACGCTAAATTGTGCCCAAGAGAGAGAAGCCACATGTTCATTATGAAAGCTGCAGGGGTATTAGAGATCCCCTGAGTCGCACCAAACGAGCTGCATGTCACAGGACGGCGTGACACACAACACGGTGCCATGAAGGGGGGGAAAAAAAGACACAACCTTCTCCGGATTTAATAGGATGCATTCATCAGGCAACCTTGACTGGGTTCTGGCGGGACTACTTTCTTGTAGTTTCAACTATGATGGACTAAAAGATGTTTGGTTAGGCTGTTTGGTAAATCATGCTGTTTCACAATCTTTATTTAGGAGCCATGGTAGGTTGAGTGAAATCAAGAAAACTGCACTGATGGATGTCAGCCCCAACACCAAGTGACACCTGGACCTGAATTGAAACACGGTAGCCATTTTGTGGAAAAATGCTCACAACTGCAGCCAGTGTACCCAAACCACCATTAGGTATCTTTATCTGTGTCTAGACCATCATGAGACCAGCCTAACAGCATCTGTCAGTCCCTGCAAAAATCTCTCTGGTGCTATAAAAGACCGGGGGCCCCTCAGTAAAGGAACCGAGGCTGAAGAACCCAGTGGGGACCCATAGGAAGGTATGGAGAGAAATAAAATGCTTTGCTGTAATTTTTTTTTTTTCCTTTTTTCATCTCACCACCGTGTGTGCCATGCATCGCCATGCAGGCAGATGGGGGAGGTGGAGGTGGAAATAAAACATGCATGAGTCGCCTGCAGCCCAGGAAAATAATTACTGTCATTTAGCAGACATGTAGAGGAGAGCAGCGCAGCCCAGTCTGCCCACAGTATACCGCCACACCGCCTGCATACCGATGAACTGGAGAGAAAACGGAGAGGGAGGGACACGCTGAGTGGGAGAGAGTTTTGTGAGAGATGGCACAATGTTTCCTTGTTTGATGGTAATAGATGCCGCAGTTTATTTTAGGGATGTTTTCATATGTCACTCACAGCTGACAGAACCCTCACAGTGTTGCAATCACAAGAAATTAAACAAAGAAACTTCTTCTTTATCTTCTTCTTTTTAACCCTAACTTTTTTCATGTTTTCTCCTCTCATAGTCCCAAAACATGGCTCAACACATTATGCAGCACTCTTCTGGGTCCAGTAGTCTCAAACGAGGAAGAAGTACAGTATATTTCTCCAAAGATCAGAGAAAAAGATTTGACCTCTGTGTCTTGGCTGAGACTAAATCATGCGCTCCTCCCCTCTCTTTAACTCTGTCACTCATTTCTTCTCTCCCTCCTCCTCCTTTTCCTTTACATCTGTCCATCTCCTTCCTTTTGGTCTCCCTCGTTCCCTTCCTTTTGCCTGGAGTCAGACCACAGCACAAATTTATAGGAGGTGGAGGGATGCCAGTGGAGGTCAAACGCGTGAGCGGCTCCCCGTCTGCCTCCCCTATCATTCTTTATAGCTGATCTAGTGGCGGAGCCTTCATTACCCTGAATTATACGCTGCGATTATTACCTCTCCCCCCCGGCCCATGCAGGACGGCCCTGGCCTTATCATCTTATCATCTTACCCAGGAGGAACGTAATGCGGGAACTCTTGATATATAGCGCAACATCTGCCTTCAACATGACTCCACTGCGGATCTTTGAACTCAACATCCTCACATCCACAGTATGTGATGTATGTGGTGTATGGCTGGGATCACAGGCGTATTTGTGGAGAGCTAAAATGGGCTGCAGAGGCATATTGTCTGATGGGAGTGTTAGCATTTCATGTAGATCTGCACTGTTAAATACTCTATATTTAATTACACTTACTGATCCCCACATTATTGGAAATGATAACTTCTACTCTGGCACTAAAGCAGAAACCCACCAAGGTTTGTTCCATGCCCTGTAACTCAGTCTGTCTGCTTTCCAGAACGTTCACCACACATCAACTGTAAAAGTGTCTCAATGTGATTGAAGTGTTTGAGTGTAAAGCCCACATTTTGTAAAATACTTTCCTGTTGGCTCCTCAGATGCAGCGGCCTCTACATGCTTATTTGTAGTCCTTTTTGGCTTCCCATCTGTTTTTGATGTTTGAGGGAAACCCAGCGATGACCCAACTGCAAAGACATCTGCTTACTAAACTGAAGACTCACTCTCATTGTTCCCGATTTTTGATCTAATTGCTACAAATTATATCCTGAAATTCAGACAGTAAAAACCAACCAAAATTGGACTCACTTTGTTGTTGCTCCTTTTCTCACCAACAAACCTCCATTACACATGTTTATTACCACAACTGAGGTGCCAGTGTGAAGCCTGATAATCTGGGAAATCAGCGGGGTGTTCAGATAGCAACAAGCTTTGGCAGTCTTGATATATTGTACTTTTTCACAACTCATTTTCGAGTGGGCACACTGAGAGAACCTGCACTGTATCGTGGTGTAAATATCAATGCAGGCACAGAGGGGGGTAGCAGACAAGGCCTGGATGACACATGCAATGCAGTAGGCTTCATCATCGCAGCTACAGATCAGATATTTCTCAGAGAGTTTGCAAAAGTTTTTGCCTCACAGGTTTTTCCTGTAATAGACACATAGAATCCAGTTTCTTTGTTCTAGTCAAACCTCAGTAGTAACAAATGCACACCAGGTGGAGCTGAGGGTGAGGTTATACTGCTTTTTCCACTTGAATGTGTTATCAACTAGTGGTATACTATAAGTCATATTCAAGACCTGTACTTAAGTAAAGACAGCAGCACAATGTAGAAATGCTCCATTTCAAGTAGAAGTCAACTAAAGGCCTTGTGTTTCTAATATTTTGTCCACCAGTGACACCTTTCAGTGTAATCTAATATATATAACAGTGCAGACTCCAAAATAAGCATAAATTTGAATTAACACCTCTCTGAAACCATTTCAACAAAAAATAAACATTAAAACCTTCATTAAGGTGTGTGTAGGTCTAAATTTATTGACTAACAGGGGGTTCTATTTACAGAATATGGTAGAACTGTAATATACGTTTTCATTAGTTTATAATTAACTGAATTTAAGAGTCATTGTGTGTTTTTTTACTTTAGCAAGAGACAAATTAAACACTGTATCTAGATAGTTTCTCCTTCATACTACAAAGGAGAAGGTGAGGTGATGGGAGGTGGTTGTAATCTGCACCCACATCTCTGGATGCCACTAAATCCTACACATTGCTCTTTTGAAATTGCCAGTAGCACATTTCATTACAAGTAAGCTTGCGTGCTTAACAATAACAAATAATAAGTAACAAAATAATCCATCGATAAATAAATATAAAAACCACTCATCCACCTGGAGAACCCACATGTGACCCACATATACTGTAAACCCCCAACACAAACATGCACTGACACTAGGGCTGTCAAATTAACGCGTTAATTCCGATTCATTAATTATAGAATAAATAACGCGATAAAAAAAATGACGCAAATTAATCGGGCTGCATCCACTAGTGAAATTAGGAAACTTCAGCCCACTCTTCAGCACAGTAGGTGGCGGTAATGCTCCATCCGCCATTAAATAACAGATGAAGAATCAGGCTGCGTGGTACCTGCCGGTGCCACCTTTGAGTCGGGTATACGCTCCGCCCACACCTGCTCTGTAAACATGATGGCGGCAACACCTGATGCTAGCGTTAGCAGCCAGCCTCGCCAAGACACACTCGACCTCGACCAGGCGTTCAGATGCAAACTGATGAAGTCTATGACTGATTAACGAGCTGCCTCACCAAATAGACTGCAGGTCAATGTCAGTGTTAGAGGACAGGCAGAGGTTTTACAGATAGCAGCCTCTTTTGGCACATAAGATGTTGGAGAAAAGTCCTGATGTCAAAGAGACTGTTGCTGTGCTGTCAGGTTGAGGTGCTCATATTGAAATTTCATGTTTATAATGTCTGTTTTTCATTGATTTATTCAGCTACTAAATTCAGTTTGATTTGAAACATGTTTGAATATGTTTGGATGCTTTTCACAGAAAAAAAAATATTTGCGATTAATTTAGATTAATCAATCACAGAGCCTATAATTAATTAGATTTATTTTTTTTAATCGCTTCACAGCCCTAACTGACACACATTTAGCAACAGGTAAAATGTAACAAAGGAAAGTCCAAATGATCCAAATTGATGCAGCAGAGGCTGAGATATTCAGGCTTTTAATCCTTTGTATAACTCTCTATTAATAATGGCTCCTACGCAACCCAAAATGCAACTCGGTACTTACTACACTACATTCATAAGAGCCTCCCTGACTGGTAAACGCCCACTTCTTTTAGACACCACATTTGTAAAACAGCCATCAGCACTGGGGTCCCTCCAGAGCCACTTAAGCACTTAAGGCTACAACTGTTTTCACAGGCTAAGCAGTGACAACATTTTTTACATCTAACCCTTTTTAAAATTCATACTTTGTACGATATCTAGTGCAGTTAAGATTAGGGACAAACTGCGATTTACTGATCGTGAGTTGCTGGAATGTAAATATGAACTTATTTCCACGGGACACAGGGTTGGTAAAATTGGTGCAGTGCCCCTTTGAGTAAAGTATCTCAATACCTCAGCATGTTAACTATTCTTTCTTTCAGTGACACACTCATTTTTGTTTCTTCTTGTAGTTTACTTCCAGGGAACATGACATGAGGACTGAAAGTGAACACAGCGGGACATATCCACAGCCATCAGTTCCATCAATGGGCACAATTACAGAACTTGTTGTGCTGTATCATGACCTAAGTGTAAGTACAGACTCAGCGGGGGGTTGTAGACAGGATTTGGATGACACACACATACAGACACACACACTGCTTCCCCCCCTTGTGTACTGCTATATCAGGCAGCCAGGCAGGGAGTCAGGGAGCAGTAACAGGGCTATTAGGACTCCCAGGGACCCTATCGATCTCCTCATTGATCCCCTCCTGCCTCTGCTAGTCCAGACAACTGCGAGGGTTTATACAGCTACTACAGGGAAGAGCAGTGGAACACTACAGGCAAGAGCACATGTAACACCAAAGGATGGACATGGAAAGAATGGTAAGAGAGCCACTTAGACGAAGAGACAAAAAGACACAGAGAATTAAAGTGGCAGTGAAAGTTTTAAAAGTTTAAAACCTTCCTGCCTTCCTTCCCTCCCTTCCTCCCTCTAGCCTACTTACCCATTCCCCTCCCTTTCTTTTCTCTATGACCAGGTTTTAAGATCAGTTTTTCTTCAACATTCATGGCTGACATTAGATCTCTTTTATCTTTAATAGCATCTCCAAAATGCTAAAAATAACACCATGGCTGGTGCCTAAGTGAATGATTTTAAGTATAAAGATGTTGGCGCTGAGGAGATTTATAATCTGTGACAAAATAGGGAAAAATCTCAACCACAATCTCCAGTGAAATAGAGCATCATGGTTATCAAAACCAGGCAGGCTGGAACATTCACCCTGGCTCCAAATGGATCCTATTAAAGTTACATGTGTGACTGGGAGATATTTTTACTCCACATGATGCATCCACTGGACCTGCCGTGATAGAAGAAAGTGATTGTTTTAATTAGACATCTTAAATCTTCCCTTATTAAATTGTTTTTATCAAGCAGCGCTGCAGGGCTCTTCCTCATTAGCCGCTGGCATTGGTGAAAGAAACTAATGCAACATCGCCCCCACTGGACCTCTCCTGGTACTACAAATGACTACTGTACATGCATAAACTTGCTGTGTATATATTCCATGCTTATAATACACTATCTAATAATTGATACCCATCCACTCAGTGTGTGTCTACAGATGTGGTGACCGTATAATGAGTGAACCTGTGTACTGCTGAGTGTGCAGTCTGACTCTGATGTGTATTAATGACAGAGGGAATGGCAGGTCCTCGTCAGAGTCCAGCTGATTAATAACCTGCCCTTCACTCCTTCCCTCACAACTAATGGCTCCTGGTCTGACTCTGTCTATAATTATCACTCAATAATGAGGTCTAAAAGAAGACGTGTGTGTTTGTCTGCATGTGTGTGTGTGAAGAGAGAGCTGATCCTGGAGGCTTACTGACTGCATGGTGGACCTGAATATATCAGTTCTTTACATGTGAAAAAGTCTGGGACTTTTTATTCCTGTATATTTATTTGACATCTTACTTTACAGATTAAAATTTTACACACAAAACATATGATGAATGACTGTTGACTGAGATTCAAAAACAAAAACACATTCACTCATTTGAACTGGGGATTGAGGCAAAACTCCCAATGCTCAAGCAAGTTATCATTTTTTATTATCAAGTGGACAGTGGAGAGTGGACGGAAAATGAGAGGAGAGAGAGTTGGGGAACAATATTAAGCATTGTTCCCTGTCTGGACCCCAATTTGGGACCACTGGTAGACCACTCAGTGGCACCAAGGAGGGCAATCACCAAAATCGTTGGGGAAAAAAAATGCTGCAAAAGTGCTATGCTGGACGCCGCTTAAAGTAGATAAAGTATGATAAAGGGCCCTCTAGGGTGCCCTTCGGGTGGAGAAAACGTGATGCAGTGTCATATAGGCTGTCCTACATGCTAAATTAGTTGGCCTGTATGTGCTCTAAATGATTAAATAATTACTTTCCTGTGTGTTTTTATTACAGAGGTGAGGTAGTTATAGTTTATATCAGAGTCACATGATAAACAATTTTAATCTTAACCAGGGTTTGGAACTATTTCAATATAAATGCATCTCAACATGGTCATTGTTGGTGTCCCAGTGCATGCAGCTGGTGAGATTTTTATTTTCCCCTTCAGACAGAGTCCACCAATCCTGGAGGCAATGTGGTTAATGGTCTGCACCTTAACACCTAGACCACTAGGGTGTCTCAATACCTGAATAAATTATTGAGCAAAGCGACAAACAAATGAGTGCCAAAGAGTATGTCATACATATGTCGTTTTTTCTTTATTTTACTGCTGATCTGTAACTTCATGTCTGGATATTATGAGTGCAAAGTATAAGAAAATACTGTGTGTTATGATTAAAGTTACCTGAACGTGGAAGAAAATAGTCACTGTTATCTTCTAGCTACTGTGCAGAGCAGCTGTAAAGTTCTAATAATACAAGAGATAATGTCAACTAATCTGTTAATGATAGAGACCCTCATAATGAGGTCATTTTTCTCCCCACTTATCTGCAGTGTGCCAAACAGGTGCATATCACGCTAGGAACAGCTCCCTCCAGTGTGACCAGGAAAGGCCCCAAAAACACACAATCACATACAGTGATTTTATGCAAATAAAACAAGCCTCCAGAGGAATGGAGGAAAAACACTTTGAAATGGGATTTCTAACCTACAGTAGACCTGTTATAATGACACAGACACTGAAATCCCCATGAGCAATAATGCATTCCCAGATGGAAATTACACAACGATACAGGTGAACACTTGCCTCTGATTATTTGCTGACTGTCTGCTCTATATGTGCAGCATATTGCAATGTCATTCTCCTGTCCTTAGCTTGATTTCACTTACAGGTCAGCTCATTTGTTCCAGACAATTTGTGATAACAGCACTGAGGGCAGATTTGTCACAAATGCACTATCTTTAGGGACGTGTTACTAACGTTATCTTCAAAGCAGATTAAAGTACCTGTACTGCTAAAGGTACCACAGTTTGCCACCTCATAGGGCACAGCATATCGCATCAGACTGCTGAATGTGTAGATCAGCAACAAAGATTTATAATGTGCTTAACAGTAATAAGTGGCATCATTAAAACTCATTACTTGGTAATTCTTGCCTATTAAGAAGCCGATGCTCTATCTGACGTGGGCATCAGACACAGGGGTGTGTTAACCTGATGAAAAACATCATCGTGGTGCAATATCTAGATACTACCCAAGCTGAGCTCATGGGATTAACTCCACACTGATAAGACTGATAAGGTTCATAAAACCATTACACTCTCAGAGTGCCAATAACAGCTCTGATGACTGTGCTGCATTCAAAATGTGTTGAGGGGGTGTGGATGGATTCATTCATAATACTATCCAGAAATAGCCTACTGTACCATTCATAATAAAGTGCCATTAAATGATTACGTGAAGCTGACCTATAAACAAAGAGCAAGTTGCACACAGGCTGTAGGTCAAGGGCAATAGAAAGTCACGTATGCCACACAACAGAATATAAAGCAATCTTTTTTGCTTTACATATTGTCTTTAGTTGTCCTAAGATTGTTTATATCATACCCATCTCTGCAGAACTATATTATATTATACTACATTACAATTGCACAAAATTTATGATTTGTCTGATAAGTTTCAAAGCATTCAAACAAGCTTGTGCAGCACAAAAAGCTGCTTTGTCACATTGAAACTGAGAATGTCTGATCCACGTGCTTGTGAAAGTATGCAAAACCTTCACTGAGGAGGATGATATATAGAGAAGATCAACAGACGACTTTAATGGAAAACATAATAACTGGTGTTTTGAGCACCGACCTTGTTCCAGGTGTGGCTTGCTTACTGCATAGTTTATTATTCAGGTTTATGTAACAAGGAAGTCATATTTCCATTGCAAAGGAAGCTTGAACATTATAGCTTGTTATGTTATGTTAGCTAAAAGTACACGCTAAGCGTTATACATGGGATAGGATTTACATAACCTTATATTTGAGAAAAAAGTAAAATATTTAAATGGAAAATGGAAGAAAAAAATGTTTGTATAGAATTGCAAAAAAATGAAAGTATTATTGTTTACAGCCAACTAAACTAGAGCATTTTGCTAATTTAATGCTGTAAATTCATCTTCTAAAATTCTTCTAAAAACTACAAGAATGATAATTATAAATCTTGTAAGTGTTAAGTTGGCTTGTTTGTGCACTGTCATGCTGTTATCCGCAGTTACCAGGCCTATGAAAACAGGTTTATGGAAAAATTACCTTATGACTTCTGAACTGTGCTGTGTCAAAGAAAAATGTTGTGCAACACTGTAACATTTTATCAGCACGAACTGTCTCCCACTTTTGTGATGACTAAGTAGCATCCATGAAATAAAAAATGAATTTCCTTACATGGACATAGATACGTCACTTGCTTGAAATATATTAAAATCAGATTGTTTCCAGGATGTGCAATACATTTATAATTAATGATCTTACTGCTTTTCTTCAGTATCACAGGGAAAGAGTTAAACTTAAAAAAATATCATGAAGGACAATGATGCTGGGGTAAATGTGTTTTATCGGGTATTTTATCAGCCTTGACACAAGACTGTCATGCCATATATGTAATGAAATATGTGCAAAGGATAAACAGATATAACAAACAACAGATATCACATTATTGGATCTGTGTTTTATTTATATACATATTTTGTTGCCTTCAACACTTGTGTCAAGACTTCTTTCAGACCTTGTCATTGTCATTGTCAACTGTAGTGGAAATGTCAGACTCAAACATTAGAGGCTAGTAATAATTTTAATTTAATAAAAAAAGTTCTAGTACTGCTGTTGAATTAGATTTCCTTTTCTCATACGATTATATAACAGCAGTCAGTATGCATGTAGCAGTATGTGTTTTGCACAAACATCCTTCAGTAGTAGTACATTCACAGTCACAGTATCTTTACATTCAAGTATGTTATGTACTGTATGTAATATTATAACACAGGCAGCTTTAACTGCCACTGAATAAGGCAAGGTCATGTGTAGACGGGAGCTCACATCTTTCTGTTATGAAATTTAGTCTGTTGTCACCTTGTTGTCTTATCAACTATCAGCCCAAAGTTTTTTCTCTGACTGTGTTTTTGTCTCACCACCAGCCCTATCTCCCTCTTCCTTCTGACCCCAGATTAATACTGTGTTAATATACAACTAAGAAGGCAGGAACATCCCAGCCACCTCCCCTTATGTCTGAAAAGGCAAAGACATTTTCACAGATTCACACACCTTCAACTGCAGCTACATTTGTTGGTACTCAAACTTGGTCAAAGGATTTATTTATGTTTAGGCACTAAACAGATACTTTAGAGATCAAACCATAAGACGCCTTAAATTCTGTTTGATGTGTCATCAAGACTTGTGAAGGTACTTCTCTCCATCAGAGGACAGGATAAATCAGAAAAAGGCAACTTGAAACTCCAATAAAGAATCATGAATATGAAGAAGCAGCTGTGGTCTCTGGCTCGTATGTTCCTGCCCGGTGTGGGATTTGCATCGACCTGCTGCGGGGCCTACCTGGTGTCTGTGCAGACAGAGTTCACTTGGTGGGTCATCCCTGCCTATGTCATGATCGTGGTCGGCTTCTTGGCTGTGCTCATCGGAGTCTTCTGGACTATCTGCCACAGCATGAAGAGCAAGATGTACCAGAGAGGAGGACATGATCAGCACATCCAGGTCTACACTATTGAAAGGTAAGCCCATCTGTGACCACAGATACACTTTAAAAAAAGAAATCATAATACTGCCTACTGATTTGTATTAAAACACTGAATTACAAAGCACCAGGCAAGATATATAGGAAAAAATATCAATGTAAAAACATTTTAGGATTCCTATTTAACCTCTGATCTAGGACAGAAATGATCCCCCTATGCTAACTAAATTAAACGAAACAAAACTAATGCTCCCATATGTTTATCCCTCTGCAGACCAAGCTGCTTCCCTCCATCGTACGAGGAGTCCCAAGGCAGTCAGGTGTGTCCCAATGCAGCCCCTGAGTTTGTGGTCGTGGTTGATGGGGTCGATGTGGTGATGAGTCTTGCTCCTCCTCTGTATAGCCAGGACAGCTCAGAGGCTCCAGACTGCACGTGGAGCTGGGAGCAGCCCCCTCAGTACAGCCAAGTAGAGCGTATTCAGCAGGGGGAGGTGGATGCAGATGAGCAGTTAGAGGCTTTGTCCGGACACTGAAGGACAAAACTTTTCTGCCTAAGTGGCTGAAAGAAAATGGATGAATGGAGATTGCTGATAGATATTACTTCCTGCCTGAGCTAACAGAGAAAGCTCCAGAAAAATGTGAGATTCCTCCAAATGTGGTTGGATTGCTTGGCTTCCAGATGATGAACCTCAGAGATGTGTTGACATCGCCTGTGCGCTCAACCTCTGAACTCAAATGTCTGTGCTGACCCTGCGTTAACAGGCTTGTTTCGGCCCAGAGGTCTTTGAAGAAGTTTGGCCTGTTGGGTTAGACTGTGGTTTTGTGTTGATCTTGCTCAAATGGTTTTATCTCTGGTTTCCTGAAGCAAGGTTTGTGCTGCCTTTGTGGTGTGACAAATAACCAAGGACAGTATTAATCCAGTTGGATCCATGAATGTCTGAATTGACAAACTTTTACTTGCACTTTTTATAATTACAAGTATAATACATCTGTTTGAATAGGGCTACTACCCCTCCTGATGCTACTCCTGTTGTGTTATTGAATAAAAAATCATACCATTATACTGTAGTACTTGTGTTCAATGTTTATTTCTCAATATATAGCCAACTGAGCCATTTAGTCTTTAAAAGCAAATCTTCTTACAAGGCAGCCAAATATAATTTCAAAGTAGGTCGAACCAGCACTGAGAAATGTATTTTTGAAACTACTGGGTTGTCAATATTTATGCCAATAAGCTTGTGATCGTATTTTTTATGTCTATGCAAACTTGGCCAAGATAGCAAATCAGTATGAATAGATATTACTAAAATACATAATAATATGCTCGGACTCATCAAGTTAAATTTAATTAGAAGACTATTCCAAGTGGCTGAGGCAGAAAAAAAGGAAGCTTTTTGTCCAATCTCAGATGAATGCCTGTGGTGTTAGCTGATGATTGCAAGGACTTACAAGGACGTGGATTTATAAAAGAAGTCTGCTCATACGCTTACATTTATTTGAAACATGTAAAAGGAAAAAAATGGCAACAACAAAAAACAAAATGGCATTAAAATTGAAAAAAATACTAAACCCATACACAGACTCAATGATTGTCATAACAACATAAAATCAAATCTTACATCGTTCAAAAAGGAGGCTGATCATGTCTTGAGGCAGGCACTGAAGTGTTTTCAGTCTGCACTGTATTTGTACATGTTTACTGTGTATGACACTGTGACATGTAACCGTTTTAATAGACCATGGGTGCTCACCGAAGCACACTCAGTTCAAGTTGAAAAGTTCACCACAATAAAGATACTGGTGGAGCAACAGTTTTCTGCAACTTTTCTTGCAGCTTGTTCTTTTATTATACATGAAAAGGCTGGATCTTAATTACGTAACTGTGTACTTTAAAGAAATGTATTAATCTAATAATGCCTCCTACCTATTAGAAACGTGTCACTGACACAAGAACAATTTCGGCGTCTTCTTAGTGACAAATTCAAAGGAGACGAACCGGCATTGATCCTCATCCAACCTCAGAAATAACCCCTGACATTATAAAACAGTTGGATGGAGCAATAACCTGTAACGGCTGGCAGGTAATGTTTGGCTGATTGAGTGAACACATCCTTGCGGATATCCACTGGCATATCCTCAACTCATAATGACGGTAATCAGTGTGTTTATGAGTTCCTGCTCTGCGTGTCTCATTCAGGGCGTATAAAGATCAACCCTCTTCATTTCTTATCTCAGCACAACAGCTTCAACACATTGCGGTTCAAAAAGCAGGTGCTGTTCACGGCAAACAAAAGCCTCCTTTTCCTCAAGGATGTTCAATCACCACATGATATATAGCATCAGCACAACATGGTGCTCTTAATTATGAAGAATTTGTTTAATTAAAATCCAAAAATGCCTAAGGGCAACATATCTCACGCTGATGTATTTTTATTTGTCCCCATTAGACCTGTCCGATTCAATTAAAAAAGGCAAATGCTACACGCAAAAAAAAAAGTTTATTTGGATTAAAAAAAAGAGAAAAAAAGAAAAAATATATTCAATATGGTTATACAGCATTCCCAAATTTCTTTTTCATTGCCTGCGACTTTATTTGTTATTTTGTTTTACATTTTGAATACTCTGTCCTTAGGTAGTAAACATAAGTCAAGATATGCATTAACAATAATTTTATATCAAACACCAACAAATTGCAATTCAATTCACTGATATATTGTGACGTAAGGCCTGTTTTATTTTACACTTACAGTAACACTAACAGTTGGATTACTTTAGCATGAAATGAAAAAAAGAAAAACACAGTGTCATTTATGAGAGAACAGGTACAAGCAATATCAAAAGTGAACACTGCACTGTTTTAAAAAAACAGCATGGTGAAAAAAAAATGACACTTTTAGGCTCCCTTAGTCAATAAATCTTCATAAAAGCAAGCCACAAACATTAACAGTCAGTCTGCACATTCATAATATGTCAGCTGTTTACATATTTTTCATTATTTATTCATGGCTATAATAAAATATCTTCCCTGGTTCAGACACTTAATATTTGAAGTTTTCAACAGCTGACAGATGATAGTGGTCAATAAACAACTGCAAGAACAGTGTACAACATTACTTTTCTTCTTAAGAGATAAAGCACCTTCAGTTTACTCATCATGAAAAGAAAAATGAAAAATGAAGCTGCACAGAAGGGATTTTTGGCAGATAAGCACAGGAAGAGTATGTTGAAGATATTTTTCTCTGTGTGAGCAAGTAGATGCATGTGTGTGCGTGTGCATGTGTTTTCCTGGTCGCTCATGTGATGACGTTAGGGCCACGGCGTCCTGTCCTCTCGTGGATGTTGGAGATCTTCAGGGCGATGGCAATGAGAGGACCGAGCACCACCTGCAGTGTGGAACAAATGTAAAATAACATAAATAAAATGAAATAAAATAAAGTAACATCTTCAGCAACGATCAACAATGACTGATGATGTTTTGAATCATGTGGAAAAAAACATTTTCTCGAAGTGCAACTTCAGGTTTTCTTAAATCAGAAGGTTTTTTCAACTTTAAAGTGTGTCACCGTTTAGGTTTTGGCTGTTTGGCTTCACCTGCTATCATACAGTAAACCTCTCTCAGCACATAAATCTTTACTGTTCCTTGAAACCAGTAACATCAATATGAGTTCATGACTTCAGGTCCGTTGGTTAGTCATTGGTTTGTCACAGGAAGGATAGTTCATTTGGAAGAAGTTTTTAATGCGTTTTCTTATATTGTCTCTGTTGTTTTTGTTCTGGTTATGTGTATAGTTTGTATTATTTTGCACCTTTGACCACCTTTAATTAAATTTGGATTTATTTCTACCACTGTTTTGCATTAACTCACTCAGACTCTCTAAATTACAGTGGTTAATAAGTACATCTCAGAGGAGACATCGACCTAGGCTTTGTTTTTGTTGTGCAAGATATATGGTAGATATCATGTGAGTTTGGGGTCTAAAAGCCCAATGCTGTTAAACAGATTCCAGCACAGATAACCTCCTTTCACTTATGTCAACAGAGTCCTATAAAACCTGTCAATATAGATGTTAAGAGTTTTTTATCGAGGCGCTATCAACCAGGTCTTGTTAGTTGTTAAGGATGATTCATTCATAAAATTTGTACAATGGGAACGGTGTGGAGTAATAAAGAAATCAGTTATGAGGAAATGCTGTGCTGCTTTAGGTGTATGACCTAAGGTAGCAAAATATGTTGATAATTTAACATCTTAAAAAGAAATGCACAAAATCTGAAGGATGAATGCAGACTAAGAAGAACTGGGTGATGTTTACAGTTTACTGATTCAGTATATGGATATATTTATGCTGCGTATGGGCACTGCACACCAATAGCATTGCTTAAGAAGTATATTACATGACTGCAGCAACAATGTAAAACTACATGAAGTACAGAAAATTAAGTAGACTGAACACAAACGCAAACAGCCCATCTTTATAAAAGTACATGCAGTACTTTAGCCTTCAGAAGCATGCTGTCTAATCATGTATATCACGTCTGATGATTTATGTGCTTTAGCTAAGGGGCAGAACGATTAGTAATTGAATTTATGATCCAATATTAATGATTTCAAGGGTTCAGTAGGTCAAACATCAGAGACAACGGACAATGGAAAATATATTGACAGTAACACTGTTATTATACAACATAACGTACTTGATGAATGAATTCACTTTTCCTGAGGATAGAAACTGGGGCTGTAATTTTTGAATTTGTGATATCACTTTGAGATTAAATCATTACATAGAAAACAAATTAAGTGACTGCTGTTTTATAAGTTTGTCATTCTTAAACCAATAACTTTAAAATAGTATTAGAATACATTTTGATGCTCAAGTTAACATTTTTACTCTGCAAGCTGAGGACAAGACTTTTTGTAGATTTTGTAGAATGGCACAAACTGGGGTCTTAATTAATTTCATTAGTTGTATGGTTAGGTGGCCAAACCTAAATGAGGTTGTCTAGACATCATGACTCCAGCTTTACAACCCCTCTGTATGGTTAAAGTACACTACCAATTTCAACATCCATAACAACACAAGAAGCTAGTGTTGCTAATCACTCCAAAGTCTACAGGTCAATCAATGTTAACAGTGTCGCATGAAGTTGCATTACTGCATGACAAGACATTTTACCATCACAGCATAGATTCTATTGCCAATCCTGTAGCTGGAAAGATATTAAGACATTTTCTCCTTGTTGTTCAGTCTAATAGAAACCACAATCTAACTCTATATATCTGAATCTATATATTAATACATTGAATCTGAAGAGTGCACTGTCTCATTGTGAAACATAACTCCTATTGCTATTGACTGATATAAGTCAATAAAGATTTGATATTATCTGTTTTATGGTGACTAAACTGGTCAGACTGTGGATAACATTTCTGCTCATAACATTGTAAAGTGACAGAGTCAGTGCTAGACACTCAACCAGAAAACAAAAACAGACGTGGACGTGCTGTATGTGCTCAAGATACAATCGCACACACACGTCATCACACTTTCTCTTTACCTGTGTCTCCCTGTTGTGTCTCTCAGGATCTCTCTCGAAACTCTCTGCGTAAATGCGGATGGTGGCACCCATCCCGCCACCGCTTCCACTCATCCGAAACACCAGACGAGCCGCATCACTGAAGATGATCCTTAAACCCTAGAAACATACAAACCATTCATTATCAATGAAACTATTGAACTATTCCTGTTTTTTTTTTTTTTTTTTTTTTTTTTGGCCTTTTCAAGCTTTATTGGATAGAGACAGCTGAAGAGTGACAGGAATGTGGGGAGAGAGAGATGGGGAATGACATGCAGGAAAGAGCCACAGGTCGGATTCGAACCCTGGGCTTCCGCAGCAAGAACTGAGCCTTCGCACATGGGGCGGCTGCTCTACCAACTGAGCTAAACACCACCCCATTCCCATTTTGTTTTCATTTACTCATTTACTTTCTCTTTGTGAAGCTACCAGAGACAAACCAAATGCCCTAAAATTTAACAGCTAGTGTCACAAACAATATTGATATATTATGTTTATAATATAAGATGAAAAAAGTAACTTGTTTAATGCCTTTGTAGGTCACCACGAAGTTTGGTAAATCTGCTTGATAATCCAATGAGCACTGCATACTAAACTAAATGTATAACTTCACTCTACCCACGATGAGCCCCATCATACAATATGTAAGTGTTAATATGAATGTTTAGTATCAGATTCTTACATAATACAGAAAGAATCAGTTCTTCAATATGTAGTAACTACAACATCCACTAGATGTCACTATCATTGTGCGCTTTGTTGGGATTGAGTTCCTTTATTACGTACTAAATGCTTGCATCCCCTACAGTACTGCCTATGAAGTTCAGTAATGTAATTCAATTTAATTTTAAGGAGGACAATCAAACATTTTGTTCAGTAGCTCAAAGGTTTTGTATTTCCACATTTTTCTCAACATTCTGACAGAGGAAAACATTTTCACACCAAACCAGAGCAAACAAACATCCTTCTTCATCAATTTTTAAAGGCCTCAACAGCCTCTACTGTAAACTCTTTGAAGCAAAGCTCAACATTTTCAGGAAAAATAGGATATTGTTGCTTTGGGATAACCTACTACAACTCTCGCTGGCTGACGTAAAGAAGATAAGACTCTTTGACTAATGGATGTGTGATGACTCTTATCTGCCTGAAATTCCACAGTGCCTCTTCCCTTTATCCCATTAGAGCAAGAGTCAAGCTCAGGCGGAAAGACGGCAATATGTTTTGAGAAAAAACAAGAAGCATGAAGAAGAAAAATGTCCCAGTGATAAAACACACTGCTGTAATTGTCTAAAGCAGTGCTGTCAAAACATGCACTATTATAGGAGTTATAGGAGAAAAAAGTCAAGTGAGTGCTCTACCCAGTAACCCCATCTCAGACCAATAGCTGTTAACCTCTTCAAACTGTGACTCAGCTCCATCATTTATAGACTGTGGTAACAAAAGTAAAGTAACTCTGGTCCACTCTCCTTCTTCCTAATCTGACTTTGGCTCTGGAGTATAACACGTCAAAGTCTGGGTGAGGAGAGAAAGTGATAATAAGAGATGTCCGTCCGCCTGCCTGTCTGTCTGTCTTTCTTTTTGTGTGCGTGGCAGCTCATCTCTAACAATAGAGTAGCAGTTATCAGGAGGCTGACTAATGCCTGTTAAAAACAATGTCGGCTGCAAAGCTCAGGGGCCTTGAGTGGAGTGCATACCAGTCGCAGTGTGTATGCGTCTGTCTCTGTATATCAACTAGCTATAAAGTTACAAAGGCAAAATGCAGTCACCATATTTTGGGTCAGAACTGACGTCTGTTATTATGTTTATTTATGTTATCAAATTAATATGTCACATAAATGTAAATCTTCTGTGAAAACAGCTTTTTAAACTAGCAATAAATACAAAATTAAGCAAAAATTAACCTCAGTATCTGCATCCTGAATGTGTACTTTTACTATTACTTATTTATGTGTGTAATTTACTTGATATTATTTATATATTTACTTTGTTTTGTCTAAGGTACCATGGTATGTAATTAAACATATTTAGATTTCAATTTTATATTACTATCAGTGTTAATATTAATATTAGACAGACAGACTCCTAGCAACTTTTGTCTAAGCTATGGACTGTAAATAAAATGTTTATTTCCTTAAACGCGCAATAGGCCAATGCGATTTCTGCCGCTAGGGCGTCTGTCACATCAAAACAATAACAAAACCTGTAGTTTGATGACCTCATGAAGTCTTCATTGTTTTCATTGTTAAACAAACACTATTGCTGATAAATCTAACATGACATGGACAAGATAATGTATGAAAGTTTTTTTCCGGTCATGTTTAGTCAGGTTTGCCAACTTCTTTCATCACTCTGATGTATTCAGTGTATCCCATGTTTGCCTGGAAGTTAATGACTAGAGGCAAGCAAGGAAAACGCACCATTACCTGAATATAATGATGTATTTCTCTGGGTTTGGACATTGTTTGGGTAAAGTACACACCTCAACAACATATATGATGTGCGTTTGTGGACATTTTAATGAAGAAACGTTACAGACTATAGGAGAGAGAAGCTGAAAAAGCCATTTACTGGTTACATATACAGTTTTTTTACATTTTTGGAAAGTTACAGATGGCAGTACCTGCCTTCAGGTATTATATAGGCTCTGTGGCAATGATTTTCTATTCATCTATCCACTATCAATCTGTCTGAGATATGCAGACAACGCAGAATGAATTCAGTAGTCGACTACAAAAGGCTGCCATGCCACCGCTGTGTAAATCCCCCATACTCTACGTGTTTGTGTGAGTGTGTGTTTGTATGTGCCAACTTTTCTCCCTTCAAACACACTTGCAACAGAGAGACTGCAAGTGAGACGACAGCTGATATAATTCTGTCCTGGGAGGAATGTGTGCTGTAATAACACACACTGGGGCGACTGGGATGCTGAGGATTTGCCAGTGAGGTTAAATCACATTCTGGGGTGACTGACTAACTAGCTGTAGAGCTGCTGTAACCATGGTAACACGGTGGAGTAATTCACAGCGGGACACCAAGAACTTTTGAGTTACAGTGTTAAGATAAGGTGAAGTTGACGGACAAACTGTAGACACAACCTTTTCCAGTAAACACAAGTGTGAGTAGGATATGAAAGGGTTTGCATATGTTCACACTTAGGCACAGGGACAACTGGACTGACGGACAGTACACACCAAAAATGCACAGTGTGTGTGTGTGTGTGTGGTATTAGGTGTGGCCAAGGCAAAGAAGTGTTGACGCCAGCAATGAGTTTCCACACATTTCTGGGCAGAACAGAGGGAGTCAGCTGGGTAAACTTCACAGAAATTGAGGGGGAGGAAGAGAGGGAGGGTATACTGACCCAGGGAGTTATCTCTGTGTGCTGTATGTAATGTGTGAGTGTGCATATGAAAATAATAATAATAAACTTATTTTATATTGCACTTTTCAAAGCAAAGTTACAATGAGCTTTTCAAGACAAAATAAATAAAGATAAACAGATAGACAATGATAAAAATGATTAAAAACAACAACAACAAAGAAGCGTATAAATAAAGACCATGTGTTTATGGTGTGAAATGGAAAGTAGACTGTCCAGTGTCCAAACATGGAACCTCTCTAATGAGACAACATTAAAGCTAAGTGGGTGGTCTATCTGGCAAGAGGCTGATGAGTGAGCGCAAGTGTGTGAACGAGACACAGAGAAGGTGTGCATTTTGAAGATGTCTTCGGGCAGACCTGACCCCATGAAAACCAAAGGACCTGACCTAACACACAGTGTGATATCATGAACAACACACACTGCATTTTAAGTCAGATAGTCAAAAACACAACAAAACAAAACACCCACTGGTATTTGACAGTTAGTGAGGGGCAACATGAGCCTAGTTCACACTTTCACAACCTGCGACAAAAATGCCTGGTCAAATATCTCTGTTAAAGAGCAGTGAGCAGAGTGTTTCCATGGGACCTTCCAGGACTGTCTCATCCACTACATGGGACAAACTGAAGGCTTTGAAAGAAATGTTCCCATTTCCTTAGAGCATAATCCTGCTGAGGTCTCTCTCAGGTTCAGCTTCATTAACTTACATTAATCTAATATCATGCTAATTGGATTGAGTGGGAATTAACCTAACAGTACATTTCATATTGTATAGGGCCGCTTCCTTAGACTAAGTACTGTAAATACCAGAGACAGAAATATTGGATCAGTGGCATATAAAAGAACAATGTAAATGTTTTCTGTCATGAGTCCCTGTACTTCATCTGAGTTGAGGCATTAATACTCAAGCATGCTACACAAAGCAACAGTGTGTAACATTTCTACGTTAAAAATAACTCTTTCACCATCATTTTGATGCTACTGACTTGTAAGAGGGTGAGTGCTGACCCTGTCATTCTCACTCTGTGCCCTGTATGTCTGCTACCACGCTATGTGACTTCGGGCTCCAGGTTGGGCACTAAGTTAGACACGACCAACTATTTCACAGGTTTTGGTGAAACTGGATCATATTTTATGGAGAAAATGTTTTCTCATTTTCCCTCTGATGTCTCCGGCTGCTACTCATCAACTCTCAGAGTTTCCTGATGGGCAAACTATGGCTGCTGTTAACTAATTAACTCCACTTAGCTATAACGATATGCAATATGCAAAAAGCAAAATGCTCAAGTTGTGTAGCAAGATACACGTCATACATTTAAGAATTAAAGGCATTTTATGTTTTAATTATAAAAAATGATAGATATTAGTCATTGCTCCGTAGAAAGAGTAATATAATATAATAATATAATATAATTATTAGGCGTCAAAGTCTTCTAAGTATAATTGCTTCTCAAGTTTTAAAATGAGTATTATGAAGTAATACTCATTTTTCACTCCTATAATTTCGTTGCATATCCTCCTAAATTCGTCTTTCTTTTCTATGTTCTTTCTTTCCTCTCTAAGCCCGGACTGACCTGGTTTCGAGCCACTGTTCCATCCACGGGGTCGATGTACTCAAAGTTGTCGGCCTTCTCCACGCTGTATATGTGGTCTCCTACAGCAAACTTCTGGCTGGTGAATGCTTTGTCTGAGAGTACTGCCTCCAGATCCCTCATCAGGTAAAAGGCTGCACGTGGGTCCAGGCCTTCATAGTCAAACCTGACAAGTACCAACACACAAACACATGAATGAAGAAAAGCTTGATGAATGTACATTTGAAAGTAAATGTCTAGTGCCTTATCCACAACACAAAGTCAGTGCAGCCAGTTTATAACAGTGGGACTTAAAATGTCCTTAACTGCAAGAGACAAGGTTTGTCAGGGTGATTGGTAATTTTACTCAAAATGATGACAGATGTTTATGTTCTGCAGACGTTTTTGGATTCTGGTCCTTGACCTGTCCTGCATATCCTCTCCATCTACATGGTGTGGAAAAATCTACATCAGATTAGGAAACCTCTCTGTGGGAACGTGAAAAGCTGCAGCAACTGTCAGTGGGAACATTGACTGCAGTAACTATATGTGCCTCTCACATGGGAGAGGTTAAAATAAGAACAAGTGATAACCAGTGAGGAGGACTGGAGGAGAAATGGACGAAGGTGAAGGCCTGGGAGACATAGTTGGCTTTGGTAGGGATGCAAGGGATCGAGACTTTTGGGAAAAGGGATTCATGAAGTCACTCTCAGGGCTTGTAGATATAAATAAATTCAGGATATAATGAGTCAAATAAGGAAAGTGACTGCTTTTACCTGCAGTAGTAGTTCCGTCCAAACTTGGCCCAGTGCTCTCTTACGATGTGCTCCACACCCTGTTTCCTAGCAGCCATGATGGACAACCACACCAACACTGACCACAAACCATCTTTCTCACGAATGTGGTCTGAACCTGAAGGAGAAAGAAAACACGAAAGAAATGCCTCAACTCTTCATGAACTTCTCATACTTTATGCAGCCGAACTGAGGTAATAAAAGATAACATATGACAACTCCACTATGTGCGCAATTTAAATTTGTTTTCATGCATGACATCTAAAATTAAGTTTTTAGGAATTCTGAGAAAATGTTTGGCAGCCTGTTAGCTTGAGTTAGGCACAGGCTTTAGGTAGGTAGACATCTTTCTGCTTCCAGTCTTTACATTAAGTTAATCATCTCCTGGTTCCAGCATACTTAACAGACAGATATAAGAGTAGCATCTATCTTATCATCTAACTCACCATCTACTCAATGAATTTATTTCCCAAAATGTCATAAAAAAAATAACAAAAACTTCAAAGCTTCTGCAGGGCCCTGGTGAGAAAATCCAATAACAGGCTTAGATTCTTAACATTTTTGGTTCACACAATGATGTACTGATTCACAATTTATATCAAGCAGATTAAAAATTCAATTTAGCCTAGTATTCAACTCCACCGTGTGTAACAGAAGGTCACGGAGAGTGTATGAGCTTGGAGATGCACCAAACATCCCCACACAATTAATGTCTCCTGCTCCCCACCCCAAAACACACATACACACAGTCAGAGGAGTAGTTCACACCCTTGATCAGTCTCCTTCACAGGGGAGCTATCAGTCTGTTCTTGAAAACAGCTGCACAGTAAAGGTATCTGTTAAGGGGATACTTTGACATTTTAATAAGATTGAATGTGTTGTTTCCATGGCAGAGCTTGGAGTAGAAATTGGACTCATATTAAGTTACATGTATATTTATTTTATGAAAAAAAACAAAAACATGACAGTTTCATAATGTTTGTTTTATATCTAAACAATTCTTTGCTTTTGTTTTCTCCACTAAACACTGGAAACAGAATTTGTGCTTCCCCGCTCTGTGTCCGGCTCTAGTGGTATACAGCTGTTAGGAAACTGACAGTTGTCATTATTTAATCCCTGTCTCACTGCCTGGCTTCCTTTGTCTCGCTCCCTGACACTGAAAGAGACAGAGGGGTCACTTAGTGGAACGTACAAACCTAATTACTCTACCACCAAAACACAACCAGACTGTTTCCACCTTCACTGTAAAATATATGTCACAATTAGCCTACAGCTTCTTTTTTCAGCTCAGTTATGTCACTTTAACCTGTTGTCACTGTTTGAATAAAGACTTATTTAAGGGCACATTGATGAAACAAAGAAGTTCCAAGTGTGTCTGAGTGTATTAGAGTCAGTAAAGAGCCGGAGGGGTGTACAGCTCTGATGATTTATTACTCAGGGCTCTCTCTGAGCTTTTGGCCTTACATGGGTAGACAACAAGTAAGCTCCCATAGTCCTCTGTGCTCTCTGAGTCTCTTCCATTTCTCTCCTCCTCGTCAATATGTCTCATATTTGGACTCACTAAACTCCCTCTGCTCTCTTTCCTACAAACGTCTCTTCACTGCTCTCCCGTTCACACCTGCTAATATTTTTAGTTCTAACTTAAGAGTTTTTTCTTCCTTGTTCCCACTGTTCTAAAAGTTTAAAAGTCCAAGAGAGGAGGTAAACCAAAGAAGAATTGAAGAGAGAGAGTTAAATCTGACATTGAAATATCTGAGCTGTAAAAAAGTGAAGAGAAAAAAATGGGAGATGGAGTAGTAGAAATGGAAAGGCAGATGTAGCGAGAGATGAAGGGAGGGCAAAGAGAAACGTGTGTGTGTGTGTGTGTGTGTATTATTTGTGCATGGACACTGTTTATATTTTCTGACTGTTCTGCGTGTGTCTCTACGTTTGCATTCATAGAAAACATTGCCACTGGAGGCCTGTCTGCATGTTGCAGTGATTCAGGGAGCCCCTGTCTCCTTTTATAGCAGAAGAATGGGGATTATTTACACATGCAGTCAGGGTCACAGCCCTCACATCTATTACACGTCTCTGACTGGAGCTACAGGCAGTCAGGATGCACTGCTTGCAACTCTAGACCTGGAACAGACTGTTGAGTATGCGGTAGAGAAGGGAAGAGGAAAATTATGAGAAAATGATTCACCTTTAAATGGAAATGGTGATTTCATAAACACTTGGATGTTATTTTTGTAGTTTCTGTCATCATTCGAGAAACACGAGTAGTCAGACAATGATCTTAAATAAGCCCACAGGTTAGTCAAACTTATTTTGAGAAAAAAAAGCTACCATAATCAAACCTACCAATGCAGCCACTTGAACGCCTGGTTACAACCTATCTGATCATATAACCACTTGTGTTTCTTGCTCTATTGGACCGTCCAGTATTATCATAACCAATAATAATGATGGCCAAAACAATAACAATGGGATCCAAGTTGTAATAAAATGTAATGTCCCTTTAAAGTTAGCGAAGGTTGACTGGACAGACTTGCTGGGCGAGTGTTTCAGCAAGTCTCTGGCGCATAATCACAGTTAGCAGCAGCTGGCCGGTGCAGTCTTCTAGCAGTGGCCTTGTTTGCAGGCACCTCAACAACAGTTGCTGCTGAGGGGAGGGGATTTCTAACTCATACACCCACTCACATTTTCCAAGTCGGTCCAGGGATTCGAATTAGCAACCTTTTCTTCACATGTTAACGGGCTACTCCTGCCTTGTAGCTGTATTTATTTATATTGATTACATTCAGCATTCACAAATCTGAGTTGTTTGCATTTGACTGAGAATGTTGTAGCCTAATATATTGTACCTGTCCCAAAGCTCTCCTCCCCGCAGAGGGAACAACGGCCAGAATCCATCAGGTTCCCAAAGTACCTCCAGCCTGTGGGAGTCTCATAGAGCGCCAGTTTCATGGCTTTGGCCACCCTACAAACAGAGAGAAAGAGAGAAAGAAAAACAAAGCTAGCACTTTATTCTCACACAACAAACAATCTCTCTCTAATATCTAATTTCCTTTCCCAGTTCTGATATAGAGACATACTTATAAACAATCCACTGACCTTTGTAATAAAGCAAACTAAATGCTGTATGACAAGCGTAATCTGCCAGCAGCTCATCCAATAACTTAATAAGGCAAAGGCAGCAAGAACAAAGTGACTTAACCTTTTAGCTGAGAGTTTGCTTTGAAACAGAGCCATGTGCTAGCATAGGGAGAGGAGGAGAGGGAGTATGTATGTGAATATACTATATGTGTATGCTGGGGATAAAGGTGCTGACAGTACAATATGTGGGAGGAGAGGGAGGCAAAAGAGCAAAGACGAAGTCAAATAAAACTTTTCAGTCAGAAAAGTAAATGAGTAATTACAGTAATGTGATCATAAAGCAGTGCATTTTTAGAAAAGGGTTGACACATTTGGACAAATATGAAAGTAAAATATAAAAATGATATTAAAAAACAAACAAAATCAGCTGTAATTAAAATAATCAGATCTGGGCACTTTGACATAGAGTCCTTTTTAGCTAGCTAAAAATCTGTTCATAGAGTTTTCTGTCTGTAATGGGTAATTATAACCGTGATGATTTACATTACAACAATTGCATGAGTCATCCATTGGCTCAGTGTCAAAGCCTCATGGACAAGGTCGTAGCAAGCGTTGAGGACACCAAGGTCATGGCCTCATTTTTGGTTTCTGGAAAGTGAAGGTTTTAATGAACATGTGGAAGAGTTTACATTTTACCATTACGCACACACACAAAGTATACACAGTGGATTATTAAAGCTGCTTTTCAGAACCACTAACTTTAAAGGCACTATAATCAATACTTTTTCTACGATGGATCGAATGAGTACTTGTATGAGAAAGGTGGATGTTCTCAGCGAATAAGCTTTGATGAACGCACAAAACATTACCTGTCCAACACTAAACACCAGACAGACGAAGTTAGCAACTAGCTGGTGAACATAGTGCAGCATTTACCAGCCAGATATTTCCCTTAAGAGTTGATTGTGACCATAATAAAGCTGAAGGGAGAGTAAATATAGGATTTATGGCCTTAAGGGTGATATGTTTGTGCTGTATTTACAACTTTTTTTCTGCTGACCAGCAGTGGCCAGTTCATGTAAGTTTAAAGAATAATTACAGTGACAGTGTGGAAAAATCATTGAAACAGTATTTATACTATTGCGGATTGTGATATTTTTGATGGCTAGTCAACAAATGGGGGTGGGGTTACACCAGAGAAATTTGGACTGGTGACTACAATATTGATGGGAGCTGTAGATGTAAATAACCCCTGTTCTATTGTTGTTCATATCATGGGGTGTTTATATTTTGCAGTCCAGCACAGTAGTAGATGCCCATGTAGCTTAGATTGCGAACAAAGGACTAACATGTCAGAGGCTAGTGAAACAGATGATAGCAAAGTGAGGAGTGTGACTTTCTGTTTTGAGTATTTGAGGGTGAATAACAGGGTCCATTTATTGTTAAATCCAATCTCACGCAACCTGTATTTTCATTTGTTCAAAGTTACCATCCCAGGCCCAGTGTCCTATCCATTCCCCACAGATCACTGCTCAACCACATCATCCACACCTCAATAACTGCCGCAAAATGTAAACATGATTCCCAGGGCTCAGCTAAGAATTGCTGGACTAAATATTCAATGCTACAAAACAGTTGTTGCTCCCAAGGAAACAAACAGGCGTGACTGTCGATCTCAAGTGGTTGTACTGTGGGATGCTGTGGTAATTCACAGTCCTGTAAATGTGGATGTGGGTGGGCTTTGGGGTTTTTAAAGTGGTGGTACACATCCACACAGTCATCATGCACGTAAATAAACTTCACTGTGCCCAGTACAGTTGTTTACTTGAGGATGGGATGAATTACCAAATAAGAGTAACCAGCTTTATTCCCCTCTGGGGAAATGAGAGCTGGAACGGAAAGCCTGGCATTCCTAAAAGAAAACAGAAACTCTGGCCTTCTGACGAGCTTTCGACGTTTTAAACGGCACGTCCACGGCCAACATAAGCACTGAAACTGACCCTCAGTTTTCAAACAATGTTGCAAACATGTAAGGACAAAATAGTGTGAGAATAGTCAGAATGGTGTTTTCTCAAATCTGATGATCGGACCAACTGAACAACAACATAAACCCTGCAGTGGATTCATGCACAGACACAGACCCTGGGAAACAAGCAAACAAACAAATAAGTTCAGCATGGCCTTTTCTACACTCATGATATGACATTCCTCAAACACAATCAGAAATAATACATTTTCTAGTTTCCGATGCACTAGTCCACAAAATACTAGTCAGGCAATGGAAGCAAATACATGCATATTTAAACAGATAGAGTATAGAGAGTGTTTTAGGCAAGCCAGGCCCAGTGGATGCTTCCCCCTCTCTCTCTCTCTCTCTCTCTCTCTCTCTCTCTCTCTCTCTCTCAGACGTCTGCCAAAACAAAAACATTCTGGCAGATAATGGAGACTGGAGATCGTAGGAATAAACTTTTCTATTTAGGGCTGTAATCCCCCCGTGTGTAGGTGTGACCGCTCAGCTGTACAATGTACATTTTCTCACATTAGCAACAGGCATAAAAGAGATTATGGGTGGTCAAGTGCCTTTCTGATAAACATTTCAGGTTCAAGGCACAAAATTCAACTGCAGTATTGTGTTTTTAAACCAAAGCAAGAATATCTTGTGAGATGCCTGGTAAAGTTTTTTGAGGAGCATTGCAGCAAGTTATAAGGTTACTATGAAAACAAAACTAAACTTTTTGCAAGACCTGTCCCGTCTGTCAGAAGAAATGAAACTGAACAGAGGTAGAAAAGATCTGCCATGAGAATGATTTGGATGCCCCCATAAGGTGAAGGGCAGACAGAGATTTAATAACCAGGCTCAGCTATGTCTACCTTCCATCATCCTGACTCTCTTGGCTGAAAGCTCAGGATTACAAACATACACACAAACTGATGCACACAGGTACAGTTTGACTTCACAATGAAAACACTCATGCATACACTATTCAACCACTATGACCTTTGTTTTCTCACTGTCTCTGCCTTTGTGTATATCTCTCTCATGCATCAGTAAATACTGGGGCCAGCTTTTGGCCTTGGCTATGATATTTTACCCAAACATAGCATCCAGTGCCCTCTTTCCTCACCTCCCCCTCTGAAAAAAGCTCAAGCTGGACTTATAAGCTTTAGACTGGCACTCAGACAAAAGGCACAACGAGCTGGAGCTTGATGTATGAGTTCTTCTTGGCCTGAACTGGACAATACAGAAGTTTACCACGTTAAAGATCTTGCCACAGGGGCCAACACTGAAAATACTTGAAAATAAACAACTTAAATTAAAGTTGAGATGATTTCTTTAAATGGCCATAGTTGTTAAGTACATTTTTTTGTGGAATCAGTATCAAAATACCTCTCTGAAAGTGGTTCAAACCTAGGCTTTTCCAAAGCTGTGTCAAAAATATATTAACCATCCTATAATATTATATCAGGGGGAAAAGTGCACTCATTGTGTCAATGTTTAACTTGGCCACCATGTGCATCTTGCTTTCTATCAAAATGTTGGGGTGTAATACAACATTTGAGCTTGATGACAGCTTTTCACAGCTTTTACTCTTTTTTTTTCTTTTCGTCGAATTACAAATGAACTAAGCCTTGGCAAGTTTACATGGGGACACAAGTCTAGCCCTACCAAAACTGGTCTGGTATGATGTTGTTGGGATCAGGCAGTCTTGAGTTAATACAGAGGAAATGCCTAAAATCCATCCGTTCAATTTGGAACACGGCTGGTTGATGAAGGGGGTATTTGAACTCTTCTGATGGGGGTATGTTAGACAAAAAAGGGTTGGGAACCACTGCTCTATAATAAAACAGTGTTTACTCAATGCCAAATTCATGCCAAGACTCCTCTACATCTGTGCCGCTCTATTGTGCTTATCATTTCTTGGTTTGTTTTTCTATTTCTCACTCCACCAAAACATCATGAAAAAACATGATACAAATATCACAATACTCATGGGGCCCATAGGAGGGAAATGAATCCACAAAAAGCACACCCTGCGGTATTAGCACATCATACAACGTCCTACAATGGCTCAAACATGGGCAGCTGTGAGAGACAATACAATCTTCTGATTGCCTTGGTGGTCTTAGTAACCAGCACAATAAAAGTTCAGCTACAGCACAACATTAAATGTTTGACCTCTGTACTTTGCAGTGCTAATCAACGATTCAGTACAAGAACTTGGACTTCATCCTGGTAACAGGCACACAAGTGGCTCAGCCTTCTCTTCTCCCTACATCCTCCCATCCCTGGAACGGTTAAAGGAGAGGCAGATGTTTCCTTTACCAATATTTCCCTCCCTCTTTCTCTTCCTCTGACCCCTCCCTCCCTCCCTGCATTAGCCCTTGCTTACAATTCAGTATATTGTGTGCATGGGTGCCTTATAAGACACCCTCAGTCTACCGAAGAATGAAAGATTTAACACCCGTGACTCCGGGCCTCCTGTCCATCTGAATCCAAATAGTGCCCAGCAAAACATCCTCTGCTCATCTAAACACAAATACATTTTCTTTTTTGCTCTCTTGTTTTCCCTTATTCCCTCTGGACACACACAACTGCATACAGTATACACACCGTCACATTTATCAAGGCTTTTATAACACAGTTTGCTTGACTACGCATAAACACACAGCAGGGAGGGTTGCTCAGTCTAAACACTCAGCATGCAGATACACACACGGGCCACTCGCTCTCCTAAAAAGGCCTAAGCTTGGTTTGGCTCCAGGGTCCAACACCACACTACTAAGTACTCCAACACTTCCTGGAGTTTGTCAAAGACATGCACATATGTACATTATGTGTCCGGAGAGTAGCAGTGCTATGTTTGGAACTTAAGTGACGGTTATGAAGCTAAGAGTTGAACAAAGTGACCCCTGTCCTGCAACCATGTCAGTAATTATCAGTAGATGTTCATAGAAGAGGTAGGTGTGCTTTGTATATGATCACATACTAGAGAGTGTGCAGGTGAAATTTGTTTAAACAAAGAAAAGTGAAAATCTTATATAACATTTCTGCTCTTCAGAAAGCCTAGAGCATGATATTATCTAAATTTTAGGTATTATTTGTAATAGATATCATATTGTAAGGTAATTCTACTTCCCAATAGATTGCAAAACCAAGTTTCCAGGAAATTAAATTTATGCTTCATCAAAAAACAAAAAAGGCAAATGCTGTGAAAATAGACAAAGAGAGATGGAAGAGATATTTTAGTATTAACTTCAGAAAAAGCCATTTTATCTGTGTGTTTTGTATGAAAGGCCTGTGGTTCAGGGTTGTAGTGGGACATGTGACATTTGTATCTCAGGGCTTAGTCCGTGTGTGTCTGTGTGTGTGTGTGTGTGTGTGTGTGTGTGTGTGTTTGTAATGAGGCATGGCTGACCAGCGTGAAACAAAACTTTCAAGCAGCTCTTTCAGTGTGATCATTACTGTTCAACATCACAAGATGCAGCCTGAGGCGAGGGGCAGTGCAACACCACACAACAGTGTCTGAGTGTTGTATGTGTGTGTGCTCTACACTAACAAGGACAACCAGCAGTTCTGTAATGTAATATAACATCCCACTTCATATATCTAAGCATCACTTTTCCTTTTTTAACTGCGAAACCCAAAGAGATCAGGATTGGCAGTGAGGTCACTTCCCTAATGTCTGCCAGTGCTAACACATACTAATGCAAACACTCACTCACACATTCAAGCATGTGTTCCATAAAGAAACACTGTCATACAGGCCCTTTCTGTATATGTCAACCTTTGAATTCTGTTCATATGCAACTTTTCCAGTCAGTGATTTACTGTATGTCTCTGTGACCCTTTGCTCATAGTCCTGAAAAAACTTTACACCATCAAGAATTTGAAATATTCAAAAAATATCTACACATAGCGGCCAATAATTTGTGAAAAATTGAATCAAGTTGAAAGTTCATGCACAACATGAACATTCTGTCTGATGTGCTGAAGAAAACAATCAATATCCCCCACTCCAAAATATACTTAAAAGTGTATGACATATATAATTGCATGTTTATACACAGACAAACACACAGTCATACAGATATGCAGACAACTTTCTACATTCTGAAGACATTTGTTATCATGTGGCTGGAAGTTAAAGTCAATAAATACTGACAGGAGGTCAAAAGGTGTGTTTAGACAATTAGATACATTGGATGGAAGGTTATATAGACGCTAGTGATATTTTATGGAAGGGCATGGACATTGAATCTAGCTTAACTTGTTGAAATACAGTCAACTGTAGTTGATCTTTACTGGTTGCCTCATTGTATTAAATGACAAATTTGCTCCATTGGGCAGCATTCTGTTGAAGTGGGGTGCAGTGCTGGGATCACTCCTATTGGAACAATGTTAATGGGGATGACTTTAGCTGTGATCACATCCTCTCACTCAGCGCCCTCTGCTCAGCTCTAGTCTTACATAACGGACATTATTTATAGGGCGGTGAGTAAATGTGTGTGTGGGGGGGTTGCGTATGTGATCTCACAGTCTTATTCATAGTGGGTGAGTCTTCATCTGAGAAGTTGAGTTGTACCTCTCCAGAGATTGGGCTGCTGCAGGAGTTTGTGGAGAGAGTGACGTGACAAGAGAAGGTAAAACCCCCTTCGACCTACTGAGTGTGTGTAAGTAAGTCTAAGTATTTAAGTGTGTATTGTACCTGTCAAGGGCGGTGCTGGTGGCCATACTCCTTGCAAAGCCCTTGACTCCCATCTGTCTGAAGTAGGGGATGGTGGAGAGGTTGGCGGCCATGATGGCCACTGAGTCTGACGGGTTCACAAAGAAGCCGTTTTCTCCAAGAATCATGTAACGGTCCTGAAAAAAGCACAATATATAATGGATTGCGAGTCAGCTCATGAAACTTGCTATTAGTTATTAATGTAAAGAAAGCTGCAATTAGACTAAACTTGACTGATTTAGCATTATATTTGATATCAAAGGATGAGGCTGCTTTTCTATGAGATGATTACAACACAAAATTATGCTTATTTCAGACTTTTCTCAAATGAAAATCTGTTTTTTTCAGGTTGTCTTCTGGACTGGGAATCAGTGACAGTTTAGAGAAGTGGAACTGATAATAAAAACATTTTGTAAAGTCACTTTGGATAAAAGCATCAACTAAATAAACATAATGTAATTAATGCAAAATTATGTTGCATAAATATTAATTTAATACTATATCAAATAAATGTAAACCTGTTCAACTAACACACATATGGGCTGCCATCAAATTCACTATAGTTGGATTTGCAGTTCTGCTGTACAGAATAAGGCACAAAGAGGTGAAAGTACTTTTTTGCCAACAATCACAATTACTGTTTGAAGTTTGGAAGATACTGGTTATGGTGTTATGGTATTATGTAACAGTGACCGCAAAAAAGGAAACATCCACCCTGTAGGATTACAACCACTGGGGCGAATGACTGTGAAGATTGAAGATAGCGATCCTGGTGGGAGAAACAGAGCAGATATGACACAATTCTCCTGATGGTAAGCTAATTACTTAGCAAAGGGTGTGTGTGTGTGTGTGTGTATACAGTAGAAATGACTATTGGATGACATTGTGGAAAAAGTGAGCTGCTTGTTGGATCATCATGGATACAGTATTATTCAGCCCACATTGCCTTTCTTCCTGCTAACCAGCACATAAAGACAAATAAAAAAAATAATGATTTCTGGTTTCTATGAGTGGAGTCTAAATCATATGGATTTATCCTTGATTGCTAAAAGAAAAAAGGTTTTGAATGAATGAATGGATGTATTGCTGAGTGACCCAAGTTATGTAATACTGTATAAATGTATTTATTATACACAGGTATTGCATCCTAATGTGTAATATAATGCAATGTTTATATTTATGATTGCTTTTATGCATTCATGGTATATTATCAACAAATATCGCACTGTAAAAATGTCATAAAGCTATTCTAACATCTATCTATTAAACATGTTGTTCACTCCTATCACACTTCAATCAGGTTTTAAGATATAAAACATGTCTGCTTTGTATACTAATTTGTGTCTGATATGTTATAGATTATGAATATGTAAACATTCATGGATCAAAAGTTCATTAAAAGTTTAACAACTTGCTTCAAGTTTCCACATCACACTTGTGTAAGATGCAAAATTATATAACAAAATCTCAAATTTAAGGTGAGCACAGAGAATCTGTCCCTCTTCAGAAGGTGAACGTGAGAACAGTCTTTTAATGTCAAATCCACACATACATCTGTCTGCACAGTGAAAGTTAAACATCCAAGTGAAGTAACAATTATCAAAAGTTACCCCATCTGCATCAAATGCAGCTCCAAAGCCGAAGTCGCCTCCTTTCATGGCATCTACCAGAGAGGTGGCGTAGATCAGGTTGGGCTCTGGAGGTCGGCCACCAAAGTCCTCCAGAGGGACACAGTTGACAGCAGAGTTAGCAGGAGCTCCCAACTCATCACAGAGGATCCTACGTACATAGGGGCCCATCACTGTAATGCAACACGAGGAAAGAAGAGTAGAGGAGAGGAGAAGAGAGAAAAAACATTAAGGGTTTAATATGCAATAACATTAACAGCTCAGGGCTATATAAGGTAGAAGATTAATTGTCTCACCTCCATTCATGGCATCTATGTGTATCTTGAGTTGATCTGGTCCAGTGAGAAGACTTTTAATGGCATTGAAGTCAAAGATGTTCCGCAGCAATTGTAGATATACCTCAACTGAGTCTACAATCTCCACTAGAAACACAGACAAGAAACAAGTACCAAATAACAATCGTATGAAGAAACAAGGTTTGTTCAAATGTCAGTGTGTGAAAAAGCCCTTTATCGCTTTAGTTCGTTGAGTAAACCAAAGGTGATGGCTTATAACTGATCTATAAAGAATTAGTTGGCTATTTTGTGTAAATAGGCACTTATTACTGACATAAAAGTGTGTGTGAGTGAGTATTGTACCTCTGAATGGTTTAAACTTGTTCTCCAAGTCAAATTCTTGTCTTCCCAGCCTGGACAGGTCGATGCGGAGATCGGGGCAGATGGCATACTCCTCGAGCGTCCGGCTCACTTGGTGGATCTTCTCCATCACTGTATCTGGAGACGGGCCTACCACACAAAAGAGACACGTGTAAGTCATTTATTTTTGTCTGGTCAAAAAATATCCTGAACTTTACAGATGGTCTGAAACGCCTATATTTGACTTCTTCTCAATAGGAAGGATCAGAAATGAAGCACTCTTTCTCAGTCCTCACCTCCATTTGCCACATTGAACTTGATCCCAAAGTCTCCACCAGGGCCTCCTGGGTTGTGACTAGCTGTGAGGATGATCCCACCTATGGCCTTGATTTTTCTGATGATGCAGGAAACAGCAGGGGTGGACAGGAGGCCATTGTGGCCAATGACCAGACGACCAATCTGCAGAGCACAGATATTAATGGAGGAGCAAGGTCAGTTGCACATCAATCCAAGAAGATAGTGTTTTCTTTCTCTTTCCTGATGAGCTAAAATTGTCTTGTCTAAGATTAAAGTTTAAAGCTCTTTTATGGCTACATTAGATGTTTCCTGTGTAAATATGAAATCAGATGTTGCTGAAAATTGTGTAAAAATGTGACCATCTACAGGGGAAATAAAGCAGAAAAAAATCATGTCGGTAGTGTTCCTTCAGCTGGCTGTGACATAAAATGTAATAAAACACTTAATTTTTTCTATCCTGGCTTGAAAAAATTCAAGAGCCCATCTGTCTAACTGGAAATGACAGCAACACTAGCCCAAAGCATCTTATCTATCTACAGGTGACTAATTGACAGCCTGCTTTCAACAGTAAATGATCTGCCCCAAGAGGGTGCCCAAATAACAGAGCTACTCTATTTATAATTTCAATGCTACTTTTAAAGTGGTAATACCACCAGCATCCCATAATTCCCCTGCATATCAGCTATTCTAAATAAAAGTGTCCTCACTGGAGAGGAATTTATTCTCCTGACGTCAGTGTATCCTCCTAACATCCGGCGTGTTGCATGAGTATATGAAGGACAGATAAGGAAAGTGAGGGAAAACCCTGTACTCATTCAAATATATCTAGTCTGCATAATATTGTGTGTATTAATCTACTATGTTTAGATTTTATTCAGTAACTAGTGTAAAAAGAATAGTCTGTGCAGTGGGTGGGATATCTGCAAGTGTTGCCACTATCCTGACTTTTGGCCCAGTGCCATATGGCAGGGGATCCCCAAAGCATAAAGTTTGGCCCGGGAGAGGTGGAACAGTCAGAGGGGGAGGTCATACGTAGGCAGGAAAATAGAGCAGGATGGATGGAAGTGCTGATAAGGCCGACATCAAGAGACATTTGGCTGGGACAGCAGAAAAAAAAAAACAGACTGATCTCAAAAACAATTTATATTCCCTTCAGATTTTCCTTTGGAGCCGGTCCAAACCAATCACAAAGATCTCAGAGCAAGCGGTTCAAAATGAGGTGTGGGGCTTTTTCCTTCTTCCCTCTGTCCTTCTCACTCTGTCTTCCTATTCTCATTTATCTGCTGCTGACACTTCTGACACATTTTGGATGGGTGCCCAGTGTCAAATGTGTGAATACAGTACTTTCACTGAAGAGGAACCTTTCATGTTTGAGACTGTATAAGGAGTAATTGCATGAGACTATCATGATATGTCAGCCAGCACTGTAATGCTAAACAAATGTGGACCAACTGTGTAATACAATATGTGAATATGTAATGCAATTCTACAATCCTGGTTTAATATTTTGCCAGAAAAGACCTCAAAGTCTCATGTTGTTTTTTTGTTTTGTTTTTTTTTAAAAGTGGTGGAACAGCTTCTCTGCCTTTTTTGCTTGTGATTAATACAAGGCCTTCTTATGAGCCCTCATCACAGAGTCTGAGTTGTTTTTTAAATTCTTTGACTTTCTTTTCAATAATTTAACAAGGCAAGTGTGAGCTATATATATATATATATATTACAAGAAAAAAGCTTACTTCTTAAGCATCTTGTGAGCCATTAGACTCATCTTGCAACCTCTTGTGGAGGATGGTTAGGAACTACTGAGCTAATGCATACATCCCAAATATCTTTTATAACCATTGTTGGCAGGTTTATTTAACCTTTGTTCTGCATTTCAATGATCAAAGCTGCTAAAATCTAATTTGGATTTACCTTTCAAATGTTAATCTTATGCATGGTTGGAAATGTTTCCAATGTGTTGATGCAGTGGAACAAATGCATGACAGTCTCTGCATGTCAAGACTGGTGGTCGCCCTCCCCTCCCTTCTTACCCCATTGGCAGCTGCCATCTGCACTATCACCTCGGTGGCAGCTCGGCTGAAGTAGCGGCCGTCGCTGCCCA
The DNA here is from genome assembly GCA_946959425.1 of Argyrosomus regius. Classification (NCBI taxonomy): domain Eukaryota; kingdom Metazoa; phylum Chordata; class Actinopteri; family Sciaenidae; genus Argyrosomus; species Argyrosomus regius. The sequence continues at coordinate 12,455,952 of OX336890.1, forward strand.
CCACCATGGTGCAGCCCTGTCGGTCCCGCAGGTCGATGGAGGACAACACGCTCTGGATGTAGTTCTGCAGGTAGTTCTTCTTCCCCTCGAACACCGCTGTCTTCCTCCTCAATCCGTTGGTACCGGGCCGCTGGTCGTCGAAGGGGGCGGTTTGGACCGTCACCACCGGAATGGGGCTAGTCTCCATCCTCCTCGTCGGGACTCAACGGGAGGACGCCGATCAAACAAACCTTAAGTTAGTTTAGAAGTTCTGATTCTGGTGGGATCCGTCCACAGTGTAAAAGTAGTGGTATTGTGGTTAAATAACAGGCCAAAGATGGAGATTGTGAGCCTGAAAAGTTTAGTAACAGCTGCCGAGGAGGAGAGCAGTAACAGCAGCCCCCCACCGGGATGAACAGACTATAATAAAAAGGAAAAACCCAGCCCAAAAAAGTTAAAGCCCAGAGAGCTGCATCCCTCAGTACTGATCTTAATATGCAGCAAAACTCCTCTGCTGTTAGACAACTCCCTCTTTTCCTAATAAGCCTGAACAACTGACTACAAGAAAAAAAATCAGGGAGGGCTTGAATCTTTAAGGCCCACAATCAGCTGAGCCTCCAGCCAAAAATAGATTTGACTGACGGCAGAAGGGAATTGTGTCGGGACCGGTCTGCAACCGGACACTGCATGTGTCTGTGCTGTCCACAGTGAACGGTATGAAGGCGTAAACGGTGACTGTAGTCTCTCAGAGCAGTTTATAAGAAGAAACGTCACTCCCTAATAAAAATTTCATTTTTCATTACAATCACATTTGTTCCACACTCTTTTGTTACACATGTGGTGTTTCTCCTGAGCTTTATCCGAGTGTATCTTTTGTTATTAAGTTTCTAAATGCAACAAGGAATCTGTGACATTGCAATTATTAGCTTGCAGTCCAATAACACGAGCAGGAAAGGCCTTCACGAGAAGTGTGCGGCATATCTGCTCCAATATTTGGTAAACAGTGCGACCTTGAGGCAGAAAGAAAGAACTGAATTTATCTTACACAATAAATTGAACCAAAATGACAAAAGTAGGTTTCAACAGGCAGAAACTAGAAACAGGTCGTTTTTTGTTTTGTTTTTGTTTTTAAAATTTGTTTGGGGGAAAAAAGGCGTGCTCTATCAATTATGTTTGCTCTTTACTCTTCAAAATAAAGGTTCCAAATCTTTATCTTCCATTAAACAGGGCTATGTTTAGATCATAACAGACCATATATATATATGTATGAAGTTCACCTGCTGCCTTAAAAAATTAACTCAAAGTTAACTCAATTTGAAGATTTGTTTCAACTCAGAAAATAAAGTTCAGAAGGTTGATTATATCATATGTTCTAGTTGTCACATCAGTGTTTTATAAGTTGTCAAAGTTGTCATAACCTTTAATCACTTGTTTCAACTTGATACTGTACAATGGCAATAACATGTTTTTTCATTATCAAATGAAAAGACATTTTCAAATGTTCAGAATCTGTGCGCTGCTTTGAGATTAATCACACTTAATATCTAGTAAAAGAACCTCCTGGTTTTATTTGTGATAAAACTGAATAAATTAAAAGGAATTTACTCACAGGACACACAGAATAGTGTGAGGAGGCAGTCTTATATAGCCTCATGCTTTATGAGAAACTAATGGCAGCTATAGGGCGTGTGTGTGTGAGAGAGAGAGAATATATCTGACCTTGAGGACACTGAAGGCTGAAAATTTTGACTTAATAATTTTTATAGTGTGAATATAGTGAATTTGTGAGAGAATTAAACTGTTTTTGCTTAAACTAAACTTTCCACAGGCTGAGACACCAGATGCGTCAACTCAAGATAACACAATATTACACTACATAGAAAACGAGTATTAATCAGTTTTACTAACTGCAAATTACTGCTTAAAAAAAAAACAAGAAAATTGAAAAACAAGCATCACATATTTTAGAGACATTTATTTTGACACATTAATAACAAAAAGACATGCATCAACTGCAGCAGTGTTCAAATATATTACCACTCATCTTATTTACATTGATTTCTGACAAAGACATAACTTTGAATGTCAACACACATAAATATCATGCAATTAAGACATTTCTTTAAGAAATGAGCTACACCAACGTGTCTTCACATCACACATACGGACACTAGAAAGTTTCTCATGACCAAACGGCTTCAGCAGTGAGTGTAGGAGAGTCTGAGATGTTCATTTAATAAAGGAGCAGTGTTCAGCACGGCAGGGGGGCAGAACGGAGTCCTGGGAGCCTGCAGGAGCGTCGGAACCAAACAGGCAGCGGGGCCCGACATGAGATGACCGTACCCAAGGGTGCTGTGGCGGTTCTGCTGTGGATTTGGGTTCTTTGCACTGATGGGAGAGGGTTTGCTCATGATGCTGTCAATGCTGAAAGAGCACTTTGCCTGCGGGCCAGGCTTTGGCTTTGGCTCAGCGGGTTCTGTTGCGCAAAGCTGCGCTCTGAAGTCTTTAGGCCCACTGCACTTCCCGTGACTGTTCAGAGTTTGTGGTACGAGGTGATAGGAAGAGGGGGGCATCATGATGCCCTCCTGCAGGGGCATGTACCGGATAGGAGCAGCAGGCGGTGGGCTAACCTGGCCCTGTACGCAATATGGTTGCCCGTACGGCCGGTAGCAGTTCAAGTTGGAATAAAACATAAGTCCGTCTTTGCCCAGCTCGGGGTGGTTTCTCTTGAAGCGCTTCCTTCGTCGGAGGAAGCTTCCGTTGTCGAACATGTCCTCTGAGGCAGGATCCAGAGACCAGTAGTTACCTTTGCCCGGGTTTCCAGGCTCCCTCGGGATCTTGATGAAACAGTCGTTGAGGGAGAGGTTGTGCCTGATGGAGTTCTGCCAGGCGGGAAACTTGTCTCTGTAGTAGGGAAACTTGTTGCTGATAAAATCACAGATGCCACTAAGCGTCAGCTTCTTCAGCGGGCTCTGCAGGATGGCCATGGTGATGAGGGCAATGTAGGAGTAGGGAGGCTTTACTGAGCTGCTCTGGGCTTTCCTGGACGGCGGTGCGTCTGCACAGAAACTGTTCTCGCTCTCCCCCGAGGAGTCATGCTCTGAAGAGTCAAATTCAGCACCAGATTCTGCTGAGGAGCCGGGGTCCGTGGAGCACTCATTTCGATATAAGCGCCCGTGGGTTGGCTCATCCTCGCCCACTATGTCAATCTCATCCTCGTCTAGAGGCAAATCAGCGTGTTGTGAAGCTTCAAATTCACTGGAGAGAGTCATAGTCACACGCAGAATATTCAAAAACGCGTAAAAAAACTCAACTGTATCAAAGAGACATCAATGGTTCGCCGTGCATAAAAACCAAAAGGCCCTTACTCGTGCGTAAAAGCGCATCTACTGTCTGGTTCTCCTTTAGCCTTGTGTACTGACTGTTTGCTGTGGTGCTGAAAGCTGAGGCTTTATATGCTGAGAGGCTGCTGTCCTGAAGGCCAGTCCCATTAACCCTCTGGACCTATCAGAGTAGCCCCTCACCGCGGGGAGCCAGAGAAGGCAAGCACACAGGGGAGGGGGGGTCTTGGGGAGACCTGAAGTGCGCACGGCCTAACGGGTGTCGGTTTATAATTTGTTGTATTCGGTATTTGAGCAAAGAGTTTATGCATTTTAGTCCCACTGCCAAACATTTAGATCAGTGTTTCTCAATCCTGGTCCTCGGGGACCACTGCCCTGCATGTTTTAGATGTTTCCTGCTCCAACACACCTGATTCAAATGAGTGGCGCGTTATCAGGCCACTACAGAGCTTGATGATGAGCTGATCATTTGAATCAGGTGTGGCATAGAGTACATGAAATAAAACAGAATCTTCAACATTTTATAAAAAAGTTTATACATCTTTGCATTGATGAGTTTAGGTTTTACGCATTGCCAGTCACTCCTGTTGCATAAACACAATGGTTGCTGTGCGCCCTATGTGATGTGATGTAGACAGTGTCCCATGTCTGACGTGGACATAGTACCAAAGTAAATGTATATGAGGTTAAAGTTTAATCTTGATATTTTAATCATCCGATATTACAAATCGTGCAGAAGCACAGTAGGTGGTGGGATATTCTTGGGAATTTTAACACCACGCCTAGCCCGTGATAAGAAACAAAGTGTTTCCCCCTTCCATCCCCCGCGGGTTCGTTTAGTTTGCCACCTCTGGATGCCCGCGGGTGGTGTGACCATGAAAATGGCCGTGGTAGGACTTCCCGCAGCCAGCAGTGAAAAGAGGTAATAGTCGCCTTAACGAGGCCATCAGCATCAGAATCGAGTAGGAAACGGCTCAACTGCACGGTGCGCCCTGGGCTGTAGGGCTCAGCTCGGCTTTACGACCGGGATGAATAAGCAGAGCCATCCTCAAAGCAAACCGGTCCAACAGCGGATATGTGATAAAACTGTGCTGCCAAACTATCTCCATTGCAAATGACCAAGTTGGGAAAACTCCACCTATTTTGTCACCTGACTGTGCCTACTGTGTACGTGAGTGTGTGAGAGATTGTTCTCACATGACTGTACCAATGAAGGTAACAGTAGTATTACAAGCATAAACTTGGAATTACAACTGTCACTAGTGGAAAGCTGAAAACACAGAAGGAATCAGCCAGTTTAGATGTTGGATCACTACTGTATTATAATGGCATTCTTATGAAACTTAAGTTGTGAAACTTTACCTACAATGTTTGACTGAAACACACTTCATTATAATGATGGCCCACTGATTGGATGCACAAGTTAAAAACTCTTTGTATGTGTTTCATAACAATAAAAGCTGAGATGTTAACACTCTTGGAGGCATTTCTCACACTTTGTTGAGTAACATAGTGAACTTACCACTTTAACACAAAGGCACTTTGTCTTAGTTGTTATGTTAATAGTCTGCTGTTGTCTGCCATTTTTAGTAATAGTTAAAAACATCATTTTCCAACAGAGCAGTCATAAGTTTCAGAAAAAAAACTTTAATTTTAAATAATTAAACAAAAAAAAAACAAGATGTTAAAAGACAGCAACATAAGCAAGGCTACCTCATTTACATATTACCACACTTGATACAGTATGTGCATGATTTTTGCAACTTCTAACACTACTTTGGTTCCCAACCTTCAAAAATTGCAGATTTTACAAAGTCATCTTTATAAAAAATACAATGTATTGTTTAAATTTCTTGACATTTGTAGCGTCTTTGTGTCTGCACACATTTTAGAGTTCAGGAGAAGTTTCCAGGGTGACACACAGTATTTTCTTCAGCCACTACAGCAACACAAACACTCTTTGATAATGTAGCCTTTAAAACAGGCAGTGATTGAAACTACTGTTATTGATCACTACTTTAGTACTGATCAACTTTCCTTAACCATCCGCTGACGTACCTCATGTTCTTGTAGGAAAGTTCCAGATTTATGGATGGCCAAAGCCACAAGTTTTGCTCCTGACTCAACAGTTTTTAATGCATAGGGCAGAGGAGCTTGTGGCTAATTTTTCTTAGCTCCTTGCACCACTGCAGAAATGAACTGTTCCTGCAGAATGTCCTTGTCCAGGTTTCTACCTGCAGAACAAAGAGAGACAAATGTGAGCATTACCACAGCACAGCTACACAGATGTAGGCATGTGTTATGTATTATAGTGGACAGTGGTTCTCAAGGTCAGGAGCAGCTCTGTAGTCATAATTTCATTACAACATGCTGAAAAACTGGGCAACCCTTTATTTTACTGGTCTGCTATGTCCTATAAATTTTCTAAACACTTTCAAGGAATTTCTATGGAACAAACAACGCATGTTATTTATGGAGACAAAGTTATCGCACTGTATTTCAGAGTTTAGTCAGCTGTGTTGCTTTCCAGAGAATCTCCCTCGAAAGAAAAGCTCAACTGAACCCAAAGGAAATATTAATTTGTGACTCATATTATTACTATCGGAAACTTCGGAAACTCCCTTCTGTTCCATTGTATGCTTTAATGTTAACAGATTTGGGTCTATTTTCCAAATAATCTGTATCAAATTCCAGACTTTTTAGGAAGATCCCTCTGACATGTTTAGGAGGACTCTAATGATACAGGTTTACAGCCAAGAACTTCTGGATATTTATGCTAAAATCAGAAAACTAATAAACAAAAACGTTTTGGTACTACCTTCATTAAGCATCAGTACATATTTTATACTTTCAGAATTAAAAGAAGATTCTCAAAAAGAGACATTTTGATCAGTTTTATGCAATTCAGTGAACTGTCTGCCTTTACAGTTGTGTGTAAAAAAAATTGTGTTAAGAGTCAGATGTGAAAGACGTGTGTGTGTCTTCACCTATAAAGACCAGTCGGTTGATCCGCCGGTTCTCCTCCCAAAGCTGTGGAGTCTCATTCAGTTCATACAGCTCGTGGACCCCCTGCAGCATCATTTGGTGGGCTTTACCTGCAAATGATACAATTCCCTGAAAACACAGAAAAACACACAAGTCACAAGTCACTAGTGACACATTAACCGACAGTGAATGGAGCATTTGGAACTGATTAATACAGATAATAAAGTGGCATTTATTGATCACCGCTGCCACTGGGGTGACTATTGTGCTCTCCTGTACCTTTAACCGAATGACAGTCATGGGTTGCCCTTCTTTGTTTTTGAACATCTTTTCCCATAGCAGATCCTGAAACGGTATAAAACGGGTGTTTGCTTTGCAAAGGACTGTATTGTGTTAGAGCTAATTAGTAATGGCAACAGGGATACAAACTGCAGGGACTGAATGAGGCAGAGTGAGTGTACCTGGATGAAGACATTCAAGGCATCCTCAGGGAGATCTCCAGCCACTTCAAACGTCACAGTTAAAATACTCTGAGGATGATAATAATAAAATATGGAAGTGTTATCGATACATGCATCTAATTAAACATTTTGCAGTTTGTGTTTAACTCACTGAAATAGAGAAGAATGACACTTGAAATGAGAAAACCCATTGTGCCATGGTGAAAGAAGTTCTCAGATCATTTACTTAATATTAATCACATTTATGTATTTTATTAGATTATTAGTCTTGATTCATTAACATGTAAACAGCACTTATTGTTGTCAAGGTGGAGCTAATATTTAAGAACTTTACTGTCAGGTAAATGCATATTTACAAACTACTGACCACATTGTTATCGAGTACATCACAGTATATTTCTGTAGTATATTTATATAACAGGCTGTTATTAAGACTTACAGTACTGATGACATTTATTTAAAATACATTCAGACATATATTTTCAGCTCACTGAAACCAGAAAAGTCATTATGAACGTTAAACAAAAGAAGTGTTTTTTACGCCCCGGCTGATGGCTTTGTCAATGACTGTGTCAAAAACCACAACTCCACTCGGCACCTGAAACCCGTTAACGGCACCCCTCTTCATCCCCCCTCACTCTTCTTCTCTCTCTCTCTTTCTCTCTCACACACACACACACACACTCTCCCTCTTCTCCATACTTCCTTACAGCATTAAAAGGGCACTTTGTAGATATTTGGGGGTTTTGTGTTGAAGTGTTAAGGTTACACACTTCCTTGTCATTTGGTATAACAACAGAAAAACAGCATTCTCATTTACATGAAAAGAGCAACATGGGGAAGAGGAGGGGGGAGGGTCTGAGGGCTGGCAGAGCTTCATGCGGGAAAGGGAACCTGGAGAAAACGGACAACAATGCTGTTATTTACCCACACAAACAACCCTCATCTCTCCTCATCCTGTGATAAAAGATCATGGGTGTAAAGCACAAAGAAAAACAAGATGAGGCCTAATGGCCTGCATCTTATCTGATGAAAGCATCGAGAGAAATGAGATGAAACTAATCCTGGAATAAATATTTTTAATTATTTACATCTTCAATGAAAAAACATGGACTTAACTGATGTTTGGATATTGGAAATAAACTCTATTTTCTCATAAAGCGGTGCAGTAGGGGTTTCCCATTCATATCTCTTATTCAGTTGCTAATTAGATAGTGAAACACTGAATACTACAACTGTATGCTACATTTTATGACATCTGGATTCAGTTCAAACAGCTGTAAAGCCACAACACTGGTCTCTGGTCAGTCTAGCCAACAGTGTGCCCAGTCTACTTAATGTTTATGCTGCTGTGTATGACCGAGAATTGGTCTATTTGTAGTGTAACAAGAAAACATCAAAAGCCTCAAGTTGATCTCAACACAAAAACCAAAGCGGGGAGGGAGTTTTCACTACAGTGTCACAGCCTGAGGGATTGCAAGGCACAATGTTAGCCTGAGGAGAATGCATCCCTTTATCCTGTAGGAAATGATGTGTTGAAATAAATTAGCAAACAAAACAAGGAAAACTATAAGAGAGGCACACAGGGGTAAGTACTGGCAGATAACGAATAAAAGAATAAATGAGACAAAAGAGCGCACAAACAATACCTTGTCAAGATGTGGTCTTGTAGATTTCACAAGTTGGAGCTTCTCTGCTAGACTTTCAGACGAGAGAAATGATTAAACATTATACATTTTTTTCAGATTCATCAAACATAATAGACTCATTTCCACTTAAAAGGTCTCACAGGGTAACCATGACGCAACTAAATTCAGTTATATCACAATTTATTTTAAAATCATTTTACTGATAAAAATTATATAAATGCATTTGACAGCTGTACTCCATCATGGCTTCTTCTGCACACGATGTCATGACGGACTGACCAGAGATACAACTTACGATTTGATGCCAATTTTTAAGAATTTCTGGAGCTGCTTTTAGTGTGTGAGTGTTGAAATAATAAAAAATAAAACATTATTTTGTGGATTTTGTGTATTTAATTAGAATATTACTATTTTAAATTGTCTATTTTCTGGCTGCTGACCTTTGGGCGTATTTGAGATTCTCGTTAGTCTCATTAAGTCATTGTTTTGGATTAGTTATTTTATGGCATTAGAGAACAACAGCTTGGCTGTTTCATAATTTCTGCTACATAACTTTATCCTCTAATATTTTTTTCTTTTAATTCTTCCTGACTCTGAACCCTTTAAACAAGTGGGAAAGTTTTTTATTTTTGATTGAGCTGGTAGAAATACAGGACGTATGCAACCAGTGACGAGGTTTCACAAGTGGATATTGCATTATCTTTTGGGATCACAAGGCAAAAAGCTTTAAGGTGCCATCTAGGATGAAATGTTTTACATGACTGTATTAGAAATTGTAATTGATATTTCATAATTGCACCTCATTTTAATTCTGATATTGTGGCATATTTTGTGTTTTCTATCTTATGTTGTTTTACTATAAATGATTTAAATCAGAGCAAAATAATGAATAAAAAAAATGACCATTTGAAGCAACAAATGTACTTTTGTTATTTCTTTCTCTTTTGTCCTTGCCGAGACGGGACTAAAGTTTTTAGCTCTCTGTTCTGTCTCGCAGTATAACATGCTGTATCGGTGCTTAATGACAACTCTGAATGGACTTGTGAAAACTTTAGAAATGGCAATTAAATCCTACAAAACACCCACCAGCACCCCCAAACAAACTACAGCCCTTGTTCTCCCCATCAGACCTCCTCATCCTCCCCCTTCTCCCTGACCTCACAAGGAGGCTAAATGTTGTGTCCAGCAGCTTGAGCCCCGCGTGCTGTTAGTACCACACAGGCGGAGCGGTAGGGGGCCGCTTCAAACAGCCAGCGTGGGATCCAGGGGAGGAGGGGCCTGGACTCTCAAAGGCAGGGGGAAAGGAGCTATCTGTTGGGACAAGGGGGACTCCTCAGGAGCCAGTGGACACACACAGTTCTAATCCTCTGCAGCTGGTCTCAGAGACACTGACTGAGGACATGTAAGAGAGCTTTAACACCGCGACCTGTTTCATTCACATGAAAGGATGAACACTGACTCTATTCATGAGAATGACATTCTACAGGGGATACAATATGATGACCACCCTGCGGTGTAACAGGGGGATGCTCAATAAAAGAGTCTGTTAATTAGAGAGAAACATGGTGAGCAACAGTATCAAAGACCGCTGGGTGCACAGTTCAGACAGACTAGCTACAAAGTCCCTCAGTGCAGTCAAAATAAGTTCCTGATATTTCACTGTAAATACAGGAACATTGTAACATTGTGACAGCCGATATTACCAGCAGACACATTGGTATCAGCAGTATGTTGACCGATAAATAACAAAAAATGGCAGTGAAGAAATGCCAGATATGTTCAAGGTCGCCATTACATAATTTGCCCACTAGACAGCACGGAGAAGTTTTTTTCCCCACATTTTTGAAAAAAAGCAAACAATATCAGGTGAGATATAATTGCAAAACATTATAAAACTCTATTTTAAAAGTCCTGACAATGTGATGGTGCATTTACTACCTTTACTAAACGTAGTCATCTTTTAACCACTGGCTAATATACATACTAAAGTACATATTTACTCTACTTTTCATTTGTGTGGAGTTGTGTTTACAGCCCGTGTCAGTAAGTGTCAGTTTCCTACCTCTTTTCCACAGAACAGATTAGACTTAATTTGAAAAGAATACAGTTTTTGCCTTTTTAAAAGAAACATTTTGTAATTTGTAAAATGTTATAATATGTGCACTGACAAGTTTATTTTTCAACTCTAAGGTGTCTCACTTTCAAATATCTTGGTCACAATTCTTTAGGGATCCTCAAAAATGTTTATGTGACCAACAGTCAAATATCAACAATGGTATTAGCTAAAAAATAAAGTATTTTTTATTTCTTCTCATTTATATACAGCATTTTATTTATGAACTAATACATTTTGTGTACATGAAACTTAAATGCGACAAAAATCAACTCACTTTGCTCCGTCCTTACTGTCAAAGGAATGCAGATCCAACACTTCAGACAGATCCACCCTGTGAAAGATGATCACTGATTGTTTTACTTTTCTCACTTACTTTATTGAAACTCTAGCAACACCACAGTGCTCATAAATCATGCAAGAAATCTCAGCTTTTGCCGCAAGTTAGCTTAAACTAACAGTGAGGGTGACCGAGTGAACTGGCTTAAGCAAAAAGTCGTGGGGCTGTTTTACCGATTAACCCCTCGCTGCACTGTGTCTTTCATCTGTTCACCCTGGTCTGAACTCTGCGGGGGGGGGGGGAGCAAAGCATATCCAAAACACACCCAAACCTTTGATACACACTGCTTGTGTTAGCCAGATGCTACCTGGGTCCAATAACATACTAACACATAGGGTGCACAGATACACACATATTTGCACGTACACACATTCACACATATGCAACCAAGAAGATCCAGGGTCAAAGAGCAAAGACTTGTGGGTAACTGGACACCATTGAAGGTTTGGTGTTTACTCAGGGTGCAGCAGTTTGTGTATGTATATCTGTGTTGGGGGGGGTTTGTCTTGAACAATGTCACGCCTGAACAGCTTCATCTTTGATATGAAGATCTGAGCAGGAGCAGCACGTCATCTGCTACAGAGTAGCTACATGTACAAAAGGGAACATACCTTGATTTCTGGGTTTCTAGAATCTTGACAAGACCGTTTATAGACCTGAAGTGAGAGAAAAAAAGAATAATACTTATATTACTATGATAAGGGACAAATTAGAGACTCATTCCTTCTAATCTATCCCCCTACAACTTTGTATATTGTTCTTTTTTTTTGTCCTAATAAAGGATGCCAAATTTCAATGAAGTGCTTAATATTTATGGATGCAATATAGACAAGGCAAACCATCTACACATCTTCTTTTTCTTCCCAGTCTTAGAATTATTTTGCCATTTAGTCAGAGCGGGTACCATGGGTATTTTTTTTTTTTTTTTACATTAAGAACATGCAACTCTATATGTATTGTTCTTGCAAAATCTCCTCCAGGGCTGACACAGGAATCATACTAGTCTCTATACAGAATACTCAGAATCGCAGCCAGGAAGAAAATAACTAGAAACTGGCTAAAACCCTGAATCCATCAGTCCAAAGATGAAAAGGAACAATACAAGAAATCTCAGCGATGGAGAGAATAACATATAGGGTTAGAAGGCAAAAGATACTGGAATAAGTGGATGAGAAATTAGGCTATCAATACATTTATGACATTTCTCACACTAACAAAATAATAAACAAATGTATAGAGACAGCTCTTCTCCCTTTTTTATTATATGTGGATGTAGCTACATCTGTTTGGATGCATGACTGTATACATTAGTTATAATTTGATTCTCTTTCTTTTTGTTTGTGGTGCATAGAATACAAAACAAATTGCAATATTTGAATATATTGAACATTTTGTGGTAATTTATTGCAAAATATGAAAAAATAAGAAGAATATAGAATTTAAAAAAAGCAGAATACTAGTTGAAAAAGGGAGATAAAAGTGAGTAAAAGCAGTAAAAGTATGTGAAGCTGACCGGACTGCGTCTCGGATTTGAGTGAGTTCCTCCTCATTGACCAGGTCTGTCTTGTTGATTATGGTGAGGTCAGCAACAGCAATCTGTCTAAAACACATTAAATGCACATGATGTTTATTTGGCAAGTGATAGACTTTGCACAAAACCAACAACAGAGACAGATAATTGCACCAAAAGTGGCACAAAATCCAGATCAACACTAAACCAGCTACATCATGATCTTCTTTTTTCACCTTTACCAACTGAGCATGTGTGTGAGTTTTCGTGGGTGGCATCGGGCAATACATGCCAAACTCAAATGGGAACTGAGCTCTGTTTAGCTTGGAGGTGAAAACACAAACAAAGACCAAGAATGCAAAGGGTCATGCAACTGTTCTTTCTTCATCAGTGTATTTGTTCAACAACAACAACCACACAGCTGCCGGAAGAGACAAACAGAGAGACGCCCAGGGAGACAGACAGGCGGGTGGCAAGACTATGGTCAACAGCATGTTATGAGGCCTAGTGTGGTGGTTTGTTTAGCCTTAAAGAAACAGTTTGGCATTTTGGGAAACACACTAATTTGCTTTCTTGCTGATGAAACACCACTCTCGTGTTTGTACGGTGAGCATAAAGCTACCACCAGCAGTCGGTTAACTTAGCATAGTACAAAGACTGGAAACAGGGGGAAACAGCTAGCCTTGCTCTGTCCAAAGGTGACAAAACCCACCAAGAAGCACCTGTAAAACTCAACAATTAACATCAACATCTTGAATGTTTAATCCATGAAACAAAAACAAGCATAAAATGTTAGAATGGTGTCTGTAAGACAGCAAATAGGTGCATTTCCCAAAGTATTTATTTAAAACCAGCTACAGCAGACATACCTTGCTGCTTCATTGATGAGTCCATCTGCTTTTTCCTCTGTTAGTTGCTACAGGAAGCAAAAGAGACAGTGGACATAACTTACACATGCAAGCGGAAAATGAAAGGAGAAAAAGGGGATTTAAAAGTGCAAAATTGCTCATAGCTGACCCTATGGATTCCCAACTTAAAGCACATGCCTGAAACAATAAAAAATATCAGCAAATGTTTGCAACAGCCGACAGAAAATGTGACAGATAAATCGGCAAAAGAAAAGCCCTTATTTCATCTTTGTGAACTAAGTGACTTTCTCACAGGAGATCGCTCTTCATTTTCGGTTTGTGTCGGTGTGCCTACGCCGGGGATGCAGCCTTTTCCAAAACAGTTTAATATGTAATAACAGACAGAGCAGGAAGTGTTAATCTGGATCCTGACCCCTGAGTGTCAATTTGACATTACTCTGTCACTGCGTGCATCACCACCGCTTCATTTCTGAAGGAATGAATGACAAAAATGTATTAAAAAAAACTTAATAGAATGGCCGCTTGCTGCTTTTTATTCGACAACCTTTGTACCGTTAGACAAAGGCCTTTCAGAGGGTGTGAGGGCCAAGGGCTAAAGTTAACCTGAAACCCCCCAGACAGATGGGTATTTTATGGGACAGATGAAGGGGGATGCAGGTGAGTGGATGTGACAGTCCTATTAAAATGCTCACATCTCTGATATCAATTACTCCTTCACTATCAGTTACCCTCTCCTTCTTTCTGTCATTCTTTCCTTCATCTTGCCTCTCTCCAATGAGAAGACAGAGAAGCAGCCAAACCATGAAATGTGTCACCTCACTGAGCTTGACACCTTCAAATTAGAGCCCATTATCCAGGTGTCACTTGCCCTGTTCCTTTTAAATACCGCAGGGAGGGCAGGATGTGTGTGTGTTGGGGGGTTTTACGAACAATCAACAAGTTTACCAGCTTATTTTGTAAAGTCACAAAAAGTACAATTTATTTAGTAATTGCTTAGAGGCAAATACTGCTGATGCTTTAAAGTTTGATTATGGCTGCAACTAATGATTATTTTTTAATGCTGAATCGTTTTACTGGATTTATCAAAGAATCAAATTTCAAAAATGTCAAAAAATAATAATAATAATAATAATAATAATAAAAAAAATTAACAACTTTATAGTGCTTGTTTTGTTCAGCCAACAGTCCAGAATTGTATTTATATATTTTATTCTGATGCCATGTGTCTTTTACTTAAGATGTTATTATTTCTTATTTCTGCATACAAAACATACAAATATGATGTTCATACAAGTGCAGCTGAAAAGATTAGTTAATCAATTGATCGTTTCATGATTCCAGATTCAAATATGTGAGAACTTGCTGCTTTTCTTTTTAATTTATTTAATAATTTTATTCTGTTTTTAATCATTTTGCAGTTTGGACTGTGTGTTCTGTGCGGCAAGAGTCACTTTGGGATCTGGGTAAACGTGATTTAATTACTTACTATTTTCAGAATTTTGACAAACAATCAGTTAACGGTGAAAACAATCAGCTCATTATCAGATTAATCCATAATGAAAATAATCATTACAAAACTGTTACGAATAAGCTTCATGTTAACCAAGTAAAATGCGGTTTTACATGAATGTCTTAGAAATAATAATCTATTGATTCATTTCAGCAATCAATATGACATTTTCTATGAATAAAGTTCTTGAAAATCTTTTTCACACATACCTGCAGTCCGTACTTGGCGTCGATGACGGTGACGATGCCTACGTGATGAACAAAGTAATAATGATCAAACGCCACATCTTGTGCACGTTGCCTTTTGGTGTTTTGTCCGTTTGTCTAAATCACTTTCTCTGAGTTTTCTGAAGTACACTTTTGGTCTACTAGCCTGTCACAACAGAGCAGACAGCTGAGTATTTAGGGTGAGGAGCGAGACACCATTCATGCACACACACACACACACACACACACCAGTAAAACAGATACACAAGCAAGAAAATATGTTGTCTCTACAAAGAAAACAGGCAACATTTGGGCAAGTTAGAAAGAAACGTCTCTTTAAAATTGCACTTCAGTATTCAGTATATCAGTATGATGTTTTTAAACAGCAGCATCACAGTGTTTTGTTCCTCTTACAGGTAAACCTGTCAGACCAGTGATTTCTTTGACACACTAGACAAACAGGTTAAGACTATTCTCACCACCAATGTCATTACATGATGGACAAAGACACGCTGCATCATTACAAACATCTTACCATCCAAATAGATGTCACTGCCGAGCTCTGCATCGACCCAGAACATGGAGGCCACAGCTCCTGCCAGAGGATATGAACTGGTATGTCAGATTGTAAGTGCACACATACATACAAATCCAAAGTTTTCTAATTGTTACACAGGAAATAGAGGCCATATTCTTTCTTTCTTTTTTTTCATCAGGCCTTCAAAATTATAAATAAAACTAAACATAAAAATGCATGTTACACAAGAATTAATGTGATTTACCAATTTACACATATTTTGCATTACTTACATGTTTCTACAGTATACAGTATGAAATAGCATTTAAATTAATAATTGTTTTCATTATGGATTAAACACAGACTTGCTTTTTCAATTTATAATTTATAATTCAGTCTATAAAATATATCTAAAAAAAAAAAAGGTACAAGTTAACATGTTCAAATGACTTGTTTTGTGATGCCAACAATCATTTCTTGATAAATAACATGATTAACAGATTATCAATTTCAGCATTAAATGAATGAAATGAAGTTTTTGTGTTGGAGTTAGTATGCAGTATGCACTTTTTCCAGAAACCCTGCATACATTGTTCTCAGGCTGAGTTCTGTGGAGCAGATAAAACCAATATCAGAAGCTTTCAATTGTTTATCTCCTGCTGGTACATTTGGTTTGTTTCCATTTTCCTGTGCACGTGATTATTACAAGACCCTATGTTCTCATGCCAGCCACAGCTTGTTCACATAATGCACTTTTGTCAAACTGCCAAGCGAGAATAAGAAAGCATTGTAAATATTTGATGGGTGCGTAATGAAAACACTGTTTTTGAGTGGCATGTTTCACATAACTCATCCAACCTCTCCTCTGAACAGAAGAGGAGAATCCCCTGGGAGCCTGTATGATTGACAGCACTGCCAGGGCCAATGACAGATCTGTCCTAGTCGATAAAAAGCCTGTCTCAGCCAATGACGTGCCAGAGGAGCGAGGACAGCCCTAGTCTGAGTGTGCTCTGTTGATTCTGTCTGCGAAGCCAAGTGGTGTGTGTCCGCCCATGCCGCTATACCTCCTGACACCTGTCACTTAGCGACACACCCCAGTTGTCACAGCGCTCGCCTTGTAATGGCCTAATATTGATTTCCTGATTCAAAGCTGAGAGACGAACGAACAGCTAGGTTTTTTTCTATTTTGGGCTGATGGATGGTTGCTCCTGTTACAGCAAAACAAGACTAGTCCCTCAGAGGTAGAAAATGTTGAACTTCTGATGTGGGCTTCAGAAAGAAATCTGCAAGCGTTTAACAATTATTTACACACATAAAACAAACAGGGGTGTTTTGGCATTGTATGATTCCCTAAATATTGTGCCAGGAATGCTAAACTGTTCTGAGGAACATAAAAAGACAGAAAAGACTATAAGCAGAGACAGCTTTAAGTTAAAAGTAATTTACTTATCAACAGCAGAGTCCAGAATGGTAATATTAATGGTGGGCATCTGACAGGTAAATTAAAAGCTATGGTTTGTTTATGGTTGTGTCTATTCAGTCTAGTTTGTCCCCCTGTAGACCGGTCTGTTTGATTCCAGATAGTGGCACAATAACGCTGAATGCTGCTGGCAGCGGGATTTTGAAGGAGATCCCAACTCTCAGAGGTCTTTGTTGGCAATGTGATGCAAGGATTTGAAAACCAGTGTCAGTAGTTATTTCATGTCTGTCGACTACACTGTCAATACCAGCCGCTTGCAGAAGTTGGTCAACTTTACGTGATATTTTCTTACTCTTCAGTGGTGTTGGCACCTTTCAGAAGTTGCATAATCATAACAATATAACGCAACAGCAAGCTATTTTAATGCTATGTCAAAACTGTAAGATAACCAGTAATGATGATATCAGTTTGATAATTTGGTAATTGTTTGTTTTTTTGAGTGTGTGTGGGCTGTAACAACCAGGTCCACTCTCTGCCTCCAGCCCACACACACACTCACAACAAACCTCCTAGTGAACAAGTTGGTGCCTACATGAAGTTAGGAGGCCAATAAGTGTCGATATGGATCCAAGACCGGAGGTTGAAACAAACAACTGTTCAATTAACAATCAAATATGATTCATAAGATAACAGATCTTATGTTCTATTTGCAAAATGTGTGATACCTGGATCAGCAAGTCCTGTTGTTTCTAACAGGATGTAGTCAAACTTTCCTTTCTTCTCCATCAGGTTCTCGATGGCTTTAAGACCATTGTCCCTGAAAAATGAAGACACTAATCATTAAAAATGGCACATGCAGAACAAACCAGACGTACTCATACCTCAGTGAAAATGAACATAAAACGTTATTACTCCATACCTCATAACCACAGTACATACATGTACATAAAAGGTGGAGTATTATCTTAGTAATTCAAACTGTAGGACCTAAAGCAACAAGTTAAAACCTTTCATTTCTGTTTTTAACTGTAAAACTAATGGACTAATGTACAACTAATGGGCTGTAGTAATTCTACATACTTGACAGAGCAACAGAGGCAGCCATTTCTCAGTTCCAGCCACTCCTCATAAAGCTCTCCTGCATGGCTCACTGCGAGGGACTTCTCAAGGGCGCTGCCTGCAGGTGGAGGACGAGGAAGGAAGATCAATCAGAATAAGATCAGCTCATGAAGAGTGAGCAACTTTTACTAAAGATATATTTAGCAAGATACATACAGATTCTAAAAAGCCAAAATATAAGAGGTTTTTACTTACTCAGACATTTTAAACTGAATAGATAATGATTGTACCTGTATGATTACATGTGACAGTTGAATGAGGCCAAACAAGCGTATGGTTCATTCAACATAAATGTAATGATACTTTATGATACATAAAGTAATGATACTGTAAGAAAACATTACAAAGTCTGATGCAAATATGACACAGGTTGCAAAGCACTCAGCATTGCGGGCGACTTCACCCACCCCTCGCACTGCTTCTTCAGTCTCCTGCCCTCTGGGAGGAGAATGAGGAGCCTCCGGGCCAGAACCAGCAGACTGAGAGACAGTTTCACCAATAAAGTTGACTTGTAGCGGAGTTTATAGACTTAAATGGTCTTTTAGTTCTTGGTAAAGTTATTACTCTGCTGCCCTCTTGTGCAATACTGAGGGAATAACACCCATCCATAACAACCATCACGCCGGCATTAAGTTTCTACGACATACAGTTCTGAGCATCTTTGTTCAGCCTGAACAAAATCAACTGGAACTACAACTCATTTCTGTTTCTCTGAAGGAAATGTATTAGTTTACCCTCTCCAAATTCATTGAGTATGACAGCAATCCGCTTGTTGTGTTGTTCTGTTAAGATATAGTTCAGGAGTGTGGTCTTTCCAGCACCTATGAACAAACAAACACATTAAAGGTTATAAGTAAGCATCAAGCAAAATGATCATTAGGTGCAGAATTAGTAGTTGCCATTTTTCCAGTGATGTAAAACAACCTGTAATAAATGAGTGTTGTTGTTGTTGTTGTTGTGAGGGTGGACTGATAATCTCCTATATAAGCTCATTAACGCTGTGGGTAATACATAGTCTCTCACCGAGGTAGCCTGTGATGATGGTGACAGGTATCTGATCTGCAGGAGGACCAGATGGGGTGTCGATGGGAACCAACTCCGGGCAATCATCGTCCTCCTCTATCATCATGCCATCCATACCAGGAATAATATTTGTTATCAACTTTGTCAAAGAAGGGTGTGATCTGATGAATCTGCACAGAAACACAGTAAATAAACAAAAGAAAGAGAAGACAACGAACAAAATATATAGATTAGTTTTTATGTGTCACACCATACACATCAAACAGCTTACAATAAGGTAATTTATACATGAACTGTCAAGCCTAAGCAACACAAAACATTCAAAGCAATGACATGAACTTCCTCCCTGCAGTGTTAGCAGTTACTGACAGTGTGTATGCGCTGAATGAGCTTAGCCAACATTTAGCATATTTAGCATTTATCCCCTCCGAATACCTGCACAACACGCGACGACAGCACAACAAACGGACTTTCTTTGATTTACAAAGGCTGTAAACAAATTACCCGACTGTTCCTCGTGCGGACGCAGATATTTCAAGTTTTCAGCAGAAAAATGTGTCCACCGCTCCGCTGCTGCTTTACGTTTTGACAGCTTGCTGCACTGTAAAGGCTCCGTTCGTGTCCTGTAGCGGCGATTATTGGTTCCCCTTTCATTCACAGCAGTCGGAGCACATCTAAAATCTGCAGGAAGAGGGGCATATGGATTATAAATGACATTAGAGTTAACCTATGAATGAATTATAGATGAGTCAACATTTTAATGTTACAGTAAATACGTAAACATTTTGTTTCTTGGAGTTTCTAAGAGCAGACTAATCTTGGTGTGATGACAAGCATCAGCCACAAGAGGGCGACAGAAACCACGCAGGGCAGGGTGTTTAGTAGGAGTACACACTGTAGGCTTTTATTGTATCACAGTACAATAATACATATAACTTTAACTATGTACTCAATTTATGCCATATACCTTGTTATACCTTATACTTAATACTTGAGAAAAAATAGTAAAATATATACATACAAAATATGTATAAGTAACAACAGCTCTCGGACAATTTCAGATTGTGGCATGTATGATAAAGTGTCTATCCCCTGAATGCAAACACTTAAAATCCCACACTAAGAAAAAAAACAAGCTCATTAATAATAATATCCATAGACTGTCATGTTAAAGAATGAAGAGAGATCAGTGTACAGTAAGTGCAACCTCACTGCCTAATACAAAATGTTACAATATGTAAGCTCAGATCAGTTGTAAACTGATTTTTCATGTATATTCCTATATATAACCTAATGTAAGCCTTTTTATATTGAAATAAAGATGTTAACCTGCTGCCTAGAAAACAGTGGAATGAAGGAATTAGGGGATGTTACAACTGAAGCATAACTATTGCTCTTAACTGTTTGAATTTGCTAGATCATCCAGCCATTACATGATGCTTACTTGTTATATAAAGCCATTTAGCATGATAACCCAAACAGTATAGACATTTCTCAGAGCTTTTCACTTCAAGTGAAACGCTAATGAAACTAATAACATTACTGCTCTGTTGCATTTAGGTGTCCCAATAAGACAGAGAGCCACGCTGCCTCTAAAATCACTCCTACAATGCACTATATTTGCTGCATGTATTTGTTGCATACATGTATGTATGCACTGTACTGTGCCCTCAAAAAGAACAAAAGTGCATTGTCCATAGCATGCATAATGCCTTTTACTAACAAGTGAAAATCACAGTTCTGTCATAGTACACCTTTCAGTGATGACGCAGAAGATTGCTGGAAAATAGAACTGGTTGAGAGGGGGACAGGATAATACATAAAACATGGGTAAGTTCAAGTTTATTCACAGGTAACTGAAACTCCAAAGCAGGCTCCCTGCTTATTCTCAACATGTTGAAAAACACATGTCCCCCTCAGAGCTTTTACTTTGTCACAATTAAAGTGTCAGCTGTAATATTATAATTAATCACAAGACCTCTGACATGCAAAAAGCTTCAAGTCTGGTATAGTGATCAAATTTTTATTACCTTGACGTTTGGGCCACAAAATCAGACAAGCGATCCAATCGGAAAATATTAAGAAATGGATCCTGCATCAAACCACACATCTGTTGACAGTGATGTCGTATAGTACTTTTATAAAGTTGAGAGACTTTCTAAAGACAGATTAAAGAACCTTTATTTGACTGAAATTTGAATGGGAAATTTCTGATGTCCTCCAATGCAGAGCCATGAGAAAGCAGGTGGGATTGATCTCTCACAGAGGAAAAAAATTAGCTTTGTTTATGTTACTGCAGAGTGAAACAATACAAGCAGAGAAGAAGGGGTGTAACTGTGATGCTAGTAAAATGAAGGAAGTGTATGATAAGAAGTTGTTTAATATACACCTTGTGGAATAACGTTGTTCGACAGCTAGTCATGACTGCAATTTAAAGTGACATCTCTACCGTCGTTATTTCCTGTCCTACCGGCTTTAAACCACAACATGTGAGTAAATTCCACTTGGTGAAATTTGGTCTGCACCATTATACCCTCCATGAATGTCTCTTCAACTCCACGCCCCAAGGTTGTAACCCAAGCTGTTAGTTAAAAATGTGTTTTCTCAAAGCCCAAACTGGGATAACCTTAATGACATCACTTGGGTTATTTCCTCACACGTCAGAGATTTGTGAACCATTGCTCATTCTAAATAAATAAACAGATAATAAACAGAAAGCTCTCAATAAACTGACCTTGATGTGTAAAAGTGATGGCTACCTAGTCCTTGTGTTTATTATTACTTCACTTGAATGTTTGAGTGTGACACTCGAAGGCTGTTTTCACATTCCTCTGCTGAAGGAGGAAGATTTCTCTGTGCTCACTTTAAATCTGAGATTAAGACGTGTACACAAAAGCATGTTTTGTGACGTTTGGAAGCTAATGGTGGCCCTCAAGATTTAGTGGCATCTCGCCTCACATTCTCCTTCCTCGCCTGAAGAAAAAACTAGCCAGTGTAGCTGTGAAACAAAAAAGGTGACATGTCCTCTCTAGAGCCAGTGTTTGGTTTGTCCCTTCTGGGCTACTGTAGAAACATGATGGTTCAACATGGCTGACTCATGGATGTATAAAAAGAACTGGTTGCAGCATTGAAGATGGGGCTCCATTAATTCCTAAGGAAGCTTTCTGTCAAACAAGTCATTATTATATTATTATTTCTTTTACAATCTAAACTTATGGGAAAAGGCCAGTGTGCATCATGTGATGGACACCACTGCTGTCATTACACGGTTTGGCCACTGTGTCAAATTGGCTCCATGTCCTGGGCATGTGTGGACTCTGTGGAAGAGGACATGCAGTGATATAAAAGGCTCTATCTAAGGTAACAAAAACATCATGAGGTGATCATACACTAACACTGGAAATTGTTTCCATATTCCTAAAACAGGGCCTCCTAAATCTCACACACTGGACCACATGCGTGAGTGAAACACATGCAAATCGAGAAACCACAAACAAATGAAGAAATTGTGTTCTCCAATTTTCCAACACATGGACAGAATTTATTTTCATTCAGTGATATTAAAATATTTGGAAGCCTTGAGGTTGCACCCAGAGGTTAGTGGTGTGGGTTTGAGAGGTGGCCCAGTTTAAGATGTCATTTAAGGTCCCAAAAACGTTCACAAGCGTCCCTGCTTACTATTATGAGTGTTTCAGTCTTGCTCATTAGAAACTGGTTTGGTTTCTCTCTCGCTCTCACAGTGCAGGACTCCCCCACGAGACTGCTCGTTAAGTCAACCCAACAGCTTATCTCGGCAGCGAGAGAGCGCGCGTGCCTCATCCAGGCTGTCCCATCGTCCCCTCCCACCCTCGAGCCTCCAGCGTCTCTCTCTCTCTCGCGCGCGCTCTCTCTCCCTCTCTCCACGAGATGGCTTAAATCAAATGCGGAAGTTTACACCCAGTAAAGCTGCTGCCGCCACAAGCAACATGAGTGTTGACATGACAGTTGAGCTGTAGAGAGAGAGAGAGAGAGAGAGAGAGAGGGGGAAGAAGCGGTGAGTCGGTGACAGCGAGGCGGCTGAGACCGCAGGAAAACACCGAAGCCAGCTGCGCTGAACTGGACTTCAGACTCACAGATGGCCTCTCTGGGCAGCGCAGACCGACGGGCTTTCGCTCTGAAAATCAACAGGTAAAAATGTCCTATTGGAAGCTCCGGCTCTTCTGGTATCAGGTTTAGTTAAGGAGTGAATGTGAACTCTTGGTACGTTTTCAGAGATATGGGAGGGAGTCCTATCTACACTGTATTGACAGTGGAGCAGGCAGCCACATGTTGTGAATGTTAATGCTGCAGGTTAGTTCACTCTATCCGGGGAAAAGAGCAGCCTGGAGCCAACTTTCCTCCAGCTTTCTTATAGTTAACTTCTTGTTTAAGTGTCAGCCACGTGATTAATCATGAGTTAATTAGTTTCTTACACTAACACTCTGAAGTAGAGAAACAGTCCTGAACCCTTCACAATAAGTTGATAAATCTGTATTCTGTCAGTCATTTCCCGACTGGAAATGATGAGGATCCTGATTCTATATCCAGTGTTTCTAATATGATCATTTCCTGTGGTGTGTAAGATGTGACCCCACCATAAAGCATGCTATAAATGAGTAGGGATGTGGTCATAGTTCCTGCTGTGACACCAGCCAGGTGTGGAGGAAGTAAGCACATGGAAGTCTATTGTGTACTGTGCCCCCCCCCCTGTAATACGACTCATTTAAAACAAATACACTAATACTTCCTATGATTAGCAGCACATGCTTGTAAAGCTTCGCAAGGACTGACAGGTCAAAATGACTGCCCTGTTTTGTGTTTTGTACGTGATTTTGCAGCAGTTTAACGGTGCACTTGGGTTCATTGACATTTTGGCAGTGGATGAGGACAGAGCGGGTGCAGAGATTAGTTAAGGTCAAATTTAGGATGTTGGATGATGAGGAGGCAAATTATTTAACCTTACATTTGTTTTTTATGGTCCACACTCAGCACTGTTTTAATTCCCTTTGACCCTCTCTTTAAATAGTGTTTACTTGACTTTGACAAATGCACCATCTAAAACTTTGTAACTTGGACAAAATGTAAGATTCATTTTTATAATTTAATGAGTCAGCGCTGATGCAGTCATGCACAATGTTTCTGGCAGAGGTTTGGAGTAGGACTGTCACTAACAATTTCTTTCATAATTCATTGATCTGCTAGTTATTTTCTTCATCAATTGATTCATTGTTTTGTCTGTTAAATGTCAGAGTCACAGTGAGAAGTGCCGACCACAATATCCCAGTGCTCAATCTGATGTCTTCAAGTGATATGAAAAAACCACCAGCGAATGTTGCATGATAAGTTAATCAACTAATTGTTTAAGCTCTGGTCCAAAGCAGAGGTTTTCATGTTTTTTTTATGAGTGTGAAATCCTCTTTCCACAACCACAGTGAATGTGCAGAGCTGAGCTCAGCTGCTGAGGGATGTGAGGGATCTCGGGTCGCAGCCTGAATCTATGAGCCAGCAGAGAGGATGGTTAGAAGATGCTGAACTGTAACAAAGCACAGTGTTGTGGAATGTGTGATTGCAAAGTGTTAAACAGCACAGCCAGTAAGTGATTATGCAAGAGGCACAGTTTGCTTTCACTGACAGTGATTTCTCAAACTGTTGTTTGAGTTTTTGTGAGGAAACTGTTGGCTTTTAATATGAAGTCATTTTTATATTGAACCAGCAACATTGAATAGATATTATACAATATCATAATAGAATTTCAGGCTGTTATTTGTTATGTAATGTACAGCAAGGTATACAAAACAATGTCAACACTTCATGGAAATTGACTCTTAAGTGCATTATTTTAGGCCCCGTACTAGGTGGTGTAAGATATAAAAAAAGATCAGACTTTGATATGTGTGATTATAAAGCATATTTGAATGTATAATCATAGTGGACAGCAGAAATGTGATAGGAAATGAGGGGAGAGAGGAAAGATCGCCTGCTTTCAAAGCACCTACAGGCTATTAGGACGCCCTAATCAGTGTCTCTTCAAAGAATCATGATAAAACTTGTGATCTACTTAAATATCATGGCAACAAAAGTCAAGACAAACAAATAAACTGTGTTGTCAAAGAGGAACAGTGGTCACAAATTGAAACTGATGTATGCGGTAAGTAGCAGCAGGCTGTAAAACCTGTTAATTGCCACGTAAACTAATACACTCCCCCATATTTGTAGAGGTGTGAGCGACAGTTATTTAAGGGTTAAATGAGGCTCTTTTATCCCTAAATATTCTGTATGTGCTCTGCGTGTGTACTCTGTATCTCTCTATCAGGATGGAGTGTGAAGGAAATCCTGCACTCTGTGGACACGATGTCGCTCTGGTTTCACTTCACTTTTTGGTCATGGCAGTTTTAAATCAGGAAATGTGTGTTTCTTCATAAGCACATAAAAAAAATGGAAAAGAAAAAAAAAATATTATAGTATAATATAAAATGTCAAATATTAACATAATAAGTGTGGCATAGTGTTCAGTTTTTTGGGACTAGATTGAATGCAGCTGAACACTTAATATTCTACTGCTGAACATGATGTTACTTAGTAGCATATGGTAACAGGTGTGAGGACAGCTGTGGGCATGGGGCCTCTGTCGTTCAGTACTCTTAAGTGGCATGGTGATCCGGATTGAGTTCCATCTGATTTCCTCTGGGCTCTGGTTAATGACATCTGTTAACCCTCATGACTGTTGGTGGGCCAGTGAGTGATGGGGTGGGTCGAGTGTGAAAAAAACAGACACATAGCTTCCCAAGACACTTTTGATAAATGGCTTGTCCTGTGGTTAAAGCGTTCAAACTCAGCTAGAAATTGTTCTAGAAGTTTTCTAGAGTCACTTTTCCATGCTCAGAGCCGCCTGTCCTGCCGAGTGACTGCTGTGTTTGTGCGTGCCTTCCTTCTGACAGGAAGCTGAAGCTGTGATGGGGCTGATAACAGTAAGACCCATTAAGTCTGGAGACATATGATAGTATGAGATACACGGTGGGGGCATCCCTTTGGTCTGCTTCCCCCCCTCTTGTCATGTATACCACACCACTCTCTGTTTTCCTGTGGGAGAAAGGGTTTATGCGGGAAAAGCTCTTTTTTTAAGGCTACAACATGTAACCTAAAGGTGCCACCCACCTCTAGTGGATTGACTTGATAATAATAATGATAAAAGAAATAATTGTAAACAGTCTGGCTAAAGAGCACGCTTGGTGGGAGTCACTGCAGTTTTAGAGCTGGACTCAATTTGAGGAATGCTTGGCCAATGATTCCAGAAATGCTGACATGAACACACCATATGCACACACAGCAAGTGCAGGCCTGCCATAGACAGCATGAGGTAACAAAAAGGGGCCGACCTCTTTCTATAGGGAGGGGATGTTAAAAGGTTTTCACTCTGGAAACCACAATAAGATGCCTTATCATGGGTGTGAGTCCTAAGAACTTTCAGAAATCACCCAGCTTTTGTGCATGTACATATTTTAAGAAATCCCCCTGTAGCGTAGTGCGAGGTAATCTAATGTCACAGGAACATAAAACAACTGTTTGGCAGCTGACAATACCTAATATTGACATTTAATGACTCTCGATAGCTTGAAGTTGAACAGCACTGACAGATAAGAAAGCTGTTTGACAGCTTATACAAATTTGAAATAATGGGGTCACACACAAAGCTGCTTTATTAAATGTTATTTCATTGTGGTTAATGATGAAACACACTGGCCTTCTGGGCTTTCTCCCTGTCTTTGAATGAGGATGATCTAATTAATGTAGTCGTCAGTAGTTATAACAACGTCGTAACCATTGATCGCTGAAGGAAATCAATATGACATGACATAATATAGTAATGCTGCAGTTGATGTAATTGATGCGCATGATATGATTTTACAATATATTTTCTGCTAACAAAAATTCTGCTGAGTCTTGTTGTGCTTTAACGCTGTGCTTAATCTGCCATAAGAGCTGATTCATAGCTGGAGGTTGCTGTCACTTGTAATCCTGGCTCTGCATTCTGACTCTCTGGTAGCAGCTGTTTTAAGAGCGCGGTCCTCATCAGTGTTGATTACCTCTTCTAATTATATCTCATGAAAAGAGACAAAAGAAGCTGATAATTATTGTCATCAGGGCTACAGTACGTGTGCAGCTAGGGGAATGCTTTCTTAATGGCAATTAAAATGTTCCATCTCAACGAGGGGGCTTTTATTGATATTTTGCAATTGATTTTCTGTGCTTTAGCATGATCTCAAGGCCTTGAAGCCTGTTATTAGTGACAATCATTATGTTTCCATACACCCTAGAAATCAGGTTACTAAGAGCTATCAGATTACAGGAAACCAGGTGCGTTGTGGATACATAAAACTGCATATATTTAGTTTATTGTATCCACAACGCACCGGATTTCCTGTAGCAGGTTGGTCATCAGATTCCACCTGTACACTGACTTTATCGTGGAATCTTTTTATTGATACTCTACATTATTTCTGTATGCCGTATTAAAGATAATGTTGGCTGCAGTGCTAGTAAAGGACATTTTGCAAAACATAACCACACTATATATTCTAGGAGTGAGATGATCACTGTGCAAATCTGTCACCTTACATTATAGTTTAGGATAACATCCTCACACAGAAGAGTGGTGGCAAAGAATATGCCTCTCGGGGAATGCCACTGTGGTCATTCTCAGAGATCTCAGAGCCGAAGCCCTGAGTCCTGATGAGGCTGGCAGAAGCTGCTTTCAAGACCAAAGCTGTCAACTTCAATAACAGCTGTTTTTACAGATCAGATCTGAATTAGAAGAAGATGAGTGTAACTTTGTTTCACTTTCTCTTCCTGTTCAGTCTTCTTGACCTTTGGTCCCTCTCAGGAGGAATTACAGGTATTGTTGACAGTCAAATATTTGTGCCCTTTAAAGTGTTTGTCTCTGGATTCATTCGTAAAGTCTTAGTGGCTTCACTAAGAAGTCATTATCAATACTGCTTTATGCTAGGATTATGACACAAGCTGCTTTTGCTATCATTTCACCAAAATAACCAAAATCCAAAACCCTGCTTTTTGTCTTCCTGACAAGAGCAGCTTTGGTTTTATGTAACAAAGGATGCCAAGATATAGGCCCCTTAAAGAGAATGACAGATGCTGTCTGCTGTGACAAGCTGTTTGTCTACCAGTGGTAAAATAATGTCTGCTTGGCTCTGCTGGCAAGAGCTGATTACTGTTTTACTTGCCTGGTCTTTTTATAGACAGGCACACAGAATGTGTGTCAGTGTATGCAAGTAAGCATTCCCACATGTGCATGCATGTGAAAATGTGTATATACCGTATGTAAATGTCACTTTATATACTGTTTAAGTTTTAAAATGGTATGGGTTGTTATGCATGAGCTTTGTCTACGCAATGGCAATGAAATATATAGAGTGAGGGCACATATTAGTTTTGGAGAGGTAATGGGCTCTGTCTGTATACAGGGGAGGGAATGTGTCTTTAGAAGTCAACTTATTAGAAGATTTTACAAGGTTTAAATTGCCTTGGGTACAAGCTTAATACACCCAACAGACAATCTGCCCCCAGGCTAGAAAAGACATCCTTGTTTGCTTAGATTTTTTTTTCTTGGCATTTCTTGTTTAGTCAGAGTAGAACCATCAACCTCGTGCAAAGACTAATCTACATAGGTTGTCTGCCATAGGCCTGTTTCTTGTGCACTGCCCGATAAATCATTCCTCTGCCATTATCTTTTTAAAACTTAATAGTAATACAAATAGACAATCCATAAGAAAGGCACTTTAAAAAAACAAAAACAACAACAGAAAATAAAACCAAAAAGGAAAGAAGAAAAGAGAGCTGTCATTCTCATTTCAAAGTCACACAAAGTCAATCTGTCCTCTGAAGACGATATGTCTGAGGCAGAAGTCATAACTCTGGCCTCCTGTCCGGAGACTTGGTGAGGTGGAGCTGGGAGGAGTGTCATTCCTTGTGTTGACCTGAAGCTCTCTGGAGCTTTAGTTTCTTACCTGTAGCTCCTTTAAGCTCCACAGGCTAATGTGATTTGCCTCATTGCATTAAAAGGAGTAACTCCTCACATTCCTTTTAGACATTAGCGGCGTAAAAAGTGGGCGTGTGAAGAGACGTGAGACGCTAAGTTGCGTGTACAGGTAGAAGGTGGGGTGAGATCCCATAACAACCAATTTCCATGTGCTGTTGTGCAAGGCAAACCTGCTTAGTGGCCAGCAGTGGAGGATTGTGGTTGTATTGAGCAGCCTTCAGGTGTGTGAGTGTTTGTACAGAGTGATACATACCTGCACCACACCTTTTGTTATATTGTTTTGGTCTGCTTTCTGATATAGAAATAT
The DNA here is from genome assembly GCA_946959425.1 of Argyrosomus regius. Taxonomy (NCBI): domain Eukaryota; kingdom Metazoa; phylum Chordata; class Actinopteri; family Sciaenidae; genus Argyrosomus; species Argyrosomus regius. Next base: position 12,485,373 of record OX336890.1, read on the forward strand.
ATGTTGTAAACTCTGTAGGTTGCAGCTGTTGATAGTGATAAAAGAGTAAAAATGAATAATGTGGCCAAGCATACCTGTGTATGTGTGTGTTTGTGGCTGCTCATTGTGGAAACCAGCATGCATATGTGTGTTGTAATATGCTTTGTTTCATTGTTTTTTGCACCAATGAATTTCTATAATGCACATTCTTGCATTGTTGACATTGTAGACAAGGGACAGTGGATCAGCTACGCGTTTAGATAAAATGCTGCTGCACTGATGGACTTTGCTTTGTGTAAATTTGTATACCGTTCCCCCACCCATGCCTTAACCTTCCCCTGCATTCAGTTATTGTATTGACTCAGCATGTTATATGATTGACAGGAGGTGAGGGAAAGTGTTATAAACATCTTAAATAGAGAGTATTGTATTCTGCGTTATGGCCCTTTGGATTAACTGTTAACCATCAAAAATGCAAGTGTCAACTATTAACCAGCTTTTATTCTTGAAAAGCAAACTGGTCTGTTGCTGCAGAACATTCATGATATTAGCTTTCAGATGTTTGCATGAGGCTGTCTCTCGGATTTTACGTGCTTCATGACTCTGCAGCCTCAGTGGATTAGACATGCTGGCATTCCTCTCTTGCACTGGTGTTTATGAGTTTGTGGTGGTAATTAGTAACAGGGCTGTCGTAACAATGGCCGTGGGGACTTAATGAACCCATGAGATTGACCACAGGGCAAGCAGTTGGGAATGTGACCCATTTACTTAAGTCTTTGGCCTCTAACTTTTTCCTGTGTGGCAATGTTGCAATAAACAGTTAGTGACATTTGTACACACACAAGTACATACAAATATGAGCAATTATGAAGCAAACGAAAACTTACACACATACGCATGCTTATACACACACAAAACTGGCCTTTAATCACTGGACCACATAGAATGAAGCAGTTATTGTGTATATAATTTGGTAGGGCTCAAATGATATGGTAGATTAATTACAAAGAAATAGACAGCGTCACAGAGAGACGAAATGTGGGTAATGAATTGAGACACTGGCTTTGTTGTTATCGTTCTCTCTTCCTCCCGTCTTTCAGAAGAGGGCTACAGACAAACACAGACACTCACATACACGCCACCCCCATCTACCCAATATATTTGAATACTACTCCATTCCTATGTCATGTTGATTTCCTGCTCAGTCTGAGCCTTAAATCAGGACACCGTATTTATTCCACTGCCTGTATGGCTGCCAGCATGACAAAGCCTTTACACAGCCAGCAGAGATGTGCTTCTGTAGAGAGTGAACAATGGTTTGAATGGAATCACCGTGGCTGACCAATTCGAACTAATGCGACTTGGAACAATGATGGAATTGCTGTTGCATTTTCTCATTAAGTTACACTGTATGCGTGTTGGTGGAGCTGTACAAACTGGTTTTACATGTGTTTGTTGATGTTTTCGATGCCTGTTTCTGTACAAATATTATCAAAAATAAATACCTCATGAATTTGTATGTGTTTCCATGTTTTGTTCTAGGCACTCCTCTGCAGAGATCAGACGACACTTCAGCGGGAGCTATGGCTATCAACACAGCCGAACCAACTCCAACGCTTCGGCCTCAGTGTACCTCACTGTGGTGAGTAACCTTCTATGAAAATATACCTTGGCTTTTGGAATTGGGTCATTTTCATCTGGCAGGTATTTGTCACATTGTCCAGGATATGTATCTCGAATTGATTAACAGCTATCTAGGAAAAAATGATTAGGTTATTTGCATTTGAGCTAACATGCCACTAGCTGCAGGCAGGTTATAGAAAGGAATGTAAGCAATATGGGACATATTTTACTTAAAAACACTTTGCAAATATATTTAAATAAAATATTTAAGTCAAGTAACAATCTCTTGTTACTTAGCCAAATGTCTAATATGTTAAGCGAGTTTAAGAAGATAAGTTCCTTCATTTAATAATGATATAATTCTAGGCGAGAAGAAATTCATGCAGTGACTAGAAGGTCATCAGAGTATTATCCTCTAATGCTGCACTCACACAGCTTTAGTGTTTGTGCTTATACCACCACAGGGCTATAAGTATATCCACTTCACATCCTCTTTACTATCGTTAGTGCTGATCATGTCTGACTCAGCGTGGTGTCTATAGTCTTGAAGATTATGATGTGAATCAGAAATCCTGCTACAACATAAGTTACTGTTTTTCCACAAACAGCTGTCTGCATTTCTGCAAAAGAGCTGGAATTTTTTTCAGAAAAATCTTTCTTCCTCTTACTATGGATGAGATGAGAACTTAGTCATGGCTTAACATGCTTTTGTTGAAAACTGGGCTGACATGGTTTGTTCCTCTTATTTAACAAAAGTTGGAAACTTAGCACCCCATCCTGCTGCAGATAATTGAAAGCCATTATAACAAGTTTTCTTGCCTCTTCGGTTGAAGCCTAGCGAACGTTTAGAGTGATTCCTGCTCTCTCAAGCAAGCAGACAGAATGATGCACAGTAATCCTTTGCGGGGATTTGTTGCCTTTACCCTCTTAGTCTCTCTGTGGTACCCTGTGAACCTCTGTTTCTGCCTCCCAGATTCTTCTATTTCTCTTTAAGTTTTCCTCTTTTTTTTCTATTTCTGTCTTTCCCCTCACATTTCTTTGCTCTCTGTCGCTCTACATCTCTCTCATTTAAAGTTTTCTAACCCTCTTAGGCACTAAGTCTCCTGACATATCTCTGTGCATGACTATCTGAGCCAAAGCCCTTTGATACTTCCTCAGTGATGATCCTTGAGCTCGTCAGCTGACGGGGTTTGAGGAGGAGTGTCTGGACCATCCATTCCCTCCTGAGCTTGCTGAATGCAACGCAGTTAATCTCTAACCTGCTTGGGAAATGGGTCAGTACATTGGCTACTGACAGGCGTTGGATGGGGCCTGCTTACCTTGCAGCTTACACAGGCAAATCTTTAATGTGGCCGGATTTGGGATGTGGGAGAGGGATTTTAATACTATAATCTCTGGGATGATAGTTTCCCATTATTATTATTCAGCAGTCACGTCTAGCACAGGGAGGGATGTTTGATGAAAGGACAGACGGATGTTTGTTGCTGCAGTTGTGACGTAGATTGCTTTGCTCATTATCATAACTCTCCCTCTCTTACTTTACTGCTATTTTTAGTGCCTAAACATGAGGATTGTCCACTGATCACTTTTTGTTTTTTTTGGTTTTTGGTTTGTTGTAGATTTACAAATTGAGAGACTAAGAGGAAAAGCCACATGTGTTTGTGCGCATGTGTGCAGTGCTCTGTGTGTGTGTGTGTGTGTGTGTGTGCATGTGCACAGTGCTGTGTGTGCATGCGTGTGTTTGTGTGCAGTGCTGTGTGTGTATGTGTATGTGTGTGTGTGTGTGTGTGTGTGTGGAAGGGGTTTCTGTTCCTGTCTGTTGAAACACCACTTGATAAAGGGACGCTTTACTGATGTCACTTCCTGTAATGTCTTGTGGTTTCTACCCTTCAACCCTTAACTGAAACACTTCTGAACGTTGAAACGTTGGCTCTAAAAACATTTTGTGGTTTCAAACAGTCAGACTCTATTTAAACATTCATTTTTACTGCCTATAAACACCTCTTCCACTTTTGGTAATGCTCATTGTTTTTAGCTTCTAGGAATATGAGGATGAATTTAAAGAGGATCTGTGCACTGCGTTGTGGCTTAGTTTCAACAAAAAGCACTCAACGTCAGTAGGTGCAATATGTAGGTTCCCATATCCGGAGTGCGCCATTTTGTACGCTTCCTTTTTATGGTGCAGTTTTCAGTTTTCAGCCGGGTAAGTCTCCACTATCCACATGAGCACAGCTGTCTGTTAGTGAGACTTTAGAATGAGATAATTGGTAAACTTGATTGTTGTGAAGTGTTATGATTTAGGTTGGCTATATTTTGTAAGAGAATTGCTTGGCAATAGTTCTTTTCATGTCTGTTTCCCGTCCCCGCTCATTTTGCATTTTGCACATTGAGAACGGTGATGTTGTCAGGTGCATGTGTTTGTTTTTAAATGGATGAATGTTACTTAAATGGGGCTCCTTTAGTGACTTTTACAACAGTTATTGGCTTTAAAAATGTGTATTTATTTATTTATTTTTTAAATTTTATTTGTTTATTGTTTTAAGTGACTGCACTGAATTTTGTCAGTTTTAGATTACTATGCTTCCTACAGGTAGTGGAAGGTAATAGTTGCAAAGGTATCACCTTTATAATCACCAGTGAGCAAGTCTAAAGAAAGTCCGGCTGTTGATTTGGCAAGCGGAGATAGTTTCTTACTAGCTCTTCTCAAGACTCCACAGAGCAGCAGGCGCTGATCAGAGGCATGCATAGATTTGCATTCATTTGTTTTTGTTAGTCTCCACACTAAACATGGAAAAGAGGCCATGCTACAAAGATTGTTAGAACTTTGAGGCAGAGAGCCAGAGAAATGGACATATGGAGAATGCTGCCACTGTTGATGTTCACGCCTCCACTACATTATGGTTTCATCTATACTGTAGGCATGTCATTTAAAAAAAATAATGTCTGGGTGTGTGTATTCTTTCCTTCTTGTGTTGCATGCTAACCATGAATACTAACCCATGTGGTACAATTTCCTCTTGAGTGCTCGGCAGAAAAAAATATCCCTTAGGGTGGATTGATGTGCAAAAACATGTCTGAAGGCAAATGGAATTTGCTCTGCTTTTAAAAGTTGAGTACAGCAGTGACTCACCTTGCTGCTGCAGTTATCTCCACCTCTTCTGTGCGTACATGTTATCTGTTAGGGTGCCTGCCATTGGCTGTTTTGGCTCTGTATTTTTCTTTTTTTCTGTCTCTGTCTCCTGTACACACAATTTCACATTTAGTCTATCACACAACTACCTGTTTGTCATGCAAATGCTCCCTGTGTGGTACAGTAGGCACAATTAAAAGCTTAAATATTCTTTTTGGACAGGGTGGATTTACTTTATTAACAATTAATGATTGATTAGGAAATCTTTTAGTATGATATAGTAGTTTATTTTATTTCCAAGCTTTTGCGTAGATCAGCCATAGCCTGCAGACTATAATCAGATTGGAGGTCACTTTCCACAGAAACACCTGCTCCATGCAGGTTCCTCTTTTACAACCACAGCCAGCCGGGGCACCACAAAAGAGGTGTGTGTTATCTCATCAGTTGTATTTTTTTTCCCCCGGTAGCTCTTTCTAATGATAAAAAGCGTGTCTATTCTACCCCTTTAAGTGCCATTGGGAATTTGTTTCATTGTGTGCACTGATGATGAGACAATATGTTCAGATTCAAAGACCCAAACGAAAATTCCGGCCCATTTGCACTGTACAGCTTTGCCTTTGATCTGCTGTAGCTCTGAAGTGCAGGCTGATAGAGTTTTTGTCTAAAAATAAGTTCCCCCCTAAAAAAAATGCCTGGCTGTCTGATACAGGCCAGTTTGTTCCAGTTTCTATTTGTGTATGTGCTCCAATCTTTTGTTCCTTGTCAGGTATGAGCTATTAGACAATAGTCATGATTCAACATGTTTGGTCCCACCTCCCTTCTAAGCTTTTCTCAGTACTCGTCTGCACTATGTGGACTGTGCAAGCTTATCAATCACTCTTTCTTTTCACACATTATTCATGTATTTTGTTTGCTTGTTCTATGCTTGTGTTTTTGTCACATGAAACCTCATCAGACAATTCTGAGGCAGTTTCTTGGCATGATTTATATTTATACTGTCCTGGCAAATAATTGATATTTACCCTTAAGGAGCTCTTCTGCCCATCCACTCTATTAACACAAGCAAACATTACTTCCCATATGTTCCTAATATTATGATAATTGGCGCAATGTGTCTTAATTCTTTCCTCCATCACCCCATCATTCTGCAGCCTCAGACATATGACGCGGTGGAGCCCTTGGACCTGGAGGAATTCCTGATGTCGCAGTTAAGAAGTGGAGAATCAGCCTTGATGCAGGAACTTGGAGACTTCCCCGACGATGACCTAAAAGTGGAGCAGGTGGAGAAGGAGTGTCGCACTATTCGACACTCTGTTCCTGAAGATGGGTGAGTAACAAAAAAAACCCAACCCTGACCCGAAAAGAGTTTATAGTGAAGAATAAGATATTACATCCTCATTTTCAGCACCTTGTTATTTAGATAAGCCAAACAGTCTTCATGCTTTAAGCTACTGAAGCCTTGTTCTGCAAAGTTTTTGGCAGATCGCTTTTTCTTAGAAGCATAGATAAAAGACAGTCGAATAAATAAATAAAGTTATTCATTTATACATCAGATGAATACAGTTAAACGATGCTTGCTGGGATTCATAGATGTTAGAAGAATCTATGATTAAGTAGCAATGCACTGTAATTTTTAACTGCCCTCAATGTTGTCAGTGTAAAATTATTTAGAGCATTCACTTGTCCCAGTACAGTATAGATTAAGATAAAAGCAGAATGCAGTTTGGTATGTGAATGTTTGCATGCATGCCTGAATGTGAGTACAGGACTTCTTATCCTCCTCGCCTTTGTCTTTGTAGATTTGAGGTGGATCCACATGTGAGAGACTGCGTAAAGAGTTACGTCCAGCCGTGGCTTGTGGTCTCGAGAAGGTAAATTGTCTCATAAAGATACTCATCAGTTCCTGTTCAAGACTGTTTAGAGATATAGAAATGGAAAACTAGTTATTTTATTGTGGAAATAATAGATTTTCTCTAATGTAAAGGATACCTAAACACACTCCAAGCCGCAGTATTTTAACCACAGATCCTCCAAAATAACAGAAACAAAACCCTCACTGGTATTTTAGCTGTAACACTGTAACAGGTGCCAACTGTCTGAGAAGTTTCACATGACTATGAAACAGGAAACAAGAGGTCTGAGAAAGCCTGATAAAGATTATACACTAGGATCTCCTGTCTGATACACTGTGGTGCTCGCTGTATCTCTCTGTCTCCCACACACTCACATACAATACACACATACACTGTGACTATGTTGTGTTAAGCTTCTGTTTTTGTTGTTATCTAGTTTGATTAGAAGTGCAGAGGTGTATCAGTAGTATCACCATGTATGTTGTTTTTGTGTGTCCCTGTCTGGGTCTTTGACCTGGTGTGTGTGTCTGTGTGCGTCTGTGTGTGGGTGAAGGTGCCAGGGGGATGGCTGGAGCGCATATTCAGAGCGAGCAGGCCTACACAAACTCCTTCGGAAACAGACCTTTGAGTCCGACTTCCAACCAGAGAACCCAGAGAAGCCAGTAAGAAACAGAAACACAGACAATCATGCATTTAACACACGCAGTCACCTTCTGAACATCCTTATTCGTATGTACAATATACATAGCCTTTGTCTTAACCAACAATCTGTTACTCAATAAAGGAGAAGTATTAGCCTTCTTTAGAACCAGTCTTGCTACACTGGAACAATTCTTCACTTCTTTCCAGTTGTTGCTATTGTGTCAGTCTAATGTTTTGTATCAGCACTGTTTTGTCAAGTCTTATTCTACAAGTGCTTCTTGTTGAAAAGGGGATTATGACTAGGTCCCTTGGTTATACTGTAGTTCATTCAAAGTGAAAATGTATGAAATACACTTCTGATAAAGCTTACGATACGCCATTTGAGAGAAAATAGAGAGAATAAATAAAGAGACTGGTAGCACAAAAAGAAATGTAAATATGACTTTTTGTAGCTGGGAGATCTGTGTTCTTGGTGTATAATATCCAGGATTAACTTTCTGATGTCATTTGAGGTTGCCAAGCACCTGTACAGTGTGTCTGTCCTGGTAGCCTAATGGTTAAGATGCATACCACATAACTGTGATGTTCATGGCTGAAGGATCTTTGTTGCATGGCATACCTCTCTCTTTGTCTCTCTTCTCATTTCTTGTCTGTACTACTACTGTCTCTACTGCCACTATCAAATAAAACTAAAAACAAAACAATATCAACAACTTATAATATGTAAAGTATAAATTGGTGAGCTTTAGAGGTGCTGGTAGATGGATTTTTGAAAGACAGGCTAGCTGTTTCTCCCGACTTTCAACCTTTATGTTAAGCTAGGCTAAACTAAGCTATGCTAGGCTAATCGTCTCCCTGCTATTGGTAAAAAAAGAAAATAAATGTATTTCCTAAAATGTCTAAACTGTGTTTCTGTACTATAACTACTCTCCAACTTGGTCCTTGAATGCCAACTTTTGTTAAAGGTAAACCATTAAGTGAGAGCAGTATGGTAGTCCATACTGATCAAGGCTTGAGAGAGACCACAATACTGAATGTGAAATGTGAGGGAGGAGTGGGAGACTGGGGTGGGGGAAGCTTTAATAGTGAACACAACAGTGTTTTGTTATTCCTATCACTCTTTCAAGTGTGGCAGTGACTCTGTCAAGTTTACTCAGCCTGGCTTGCACAGACCTTAACCTGAATAATGTACAACTCCCATTGATGCAGTATGTTTAGCCAGACAGTCAGAGAGATGTTGTGCCTAAATATATGGTATTCTATTTTTTCAATATTGTACTATTTAAATGACCAGCTTACATCTGCATTCCTCAAGTCCTTTATTTTCATATGGATCCCTGCCTCTGACATTATTTTGAGCCAAGTTCCCATCCTCTCTCACTTCCCTCTCTTGCTCTTTTGTCTCATAGTGGCCAAATCCCTAGCTCCCAGCATCACTCAGTCCCAGCCAATCCAAGTCCCAGTCAGCACCACTCCCAGCCTCTGGCTAGTTACCCAGCCAGTCTCACCAACCCCCTCCTGTCACCCAATCCTTGCCAACTCTGGTTAATCACCCAAACCAAAGGGCCCTTATTACCGCTGCAGGCTTCCCATGATCTACATGCCAGAAAGAGAGTGACAGAGAGTGGAAGAACAGCACCATTGTCTTTCAGAGCTTAATGGGCCTTTTCTACAGTGCAGTCTGGTTTAGCAATAGCCCTGGGATCATGATGTGATGGGTCCTTGGAGCCTCAACAGGGTGAAGCTTCACCAGGGTAGAAGCTCGGTCAGTCCTTGCCTCTGGTTGAAAAGCTTGGATGTGAGATTGATGGGTGATGGGAATGAAAGACACAAGAAGAGACAGGTGGCAACAGGGATTGTTGAAAGCAGGATGGAGCACGGGAGCATTTAGGTTATGCCCTGCCCTATAGCTTAGTCTGAGTAATTCCATATGGTGCCAGTGCCAGTCTGAGCGACATCTTACTGATGGGCAGAAGATGCTATGCTGAGTTGATTTTAATATACTTTAATTGTAAGTTAACAGAATGTTTCCTAGCTACTGATTAGTTAAATAAAACTTGAGATAATGTGCTTTTGTACTTGACTTTAAGCCACAGGCACACAAAAGTTTTAAAGATGCTAAAAAAAGTATTTATTGCCTTGCTTCACTCTTCTAGGAGTCCCGAAGAAGGGTGAATTTTAAAGCCAAGATGTGCTTATGTTAATGTCAGGGTTTGGATTTGTTTGTATAAGGTGGTAGAGGTTGGTTTTATCCACATGGACCTTTTGTTGAATCTAAGAATCCTGCATATTCTAACCAAAACAGCAGAAAAGAAGGTTAACAGTTAACAGAAGCCACAGAGCAAAGTAAATATTTTAATAATGTACAAGAGTAGTGCATTTCTGATGCTTAATTCTCCTCTCGGATCTTTCTCCAGGGCGTTTGAGAGGACAGATTTGAGCACATTTGCATATCACACTCTTAAGTGTAAATATTAAGTGAGTTCATTTAAAGGCATTAAGCTCATGGCTCTGTCTGGTGCTCATTTTTTGTCCCAACGCTCCAATGCTGTTACTGTCAGTGCACTGGCTGTCAAAAATCAGCAACATCTGCTAAGCTTGTTTTCCAGAGCTATTGTGTCTCTGGGTCAACAAGTCAGCTAAGCCCTCTTTGCTGATATCATTTTAGCCTGGCGAGCCATCAGCCTGCTGGGAGATCTCTGATTACAGAACTTGATCAGCTAATGTCCAATGCACTGATATCGTGACGAGTAACTCATACCACCCTATTGCATGTCAAAATTCAATTTCTTTATTGCCTGTATTCTGGTTTTTATATACATTACTATCAAAGTACAGCAAGAAAACCACATTTTTATAACAAAGAAGGAAGCACCTGCTGAACATGGTTATATAAAGACTTATATCACTTTCTGTAGTGTACAGTGAACATAAACATGAGTCTGTGTTGTGTGCTCTCTACTTTGATCAGAATAAAACAGACTGTCATTGTCTTCAGGCCACAACAGAAGCTGTCTAGACAGCTTAAATAGCCGTTAGCTGTTTGTTGTGTCTGCTGACAACACAACCATGAAGGCTGCATTTCAGTGTAGTGTACAGCATGTTGTTGACAAATTATTAAAAATACGTTATAGCTTAGACAGATTTTGAATTTTGATCAAACAATGGGAGAAGGAGATTTAAAGCTATGTGGGAAAACTGGGGAGGAAAATCATGAATCTCTTGGAACGTTCAATAGGGTTGGTAAGTGTGAATGCCTTTTTTCCATTTACTCAGACCCCATTCAAATAATATTGTTTAAATGGAGGAAGAGCATGCTTTGACGGAATATCCATTAATATAGTATTTATTACCGTGCAGCCATTTTCTTTGATGTCTCTCTTAATAACATCCCTCTGGATATTCTGCCTTAATACCCCCATATTTTGCTGATCCTTTGTTTTTCTCTTATTGCTCCATCTTTCCCGCTCACACATTTCATTCCCTTTTACCCTTTTCTGTCTGTCCTCCCCCCACGTCAAACCCTTTCACCACCCTTACCCCTCTCCTTCTTTGTCTTTGCTACAGGTCAAGTCTCCAACTCTAGCGGGGCTGACTGATGACTCTGGCCGCACACTGACCTCCTCTGACTTTAACTTGCGGTGTTTGACCCCGGACCAAAGGGTGGAGGGGCTTCTGGCCTTCAGCAGCCATGAAGAGTTGGATCGCTTCAACCTGGAAGCGCGGCAAGGGAACAGACATCCCGAGCTGTTTGCCCTGTACCCACCGGCAGACGAGGTGAGATATGAGGAGAGTTGGTACTCACATGTAGTAATAAAGAGGTGCATGTATATGGGTACCATGTGGATTAGGGTTAGTGGCTTTTTCAGCACTATCTAAAGCACCTTTTTCAAGCAATATTTGTATTTAAAATGTTATATATAATATTTGAAGACACTACCTTGGGCTTTGGAAAATTTAAACTTTTTGCTGAGATTCTATAGACATTTTATAGATAATGATCGTCTAAAAATAACAGGTAGTTGCACCGTTTCTCTCTCTGTGTTCCCTCAGTGGGCATTCATATTTTTAGACACAGCTCCTCCATTTCTACTTGCATAGTTTGAAAACTTTGTCTGCTATTGTGTTCTAGGAAGATGCAGTGGAGATCCGGCCCATCCCTGACTGCCCTAAAGAACACACTGGAGACCGCATCCTGATTCGATGCCAGGCCATCAAGTATGTCATACATTTTCATAATACTGTAGGAGGGCGGGCGGCGAGGGGGGAGTGTTAAACAGCTGCCTTCTGTTTCTCTTAAAAGTAGGACAAGGAACCAACAGTTAATTGTGTTAAAAGAAATTATTCTAACACCCCCTTGTTTATAAGAATGACCTTTTGCTTAGCATTTAGCATACAGTACATTCTTGTATCACGACTTAAAAGTCTGAGTAGTCGCTTTAAAAAGGCTCTGCAGTAGATTTGACGGACAGCGCAGTGTGGGAGAGAGGAGGATTGCTGTGCAGTGGTTGTTGTTCTTCTCCAAAAAATCACTGTCCCTCCCTCTCTCTGTGGGATTTTGTCTCTGTGTCTCTTTCTCTTTCTTTATATCACACACGCACATACACACGTGCACATATAGACACAGAGTTTCTCTGCCTTTCACTCTCGATCTCACTCGTCGTTCTTGCAACCCATAAAACTGCCAAATGTTTTAGTTGAACTCATTTCTCCGCTCGCAGTGGTTTGGCAACTTCATCCCCTTATCCTTTAACCCTCAGTTCAAACATGTCATCACTTACTGTAGTACATTTTCTTGCTTCCCAGCACAACAACAGTCTACAGGAATAGAATAAAATAGAAAAAAATAGAATAGAATCGAAGTGCAATAAAAGGAAAAACCAGAGTATTAATGTTGAGAATGTGAAGTATTTGTCTCCTGCTATTATTGAATTACTCATTTCCCTTTCCTTCTTGGCTTCATAGGTTTGAAATTGACATTGAACCCGTATTTGCCACTATGGCCTTGTATGACCTGAAAGAGAAGAAAAAGGTAAGAAAACTTTGCTTCACAGTAGTCCTTACATGGTTTCATGGTGTTTCTCACGTAGACTAAAAGCATATTAGAACTAATGTCCTGGAAACGTGTGAGTCATGTTCACCTTGCCACTTACTGTACAAGGATATGACAAAAACCAATATATAATAGGACAGCTCAGCGGTAAAGAGCAGTTTGGTGAAGCTCATTATCTGTGTTTGTTGTGGAGACTGTCAGCCTGTCTTTTAGTTGGTGTAGGCTCTACTTTGAAGCCCCATTGTTCCTGATACTTAGGCCAGCACCTTGCATGGTAGTCTGGGCTGACATTGGTGTGTGTGTGTGTGTGTGTGTGTGTGTGTCAAATTGTAAAGTGCTTTGGATAAAAGAGTTAGAAATGCACTCCATTTACCACAATATGCCATGTTAAGTTCCTGTTACTGTAGATAAGGGTTTCTTTTAGTGAGTGTTACTATTACGTAGCAAGAGGAAGCATCTTGAAAATCATGATGACATAGGAACACTGGTCACAAGTAAACCCTCACCGACACCAACAGGAAGTTAAGTCCTAAATATGACTGAATTTAGTCATAACCCTCAATTGTCTTGCCCAAAATCAAAAACTAGCATCAAAATGTACTGCATTTTTTGTGTTGCTGTTATTTTTTCCACCCTTGTGTCTGTAACTGTTGATCCTGTTGATGTGGGAAGGTCTCGTAGTTTCTTTTGGCAGTAAGGGATCAAGGTTTTATATCCCATCATCCTCACATATTTATGCCCCCAGGGGTCGTCATGTTTTGGTTCTATAACTACTAATACTGTGCCCCATTTTCCCAGTCATCCATTTTGAGCCATGGCTGTTTGCGTGTTTTCTGTGGATTTACACAGCTGGATAGTTTTTTGGTTAAAGGGCTGGAAGGATTTAGTTTGTGCTTAAGTGCTCATAGATCTCTTAGATGAGGCAGGGTTTCAGGCACTGGCCTTGCAGTGTTGCCCAGCTGCTTTCTGGCTTGTCTTCAAGACTGATGGCTTAGAGATGGTTTGCTGTGTAAGATGGAGCAATTTGATGCCCCGTAATTTAGAAAATGTGCTGAATATAGGACAGGCTTGTCTCATTTTGTGTAAGACAACCCAAACAGTCCAAGTGATGCATTGTATGAATGTCTGAGTTTACTGTACATCAAGGATATTTGCAGCTCTGCCTTCTACTGATGTCAGTCCCCAAGAGCAGAGATGAAGTGTCACATTGTCACAGCCTTTTTCACTGAATATGACTAATTTTATTATGTGTTGTCCTTGTGGAGGTTAAACAACTTCCTGCCTATTACATTGAACAGAGACGGCTCCAGACTATTAAAGAGCTATGCAATGTGTCCCGGTCTGAGTGGAGGAGAAACTGTCAGGCTTGTTTTGTTTCGTCAGTTATGTTTAATTATAGTGGAACTGTGAAGCATTTGCTCCTGACCTATTTATCTCTGAACCCCTCATACTTTTACTTTTTTTTCTTACTTTTTTTTTTTCTTACTCTTCTGTACACGTGTCTCTGTCTCCTCAAGAAGGTTAGATTTTATTTTCTGCCAAATTCCTGCTGCCTCATTTTATCTCTGTATTCCTGCATCTCTTACTATTGTCTCTCTTGGGAATTTTGTTGCTTTGCCTGTTTGCTTTTTTGTGAAACAGTGAAATCTGCAGCACATGTTCAAATAATTCCATATAATACTCTACTCTTTTTTTTTTATCATGTCTCTCTGGCCCATCAGCCAAATTGCACACACAGAATTCATCCAACAAGTGGCATATTTATGTTGTCAGATTCATTAATATAAACAAGATATATAGACAACAGTTTTAGAGATTATGCAAAAACAGGCAAAGAGAGGTGAGAAATATCTGTTTCTCTCCAGTGCAGGCGTTTAGTAGTCTTCTTGTTGTTGTTATAATACAAGACTAGGCAACCCTAGCTTTACTGGACTGTGACTGCAGCCCATTGGGAGGACACAAACAGTGATCAGAACAAGTAAACCGCAGCATTTTTACTCTGCAGACAGTTAGCTAGCTGTTTCAGCCTGTCTGTTGCTGACAGGATATTTCTTGCTCACTTAAGCCTGAATATAACTGCAGATTTATGGAAGTGTATTGGACAATGTTGCTGGGAAAGTATCTAATGTCGAATAAAGTTGTTAAAAATGTCCTAAAACATGTCAGATCTAGCTGCACAATTATGGTAACACTAGGGTGGTCGCAGATGTGCGTCATTAGAAAATGTTAAGTATTTGCTCTTAAACAATGTATGTCAGTCAGTCAGATACATAGCCCCTGTGGTCTGGTAAAAATGGCTACAACATTCCTTGTGTCTCATTGAATCCAAATTTAGTGATTTGAAGGTTGACTTTCACAAGTAAATGTTGTTATAATTCATTATGAGTGCCAACCCAGAGAACACTGCTCTTTGTTTGACACATGTGGTCTGTTTAATAAGAATATGAAGCATTATATGCTGTTTACATCAGCTGGCTTTGATCATTGAGAAGTGATTTCTGTGCTTCCAAGAAGTCATTTGTCAGTACGAGGTGGACTCCTCCACTGCAGTCTTTTGAGGACTTTCACTCTTGCATAGTGTGTTTCATCTTAAAGTGAACAGGGTCATTTCCGTCACAAAAACTATGCAGGATTTCGACTTTCTGGCTTATTACACCACTATTGACAATATCAGATTTAAAACAAACCAAAAGTGATCAACCTAGAATATTTTTCCGAGTGTGTAATGTGATCACTGTTGCTGTCTTGAGTATTCCAGAAACAAATCAGCCAGGTTTGGCTGCCTATAAGTCTGCTTTGGTGTGGTCAATGTAATGGAGGTCCTATGGGATGAGCAGAATGCAGGAGAGTGGTTAATAGCTTTCCAGTGAATGGGATCACATGGCAGACAGCAGGCCAAGCCAGACCAGGACATATGGCTGTGTTCCTAGCCTGAGGTCATTAGAAAGGCGAGTAGAGAAACGGTTTATATTCCAGGATCAGTCTTTGGTTTATGCAAAACCAGTGTCCAGAAGCCTTTTCTATACTGATTCATTCAGTCTTTCATTGGAAAACATTGTACCTTATGTTTTGCATTTTATTATGGCCTGAATTTATGTCCCATGCGCTTTTGGTAAACAAATGTTTTTCTGTCACTCAAAAGCTAAACCTTTCATCACTCTCTCTCCCTCCAGATATCAGAAAACTTCTACTGCGATCTGAACTCAGAACAGTTTAAAAACTTCTTGAAACCTCACACTCCAAATGTGGATCATTCCACCCTGGCCAGATCTGGTATTTTCTCTGTCACCTACCCATCTCCAGATGTCTACCTGGTCATCAAGGTAATAATGATATCCATAGCACCTACAGTATGAAAAAAGCACAAGACAAGATTCGACTATTTTCTTCCTGGCTTTAAATAACAAAATAATAACAAATCGGTTTTATATAGTGCTGTCTTCTTTGATCTTGAAGTATATATACCTATATATACACTGTACCTTTGCCAGTAAACTATGGATTTTTTGAGTTTGATTACGCTGAGATGCACTGATGTACTTCCTGTCTGTGTTTTAGATTGAAAAGGTTCTCCAGCAGGGAGAGATCAGTGACTGTGCTGACCCCTACATCACATTGAGGGAAAGTGACTCTGCAAAGGTAATATATCAGAGCTATTCTTTCTCACTAAACAGTTGAACCACAAAGATGATACTGCAGATTTGGCATTTTACTATCTTCTTTTAACCATGCAGCACTGATTTCTTTAAACTGTCGTTTTCTCAGAACAAGGACAAGCTTGAGAAACTGCGAGGTCAGGCGGAGACCTTCTGCCAGAGGCTCGGTCGCTATCGCATGCCTTTTGCCTGGGCTACCGTTAATATCATGGAGGTCATCTCAACTGCTACGCTAGACCGTGATGTAACAGACTCTGACAGCTTAAAAGGAGGTATGCACTTGTGTGTGTTTGTTCTAATGGGCAATACCTTGTGTGCATTTCCATGTATTGCGTATAGATGTATGTGCATCATTTGACCCGTGACCTTTTACACTTTGTTTTTCCAGGTAAATCCAGCAGCATTGATCGGCGAGCACAGCTTCCCAGGAGGAATTCTGAACGTTACAGTACCATTGATGATCAATTATGCAACATTTCTGCCTTCAAACCTGCCACCATCACTATCAGCACCATCTTTAAACAGGTCTGATCACCACCAAAGCACAAAAACACTTACTGATCTGTGAAAAATGTGTTATTTACTTGAGACACAAGATAAAGTGTAACAGTTTGAACTTGTGTCATTCTCTGTTCAAATCATGCCATTCCATCAGTTCCAGTCATATTTTTACCATAAACAATGACTTTAGATAAATGCTGCTAGAAAATCGAGTGCAGAGCACTGACTTTGCTGTTGAGGACCATCTCTATTATTAAACTTTGAAGCAAAGACTGCAACTTATGTTTTTGTTTTATTCTAACATTATATACTGAGGCTTTATTCTGCTTCTTCGCACCCTGGCTTTTCAATGAATGAAATCAAATCAGGGATGAAATCGGCAAAAATAATCACTCTTGCTAACTGTGCGTGTTTGTCTTTGTGTGTCAGGAGGGAGACCGTTTGAGTGATGAAGACTTGCTCAAGTTTTTGTCTGAGATCAAGAAAACCTCCACTCCACAGAGGAGAATCAAGACAATACCAGGTCATCTCTCAAACACACATTCTTGGATTTTATTTTTAGAAATTGAGGGAATAGTTCTACATTACAGAGACTGCAACACTCTTAGTATCTCTATATGAAGCTGCAGCTTGTTAGCTTAGCTAAGCACAAAGATTAAAGATTAAAGTTATGGTGTTACAGGGAAGTTTTGAGCTGAACAATTTCTTGCCTGGGTGTAGTAACTTCCTGGAGTCTTGTTGTCACCAGACGCTCCAGGATGTAACTGCACTTGGCCAAGAAAGAGCTCACAAGTAAAGAGATAAAAAGTAGTAAGCAGTAAGTTTTACAGGTGCTGGCTGGATTTTATTACCTTCAGACAGAGCCAGACAAGCTCTTTCCCACTGTTTCTGCTAAGTGAAGCTAAGTGAACCAGCTGCTAGATGTAACTTCATACTTAATGGACAGACATGAGATTGGTATTGATGTTCTCAGTGAGCAAGCAAGAAATAGAATAAGCATATTTCCCCAAACCATATAACAATTTCTACAAAGTTTGATTTGATTTTTTTTATCAGTGTGTGTCTGTATATGTTTTGATTATGCAAATAATTAAAATCATTTGACCGGATATCATGTGAGTATGCCATATGCTATATTGGCAGGTCACTGATTTGTGAATTTCATCCAGGTTCCATAAAACTGGACATGTCTCCAATCCATGACACACCACTGGCATGTTTGTCCACTGAGCTCATCCCTCTGATACCTGTGGCTGAGAAGAACATTCGGCCCGTCAAAGAAGTGCTGGAGTTTCCATCCAGTGAGGTTTATGTCCCTCACAATATTTACAGGTGGGTTAAAAGGATGATCACACAACTTTTACACTTATGCTTAAAACAGTGGAAGGGAAGAAATAAGATCTTTTTATTTTTCTAGTCAACTTTTTTTTTTTTTTTTTTATGTCTTTTATACAAAACTTTCATCTCATGTGGATGAAACACAAACAAGGTTTTGAAAAGCAAACGATTCAGAGCTTGAGGTATAAACAGGTTTGTTTGCTTTTACAGGAACAGTCATGCTGTACTCATCACCCAAGTGGTTTGCACAGTTTTAGTGTAGTGCCTATTTTTAGGTCTTTCCATCCAGGCTACCTGTAAAACTGACTCACAGTGTAACAGTAAGGATGCAGCCTGTGTGAAACTGTGTGAGTTTTCAATCAACACTCAATTCTAAAATGGTTTTGCTCGTAATGAAACACTAGTGACTTCATGTGTGGACAAGTCCTCTGAATGGTAATCACATACTGAAATTCCTTGAGCATTTGTTCAGTGGAATCTGTGGTATTTCCCTGTGTACAGACAGATTACAGCGTTGTATTAAAACCACAGGTCACAGTAAATTACTGCTTGTTTGAACTTTTCGGTGACATTTCTGTCACCTTATCGCTGCCTGACCAAGAAGTTGCTATACAGACAGTGCCATCTAGTGATGCATATTGGAACTGCTTCATTTTATACATAAAAGGGTTTTGCATGCTTTTTTCATTTAATTAACCACCAAATCTCTCTTGCACTCTTTCTCTCCCCATGTCTCTGTAGGAACCTTCTCTATGTCTACCCTCAGAGGCTAAACTTTGTCAACAGGCTTACATCAGCGAGAAACATTACCGTCAAAATCCAATTTATGAGCGGAGAGGACCCAGGCTGCTGTCTGCCTGTGAGTGCTGCTGTTTTTAATCTGTGATCTCATAGCACTATAATAACAGTGAAATGGATTTGTCTCGATAATCTCACTAGATTTGCTGACATGTGTTCATTATGTCATTTAATTCATGTAACCTGAATAAATACATACACTAAAGTCAAAGGATAGATTTACACTTTTTTAAGACTAGTCATGTGTCTATATAAACACTGAAAAAGGATGTGATGGAGGACAAAATCCACAGTCCTTGTCTAGTTAAATCAAGTGGATATCTGCCAAAGTTAAGGCCTTTTAATACAAAATGACCTCTTTATGTTTCCCTTTCCATTTCTCTGTTAAGCTTCAGTGAAAGGACAGCAACAAAAAGAGGAAACTTTGTACTAAAAAGGCTGTGACTTTGGACAATATCCACCTGATTTGACTCATTTGGACGGCTTTAACCTCAAAGTAACTTTATATAAAGGAGGAATGATTACAAGAAGAAAAACATGTTTCAGTATTTTAAGACAGACCCATTTCTGAAGGGGGTATGATGTAATTCCTTTAATGGCCAATAATTTCTACTATTTACAGTAACTACAAAGTTACTGGTGATGAAACCCACTCTACACAGATGTATTGCAAATTTTGTGCTGGAGGACAGATGAAAATCAAGTTATTTTACCTTTTTAATTTGTGCTTTTTCACCTGCCCATTCTCAGGTTATTTTTGGGAAATCAGCTGGCCCTGAATTCTTGAAGGAAGTCTACACCCCTGTCACCTACCATAACAAGCAAGTACACATTTACTGAGTTGCATTGCACTGTCTGTGACCTTATTTTTTTTGTCATTTAAACAGTGGGAGCACCTCTGTCTCTCCCTGACTGTCTATTTCACTTTCTCTCAGGTCCCCAGACTTCTATGAGGAAGTGAAGTTGGCTCTTCCAGCTCGTCTGACAGAGAGGCATCATGTGCTTTTCACCTTCTACCACATCAGCTGCCAGCAGAAACAGAACCAGAGCGGCAGCTGTGAGACGCTCATTGGATACTCTGTGAGATTTTGTCCTTTACTACCCAGATTTCTAAACGTACACACAGGGAAAAAAAGGTGCTTGCATGCTATTATTAGCATTTACCTCGAAGCACTGCTGTACCTAATTACATCCTCAAAGACCTTCTTGCATGACTGAAGAGTCTTTGTTAAAACACAGAAACAAAAAGTGTTTTTGTTAGCAAACACACAAATGAATTCAATTAAATAAGATTAGGTTTAACTAACCACAAGTGCACATAGGTCACATACTTTGTGCTCCCTTTTCATCTAGTGGCTGCCCATATTGAATAACGACCGACTGCAGACTGGTCAGTTCTGTCTGCCCATTGCCTTGGAACGACTACCATTCAACTATTCACTGCACACGCCTGAGGTATATACATCTATTAGTATATTATTATATCACTCTGCATGCCCATATTATGCTGCTGTATGTAATGAATAAAAGAGTATAAGGCTATGCACTGTTAAGGTTAGATTTCCCGTGTCTTTGTCGTGTAGAAACTTCCTCTACAGGCCCCTCCAGTCAAGTGGATGGAGAGTCACAAAGGACTTTTCAACCTCGAGGTCCAGGCTGTATCATCTGTACACACACAGGTGAGTAGCTCTTGGACACACAACCACATTTACTTTTTGCTTCTTTGTCTCTCACTCTGCCTGTCATGCACACAAGTAGTCGAAACATCGATGTGCACACACAGAATACAACAAGTGTCTACTCTGCTGTAGTAAGTCATCCCCCCCCTGCAGCAATACATGCACTCTGTCTGCTTACATTTGTTTCTGCATCTCTTTCGTTGTCCTTCTGTCGCTTTTTATCTCTCTGCTTTCCCTACAAGTACCACACTGCAACAAATCATTTGTTTTCTGTACCAGGACAACCACCTGGAACGATTCTTCACCCTCTGCCACGCCCTGGAGGGTGGAGCTACATTCCCGTTGCGGGTCAGAGATGAGAAGATTCCAGAGAACAAGCTGGAGCATGAGCTGAAGCTCAGCATCATCTCCCTGCCCTCCTCCAGTTTAGAGCCTCTGGTCCTCTTCCTCCACCTGGTGCTGGATAAACTCTTCACCCTCGTTATGCAGCCCATGGTCATCGCTGGTCAGACCGGTGAGGAGTTAGCTTGACTCAAATAACTGAGTGAAGGACTGTTTTTGAGAAGTGCACATTTTCTAAAACTGAACAATATTGACAAAATCACAATACCTCTGATGAAGTACTGTACTTCAAAATCAACAATTAGATATTTTGGTCAAGGACAGAAATTATAATAGCTACAAGCATCGATTGTAGGGCTGCAACAAACAATTATTTTCATTGTTATAATAATCTGTCAATATTTTTTTAATTCATCATTTTGTTTATAGTCCCAGAGCCAAAGGTTGCTGCTTTAGATTTCTTGTTTTGGCTAACCAACAGTACAAAACTCAAAAATAATACATATAAAATTACCTGAAACAGCAAAATCCAGCAAATCATCACATGTGAGAAACTAGAACCAGTGAATGTCTAGCATATCTGCTTGATAAATTTCTAAAACAATTAATGGAGTATTAAAATTGTTCCAGATGGATTTTCTACTAGATTAATCAACTAATCATTTTAGCACTAACTGATTATTTGTAATATGCAGATTAATATAATTTAGCTTTTAAGACCAATGATGATAATTTAGATAATATTCTCTCATTACATTGTTGATATTATAGCTATTATAACATTATTGCGTGAATGTTTATGTCTGTGTCCTACAGCTAATCTGGCCCAGATAGCCTTCGAATCAGTGGTGTCTATTGTGAACAGTCTTCATAACAGTCAGGAGCTGATCAGGGACCAGCAGGGTAGGAACAGCCTCTTAGCAACCTACCTTTACTGGGTGTTTCGTCTGCCTGATCCCCCTCAAGACATGCAGAATGCAGGTACTGACAGTTTTTTGTTTATTTATTTTTCTTGCTCTTTCCTCTGTTTCTCATTTTTCCTTCAATTATATTTGTTGTGATTATTTTATTAAGAATTTATCTTTTTTTGTCCGTCCACTAACCTGTGTTCAGGTTCAGGGGGTATGATCCCTTCGGCAGAGAGCCGTTACAGTACCATGGGTCGGGCCACGGCAGCCACAGTTGGCAGTATGCTTCTCCAGTCCAGAATCCGTAGTAGCAGCAACCCTGACATTCCCGCTCCACACTCCTCTGCTGAAGATGCTGAGGTCAAAAATATCCTCACTGCCAAGGTACAGAGGGTCCGCTTAAGCCAAATCTCTCAAGATCTCTCTGTAAGAACAGTCACCCCCCAGAAAAACCTTGACTAGCAGTGAACACAAAGAAAAGATTTTAGTGTCGCATAAATTAAGTGTTTCTAGCTGCATAATATTCATGCACTCCTAGAGGGCAACATTGATTTCTAAACATTTCTGATATGCACCTTCACTAAATTTGCCCTAATTTTCATTATTAAAGTCAATTTTTCACCGGGCCGATGTGGTTTTACTACACACACACACACACACAGTGCAGGATGTAAATATCCCAGCATGCTTGCAAATACACACAAAACACTCATTTTATATTCATCCCCACAGTACATTAGGTATTGTAATAGGCCACTTGATGTCCACTCTAATGAATGCATCCATCAAGTTCAATGTGATGGAACCTGTGTGTTTTCTGTCTCCAGGGCCACAACAACCCAGGCAGCCGCATGTCCACTTACGTGGACATAAGCAACTACCAGAACCCCACAGGAAGCACCAGACCCTCCAACAGAAAGGTAAAAAAGTTTCCCCTTCTCCCACCACCATGGTATGTGGTGCAGTATGTGAGATAAAACACCACAGTTTCCTGATTAAAGTCTGCAGCACCATGTTGCAGCTATTTGCATATTAATGAGAAAAAATCTTGAAACTCCATTAATTCATCTATCCTGAAGCAGAAATCATATCCCTCTGTTCTGAAGAGTTTGGATGGTAATATCAATTGTGTTAGCTAGAAGATAGAAATAGTATCAAGATGTGAACTGATGTCACATCTCACACTGACATTGAATCAGTCAGGTGGCCCTGTCTGTGGCCCTGCAGATGTTTTATATAGAACTGAATATATAAAATAATATGTCAGCACTGTTGCACAGTAAGGTGTCTCAATATGAGAAAACAAAAGAGGAAATGGAGGCAAAGAGTAGCATGACATGAAGTATAAATTGAGTTTAACCTTTAATGTAGCTGTTAATCAACATAATATTTAGCATGCAGCTTCTGTGCTGTTAAAATATTTATATATAATGTAACATAGCTGAGTTAGAGCAGAGATGAAGTCCCAATTTATGACTTTAATTGACACCTGCCTGTATTCTAATTGAATATTTTATAGTAGGTTGTAGTGTAGTATGGTAATACATTTTATTTTAGTATCGATGCAGCCTGTAATGGTGAAATAATTGCTCATTTACAATGTGGAGACTCCACATTAACCTAGAAATGATTTAATTATATATCATTAGCATAACTGGTTTAAGAAGAGGGAGCAGTTATCTCTATAGATAAATACATTTCTGTATGTGAACTGAGGCTATGATGGATTGTTGGTATTAATGACAATTTGAGAGGATCCTGAATATGTGTGTGTTATGGTGAAGAGAAGGGGCAACAGAATGTGTAAATAAGAAAAAAAAAGTTTACTTCAAGTGTTTCTTGTTCTATACTGTATTAATGAAAAACATTTTTCAGAGGAATTCTCCTTCTTATACTGTCAGTATTATGCACTTATTTAACAGTACTCAGACTTTCAGCGTCTAATAAGTTCCCTCTGGTAACCACAGGGTGGGGGTGTGACACTGAGGACACTGGTATTGTGGCTGTTTGGAGGTTTTTCCTGCTCAAAGCTCAGCCAGTATTTGAAAATTAATTAATAGTAACATTCATTATAATACTTACAGCCACTATTTTAAATAAAATATTCTTATTTCCTTTATCTACCAAAGGGAGGCTGTTTCTCACCGCTACAGTTTGTGTATTTTGTCTCTTGCAGCAGTTTCATGAGGAGTTGGCCCTGCAGATGGTTGTCAGCACCGGGGTCTGCAGAGAGAATGCATACAAATATGCCTGGTTCTTCTTTGAGCTGCTGGTCAGTGTGCATTTTTTAAAAAATTTTAATTTACAGAGGGTGTTTTTTTTGATTGACGGTTATATAAAAGAAAAAGTAAGGACTGGTTCGGGTGTTAATGATTAATGGATGAAGTAATAAAAATGACTCACACCAAACAATGCATGACCTCGTGGCCACACACCTTAAGAAGATAGATGATGGTTTTAATGTGTGGTGTATAAAAGGGCATTTTGAAATCACTGTAGTCTGTAATTTATCACTCTTTGGGAGTTTTGGAAGTGTATCATCACTCACATTCACTCTCATCCCTTCAGTTCATCTTACCTTTTTATGCTTCTTCCTGTAACTTCACTACAGGATGCTCACTATAATTAATAAAAGGCATCTTTTGTAATTTGGATGAAAAACGAGGATGGAAAGTGATGATAAATAATGAAAAGTTACTCTTTTATTATCAGGTCACCATTTATATCTAATCAGCTTTGCATCTATCAGGTCACTTGACAGATTATTGACTTACGTGCACAGTCATCACTCTTTCAATGTATATGCATGTCCAGGTATTCCCTCTTTTGTTTTTATCTGGTTCAAATTTGTTATGTGTGATTTGTGATTACTTAAACAGGTGAAAAGCATGGCTCAGCATGTGTCTTATCTCGACAAGCACAACGTCCCACGAAGAAGCCGCTTTTCTGACCGATTTAAAGATGACATCACCACCATTGTCTCCGTGGTTACAGCCGAGATTGGGACCATTCTTGTCAAACAACATAAGGTCAGGAATATAATGACGATGATGATGCATTTTGCTGTTCAGTATCTCAGTTTTCTTCTGCATTGGGTGGAAGCAGTTTTAGCCTCAGCGTACATGTTGTCAGTTCCCTCCAAACGTCAGGGAATTGTAGGTGCTAATTATATTTGCCTCTGTGGTATCAAAAGCTCAGCTTTCACAGCTAGATGCTCGGCAAGATCCACTCAGTGCAGCGTACTGATTGCTGTTTGTTGATTGTTGTTGTTTCAGGAGGTAGAGCAAGCAGAGAAAGTCAACATCAGCCTGGCCTTCTTCCTCTATGACCTGCTGTCTCTCATGGACCGAGGATTTGTCTTTCAACTGGTGAAAAACTACTGCAACCAGGTAGAATAACACTGATTACAAAGCCCTTCCTCTGTGGGAACTATCTTATTTTATCTCATTATGAGTATGTGCTTTTTTTTATTGAAACTATTTTCCAAGGCATCTTATTTACATTGTATTCATTTATTATTTATTGTTATTTCACTCGTAGATCTCAGCTAAGAGTGTGTCAATGCCGACACTGATCAGCATGCGTCTGGAGTTCCTGCGAATCCTGTGCAGTCATGAGCACTACCTCAACCTGAGCCTCTTCTTCAGCAGCCCCATGTCTGCTCCTGCCTCACCGTGTCCATCTATCTCCTCACAGGTCAGAATATGCACGTATTTATATTTGTAATTCATGCATTCAGGTTATCAATTCATCATTGGAAATAAGGAGAGTTTAGGGAGTCATTAAATAGAGAAGATGTGACTTAATGGGATTCATTGTAATAAGAGCTGTTTAAAAATCCTTTATTTCATCTCTCCATTCAGAGTTCCGGCTCATGTAGTTTCCAGGAGCAGCAGAGGATTTTGGAGCTGTTTGAACTTTCTCAGGAATTCAAGCAGCAGCACTACCTGACTGGTCTGCTGCTGACAGAGCTCAGTGCTGCCCTAGACATGGAGTCTGAAGGGTATGGAAACACAAACGTCTTTGAGTTGTCCTAAGATATTCACCTCTGTATGACCTTTTTATTACAAAACTGCGATGTTCTATCCACTTTCTTTCAGTGTTCATACATAATTGACTTTACCTTCCCTTTATAAATTGATCACAAATCACACATCACAAATGAAAGATAATCACTTCAATCAGACTGCCAAAGATGTACAGTATATAACCTCTGTAAATATTTGAACCCTGTATACTTGTAATGTAATTGGTGAAATTGGTAAAACGTTTTAAAATGTGTATGTGTGTTTACAGGGGAAAGGTCCAGAGAAAGGCCATCAATGCCATCTACAGCCTGCTGTGTTCCCATGATCTTGACCATCGCTGTGTTAAACCCGAGGTCAGAGCCAAGGTGGCTGCTCTCTACCTCTCCCTGGTGGGGATTATCATCGACTCTACCAACTATCTGGACTTCACTGGTATATATACAGACAAACACACATGCACTCTAAGACATAAATTTGCATACACGCTCATTTAATGACAGACACTTCAACCCCCTTGTTCAATCATAAAATTGATCTCATCTTGGCATTTCTGTCATAGATGCATGTAGTACGTATAATCTCAAGTTATTTATCAATTTAAAATTTGCAACTAACGTGGCCACAATGCTTCTACAATTATAGTGTGTTAGTGGCAGAAATGGTAATATAATGAACTTATTGTATTTACTGTAGAACTAATTATCAATTTAGTAAACTCAAGAACCAACTAACTGCAAGAACCAATATTTGTTCAACATCCTATATTTCTTTGTTATGTAGAAATCATAGGAGCCATTGAAACCAGGCATGTAGTAATGCTTGATTCCTATGTCTATTATAAATCAGATGGTCTCAGTAGTGTCAAAAGTTTTGCACAGTAACATCTGTAATTTAATCCTGTGTGCTCCCCTCCTCTCTTCTTCAGTTTAACATATTTGACCCCTGTTTGTCTCCATAGTTTCTGACACACGCGGCGGGAAAAACAAGACGGGCGGACCTGAGGATGACCTTGAAAATGTCCCAGCCATCAATCAGTCTGTTGCCATGGCGATTGCCGGGAACCCCTTCAACACGCTGGGACGCAATGTTCTCGTCTCCATGGCATCCATGGTAAAATTCTGAAACAATTTCTTATTGTTAAGATGATTGTGATTATAGTATGCTTTTCATTGTTTTTATAAGTTCAAAAGTGGACGTCAGCGTGTGTGTGTGTGTGTGTGTGTGTGTGTGTGTGTGTGTGTGTGTGTGTGTGTGTCTGTGAGTATTCTACCTCCTAACAGGTGAGCTGCACTGAGGTAGATTGATTAGCTGTCAGAGCCACACACACACTTCATCCATCCTGAAAAATCACACACACACGTCTGCAGGAGATGGTTTATGGGCAGGCATTGCCATCATAAGCGAACAGGGCCGTCCTCCCTGACAAACACATCCATCAAGTGTAGCTACAGCAACAACACAGACACTAAAACTGAACCCTGCCATTCTCTTCCTCTTTCTCTGCTTCTCTCCTTGTATGTTGTAACATGAAATACTGTTGTGGAAAAACAAAACTGAGCCATCGGCCTAGTATCCATCACAGATCCAAACATGGCTGCCAGAGAGCTTTTCCCTTATTTTCAATACAACCACTCCAAACAATATTTGAATCTTTTACTCTTAGGAACTGAAACGATTTTTCATATAAAGCATATTTTCAAATATGCAATAGATGTTTTTGATTCATGCTACAAATATTTGATGTTGGTTCTGGTGAGCTTCACTATGAAACAGAGACCTGGAAACCAGGTTTTAGGTGGGACACCTAGAGCACTAGGAGGTTAATGGCTACATTTATCAAAGCTGCCACACAGTGAAGCAGCAGTAGCCCTCTATAGTAGTGATTCATCATCACACGAATGAAGCTAAATTAATCTGCAGTAGATTTAACGCCTATTAAGATGGGGAAGAAAACCATACTTCACTAAAGTGTGGAAAGAAGTGGCCAGCCATGTTTGTAGTTTAGAGAAGCGTGTGAATGATATACTGTTAGTTTGTTAGATACACTGGCTATTTAACTCAATGGGTAGAGCATGAGACTACTACTACTACTACTACTGTGATTTGTTTCATAGTGAGGGTCAGCTATGAAAAAGAGTTCATTGTGCTGTAAAGCATTTGGGATCAAAGCATTCCACTGACTATCTGTTATGTTATAGTATACACCGAATATAATCAGAGGATGTTTACGCAGATGCATGTATGGATTTGTTTGTGTGTATGCTTCTGAGTGAGTGCAGGTGCTTCTTTCTCTTCAGTGAGAGCTACATTATATCGTATTGTACTACATACTGGATCTGTCTCTCTCCTCTTACCAGCAAGGTAAATCTGTAGCCACCCTGGCAGCAGACACCAGTCGCCACCTGTTGGTGTGTTTCCTTTGGGTTATGAAGAACGCTGACAAGAATCTGATTCAGCGCTGGACTGTGGATATGCCTCCTTCGCAGCTCAACAAGCTGCTGGAGCTCCTCACTATCTGCCTTTCCTGCTTTGAGTACAGGGTCAGTTTGCTCATGTATGGACTTGTTTTGTATTGTTCTGCATGATGGAGTAGTCATTATTTTATGTTCATATAAATACAGATGGAATATATCTTGTCTGCATGTGTATTTATCGCACAGATCAAGGATACATGGAGTATTTATTACAAAATAAATAAAATTGTATGCATGGTGTGTTTATACTTGGTGAATATATGTTTATGTGTCTGTAGGGTAAGCAGAGCACTGATAAAGTTAGCACCCAGGCCTTACAGAAATCTCATCAGGCCAAGCTGCAGCTGGAAGAAGCCCTTTTGAGAGGAATGGGAGCCCGCGGGGAAATGATGAAACGGGTTGGAGGTAGTGTATCTCCTTGCACTTTAAGGGATAACTCTTGGAATTGCTTGTCTGTCAAATTTAGATCAGCATTTTCTGCAAGATTTAAAAGTTTTGAACATGAACTACCTCCAAAACTAGTGAACACACAGATTTCAGTATTTTATAAATGTGCGGTCAGCAAGTCACTGCAAGAACCAATTTCAGGTTACACAGTCTGTGCTTAGGCACTCTCAGTCTTCCTGCGATAGTCAGGAATTTTGTGCAACTTATGTCTGGTCTGAATTAAGTAGCATTGCAAATATGGGTATACTCCGGTGTACCATGTGGACACCAAGTACATTTTTAATTATTGGAATACACTGCATTGGTTCCTAAGATAATCTGATAATAGTTTTCTCACTAGCTGTTGAAATGATCCAGCTCCCTTTGAATCCTTCACAGGAATGGATAGGACCATGGGTCAGAGAGAGCACTTACGATGGAGGAAAGACCTCACTCAGTGGAGACAGACCAATGACAGACAGGATAAGTAAGTTATCACTTGCACGTCTGCTGTCAGTTTTCAAAATGTCCCTTCTTGCTTCCTTGCTTTATCAGTGTCTGTGTCTGCCTTTCTTGTCATTGTTTCCTCTCCAAATATCCGTCTGACTCTCACCACCTTCCATCAGGACTAAAGCAGAGCTGGACCAGGAGGCTCTGATCAGTGGAAACTTAGCCACAGAGTGTAACCTTATAGTGCTGGACCTCCTGGAAACCATCGTACAGGTACAGGTCATGCAATATCTTTCAACACTGTATGTACAGTTTATGAATATATGAAAAATACAATGGCAATTTGGCGTCTGATTGCACTATATGGTAAGGTTTTCCTAATATTTTGCAGCTGCAGAGGGTAAGAGTTAACAAGAGATTATCTTTCATGAGGAAGAACTGTTAAAAATATGTTAATGTATTGTATGCGGAATTAAAATACCAACAGTTTCTGATTAGATATTTAAATGAACCCTGATCAGTTTCTTGAGAATGGCTTGAAAGCATTAAACCTGCAAACCATAAGACAGTAAAAAACAGGTTGAATGCAAAGGTAAATGAGCAAAAAGATGACATAATTTGCCAACCACACACAACTGTACAGACTGCATGTTAAACCACCTCTCTCTTGTGATGTTCACTTTCTGAGCAGTTAAAACATTTTGTTTTCATTCAAGTTGCTTCCTAGTGTATCCACATGTGTTACCATTTGTCTCATATAATTTGGTCATTTGTCTCATCTGTCTCCTGTCCAGGCAGTGCCATTGTCTGAGTGTAAGGACAGCGTGGTTGGTGGGGTATTGAAGGTGTTACTCCACTCTCTCACCTGCAACCAGAGTTCCACTTTCCTCTCTCACACCTTCAGCACACTCAGAGCTCTTGTTGTCAAGGTACTTTCATTATGATATGCATGTGTGTTTGTGTGTGTTTGGTTGCACTTTAAATTTTGGAGGAGGTGTCTGGGTGGGGGTGGATACACGAAGACTATCTGTGTATAAATTAAATAGTCATATTTACTTGTAGGGATGACAAATTGCTCATACGAGCCTGAATTATTTGTGTATCAATGCGTGTGTGTGCATGTCTGTGTATACCACCTTGTGCGTCTA
Organism: Argyrosomus regius; assembly: GCA_946959425.1. NCBI lineage: Eukaryota > Metazoa > Chordata > Actinopteri > Sciaenidae > Argyrosomus > Argyrosomus regius. The sequence continues at coordinate 12,515,401 of OX336890.1, forward strand.
GTTTAATTTGTCTGTGTGTGTGTATATTTGTGTGCAGTTTGGGGACCTGTTGTTTGAGGAGGAGGCAGAGCAGTGTGCGGACCTGTGCCAGAAGGTACTTCAGTACTGCAGCAGCCCTGTCGATGAGAACAGAAGCCAGGCCTGTGCCACCCTCTACCTCATCATGAGATACAGCTACAGCAATGCCAGTGTAAGCACACACACACACACACACACACACACACACACACACACAAAGATGATCCTGTGCATATGCACAAGCACATAGAAACTCCCACACAAACCAAATGTCAGGCATGTGTTACTTTTGAGTCAGATAAAACCTTATCTAACATCTAAGCTTGCAGAAGAAATTGCATTTATGTCAGATTAAATTTAATTTAAGTGCACACGAGAGAACTGCTTATGATCCATATAGAAACGGGGAGTCACACACATCTTATCCTATCTTCTACACTTTTCCTCTTCTGCTCGGTTTTAATGTCTTTTCCATGTCTATTTTGAGCGTGCCGCAGAAAGTTTCTGCTGAAGGATGTGTCTCTGAGTAGAGAGCAGAGAGATATGTCACTGTCTGCCTCCCCATGTTCCTACCCCTCTTTAACTAATGACAGCCAGACCGCTGTGTATATGTGTGTGTGTGTGTGTTTCAGTACATATGTGTGAATGTGTAAGTATGTTCCTCAAGGGCAGGGAGAGAGAGAGAGAGAGAGAGAGACGTGTAAGAGGAGGAAAGGAAGAAATCACGATACAGATAGAGGAGTGTTTTTGCCAGAGGTGAAGCAGTGATGGAGGGAAATAAAAAGATTGAGAAGAGACAGATCTGAAGGAAGGAAGGTTTAGGATAAAGTATCCCCTTTCATTTTCTCTGCTAGTTCGATAACTGCTGTTGCAGTCAATATTTCCTGTGTTTACAGCCTGTACACTTTAATGAAAGTCAGGCACCAGTCTGTGGCGCACACACACGCACACGCACACACACATACACATACAGTATCTCTAGTTTAAAGGGAATATTTCCCATCTGTGTGTCCCAGCGTATGTTTGTTTATATGGTGTATACAGAGGTAGCTGTGATCTGAATTAGCGTAGCAGCCGTATGACTCATTCATACGGGACTTACTCTCTACCTCTTCCTTTGTTTATGTTTTCATCCATTCATCCACCCTTGTCGTGCTCCTCGTCTGTTACACACACTTTTTTCCCTCTCTCCATCATTTACTTTACTTTACTCTTTTTAGATTGCCATAATAAAAAGAGAAAATACCAGGCTTTATTTCCAGAAATGGAACAAGTCCTGCGGTTAAAACTTGTTTGGTTATGGAAAGGCTGGAAAGAAAGCAAGAGGAAAATGGTCAGATGAGAAAAAAAAGGGGGAGAGAAAGACAAGGATGGTTATTTGTTGACTTAAGCTATCATTTAGGCTACTTTTAAGCGCGCACACACACATACACGTACACACTGAGTTAGAGGGCAGTGATGGGTGGTTGGGCTCTGGCTCCATGCTCAGTTGAACAGAATGGGGCCGTAGAGATGATCCATGGGTGATTATGTCTCTGCTAATGGGAGATCATTTCCCGCTTAGCTGGTCATGCTGGAGATAGATGGGACTTCACACATCCACAAGCACACTCTCTCTCTCTCACACGCACACAGTCCTTGCTGCAGCGGATGGAGGGCTGTTTGTCAGGCCTGTTATCTTGGACAGGTAGTGTGAAGGATGGAGAGACAAGGAAAGAGAGGGGACAAGGGGCAAAGATTTAGAAGAGGGAAAAAAACAAAACAGCTTACCAATATTGGTGTTGCTTATTGCTTCTCAATTGTATAATAATAATAACAATATATAATAATATCTATTGCAGCTCTCTTATTCTGTGTGCTGCCAAATAGCGATTCAAAAAACTTAAAAGACATAGTATTCATTGCATGTTAGAAGATTGTCTATACATCCAACAATTATATACACACATCAAAGATAAGAATTTTTATTTATTTTTTTTTTATTTAGCTGGCAGGGAATGCATTAAAAGAGGTCCATGGAAATCCATAATGACATGAAATTCCATGTTGCTGCAGTTTCCACATCAGAAATCTGCACTTTGTCTTATATGTTTGTATGTTAAACACTGACATTCACTGCGGTCTTCTTCTGTCTTCGTCAGAACTTCTCAAGAGTGAAGATGCAGGTCACCATGTCTCTGGCTTCGCTGGTGGGCAAGTCATCAGACTTCCAGGAGGAATACTTACGGCGATCACTCCGCACTATCCTGGCCTATGCAGAGGAGGACGCTGAGATGCAGAACACACAGCTGCCCTCACAGGTATAAAATAATGTGCACAGTCACATAACTATTGTATGACATTGCTGATATTGAGCGTAGTGTAGCCTCACACTTAGCCTCTTGTGTGTCTGTTTTTTCAGGTGGATGAGCTTCTAAGAAACCTGAACAGTATTCTGTCAGACACTGTGAAGATGAGGGAGTTCCAGGAAGATCCTGAGATGCTCATGGACCTCATGTACAGGTAAGAAACACAAAGCATCGTCAGTAAAAGGCCGTCTCCTCATCTCACTCTGTCTGCAGTGTCTCTTAATATCTCACTGTCTCCTCTTTTCTCTCTCTCTCTCTCTCTCTCTCATCACCCTGTGGCTTCTCTCTATGTTGCGCTGCTGTTTCCTATTTCTCTGTGGTCTGGGCTGTTTTGCCTCTATTTGGTGCCCTCACTATGGTAACCATGTGGTAGCAGTTTAGTCTGCTGATCTGGCTTTGTGTATATGCAAATGCAAACAGTGTGTGTGTGTGCGTGTGTGTGTGTGTGTGTGTGTGCGTGAGAACATGGAGGGGAAACAGTGAGACAAAGAGCGCATACATGCGCTGTATGTTGATTTAGGCGCTTTACCTCAACATGCTCTAATATCACCTACATGTGTCATTTATCATGCACCTTTCTATTTGGGTTTTGGTCTCAGTCAGCTGGTGAGTGTATGGCAGCTGCACAGATTGACCCATTAGCTCTACACACTTACCTAGTCTCACCCCAGCGTTTACCTCCAAGCTCCAAAACACACAGGTCATTGATGCACAAGACATTTGGTCTCCAGATGCTTGAATTAATTTGTAAGTATAGTATAGTGACTCACCTGCTTTATAAACAAATTCATTCAGAGTGTTTTAGACGTATTCCCATGTTGTTAGGCTAATGATTATTCATGCATTCCAGGAACAGGAAAACATTTTCCATATTTTTTGCCCATAAAAACACTAATCGACCCAAATACTTTCATCACTGCCACACTCACTCTCATGCACACACTTTGTTTTTAGATATTCGCTCTTTATATGTATTGCATTATATAGATTCACAACCATTAGAAATGGCAAAAGGAACTGAAAAAAAAACATAAAACTTGTGATTGTTTAAGAACTGTAAAAGATATTAAAAAGCTGGAAGCTGAAAAGTCTTCTGCCAAAATGTATTAGCATATAAATGTGTCACATCTTCAGCACTTGCACTAACACTTGTATGTATTTGGATGTTTTTTTGAAAATTTAACACCCATTTTTGTGCAGTTCAACAGCTTTCTTTGTCACTTGTGTATGTTGTCAAACTATCAAAATGAGACTTTTACGTGTTTAAATAAAGAAGCCTTCTTCTCCCCTCTACAGGATAGCAAAGGGGTACCAGACGTCTCCTGACCTCCGTCTGACCTGGCTGCAGAACATGGCAGAGAAGCACAACAACAGGAAGTGTTACACTGAGTCGGCTATGTGTCTGGTCCACGCTGCTGCCCTGGTGGCCGAATATCTCAGCATGCTGGAAGACCACAAGTACCTGCCTGTTGGCAGCGTCACCTTTCAGGTAGAGAACGGCAATAAATATACACAGTAATTAGCAAGGAACTAATAGTAAACACATGTTCAGACTGAAAACACAAAAAAAGCATTCATGATTTGTTTGTCGTGACTGTTGGTTGTTTTGTTGAACAGAGGCAAACCCACCCCTGCACAACACACCACATCACACATCTCCCCACAGAGTATATCCAAATTTGGTTGTGTGTGTCCAGAGGGGGGAGCTGTACACTCATAACGTCAACACATAAACACAGTCCCTTGGTAGCACTGCTTAACACAGCGTCTTTTGAAGTTGAAGAGGGGGGAAAAAGGCAAATGTGCTCCTGTGGGAACATGAGAACAGACTGTTTCCCCGAACTGAAAACAAACAGTTTTAACAGTTACTATGAAGATGCTGTTATCGATGAGCTGTGTCGCACACAGGACCTCTGTGGTGTTTTGGTACAGGACACTCTAACCTCCAGCAGTCAGCAGGTCATTGATTGGATGGTCATCAAATTAGTTCCATTTCCCACTGTAGGACATCTCCTTTTAAAGTCAGCCATGTGATTGATTATTTGATTAGGAGGGCTAATTGATTGATTAGCTGACGGATTTTCTCCTCAGAACATCTCCCCCAACGTGCTGGAGGAGTCGGCGGTGTCTGATGACATCCTGTCCCCGGACGAGGATGGGGTGTGTTCGGGACGCTACTTCACTGAGAGCGGCCTCGTGGGACTGCTCGAGCAGGCTGCTGAGCTCTTCAGCAATGTGAGACAATGATGCTGCACTAATATTTATGATATCAACATTTAGTGTTAAAATAAAACCTGTAGCTGTGTCCCAAAGTCATACTACATACTAAATCTTATCAAGCTTTGACTGTGTAGTGTCCATACTGGAAAAATGGGGAAAAATAAATATAGTCAAACCAGTCAAAAAAAAAAGAAAAGTGTTACTCAAAAGAATCTGTCTCTTAAAGTAATTTGAATGCAGTAACTACTACTAGTAATCACGTTAATAGTTAACACTACATATGTAGAATGGAATTGTGGTACAGCAGATGTTTGCATTGAATCGTTAATGGAAGATACGATGATCATGGAAGATTTGATTTTATATTTTAGTGTGAAGCGCAAATAATTACTCTTTATACCTATATATCTGTGTGATTATGCTAACCAGCAGTGATGGCTGTCTCCTCAGGGTGGTCTCTACGAGGCAGTGAATGAAGTCTACAAGATCATCATACCGATCTTAGAGGCTCACAGAGATTTCAGAAAACTGGCATCCACCCATGACAAACTACAGAGAGCCTTTGATAACATCATTCAGAAGGTAATAACAGTATGGCACAGTCATGTCATAATCATTCAGTTCAGATTAAACATACTATAGTACAGGGTAGCCCAAAGTGAGGCCTGTGGGCCAAATTGGACCCACCATAAGATTTGATTTGGTCAGATGTTTATAGTGAAAAATAATTAGAAATGACGACAAATTAATTGAAAAAATAGAATATAAATCGCTGTTTTATTTTTTGTGAGGTAAAAATGATGTTATGTATGTTTGGCCCTTCCAGGGAAAAAGTTTAGACACCCCTGCTGTAGAACATCATGTAGATCTTTTGCAGAATGGAAAAGCAATTTCCTTATTCAGTACATAATCTGTTCCTTTACAATGACGTTATATAACTATGATACTTTAAGAAACAATTAACGTTATTGTTGTGCTGATCAGTAAGAGTATTTTTTTTTCAAATTGTTTACAGGCATATCGTTTTTTTTAAATTAAACTCTTCAAAGTGCTCTTCACAAAAAAGGCCCTATAAAAGACTATTAACTTAATGAGAGAATATGTTACCAATGTCATACTGATTAAAGGCCAATATAAAATCCTCTCTTTGTTTCCCTGCAGGGCCATAAGAGAATGTTTGGAACCTATTTCCGGGTGGGTTTTTATGGGGCCAAGTTTGGCGACCTGGACGAACGGGAATTTATTTACAAGGAGCCAGGGATCACACATCTGCCTGAGATATCACACAGGCTGGAGGTAAGAGAGAGAGAGAGAGAAGAGTGTGTGCATGTGCACTGATATGCATGTTGTGAATTAATGTGTGATTGAGGTGGAGTGAAGGGGAAAGATGGTGCCTGGCTGGACTGGTGGAATCTGATAATGACTGAGAGACTGAGTGAGCAGAATGACTAAGGGCAAGACTCACAATCATCCATCTGCTTTTAGTGTTCTTACAAAGCTTAGAAAACTTGGAAATCATTTAAATGCTTTAAAGGAGAAATCATGTCACAAAGAACAATACAATGCCAATCTCACTCTCGAAGGAAATGTCAGTAAATCAGCTGAAATTCAGATCATTTCATGCTTTCAAGGGTTATTTTAACATTTTATTGTTACATAAATATCCTTGGCAATCGCAATGAAAAATCACAATAGACTATCTTATGAACAATACTGTAATAAAACTGAAACTAATTATACAATTTTCCCCATTCCTAGAACTTCTACAGTCAGTGTTTCGGAGATGAAACGTTGGTGATGATCAAGGACTCTACACCAGTGAACAGAAAAGAACTCAACCCTAACAAGGTAGGTGACTGTCACTGATTGCTATGCATGAAGAAAAAGTATGGATTATATATAGCAATTCAAATGTGAATATAATATGCAAATAAATTGTATTCACGTAACCTTTATTTATGCTCATCATTTTATATACAGGTGCAGTGTGAAAACATCACAGACTAGCTAATATAAATGTATGCAGAAACAAACACCTGTAATAGATTAAAAAAAAAAAAACTGACAAAGTGCATTTTCAGTTTGTGCCTGCAGTGTTGTATACATTGAAAAACTGTCAGTTAGTAAACAGTAAACACTATTTCTCTCCAGGCATACATCCAGATCACTTACGTGGAGCCCTTCTTTGATGACTATGAGATGAAAGACCGACTGACAAACTTTGAGAAGAACTTCAATCTGCGCCGCTTCATGTACACCACGCCCTTCACCAAAAGCGGACGGCCGCGAGGGGAACTCAATGAGCAGTACAAGAGGAAGACGATCCTCACCACCATGCACGCCTTCCCCTACGTCAAGACTCGCATCAACGTCATCCAGAAAGAGGAAGTGAGTGCAAAATTCATTGGCACAGTTATCGCCACATTTGTCATTTGATGATTGCAGCAATACATTTGTGCAATATTATCTACTTTTTTGTTCACAGTTTGACCTGACTCCTATTGAGGTGGCCATAGAGGACATGCAGAAGAAAACTAGAGAGCTAGCAGTTGCCACACATAGAGAACAGCCTGATGCTAAGATGTTACAGATGCTGCTACAAGGCTCTGTGGGAACCACTGTTAACCAGGTATGAGCATTGCAGATTTTTTGTGAATGAAGGCACCACTTCTGTTTCACACTACTGTCTGCTCCTATTATAGTAGAAATGATCTCGTAATTCGTGGCTGTTCTACCAAAATGATTGCTCTTTGTATCATACATAGCCCTTTTGTCTTCATGAGTGTCCCTTCTTAATGTGCAGGGGAAATAAACCTGAATAATTTACCTCTATTTATCTTATCACATTTACAGTTTCCATTGTAGTCACATAGTGCAGGTGGGAGACATGACAGTGATCACACATCAAAGCCTTCACGCCATCCATAACCCTAATCCTTCCTTTGCTTTTCCCCTGATTTAGTTAAAACGTCAATTCATGGCCCCTCTTCCTTTCATGTCTCTGCCGCACGACATGCTGAACCGGAGGTCTCTTTGATCTGATAGCTTCCAGGTCCTGCCAGCATGGTGAATGTTGGAGTAATGATGAAGCTAGCTTCAGCGTCTCCGCTCCCTCCCCCTATGCTTTATCTTCCAGCGTCTAATCTGACAGGTCCCTTGCTCCGACCTGATGGTTGTATACATAACACTAATGCTCAGCAGCTCCGTAAACATATAACTCTTGACTGTAATCAGCACAGGAGGCTGGGTTTCTGTGTGGGTCCACAGCTCAGACCAAGGACTGAGGCCCAGGCCCAATGCGTTTATGATGCTAATCAGAGCTGTTTAACTGTGCCTGTCGTGATGCAGGCGCTGTGCGAGCGTGCTGTGGTTTTATGATGAATATAAGTTAGGATAACAAGATCTCATACTGGGCAAATGGGAGCCAAATGGCGGGTGTATGCAGGGTTAGCGGTGACATTAGCCATGCAGGAGGCTAATCATGGCTCCTTCTCTGATCTGATATCTTCCTCATGTTCCAGTTCAGCATCTCGGCCTTTAGCTGCATTAGGCATTCAGTTAGGAAGTCATTTCCCCCCGTCTGAATGAGGGGCATTCTCATCTCTCCTTTATTTGCATGCTCTCAAATGCTTCCTCTCTTACCTCCTCTCTTTCCTTCCTCCGCTCCCATTTTGGCTTTCTCATTCTTTGTCTCTCTGACTCTGTCTCTTTGTTTTTGTCCCTTCCCTCCTACCTCCACTCCCCCTCCGTTGTAGGGCCCATTGGAGGTGGCGCAGGTCTTCCTGAATGAGATCCCAGCGGACCCGAAGCTCTTCCGTCACCACAATAAACTGCGCTTGTGTTTCAAAGAGTTTATAATGAGGTAAGATGCAATCAAAGAAACACCACCTAGTAACTACACACACTGCACCAAAGTCGTGCAAAAATGAAGAAACACACCAGAAAAATCCAGAAAAACAAGAACTTTACTGGTGAGCCATAAACCTAAAGTAGTTCAGCAACCATTTTACTTTAATTTGCATTTCTGCGTTTTTCTTTATTGTTCCCAATAACTGGCGCTGGCTTAGTAGGTGGAAGTATAGAACAATACTTCAAAGAGATTTCTGAGTAGAAAATTCAGTTTCTTTTTGAAACTTGACTTAGAAGGAGTGAAAGTCTTCTCCAGGATGCTTTATGTATACACCATACTGTCAGTCCAGGAAGATAAAAGAGCAGTGTAGACAACTGTGACTGATGAAGACTGATATCCTGCTGTTTAAGCAGAATGTCAGTCAAGACGCAGAGATGGAAGTGATAATCTCCTCCAATTGCACATCAAATGATAGTTATAGGAACCAAACAGGCACAGTGCAGGGATATTTTTTTAATTCCCATATGATAATAGAAGATATTTTTCTTCATAATATCACTAAGCACTTTGTCTTCTGTAATTGCAAAGGTTTATTGTTCCCAAGTGCTTAATTTGGAATATTCAGAACATAACTGAAACCACCCTACTCAAAGAAATGTGTCAGATTTAGCTGATTTTGTGTAGGTGACGTGTGTCATTTGAGCAACTGTGTACATGGGTCTGTGCTCTCCTATAGTGGGCATGTGCCTCCAAAAGGTGGTTTTCATTTTCTAACCCTCATGTCACATTCCAGCTGCGTTGATTGCTACAAGCAGGTTGGCAAATATTTACTGTTTTCAGATTTCAGGAAGGTTTATTTTCTATCCTAGCTGGCACTGAACCCTTTGTATGCCAATCTTCTTCATAGTCTAAAAAAAAAAAGATCCACTTGAGAAAATGCTGCTTTCTTAGTTGGTCAGCTTTTTCCTGTCTGAATGAAATCCCTCTCATAAGATACAGCGTGTTTGCCTCAGACATCAGCCCTGTGTGAAACACGTTGCTTTACAGAAATTGGAAATAGCCAGAAGGTTAACATAATTTGTTTGTCCTAAGAAATGATTGTAATTCAGGTATAAAAAGATAATTCAAGTGATAAACTGAATTCAAACAGCAGTTGTCTGTAAAAAAAAAAAGTAAAAGAAAAAAAGAGTTGAGAAGAGAAGAATCCTCTACTTCTCTTGAAAAATCGAATTCAGTACATCTTCAAATTGTATCTCGAGATCTAATGTCTCTTAATCTAACTCGTGCACTGCAGGCATTTCAAAAACGGATTCTCTTGGACATTAAGGTTTGAAGAGAGGAATGCTCGGAAAGGTTATTTGCTTGATTGAAAACCTGTGGGTGATGATGCAAATGCAGGAATGAATATTTAGCCAATTTCAAAATGACAATACCTAAATATTTTAGAAACTTGTCAGTAGAACTCATTTTAAAAATTTCAAACCAAGCAGTCAGATAGAGAGCTACGTATCAGCAGATGTTTTTACATTTTAGCTTTTACTCTTGTGAATTGTCCTTAATGCTCATTGCCCTGAGTATTTACTGTATACTGTTACACGACATTGCAGTTTCCATATTACCCTCATTAAAAGCTAAGAGATAAACTCAGACATGTGTTAGCAATCACTCCAGTCTCTCTGATTTCCTGCAGACTGCTCTGTATGTTGGCCATTATACTTGTCATGATGGAGAATTGCGGAGAGACCCCATACCTGCCCTTCGCTCTTTGTTCAGCTCAGATCTTGTGCTTCTCTCCTTTATCATGAGGCATTTTCCTTTTTATTTATTAGTCGTTTTTGATGTGGAGTTGCTTCTTTAACTGTGTTTGATAACAGCTTTGTGGGTCATTCACAGTTTAGTTCACATTCTAGCTGGGCTACTTGGAAAGATCTAACAGGCATATAGGAGTTCCTTACAGTCAAATACATTGTTAACTCATTTAGACTTCTTGCATGGAAAGGAGTCCAATTTATGTCAAGTTGTTACAGGATGTTGTTAGCATGAAACAGTGCAGTGCATTCCTGAAGGCTTGAGGATATAGAAGGGATTACTGCAAGATTGGTTTGCATAAACTCATTGTTGAAGCTGCTCTTGAGTTTGAGGTTATTGCATTAAAATAGTCAAGTATATTCAACTCATCTCATGCAATGTCATTCCAACCCGTCTCTGCTCTCTGTCCTGTAGATGTGGTGAGGCAGTTGAGAAGAACAAACACCTGATCACATCAGACCAGAAAGAGTACCAACAGGAGCTGAAGAAAAACTACAACCGCCTGAGAGAGAACCTGAGGCCCATGCTGGAGAGGAAGATACCCGAGCTCTATAAACCCATCATCAGGCCTCGACTGGAGAACAGGTAAACAGACCCAGCTAACAGCCAATACTGCTTTGACAAGAGACATATCATTGATCTTTTCATCACTCCGTATGATTGCTGAGACCAAAGGAAAGTGAGAACAAATGGAATAGAGGAGAGATCCATTCACACTGTCCGTGTCACCTCTACAAATATTGATAGCTGAACCAGTGCCACTGTACACAGATTGAGTGTTGAACCAATGTCACGGCCAAATTGCACTCATGTATTACTAAAGACTGGTTGCTCACTAAGTGGTTTTGTGATCCACTGTGATAATCTTGATGCATCTTATAGCAATACTGAAAGATGAGCATGTATTCCAAAGGAATACTTATCCTCTTTGGAATGTGAAGAAAGCTCCCAAGCTAATACCAGCCAAAATAATGGATTGTCAATTTATAAGCCTAGTTCTAAAACCCAAGTTGCATTAAGCTTTATTTCTTACACTAAATCCTCTGTATGATCATGTTGAAACAGCTAAAGCTTGGTGAAGCATTACAGCACTAGAAATATATATATTTTTGTACCTTGTTCAGGGAAACATTTACCATACATGTCTACTCCTATCTTCCCTTGCTGCTACTACTCCTCCTCGTCATCATTGTTCCTTTTTTTTTTTGGTTTCTGTCTTCTCTCTTTCTTCCCTCATCCACTGTCCTCCTCCCCCACACAGGGATTCCTTCAAACGTCTAAGTTTCCGCCGAGCTCAGGAGGAAAACTCCTGAGGTGCCAAGGCTCGTCTGAGTGAAAGAAAATAGCGCTATGGAGAGAGGAAGGGGAGACTGTCACACAACCGAGACAGGAAAAAAGAACGATAACATGAAAGAGGAGAAAATCGAAGAAAGGAACTGCTGGTGATACCCTTGCACTCTTTTGCGCTGGAGCAGCACATTGTGTCCGCAATTGAGGACAACAGTCCAGCAGTGTTTATTATGTCTGCTGCATGTCCACTTTTATGATTTCACAGTTGTTCATTACAGGAGGTAGAAGGAGAGCGAGTGCGTAGAAATAGGGAGGTTGGAGTCTCAAACAAAGGGGAGCTTATTGAACATTTCACTGTAAAATCTTCAGATGCTTTGGCTCTGTTGATTTCCTTTTTTTTTTTTTTTTTTAGATAACTGCAAGTCCTAATAATGCTGCAAACATTTTCTCTAGATTGGTACAGAAGCAGACTAGAGTTCCTCTCTGAGGTCCTTGCTGGCCCAGGGCCTTTGTGTGTGCCAATAATGCTCACGTCCTGCGTGTATGCATATGTAAATGTGTGAATGGATGTGTTTATTTGGATAATGTTTGGAGTAGAAGATTTTGGTGCCATACTGAAGTCACTTTGTACTCTGTGATGATAAATGATTCTGCTATGTGTTAGAGGGCCTTTGAAATACCACTCTGGTGTGTCTATGCATGACATGTGCCAGTTAGAGCAGCAAGAGTATGGATGGATTTGTGCACTGGAAAAATAGACACGATGTCCTGTTTTAACTGTTAAGGCCAATCTTGTCGTTTATTGTTGGAAATACAGCACCTGGCCGTGTAGCAAATAGAAGAGTTTAACTTATTTTGAGTTATCTGATGTAATTTCACAGGAGGCTGATAGACTTATCTGAGGCTCTAAACCACACATGGCTTGTCTATAAATCCACTTTTTAGTAGAAGTATTACATCAGATAGTTACAAAGATGTTTACAAAGGTATGAAAAACTATTTTGCATTTTATTTTATGGAAATGTATTTTTAGATGAATAAAAGCAATAATGATTAATTGGAAACATTATTCAGTAGGCAGGATTCAGTGTACTGAATTGATTGTACTGTAACAATCTCAGTGTATGTTCCAGTAGTTTCCGTACCTTTTTGTAAATAGACAACTTCCTACGATACACGCAGTGCCAAATTGAATTCCTTATTTACTTAGGAACTGAGATACTTAACTAGAAATGCAATATTTTGAACAGTCACTCCACACAGCTGTGCTTGGCAGTGTGAATTATGTTTACTCCATATCTCAGAATACATTCCAGAGGAGAAATGTACTACTGCTTTGCAGTATTAAACAGTAACAACCTGATTTTATTTAACATCCACGAAACCGCTCATTTCCTTGGTGTAATGTTGTAGCTCATAATGCATTTCAGTAATGTAAATGTACTTTTCAAAAGTGGGTATACATTTTTACATACATTATTAATACTCATTTGAATATTTTTTGCTCTGTTTCCAGGTACATCTCTTATTTATGAACTGTAGAATGTTTTTGAAATGGCTAAATAAGATTTTAAAAACGTTATACAGTGTGTGTATTAATTGTGAGAATTAAAATGTATACCTGTTTTTGAAATATGCAACAAATTGCTGAAAGAGGGTATTATAAGAGATATTGGTGGCATTCAACCACTGGAGACTGCATATATTTCATAAATGTAATAAATGTTTGTTTATCAGTTATTTTAATGTTCATACTTGTGTTTTATTAAATGTGGAATTTTAATTTGTCATGCATACAATGCTGTTGACGCACCTGAATAAAAGTTAATATATGCACATTTGTCACCGCTGACTATTTTTAAACTTTGATATTGAAATATCCTTTTAAAAAAGTAGATTTTCATTATTAATGTTATTGTAGAGCCATATCATGTTTTAACTGGCATTTTTGCAGATTTAATTTTCAAGTAATCAGTATGCCACACTATCACTATAATCTTATAATCCACTTATAATGTATAATCCATTTTATCCACACTTTAGAGTTACTGTTTTCTGAAATAGTATTTGAAAATTTGATTTATTTCATTTAACTACAATATTCTTAACAGTTATGTTTTTCAGTACAGTGATAATTGCTTAAGTTAAGATAAACTTTATTGATCCCACACATGGGAAATTTATAATAGTGGCAGAGACAAAATATAGGAAAGGAGGATTGTGTGATAAATAAATTAAAAATAACTTTCAACGCTAAAACATATATAGACATAATAACCATGATAGATAATTGCACAGGATAATTGGGTATAGCATTATAGTAAAAAGTATTGCTTTGTAAATTGGATAATTGCACAGATATTGAATTGCACAGTTTCATCGACTTCTTACTGATTAATAAAATGTGTCTAGTAATATCTACTGAAGGTTTTTACCTCCATAAATCTTGGATAAACTACAAAGCGAGTTTAAAAGGCGGGAAGAACACGAGGGGAAAACTACAATCTGGTGTTGTCGCGTCCCTATGACGCCATCACTGCGCGACTTGGACATTCCGGATGCAGGTTAGTTGTAGATTTCAGTCACAGCAAACGAGTACTTGTGTTCCCCAGCTGTTTGTTTGTTGTTGTTTTTGGATGTGTTGTTACTGTAAACACACCGTTTACTACAGTGAAGCTTGTTTAGTTTTGGCGCGGACCGCTGCTGTAGTTCTGGACGCTTTTGGACGAGTTTTAAATGACTGATAGCAGATTTGTGATGTAAAGTTAGCTCCGATAGCTGCCTTCACACTAACTTAAAGTTTGAAACTCAAACGTTAATTAAGAGGTCTGGTCTTTCATGAGTCACCACGTGTTACCGAGCTGTCATATAACTTCAGTGTGTGTATATACGCACTATAATTTAAAGTTAACTCTGCAGCCTGTAATAAAAAGATGAAACAGTAACGTTACCTCCATTCTGGTCTGACTTTAGCATGCATAAAAGACAAGCTCTTACCTGTTTTGCCTGCAAGGACACTGTATGCGCCCTGACCTGTCACAGTTTAAACTTTCATAATTATCTTTTGTTAATTTAATAACCTTTTATCTATTTAATCTCTATATTTACTCAATTAATCCCCCCCTGCAACCCATTTGAAAGTCCCTGGAGCCTCTCTTTTGTTATTCAGTTCTATAGTAACAGTATGAAGAAATACAGTGAACACAATCACGAGTCTACAAATGAGTATGTTACTATACTCACTTTAGGATCAGAGTTTAAACCAGAGTAGTCATATATATGTCAGAGCTGGATGTTTAACAGTAATGGAAGATAATATTTTTCGGCCTTTTCGTGTTACTGTAGATATTATCCTTATTTTATGAATATAGTCCTGCACTGAATAACCTCTGACGATTTCCTGCCGTAAACGGTAATTGCACCTCTGTCTTGCCAAGCCTGCTTTATGCCCCAAGCAGGCTAAATGGAGGGATTGTGACTGCAAAAACTCTCATATACAGGAGGAGAACTTTTAATATAGGCTATTGCAGACAGTTAGTAGTTCCAGGTGCCGGACTGAGGTGTTTTGCTATTACTGCGTTCTTAACGCAGATCAAAATGGGCTCATGAAACTGTTTTCCTGTTTGGAAACATTTGTGGCATGTGTCAACAGATGAAGTTTGACACTTAAGTTTGAGTTGAGCATACAAACCTTGACAGATTTGGCTTCATCTTAGTACACTGGCAGAACACTAACGCTAAAGTAAGTACCTCAGCCCACAGGAAGCTATAAAATATGAACTCATAGTTTTGTCTGAAACTTACATAAACACGCACTCAGCCAATTACCCTATGGTAAATAAAAAATTTGTAATCTGGAAAAAAAACCCCATAAATAAATAAAGCTTTAGTTTATGGTCTTTGCCCCCTAGGTTTACCCAACCTCAACTTTGACGGCATTTGTGTGACATGGAGCCAGACGGGGACCTAAACCCCGACGCAGATGACCTTCCACTCCGAGCCAATACTAACCACATACTTGTCAGACATTATGTGCTGGACCTGACCGTTCATTTTGACCGGAAGGTCATCAGTGGTAGTGTTGTTTTATTCTTGGAACCTTGCTCTGGAGTGGGGACTAAGGACACTGGAGCTGGTGAGGCAGCTGGGTCTATAGAGGCTGGAGGGAGTCAGGATGTGGATACAATGGAGTCTGGTGCAAAAGGACTTGGAAAGAATGCGACAAGGATGGAGGAGATGCTTGCTAGAGAAAGAGACAGAGCTGAATTTCAAGCTCTGTCTGGAGCTGGCTCGCAGACTGTGGCTGAAACTGAAAATATTCAGTCTTCACATTTGTGGGAAACCACCAGTGACGGTGATTTCACCTTAGTGCTGGACTGCTGTGACCTCGATGTGTCAAAGGTTGAAGAGGTGGATGTCACCTCTGTGTCAGCCATGTCTGACCTCCTACCAGAGGTCACACCTGATAGGCTGGGCGTCAGTTCAGTGAACCCACAAGCAGCCTTTATTCAGGACCTTATCTCGATGCCCTCTTGCCAATGGAGGCAGAAGCACAAGCTCTTATTGCTGTGTAGCTGTGCCCCTGGTATCCAGGATGGCAATTCACTTCATTTTTATAGAGACCGATGGAGTCTGCAGGTGAGGAAGAAGGGGGTCACGTCACCTCTGGAGTTCCCTCGTGCTCTCAGGATCTGCTATGAGACGAGACCAACGGGAGCCTCTGTGAAGTGGACCAAAGACCAGGACAACAGGTTCGTCTCAGGATGCAAATCATTCAAATCCCTCCATAAAACAGTGGTTTCACGGTGTGATTAGACTCCCTCTTAAAGATTTTAAAACTGGCAGCTTGCAGCACATCTGCTCTGATCTCTGCTCCTCGAATCAGAGTGTAATATTCTGAGCTTGCCGTGATAGAATAGAATAATTCTGATTCATTAATTCACAAAAACACTCCTCGGGCTGTTACATTCTGTTCTGTGTGTGGGGATGCTTTATGCGTGTGCATTTGGTGCATCCTTTGAGCATTGAAATGAGGGTTGTTTATAGTTTACCATTGTTTACCCTTCCAGGGTGTGTGTTTACACTGCCGGCTCTCCCATCAACAACCGAGCCCTCTTCCCCTGCCAGGAGCCGCCTGTTGCCATGTCAACATGGCAGGCAACAGTACGGGGCCCCAGTGAGTGTGTGGTTCTGATGAGTGGGGAGGAGCAGACTGCACCTATTGAGGACGGGGACACATGTAAGCATACCAGCATACGGCACTTTATATTTTTAGATCCTTGATTAGAAAGTGGCTTATTACAATTGATGATTTTGTCAATAAGAAAAGTACATTTTAGTGAATTCCAAGTAGGACTGGGGATTGTACCTCAACACTCAATGAATGTGTCTGTACTATCAAGTATAGAAAATTGGCCTTGAATGCATGGTAATACACGTATTTTGGATTATTTACTTCTTTGGTCAGATATTTCCTGATCAAGAAATCAGACAACTTTACCAATTTTTAACTGTGTTTAGATCAAGTTCTTGCACCCCTGTTTCTGTTGAACACAGATTAATTTGAAGAATTTGGCTTATTATTGGGACCTGGACTGGGTCAGAGCCAGAAAAATAATGACAGAGAATTCCTGTAAAAAATGATATGTATGAGATTAATGCAGCTGTACATGTTGTATGGAATCACTACTGTATCTGTATCATCCGAAATGTTGGCAGGAGGGATATATCGCTCTCTAAGATGAAGAAGAAATTAGACTGAATAGTGAAGTGAAACAAAATGGAAATTCAATCCAAAATTTTCAGTCATTTCTCTCCATGCTCTCTGTCTGTTATCTAAACTCCACTTCTCTTCCTTTGACATTTTCATCCTTTCTGTTGTTCACTTTCATTACTCTCTGCAGGTTTCTTAATCTGGAATTACTACGTCACCATGCCCATGCCTGCATCAACGTTCACCTTGGCAGTGGGCCACTGGCGCCAAGTCACAGTAGAAAATCCCCTAGCATTGGAAGAAGGGGCGAGGGACAGGACCGACTGTGGTAAGACAGCCAAACGTGGGGCTGAACCTGGGGAATGGACCGAGGCTGAGCTTGTGTCTGGACTTGGAAGCTCCACCAGCAAAGTAGTAAAAGGTTCTCCACTCCAGACTGGCAGGTATGTAATTATGTTTCCTGTGTTCTTTTCTTCTTGTAAGACCTCCTCTCCAGACTGTTATTAACCTAAGTCTGGCCCTTCAACATTCCGTGGTGAAACTTTCCTTTTGCCATACCAAAAATGGTGTAGGTGAAGTTAGGGTGATGGATAGGGTGCAGCACTCAATCAGCTTTTTATGACAAGTACATTAAAGCTTATACTGTAGCACACTAGGTTCAATGTCCAGCAGAAATTATCTTTTGAGAACAAAAAAAGTAAAGCTGACATAAATTTTATAGAGTGGAGTCTGAGGCATTAGAAAGGGCTTGGGCAGGGCAGGGTTGGGCTGGGGGTCTCCCTCTCTACTGGCCAGCAGGTTGGCAGGTCTGCCAGTGGTTTCCAGTAATCCTCCTCCTCCCCTCATGGTTTTCCTCCAGCAGCAGCCCAGCTGTAGCCTGCTGCAGGCCCCAAGAATCTCCCGCTACAAGGAAGGCCTTTATTTTCAGTGAATGGCTGGAAGGAAACTTGGACGCTCGAAACCTTTGGAACAGCTCTGATGCTGAGGATGGAGTTAGGGCTGGTTATTGGATTTAGAGTGAATGAGATTGCAAGTCGACACCTAGATATTTTTAGGATCTGCGGTTTGCCTTTGTGACGTATATATTCCATATTTCCACTGCTTTCATTTCCATTCTGAGCGTAGAGAGACAGGGCACATTGTGCCATATTTGGTTCACCAACTCATGAACCGTATATTCTTTAAATAAGAAAATTCATTAAATCATCGCTATTAACCTTGGATTAAACTTTTCTTCCCTGTTTTAATCTGCTACAGCGGAGACAAGACCACCCGCTCAGATTCTGCACTCTGTTACTCTTCCCTTGAGGATGAGGGGCTCTCCGTAACTGATTATTCAGGCATGGTGGATGACGGCATCTCTTGTTCCCATGGCGACTACCCTTGCCGATTTACTGAGCGGTCGGCTAGGTCCCAGCGGGTGATTCCGCACCGTGTGTTTGGCCCCGTCTGCTTGCTGCAGAAGGCCCAGGTGGAGTTTTGTCAAAGAGCCACTGAGAATTGAGCTAATTATATTTTATATGATTAGAAGAGACATTTAGCATCAGTTAATGTTTGTGTCATTATGCCAGAGGTTTTCAACCGCTGTCTCTTGGTAGAATTGTAAAAGTATTAGACTGTTCACATGAGGGCCACTTAAAACATCCTTCATACTTTACATGGGAATAGCATTTATAAGTATTGAGTCAAAAAGCCTATTTAGTCAGTTCTGAGCTGAAGATGGCTGTTAGATGAGCGGTGAAACATCTTCAAGTGCAGTTGCCTTAGACTTCTAGATATCCTCTACTATGTGGAATAGCAAATACATGTACTCATGTACTATTGTATGTCCCGTGTACCAATATACAAACTGATTCAAATAAAACAAGCAAGCAATTATGAAGTCATCAATTGTTTTGAGAAACTTGTTGCTTTTCTTTGGCAGATGGTCCTCAAGCTGATGCCTCGATGTTTGGCTGCAGCCCACATCGTTCTGGGAGTTCACCCCTTTCCCCGCCTTGACATTCTCATCGTCCCAGCAGGATTTTCAAGTCTGGGCATGGCCAGGTAATGACACCTAGTTCTTTTGTTAAAATCGAGGAAGGTGTAGGTTGGGCAAAGAAGATAGGGTAGATAAGGAAGATAGAGTAAGAAAGTTAGGAAGACAGAAAAAAACTTGTAGTGAACAGGCTCATAAGTTGAAATTTTGTGTGAAATAGATAACCCTTACAAACTGTTCATATTCAATGCCTTCTCAGTGTGGTCTGGGTCAATTTTGACCCGGTCCAAGAAAATCCTCATAAAAAGTGTGTATACCAAAACTTTTTAGCATTTGGAACCAGCAGAAACAAGTCCTCAACACAATACTGAGATACATAGCAACATTCACTTAGTCCAATATTCACTCTCCCATTAGCTTTGTTTTGGCCTCTACCATCACCTGGGGGAAATATCTGTCTTAGTGCTAAATGGACCAGCTAGTAGCTAAAGTGTTTTGATGGGTAGTTTGCATAAAGTAGGTTCTTAGAGCTTTGTTTGTAGAAAAAAAAATTGCTGGGTCTGAACTAAAATAGTTAAGTTGTGAGCTGTAAAACCAAAGCAATGAGTTGAAAGATGTCACGATGCTTGCATTAAAGGGTGGTAATTATCCATGCTTTCATTACTACAAGAGACACCTTCCGCATTACACAATAGTGATTCATTGTTAATATAAAATATTAAATAAAGCAGCTTTAAATCTCTTAGCATTCGAGTCATTCGAGGTAGGTGTATGCAGGACAATCATTTACAAGTTGTAAAGAAACAGAACATCAAAGATTTTCCACAACAAAGCTACGGCCAGTGCTTTATTTTTCAACTTTATGCTGCTGCTTCTGGTTTGGTTTTCTGGGTTGCATGATTAATGATGTACTTCACATTTCAAAACCTCCTCGCTCTGTCTTAATATTCTTTGTGGTGATCGTCCACATTGGAATTCTTTTATTAAAGAATTAAAGAGTCCAACCGTAACTCTTATTAAACGCTGGTCAGTCACTTGTCATCCCTCTGTTTCCTCCAACGTAACCACTTTCAGCACTGGCCTGTGGAACTTATCTTCTGACCTGCTAGCATGTCTGTGTGTTTGAAATGAATTCTGCCTTTTTTTTTCAGTAAGAAAAGTAACATTAAAAAACTCAAGCAGCCAGACAAAATGTAAACACATGAAAGTGGGCAGACAAAAGAATCTTCAGCCTCTTCCCTAGGCCTCTACTTTTTCCATACACTATCCCCACCTTCTTTCATTGGCTCATCATCATCAACTCTACTTTTCATTACTTTTTCTATTCCCTCCATTCCTTCATCACTTTCTCAAAACACTACTCCTCCCTTCCCTAAACGTGTTTCCAAAATTCACCACCTCTCCCTTTATCCCCTTTTCCATCCCAAACAAACTCTTTTCCTGTAATGAATTCCCACCACATCTCTTAACCTGTTAAGTCCTAACCTGTACATTTTAGTCATGAAGTTGACACGTTCAGCCAAGTCAGTCAAGTTTACACTGTATTTTTCCCTCCCTTCCTCCAAACATAACATGGTTCTTCCTTCTTCGATTCATTCTACCTACCCTTAAAGACCCCAAACCCTAACCCCAAACCCCTGACCCTCATGATGAGAGAGGTGGCTAACCTCTACTCTGGGCACAGCTTCATTGACTCAGCAAGTCAGTCAATAATCTGCTGTGTTCTATCTTTTTATTTTTTATTTTTTTACCAGCACAGGTTTCAGGTGGTCTGCAGGCTCTCTGCCACACAAAAGACCTGTGTGTATTTATATATGTCTGGGGGCAGATAGGTGGGTGTGAAGCCACAAGATGACAGAGTCACTGTCCTACGCACTATAGATATTTCTCCTCTATGTATTTCTTTGTTCCCTCTACCTTCACCATGCCCCCCCCCCCCCCCCCTTTAGCTCCTTTCCCCTTCACTCTCTTTCCATATTCATTCCCCTTTTATTACTTTATTCTACCCTGTTGTCTTTCATACTTTTTGTTCTGAGAATCAGTACTGTCCTGCTTCTGTCACTTCTTCTTCACTGTCTCTTATTTTTCTCTTTTCATCTCCTGACTTTCTGTTTTTCTATTTTCCCTAAATCTCCAAGCCCCCTGTGTTTGTCGTCCTTCTCTGTCCTTTCCATTTCTCTGTACAGTCGATCACTCTTCAGACTGGCCTCTAGCATTCTGCAGCAGTGATAGTTTCTCTGGAAATCAAGTTTTATATTTTCTCTGCAGTATAGTACTTTCAGCTGGCATGTGTTATGCCTGTAGATATGACTCAAAGCTAGCCGGTAGCCATATAAATGAAGTTTAAAATTGGAAATTGGGGCAAAATAAAGACCATCAGTGACTGGCCTT
Source organism: Argyrosomus regius (assembly GCA_946959425.1). Taxonomy (NCBI): domain Eukaryota; kingdom Metazoa; phylum Chordata; class Actinopteri; family Sciaenidae; genus Argyrosomus; species Argyrosomus regius. The sequence continues at coordinate 12,537,018 of OX336890.1, forward strand.
TTTTTAAAATTGTGTTGATAAAGTAAACTGATTAGGGTGGTCAGTGAACGTTGTCCCAGTGTCTGCGGTCTGTAACCACAGTCTCTCTTTCTCTCTGTCTGCCTTTTTCCTCTCCCCCGGCGGCCTCCCTGGAGAAAAGTGCCCCAGACAGGATATGAGCTCATACCTGAATATGTATTCTGAGTGAATTTCTGACGTTATAGCCAAGAGTGGTCTCAATCAGAGATATTTTGGAGTACGGAGGGCGTCAATAGCATCGCAGTGTGCACCAGGTTCTCAACTTTGCATACTTAGTTTGACTACTTCACCCAAAATACAGAGTGTTCTTTGATCTACGGAAAATCTTTCCCCTCATCTTGTGAAAATCTGTCTCCCTGCTGTATTTATTTTGAACGGACATCAAGTGCTAACACAGAGGTTATTCTGCTGTGGCCGTTGCCTGACGGATGTTTTCTTTCCCTTATGAGGATAACTCCCAGGCACTTATCCCTTTTGCCCTGCCTGCTTAGACTCCAGTTAGCTGCAGATGACAGAGAAGAGATTTAGGGCCTTCATTAAGCTTCAGACAGCACCTGCACCGACTCCCTATAAAACTCTGCATAAGTCTCAACCCAATGTCAACTCTCTGCATCCTCCCCTCAGCGCGGGTGGTTCGATCCTGCATGCCTCCGCACTTAACTATGGGGTTGTGCCATAGGAAGGCGGGGAGGTCAACCAAAATGGAAGCGTAGATTGAGATGGAGATGAGAGAGAGAGATGAAGAGGGTTAAGGCGCGGTTCACGACAGGCCAGCGAACCCCCAGGATGTGGGAGAGGATGTGTGGATTATTCCCAGCAACAAAAGCCATTAGCCCCTGGAAGGACTTCAGAGACTGGTGCTATTTAATCTAGAGATTGGGAGGTATGTGGGCCCCAGTGCTTGGGACCAAGCCAAGCACAATTTTTGTGCAGTGCCCCAATGGAAACAGCAGGAGTGTAGGGGCTATGGGATGGGGAGCTGTTGCAAGAAGGCATGAAGCTGTTGTGGTGTGATACAGAGAAGGGAGGGCAGAGGCGAAACAGGGGAGGATTCACAGTGGCGTGAAGTTTTTATACTAAGATACGAGGGAGGGAGGGCAGGAAACCGAAGATTAAGGAGTCAAGTAAGGGCAGGTCTGAATTCAAGGGCTGTGCCATGAACACCGTACACCCACAGGGCTTTCTGATTCTCTCTCACACACACACACACACACACACACACACACACACACACACACACACACAAAGGGTACTAGACTTACGCAAATGTAGCTTGTAGGGGATGAAGTCAGCAGTTCATAGGATTTTACACAATCAATTTCTGTTTATTTTATGTAACAATGAGAGCATCAATCTGTTATATTTTAACATAATCCACATGTTCTACTTTGGCTCCAAGTCCAAGTTTTTTAGCATCCCAAGTTATCAACAGATGCATATTAACCTGCAACAGCCATACTGTATATGCCAAACAGTATCTTCTCTCTCTTTTTGTCTGTCTGTACACTTTGATATCGTCCCTCTGTTTGTGTCACACACCGGTGTAAGATAGTGTTATGTAGAATCACTGCTGTGTGTCCTCTGCTCATGCTATTAGTAAAACATTTGAGACATGTAAGAGCCGATAATGGAGAGGAAGAAAAATACAGAATTGTTAAACATTGATAGAGGAGTATGGATGAGGGATGGAAGAGGTGTCTGAGATAAGAGGAAACGAAACACAGTATGAAAGAGTTGCCGTCAGTGAACACAATTGTGGTATCCCTTAAAGTTGCTTTCAGTCCGTATAAAAAGCTCTTTGTCTTGAGTGACTGAAAGACATGGGAATTTTGTACACCAACGCTCTAAATATAATAATTCTGCTCTGAGCTGTCATGGTCAGACCTCCCTCTAATTCTCAAACATTAGTAGTTAGTACGTGCATTTTTACCTCATGTGCCCTTATTTTCTATGTGCCTTACCTCATACTATTTTTTTCGTATTTTTCTTTATCTGGTAATCTCCGCATTACATCTTGACCACGTCATCTGGTTCCGACTAGGAGTGACAGGAAGGGCACGGCATTTCCTCTCGCTCTTTGAAGCTGAGGTCTATGTGTCCCAAAGCGCTGGCTGGACTAATCAGAGATCACTGTGTTCGCAGTGTGCCCAAATGAAGACATGTCTGATGTCCCTGGAAAAGCGGTGGTTTCCTCGCACTTTGTTGAAAAAGTGTTGAAACGTGCCTTTTCAGTCGTGTGGGTGATGTGGGTTTTGTTTTGCTTCACAGTAGACAGGCGAATTCCTGTGCTTGTGTTTGTATGAATGCTTGTATTGTTCAAATAATGGTGTAAGGATGTGTATTTAGTGCAATGGGGTGACGTCAGGGGAATGCTACACAGATCATTTGTCATTGTCTGTTATCTGCTGTTTTCTCTGGTGGTGAAATGAGCACATTTTTAAACATAACATGTTTTGGACATTTAGGTTGTTCTAAAGTTGTAGTTGAGTCAGAATCATGTGCAATTGTTTGTTTGTTGTTGTTGTTTTATTTTTTTGTGACCAGGGGAGGGAGTGCTGCCCCACACCACTTGATGGCGGGCTCTTATGAACCCACACACATACTTAAACATATCAATCTCTCAGCACGTCTCATTACACTCCAAGCAGAATAACACAAACACATTGCACAAACAAGCTTCTAGCAATTATGTTTATTGCCAAAATAGTTTTTCTTCTCCAACTATACACATAATTTCCCCTGATACTACATTCCTGATCCTCCTGTTTTGTTTTATTTATTTTACGCACCTCTCACCTCATATGGGGTGGTGGCCCAAAGAAATGCGAAGAAAAAGGATCGAGTAGTTAAACTGCTTGTTCCTTTTGCAGTACAGCCAAACTAGGCAGCCATATAACTGTCACAGACACTAGCTAAAAATTATGACTGGTGTATACCTCTTGACCTCTCTAAGTGGCACTGGAGGATTTTCAGCCTGACTTCAGTTAACTGCATTGTTTGTTTATGGGCTGGCAGGAAGTTACATTGGCCATTGGTCCCTGTTGGGAGGAAGTAGGGAGCTGGAGTGCCGGCCAGGGGGGAGTTAGTACCCCGCAGGATAATCCCCTGCTGCCCTGGAGCTATTTAGTGTACCACCTGACCAACCTTTTTCATCTTTAATAGGACCAGACCAGTGGTTTGGCATGTTTTAACCCATTAACTAGAAATCACATATTCTTCACTTTACTGCTGACCATTTCCCCAAAGCATACCACAAGTTTTTAGACTGATTTCTACTTCTCTACTTCTGTAGAGACATTGGGTTTCATTCATTTCATGTGTGGTAGAGATTGTTGTTACATTATGTTATTCCCACATGGTAATACTGCTGCAAGAAATCATATTTATTTCTGACCTGCTTCCAAACAGCAACCTTTTTAATGCAAGAAACAAAACAACAACACAACGACAAATTATAGTCTTCACAATGTACATAATTGTTAGTGTTATCAGCTTGTTTTTTAGACAACAAAGCATAGGAATTTGATGGCAGCCAATTTTCAACCCTCAGTCATGTGCTAATAGCGTTTCACTTTGATGGCATACCAAAATAAGTAGAAACTGCTGGTTCCTTGGAATTGAGGGAATGAATCTAAAAACTTGCATACTTTACAAAGTGGTCAGCAATAATTGAATGAATCATGCAAAGCCAACAGCATTTAAAAGATATAAGTTTATCATTAAGGAGAGATCACTAACTTTGAGGAAAGGCATTGCTGCTGGTTACCAACTTAAATGATAAGTAAATGAAATATAATGCAGACCACAAAATGTAAATTAACATGATTAGATGTTAATCTTAACCTGCTCCAGTTTCAAACATGAGTCTCACTCTCTTGCCTCATTGGCTACAATTCCTCATCACTTTGCCCCCTTACTGAATTGCACCTCTTGCCTCTGGTTTGACCCGCGTCGTCCCCTTTTTCTCTGTCCCTCCTTGCTCCATTTCTTTCTCAGTCCTCCCACTGCTTTTCCTCCCCTCTTCCTTCTGATGTCTCAGTGGATTTCTTTCCTTTCTACTCTCCTCTCCAGTTTGATCTGTGAAGTAACCCTAGAAGTGTGCGACACAGACCTGCTCTTTCAGAAGGCAGTTGGGGGGTTCAGGGTAGGGAGGATGGGATGTGGGGGGTCGGATTTTTGGCTCGGGAGACAGCTGTTAATCAAATAGTCAAGGATGAGGTGTTTCTTTCTTCCCACCTTGAGTGGATCTCCCTCTCTTCTGTAGCACACACAAAAGAGTTGAAAAGGCAGCTCTGCATGCCTGCACCTGGACAGAAGGAAGGGGAGTGTCCTGTGCACACTTTTAAAATGATTGCAAGCAGTTAAGACATTTAGGTGAGCTTTATTTCTTTTTCCCCTTGTTCCTCAGTTCGCCTCCTGTTAAACACACAGGGGGGCAGCTCCAAACCCCCAAAGCTTTGGCCTCTACTATCCATCTCCTCTCACTTCCTTGTCTCTTTTTTTGGTCAGGTCTTAATGAAGATAGCAGGATCCAGTTAAGCAAGTGTTGTGTTATTGCAGGAACATTCCTCTCTAGTTATCTTGGGCCTCTCAACTTCCCTGCTCTATCTGCAGTATAGGTTTACCTACTCTTCTATAGTACCTACTCACAACTGAAGGAGCCACCTTTTAACTCTTCCACTGCTTGACAAGAGATGGTTATGCATTATGTTGAGAACATGCAATTATTTCTCCACAGAAATAGTCAGAAAACAATTCATGAATTTTATGACCGATTGCTGGGATGTATGTGCAGCATTGATCAAAATGATGACTATTGTATGTGCTGTTTTTCTCCCAGGTGCCATATATACTTCCATTGTCATCAGTGGTTGGTGAGTTATGGTGTGTTGCTTTGACCTGCCCGCACATGTGAACCTGCTGGCAACAGCTGGCATATAGTACTACATTTAACAGTAACACAGACACACTGTGCCATAACTCTGGATTAGAGGCTGTGGCAAGACAGGCCTTGTCACTGCACACCCATTCCAGTAACTAATGGATGAGTCCACAGGACCCATTCCCTGGAGTGATGGATGGATCCATTGTATAGCGTAGGGGACGCTGCTGCAGGTCTTGGTGTGCATCCTGGAGCGTGTGTGTGATGCTGGAACCTAGAGGCTGGGGGGTAATTTCATTTGTCTGTGCAAAGCCAGACGGCTTAATGTCCGTGGGACCTCTGCGCTGAACCGGCCAAAATGAGATATTTGAAACAAAGTGCTGTGAAATGCTCAGTGGTAATGCCTCTGATGTCTGGGTTTGCTTTTAGCCTTGGGGAAAGAGCTGTGCTCCGAGCTGGTCAGCCAGTTGCTTTCACAATAACTGTTTTTAGCCATGCTAGTTGTGTGGCTTTATGGAAGGCAGTGATAGTCTGTCTGTCTGTCAGTTGGTCAATCCACCAATTTGAAGTATTGGATGGATTGCCACAAAAAACAGACATTAATGGACACACAGAGGATGAATCCTAATGATTTGACTGCTCCCCTGACTTTCTATAGTGTTGATTGCTAAATATTTGCATGCTAATTTGCTACAATTTAGCTTTTAGCATGGCTGTTTATAAGCACAGTCTCAACGAGCTGCTAGCATGGCTGCAGCTTTCATGGTACTTGAGCAATGCACAGTTAAAAACAATTACATGCATTTTTGACTGCAATCTGTCATCATGTGTCCTCCATTATCTAAGCATTCTCAAGGTCTGGAAATATTCTGTATTTTCTTTATTGTCAACAAATCCCACGAAAAAAACAAAACCAGCAATAAACTACTGATTCTACTAACTAAGGGTTGTCTGTGTAGCCAAAACCTGATATAACTTTAACTGTTCTGTAGAGCTGAATTGTTGACCAAAAACTATTAAAAACACGAGTGAGTCACACCACTGGATGACATGTTCCCTCACTAGGATGAACATGGACACTCTAGTTTATTTTGAGTTTATGTCTCATACATTGTCCTGCTACCATAAATACTCAGCAGAGCAACAAATCTGCTGCTGCAAACAATCCCTAACAAATGTATGTACTCTATTTGTGTAATCTTTGATAAGAACAATACTACCCAGCTCTTCAGGAAATTATTTTGGCTTTTTAGAAAACTGAAAAGTATACATCATGACCAATTTTTAAAGATTTACATCTTCAAGAGCCACAGAGAGGGTAGGAAAATACAAGGAGACAAACACATTGTTGATGTGGCCTTTATCCTTTAAGTATTACACTTTACATCACATTGTTTGGGTTCCATTCCTCCTTGTACTAATACCTGTTGATTGTTCTTGTACCTTGTTACAGTCTTCAAGTGATCATCACTGTATACATTTTTCAGTAATTATCTATTGTTGTATTGTATAAGCACGTTGTTGCAAATGTATTTATATCAAATACCTTTTCGCCCACACTATATTCATCAGCTGTAGGTTTTTGTCTGACAGGCAGGCAGCCCGGCCAGGTGGCAGCCTGAAACCTCTGTAGAAGAGACAGCTCTGCTCACTGGCTAATTTCACTTCGATCTCGCCTTCATCCATCTTTCCATTCTGTCAAACACTTCTTCTTTAGCCCCGAAGTACTGAGCGGTCTCACTTTCCATCTCCTCACTGTCTCATTCTCTCATGTTACATAAGAGAGAAAAAAATTAGTCTATTTATTACCCTACAGGCAAGAAAATGTCTCAAATTATAATCCTGTGAAATAGATTTGTCCTGTCTTTTTCATTGAGGCGGTAGTGGAAGCCAAAAGAGGGTTCTGTGTGCTGTGTGATGAGTGATGGTTTGAATGCAAATAGCTACAATGATACAGGAATGTGGTTTATGTCACATAAATATCATGTCGACACCACCCTTTGGCTGATTGACAGGGGTTTGTTGTAGCCAGATGAACTCATACCGCACTGCATTAGCGCTTATTAAAACTTTGTGTGCGCCTTTTGTATTAATCCCATTAAAACTGTATTGTATTAAGACAGTAGAATGCGAATCGTTGATATATTACTTTTAATTATAATATTTTGCGTCTTTGGGTAGGTACATGTGTTCATTTAGATTCCTTCTTTCCTTGTTGCCACTATTGTTCATTCAGGTGTCCTCTTGGAAGTGTCAGTGATTCCTGTGCTGTCACTGACTGACATTTCTGGTGGTTTGGTCCCCTATATGCCATCAACATGTCAGCATTCAACCACAGAAAGAGAGCTAGACAAATAAGTGTCGGTACTGTTTTAAAACTGTGCTCCAGCGTCACTGCGCACACATAAACACACAAGAACATTCCTCTGGCATGACATCAGTTTTTGGTCTCTGTACTAAACAAGAAACAAACTGCACTGTGGATTGTTTAACTGTTAAGAGAAGATGGATCAGACATCTGCTATCACTTCCCAGCTGATACGGATTCAAAGTAGATTTGCTGAAAGTATGTGAGTGTGTGTGTGTACATGTCTGCGCTGTGACTTTATGCTGGTGTATGTGGGTGATTAGTTATGCTTGCACCTTATACAGTACAGCGTCTTCATGTATATCTGTGTGTGTGTACACAAGTATTCTTGACCTCATCACGTTATGATCCATATGGATTCCATCAGAGTGATACAGACTTGACCAGCTTAGAGACAGCTGGCTTTAAATGCATGGATGGGCTTTTAAGATTAAGCACTTGACAACAACTAGAAACTACAGTCTAACCTTGAAACCTGCCACTTATTTGTCATGTGCCGGCACTACAAAGCCTCATTTCTTTCTGACTTGAGCAGCAGAGTTGCCTCCTTGTTCCCGATGACCTCTGATATCTTTTCTGCTATTTATTTTCAGGCTCTGATGCGATGCAGTATATGTGGGTGGGGCAGTTCTCTGGGGGCCCCAGCCTGGCCCCTGTTCATGTGATCTGGCCCTACATGGAGTGGCATTTGGCCTGGCCCTGTGGGGCCCTGTCTGGGAGCAGAGAGCTGATCTGCAGCCAGCCTGGAATGCCAGACATTTGAAGTCAGACTTGTTAAAAAAGAACGAAGGGTGGTAGGAGTTTGGTCAAATAGGCCCCTGTGTCTAAAATAGCCCACAGCCTCTGTCCGAGAGGGAGGGAAAGGAGACAAAGCTTCTTCCCGTAAGCTGACATTAGGAAAGGACAGCCCTCCAACCTTTTGCTTGAATGGAAAAGAATAGACAAAGTCATAGTCTATATGCTTGTTGTCTGTTGAATGGATTTTTCCATCTTCTTACCTGTCTGTCATTGTGTCTTAAAAAGTATTTGTTTGCGTGTTTCTGTAAGGGTATGCAGTTATGTGCACAATGTATGAAATTTCACCAGGAATGCTGTAACACACATTGGTTCAGCAGTTCAACAGTTATCACACCAGGGAGTTGACACTGCACTTGGGGAAGAGCAAAACTCATCACACAGAGTGACAGACGAGAGAATGCTTTCTCTCTCTTTCTTGCTCTTCTTTCTCTTCATTCTCTCTCTCTCTGTCAGATAGTCTTTTCATTCACTTTCTAGATTCCTTTTTCTCTCTTTTCTCATATTTTTTCAACCTTTATCTCCATGTTGTTGAAATGTATCTCCTTCTTTAGTTTGTTTCTTACTCTCACTCTCTCATTTACACATGCAGTGCAAACTCAGCTCTCATCATCTTTTTCCTCGTCCCTCTGTCTCATGGGGCTGTTTTACTGGTGTCCCAGCTATGAGCTTAGCTGGGCTAGGGATGTCAATTACAGGACTATGATAGGGCCCCTGCTGCATTATGCATGGAAGTGTCCCACTGGGGAAAAAATGGCCTACAGCCAGGAACGATGGATGGAGGGATGGAGGGATGAATAATGGATGGAGAGATGGAGGAGCGAAACACTATTGCAATCTGTGTCTCACCAAATTGAAGACTTGCCCTGGCGCACACCTCTGAAGCTCAGGGCCAAGTCACCCTGGGTGACTCAGAGTCGTGAGGTTGATGTGTGAGAAAGCACAGGAGGGCTTTAATCAGTATTTCATTTTGTGCGTTAAGACCCAATGGGGTACCACCATCAGAAAGGTCAGCTAAGGTCTTTTGCCTGTTATTCTATATGCACACAGCCTTTTCATCATGATCAGTTTTGCTTATTGCCTTAGTGTATATGTGTGAGAGTTTGTACACATATTCTCTGAGCACATTGTGTATCGTGTTCTCCAAGCTTTAAAACATACCACATGAAGGCAATCAAGAGCAAGAAATATAATTAAGTCTAATCGAGTCAAGAATTTATGTTTGGAATCAAATTAAATGTGAGAGATTGTAAATCCATTTCTTTAATGCATTGTATAGAAGAATATGACTATAACTGGAGAAGAGTAGAGGGTTAATCTTTATAGCACTCCAAAGGGCAATTTGCACAGCTAGCAGTCAATTAAAAAGCAAACGGAGATCACAGGCATCAAAAACAGACACAAGAGAGGGCTGACAAATATTAATTAATTTACAAGTTTTAAAGGTGTCAGTGGCCAAGCTTAAATCAAACGTCCCACCCTTACACATCAAGTAATGTGCAGTCATCAGAAATAATTAGTAACCCTGCTGAGAGGGTCCAGACTGCATTTGTCTTTTTTTTTTTGCATCTCTTTAATTTTATATTTATATATATTATTTATGTAAAATGCTATATATCCTTGTTGCTATCTGTAAAAAGGTGAACTATTGAAAGCGGAGGGCAAGTTTGAGCTTATCTTTGTCTCCAACATATAGAAGATTCTCTTGTGTAATTAGTAGAAAGCATCTTAACTACACCACAACATATTAGTTGCTCAGATAAAGAAATGCGAGGGGTGATGTTTTAAATTATTACCATAAACCCACACCAGATCACAATGAACTGCTGAAGAATTTTTACATGACAATCAATAGTGATTAAAACTGACATTACAATTTTGGTCGTAAGCAAAAACATCTGAAAATGTTCATAGGATGTCAACCAGTGTGTGATGCAAAGACATGGAGGACGTTATATCACAGAATATAATCTATCTACACTGATTCTGAGATACGCAGTATTATCACTTAATGTTTGATTGATTGTAATTGTTGGTGTAATCAGGAGCTTTTGTTGTTTTGTGAATTGCAAAACAGAATTTTTGGAATAAAGACAGTATTTTCTTACTTATCTGAAAGTATTCAGGGAGACATATTCATCCCCACAGCAGACCTTCACATCTATAGAATAGATGAAAGGTGTATACACATGTGCAGGTGCTACGTATGAATGTGGGTGAAAGTCTTCTTATGTGTTATCCCTGACAGGTCCCTGATGTCAACTAATGTCAGTCAGTGTATCAGTGAATGTGAAAGATGCTGTTGTTATTCATCCCGACCATGGTGGGATGACACTATTTGTCACTGTAGTGATGGATTCCGCATCCCTCAGAGGAGCATGTGCAAGCACCGTCTCTGAAAGGCTGTCTTTGTGTTTCACACTCACTCACACTCTCTCACACACACACACACACACACACAGACACACACGTAACGCACTGCTGGAGCTGACAACAAAGGCGTGCTTATCCAATTGTGGGGGAATAAGATTAGGCTACAAAGAAACTCATAAGGCTAATGTTAGCATCTCCTGCTCCAGTGAGAGCCTTTGTTTGTGTAATCAGGAAAAACATGGGATTAGATTTGAGATGCTGTCTCGGAAATGATGCCCATAAGACCCTATTGTATGATGTTGACATGTTCCTAAATAACAGGGGGTGACGGCCTGCCTTCTATCTGATAAAACAATCCTCAGGGAAATAAAGAGTAGTTGTGTTGTTCAGCTATCCGACTTTGCTTTTCTCTAAAATAGATTGTCTGGCAGACATGGTCTAACTTATGCTTTTACTCAGTGTTTTTCTTTATAATTGACTTATCACCATAATTAGGTTATGGCAAGGAAAGAAAATAACTCCTCTGTCATATTGTGTTTTAAGATGCTAATCTTTTCTTGATGAGAGCAGCTCGTGTTACAGCTTACTGTAATTCATCAATGGCAGAAATATGTGGTCTTATTGTAGCAGTGGGAGTAGACTGTGAATCCAACAGGTGAAGTAATTGTAGCTACTCCGTCTCAGCAGTTGGAAGTAGGACCACTCTTTGTGACTTTTTAGGTGAAACCACAATATTGTGAATAACATAGACTGTGTAAACAATAACTGATGTACCCATAGGTTTCTGTAGAGCCATGGTGAGTGTGTGGTGGCCCTGTTTGTTGAAATCTTGGCAGTGCAAAGACGCGAACTGTGGGTGGCGATGAGGCAGACTTAATTTAAGCTAGTTGCTGAAAACAGCCACCTGTGACAGCACCCACCTGACACTCAAAGACACCACCCCCTTAATTATGGACAACCTCTATTAGGGTCCTCTATTTACATCATATGGCAGAAATCTAATCTAATATAATTTGTATAACGATGTTTTTAGTAGTATATAATCACCTGAAAATAAGAATTGGGTTAGTAGTTAAATTTTTTATTACTATAGAATTAGCCTTTTTATATGAAGAGGCTGAGGGTCTTCTTTCATAGACTCCACCATGTTGAGCCAACATGTTTCTACAGTAGCCCAGAAAAGCCTTTTATGTTATTCGTGGCCACCGTAGTTTCTCCTTTATGCCAGGCAGCAGATGTTGAGGTGACAGGATAGAAACTACATAGATAAATCCTACACATTAGGGGTGATTTGTTTTTTTAAATCAGGCAGTATGTACATGTACATGTATTTCTGTCATAAAGTTGACCATTTTAACATGGGGCCCTATGGAGGCTGACTCACTTTTGCAACAAAACCTCAAGTGGCCATTTGAGGAACTTTGTTTTTTGGGCTTTCTGTATTGTGAAAACAGAGATAAAGACATTTCCTCTGTAATGTAGAGGCATCTTTAACATATTTGTCACAGTAGTAGGGTGGTATGACCCTTCAGAAAATACTCTTCAGTAGAGACCTGCACTTTGCCATAAATCCTCCCACTAATGTCAGGTCAATAGTGGCTGGGACACTTAAGATCTAGATAGTGTGAAAGGAATTCTAGACAGTCCTGTGTTGTTATATGGGCCAGGAGAGAGAGGGACCATTCATTCGCACCTCTGTGACCCCTCTCCCATTCTTCTGTTGAAGAATAGCTTGCCTCTCACGCACAGTCAGCCCTAAGCCCCTCAGGGCATCCAGGGCCTGTTACATAAGACAGGAGTAAAGAATGCTCTAGAAAAGTCTTCAGCCATGACCTTGGCTTTGACTGAGCACTCCTATTGGTCCTATTCTACCAGCACTGTCTCATGGTTAAAAGTCACATGCCCTGTATTCCTGTCTATCTATGAGAAGCTGAGTCTCCAGTCTGCTGAGCCTGCAGGGTGAACTTTTCAAACTGTTCTTGTATAATATCAAGAATGAAATATATGTGGTTCAAACTGCAAACTAGTTTAAAATGGCAAATATAACTTCGTTATCCCTCAAGCCATGGTTTTGTCAGTCACTCGGTGCACCTTTTTGGTCCAGACTGAAATATTTCAACAATTATTGGATGGATGCTGTGAAATTTGGTGCAAATTTGGTTCCCATGCAATGTATTCTACTGATTTATACACTGACTTGTCCTCTAGTGTCACCAGCAGGTAGACAGTTTTCTTTTTAATGAAATGTCTCAACAACTATTGGATGGACTGCCATGAAATTTGGTACAGACCTATGGATAAATTACAGTATATTAACTTTGCCCTAACTCTTCATCCTGTGCCATCATCAGCTCAATATTTCAAGTCGTCCTAGACTTTGGTTTATGAATAAAATACCTGCAAACCTAATGACATTCCCATTAGCCTATCCTGCAGTTTTGTTTAGTGATATTTAGCAAATGCTAGCATTCTGTACTAAGAAGAGGGACATGGTAAACATACTTTTTTAATTTTTAGAATGGGTCCACTTGAAGAAAATCACGACCTCTAACATGTTGCATAATTTCTTAAGATGGTTTTTCTACACACCTTGAACTTTACCAGAAACCCAACCCTACCGGTATCTGAATAGGGTGTGTGCCTGTGCCAATCTTATTTCAGCAGCTCAGTATTCTCTACTGGCAAGACTCATATGTAGTGAAAGAAACTTTCCAAACCCTCATCAAGCCTAAAATTTACTTCCCTAATTGAGAAGAAGGAAAAGTTGTGGTGAAAACTACATTTTATTAAACTATTTTCTAGAATGGACATTCAGGGAAACCATTATCTATATAGAATAGTATTTACCAATACACATTTGCAAACAATTATATTGGAATTTAGCTGCTGACGACTTTGTTATTCCCTCTTCAATTTTGCTTGGCTCAGAGGTTTGATAAACTGCTCTTATAGGCTGAAAAGGTTTAATGAGGCTTTTGAATTGTTGAGTAAGACACACACGTATACACACACACGCACACACGCACACACACACACACACGCACACACTTATCTTTAGGGTTACTAAAACACTATAAGGCATTTTCTTTGTGTATTTTAGTGTATAAATGTTGTAGATATATTATGTATTCATGAGTGCACATAGGGTAACACCCGTTGCTATATTTACATACACTTTAGATGCACATAATCTAAAATCTTATCATAACCATATGTTGAATTTCTTTGTGAAAAAAAGTGCAAAACAAATCTAGATTAACTTAATTGCTCAATAAATCAGTCACAGGTATGTAATTATTACAAACGGCTCTAGTTTTCTAAATAGGCATGAGTGAAGCTTTGTTCTTAATTATTTGCTTTTCATCTCCATAAAGTGATCAATATTAGGTTTATAATTATCTTTTATTATAAAAAATTATGACAACTTGTAGGCCCTCTTTAACCCCTAACCCCCAAGCATTTCTATGAAGTTTAGACATGTTTAGACATAAATTGAAAGAGACGGAGTGGGGCCATATAAAACCACCCTGCTTTGATAAGTCTACATTAGTTTGGCAAAACTCTCACCATTCCCAATTTTATGTTTAGACAGGGCAGTTAGGTTTGGTAAGGATACTTGATGAGTAAGCTGCCCTTTGCTAAACATAATACAGAAGATGGTGGAAGGGATGGGCTGACTCTCCCACAGGTTGGTTTCGTCTTACATGGCGTGTTCAGGCTAAATTTTCCTTGGTAACTCTTTGATCTTTTTGGAGAGTGTAACAGTATATCTTCCTCCCTCTTAGGTTTTTCTTCTTGTCCAACCTTTTTTTCCTCACAGTTACCTCTATATTTTCTTGTCTTTCTCTTATTACCTGAAACTCCTTGATCCTAAAAACATTTTCATTCTCCCATCGTCTAATCCTTGCTCCCTTTTTATCCCTCACTCCTTCACCTATTTCTCACTCCTTCTTTCACTTTGAGAATTTATTTCTGGTTTTATCCCTCTTGTTTATTTATTTCTGTCATTTGTCTTCCCCAGCCCACATATCATTTTCCTGTCCCAGAGTGTGCTATATACTGAGAGTCCTGGTTCTGGCGAGAGCGGTCTGTCGCTGTGTGGGTCCAGGTTGTGCCATGAGATTGCCCACTCCTGGTTCGGCCTGGTTATCGGAGCCAGAGACTGGACTGAAGAATGGATCAGTGAGGGCTTTGCCACCTACCTGGAGGACATTATCTGGGCCCAAGCACAACAAGTACAGTACAGTGCAATTGCTGCCAGATGACTGTAGTTTACTACAGCTATTTTATGAAAGTAACTTAATGGTCTTTTTTAAAGCTTTCCTCCCAGGTAGACAAACACTTTCAGATGGCAATATGAGCTTTTAGATTCATCAGTTTAGCGAACTTGTAAAGCCCAGTTTGCTGTGGCCATCTTTAAGATAACATTGAGAAAGCTGTCTCTCATGAGAAATGGAAATTTGATTATAAATATTACGTCAATTTTTGTACAGTTCATTTCTCTATGGTCATTATCTAAAAGGACTACTATACAGTATGATGCAGTACCTTTATGTTGTTAGTATAATGCAACAACTCAGAGAAATACAGCTTGACGTTCCAATATTCCATTTGCACAACTTATGTGCCAGGATTTCCAAATATTACTGTTGTGGTTGAA
Source organism: Argyrosomus regius (assembly GCA_946959425.1). Lineage (NCBI taxonomy): Eukaryota > Metazoa > Chordata > Actinopteri > Sciaenidae > Argyrosomus > Argyrosomus regius. The sequence goes on from OX336890.1 coordinate 12,552,114, forward strand.
ATGCATGTCAAGTAGAGGTTGTCATTACATTAGGATTGTAAAACCATACATCAAGCACACAAGGAAACAGTTTATAAAGGCACAAATCCAAGTTCCAATGCAAAAAAAGCACAAACAAGAAACAAAGACTGCATCTGAAAGGTCACCGGAGTGGCCAAAAATGATATTGGTAAAGACGTTTTTAGGCCAATCACAAAATAAATCATAAACCCAAACCTAATGATCTACTAAAACGTAACAAGACTAAGCTAAATCACACAAGAGCGAAAAAGTACTAGGGCCACTAACTCCTCCTCAAAGAAGAAGATCATAGGTCAAGAACAAGAACAGTGCAAAGAACACTCTTGTTCTTTGCACTGTGTGCTCCAGATGTCCTTCAGTATGAATCACTTGCTTGCAACACGAACTTCAGCTCTGAACTGTGAGTTTATATGCAAACAGATCTAATCCTCCCATTTGTGTTCCCACACAATTCAGAGTTAAACAAATGTTTTTCTTGTGAATGTGCTGTTAAATCATGTCACCTTTATGATGTGAGCTTGGCTCTGAAGAAGTAGATTTCAGCAGATCTGTTACTGCTGCCAAAATCAATAAGACACAGTGACAGAGACAGTAGGCAGTGCTGCTTACTTTTGCTTATGAAATTCACTGTATTTAATTTTTCCTCCTCTGACTTCTTTGCTCTACCATAAACCTTTCCTTCACATTCTTTAACTTTCCATATACCTCCCTCCAGCTCTCCTTACAAGAGACAGCAGAACAGTCTGACCTAAAGGCACTGCTGAGGTGGCGACGGCTCTCTGATGAGTTGAAAAACTCAGAGGAAGGACTTCAAATCCTCAGGTGTGTGTGTTTGTGTGTATTTTTTGGTCAAGTATATCTGTTTTAAGTGTCTCACTGTTGTTGCCATGAAAATAGCTCTTAGAGAATAGTGCATGCTTAAGCATGCTTAAATCAGAACAGTGTACTGTACACCGAGATGAAATTGACCTGAAATATTTACTGCTCATCGTCTTCCGCACTGTTAGTTTCATCCCTGAATATCTGTAGAGAATTACTAAACCAGCCTAGGTGCAACACGTACAGAGGAGGCAACGTCTTCCCACAGCAGTCAGTGTGACTGTTTAATTATGTTACTCTATTTTTTAAACATTCACTTCTAAAGAGATCCATTTTCACAAATAATTTTTCATACTTGTCAAGTATGAAAAGTAGAGCAAATTCTATATATATGGTATATAGCATAGCTTAGTGCACAAGATTTTTAGAAATGAGAGGAAAATGTTTGAGTTGCATCTGTCTTTTACTAATTATCCATAGTAGACACAGTCTCCTTTTTTAGGTTAAAGCATGCCTAGCTGTTGGTAGTGTCTGCACGTGCAGACACACACGTGAGCTTGAGGTCTATGCATTCCAGGGGTACAGGTGTGGCAAGTATATCCAGGTGTACTGTACTGTCATGTCTTAGAAAAGCTCTGCACACAGGCACAGTGAGCACGAACAAACACACAAACTCTTCATCTGATCCTGACAATGTGGGACCCACACCCTGTTTGTTTTATCCATGGTGGAAGCACAGTGTCATCAGGGGATTATATGTGTAAGTACCAACCTGGAGTTAACTCTTTAAGGGTGGGAATGTTACTTTGAATGTTTCCTTTCATATCGCACCTTTTCCTTTGAATAAGAAAATCCTCTTCACTGGAGCTGACACTTGTAGCATAGTACACTATTGACATTCACGCTTGTAAGAGACCATACAGAGCGTGACATCGAATCAATGTGTTATTGATTTCATGGCACTTCTGCTTGGCACTAACTTCCAACTATGTCACTTCACTAATAATGTGTTGTCATCACACAATGAAAACACTTAATAGTATTTAAATTTCAAATCGATTCAGGCTGTTCCATATAGTGAAAGCCGTATTAGTGGAAAGCTTCAGTATTTGTAATAGTGATTTTACTCAGACTATCCTCATGGATTTAAAGGATTCCAGTGCTTTAAGGTGTCTGTGTCTGGAAACTTTCCATACTGAAATGCTGATAACCTCCATGGTATGTTGTTCAATATGAAGTTTCACAGTTGTTAAACATGGTAGAACTCATTATTGTGTATTGGGTATATCTTGCAATAGGAAGCTGTGTGTCAGTGAAAGGGTTAAATATGCACTTGAGAACTGTGTCTGTCTAGCAGTCTATCAGGGTATTCTCCTATGAGGCAGATGCAAGGGTGATTAGGAGGATCAGGATCAGGTTTCTTTACACCTGACGGGGTTAAATCAACAACATAAAACTAGCATTGTGCATGCATTCACACACAGACATGTGCACAGACATACATGCCCATACGCATAGATGCGTGCATTTTGACTGATGATGTTAGTGGTACCTAAGGAAAGGCCTTTTTTTTAGTCCTCACATCTCTTAGAGCAATGATAAAGCATATTGAGGCAAAAGAAGCCCTGCTCATGCATTATCTTATTATCTAGCCTGAGTCAGGTACAGCCTTTTTAGAGCATCAATATGACCATTTGTGTTTTTCTACTCCTATAAACAGGTTTTAGTAGAATTATAAGATAGGTTAATATTATTTATCGACTTTTTAAAAGAAATTTGGCTGACATTTGTTTAATGAGTTTGTAATTTCTGGATAATTTCCAATAAGCTTCCTGGAAATAACAATGTAATTTTATACCACTTACAGGGAAAATAGAGTCGGTGTTCAATTATATCCAATTAATTTCTGTGTAACCTAGAGAGTCTTTTAGTGCAGAGCAGGTCAGACGAACAAGCAAAAATTGGAAATGTGCCTACAGGCAAGCACACATTTCAACATGAAGAATAAGGTTATCAAAAATAAATAAATAATTAATAACTGAATATTTACTTGACTTCAAACAGAACAGTTGTCTAAAGGAAATTCCTATTTTCCTCTGTTTAATACTAATTTACATAGTTATTATAGGACCCCCCCCCGAGGAAAATATCAAGAAATGACGATGAAATTACAGGCTATAAAATAAAGTGTTGAAATTTAAAAAGCAGAAAAGAAAATTATTCATTGTTTTTCACGGGTTTTGTCTGATTGCAATGCAAAAACTTGACCTTGGGAACAGTATGTGTGACAAGAAATCTCAACTATCAGGTGCTTTAACCACATCTCCAGGGTCTTTGGGAGGGAGACTGTAACCTCATCTCAGTTCATGGAGGGTCGTTGTATGTGGTGTCCTTGATCTTGCTCTGGCCAGTGACCCCTTCCCAGTCGATGTTGTAACCAGTTTTGTTCTGTGGTTCATTCTCTATTCTTTTATTCAGTCTCTCTCTCTATCTATGGTCTCAGTTTTATTGCTTTGTATGTTATTTTGCATATGTGTCATAATGATGTGTTGGAACTGTATCAGGAACACTCAAGGGGGGTCTCTGAAGCTCAGATGTAAATACTCCATGCTACTTTTTGATATGGGTTGGACTGTCTGTATGTCCAAGTCCTGATGTTCTACTGTTTAGCATTACAACTGTGGGTAAACCTAACAAACCCAAACTGGTTGTCACAATACACAGAGAAATGTTAGAAAAGACCTGGTGGAGGGAAAGAAAGCACAAACGTTGGACAGAGAGATATGCAAAACCTCACCAGTGTACACACATAAAGGCTAAATGGCAGATAGCACTTTCCAAGTTCAGTGGGTCACAATCGACACCCCTTGATCCAGAAGGGGCCCCAGTGGCCAGTGTTTATCAGTCCATTTCAGATGAGTTATATTTAGGGCACCCTGGGCCAGACGCCATTCTCCCTGCTGATTCACTGGGCTGCTGGGTGTGCTGCTCTACCTTATCCGGTTTCCACAGTCAACCCAGTGTAATTTGTCAGGATATGGCTCGCGGAGCTATAAACCTCTGTGTGTGTGTGCGTACGTTTCACTCGTTTTTTAATAGCTCCTGATTTCCTCCTGCACTTTCTCTCTCTCTCAATCTCAGACACACCCAGGTGTATGCATGGCTACACACACATACACGCACGCGCACGCGCACGCACGCACACACACACACACACACACACACACACACACACACACACACACACACACACAGACAAACACCCTCCCTCTCACACACATGGCCTACGAGTCAGATAAGAGCACCATTTATTCTGCGATACATTGAGCTATTGTGTGATTCTCCAAGGCAGCGAGCAGCGATGCCTCTTAAAGCTGTAGTATATCATCTCTGACAAAGAGAGACAGCGAAAGACGGGGATTTACACATCCATACATCCCTGGTTTGGACAGTGGGAAGGGTGGAGCTCTTTTGTCTAACACGGCAGTGATGGATCAACTTTTTTCCTCTCTGTGCTGTGCCGGCGGTATGACGCACGAAACCGACACATTTTCTCTTCTGGAAATACATGTTCTGTCATTGTGTTTGTCTCTTGCCCCAGTCCCCCTTTCTCTCTGTATTTCTGTCTGACAAACACACACACACACAATTTCCCAGGGATACAGCACGTCCTGCTGTCTTAAAAAGAGTCTATTTCATCTTATCAGCAGCAACAGACAGACATGGGCACTACGGGCAGGAGACTGGACTGAGAGCAAGTTAAAAAAAATGACTCCATGATTAGAAAAAGGGAAATCTTGTGGTCATAATACATGGAGAATAAATAAAAGAGCCTTTTCCAACAACTAAAACAAACAGTTTATTGTATAATGCAGGTTTTGTCTGTAGCCCTCTGTGTTTTACAGATATATTTTACCATTAATCCATATGTTTAATGACTGTCTCAGAATATTGACAGTTTTTAACGTACAGACCCTGAGCATCATAACTAAAATGAGGTCATTGGTAGTCTTTCTATCACATAACATTTATCTCCCATGTGCCTCACACTGCCAATTGCACGATGAAAGTCCTTCTAAGAGTGTCCAGTTGAATTTAGAAATTCCAGGAAGCTGATGACTTCCTCTCTCAGTCCACTGAGCAAACCAAACATTCCTGACTATCTCTTGTCCTCAATTTCTCCCACACATCCTCCTCTTTCTTCTTCATCTGCTCAATCCTAATTTACTTCATCTCCTCCCGTTCCTGCTTTTCTAGTCACCATGCCTGGACAAAGACTCATAGATCAAATATGTGACCAACTTGTGGCTCATAGCTGAAGCCTAACTAAAGATTAAACATTAATTCAAAGATGAATCAGTGTGAATACGATTTTGAATGTGTTTCTTGTCTCCTTGTGCATCTGTGTGCGTGTGTTTGCGTGTGTGTGTCTGGCCCTGTCATGAAGCGGTCCTGTGGAAAAGTGCTAGCCAGTGATGAAGGGTGTATTGATTGGTGGACCAGGCGCCTAGCGTATCGACTTGGCAGGAGGGTGATCCTTCAAGGCCTTCATATTGGCACACTGAGTTAATCTGCTCAGCCTGATCAATACCAGCTAACTGAAACTATCATTGCACAGCATCCCACGTCAGCGCCCTGTTTGTTTGGCTTTTATTGGTTTTATGTGTGTTTGTTTGTGTGTTTATGGAGGTTGAAGGGATGATTTGTATCTGGGTGACAGGGAAAGTGAAACCTAGAGCATGCCTCTTTTGTGCCTGTAGACGGGGGTGCTTTTTTGTGGAAGTGTTATATGTTCACTCAGTGAGTCATGGGCAGTTAAGTCAGAGCACAGCACTGTGAGGTCATATAAACAGCATAGCATGCTATTATAAATCTACAGCTTGATTTCCAGCCTGCCTCCGGCAAAGTATGGCGACTTGGCAATGTGTTCACCATTGAGAGGACCGGCTGAGTGGCTAGATTTAGTGTTGCTGACGGTGTATTCTTGCTCTGTAGAAATTGTGGTTTTCCTGCAACTAGAATGTTTCTAAGAGTGGGATAAAATTAAAATCTCTGGGTGTAGGTTTGCTAACTTCACTAACAACTCACTCTGTTTTAGACTTTCAGCTTGTGTTATTTTCTGTGCTGCTCTTTTGTTTATTGTGGGTGCCTGTGTCTGTGTATAGTATCTTTCCTTACCTGTCTTATCTTTCTGTGTGTGTGTATGTGTGTGCTTTCTTTTTTTTCCCCCTCTATTTGTCTTTCTGCAGACCGAACATGGAGAACACTGGTCAGGTCAGCGAGTCTGGCTCCTCCACAGTTAAACATGCCCTCAACCCTGACAAAGCCTTCATGCAAGTTCACTACCTCAAGGTGAGATTAATGTGGGACAGCAAGGAAATGACAATAAATGGATAGAGGTAGTAGGAAAGGAAGGGAAGAGTGAAAAAGAATCAAGGACACAAAGAACTATAGAAAGAAATCAAACTATTATAAAAATCCTATAATGTCCCTTTAGCCTTTTTTACAGTAGATGTAAGAGCTCTTGTAGTTACTATAAATGTAGCTGCAGTGTTTCTCTGTGTTGTCTTTGATGGATCATGTCCTGCTGTCTTGTCCTTTGCCCAGGGTTACTTCCTCCTCCGGTTCTTAGCCAGTCAAGTGGGAGAGCAACAATTCATCGACTTCTTCAGATTATTTGTGAAGAAATACCACGGCCAACTCATTTTGTCTCAGGTGAGGCTGTAGCATAGGAAACTCATTTTTACTTGATTAACTTAGTGGAGAATCTTGTTGTTGACCTGCAGCTGCTTGAGGAGCTGTTTAATAAAACCTGAGCTCAGATTTGTTTTGATATGACCTGTCTCTGCGGCACCGTCTTATTTCCATAAATTAATTGGAGGCCGATGTAAGCTCTATTGCCACTGTTTTACAATACTTGAAAATGCACCAGCAGCATTTCAAATTGATGACTGTACATCAGCTCAGCCACATATGTTTATTCTGCTGGGGCCATGAAACTGAGTGATCACACCTGGAAGTCTGTGTGTGTGTGGGTGTGTTTGAGTGTGTGTGTGTGAGATGTGTTCCACCTGGCTCCTGTTTCTTCGGTGGCAGACTGAGTCTTCTCACTAAATAATGGATGTAACATAAACACTGTTTGACCTTGTACTCTTGACTTAAGATCAGGTATGCCTTTCTCTTTCTTTTTTTCTTCCACCCACACCTCCCTAAATGCCTCCATTTTGGTCTGTCTTTTTTTGTTCTTTCTGGAAAGGATTTCCTGCGAATGCTGCTGATTACCTTTCCCGACATGGAGAGGTATGTAAGTGCCTATGAATAATGCTTACAGTGTAATTCATGAATAATGAAAAATATGCCTAGACGCATTAAAACCACTTTGGTTTGTGGGCAAGTATTGGTAGCCTAGTTTCCAGTTACAGACAAATTAAAGATATTCTTTTCATCAATTCTTTGTTTGGACTTAGCCTTACATCTTTTCAACAGATGTGACTTGTTAGTAGATTTACAGCCAAATAGACAAGTATTAGCCAATTTGGCCTCTGCTCTTTGACTAAGTTGGTCCTGCTGTGGAAACATGACTAGTGAAAGCTTCCAACACCAATCCTGTTAAGAGAGCAGTCTCATCCACTCTCATATTAATTGAAGTGTAAAAGGATAACTGCTCCTCCTGCTCTCCTCCTCTCTAATTTTCTCTCGCCCTCTCTGCGCTCGCTTAATCATTCACTTCTCTATTTCTCCTGATTGCCTCATTAACCTCTTCTTCGTCTCTCTGTCCCTCTTTTCCTCTCTCTCCCCCGTCTGTCTTTCACTTTGTTTCTCCCAGTCTTTAACACTTCTTTTCTTCCCCCTCTCTTTCTCAGCACCCTTTTGTCTCTCTGAATGTTGTGTTTTTGCCTTTTCTGTCATGTGGAGTGTGCTGCTGGACTAGGCAGAGATTGATTGAATTAAACAGAGGAAGTTGGGGGCAGTCAATATTTGGATCTGATGCCTCTTTCAGTAAACAACCAACCAGAAGAGTAAGGTTTAGGATGAGAATAGACACTCAGTGTTAAGGGTCATGGCTGCTCTGTATGCAGCTTGCAGGGTCATGTATCCTGTCTCAGACTGAATGGAGAACATAATATTTATAAGACTAAACATAAAAAAATATTAACACACATAAAAAAAAATCAATGCATTCATTGATTTTTGTTAATAAGAAACCTATGTTTTCCAGGCATCACCATCACTCTTTCTAAAAGACAGTATGTTCTCATCTATCACCATTAAGGAACAACCAATAAAATGAAATAAATTCATCAATCTCGACATGAAAAAACTGGTACATACGCATCTTGTCTGAAACTGTATTTGTACATTTGTATTAACCTCTTGTTTACCACACAAAAAATATTTCCACATAATCCCATGTAATCCCACTTTACATTGCCTCGCTGTAGGAGTAGCAGATGTTTGGTCTTTAAATATATATTATATACAGTATATAATATGGTCTATGGTTCAATTCCACATGCCAAGAACTAAAATTTCCTTGTGGTGAAGTTACTGATGACGTATTTAATGTCCAGTATCTGGGCAAATTGGTGCTTTATGGGGAGCAGTACCTCTTTTAGTGCACTGAAGAGTGTAGAAAGATTTTTTATGAGCTTCGATTTACTGAACGCCCACTCTCCATTTGCCAAAGTTGCCAGCAAATATACAATAGGAAATGACGCAGTGAGACTTCACTAGTGTATGGAAGCAAGGAGCACAGCCTTGACCTCGCAACAAAATGCCAGTTTCTTTAAACCATTTTTAGCCAGTCTAGCAGCGGTGTGGCTTACTGTTGGCCAGTCTGCCTATTGGCACTCCAACTTGTGGTCCGTAGTTAAATATCTTGACATGTTTTGAATGTATTGCCATGAAATTTGACATTCACGGTCTGCTCAGAACGAATTGTGAGCATGTTGGCTAACATTAGCCTTCAGCTCAAAGTGTTGAGAGGCGGATGAGGTGCAGTTTAACTGACACAAGTTGAGCCAAGTCTGGCAATGCAGAGCTAAGCCTGACAAACTGAGTCTGGGATGTCCTTAAATGGCCAGCGCACATAGTTGAAACCTTTTATAGTTCCATTAGTGGTAAAGATCTAAGACGTTTTCTGGCATGTAATGAGCATTACAGTCAAATGCAATAGACTTGTTTACATTCTGTAATAGATGGCAGAAATTTGTGGCCATTACACTGTCATGGAAAACTGGAAAATAAAACCAATATCCAGCATTTTTATTACTCCAAAATTATATCTTACTGTCTGAAATAGATCTATTTTGATAAGGTATTTCAGAGATGCATTAATAATTAGAGACTCCTGTGAGGTTTCTTGACCTTTAAGCTTTATGTCAAGAGAAAAAAAGACGTGTTCTCTTATCTGCACATTCTAACTGGACCAAGTTCCTTTAAAAATATTTTTGGCAAATGTGGGAAATTGTTAATTGAGCCTCAGTTAGAAGAGCATAGTTGAGAGAAAATGGGTGCACAAAAATGTAAATTACAACTTTTCATTACAAAATAACCCCATTTAATGGGCTGAATATCACAGATTAATATACAGTAATAGCTTCAGACTAGCGAAGTGTGGAATTTTCCTTTAAGCTCCGGCAGGCAGGATTGATGATGCTGTGTAGTTACTCTTAGACTTTGTGTGTACTTTGCATACTCTACAGTTTGCATACACACTGGGGACTGCTTATGGAAGGGTTGTGTGCACATTTGTCTTTGCAGGCCAGTTCTGTCACAGTGTGTGTTCTGTGTACGATATATGACATTTTCATGTGCAAACCATCCACTTGAGCCCCTCTTGAGGTACACACACACATGCACACACACATAATTGCTTACTTTACATGCGTATGTACAGTTTAAATCCAATTCATTGTCTGTTCATGCCTGTTTGCTTGTCCTTGCATAGGAAAGTGGGTGTGCCCCTCTTTTTGTTTAAGGTGTTGGCCTAATCCTCAAGTCTGCCATGACCCTAACAATATTTTCCCAGAGCCATGTTTTCATACGGTGTCTTGGGCAATAACAGTCATTGCTATAATAATAGGAATAATACTAACACTTGTGCCATTGTGTTCCAGAAAAGGCCTCACCCTCAGTGCTATTTATGCTGACTGGCTCGATCGACCGGGAATTCCAAAGGTATGAAGAGTCCTGTTTTCTTTTGTTATTTGTCAAAATATGGATTTTGATAATGTTGCCTTAATATACAATATATTTTTATAAAAAGCTAAATACCAACCAACTGCCTTTTTCAAAACAAGTATTTACTCTTGAATCAGTTTTGACAGTTTCGACTCGTGTAATAAATTATTATTATGTAAGCACAATTAACTAATACTACACAACAGTACAATAATTCAGCACTATTGATTTTGGACTATTAACTGGTGCTCTGCTCTCTGAGCCTCTCTTTGTTTACTGTGTTCAGAGGCTGTTGTTTTGGGGTATTCATGCTGACAATCAAACTACTTCTTATTTAGCATTTGTTCTGATCCTTTCATACCTGGCACATGCATGTCATTTCATAGTCTTTACGCGCTCACCTTTTTCTCAGTCCTTAAAGGGCAACACAACTTAAGTTCTACTTCAGTTCGCTGCAACTACGACAACATTGAATAACCTGATTGGCTTCACTTTACGAACCACAGTCTTTTTGGCTGCTTTGAAAACCACATGCCAAGAATCATAGTTATCATCCTTATTAATGGGTCAATATGGTTTTGAAATCATTTCAATGTAGGTTGCCAGCTATCAAAGCCAGCAGTGGTACATGAAGTTAAATGTACAGGGACTTCTTTGTGTTTATGGGTGTAGTCCAAGCCTTTGCTCTTAGATGACAGGAGCGGCGTAGCCTTCGTCTCAGTATTGAACAGCTGTAAATAGCAGTGTAATGACGCTCTCATAATGAAAATTATGTCTCATATTAGAAGTAAATAGCTGTAAGTATATAAATCCTACAGCTTAAATGACGTGTGACTGTTAGCCAGGAGTCATTTTGAAATTGCTAGACAGTGATGGCTTTCGCTGTTTGCAGCATAAAACTGGAAACTTTGAAGAAAGTTTTTGAGTGTTTCAAATCGTTTTTTTCAAAAGATATCATGATGACATCTTTAAACATTGCTAGTCCTTGAAAGAGATAATCGTGCAGTTACTATCCTGGTGTTGTTGAATCATTATCATCGTCTTTGTTACCAGACTGTTAGTGAGAAGGTGAACACTGCTGCTCTGCCTCTGCCCTCTAATCGAGAAAGACCCATGGTCATAGATACTAGGATTGCAAGGCTACACTTACAGACACACACACACACACACACACACACACACACACCCTCTCATACAATCAATCCACTTTAACAGCTTCTTCAATTCTCCTATCTCCATGGTAACTGATCTTAATTACCACTGTGTGTATGTGCATTTTTGTGTCGGTGCTTGTGTTGCTGTCTGGGAACCTTCACCTTCTAGATTATGTGATGATGTAACTGGAGCCTTTCAGGGGGCCTCTGAGGGTGGGAAGGACAGCATGGAGGGTCTGCTGTTTTCTCACACCTGATTGGGTGATGGCTAGAGTGTTCTTGCAAAGGCTTTTTTTATGTTTGATGTGCCAGCCACCAGCTAATAAGATCAGCCAGATCGATTGAAACCTTTTACAAATGCAAGTGCTTGTGTATTTGTACATCAGACACAAACACATTTTTAAGTCTCTCTCCCTCTCTCTCCTCTTTGCCTCCTATCCATCACTTGACAATGTGCTTGAATTGGAGAAAGGCAGGAAATGGTTTGGCCTAATAATAAACAATGACATTCACCGATCCCAGAGTAAGAGATGTGGAATGGGAAGGCCACTGCTGGCCTATTTTAGACCTCAGAGTTTAGATGAGTAAGCACTCCCTTTGGGATGATGGATCTAGGCTGAGATACTTTGTTTAAATAAAGACTACCCTTGATTCGCCAGAGCTTTCAGCCTGATTTCTTTTCTGAACTCATATAGCTGTATAACATAACATTTACATATTGTGTGCCTGACTTATGAAAAAATTTCTTTTTTGTGATCAATTATTATAGACTGATATTACTTATCATTTAAGTACTGCCAGGAAGAAATTGGATTTGGATTTACCTTGAGGTATTAAGCCTGGGTAGCTAAAAAAGCTAAATTGGTTGATATGACAAAGAAAAAAGTGCCAATTATTGAAGCTCAAACTTTCTTAGTTGGAAATCAGGGCTGTCTTTCAAACCTCTGTACTTTTTGAGTATAGTGACTCAGCTGTGTTTGCAGCATTGAAGATTAAATGCTACAAAATCAAAGTTAAAGTTTACTTTAATTTAGTTATTTACTTCTTATTTTTGATTTGTTTGATTTAAATCCTGATATGTTGAAATTCGGAAAGTTTACCCACTACAGCAGGATGAACAGAGAGTTTGAGGTAGACCTTGCTATTCAGGGAATGGTAGTGGAGATCTAGGCAGCAAAAGAGCTATGTGTGGTATCCTGTTACACAATGCCAATTTACTGCTTCAACACTCATTACATTCTATACAGCCCACTCTAACACCTCCCTCTGCCCGTACCTCTCTGTGTCTGCCTCTCTTTCGCCATCCTTGGCTTCTACACACACCTTTATGCTATTTCTGCTGGAGTACCTGTATAATACACAGAGAGAGGTACTCAGGCATGCAGCAATAATATTGGACTTTCTGTGTGGCTATGGTAACGCTAACATCTGAATCGCTGTGTGGGAACATATGTGGAGTGTGTAGCCTAGATAGATAAATATGATGCATCTTTCTTGTTTCTTTCTTTGTTTGTGATATGACATTACAAACACCTAGCTTCCATGCACTCCTATCTGTCTCCTTATTTTACCCCACTACACACACAAGAGCACAAACAAACTCATACACACACAACCCTCCCCATCATCGCTCTGATATGTGATTCACTTCACTCGAGCAGTGGCTCTGCTGAAAGCCTTAATAAGGTTAGAGAGTAAGTGCTGTGTGTTTGTGCCTACAACTGTGCTCACTGTGTGTAGGTGTGTGTTTGCATGCATGGCTCTACATGTGTATGTGTGTGTGTGCGCGCATGGGTAATGTGGATGTGTAGAGGTGTCCGTCCTGTTGTTGCTAGTTATTGAGGTGATTTTTTTTTTTTGTCCTTTTCCTGCTTGTCGTCTTCTCTCTTCTCCTCCACTCTTCCTCCTTTCTCTCATCCTCTGGAGTCAATTCACGAGTTTCCGTCAGAGGAACAAGTGATCACACTCCCACCTCCTCCCTCTCCTCCCACCTCTCTTCTCTCCCTCCCCTTCCTGCTTTGCTCGGTCTCTCTCTTTCTCTCTCTTTCTCTCTCTCCCTCTCTCACTCTCTCACTCTCTCACTCTGCCTCTGCAAAGCATTCCACTCTGTCCCGATCACTTGCCCCCGGCTCACTGCTTTCCCTTCTTCTCTGTCGTTCAGTGGCTGTATGAAAGGAGCGCCGTGTGGTCACAGGCGAGGCTGGTGGAAGAAGTCAAAGCAGAGGTAAGCACTCTCTCTCTCTCTCTCTCTCTCTGTCTCTCTCTCTCTCTTTTTTCTCTCTCTCTCCCTCTCCCTCTCTCTCTCTGCTCTTCTTTCTTTCCCAGTCTCTTTTTCTTGTCTTCAGGGAGTGGCAGACTGACTCAGGGGGAAGCTCACAGATTTGAAATTTTGCACCTTAGACTGTTGATGTGATTGTCATCTAATTCACATCCCTCTCTTTTCCTTCACTCAGTTATTCTGCCACTGTTTCTCTGGACTGCTTCCTCTCTTGTTATCCTCTGCTCTGTCTCATTTACACGCTCTGTTTCACAATGTTCGATACCATCTCTTATCTCTACCTCTTTTGCACTCCATCTACCTCTCTTTTCCTCATTTGCTCCTTGCTTCAGTCTCTCCCTCTGTCTGTCTCTGAGTGAAGTGCGGCACACAGCGCTGTACATCTGTTGCGTGTCATTCTGTGCTGTATCAGATTTCCCATAAAGCTCCCATGTTGCTCTTAATTGCATTGCCTTTTGTTTTCCAATTCTCCCATTTATCTGTCCATTTAAATAAATCCGAATCAGACCTGAAGAGAATATTTATCGGATATATTATAAAGAATGCTTGAGTGATTTTGCATCTCAGAAATAACCTGTCCACTTTATGCGCTGTTTAACTGGAAAACTCACTTTTTTAATTTTACAAACTGTCCTATGACGCTGTATTTATTCTGTGATATAAACTGAGGTGGAGGAGAGGAGATAGAGTTTGGCCTTGATAATGATTGGCTGTTTAATGGAGATGTATGGTGTAGGGAGTTGCTGCGCTCCAGGCTCCGTCACAGCAACATACTTTCACTATTACTCTTTTGTCTCAGCCGGCCGTTTATATATGGAGCACAAGTGAGTGCTGAAAGATTGGAATTAATGTACGAGTGTGAAGGAGAGAAGGCACTATAGACTGTTTAACGTTTGTGTGTGTGTGTCTTTGCACTCTGTCAAGGCTTGCATGCTAGTCGCTCAGTATTAGAAGAGTATGTTTATATGCCTGTGTGCCTTTCCACTTGAGAGATGGAAAGTGCGCCTTAAGACTGTTTATATTTACTTTCTGCTATTGGATATGACCACTAACTCTTTCGCTCACATCTTTTCCTTCCTCCTTTCTCTCTGTGTCATCATTACACTTCTCCGACTACCTCCCTTTTACCTTGTTTGTCCTCTACAATGTCTCAATCCCGCTCACTCAAAACATGCCACTCTGTTGTCTGTCTCTACCTCTACTGTCTCTTCTTTTTCCCGCCTTCTCCACCTCACCCCCTCCCACCCCCATCCTCCCTCTTGCAGGTTGTAAAATGGATTCTCCTCAGTCAGAGTCATCAGGGGAAGGGCAGAAAGCGGAAGAGAATAGAGCCCAAGGTGAAATACAAAGAGGTAGGAGGCACTCTACTGTATTAAGAGCTCTATCTACATTCCCTCTGCTCTACTTCTAACTCTCGGAAGTGTCCCTTTTCTCTTGGTGCAACCTCTATGTTCCTATTCATCTGGATCTTCCGCTCTCTTAAAGTAGCAGTGATTGTCGAGCTGTACGGTATTTTTGTTTGTCTGACAACATGATTATCCCCAGTTCTGTTTATGTGTTGTGTCTGCGAGGACAGACTACCCTGTACTTGTTTAAGTCTGTGTTTGTGTTGATTCATCATCCACGTATTTAACCTTTTAAGAACTTGTATACATCACATCCCTCCACTGTTTCTGTGTGTGTGTGGTCATGGTCAATGTGTGTGTGGGATGACGTCTGTGTTTGTCTGGAGGGGGTGGACATTCTGGGTTTGAATCTGGCCTTGAACTTTTGTTGCATCCTTCTTCCCATACTTCCTATTCACACTGTTAACTACCAAAAAAAGTCTAAAAAATGGCATAAAAATATCCCCAAAAAAGGTTTTTGCCATGTGTGTGTAGTGCTAATTAGGGCTCTCTGGGGATGGCTAATCCCCTCCACCCTCTAATTGACAAACACACTTGCACACACGCCTGTATCATTAATGAACACACACTGATCTATAAGCCACAGAGGGCTAGAAGTCATTAGCAAGACGAGAGCAGCTTTTATATATCACTCTCAATATGCTCAGGCTGTAGGAAACATTGGCAAAGCCTCTCATCTTTTTGTACGGCACGAATAAGTTAGGTTAGTGCCCCTGGGTGTCTTTCAATAAAAATTTGGAAAGAAAAAATAAAACACTCATTCATTGCCAAGAATATTGTATATATCCAGTGACTTTTTCTGCCTTTAAATTCTCCTTCAACACTTAATACCGCAGCTTTCAACAGATGTAATGTAAGCTTTATTCATAAGCAAAGGTATACATGTTTAAGCTGTACCTAAAATCCAGAGAGTATTTCATAAAACCTCATGTTGGTACATGATTTTTCTGGATTAGATTACTTCCAATTCTTGTGTTGTAATTTGGAGCACACAGTGAATGAAATGCCTGTGGAGTCCGCGGCCAGTGCAGCCCCCTTCAACCACCTGATACCTACCGTCTGGCATATTTACAACGTACACACACATACACACAAACACACTTACTTCTAAGGGGCAGCAAAAAGGGCCTCTTCCTGTGGGGGGCAGAGAGTGCTGAAATCAGCCTCATGAAAGAATTGCCAATTACTGTCCACTTGGCCATACACAATAGTGAGAAAGAGGAGGGAGGGACGATTGGTCGGACGGATGGAGCGAGGGAGAGGGGGCGGGGTGTGGGAGGTCAGCGTTTGAAGTTACACCATAAAAGCCATCCTGAAAGGAAACACGAAGTGAACCCCCCACCCTCCCTTTTCCATCCACCTCTCCCCCTGTGGCCCGGCCCTCTCCTCTCTCCTCTACGTCCCCCTCCCCTCCCTTTGTTTCTGTGTACAGAGAGTGCCCCATGGATGGACCAGGTGTATTTTATATCACTCCTTCATGTACTTCAAACGCCAAACAGCCCCATTTCTCCTCAACCCCTCCTCTTTTCATCTGCCTCTCCTCCCTTTCTCTTCCCCACATCTACCAGCCTGTTGCAAGGCTATAAATCACTCAGCAGACCTGATCGGCAAAGGAGGAGGAAAGGCAGTTAAAACACAGAAGACAGGAAGGTAGAAGGGGAATAAAAAGTTGGGATGTATCAGAGATGGAGTTACAACTGGAGAATAGAGCGAAACAGAGTGAAATATGAACAACAACAGTTGACACCACCGCTGGGCATTGTATATCCCCTGTGGTTGTCTTTTAGATCAATTCAAATTGGTATCATAACATGTGCTCAAGCCACAAAATGATGCACTTGGGTGGAAAAATACAAAGGGAAAGGAAAGAGGATAAATAGGTGATGGAATGACTGGATAGCAAGAGAATGAGAAAAGAGATGAAGAAAAGGTAGAAAATTAG
Source organism: Argyrosomus regius (assembly GCA_946959425.1). Taxonomy (NCBI): domain Eukaryota; kingdom Metazoa; phylum Chordata; class Actinopteri; family Sciaenidae; genus Argyrosomus; species Argyrosomus regius. Next base: position 12,568,917 of record OX336890.1, read on the forward strand.
AGCAGAACAGAGAACAGACATTGACAGGTTTGTAGAAGGATTGAGGCAAGATTGAGACTCGTAGCGAGTTGATGATTATGAATTCCCGTAAGGTAATGAATCTGTTGCGGGCATTTGAGAAAATGAAGAGCAGGGTGGATATTTGAAGAGATGAGAGAAGCACACGAGAGATGAAATATTACAGGAATGATCAGATGATGTAAGAGTGGTTAGGAGGAGGGGAAAAGAGATGGCAAGGGAAGGAAACAGAGAAGCTGGGACTTTTAGTGGGCAGGAATTAGGCTGAGCCAGGGTCGCATTTAGCACTAATGACATCATGGATGATTAGGGAATATACACAAACTCACAAACCTATAGATGCACTCAGTGGAAAAAGCCAGACACCCCCCACAGAGCAGCCCGAGATCTGGTCCATTTAATAGAGCTAAAGTTTATTACCAACTTCCCCCCGTCTTTGTTTCTGTTACGTTATTGATTCACGCGCATCTTAGTGCGTGCGTTAGACTTTTTTTGTGTACATGTGTAACTTGCACATGTGCGTGTGATGCACGTGCACGTGTCCAGTGTTCGTGGAGAGGTCTGTAGAGGGATATTAGTCACGCCCGTGTGGTAATGGGCCTCATTTTGCTCTCATTTTCATCTGCGGTCTCCGTAATGAGAGGGTCTGTCTGCCCCTGCTGATCAGGACAGGAAACCCTGTAGGGGAAAAGAGCTGTGAATAGCGGGAGACTTTGGCCAACTTTCCTGGGAACGTCATGCTACTCTGCTCTTTAAAGATGCTGTCTGTAAGTTGTAATTGATCTGGGTCTTATATTGATCAATGGGAGTACACAGTGAAATGCCTCAAAGATGATCAATAGGTATCAAAACATGCCTGAACCTTCCCTGAAACCTCAAAGTGCAGCTTTGCCGTACATTATGCTCAGTACTCTCAGGGTTCATTGAATGGCTTGCAGAATAGGCTTAATGGCTGACAGATGCAGCATTTTCAGCTTTATCTTAACTCTTACACGTGCAGCAGTTAACATTAAAATCATATTTTTAACTTGGTTGTTAATGTCACTGGGGTCAGTGACCTCCATACCTAAAATTAGTGTAGTTCTATTTTACATTTCTGCACAAGAATACAAAATATTTGATGCAGTATGACACATCCTAATGTCTTTGGTGCAGATGTGATAAGGTTCTGTGTACAAAAAGTGTTTACATAGCTCTTCCTCTCGATAAACAAATCCGGGAAATGATGTAATCCTGAATTCTTGTCATTCCTGCAGAAATTGTTCTGCGCTGTACTATTTTTAACTTTACAGTGCTCACCTCTCTGAATCTAAGGCTGCATAATTATGTCCACCATCTTAATCAGGGTTATTTTTGGTGAATATTTAGATCCTAATCATGAATCACCAAAAATCTGATTTATACTGTATTATTCTTTGTGGTATCGTGACTGTTTGAACCACACCTAATCATATCAACCTTTGTGATATTAGTTCTACAGGCTGAAACAACAACATTAATTATATTAATAATATTAATTATAAACAGTAAATCTCTGCACAGGCTCAGAGCAGTGTATATCAGAACCGGGACATCTTTCAATGTGCCACAATAACTTTGCGGCTGCAACAGAATAGGTGGACGATGAGTCAGCCTCCATCTGAGTGTCACTCTGTCACCTCATTTGCACCTACATGGCAAGCTGCACATTCCTGGTTGACAGTATGGGATACTGTGAAAACATGTACCACCTGGTTTGTGGCAAAATGTCAACAATAACAGGTTGTCTTCAAACTGTACAGGCAACTGTTAAGAGACAGGGTTCAGTTTAGTTCAGATTTGCCAGATCACGAGGCAACTTAAGCAGTAGTGAAAAGTAAAAATAATATGTTGTATGACTAAGGAAACTGTACTTGCTTTCACTTTTTGTTTCGCCTCTGATGCAAAGTTCTGAAAAGGAGAAGCATTTGACTTGACTTCTAAACCATGACTTCAATGGCCAAGAATCTTTACATTGACCCTTAACTACTTCCAAGCTTTTCCCAGAGCTTCCAAGCACATCTCACGGATGAAGATTTCTCAATAATCACGTGACTTAAGTATACAACTTTGGTCATGTGGTAGGTGTATCCATACTTCATAAAATGCGAACCAAGCATGATGATTAAGCAAACATCACCAGCTGAGGAATATCATGAGATTAGATTTTTATTTATTTATTTATTTGAGAATCAGAATAGTGATATCCAAATTGCATCTTAATTACTTAAAAGACTCTCCTACAGCAGCTTTTGTTTGGACATGGAATATTGGACATACTTCAGGTCTTTCGGGTTTTTAGTTTGACAGCTGTTAACTGGTACAATAACAATTCAGTCTGATGGTTTCACTTAAGAGGCAACAGAGTCTCCAGTTAAATATTCATCTTCGAAATGTTGGGTGTGGTTAGCTTTTTAATATTTTTTAGAATTTCTCTGGGCATTTATTATGAGTGATGAAAAGAAATTAAAGGACAGACAGATGGGGAATACCATGAAATAAAGGTCCCAGACTCAAACAGGCAATGTTTAACTCTGCTTTTGTCAAGCTAAAGGCCTCCAGGGTAAAATAACACAGAGGACAGCTTTGCAGGTATGCCACAAGGACACTGATACCAAATTCTATTTTAGGAGATAAATCTACAGAGAAATGAGCCGAGTTCGAGTGATGACTAAAATCCCTTGTGTTGTACTTAGGTGCGATGTTAATGGTTTGACAGGGGAGGTAGTAGTGGTAACTGGAGCCCCTGTGGGAGGGTAAACAGCAGGGAGGGCATGATCAAAGAGCCTCTTCAGTTGGGTGGGGTTTGCAGGTGGCGTACAATACATTACTCTGCCATAATAGGCTTCTGTAAGTGGTGGATGGAGGGGAAAAAAAGACATGGAAATTGTTTCAATCTGTGTTGATTTGTGACACATAAAAGACTGATTTCAATCCTAGTCCATGTTTTTCCAGCATAGACACAAGTGTGTTATGTATGTAATAAATTGGTGGCCATAGTAAAAAAGATTGAGTAGCAAATTACACAAGTGTTTTTCTTTTGCAAGCTACTTCTTCCTCTCTCTTTGTTTGCTTAGAGTTTCACCAGTACCCATGAAATACAGCATACCCGCTTAGTAATGGTGTTTTTATGGCATCTGTGTTGTTGTTTTCTTAGTTGAGACGTCACCACTTCTAAGTACACGTAGCCGTACTTGGCAATTCGAACTTGACCAGGACACATCACACATCTGGTTTTTCTTCATCTCTGTTCCCTCATCTCCTGTGCACCCTCTCTGGGTTTATACTGCCAACTCCCCTTCCTTCTCTCTTTCTCTTTCTCTCTTGCACTTTCTTATTTGCTCTGTCTCTCTCATTCTGTTTCTCTGTCCCTCTGTGATTTATTGGCAATGAATCAGGGATGAGGGAGTATGCCGGAGGAGAGATGGGAACATTCAGGGAAATGGCTGTTTCCGGCCAGACTTCATCACATCAGGATGGGAAATGGTTAGAAGAAAAGTGTGTGTGTGTGTGTGTGTGTGCGCGCGCGTGTGTTCCTGTGTGTGTGTGCGTGTATGTTTCTCCATTAACAGACCAACTGGGGATCAGCTGAGAGTCCACTACTGTGAGCCACAACCCCTTAATTGTCTTTAAATTAAAGCAACCCCTGAGCTCAAGCATATAGAGCCCATTCAAAAGAATCCATCCTTCTTTACTGTAATATTTAATTTGCAGTATTACTAGTTGTGTGAATGCCTTTGAATAAAATTGCAAAGGTCGTCACAGGGAGTTTATTATGAGGCTACAAGGTTCACTTTTTATAAGTCTAATTTACATTTATGCTGTACTCCTTACCTTAACTTATTCTGATGAATGGGTTGTGTGCACCCGTCACACTGGAAGCTGTGTTGTCTGAAGCGTCAAGCTCCTGATTAGGGGCTTCCATGGCCCACTGGTTTCAGGTGAGAGGTCAAGAAATGAGCGATGCACCGGTTCTCTGGGCTCATTTCTACCCGTATTGCGAGATCCATCTCTGCTGCTTTGGTGGCATTTATTCCAGTGATAGAGATTTCATATTGTTAAGCTGAAGGCTGAGGTGTTGTTTACAAGTACTGAATTGCCAGATAAACAGGTGGATTATTGTAGTAACAGTTCTTGAGTCTGCCTTTCAGCTTTGCATAGTGACTAAAAGATTATTTATTATTATGGAATATAAACACAAGGGCATCAGGTGAGGAGTTTGATATGTATAGTGTTCCACTCAATCTGCTGTCAACATGACGTGGAGCTGGTCACATGAGCATTTAAAAAAAAAAAAAAAGAAATGCTGCCAAATCAATGGATTTGCTCACATGGGCTATGTAAATCTGCACAAATGTTTCATGTCAAGCTTAACTTCAGAGAACTTTGACACCTGAATGTTGAGCAATAGCAAACCATCTTGACAGTGCAGACCTTCATGCGGACAGAGATCTTAAAATGGAGGATGCTTTCATGGCACGTTAGCTGTGCTGAACCTTCCACTTTGGTTTAATCTTGTCTGTCGGCGTATAAACTGCTCCACAAAAGAGGTTTGCAGATAGTTATGAGATATGATTAGTTGACACTGTCTTTTGAATAAATTGTATGGACTCAATGAGCTTGCTAACTGACAGCAAACTCACAGTTAGCAAGCTGGCTTACTAATGGAGCTTTTATCACCTCTTTATTGAAATAAATAGTGTTCAATCCTGAGAATAAAATGTCAGGAGGGACAGAGAAAATAGAGGCTAGGGTGACTGACTTGCACTATCCCAGCTGGCTAGTGTGATAGTGGCTGTACCATGTTCTGGCGTGAGTAGCCAAAAATAAGAAGAATGAATAGATATATATGGAAATATGGACAGATAAAATGAGATTGACTTTAGTCTGGTGTTAGCAATAAACCTAATCTTGAGATTGCCATGAAGAGGTGGGAGGTATCACTTTCTGCATGACACTGACATGAACAGTTGGACCGACAATAAGGACTCAAAAAGCGCACACATGCTGTACTATAGCTGCAGGAAAATGGATTACTGTTTTCCTGTGAGTACACTAGATGAAAGGTCCCTTCAGGCGAACTCGTGAGCTCGCAAGCAGAGTGAGAGATGGTGAAAAAGCAAGAGACAATCAGAGTAGAAAGGGAGAGCGGGTGAGTCCAGGACATCTGAAGAGACAACAGAGCTGGAATAAAACAACAGATCAATAAAAGTATCTTAGCGGCTTTGTCATTTTGTGCAGCAACTGTTTTGTGAAAAGTGCTGACCAGGAGGAACAGATTGTGTGAGAATCAAGGGATCAGTGTGGCAAACAACTGCTGTTTGATTCACCCTTCTGTCACACCAACTTTGCATCAATGAGCTGTTGATCCAGCATTACCTGCCAATAAAACGTTTCAGTCCACTCGTGTGCCCGTTTCAATAAATGTTTGCGTCTGTACTTTTTGTCTTGTGACAAAGCTGATGCAGTAAGCTATAAATCTGCACATTACTTCTACAGAACATATACACCGCTGTCTGTCCACATGCTTTATTGCACTGGTAACTTGTAATGTGTCCACTATATGTGACTCCAGAGTTTAACCTGTAAAACTCATGCCGTAGTATGACAGGATATTACTGTATAAACTGACGTAAAGTAAAAATCCACACAGAGTCTGTAAAAGTATTCATGACAGACAACTGTGGTTTCATCTGACTGATGTATCATGACGCTGTAGTTCTTGGCCCATTTTAATCCCATTTGAAAATCTTATGTTTTACGTTCAATTACTCGAGTTTTAATGCAGCTGAAGTTTCTGCCATCTGTGTTGATGGAGAGAGAAAACAGTTTTTCCGTTTTAATAGGCAGTAAAAAGCAAGAGAAAAACAAAGAGATAAGAGAAAATTAAAATTTATCAGCGGCGCAAGTGTTGAAGATGGAAAGATTTATGTGAGGCAATGGGAGGAGAGGAGAGGAGAGAGAGGAGATGGCTCCATTTGTGTTGTGTTAATGAGGGAGAGGGAGACAGAAAGAAAGTGAGAGGGAGAAAGTGCCAGCGTGTATTTGTCTCATTTATCACTCAGCAGCAGTTCTGTTTTTGGGGTCATTTGAAGCTCACAGCCTGTCTCATCTCGTCCGGGGACTCCCTGCAGTTTGTGTGCGAGCATGTGTGTATGTTATGTGAGTGTGCGTATGTATGTTTGTGAATGGGGGTATACAGTAAAAGGGAGGGAGGTGTAAAGAGATCACCAGTCAGGGTTGACGATGCTGACAAACCATTTCATGGCAAGCGTAGCTGCTCAGAAATACCACTTAGGGCTTCATGACTCTCTGAGGAACACACCCATTGCACACTCACGTACACACGCACAAGGTGAGGCAATGGTGGGGAGTTTTTATAGAACAAGAGTAGCTTCAACAGGCTTGTGTTGGGTTGATCAAAGTGGTCAAAAAGGAACACACACACACACCCTTACACAAAGAAACCCCCCAACTCACACGCACGCATACATACACATGCGTTCTGAATCCCAGAAGCATTTGAGTGTCATTAAAGTGCAGCTGTGTTTGTCTTTCCAGCACACATGGAAAACACATCAGGGACAGAAAGAGAGAGAACACAGCCTGCTGAATATGGCTGCCACAATACGTACAAAACAAGCACAGTACTTTGTCACTCACACAAATACACATTGTTCATTTTGGAGGCAATTCAAACACAGATTTAGACATTCAGTATAATGCTATGCTATAAAAATACGCTGTAGCGTGGAGGTCACAGTGTTAAACCCCGTGACGCTTAAGCCAGATATTTAGTATAGAGCCATGTTCAATATTGGGCAGGGCTGTAAAATGGAGAGGGCTTTTTAGTGGTGGGAAATGAATCAATGCTTTTCACATAAAACCTGATTTAGGCGTCACCTCATAGCTTTCATGGGTACAGTACGTAATGTTGTGTTTGTGCGCCTGTGTCTGCATGTATGAAGGCAGCGTGCTGAGTGCTAAAACATCTGTCTTTTCTGGTAATGACTAGGGAGCCGACAGCAGTCTCAAACAGCCCTGATGCAATTAGCCTTGTCAAAAACACACGCACTGATATACACACACATGCATGCACGCAAAGTAATATCAGCTGTATCCTACTAGGCCCATAGACGCTGAAGATTATCGAAATCCCTGCACATGAAACCAATAACTAAGTGTCTGAGATATCTGATGGTGTGTTTGGGGGGAGCTTGTCTTCTCAGAGACTGTCCGGCTTATGATGCCCTTTCCCCATTTGTTGAGGTCACAGTCATATTTGTGCTATATTATATATCCTGAAAGGAGCCTTGTTTTTCCTCCATGCTATGCTACTTTTAAAACTATCCTAAAATCCTGAAGAGCAGAGACAAATCGATGGTCTAACCATTATTTTAATAAAGTGGCTTGTTGCCAATGACCCAAATGCACAAATAATCCTAGACTTATACCACATGGATGAAAGATGTATTTTAAACCAGTCATTTTCTGAAATATGAGTTTACAAGACTGAAATCTCCAGGCCAGCAGCGATCATTTTCACTACAGATTGGGCTGCAGATTTTGCGATTAATAGTTTGGTCTATAAAATGTTCCTAAATCCCAAGGTGATGTCTTTGAAATTGCTTGTTTTCTCAATCAACAGTCAAAAGTCCAAATAATTCAGATAAATATTAGTGTACTGTCAACTAAGACAAAGAAACTTTTGAACGACACACAAAGCTGGAACAAGGATTTTTGCTTCAAACATGACTTTGATGAATAAATGAGTCTATTATTCAAATAGTTTTCAGTGAATTTTCTCATGATTCCACTAATCCATTAAGTGATAATTTGTTGTAGCTCACGAAACATTCATTAAAAATTCAGGTCTCTTTTGAGCTTACTTCTGGCCTGTTACAAAAAATAAAGTGCTGCAAAATAGAGGCAAATTGACTCAAAGACAAGACAACATAGTAATGATGAATATGTATTACAACAATGAAGCTGTGTAGTGTCATTCACACTGCCAGGGGATGACAACATAGAACTACTGTCTTAATCTTTCCAGAAGTCTAGAGTAATCTAGTATTAACAGTCAGACAGACACATAAAAGCTGTTCAGTGGTTGCCAACAGCCATACTGCAGGCGACAGCTTCAGCTCCACACTCCCCAGTCTGGGATATCATATGTTGTTAAGCTGGATGTGGTCTTCTCACATGAAAAAGACAGAAGGATTGTCTTCTAGGGCTTAAATGCAAAGTAAACAACAAGTTTTGAATTTCTTTCCATCTGTTTTTCCTGTTGGTGTTTCTCTGTGATGCTCTCTCTTACTCCATCTCTCTCATGTTTCTGTGGTGTCCTCTGTCATTCTCTAATATCTACCTCTTCTTATTTCTTCCTTTGTGTTTGTGTGTGCGTGTGTGTGTGTGTGTGTGTGTGTGTGTGTGTGTTTCAGGGTGTGTTTGTGTGTCTTTGTGGTGGTGCATGACTCCACAGCTGTGTGTGCGTGTCTGTCTGTGCAACAGATATCTGGGCTTAGTCCATCCCACATACCTCTGTCAGCTCAGACTGCTTAAACCCAGCCAGCTTGGAGTTCACACAGGAGACAACAAACACACACACACATGCATACACACACACACACACACACACACACACACACACACACACAAAGATACAAAGATACAAAGACAGACAAACAAAGACGTCTAACACAGCTTACACAAATGCAGAAAGACACAGACTCAGACTCCCTTCCTGAACATGACCTTTTTATTTGATGGCTCTGGCTACGTTAGCCTCTCTCTGCTGTCTCCTCTTCCCTTCATGTCTCTTGCTGCCACTCCCTCATCGTGTTTGACTCTTGTCTGCCAGAGACATCCCATCTTTCGTCCTCCCACTCTGGCTGTCTCCCTCTCTTTTTCAGTGTATCTTTCAGCGGTAGATGCTATCGTGTCTGATTGGAGGTCATCACCAGTGCATGTTTGTGTTTTACCCCCATTACTGTTGTTATCCATCTAAACCCGGCTTGAATGGAAGAATCCTAGCTGCTCTATGTGTGTAGGTGTGTGTGTGTGTGTGTTTGCTGACATTCAGAAACCTAACTGCTTTGAAATGGCATGGTGAAATTACAAACATTCAATTACATGAGCTTCCAAAAGTTTTTTGACCTGTCACTACATGTCTGTCTGTCTGTCTGTCTGTCTGTCTGTTTGTGTCCCATTAATCTTAAGAATTATTATAATTAAGAGCAGCACACACCAATTATAATATTCATCTGCAGCCCTTTAAAGCAAATGGCAGTGTGACTGGTAGCCACTGTTGGGTTTCTTTTCACCCCCCCAGGGATAATATTTAACCACAACCCTTAGGCTGCTCTCACCCTCTCAGGATCAGGCCAGAACAAATGACATGAGGAAATTAAACCTGGGTGCTCTGCTATTTTCAGCCTTAGTCACATTTCATACTTCCATGCCTTATGTGTTCAGGGAGTGGGCAGATATCTGTGAGATATCTGAATGTACCATGTTAGTGTTGAGCATCAGGGTTTAAATTAATTCCAATATGGTGATGATTTTGGATTGAGATGTTAGTATTTCCCTGTTTGTTGGCAGGAAGAAAATCTAAGAAAGCAGGATATAGACAATCACAAAATTGAAACCATCCAGTGAAATATGGAAAAAATAGAAAAAATAAAAAATAAAGAATGAAGGCGGATACAAAATAGGAACATTTTCAACAATGTGTGCAACTTGACATTTTATATTTATTTTATAGTCCAAAACCAACAATGCGTTAGTCTCTCGGTACCTTCTGACTTCCCCAGCCAGCCTGTGTGTCTCAGTCCAAAGCCCATTTGTTCTAATTTAAAACATCTTAACATCTTTAAAAACAGATTACAAAAATATCTTTTTATTTTCAAAAAAGGGTCAGTAAATTTCCAAAGACGCTGCTATTTTTAGTCACAGACATTGTGATTTAGCATGTACAACAACAGGATGATGTGTGTGTGGGGTTGCCAGACAGTGCAACAGTCTTGCTCAGTGGCAGTTTTTTGGAAAACATTAAATGTCTATGACACAGTGGAAGAATAAGTTTCAGGCTTTGGCTACACAGACCGTATTTGTTAGTAGCAACAATTAATTTTCTTTTCCCATGGCATTTGTTGATACGTTGCTGATGACTTTTAGAGAATAGTACCTGTCTTCGTCAATTTGTCTATGTGTGCTTCCACAGAAAATCCTGTATGCCTCTTTTATCCACCATCCCTTTCTCTTCACCTCTGTCTTTGTCTAAGCTGACATCCAGCTGTTCGGATGTGTCACTGTAGTACAAATGCTACAGAGTTTTTTCTCTCACACACAAACAACAGTCTTTTTGTTCCAGTTCTGTTTCAAAGACCTCTCTTTTTCAAAAGCATACGGGTGGTGCAGGGGCAAGACACTCGCCAGCCATCGCTGGGACCTGGGTACAATCCCCGGTAGTGACTCCTACTGGTTGGTTAAGGCACCTGCATTAAGGGTAGTTAGGTGGGACGGGTTGTTATACCCATTCTGGTGAAGTAGACCCAGAACAACAGTAGCACAAGAAGTGACAAGTACTGTCCTACAGGAGAGTTAAATAAAAAAAAAAGGGGGGCTGAACTGTAACATGCATGTATTTGAGGAGTTGTTTGTTTCGGGACTGGAACAATGGATTGTGGGTGGAGGAGGAATGGTAAGAGGGAGGCGAGGGAGGCATCCACTGGAGACAGTTAGATTTGTGGCTTGCGTCAAAGCATAGAGTGCCAGAGATTAATTAAACTTCCCCTGTTTTGGAGGTGTGTGTATGTGTGAATGAGTCAGAGCGGTGATGAGTAGGAGAGAAAACATGTTAATTGCCTTGATGATCGATGCCAAATTGCAGGAACATAAAATTTTACATAACAAACGCCCCACCTTCAGTGGCTGCACAAAGAAAGTGTAGAGACAAGCTATCCCGGGAGCCAAGAAGATATGCCTTAATTCAGCTGGAAGTGTGTGCACGTGTACTTAAACACACTCTCTGAGTAGTTGTGTTTCTTTGTGTGTAAATGTGCCTAGTTGATTCCAGCCCAGAGAAAGTAGCCATACCGCACCACCGGGCCTACTGTGTGTGCTTTTTCAGCTTAACCCCTGACTCGCAACCCTGCTGTGACCCCACACTGCTTTTGATTGGCCTGGGACTGTGAACTTGAAGGCATCCTAACAGCCAGCAGCTGATTAAACACACACTTAAAAACACACATTCACACAAACATGCTCTAGTGCAGACTGGGTTAAATATTGGAGAGAAGAAGTAAACAAAATGCCTAGTACATGCTCAAAAATGTATCCAGCACACAGCATAAATGAGGCATATAGACTTGTTTGTTTTCCAAATGGGTTCTGTTGATTGGCAAAGTATCGTACGTGCTGTGAATATTTGTTTCCCGTTACCCTCATGCTGGTGAACATCCTTGACAATTTGCCTGTTGTCAGCGCATGTGCTTGTGTCAGAAGACACATTGATGAGACAGTGGATCCAGACATCGTCATGATTGCAAGGTCACAACTTCAAAATCTCTTTCTCCTTTCGCTCTCTTTTTCTTGTCTTAATGTGTGTCACCCTCGAAACCCTCCTATATGTTTTGCTTCTTGATTAGGCTCACATCTGATTGCAACAGCCAGATCCAGACACAAATATACAACCTCGTCCAGCTCTCTGTAGACGTGGTTGTTGATTAAAGCAGTGTTCGAATGGGAAAAGCAAAGAATGAATGATTAGATTGCAGATAGGCGGTCTGTAGCTGTAGGTCATCGCCGGGGTCATCAGTCTGTGACTGGCACTATCTATGAGATCATCACAGTGCTGCAGAAGGTGTGACATAATTTGAGGAGACGATGGCTCAGAAAGCCGCTCCATTCGACGCGTTGAAAGAGTTACAAGTGACTCAGAGATAACCTTTCAGCAGCTCCTTTGCGTGCATTTGTGTGTGCGTGTGCTCCAATCCATTACCCGAAATTGGTTTACAAAACCTATGATGTCAGCAGACCTTTTTTGTAATGTCTTTTTAGACCTTGTGAAGCCACAGTCTTGCAGTATCATATCTCCACAGGCTACAAATTTATTTTTTCTTTAGCCACTTATCATGTTTATAGGTTTTATATTTATAGGCTCCCCTCATAACTGCTCTGTGATTTTACGTTTTTTTAAGTCACCCACACATGCTTCTGCAAGCACAGACTCCTGCTACTGCAGAGGGGCTTCCTGCTAAAACTGTGTCCATGTATGTGTTAATTAATCTGTTTCCTTCTGAGAGAATGTTGTGAAAGGTGCGCTTACACTTCATTCATTGGTTAAAAATGCTCAGTATTTAATATCTACACAGTAGCTAAGAGTGGTAGAAATGGTTCAGGGGATTTCAGAGAACCAAATGACCACATGCCAACATTTAATATTCCCAAGCTACTAACAGTTTCTTTACATCATTTGGTTTTCAAATGTTTTTGCCTCTTTGCTTGCTTTTTTATTCCTGACCATCTGCCCCGTTCTGTTGCGCATTTTAATTCTGTGCAGCTGTATAGAGCAGTTATAGGCTAATTAAAAGTGTAAGTATTTGTGATGCTATTTATGCTGTCATGGCTGTTGAAAGAATCTTAACAGCTGCTTGGTGTACTGTGTCTCCTCAAGACCCCAGCCTGCTGCTGCAGTTTGAGCAGATGAACGCTTGGGCCCTTAAATCAAGTGTAAAATAAAGACGAACGGAGAGAGATAAAGGATGCAAGGAGGGGCTTATAATTGGAGGAACCAGCCACACAGTTTGGTCCAGTGAAAAGAAGAGTGAAAGGGAGTTGGTATGGAGACGGGGGGACGGGGATAGAGAAAGGGAGAGATTTGAGGGAAAGAATGAGTGAAACCTTAGTACCTGAAGCGTGGGCTGAGGCCTTTAGCTGCTGGTGCCAAAATGTGTTTTTACGAGCCTGTGGTCAGACAGAAATAAAAGGCAACTGAGCGGCTGAATGGCGTCACACACATACACACACACACACACACACACACACACACACACACACACACACACACACACACACACACACACACACATACACACACATGCATGCATGCACACACACAGTTCAATGGCCTCAAACTGTTTGGTTTTATAATGTCAATGTTATTCAATGTGTCCAAACCCAATAATTCAGTGTGACTGAACAAGCAGCACACTCTCCCCAGTGGTACGGAGGTAAGGAGTGAGAGAAGGAAGAGGGAAGGTAAGAGAGGTTAAGAAAGCACTAACAACACCTCTGTATTCCTTTCAATGGTGCCAGGGGCATAGAAAAAGGTTACCTTATGTTATTTGGATTCATTATATAGTTTTTCTAGTCAATTATTGGCTTTTTCTCCACAATCCCATTGGTACCTTTCAATTTTTGTCTCTTTTCCTGTCTGTTTTTTGTCTTTTACTCTTTTCCACATTTTTTTTTAATTTTAACCCTTTTTTAATTTTTTATTGCTAGTAACTTATAATGAACTTGACTTCACCAATTATCATTGCAAGCAACCCCTAGGTTTCAGGGTTCAAGCCATGCCGACAGTCCAGAGAGAAAAGTGCTAAAAAAAAGTCCTGGAAATAGGATTAAAAAAGACGAGTAGTTCTCCTAAATCAGTGCCAGGAGAAGCAGAAACGTAGGAGAGTGATGGAGAGGTTATCTGAGGTTCCTCTAGTAGAGATGTTTTGGTAAATGGCGAGTGACTTCTTACGGTAACAAGAGACTAAAAGGGGTGTAGATCACGACCCTCTTTAGCACTGAGGAGGTGCAGAATGTGAGGGATAAATGGAGAGGATGGAAATATTTCGGATCAATTCTGTCAATGCATAAAGGCTCCTGGAAAAAGGACACACACAGGCTCACTCTATGTACTGTACAGAACGCAGAGTGGTACTCAGTGCCGTTGCCATGGAAATACTGAACAAGTGATGGATTATTGGAAAAGGACAGAAAAAGAATTAAGATTTACAGGTTCTTTTTATGTGGCCAACCTTTTTTCATCTTTTACACAATCTCAGAAAAAGTCTCACAGAGGACTCAGTAACAATTTATTTGCAACTCTTAACTTATTGTTTATTGCAGGTCTATCAGTGTTAAGGATAGAAATATCACAATAAAGCCTTTATTGATGCTTTGTGTGTGTGTGTGTGTGTGTGTGTGTGTGTGTGTGTGTGTGTGTGTGTGTATGTGTACACATTCTGTACAAAAGGCGAAAGAGCTTCAATTCATTTTGTGCTGTACGAACATGTTATGCAGCAGCAGTAGCATGACTAATGTTGCTTAGTCCCATACACCCACACATATGCACTCACACACACTCACACACGAAAAAATGTAGCTGCTTCCTCCTTTTGACTCTTTTTTCCAGTACTCTCCAATGCTCATTTTCTCCAAATCTGTCATTCCAATGGGAATATATGTATAGCAGCGCACACACACACACACACACACACACACACACACACACACACACACGGGCATATGCATTTTACTGTATTTATAGTTTGTGGTGGACGGACATCATATCCTGTGTTTACTATAGCTGTTTGTCTTGAGCTCTGTCACTGTGGTCTATATTTGTGCATGCGTGCACTCATATGTGCGAGCGTCATTGTTCTGTAGCGCTCTAGAGGTCAGTGTGTGAAGGGGACATTTCAGCAGCATATTTCCCAGAGGTCCTTGTAAGGCTCGACTCAATATAGAGAGGGTGCAACCGACCCGTGTCAGCGGTTTGTACGGAAGTGGAGTGTGTGTGTGTTTGTGTGTGCATTGTTTTATATATACTGTCCATATGAATGAGGTTACAGGCGGCCTGTGTGTGTGTGTGAGACAGACAGACAGACAAAGAAATAGAGACTGTGTATTCTGTCTTTTTCACCGTTAGCATTCCTCTGCTTTGACGGACAGTATGGGAATGAAATGCCTCTTTCATGTGGCCAAGTTCTGTGTTGTATCTATGTGTGTGTGTGTGTGTGTGTGTGTGTGTGTGTGTGTGTGTGTGTGTGCGCGTGTGTGTGTGCGTGTGCGTGTGGAGATCTTTTCACTTGAATCGTTGAGATAGAGAGGGATACATTTCCCCCTTCAGTGGTAAAGTGCTTTCAGCACTGTACTATTAAGGGCTATTGTTAGAGTTACCCATGACCTGGTCATGACATGGGGCTGTGTGTGTGTGTGTGTGTAAGTGCGTGTGTCGGCTGTTTGTAAGTGTTTGTGTGCCATTCTTCAGACTCTACCCATTAATAAGGGAGTACTCAGCCATGGAGTTCACCTTTTCCCCTTTAATTGCTCTTTCTCTCCCTCTATATCACCCACCGCTTCATGAACACACACACACACGCAACACTGCTCGATGTGAAGTTAGATTTTTCCTAAAAGCGTACACTTAAAGCAGTGGTTCAACACTTCAGAAATATGACTTCAGAAATCTACAATAGGCAAGATTTCCACACACATTTATGTTACATTTGGCAGGTGCTTTTGTCTAAATTAGTATACAAATGGGGTGCAATCCAAGCCTTGGTACATAAAGGATACACCATCATAAAGAAGCAAGTGCAAGTGCCACAAGGATGCATGTGCAAGCAGCATGGCTTAAATACATAGAAAACGAGAGAGAGCAAGTTGGGTGAATAGTTACTCTGTTAGTTAGATAGTTAATCTGCTATCATACTTTTTAGTAGTTTTAATTGTACTGGAAGAGTCCATCTTTGCTGCACCTGATTCAAATAGCACTCTCAAACACCAGGAATTCAAATAATTCATACACACATAGTGAAGTGAAAAGTACAGTATAAAGTTTTATAAAACAGAAATACCCAGATAAAGTACATGTTGTATTTGAGTAAATGTACTTATTTTTTGTAAAAATAGATGAAAGGTAGACAGTTTGAAGTTGCTGTTGATGTTGGCGACTTCACCATGGAGATGTTACATGTGATGAGGCATCCTGTTTCTGTCTGTGAATGTGTGCTGTGTGTGTGTGTGTGTGTGTGTGTGTGTGAGAGAGAGAGAGAGAGAGAGAGAGAGGATAATAATAACAATATAAATTGGTTTGTAATGCACCATCATTGACCAGGAATTTGTTTTTGGAGACATTGGTGCAGACATATTGATTACCACCATAGCAACATAAGTACATACAGGCACAACAGGACCTCACAGTCGACGCGGAGGGATGTGTGTATTGGTGTATTTGTGTGTGTGTGTGTGAGAGAGAGAGAGAGGGGAGAGAGAGAGCAGTGTTTTATTGCTGCGGACTCCTCACTTTACAAAGGGTGGGAGAGTGAGAAGGATCATGGGTGGGCCCCAAAGAGACCCTTTAGAGATGGAGACGCCACTTCAGAAAACACTCACAGCCTTCACAAAATGGAGGGAGGAGGGACAGAGAGAGGGGAGAGTCGATAGATGGTGAAGGGAAAGACTGGATATCAGATTTTCCACGGAGTTAGATGATCATCAGTGTGTGCATGTGTGTGTAGCAGTGGTGGTAGTAGTGTTTGATTTGACCATTTGCCAGCTAGAGTGTGGGTGTTATTCCCTCAGCTTCAACAGCTACATGCTGAAATACTTCCTGATTTTAGGTCAGGTATTTCCCAGCAATGCTAAGGAGGTTGTTTACCAAAGATAACTTTAAATGGATTTTTGCAAAATATAAATTTCACAGATGCAGCTATTCGCTTGATGTGTTTACCTCAATAGAAGAGTTTGTTTTGTCTGTCTTCCTCCCTTTCTGTCACTTCCCCTCACACGCTCCCTCTCGCGCTCTGCTTCACTCAGTTACACACACACACACTTCATACCTATTTTCACATCAGTCTCTGCAGGGCTTTCAGCCATTAATTGTGTCCCAGACTGGGACAAGAGAGAAAGTGTGGCTGGAAGTGCTGGGTGTATGCACGAGAGAGGCAGGCAAGGCTGGGCACAGCTCTCTCCAGAGGAGGAAGTCACTCTCTCATATCGCTGCCCACATCCGTCCCCAGAATGATCGTCTAAATTCACCACTGAGTTTTCACCATCCCTGAAGATAATAGTCATTAATATAAAATAGCTTCTTTCCATTAGGTTTACCTCAGTACTTGTGCTATTAAGAAACAACAGTAAGATATCTCCCATTTCGTGAAAACCTTTCTTCTTTTCTCAGTTTTGAGGCTCTGCTATTGCTGCAACCAGGGATTTCGTCTCACAACCTACAAAGAAGAAATGTTCTAAAAGAGGTTTCTGTTGGTGTCTCTGAACAGTGCTGCTCTCTTTGTTTCTCTACAATGGGACGATATCAAAAAAGACAACTTCATTGCTTTGTTCGCCTTCATCTGTCCTCTTTTTCCTATTTTGTAATATTTCCCAGTTTTACGAGATTCACTTGGTTTACCATATTTATTTAATTGCTGTTTCAGCTGTGTTTTATTATGCTACCGTTTCCTCTGTTTGAAGGGCTGCATTAATTGCCTGACTTATATTGATGTGTTTTTTTTTTTTCATCAAACCTCCTACAGCCCTGAAAAGAAAATTAAACTTAAATAACTGAGTTTCAGAACAGACTCACCACACGCAATATGTTTATAATTTTGCTAGTTTAGTAATTTGAAGCTGCTGGTGTAAGGAGGACGTGATTTTTTTTTTTTGCTCATAAAGTCCAATAATATGTCTCAGTAGATTTTATGAGGGCGCTTGTGTTAGTCGGAGCTATTAATCTCATGAATTGTTTTGTCTCCTCAGGTGACGTCGGAGCAGCTAGTGATGCTTTTGGAGCTTCTGCTCGAGGAAGAGGAGCTAGGCGCAGCAACAATGAGCGCTCTGCAGAGAACTTACAATCTACAGAATCAAGACGCTGAGGTAAGACCACACATATTCACCCACACACAGACGCGCTCAGACAAGTGAGCATATGCAACCAAGCTCTATAATCTCCTTGAATAATAAAAAGTAGAAGGTTTCCTCTCTCTTTCCATCCCAAGGCATGCTGCTTAGTAATGTGTAGTAAATCCTGCTGTAATAGCAGCTCTTTTCTTTACAGCCACCATTACTGACTAAATCCCACAAGTATTCGCTTCATGTTTTAGTACTGCACAAAGTTCCCTAATGGTTCTATTAACGATGTTTGTGAGTACGTGCGTGTGTGCTTTCTTTCTGTTTGTGCTCTGCAGCTGTGTGTGTGTGTGTTAGCAGTTGAAGAGTTCTTTACTGTACAGCGACGCCTCTCAGTACAGGAACATCAGTGTGAAATCACAGCTGCCGCAGAGCCCGTAAACCGTCCACGCTCACCTCCGTCGTTAACACACGGCTCGTCTTGAAAAGAAAATTTGATACATATTTAGCTTTTTACAAGTTCTTATTAATTATATGAGCTGTTTTGTTGGGGCAGTAATGTATATAATGGGGCTCAGATGTTCTGCTGTACAGAGCCATATGAGTGGTTAATGCATTGAATCCAGACATCTAAAGGATGTTTTTATTATTTTCTAAAATCAGTGAGGCCACTTGTTCAAGTTCCTTGTACTAATGTTCCTATGACTTAACTCACTAATTAACCTTGTGGTCACAAGCCGAGGCCACTTTGTGTTTGGCCTCGAGTCCAGCTTTAGGTTTAGGCCTCTTTAGTTGGACTTCCTGGCAGATGAAAGCAGATTCTCATCTGCAATTTCCAGGAACAACTTTCAGTGTTTGCTAAAAATACACAGGGCCATTATGCACATAGTCATGCATGGAAACACGCACTCTCTCTCATACACACACCTGCAGGCACCTGTCTGAAGGCAATGGTCCTCTCCTAATGTTAGTAATCTCATTCAGAAGAGGTTAATCACCTACATCTCTCCTTATAAATGTGGCCATTTATTCTCCTCTCATTCTCTTTTCCTTTTCTCCCTCTCTGTCTCCTCGTCTGATTATATTCATCTTCTCACTCAGCTTTTCTTTGTCTGGCATCCTCTTCAGAAGGATTGATGATTGATCTGTTTAAAATTCTTGGACAAATACAAGATGGAGCGCGGTTCAGCCTCCGTAGCCCCTCAATGTTTACCTCGTAGAGCTTTTCAGAGTGGCTGAATATTGGATTACAGGAATGATTCCAAAGGCTTCTAAAGAACAGGTAGTAATACGTCGACTCAGGATGTAGGACTGTTCAAAATGTATCATCAGTTTCAGCTGCGTACAGCAAAACTCTGCTGATGATGTTGTCATACCACATTAATGAAAAATGTTCCCGACTGGCTATTTTATTAATCCATCTTTTATGGTATTTTCTAATGACCACAGATTTACCACCATCTTGTTACATATTGTTTCACCACCTGTTAGTAGCCGAAGACGTTTCACTCCAAGCAGCACAGAGACACGTTGTGCATTGAAAGTCATAAAGAAGCTTTTCACTGGGTGCGTCCAAGCTAAAGTCTGTGTGTATGTGTGTGATCTGGGTGAGTATGTACACGATAGCGAAAGGAAATATGTGGCTGAGCACCAGTGTGCGTGCAGCGAGACTGCTTTGTGAACGGTGTGAGTGACCATGAATACATGTGTGAGTGTGTCTGTGAGCCGGAGCATGTGTTTGCATGTATGAGGGAGAGTGCATGACTTTTCCCATGAGCCTCATGTGATGTGAGATGTTGTGTGACTGTATGCATGTGTATGCATGTGTGTAGTTTCATAAGCGCATTTCTGATTTTGTGAGGGGTGTACATGCATGCTTGTGTGTGTCGAAGGCCATCTGTCGGTCAAGCACACAGGACACATTGTCTGTTTCTGCCCAGGTTAGGTTTACTCCTCCAGTGACTGGAGACTTCACTGGACCACATCAAGTCTGGTTTCTCTAGCCACAACATGTGGAGTGGAGACAACAGAAAGAGGAAAAAGAGTTATTAAGAATAAACCAAAGCATGTCTCAGGAAAAAAAAAAAAAATCAACCCACGTTTATTTGTGTAGCCTTTCATCTCAGTGACAGGCTTCACAGACTGGAAATAAACAACAGCTTCTGAAGTGAACAAGAAAAACATCCACCAAGAACAACCTCTAATGAGAAACATTTAAAAAACCAGAGAGGGATCACAGAGGAGGGAATCCCCTTCCAGGTCTGATAGGTGCAATTGAACAAATGAAAATGATAGTGTAGTGGAGCACATTTATAAGGTTTAAAGCAAAGATGAAACGGCTTTATGAATCGATCAGTTAAATGACAAAAAATGAATCCTCAAGTATTTTATTGATCGTTTTTAATTCATTGAGTGTCAATTACGAGGATTCTGTGATGCTTTCATTGTCTTATCCTAATGCCCGATCACTAATTTCTGGCATTTAAGAGACCAGAATGAATCATGAAAACAAATCAATCAAAATCAATCACAGAAAGAATAAAAACAGCTTTATCTTTTTAGTTTTCATTATATACAGTTCACAGTATATTTCCTCTCTTCAGCCAGACAGTCAGTATATAAGGCTGGGTGCCAAAGCTAGTATACAGTATGTGGAAAAGTCAGCTACTTGCATCTGTACTCCATACATGCTTTTGCGTGTCTGTCCTGCCTATAAGATTCCCACTTTATGAGATGTGTAAGTTTGTTTGTCATGGTAAGTGTGAGCACACACGGAGTATGTTAGTATCAGTTCTTGAGTTTGTGTGTGTGTTGGAATCGGTGGTGGTGGTGGTGAAGGAGGGGGGGGGCGTGCAGTAATAAATGAAGGAATGTCACTCTGTTATTGCATGTGCTGTCAGAGAGAGAGGCCCAGCGAAAGGAAACAAAAAAAAAAAAAAAAAAAAAGAGGGGTAAGGAGAGGTGCACCAGGCAGCTGCTCTGCCCCAGGGCTCTCCCCAGGAATGTAACCCAGTGCAGGGAACAGCTGCCGGTACTACGCAGGCCAGAAGGGCAGGGCTGGCACCAGAGGGTGCACATACTGTACACACTTGTCCATACTCTCACATTCATGAATACAGACAGCGACATATCCTCGTTCCCATGGGCAGAATGTAGAAGAGCATGTTACACTTAAACTTATACCCTTTGCTTTCTGTCATGTGCGTTGTGGTTTGTGTAGCATTCGTGAGTAAACAGAGGCAGAAAGGGAAGATTTTAAATGTTGATGAAAGAGGAACTAGAAAGCACTTCTGAGACCAATTAAACTCATGTTTATTTAGTAGGCTGGAGAGGTAATGTGAGGATTTAAATGTGGCTGTTGTAAATGGAGCATTTCTGAGTCTCCACTCTCATGCTGCATAAACAGGAGGAGGGCATTGTGATAAACAAAGCAAAATCTATTAAGAGTGTGCTCACAATCACACTGCAGTCAGGTAGATCCATTTGGCCCTTTTCTAGTTTACTACCTCAGAATGAATATCTGTACAAGCGCTGTAGAAATGCCAAAAGCTTGAGCTGTTTCATAGAATCAATCACTAAAAATCCCACGCTTGGTCAATGTACTCTCCAAAGGACTAGTTTGTCATCCTGAGTGTGTGGACGTAGTTATGGAGGAGATTGAAACACCCACGAAAAAAACCAGCCAAGGGAAACTGTCAGGATTTAAAGTAGTGATAGTGCTTTAAAAGATTTTTCATCTGGATTTTTTTTTTATCGCTCTTCTGTCTCTTTTATCATCCTGCTGTCCGTCTGCTCCACAAGAGTGTATCTATATACACATGCACTGTGTATATCCATGCCTGCGCACATGCACAGGCACACGTGCATGCTCGTAGCAGATGATGAAGGATGACGGCTGAGGCAGGGACAGAGCCTGTCTCTGATCTCTCCTGTAACCGCGGCAACAGAGCTCCTATTGATCCTCTGGGAGAAAGGCCAGACATTAGCTTTCACACACATACAGTAAAAACACACCTATGCATGCACACACTCACACTGCAAACACGCACGCACAGAAGAATTAGATATAACTTTTAAACGTGAACTTTAAATCAAGATGGTTTCCTTTCTAAAACAAAGTTCATGTCTGTTAATCCTCTGATTCCGGATGAATTTATTCATTGTGAGTGGAGCAGCTTCCAGCTTTGTTTCTCTGCTTGTCAGATGAGACGTTTGTCTTTTGTTACTGGCACTGAGGGAGACCTGATCACATTAACGTGTGAGTGCGCTGGCCAAAAGCATAAAAATGTAATGTCTTCAAAAGGGCAACTTTTTAAAGGACTAATAAATAAAAACAGATATTAAAAATTGTCGCCATCAAAGTAATTCATCCCTCCATCTTCAAATTGTCTGTAACCAGGATATGTACTATGCTTTCACATGGTCAGCTCCATCAGCTTTGAACATAAACTCTGAAATTACAAACCCTGGTGACCATTTTAAGGACTTTCTTTAATTTCTTGGTTCTGTGTTGTTCATGTTGACAATATTGACGTCATTTAAATAGTAGATTTTATATCATAATTTTAAAATAATTTTGATTTTGAATCTGATTCCATTAATTAATGATTTTTTCTCTCTGTTTTGGCTTCCAGGTGCGACATCGCTGGTGTGAGCTGGTGGTCAAACATGCATACACTCAGGCTTACAGAGATGTGGAACACTTTCTCCTTCATGACCAAGTAAATACAATGAAACCATCAAACACTGATTCAAGGTTCTCTGAGAAAGACGCCTTTACCTGATTAGAAAAATAAGCTAATTGATTGTGTATGTATGTTCCAGGCTATGGGTGTATATTTGTATGGAGAGCTGATGGTTCAGGAGGACCCTGAGCAGCAGGCTCTGGCCTGTCGATGTCTCTCGTTGGTCCAGGAAGGAATGGACCAATCGGCACGCAGAGTGGTGGAGGAGATGGTCCTGTGACACTGAAGGTGAAGTCTCATTCTCGGTTTTTCATTAATGAAAAATGTGTGTTGACTATGTTGTGCCAGATCCAAAATTGGCCAAGAGAAAACTGTAAAAATTGAACCATTCATGGAGCAAAGAACCAATAACATATTAGTGCAACAATGAGAATATTTTATATTTTTAACATTATTGTTATTCTACTTCCGTTTGGTAAGTGTTGGTAAGCATATCATATCTGACCTTTTATTCTGAAACGACAACCATAAAAAGAAAGACCCAGATTCCATCAGCACCAGTGGACAGCCCACACTTGAGTCACTTGGCTACCTATACTTCACATTCCTCTCTGAGCCCATTGAGTGCGTGTGCATATGTGTGTGTGTGTGTGTGTGTGTATTTGTAGACTCAGAATGGGGCCTTTTCCGTGGTTTCACAGCAGCGCCATCAGGATGTGTTTGTCAGAGAAGGAATTTGGGAATGTGTTCCTCAAACAAACGAGAGAGGGGAGAGAGAAAAAGGGAGAGAACGGGTCAGTGAGCGTCTTCTGAGGGGCCCTGGATAGTCTCTGCTCGATGTGGGGCGATTTTTTTTCATACTGTTGACTCTCAAAATTCCTCCTGTGTGTGCATTTATAAACACAACTATCAACCACTCAGCTTTTTGACAATTCAGGGCAGTGAGGGGGTTTGTTGGTCTCATGTTAAATGCAGGGAAGAAATAAATTTATGGTTGAAACCAACAGAAAAAAAGGGAGGAAGAGAGAGCGGAAGGGAGGGCTGGTCTCTTTGAAACTGCTGATCTTTTCATAACAGTCCTGCTATTACTGACACTAACCTTTGAATAATGAGAGCAGGCAATTACAGAGATCTTGGCTCTACAAATTCAACTATAGTAATCCGACTATTCTTCAAATCTTTAAACAATGCAGTAGTAAAAAAAATGGATCAAACACTGGAAGTTGTAAGTTTAGAGTGAAATGAACTAACATTGACCTAACACTCAAAACTTAAGATCAAGGTTACAATTAGCTTCTGAAATTTGCCAGCTGTGTTATTTTCAAGCCAATTCAGCGAGAGCGAGGTCAAACAAGGCATCTGTGACCTTGGTCAACACAGTCTGCGTCAAGAGGTGCAGCTAAATACTTGTCCCCATCAACCTGAGTGACTTACAGCACTAAATCCTTTTTTAGGCCGCGATCAAGCCACTACAAGACAGGCTTTTATCTTCAGACTCAAACACGCACACGCACACATAGACAGCTTTATGCATTTGCACAGGATGTGAAAGGCTTTCTGGACAAGTGCTCGGCATCTGGCTCAGTCCTGATAAATCTCTCTGACACACACACACATATAACACACACATATGTAGCGCCGATCTGTCTGTGCCCGCAGATCTTTTGTCATCATCCTTCACTCCCTCATTACGCCTCACTACAAGTACAGGAGGAATGAAATGGAACAGCAAAGACACCTACAAAAAGAATAGAAGAAGCATTTAGAGATTAATATCCCAACTTTTACTATTGCTTCCCTTTGGAATGAACCAAACAAGCCTCTGTAAACATCAATGCATCATGCTGGTCAGCTGAGCTCAGGTTCAGATCTCTCTCCAATTAAAATGATGGATGAACCAACCTCTTCACTGCTTTTTCATATTACACTGTGGGGAGACAGATTCATGTTTTACTGCTCAGTTTGTGCTCCCCCATAGTCTTTTCTTAAGTAGAACAGTCCTCCCTGTACCCTTTTACACCCTCGCACACAGACCTGCAGAACAGTGGGATTAGGCTGAGGTGGGCTGAGAGGGTTTTAACTGAAAACAACATGTCTGTCAAGGCGCACTCCCTGCTCTGTTTTTAAGCCTAAAAAGCACAACCCTTTTAAAAGGAGGAGGGTGGTCTCCTCGCTGTCATTTTTTTTTTTCTTTTTCCCCTCCCTGCTCACTCCCTCGTTCTTTTCTTCCCCCGGTACATGCCTCTGGAATCCCTCCTGATCCGCTTAATGAGGGGCATATCGCCGGGTTAGCCGAGCGTGGCGAATGGGAGAGGAGGAGAGGGGTAACCAAGGAAATAGTGTGCGAGAGGGAGAGGGAGCAAGGATCTACAGGTCTGGTCTTTCATGACTGCACTATGATGGCAGATGTAAGAGAGAAAGAACAAAGAAAGTTAGAGATTTTTCATTTCGTGGGTGTTGCAGGTTAGTGTTGGACTGGTGCTGGACTTGAGGATGTGGTTAGAAGAAAAACAGAGAAGATCTTGTTCTTTCATGTCTGGGCTGTGAGGGTTCCTGGCGTGCTGATTTGTGACTTATGATAAAATCACATTGCCAGGGATTACCACACAGCCCTGACCCAGCCGGCTGCCATGGCAACCACAGCCCCTCCTTTACACACAAGCACACTCATTCGTCCCCCCCCAAGAAACTCAAAACTTAAGAAGACATGATTATCTAAGTATGCGTTTGATTGTGTTCAAGGAGTTGATGATTTGAGAAGAAAAAAGGATGATGAGGGAGCCAGAGGGTCTTGATGTGAGTGTTTCGTGTAAGTGTGTGTACACGTCAGCCCGCCAGACAGGTTTTGTATCCTCTCTCCAGCCAGGCACAGAGCTTAGCTGATTGGTGAACAGTGATTGATTTCCTCTTTGTTCACAGTGGCTAAGTTCTGCACCTGAGGAGAGCATGACCCAGACAAGCAGACAAAGGAAGACAATGAATGGGTGTGAAAGAAAAAGAAATGTTCTTTCTAAGTTTTTACAGTGTGTATTTGTGCTTTTGTGAGTGCACAGTTGAGTTCAATTATCTAATGTGTGTTTATACATTTCAGTCACAGAACTCCTTCCCCTTTGTCCTCTAATGTTTTGTCACTCCTCTTTCACCTTTCCCTTCTTTCTCTTATCTCATTTCACTCTTCTCCTCCCTTTCTCCCTTCTTTCCGATTTAACCTCAGTCTAAATACACCTCATCTCTCCCAGCCTTGCATGTCTATAAAACTTTCCACTGACACCCACTCACTCCAAAGAATTAAACACACGAGCCTCCTCACCAATTCAAAACGCTGTGCAACATTATTAACGAGCGTTGCGCTACACTCTCCTGCTTTGTCTGTCGTTCTCTCGCCTTTCATCTTCCTTCCTTGCCCTCCACTTCCACCCCTCTGCTTCTGTCTCTTTTAAGTTATGTAGTATAAAAGATAATCCTACAGTTGATGCCGGTTGCACGCTCTGTAGTTCTAGCAAAGGTGAGAGCCAAGTACCTCAGGAGAGAGACTGTACTTCCAGTACTAATGAGGCCTGGGGAGACCCAAACGCTCTTTAATGCTGCAGACAGATATTTCATCAATCCAGGAGCAATGGCCACCATCATCACCTTCATCATCATCAGTGTCCTTTTCCACTCTTCTCTCTTTCTTACACACACACTCGTGTATAGTACACTGTATGTCCCAAAGTCATACTAGATACTAGTTCTATACAGTATTTGCTACATACATGTAGTCATAGTATACTGTTTTAACAATTAGTATACACACAGATCTGTGTATTTTATCAAATTATACTAAGAGGAAATTATTACTTATGTGCATGTTGGACATCAATCAACCTACAACTTTTAAATGTCTACTAATGTATGCTAATTTAGCTTCCTAAAAAGACATAAAAATCATCTTTCTTAAGATTTATTACATGTTTTTACCAGTCGTGGGAATCACTCACATACCATTATATTTTAAATTATTATGATAAATACCATTTTCTTTGTGTATTGCTTTGTGTGAGAATAGTGCCAGCAGCTGGTTAGCTAAACTTAGCATGAGAACTGGAAACAGGTCGAAACAGCGAGCCTGACTCTTTCCGTAGGTAACATAACAGGTAAAAATAAGACAGGGTTATATGTTAGACTATTTCTTTTGACTTCCTGTTATTGTTCTTCTCATGTACTGTGTAACTATTCCTTAAACTTAATGGTTTAGCTGAGATGCAACTGGGAAACTCTTTCAAAAGGTTGACAAAGCCTGCAGCAAATCAGTGCTCAAAATCTTCCTTTAAGCACTTAAAGTGCTTCAGGTTTTAAACTTCAAATCAGTTTGGCAGTGAAAAGTGCCGTCCGTGCATCCCTGGCCAATATGTATTGATTTCAGATCTAATCTCAGCCTGAGGAAGTCGAGATACAGAGATCCATAAAGCTGACAGATTCTCACACACATTTCCACACTGTGAAGGAAAACGAGGCTGAGGCGTCAAAAGATGGAAATCTTACAACAATCTTGGAACTTTCCATCATTTAGGGATGTCGCTTTCACGTCATTGGGACAATTTAGTGTTTCTAATGTGCAACGTAAGCTTCTATTTTTTGCCTCAGATAGGAGCCACAAAAGGCTGTGATCCTGTAAAACCCACACTGATAGCTAGAAAAGCAGGAATTGTCAATTGGGTTACACCACACGATTTGTATCATACAGAGTGTGCTGAGAAAGTGTTCCCAAATTAGTCGAGATAAGCTTTAAATACAAGAAAACAAAGCAAACTGCCAACCGTTTCTGCCAACACAATGATCAATAAATCTCAGTCTGTCTCGCATGTCCCAAGAAACAGATTTGTTTTGGAACCGTTGTACAGCAACCTCCATTTTGCATTTTCCTACCAAACAAAAAGTTCCACAGAAAAAAACAATTCCTCATTCATCAGCTAACGCCCAAGCTGTCAATAACTGCAGCTGGACTCATGCAAAGAATAACTTATGTAAGGTTTAAAATACTGACCAACAGTAACTCATTGTATAACCTTTTCTACAATGTGTGTGTTCACTGTTTTACCAGCTAATTGTAATGCAAAGCTAAAACAGTGACAGATGGCTGAAAATATATTTTAGAACTGGTCAGTCTTTTTTTGGCAAATCAGAATATGAGCCGTGAGGAGGTATTATAGCGCTCTATATTCACGACGACAAAATGGCGACTAAACGGGGACAGATGTGTGAATTAGAAATGAGGGCCATGTGGAGCCTGCCATTTTTAGACCTATATTTAGGGCCTGTTAAAAGAGTAATGACCATCAAAGGCCTGTAAAAGAGGAATTGCCATCAGAGCGGGTATCTAAAAGGTGATTTATTACACTCTAATGGGAGGGAAATGGTGCTCTGCACATCAAAGGACAAAGCAACATTGTATAAAGACATTGAAAATAAACTTATTCTGCCCACACCACCCACACCTTCTTCTATTCATACAACAAAACTTGACTAATTGTCTCTTTAATGTTGAGCATATTGTAGTGAGTTATTGCATTTCAAAGTATATTTTGGCAACAATGTCATTTAATTACTATAGTATGTATGCATGCTCCACAGAGAAGGTGGTGGAATGTGATTTACATGGATTTAGAGTTCGATTTTTTTATGATCGGACTCCTAATGTACCAATCATTTTGGATAGCTCCCACTATCCAGCAGTGGTCTTGCTGACATCTCAGTGGAGAGTTTTCTACCATGTCAACCAAACCTTTCACCAGCTAGTGAAATCCAACAGTTTAAATGAACCTACAGTAGTGTGGGGTTTTTTTTTGTGGGTTCGGCAAAGTGGAACACTGCCTGGCGCGCAGCCCGAGTTGCTTCATTACAGACATTGCAAGGAAAGAAATATGTGTTCATACTGAGTCAGTGCTTCATGAGAAAGAGAGATCTGGTCTTGGCTTCCTGTGCCTACTGAGCTGATAATCAGTCCTACAGAACCACTGGCTCAGTTCAGCAGGAACAGGAGTCCAGTCCATTCATCACCGAACCAGAACACACTGAAGAAATAAGATGGCCACCATTAGCTTATTGTAGACATGTCTATTGCTGAAATGATGTCAGTTATTTGGGTAGTTAATTGCCAGAAAGTTGCCAACAATTTTGATAATTGATAAAGGGTTGTGAGGATTTGCTGTTTTTGTCTGTTTTATGTGACTGTAAATTGACTTGTCTTTGAGTTTTGAACGGTTTAAAGATGTCACCTTGGGTTTCTGAGAAATTGTAATGGACTTTTTTCACACTATGTTATAGACTAAACAATGAATCGATTAAATAACTCACAGATTAATAGATAAAAACCACATTTAAGAGATCCTAAAAATATATATCAGTTGTTTTCAAACTTCAAACCCACTGATATTGGTATCAGCTGCAAAAAAGATAATCAGTCGGGTTCTATATTGGATTATTTGTCTTAACTGAACACGTATGATATGCAGCATTTGCCTTCATGCCAGGTAGATACCAACAGTTTGGACAGAGGATTGTAGAAATCTACCAAATGTTCTGTAACGCCACAATCTATACGCATCTTTCTCTTTCAGGTAGCTGACTACAGACGGAGATGAAACGACTGGCACACAGGGTGTACCGGGGTCCAGCACTCACCTCCTCTTCCTCTGTAGAAGATGAGATGCTGGTGAATTGCTCAGCAGCGTGAACACCAGAAGGCTGTGCTCTTACTCTACAGCCGAGGCCAACTGGCAAGTTTTAGAGCACAGCAGTTCTGTTCATTCAAGAAATAGTCAGTGTGTGTGTGAACCAGTAACGATACATGCTGTTCCTAGTGAGATGTTGTTGATTATATTATTGTTGTGGTAAGAGAGAGACAAATCTGATGATTTCACCTGTTTTACAATGATCATGGGAAAAGAAAAATTTCACTGAACCTCTATTCATGTTTAAGAACCTGAGCTGTTGAGTTTGAGTTAGTTTTTGTATGTGTGTGGCTGTTCATGTGTGTTTAGTCTGAAGTCATGATCTGGTTCTTAAGAGTTTAGACTGGAAATACTTTGAGGTGAGTCATGTTTTTATACATACCAAATTACTTCACCCTGGCCTGTAACAACACTGGAAAATATACAACCAATGACTCTCAGGGGCATTTCTATATGTGTGAATGATGTTTTTTTTTGTATCATTTTAAGTGAAACTCTTTGAGATGTTTGTGTTAAAATAAAATGTTTTCTTGAAATAAATACATGAATTTTCTTTAAGCTTATTTCATCACTAAAGGAGCAAAACCTGAACATAAGTCAGTGCCACAAGCCTGTTATACTGATTTTATACACAACAAGTATCACAGCCAGCTTGTTAATTGTTAAATATTGGCTGAGTAATGTATTCATAAAAAAAAGGTTGAGTGAAATCCAAGTACATGTGAAGAAAATTGGATGTTAGATTTATGCACAAACGGTGTACTAATATGTGGTGCTGCTCTACAATGTTCCCTCTCAGAGGTCAGACAGGTGTTCTACATCTTTCCACTCCAGTCAAATGATGAGAGAGGGGAGAGATCATTTTTTGGGCTTTTGCTGTCTGTGAAATCGTTTATCGCTGTTAGAAATCTGGCAGCAGTCATGGGCAAGACCACCTTGTCACAATTCTGTCTTGTGTAAAATATGGAGTCCAGCTATCTGTAAGGAAGCGCCAAAGTAGTAGCATGATCCAGAAAATATCATTAATTATTTAGCCAAACTGTGTTGCTAAATCATTAAACAGAGATCTGTTTCAATCCGACTGCCTAATGTGTCTTGAATAATGATTTATCTGTGACAAAAAGAAGACACACACTTTACACAGGACTCCAGGAATTACTCCAGTCCTTAGGGGAACTTTTTATTTTTAAGGGTGGAAAACAAATATGTACATCGTGTACCAAATTCAACTAAACATCAATGATCCTGAATGATGCTAAACAATTTAATACTTTTGCTTAAACATCTCCAAAAAGAATGTAATATACGGTATTCATTTGTGAATATTTCTCTAGCAGTAGTCAATCAGTAGTTATAACTATGTTATGCAGAAGCACGGTAAAAGCTCCAGTGGTAATTCTTAATGTCTGTGCCTAAAATGATGGATCAAACATAAAAAGGACACAGAGTTATTCATCATATCATAAATAGTAAAGCAAGGAAAAAATGTACATAGAGAAAGAAGTGACATTTCATTTAATTATTTACATTTCATCACATAGTCAGTGCCGTCAGAATGTTTTCCATATAAACATCTAAGCACAAATAGCAATTATGCAAAGATAACCGGTGTTTGGTGTCCTGTCCTCCAATCTAAATCTCTTTCAGTCAGCATGTGTAGCGTGAAGGATTTATGTTGTCACACAATTACATGTGTGGGAGGACTCGGACATGTTGTACGAGCTGCTGCTTCTTTGCAGCTCGATCTGTCACTGCTCAAGTGTCCTTGTGGACCTTGTAGTTGTGGTATGTGTGTGTGTGTGTGTGTGTGCATGCGTATAATTGTAGCCTCTCCACATAATCTGTCCTCGCCGTGCTGTTTTGACACACTCCTGTCATTGTACCACATATCTACACAAGAGCGTAGCTATTTGTCATTCCGCAAAAAGGTGCCCTAAAAAAAAAAAAACAAGGATGAAAGAGCCAAGGATGAATTTATTGCTATGTGGTTATGTGCATTAATGTGTATGTGTGTGTAGGTATGCTCTCCCACCTGTTTTAGAGTGTGCGTGTGAGTGTGTGTACTTAGTTCTCAGCAGGGCTCGATGCTGCGCACATATGCGTTATTGTGTTCTGAAGTGCCTTGATCCTGAGATGAACTCTGTTAGCGTCGCTTGATAAGCAGCTTCCTTCGTTTAGTCTGAGCTCCAGTGAACTGAGAACACACGCTGCTTCATCAACCAGGCCAGACCTCTCCACCACCTGGACTGACACACACACACACACACACACACACACATACACAAAGACAGAAAGACGTTGGCACAGGGCCAAAAAGCAGCAAAACTGGTTTCTGTAGAGACAATATTTATGATATATTATGATATAAAATGCAACAGAACACTAGATAGTTCTAGATATGTGCTTTCAATGAAACTTCCAGAAACTGATGTTGTGCATGCCTAGATTAGCCTGTCTAACTAGATTAAAAACAGAAAAACAGAATGTTTCCTCACCGTCTGTAAAATCTCTGTTGATCCACTCAGCGACTGCTGGAAGAAAACAGCAAAGTTCACCAAGAGGTTGAGGATCAATAATGGAGACAGCGATGGTCGCCGAGGTTGTGATGACAGCAGAGTGACCAATGACTGCAGACGATCAACAGGAAGAGGACGAGCTAAGACCAAAAAAAGGGAGCGTAGGTGGTCCCATGCTTCTTTGGCATGCACCTGGAAACATAGGTCACACGATAAAGGTCAGCTGACAGATTTATTTATAGACCACGCTGGAATCAAGAGACATCGCTTTAAGTATCTTTCCTGCAAATAAAAATCAATAGATTAGTAATTGACAAATGACGAACAGAGATAACCCCATGTGAGGTGGGTGTATGATCGTAATGGGAGCGATGGCGGCGACGACAGCAAGTCTCCTAGGGTTATGAGAGGAGGCGGACAAACAGGAGACAGAGAGATGAAACTCAGGCCAACTGGCCAGACACTCACTGGGAAATCGATACTACATCACCCTTTTCACCCAGCTCCCCTCCCCTCATCTGTATCTCTCTCTCTCTCTCCTCGCCACTGTCTCATTCTCTCCCTCTCAGGAAGGGTTCATCTATAATTTATTCTTTAATGTGTTATTCTTCTTTCTCTGTATTTGTCCTGTGGCTTTAAACGATGACACACCTGCCAAGAGCAAATAAAAGACCATCCGCATTATTATGCTGCTGAGTTATGACACGCTATATGCTATAGACAGACGAGCTGAGATGATATCCTTTCTCCAGTCATTCAAAACAAACCTCAGAGCCTCAATAGGGTGTTGCTCTTTTCCACTGAGCTACAGCAGTGTTGCAAATGCAAAGGCAGCAACAAAACTAGGTGATGTTAGAAGTAAAATGTAAAAATAGATTTCCAAATTACATGTTTACAAAATAACACAATACCTAGAGTCTACAGCTCAGTGAGGCTGGTTAACATACAATGTTTAACATTAACACTATCTTAGCATTGTAACCTTTGTTAATTAGTGCTAAACAAAGTACAGTTGGCGCTGATGGGAATATCATTAGTTTACAACTTGGAAAACTCAGCGGATCGCCAAAGAGATTAGGATTTATCTATAAATGCCTGCACCAAATTTCTTGACAATCCATCCAATGGTGGTTGAGATATTTCAATTTGGATCAAACCAACAAACCATCCAAAGAGCCACTCTGCTAGAAATTCTTACCAGTTGTAGTGCTCTGTGGTGCCCCCTATTGGTAGGGTGGTGGTAGAAGGTCAGCAGCCACAGGAGAGGCCCACAGTCCTCAGGCCCAGATGTCACCAGCAGCTGGACAGCTGCCTGCACCCAGTGGGCACACTGAACCAGCAGGAACCAGGCGTCGAACACTTTGTGGTGCCCCCTGCAGGAACGGAGGAAAAATCAATTATCAATGCTTCAAGTAGAGAGCCGTCTAAACATTTGGTTCCTCTAGGCATCATGGGATCTGAAGGATGTTTCCATGCTGCTTTGGTGGAAGTGCATAGTGCATAATGACACTGTAGCACAGCAGAGAACATAATTTACACCCAAGTTGTTGTCAATTAATAAAGAACTTGGCAAAAGCAGAGAAGAGGGAGGTATTATAATAGATTTTAAAACATTTTGAAACACATCTGTGATGTTTTCATAAAATGATTTGGTTTTCAATGCACCATACAAACCCTACAATAATAATCTAATCTAATAATAAGTCTGTCTAGGGTAATTTACATCATAAGAGCTTTACTAATGAGTCGCAACTCTGAGTGGCTGCCAGTAATATTAGTCCTGCCCCCACTGACAGGAATAATAGATGATCAAAAAGCTTTTATACAGATCTGATTTAG
This sequence comes from Argyrosomus regius, assembly GCA_946959425.1. Taxonomy (NCBI): domain Eukaryota; kingdom Metazoa; phylum Chordata; class Actinopteri; family Sciaenidae; genus Argyrosomus; species Argyrosomus regius. Next base: position 12,602,550 of record OX336890.1, read on the forward strand.
AATTAGATTCATGAGAGAAGGCATACGTCACTCTCCTGTCTTCAGAACAACCGTGCCCTGTTTGGGTGAAACGTGCCGTAGAAGTCGCTTAAAGCTGCTGCATTGTATTTTGCACATCAAAAATCCAGTTTACGATTTTCTTTACTTCTCCAAAGAGCAACGGACACTAACAGGAGAGACCTGTGGCTTCAGGATATTCACACAGAGGATAAAAATGGTGGGACTGTAAAAACTGCGACCCGGCCAGTTCATGTGTACGTCCATGGCAAAGACTTCATTACAGGTTAGATATTCATGTTACTGAGTAAGTGACGTGTGCTGATTGTGCCTGTAGATCAAAGTAATCAGAAAAGAGCCTCAGTAAAGGCGTAACTACAGTTTTTACTGTGAAAGAAATGACCTCATTATAAAACACCTGCTTTTAGAACAGAGTTTGGTTTGTTGTTTGGTCTGTCCAATCTCACACAGGATATTACAGCTTTCAGAATTCACATAAAATGGAGCTGACCTAATGATGAACCATATAAACAGCATGTATGCGATGTGGGTCTGAAACCGACCTGTTTTCTCAGCTCATAGTAAAAGTTCACTTAAAAAGCACAAACAGCTATCAAAACAGAGACGGCAGTTCTGCAATTGTTTGCCTGACTTGCCATAGGATTTTAGCCCCCATCACTAAAAAGCAAGTATGGTATTCCTCTTTAATGCTCTTAAAAAATTTCACATTTGAGGGAGCGCTTTCCCCCAAAAACAGGCTGGGGCGTGACAGAAGGGCAAAGCACCCAGATGAGATGCTCTTATCTATACTGAACCTCAATATTTGTTGAAAGTTGTGACATCACAGAGGGCAGCTGTGATTGGCTCTTTCGACTGGTGTCTATTATACCATATAAAAATAAGCATCAGTTTTATAGCATTAAATAACACCTCAAACTACAAAATCCAATGCCACCTCTTTAGAATCCATTCCCATTTACATTTGATACTTCTCTCTCTATTTACGCAGTACTGCAAGTTCCTGAAATTAAGAACTGAGACCTAAAATAAAGGGGAAATAGGATACATCTGGGTTTGCAAACTTATTTTGTACTTTTTGGATCCTGACTGTGGTTAAGTATACCCCAGCTCGCTTCTTTTTCTGTATTTGGTTGAGTGAAATCTTGTTTTCTTCTACCGTCTATTTCCAGCTTCTCATTGACAAGATAATAGAAGATGAAGCAGATGAAGATGAAGCCCTAAAAGAAGCTCTAAAATATATTGTACATCCATTCATTGCTCAGCTGTTGAACACATATTTTTGGTAAATCTTAACATGAGTGTAAAAAAGTACGTGATGTTGCAGGATGGACTGAGATTTTGGGCAGAAACAAAGCTGCAACAACAAGACCATGACTTGAAGTTAGCAGAGCGATACAGATCTCTCTCTCAAATTTCCCTAATACCATCATTAGAGCTCTCTTCCTCATCACCCCTCTTTCCCCTTGGCTCTCAGATACAAACAGCAGCACCCCTCTGCAGGGCCCTGGCAGCTGCATCTTCGCTCTGAGCAACACAACATACTACTTTCCCACCGCTGGCTCAGAACAATGTTTTGGGAATTTTGCATGGAGCTCCAGAATGGAGCGGTGGTGGGGATAATGGGCCCTGTTAAAAACCGCAGCTGGAGGGTATCAAGTCAGCCGTCTCCATCCATAGGTCATCAACTGCTTTCTGCTTTTTATCTTCATCCCCTATCCTCTTTTTCTCTAAATCCATCCAACCAAGGCTACTCACTCTCTGCTTTTCTTTATTTCATGCTAATATTTTACATGTCCACCATCTCCTTGCTTCTATGGTTTATCTTCTGCATTCCTTTTCTCACTCTTACTGGGCTTTCCAACACTTGTTTTCTCCTCAGCTCTCCGTTTCCCAAGCTAATAGCTTCTAATGAGCGCTTGGAGGAGCCACACAGTGCACCAGGACCTCTTTGCTGTGATGCAAGGGGAAAATATCTGACTAACCACCCCCTCAACAGCAGCTAATGGAAATAAGAACACCACACAGGCATTCAGTAGGGTGCTTGAAGCAGACACACATTAACACATTCTCTCTACGAGCCTTTCCCGCTCTAACCTGGTGCTACTGCTGCTGTCTCCGTCTCCTTCCTCTTCCTCCTCTGTCAGTCTCTGTAATGAGCCACTGAGCCAGTTCAGGTGATGTCTCCAAGCTTCCTGAGGCATCTCTGCAAAGGCAGATTTAGTGACACAGATATATTGAATACTTGTAGCACATATAGGTTTGTTTTTTTTGTTTTTTTTTAGAACCAATTAGTATTCATAATATTCAAAGCCAGCTATTAAGTTAATGTTAAAGGAATAGCTCAACATTATCAGAATGATTAATACCACTCTGTACAGTAAATATGAAGCTACAGCCAGCAGCCGGTTAGCTTAGCTTTGCACAAAGATGGGAAACAGAGAAACATATACAGCGCAGTTTGCTGACAATTTGTGGTTTTACAGGGGGTTATGAGCAGGACTATATTTTGGCCAGGAGCAGTAACTTTCTGAAGTTTCAGCTGCTTGTCTGCCAACCTTAAGATGACAAAAAGAAGTTATTGCTTTCCGACCAAGAAAGAGTTCCAGCATGTCACTCCCCGTAACACCGCAACTTGTCGTTTTTGTACAAGAGCTGCAGTTAATGATTACTTTCATTACTGATTGATTTGTGAGTTATATTCTAGATTAATCGACTGTTTGGAAGACAAATATCAAACACAAGTATTTGGACCAACTACAGTTAGCACTTCCAGCTTTTCCAGCTATAATTTTAACCTCTTAAAGGGCCGAGGTTGTCTTTGTCACACGCTGCATTGTTGTGTCAAATCTAACTTTCCTACCACAAGCCAAACATTGCACTAAAACCCAATCTTACTGGCATTTAAAGTTGACAAACAAATATTTCAAATGCTTGACATCTTAATCCAGGTCTTCCTTTCTTTAACAATGCAACACTTAGTTTCTTTCATTTTTCAGAGGGAGCACAAATCATGATAAAACCTTAAATCTTCTAGTTTTCAGCACCATTTCCATCCAGTCTCTGGTGAAAAATTGCCCTTCACCACACATGCACACGCGCACACACACATGCGCACGCACACACACATACATGCACACACACACACACACACACACACACACACACACACACACACACACACACACACACACACACACACAGTAATAATTAACTCAGAGTTCTGGCTGGGCTCTAGTGTGTCCCTAAATGGCCTCATTCATGTAAATCATTCCTGCCTACAGGCCAGTCTGGGCACACACTGATAAGCAGTGCTCTGCTGTGCCCCCGCACTCACCTACTGTGCATCCCTTCAATAGTAAAGATTCCCATACATAAACACTGTTAATATTTATTCAGTATTGATAATATAGATTCTACTAAATGAAAATAATGATTTAAAAAATGGATGTTTGTGTAACACATTCCATTTATTCACAATAAATGTAGCTTGTACAAAAACAGGCAACTCTCAGATTTCATAGTAATGCTTATTTTGAGAATATACAAGCTTAAATTTCCACATTATGTCAACCTTAGCTATCTATACCTATAGCTGACATTCAACACTTAAAGCAGTTGATATCTAACTATAATTGATCACCAACAGAAACACACACAAGAGCCCCTTCAGTCTGCAGCAGAAAACTCTGTTGACACACAGTTAAAGAATACCTGAATAGACTTTTTGTCACAATAGAGGGTTTTGTGCATTGTGTCGAAGTGAAATATCCATTAGGATACACACACATTGACACACACACACTCACACACACTCACGTGGATGAGTGTCTCTGTACGCACTGACCTGACGGCAGGGTCACGAGAGGCACCAGCAGACTCTGAGGTGACTGTGGGAACAAGGCCTTCAAAGGTACACTCGTCTGAAACAACACAAATCACAATTCTCAAGCTTCATAAATGTAAATCATACTTACCTTGAACTCACACATCACCATGCTCTGAAAGCCTGAAAAATGATATTTTGAATGGGAGGCTGTGTAACGGTGATACAGTAGGTGCTAATGTGTAATGTAGCATGTAATAGGTAGCATTTAGTGCGGTGTGACTACAGCCATTAAACCTGAGTTCACTGTAAATGCACTGTAGCACTGCCATCTACTGGTTAATAGAGGTGAAAAGGAGTTAAGCTATAATCACAAAACCGTGTAGCAGGTAATACATCACACCTACATCGTCTGTTTTCTGGCTGATATGCAAGTGCCAGATCGTTCTCTACAGTCACACAGGACGTGTTGATGTAGATCCCCTATGCAACAACAAACTCGTGTAAGAATATCTGTGAGAATCTGCAGGGGCTGAAAGTTTTAGCAAAAGTGGAAAAATACATAGTGACACATCACCTCATGCTGCTTTCCACACACTGCAGGTGTTTTAAGGTGTTGAAAGTTATTACCTCCAACCTGATGATTTAAAAGTGATTTGCATCTATTGTCTATAAAGCACAGGTGTGTGAAGTGTGCAAGCAGCGAGCTCCCCACTGGAGATCAAGTGATAATGATGTGGAGGATTCATCAAATGTTAAAGTGAATTTGCCTGCAGAGGGGGGGGGGTAATTGTTCATCACCCTGTGTGTGCATTTAAGCCTGCGGCATAAAAGTAACCACCCTTTTATTTCCAGCAAAGATGGTGGGGTGAGAATAATTGGACATCTGTTGTAATATTTTGAATATTGTGTTTCAGTAAGTGAAGTTCCCATCTTCTGTATCACTGTATATGCAAGATGAATATGTTCAAATGTCTTGACTGTGTAACCAGACCAGGCTTCAACATTTGAACTCTGAACATGTCTCTCCACTCAATGGACGGTTGAGACTCTAACTAACTTCGAACACAATCCATTTTTAGCTTCTTTTTCAAACAAATAGAGCTTTAACAAAATCATAAAATGTATCTGTAAATTCTTATAATAAACAGTCAATTCTACAATACAATACAAAAACCATTTGTTTCAGCACTTGTTTGCTGCTTTTCTTATGATGAAGATACATAAATATAAAAATAGAAATGAAATTATCTTTGGATTTTGGACTGTTTGGACTGTGACGCTCATTATTCATGAGAAGAACCAGGAGAAGAAATATGTGAAAATTAATTGATAAAAAGAATAAGAAACAAATATTTAGGTTAGATGTTCAGACTTTCTTTTTTCGAGGCCTACCTGATGCTGTAGCAGGGCCAGTTCCCTGAGGAAACAGCTGGTAAAGATTTGGATAAGATATTTGACAGACTCTGTCCCTTCAGCTTGCTTAAGGATTGATCTGTCACACATACACACAGAGAGAGAGAGAGAGAGAGAGAGAGAGAGAGAGAGAGAGAGAGAGACAGAGAGACAGAGAGACAGAGAGACAGAGAGAGAGAGATAAATATGGTGTTCATTACAACAAAAATTTGCAAACAAACAAGCCAAAACATGTCACATCAACCAAAACCACATGAGCACCACATCAACCTCAGAACTGCACACCAGCACTCACCTGAAGATGTCGTTCACAACCAAGAATATGGAGCAGTGCTGAGCACAGGCTTTAGGCTGAAACACACAAAAACACAATTTATGTGATTATGTATTTATGTAAAATCTTATTTCTTCTAAAACCCACCTCCTTTATAATTTCTAATTCGAGTAATATTCGAGACCACTGGGTGTCACCGTTGTATCGTCTACAAACCTCCCTGCCATAGAGCCTCAGTTCCCCCCTGTTCTCACTCTCTCCCCATTAACCACTCAGTTTACCACTCTGTCAGTTCTTCCTTCACACACCCACACACACTAACTCTCTCATCTCTGCCTAATGCACACTCATCATGTGTTTTAGATTTAACACATTCTAAAACGCCCCAGCGCAAACATTTAACAGCTGTACTGTTCATGTCTGCCTCCCTCTGTTTATATATCTTCTAGTCCTTAATTATTCTCCCTCTCACCCCCTCACACTCTATAGGAACTAACGCTTCACTATAGGGGGAGCACATGTAATCTACCTTCCAGGCTTTAATCCTGCACTGTGGTAGAGTAATACTAAAAAGAGGACCAGTATCAGCTCTGTGTAAGCTTTTGTAGTCAACTTATATATGTCAAATAACCTACAAACTAGTCTTAGTGAAGTCAGCAAGATCAAACAGCCCCACCCAGTGCTTATATGGTGTCATTACAACGTTCCTACATACAAATTAAGTATTTTCAACCTTAGCTTTGACAAGTCTGTTTCTTTTTTGTCCTCCTTGCCTAGAAAACAGCATTAATCAAACAAAACAGGTTTTATGTAACTGTTTGCATGGGCATCAGCATTACTTTGGCGCAAACTTTATGTATGTCAGCGTTATTCTGCTTATGTGGGTTGCATGCCAGCATGCATGCATGTGTGCGAACTGTCATGGTTCCCCCTAGTGAAAACAGATGGGGTTTTTTTTGAGCGTCCTCCTCCATACCTTACCACTAACACTTCAAGGAGGGTCAATTACAGCACACAACAAACATCCTGTTTTTGGCAGTAAGGCACAGGAAGTGAGTGTTTATTGTTTCTCTCACTGGATCACAGGGGGGTGGGACAAGCCAAAACAAGGAATGTGGGCCTAATTTCATGTTTCCCATTTTTGATTGCAGTTTAAACAAGCAAGTGAAAGGGAGGCGAGGAGAGAGGCAAGCCAGTCGGCTCAGACGATGATTTTTTTTTTTTTTGCTCTTGCACACGTGTGCGCCAACACAGACTGCAATACACAGACACACATGTGAAACGCACATCTGACATCCAAACAACCTGTAGGCTAAGTGAAACCTAAACGTATGCCTCCCACCCTCTTAACAACAGACACGCTATACCAGATGCAATATCATAAACAAAGCGACTGGAGGCATATGTGTGTCAGGGTCTGCATGCATACATGTGCGTGTGAACTAGCAAGGTGATAAAAAACAGAGGTCAATCAGAGATGGATGAGAGGGTAAACAAATACATCCATGACGCGACAGAGGAGTAAACTCAAGATGATGGAATCTAGTGCAATCAACAGGCAGACATGTTTCTGTACATACAGTGTTGGTAATTCAAATACATGTACACCAGTGTGTGAGCAGTTCCTAAAATGAAAAAAGTGTGCATTTCTAGTCTGTTATATGTACACAGCTCAAGTGGACCATCACTAGAAAAGCTGGAGTGACACAACTGACAAACTTTACCTGAGTCAACATGGTGCTGGTAAATTTTTGTTCCGTTGACCTTTATAGGTAGCAAAGGCAATCCAACTCAGTAACCTTTGTAAACACAATGCCATTCATGACCGTACACACAAGGTATTGTATTGCCGGGCACACGTTTGGCACAAAATCTTTGTAGAAAACATGTCTACATAGATTAATCTAATCCCCCTGACTCTATTTTCTATGTCTTGCCTATTCAGGGAATAATTACTGGGTCTAGATTCTGTTAGACATTGTTGCATTTAATTTAGTGTTTTGTCTGAGTGTTCTTGAATTGTCTGGTTTCAGTGACACATTGAATTATTTTATCGTTACCCTCGCTTCGCACAATGGGTAATTCGTCTGACGTATTCCAAGTTATCGTGGGATAAAATAAAAAGCAGCCCCTGGTGGCCAAGTGAAAAGAACACAAATCACCACTGGTATTTTCTGATTGTATTGTGGTAATGAGGACATCATCTACAATAACTACACATAACAATCTATAAATCAAAAATCACTTGTGACTTTTGAACTGGGCATGATCTTAAGTTATATGAAGTGTGGAGTGGCCAAGGACTGAAGCAACAGAGAGTTCAGTACTTACCCAGCACAGTCAAGGCTGTGTAGCACAAGCCAAATGATGTGAGATGCCGTTTAGAGCTAGCCAAATGATGTGAGATGCATGCAGAGCAAAGCCAAATGGTGTGAGTTAGCCAGGCAAAAACAGTCAATAAAGACCCACCAAAAAAGCAATGGAATGGTTCCAACAACTATGCATATGAAAACATTACAACTCCATACCTCATAATAAAATGAGCAGACTTTATATTCAAACTGTTTGGTTTCACAGTTTACAAAGCAGTTCAAAGTGGAGCTAAACACATATGGAGTGTGCAGTGATCTCTGGTGTGAGACTCCATAATTCAGGGCAGATGAGTCAAACTATGTACATAACAAACACATTTAACAGCAGCAATATGTCACCAATTTATCAACAGTCATGAAAGTTGCCAATTCATGCAGCAGTAAAATTGCAGAAAATGCCACGGCACAATGGCGCATCATTCTACACATATCTCTCCTACTGTGAAGGTAAAACCAGGCCAATATTAGTTACTCAACAATATCACAAGTTATACATTTTAGATGTGATCTTACGGTCTGATCACAATGTCAGCTCTCCAGATACAGTATACTATATTTTGTCTTTTTGTCTTGGCTGTAATGGGCTATTTCCTTCCCATAACTGCCAAAATAGTTACTCGTGGAGGTAAATGAGGTAAAATATGAGATTTAAACCATGTGTTTCGCTGCGTACTTGCCGAGACACCACTTGTAAAAAGCTGCTTTGAAACAAAACCTTACATTTCACTAATCAAGAGGTGAAACAATCACCCTATTATTTGATTAGCCAATTTAGTCAAAATTAATCTGCAACTATTTTGATCTTGTTTCCTAATTTGTATCATTGTAAACCAAATACAGTATCTTTCAGTTGTGGACAGTTGTTTGGACAAAACAACATGTCACATTGGGCTCTGAGATATTATGATGTTTTTTCCTTTTTCTTTTGACATTTTAAAGATGTTTGACGTTTCATATGATTAATTTAGAATGAAAATAATTGTTAGTTGCAGCGCCAAACAAAACTGCTCTTGATCATTTACCTCATAATAATAAATTACCCACCAGCAGTGATTCTGTCAGTTGCTGCTTCAGCTTCTGCAGCGTTAACCCTGTCTTGGTCAGAACACACTCCAACAGACTGAGCACTGCTTCCTCCAGGCTGGACAGGTTGTGATACCACAGAGAGACTACAGCCTGTTCTTCCAATGACAAGCGCTGGCTAGGAAAAAAAAAAAAAAGGAAAGATATTGTCATCACACTGCATCTGAAATATTCCAGCTACAAACATGATTATGGTTTGGACACAACCTAAAAGAAAAACTTTCTGGAAACATATGTTACAGCCTAACAGGAACTCAGCACCTGTGTGCCCCCCCCACCTACCTGGAGTAGGCAGAGCTCAGAGCATCCAGGAAGTCTTCACTCAGTGCTGCCCTGACACAAGTCATCGGCTGCTGCAGCAGCGTGCCAATGAGAGGAGCAGCCTCGGGACAAGTGACCAGGGGAACACAAGCCTCTGATGCGGCCAGAAGGCTGTCACATGAACACCTGCAAACAATCAAATAGACAAAATCTGTATTATCTGGAACTTCTTATCAATTAATTCATTTCTCCCGGGGGCCTAAAGATGTGTGTGCTTTGATCCTTTCCAGGAAAATGTACTATTTGTTTTCTAAAATGATTTAAAGTGACTTAGGATTGTTAACTATAATAATGTCCAGTTCCAGCCCTGTTAATGTGAGGATTTGCTTGTTTAGCTTGGAAATGCTCATCTAGGTTTTAGTTTGTTGGTTAGCCAAAACAAAACATGATGAAGACATAACACATGCAACTTAAAAATGTTCTCTTTTTTACGTTTCATAGAGCAAACAATAAAGAAAAATAATCAACAGATTAATCCATTATGAATATAATCATTAGTGGCAGCACTAGTTTCTACTGTGCTGTACCTTTGATTTATGTCACCCAGAGAACTGCAGCTCTTTCCAATGTTTTGCTGCAGCAGTGCCACCCTCTGCAATGCAAGGAAGAGCACAGGTTGCATACATCCACATAATTACATACAGTGTGTATCAACAGGCAGGAATTAGGCAAACAGCAATAAAGGGCCAATACCTTTCTCAGGACTTTGAGATGGTACTCTTCAGGTGGTACACCTGTGTGCTTCATTAATGTCTGCGCTGCAGCATCGTCGTCTTCTGTAGCAAGCTGACACAAGACTTTCTGTGGGAGGGAAGAGAAACACAATGTGCAGCTGATTATTGGCACTTTATGTGTATATCTATAACATTGGACAAGACTTTAATACAATCTGCCCAAACCCCAAGACCTATAGCATCAAAGCTAATTAGTTACTGGAATATAGGATGACTCTGTTGGCGTCATATCATTTGAACCACATGAGCCAAGAAAAGGCATTCCAGTAAGTGAGAATGTATGGACAGCATATGAGCAACTTCAAAAATCAACATTCTTTGTTACAGAGGTCCTTGGTGTTTTACAAGCATTTTTCAGAAGGGGCCTCATCATACACTGATAAAAGTAGACTAATAAACTCAGCTGATTCTCATCTGTGAAAAAAAGCGAGACATAATGAAGGAACAAAGACGGGAACACTAGACGCGTACTGTGAGTTATGTTAGTCAGTAAGAGTGGTTCTCAGAGCTTTTTTAAGGCAGTTTTGGATACAAAAATGTTACTGAGGAATGGTTTTCCTAAAATCATTTGAAAGGAAAGAAAAGTTGAGAAACAGACTTATTTTATGTTCAATGTCAACATTCTTTAAAAAAAAACACACAAAAAAAAACATGGCACAGTAGAGTATTCAGTGGTCGAATGATTAATAAACTGAATGTTTGGCAAGAATTTTGTTCATTGGTATTCCCTCAGAAGTGTGATGAAAACCCGAAGACCTATTACTTTGAATTAGGGATTGATTTAGTCCTCTCTATTGACCACAATAAGTTGATTCACTAGTACAAGCTGGAAAGTGTGATCCAACAGAAACAGCCATGGCCTCACATCTTCAACGCACATCTGTTTTTACAACTCTGTTGAAGCAAAAACACAGAGACATGCACACCAATAAGAGTAGACTAAAAATGTACAAATCCCTTTCAAACTGCAGATAAAAAGGAGATCAACAAAAGATGAGGAGAGAATGAGATTGAGAGAGGCAGAAAATGACAAAAAAAAAAACAACAAGTGAAGGAGAAAAACCAAGATCCCAGGCAGAGGAGCGCTGCAGTGCTGTTGGTGGAGCTGTGTGGTTTCTCTGGCCAGGCCCTACAGCACGCTAAGATGCTTACCCTCCACATAGTCTTACAAAACAACCCCAATCACTACCATCTGAGCGCCCTCAAACCCTGCACATTGAGTACATACAAAACCAATCACACTTATCCCACCCTTGGTAAGGAGGCACAGTGGGGCTGGGGGATAAGAGATGGAAGGCTGGTTAGAAGGAACGGCAAAGCGAGACTGGAACGCTCTGCAATGGCTGCATTTGGAGCGGGGGAAAAAGGGTGTGGTCAGAGGAATGGCATGAAAGGCAAATGGATAGATGGATGGCAAATACTTTAGGTCAAAAGTCATCTTTCTCTCACAGAAAAACAGCAACCGAGCTGGCTTTGGGGGCTTGGACATGCTGCTGCCATAGAAATTATCCCTCTATAAATCTAAAATTAAAATAGAGGATGTAGAAAAATGCACAAGGCAAAGACTTGGGTTGGTTTTGATGGGTGCCTGTTAACAATTACTAAGCCATGATTGAATTCTCCCGAAACCAATGAAAGATTCAAGTATAGCTTCAGATGGTCAAAACAGCAGAGACAAAACGAGGGAAGATGAAATGAGAGAAAAGAGGAGACAGAAAAGTCTGAATGATCAGACAAAATAATGAAGTTATAAGAAACTGTCTTCGGGCTTTTTGCACTGACATAGAGCGCATTAAAGAAATGTGCAATTTCAAAAAACCCATCTATAATCTTTTGACCATATGAATTTGTGGTATGTTGACATACATAATTAAAGCGGTTGACTTATGAATGGAAAATCAGCAGTTTGTGTTTCTCACTTGATCAAGATTTAAAATACAGGGTTTACTACATTTTCTAACCAGGAATACGGATATAAACAAACCTTAAATAGCATCAGAGGACATCCAAAATTTTAACTTTTGACTAGTGTCAAATTCTATACTTTGTTTTTGGGGGTTGGGACTTTTTGTATTTGATATTTGAGATTGAATTAATAGTTTAACATTTTGGGAAACAGGCTTATCCACTTTCTTGACAAGAGCTAGATAAACCACTCGTATATTTGTTTGTTGGAAGTATGGAAGAGGTAATTAACTTAGTTTAATATAAAGAGTGATAGCAGGAGGAGACAGCTATCCTGGCTCTGTCCAAAGTTCAAAAATATGTCTGAAAGCTCACTGGGATGTTGTTTACCTTCCTGTAAAACCACATATTTTCATTTTTGTATTTCTGTTTCTGTTGGGATTAAACAAACAATGTGAGAAATAAACGTATTTCCCAAAATGTCAACTGTTCCTTTAAGTTAAAGGATGAAATGTAAAGAAAGAAATAGAAACAATAATTTCAGTAAGTCAGGTTTACTGAAAGGGAGATGCCACCCAAGAGGAAACAGAAAGATGAAAGGGGAACATTATTGTCACAAAGATACTTTCATCTCCAAATTAAAACACAGTGTGGCAGCCAAAGTGAGCAAACAGTCCAAAATATGGTTTGAAGCTGCCACAGTGGCTCCAGGGCCTACCTGTGGTTCACCCTGTTTGAGTCAGTGAAGATTCATGTCAAAGATTAAGCTATCAAACTGTCCATCCTCTGGCCCTCTAATATTACACTCTCATGCTTTACTTATCTGTCATCTTCTCAAAGATCATGCCATGTTACTGCAACACTGTGTGGTCCCCCTGCTAGCACAGGATGTACAGAACCAGACCAATTGAGCTAATGACTATCTGACATAGCCTGCAGCTATGTGGCTGAACCCAGCATTCATCAAACCCAGTGAGAACACTCAGATGTGGAGAGGAGAGACAGACAGGGTGGGGTGAAGGGAAGACATGAGGGAGAAAAGGCAAAACACACACTATCATAATTTAAAGAGAAAAATACATGTGGCTACTAACAGTATATACAGTAGCAGCAAAACACGTGTTTTTGCACAAATACTCACAAACACATGAGCACATGCACAAATGTACACAAACACAGTATTTAGGTGCCACTTAGCACCAGACCCTCAGCCTATTATGGAGGCAGCAAGAAAACAATGTTGGGGAGCAAGATCAGACAGGGCTAACAAAAAACAGGCTACATTCTGCATTCCAGGACAGGCAGTCCAACACAACACAGACACAGGGAGAGACACAGAGACAGACCATCTCTGGCCTAAAACCATACATCTGCCCTGCTCCCCCAGATGGGATGAGCTGCGGTGAATAGGTTTTTTTGTGCTTCCCGCCAGTCCTGTCATTTGTGGTGAGTGGAAGCTTTTGGGGAGAAGAAAAGAAGCTTCAGAGTTGGTTATGAGTTTATTGTACTTGTGCTGTTTGGACACTTTCATCTGGTAGGACCTAGTGAACTCTGGCTGTCAGAGCCGTAACTAATACATTCAGCTACAATTAACTACTTCTACACAATGACTGTGTTTGCATGTACACTCATTTTCCACTTTTATTCAGAATATGACAATATTCCTAATTTGAGAGAGGTCATGTAGACATCATATTCTTTTTGGATATATTTGGCCTTATTCTGAATGCAGCATTTTCTGATTAAGACATGTAGGAAATACAGATATTACTCATTTTTTGACACATGTATACATGTGTATATGTTTCTCAACTGGGTTTCTTTTACCACAGTTTGCAACACATGGCCTCTTGTCTCTCAGCTGTGTCTGTTGTAAACAAACCAACTAGCCAACAGTTTACAAGGCTCGGCTAAAGATGCATGCACAAAAGAAAAGCCCACATTTCCTACTTATAAACATTAACAAACTCTTGCCATCACCAGGTTTTGGGATATGTTCAAATAATGCGAATACCTTTTCATCACATCAGAGTATGCAAAGTTGAATGTAAATGGGAATATCAGTGAAATATTTATTTTCATCAGCCATGTAACATTTTAGCACGAAAATGTCTTTGTTGGAATAAGGGTAAAAGACAGAATATTTTGTGCATGCACATGTAGTCAATAAAAATACAGTTTGAACCTGAACTGTTTTAAATTTATCAAGGATGAGTGCGTTTATATTTTGGGTGCAGATGGAGACTTTTAAAGAGTTTTATTATAAGAACGGTTCTCCGCTATTTGAGAAAGTATTGCACACTGTTAATAATCTTTGTAAAGTTTATTCTCTCACCAAATCTTAGTCTTATCTGTTGCTGCCTAATTCTCCAAACTAAATTAGTAATGTAAAAATCAGTTTATGTGCTGTGATAAAGTGAAGGCACACCAACAAAAAAGCAATGATAGATCCTTGATTCATTCACACATGCATATAAAGACATATACAGTACCCATACGAAAACACGCAGCCATGCTGTAGACACAAACACTGCCACACACACACATGTACTCCGGTTCCCCCTCTTATGGGTCAAAGATCATCTGGCAAATTCAAGGTTTACTTTCAAGGCACTGTTTTAATTAGCAAGATGTTTTATTAGATGAGAAATTAATCAAAAGAATACAAACACACAGTTAATCTGGCAAAAATGTGAAGGTTCCACGTTGTTTATCATAAGCCATCTGTGTGAACCCTCTCAAAGTTTAAAATTGCAGAATCTTTTCTTCCCTCTGTTCTCTTTCCCTCCTTTGTGTGCACGTCTTGAAAACACAGTGAGCAAGATCAACTAATCATAATATAAAGGCTGAGTCTTCTCTAGTGACAAGAGGCAGTGAAACAGTCAATTTTAATTTGCTTTCAAAATATGTTTTACAGTTTTGGGCACAAAAGGCTTAGGCTAACAGAGACCCAATCTCCCCCATTCATCATCCATGTCCCATTGGAGTAGAAACACAGAGGGCTGGCGAGAGAACTCCTATTAAAAGTAAATTAGACAGAAAATCTCTTTAACAGCCCAAAGGCAGTTAAAGACAAATTCTTTTTAGGCGTATTTGTTGACGAGATGATAGTCAAGAACAAATTAGGACATAAACAGCAAACAGATCAGGCCTGGAAAATATGAAAAGGCATGTGATGGACGATTGGAAGAGAACTAAATAATGTTATGAATGTGTGGCTGGATTTCTCAATAAATATGTACATTTCCTTGGTTATTATGTCTTCAATCTATGTGTACCCCCTTTAGTCAGGTCAATATGAACAATGAAACCTGAGCATACACACTATGTGGCATCATAAAGTTTTTATATCAGGTAAGCCAGACTTGAGTGAGTAAGCGGACAATGACAGAAATAATCACCAAACAATTCTGATACAATACAATGCAAACAAACCCTTACTGTACCTCCTACAGTGTCTAAGGTTGTGTCTCGGGCTTAAATAGTTTCTTGGTATTGATCAAAATGTGGCTCCAGCACCAAGTATGGAAAATGTGAAAAAACAAATATTTGCATTGAAAGCTCGGTCAAATCCATATTCTTGTTACCTCAATCAAGGAGATTATGTTTTCGGTGCAGTTTGTTTGTGTGCTCTTCTAGTTTATTTATGCTTTGATTAGATATTTCCTGACAGTATTTTTTGTGTCAAGACAAAATTTAAATTGTTTGGCTTATTATAAAACATGTTCTTCAGCATGAGATAAACATGCCCAGTTACTAGCACATGCAAAGTTGAAGTGAATCACAAAGAGATTTAAGGTGGCATGTAAAAGCAATCATGGGTGACTTGCCTCAAAATGTATCCTTTATACATTCCCCAAAAAGTCTGTACTATAATTCTACCTTATTGACTTCAGTCAAAATTCTCTATTAACTGAGACAAAGTCCAGTCCATACCCGTATCCACTGGTTGGCTTTTCTTTCCACAGCATTGCCTGGATGCTCAGTGTACAGCCCCCACAAACACTGGAACAACAGCCTTCTGCTTGTAGCTGCAGACAACAAGACACAAGAAATCACAGCATGTTTGACAAGTCCATAATTCTCTCTGTGGATGGCAGATTTCTGGTTTAGTGTGAGTATGATCATCAAAATGTAATCAAAAAAGTTGTTTTTTTTCAGAAGGTGCCACTCACCATCTGCGGTGACATAAGGGTTCCAGCACAGTCGCCCAAGAAACTGGCCTAGAAATGGTAGCGTCTTCATGGTCTCTGTTGTGGAGCTCTTAGAAAACAGACACAGACAGGAGAAAATGGATTTAAAAGACTATATTTTTTTCATTTTTAATACTCTTACACCGTTGATCCAGCTTGCTTGGAGTAATAACTTAAGTGAGTTAGTTCTCTGAGTGGAGGACACATACAGTAATATGGTTTTATTTCCATCTGGCACATAATCAGACTCAAATATGACAGAAGTGGAACCAATCCAAAAAATAAATCTCTTTCATCATTTCACTGTATTCCAGATGTTTATGCCTCCTCACCTGTTTCATCTTCTTTTGTTTTATCCTTTTAACTGAGCAACCTTGTGCCAAACATTAGAAATAATCATAAGTCTTAATGACTGAATATTGAGTTGAATAGCAGAGGCATCCACAGGTGCACAGTACATTACTCATGCATCACCTTTGCTTCCTGTGTTTTGGTCATGTCACAGTTCCCACCGTAGTGTCAATAGTAAAAGATACACAGTGCAGAACAGGGGTCTGGCCGAGGATTTAAGTATGTGTGTGTCTGTGCTTGTTTACCAAGCTTAAAACAGCAGACCATGTGATTTATTTCACCTCACAGTCAATTAAAACACCCAGAAGGTTTCAAACTAGACAGAAGAACATGAATAACCTTTAATCCTGACTTTCTATACATTTCAATTTTATCAGATTACTTTCACTTGTGAGATTTTAGACTTATGGGTTGGAAAGATTCCAATAATATGTCACTGAAATTAATGTAGAACAAGACCTGGTCTACAGTATCTTAAGTGTGAGTGAATACTAAAAACAAAACAAAACAGCACAACAAGAATCAAACCCAGGTGAGGAACAAGTCTGGAGTTTAAAGTGGACTGGAAACAGAAGGTGATTATTAAAACTTACTTGACAGTTCAGTCGAACCAGAAGCAACTAATTTGTTCTTTCTAGTTTAATATAAGAAAGCATATTTGTCAGAAAATTACTTGTCTTCAGTTTGAATGAAGACTTTCAAAATCATTTTTGATTGATGATAACTCCGTTAAATATACCAACAATGTATTTGTTCCATCTTATTAGATTACAGAGCACATTATGTTTTACAATATGATGACTGCAATGGAACATACAGAAAACAGATCAAAGAGGTGACGTGTTGCTTAAATTTACAAGCATGTCTGCACATGTGTGCATGAATCATGTTTATGTGCATTTACAGTATTACTTAGTATTAAGCCCATATTATCAGACTAGATCATACATTTCACCTCTGAGCTAATTAAACTCTAGAGAACCGCTTTGAAGCAGGAGAAGACCACACAAAGAAATCTGACATAAGGCAGTTGTAATTGAAGCAGTGTGCTGCTAAGACGATTTGGCTCACTTCAATGCCATGCATACACAGTGGTGGTTGTGGTGTTGGGCGATTAGGATCTGATATGATCCTAGAATGTAGAAAACCATGAGAGTCGGATTCATCACAGATATGTTTTCCGAAAAACCTTTCCCTCTCCTGTGCCATGTCCTCCCCTTGGGCTCATCATCAAATCAACCTCAATGACACTCCTGTCAATCAAGAAAACATGCTTTTGTATTACACTTCTCTTTAGGCTACAATTAAAAAGCATTTTTATCAGGAGGTGAAAATTAGCTGCAAAGTTTGTTGTGTCCTGTGGTGAAATCTTCAATTAGCAGTACTGCAGGAGCATTTATAAGTTAAGAAGAAAAGAGGACAGGGAAAAGTGAAGAAGAACGGGAGGAAAAAAGGTCGCTGCAAAGCCAGTATGCATTAGTCTTGCTTCATGCACCTATCATCAGAAATAATCAGAGAGCAAACATGGCTTTAGTGTAGCACTGGATAAAAGAAAGACGTCAAGGTAGCCATTTGTTCAAAATGAGCATCAGACAGACAAGGAGACTAACTTGACTCACTCAAGTGGATGAGATCACCATTAATGGGAAGCAGAATGGTAATAGGCCAAGTAGAGTTTCTCTAAATGCCCCCACTATGCCCCCCACAACACCACTAATGCCGTCTGAAACACAGCCCTCACACTCACAGCCTTCCTATCAATCCAACAACACATGGTAAACGTTGTGTGTGAGTATACATGCGCATTTGTGTGTCGGTGATGCAACGAAAAAGGAATGTTCATTTACAATCAGTACTTTACTAATGCTTTGTGACTGCCCATAAGAAGAAGCAGTCACAACAGAAAGTAATTATCACTGACTATTAGGGCCAGATCACCATCAAAGCCTTGTCAACATTGTCCCTAATTATAAATGGGCTTTGAGACAAAGTATCTTGTCTTGATTAGGGACAGACATCTCAGACAGAAGTGACTGATTATGTACTAGCCAGGGAGGCAAATGGGACAAGTTTATAGACAACAATGAAAAGATCAGTGAGGAAACACTTCTGTCCCTGACGTCAATGAACCACAATCAGAGTAGCCCTAACATTAAATAGCAAAGTTACTATGGTGAGCACATAAATATAAACTAGAGTGAATGCTTGAGTTCCCCACACACCATCTTACTTTGGGCAGCAGGATTTTCCGATCAACTACTTTGAGGAGTGGCGTAATATTGCAGCAGCGGTGTAGCAACCATGGTAAAAACTGTCTATGCCATAGACGGTTTACCTATAGTCACCATAGACCATATGGTGACTATATCAATATGGAAAATGCACATGCACACAGTTTACACTCTTTAATAGGCATGTCTTTATTTGCTTACTGGCCTGGAGTTGAATGAGAGGATACCACTCTCATATCTGTTCAATGTGAAGCTGGAGCCAACAGTGGAGTAGCTTATCTTATCTTAACAGGGGTAGCTTGGCTCTGTCCAAAAACAACTAAATCTGACTACCAGCACCTGTACATCTGACAAGTGTTATATCCCAGTTTCATATTAAATGGACAGATATGTTTTTCTGCTATCTTCTATCTTCTCAAACTGTCCACAAGAAAACTGTTGTATTTCTCCAAATAAACTATCAAACCATTCTTTTCAGAAGTGTAATACTGAGATAGGAACGTTCCTCCACTTTTCTAACAAAGTGTAAACCTGGAAATTAATAACAACTAGGAGTATTTCGTCAGACATAAGCCACAGGAAAGTTGTTAAGTTATCAAAGGATGCAAAATGCTGCCAAGAAGCAGGGTATCCTCAGCTGGTCTTTTATGAGCCCACTGCCAGTAAAAAGGATTTCAACCAAATTAAGCTATACCATTCTTTTCGCTTTCTTTGTGTCTGCTTGCTGACACCTCTGCGTGACATATACTGACAAAGGAGACAGACAAATGACAAAACATTGCCAGTTGCCAATGTTCTCATCTATAAAATATATGGCAAATTGCCAAAGTAGAAAGTGAGACAGACACTGACAGTAATCTCAGACATCACCAATGTGCTACGGTAAAACATATGGACTGTAGAGAATCACGAATTAAAACCTGCAAGGGCACCATGACTGTAAAACTAACAAGAAAAAGATTTCTTAGGTGAGAATAAGACTATATCACGTGAAAGAGAAATGTGAGGGAATATTTGTTATAAAAAGCAGCAAGACAGAGAGTGCTAACGCGCAAGGGCTGGAAGAAGGAGGCAAAGTTGTAGTAACGCTGAAATCTTACAGTCCTGCACACCCCTCCTGTCCTCTGCCCCCTTCCCAAATTTGCTGGACCTGATATAGGGATACATTAGGTTAGCACTGGAGGTCCCAATGCGGCTATTACCTGACTAACTCAACACTGCAGCACTGCCAGCCAGACATACACAGCCTCTGCACAGCACAGAGCAGCCTCTGTTAGCAGGACCCTACCAACGGTGGACTTAGTGTTCATGCCCTGGCTTGGACAAAGAGTGAGCGTGTGCATGTTTGTGTGTGTGTGTGTGCATGTGTGTGTGTACTAGACATGGTGGTGTTTGAATTAACGTAGTTCTTCATTAATCAGTTGGCTGTTTGGCTATTGGGTCCAACTGATTAACTGTTAATTTCTTTCATTGGGTAAGGTGTGTCGGGCCTATGAAACAGGCCTTTTACTGGATATAGCCCATTTTATTACACTTAACAGGCATCTGGGAAATAAAGTGTACTACCAGGACTATCCAAGTCTGTCAAGAATATTAATCTCAGAGCTTCCCTTGCATTGTGACAAAGTTACCAGAAGAGAATATGTGAAGACACAAGCTCAACTTTTAACGATAGCTCACCATTTTGTTGATATGTGTGAGGAGTTGCTGGAGGAAATCTCTCAGTCTGCCCAAGTGCAGGCAGGTGTCTTTCTGAGTGTCTGGACTGTCAGCCTGGCCCCAAGCCACTGCTTTGTCCAGCCAGAACTGCATCTGTTGGAGCTGGATCTGCAACTGAGACATTTTCCGGCTTGTCCAGGTGAATGTACTTGAGATCTTGAGTGAGACAAAGAACAAGACCATCGTCAAGCCCATGGAATACACAAAAACACACAAAGATCATATCATCATCCTTATTTTGTTGATAATAGTCAAAGTCAACATGTTTACACTGTGATTTTCAATGTGTGCATTCCTAGATGGTTTAAAAAAAAAAATCAGGGTTTATATAGCAAAGATGGGTTTTCTCGCCTCAAAGACCACCTCAGCTAAAGGTACCTTGTGGAGTTTTAGACCAGTAGGAGCACTATGGAGCAATGTTTTTGAGTAGTCCTCATCTTTTTTCTATCATGCACATACACACGACGCAGATTCATGTCCACAAGGATGTGGGCAATGCGACAGACTCCCGCTAGTTTTGAGATATTCTAGTTAAACACAGCAATGCAGCAACAAAAGCAGAGAAAAATACTGCAAGTTAGTCACTATAGATGTATGCAATGCAGGATTTAAAATATTTCTACTATAGAGGAAATTGTTACCACAAATTAAAACGCAAAACTTAAATTACAAAAATTTTATGTGGAAATAATTAAAGAAATGGTCAAATATGTAAGAAAAGGGAATGCAGCCTTTAAAACGTTTCTGTATTCAAATTCTCTGCATATTTGCCAAAATATACAATGATACACAGTATTGTATATTTGGATAAACAAACATCAGCCAATAATATCAGCCTGCTAATGTAACTGTAGGGCTCTACTTTAGACTGTGCATGTGCAGCCCACATGATCCCACATTTTTTATTAGTGCAGAAGTGGATAATTCAATAACAATTGGAAGTAATAATACGTGGAAAATAAACTGCAGCATAGTGTGTTAATCTGGTTATGTTAAGCTCTTATTACCACAATCTAACGATCAGACTTTTAAGCTGCAGGCGATCAAGCCTCATGTAGGCCTACTGAGACATAAACAGTACATTCTTCACCTTTTTATGATGATGGAGAGAAAAACATGGGGGGGGGGGGGGGGGCAGATCACAAGGGTGTGTGTGAGGATGTGTTTTGTGTCTGTATATAGCCTAAGAATCGTGTGTGTGTGTGTGTGTGTGTGTGTGTGTGTGCGTGCGTGCGTGTGTGTGTGTATTTGTTGTTTTTTGCCATAATGACAGGTCTGTGTGAGACACCACAGGGTTGTATTTTATGATCACCTCGTTGCACACAATTTGTTTAATGTCTTGCCATCATCTCTGCTGGAAAGCCCCTATGGCTTGCTGATGTGAATATATAAATACTCATTTCGGGGAGGAAAAAAGCCCGACCAAATTAGGAACAAACGACTCTTGTTGACTTATGTCGGGGGCTCAGTTTTCAGTAAAGCAGAGGTGGAAAAGAACCGCATGCTGAATACCTAAGTAGCAGACAGTCTCACCCACAATATCTATCACACACAGACAGTTACATGTAGCCACAGGCATGTATATATACATACTGTACTTACATAAAGCTGTTAGTGCAAATGCATGTCACAGAGGCAAAAGAACATATACATGCACGTAAACACACTTGACAGCAGCTCCGGTGTTAGCTGAACATACTCTGGAGCAGGAACGAGATGTGACTGGTCAAATATTATCTTTGAAGATTTGTTAAACTAAGCTTGTGGACTTTGGGTAAGGGTGAGTTTGCTGTTCCAATTATGAGATTGTTGACATTATTTCTGTATAATCAAATCAGTTAAACTTCACTTTTTACAGATTTACTTCTGTATACTTCAGTATGTTATATTTAATAACACCTGGATCAGCCTAATGTATGGCTTGTCTAAATAATAGTCATAAAAGGAACTGTTTTGTTCAACTTCTTTCATGTAATGTCATCTATTTCTTCACCATTTTGCTCCTACAATGTACAGTTTATCACATGTCCACACATAAATACACACCTGTATACATGAGTTAAGAGACATACACAGTCATTAAAGGGTCATTGAATGGTGTGACACACCAATCAAACAGCTTTCTCAAACCAACAAGAACACCTACCATAGATTTTGGATCAACATGTTAGACACCATCATCAAAATACCAAATAAAGGGATAAAAAACAGCATTTCAGTCCTCCAGTAGAGTTTCAGAGAGATCATTTGTTCTTGTAGCTTGTGATGGCTCAACAGCTTACTAACTAGTTATCAATTATCATGCAAATTAAGTTCTCAATTATTGCATTTATTGTTTAATTGATGGTGAAAAAAGCCAATCATGATGTCCTAAAATCCAAGATGACGTTTTGTCCAAAACCCAAATAAATTCAACTCATAATAGCATAAGACAAAGAGCAGCATCAAAGGCTGCAATCAGACAATGTATCGGAAAACTTGCTGTACTTCTTTTATCGACTAGTTATTTAACCTCTACTTATCACAGCTTCCCAAAGGTGGCCTGTCCAAATTGCTGGTTTATCCAGTACAGTGCCCACAGTTTACAATTATGAAGAAAAACAGCAAATTTTCACATCAGAGACAGTGTCAAAACGTTTGGCATTCATGACTATCAATTGACTAATTGATCACCTGACTGCTTCAGCCCTAGCCTTTAATTTTGAAGGCTTGCTTTTTCTGTACAACACAAAGATACAGAGAGTGAGACGCAAACATTTGATTTAACTCAAAGCATATGAAGCAACAGGAGCCTGACTGTACCCTCCATTAAAGTGATTGGCTTGACAGTTTTCCCACACACACACTAACATACCTGATAAAACCTTTGGATGCAACAGCGACACCACACCACAGGATGCCAGTATTTCCTCCACTCTACTGCAGTTACACATGGTGATAAACTATGTCAGTTCAACGTAAAGACACACAGGAATTACAAAATGCTGTATGACACAGTATCGTTACGACTCCATGGACACACCTGCGTTAACTTACTCTTGTCTTACCTGTTAGCCTGTTAGCAAGTTAATCACTCCGCAGTCGTACAAATGTGAGCTACGACAACTCCAAATATTGACTTACATGTGAACAAGACGCGCAGCCATCAAACTGAAGCCTTCACAGAGCAGAAGTCAGCCGTATCCATTCATTCATAATTTGTCTGCAGACAACTAGAGAAGCTTTTCGTCCTGCGTGTAAACAAACTGAACTTCCCTCTTCTCTCAGACTTCCGTGAATGCAAGAAGACTATTGGCTGAGAGGCGCGCGATCCACACACGTCCTCCGGGCAGTGCCTGCTGGGAAATTGAGTCACATTGCTGTAGTTGCTCCTCTGAGAAGCAAATTGAGGATGTGTTATGTGCTTATTGTATATATTAGGTACGAATGTTAAAATGGTTGTCCACAGTGTTGATGCATGTTTTTGTTCTGATAATCAATTACTGCGCTGCTTCAAATGTTGTGGCAAAAACTATATAGTTTATTTGTATAGCATCTTTCAATAAGAAGGGAATTTATAGTGCTTAAAATAAGAAAAGGGACATTAAAACAAGTCAAAAAGACACATGCAATAGAAAGATAATAACAAGAATACATTAAAATAGAAATAAGCTGACACAAGCTATGATTAAACAACCATACATTTAATATAATGAGTTTTAAGACTTGTTTTAAAAGAAACATTTTCAAGATGTTTGTGCAAAAGATGTAGTGCATAAAAAAATGGATGCTGCTGCTCCAAAATGCATGATAAAAAAAGCACTTACAGTATAAGACAGTAAACATCCATCTGTTTCCAACAGCTTATCTTTATCAGGGTCGCGGGGGGCTGGCGCCTTTCCCAGCTGGCATGAGTGAGAGAGAGGCGGGGTACACTGTGGACAAGTCGCCAGTTCATCACAGGACCAAGATAGTAAACACACATAAACATACATAAATGGAAATGATGCAATATGTTTCCTTATAGCAAGAAATCCTTACAGTAAAACAACACCACAAATGATGACCTTAAAAAATGACCATAAAGTTGAATCAGTGTAAGATAAGTACAGCCCTTATGTGTACCTTAATTCTTGAATTCCTATTTAGTTAACTGTTTTGTAGATAACTGTATTTATTTTAACTCTCACGTAAGACCCCAATAAATAAGATAATTCTGAGAGAAATATTAACTTTAAAAGGTGTGGATAAAACATTTTGTAATCCATTTAAAGGATGATCTGTGAGCAACATCACGTGTGCATGAGTTAGTGTTACAACTATCTCAGTGGTTGACCTGGTTGAAACCATATACTGAGCATAGCCTGTCACCATGCTTTCTGAACTTTAATCAAATTATACTGGAAAAATCAAAGTTGTCGTTTCACATTGTCATCTTGTCAGAATTTTAACATTTTGACTTATCTAGCGGGGCCTTGGTTTTCAAGATAAACCTGTCACTAACTAATTAGCAGTTCAAGGGTGAAAAGGAATTGGGAAAACCCTGGAACAATGACTGTGCTGTATGTGTAAGTGTGTGCATACTGTGTTTTTTGAAAATGAACACCTTCTCTCTGCTTATATGCGTGCTTATGTTCACATCCGTGTGAGTCTATATGTGTGTGTGTCAGACATTTCAGGGCTGAGGGTCCAGAGGGTGAAGCAGAGTGCATACCGTGCCCAGGAATTCAGGGGTCCAGAGTGTGTCCCTCTGGAACCCAAAGCAAACTTTGAGGGGTTCCTGGCCTGCATGGCTCAAACTGACAAATCACCCAGAGGCTCAAGTCAGACCCTGAGCAGTCCAGCACACTGCGCCAGGAAACGGTTGTTTAAACATACGTAATATCATGTGTGTGAAACTGTGCATGTGCATGTGTGTGCGCTTGTGCGCATATGTGCCTGCATGAGAAAGAGATTATATTTAAGTAAAGTGTGGATTTTTTAACTGCACACACACACACACACACACACACACTCTGTATGGCTCAAGTATATCCTTCTTGAGCATGTATCTGAGTGTGGTCAAATGTGGTGGTGGCTGTTAATGCATGCCTATACCACTTGAATACCACTCTATATACATGCACAAGCCTTGGTATGTACTGTATGTGTGCACAGTATGAATGTTACAGTGAGGCATTGCAGTCTTTAAGATGGGGGAATGTGTTTAAAGTGGTCTAGTGGCTCCACATTAGACATCAGAATTTCTGTGGTAGGAAAGCCTGGGCCTGTGGATATGTGCGTATGAACTGGTGGGAATCTATGTGTGTGTGTCTTTGTGTGTACAGGTGTGTGCAAATACGGTATATGTGTGTGCTGTTTTTCCTTTCGTAGTTTGGTACTTTTCGCCTGCTTCCCAAATAGAACATGGAAACTGTGTGTACAAATGTCAGTGTGGTGCAACATCTTTTTTTTTTTTTTTCTGAAGTTTTCCTTTAAAATATTTTCCGCCACATCTGCTTGAAACTGGAAGCAGACACTATTTTAGTTTTCTTTCATTCATACAGTCCATTATACTTTAATCTATACTTGCAGGCTGCGTTAATTCAGGGTTTTATGGAAAAGATGTGCCATGCACCTCAATACCTGCCATTATTGATCATATATTAGGCTAGTGAAGTTATGTTATAGTAATGTTTCACACTCAGAAGATTATATTTCAAAATTATTTTAATGCTTATAATTCCTAAAATAATAATTTCCCCAAAAAATGTCTCCAGAGTGATAGTTGTTTTGTTCTAATGTAAGTTTATTTGTAGTCCATTACTTTTTATCTGGTGCTCCTTAAACCGCTGTGAATGAAAAACTGTATGGCTTCATGAAAACATTTAGATCTCCGGTCTGAAACTGACACACACATAAAGAAAAACACACACTTAACCTTAATTGTACACATTTTATAACAACTTTCAAACTGTTACTGACGTTAGATTAAAGAACCTTCATGTAACATATTCATGCTGGTGTCTCCATCAGTAAATGTCCAGTGAAGGCAGCAGTTAAAATCATAAGGCACTGGCCCAGTATCACCATCAGCTCCACCCTGGCTGCCTGCCTGGGCCAACATGTAGGTCAACCAGGGCTAGGTCTCTCCACATGCAGCGTTCTGTATGTGCGTGTGTGTGTGTGTGTGTGTGTGTGTCTAAGTCTTGTAAAAACATCAGCATATGGGTTTGGAACAAGGTCCTTGGCAATACTCGAAAAAACGAGAGAGAAGGAAAGAAAAACCACGGCAAAAACTTGAGAGAGTGTGGTTTGATGCCCAAAGTGGAAACCCACACACTGATGTTTTTGTGTGTGCATGCATGTGTTTATGTATGTGTGTGTTTGTCCTTGCAGCTGTGTGTGTGTTGCTATGCCTATGCTTGCATGGGCACACATATGGATGCTAGGAGAAATGTAGTGTAAACCACGTGTGTTTTTACTGTACTGCTACTCTGTGATTATTACAGAGCCAAGAGACGGGTTGTCACGCAGTGGGCAGTAACTCATCCATATGTCTGTGTGTGCGTGTTTGCATGTGTGTGTATGCTTTCATGCTTGGAGTGAAGGCTGATCACAGCCAGCAATTTGACATTGCCAACTGGGCGACTACCATTTTGATTTTAAAATAAACTGAATACCAAGCTGTCAAATTGGCAATAAAATACAGATAATATAATTGAAAAAAACATAAAACACAAAGAGTACATTTACTGATAGGTACAAGGAATTTTTCTAATATGTATTACTATAGAGATTATAGATTACTAGAGATTCTGTCTTTCAGACATAGTATGACTTGACCTTATTCTCTTTCTCATGTCAGTTACTTTGTTTCCAAACTTAAATTTGCAGGTGCTTCATCTCATTCCTAGTATCCATCTCACTTTGTCCATAATTTAGGTCAACATGAAGAGCAGAGAATGTCACATTCGGGCCAAACTGTAATGCTGGAAGTCGTTACCAGTTTATCATCTGAAAATTATAAATCTAACCCCAGCCATAAATAGATCATGGGGGAAAAAGCAAAGCGTGTGATCACTAATTTTTCAAGTATAGTTGTTTTTTGACCTTGTGGTTTGGCCAGAGAGAGATGGAGTCGGGTGGAGAG
This sequence comes from Argyrosomus regius, assembly GCA_946959425.1. Taxonomy (NCBI): domain Eukaryota; kingdom Metazoa; phylum Chordata; class Actinopteri; family Sciaenidae; genus Argyrosomus; species Argyrosomus regius. Next base: position 12,630,101 of record OX336890.1, read on the forward strand.
CTTGGGTATCAGTCTCTGGAGCTTATCCCGGGCTCAGTGAGACCAGGAGCTGCACAGCTGCTGACAAATTTGTCAGTTCTGATCCAGACCAATCCTATTACCAGTTCTGGTCCAGACCAAAGCCATTACCAACCTGGCTCTGCTGCAGTGGCCCTACATGACCTGACGCCTGTCTCATTGCACCACACACCGATGCTGCTCTGTTTGATGGTCTGGACTGCTGTGTGCGTGTGTGGTGTCTCCTGCTGGATACCACAAGAGGAAAATATGAGCTTCGTGATAAGGAGCATTAAACTCTGTTTGCATGTTCTTTGTCTTTTTTATTCTTGCATCCAGTTGGGTGTTTTCCCAAAGCAAATCAACTGGTCCACAAAACCTACTTTTTCCGTTGCACACATAAGTATGAACATGTTCATGCACACACACTTATACAAGACTTTTTTGTTATGTCAACCAAGTTGAGAGAAAATTGTCAGCTCAGATAAAAGCACAAGGTAACAACCATACATCATAATTAAACAATAATTAAAAACAGGATATTACATTACTGTCAAAACATCACAGGCCTATGATTTAGTGCATATGATAAAAAAAAATATCAGCAATAAAATTGGAAACAGATTTAGAATTTGATGGACGGTTTCAGGTATTGTCTCCAATTCAAGATATTTTAATTTCATGCTCCTGCTTCAGGCAAATCATAATTGTTTTTGCCTTCATATTTGTTCTGATTGTGTAAATTTATGTGATGAAAAGGAGACTCTAACTAATCTTTGCAGCTGCACGCAGCACCATTTCAAGTGGCAAACCTTATTTGTATTCTTACCAGAAACATAAGGAAAAGATGAGCCACCCATTATTTGAAGCATAAATACTTTAGATTTTTCATGACTTCCCAGGTGTAAATTTCTCTCTGATAAGTTCAGTCTAGTGGAGATTGATAGAGCTTATTTCTACCCATGCTGACAAAAATGAAATGAGTGAAATGGAGCCACAGTACTGCAACAATCTGAAAGGGAGTGTGGTTGGATGTATAGTTTACTTTCACTAATAAAGCAGCAAACACACTCCTATTTGTCCATTTTGCCACTTCCAATTTGGTGTGCGATTCTCCTTGTACAAATAGTTTTGTTTCCGATGCCATACAATAGCTCAAGTATAAAAAAATATATAAAGACGCTGACTGAAAATCATGCTCTCTTGTAATCAAGATCCCCAATCAAATCACTGTTTCATAATTGTACAGTCATCTGTCTGACCATCTGTATTGGAGTCTATATTTTAAGACCACCACAATACAATGTGAGACGGGTGTTTCCAAATGTATCCACTTTTAATAGTGTTAAAAAAGAATCAGCTTTTGGTGGTCAAAAACCAAGCTAAAACCTTCAGCCTGGCACCTGTAACATCCCTGGTTATGATGTCTGGGTAAGACAGTATGTTTGCCATATAAGGAAAATATTAATGTGCCGACATTGATGAGGCACTTTTAAGGTAGTTCTTCCATTCAGCACTGCTGGGCAACAATGGTGAGTTGAAAAATATGATACTGAGTCCAAAGAAAATAATCATTATGGTGTTTTGTTTACTAAAACAAATATAAGTTATGAGTTGTACATCTCTCACTTCTCTTTCTGGACTCTCCATTTTGCTTTGCTTTCCCCACTTTCCCGTGAAAGCAATGAAACACTTCTCCGTTACACTGAACCAGTGTCACCCTTTAAAACATTTGTGTGTCTGAGTCTACATGTCAATTCTGGTCTTTTTGTGAATGAAATGGCTGTCCCTCAGCCTGAGGACAGTTGAAGCAATGGTGGGGGGAAGAAAGGAGACATTCAAATTAAAGCAGAGGAATGTGCTGTTAAAAATCTTCAGATCCGTTTGGGCTTAACTGTGAATGTCTGGCTGTTAGGAGAGAGAAAGAAAGAGGGGCAGACGGAGAGGAGGAAGAGAGGGAAGAGATAGAACGAGCACTTTTCAGGAGAGAAAAGAAGAGCTGTCAGAGGTGTCTCCAGAGAGGGGCCAGCTCTCCCTCATAAATGGATTTGTGTCGCACACAAAGTTTAAAGGAGCTGCGTCTTCCTGTGTGTGTCTGCGTGTGTTTGTGTACCTGGTGTTTTTCACTTTTTGTGCTTTTGTGAGCTGATTTCGGTCAGCAGGTTGGACAGCAGTAAATGCAAGATAAGATTTGACATGAACAGTTTTCATGGTAGAAATTTGAAAAGCCATAACCACATCTAAAATCTAGTGTATTCATTTAAATTTCTTTATAATCAGTATAAAGTGGAGAAGTGAGCAGCATAATAGTAATAAACACACAATTTGGTCTTTCTCAGAGACAATAATCTGTTATCTAAAAAAAGGTTTTTGACGGGTGTCATACTGATACATGCAAGGTGCCAAAACAGCACTGCCTATCCAAAACTCTCATAGATACTAAGCTAATCCATACAGACATTGAAGTTTAGTATCTTTCTCAAGGACACTTTGACTGGACAGGAGGAGATAGTAACAAAACATAACAATTCTTATTTTCAGGTGATTATACACTAATAAAAACATACTTGTCTAGACCTAAATCTTACATACTAGACTTTTCATTGCTTTTTTTGTGTGAAGTGAGACAGTGGCCGTCTTTGTTTTACTTCTACTTGTATGTCACAACCCCTTCCCCAAGGTTTCACTGGGTTCAACCAAAATGACACACACAAAAAACCCCCAAACATATGAAAATAGAAAATAAAAATACAATACAGAGGAGCCTTAAAAGGAAATCAGGATCTAACCAGCCTCAACTGCCTTATAATGTCTGATGTAAGCAGTCACAGAAGATGTGTGTAAAATCCTGCCTAGAGGAACAGATCTTACCTTGCATAACCTATTTTATACATCTTTCGCATATGAGAAAATCACTTGGGTAGAATACATGGGACCAAACAACTTTACAATGATACAAACACATATTTACTGTATCCTGCTTTCTCTTTTATGCACAAACACATGTAGGAACGCTTTTTATGGCAATTCCAGGCATTTTTAAAGCATGCTTCTTTATTGCTTTGAGAGGAAGCTGGGGATTGGCTGAGAACGGGAGAGAGGTTCTGTGACCAATGTGAAACAGCACCACATGCATAAGCCTGTAGGGACACACCGGTAAGCACGCACACACAGACACACACATACACACCCACACACACACACACAGACCCACATCACACATGGCACATTCACTATTAGAAAACCTTCCATATGTATTTACAGGTTTTAAATGTTTATTTTACGTTGAATCAATTATGGATTCATGCTGTACTTTCTAACTGCATGTGTGTGTATGTGTGTTCCACGGGTTAATCTGGTACTCCCTCTGATTACAGATGGTTCCATATAACACAGTTTAATGCGACAGTCTGGTAATAAACCAGTAAGAAGAGAACCAGCTGAGACTCCACATTTGCAATCAGTCAGTAAGAAAATCATTGCCAATAAAACTCCAGCTGTTACATCCAACCTCTAACTTCTAATGGTCCCTTTTAGTGACACAATAAAAAAATAACTTACTGGTAGTATTCATAATATACAAAAATCTGTCTTAAATTTGTCTTTTAGCCCCAAAGCAAAGGCACTGTTTGGAAAAATGTATGAGTAATCATGAGCAAGATAGTACTGTGCAAAATCTAAATTTTTAATGAATTATTGCTCTTGTTTAATGACCATCGGAGCAAAAAAGGGGACACAGTTTGCAGTGTTTAAATTGTGAGATTCACTTCTGGCTAAATTGTGCCCATGAGGACTCCACTTGACCTGAAAATTTGCAGTAAGTTGGCCTCCAGCACAACTTTGTCCATGTCACTCATTCATCGTCCAAGTTCAACAACCCGATACCAGAGCTGTGTGTCTGTTTTTACCGTGACACACTGTATCACACACATATATGTACATTCATACGATCATATAATGCACAGAAACACACATACACACATGCATACACACCTGCTTTCTATTAGTCCAGTAGATTGCAAGGAAATTGAGGGGGAGTGTTAAACACACACACATCCATCTATCTGCCCCTCTGTCCATGATAATTACACACTTCCTGCTCTAAAATCCTTCTCCGACAGCTTCCACTCCAATCATGTCTCTGTTTAAGTTTGAGTGTGCGTGTGTGTGTGTGTGTGTGTGTGTGAGAGAGAGAGAGAGAGAGAGAGTGGTTTGGTTTGTAGACCCACAAGTTCGCATTGGTTCATTAGTGGCGAAACAGATACACCACATATTCTGAGTAAATATATGACACGCATCGAGATATGAAAGAAAATAACTGACAGCACTCACCACTTATTTGAACTGTTTCAGATGTTTCTGTGTGTATCAGTGTTGTAATCTAGGACCAAGTCTATCAAGATATATAAATAATTGTTTTTCTTACTTTATTGTAATAATTTCACTGTTTTCATCCTTCCCTTCCCACAGTCCCATCACTGTATGGACACTGTATGGAAATACATCCAAGTAAGTGACTTGACAGAGCTGCAGTGTTATCAATGTGTTAATCTATAGAGCATTTCCCATTTTTTCCTCTCATTCACACTTTCACACAGACACTCACACACTGATGCGCAGTGATCAATGGTGTTGACCTGAACATTAGGAGCAATTTGGGGTTAAATGTCTTGCTCGTGGACAGTCTGATAAATGGACAAGACGAGTGTAAGTCCCTTTCTACCCGCTGAGCCACAAGAAAGCGATTGGAACTTTTTTTTCCATTTTATAGTTATCGTATTCTTCATATTCTCTGACTGATTTTTATCTCTGTGTGACCATTTGTTTTGACCTTTTTGCCTAGGTGAGCTCAGGTTCATCATAGCTAACTAAGTTGATGAAATGAATGTTGAATCTTGAATCCTCATTAACATCTAAAAAAGACCTCCAGTCAGACAGCGGGGGTCAGTATTAGTGAATATCACTGACATCTATTTTATCATTCGCTCTGCATCTGTGAATACTATATAAGCTCGTCTCTGCGTCCACATCGGGCATGAATGTGTACGCTCATATCTGCATGTATGTGTCTGTGCGTTGATTCAGACTGAGCCTCCCTCTGGGGTCCTCAGAGCTCTCCTCCAGCCCTGTTTCTCATTAGGCATCTGTCATGGTGCCAGAATCAATAAGCACAGATGGAAGAAAAAAAAAAAATCTCTCCTCTCCTCTGCTCTCCTCTTTGTGAATGGGCAGATCATTAGCAAATTCCAAAGTGTTTACCATCATCACCAAGGAAAGACCCTCCTCAACTTTACTGTACGTTTAGTAATTTGTACCACTATTATTTCCTTTATGACTTACAGTTTAAAACCCTCCTCCTTAGTACAAAGTGTTAGGGACATGTGAAATCATATGCTCCAGTTTTGTTTGGCTTTGCAGAATCGTGTATTCGCTCAACACTCCGAGACACAGATGATAATATTTAGCTGTGGGTTTCTTTCTGTCTCTCTTTCCCTCTTCTGCCCCCCTTTGCGTCTTAAGATGACGCATCTGTTTCCATACATTGTTGCATGTTTTCTGGCAAAGACAAACAGCATAGTTTCAACAAAGAGGTGGGTGGTGTGTGTTCATCTGGTGTGTGTGTGTGTGTGTATGTGTGTAGCGTGCATGCCACCAGGACTACATTACACAAAAGGAAGAAAGGATGACAGCATCTAACCTCAGTTTGTCATCTTCAGTGTAAACGGCCGTACATCATGCTAACATCTTACATGTGCTCAGCCCAATCACAGCAGTCACACACAGTCGTGTCAACACAGCAGTAATGAAAACAAAAGAATGGAAAGAGAGAGCTGGGAGGGAGACATTTAGAAACAAAGGCAAACAGAAAGAACAGAAAAAGACAAAGGGAGAGAAGCCTGATGGAAGCAGAATAAAAGTAAAGAAGCTGTGGGCAGGATAAATGCTTACTGTATTAGCAGAAGAGGACAGATTATGACATGGTTTGGCACTGGTCTGTAGCACTTGTGTGTAACGCAAAGATAGAGTGGGTGGGTTTTCCACCTCCACAGAATAAATGATGCGAGGGGAAATGGGAGTAAACAACATCAGTCATTATAATTACTCTCATACGGCTACTCCCATCCACCATCAACCATTCTCCAACCCCCCTTCACTCTCTTCCTCCCTCCATTTTCCATCTGTCTTCACTCCCAATCTTTTTTCTGTCCCTTCTCTATGACTTGATTACACCTTTTACTTTATCCTCTCTGACTCACTTTCTCTTTCTATCTATCCTTGGTGAAGTATATTTTCCCCTTTCTGACCATCGAAATGAAACTACTTGTTTCCGCCCTTAGATCTCAAGCTTGAGTAGGGTGGTCTGAATCTGCGCCGCATAGAAGAAATATGAAGCTGTGAAAGTTGGAGAAAAATACTACAAATGACTGTACATCAGCATTTCATTTAGAGTGTTGTCTGAATGCAGCGACAACAGCCAACAGTAATAATAATCTTGGCAAATTTCTTGAGCTTTTTACTGCAGACTATGAGAGAGATAGAATCTTTGGCTCTGTTGGTGGACCTCTCTTGCTGCAGAAGCCTTTGAACGCTGCTGAATGCATAGTGAATCATGTCAGCTGTTTCTAAGAATTGGATGTGGTTCCCTCACTGTCTTGGACCTCCAGGCTGCTCTGTCTCCCTCGCTCTTCTTCTCTCCCTCTTTCTCTCGGAGGATTCCTGGAGTGCTGTAGTAGTGTGTAAGAAAATATGTTCAGCAAAGGCTTTTGCAGAGAGCAGTCACTCATCTCATGTATGAATGAAAGAATGCTTGGCTATGAAAATATTGTTCGGATCCAAAATGTTATATATAAAGATTGGAATGCAACCATAAGTGGAAAATTAGTGTTCAATATGAGTTTAAGTTCAATATAACTAAAACTGAGTCTACAGCCATACTAATGGCTCTGTGAGGCAAAGCTTCATGCTGGTCAGCATGTGCTGATGTTAAACAGGTATAATGTTCAGATTAGCACTAAGAAGGCTGATGTGGATTGTCGGATAGGTTTTTTGGTCATAAACCAAGACAAGGACAAACTCAAATTCAGATACAGACCAAAGTCTATACAATTTATTGTTGGGAGAGAGAATGTGTGTTTTTGTTACTCAACACCAAACACACAATTGTGAACTTAATGGTGGCACTAGAGGAAAAGTCTGAGAATCAACAAAGTCATTGTGACTCTGAATCTGAAAGTGTAACTGTAGTCCTGTCATATAAATTGTTAAAATATAAATAAATAAAACACTAATATAAGAGAACAAGGCAACATCCAGTTACTGAAGTTTCTCAGACATACTAAGAGACTAAGAGAGAAAGAGAGAGAAGACTAGAGTCCCTCTTGCAACACTAAGAAACCCAGCAGAGATATACACTCAGATTTTGTATCTTGACAATCGTGCATCACTGCTCTCTCCAATATGTCAAATGCCGAGCATATTTCTCACATGTCATTCTCATCAGGGCTATTTTCTTGTTATTCACAACTGCAGCCTGCAGAACAGCACTTTAACACTGAGCTTATGTAAGTCTGGCCACTGGGGACTTGGACCTCACATTCTTCTGGATCAGTCTTGTAGGAAGAACGCACTCCCTCTGTGGGAGATAAAACAGCCAGCCAAGTCAAACTGGTCCCTGGGTGGGACTGAACACCAGCACCAACACCCGCCCAAAACCACCCACCTTGAGACTGCTGACAGAATGACAGAATAGAACAGAATAGAATAGATTAGAAGAGAAATATACTTTATTATGACATAAGAGACTCTGTAGAGACATGCCACATGGCATCATAAGATGTTACTTCTCTGCCTCAAAGGAACTGTAAACATTTTCTAAGGAATAGTTTTTTGGGATATAAGAGTATTCAGATGCCAAGAAATAAATGAAAAAATCAATACCACTTTACCATGTCTGTTTATCATCTTCAGCATAGCCTATCTTAGCTTGAAGGCTGGGAAACAGCTAACCTGCACAAAGTTTAAGTTAAAAGAAAATTTGCCTACCGGCACATATAGGCACATCCAAAGTCACTTTGGATAAAAGCATCAGCTAAATGACTAAATATAGGTATACAAGTTGTAGTTTAATTTTGGCTTGCTTCCAGTCTATACTAAGCCATTCACTCCCTGACGGTTGATATATATACAAACAAAAATCTAAAAATGATAAATTGTAGTTTCCTGTAGAGTTAAAATAAAGTAAAATTTAAAGGTAGGAAGATTTTGTCTTTAGACAGTGCTAGATAATCTAGCTCGCCCTGCTTTCAGTCTTTACACTTTATAGTTCTAGATTCATATTTACCAAACAGTTAGAAGAGTAGTGTCAGTCTTCTTAGCTAAATCTTGGCACAAAACCTTATAGGTGTGTTTCCCAAAATGTTGAACCATTTATCTTACGCAAAAATACACTATTGACACCACTACTGACAGTCTAATGATGTAAGTACTTGTCATCTTAATGTTTAAAATGCCATTAAAGTCAAGTAAAAGTCAGACACTAATATTTACAATCTCAGATGTACAGTACTTATTCACTCTGCATTCATTTTCTGTCACTCAAGCCTGGTATTTGGAAACCTCCAGCGACTTTGACCTCAATCTCGCAAACAGTGCTTGTTCAAATGCATATTGTTGGACACACACACACACACACAGACACACACAAGCAAACATGAGTCCAGAGTTGAATGGTTTTCAAGGTGTCTGTGAGGCCTCAAAAGTAAAACCTCCATTTGTCTGGATCTGGAGTTGTATCAACACACCGTGTGATGCTTCCTGCAGGTTTTTATAAAGAATGTGTAAGTCTGGCCTTGGATCTGGCAGGAGTGCATGTGTGTGTTTTGTGAGTGTCCCATGCATTCATGTCAACAGAGCAATCATTCATGTAGAGGATAGTATACACTCAGAGGGTTTAGCTCTGCCGGCAGGTGACGATGGACAAGCCTTTCAGGGAGCGAGTGAGGGATGGAAAGAGGGAGAGAAAGGGATAGATGGTTGTAAAAGAAGGACTGGAACAGAGGAATCAATAATTCCCTTTATTATAATTCCCTTTGCACATGTAGGTTTGAAATAAGACAGCAAGGAAAATAAAAAAATAAATGAATGAAAGAAGGTCAAATGAAAACAGCTTTGTTATATAGTATGTATCCGCTCCATTGCCACTCAATCTGGGCAGAGAGCCACAGCGGAACAGTCCATTAGTCCAGAAGTGAAGGAACTTCTTAATTGCCTCCTCTCTCTTCCTCTTTTGTCCCCCCTCCATCTTTCTCTCCATCCAGCTCCCTTTCTGTTGGAGGACAGGTACAGGAAACACTCATTCATTAACAACCTGGAGCTTGTTGGCTTTAATGAAGCACTCTTCACAATATGTGTAGTTCCACCTCTGCGGGCAACTTTGAGTGTGTGTGTGTGAGTGTGTGTATATGTGTTTGCGGGAAGGCGAGAGGTGAAGGGGGCTAAAGGGTAATGCAGGGCCAGAGGAGGAGGGTGTGTTGGTTTGATGACCCGTGGTCCTCCAGGAAACGAGGGGAATGCTGGTGAAAAAGACCTTAAAAACATAAGAACTCAGTCAACCATGTCACCCACAAACAACCATGGGGTGCCCAGACATATTTTACATTTTAGCAATTTTCCACGGTTATTCACTGTTTTCCATCCTAAAATCTGCTTTTTGAGTGCCAGATTACAATCTGTGTAGGCAACACCTGCTTCACTCTCTAGCTTTTCTCTGGGTTTTCATCAAGCAACAAACTAAAAATGTCAAGTCCACTTAGAAAAGTTCAAAAATGACATACAACACCCTGCCACCCAGCTTTCCAAACACACCCTGTCATTTGTAGATGTCAGCCTGAGACTTTGCACTGGTTGGACAGCATATAGCAGAGTAGTGTGCCTTTATTGGCTTTAAAAGATAATAACATGCCTACTGCCTGGCTCTAACCACTGATCTAGGGTCAGTGAGTTCCTCAGCCTCCTTGAGGTTCAGGTTGAGTTTGTGGTTTGGGAAAACTGACCCTCTGTTTGTAGTTAAGAACAACAGAAAGGATCCAGCTGGATATTTGCAAAGCATAATGTTCATCTACAGTGAATATAGAATATGTTGCAATAGAAAATGATTAATTGTATTTTGATCAAGGTGCTTTAGTTGAATATTTCCTGCATGGTGGCAAGTCTAAAACTTTTTCTTACAACTCTCAAGTATTTGAATAAATAGCTGCCACCCATGCAGTTGACAAGGCGCTCTCCCTCTCTCACCATCAGTGCAGCAAGCTCAAGCCCACATGCCCTTTTTCATTACTCCGAACAGGCCAGCTGTATTGTAACTACAACCAATTTCCTTGCAGTCTATAAAGCTGTCAATCAAAATCATACAGAACAGGGAGTGGAGGTGGGGGGTGCAGGGGCGGAGTTGGGTGGGCTGTTGGGAAGGGCTGCAGGGCTCCAGACCAGATGTCAGAGTTTTACACTGCAGGACACAGCGGAGGGAGGGACAGGAGGTGGGAGGAGAGAGGTCATGTTTACCTGTAACTATACTGAATAGGGAATACCAGAAATATTTTGACTTTCATGGAAGTGTTTACTAGTGTCTGGGTTACTTTCATTAGGCAGAGTTATAGAAGGTGTGTGAAGTAGTATGTGGAATGAATTTTAAAACATAAATTAAAGGGATAGTTTGATATTTTGGGCTTATTTGCTTTTTTGCAAAGAGTTAGATGACATGAAAAGATATGACGGTAAACATGAAGCTATACTACCAGCAACAAAATCTTCTAAAGCTCTCTTAGCATGTGTAAAAAAGGTGTTAAGTGTAGTTTAACACTTTAGTGTGCCTTGCCAAGAAATAGTCTAGCACATAACCCTGTAACACTGCAACAAGATATAGACATTGGCAAGATATTACATGTTAATTAGTGAGCTTTAGTGGTGCTGGTAGGCCATTTTTAATTTTTTTTTAAACAGGTAACAGCAGCTGGTTACCTTTTATGCTAAGGTAACCAGCTGCTGGATGTAGCTTCTTACCATGTAGACACGAGAATACATCTTATCTAACTCTGTAAGAAAGCGAGTAAGTGTATTTCCCAAATGTCAGATTTATTGCTTTAAGCACAAAACCCCTTAGAAACAATCAACTCACAGTCAGACCGAAGCAATCTTTAAGTTTCCATTTATTACAGTTATGAACAAAGAGACAAATAAGTTATAATATTTTTATTTGTTAGAATTCTATCAGTGTTTGAACATTAATATTTAGAGAGCTAGTACAATTTTCTACTTTCATGGCTAGCCTTTGACAAACCCATAGAAACAGCTGTCTCTCTCCAAGGATTGGAACATAATACTGAAGGGGAGGTGTCGATGTTGTCTCACAAGACAGTTAGCAGTGAAAGTGTGCACCTTAAGGTTTTTCTGTTATGGTATATCATTACATATAGACTCTTTAAAAATATACTTCTGTCAAATACCTTGACAACTACTATGTACACTACAAAAATAAATTTTCATATAAATAAATTATATGGCATACATTTATCTTTGTAACTGAAAACAGCATACATCCACGCCAACCGAGACCAAAAATGGCAGTCTGGAAGAACCACTGATTTTTTTTTTCCTTTTAAAATCCTCTAAGAGCTATGATGAGACCTGTAGTGTAAAATGTTATATACTCTTTTTTTTCCTATTTAACATTAGTAAGCACTTTATACAGATCAAACTCCATTAATGTAAAAACATTAAACTGTAATAGTGTTTTTTTTTCAATAGACATAAAATCCCTGCATTTGTTATCCACTGGCATCACAACAATAATGAAAGAAAATACAACATATTTTATATTACAAAAATATAAATATCGCAATTGAACGTTGAAAACAAACAAACAAACAAACAAACAAAAAAAAACATTTAAAAATGAATAAAATAGTTGCCAGCTATAATTCTCTCCGCTACTGCCAATGTGACATTGGGAGAAAACAAAACGAAAAACAAACAGAACAACCTATTTCATGCAAGCAGCTGACATAACATGGTGGACAGAAAAACTACAAAGACTTTTGGGAAGAGCTACACGTGTTCAAAAGGGAAGTGAGAGTGTAAAAGTGGGGGCATACTGAGGTGGGGAAGGGGTGAGTGGTGGTATCTGGGTCTGGAACTGTGGTGGTGGTGGGTTTACAGGTATGCATGCTGACATACATATAGGACACGCATGCAAATATAAACTGGCCATTGCTGGTAGGGAGAGGGACTGGCAGTGTAAACTCTGACCCCTGAGGCTCTGGGCTGTTCCATTTGGCAGTTGAGGGGGGTACGTCCAATTAGTGTCATGGCGTGATGTTGTGGATTTTTATTAGCTGAGGTCAGTGGAGATGGCTGAAGCCAAATTGGGGCCAGTTGTATTTACTGTTATTAAAGGGGAGCTGAGACAGAGTAAGAGGATGGACTACCACACAAACATGAATGCTTATACACACAAATAAACTGAGACACACATAGAGCACATTGTCAGGCCATATAGGGCTTAGCCCTTAGCAGGCTGCATGGGCTAGCTTATTGGTTGGATAGAAATAAAGAACTACTTGAGGTGAGATATTCCTGTGAATGAAGTTTAAATGCAGTCAAGTGCCATGTTGAATTGGGTCGTACAGTATACGGTCTGAGCTTTAGCTTATCCATTAGACACAGCAACGTAGGGCACAGAGTTAGTGCCCCGTGTTGACCCTGTTCTAGAATCAGTAATGTGAATCTCCCTGTAATGGCAGAGTGAGTTTCTGAGGTGGGTTTACTGCTTGTACGTCAGTGTACAAGACAGAACCTGTTTTGAGCCTGCTAGGGTTAAACAATACATGACCTTTTACAGTAAAATACGACCAGAGAACAGCCTAACAGACAGTGATACAAAGCTGAGAGCAGAAACAGGTTCCAATGCAGAGGCGATGACTAAAAGAACAAAACAAAAACAAAACAAAAAAACAGCTTTTAAAATTTCTTCATATCTGCTCATCTTAAATAGCACGCATAGCGTGTCAAGTTAAACAGTAATTGTTTCATAACTACCACAGGTTTGTGATAAAATTAATAGTTTAACATGCGTACCTTTATACAATAATAAACACACACACACACACAAACGCGCACATACACATATATACCATAGCCCTGTTTGATAATTCTAACAGTTTCTCTCATGTTTTAAATGAGTGTAAATGTTAGTCTGTTCTGAGGATGTATCTGATGTATAAGACAGAAAATAATGGGGCTGTTTCACATCATACAGCCCTACACACAACTACAACATACACACATACACATGCATACACACGCACACACACTTATATATGTAGACAGATCACTTCTTTTGTTTAAAGAGACATTTGCATAGAGTTATAAATGTATATTATTTAAAAAAATATTTTGAGCAGCAACAGTGAATGCTGACAGGTATTTTTGTCTAGATGAAGCTTCCTAATGGCACAGTTCCACAGATGAGTGAACAGTAATCAGAGATCTATCTCTCTTTCTCTCATACACATGCGCACATTTTACACACACACTCTCTCTCTCTCTCTTTCTCTCTCTCTCTCACACACACACACACACACCATATAAAATGGCAGCCCCAGTCTGTTAACATGAGGAGTTGTACAGCTCCTAAAATTATAGCTACATTTTGTTCATATTTACATATGTATACATCTTTTAAATATAGATAGAAATATCTAAAACAATAGTCCACTGGGTTACAGTAAGAATGAGCACCATGACGGCAACACTGGCGAGTTTCTCGCTGCTTAAGGCCGGGGGCGAGGCAGGCTGGGTTATGCTGGGCTGGCCTGTGCCAGTCCAGGTCAGCTGCTTAGTAATACAGAGGAGTCCATCTTTGGCTGTTGTACTTCAGTTCTCCACACCTGTAAACAAAATAGTATTGTATTGTCATTTATGATGAAAACAGACTTTTCTAAAAAGGACAATTGTGCTATGTATGGATCTGCTAAAGTAGTCAAAAACTCACCTCAGCTTGCCCATCTGCCACTGTTGCTCTCAGCTGCCTCAAACTCCAAATCTTGAAGCTCCATGGCCTCCACCTTGACACCTCTGGCCCCTGTGTGGGTGTCCAGTGGCACATGTGGGTCCTGGAAGGTAGGCTCAGGCTCCTCCGGCCCTGAGGGGCAGTAACTGTCTGTTGCAGTGTATCCAGGGTAAGAGGAAGTGGGAGGGCTCTGGTTGGACAAGGGGGCTGGATGGACAGCGACAGTGACGGAGGCTGACGCCGTTACTGTGGTGATGGGCTGGCAATACGGGGTGGGATTGGGGTGGTGGTGTGGGAGGTGATGATTAGGCTGCGGGTTGTGGGAAGAGCGGGCTCTGTGGCCTGTTGAGTGTTCTCTATGGCCGTGTGAGCCATAATGGCCCCCAGCCTCAGTAGCAGTTTCAAAAGCGTCCATGCGCGGGCGGGCTGGGGGCGGGACCTGCCAGTGCAGCTGGGTCTTGGGGTCCCTGCTGCTGTTACGCTGAGTAGCCCTGGGCTGGGGCCCAGAATCACAACCCTGAGAGGAGACAGACTGTAGAGCAAGACAATAAGACATTTTGCTCTATTATGTGAGAAACAAGAAAATTAGAACATCGTACATGCACAAAAATGGGGGATATTTTCTTACCGAAGATGTGGTATAGGCTGGAGGGTCAGGCTGTCGGGCTGACCGTCTATGCCCTGATCCTGCTCTCCTTTCCTCCTCTGTCCTAGCTGCTCTGCCTCTACTGGTCTGGAGGTGGTACTGCTGCTCCTCTGCTCGAGTTTGTCCTCTGTGTGAGGGCAGGTTGTAGTTCTGCAGCTCCTGACTGATACCAGACACTGTGGTGTTAGAGCTGTACTCGGAGTCTGATGAATCTGAAGCTGCACCAGAGGTGGTGGTGGCCGCGGTGGTGTGGTGAGGACGGACTGAGAAATGGACCACGTGAGGAGGGGCCTCTGGGGATGGGGTGGGTAATCGGCTACGACCATCAACTGGAGACACCTGAGAGGTGAGAAGGTGAGGAGGAAGACTTTGAATCACAAACTGAAGAAAAACAAAATTCTTGTCAACTTAGATTGCATTTTCTTGTAGTTGTAATTTTGGGGATCTTACCTCTGGATAGGGCCCAAAGTAAGACAGTAATACTGGAAGAAGGACCAATCCATTGAGAACTCCAAGAACTGTTAAGATGGCCAACACTGCAAAGAAATACCTGCAACACACCACAGATACACACAAACATAGTTGAACACAGGGAATAAACTTTAATCACAGGAATAACTGATCTAAACGCATTATGTAAGGGTGAAAGACACAGCATGCAAAACTGAATTTTTTCCTCTCACTTCCTCTGTGCTACAACATAAAAACATTTACTTTAAATATCAGATATCGCGAACAAGACCACTTTGAAATGAAACGTTTTCATGACTTGTTGCTCAGACCCACAGAGACGGAAAAGAAGAGAAACAGAGCAGGTGAGGAAAATACCTGTGCAAGCCACAGAGATTTAGACGTGGGGAGACATGTGCAAGATCAACCATTACACATGCCCGAAATAATACTTCCACAAAGACACCCGGCCACTCCCCAAACACACACACACGCACACACACACACACACACATGTATAAACCCCCCACGTACAGGCAGACATGCACTGTGGCTTTTAGGAGCAAAACAGAAAGGTACCTTGTGTGTTTCTAAGTCCTGCCAAAGAGCGTTAGTCTTAAAGAAGCCGCAGAGAGAAAAGAAAGAGGAAGCATAATTAGCCATAGCTGGTTAATTCAAAGGCACGGGAGGAAAGAAAAAAAAGAAAGGAGTAGGGGGGGTGTTGGGGGCGAGGGTACTCTCTCTTGGGTGTGTGGTGTATAAGCAAACATGGAGAAAACAAAGCAGTGAGGAATGCGAAGGGAGGGGGGAAGGGTAAGGGAGGGTAAAAAGGGGGGAGGAGAGGCGAGTGAGGGGAACATTGGGGGGTGGGGTGGGGGGGGGGGCACTAGAGGACAGGGGCCTCTCTCTCCTCTCCGGCTCTAAAAAAGAGAGGGAGAGGCAAACAAATGAAGTGAAGGGTATAGAATTTAAACAATTTAGTCTAGGAAGAAGAGAAGGGGACCCTCAGAGCACCACCCCTCCATGGTCGCTCTCTCCCTCTCTTTTATTTCTTTCTCTCTCTTCTCTGCCTCGCTTCTCTCTCCCTTCTTTCCAGTTAAGCCCCTGTGAAATTCCCGGCCACTCCACAATCCCCTCCGTCTAATTAAATCTCCAATGTATCAGGTAAGACCCCCCAATCTCCACTCTAAATCCCTCTCTCTCTCTCTCTCTCTCTCTCTCTCGCCAATCCAGCTCCCTTCATTAGGGAAGACTTTCCTCCTCACTTGGTTCTCCAGTGGAAGCTCTCAGGTTATCAAGGACACATTGATGAAGCACGAACCCCTTCGTCTGACTCTTGACTATGCTGTTTGTGTATGTGTGTGTGTGTGGGGTGTTTAAGTGTGGGCTAACTGAGGTGTAGATGCGCTGGTATGCCATGCAGCTGGGCTGCAAACTAAGCACACATTCATAACTTATCTGTGTGTGTGTGTTTATATCAATAGGTGTGTGTGTGCACAGGGAGGCAGGCATTGTACAGGGGAACCACAAGTGAAGGAGAGCTGGTTCTTGTCTTCCCAGCATGGGTGGCCTCACCTTCACAATACTGGCACACTGTGTCTGACTGTGGGACAGGATGGAAACTTACTAAATATGCAAAACGCTCTCATGACAATTTGCTGGAGTGCTGGTTTGGACACACACTTCTGCTACTCCACACTAAACTAGGTTATGTAATTTATATTTATGTATTCATATTATTTAAGTAATTTATATTACCTTAAATGCATCGTTATATAAAATTGATGAGATCTAGTCTGTAGTGTTTTATATGAGCCTTGATATATGTTGCCTCCCATTCTCACATCCTCATCAGAGTGATGAGTAAGTGATTTCTATTCAGTGTTGATGCAGGTACATCAGTGTGACATAAGGACAGGATTGCATGCTGTGATAGGCACCTGAGTGGTAGCTTGCAGTACATTTGATACAGACAGACAGACGGTCAGACAATGAATCAATTTCGGGATAAAAAAAAAAAAGAAAAGATTCTCTGAATCAGATCTGAATGCCAGAGAATCTACCATGTCTTGTTGTTTTTTGCTTAAATTAGTTTGCAAAGCTCAATGAACAGTTAAAAAAAGCACTGTAGTACTGTAAGTATACCAAGCACCCATCAGGTAGCTTGGATTAGGGAGGAAGTACTAGGAGGAGTACTAGATAAACCTATTATGATCATATGTTTGACCTGAATCATTGCTGATATATAAAAGACTAAAAACGTGCCAAACTCAGTTTCAAACTTGGAGTAAATGAAAAGCAAGTATGCATGATTTGACCATAGAGCTTTACCAGAGAGCAGGTCAATACACACACACTGAAATACACTACACAGTATTTAAAGCCCACCCACCCACCCATCCTTCACCTACTCGTATTAGATTATCAGACCCGCTTCTATAAGTGGAACTGAAATAACTGTGTCATCACTACAGTTAGCGTTTCCATACACACCAGGAGGGGTATATGCCACGTCACCACGTCACCTTTGGACCCACATATATCGCACACACATGTACACATGCACGCGTGCGGCCCACATACCAGGCTGAGTGCCCCGCCGGGCTGTTTAGAGTGAAAACATTCACAGGGCTGATGGGGGAAAGTCAGGGAAACATTTCTTTCGGCGCAAGCAGAAAAATACGAGCCGGGCCTGTTGTTATTGCACCGTCTTGGGCCGCAGCTTTGTTTGCTCAGACAACAGCAGAACCTTTAAATGGAGGCCCGGGACTGAGCCAGAAACCAGAGCACACCACTGGAGGTGAGGAGAGAAGGTCTATAGGCCTCCCTGTGTTTGTGTGTGTATGTGTGTCTGTTTGTAATGTGTCTCTCTGAGTGTGTATCTGTGTGTCCTCTTACTGGCAGGCACGCCATCATTGACCCCCATGATTACAAGGTCGGGGAGCAGGTTGGTGTGTGTGGGTGTGGGTGTGCATGCATGGGCACATGCCTGTGCACATGACAGAGTTTGTGCGCTTGCAAATCACATGGACTTCAGTGCTCCCTTTTCTTAAAGGAGCGGGTCAACCAAATTATACAGCTACCTCAGCTACTTTAAGTTACTCACTGAGCTCACTGGAAACTTCACATAAGACTCCGGGCTTGAGAATGTACACAGTCATTATTTTTCTTCCCTCGTATGGCGGCTGGTCCCTACCTTTCTGTCTGATGCTTACAAGAGCGCGCACACACACACACACACACACACACACACACACACACACACACACACACACACACACACAAAGGAGCCACCGATGCAGAGCCCCCACAGTGTGTCTGTTTTAATTTCCACTTCTCTTGTCTTTCCACAACTACCCTCTAGCCCCCCCACCCCGTTACTCCTTCCCATGCTTATAAATGTCTACCGAGGGCAGTTAAACTAGCTGAAGGAGATTACAAAAGCCAGAAGACTTTCCTGGGTCTCTTTCTCTCTCCCCCTCACTCGCTTTCACTTTGTTTCCCTCTGCTTCTCCATCTACTCCCTCCTATAGCCCTCCTTCTGCTTGTTCTCCTGACCTTCAACTCTCCATCCTTTCCATGCTTTCCCCTAAAAAGTCAGGCATGAGAGGAGGATTAAAGAAAAGACACAAGGGGAGAGGAGGGTGGAGAAAGATAAAGGCCTCGTTTATGATGTTTCTTGGAGAGCAGGCTCCCAGAAATCGACCAAAAAAAAAAAACGGTATGTCACTGGTAGCTGGAAAAGGGATGAGCTTTACAGAGGGGATATGGAAGAGCGATGTGGGTGGAAGATGAGAAAGAGATTGAGGGAGGGAATGGAGGAAGAAAGCAAAGAGCCTTCATGCATGATTGGTGTCTCAGGTAGATTCTTGTGTGACATACAGGTTGGGGCATGGTCTCAACGGTCTACTGACGCCACATAGACGCCATACAATAATCTTTGTATGTGCAATTCTGTGTGCTTATATATTTGGCTAAACTAATGTGGCATTTTCTTATGAGGTCTGATTTTTGTACTCACCTGACGATAAAGTCGAACTCAGAGCCAGCAAGCATTAGGACACCTAATAAGGTGGAAAAGGCTCCATCAAGCACCGGAGCAAACATGTGCTCCAATGCCAGCACTGCCCGCTTGTGACGATCCCCTATGGCAGTCAGGAACGCCTACAACACACACGCAAAACAATTTATGCCTCGTCTTGAGAAGATCACTGAGTAAGATATGTCATTATTTTATTTCATCATTGTTTTCTTTCACTATATGTATGCCTACCAGGGCCACATGCACAGTGAACTCCACTCCAATGCCCACAGAGGCGATGAGAATGACCACAGGAACAGCACTCAGCTTGATTCCCATCAGCCCCATGAAGCCAAAGAGCTCCACGGTCATTAGAGAAAGCACTAACACCTGAAGGGGAAAGAGGAGCTTCAGTTAGAAAGGAAGGTGGTTGATAAATCTATATGACATGTGATCTAACATAATTAATCAAACACAAGACAAAACAGTTTAGTTAATTATCTCATATTTTGGAAAAGTACCCATATTTCTTGTAAGAATTCGTGCTGTATACACCTCTTTACACCATCTTCAGAAAGATTTTATTTTTCTCCACCTCTGTGTTTGAATCCAAGAGATAATAATAATACTTTTTATCCAAAGTAGCAAGAAAATGCCAATTAACACAGTATTGTAATGCACATTTGCCAGATGACGGAGATGAAAAAACATATAGTGGATCAACTGACCATAAATGGAAACAATCTTCTGCTTTATTCTTCTATAATAAACAAACTATTATTCACTGCATGTGCTGTGTGAATTTACAGTTCACACAGACTTTGAATGTACACAAGACAGATAGGGGGCAATAACACATGAGGATGATATGTGTGAGCGTTAAGTAGTAACCATACATGTGGGTGAAATATGTGCATCGTGGTGTGTATATGTGTGTGTGTAGGCTTCAGTGGAGAGCGGGACAGGAGCTGGGAGTAAATGCCATTATCAGCTGACAGGTGTCAGGTTACATGGGGCCCAAATCCTTTGAAGAGGGTTAAGGCGGACAGGGGTAGGGAGCTGCACGTATGTGTATGTGTATAGGTGCATATGCGATGAGCGAGCACAGAGTATGTGCATGTGTGACCACGAGGCGTTATACTGAAGTGCATCTTGGGTGATCTGATCCCAAGTGAACAGATGTACCTGTACTTTCATCTTTTAAGCCATCGTTCTTTTTCAGGTCATAATTTACTCACAGATAAGATGAAATGCCAACTGAAAACATGGACTAGCAAAACTAGATCACAAGTGACCTCTCTAAAGATGGCTATCGTTATATCAAATGCGAACAGGAGTTAACATTAAGTGGATTAGAAACATCTGTATCAATCTAAACACAAGGCATAAGTTTTAAAACATGCCCCTGTCTATGTGGCTGAGATGCATTTCAGGGCAAATAGCTGAGAGGGTTTGAAAGGGCTTAAGGTTGAGGGTTTGACGTTGTCAGGCTGGCGGTGGTCTGGTCCTGGACAGAGCAAATGGTTAAACTTGACGCCTCTCCATAACTTGTCTTTTGATCTTCCCAGTAAAGCCTGAAGGATGAACACGAGGTCCCCTCCTCCCCTGTTTAAGGGCTCGGGTGGCCTGGCCACTGCCTGTCGTAAAAATACAACCCACCAGAGAGAAAAACCAGAGTGCTCTGTGTATGTGTTTCTCTGTGAATTATGTACCTGCATGTTTACACGTTCATACTGTACGTGTGCAAGTATATACATATCTCTGTGTGCGCTTCAAGCATGTGTCTGTGTATGTGAATGCGTGTTTGTGTGTATCCCTGGAAACTGCTCTTGCAAGAGTAGGGGGGAGAGAAGGAGTGTGGAAAGGATGGAAATAAAATCAAACTTTTTATAGGTTTAGAGTGGGAGCAAGTTGCCTGAGCAACTTTGTGTCCTCTCCCCATTTATTTCAGCAATGGTGTCTGGGAGTGTTGGACTAGACTAAACAGACTGGCCCTAGCAAAACAGCACAAGATAAACAGTGGTGACTCGGGCTACAATAACACACAGCAGCCTCTTCTCCTTTTCCGATTCTCTCCTCTCTGAGACCTTCTGGACCACACATAAAAATCAGGAAATAAAGGGAGGAGAGCAGGAAAAGGGATTTTTTGAAAACTGAAAGTTGAGGTTTCTGCTTTTCTGTGTTAAGGAGTATGCCTGTTTATAATACAATCCATTAACCTGTCAAACCAGCAAGATATTATGCCTATAAAAAATAGGTAGGAGAGAGTGAGCAGGTACATGTGTATCTGTTGCAGTTTACAAATGCATGTCTGTTTTCCTGGCCATTATCAACCATGCATATGTATAGTATTGTGTTTACTGTCTGTTCGTAACACTCACTATAATGCCAGCGGTCCAAGGGTTGAGCAGGAAGAGGGCACAGACCAGAAAGGTGCAGGCAAGCACGACACTGATGGAGAGCAGAAGCCAGTGGCGCAGACTAACATACTGTTCCCAGAACAGGAAAGGGTAGCCGTTGGGGTAGGACGGTAGGCCTTGTCGGCTGTAGTTGTTGCAGATAGCCCGCACACTCTCGATGGCCTCCACAAACTGTGGCGTCTCCCGGAGCCCGTTGAGGTAGAAGGGGAACTGTGCGTATTCGATGGGCTCAGCAGCCGGGACTAGATGGAGAGACAATAAAAGGAAGGTCATTTTATTGGAAGTATAGAAGCACATAAGTTGATCTTTATTCAGCTGTAATCACCATATCATTTTTATTAGACCCCATACAGCAATTGATGATGATTTTGCACTTTGGGGCCTAGGAAGCCACACGGCTTTGCAAGATGATGAAATATCAATTCAGAGAAACAAATTGCTGAGGAACATTAAGGAAGTAATCAGATAAATCAACAATGGCATCGATGACATCTGCAGATGATATTTGTCTATTCTGATTAACTAGCGTTATGTTTTGATCATTTAGTGTATCTGCAGAAATAATTTTAGACTCTTCAGCCAAACCACGAATATCAAGGCTTTCCCTCCCTAGTCCAACCATGTTCCAAGAGTAGCTACATCTGTGGGCAAGTATGTGTGTGTGTGTGTGTGTGTGTGTGTGTGTGTGTGGGTGAGGGGGGGTGTGAGGTGAGGGTAGGCGGAGCAGTGTGAAACAGAGCTCCATTGACTCAAGCCCAGCCAGTCTGTGGCCCAGCCTGGCTAATGAGGGCCTATCAGTTCCAGACACAGCAGAGTGTCAGAGCTAACGCTGATTCACTGTAATTACAATGTCAGAATCACCGCCATTACCACACCCTAAAGTTAGCACGGCCACATAAAGCATAATATAGATGCATAAACACGCATACCTGTCTGTCACTCTGCTATGAAGTCATATTTGGTGCTGACAAAACAGTGCATTCATTCAGATTTTCGCCGGTAGCGTAATTAGCAACACATTGCTGCATATGGCAGATCGAAAGATGTACTCTGCAACACAAATCTATCTAACCATTTACCTGCCATTTTTCTTATTTAAAAATACATGTTTTTGGACTGTCCCGTGTTGATGTGAGTGTGTATATTCCATGGTGCCTGCAGGGTCAGACAGGAGCACTTGCTAACATGGTTTGGCCCATTATAATCTCAACTATAAATTTCCATTAGGACACCAGTTGGCTTTCAGCCAACACATATCTGCTCCGGGGGGCTCCCGCACTGCCAAGCACTTCACGCTGCTTATCCAATCATATTCCCCCCTGTAAAGGACTTCCTGCTTGTTATCCAATTGTGCTTCCCACCCAAACCAAGTTTCTCCTTGTTATCCAATCATTTTCCTCCCCCGTGGAGCACTTCCTGCTTGTACCAAATCACAGGCTAGAATCAAACAACAACATGACTGTACTTTTTTATGTGAGTTACAGTCTGTGTGTGTGGCAGGGAAATGAGAACAGGGTGTGTGTAGTGTTTGGGGTCACTGAGTTTTAATAATGTGTGTGTGTGTGTACATATGTGTGTGTGTGTGTGTGTGTGTGTGTAATGCTAGGGCCCCATGGTAGCCAGGATTATAGCATTCACCACAGGCACCATTAGAAGAACCACAGTGAGCCGTGTCTTGGTCCTCAGCCTTGCAACTTGAGCTCACACATACACAAATGCACACACACCGCAGTGGTACAGTAAAGTCTACTACCTCACTTAAAGCTAAGAGGCAGACAAGGAGCAATAACTCAAACCACAAGAGGTAAACACTGCTCACATGTAGCAGCCGCCTTATGGAACCTAAAAAAAAAGTTGCAGCCGAGACCAGTGAACCTCACAAAAGTTTGGCTTAAAATTTCAGTAAGCAGTTAGTAAATGCAATTTGTTCTACCGTACCGTGTAGTAGGTATGAACATTTCAAATTAGCTTAATTTGTTGGGGCAAACGACATTATTATTGAAATTTCCTTCCTTGTGTCACAGAAAAACGTCATTCCATTCCACCAAAAGGCATCCTGTTTTTAATTCTAGCATATTTTGTGAACTTAAGGCATGCTGACTTACTGCTGAGGCGTGTCTCGGGCATGGAGTCGGTACGGTCGTGGAGCCACTCAGGAGGGTGTGGGCGAATGTTGGCCTGCGAGGCGGCATATGCCACAGGATCATTGCTGACCCAGGCGGTTAGATAGATGTAGAAAGCCCCAGGGTTGATGATGCCATCTGCATCCACAAGCCTCTGACGTGTCAGCTACAAAATGAGGAGATTAATTAATAATGGTATCATAATTAAGTATTTGGACAACTTAAAAAACAACTTTCATACACATACTTGCATGCATTTTAGAAGAGTAAATTACGTCCTTCACATTTATATTGGGCTACGCCAAATTTTGAAATTTGAAAATGGAATAAGTAGCAAGTGGAAAAACTGCAATTAAGGGCCAAAAATTAGGCAGAGCTTGCATAGGAAATCATATTGCTGCTGTTAAGTATACATTGGACACGAAAAGGTATTGTGGAAATAGGACATGTTTAACCAAAACATTCTACAGGTGAGCTGACCACAGAAATGCTTATTTATACACATGCATGAGTGCAAGAGAACGGAGCAGCTTTCAAAATAAGAGTCAAATATTAGTCCCTCTCTCTTTCCAACCAAAGAAAAATCAACAAGTCAAACACTGGTCGCCTTTCTGAAAATTCCCGTACTTCTCATCACAGCTTCCCAGAATTATCATGCCACATTAAAACATGGAAAATGTTGAATCAGCTTCTCCCTTTACATACAGTAGATATTGGCTGGCCAACCTCAGGCCCAATGTCCTGACCACTCTGAATAAATTTATGAAGGAAACCTTGCAGCACTTTTCTGTCAAGAAGCAGCTGCTGAAGATGAATGTGCTGCCAAGTCTTCCCAATTCCATCAGTGGGAAATGTACCAATATATTGATAGGTGTTGCAGACACTCTAATCAGGCATTTTGGTTACTGTACTGCTTAAAGGCTGTAGATTTTTTGAACATTTTTGAAAGCTGAGTAAAATGGATCAGTAACAACATTATTAGTATTTTTTGCTGTGGTAGCAGGATGGCAACGTCAGTCTCTTATTGTCAGTAGGTTAGTCCACCACTTTGGTCAGCATTTAGCTTAAGTACAGCCTTACAAAACTGCTTAAAAGTATCTATTAGCCTGTAGCTAGACTCCTCATCCACCCACCCACTAGGCCCTAAGCTCTTTCAAACCCTCTCAGTGTTTCCGTTGGTTTGCCAATTGTTCCCAAGCTCTGTTTCAGTCAGTGTCATTTACTGTGACGGCTGTGGTCAGCAGGTAGACCAAGAATGGCTGCCTCGCCCTCCCATGTGGAAGCAGAGGAGTGTAGCCTACCATTGCTTCCTCCTGAGAGGTAAAACCATTACTGCACACCACTCTGCCACTCTCCCTTCTAGGAACCATAAATCCCTCCTTCACGGAGGCAGGGAGAGTTTTGGGGGTGAAGCTGGACTCATGGGGTTAGGAGGAGGAAGAAAGGAGTAGGGGTTTTTTTTGTGATGGGGGGTGGGGAGAGAAAAAAAATTGCTTGAGTTAGCGTAACAATAAAAAAATTGGCTGGAGTCCCTGAGCACGTCTGTGTGCAGTTAACCTGGTTGTTAACACTGAAGGAAATGCCACCCAGCAAATGGAGTAGAGCTATAAAAATAACACAACATCTGTACAAATGTTGCTCACACTTGCTTCTCCTGACCCCTACGGGTACCTAGAATGCCCGGCGCCACAGACCAACTCGGTCCTGAGAAGGAAAATGTTCTTGATAGCCTTAGCATGGCCTTCCTGAGCACTTTCCACCGCCTCCTTTTCTCCATACCCACCTCCTCCAAAGCTTTATCTTTCTATTTTCAAACCACACACACAGAAAACCAGTTTCCATATGATTCCCAGACAAGGCCATAAGGAACGAATGGTCGCCCAGCACGGAGAGAAATGTTAGCAGCGACAGATCAAAGGCAGAACACCTCTGCACAGATCCATGGAGTGGCATATCAAAATAAAACATCTAGCTTTGCAATTTGCCAGGGTTGGAAAAGATCTGGTCCTCATTTTAAGGCACAAAAAAAACCAGCTACTGCTGTAAGTGCACACACAACAGACAAAAGAAGAACACACACTCAAAACATACAAATGCACACACAGAGCTGCCTCAAAGAAACCACGTGTTTCAGCTCTCCTCATTGAAAGAGGACACAGCAGAGGAGCATAGACGGGGGGGAAAGGGGTAGGAGAGAGAGAGAGAGAGAGAGAGCAAGAGTGTGGTAGTGCGAGCAGGACAGTGAAGGAGAGTTTGAAAGAGAGAGAGAGAGGGGGCAAGAAAGAGAGCCGGATTCCAGAGGATCTGGATTGAATTTAACAGCGGGATACGCAACAACTGTATGTCTTCAAGCTGTCACGGGAAGCCCAGGCAGCTCTGCTGGCGGCCCCCACGCCTCACGGCAAATACACTTCCCTCACAGGCACAGGAAGTGATGTCACGGGGCCGCACACCAGGCCTGCCTCTGCTTCCTGAAGTGGAAGTGGAAAGGATGGGAAGAGTAGTATACTGCTGCAATGGAGCTCAGCGGGTATGTCAGAGAAACAGCCAAAAACAGCTAGGAGTAGAGTGGGGGGAAAGCTTTTATACTGAAGACATGCACGACTTGAGAATGCAGACTCACACACAAATTATGAACATAAATAAACACAAGACACAGTGGAGCTATACGTCAAAGATAATTATCTTCCAAGAAAATGATCTCAAGTGTTGAAATGGACATGGCTTGTTTTTGTGTTTGGGGTTTGCAGAAATCCTGGCCAAGAATGTTGTTTTTATATTTCTCCACTGCCTTATCTTCTGTTTTTGCTTTTTTCAGCCAAGAATGCAGCCATGCATCCATGTATGTTGTTTTTTGAAGGTGGTACTAAACTAAAAACAGCATGCAATGCCATGCTGAAGCCGAGCAAGTTTCCTCAGCTCCACAAACACAATGTTTCCCCTCATTTCCTTTTGCTTCTCTCTCGCTCACTTTTATCAGCTGGCTGGCATCTTTCTGCTGACATAGAAGAGACATGATTTGACCTTCCACCAAGATCCATTCTGGACCTCCTTCTGAGACTTTACCCGCTCACTAGCTTGAATTTTGGCATTGCCGGAGCTTCAGTACCACAATGGAGACATGGCTCACATCAACAGCTGAACTGGAGTCTGTCAGATGATAAAGATAACTACTTCTGTTGTACACTCACTTTTGTTTTCCTTCTCTTTACTTCAACTGAGGTGCAATGTCATCAGCTCTTCCAATCTCTGTGTGGGCAGAACCTTTTGGAAACATAATGTCATGCACTTCTTGTGGCTCTGCCCAGCACTGGTGATGAAATCAGCATGCTTTTCTGCCACAAAAGTCATGTGCTACACTCAAAACACTGGACAGCAAAATGTTGTCGGCTCTTTGCTAAAATGGGGTGCACCGATTTCCAAACTATGGTTTGCAAATAACACAAGCAATCTTTTTTCATTACACTACTTTTGCATGATGGTGTGAATTACTGAATTGAGCATAGGAAAAGAATGAGGGTCACATCACTTTCATTAATGTTTAAATACAACAAATGAGCATTTGCAATGCATTCAGCTGTATAGTGAGCCAATTAGCTCAATTTATCATTTGTCCAAATATGCAACAAATATGTTGGGCAACTGTTATAAATCCACTTTATAGTGATTCCAGTTAATTTTGAATATTCTAATTATTCTTTACTACAGGGCTGCAGAGTTCAGGCTAATAATAGAACCTTTGGGGCCTGCAGGAGTCTTCTGTTGGCCTTCTAACTTTTCAAACTACAAACTGTGTGACAAAGTGTCAAATTGAAAGGCCTGATGCTAAGAAGAGACATCTCACTGTCATGGCTCTGCATGCATGCAAATCTCTCTCTTTCTGTCTCTCTCTCACACACACAGAGAACTACCAAGTAGGACATGGTTTAAATGAAGAGTTAATAGGTTTTTCAGAGGCAGGCTGCAGCCCCAGTGAGAGCTTTAAATTCCTGGGCTCGGTAAAGTCATCACAGAGAGAAGATGAAGACAGAGACAGAACGAGAAAAAGACAGATAGAAAGAAACAGTTTTTAAGTCGGGTGTGGCTTTTCCAGCCCCAATCACACACAACGAAACACATATACACGCACCTACATTGGAACGAAACAGCTTTGCTGTTTGTACCTCTCAAGTCTATCCTTAGATTGCAGTCCTTGCAATACAGCCTACATTCAAATACAGTGTGTGTACACTTTGTTGTATCTTTTAATTGTAGAAATAGCTTAGATCTGAGCATACCTGGTTGAAGTTGATGGGTTTGTCCCTGCGTCCTGTTTGCACCAAAAGCTTGTATGCCAGGACGCCATCATCAGAGCCGTTCCTGTAGTTGTTTAGAGTGATGCGGCCGGCTTCCCAATCCTTGTCAAAAGCCTGCTGGAGACCTGCAAGAAAACCACAACAAGACAAACTGGTTAGATGTGAATGTTTGAAAAGGTTACATGCCCTGATTATGTTCATTCTTCCTCTGCAACACACTTACAAAAGCCCAGTTCATAAGACAGCCCGACACATAACAACCAAGCATAACACAACACTGCAACCTAACCCTAACCCTATAATAAGCCTGATTGATTTAATATGATAACTCGGTTCCATTCTTAACCACCAAGCAAGACTTCAAAAGCCTAAAATCTGCTGCTTTTGATTCAAAGCGATCATTAGAGAATATATCAGTAACATGTGTCTCCTTTTCTATACTACTCTCTAATCCATATGTGTATCACTCCCCTCCTCTCGGCTCTCCCCCAAGGCCCATGCTGTGGTCCGTCTGTGGGAGATGTTGTTTTGGGTCTCGTTCCTTGGCCTGTCTGGCTCCAATTTGTCCCACCATTGCAGCGAATATCAGACACAGTTCTCTCTCTCTCTCTCTCTCACCCACACACTCTCTGTGTGGTTCCCAGCCGGCTCACACACAGACTCACACAATGCGTTTTATCATTAGTGTCAAGTCAGCGAGTGTGATTCTTCACTGAAAATGCACCCATTCTTGGATTGGATTCTTAGTTGACATGTGGAAGATAATATTCATGTTCAGTGGCACTGAACACGGCCAGGTATACAACCAGCAATACATCCTAAAGTGAATCCTGCTGTCATACAAAATAATTTAAGGTTCCATAAAATGAAAAGGTGTGGTGTAGTGTTTGTTATATGCCATATATGTAAGGTGTGCAAGTAATGAATTTTAATAAAAAAAGAGGTAGCACGGGCAGCACTAGTAAAAGTTGGATGAGTCTATTAGAGTCTACTTTTCACTGCCAACAATCATCTGCAACTATCTCACCAAAGCTTCAAACATACTGAATACTGCCTTAGGCCAAGTATAAAAAATATGGCCTCCCACTTCATCCTCCTCCATCAACCCCACTTATAGAGGACACAAGTGATTTTAATCAGGCTACTGTCAGTGTATAGTTCGCAATCCCACCTACTTCTGAACTCCTGCCCAACATCTTGTTTCCTGCAAATTCATGTCATAACACAGACGAAAAATATGATCTCAAAACTGTTTCATGAGAGACTAAATTATTCCCATGCCTAAACTATCTTGAATGATGATGTTAAATGAAGGATTAATAAGAAAACCATCTGTGACATCAGTATTGGGGTAAAACTAAAGTGATCTAATACTGACTCTGAATCATATTGCTACATCTGATCCACTTTATTGTTGAGAATTCAAAGATTCCCAAATTCATTTTGGGTCTTATTATCTGTCATGCTTAGTTTTACCTTGCAGCCAGTCCCTTAAGTAGTGAAGCCACATGCGAGGCAGCTGTCCGTTGTCCTCCTTCAGCACATAGCGAACGGTGTGGAACCTCTGGTGGAGCTGATGCAGCAGAGGTTGGTTCTGGGCATAATCAGCGTGCTGTGTCACCACATACATGTTGTAGAAGGAGAAGAACTTGAACTGGGCACCGATGAAGTCATACTCGCTGGTCTCTCTGGGCACGATGTCCGTCAACTCCAGACCATCCCTCACCTGGGTGGTCCCGTATAAACTGACTCCCAGCAGGCAGAGGAACAGCACAATCACAACCACCTGGAAACAAAAGACAGCGTTCCATCAATCAATTCATTGCAGAGAGTGACGGCAGGACAGCTTCAGTTTGCACTAATTACTGCTTGAACCAATACAACTTTAAATTAACTGTAACATCGCTAAAAGATCAGTGACATGGTGAAAAACATAATTTTAGCTAAACTTATTTGAAAGAACAAACCAACAACGCACTGTAAAATTGTTATCTAGGCACTTTGTGTGCACACAGTTTTCCCATGCATCGATTTTTGTTTTTATTTCGAAATAAAGTGGTTTAGATGATCTGGCTAAAAGTTTAAATACTTGATTACAACTGGATGGATTGCCTGAACGCTGTTTGTTGCCTAATCAGACTTTTGTTGATACTAAGTTGCGATGACGGCCAAAAATAAGAAAATAAAGCATAGGTTGTAACAAAGAATTTTCCTTTAAGTCATTAGGCAAGAAGGGATATGCATGAATCAATTTGGTAATATGGAAAAACACTTGACAGTGCAATGAAAAGACTTTAATAATGTCAAGTACAGGCCACTAGATGATTTCAGTTCTGGAAGGCTTTAAAATGACTGGCCACCCACTAGACTGAGGTCAGACTCTGTGTGTGTGTGTGCATGCTTCTATGTGACTCAGATAGGACATGACCACAACCTCCACCCGAGATTTCCTTGTACTATTTGCTCTGGTGACTAATCCTCTCGTTCAAATTATCACCACGGTGAGTCAGCACAAACACACTCCCCACACAGAAGCTTTTCCCCCCTCTTTCTCTAACTCTCTTTTCTAGAAACACCCACAAAGAACCGTATACAGGAACTAAACTCACCTTGGTAGTGGGCTGCAAAAGGAAAGGAGCATAGTGCCTCTCAGCAAAAGAGGCCAGGGTCCAGCGGGAGCAGGGAGGCTCAAGGCAGCGCAGGCCTAGTGAGCCTTCACCGAACTGGGACAAAAGATCCCGTGTGGAGCTGTTGTTCTCTGGGCTTTGGCCGGTCGATGGGGCCACATCACCCTGAGGAACTGAGCTAGCACTTGGGGCAGCAGGAGGAGGTGCAGGATGATGATGGGAGAACGTGGCAGAACCTCGAGATCCCCCATTACCTAGGCTCCCACTGTTGTTGTTGTTGAGATTTCCGTGATTGCTGCTGCTGCTCCTGCTGCTCCTGCTACCACTGGCGTTGCTGCTGTAATAGTCATTGTTAGGGTTGCTCCTAGTTGGAGCTGGATTGATGGGCTGCACAGAGATCTGGGATCTGGGCTCAGCTGTGGTGTAAAAGGCCTGAGTCCGGGGGTCGTACTCTGTCCTGAGCTGCACTGTGGATTGCATGGTGATTTGGGTCTGCTGGGCAAAGCCATGGCTGCTGTAGGAGGGAGGGGGGCTGCTGTAGCTTGGGGGAGGCGTGCGATATGAGGGAGGTGGGGTGCGATAGGATGGGGGAGGGCTGTAGTGACTCCCATCTGCCCCATCCAGGTACGCATGAGGCTCGATCTGGATCACACGATTGGCACATGGGCTGATGAGATAAAGACAGTGGAAAAATGTCAGACCAAAGACTGCTATGAGAGAAAATATATAAAGAAACTCAACGCGGGATACATAATTTATTTTGTCATAGCAATGGATCCTAATATTGAAATTTTCAAGGACATGATATTCTAGAAAAGTTTCTGTGGACAAATTTATTGAGATCTGTTAAAAATCTTTCATCTGCCCTATGTTATTACAAATCTTCTCTTTCTCTCTACCAGCAGCATAAAAAATAGAGCACAGACCCAACAAGAGAATTTACTAGTGTGTGTGCACATCTGTATGATCACTGTGCCAACAAGCGTGCCCAGACTGGCAGGCAGACTGGTAGAGTTTAATAAAAACTGTGACAGATAAACAGACAGTCAAACAACCAAGCAGCCAGACAGAAACAGACAACGGGTAATTAGGTTTTGACTGAGGGGAATTAAAGTAAAGATACCTTAGAGAAAACTGTGTTAAGTTATTAATTGTCAGATCAGAGATCAGAGAAACACATAAAAGGAAAACTTAATGAATAGGAGAGCAATAACCTTCATCAGATATATCAGAACTTCTTAGTATGTGTGTGTGCGTGTGTGTTTGTGTGTGTGTGTGTGTGTGCGCACACACACCTGTAGAAGCAGCAGAAAATGTCAAAACGTCTGTCTTCTCGTCGGTAGAGGTCCATGCTGAGGATGGCGGGAAAGATGAGCAGCACCATTGCAAAGTTAAACACCACCACCACTGCAGCCTGCAAGAAACACAGAAAACGTTATTTCATGAAAAAAGTCCCTTTTCTCAAAGAAAAGTACTACGATTTCGAGTGTTCAGCTGAATTGTGAGGGAAGAGACAGAACTAGGGATTCAAAAAGGTGGCTGCATAAGATTAGATGGAAACAAAAACTTAACAAACTTCCAAACAAAACCTAAAAAACATCTAATCAAAGATATTTTTCAATAAATATTCCTGCATTTGCATCCATGCACAAGTTCCAAATTGAAAAAAATGACTGTGAAGAAGTTGTACATCCTCAAAGAATTACTCTCTCTTAACACAATCGCTGGGAAGTCTTAAATATACCTTAAAATAATACAATCTGAATAATCTGGCATCAAGGAAAAATTGCCTTTCAACACATTTTCAATTCCTTTCAGACAAAAACACTGAGTGTGCAGAGAAAAAGCAAGACGTGTGAGTGTATGTGTATGTGAGTGTGTAATAGAAGCCAGTACAGTGTTGTGGTTAAGTATTTGAAGGTGGTGCACTGGAGCAGAGGGTGGGGGTTGGGGTTAGGTTGGGGCCCTGCCCAGAGTACAATCTGGATCTTGCGTAGTTGCCAGACCACTACACACACACACACACACACACACACACACACACACACACACACACACACACATACACATATACACACACACACACAATCCCGTGTGTGTGCCAGACCACCCAAGGAGCCGGAGGCCCGCGGGGCCTGAGGTGATGAGCAGGCGCTGCGGCTGTACAGACAACACACATCCCTTACACACTCACACAAAAAAAGTGCACACACACATATCTCCTGCCAGCTTAGAAAACTGTGCAGCCTCCTACTTAAACCACACCTTAACACCAACCAGACACTCACACATCCTCGCCCTCCCTCATTCTTCAGCTCACTGCTCAGTCAACAAGAGAGAGAAATAATGTGAGAGAAAAAGAGATGAAACCTCTGTAAGAAGAGGAGAACAATTAATTCTCAATTGGCCCACTAACGTCCAGACAGATACAGTATGACTCCACTCACACACATAGCGACCGCTAGCTGACCCCAGAGTGGGGAGATTTATCATCACATCTGTCCTCCGTGCATGAATGTGTGTGTTCCTGTGTGTGTTTTTTGTGTTGTTATCTGGACAAGATTCCTGTTTTTTTTTTTTTTTTTGTTGTTGATACTGATGGAAGGAAGCGAATGAGAAACAGGAGGAAAGCGAGAGAGAGAGAGAGAGAGAGAAAGAGAGAGCAAAATCCATGAAGGGGTCTAACCGCAGGAAGTGCTTAATGGTGATAAAGAGACACACACGCAAATACTAAAACACATCTCTGCATGCATGAGTACCACTGATTGCGGTTGTGACGTGTGTGTGTTCCATAATAAAAGATGGGTATCAGCATGATTGCCTGCCTCACTGCAAGTCTACCCTCCACCAGTCACAAAACCACAAGTGTAAAGTATGCATGCTATGTGCATGTGTGTGTGTGTGTGTGTGTGTGTGTGTGTGTGTGTGTGTTGTGCATGTGTATGCGCCTGTCTCTAAATGTGCGTGCATGTGTGTGTATAAAACAAGGCTGCATGGATTAGACCCACAGGGTAAATGGATCATGTTTGACAGACTCGCTGTACTAAAGCCATCTATCCACACATGCTAATATCCTACTCACTGTGGCGACATCTTGCCTCACTATGTGTGTGTGTGTGCGTGTGTGTGTGTGTGTGTTAGAGAGAGAGAGTCAGAAAGGGGCAGAGTAGAGAGAGACTCACCATTTGTCTCACCTACAGCAATGTATATAGTGTATGCTATCATTTAATGCAAATAACTGCATACATGTGTCAATCAATACTAGTCTTCATACCTCCCTTTATCAAAATGTGTTATTAACGTTATTTATGTGTGTATTGAACAATTTTATTGTGTTTGTTTGACCAATATGCTTCATGAAGATCAGATTAGCATTTTAGCTACTGGTCGCTAATCAACTTGCTCCACAGTGGTGGTAATTTGGAAAGAGGTAAATCCTCTTTCTCCCCCAACACAATATGTTTAGGGATCACACTGGTGCCACCCAAACAAGTGACCCTACTTTACACCTACACCTACTTCATTTGTAGTTCTGTTGTGTTGCAGCAACAAACAACAAGACTCCGTTACACCACATGCTGTGCATAGACAGAGAAGGCGGAAAATTGTGTCGGCGAGGAAATAACTCGTACCGCTAACAAGGGGCATGTTATATGATAGTTTCAGCACCAGTGGGTCCAATATAGTGAGAGCAGCCTCCCAAAATAATGAAACCATGGACAGTATACCTGATGTGTCAAACCTGTTTTGTTTATTTTCAGTTTTTTATTTATGCTCTACTCTCTTGCTCTCCTCTTCCATTTCTTATGCTGCTAACAATACCTAATACAGGAGTCATCAAAGCTTTAATCTCATATCATCTTCTCTTTACAGGATTTATCACTGTAACTGAGTTTGAGTGTTTGTATGAATTAACAGTTCAGTGATTATTGGAGGTAGTTTGTCAGACTGACAGACGTCTCTTTCTGTCCCAGTTTTCACTGTTCTGGTGACGTCTGTAATTACTGACAGATGTTAGAGAAGTCAGAGCTCCCCTCTGGATCCCCCCCCACCTTTACACACACACACACATGACACACACACACACACACACACACAAACAGCTAGACTGCTTTTCAAACCTCCCACACAGATACTACAACTCTCCACACTCACACATACACATGAGTGTGAGCATATGCAAGTACACACGCAGAGGGATTCAGTTACATGGACCTCAGCCACAATCTGGACAGACACCGGGCCCACCACTAAACAGCCTCAAAGAGGGAGGGAGAGGGCTGGATGGATTTAACAAAACACACACACACATACACACCCACACCCACACACACACACACACACACACTATCAGTTTGATGAATGAAATCAATAAAACAACGGCCTGGAGAAATCTGGAGCCAATGAGGACTGGAACAGGAGTAGTAGTGAGAGAGAGGCCTCACACAACTGAACTCTCTCTCTCTTTCTCACACACACACACACACACACACACACATACAAACAAATACACTCAATACCGGGCATACCTGTAGGGAAAAGGCTCTGAGAGCAGGGATGGGAATGAGGGCCGCCATGAAGAATGCTGTGACGTTGCTGATGGAGGTGAGAGCCACGCTGGCCCCTGTCCTCTTCAGACACTCGCCCGTACGGTCCTGACAGAGACAGAGAGAGAGGCAGATGAAAGGAAAAGCAATGAAACTCAACTCTTTTGATGTGATCTTAGCCGAAGGCAAATGTGTAATACTTGAGATCATGTACAATTATCATAATACTGATATGACTGACAGTGATTGCATCGTTTCTCGAGGCCCTGAAGTGCTCTTAGATAATCCACCTGGGCTTGTCTACTTTTCTTTGAAGTAAATGTAGAAAGACAGAATGAATATAATGACATGCCGCTCTCAAAACAAATAAATTTTTAGTGAAAACATGACTGCTGACTGACTTTTTTAAACTATTTCTTCTGTAAATACACACAAACAGAGCAGTGATAAGCATGCCCACACCCCTGGAAGGTTTGGCGGCAGTCGTGTGAAGATTTGAGGACGTGCAGGACCACACATGGAGTGTGTTTGCAGGCGTGTGCATCTATTATGTGTTTGTGTGTGTGTCGGAGAGATCAGGTTCAGGTCCGTTTAGTTTTCATCTCAGCCACACAAAGGAAGCCAGGGGATGATGGAGGCATAGAGACCAGGGCTAGAAGGGGAGGGAAGCAGGGGAAAACAAACACAAGCAAATACATGCCTGTGTTTTCCCCCTCTGGAGGTGAAAAGTTATCCCACGTCACAAACACATACATGCACACACAAGGTCACAGAAATATACACTTTATTTACACCTTTGTAAGCTTTACTTTTTCTGTCATTTTTGTCCTTGTGAGGAAAATCTTCTTGCTACTGTCATTATCTACACTTCAAGGTTGCGGTTCTGTTCTCGAAAAAGGAACGCGTTCAATATGGAGGACTGCTTAGATAAGCGGGCTGAGTGTGTGGCACATGGGTTGTTTGATGCTACATCACAGGCACAGACAGGCTTTCACACATTCCTCTATGGAGGAGATAAGACAGCAGAGGGGTAGGCACAGGGTGGGTGAAGAACGGGTGAGTGTGGGATGTTTGCCTCACCTCGAATGGGATCCTCTTGTTCTGTCCGGTCTCACTAAAGGCATGAGCGAGGAGGAAGACATCATCCACTCCAACGCCCAGAGCCAAGAAGGGTAGCACCTGTTGCACACACAAACTTCATGAGCTCGGCCAGTGCAACTGTTTTAGCAGTTTTTACCAAGTATACAAGATATTACATGTTGCGTGTATGTCGTATATTTCTCTCATTTTGGTGGGGTAGAAACTAAGTGAAGATGGTTAAATAACAACAACATACAGACCTGCAAAACAAATATGCAAATGCAAATCCTGCCTGACTGTCAGACTGTGATAAATGGCAAACCGGCAGATTTTTAGTGTGTCTGGTTTCTGTGTGAGTTACCTGTGTGGTGGCAGCATTGAAAGAGATGCCCAGAAGAGAGCAGAGGCCCAGGCCAGCTGCCACAGACAATGTCACCAGCAGGACACCCGCCAGCCCTACAGCCCCCTGAGACTTGGCACAGTCCCACCGCAGCATGGTCAGACATGCATAAGCCAGCTGGGCACAAAACAACAAACAAGCAGTCCATCTATTAATCAACCTGTTGCATGTGAAAGTCAGTCAATGAACGCCTTCATGTTTCTGCCCAATGCTGTTTACTACGCTTTACTACGCCTTTTCTTCATCCTCACCATCAGCAGATATCCGCTGGCTACCCGGATGACACTGATGTCAGAGAAGGACTTGAGAATATCTTCCAGAGTAGTGGTGGTGAAAGACAAGACCTTCTGAGACGAATTTGCTGCAACACTCTGCAGCACCTCCTAGAGAGAAGTAGAGACAGAAGAAAGGCAACATTGAAAATTACTGGAGAGAAGGGAAAAATACACAAATGAACCAAATGAGGTAATGGTGCAAAAGTAGCAGTACTGAGTAAATCTGAGCTCCCTGTTTCATTTACTTTGTGCTCAAGCTCTGTAAAAATCTTCGGATGGTCTATGGTGGAAGCTGACAACACAATGAGAGAGCCTCATAGGAGCAATCTGTGATTGCGACAAAGACAGTCTGATGAGGAGACTTGCTTAGGAATCTGGACTAAATCGAAATTTAGTGATACTAAAATAAAAATACTCAAGGCATTTGAACTTGAACTGACTGTTAATATCATTTGAGTGTCTATTACTGTTAAAACAATTATTTATAGAGATGTAAGGAGTATTTAAACAAACTTCTAAGGCAATGAAAATGATTTGAAATGACATAAAACAACAAGGTTGATGAGTCTCTACTCTACTGTTCTTTTCATAAGAAGTGTGTTTTTTTAAACTCAATCAGTTGAGGTCTCTACAGAGTAAAGGCTAATGAAATATTCTCTTGTCCACATTCTTCTCTTAATATATCAGGCAAATTTGCACCAATTTTGCATCCTTGCAAACTGCCTCATCTCCAGTAGAATATGCTATTAATCCTTCTTATTAAAACTCCTTCTTCCTTTTACACAATCCTCCCTTAAATGTACATTCCTGACAGAAAGACTGCATTTCATTGATCTCATTCAATACAAGTTGCACCACAGATGACAGGCCAAACTGCCGTTTTCTAGCCTGTTTGATAAATAACATGTAATATACCATTTGTCACTAGGTGTTAAATAAATACATCTCACCCCGTGTGTCTTTAGAAAAACAAAACAAAGACAAATCGCAGCCCTGAACGACGAGCTCTGCCTCTGTTGTAGGAGGTATTTGGGAGAATCTGCAGACAGTACCATGACCCATCCTCTCCCTCTCTCACTATCTCAGGGCAGACAGATGGCTTCAACATTGAACTGCAGTTACTGCTCTGTGGGGAGCAATGCTGGCTGACACACATTAGGAAACACGCACTAGATCACACACACACTCGCACCCACGTGTGAACTCGCACATGTGTCAGGCACATACCGACATGCATGCACATACTATTCTTGCAGACACGCCTAATCGTGCATTACACACAGTATTACCCCCCTACCTAACACACACACACAAACACACAGTAACACTATTTTATGAGTGATTGATAAAAACACTGTATTCAAGTAAACAAATCACACCTCTTTTCTATCAGTGATCCCTGAGCCTGAAGATGAATGGCGCGCGCACACACACACACACACACACACACACTCACACACACAAGGTCACGCCATGTCGAACAGAGGTTGGGGCCCCCAAAACAAAGACCAGATGATGTCACACATGAGCCACCAATGGGGCCACAGCTGGGAAAGCGATTGTGTGTGAACTTTTGAGTGTGTTTGCGTGTGTGTGTTTGTACATGAGTTAAAGAGAGAGAGAGAGCAAGAGAGAGAGAGAGAGAGAGAGAGAGAGAGAGAGAGAGAGAGAGAGAGAGAGAGAGAGAGAGAGCACTCCCTTAATGTATTCCAGACATGCTCACTCAGTTGCTCTAGTGCTCCTCTCTACTGAGCAGTGAGTAGAAAGCTTTGGGCCTTTACCACACACCAACAGTGGTACTAGTATCTATCAGGGGCCCAGGCTTTTGGATGGGGCCTTTCCATGTTCACCTGTATCCGGCTGGTGATTTACAATGTGGTTGTAGAGGATTTAGGGTAGATTTCTTTTCCCTTTTCTCTTTCCTCGCCCTCTTTTCTGGATCTCTCCCTCTTTCATTTCTGAGTGTTTTGGCCCTTACCCCAGCATATCTCCTCTGCCAGGCTTCCAGTATAGCTGCAGCCTTTTCTTCATTCCAGTTGATGTGGGAAACCTCCTCGTAGCCCCGAAAGTGCTCAAACATCTGCTTGGGAGTCATCAGCTGGAACATGGTCTGTAAGGCCTGGGCACTGGAAAGGAGGGAAGGGGGGAGGGTGGCAGAGTGAGAGGGAGGAAAAAGGGGGAGGAAGGATGAAAGAGGGAGAACAAAAAGGAGGAGGTCAGTGAGGTGCAGGCCGTCTCTAACAACATCATGTTTACAGGAGAAAATCGAGGTGATGAACTGTTTTTTTGGATTGTGCAAATAACATCAAAGAGGGCTGAAACCTAATTGTTGAAATGTAGACACACCATCAATATTTTCGTTTGATTCCCTCCACCAACTAGCATGAAAAGCTTTTGGTTAATAGAACTCCATTCCATAGACAAGGAGTGCAAATAATGTATCTTCAGCAACCTTTGAACACTACCCACATTTGGGTGTTTGTAAAAATAACAAGGTCCATCAGGACATGAGAAGCAGAAAATCTGGAATAATCCCAGAAACTCATCAAACCAAGAGGCCAGAAACTCAAAATTTCCTTAATTCCTAAACCAGGAGGTCCCAGAACAGAGAGGCTGCCAATTTAACTGGTAAAGGAGGAAAGAAAAAAAATAAAAATAAAAAAGAAATACATCAAAACCACAGCGCCTGGAGCACATTGGATGACAGTCATCATAAACAATGGTGTGTTAAGCACACCTGCTGCATAAGCATAATATTCTTCCATCTGATATAACTACTGAGCCAAGAATACAGATGCCCACAGCCATGAGACTTGCTTAATTTACCACACACACACACACACACACACACACACACACACACACTTGTTAATCTGTCTACAATATTTATGCTGGGGCTACAAATAACCATTGTTTACACTTCTATGTATTCTCTGATTAACTGATGAATAGTTTAGTCTATGAAATTAAAGAAAATAGTGGAAATTCCCATAATATTTTTCCAGAGACCAACGTAATGTATCGCTTGTTTTGTAACATTTGAGTCTAACACTGAAACCATGCCAGCCCCATAAAGAATTCATACGATTCATTTATTGTAATAATTGTTTGGGTTCAAATTTTCTGTCTATCAAGTAACTGATACATTGTTTAGGAATTCATTTAGACAACAAAAACTAAACCAGCATTTAGTGCACCTAGTATGTGGAGCTTGCATATCCTTATTAATCTGAACTCTGACGTCCTCTCTGTCTGTCCCTCTCCATCTCCTTCAGCATGCTCTGCCTCAGATTCAAAACTCTCAAGGTCCATGTCTTATCTTGTCAAACAAAGATGAATGGTGCAAAAGACTAGTGTTTCAGAAAATGTACTTATATACTGGATTTGATAGTGACAAAGGAAGTACCAGATCCCATAAAATAGGTATCTGGTCCTAATCTACAAGATTCCTGATCATGTTCTGACAAATTTTAAGAGCCACAGTATCTAGTGTAATAAGGAATGCACAGCCCTGGTGCAAATATTAGGAAAGCTGTAAAAAAACAAAAACAAATACAATTTATTAGTCATTAAAAAGTAACTTTGGAATAGATTGCAACTAAAAACAGTAGTTGAGTCAGACTATGTGAAAATCGTGAAATTTTATGAACTGAAGGAGGAGACATTAGCTAGTCGTTCTCTTTATGAATGTGATCTCTGTAATACGGCGATAATCTCATGGTAATGGTAGCAGTTAGTAAACAAGATGGAGAAATTTAATGCCAGCAGTAACAGCTCGATGGACAGAGCAACTAAACCACATACACACACGCTAACACACACACACACACATACACACACAGGCAGGCAGGCAAGCACGCACAGACACCCTAATGACCCAACTTTGCCAGGAAAAAACACGACCACAAAACAAACAACGCACCCCACTGTACTCTGTGACCAGCATGTGTGTGAATGTGTGTGTGTGTGTGTGTGTGTGTGTGGGTTTGCCTTTGTGTGTACATGCATGTGTGTGCACCATCCAAACTGCAATTTCACATTAAAATAAGTGGTCCATTAGCAAAATGTTGGATAATTTGTGTTGCTTTCCCCTCTTAAAAGGAAGTTTCTTATTGCTTAATAAAATGTGTATGTTTTTAATTCCAGCGTATATTTCATGTTTTATATTTACATAAAGTTATATAATATTTTAATGCGTATAATATAGTAATTGACTGAATGTAAGGTGTTCTGTTATGGAGGGCATACACATAAAATTCAATTCAATTCAATTCAATCCAATTCAATACTGTGTGTGTATTATATACACATAAAATGGTGTATATTATATATCCACAGATATACCACTTAATCTATAAGCTTTGTCCTGGTGCTTGAGCTGGAATTAAGTCCATGTACCCCAAATCGCTGTATATTTGGACAAACTATCCAGGCAATAGATCACTCTGTGCACGTGTGTGTGTGTGTGTGTGTGTGTATAAGTTGGTAGTGTCCAAGCAGAGCAGCCAGAGCTGAGCAGGAACAGCTGGAGCTCTAAGATTTCACTGGAATCTGCTAATGACTGCAAGATTTACAGCACACAGCGCACACGCACGCATGCATGCACCGCTTCGGAGAGCATAAAAGAACAAAAAACACACACTCTTTCCAGAATAAGCCCTGCAGTGATCACAGCAGTGTTTATGAGGGTGTGTATGTGTAAGTGTGGGTATGTTACCTGAGCAGGGGTCCGCTGCCGTTCTTGGTGGTCCCTCCAACGATCAGTTCCTCCTGCCAGTGCATGTACTTCCTGGACAGACCATGGCAGCCGCCACTCAGGGCCCGCGCCACGTCAAATGGCTGGTGCAATAAAAGCAACAGGCGAGAAAATAACTGTCAGCAGCTAATCTCAAACTAAAGACTTGATGTTTTCCCAAAACATATGAATGTTGCATGTGTACACAGAAATTCCAAGTCAAAAGCTTGAGCCTTGAGTGCCTACCTTAGTTGAGTTCTTATTGGGCGCAGTGAGGGGGCAGTCGGGGTCGGCGGGGTTCAGACAAGGTCTATCCATGTAGCCGTGTCCAACGTCCGCCTTTTCCAACATGTCCTCAAAGCCTTCTACGGGGAAATTTGCCCTCCGCAAGTCCTCAAGGAAATCCTTGGGGTCAAAGTTGGTCCACTGCAGAGGGTCTTTACCTCTGTAAAGAAAGTATGAATAATATTAAACTGTGAATTTAAGTTTCAAGATATTGTATACCTAGTAATGGGTAATTTGTGCTTTTGGTCATCCTTCCTATTGGTAATAACAGGGTTATACACGCAAGTAGTTTAATGACTTTTTACATTGTTGATATTTTCCTTTAACATCAAACAAACTATGCATGGACATCTACATTAAATATAATGAACCATTTTATTAAATTAATTTACAGTATGTGTTGTGTTTCTGTTCAGAAGCAAGTACAATCCAAGAAAAATATTGTTCCTACCCCAATCTTGCTTTCTCACCATTGTTATATTATTTTCCTAAGCCTTATCTGCAGGAGTCTGCAGATCTGCAGGACTCTACAGATAAGAGTTAGAAAAATAAAAAGGTTCAGCAGAAAATTATCTCTTTCTTGCTATGTGACAATAAATGGAGACCAGTTCTCATCATGCAACAGCACAGCGCTGAATTCCTGCTCCGAACCAGTCCTTGTCTCTCTATGCCTCACACATTCCAATCTCTCTTTCTCTGAATCTCTCTCTCTCTCTCTCTCTCTCTGTCATTCAGACTACATTGTATGTGCTTAA
Source organism: Argyrosomus regius (assembly GCA_946959425.1). Taxonomy (NCBI): domain Eukaryota; kingdom Metazoa; phylum Chordata; class Actinopteri; family Sciaenidae; genus Argyrosomus; species Argyrosomus regius. The sequence goes on from OX336890.1 coordinate 12,672,822, forward strand.
CCAGGCTTGGGTTATTATTCCCAGCCTCCCAACCAGAACATAGTAAAAACCTTATTTACCATCTGAGACCAACGGGCAACACACACACACACACACACACACACACACACACACACACACACACACACACACACACACACACACACACACTCACATGCTCTGATGATACAGACTCAAGCTGATACACTCTCACACATGTTTGCATTGATGGAAATGGCACACATTATGTGCATGCACACACACACACACACACACACACACACATGCAGAGGTAAAGGTCTGCTGAGTATTACTGTAGCAGCAGGCCATTAGCAACAGAAGGGCCAGACAATGGTGTGAGGCCCAGGGATGGAGAGAAACTATCGCCAGCGATACGCATGCCAGCAACCACTACAATAGAGCCCTCAGAGGGGACGAGTTCAGCACACATACACATACACACACATGCACACACACACACACACACTCTGGTGTATCTCTGGATGGGTTGAGCATGTTTGGGCAGCCTCTGCTAAAGGGGTAAAAACAAGATCCAGAGATCCAGATCTCCTTTTTCTCGCTCTCACCGTTTTGAAAACAATCTGAAAATACTGTTACCATATACACCAATTCCAACTCATGAGCTCAGCCTTCAAAGTCTTATTGTCCCCAAACACCATTTTAATCAGTTTGCCAACAGGCCTCACAGCGAGGAAAGCCATATGTGTGCCCAATTAGAATTTTTTTTTGATCATTTCACTGTATGCTTGAAAGAGATTGGTCAATCTAATGATATGCTGTTTTGGCATGTTGTGATTGTGCTGACACATCATAAAATACACATTCTCTAGTAAAAAAAAAAAAAAGGAGTTTCGTGTACTTACGGGAGATAGACCATTCCAGACTGGAGCTTGGCTCCCTCCCAGAAACAGTCCAAAGGGGTGATGATGAGGCAGGGATGTAGCTTTTCTATGATCTAATTGGACAAACACATGCCCCCACACACAGCAGGATTGACACATATTGTCAACAGGAGGTGTACATAGAAAAAAAAAGCACAGGAGACAAAAAAAGATACAGATTTTAGTGAAAATGTTTCAATATAATACAGAGAATAAAATACAAATGTCAATAAAAGTAACGTTTGCATCTTACCTGATCCATAAAATGAGTTTCTGTAACTAGTTCTCCTGATTTGTAGCATAAATGTTCTAATTTCCAATGTCTGAAAAGGAGAACATAGGATAACAGCATGAGGCTTCAGGCTAGACTGATGAAAGAAAGATAAGAAATGATAAGAAATCTTTCATCGTTATGAAGCACTGCTAGCCAAAACATAGCTGAATACATGATATACAGATATGCTGTATATTCGTATATACTACACACATGAACATAGATTTATAGACATTTTAGATACTTGATTGTATGAAACTGAGACAAAATTGTGATTTATAATTTTGGGAAAATACAGTTAAAGAATGAAAATATGATGCTTAAATACAGACAGCTGAGAGGCAAGACTGGAGCATATGTAGACATAGAATAGTTTGTTACCTGTTATAAAGGAAAACATGAACTCTGCTGGCTCGGATCGCTGACTCCAGATGCTGCAGGAGTGCCTCCACTGTTAGAACATTGGCTCCCTCCTCCCGCGGCGTCTGGATCATCAACTGAGGGTTAAACATGGCCTCCTCACCTATCTTTTGTCGAGTGTACTTGAGTTCCTGGTTCACACGCCCACCAACTGGTAAAAGAAGAGTGAATGTGCTTAGATACTTTGTGAAAATGTCGTATTGTATGCATTTGTACTGCATCGATCAGATTATTATTTTGTACATTTTAGGGTCATCGTTTTCAGCTTTAGCTATTTTAAAACTTGGGTCTCACTTTTACATGCACACAAAAGTTGCTTTACTGCTGCAAGAAGACACTGTCTACCATAGTTTGCAATAAATAAATTAATCTTCCAACATCTTTACTAACAGATCAGTGATAAAAAAAAAAGCACAAGAAATGATGCATTGTGCTACATTGTGATTGCTATAGACAGCACTGATGTTGAAGTACCAGCATCCAAGCCACATCATACTACTATCAAATCCATACAACAACCAAAGTTTATTACAAATTAATACTTTGAGCCCTGAACAAAGTTTAATGCAGGTACAAATATCCTTCCAACACAGACAGAAGGTGAAACAGCTGTACCTACACATACATAAGCAGCATCATGCACTAAAACATCTGTCTCTCAACAAGTGATCTTCTGTGCAAAGCAAACTCAAAGACATCTCAACCTGGCCATGACATTATCAGACTTGTATCTTCAACAAAGCACTTTGCTTGCAGTGAGCTTGTACTACTACAATGCCAAGAGGAGTAACATCACTCCAACAAATCCACATCTCACTAAAACAAGCTCAATGTTTCTACTCAAATTTGCTAACAAGTCAGCAGCGCCAGACCACATTGACTGCATATGTGTGTGACAGTATGTGTGTATGTATTTGATAAAGAAAGGGAGGCTCTCTTCCAGGTTTTGCTCCCAGTATCGTGGTGGGACTAAACCCTGTGCGTGCGCTCTGAGCTCTCAGCTAACCCGAGCTACAAAAGCAGCCTTTCAGGCCCTTTAGCTGCCCTGCTTCACCCGAGTACAGCCAAGGCAAGTCTGGCAAAGTCTCTCTCACAAACACACACAAACAAATGCAGGCAATTGCAGTCATGCAAGCATGTGCAACATCTCAAGTTTTCACATTAAACAAATGAACTATCAATATAAAAGTTTCGCATGTTTCATACTTAATACTGAGCCTGAACTTTGTGTGTCTGCTTGCAAGTGCATCCTTCAGTTTAGAGTATCTGTGTCTGATTTATGAGCAGAGGATTTAAGCCCTTCCATCATCAGTGACAGAACGCTTAGTGAAAGCTTGGCCAATTTATAGTCATCTTCTTTCATTTGCTTACACACACACACACACGCACACGCACACACACACACACACACACACACACACACACACACACACACAACAAAAAAATGCCCAGTGAGAGAGCCGACTGTGTGAAAAATCTGTAACATTTTATTATGCCTTAATCCAATTTAACAATTCCGCTCGATTCGTGCAACAGCAGGCATAGATTGAATATTTTCAGCCCATTGTAATGGCATTAAAGTTGAACATAAGCATGCCTGTTCTGCTGAGCTGGACCACCCAGTCAGACCAATGGAACAGGGAGGGAGGGGGCCATGTCTTGGGGCATTAGGAAAACACACTTGATTTCTTTTTTTCTGGAACCAAACAGCATTCCCATCTGATCCTGTCTGAAGGCATGTTTATAATACTCATCATTAATAGCAGGCCTAGGCTAACCGGAGCGACATGCTTTCCACTGCTAGGCCAGCTACACAGCTACGTTACACCAGCCCTCCCTGCAAAAGAGCACGCATGGAACTGATTTAGACCCTACGCACACTGACAGTGCACTAACAAGTCGACTTGTCTGGTACACTCAACGCTCAGAGGCAAAGTTAGCCCCGAGGCTTGGTTAAAGTGCAATGCCACAGGGAAATATGGGAACACAGGTATGGAGAAAGAGGCGTATCCATTTTCAGGGAGACGAGGAAAGGTCTGATTAAAAAAAGATGGGAGGGACGAACTTAGAAAGAACTCACTGTCTGTTTTGAACACATTCCAAGTTGTGGACTGCCACCCAAAGACCTTCAGTTTACAGCAAGCAGCGAGGAATGGGACAAGTCAAAGGAATGCACTCTCTCTCTACAGGAAACAGCACATCACGGCCTCGGGCTTAGAGAATTCCACACTTCACGAGGTTACAGCGTTTTGGGGTCAACACTCACACAGCCTCGGGGTGAAATTAACACCCCAGCTGGACCAAGAAAATGTGTGTGAGCACACTGGCGTACGTGTGAGCATGTGCATGTGAGTGTGTGTGTACACACAGCTGTGATTCTTCAATGACACATATTCCCATATTCCTTCTCCTAAGAAAACTGGTTGACCCCAGCATGTGTTGATATCTTGAAGGTGTCCCGCTCCAGGCTCAGCTGCTGTGACCTAAAACAAAGTGTCACTGACTCTCCATACCATCTCCGTTTCTCCCTCACTTTCTTTCTCTTCCTTATTTGACCCTTTCTGCATCACTCCTCTTCTCTTTCAACAAACCCACTTTTGATTATTCTTTTGGTTATTCATTTAAACAATGGCTGATGTTACCTTAGCCCAAAGTAAGGCCTTAAAACGAGCTCAACTGCTCAGAAAACCAAAAAAATGCATTTTTACATAACAAATTGCTCAACTTTGGTCATTGATGGATGGACTGATTTACAGCTGTAAAGCCTAGTCTATTAATCGATTACTCAATCGACAAAAAAAAAAAAAAAAAAAATCATCAGCTTTGATAAGTGGTTAATTGTCTTTTTTTCTTAGTCTTCTGTGATAATCAAGTAAGTAAATATGTCAACTTGAGATCTGACAACTTGTGATGAGCCTTTATCATGACATTTTTCAACAATTGATCAATTATTCAAGGAAATAATCTACAGTTTGCCCATTACAGCCCAAAATCAATATATTATCATGTCAGCACTGCCTTCTACAGGCCATTTCTTAATTCACACACCTGTGTGGAGTTAATGTGTACTTCAACCTGTTGATATGCATGTTATATGTATATGTGTGTTATAATACACATATAACAGTCACTAATGCTTGGTGGAAGATTAAAAACACTTTTAAACTAAAAAGTTCTTGAAAACAGACCTACATAGAGTCAAAGAAGAAGCAGAGAGAAGAGTAGAGGACTATGGGTATCACTGTATTGGAGCGCTCAGTGCGGGTATTCAGTGTGTTGCATAACATTAACCCCTGGTCCCCCTATTCTCAAAGTGGGGGAATGGGGGGCAGTGGGGACGAAAGGAGAGAAAGTAGGTTTCTAAAGGAACTGACATCACCCCCTCCCTCCTTTCAGTTCTGAACTCCCCCTCCTCTTTATACTCTCATTTTCTCTCTCTTTGCTCTATTCAGCTCTACTCTGTGATTGGCCAGATCATGATGGCAATCAGCCCGGCCCCTCTGTCAAAGCCAGCCCACCCCCCTTTCCCCTCGCCAACTTTCTCTCTTTTCCATGCAACACACAACAGCATAGCCCCACCCCCTGCACATCTCTTACGCCTGACAACGGAAGCATCCCACACTTTCAAGGGAAACACGCTCCACCAGCGGCAAACAACTCCTACAACTCTCTGGTGTGATGCTGGTATTAAAAACAAACACACCTTGCTCATACTGTACTTACAATCATTACACATCACACCAACAGAAACATTAGTGCATCTCTACCTGAATATATTCATACCTATAAAAAAAATAAAATAATAATGTTTCCCTCCATCCAGCAGAATCAGTTTCACCACCACTAACGGGAGTCCGATATAATATATGACCTTACTATAGGATGCTAAAGGGATCATTCATATGCAGGACCTCATGTATGCATGCGTGAATATACTGTATGTATGTGCATGCAGCTAAACACATCTTTGTGTGAGTGCTTATGTGTGTGTACAGAGAGAGGATTAGCTGGATTAGGCCGCCTCTTAGCAGGGATCCCCTGTGGTGAGGAGGAAGACCCCCAAAACCAGGTCATCTCTCTGCCACGAAGTCTACAACGACCTCCCATACCCTGAGCCTCCTATACTGCCAGAGGACTGAAGAGGACTACACTGTACACTGACATGGGGATGGGTCTAAAAACTATTCAAACAACCAAAAGCTACATCAAGGAAGTTACATTTATTATCTGTGACAAGAAATATGTCAAATATACACAATAGGAATGGGGAATTAACATAGAGGAGTGACACCTACTGCATGAGATGTCACAAAAATCAACATGTAGCTTATGCTAAAACTGATTAGTAACTATTAAGTAACTGATCAAGTTTAGAGCTTTAGGAATGAAAGTGCAGTGTATGCAGAAGGCAGGTTGGATTGACCTTGGATTCGTGTTCAGTCTTTCTCAGAGGAAGTCTCCACCTCATTTTCGCATATACCACATTTATATAGACAGCCAGACATGCAGGAAACATTAAGACACAGCTGCGTATACTAGGACTGATTTACAAGTTACTCAGGCTTTAGAAATTAAGGAAAAATGTATAGAAGATATACTATAGATTATTACATATCTCTCGTTTGACCTTGCCTGGTCCCTGCTACTGTTCAGTGTGTTCAGGTAAAGTTTCCCACAGTAAGTCATCTCATGTCACCACCTCCTCTTTTCTCCTCCTTCTCAGCTGCTACTGCCAATCACCTGACAGAGCTTTGATCACTGAGAGGAACCCACCTGTTGCCTTCCTCCACCATGGATCTGCTTCTACCTTCTACCATCTGCTGTCACTCTGTGTCTATCCATCACTCAATCTTTGTTTCTTGGATTTAAATTTCTGCTGTTTCATATTATTGTTGTTACATTTTGATAGACCCACGTGAAACTTGTAACTATGATGGATGGAACATTTAACAATAGCTAGGTAACAAAATTCAATGTGCCACGGTTATATAACAAATAAACGCCAGGATGATCATCTTGAACTGTTTACAAAATTTGTCTTTTAACTTGGTTTTGTTATTTTGAGCCACAGTCACCTTGGAATCAGAGAATATCTCGAGCCTTTTATCCTCTGCTGGAATGCATTAGTAGATCAGCAAATGTGTGACTTCACCATCCACATTCACTTTTATTCCCTCTATTAGAATCACAAATGCTTCACAGAACTCTGAAAAAACGGTCTCACATTTAGGTTTTTTGATCATTTATTGTTAGTATTTTTCCTCCACATTACATTAAGTCGCTGCTCCATTGCCATATCAACTGTTGTTCCTCTTTCAATGCTGAAGATGTTTCATGCTGTTTGTGACAGATTACTTGCATTCCCTCTCTCTGTTGGAGCAGTAACAGCAAGAGTACTAGTTGTAGTGGTTATGGTAGCAGCGTACACAGCAGTATGCAAAGTAGTAATAGTAGTTTTGAATGTGGGCTCTGCAATGCAGGTGTGCACACAGCCACAAATATGTGATGAAAGGCCTCACTGAGAGCTGAGACCCTATCTGACCCATGGTGAGCCCCCCTCACTCTCTTGCTCTCTCCCCCTCGCTCTCTTTCCCACTCTCCTTTCAGCTTTCAAAGAGCAGGGGGCTGCCACACAGAGGAAGGGGTATAACAACCAAGGTACGAAATTAAAAAAAAAGAAGAGGGGAAAAAAAGTGAGAGGGTGACAGAAAAGAGGGAGAAAGAAGTGATAAGAAACAAGAGAGTGGAGGTGCTCTGACGTGCAGCTGTAGCAGAGTGTCTCCTCATGCAGTTAGACACCCCCGAGCACCCCGACCCCTGACACAAATGTGACACCCCAGCTGCCAACCCCTGCTCCCCACCCCCTCCACTCCGAACCCCCACCCATACCACCAACCCTCACCCCCCAACTACAGCATTACCATATGTATGGCTCCCCTCGCCCCTGATTATGCTAATCACCTGTCCGGCCCCTGCAGCCCCTAAAATGGGTGTATTTAGCAGTCGGCTGGCTCCCAATGCAGCTTCCCCTGGGCCCGAGGTGTACATTCACACACTCCTCAATGGGCAGATTCTTCCACGTTGCTGCCTTCATTCAGGTCCCACTCTCCCCCTCCCAACCCCCCACCTTCACCCCGAAAAAAAAAAAAAAATCCTATTCAATGCCAATGGATTCACAGAGCAGTGGAAAGAGTAGTAGTGGAAGAAAACGCTGACAGAAAGTCTCTGTCTGTAGCATATGTGTGCAGTGGTTGTGATTCAATTAAAAACACCCAAGACATCGGGCAAATTATAAATTAACTAGTATTAATTGGTGTATGTGACCAAGAGAGACATGTAAGATTTGATTCTAAAGCCACTGTGTGATTTAAAAGTGTTAAAAAAAAATAACAGACATCCCAAAAAATAATTAGAAAAACCAACATCCAGAAACAACTCTTCAATTAACTCCAGCTCTGAAAAGTCTCGTCCAGTATCTCCTGTCAGTGCCTGTCCAATGCAAGCCAGGTGAGCGATCTCCCCTGCTGTATTTTACTGCCCTGTGATTGGCCCACGGCCCAGTCATAACAGACCGTGACATTAGCCTGAACAGCCAATCTCAACCAGCCATCTCTCTGTCATTTCCTGGAAAGATGGCCCATGATTCCAGGTATCCCAAAATCACACATTCCTAAGTGTGGAATAGAAGACACAGAGACAGAAACAGAGAGAGTGTGAATGGAAGAAAGAGGAAAAGACAAAAGAAGCTATTTCCTTTCCGGTTACTTGCATATTCAGAAAGAATACTTGCAGATTCTTGCATTATATTTCTTACGGTTACCTTTGCACTTGTAATTTTAATGGTCACTGGGGCTAAGTATCATTTGAAAATGATCAGTATTGGTGCTGGAGGAAGACTCCACTTTGTTTACCAGCTAGTTGCTAGACAGGTAGCGTACAGTGGATCTTATCTGAGCATGTTTGCTGAAAACAGCTGCCTGCTGTAGAAAAAGATGCAGATAAGAGCATCGAGAGTAAACAAAAACAGTTAGCTGCAGGGCTGAAAATCAAAACAAGAGCTGAAAGATGCTAAAACAACACTACAGAGTTGGGTGATTATTCTCTCTGGGCTACCACTTTCACATTACAGATACATTTGATCATTGTAAAATTGATCACATCAATATGGAAATATCAATAAGCACAGCTTTAAATACAACATGCTGATCAAAGATTCAGCAGGAAAAACTAAGAATCTGACCAAGCGATACCAAAGCTCAGTCTACTCATGCAGTCATTCAAACTTTTTATCCAATAAAGTTTTGGGAGCTTTAATCCAGTGTGCAGATACTCATCTTTTATCCTGCATGTGGTCTAAATGTAAGATAGGACGTGCACACAACCACAGTCCAGCACTCGCTTTGCAGCCACAGAAACCAGAGAGGCAATAACAAAGAAAAAGTGATACCCATCAGGCCTCACTGCACTTACTAACACAACAACTTGTTGTGTCAGGTCACAAGTGTTCACCAATGTCCTATTGCCTCAGTCAGACTTGCAGGGCGGTCTCAGTAGAGACAACATCGTTCTGACGCATACTGACTCAATCTGGAGCTACAAACCTCTCAATCATCTGAGAGAGGAAATGTTTTATATCTCTGTATCTTTATGCCTTGCGTGTGCATGTGTGGTACTTGTGTAATTGCTGCTGCTGCCAGATTTCTATGACGTTGCGCTGTAGGAATTGCAATGAACTATACTGCTACGTACGTAACCCATGTGTGCCAGAGGGGCTAAAAAATTCCAACGACACACACAATTTGGAAATGTTTATAGTATGTTTGCATGAAAAATTCTCTGCGCTGCAGTCTGAAAAGCATCAATCCACACCCCAATCTCTCTCCTGGTGCACAGTAGGCACCGCAGCCAAAATACAAACACACTACCGCTACTATACTCCTGCTTCTTTCCTCGCTCCGTCCCCCCACCCCAACCCCAATACACACACACACTCTCTCTCTCCCTCTGCTGTTTTGTACTTTCTCCACCCCTCTGGCACACAGCGCTGTGAGGGAGGGAAGAGAGGAAAGGGGAAGAGGGAGGGAGGGATAGGAGGGGAGGGAAGGGAAGGAGGGAGGCCAGACCACCCTGCTCTCATGGCAGGGCTGAGTGTTTACATTGCCGTGGCTCACTCTGTAATACATCTGGCATTCTGAGGCCACTCTCTCCAGCCAGGGACGGGGGAGTGGTGGAGGGGAGGTAGGAGTGTGTGTGTGTGAGTGTGTGTGTGTATGGAGGGGGGGGGGTAAAGAGAGAGACCTTTCTGGCAGAGAGGGAGAGAGAAGGATAGAAGAGAGAGAGAGAGAGAGAGAGAGAGAGAGAGAGAGAGAAAGAGAGGGAGAGAAGGAGGTATAAAGGGGAGGGTAATTCTCTCCACAGTCTCCTGTGGTCGGTCATTCGCAGGGCTCTGGTTTTTGAATAAGAGCGTCTGAAAGAATGCAAAATGTAAACAGAGAGCTTGGAGGCATCTCAGGATGTCGTTTGTGAATGGGAGTGCGCTCGCCTCGAGAGCATACACACACACACACACACACACATACGGACACACACACACGGCATTTTTTTAAGCACATTTTCAAAAGTTATTTTGCATTTACTTTCACCAAGTAGGCCTAATATACACAAAACTGCTTTCAAATGAGGGTGAGCTAGCTTGAGAAAACAGTGCTGTAAGTCTGTGTACAGTACCAGAGGCGCAATGTTTCCCCACACTAAATCCCTCACCAGCTAGCCTGCACTTTTCATCAACTCGTAAAGTTTAACACAACACACTGGAATGTTATTCCTTCTATAGAGGTTTAATCCTGTTTGTAGTGACCTGATAAACACAAACTTAATTGAGTCCAGTTTGGAAAATGTGAAAAGTGTGCATGTGTGTGTGTGTGTGTGCATGCTGACATTTGTGTGTGGCTGCCTCCAACTGTGTGAAAGAAAGTGAAATAGATGGAGAGAGAAAGATAGATGACTCTATGCAGTGTATTCTGTGCAAACTAGGAAAAAATATTGGGTGTGGGCGCATTTGTGTGTTTGATTGCTTGCGGCTGCTGAATGGAAGCGGTTGGAGATAGAGCATGAGGGACAGAGTGAAAGAAAATTAGAGAAAAGGAGAAAAACAGATGAAAGGGGGAAGAGGGGATGAAGAAGAGAAAATAGCAAAAATGAGGCCCATTGAAATAGCCTGTCATGCCAGCCCTGGTCAACCACCTACTCATTCACAGAACCAAAACTCCAAAAAGCTTCTCTGCATATGTGAATCTGTGTGTATATGTGCGTGCATCGATGCATGTATCAATGCTCCCATACACATCAAAAGCTGGATAATTCAATCATGCAAACCACAATCCTCTCAGTGGAGACGCCACATTCAGGGCACTCCTCCTCTTCGTCCTCCTCATCTTCGTCCACAAGAAAGGATGTCAAGGCTTCTTCCGCATGCACTTAACATTATACCGCTCCCTTCTCCACTGCCATTACCAGCAAAACAACAAAACAACCACCAACTCTGTCAACTCAGCTCTTAATCACACTAGATATAAAACAGACATGCAAGGGTGGGAGGGAGCTGCTTTAGAAAACAAAAAAACAACATTAGGTCCTATCAGACTGGATTCTAAAACCTTAAATCAGACTGGGGACGCACACAAACATGGATTGGCACCATTATAACTGTTACCAGGAATAAGCTGCTGATCTTCAATCAGAAGGACAATAAATCATGAACATTTGGGTAGTTTGAGTTTGAATTTGTCTCCACATATTATGTCATTAAAGCAGGAATGATGATTTGCAATAATGTAGAATTTGGATATTGATTTGAGTTATTATCATACAGTAATTCAGAGATTAAAGCACAAATGATGTCAGATTCACTGCCCTCTGCTGGAGGACAGATGTCAAAAGGTTAAACACAAATTAATAAAATGAAACACTGATACAGGAGAGCAATGCATACTCTTATAACAACATCTGGCTCTGGAGATTCACTCATACAGGCATAGATAGATGCATACAGATGCACACATGAACACAAACAACTTCTGGTGACAGCTGTGACTTCTGCTGCCCCCCGCCCTCTGCTGTGAGTCTTCACTCTGCACCCAGGCCACAGGGTGAGTATCAGGTGAGGTTTTAAATAGCTGGGCCTCTACAAGATGACCTCAGGGTCCCAGGGGTCTACCCCCGTGGCCCCTGGCCTCTACACTTATGTCCCTCAAGAAAGCACTCGGAGACCTGGGGCCTCTCTTCAGTCTGTGGCCTTGAAACTACAACCCATAGCCCTATGCCCCAGTCCAGGCCATAAATCTGGGGACTATAAACTCATTTCAACTTGAATCACTCACACATAGCTCTATGTAACTGCAATGAAAACAAAAGACTGCCACTTAACGCCCAGTTTCAACTTCAACCCTTAGCCCAGAGCTTGAGCTTCATAAGCCCCATTTCCCCCCCAAAATTCTCCTGCATGTACCCCCTCTCTCACCCATCAACATAGCCACATCTCCAGCCTCTCGCTCAGCACCGAAACAGAGCGAAAGAGTGAGAGGCCGTCCTACAGGAAGGCCTGTGTTTACGCGATACTGTTTTAATTAGAGGCAGGCAGCGCTGCTATTTTCTTTACAATTTGGCCTATGTTTGCCTTAACCCAGAATGCCAAGGGATGGCTCCATTTTCCATTTGTGGCCAGGAGGAACTCTAAAGGGGTCTTATTCCTCTCTTCTATGTCTCTACTCCCCTAAACGTGGCTTACATTTAATCAGCGCAAGATCATCTGGAATCATCTGCAATTTGAAACTGAAGATGTGTGTGAAGTCGAACGCAGGCATGTGTTTTGACATCGAGGAAAGCACACAGGAGGCAGCGAGTCACGTTTGTGTGTGGGGAGCACAAGATAGGAGGGCAAAATACTACAACTTCCTGTTTGAGCTAATAATTTCCTGTGAGCATCACAGTAGACATAAACACAGCATTTAGCCACAGTGTGGATACAATCTGCCCTGAATACTAGTTAGGACAAAATACTTAACAAAAATATTGATACCATTCCCTAAATGCTTAGCAAAACACAAACCCACATACATCCTCAGTGGTTTGACACAATCGCCTCTTTGAGTAGGCATGCTGTCTCACTCCCAATTGGTCTCTGTCACTTTGTCTAATAAACAGAACTTCCTGTGTCTGAGTGTTTATAAACAGTGCTGAGTGAGCACTGTGTGAGAGGAGACAATCCCTGCAAAAGCTTTGGCACGTGACAGCACGTAGAATAAACACACTAGCCACCAGCCCCGGTGCACAGCCACAGTAATGGTGGTCTGCTGCAGACCTCAGAAAGCAGGTGATGACAGACACAACAAGAGATCACAAATGTAAAAATGCAGCTCCAGTTGAATTGAGAGATTTAATATGAGCTGGGTGTGTTATGAGCGTGCGTGCGTCCACAGGCCACACAGCTTCCAGGCAGGGTCGTCCACGGGTCGCCTGCGGAGGGCAGTTCCAAATGAAACATAAACAGCCGCTCTGTCCTCTCCTCCTCTCTCCTCTTTTTTCTTTCGGACGATGGGCCAGTCCCTCTGCACGGCCCAGCACAGCGTTCCACGGTCCAGGCAGAACTAATCTATCCCTCAGCTGTGCAGTCTAATCTAAACAAACAGATCTCTCCCTATCAACATCTGGAACCCCTCATGTAACGGGACCTAGGAAATCACCGCAGCCCAGTCTCTTTGTCAGCGTTGGTGTGTGTGTATAACCAGGTCTCTGTGTAGTACTATGAGCCAGTGTGAGACCATGCTGTAGATGTCTACTAGAAGTCACTTGACTGTCTGTCAGGGTCAACTTAAAACCATGCCAAAACTCTCTAGTGTAACTAAGCCCCAGACAAAAACAAAGGCAGCACAACAATATATTTTGCAGTTATGTGCCGTTAAATTTGATGCAACTCCAGTAGTAACAGTACAATACTGCTGGTGGATACTTCATCTTTAAGTCCACAAAACTTCTAAGACTTCTGACAGGCATGAACTGATGATAACAAGCAACAAAAACATTTAATTTTTAATAACAGGAAACTCAAAGGAAAGCAACACATCCTCATACTTGAGAAGTTGCAGCAAGGACTGTTTTTTTTTTGCAAACTTCCTAAAAAAGAAAAAGTACTAAAACATCCATAGGAACTGAAACAACTGCAGCAGCAAGACATACTTCTCCATTGTTTTTCTCTATGCTTTAAAAAATAGGTTTACCAACAAAAAAAATCAGTAAATGCACCATTTCTAGAAAAGCTCCCAGAACAATAGTGGGACATGCGAGAGTAAAATATGAGAAATGTTTGAGTCTAAAGTGATGTACTTATTGTTTAAAAAAAGAAATAGGAAAAATTGACAACCATCTCAACAGAATAACATTTAGTTCCATATGTAGCCCTTCACTGCAGTTCACATGACTGTGGTCTGACATATGAAAAGGGTGTGAAAACAGTGTGTTCCTCTGACTCCAATCAGGAGTCCTGTACTAAAGGGGCTCCCCTCTGCCTAAACTGCTGCCAACTGCGCCTGCGCCACAGATTAGACCAGAAAGCTGTCTGTCAGACCCCCGCAGCAGCACGCAAGGAGAGAACAGCCAACCCAGGGAGGAGGTGGGGGTGTTTGATCTGTACATGAATTAGTCTGCTTTAATGTTTGATCTCATGAACTATACATTTTTTTTTTTTTATTTGACAGAGGGTAGTTAAAAAAGGGGGAGAAGACAGAAAAGACAGCCACACAAATGTGGAAACAACTGTGCCAAAACACTGTTTTGTTTCTTTTTCATCACTAAAAAATACTACTCAGTTTCTCAGCAACAAAATCTGCTCTTCCATTCATAACTGCTACAGCCAACTCTAGCCCCAAGTGCAGGAATGCGGATCAAAGGAAAGGAAAAAAAAAAAAGCACAGCCCCTTCCCCTTACCCCCCAAAGCACCACCCATACGCACAGTTCCTCTTTTCCATAAAAAAAAAAAATTCAGTCTTCATAAGTTGTTTCTGACAAAAATAACAAGTGAGTGGCCTATCCACTCCACAAACACAAGTTCCTGTCCTCACTCCACTTTTTCCCTGCAGCCGGAGACAAATCTTTTTGGAAAGTTGAGAGCTGTCCAAAATGGGACCACACACAGTCTCTGAGCATTCAACTGCTGGGGGCAGGCAGACACACACTCACACACACTCACACACTCTCACAAAATGGCGGCTTTGACAAAAATTTCCTCTACCCCAAAATCTGCTTATGAACTTAATTACAACTTTACTTCTGAGTGCAGTTACAGTCACCTCTTGCACATCTTGTGTGTACATCTAACGGGGATTAGAGTTAAAGTTGCATGTATGTTAGAAATTAAATTATTTACGAGTTTCACTTGACCTCTTGCCAGGGCCTAAACAATAAACAATCCCCCTGGCTTGTTTAGTAGCACCCACCAACCCAATTTAAACCATACCATGCCCCCCAGAAATGCTATATCAAACTGTAATAGTCCCAGCACCTTACATCCAAACACATACACTAGAAAACAGATAAACTGTACAACTTGTACAAACAGCCAACAATAAATCAGAGTATCTTACCTTCCACCCAGAGCTTCTCCACGTCCGTCTCCAAATTAGCTGCCCTTAAGCCCACAGCGAAAGCTCCGAAAATCATGAGGCCCACAACCAAAAACTTTCCGCAGTTCTTTTGTATGTAACAGCCCAGCCTAAATAAAAGTCTCTGGAACTTCGCTCTCAGCCATAGAGGTGCTTTCCTCCCAGTCGCCTTCCCCTATGATGAGACAAGAGTCCAACTGTTACTGTCAGTTGCAACACAAAAAAAACTTAAAACACTTACCTGCACAGGTAAACCTGTAGGGGTTTAAAGAGAAAAGGTTAAATGGTATACAGGCAAAGAAATGGCTTCCACAGGTGGTCCCAAATGGCTTCATGTCGACCGCATCTGAGAAGACTAGCTGTTATGATTCACTACAAGACAGCAAATATTTCTATAATGAAGGCTCTAAGGGAAACAGGAGCTGTGATCAAAATAATAAAAACACATTCACTGTCTCACTCTGCTAACCTGTGATGATTGAAATACACACATCTGTTGAGGACTGAGGACTCCCCAGAGTGAGAGCCACAGGTCCTGTCATATCAGTAACATGTATAAACTGTAACCTTAGCAGGATACATGCAGGAGGAGGATTTCTTCAACCCCTACAGGGCACCCACACACAGCCTGATCCACGTCTGTCATTTCACCACCGGAGTGGTGAGTTATGAAAATGTTAATACAGACAGACTGACATTTAGTGTCACAGGTTTGTGTTGAAATGCTTCAAGATAGGTTTGCAGCCGGACCTCCGGAGTGGATGGAGGTAAATAAAAGCTGTCAAGACACAATTATACAGTAGGTGGCCTTTTGATAATAAGCCTCATACAGATATATCATTATGCAAAAATATAGCCTACAAGGTCTAAAAATCCTACATACACTCCTGTAAAACAGCACAGTATAGTCCTATGAATAGGTGACAAAGCTTCCACATACATTTATTCTGAGTATCTGTCAATGAGGTAGCCTACACACACACACACACACACACACACACACACACACAAACACACATCAAACTCTGATATTAAATACCCTGAAAAGGTGCATGTGGTAAAAGCCACAAATACCACCACCACACACACACACACACACACAACTCCACTCCAGCAGCCCGTGTGTTCCGGCCTGCATGGGGAGTGGAGGAGCCATCACGGGGGGACTCACAATATTTGTGAACGGAAGAGGGCAGCCACATGGATTCTCTTTTCTCTCTCTCTCTCTCTCTCTCTCTCCTCTTTACGCAAGTGGCTCGAGTTTAGATACTGTCATACAAACCTTTAAACTTCACCACCGCAACCTTTTACGCAGCTGGTGAGCAGAGAAACGTCAAGTAGGATGTTATGAAATAGTGAATGGTAGTGTTGACTGGGAGTGAGAGCTGCATGTTTTGCCTTGTCTGAGACCGTTATAGGTCGGGATGTTGTATTAGGAACAATCGGGTAGTTGTGTTTTGCAAATGCAACTTGTTTCGCATCCGAAAAAGAAGCCGGTTGCATCAGAAGAGTGTAAATGTTGCATAAAATAAAAACAAAACAACTTTCGGCTCACTACAACCTTGTCTTACCCCCGTGTCCCCCTGCCCAGCCCGTCCCGTTACCTAGCAGCGACTGGACATAGTTTGGCCACTCTTTTCGGCGAACACATTGAAAGCAAGACCTTAAAGCTTCCCCGGTTAAGATGAGAAATAAGCACCTCGGATATTTGCTCCAACGCGAAGCCCGCATCGCAGTAACTCGGCCGCTGCAAATACTCCAAATCCAGCGGTGTGTTGCGGGTATAGTCCCCCCTGTTCCTCCGCGTTATCCTCGGCCGATCGGGGTCTCTGTTTTCCTGCTCGGAGGGCGCATTAGCAGCCGAGGCCATGTTGCGGGGACTGCGAGATGGTTACCGTTTCCCACTTTATAGTATTTCCCCGAAAGCGTGTAGCGATATCCCAAGGCAACAAAGTTTCACTCTCGGAGATCTCACACCCGTGAAGTAGGACTTCATACTCCTGTAGGAGACGGCGAGTCAAAGTCTGCGCCTTCCATCCCAACATTTCGTGATCCGGAGGTCTCCACCGCTTTCACCGCATTCACCGTGTCTCTTAAAAAAAGTAGGTTTCTCTCAAAAAGCGAGGTGCGCAAAGTGATTCCCATACACAAGTCGTCGGGTAAGAAACCTCGATGGTCGTAGCATTCTGGTGAGATCTATGTGGTCTTCCCCTGGGCCGCGCGTCACGGCCAACTCTGAGATTCAATAGAAGAGGAGAAAAAGACCTCTCTCCATTTGGAGGCAGAGAAGGAGGAGGGGTGAAAATAAAAAAAAAAGACTCGAGATCCCGCCTCTGGGGCTGTCAGATCGCAGGACTTTCTTGCATCTGATTGGTTCCAGAAGGGCAAAAATTACTCAGCAAACACGACTATTATTAGCTGCTTAGCAACAGCTCACTAAAGTAGAGAGACCACCCAGGCAGAGAGACCTCATGTGTGCATCTCCAACTTCAGGGGAGGCTCGCTGAGAGCCAAACGCGCTCGGTGCGTTTGGTGTTTAGGGTTTCCACATAGCGCCCTGTCGTTAGAAAGAAGCGACTTAAGTCTGAGGCAAGGTACATGGTCTGTGCGTCGGAAGGGGGTCGAGAAATGTCAGATGCAGCTTTGATTTTTTTTTTTTTTCTGCCACCACCATGATGGTGGTAGTTGAGCCTCAAATTACAGCGGTTCAAGGGGAGGTCCTATAGTGTTGTGTTGTCAGCCTCAGTGTAGTATGTAGGCTACAAAATATAACTACTTCTGTGACATATCATTCATTCATTAAGGTGTTTGTGCTAACAAGGATACATCCAAGACTTTGATATTTTTTGATTTTAGGGTTCCAATAAATAAAGTTATAAACCACACCAATCACATCTCAATCCGTAGACAAAATCCAACAACATAAATGATGTAAAATAATCATCTTTTAACAAATTATCCAAAAATGAATGTAGGTAAAATGTTGATGACATGGTGATGTAATGGCGCCATTACGCTTGGAAATTAGTATTTATCACCTTTCTTGATTTTATTATCCATTAAATTTATAGAGCCTACTATTATTACATTGCAATATAACATATATATAACATATTTCTCGTGAGTGAGCTGCAGAGACAAATGCCCAATATATAGCTTTTGCGCGTCTGAAATTCAACAACATTTCATCAATGTTTTTACCATAAATCGTCTATATCGGGCTGTTATATTGTCTGACTGTCTCCTTATCAAGTAGTTTCATGCAGTACTCGCATAGCCAGACAGTGAGCATCGTACTGCAGACTTCAAACATACTTTTTTTCCCTTTTTTTTACAGTAGATTTTGTTTACTTTGCCAGAGAGTGAGTACAAATGTGCAACAAAATAAGCGCATAGTCAATGATTCAAAGGTTTGTCAGGTTAAAGAAACATGTTTTAACTTATTCATATGTTCAAAACAACATTTGCTCCCCTCTTTATAAAGAAAATGTCCCAGACAAATTGGAGAAAATTACCTATAATAAAACCAACTTTTTGCTACCACTTCTCCTAATATTTTAAGCTTTCCTGGATGTGGGGAATAAAAACATGCAGAACAAAACACAGTAACTGAGTGGTAGTTAGCCCGTGCTGCCACTTGATGGACCAGAGATTCAGTCCATCAGCAGCCCAACACTTTACACCTGAGCCATCCGCGTACAGCAGCGGCTCGTCTGGCTACCAGCCGCGCACTTACCATCTTCAGTCCAGGTGGGGAGAGCTCTCAGAACAAATCCGTGATATCCACCCCCCGTGGAGTCCGAAACTGTCAGTTATGATGAAGATACAAAGAACTGCTTTATTGTTGTGAGCAGAAAAAAAGACGCAACGTAATCTGTCTTGGTTGCAGGCATCCTGCTCTGCGTCGGAAAAAAGGTTCACTCACAATTACATGGTCGTTCCTTTTTTGGCCACGTGGGTGGTCCCGTTCGCTCCATAGGGCGCTTTGACTGTCACGTGATTAGCCCTAAATTTTAAACAGTACCAACCCATTCACACAAGCAACATCATAATCAGCCAATGGCGCACACATACACATACAGAGTGAAGGAGAGAGTACACACTTAGATACTGTACATGCACAGGTGCGCACAGATGTGTACACATGAGTGTATGCATATTTTTAGAGATATGCACGGTTTAAATAACATGTTTAATGCACATGGCTCAGGTATGTGCACACAAATTATAGCTACACTACAGATACCATGCACACAGAGGCACACACAGATTAAAGATTCAGTGACAGATTGCAGTTGACATGAAAATAGAGACATATTTTTCTCAAATCATCACCCCAAATTCTTTTTTTCTGTATAGCCAACAGCTTAAGTAACAAGATTTAACTGTATCCCTCTGTTTGGCTTGACTCCACCCAGTTTACAAGATGTTTTTTTCTTTCAGAAATATTCAGATGATGTCTGCTAGATGCT
Source organism: Argyrosomus regius (assembly GCA_946959425.1). Classification (NCBI taxonomy): domain Eukaryota; kingdom Metazoa; phylum Chordata; class Actinopteri; family Sciaenidae; genus Argyrosomus; species Argyrosomus regius. Next base: position 12,692,525 of record OX336890.1, read on the forward strand.
AACATCTTTGAACAAAGTTATCTACTCTTTAGAATCAGTAGGAGGCCTGGGTGCGGTGGAGACCACCACACAGACTGCAACAATAATATCATTTCACTCACATCAGATATCCCTGGTGTGGTGTCTGAGTGGGAAAAAGCATCTAAGGGGGAACAAAGTTAGGCTGCGATGCCCCCTAATGCCCCTGAATAGAACCAGGCCTGTCTCAGTGGAACATGGGAGTCATAACTGTTGCACCATATCTGTGCTAGACATGTTCAGGTTGTTATCATGACAGTAACGCTGTAGGACTCCATCAAAGTGCCGTAGGTCATTGTGGAAAACTGTCCCCCCCTTTGAATACTGTAATGTAGAGACCAATAAAGATATGCCAGTAAAAAATGCTCAGGGAGATTATATTGCAAGCATCTGTGTGAACTAATGAAATACGTATGCACAGAAGATGCCAAAACACCCTTGACCAAACATGAGCATATTTCCTTTTTTTTTCATGTACCATCAAGTGCTAATATGGATCAGATGGACTAATTGTTCACTTTAGGAATTAAACCAAGTAGGGACAAATGTATTCCAAATCAGCTTCTTTTAATTTAGTTATTGCATGCAGGCAAGAGTTTGGATTTCAGATTTTTGTGAGCAAAGAGGAGAATAAATCCATTCAGATGAAAGTTATTGTCCTCTAAATAAAAGCAACAATATGTTCAGCAATACAATTTCTGATTCAAAGAATCAAAACTTATTGTGGGCATTTATTGTAGTAGCCTATCTATTCATCTGGTGAGTTGTACCTTTTAAATCACTTATTGTACAAATGCACCACAGTACACTGCAGAGCTGAAAGGATTTGTTGATTGATTTGTTATCAACTGTCAATTCGTCTGTTGTGTCAGGGCAACACATTGATTCACAGCAAGATACCTGACAACAGTTCAGACATGTCCTAAGCAGATTGAAGATCCCCAATATGCAATTTCATTTAATGATTTAATGACCTATAATGACCTTATGACCTTTCTTACAAGCATCTCCTTCAGGAAAAAAACATTTATACACCACTACTTGTGAATCTCTAAAAATAGCAAACTCTTCAGTATCAACACTAGTCAACACCGTTAACATTAACAACAACATTAGTCCCCCTGTAAATCTTGGTGGTTTAATTTCTCACCTTGTTGCGTTGACATACAGGTGTACTACAGGATCCTGTGACATCACTGTAACAGGTGTAAAAAAGCACACTTTTAACCACACCCAGTTTTAGAAACAGAAACCTTCAACTAGAGAGGACATTAAAACAATGTTTTTTAACCTAGTGTTAAAGGTCCAGTGTGTAACATTTAGGTGCCATATTTACATTATATGGCAGAAATGAAACATAATATGCATAACAATAAAAATTAGTATGTTTTTGTTACCTTAGATTGAGCCTTTTACATCTAAAAACGCTGTCAATCCTCAGAGCCTGCCATGTTTCTACAGTAGCCCAGAATGGATAAACTCCTTAATGCAAGGATGCGATGCAAGGGTGAGGTGAAGGTGTTGCAAGCAGTAACTAAACTGCTAGATACCACTAAATCTTACACACTTTTAGGGATATTAATGTGTTGGTACACGTCTGCTTTGAACTGTAATCCACCTGCAAATCATAAATAAGCACATGCACTAAACAAGGTTTTTCTTCTTTTTTACCCATGGCTGCTAGCCAGACACCAGACTTGAGAGGTGTGAAGAGTCCTGCCAGGGGTCAAAGCAGTTGATTTGTTTATGGAGTTGTTGCCAGATCGATGCCCAGTTCCTCTGGCTCCTAAAAAATAGTTTATCTCATTTCCTCGTTAAAAAATCCATGTGGATCAGGAAGAAGACAGACATTAATCAGCAGGAACCTAAGAGCCACAAAACAACAACTAAGGAGGAGGAGAACAGCAATATAACAACATTTTTAACCTATAGAATAACTTAAAGGAGTAGTGTGTAGGATTTGAAACATTGCGGTTCAACAGGATGGACTCTTTGTAGATAAGAAACACAGTGGACCTTTGAGTCAAAGTCTAAGTCTCCTTCTCGGCAGGTTTATTGTTGTGGAGACATATACATATTTCTAGTCAGTTTCTTAACCATTAACCTGAGAAATCAACTTTCTAATTTTTATAATGTATGCTAACAAATACATTTGTCAAAGACTCTATGTTTCCACAGCAAACAGCAAGAGTATCAAACCATGCATAGTTAACAAACTCTTGTACATTAAGCACTGTTTTCTAAAACCAGCAGTCTTCTTAGTTGAGCAATAAAGAATGGAAATGATGGGGCAGCTGTGTTTGCCAGCAATCATAAGGCTAGATGGAGGGGCGGTGCAGGGTGATCAGGCAGCCACTCACATCTAAAGTCACTCTAAGTGAAGTGCGTTGAAAATAAGACAAAAAGGGGAAAAAAGAGACTGCAGAAAGCGAGAGTGAGAGAATGCAAACAAAGCACACCTCTTTATTGAAAACAAATGTACCCAAGATCCCAATTAAGTAAGAATGTCCTCTCTCTCTTCTCTCTCTCTCTCTCTCTCTCTCTCTCTCTCGCTCTGCCTCTCTCTCTCGTTCAGTCTGACTTTCTCTCCGTCATTCCAAAGACCAAAAAGAAAAAAGAAAAACAATATGGATGCCTTGGAGTGAGAGGTGCTTAAAAGATCATGTGATGTCTTTCATTCACTGATGGATGCAGACTGCCTATAGAGCACATGTGGCTTTAGTTGCAAAGTACTGACGCATTCATTGCCCTACCTTGTCTTTCCATTTTTGTGACTGCACTGTGTGTTTGTGTAGGTGCACTTGTTAAGATGACTGTATGTAGTTACAAGCAGCTGAGATCATGTGTGTAAATGTGTCACAGGATTTGAACATTAAAGGATTTGATCATAACTTGGTCATACTGACCCTGTTAAAGGAACATTGTGTAATCCCTCTACAATAAAATAACAGATTTTAAATGATTTTGATGCTACACTGGCGTGTAATCGGGTGAATGGTGCCTCTGTCATTACCACTCTATTCTACCGCTGTTCTTGCAATATGTAACTTGTACAGTTACATTCAGGTACAATCACCTGTGAGAGGTATGTACTCTTTATGGCACAAAGTCACACTCCACCAACTATTATCATATTTTGTAGAGAGAATATGTTTTTTGGTTTTCCCCTTTGATGTCCCCCCAGCTACTGAGCATCAACACTCACTGATTTACAAAGTTTCTTGATGGACAATAAAGTAAACTGCTGTAAACTATAGCTGCTGTTAGCTATTACTAGCTCACTACGTTAGTCAAGCTGCCCGGACTGTGAGCTCAGAGTACCAGGGGAGTGTTAGCGTTTGTACCACAGGTGTTTTGGACCACTGGAAGGTGGAGGTTTTCAGGCCCAAGGCGCAGGGCAATGCTGATGGTGAGTGGAGCTGGTGTCATGCCAGAACTGGAGCTGGAAGCTGCTGGACAAGAGTAAATCTGGGACTAAGTTTAAGTCGTTGGCAAGAGCTTTGTGAAATAAAAGGCTCAAAGACAGATGCTGAGCTGGCCTTCTTGCTGTCTGTCTTCTACGTCTTGGGTTGTTGCATTTGCTTGATGTTTGGTTGTTAGCAAAGTGATCGACTCACTAGCTAGCTTTTTTTATCATAAGCAAGAAATGAAATCATCAGACAATTATAGAGGTAAGATATGTATAAGATATACATTACTCTGCATTTAACTGCTTTTTACACTTTCGTTTTGTTGTCTCAGTACTTTTGTATTTTTTTGTGCAGTGACAATAAAGTTGAATCTAATTGTACCTCCTCAATTTCTCTTTAGTTTAGCACACTACATCAAATCAGCTCTTCTTTGAATTAGTCTCTCCTGAATGAAAGGTACTTGTGCTCACACATCGTTTTCTGTGCAATTGGGAATTATTACAGACGTTTTTGTTTTTACTTCATGATGAAACGGTTTAAAGAATCTGCCTAAACTGTTGGCTATTTTACAGCTTCTCTGACTAACTGACCGTTTGTGTTTCTTGCTCTGATGGACGATGGATGGTTGTAGTAATGTGGCCGTGTTCCCAGATGTCAGCAATTACTTTGGTGAGTACAATGTTAGAAGTAAGAGAGATGATTTAACAAAACTATGAAAATAAGAGTATAAAAGTGGAATTATCTATTAAGGTGTGTGTTTCTATCTGTGAAACTGCACATTTAATTCACTAGAAAAATCTCCCTCCAGAGTATTCCCCTTTGGAAGCCCCATACAGGTACCAGTTCCAATATTTCTGCCAAGTCATAAAACTATCCCCTTCTCCTCCATCTTGACCCAGCTGCTGGCTCCCCCCTGGTCCATCATGGCTGCCTGTGCAGCAGTAAGGGCTGAGTGCATGGCGAGAGCCTGCTGGGATGTTTATGTTCCAGCTCAAGGTTGTCTTCAATCATACACAGAGCTGTTTGACAGCTTGCAGCACCGCCTGGCCTCTGTTTACTTCTCCCAATTTCCGACTGGCTTTGTATGCACAATCAGAGCAGCTCAGAGAGGATCCAAGAGGGTAATTCCACCATTCTCCATCGAGCAGGAACACAGAGAAGTGGACCAAAGGCAGCATAACGTTATACAGAAAATGCTTATGTTTGACTGGCTTAATCAGAATAGGTAAACTCTCCATTGAAAGAAAGCAGCCCTAGTTCATTTAAAATACATGTTTGAAATAACTCAAATTGATTTTGTGTTTCCTATGGTCCTTAAAGGTCCAGTGTGTAAGGTTTAGGGGCTCTGTTAACAGAATATGGCACTGTAACCATGTTTTCATTAATACATTACACATTATGTTTTCGTTACCAGAACAGACAAACTACCCACCTGCATTTTTCACACATTTCACAGCCCCTTTAAAGGACCAGTGTGTAGGATTTAATGGCAACTAGTGGTGTAATTACTCAACCCAGCATGAGAGAGAAATGAAATGCATGAAAAACACACTATCTAGAGCCAGTGTTTAGTTTGTCCATTCTGGGCTACTGTGCAACATGTTGCACTCTAAGTGGAAGAGGACATGTGACATCTGTAGCTATATAAAAGGCTAATTCTAAGGTACCAAAACATAGCAATTCTTATTCAGATGATTATACTCTGATGGGAACACAGACACAGTGTATTCTGTAAATAGAGCCTCCAAAAACTTACACACTGGACCTTTAAGACAGTGAACATGTGTGTTTTGTACTATATATTGTAACAAAGCTATCCACACTTCATGGTCATGTTTCACAAAAAGTAAGTGTAAATGAGAAGAAAAGGATGTGATTGCAAATGTAAAGCTCTACATTTCAGATAGATGAATATTAGTTTTGATCTGAGGGCATTTAAGCACACTTAAGTCCTTTTTGTCTCATTTGGACTCTGTGTCCACCTCTGCTCTGCTGAAATCTGGGATAGACAATGTCAGTGCTGGCTGATATTTAGACAAGGCAGTGGTCTGTTCTGCAGAACTGGCCTGAGAAGCTGTAATTTTTGGAAGTGAGTTCAGCCCCCAATGTTAACAGGAAACGTGTGCTGCTCTGAATGTATACACATGGCCTCAACAAATAAGCAGAATAATACAATATCAATGCTGTGGCTCCACAGTGAGATGGGTGAAAAGAGAGGAGGAGAGTGAGACTCCAAAATAGGCAGAGAAAGCAGTCAAACAGATGGAGTTGGCTTCTCAGCAAATTCATCTTTATAAATTGTGTAAAGAAAGAAAGGAAATTTTGACTCACAGATGCACACACAAACAAATATATTTGGTTTAAATTCTAACATCTGCACACATTCACCTTGGTAGAAGCTTTGCTTACTTCCATTTGAACTAAGGTGGGTCTCCGTGGGAGGCCGACTGGAAAAAGTGACACATTTAAAGGTAAGAACCCCATAAGCTGTCCAGACCTCCTGTTTAGTTCAGTCTTAACAACAGCGGGAACTGTTACCTTCCTCAGTGGAATTCAAGCTTGTAAACATGCAGCATCAGCCTTCATTAAGAGAAATGATTTGAACAGCACAGACCATGGATGCATATGTTTGCATTCACAAATGCATCTGCAAAATATCTCCTACATAATATGAATGTTTCAAATGAAATTCATCATTTATTATAACTGTCTTAAGTTATAGTCTGTGGTGTGTCAGTGACTGTTTCTTTTCATGGAACAGTTTTGGAGTAAGAGTTGTATTAAACGAAACGGTATTAAGCAGTGTTTGGAAAACCAAAGCTATTCTGGGTTGTGCTTAATAGCATAATAAACCTGTAATTACAGGATTTTTCGTTGGTTTAATAGTTTGTCTGAAGAACACGAGGTGTACTTTGAAATCGAAATTCCACCCATGTGTGATTCTTTGATACACTCAAAAGGGGGAAAATGTAATTAAATGGTTATGAAATTAGATAAAAGCCTAATATCTAATGAGTAAAAAACAAATTATATTTACTTTACTTTACTTTATTTGACCATGTTTGTGTTTGACAAAGACCTTATAAACCGACCACAAAGATCGAAGAAAGAGTGACAAATAAAACAGTTTTTCACTTAAAGACAAGGCAAGAACTCCTCTGACATAAACACTCTCTCATTACAGAAATTGGGATGTTCTTAAAACTTTTAATTATGATGCTATTTGCATCAGTTGGAATTTGGGCATCCTGACAGAATGATATAATTTTTGCTGTGCAGCCACAGTGGATTCTGGATTTCTGGATTGTTTTTGACCATGAGGACACATCAGCCTTGAAATGTTGGATCACTTCTTATAAATTGTTGCTCCCTGGCTGAAATATGTAGATACAACAGGGGGACGTTAATTTTCACAGTCACAGTTCTTATCCAAGTCAGGTTGGATAAGATTTTCACAAGTGTTGTGCAAATTCATAATCCCCTAATTACGTATATGGAGTGGAAATAACAAAGGGGAATGAATAAGTAAAAGAGAGACAGAGATAGAGGGTGGGGGGAAAAACAGGTTTCATTCATTTCATTATTACTTCTTGAGTTGTGGTGCAGATCTGTATGTGTTGACAGCACCTGCAGCCAAACCACAGAGTCTGCATCAACTCTCTTCTGGCTCATCAATGCGCCGTCACAGTCATCATCTGTTTGTTTTCCCCATGGTACCATGAGGTCATAACTTAATTGGCCAATTAGCCCAAACACATTTGAGTCTGGGGCATCTCCAGAGATAGCAAGAGCAGGATGAGGAAGGGAATTTATGGTTGCTTTGCAGGACATCTGTGAATAGAGGATTATACCTACCTTATCCCTGTCATCTTACTATCACACCTGGATTTGTGTGTGACGTGCGTAATTGTGTGCATTTCTGATTCATGTCTGTGGGTGTCTCGTCTGTTTTGGTTAAACGTCTAGTGGGCTTACTGTGAGGTCTGACTTGAGCAGGGGAAAATAGTTGTCATAATTACCCACGCCTGTATCTTTCGGCTAGAATCCCTGTTTCCTAATTACCGCCTGCTAGCAATCTTCTTGCATAATTTATGCGTATTGGTCAAGATGTGGGCACTCTCTCCTCTAACTCTCTTGCAGTCCAGCCAAAATTGTTAGTGGTGAATATTCAACCATAATCTCTGCTGAAAACTTTACACAACTATGCATGAGGCCACAGGATGATGTCTAACAGTGTTTCTCAGTTTATCGGCAAGAGAAACAGTTTCCAAGCCAGGTGTTGATGAATGTGTAAATAGGTGATAGTAATAAAATGGTATTAAAGGAGGACTGAATTGGTGACAGCAAGAAAGTCAGTATATGGAGAGACTGACTTGACATTTCCAAAAGGAATGGTTGAATGTAAACACAGCTGGATGTGATAGAAGATCATTTATTGGCTGCATTTTAATTATTGCTTTGACTTTCCATAGACTGCCAAGGACTGTTGTGTATACACAAAATGCGCCATTGACAGCTTATATGAATCCAGCCTCACTTCTTCGCAGAGAAGGTGCTAGCTCAGAAGTCTTGGCAGTGCTCAGAAATGCATCTGCTCTATTCAAAAGCAGCATTGTTTGGGATTTTTGTGGTGCTCTGTGGGTGTTTGTTATAACCATTTGAGAGGAGACTGGATTGAAGGTGGGGGGGTTAGATCTCAAAGAATTAAGACGTTTATTGAAATAAAAAGTGATTGAGCAAAAGAGTTTCAGCTGATATAACAGCCATTCTAGTGTTTGCAGGTTTGGGTCTGCGGACATCAGATAAACACACATTCATCACTACCATACCGGTTTGTAGCAAAGAAATGTCAAACAGTATTAAACAAAGTCAACATGTTCTTGCATACAGATAGACCTTTCAATAAAAACTACCTTGCTTTGGGAAGAGTGGCATAATGAAAACTGTTCTTGGTTTTATCAGTAGTGAGGTACATGATGATAGAGAGCACAGATCCAGGACATTTCAAACACAAAGTTTAGAAACCTTAGTTTCTTCATCCAAATGTTGTATCATTCATCTCTGTCCTCACATCATAACATTTTAATGAGAAACTCAACACAACGTGGAGCCGCCCTGAGCCTGACATACACTTTGCAGATGTATGTGTAAACAACAAAAAACAGCAATAATTTATAAGACATTTGGTAAAATTCAACCAAGACAAATGCTTTCCCTCAAGCGTCTCAACATAAAATTCAATTGTCAACGATGAGCTGAACTTGTCTGCAATCATGAAGTCATTTGGAAAAAGAAATCTGCTGATGTGCTCCCTCGCCAAAGCAAGAGAAACAAGGGAATGTTGGTTGTTAACAGGGTCTGGATTGAACTATAAACTGAACAGAAATATGTGCATGCATACTAGGCTCCTGCATACTGTGCAGGCACACAATGTGTCTATGCATGTCAGTGTGGCAATGTAACTGTATTCTTTAAACTGGAAAAATCACAATAATACCGTCACTATCTTTGATGTTTTAAATTTTGATTTACATTATTAATCACGGTTAAATAAATTAACTTGTATTGCCTATGTACTGTGTTACAGCCATCCAAAAACCCAATACACGTTGAAGAGTTTAAGAGGAGCACATCACTCATAAACCTGATCAGCTGAAAAAACAACTTTACCACAAGGTTTTCTGCGCAAAGAACTTCTCGCCCATGGTGGCTATAAGCTAATATTCAAGGTTCATTCTTGACCTTGGAAACAGCTTGCGTGATCTTCACATGAGTTAGTTGCAATTTCATATCTCAGAACTGCACTCTAACTGGATGAAACCTTATAACAGTCAATATAACTGTATATAACTTTACCAGCAATTTAACATATTTTATTTTATAATGTGGACAGGTGGTGAGAAGATTCCCTGCTGGGAACCCTAAAAACTCTCTATAGCCGGATTAAAAAAAAAATTCTGGTTCACTTGTAAACATTTATGAGGTTTTATTGTTGAATTAAAGGGTGAAAACCAAAGATTCAGGACAGGTCTTGAGTAAGAACCCTTTAAATCGCCACATTTTTATTGGAGATAAATTGGTGAAATAATATGGCTGATATAATTTGCAAGTTGCACCCAATGGTTAGTATTGGAACTGTTACACAAAGTGAATACCTGGGAAATTCATGTTCTCCCCCTGAATTGTCAGAGCATAATGCATGATGAATAATGAAATTTCCAAAACCCACCAAGTCCTCACTAGCAGTCAGTTACACAAAGACATACAACTGTGCACAGCCACACACGTGCATCCTACAGAGAGGACAGGGGGGGGCCACATCCGCTCTGAAGTCTTCCAGTAACTATCGTGACATCTCGATGAAGCAAGTGGCCTCACTACATCACTGTTTTGAGTGGTCATTCCAAAAGAGGTCATGCATGACTTTAAAGGAAACTCAGAAAACCTAATCACGTACTTAAACCCATATGCACCTCAAGTCACACACAACATAGTCAGATGATCAAAAGTGTACTTATGTCTCCACCTGCCCAAGTGGATATATACACATACACAGAGACACTTAAAAACAAACATATTTGCACACACACACACACACACAAACAGTTACACATGCCTGACATACCACAGAATCGCTCACACAACTACATGAGTGCCTCAAACTGTCCACCACTGACAATTGATCAGAGACTGCCCTCACACACATTTCAAACACACACACACTGACTCCCCCATGACTCTGCTGACCTTTGACCTTAGGTGAAGGGGGTTGTTATCTGATGGTGTGGGTTCATTCTCAGTGTGTGAAGTCATTTCCTGCCAGAGTGACTGTGAGGGGCGAAGGGGGCTATATTCACCGACCTCAAATGGGGGCGCAGTGGGGGGCCTGTTGATATGGGACATAACCTAAACAGGGCAACACAATATTGTGTAAGAAATATGTATAATATATATTTTTCTCAGTGTGACCTTCAGGTTATCACTGTATTTCACTTAAAATACTAAAACATATGTAACATAACAAAAATGTAATCCTACGTAGAAAATATTTCAGCATTAATTGATATTTTACTTCTTAGGGGAAACCACTGAGTTGAGATGACTATGTGTAGTTTACTTTATGTGTAGTCTCAGAAAGTTTAGCTTGATTTTGTCATCTCTATACTTTTAACTGTCACTCAGAGATTTCTGCTGTACTTTTTCTCCTGAATAAACAATATAAGCAATATGAGCAGACTCGCACAAGCATCACCACTGCTGCATTGATGCCATAAACTGCGGCCTGGAGCGACATTTTCTAACAAACAGATCCTTTTTTATGACAGAACCAAAATGCTCTTTGTTTGTAGTTTATGTCAGAATAAGAGTCTGTGTATATAGATCCGAGGGAGAGGAAAAAAATGAGGAATCTGTTCTGAGCTGCATTTGTAAACAAGACAAACATAATCAGGATCTCAAGAGCCACATCTGGCTCTGGTCGAGCTGAGCCTGAACTCTGATTGAGGGGCCCGGCAGGCTCCATTGTTTCCTCAGAGTTGTTTTGTAGCATGTCACATGAGAAAAACAAAGTGGATGATATGTAAAACATTGTCATTGTGTGTAAACAAATACTTAAATACAAAAGGCATAATCACCTGTCAAAATATCACATTTAACATTATTACCATGTTCATATTACAGTTTATATGTAATTGTGCCTGTGGCTGTTGGCAAACAGCTAAGAGGTTCATGCTTCCTGCTGTAGTTTAACCTGTAGATCATTAATGTTATGTCAGAGATGTAAACAGATGTGTATATTTTGAAAGCAACAGAGGAGAGTAGATTATTTCTGTACATTTTTGTGACATTGCATCATATTTGCCATATCTCTTGGTTCAATTAGCAGAAAATAGTCAATGTGATGGTTGTTGATGTTACACAAAAGGGGGAGAGGATAAGGGGACAGAGAAGCAGAAGGTGAATATCTTTTAATGTATATGCAGATGATTATCATAGTAAATATAACATTTACAATATTGTAACATTTGCTCACAACAGTGTTATAATGTATATAATGCAGTGAGACCAATACATAAATGTCCAAAACTGAAGAAATGGTAATTTCACTAAAGCACATCAACAGTTATTCATGGCATAGTCTGTAGAATAGATAAGAGAATATTTATATTGTTTTTTGCCTTCTTTAATGAAAGGTCTTTAACTTTTTCATGTATTTGCTGGTTTACATCCTTTGTCAAGACAAGGACTGATGTTATCTTCATCTTTAAAAGTATTGGCAGCATACAAAGATCCCTTGCTCAGCAGTTGCAATTATTAAAGACCCCACAAATGTCCTTTGTGACTACTTTAAAACTAATGCCACCAGGAATTAATTTTAGATTGCCCTAGAGCCCTAGATGATACATTCTACAACAACTTAACAACTTTGGTAATGTTTAGGTCACTTACGGTGTGATATATCTCAACATCTACTTCATGGATTGGCAGAAAATTATGTACAATTTTGTACAGATGTACACGCTGCCTAGATGATGTATCCTGATGACTTTTTTTATTTCTTCATTGAAATGTCTCCATAACTATTGGATGGATTGCTGTGAAATCTGGTTGACATATTCATGACTCCTAGAGGATGAATTATAGTAACTTTGATCTGCTGCGGGTCGTCTGTTCAATCCCTTTGATCAGCAGGATTGGGGGAGAGTTGCCATCACCACTCACCAGTGAGGTGCCCTTGAGCAAGGTCTTTAAACCCAACTGCTCCAGTGGAGCTGCTCAGCGGCCAGCAGATCAGACTGTGGTTGTACTGTACAGCTTCCATCTGTGAATGGGTAACTGTGTGAATGTGATCAGGGCTCTCTTTGAAAAAGAGAGCATTGCTCTCAGTGAAACTCCTCTGAATAAATGAAGGCGAAAAAGTGCGGCCTCAGATTTGAGTTTTTATACATGTGAATTGCATATTTGAATGTTTTTATGTTTATCAAAGTTAGCCTTGAGAGACTAATAAAATATTTTCCTTTCATTTAATTTAGGGGGAGTAAGAGAAGTGGGAGTCAGTATTATCAGTAAAGAGGAGATGATGGTGAAAGTACACAGAGTTGCGTGTGTCTGTTGCGAAAAATGCACACTCTATAGTGACATGTTTATTACTCACAGTAAGACAGTAGTAACTTTTGGGCTTTTATTGTCTTCTATTATTTTCAGAGGTATGGTTTTGAACAAAAACCCGCTGCAACGCCTTTTAAAGAGAAATGAAACAGAACAGAACTTCTATTTAAACGTCTCACAATAAAAACCCACCGAATGTCAGATAGGGTTTCTGGCTTGTATTTAGCAGACAGCGTGAAGTCACAGTGTATATACAGAGCACAGTTATTGCTCTCCAGAGTTGTGTGTAAAAACTATTGTGCCGCAAGGAGAGAGCCCCAAACATGCCCCAGGGGAACCCTCCTTTTCTTCTTTTTATAGGAAAGGCCTTAATTCATGGAGACAAACTGAGCCATCATTATATTTAACAGACTATCATAAACATTCCTGCATGCTGGATGTAAATGGTAAATGTGTCTGGTCGGATGAACGGGTGGGTAAACACAGGGACATGACCTTGCAACACACATACATACACAGATCTCCCATGCAGACACACCTGTATGAATCATAGGCAGAGGTGGGAATGCACCTTGGGCTACAACCAAGCCTTGTAAAACAGCACTCTGTCCTTCTCTATGTTATGATGATTTGTTCAAAACACAACCATAGTGGCGTTTAGCACAATATGAATCTGATATTCTGTTTTCTCCTTCACTGTCTGGTGCATTGTTTTATTTTATGGCAATTCCAAGGTAGGTCAAGTCCAAGTGGGCTTAAGAACGAATCCAAGACCATCAAAAATCAAGAATAAAAAAAACAGCCAGCTTGCACAAGGAATCAATATTTTAACGTTAACTCTGCTATGACCTCAAGAATCACTCAGACTATTGAGCATGTTCAAATTTAAAGGCAGGATCAGTAACACTGTGGTAGTTTTCTTTAATCCTAAAATAGTGCGCAAATAACTGTGAATTACATTACCTAAATTACACTGCATCACACACATACGATATACATTTCACAGTTAGATTAAATCTAAACATACCTTAGAAGGTTTAAATATAATGGTACATCACACACTGTTATGTTTTCTAAGACACGTTAGCCTCAGTGGTTCTTGACATATTTCCACAAGACATTCCTCCATTTTGACAATCCATAAAACCCACATGCTACATCAGCTTAGCGGTCAGCAATTTACAGTAAAAAGTCTGCTCCTTCTATAATGCAATGCCACCTCTAACTAAGACCTGATGATTTACCGTAGAGTCAAATCAAAATCTCTCACACTATTTCAACATAATGTGAGATCAGTTTGCTTATGTTTGAAAGCTAGTTGAGTGAAAAACAGCATCCATGCAGATGCGCCACTGGCCCGCACGTCTCAATGGGTTACTGCACTAAAGATGAGGCCCCGAAGGAAGACCTGTGTGTCTCTGTGTGTCATCGTCAGTTCTGTAAGCTTGTTGGAATGGAGGGAGGAAAGGAAGACTGAAGGTCTGGTTCTGAACTGAAAAATAAATAGAGCATGTGTGGTACAGAAAGTAGGGTTTGTCTGAAGGGCATAGGAAATGGAAGGGTATTGGCGCAGACTATCGGTACAAGTATATGTTTGTCCATGCATGTCTGTGCATACTTATATTTGTTTATATGCATGCAGCCGTACTTGGATTTACCTTTAGTGTATGTATGTGTGTCCGTATCTTTCCAGATATGTGTGTCACCAAGGTAAAAAGACTAATGAAGCTGATTATTTCTAGCTGTCTGACAGGACATCCTGCTTTCACGGAGGGCCATGTGGGGCTGCGTCTGATGACCTCAACACATGCTGTAATTCTGAGAAAAAGTCTTGCATGCATACATCAACGTTTGGCTGCTGATGCCCTCATCCTAACGGATTCCGCATGCACGGCAGGTTCATTTATTTCAATCCACCCACCGTTGAAAGAGGTTTATATGTGCCATATGGCAAACTTGTATTTGGTAAATGGTTGTCTATTTCAAATGTTGTAAGTGCATTGCTCTGATCATGAAGCTGACCCATGAGAAACACCCTAATTTATTAACTAAGCTAACTACACCAGAAATCCCTAAACCAGATGCCAAATAACAAATTGCCCAGCTCTGACGGTTTCCATCCTAAACATTACAAATCATTTTGGCACATATTATTTCCATCATTTTACACACTGACATCAGAAAAAAGAAATCCCAAATCACTTCAACATGGCTACTGAACCCAAATAGACCCAACATAACCATCACCCTTTGTTACAAATGAAGATGATTGTAAGTAAAGCTAGATTCCAAACAGTCACGCATATTAACCCATCCAAATGGGGCAATTGTTATTGGAAAAAATAAAACATGCTTCTAATAATGTTTTTAACAATTTAATTTTAAACAAATACAAACTACAACATCACATCATTGGATACAAAAGAAAAAGTTCACACTTGTTTGAGGGACCAGGCACTGATGCCCATTATATATAACTCTTCCTTTACATCTTTCTGCACTCAAAAGCGTACCTTCATCTTTAGAAACAATTCTTAATATAAAATGTATAAAATGGGACTGGACAACCAACAAAACACACATTTAACCTTTTTTTTTCCAGTTATGGCCAAGAAAAGTAATTCTTTTCAAGTGAAAATCTATACATGTATTTAATTCAAATGAATTTAAACTGATTGGAGTAATGACATTGTACATTTGTGCAAACACAGCCACGTATCTTTTTCCAAAGATGGTTCAAGAGCAGACTTCATCAATTTTTTTCAAAACTCTCAGTTGTGCAATGGTTGATATATAATTCCTAAATCTATCCCTGATGTGGTTTGTGTATGTGTTTGCATGTGTTGGGGAGGGATGTGTGTGTGTGTTTCAGTGTGGGTGTGTGTATTGTGTATATGCTGACATCTGTTCCTCTCTAGGTCAAAGGTGGAAAAAACCTCTGGTTCAACCCTACAGATGACTGATGGGGTCCAATCAGAGTCTTTATTTGAGGAAGGGTATATGGGTCTCTGTATTTGGGGCACACAGCAGTGGACTCATATAACCCTGTCTGTTGAGCACCAGACCTTCTCATTCCAAGTATTTGCAGTCGTAGAGACTCAGACGCAGCCCACATTTCACTGGAGGGGCACAAAATGTCTCTGGAAATGGTTTGAGGGTTTGAGGCCTCACTGAGTGTTGATTTTAATTGAACACAAGTATGTGCGTGTTTGATGTATGTGGGTGCGTGCACTCTGTTTGGGTTTGTGAGCGAGTACATTTATGTGTGCTAAGTGTATGCATTTCTACAAATGTGCTTGTGCTGCCATATTTGCAAATCACTGGGTTTTGTCTTATATTTTGACTATATACATGCAGTGATTTGTGACTCATATATACCACACATTAAAACACATGCAGACACAGTGTTTTTGTGCATAAGCATTTGTGTTTGTCATTTCATATGAGCGTGCTTACAGATGATAAATACAGCAACATATTCATCTGTGTGTGCTTGTGTGAAAGTGTATTGTGGGATTAAAAGAGAGACATAATCTGCACAGATGATTTTACTTTAATAAGTAATAATAATTTAATAAACGTTGCATCTGCGCCTTTTGAATTTAAGATACATGAAGCCCAAGACATATTAAATAATATATGATATATGAATTGGTGACAGAAAAACTGCATTGAAGTGAGTGGAGTAATAACTATTTTATATTACCATAGTATGGGACAAATTATTAAGTATTTTGAAAACAAGCCTTTGCCAAGCACACACACCAACATACACACAGGTGCACAATTCTTTTGTTCATGTGACACTATGTGTCAGAGAAAAAAGGCTTCATTCTTTCTGGGTGATGGCCTGGTGAAAAGCTCACTGTTGGGAGGGCTGGTTGATATATTTGCAAATAACACAGTAATCCCCCCACGGCGGGCCAAACATGCCAGTGTTTGCTTGCTTATATCACATAAAAGAGGAGCTCACTCATTCGCTCTCATACACAAGCAAAGGCAAACATTCCCTTTATTGTGCAGACTTCTCTCTTTCTCCTTACTTTATTTTCCCCCTTCCTCTCTGAACCCAGGAAGGGTGCACTCATACACTCACCCCGGAACAAGCCTGGAGGTCTTCAGACCACACACAGAGCAGTGCAAGGATCTCTCCTGCCTTCCCTCTCTCATTCTCACTGTTTTATATGGTCACTCATTCTCTATCATTCCCTCTTCTTCATAGTTCTCTCTCTCTCTCTCTCTCTCTCTCTTTCCACATCTCACCTCCTCTCAGCCCAGCCTGACCGAGGCAGAGTAAAGGTTATGTGCCCACAGTTGCATGTCTCTATCTCCACTCAGTGTGTTCTGACTCTCTGTTTGTTTGAATGTGCTGATGTGAACTGTAGAGAGGATGGTCACTTAGTATGATATTTATGCCTGTGAGACCACCCAGCCAGCCAGGCCAAGACATTGAGAGTTTAGGCTTTATTTTTCAACGCCTCCACTGTTCCCAGGGCCTCAGAGCTCAATGAGATTAATCCTTCTCTGTCACCAGTATGTGGGATTATGACGCAGTTTGGATAGTAGTCAGTTGTGTAACATCCAGGTAAAAGACAGGATGTGCAAACAGAGTGTGTCTTTTCAATTAATTAAGCAGAGAGGAAGAAAGAAAAGTGTGAGTCACACGAGATAAGATTTGATAAAGCGATTCCCTCTAGTGGCTTTGGATGAAAAGTCAAGGTAACAACAAGAAACACAACATAAGATCCTGTAGAATATCAATAGTATCTGGTAGTGTTTCCCAACCAGGAGTGCTTATAACCCAGGAACTACTTCTGCAATTGTCTCAAGGTGGCACCTGGAAAAAGTAACTGATATGAAAATATCATTAGAATTATCCACATATTTGTGTTCAGGAAGAAAAATAAGCAGATACCAGTAGAGACAAGCTCACAGCACATAGCTCTTTATATACAGTCTGTGGATAGAATAGCAATCGAGATGCATGAAACTAGTTAGCAAGTGAGAAAAAAGAATAAACTATAATAACGGGCAGATGATTGAAATAGATACAGAAGTTAAAGGCAGGTTAAAATTAATTCATAATCTGATGAAATATTAGTTAAAAATAAAGAATGAACAGCTGGAAATGATCAATAAAAGTAATGGATAAAGTGTTGAACCAGCTAAAATTTCTGAATAAACAGTTCGCTTTCGTGCTACCATGTCCAACAACTCCAAGGTGTATTACAATTGTAACAATGTTCACTATTGCAACAAATTTCAGACAAATAAAATCTGAAATTCAAATTCAAATGAACACATTTGCAATATGATCGACGGTTTTGATGAAAGTGTGCCTGAGCTCATCTGACGGGACTGAGGGAACATCAGAAAATAAAAGCTGGGAACCACTATACGGGATTCCCTAATTTCAACAGTATCTGTGATGTTCTGCAATCCACAGTCAATTCTCACACAAGCACAGCCGCAAACCACTTGAAGAAAGAGAACCACTTTCACAATGGGTGGGAATACATAAGTTAACAGTTATCACGTATCAGAGTGGTTAGATATTGTCTTTTTATGTGAGTGGAAAGAGCTCATTTAGGCTTCTTTGAGGATGTATAAAGACATAAATGGCCTTGACCCAGCTGGTCTGACATGGTAGCTGATACTGTGGATAAGGAGGCCTGAGAGTCGCGTTGGGTGGCACCATGTGTGAGCTGGGGATTTATAGTGTCTCCAGACCACACACAGACAGACAGACAGAGAGAGGGAGGGATGAATGAAAGGATGGAGGATGTGGAAAAGTGAAGCAAAAAAAGAGGAGAGGAAGAGGGAGATAAATGGAAGGAGAGAGATGATGGCAAGTTCTCGGAAACTACTGATATTAAGTTACTGGGCATTGCAACTGTAGGTCAGCATTAAAACCGATGATTACTTGTGTGTGGATGTGTGGATGTTCATAACCAATGCCCCCATGTCAGCTAAATTATATAAATTTTCTCTAGAAAAGCTTCAATTTTCTGAACTAAATTAGCTTGCTGCCAGACTGGCACTTAAAAAAAAAGTTTGACCAAATCAGAACATGTAATTAGTTTGAGATATTTCAAACACAACCCAGCTATACCCCAACTTTGTTGTAGAATTAATGTTCATTTGTGGTTCCCCCACTGCCTCAGCTATGGTCTTTCCTTCTAGGGAATCCAAAATCCTCAAATTACTTCTCAGATGATTTGGTGTCAGGATTATCTGTTCAGCACAGCTTGCTAGTCTTCTCCATGTTGCGGTATATGCATAGGTCAGATGGACAGTGTATTTTAGAAACAACGTCTACTGGACTACAAGGCACAGCCATGTTGTGCTTATACAGTACACCTAAATTGTAAGTTCAAACTGATTATTACAGATACTCAAAGGTTTTTTCAAAGTAAAACCGCTACTAGCTCTTTGCTAATGACTTGCTTGCAGGTTGCTAACATGTTCAGCTCATCTCAACATGTTTATCTAAAATATATGTACTACTCAAATTATGCATAACTATATGTGAGTTACATGAGTTCAAATAGTCTACCTGAGTGATTTAGAGACTACAAATCAAAAAGTGAAAGTTAGAGAGGCCGATACCACTGATGATAAGACCCAACCAACATCATCGGTTGTGGCCTCAATACTATGGAAGGATTAGTGCAGAAGAAAGTATCCAGAAGGAAAAAAAAGCTTATATAAGAAGTATAGAATAATATGTTATCCAGTAAGAAAGTTGAATAAACTATAGACTATATTCCCACATCCTGCTCTTTAGCAGCCATATTTCTCGGTGCATGGTTGTATTTTACAAAATTCTACTTTGACAGGTTATACTATACACTGCAGTACCACTGACAGATTTAAATATATGACATCCTACAGTATCAAAGAAATGACATAAAGGAAAATGGAAAAATGGACAAATATGCCAATAAATACAGATTTGTATATTCTTTGCATTAGATCCTCTGTGCCTTGTGGGGCCTTTCTCTGTGATTCACTGTAAAGTTTTCCAGCTCTGACTTGTGTGTTAGGGGAATGCAGTGCAGCCATGAAGGAGAAAGCAATGTGTGCTAAATGGTCCATAAGCATGGCTTGGCCTGACTCTGCAAACCCCTCTGGACCCCATATGGTGAATGTGTGTGCACTACATGCATGGACGCATGGCCTGGCCCTCAGCAGGACTGCTCCCCACCGGATAACATCCCATAAAACACTGACACGCATACGCAAACACACACACATAAGGGCATTTATGGCATACCTGTAGTAAAAAAAACAAAAAAAACTCTTTAGTATCATATGTGGCATCTATCTGGCTTTTGCTGTTTACTGGGGTTTTTTCATGGTTTCAGATTATATGCAAATGCACAGACACCTATGGCTGTAATTGTAGGGTCACATACAAATATAATCTCCCAACCACACAAACACATCTCATGCACATATACATTCAACCACACACACAAGTGCCCCATTCAACTTTTATCTGTCTTCACACACTACTGCAAACAAAATCCTTTTAATCAAGACAGCAATGTACCCTTGTCTCCACATCTCCCCTGTAGGAACTGAACTACTACAGACACCACGTTGTACTCCCCCAATCCTGATTGTGAAGTGAGGAGTGGAGGGGAACATAATTGCATGCTTAAACGCCTGAGAAACGGACGTCCAGTTCTGCTGAGCTGGTGCTTTTTGTGTGGCCTCATTGTTGGGACGTGCAGTCATGCAGCTCTTTGAGTCCCTGTCGGTGTTCATGTTGGGTTAGGGGTGGTTCAGAAGAGTGGAAGAGGGGGAAATATTGTCTAACAGCCAGATATTTAATTCCAAGACCAAGCACTTTGTGCCTGGCAGGAGGAGGGTGGCCGTGATCAGAATGGAGTGAAACAGAGGCAGAGATCAGAGGCTCTCCCCTCTTTCTGTTGCATTTCTGTCCTGTGGTCTAACACTGTTGTTGTCAGCCATTTAATAAGCTGTTTTAAAGGCCTTTGGTAGCAACACATAAACTCCACAAACACAAGGATGCACACATTGTATACACATGCACAGACGGCACAGTCAGTTGTACTTTCTGGTTGATGTACTTAGTGTGGCCGAAGTAGACGAACAAAAGGCTCATCTACAGGGTTGCAACGTAATGAGGGGTGGTTTGATCCTAAATATGTTGAGTTTTCCATCTCACTGCAACACAAAAGAGACAAGCCATCAAATTCGGGTCATCAGAAGCCTCTAGGTTGTAAATCAACTCACTGAGCAGAATCAGTTGTGTCATTACGGACGTCTGTGGCCCCAAAATGGTCAGTAGAAGGAGCAGGATTCCCTAAGCACAGGTGACAGTGGCACAGAAAAGAGGAAAAACAAAGCAATAAGAACAAGGTTTCTTAAATCAGAATCAGAATCAGAATCAGAAAAATGTTTACTGCCAAGTACGATTTTTCACATACAAGGAATTTGTTTTGCTGTCATTGGTGCATAACAAACATTGTGTAAAAATATAAGAAAGATAGAGAAAATCAAGTATTAAAAGTATAAACAATATAAATATACACAATATGTTTTAAAATAAAGCTCTGATTTCCCTTGTAGTTGTAGGTGTCAGAGCTCTGCGGCATTTAGAGGGAATTCAAGCATCTGTGCTTTGAGATTTTTGATTCTTTTGTGTAGCTGGGTACCCTAAAAATAGAGAAAAAGAGAGTGTGTGATAGGAAGAGGTGTGGGGGGGGCGAGACAAACTGGATAATGGTCAAAGCTGGAAAGCTCAAAGCTTGGAAGAGATTCAAGATTTGAACAACTTAATTAAAGAGGATTGCAATGCTTTTATTGTCTCCATCTTTGCTGAATGGACACTATTTACAGTGACTTACTTTTAGAATGCCTGGAATTGCTGAGGATGATCCAAATAAGAGGACAGATGATAAGCTTTCGGCACAAGTCAACGAATGAAACGTGACTATTTGTCTTACTTACACTGTGCCTTGGGCTTGGATTGGTCCAATCTCTAGTGAGATGTCATCATGTCAACAAAGCGGGGACACAAAGAGTGCTATTAACTCGAATGAGCATTAGATTGATATAAAAAAGGAGGAAATTAACATCATTTCTCATACTTAGTGTCATATTAGCATGACTTCTCAAATACAGTAGAGATTGCAGCAGTAACTGGAAAAGAAAGAGCAACCTCAACAAAAACAAACAAACAAAAACATACAAAAATAACATTTAAGCCATTCTGTACAATAACTGGTAGAAAAGGGGCACATCCAAAATTCATACTTTCCTTTGTAACTCACTTAAGAATTGCCACATTTAATAATACTACTGTATTTAGTATAATGATGTCCAAACTACTGGAGTCAACCTACGTAGTACGATAAGAGAGTAGGGAAAAGTAGCCAAAACCTCATAGCTGATATGATATCCATGTGTGTTGTGTTGATTTTAGGCATGTTATGTCATATTAATCCAACTATTTTCAGTTTCTCTTAGTGAAGACACACTCACACCATGAATGAGTTATTAAGAAACTAATGAAGTGGATAGAAAAGCAAGTGAGTGAGAAAAAGAAAAGCATGAATTATCAGCCTAGTTTTCCATCTTTGCAATCAATGCTTATGAAGTTGAAACTGTCATTTTTGGCATGGTAGTAATTGCTTTTGGCTCATGATGGATCCTCTGACTCATGTGAGAGAGGTGGTGGAACACAGATGTAGTGTTTCCAAAGCTCCTGAGAGCAGGACAAGACCTCCATTCAGGTCTTCCTATCCAACCACTGATTATGACCAACAACAGAAGTTTCGCAAACGTCTGGTCCAACACTATGTTTTATTAAAATCAAACCTCGATTCAGCCAAATTAATCTGATTGAGATGAAAGCTATGGCTGCAGGAAACACCTTGTCCAGAGAAATACATTTTAAATTTGCTTAAGTCAATGCAGGTGGGTCTCAGGAAATCCAGTGGGGAAATTTCATGGCGGATGCAAGAGAATGCACCCTCCTGACCTGATTAGAATAAATTATGAAACAGTTCCCTTTCAGTCTTTAGAGATTATGCAGAAAATGTGATGAAACTGGCCTTACTCAAACAGACACCTCAAAAAACCACAAAGCTGATTTATTACTAAATAGTAGCAATGGAAAGTAACTGTGTAACTAAGTGCATTTACTCTAGTGTGGTAGAACTTAAAGTACTTGTACATTAAGTTTTCCTTGTTATCTTATTTTTAATACACATAATCCACCACAATTAAGATCAGGGGTTAGACAGTGCAGACAGTGTGGTTGCACTGAGGGCCCTGGGCTAAAGAAAACAGGCCCTCCAACAATGTGGTAAGTGGACAACAGGCCCTTACGAGTGATTCAGATTATCACCTCAGAACTACTGTGTTCAAAGAAGAACTTGTATTAAATTAAAAATGGTGCCATTTGCTTTATATACTCTGGAAAAGGCCATCTCTGTCATGGTTTTCATTATTCATGGTAAAATAGTCAGTGGTAATCCACATAAAATATAAAAACTACAATAATACTATAATACTAAAGCATAAAAACAGTTAAATGTAATTAATAATTTCTTATGTTCCTTGTTATTTTTGGTATATACAGATATGCAATGATGATTGTTGGGTAATATTTATGTTGATGTTATCCAGTGTCAAGTCTCTATTTGATCATGTGACAGCACAATCCGATATAGGCTACATTAGCTATGGCTCATCATAATAACTTACATTGGGGCCTGCTGTAACTACCTTACACCAGTGCTTCAGATGGAAATACTGTACATTTTACCCCTCTACATTCATTGGACAATTGATCTACAAATAAAATATGTTTATTTTTACAGATTAAACTACCCAAAAGTGTATAAACGAGTTAGAATTAGCCACACTGCAACAATAATATTAATAGCAATCAATAGTAATCCAAAAATATAATCCAGAAATATCATAAGTGGAGCAACTTTTACTACAGTGTTACCACTTTTACTTAAGTAAATTGTCTGAGTACTTTTTCACCTTTTGATTTGTTGAGTAATTACAACTGTTTTGTGTGAAAAGTTACTCTTTGTGTCGAGGATTTAAGATTGATTTCGATTTTTTTCATTTCAACCTCAACAGGCAAAGGTTTGTACAGTTTTGATTTATTCTGGGTTTGCAGCATGTTTTTTTTTTTAGAGTAATCTGCTGAAGAGAAGTCGGTCTTTTGTCACTTCATAAATCAAAAAATGTTTTTAATGAAACTGGACATTTTCTTCAAACTTGGAGTTAAGCTACATTTAAGATGAAAAACCATCACTTGATCTCAGAAAATAAAACCAAAACTCAACATGGCCCACTTGACACAGTCACTCAACAAAATCACTGGTCGTCTGTGAAAATGTCTGTTGATGAGAACTTCTTATCTGTAGCCAATGATCTATTTATCCCAACTCTATCTGCTTGAGCGATAATGTATTATTGTAAATGAGGCCAGAGAAGGCCCTCGTGGTTCAGCGAGAGAACAAGTGTGTTTGAGAGTCAGTGCAGTATGTAAACCGTTTGACATCAGTGTTTGGGCTTTCTTTATGAGAACATCTGTGGCAGCTGCCCTATAAATTCCCAGTGTTGAGAAAACAGGAACAAAAAGTTCCATTTTTGTATGGCAGTGTACCATGGCGAGAAGTGGACCTAGCCGTGCCTCATCTGGAGCGCCATGGCCAACGTTTAGGGAAAGTCAAATCGGGGATGGAGAACTGAGACAGTGTTACTGTGTGTTTATAAGTCTGTTCTGCA
Organism: Argyrosomus regius; assembly: GCA_946959425.1. NCBI lineage: Eukaryota > Metazoa > Chordata > Actinopteri > Sciaenidae > Argyrosomus > Argyrosomus regius. The sequence continues at coordinate 12,716,848 of OX336890.1, forward strand.
TAGCAACAGACAAAAGGGAGCTTATTGATGGCGATCTTATCAAACCAAGAGGACAGACAAACATATCTCTTCACATTCCCTACTGTATGTCCTCCATCAACTCTCTTTGTGTGTTTGGTAAATGACTTCCTTTCTTTCACCTTCTGTCAAGACTTGTGTGAATTGGTCTCTTGACTGTTAAGCAATATTGGTTGATATGATGAAGCTGTTGGCCAGCTCTAAGAATGTTTTCAATTTTGCAGCAGCCTGATAAGCAGATGTTTACTTTTAGTTAGTAGAGGTTTGTGGTTAAACACAGTAACCAAGTATTTACAGTCTTGTTACTAGGACATCCATAAAATAATCATCATAGCAGATGTTTCATTCAAGTAACAGTGAAGTTATACCAAATCTGTACAATCAGATCAGTAATTATATACACATTTTATACATAGATACAAAGTTAAAAACTTCTTCTGAACAGAGCAACCTGGTACTGAAAAGCTACTAAGTAATAAAAACAACAGTCAGGCACATATAAGATACAAATAATAATAATTTAAGGTAACTATAAAACATATCAAATAACACTGAAATAGTATTGTTCCAGTTACTGCACATGAGATTTTAAAAAGTGCAGTTATATTAGGTTTAATTATATGTGGAATGATGACATTTTGCACTTTATATGTACTAGTATGTTGTACATAATGGCACATTGGCACATTGTGAATGAGCAATGTGCAATAGAAATACTGTAAATCAACATATTCATTTATTTTATTAATGAATATATAACTGATATACTCGCTGGTAAGAACAGTTATTGCTCTTATTGCTATTTTTCAGATTTTACTAAGGGTAAGTATTTTTGGGATTAAATTGAATGAACTAGTTTTATTTTATTTTTGGAGAAATGTAGTTTCCTACACAGCACTTTCGACACAGTCCGACACGTCCGATACAGAAATTTGTAAAGGTAAAAAAAAAAAAAAACCAACCAATAAAAACCACACTATTTCAAAACATTTCAAATTGACTAATTCGTAGAGTAAACATTGAATATTTATTTTAAAATCGGCGAAGTTGAAAATCGAAAGTGCGACACTCGTTGTTAAGACAGATAAACATTCAGCAGTGGAGCTGCAGCTGCTCCTGTGTGTGTGTCTGTCTGTGTCTTTCCGGCAGATAAATGAACTTAAACTGGGGCAAAAAGAAGAAGCGACTGACTTAAAATGATAAATAACCTACATAAGCTCAGTGTTTGGTTTTATTTCTGTCGCTGTTCTTTCTTTTGCTGTAAAGCCAGGCTAAGCTAATCGAGCTAGCTGGCATGCTACAGTGACTTTTCTGCACAACAAGAAGAGGATGGCTTCAACTTCTGCAGGTTTGAAATGCATGTCTTTCCCTAAGTTAATACTACATTTTAGTTGGTTTACACTGAGGTAAAATCTTTGCAGGTGACAAATAATAAGCCACATTTCTATTCCAGGGAACAGAGACTTAGTTACAGTCATAGCTATGTTCATTAAGTTCAGTTACTCTTATGTCATAAGAAAGATGCCATTAATGGGACTCAAATAGTATTATATTTTTTGCTACCTCTTGTCTGTCCATTATAACAAGCCCTAGGTATAAATTAGACTAATTTTAATGTCAAAACTGTCCGTGTGCCTTTGTTTTAAAGATATGTTGCTAAGCACCGTAAACTAATGAAATGTTTATGTCATAATATCATGTGTTTGTATCGTTTTATAGCAACATGGCGTGAAGGTGACAGCTGTCTGGCTCCTGACCCGAGAGATGGCACCCTGCGAGAAGCCACCATTCAGAGACTGACCACCTCTTCTACTAAAGACACCATAGCATGGGTTGTATTCACTGACCGTGCTAAAGATGAAGATGAAGAGGAGGAGGAGAAAGCTGTACCTGTCTCAAAACTCATGAAACCAGGCTCGAATCACTTCACGCAGGAGAAACCTGTGTTTCCCAGCAGCGTCACAGACCCCAGGTTATGTGTTCCATTAGAGCTGAATGATGTTGATGGAGACAGAGTCCCCTACACCATCAACAGATATCTGAGGGATTACCAGAGAGAAGGTATCAGGTTCATTTACAACAACTACATGCGGTCCAGAGGTTGTATCCTGGGGGATGACATGGGCCTGGGAAAAACTGTACAGGTACAAAGTTTATTAGCTGCACAACTTTTCAAAATTATTAAAACAGTTTTATATTAAAGTGCTTTTTCTTAACATGGCGCCTCTTTGATCATGTCTTAGGTCATTGGTTTCCTTGCTGCTGTGTTGCACAAAACAGGCACCTGGGAGGACATCAAAAACAACCGGCCTCAGTTTCTGCAGAGTCAGATGCCCTCCAAGCAAAGTAAACCCAACAAAGTAGGTATTGAAATATGCCACTTACACGAAGAAATGAAATCAAATACCAGTCCAAGTGCAGCCATAGTATAAAGCTACGGATATGAGTACTGATTTGTCATCTTCATGCTTTGGTGTATCTATGATCTGTTCTAGGTGTTCCTCATTGTGGCCCCACTGTCAGTGCTTTATAATTGGAAAGATGAATTGGACACATGGGGTCACTTCCAGTGTGTGGTGGTCCACGGGCTGAGAAAAGAAGAGGAGCTGGCTCGCATCAAAAAGGGTCGTATTGAGATTGCTCTCACTACCTATGAGACTCTTCGTCTTTGTCTGGATCAGTTTAATAAGTAAGAACCATACTCAACACACACAAGCAACAATTTCTGTGACAAGTCAATTTTTCTATATACTATAATCTTTGGTACTGTGACTCTCACTGCAGCATAGACTGGTCTGCTGTGGTTGTGGATGAGGCCCACAAGATAAAAAATCCAAACTCTCAGATCACTCAGGCCATGAAGGATCTGAAGTGTAAGGTCAGAGAGCTTTATGTTTGTTCTATTATTTCAGTATACTATTAATAGTGTGTGAGTTGTAATGACTGGGGTCTGTGTGGATTTACTGATAGTTGAGAGTACTGCTGGTGTCATTAAGTAGTGTGCACTCTGCACTCAAGCGGGCTTTATTTCTGCTGTATTGAAGATATATAAACTTGTACCACCATCAAAATAAGCTGATATAAAATAGCTTTGAACCATGAATTTAATGCTAGATTTGCACTTTTCCTTTTATTTTGTCAGATCAGAATTGGCCTCACAGGCACCATCTTACAAAACAACCTTGAGGAGCTGTGGTGTGTGATGGACTGGTAGGTTAGCTTTTATATTTCAGTCATTTTGTTCCTTGTAGTGGAACTGATGTGAAACTTCTTCCTGAAAATAGTTCCTAGTTAGCGTTAATATTTTATTTTTTTCTATTTAGGGCCATACCTGGTTGTCTTGGCAGCTTAGGACAATTCAAGAACAGGTTTTCAGATCCGATTGAGCAAGGTCAGAGGCACAGTGCAACCAAACGAGCCCTGGCTACAGGAAGGAAGGCTATCAGGGCCTTGGTGAGGAAGATTTTCCACTGGTTCCTCAGAAGGACTAAAGCAATTATCAAAGAACAACTGCCTAAAAAGGATGACAGGGTAAGATTGGTTAAGTCAAACCAGACAAAGCCTCTATTCTCTGCAATTTTCACCATCTATATGGTGGTATTTCATTATCATAACATTCAGGTGAAGGTCTATGAAGCATCCCTCAAAGAACCCTCTGTGTTGTGTTTTCTCTTAGGTGGTGTATTGCTCTCTGACAGACTTTCAGCAGACTGTGTATCAGACGGTGCTGGACACTGAAGATGTGACATTACTGCTGAGGTCTTCCGAGAAATGTGAATGTCAAAGTAGACGCACCCGCAGAGGCTGCTGCTATAAAGTTAGTTCATCTCTTATACCATTGTCTGCCTTTCTGTGCTGTATATTGTAAAGGGTTAAACTTAATTGTAAGGGTTGACTTGTGTCCTAATTCTTTAATGACTCAGATGTGAATAACATTTTTTTATTTGAAAGGGTCAGATAACTTAGATCAGACAAATGTGTTGGGGGGAAAAATACTGTATGATTTCAAACACTGGAACCTGTTACCATCGTCTAGTTGATTTAAATGTCAGAAGAAACCCTTCATGTTTGCATGTTTTCATGAAAAAAAAAACAAAGATAAAGCCTTCAAGTATTATCATTTTCTTTTATTTCAGACAAACTCAGACGGTGTGAATATGAAGGAGCTGTACTTTAGTTACTTGGCCATATTGAGGAAGGTTGCCAACCATGTAGCGCTGCTTCAGTGCACTACAGGCACCAGCAAGCAACAGGTAGAAACACGTTTCCCTATTACTGATTTACTATACTTGTTCCTTAGAGCTACCTCCTGGACAGGTTTTCCAGAATGAGTTCATACCATGTCGTCTAGTGATGGATTCAAGTCACTATTATATCTCATTTGTTTCTTCCAGGAAAAGTATGTGGGTGGCATTTGTGCAAAGGTATTCCAAAGGTTTCCAGACTTTGTGCAGCGATGCAAAGATGAAGCATTTGAGGCCCTGTCGGACCCAATGTACAGTGGAAAGATGAAGGTAGAATTTGGTAACAATGACCTGCTCATTATAGGCTGTTTTCCGTGTGGGTTAATATACAGTATCTGTCTTCCCCTTCAGGTTTTGCAGAAACTGCTGAAGTATTATCTGCAAAAGAGAGATAAAGTACTTCTTTTTTCTCTCTCAACCAAGGTGAGATCTGTTTGTCTGTATTGAAATCTCAATTCTCGTGCACTAGTGATTTTGCACATGTGATTGCAGAGATAAATTGTATGGGGAGTTGGATGAGCAGCAGGGCGAGATGTTTACCCATCAGAAAATTATGTGATGGTCACAGTGATGTAATCTAAAAGGGATTTTAGATGGTGTTTTAAATGGAGTATGCTCATTGGTTTTAGAGCTTTACGCCCAGTCATATTCATTCAACCTTTCAACACAACAACAGGCTTGAACACACACTCTTAATTGCTATTGCTGTTAGGGCAGATGACTTGTTTACAGAGAAAATAGTAGCTGTTTTTTTTTTATGACATAGATTAATAGGTATGCCTTGGGGTTTTATAAGTGAGGGCGACTGGAGTTTTTAAGATAATTAGACTGCAGAGTCTAATGGCTGCTGTCACCTGAGACAGTATGATAACATTTCTGGCTTCTATGAGGTCATATTTTAATGGCCTATGGGTTGCTTTTTCAGGAATCACAGGAGTCCATACAGTTTTTGATTGCGCTCAGCATTACCCCTATAGTATATCTATAAATATACAAGCCCGACGAAGGCAATATACTAGTGTTTACATTTTACATTTCATACAAACTCTTCAACCTTGACAATGAGTGAATTAACATAATAGATTTAAAACTGTCAGTTCTTACACAGTTGTTTCACATGTTTTGTATCCATCAGCTCTTAGATGTGCTGGAGAACTACTGCATGGCAGAGGGGCTGGACTACAGCAGGTTGGACGGAACCACCAAAGCCAAAGAGAGAGTCCAGATTGTCAAAGAGTTCAACACATCCTCACACATCAACCTCTGCCTGGTTTCCACCATGTTAGTCGACCAATAATGTCTGCTACAGTCATTTCTATTTCAACATGTTTTATTTTAAACATATTCAAAAACTTGAGTCTGCTGATAACTTTGTTCTGTTCTGTTTTGATCAGGGCAGGTGGTCTTGGTCTTAACTTTGTAGGAGCCAATGTGGTGGTGCTGTTTGACCCCACATGGAACCCAGCCAATGACCTCCAAGCTATTGACAGGTAGGTAGGTTGTTGACTTTACACAGTATTCTAATGTATGTTAGGCTATATAAGATGGATTTTTATAAAAGTATCCTGTAGTTGCCTCTCTCAAATTGCTTCAAAAATTACTGTAGCTGCCAGTTTATTTTATCTAGTTATATTCCATCACATCTGATATCAAATCATGAACATACGCACTTTTTACTGTTTATATGCATGATGCTTGTATGTTGATATGTCTGTTTCTCTATTCAGGGCGTATCGAATTGGCCAGTGCAGGAATGTGACTGTTCTTAGGCTGATCTCATTGGGGACTGTAGAGGAGATTATCTACCTCAGACAAGTTTACAAACAGGTAAGAGATTATTCTGTCCATATAAACATAATGCACAAATCATACTCATGTTGGTATCCTGTGATTATCTCCTTTACTACCTGTCAGGTGGCTGCTGCAGCTTTCCTTGATGATATTTGACTAATATTTGCCATAAGGTCATTTATTTGCCATTGTTGAAAATGTGAGCTCAATGCTCTGTGTCTGTATGTTTTCTGTACCTTCTTTCCGAACTTCCAGCAATTGCAGTGTTCAGTTGTGGGCAAGGAAAGTGCGCGGCGGTACTTTGAGGCAGTCCAGGGGCATGGTGTCCATAAGGGGGAGCTGTTCGGGATCAAAAACCTCTTCAGGTTACAGACCCATGGGACATGCCTCACCCGCAAGATACTCGAGGTTAGATGGCTTACACACCTGTTTGATTGATGACGTGCACTGCTGTAGCATCCTCAAATCCTGAGTCACAGTACAATGTGTTGCAAAACTCTTTGGCATTTTTGGTTTTATATAGGAATTAAACTGGCATGAAGACCGGAAGAAAGGCTGCAAGAAATGTTACAATACAATGAAATGTTTATGTTTTGATAAATGTGTGTCTCACTTCTGCTCTTCCTGTCAGCGAGAAGGGCAAGTGGAGTCTGGTGTAATGACAACCAGCACACACACAGGCGAAGAGAAGGAGGAGGAGGAGGAGAAGGGAGTTAGCGTGAGTAACTCTGCATTTCTCAGAGACCCAGAACATAGGGCACTCGTCTTTCCCATCCCTCACTCTGTCTTCTTTCCCAGGCGGCCCACTCATCCCCCCCATTCCCACGTGAAAAAGGGGATACATCAAACAGGGACCTTCCTGTCTTGTCAGTCAAATAACCCACACAATTTTATTCAACCTTTATTACCTCAACCTTTAGTTTTGTTTTTTTCTATTGCTTCCCAGTTCTTCTTATTTTATAATCTTCTTATTCTCTTTAAGGGGTTTATTCCGAAATGAGATGTATCACATTAATGAGAAAAACAGCTACTACTATGACAAAATTGTCAAAATTGGATAAATTACGTGAATTTTAGGAGAAAGTAATTCTATTCTTGTCTTTATCACTTACTCACCCTTCTGTAGGCTTTAAAAGTGGCTATAAAAAGTTTGTAGTTTCCTCACAGCAGCTGTGGTTAGCTTGAGTTTGGGCAGTTACAATAGATTCATATGGTGAATTTTGTTTAACAGTGGAAAAAAGTAACAAAAAGATCAATGGAAATCTGTGGAACCACTCCTGGTTCAGTAGACATATTTTCAGCAAAATATGGCGAATTGCACTGCTTTCATGTCACTATCATCGTCCTCAAATTGAAAAGCTCCCTTGAAGTAGTGTATTTGCCTAAAATATGAGTGTTTGCAACATACTGAGCATTTACTTAGTGTTTGTAATCCATTTTAACTGACCACAGTTCCCATTCTTCCTGTTTTTTCAGCGTGAAACTACAAACCTTTTACAGACACCTTTCAGGCACACAGGGCAACACAGGGGCAAAAGATTGAAGGTGGCGTATCACTTTAAGGCCTTGCCTACAAAACATGTATATGCTCGATTCTTTACATTTTAGCGAAACTGAAGGATGAGGTTTCTTTGTCTGCCTCTCACTTTCACTCTCATTCTGTGTGAAACAGCTGGATGTAATTACTTGCTTGTCCTAATGGAAGCAGCAGACCACACTGAAGTCTATCTTCTGCTTTTCAGCTATTTATTTACACAGTGATACCCCTTATCATCCTGTTCCCAGCCAGGTCCTTTTTACAGGGCTGCTGTTCCACTGAGGCCATTCAGTTTCTTTCAAAAACACAGAATACACTGGGGTGCCTTAACACGCACAGAAAGAGGCTCGAGGCATGTAAGCACCAACATGCACACAAGTACAGCAGAAGGGAAAGAATCATCTAGTTGGCAAATTTTGTGAAATTAGAATCACGGTTGGTGGTCGCTCCTATAAAGGCCCATTCATAGAACTCCAGGAAATGTTATGACCCCTTTTTATTTTATGTTTTATTCATATTATGTCAAGATGGCGGGCATATGTCACAGTGATGTTTATTATGATTTATTGTGACAAACATCTGTTTTGTATTACACGATGAAATCTCACATGGGCTGTTTCCACTGAAAGATGGCATGAAAAAGGAAGTGACAAATTTGTAGCCTTATGGAGCAATTCTGTAGCTACCACAGCTCACACTATCAGCTTGAACCACTTCCTATGCTAGTCTGCCCCTACTTTTATTTAGCCTTTTATTTCTGTTGTTTTATTTAAGGAACCTGGCCCTGTACCGAATGATGAATTGGCCAAGGAGAACAGAGATGCATCAAAGGTCTCCAAAGGGGTGCTGGACTTTAGCAGTGGGAGTGAAGAGGATGAGAATGAGCAGGAAACTAAGAGGAAGACGTCAAACCCCAGTGCAGTGGATGGGAACAGGGGTGGGAATGCTGCCACTGGTCCTGGTCGAATGAGTCTCTTCCAGCATGGTTTCTCCAGACTTCTCGAAAGGGTCAAAGGAAAACCAGAGTTAGGAGAAGGGGACAGTAGTCCAGATGTTGAAGAAAGCCCTTGTGAGGAAGATGCTGAGGATCAAAAGAGAGAGGGTACCTCCTCTGGCAACTGCAAGGGCTCCAATACAAGGAATGGTGCAGCCTGTCTCCCTAAATTGGATACAAAAAGCTGGGACATCTCCAGGACATCAGACAGAGAAGACAGGGAAGATGGAGATGGAGGGAGACAAGAGAGGGTTTCTCTGGTGAAACAGAGTGACGATGTAAGGAAGAGACTGAGTCTGAAAGGACAGACAAATAAGAAAATTACAGTGGATTATGAGAGTGATGAAAATTCCTCACCAGATCAAAAGAAGCTCAAAACTACAGCTCCAAAATTGCAACACTTTGAGGGTTACTCAGATGAATCTGATGATTTGGACATGGAGGCAAAGACAGGGCCCAAGAGGGACACTTTAGATTCACACTGTAGAGGAGGAGACAGAGGGAAAAGAAGGCTAAACCTCAACAAAAAGAGGCAAAGTGCTAGTGTCAGGGTCAAGGCCAGATCCAAATACTCTGAAGATATAGAGACATTCACATCTTCAGAAGATGAATACACCCCTATTAAGAAAGGGAGATCTACAGGATGTCACTTCACATCTCCACAGACAGAAAGGTCCAGAGTTGAGTTACCAAAAGATGGACAGAGAGCTGCAACAACTGGCCGAGCCGAGCGACGAGCAGGGACGTCCAGTACTGTTTCATTTACAAATCTGAAAAGTCAGACATCCCCGGCATCCAAAGGAAAGGATGGAACTATTGACAATGTGCTAGGTCAGATTCATTACCTATTTTTATATTCAAGGAATTGCTAATGAACTTAATTTCATCATGAATGATATTTATTTATGTTTTAAAGGGGACGTACAGGAGGTGATGTACACCCACTCTAACCAGCGTGTGGTGGGCGGGAGCAAAGCAGAGGAGATGATCAGTCGAGCTGCTGTACGAGACGTGTTTGAACGCAAGATGTACTCTCAGCTCCCAGCCAATCACCTTTTAGACACCATAGAGGTATATACAGTACTTTCTTAATGCTGGTCTGGTTCAGTGACTCTTCAAACATATAATATTGTGGCCCCAATCCAGCGCTGTACCTATTGGTGGCTAGTTAAATGATCAATTCACAGAAAATCATTTTTATGAATACATTTTCCTGTCACCTCTAATGTTTTGAAGAGGAATTAGGGTGACTTCTTGCCAGCCCAAATTACATTAGATAAATCAAATTACACTAGAAAAACTTTAATATGAGTATATTTTTCCAGAAACTGTGACAGGATCACTCAATAATCAAAAGACCTCACTGTAAACAGTGTCATTTAGACCTGTTTTCTACCAAAGTGTGCCTGGCATCTGCCTAGTGACATGCAGAATAAGACTTGCCAGCACAGTATCAGACACACATGCTCACTACAACATGAGAGTTTAGTTAAGTTAAGTTCTTTGTAGATTAGCTTATAGCTCACTGGCACTTCACTAAATTCAAACCTTTGATCCGTAATACTGCATGTTTTCATCAATGTCAACAAAAGCCTGTGCATCTTAGCCAAAAGTACTGACTAGTGGTAAAAGACTGTTTGTGAGCAAGCTTCGTGATTACTACTTATTTTGTCTTTTTGTTTTTGGATTAGACAAACAAATACATATGGCCTCATAAGAGGGTGATTTGGTTGAATCGATGCCTTAATTCTTTTCATTAATTAAAGTTGGGATCATTAATGTACATTCTGTCATTCTGAAAACAAATTAAGTCTCAAACTTCACTCTTGTCTGATTATACCAGAGCCTGTCAGAGAGCCCATCAGACAGTGAACCTTTCCCTTCTACTGTCAGACTGGAGAAGCCCAGTGTGGATCATCCAGTCACTTTCACCAAGAAGAGTGTACACCACACCAGACACACCACCTTCATCATTGGAGAGACTCCACAGGCCATAAGCAGGTACGGAAAAGGATGTCAGATGAGAAGAGGTTAAGAGGAAAGAACTGAGGAGATAGCAGTCAGGATAACGCAAAAAGACAAAGAGCGTATTGTAGAAGACGAGATGATGGATTTACCAGAAGGGTAAAAGAGTGTAGTGTAGTCATGGGTAGACGTAGTGAAGGAAAATGACTTAAGATAAGGGAGCTTGGAACCAAAAGAAAGAAGAAAAAGTTTGAATGGGAAAGTGGGCCAGTGGATTAAAGTAAGAAAAGAGGGTGTAAAGTGTTGGAAGAGAGAAATTCCTGGCAGTGTCGGGAAGTAGGCCAAAACACCACAGATATGGTGTTGAGCGCCCCCACCTGGGCCTCCAGGAATTGTGTGTGTGTGTGTGTGTGTGTGTGTATGTGTGTCTAGCGAGAGACCACCTCTGAGCTTTCCCTTCCACCTATTTCCCAGCATCATGCCAAAGATTACCCAGTTATGTTCAGGCCCAACAGTGCAAGAGTTTTTCCCTGCACAACCACAGCCCTCCTGAGACTAACCAAAAATGATCGCCCGAGGACTTCCAAACCCACGCTGATATATATCACACACACACACACACACACACACACACACACGTCCTAACAAGAATTTACACGCACGTACAGACACACACTATTCAAATACACACCTCTGTCCTGCTGCATTACCTCCGCCCCCTACCTTCCCAAACACTCGTATACAGACACACAGACACCTTTGTGGCTCCAATCTCACTCCCGAAGGGGAAGACTGTATCTCTGCCCAGTGGCTCACCAGGGAGTAAAAATACACACTAGTTATATTGATATCCCCTCAATTAACCTTGCTGTTTAATGATTTAAATCCACATGCGCGTCATGTTTTACTGCTGTTACTTTTATTTATTGTTTTTCCAGTGAAAGCCACAAATGGTAATAACACCACCATAATGCTGCTGTACCACCAGTGACTTTGAAGTATTTCTGTCCCAGAGTCTGGTTAGACCAAACTTTTAATGACTGCCTAGAAGCTCAGGAAAAACACCTCATACTGCATAGCTGTCTGGATATGAGCCTGAATATGTGAACAACTATTCATCTTAGGTTAGGTCTGACGAACCCGCAGAATATCTGATTAATAGTATAGGCCTTGTGGCTTTTTAAAGATGTTGTTTTACATGTGATGTGATGTGAAGTACCTTACAGTATGCTTACATGTGCCAAATTCTGTTGTGTGAAAATGGTTTAAATGTGGTGATGTTAGTTAGTAAAAAAAATCTTTATCTTCATTGTCAAACTCATTTCTGTCTTCATGTCCTTTGTGTGCTTGTGTGTAGGCAGCAGCTGGTGGAAATGTCAGAAAAATTCAAATTTCCCTCAGTCCAACAGTTTGCAGCAGAGATTTTGAGAAGTAGCTCAGCTCAGAGACTTGCCTGGCTACAAGAGTATTACACTTCTCTGAACCACCCTGACCTGGCTAATATAGTCACAAACAACTTCCCTGAACCTGACTCAGCACAGACCTTCTCCTCTTCAACATCTCCCAAAACAGCTGCCACAAAATGTCATGCAGATGCAAGAACCTCACAAAAGGATGTTCCAGAAGCCAAGAAAAAGCCCAAATGCACTCAGAAGAATCCTGAACCCAACATTAACCCTGAAATCCCACAAAACAATGTTCCTGTGCTACAGAAAATGCTGAAAAACCCACAAAATGATGTTCAAGAACACCAGAAAAAGCAAAAGATCCCACGAAAGAATGTTCTAGAGCCTATAAGTGATGTTCCAAGCCCCGAGTCAGAGAAGCAGGAGGAGACGGTCTGCAGTGCCAGAGGACATAAGAGGACAAAGAGGGGTAGTGTTTCTAGTTCTGGAGCCTTCATAGCTGATGGTGGTCTTGGCTTGGATCAGGCCAGCAGCAGTGGTCTGGGGTCCAGTGAGGCTGCTCTTTTCCTGAACCGCACAGACAGAGATACCCCTTCTTCTCCGGACCTCAGCCATGGCAGGTCCACCATGTTACCCAAACCCACAGTGCGGGGAAGAGAGCAAGAGCAAAAATGGTTTTCCAGGACCAGTGAAACTTTTCAAGGCCAGGGAGAAAATCCTCAGAGCCCTTCTCTTCCTCAGCAGGCCACATCTACCTCCAGTCACAGTTCCTTCCTCACAGATCTAATAGGAGACACTTCAATCCTGGATGATTTGTTAAAACCCAAATCCAGGATTGCACAACAGAGGGGCAACCCAAAAACACCTTCCTCTGTATCAGTCAGTACTGACTCTGCTTCAGCAGGAATCATAGACTCTCTCACCTCTCCAAAGTCAAACACACTACCTACACACCAGGCGTCATCAAAGAGCAGTCGAAAAGATTTCTGGGACATCCTGAATGAGGGCAATGAGGAGAGTATCAACAGATTAACTGACCCGGCAGAAGTGCAGAGGGTTTGCATCAGCACTAACTTTGTAGGTAAAAGGCGGTCCGGAGAAGAGGAGTGCAAGAGTCTCTGGAAGACTAATGAGAAGTTCTTGTGGAAGAAATAATACAACAGAGACAGTAAGATTGTGTTCAGAGTGGATTTCACACTAAAAATGTTTACGTTTATGGAAAATTAAGGCAGATTTGGCTTCCTCTGGTTTTCTGAACACTTTTTTATTTTAAAATATTTTATTTTAAAATGTTACATTACGTTTACCTTTTTAAAATGTCTTTTTTATTAACTGTAATTATTTTGAAAATATTCAGTGTTCATATATTTGTGAGTTACTAGCACAATACACAATGATACTTGAATAAACAGGTCAGTATTCATTAATTGTTGACAATTAATTGATCCTCGAAATAGTGACAAATTATTTGGGGTAATTGTTTAATCTCCAGTGCTGTATAAAATATTCCAAAATTACAACGGGTAAAATAAACAATATATAAATGTACTGATGTGCACATGTAGTTAAAAGTCACTGTAAATGCTGTTGCTACACCTGGTCTGATGTTAAGTGATGACAGAAAAAAAACAGCCCGATGCAGGCATTAGCCATTATTGTTATTGGATACTACAACAGCCACCGGGGGGCTGTTGGTGGCCATGCAGAGATATCACTTAAACTCCATAATGGCTGTTATATCGCTGTCACTCTAAACACAGAAGTGCCTTGCACTCCCCATGAGAGTGTCCATACTGTGTAGACAGGATAGTTTCCCTGAGCAGTGTTCTTGCACAGTAATCTGATAGTCTGTGGCTCGGCTCAGTTGTGCCTCAAAAACTCCTCAGTGTGCCGCTGTGCTATTAGTGGAATAACAATAAGCAGTAAAGTCTTTCAAAAGAATGGAAATAATCATTTGCCTCAAAATTCACTTCAAAAAACCAAAACAAGACCAAAAAAGTTATTGACATCAAACTCATAGCTTTGCAGTAATGTGAAAACAAAGTAAACCATTACTTTGTGAGAATGTGTTAAATTAGTGAATGCATGTGCTGTACCCCAAGGATAGCTGCTCTGTGTAAGTGTTGTATTTTGTTTAGCAGAAATGAGAAAGTGCTGATAGCTATCAATAAATAAGAGGAAGGAGTACATGCCTCAACAGAACTTGCAGCTTGGTAAATAGTATGTGCGTGTGCTTGTTAGACCTTCTGGGTGGTAGATCATGACTATCTTCACATAGTGAGGCCACACATTTGTCACACCTGTTCAAATCATAAACAGAGGAGAATAAAACACCCTTTCTCATATCCCAACCCCAAACCCTTCCCTCTCTCTGCTTTTCTCTTTCTTCACCCACAACGGAGATTTGCAGATCCCTATCTGTCTTTTTGTAGTCATAGTCTGGTTCAAGTGAGATAGCAGAGAGGCTTAGCATTTTGCTGACAATAGAAAGGCTCACCCCACTGACTGACAGTGGTTGGAGGCTAATGGAGGCCAGCTAACATGGCTCACTGGCAAACAAAGCTCTCTTATCCTTAATGCTAATTGCAGGATTCTACCAAGGATCTGAAGTGAGACACACAACCACCATAAGTGATCGTTGACAATTGTATTTTATTACATGCCGTGTGGTACAATTTCCCATACCTAAAAGGAGTCACGAGAAACACCACCAAAGAGTTTCCAGGTCTCCCTGGTGTCTTGTCCCCGTGTCAAGGGCAGGGTAAGAAGTCTGTTTATATTTCCTGCCACTATAACCGGGGTGTCTGTGAGTCTGTTTTAAACTGGAAAGTCAGACAAAGCGGCATAGGGACGGCCCTGGCAATGTAGGTTTATTTGCAGAAGTCAGACTGTGACACCTAGTTTGATTTGATTAGTAAAAAGCTGTGAATGAGTGTTGACCCATACTGACCCGGGCCCCCAGTCATCTCAGTCTCAGGTTTCCATATATTCATTCTGCAATGTGTTAAAAAGGTCTGCAAACTGTCGCTGATTAAGAACATGCTCTTGTACAAATATATAAAAAATGAAAATGTCCTTGGAAAATCTGGTCTGTCTTGCTGGTTGATATATTTGCAAATAACACAGTAATCTCCCCATTTGCTTGTTTTAACTCAAGGGTGCATTCATGCATTTATCAATTGTAATTTACAGACTAGCTAACCATGCCCATCATATAAAACCACACTTGGCAGTTAGTTTGTGAGTCAGTAGCTAGCAGGGTGATATTGTGGGTCAGAGGATTGTCTCTCATATCTCAAAAATTGTTTACAGTTACTAAAGTATGTTGTTGATCTACTTAATTGATTTCCCCTTTGTCCGTCTCTTCCAGACCTAACAACATTGGTGACTTCTAACTATACCAGTGTAGTGTGGACATATCACGTATTGCTTGGAAACTTTGGTCACATTGTGAAAGGTGATTTATCTTTCTATTTTAACACTCTATTTTAAGCTAATCTGCTGACATTAGGACTCTGTGTGTGTGATTTGATCGACAGTACCAAAAAATCCAATCCAAGTGTCATCAAATTCTAATTGAAATGTTGCTAAATGCTGATTGGTGAGATCACCTTTCTAAGTGAGCCTCCCATAATACAATAAAGTGAGAAGAGCCCAGACAAAACCAAAAATATATAAATCGTGTGAATGTGAAATGTCCAAAACTAATTTAAAAATTGGATGTTCATGTGGGATCCCATCACTCCAAGTGAGAAGCTGCATTTGTTTTCAGGGTCTTTAATGCTCAAGAATGATGTATGATCAATGTGTAATTCTCCTCAAAGCAACTCTAATAATGTAACTATCATGAAAAAACATCAATTTAACTGACCATCATAGGTGTTTATGAGGGAACAGGATAGTTTGTATTCATCTTGTATCTTGTTTGTGTGAAAAAAAACATTTAAGTGACTCAGCAAGCAAACAACAATAGGGGGTACAGAGTCCTCCTGTTGTTACGGTAACAGGCCGAGGAGGTCTCTAAATGTGAAAAAGAAGAACTCCCCCCTTCATTAGGAAATTACACACCATTTGCCCCTCATTCCTATCCAGTTACCCAGGCGACTGTTAGCTGTAATTTGGGTTAATTCACTGGCTCCTGGGCCCTTCCGTTCCCCATTGTGCCCCATCATAAAAGAGATATAACACAGATGCGCGCACACACACACACACGCACAAACTTTTCTAGTCTAATTTCTAATGCAGTAATGCACACAGTAAGAGAGACTAATCCTTATTTTGTTTGCTTCTCTCCAACAGAGACCGTGCATAGACTGTGCATGTGAATATCAGTGAATTGCACTGAAGGAAAGGTTAAGCTTAAATCTATTCATTCCCAACACCTGTACACAGCTGCACAAGTGAATAAGTGATGGAATTCTAGACTGGTCGCATAATTGTTGAAAATAAAGTGGCTTACATCCAAATTTTGCACAAAAAGACACTTGTCCTCTCTGATCCTGTCCTGTCTTGAAGTTGGGATAGAGGGAGGTCGACTCTTTTTCCTTACAGAACAAAAGGAATGGAAAATTGTGTGTTTCCCATGGGGTAAATATTGAGAGCAGAGATATAAACGTACGGAAGAAAGGCTTTTCGGAGCTGCCTGGGTCTCTGTTGCACTGCCAAAGTCCTGTGCGTCACTTGATCCATTGTTTAGTGTAGAGAGGTCTCGGTAAGCAAGCGGCTGCCTCCCTGCTCCAGCTGCAGCCTCTCTACTGTTTATGTTTGCAGGGCCCTTCGCCTTGAAGTGAGGCTACACAAGCAAAGCCTAGCCATATGTGAGCACTGGGCCGTCAGAGAAGTCAGTGGCCTTTTCTTTTCCCTTTTTCAATTCATCCCCCCCTCTTTCTCTTCCCTACCTTCCATTCTCTTTTATTCTTTCTACCTCTGTCCCTCTTCCTTAGTTTTGTTTGCTTTCCCTTGCTGACAGTGCAGCCCTTCCCTGACAGCCTGCTCTTTTGGAGAAGATGAAGGGTTGGAATTATCTTCTTGAGTTTCAAAGAACACCATCCTGAATAGGAGAGAAGTGGTAGGTATTATTACTCCTGTGAAAAATAATTGCCCAAAAAACTCCTCCTGTGAGAATGAATCTTCATGTGCTCAGCAACAAAGTTTGAGAGACAAGCTGGAAATTATGTCACAGACATATTTAAGCTAGTTGAATATTCTAATATTTATACTAAAGTGTCATACTGACAAGCACAGCACATTCAGGAGATGGAAAACGTTCCGAGAATAAGCCACTGGAGGAAATATGGAGTCAAAAATGGATAGTGTATATAATTGGCTATTGGGGTTTTATAGCTTTCCAATAATTCACTCAAATATTTTTATTGGGAGTTCAGCACTATCCAGTGTTGGAGGAAAATTACTGTTTTGATTCAACAATTACCATGTTAGATTGGATGTTGTTTTTCAAGCATTAAGGTGAATGAGTTCCAGTCCAAAGCTAAAACTCCTGGGTCGACCTGGAAAATTATTCGTGAGGCAGGTTTAATGGTATTATGGTGTGTGTGTGTGTATGCGTCTGAAGGTTAGTGATCCTGACCTTGGCTCCTGGGTGGGCTGCGATGGCTGTGTGCTTGTCTTGGATCATCTCTGGACCCTTCTGTTTACTGAAACAACAAGCAAGCAGTGTCCAGGGAGGAGAGAGGAGTCACACAGGGAGCATCCTCAAAGGCAGCACCTCTTTCCTTTTGTTTTCCCCCTTGCTCAAACACACACGCGCGCACACACACATATGAAATCTGCATGTAGAGACAGTCTTCAGACTCCTGACCACCCACATGAGCTATGGTCATCCAGTGAAATGAAAACGGTGACTTTCCTTTGACCCCTTTCTTAATGAAGCGCTCAGCTGCTAGAGGCGTTAAGACAAGCTGAAGCCAGTTTGACTTAATATTTGTGCTAAAATATGATCCCATTGATGGTAAAACCATTATTCTGCAAGTGGAGGAGAGAAGCTCTCCCACATTGATACTCTGTAAAGGAACAGAGCAATCTTGGCTACCTATAACCTGCTATTATGACAACTCTGAGAACTTCATTTGATGTTTGAGGCTTTGAAAGTGGTAAATTAAAAGGTGGCATAAATGTGTGCACCATTAGATTGCAGATAACCTCAGGTAAAGAAAGTCCCTGCTCTTGAGCAACCAGGGTAAACAACTTTTGATTTAAGCTGCAGATGACACACACATTGCGGCTTTGAGGGAGGTACAACTACATCAGTGCATTACAGACACCTTCTGGAAATTCCCACTGGTGGAGAGTAGTGTCATTACATTAAATTAAACTGTAAATTAAACCAGGTAAATGTGTGTGTGTGTGCATGTGTGTGCGAGTGTGTGCATGTGTGTGCATGTGTGCGTGTGTGCGTGTTTGTGTTTTCTCCCTGCTGCCGATCCATATTACAGTGATCAGAAGTGCTATGAAACCTTAACATTTTGTGCCCGTCTAGTGGCTATATTGAATGTTACAATACACAGTGAATACAGGAATCAGTAAAAGATTACATAGTACAAGGCCTTAGAATAAAGGGTGTCAGGTGTTGTACAGATTGTAAGTCCCTCTGCAATTTGTAATATTAGGTGATATAAGTATATTCGCTTATTTTAACTTAAGTGGATTTAACCAAGACAAAGGATAACATCAATAAAATCAGCTTGACTTGACAATCCTATATTTTATATACAATATGTTATTGGCCACTTTGCCTCTTTGACACTGATTAAATGATGACTTGCCATAAATTATTACTTCTGAAATCAATATTAAAAACGGTTCATTTAACTTGACTTTAACTGACAGGACAATCAGTATAAAGACATGCTGGGCAGTCCAACATTGTTCAGAAACACAAAACTTTATTTTTTATTAAAAATGGAGACCCGAAAGTTTCCAGGAACACCAAATACTGTGAGTAAGGTAGAATTTGTGGGATAAAATGATGCAAAAGACTTTAATTTACCATATAATGAAATGATGCAGAAATAATAAAAAAGACTTTGGTTTGAATAGCATATTTATTGTAAATGAATCATGGTGTGTTCAAGATAATGTATGTCACCATATGTTTTTTCATACAAACAAGATGAATACAAACTATTTATCCTGTTTCCTCATAAACACCTAGGATGGTCATTACACAATATGCCTGTGAATGCTAAAAAAGATATTTCCAACCATAAAACATTTAAGGAAAAAATCAAATAAAGAGAATGAAACAGTATCAGAAAAACATTTATACAAAATTCCACTCATAGATGTATTTAAATACATATCAACAGCAAAAAGTAAAAATGAAAGTTCCCCAAAGACTAATGCCTTAGTCGCCCTAATCTTCTACAAAACAAAAAAATAAATAGGCCTATGATCACTGTGTGTCTGTGTGTGTTTTCTGCCTGCTGCCGATCCATATTACAGTAATCAGAAGTGCTATGAAACCTTAACATTTTGTGCCCTCTAGTGGCTATATTGAATGTTACAATACACAGTGAATACAGGAATCAGTAAACGATTACACAGTACAAGGCCTTAGAATAAAGGGTGTGCTATGTGCTTCTTAAGTTTGCAAAATCAAAAATACTTTAAACTGACAATATTACTATATATTTATATTTTTATGATGATCTTTTAACTACTTTGTCCATTTTTAGATGATTTCTTGTCTGTAATTCTTTTTTATAGTGTGTTGATTGTTGTAAAAGTGCTGTACCTGTTTTAATAAGCATCATATGGGATAAATAAAGACTATCCTCATGTGAATATGAGTTATTCTTTGCCTTTTCCAAACAGTCAGGCTAGACATGGATCATCTAGGTCACTCTGACCTCTCTACTCTCTCTCTCTTTCAAACACTACTTTCCCTTTTCCTTGCATTATCTCTCATGGGGAGGATCATTCATCACAGCTGCCTAAACAGCCCGGTCACCCCATGATTAGTGACTCTCAAGGTCAGGCAGCTCCGTCAGACATCTCCATCGCACATACTAATTCACATCGTTGTGTGTGTCTACTTCTGCATATGTACGGGAATGTTTGTGCATGCTTTAAACAGCAGCAGGCTATCAAACCCAGGCCTCCAGTGTATTCTCATTTCTAAGGAACCACGGAGAAGCTCATCAGTTCTCTTCCACCCCCAACTGGTTTTGTGGAAATCAGAATGGTGACTGACACCTGAAGTCGTCTGGTGGTGTACTCATCTGATCAAATGCTTCCTCCATCTCAGAGGGGAGAGGACGATGCTAATGATAGTTGCAGGTGTATTTGTGTGTGTGTGTGTGTGTGTGTGTCTTACAACACGGTGTGTGAAATCCATACAAATACACAAAGGGGCATATAGACAACAAATAATACTAAAATATCTTATGTCAAAGTATATTAACCTACTCTTTAATGGAGAATGGAGCTGATGGATCAAAAAATAAATGACAAATAAATAAGGACAAATCCAATTTGAGAGAAACTTCCACATTACTACCACATACTTAATTAATTAAAATATTATTATATATTCAGAGGTATCAAATTAAAGTCTTTGATGCCTCTGAATACTCATTAGGTACACCTGTACAAACCATTACAAAGCTCCTATAGTAACAAGTAACTAAGGAGTGTGTACATTCAATTATATGTTACTGAGGCCAGAGTTAAGGCCGCATCATACTTAGAGGTGTTTCTAATGCAGTCCATGAGACTATGACCTCAATCCTAAAACAAACTATAAACAAATTACAACAGTGTCAAAAAACAATACAGACGTCATAAATGTAGACTGCACAAGTGTACCTAATATAGTGAACAGTGAGTGTGTTTCTCCATTGTAATAGTATTTTTGGAATAAAGCAGAGATGTATATATGTAGAGGGATGGACATGTTTGCTGAACAACAAGTTATGTATGAAGAAAATATGATTAATAAAGGTTCCTTTGGGGGTAGATTACTCACAATGTAACACAATATACAATGTAACAAAAGGTACTACTGTACTCTAACTTATGGTAATAGTTAGGTTTGTCAGTACCAGTTCCATAATTATATCATTTATTATTATCATTTATTTACAGTTTGAAAGAGTCAATTAAAATATCTTTATATTGCTCCTCCTGATTTGTTCCTATCATTTTCCAAGTTTTTCTCCTTTGCTACTTTCTTCTTGATATATTCTTGTAGGCCCTGCAGCATAAAGTCCTTGAGAGGGATAGTCTGCAGTACCCAGCTCTGTATGTACATACACACGCAGGGGCAAATTAATCTCTTGCCATGTTACTTAGCATTATTTGGCATTATTATGTTTTGCCAGTGAATCTTACCAGAATTATGTGACAGATACAGCCGTTTGTTTTGTCTCCAGCTCTGATGTACTGCAGGGAGCGTTCAACAAACTGTTCTGGGGACAGAGTCACCGTGCTGAGTTTTTGGTAACCTGACATTCGAGTAGAGACCCCAAATGGAGCCACTGCCTAAGAAAATAAGACAAATAGAGACATGTGACAAGATTTTCAAGATCTGAAGAAAAAAAATCACTTCAATGTTATTTTTAAATCATTCTCTCTTCCTTTAGTTTTGAAGACCCTGCCGTGGAGTCTCAATAAGAATCAGACTATCTGTATAATACCTGTATAATAATCCCTTTATCTTTATATTCAGCTTGAAGGCTTTGAGAAAATCTTTCCACAAACACCTGTAGGAACAGGAATTAGAGCATGAGTAATCATACAATGTGATTTAGGTAATCAATAGTAACTTGTGACACTGAACTTACCTTAGATGATGAATACAGTGTGTACATGGGGAAGGGAACAGAGGCAACCCCAGACGAAATGTTTAATATTAACCCTTTTCCCCTGTAGACACATTTAAAAAAATCAATAGTGGTCTTTCATTTGTGGCTAGAAACTCAATGTTAAAAGTATAGTTCAGGTATTTTTCAGAAAGTTGCACATCAGACTGAAATCATTTCTAGAGATTTCAAAGATGGTGTGGGGATGGTGTGCTTGGGTTTTTCTGGCTGTGCTGCTGTAACTCTGATCCAAACAGCTGATTTTTGCTTTAATACAATGCATGGGGAAGTTGGGCTTATGAATAGGAATATGGAAGTTCTATGTTTAGTGCCAAAGAAAAAAAGCTGTTTATATAACATACACTTAGAAGAATATAGATTTTTTTGAGGTGGGCCTTTTTTATGTGGCTAAATATGTTTTTCTGTTGACCCAGTCCAGTCCAGCAGTGCACAGCTCTGCTTCTGTGCCAGGATCCATGTCTGCTTCTCCAAACAAGTGGTGTACTAATCACCTTCTGCTGTGGGTAACACACTGATATGGATAAGTGCCTCATACAACCTCATTTCAAAATACCTACAGATTATATTCTATTTCTCCTATTACACATTACATCTAATGAACAAAATATGGGTAGGAAACCTGTTTTCCATGCCTGGCAGGATTATTTTGCACATCTGGAGAAAGAGGAGAATAATTTCAGGTCTGAGACAGATGTAAGCTTTTTTAGACAAAGTTCAGAAAGATAAAAAACATTGTTTATATGAACCTGATCTGATGAACATCTGTGGACTGAAATTAGTAAGTGATAGACAGTATTTAGGATTCTTTGTTTTTGCAACTACACACCTGTCACTAAAACGTTACTGTGTACAAAAACTCTTAAGATTTTTTCATTTGTTTGAATAAAAGTAACAGCAAATACTCTTACCTTGACCATAGTTTTCACATTGCAGTTTATCACCTTTGTAATTGTCTGAAAGCATAAGTAAACATGGATCCAAGTGAGCTGTTTTTATTGATAATAAGGGGAAGACAATGTTAATGGGAGGGTACTGTTCAATTTTCAAAAGGAACAATAACTTCAGGAAGGAGTCAATAACTTCAGGAAGTTTCCTTAACTTCCTGAAGTTATTGACCTCTAGTAGCCTGCTTTTATTTGTTGTTTGACTTGTGCACATGCATGAGGATCCAGAATCACACACGTGGACAATGTGATACACAATGCTGCTAATGATTAACTATTGTTTCTTTACAAGTAAACTCCACAAGACACTAACCTGGTTCAGCTCTTCATGTTCAAGGAATTGGCAGGGGATGGTGCTGGGCAGAATTCCCACATTATTGACTGGGTTAGAAAAAAACATCCAGTTTCAAAGGGGGGAAGAAAATTATATTACTATCGTAAAAATATTGGAGTCTGTGGAAATAATTAATCTTTCAAACATTATGTGGAAAGATAAAAAAAAATAATCCAACCTAAAACCCCAATGTTGAGGCCCTTAAGCTGATCCTCAATGTCACTGAAGACATTTTCCTTTATGAAGTCTGTTACTATGACTTTTACCATCTGCCCTGTGGTATGACCTATGAAAATAAAAATGTAGGGTCAGCAATATACTGTGAATTGTGTACTCTTGCATACTTGTTTTTAATAGTTTTTACCTATTTCCTTGGCCACCAGATCCAATTTTTCTTTGGTTCTACTGATGATTACCACGTTCATTCCTTGCTTAGCCAGCTGAGGGAAGTAATAGTGCGGTGTGGCAATATAGAAATTACCAATGATAAATTAGCAAAAGCAAATATTTTATCCTGCATGATGAACTGGATTGCAAATAACTTCAGCTCTTCACTTGACTTCACCAAAAATTATAATGTGCAGAAGGTGTTTTATATTTGAAAATGTATTCACTGTTGGTGTCCTATACTTCACTTTCAAGTACAAAACTGTTTGTTATACAGTAGTATTTAAAAGATCACTTACCATGAATGCATATGCTCTTCCTATGCCTTCTGAAGAACCAGTCACCACTAAAGCAGGGATACAGGGATTACTCCATCAGTTGCCATATTCTCTTACAGTTTCTATTCTAAACACTGGGGGCACTGTGATCTGCACTACGTCACCCCCCTTACTCTGCTGTCAGGCAAATCCCAGGATTGTTTGTATTTGTTTACGCTAAACCCAACCCATCCTGTTCTAACAGACTGTACTAAAACAGTGTGTTCCCCAGTTCTGATAAAGAATTTGCTGAGAACAAATAGGAACTTCTTTCTGAGTGTACACTACTCTCCCATCTTCTCCCAACTAACCATAAGACCACAGACTCTTTTTGCCACTATTTGCATACATACAGTGATTTGTATTAATATTAAACTAGGTCTGGTTTCTCAGGACTAAGGTTAAATACTATGTAAAGCCAAGGGTTTGGGTGAGATGGGATAAGTTTGAACTGCTGTCGTCATGGGAATAGGCCAAGTGAGACTATAACTGTTTTTAGTGTACTCAACAAAATTCCACAAAATGTGTGCACAAGCCTTTGCTTTTTTTTTTTTTTTAGAGCAATATAAGATGACAATGCTCTTAACTTATGACATTTGTTCTCACATATTACATTTGAGAATCAATTTCATTTCCATGTTCTGGCTGTACAAGAACAAATGAAATTTATGTTTTTTGGCATTATGGATTATTTTCTCTGGATGAGAATGATTAGCTCCTGACGTCAGCTAAAAAAAAAATCAACACACTTTGCTAACTCTGTTCCTGTTGGTAATATTCCAATCATCTCCATTGTGTTGACGTGGTAACAGAAATCTGAGTTGGTTATATGCCACTCCAGGAAGATAATTTGTACCAGTCACTTAATATCTGTGTGACGTTCATGAGATGAAATATGTGTGTATTTATCTTCTCTTGAAGAAACATAGTCTTGATCTAACAATCCCTCATGATTACAATGTTCCAAGTTGCTCTTTGTTCCAAACACAGCTGCAAGTAAGCACTGGAGTACCGGGAATAGTTAACACTATTTCTTTGGCATTTCTGCTTCTTCTTTTTTTTGTTGGATAGGTGTAGCTAGAGAGAGACAGAAAAGGCTGGGGACAGAGAGGGGGAATGACATGCAGCCAAGATATACAGCCTTGATATATGTTGGTGCATTCTACCAGGTGAGCTATGAGGCAGCCCTAGTCAACAATATTTCTTATAGATTTCACTTGCCCACACTGTTGACAATCAGCACCGTACTGAAACTGTTTTCTTGTGGGTTACAACAACGTACTGCTGACTGTGCCACCACAGATCATATAATTTTATTTGTGTGGAAATGCACTGGT
Source organism: Argyrosomus regius (assembly GCA_946959425.1). NCBI lineage: Eukaryota > Metazoa > Chordata > Actinopteri > Sciaenidae > Argyrosomus > Argyrosomus regius. The sequence goes on from OX336890.1 coordinate 12,741,964, forward strand.
ACACTTATCCAACAGAAGGTCTTGATTTTCTTTTCTACTGCACATGTTGTGTCGGGTCCCACAAGGCTCAATCCTTGGTCCAGTTTTAGTTGTTTCCTGCCACCATTTTGCTGATGATATTAAACTGTATGTTTGATTTAACCCTGAATGGTGTTGGGAGGTTATTTTGACCCATATCTAAATATCGATATCATTATCTGTATAGTTTTACTAATTCATCCTGACTTATTTGTCCAAATATGTACATATAACACATAGAACATTTCCATTTGTTTTTTATGTCTTAATCTAAAGATGCTTTGCATAATATTCATTGAACATTGACTAATATTTTATGATATGAGGTACTAGAAAATCCCCAACTATGATCAGGATGCTGCCTGGAGCCACATCCAACTGATGATCCCCAGTTGGAAAATGTGGCTAGACAGAGAAACATCTTGGCCACCCTTCTCAGTCTGCTGCTATTAATCCACTCTTGGATAAGTGTTGAAAATAGATGGATAGATCTTTAAAGTCAAATATCCAGAAATAAAACTGTCAGCTTAGATGCTAGCACCATTCAGAAATGGTATCAAAGAGCATTACCCCTCTATACTTAAATATTATCTTTTTTCCAAGCTGTGGCCATCCCAATTTTGGCTCTTCAATTACTGCCATTTGCAGCTAACAATAATCTAGCCATGTTTAACAATAACCAGAACAAATTGCACATTACTTATGAAATGTATTGTAAAATGAATTGAGTCTTGATATTTTAAATATCCTGTAGGAACAGCTGACATGCAGTTTCTGCAGTTTGTGTGTGAATGCCTGAATGTTGTCATGTGTTGTAAACTATTTGCGTGGTTCGTAGACTAGAAAGGTGCTGTATAAAATGCTATTTACCATTTACAGTATATTACTCGGTTAGAAAAACATTAAAGTCAAATGCTCCTGTAGTAATATTTTCACAGGTATTCAATTACAGTAAATAGATGATTATATAATATTTGGTTATATACTGGGAGTGTTCAGTGTAAGATCTGGTGAATGTTAATGATGACATGACTCTGTCACTGTCCTTTATGCTAATTAGAACTGGTATGACCAGTAGGTCAGTGTTATTTAGGTCAAAGTCAAAGACAAAATCCCTTTCTCTTTTCTAATATAAAATACATATACTATAGGTTCCATATCATTATGACAGCTCATTATTTTCTCAGCACAGTTTGTTATTTGTTATTGTTTCAGTCCATCATAACTGCCAGTGAAGTGTAATGAAGTGAATTCTACTGAAGGACAGAAAAAAGAAAAACCGGTTTCCTGGCATGAGTGTTTGTCTGTCTTTGTTCACCAACTACTGAGCTGCATTATAACAATCTCTGAGAGAAGACAACAAATACCACATTCAACCAAATGCTGTCCAAGTGTTAAATATAATAGAACATTTAAAATCCTTCAAATAGTGGCTGCTCCTGTCCTATAGTTAATATCAACCAAGCAATGGCAACACTATAGGATATTAAATAGCGGTTTAACTTAAAGACTCGAAGCCCAGTTCATTTACCATCACAAGACAAAATACATGATAATTCATTGCAGGAAATGTTACACAGGTGTTACAGGTGTTAGTTGACTAATCCTGGTTGCACAAATGAACTATGTTTGGACTATTAATGCAATCTATGGTTTATGACTTGAATGATCTCACATCTGATGATTAATAATTACAGCTAAACAATTATTGCTGACACAAGCACCCATAGACTGTCCTCAAATACACATGCTATTTAACCAAAGCCACAGACAACACATACTGTAAACATTCAGTCCTCAGTTGATCCATGTATCATACAATACATCTCAGGCCACTTGAAATCAAAAAAGACTCAACTCTGAAGGAGACACAAACTCTGCAAATCCTGTTTCAGATTGTCAGGGCAGAGGGACAGGGTTTATACAATGTAGAACGTACTGTTCTGATGACTGTTTTTCCTCTTTGTTGGAGTGGAATGAAAGAGGGCTTTGTAAAGAAAGGACAGATCAGCCAAGTATACTGTTTTTTTTTTTTTTTTTTATGAGGCTTCTTTTAGCGCTGTGGGAGACTGAACAACCTCTTCAGAAGATGCCAAAGATTTTTTTTTTCTGAGTTGATGAGACTGCTCTGGGACCTGCATAGTAATGTTTCAATGTAATTAGAGCTAACTGTGTGCCCCTAGTTGTATTTAGGTTAAAGCACACGGACACTGTCATCTGGTTACAAGTTTTAATGCCTGCACCAGCTGGAGAATGTAGTAGTGCCTTGTTCTTCCATCCATCCATTATCTGTAAACGCTTATGCTCATTAGGGTCATGGTGGGGCTCGAGCCTATCCCAGCTAACTTTGGGCGAGAGGTGGGGTACATCCTGGACAAGTCGCCAGTTCATCACAGGGCACATAGAGACAAACAACCATTTACACTCCCAATCACACCTACAGCCATTTTAGAGCCACCAATAAACCTATAAAGTGCATGTCTTCGGACTGTGGGAGAAAACTGGAGTACTGGGAAAGTGCCTAGTTCTTATCATATCAACTGCATTCTGTCAACTTACCTGAAGGGCAAGCAGGGCAAATTCTCTCCCTTGTCATACATTTATTAATATTTAACTATAACAACATTGGCAGCAAACATTATAAAGATGAACTGAGAATGTATATTAAGTCAAAGTAAAAATATAATTTGTGTGGCAATATGTTTTCTTCAGATACTGTACATAAGATAAGATAAGATCAGATCTCTTTGGTACAAATGTAAGCAGCATGATATGAACATGTGTTTGGGGAAAGTTAGAACTTGCCTCGCCATTCAAACAATGCAGTCTTGTGTAACAGTGCAAAGTCAGAACAAGTCTAAAACTCAGAACTGCCAAATTTTCTGTATGTACAGATAGGACTATAATAACTACTTGTACAACACTCATGTTGTTTTTTTTACAGAACAAATTCATTCGTTTGTTATGACTGTGGCTGACACCTTGATTGCCCTGATGATATTTGTCCCATCCATCAAGTCCTAGCATGTATTAGCCACAATATGATCTACTGTAGGTCTGACATACATTATAATATATACACAAACAGACGCACCCACCTGCCCATTCTCCCATAGAGGTGAAAAAGGACTTTGACAGCGGAAACCACAGTTTTGGAAAAAGCATTCTACTGAAAAGCAGCAGTCTCACTCCATAGTAGACAACAATGGCAGCACCAAGAGAAATAAAAAACGATTCCACTAAATCCATGCTTGTCCTGCACAACAAACAGCTCCAAGTCTGTGTTAGTGTCTGCTCCGGGAGAAAGTGTTTAGTTCAATGATTCCCTAAAACTAAAGAATGACAGAAAGAGGAAATAGTCCTACCAGAGGACACTCCCATTTAAATAACACACACACACACACACACACACACACACACACGCTCTGATGACACAGATTCAAGCTGATACACTCTCACACATGTCATGTCATATTATATGGTTTCTTAGCAATCCACTACACTATACTGATACTACTGATACTTAATTTCCCTTCCCTTTATGATAATGATTGATTTTATTTGTAATCAGGTAATAGACCCCCTTCAGAAAATCTTACAAATATAGAAGCCCAAACAGCAAATCATTTACACAAAGCCTAAATGAATGAACAGTAGGCTCACACACACAATATGAACTGACATGGTCACCTCCCTGGAGAACTAGTTTCTTTTAATTAGTCTTGTTTCTGATCATAATTCATATCCAGCCTTTTACCTACCTCTCTTTGAGTATTGTTGCTGCACACTCATCACATTGGAATAAAGCTCAACCCAGAGTGTTGTCAAATTAGTAGACATGCAATACTGGGTTAACTTGACCCAGTTTGATAATTTCCCCACCCACTGTACTTGTGTGTGGGTTCTGTGTAAATACACAAACAACTTGTTGTATTATTTGCAACGTCTACTTGTGTGACATTCTGTATATGTACAAGACAAAAACACACTTTTGAGACTTGAATTGAGAGTTGCTGAAATGAAATGTTTTGTTTTATGTTAGCTACTTCTATGTCTCTCCTGCAGAGCCCTATTGAAAAGCCACTTTGGTCAGGGCACAATTAGTTAGAAAATCTTGCAAGGAATAAATTGTATTTTATTCTAATATTGTAATCAGTATGGTAGTGGAATTAAAGTGTGAGAAGATGTTTGTATGGAAGAGTATGTGTGGCAAAATGGGGTGAGGAATGCAAGCTTCCTGGAAAAGAGCCAGAGTGAATGTCTGTTGAAGAAACCTATTTAACCTGTTGAAGAATAAGAGGCAAACCATCTTGCAGAACTTGTTTATTGTACTTGTCAGGTGGCCATAAAGCAAACGTCTTTTGAAAGTTGATGCAATTTTTTGCTTATACATTTATAAGTTGAGTTTGATATTTAGAAAATGTTCACAGAATTTATATAATTTTCCTTGTGTAAGACTACATATGCTGTGATTTTATCTGAAAAGATTAATTGATTTTCAGCGTTTTATATGATTATGACCTGAATATCTTCGGGATGTTGACTCTTGAATGGACAACATACAAAGGATGCCAAAATATAACAACTTATTACTATTAACATTTTCTTAGTTCAGTGATGACATCAGATCTATTTAATAGGATTTATTTTGCAGAATGATGACTAAGACTTTACATTTGTATATGACAATCGTATGAAGTATGAATAGGTTATAAACAACGTTTGACTGATTGAAACAATAAACTTTTTTCCTGCTTTACACGAGCTGAAATGAAACCTGTTGGATTCTGTGACTGAATTAAACCGAAATTAACATTGATGTTAAGTGGACAGTTACAGTGTTGATCATCTTCTATAATGTGGTCTGTAGTCTAATGATTTATGTTGGTTCTTTGAAGGAGAATGGTGCTGCTATTTGTAACGAGGCAGTTAACGGTCTCTGACCTAAAAAGATCCAAAGAAGATGGCTTTACTTCTCTCTTGCTCATGGAAGACTAGATGCGACATCTTTTAAAAGTCGTTGCCAGGCTGGCAACTGGGCATCAGCTTTTGTGCTGAAACTGAAAATATGGTTGCCGTTTTTACCTTATATTGTCGCTTTATATTTTGCACAATTAAAATATTCTGCAACATAACAATGAAAATGTGACATATTCCTGGTATACAAAATACCAGTACAGCAACTGTTTTCATGTTATTCACAGATCAATTAAAAAATAATCCAATAAATCACTGGTTGCCTTTTCATCTCTTCTTTACCTTTCAAATTTGCTTGTGCTTCTACTTTTGAACCCCACAGTTAAACAACTGAATTTGCTGTTGGCTGGTTCCAGGTAAATATCATCAATACAACAAGTATTAATATATATATATATATATATATATATAAGCAGCACATTTTTCTGTATGTGGTTGCCACTGAAATTACCAAAAAAAAAGAAAAGAAATACCAACCATTAATGTGGAGCCCTTGGAAATTATCTCTCAATGTATAAACCCTTTCAGAGGCAAAAACTCATAACACTTTATCTTTGCTGTTTTTAATAATTCCAGATTTTTATGGTTATAGAAGCTGAAAGATAAACTTTGGGTGCATTACCTTACCCAGTTGTATTTTAAGTTTGCATTAGGCTGCTAGAATTATTGCTACATTTGTGAGTGTTTATGTGAACTGGCAACCTGCTCAGGATCACTTATCTTTTATAGTAGTGCACAGTGGCTCATTCTCATAATTCCCCATGAAGGTCCTAGCCCACTGACAAGATATAACCTGACATCTAGTGGTCATTTGACAAAATTACACCTACTGTTTTAGTATGGGTATTGTACTTTGTTATGGATCATTTCCAACTTTTTACATATATGTAACTTATATTGATAAAAAATTGGATTTGGAAGTTTTGTTTGTCTTATTGGATATCAGGTCTATCAGAAACTACTACTGATGTTGTTGCAGTAATCATAATCATGTTTCCATCAAAGGTTTGTGCAATATTTTAGCTATGACACTTTTATGACAAAAAATCATGATATTTGATTTGTTCGACGTCCCATTTGACTCCCAATCACCCTTCATTTACCCTATTTTATACTGGCCTAATGTAGATTCTGCACGATACGAAATTATCAAGTCAAGTCAAGTCAACTTTATTGTCAACACTGCTACATGTACAGGACATACAGAGAATTGTAATTCCGTTTCCCTCATATCTGCAGTGCAAAAAAGCAATAAACATGAACTTTAAAATATATACAAGTGTAAAGAGACAAAAAAATACAGTAATTATAAAAATATATGAACAGTGTAAATATAACAATATAAAACTATTTAAACAGTGTAAATATAGTAAATATAAACAGTGTAAACCAGGGGTCTTCAACCTTTTTCAGCCCAAGGACCCCTTGGATGAGAGACAAACAAAACAGAGACCCCCACATGTAATGTGTCACATTTTAAGCCTGGCCTATAATAACTTTTATATTTACTTTATTTACCTTTTCTTCCACCTTATTAACCTATTTACAAATACTTGGTTATTAGCCTATGTGTGTTTATGATTGATAAAAAAGTTCATGCACAATGGAATAATTTATTTTGTAAATAATCAATATATTAATATAAATATGAATGCTTGCAGTTTACTCAATGTCATTGAATTCTCACACATTATTTTTAGTGAAAATTGTCAATTATTATGACAAAAATTGGGGGACCCTCTGCAGTGCCTCTGCGGACCCCCGGCCTAGGGGTTGAAGACCCCTGGTGTAAACAGTTTAACTGTAGATGGCATACAGCAATTTGACTGTATGGTTGCTTATTCTACACTAGCCATCCACGATGCACTGATTTACTAAACGTATAAGCTCCATAAATCTCAGATATGACTTTCCAAAAGAACAACAGTGACGAGCAGTGATGATACCTGCACAGCAGCAGCTGTCTCCATTCATTCATTCACGGCGGAGGAAGCCTGCCAAACCTCTCACGTCATCAGCGCGCGCCTGCTGTGTTACCCGCGCCATTCCTACAAGCGTGTGTCTCCATCTCTCAATACATTTGACCACTGGCAGAGCTTCAGCAGACACTGCTACGAGCACTAATTCTGTTTCTCTACCATCGGTCTTTTTAGGTGAGTCCGTCTTTATGTTTCTCTCGCTTGAGAAAAGTCGTTATTTATCATCACAGACGTTGTGGGCCACTGGTTTCTTAGTGAGTAAGTTTAGCTCACTGGCTAGCCCTAAAGTTAGCTTTGGTGTGTTTGGGGCATGTACGATTTGTTGCCCGTTTTATCAGTGAATGAGCTTATTTCAAAACAACTTAAATGACACCCAGAGATGGCCACTGAAGCAACGTGGGCTATGAAAATCAATTGTAAATCAAAGCAATGTAAATGCAACGCTTTAACGCTGCTCCCTCCCGACCCCCCTTTTCACTGCCGAGCTTGTTTTGGTTCAAAAACTTTAAACTTTAACCCGGTTTAAGGACACGTTTCTTATCGGATGTTTGTCATGTCACGATGTGGAAATATTTACCAATAACAACGTTTCTGGGCTGTGTCGGAGGCCCGTGGACGCGTATATCTGTGTTATATTGTAATAAGGCCAGGCAGGTGATAACTTGGCTTCAGTCAAATCAGCTCTAGCCGCATGATGGACAACGTTTTAATTGGTAGTCATGGAGATAACACACGGGGCTGGACGACGGCGGGTAAAGTTGTGATGCCGCTAGCATGATCACTCAGCCAGCGTTTGATAACTAAGCTAGCTCGTATTAGCGGCAGAGGTCATTGCATATGCAAAACAACAGACATGTAACGTAAGTTAGCTGACGTTGGATGAGACCCTGAACACACATTTATTCACCTGAAAGCTTCACTCACACAGCTGTAGCAGTTTTGACATGCTACATGGTAATTCAACAGACAGTCAGCAATCAAGCTTTATGCTGAGGATTTGAAGCGTTTTCTTACCTGGCCAAACTACACCATGTAACAGGGACGACAGGTGCACAGGTGTGACATGTTGAGCTTTAATTAGACAGTACAGTCTTCATACAATCTGGCAGTAGGCCTTCTTCACAGAGGCCATTTTGTTTCACAATAGGAAGAGAATTTGTGTAAATAATGGAGGTAATCATGGCTGAATTCAGTCTGCATGCTGCATGCTGATCGCTCACTGTCATGGCTCATTGGGACACTTAAATACAATGGAGCCATCATTAATGTTAATAATAACACGTGCGTCTCTTTTATCACGACAAGTCAAAATGTCTGCAGGGAAACGGGGCCTGTGATGTTGCATGCAGACCTAGTGGACTGCTAGACAAGCACCGCCAACAATAACTGACCACATTTCAACTGCGTACCGATGTCGTACAAGTTATAGATCTTCTCCTTCGTCACTTAAAGATGCCGTGACACCATTTTAAAGCTGACAGAGCCATTATGTCGAGGAATCGTTGGCAGACTGTTGCAGTTGATTTTTGGCACCTTGCACTGATTGCCTGTTCTTTTCAAGGCCTTTTCTGACCTCCTAAACCAGAGTAATCTAAATGATCATCAAGAGTCTGGCAGTGAGAGTGTCAGAACTGGGAATTTGCTCCGAAGTCATCTCAGTGAGTCTTTGAACAAGACCAGTCCCTGCGTTCAGACTTTTATCTATTAATGTGTATAACACAGACATGGTTGACACTTATATCATGATACCACAGGTTTGATCATCTTGACAGTGTCTCAAAATACCAGTCAGCTCACTGATGTAAATACACGTTTCTTAACACCTAAATATAACACTCCTTAAGCACACTTTTTTCATCAATTTATCAAACACCTGTTGAACAAGCAGCACACAAACTTCCACCACTCTGCCCGCTGTAACTTACTGCCCTGCATTAATTCACGCCTGGTTTGTTTTAGTGCTATTCAGAGGTAGTTAATAATTGAACTTGTGTTATCCTCCACAGCTGAGAAATTGCTGACAAAAAGGTAACACAACATTAATTATATGGGAAAGCTATAGATATCTCAAACGCGGCAAAGCGTGGATTCAGTCTGTAAAATATGCCATTAGTGAGTGCCAACCAAGATGAGAAGCTCAACATATCTTTTCCATCAGCTGAAAGGGTACCACACCATTATGTTTACAAGTTACAAGGCAAGCTCACTTTTGTCAAGGCAGACAAAGTTAAAGGTTTAAGTTATAATGTAATATGTTCTTTAAGCAAAAAATATATTATACGGTTCATTTCTTTGTCATATGACTTGTTTTTTTAATACATTTATTTGAATCAAGCCATGTTTGCACAGTTAAATGTTTGCATTGTGTTTTTTTATGTTAATATACTATATTTAAAGCTTTAACTAATAAACTCTGGTTTCTTCCGGTGTCAGTCATTATCAGGGCACTCTTCAAAATGGAAGCATTGTCAAATTATACCATGATAAATATGGAAATAATTCTTGTGATATATTTTGTCATATCGTCCAACCCTGGACGTCAAGATTTCAAGATTTTGGTATCAGAAGTCTTCTGGTTTCCATTTGTTGTCCAGGTGGTATTGATCATTGAAATCTTTAATTTTTGGACTCATTGGCTGTTGTCTGACGAGGATTTTTATTTTTTTTTTTTTTTTTTTTAAATGTGTCTGTATTCAGAAGCAACCTACCCACCTACTCCAACTCCATTCTTGCGTATCAAGTTACTAATTGGACTGTAAAGGACGGAGGAGGATGTTTGGGCCAAATATCTGTTATCTGGATATTTGTTGGCTGCACCTGAACCCACTGAACCATTGACTGTTTCCTCATGAGGCTAAATTGTTGTTAGATGATAGCTGATGAGTTCTGAGGTTGGTCTTTCACTGCTCAACATTCAGCCCCTCTTTGTTTAGTTGAGGATGAACACAGTTTGGTTTCAGGCTGTCTGGACTCTGCTGCATCTGATCACAAGTAATGGAAGATGAGAGCAACATTCAAATCACAGTTGCATCATATGTTATTTTTGTTTTAATGACTAACCACTACATAACTTAAGTTGATGATACATCTGCGCACATGGCAGAGCCATCGCAAACCTGGAATAGGTGGCCTACATACCACAGTATCCTTTTGCTTTTATCTACACACTGAAAGCACATCTGGGCATTTCAAAACTGGGATAAATGCTTATCCAGTTTTCTAAATCAAGGCTATCACGTTTGTTGTGGAGAAATTGCTGAAGTCAAAGGTCAATGGTGAGGTCAGGAGGGAACAAAGAGTTCAGGAGCCTCTGATGTCTTATGCTGTAATATTTATTGACGCTTGGCCAAGGAGAATCAGAGACACTCTCAAAGTGCATCAGACGTGCCTGAGTCGGTCTCACATTCTGCCCAACTCATGCTGGTGGTCAGACTTTAAACCCCTACAGATAACGCCACAAATACTATACGCCCAGAATTAGCCAAAGAGAATGTTTTTACCCATGCAGGTGTTATTGTCAGTATATTCTAGTCTGGAGACACTCTGCAAGCTATCTATTTTGTCTAGGAAGGCAGCAATAGGTCTCTTCGACCCTGGTCACCACAGTGTTGAGATAGACTGGCACCTGCTGTTCCCAACTACTACTGCCGAGGCCCACACGTGACCTCGTGTAACCTAAGGATAGAAAATTCCATAACAACGTTTACACTCACAAAAACATAACCAGGATACCCAATTCTACCCGATCCATCCTACCGTATTATGGTCTGCAGATACGGTCACACCTCATAACACACAAACCCCATCGCAGAGTCTTTCTTATTTGTTGTTGAATCAATAATTCATGGTCCATTTATTAAAAGAATCAGTATCTGGCCAAAGCACTTACTTTGGAGTACTTTATCCCTGTGTGGAGATGGCCGAATGCTCATGCCATTTCCAGAAGGCACACTATAGATAATGGTGCTGAATATTTGTTTATGGGCTGTAGATGGCAGCCTTGCTCTGGAGTTTTGCCCCCTCTTATTGAAACATAATAATGAGAGCTCACTTCCACCACACTACCTCTACTCACAGATGACAGTTTCTGCAGACAGTTGCTCGGGAGGATTAATTGTTTACTAAAAAAATCCGGCCATTATGTGAAAAAAGAAGTGTCTTTTTCACATATTTTTTTGGAATAAACTGGTTCTTATAGCTCTTGACTGCCATATCGAGACATGATTACTACAGACCTTGTATTCCTTAAATTTTTCATCTCACGCCTGTCAAATATATTGTCTGGAAGTATTGTATGCACTCAAAGCTGCAGAGGTAGAGAGGTGGGCTGTGTTTTTTCCTAGTAGAATTAAATAAATAACCAATTTATTATTGACAAACTCCTCTGGAAATGTTGAGATATGATCTTATAAAGATAGGACTCATGGTCCCAAAGTAGGTCTGGTGTGGCAACTTTTTGTTATTCTATCTGAGAATCCCTTTCTTGAGGCGCAGAGGTGACTGACTCCGGTAATTGCTTTTGAAACTTGAAAAACCCCTGTGAAGCTGGGGTGTTTGAATATGATCCGGGATATAGAACATCTCTTTGCATGGTAAAGATGACTGCCAGTATTTCTATTAGGTGAGCTTTTCTTTATTCAGAAGGATTTATTTCTTTCCCACTGAAGTTTGACAGTGATTTCAGTGCTGCTTGATCTATAATAAAAAGGGAGGAAAAAAGGATAACCCCAGACAAAGCAAGCAAATGTTCTGACTTTTTTTTGTCTATGTAATTTGACTGCCTCAGCTTTCAGTTGATGTTTTATTATGCTGTTTTTCCCTACGGTGAAACTATTTTAAAATGTTTTTTTTTTCCGCCCTCAACTCAGCCAGAACTTTTCACCACAAGAAACTCTTCTCTTTCTTCTTCCTTCTTCTTCCCCTCTTGTATCCCCCCTGCAGATATATCCAGCTATGGATATGGACGGTGCCAGTTCAGTGGTGCTGCAGGCTTTAACCCAGGCTACTAGTCAGGACACAGCTGTACTGAAGCCCGCGGAGGAGCAGCTCCGACAGTGGGAGACTCAGCCAGGCTTCTACTCGGTCCTTCTGGTGAGGGATGATGTCAAATAATTGGATTAAATCTGCTGGAGTGAAAGCTATTAAAACTTAAATGAATTGAGATGTTAATGACTGTGTTGTCTTTTACAGACAATCAGACAATGTTGGGTTTGTCCTGATTTCTAATGCACTTTACATCCACTGTATAATATAGGTTTCTTTTCACAGAAAATGGTAGAAATGTAATCTAATATACGTCATTATATTTTCATTAGTGTATAATCACCTGAAAATAAAAAAAATCATTATACTTCAGTTAAAAGAAAATGAGCTTTTTATATCTACATACGCTGTGGGTCCTCTTCAACAAAGTCTATGTTTCTACATTAGCCCAGAATTGGCAAGCTAAACTGGTTCTAGATAGGTCCTTTCACATTTTTCGCTGCTTTTGCGGCCACTATAGTTTCTTCTTCACACTAGGAGGGGGAGGGTAAAATGACTACACTTCTAGATGCCACTAAATCCTACAGACTAGTCCTTTAAGTTAATTAATCACAATATTGTGAGAGGTATAGAAACAGGGAGGAAGATGGATTTGTGTTAAAGAAATACACAAAACTCACTTTAATAGTTATATTAAGATTTATTCACAGATGTTTTAACCACACTGTCTTTTTCAAAGTCTACGATCAAGGTCAGTGGTACAACACAACAGGTCAACACAGCTTAGTGTGCGATCATCCTCTCTGTCTTGACCAGCACCTAACTTAACAAACAAAACACGTTTGTTTACTGTCTCAGCTGAGCTTTAATGAAATGATTGATTTCAGTTTAATCTCTGTGCATTCAGCAGAGAAATTGGCCCCGGATGTGCCTAACCAGGCACAAAGAAAATTCCATTCACATGAAAATATATTATTTTCTTTATTTTTGTCCGGAATACATTGTGGATAAGAGAGACAACAGACAAAACAACACCCTGTTCAAGACAAAGTATGTCTTAGAAGACGCATTCAACAATAAAACTAATGGGGCTTGTATGACATTTAATTTGTCTGACTAAATTTTTACACAGTACCTACAATTTAGAATACACAATATAAGGGAGTTGTGTTGTGCCTGGTCTTATGTCAGGTTAGGATAAAAACGTTGAGGTTTGCAGCAAGAGATTACAAGTGAACTGTTACATAGAGAAACACGTTTGTTTTTCTTAATTGTTATTATCTTTGAATGTGAATTAAAGCGAGGAAGATACTGCCTGTTGAGGGTTAAACACACAGATATGCTTCACATATTTTTAGATTCAGTGTGACTTACACTTCTGGAGGATGTCATGCCGAATAAACGTCCACACTGATGTACTGAAGGAATAACGGATGCTCCTTAAAACGTTTTAAATGATCTTCAGTATCAAAGTCATCCAGGCAACTGGATTACTTTCACGCTCATGGATACTTTACAAACAAAGTGTTGATGGCTAATTTGCCTTCATGGCAACATGGAGGTGATCATGTTCCATGACTTTGAAAACCCCTCTCTTAGATCATCTTTGACTTCAAATTTAGTGTTACTGAAAATGCACAAAATTGAGTTTATGCTTCATTTTTATGTAGCTGCCTTTGCTGCCATGGTCCAATATCAATTAAGCCAAAGGTGCGCAATGTGTCCCATCTCATTTAATTCAGGAGAATTATGTCTCTGTATATTATTACAGAAATGGTACAGGAAGGACAGCATCAATAAATCAAATGTCTGCCTGGCCAGCTAAATTCAGGATGCACTGGTACATCTAATAAAGGTTTAGTGGCAGTGGCAGATTTTTACTTGCAGATTCAAGTAAATAGTTACACTGTGCTGGCCTGCTAATGGTGCTCTGTTCCCTTAATACAACAGAGGGATGTTTTTAAAGTGCATTTTAACTCATGTTTGTCCCCACGTCTCCTAAACCTGGAAAAAATTAGGAGCCAAGATTCCAATCTCTGATATTACGGTGCTGCTCTTTATGGAGCTAGTGTAGTGTAGAGAATGGGAGAATGACTTTGAGAACACTGCGACAGTACTCAGCCTTATTTTCCAAGGTTATGGCTACATTTTACTACATTTTACAAGTGAAAAATGTTAGCACTTATGAACAAAACTGCTTTACTGTGTACAACTTAGACACTCCAGATCAAGTCCATGTGTCTTGTATTTTAATGAAGCTCCTTGATGGTATCACAGGTCTGCGTCATTATTCTTCAGCTTAGTTAGGTTGGGTTAACAAAAACAATGTTAGGTAAACACGTGTGTTTTCCCCTCCACAGAATATCTTCAATAACCACATGCTGGATGTGAACGTCAGATGGCTGGCTGTGCTATACTTCAAAAATGGCATTGACAGATACTGGAGGAGAGTAGCGCCTCAGTAAGTGCCTGCTTGTCTCTCCACAATGCTGTCAGCCTTTTTCTCTCAACTCTCCATTGTTTTCGTCGTCCCTCTCCCAATGCTTGTCTTTATTCTCTTCTTCATTGTCTCTTTCCTCAATCTTAATCTCTTTGCCTGTTTTGAGGGTATTTTCTCACAGATTTGTAGTTGATTTGTTTTTTTTTTTTTTTTTTTTTTTTTTAGGTTTTGTTCCTCGTTGCCATCATTTTACGCATTGTCTTGTCTTTTACTAGTCATAGCTTACGTCTGTAGTTCTGTCTCCATCATTTCTCACTGCGTTCCTTCTTTTCCTGATTATTCATACCATTGTTCTCTGTGTTTATTCTTTTGTGTCTGTTTTCTGGTGGTAGATCGGCTTTGACCATTCAGAGCCTACAGTCTGTCTTTGGGTACCTGAGTAGATGGGTTTTGTTAGATTTTAATTGAACATTCTCTTAAATTTTGCAGGACAGCGTTTTACCAGAGGTAATCAGCTCTGTCTCTCAGCACTCTGTGGTCTCTCTTTGGCCACTTGAAATTATTGCTGTTCTCTTTTTTTTTTCTAAAGTTTTCTCCTTTTACTAAAGTCGTTTCACTCTTGTTGGTAGTTCAGTAAATTGCATTTCATTTGCCAGAGGGCTGTGCAAGGGGTTTCGGCCCCTGGATTATTTATCTGATTACCGTTGGTCCATTGTCATTAATTTAGGGTGCTGTGCGGCACAGCATGTCACTATATAAAGCATCAGGCACATTAAATGGCATTTTATTCTGTTATTGTTATAGTGGCTTACAGTTTGTATTTCACCTGAGTTCATTTTTATTTTAACCATAAAAGACATCAATCTAACATGCTTGAATATTGTTAAAATATTGCACATTGAATCCTTTAAGTCCATTTTGGTTTTATTTTTTTCTTTAATTTCTGTAAGACACTGGCCAAATGTAAATTATATGATGTCTTAAGATATTCCCAGTGCAGCATTGTGCATGGTGGCTCACTGGCATGGGTCACTTAAGCGTTATGAAGCCATGATTCGTGTTATTAGTTCCACCTTTTGTTTTTTCTGCTGTGACTAGTCGAAAGGTCTGCTGTGGAAAAGGTCAGTTGCTTTTTCATTAATTGGAAAACTCCCTCTTATGTCTCTTTTTAATTAATGCTATCCAGGACTATACTCGGGCCTGCTAGTTGTCCATAATGCTGGATTATGAAATTGAAATTTATTTGAATTTAGTGTAGAGAGAGGGTAAGAAAAAACAGAACTTAACTCTTTTCAGTCTCCCTTTATACCTCTGCACATCTCCAGCATAAAAAAATGACTTAAATTACTCACTTTAACCAAGCAGCCTTCATATTTCCATTATCTTTGGTGAATTTTCCATTTTCAACCCCCCAACAAAGTTTGTACGCTGTGTAAAATGTAAATAAACAGAATGCAATAATTTAATTTAAATGAATAATTTAAATTAATTTGCAAATCCTTTTCGACTTGTATTCAATTGAGTGCAGTACAAAGACCGGATATTAAATGTTTAAAAAGCAGAAATATACGCTCATTCTGAATTTGATGCCTGTTCCAAAAAAAGTTGGGACATGTTTACCACTGTGTTACATCACCTTTTCTTTTAACGACACCCAGTAAGCGTTTGGGAACTGAGGACACTAATTGTTGAAGTTTTGAAAGTGAAATTCTTTCACATTCTTGCTTCAGTTGCTCAGCAGTCCAAGGTCTCTGTTGTCATATTTTGCACTTCATAATGCGTCACACATTTTAAATGGGGCTACAGGCAGCCAAATACCCAGACTACAAAGCTAAGCTGTTGTAACGCATGCAGAACATGCTTTGGCATTGTCTTGCTGAAATAATCAGGGATGTCCCTGAAAAGATGTTGAAAACCTGCATGTACCATCAATGGTGCCTTCACTGATGTGTGAGTTACTCATGCCATGGGCACTAAAACACACCCATACCATCATTGATGTGCCTTTTGAACCTTTTGCTGGTAACAATCTGGGTGGCACTTTTCCTCCTTAGCTCAGAGGACATGACATCCATCATTTCTAAAACCAATCTGAAGTGTGGACTCATCACACCACAGCACACCGTTACACTTTCCATCAGTCCATCTCAGATGAGCTAGGGCCCAGAGAAGATGGCAGCATTTCTAGATGTTGGTGATATATGGCTTTCACTTGGCATGGTAGAGTCTTAACTTGCATTTGTAGATGCAGCAACAAACTGTGTTTACCGACAACAGTTTTCTGAAATTTTCCAGAGACCATGTAGTAATATCTATATCTATGATTATAGATGGTGAAAACTTGAATTCCCTGCAATTGTGCGTTAAGAAACATTGGTCTTAAACTGTTGGACTATATGCAGTTTTTCAAGTGTTGAACCTCACCCCATCCTTGCCTGTGAACACCTGAGCCTTTCATCATGCATCATGATACTATCACCTGCTACCAGTTAACCAGTTTACCTGTGGGATACAAGCAGGTTTCACTTTGAACACTAATTATATTAGGCAGGTCAAAAAGGATTTTCAAATCATTGCATTTTGTTGTCGTTTACATTTTACACAGCGTCCCAACTTTTTGGAACCAGGGTTGTACTTGTATGTAACTAGGTATTTTAGCAGATGCAAACATTGTTTTTTTTAATTTACATCACATACTGGTGAAATATTAGTGAAACAGATTAAGGCTCTGTTCTCTGCATGTGCTGTCTCTTGGCTGATTAGACTGTTTATGCCACAATTAGCCAGACAGATGTTTTATACCACTAGCGGGATGATAAATTGTTGCCATCTATTACTGTAACAAATTGATATTTTTGATTATTGCTGCATTATTATCAGTTCAGGAAAGTGCATAGGTTTTGACCGGGTTAAAAATATATACAGACATTTTTCAAAGAGGTGAAGAAATAATAAGAAACATAAATAATGGATGAGTAATATGAGTAATGAAGCAATTTTTTTTTCACTCTGTTAAATCGCTTTTAATAAGTATTTGTTTTTATAAGTCATGTTGATTTCATTAAATCATTTTGTGGGGTATTTTGTGGTGTTACAGTATTTAAGCTTTGATACTTTTTCGATATCATGTCTTTAAAACCACACAATCGTTGTTATTTACACATATGGAATATCTAAGTACTGCAGATATTAAAAAAACACATCTACAATCAGTAACGACTGCATCCATGATTGATTAACTAGTGGACAATCTTCTTCTCACGCTCCTTCTGTGCGGTTCACTGACAATCCTACAGCTCTGCTGCAGAGACACACACAGAGCGAGAGAGAGATGTTATCTGGTATCTTATCTGTTGATTGACTTCTTCTTTGCCAGCACAGTGTGCAGGTTCATTTAAAAAAGAAGAACATGATTATTATTACTTATTTTGTGCTTTTTTCTTTTTGCTGTGGTATTGCATATCTTTTTTTTTTTTTTTTTTTTTTTTTTAACTAAACTAACTACTAACTAGTATCTCATCAGAGTTTAAAATTCTGTGGCAACCTAGGTGTTGCACTTGATTGCAGTTTCACATTCTATTTTTTTATACGGGGCATACGCTTTTGGCTTTTGACTGATGTGAGGCATCTCCTGAATGTGATAGCAGATAGTTTGAATGTTTTTGTAAGTGTGTCATGCATACAAACATGCCCAGCCCACGCAGGTTTACACTACGCCACAAGTTTATATAAGCCAGGACCAGAATTCATGCATTTGCATAATTATGTGAAAAAGCTGACAAGCATGCTTTCTCCTGTTTGTCGCGATGCATTTTTGAATGCTATTTCATTGCATTGCTTAAAATGACTTGGGAAAAAATATATATTTAATGATGTAAAAGCAAAATGCTCCCTGCAAAATTAATGTGCTGGTTGAATGACGCATTACTTCTGTATTGTGAACCTCTCCTTACCTCACCTTAGCTTCCTACAGTTCCGGTTACAGTACAGTTTTCTCACCAAAGCTGCTCTTGTTTTGCTGTGTTGTTTTTAAGCTGTCAACTGAAAAAAAATGCTTTATAAACCTGGCTTAGGTGATCAAAACATTTCGACAACATTCCTTGGATTAAGATGAGCTATAATGCTGCGCAAATGTTTAAAATGTATTCCTACCTCAACTGTGGCTGAAATTGAAATAAGACGGCAGCTGAAAAAACTCGGGTTTTTCTGTTTTCTGTCTCATGTGTCAGGATAGCTTTACTGTGAATCATCTTGGTGCCTGTCTGGATTTTCCCTTTTTTTCCCCCAGTCATCAGATTTTCTGTTTTCTTCTGCTCAAAAAAAAACCAAAACAAGGCTCAGGCACATGCTTGCTTATGTTAATATATCTTTTAATCTTCCCTCCGTATTTCTTTAAAGCTCGCCTCACTCCCAGATTCCCAAAATATGTGCGTGTTGTAAATCGTGTTTCACTAATTCACCCTCTCCCCCCTAGTAATTTGTCTTCCACTCATATCTCTTTTCTTTCTGCCCAAGGTTACAGCGTGATTCATTCCTTACATCAAACGCTCTCCCACTCTATCTAGCTTCCGTCAGCAGCAGTTGAAATAGACAGAACAGGGTAAATTAGGGTAAAAAAAATATGTTCCCAGATTCACACTTTTATGCTCACATCGCTTACTCTGTTTGCAAAAACTTCAACTCTTCTTGCAGACTACAAGATGTGAGTTGGAAGAGAAAATGGGATTTATCTAGTGCTTACTGATTAAATCAGGCAGCTGGCAGGTCCTGTACTACAGTGTTATAAAGGGATTTAATTGATCCCATAACAACCTGGCAGATTGATATCCTATTCATATCATCACCACAAAGTTTGAGGACTGCATGTGCAGAATTTGAAATTAAATTATAAGGAGTCTCTTAGGATATGAGCTACTTTTAACAATGCCAGGGTGACTGGCTCCCCGTCATCAAAATGTGACATGTTGGCTCAGTAGTGCTCTTGACCTCCATTTAGAGGGTCAAAACTTGGCAACTTTTTTTTCCTCCTCTGTGAAGACTTTCATTTTGGATCAGTTCAGTGAACCTAGAGATGTCCTTCATGTTAACCATACACATTGATATGGGCGCTGTATGCTTTGGTGTTATTTTCGCTTTAGTAAGTTCATATATTGTGCTGCTCTTGATCTTCTGCCCTCCTTCGTGACCTCCTTACCTCTTCTGAACATCTTTCTGATTGGTTTGTTCACAGTGCTTTATCAGAAGAGGAGAAGACGTCACTGCGTGCTGGTCTCATCACAAACTTCAATGAGCCTATTAATCAGGTTAGTGGGAAAATGGAATGTATTAAAAATTTAAATGAAAGGAATACTCAACATCATATACTGGTACAAAGAAACTACCTTGATTAACTTTACTTATATAATGTACAAAATGAAACTGACTGACCACTTTTTGCATGCTGTAGTCCATTTTTGCTGTATTGTACTGTAATGATTGCATTACGATATGAAAATATACTTGCAGAAGATTTAAACTAACTTGAAATGACGTCGTTGCACCATAACAATAACTGACTAATGATGTTTTCAAGAAAGTTTAAATGAAATTTTCAAGGCTCTTCTAATGCCCTTACAGACTTCATTGGGTGCCTGGAAATTGAATGCTTGTGCATTCCAATGAATGAATGAAAGTGTGAGGAGGAGAACGTTTTTGAAGCCCAGTTGTTCTCATTAAGGAAGTGGTGAAAATGCAGCTTATGTGGAATACATTAGCAACATTTTCCACACTGCCAGTGTATTTCAACCACCTGCTGACATCAAAACTGTTGTTGTTTTCTGACTGTAGATCGACTTAGTTAGATCAGACCAGCTGTTCCGTCCAAACAAACAGATATCACAGACAGAGAGGGAAATCATGTTGGAAGATTTTATTCTTGTCTTTAGGAGATAAAATGCACTGCAGAGACACTGAGATTTTTCATTAGGAAAATAATAAAGGGTTGTTACCCAACACTGGCATTGAAAAGGCAACAGGTAATATCGATGCCTGTATTCTAGATATGGCCTGGTTACAGTGTACACACTGAAGTTGTTTCCCAAAATGCTTGAAATAGGCTTAAGCAATAAACAGATGTAAAATTAAAGGATTAGAGTTAGAAAGGATTATTTAAAGAGACTATTATGTGGATATGGGGACGTTCAAGGGTTAAAAAGCCATTCTTTTCACAGTTCTTGTTCATGTTCAACAAACAAATAATTCAGGAATCAAGTGGTGTATAATACATCTGTCTGAAGGGACATGGAAGGTGGCCCTGAATGGTGGCCATCCATTCTGGTTTCTACAGCTTGTATATCCCTGAGGGAGAGCCCTCCAACATCAGGGCTGATAGGGTCCATATGGCAAACAATGAATGCCATTTAAACACCATATGTCTCACCAGTCACAGCCTGTCCTTGTCTAATCAAAGCTCCAGAAGAGGTTGTGCATGTTCATGCATGCAAGTGTGAGGGCGTGCCAGTGTTGTGAGGACAGTTTACATTTATAAAATCTGTAATCCAAGCAAATTGTTTAAGGCTCACCTGGCTTTCTTAGAAAACATAATGACTTATTGATACTTGAAAATTAGATTTTGCATTTGACAGACGTTTGATTGCTAGAGGCCATTCAGGTGTGTTAATTAAAGCTTGCATTCTGTAGAGATGTAAAAAATTCTCATTCCTTTGTTTTGAAGTGATTTTGAGTTCAAAAGAGCTAAACGTAAACAAATAGCCATTGCTGCTTTAATTCTTGTAATACGTAATTAAAAATAGGCTTGATTCATGGATTTGAAAATTAAAGATGAAACTGCCATACCTGAAAATATCAGGTCAGCTTAACCATGCCATAGACTTTAAACTACTGTTACAACAACACCTGTTAGTATCATTTACTGACAACCAATGTGATTCCTGGGGTTGTAACAGTGCCATAAACTTTACGTATACCGTAATAGATATAAATTGGGTGGACAAAGTATTAGAAACAGAACACTGCAAACTACAACTTCCAAAATGACCATAAAGTTAAATCAACACCTCTATGAAAAGGTCATAGGAAAAATGGAACATTACAACCCTCATGAAGGACGGATTTATTGCAGGGCTGTTGCATGAGACTGGCTTGGTTTTCTCATAAACTGGCAGCGTATATCTGTTACCACCTTGCACCATGTTGCAAACATGTGGATGTAAATAAACTACACCTGATTCAAATGGATCTTTTTTGCCAATACTATATTTATGATAGAACAGTAAAAAGCAACTATTTTGGTAGGATGTGTGAATCACAGCTGTCAAATTAAACTCTGATTATGTATATGTGATGTGGGGAAAAACAGCTATTAAAGGTGGGTTTAAATGGTAACAGAAGCTCGCTGACTGCTGAGGTATAAAATGCCCTTTTCAGTCTGGACACTCAACATCACCATTTATCTTGAATGATTAGGTGTCTTACCTCTTGCGATGTCAAAAGTAAATGGGCAGATTTGATTGATAATTGCTCAACAAGCACACTTGGTGAAGTGTCAAGAAATAATATGATAAGTGAAGCTGTGACAATGTCATGACAAATACTTTAGAGATAGTCTAGTCCTTGTATTAAAGGCCATGACTGTTTAATGCATGTACAAAGACTCTGTCCTGAAAAGCAACGTAATCTATGTGATAGGAGTTGGTTATAGAATAGTATGTGCACTATGCTGTGTACAATATAAAAGTTTAATTTGTGTCCCACACATCCATAATATTCATTTAACACCATACCGTATACTATATTGTGTGATGTTTTAGATGTAGTAAAATTCTTGTGGCATAATCACCTTCTGCTGTGTTAATACTTTGCCTCTAGTCATTTTTTTTTTTTTTTTTCTCTTTGTGTTTTTCCAACAGATAGCGACCCAGATTGCAGTACTGATAGCCAAGGTGGCCCGTCTGGACTGCCCCAGGCAATGGCCAGAGCTCATTCCCATTCTGCTCGAGTCTGTGAAGGGTCACGATGGCCTGCAGCAGCACAGAGCGCTGCTAACCTTCTATCATGTCACCAAAACCCTAGCTTCCAAACGTCTGGCACAGGACAGAAGACTTTTCCAGGATGTAAGTGCACAGTTTTAGCCATTTGTCTGTTGCTTTTCATCACTCTCAGCTGTAACATCTTGACATTTCATTGCTTGTCATTTTTGACCGGCTTTCCCTGTCTTTTTGTCCTCTGCACTTGATGCAGTAGCCGTGCACACCTGAATAGAGGTGACGTTAGGTCAACAAGTAAAGAAAAAACAAAACTTTGTCCACTTGTGTAGATTGCCACCCTCTTTCTTTTCTTGTGTTCTGCCCTGTGACTTGCCCATGTTCCTTTTTTTCCCCCTGCAAAACGATTCCAATGTGAATAGATGAATAGTAGGTTTATCTTGAGAGTTTCATGTTTTTCAGTTCCATATTTAGCCTTTAGGAGATGCTGTTTAGCTACTATATGAAACATATCAAAGACAAGATTTATGGTAGCCAGGTTCTCTGTGCATACATGTGTCTGTTTGCATGCATGACACGAGCGTGATTGACGTATTTGGGAATAGATGTGCCTGTGTGACTAGTTATGTGTGTTATAGAGATTGTGTTTTAGAGGGAGGATTGTTTGTGTGTGTGAGTAGATTTTTCTTACAAAGAGGCAGTGAATCAGAGCAAAAGCACTTTTTTTTCTCCACCATGTATGGTTTTAAAAGAACAGTTGTGAAGTGAAGGGGTTTAGGGGAATAATATAATCAAACAGACCAACAGAGGGGAAAAACAAATCAAGTGACACAAGCATACCAGTGGACATCAGAGACTGAGAACTAATAGTTGGACGTTGTACACAGGCATCCTCTATGCCAAAATGTGTGCCCTTAGGCAATACGAAGAACAAAGGCAGTCTGAGCCCCATTAAACAGTTTGGTTTTTAAATGATGCACTGATGACTCTGACGCTAAATGGCCCATGCAGTGCTCTCTCTCCCCTGTCATGACGTTAAGTGGCTCGGCAGCCTTGCAGACGCACACACCAGCATTGTGAAGAGGTGACGAGGCACAGGACAATGCAACGCTGTCTAATCCAGTTCCATTAGTATGCTTCATCCTTTGAGTTTTTTTTTTTTTTTTTTTTTTTTTTTAATATGAAGCTTGACTATAGGACATCTTCACTGATTTTGAACTTTAAATGACCTTTCTATAGCTGTATGTATTTTCCATGTTTTGTATAGACCCCTACAACTGTCTCTGTCTGTCTGGTGTTAAGTAGTAAGAAAAACTGACTACACAAGACCTTCATTGTTTTCATTATCGAAGAAAACTGAGAAAATAAGGAAAACAGTAGTTTTGAGTGGGTTGTAGGCGTGAAAGGAATAAAGTGATCACTGGTTTCCTGAATGTCACCTGTGCCATTTATTCAAAATCTGCATTGGACGGCTGAGTATCTCTTTTATCTACTGTGTTTAGGCTGTTTATTTTTTTCCCACTCTATTTAGTACAGACATAATGTGTACATAAGTACTGTTAACGTTTGAGTGGGTGTCCTTGTTCTCGACGAGTGTTTGCACTTCTCTACAGTCCTTTGTCCTGGCTAAAACTGTTGCCAGACCATGTTGACTGGACTTATGGAAGATGATGCATCGACAGCAGTACATTAACTATTATCTCTTTGTTTTACTGTCCCACTTGCTGAGGTTTAGGCTGTGAACTCAACTAATGCGCCAGACACAAAGCTAAACAAAGATGGAGTAAAAAAAAATTGACATAGCAAATATGCTCAGATTTCTAATAGTATTTTGCTTCCTCATTATATGATGAACAAGTGGAGAGTAAGCAAGAGTTAGAATAATAATTTAAAACCATTTATCTGGAAAATTGATCCATGAACAGGCTCCCTCAGTAGTCTATTTAAGAAAAGCTTCACATTGTTAAATAGGCCATGGCTGAATGGCAGTGTTACATAATGCAGTCAAACAATTGAAAATGATATTATTGAGTAATACACTCGTTGCTACCAAACATGATGATTGTGCAGCCTCGATCTTGCAATTGAACTGTAGATTAAATTGCCCCGCGCAGTAGCATGGAGACAAGATGGCATATCAAAATGACTATAACACAGGGCCATGCACGTCAAAGCGGAACTAACCACAGGTGTGTCAAGCCTGATCACAACAGGCTGGTTGACATCAGTTGCTGTCCTTCATCCACTGTATTGCCTGGTGTTTCCCAGAGGCCGGCGTGTCAATGTGTTCAGGTGAACTGTATCACCCAGATTTCTGTTACGTAACTGAATATATTCTACTGCTATATGTTTTTAAATGTGTTCTGCTGGTAAATTCAGTGTTTCTGTTGTACACATTATTGCAGCGGCGGCCCACCGTTCCAAAGTTATTGCCCCCAGCGCTTCAGAATTTTCTAAAATGTCATGAAGTCGCAATTATACGACTTTGCAGAGCTGTCCCCTCCACTGAACTCAAACGAACGGTCGTCTACTCTCTCCTCTTTTAGGATGAGCAACTGGAACAGTGACAGTATGTCAATCACTTGAAAAGTCATGACAACACCATGGCAAATGTGGCATTTTCTGGTCAAGCTGAGTGACAGAGCATAGTCGGACTGGGTATCCGGTAGCTACATGCTACAAGCTGTATTAACTTTAATATACAAAGTAAACTCAAAATGTCAAGAAAGGAAATATTCTTACACCTACGCCTTATTAATCAGCACCCAGGTATGACAAAACCCTTTGTCCTAGTGCTCAAAAAAATCCTAAAAGAAACAGATATTTTTGCTTTAACCAGGATAATACACTTCCACAGACTCACAGAATCTACAAATAAAGTAGTAAAGTATTGCTGTGCTTCTGGATTTATGTTGCTTCTCAGAACACAGCAATTGTATTTATGAATCATAAACCCAGACCTCCAACTTCTCTCTTTTGTACTCCACATTTCCCAATATAGTATATGGCTTAAACTACACTGGATTATTATAAGAGAATTTTAATAATACATTGTAGAATATTTTCTACAAGCATTGGGTTGTTCAGAGTTGTTCACTTTTCACAGTAGAATTTCAGCCTGTAAAGACACTGCATTGATGTAAAGATACTTTGTTGACCTTGTTTGCTTTTTTGTGACTTGCAAACATGCAATAAGCTTATAGATGAATAGGGCAAGTTATATCCAGTGTCTGGCTTTGTGCTTTTTAATGGCGATAGAGGGGCAATATCCCACATGATGGGTATTCATAAACAGATTGTCAAGTGAAATGAACCACACTTTTCTTGGATGGCTTTGGTTTGCGAGCTCTTCCTGCTGGAATAGGATATTAGCTTGCAGATAGAGGAAATTGTTTGCTTTTATTGAAATTTGCCTCTCTGTCGTCTCGTCTACACTCGTGAAAAAGAGCAGACACATGCATACACACAGCTTTTTTTTTTTGGATGCAGCAGAATTCTCTGTTAAATGATTATGAATTTAACAATTGTCATCCTAGGTTATCAAGAGAGTGGACTTGAAGCTCTAGTCAGTTCCAGTAGCTTTTTGGTTTTGTGGTTTGTGTTATTTTTTTTCCAGGCGTAGAAAACTGTGCCTACGGTGTAGCTCTTGTTGTGCTGTTTCTTAATGCTTTTTAGTGCAGTGTGCACCTGAGGCTATGAGAGGGATTGTAGTCCTGTTCAGTAAATTTTCATCAAGCTTTCAAAAGCCTCACCTTCAGCCATGCTGATTAGTTTTTATTGTCATTACTGTTATTATTATTTTTAATAATGTGAAACACACACCGATTGTGTTAATTTTTGTGCTTGCTAGCAAACAGGAGTTGTTTTACCATCAGCTGCTAACTTAAAATAAATACGTGGGTGCTTATTGCATGTGCATTACAGTATATCATTGGACTTGTTGTGGTGTTATATTGTACACTACATGGGATATCGACTCTGTTCCTTGTCATGTTGAAGTTTAGATGGGTCAAAAGTTTGATGGTGGTGCAGCTGTTTTAGTCATAGGGCCTATAAATGTGTTAAAATCAATTTTCTAAGACTGGAGAAGAAAGGATTGCATGTTAAATTTGACTAATTCACTAAGATGAGATACACTATTTTTAACATCTTGTTGGATATGAGGAGACAGTTGTTTTTCATAGAGGTTATTTATAGAAACTTGTGTTGGTTGAGCTATGATTACAGTAAATGATTGTAATTTTTCTCGACACATTCATTTCACCGTTAAATAACCATGGCTCTCAACAGTTATGTAATATATTAATTTCATTGCTCTATGTGACTGGTCATATCAGAGTGGTGCGAGAGAAGCATCACGGAGGTCATCATGGCTAATTCAAAAATTAGATTTATGTCAGACTTGATGAATATACAGACTCTTGCTTAAAGGCAACTTGTATATTTTCTTTTTTTTCCCCAGTTGTTTTACGGTGTGGGGAATGCGTTCGATGTGTAAATCCTGCTCTGTAAACACAAATGTGCAAGTCGCATTGACACATAAGGAGCTCAACTTTTTCTTTCTGTGGAGAGAACAGAAGGGGATCTGATAAAACTGAAAGCTCCACTATAGACACCTGTAGACCAGTTACATCACCTCAGGCATCAATAGTTGGTTAGGATGCAAACATGCCTTAGTGAGCTTTTTCCCATAACTTTTGGAAAATGTATACTTCACATCAGTTTATCATTTGTAGGGATATCCAGTTATGCAGTCAAACCTGCTTTTAGCCATATAGAATTCAGTTAAGGTGACCTTCGATCCAACAGGAAAGTGTTAAAACCCATAACTTGCACATCAGTTGATTGCCTGAAAACAGAACACAAAGAGTGAAGTGAAAAGAGTTACTTCAGATTTTTTCTTAAACTTGATTCATCACTTTTAGGTTCTATGCATTGGATTAGTCTGGAATCTGTGCAATAGAGGGTGCCAAGCTCTCAAGAAATCTCTCCAAAGAAGAAACTTGCCAGTTTTGCAGTTTTGTGTAAAGAATCTATCAAAGCCTATGCTGTGCTGTCAAAGTAGGGATTTCTCTTTCAGCAGGCATGCATCATCAACCTAAGCACTGGTTCTCAGATTTCTCCAACTTGACACATGAGTGTTACTCACAACGAAACGTTCTCCTGTCCATGAGTTGTTCGGTTTCTTTCTTTGAGATTTAATGTTCATTTAAACTTTTCACAGACGAATTTTAATTGCAAAAAAAAAAAAATGTCTTTCAACATCACAAGAATATCTGTGTGTTGTTTTTCTGAAGCATTATCTCACTTGAAATGCTCCAATATTGAGCCACGGTGTATGAATAGTTCCAGAGATGTAAATATTTGCCTATTTTCTGTTCTGTTTCTTTTTATGAAAACACCAACCAAAGCATAATCCAAAGCTCATTATTGTGCCACGGTAGATTTATATTGTCTGAGCTTCTGGGCCAGACGATATACTGCACAGTCGATGGTGCTGAGAGTACTTTTGTCTGTTTTTTTTTGATGATCTTGTTTTGCCTCTGCCTTCATTGGAAAAAAAAAAAATGTAATTGGACTGAGCTGAAATAATTTTATGGCAGTGACTGTAGGAAGTTCATTTAGAGCTAAATTAGCCCTGTGACTCACAGGTCCCTCTTTGCTCCCTCTGTCCATATGTTTGTGTGTATATTATGTGGATGTGCTTTCATCCGTGTTGTCAGCAACATCGTCAGTGTTTGTGATTAAATTCATGTGTTCACCAGAATCACCTCACATGCCTGTTGTTAAATGTGATCCAGAATGGTTTCATTTGTGTGATTGACTGGACTGTTTATGTGTATGTTGGCAGCTGGCGTCGGGCATCTACAGCTTTGCATGCTCCCTGTGGAGCCATCACACCGACTGCTTCCTCCAGCAGATTTATGCCAGAGATGAGGCCGCGGCGCTAAGCTCACTGGAGAGGACGCTGCTCTCCCTCAAAGGTAGCAACACTGGCTCACACGTGCAAATGCACACATAACACTTCATCCTCATACAAAGCGACGCAGTGATCCATCACCAATTGGGTAATAGATCATGGCCTTATATCACTGCCTGCTGTTGCATAATGTGATTTTTATCAAGATTCTGCCTATTGATAAATTTAATTAAGTGGACAAGCAAACCTGTGGAAATATTCATCATATGTGCCACTTTGTGAAACACCAATTAAGCAGAGTTCACTTTAATTTGCGATTAGCAACATTCCTGCATACTGATTTTTTTTTTTTTTTTTTTCAGTCCTTCGCAAGTTGACAGTCCACGGATTTCAAGAGCCACAACAGAATATGGAAGTGATGGTGAGTGTTATGTTATTTCAGCTGTGGCTGCTGTAGACCCTTTCATATTTTGAAAAGGCTGATATTTTTCTTGTTGGTGTTTTGAGTTGAAAATTAGTCCCAAGTGTGCAAAATGTGGATGGCCATGAAGATTGAAAGTGCCTTAAGCCTTGTCTCGGTTCAAAGAGTCAAGAGAGTTCTGTATGAGCTCTTCTCCCACTCTCAGTATGAAGAAAGTCTAGCTCCATAAAACTGTTTTAATTTAATTTAGTCTAAATCTCTATGGTTTAAAAAAAATCTGAAGTGGCTGTCTAGATAGTGTTTTGGTTCCCCCATGGCTCAGAGTAAATGGAATCATTTGCATAAAACGTCTTTTGAACTCTGCAACAAGCTGCAGGTTCTGACGTTTTGGAGAATAATAGTGAAAAAACTGTTACTCGTAAGTCAGAGTCCCTTTTTTAAAGGTACCCTTTCTTACTATGAGCAGTGCAGCCACTTAAATGGATAAACCTGGTTGCAAAACTACTCGAAGATATCAAAGGGGCACATGGCACCCCGGTTGGAGTGGACCGAAGTTATTTCATTTAAAGAATCTTGAGACTGAAATCTTGACGTCAAAATAAAAATTGGAGAGGATTGACAGGAGGATGTTTGTGTGTGGGTTTGTACCTGTGTTAGAAATTCAACTACTCAGTAACTGATTAGTATTAATAAGATAATTGGGGACATATGTTTGAATAATCAATCGTTCATTGAAGTTCAAATATCAAACACATTGTTTTGGCTTGAAAATTAGGATTTACTTATCTTTTTAAATTTTCATTGTCATTATAAATTGAATTTTTTTTATTAACTTGGATTAAAAAAAAAAAAAAAAAAATCAGTCTGTGATAAATCATTTTGTTTACTGCGCTCTATTATTTCATTAATGAGACCACTTCTAACTTGCAGGCTGAAGGTTGTATAATGGTTGATACAGTCACAATAAAATGTTATTTGCCTTGAGCTGTCCCTGGTTATTCCCACTCACTGAGCAGACATAATGGTTTGGAGTTAATATTTCATGTTTAGCTGTATATACTGTAATTATTCCAGAATCACTACTTCAATACCACTTTTCATGTATTTTATTGTTCAGCTGAGGGTGTGTTAACAGAGAAATGTGTTTACATTAAACCTAAAGCTCCCTTCAGGTCAAGGCTACCTAGTACCTCATACTATTTTAAAATCAGATGTTTCTTTTTTTTGTACTTATTGTTCCTGTCCACTCAAAATTGTGTTTTTCTTATTGTGGCTTCACTTGGCTATTTGACCTTCACTGTGCAGAGTAATGTATGTTGAATGTTTCACACATGAAGTGTGTTTTCACATCAATCTGTTGAAGGGGGAAAGTTTGCCTGTGCTCACCTTGAAACTGAATTTAACTAGTTTAGAAGACAGTCATGGTCCAATATGCAACTTGAAGCCTCCAATGCACATACACACTGAGAACAGACATTTCAGTGAAATAGGAAACCTCTTCAAACCTCGCTTCAAAACAGCGCTTTGGAAACCTATGGGTGAGGTCGCTCAGGCTCTGTCCATTCTTTATACTGTCAGTGGTTTTACTGCTTAAAGTAACAGGTGGTGTAATAATTTCTTTGTCTCTTGACTCCGTACATGAACAACATTATGCATCCATTCACTGAGACTGACATTACACTAGTCTGTTGACAATCCCCAGAGTGAATCTCCTCTCATCTTTCCATTGACTTAACACGTTTGAATGTAATCATGAGCAATGTTCACACTTTAACCTGGATGTGTCTGGCATCAGCTCTCATGACCCGGAACAAATTCAACTGAAAGAAAGTTAATTGTTGTTAATAGGAACAGGTGAGGTGAGTCAGACGGGGATAATGTAATTTAAATTCATTAGGTGCCGTCATTGATTTAGCTCAAATTAACTCATTTCCTGAATAGTAAATCTGAGTTTTTTTCAACTTGGTAAGGGGAATCTTTATTAACACCACTTTGACTGATTAACTACTTCCGGTGATTTGTTTTCAGTCTAAGTAGTTTTTTACAGATACAATGTCTGCAATCATTTTTCAGATATTTTCTGTGATGGCTTGATGATATGTCTGCACGCTTTTAATTTGATAAGGTCTTCATGGTCTCAAGTCTCATTTTGAGTTTCTTTGGTTAAGTTATGTTCATGCTACATTATTTAATTTTTAGATCTGTTTCATATTCATGAAGGGGGCTGAAGGATGCAGGTTGCCTACTGAAAAAGTAATTAAGCAACCAGCAGAGAACTGAATAAACCTTCTGAAAGAGTCACTATGTAACTAACTAATTCATGATGTGTATCTCAGAGGCCTGCAGCACAGCAGGCCTCGACTATAACAGTGAATCTTGATAATAAATGTGTCCCATATCTGCTAATTATGCATAATGTTGCTGTGAATAGGCTTATGCTTTTGTTAACCACTTAATTTCTTGTTATTGAGTATTTTGACCCTCAGCAGTACATTCTCTGTAAACTAAAATCGTGAAACACCAAATAAACATGGTTTTGACTTATTAGCAAGTTATAAGTTAACTAAACCAGCCAAACAGTTTTCCTCCTCTGTTCTAATAATCACTATAGATTACTTCTGTAATGTTTGCAGAATTTAGCATAAACAAATAAAAAAAAGGTGCCACCCAGACCTGTGCAATAAGCCATTTTGTTTTTTTTTAGCTGTGTTGTTTATTTCTAGTTTGTATTTTGAGCTAAAATATATTTGTGTTTCCAAAAA
Source organism: Argyrosomus regius (assembly GCA_946959425.1). Taxonomy (NCBI): domain Eukaryota; kingdom Metazoa; phylum Chordata; class Actinopteri; family Sciaenidae; genus Argyrosomus; species Argyrosomus regius. The sequence goes on from OX336890.1 coordinate 12,773,446, forward strand.
AAAAAAAAAAAAAAAAATCCCATTTTGATACAACATGAGTCATAAAATTCGGCTGTTGGGCATCATTTTGCTGTGTGTTTAACACTGGCATCTCAGCTTATTTTGGTATGTCTGGTCCCAGCGGGTCTAATTCATTCATGTCAGTGCCAGTTGCAAGTTTCTGATGAGACATATTCTCAACTTGTATTCCAAGCATTTTGTTTGACTTTCTCTAATGCTCTTTTGGTAACAAATACAGTGTTCAGATGCAACTTTTTTTACAAAAGACTCAAGGTTGGCAGAGCCATCTGTTTTTATTTGCACAAATTCTTCGAACTCTTCTTGGCTCTTCTCTGGGCCTTAAGGCCAATGGTCTATTTCATTCACACTTTGGTCTCTGATTATAAACCATCCAGTCGACATCACTCATGATCATTCTGAATGGACAGGGTTTTCTAATCACCACAGTGGCAGCACTGCTGGAGAACGGCAGTGAGCTGGAAAACACTGACACTAAGAATGAAGAGCATTGTCACTTTTCAAACAAGCTGCCACAGTGATGCATTTTAAAACTTGCAGTTGAATGACTGTCTGTCTATCTTCTTCGCCTGATTGTCAAACAGACACTATGGGAGGAAGGCTAGATTAGACATCTCAAATAATCTTGTTAAACAAACAACAGAAACAAAAATCACACACACATTTTACATTCTTTTCAACTTGATGATCTTGGTAATCACTACGTGAGTAACATTTAAGCATATCTGTGACATCTTTGTGTCACTCTCAAAGAAAATTATAGTTTTAAAAGACACATTAAGTTGAACCACATTGTGATAAACAATCTACCACCTGGTGCAGGTATTTTTCCATATACTTGGAAACATTGTTTCGTCTTAAATTGCCACCCACTGTTCTTCCCTTAGATCCTTACTCGGATGAACTCGGTTGTTCCTTTGAAACTCTCATCTCCCTTTACAAACTACTTCTCACACTGCGCCTGACATGCTCATTTGATGCCCACCACTCTGTCTCCATTTTCCATCCTTTTTTTTTTCAACTGTCTCAGTTCATTTTCCTGACATTCATTTACTTTTCACTTCATCCTCATGTATTTTTCCCCGGCAGTGCCATGAGCCTTGCGTCTCCTCCTCTTTAGTTGTCAAACCCTTTTCATCATGACTGATTCAGCTGAATTCTTATATTTTGCACTCCCACCTACATTAGTCGTTTCTAATTTTCCTGCATTCTCTGTTAAAGTATTTTCTCCTTTTTTTTCACGTACCTTGCCTCCCCCTCTAAATCCTACTATTAAATTAACAAATGGCTATTGTGAACTTTGTTCTCCATCATCTCCCACCCTCTTCTGTGCTCCTTTTGTGACCCCCCCTCTTTCTTCACTAACTCTATTAGAAACTGTAGTTGCTGGCAGGGCTGTGTTGTGTGATTAATGACACTGCTGTTGACCTCATGGCTGAACATTAATGCAGAACTAAACAGATTGCATCTCCATCTATCATCTCATTTCCCATGCTAAGCCACGTCTACACCAGGCTACAGAAAATTGATTCTCTCTCATATTGTGTAGCTGGCACTTTTATTTATACTCCTGAGTACAGAGGCAAGTGTGCCCACGCACACATACACTGCTCTCACACATCCTAAAGTTATTCCCTTGTTAATATATCTGCTTCTGGGCAATACTGATGAAGCAATCATGAATGATTCAACTGCAGAAATGTCAAAGAGATTAAACTTTATCTCACCCTCTCTTCATCTTCTCCTTTTCAGGGTTTCCTGAATGCAGTGTTTGAAAGGCTAAAACAGTTCTTGGAATGCTGTGAGTACTTGTTTCTTTCTCTGTCACGAATCTCTGATCCAAGACTTCTTCCTTCAGTAAACAAACTCTGGTGCTTGAACCAATACACGCTGAAGGCAACTACTTAAAAGTCTGAGATGCTTTATGATGCTGAGAAGTATAGGGTCTCATAACTGGATAGCATAATGTACTGTGTCAAACCAAAAGTTGAGGCTGAACCATCCTATGGGGCTTAGTTTTTAATTAAGAGTTTCTCTATTAAAAAAACGAAGACCTCCAGGTAAAACTTGTGCTCCCTTTACTATTTTTTATGAGTATGACTCCGAGGAATGAGAATCTTTTGTAGATCTTAAAAAAACGGGTAAAAGACATCATGTGCTGTGTCTTCCTGGAAAATATTTGATGGTGAACTCATCCTGCACTAGAAGATGTGAACATAAAACCTAAGCAATAAAACAGTCACAACATTATTAAAGAGGTATTGCACAGTTACGTGTTTTATTGAGCTGTAAACTGTATTATATGGTTTACTCTAATGAAACACATTGATGCTGGTGCTAATATTGACATTCTTACCAAATTTCTGAAAATTGGCATTTCACGGGTTGAAACATGCCACCTACTGTTTAAATCACCCTGAACATTGCAAGGCCATTGCTGACACATAGTCAATAGTTCAGGTCTAATTTACACCAATCAGACGTGGGGGGCCAACTTCCCTGAGCCAAACAGTCTTTTTGAAATGTTGATCACTCACAGGAATTTATGCTGTTTTTGCCAGCACTCTACTTAGTATTTTTTTAATTTTGGTGCAGTGGTTCGGCTTTGTTCTTTTGACTGCTTTAGAAGCACCACCGGACTGCATTCTTTCCTGTGATGATGATCTCAGGACACACAGCAGGGCTACGGCTACGGCTACATACTGACACTTCCTCACAGACACACACCAGAGAGTGTTGACAGTTGTTGATCTTGTGTTAGCCGCTGTACACAAGTTGAAGTAGCCATGGTGTTGGTGTTTGAATAATCAGCAATGCTCAGCATTGCAAACTCTGTCCCCCTTGTTCCTGAACTAGTACGGCATGGCGTTTTTTGGTACCTATGGTACAGCAACAAAACTTCATCTTAAATCCCTTTGGTTGAAACACAAGTAAAGCTTGTGAGTTCTTTAAAAAGGTCCTTTGTCCCCTGGGAAAGTTTCTACAGTGGAAAAAGGCCAGTGAGTGACATCCACCGAGCGCAGGAGCAGCTATCTTTGCTCACTTTCACTGTCTAATCTCCAATATCCAATGGTCCTTTATTCTTTTTCGCAGAGCTTTGTCATAACAACACCCAGTGAGTGAGAGATAAATCTCAGACACAACTCCATGAGCTGCCAGAACGGCAGATGTTGGCAAAAAAAAAAAAAATCATTTGAGATATCACCCTCAACTATCACTTCCAATATTTACTCCGCTGATGGCAATAGAGACAGGGTCAGGGTGCTGTTGGTGTTTGGACCTGGCAAATAGAGGAAACGAGCAAGGCAGCTCACAGTCGAGCTGGGGAGAAATATCTGCTCTGCACAGCCTGATAAGGTCAGCTATATAAACTCTTGTTTTTGGGGCAGTATATGCTGTCCATTCAGGTGTCTGGCTCTTCCTGTTAGATGTTTGTCCTCCAACTGAGGTCAGGTGTCTATTTCTGTCAGTCACTACAGTGTTGAAAATTTTTATTTATTTATTTATTTTTTTAAAGGCTCCATGTCAGAAATAATTAATCTTTTTAGTTTCAGTCTTCCTTCTTTCTTTTCCCTGTCTATGGATTTTATTAGCAGGTTTTGTTGATGTATGGCCTCAGTGACTTTGATGACTTTACACACCTGCTTACATTACGAGCTGTCACACACCTGCAAACAAGGAAACAATGGCATGGACACAAAGTCAATACAATGCAATGGTGTTTTATTTACATAATCCATAATCCCGATTGGTCCAAATGTTAATAGAAGCAAGACAAAGCAATCCTGAGCCAGTTAATCTTTTAAATCAATCTAGTGTCACTTCAAATTAGTAGTTGCTGATATAAATGAATGTGTGTGTGTATATAAGGAGAGAGGGGAAACAATGACCCTGGCTGTTCACAAATGATTGGAGGAATGCCAGAGATTGTTATGGTCTCTGCCGATTTCATCAATGAGGATGACAAGGAAGTAAACTACATGGGACATCTTTATTGGCTCTAGCATCATGGGTGGTTTTATGGAGCCAAAATTTACATCAGAGAGAGTGAGTCATTCATGGTCATTTTTGAGTTCTTTTATTACTGTACTATATTATGTACACCAAGGATTATAATGGTCTTCTGGGACTCTCACAAGGCAGTGAGGTGAAGTGGACATTTGACCTTTAAAGAAAGAGCAAAGTTTCTTGTAATAAATGTGGGCAGGATAAATGAATCTCTGCACATTTCTTGAGTATCATTTTCTTTCTCTTACTTTCCTCCTTGTAATCTTGATCCATTTATCCCATTTGAGTGTTTTTCACACTTTTATATAAGGTCTGTCATGACTGTATTGAATAGACAGGATAAGACACCAGTTTAGATAATTTCTCTTCTAATGTTCCATTTCATCCTGAAAAGGCTTCGTCTGAAATAATTACGACTCATTTTATAATCTCATTTATCAACCACTGACACAGTCCTTTCATGCAGTGTACCTTTTTATGCAGGCGTGGGCTTAATACTTGAAAGTTCAGAATTTTAGCACATCATGCCACTGTTCGTCCAGTGTAACACTTACACACTAACACGACACAGCTAAACACTACTCCATCAAGGTATAATGTCTTTATGTGGATGTTGGGGAATGTTTTCATTACCATTAAATGAATATTTTTATATTTTGGGAAATCCTGCTATTTGCTTTCTTGTGAAGAGTTAGCAGAGAAGATTGATAACACGCTTTGACTGGAGCCAGGAGCTAAGCTTAGAATAAAGAGTGGCCTTAGGGGAACACTGATGGCCTGGCTCTGTTCAAAGGTTTTAGAGAAAGATCTGCTTTGGCAAGGAAGCAAACAATTTCCCAAAATTTATTTGCACTCGCGTCATGAATAGAATTTAGGATTTTTTAAAAATATGACGGTTAAATCAATATATTTCCTAATGAGTATTATTAATCTCTATTTAACTCATTATTGACAAACTGAATTAGTTGTATTTAATTAAAAAATATGCCATCCAGAAAAACATCTTTATTATTCTCTATAGCCAAATGATGATAAGAATGCTCTATTGATGTTCTGTTGTTATTGATGAAGATTGCCTGAGGCTGGTGTATGTTATTAGGTTTACTGCTGCTTTTATATAACAATACTGTGTGGTTATTTTGTGTTTCAGGTCGGCAAGTTGGTCCAGATAGCACATGCAGGGAAAAGCTGGAGAAGATGATTATACTGTACACTAAAGTTGTGAGTTGACTTGAATATTAATATATAATAATAAATGACAAATGTTTCATGTCTGTTTCATTGTTAATAGGTTATATCTTTTGCATTATGACCCTTTCAGACCAAATACAGTGTGTAACTTCTATTTATCACTCTCCCTTTCTATTTCCTATTTCCTCTGTCCTTTTCTTTCCTTCCCTCCATGTAGTTGTTAGATTTCCTGGAATACCACCCATGTGCATTTATACCCCTAATTCAGCGATCCCTGGAATTTGCTGTCAGCTATGTGTTCACACCTGCAGGGGAGGGGGTCACCTTTGAACGCTTCATTGTCCAGTGCATGAACCTCATCAAGATGATTGTAAAGAACGATGCCTACAAACCTGCCAAGAACATTGATGGTATGATATGAGGACTTTGGAAAAGAGTGAGAGGAGCCAACAGAAAACGCCACTAACGCTTCAAAGTTAATCACTGACATTGTTTTGAAAAGTACAACTGAAATACCATCGGAGTCACCGTACCTCTCAATGACTCATATTTATTTTAAGCTGTCAGAGGTCTCCAGTGCTTCATTAGCTGTTGAGCACAGCACTTGGCCTTTGTTCTTCCAGCTAGTATGGTCTTTGGTGTGCCTTATTGAAGATCTTTACACTTAAGCAATTGTTGCCTGACAGAGAGTGGTGCCACATTTTGTTTCTTGTGTTAATGCCTTGGTTTTATTTTAATGTTTGAATGTACCTACTCTTGCTGGTTCAATTTGAGTCCAACTGTAGATTTGCTTTCCCATTCTTATTTCCAAACAATAAAAAAAGTATTTCAAGTAGTAAGGTTACATAGCTAAAGGGAAAGTTGAGCCTTGGCTGACACAGCTCAGCTCAGAGCAACCATCTGACTTATTGATTAGGCCCATGCTGTCAGACAGACAGACAGACAGGCAGGCTGAGAATACTAGAACAGGTCCTTTATTAGTGAACCAGCAGTGACATTGGGGTCAAAGGTTACAGATAAAGTAGAAGTTTGAAAATAAAATGAATATCAGTCTGTTGTGTTGAGTATTAGTTCATTCATTCTAACGAGAAAAAAAAGAAGTCCAAATATGACTTTAATGTATGGATTGTTTTAGTTAAGTAAGTTATACTTTTTGACAGATTTATAGATAATGTAATATCTCTATCTCTTTTACTCTCCCTCCCTCAGACAGTAAACCAGAGAGTCTGGAGGCTCACAAGATCAAGACAGCCTTCTTCACACACCCCACGCTGACAGAGATTGGACGTCGGCTCGTCTCACACTACTTCCTTCTCACAGAGGAAGAGCTGGCAATGTGGGAAGAGGACCCTGAGAGCTTCGGTAATAGCACATCCCCAGATACACAGGCTGAATCCAAATGTCCAAACTTGATCTGGACCAGCAGAGACTGGCAGAGTTAACAGGCATGTTCTTGGGAAGTCCAGAATAGTAAGAGAATAGTAAGGGTTGCAATGTCACTTTGTGTGCAGGCTTCACCTGAATTTATTGTTTGTTATTATCCAGTCAGGTCTCCAATTGTGATTCGTTTGTGATAGCAAGAAACCTTTCATCAACATTATTTAAAGCAACGAAATCTTTTATTTTGCATATCAAGCATTATTACTTCTCTTTTCTTCCAGCTGTTGAAGAAACAGGTGGTGACTCTTGGAAATACAGTCTGCGGGTAAGTAAAAACACACACACTATGAAATGATCCTGTTATTTTCTCATACTAATTACCTGAGAAGGAGGGAAACAGAAAGGCAGAGAGTGGTCCTTCATGTCTCTGTTGTAGAGGCAGTAGGATGTTGAGTACTTCTGTGTTGTATGTGTCCAGTGATGAAGTTGGTACACACAGTCCTCAACTCTTCTCACAAAACAATTGGAGCAGCATTTCCACTCTGGTACCCTCAGCTTGACAGCATCTCAGAACAGTGAGAAGAGAAACCATCACTCTTAAAATGTCTAGTTTGTCAAGGTTTACATTTTTTAAGACAAAAAACAAACACAATGCTAAATTCCACCCATAAAACCATAAAAATGTAGATTAAAAGAACCATAGCAGCAGAAGATTTCAATTAAATGCAATTGCTATAATATTACTTGTCATAAGTGTGTGCTATATTTTCAAAAATTCAAAGCAGGGTTTTATATGATGTTTATCTTCCCTTTCCTCTTTGTGCGGAGCCTCATTTATTTACTTTCATCACTTCAGATAACAACTTCTGCTGTTTTTGTAAAGTGCACTTAAGCATTTGTTCATTGAACGTTAAGGTCAAGGTCTGTTAAAGGTCTTCATTTACACTGTAGTGGAAGAAATGTGACATTGCAGTCGGTTAATTAGTTCTAATTAAACCCTGAACTGTTTAACAGTCTTTCTCACTTTTTATTGCGTCAGTGTTCTTTTTTGATAGGACAACGTTGGGGAGTTTTAACACCAAATGCCCCAGTGAAAAGGGATTTTATTATGAAACTGTAGAGTGGCCTAAGAGTTTTAAACAGCACTCTGTTGCTTTCTCATTGAGTTAATGATTTGAATTGAGTTTATAATGTAGAAATCACTCACTAAGGCTGGATATTTGTAAGCACTTAAGCATCTCTGCATATCTGTGCAGAGAAGGGTCATTGTGTAGGTTGCAGAGGCTAATTGTAGCTTATATTTAGTATTAACATAGAGTCTGAATACACACATATACCTGCCTATGTATGTATAACTCGAGGTGCAGAGTAGCATGTTACAACCTGAGGAAGACAAAACATCATGCTGACACGGAGGTGCATTGCATTGACTTTGCATTGAATTAAATTAAAATAAAACATGAAGCAAAGAAAAACATGGAGGAAAAACTTTGTACACTGTACACAGCTCAAAGCAGTTACATAATATCATGAAAGCCTGCATTTCCAGTTAAGTCTGGCCTATCAGGTCAGAACTCTAGAACAAGGTCAACAAGAAATGTACATTGTTTTCTTAACTTGCTCATAACAAGAAGCCCTGTGAACATAAATACTATACATTCAAAATAAACTAATTATTTGCGCATCATTTTTTTCAGTATTTATATTAATTAATTGTAATTTCATTATATATCTGTCATCCAGTCAAATCTGAGCCCCCACCTACTCATACACCACATAAAGAGTGCTGATAATACTGGCACAAAATGGCTTCCACAAAGGACTCTAACTCTTACTGGTTATGGCTTTGACTACACCTGGTCTTTAAGAAATAAACTTATGTATGTATTATGTAAATATGTCTTTTGATTTTGGATCTATGAATTAAATAAAGCAACAAACAAACAAACAAAGAGAACAGTCTGTGAAACAACGGCCGGCTTCCTCAAATCTTGATTCAGGTACTTTTGTGTGCCCGTCCTCTTCTGACCTTGTTAGCAGCAAATTGGGATGCTCAGGATGGTTCATAGATCTATTGTCACTGTCCATCTTTCCCGTCCGTGGTCACCGATTCTAATGACTGATTATAGATGACCTTCGCCTATCAATTTTACACCCTGTCTATATTTTCCAAACAGAACAAGGATTTTGTGCTGGATTGGCTCTTTGGAAATGCCATCTGACCTCTGACCTCTTGTCACCAGGGAAGAAAGGTTAAAACTACATGCTGTGAGATGTCACAGCATGTATACATAAATTGACTCAGCCCATGTTGTCAAATTTCTTACACCTTCAATCAGTATTGATTTTTTTTTTTTTTTTTTTCTTTAGCGACAGCTAAAACCAATAAACTTAGTGAAGGTGGTTGGATGGATCATTTCTGCATCTGAACACAGGCACACACGCAGAAATCCACTGACAATGTCACATTGACTTTTTATTGAACAAATGCTCAAGGCATTGTTTGTGCAGCAGGATGCACTGATGTTGCTTGCTCATATGATTTTTCTCTTCACCACTGCAGAGACAAAGCCAAAGCAGGCCGATAAGAATAGGGAGAGCTGTGATGCTGGGAGGAAAACGAATGATGAATTACACATATACTGTACCATCTATTCTGCCAATTAACTGTCTGCTTTTTCCCTCTATTTAGCCTTGTACAGAAGTGTTGTTCCTGGATATCTTCCACAACTACAGCCAGACACTGACACCGGTGCTACTGGAAATGGTTCAGAATCTCCAGGGTGAGTTACGTGTCAATTTAAATAATATTATGTATCAAAAGCGCATTCTTCCCCCTTTTAGCATTCTGTCAATGCAAGGAAAACATGGACTCAGTAGCCAGTTTACTAGGTACAAAAGCTAAAACTATTGCTTTCTAATAAGGCTCTGCAATAAATCTTTAGATCCATTCTGATGGTCATTTTGGATGGTGTTTTATTGTTATACTGAGAGGTCTGTCTAATATTTCCCCATACCAATGATTTCATAAGCTCAACCTTTTATATATTTTATCTCACCTTTTTCATATATATTTTTTTATGCAAAGTACTTTGAGTTGCCTGTCTGTTTGGAAGTTGATACAGATACAATCGCCTTGCACTGCACACATGATATTCCTCCATTTCTTGTAACACAAAATGGGCCTCTTCATCTCTTCACCATCCCTATTTCTTATCACAAAATGTAGCCTTCCCTCAGAGTAAGTGATACATTTTTCATATATCAAAAAACAACAAAGCCTGAAGGTTCATGTTGCTCTTAGCAGCCACAGTTTGTGTAACACGCGATCTGTAGGTTTGACAGCACCTCCAAGTTCCCTGGTGACAACCTCCACCATTACAATGACATCTTCTCTGGACTCCCTAGTCAGCCAGCCAGTCAGTCAGTCACACATACACGCACACCATACTGCCACTGGTCCCCTGGTGGTAACGGCTCAGTTGCGCAAACAGGCGGATTACGGGGTCTTCTTCCGGCCTGTCTCCCAAGCTGCTTTCATTTTCAAGTGACAGAGTGGAAATGGGTTCTGCTGGAGCAAGGAAGATGCCAGATTGGGCAATTCTATGGTTGAAGGGAGGCAGCTATTGATTTTGAGACCTGAGTACACAACAATGACTAATAGAGAGGGCGAGAACAGACCAGTAAAATGACTGAGACAAGGCTGATACAGTCTAGAGTCTAGACCTCTTTAAGCTGCAGCTGTGTTATGATGTAATCAATGAGTCAATTAAATCCTGCAGAGCTTCTGTTATATTTGAAAAAAGCTTGAGATGGAGCTTTCACAATATCAGCTTTTAGCAATATCTATAGAAAAAAAATGCTATAAGTCATCATCATCTTTAACTTGTATTGTCTCTTTTTTTTGGCCAAAAAAATAATTAATTAATTATGAATCAATCAATTAATTACATTCAAAGTACACTTGTAGGGATGTGGAGAGTGTGAAATTGTTCTGTTTGTACAGTTATGGTTATAGACTGATTATGAACTACATTGGGGAAATCAGAATGGGGGAAAAACAAATGACTTCTGATGCTGCAGTATTTACATGATATTATCATATGTGCATTATTAACCTGCTATAAATATTTCATTTTTAAATATCATAGTTATTGATCAATACCTTTTACTGTATATCCCCAAGCTTAAACTTTATGCACATTGGTATAACACTTATCTTCCAAATGCAGTCTGATACATCCAGAGTGTATTTTGTCTTTGTAGGTCCAACCAATGTAGAAGACCACGTTCAGTTGCTAATGAAGGATGCAGGTGAGTGGATTAAGACATACACGATGCATAACAGTCATTTTAGACTCCGATACGAATTGCTATATCCCTGCTCATGTCCGTGGACAGTTTTTGTCTTTCTTACATCCCTCTCTTTCCCCCTTTCTACCTCCCTTAAGTATTTCTAACTCAGACAGTTGGGATTGCCTCCTAAGAGGGCCTCTGTTAAAGCTGGATGCCCGTAGAGATCTCAGCGGTCTGTTGACGGTGTTGATAAAACAGCAGACATCACTGGGTGATGAAGCTGTGGTTGTAGCAGTGGCAGATTTGTACAATTGTGGTTGTGAGAGCTGGTTGAAGAGCCAAAGGGGTTTTTAATAACAGCAGGTGTTTTTTTCTGTTTTAATGAAATGAAAAGAAATAAATCAATAATTATAATGGTGCTAATACAATTATAGGCCGAGGCCTTAATTATATGTTATATGTAAAAAGAGGGTTCAGTTTGTCAGACATTTGTCATAATATGTAACAACCACATTTGCTACAAAAGCAAGACCATCTGCTTGGATCCTTTTTGGAATTCAACCAAGTATGAACCACCCTTATAGCAGTTTTTAAAGTTTTGTTGCTTCAGACAGCCATGAGGTGTTGTAATATATTTTTTGCAGCCTCTGTATCAGTCCCACATTTGTCATTTTAATGCTCCACTGACAGAAGAAGTAGCATTAACTTCCTCTTTCTGAAATAGTATACATTAGAACTGAATAAGTATATTTTAGTGCACCATTAGCCCTCTGTGATGCCTTCATGACCACTAAAAATGCAATTGAAAATTTATGAACGTCTCATTTTGGGGAGCTACAATAATATACAGCAGTGCTATAGAGCAAGAAATAACTCGACTTGACCTCAAATGGAAGCTAAACTGTGTCATTAACAACAAACAAACAAAATGGCAACACAATATGTAATGTAATGTTTAATGTCTTAGCTGCCTTTTTGTGCCAGTCTTTACTCCAAGGCACGAGCGATGCAAAAGAAAAATATACATTTCTCTTTTCTCTTTCCAGTTTCCAATTTCCTCTCAGTTTTATTTGCCTATAAATAGTAACTCCTCAAGCTTTGGTTTCTGTGATAAGGACCGTGGCAACTGCTTCAGCACCTTTGGACTATACATCTTTTCTGCTTGTCCCTCCATCAATCCATCCTTCTTTTTGTCATGATAGATGAGAGAAAATATGTCCAAGAGGCATTTAACTGCTCCATATTTTTTAGATGATACTGCTGAGACTCCTACAGTGTTTTATGTTGCACCCTTGTTGTCTCTGCTTTGGCTTTTCTCGCTCTCTTTTTCTCTCACACTCAACTCCTGCACACAATCACACACACTTACATAGACACATTGTAGATTTCAGGATACACGCACCCAGCGCCAGCCTGGCATAATACCAGAGAATTATAGTAATGGGAAAAGTTTCAGTTTCTTTCTGTTAAATCTCGTCTCTTCTCCGTCTTTGTTCTTTTCCCCTCTCTCTCATTCTCTTCTTGTTGCCATCTCAAAATTCATTAGTTTTAAAGATGAAATATAAATAGCAACTGGAAACGTCTCTTGACCTCTCTCTCCTTATCTTTCTTTACATTATTGTTCTCATACTGTCATTTTTCCCATCTCATCTTTTAGTTTTTTTGTTTTTCTTTTCTTTTTAACGCCGTCCTCTACATTGCTGCCACTATTATGCGTGAAGAGCACCCTTTAGTGCTGATGCTCTGTTGTGCCCCTGTAAAATAACTCCCCTTTTGTTTCAGCGGATTCAGCTTGACTTTGTGCTGGAATTGTTGAGCCACAGTTGTGGCGGGCTGTTCTGTTCTGCTCCCAAGTTTAAGTATTCAGACCAATTTCAGGACCAGCTTTGCATAGGCCATAGTTTTTTTTTTTTTTGTGAATGAAGATATTTTATGCCTTTTTAAAATTTTCATGGAAAGTCTTTGAGAATTTAATATTTGCAGTCCTATTTGTGAACACTGTGACCGATAATGATTTTCTGATTGTTGTTTCATGTGCAGTGTACAATGCCGTGGGACTGGCAGCCTATGAGCTGTTTGACAACGTGGACTTTGACCAGTGGTTCAAGAATCAACTTCTTGGAGAGCTGCAAGTCAGCCATCACAGGTATTGTGTTGGAAGTGTTGCATTCCTTTTGAAACTGTCAAGATGTTTATCCTTTGGTTGTGATATTTTATATTCCACAGTATCATGAAGTACACAGACCAAAAAGAGTTGAACTGCATTTGATTGCCTTCATAACTTTGTTACGTGTTTATAATGTAAATTATTAGTGTGTCATCAACACTACAGAACACCTGTTTCTGATGTTTTCCAATCCAAATCCCTTCTTCCCTAAGGAAGTCTTGTATTGCAGAGTTATTCATTTGAGTTGAGTTGTGCAGTATAGTTTTTTTTAACTGTATGTGATCTTACATTTATTTGTAGTGTCAGATGCGTTCTATAGCTAACCTTGCTTTCAGTGTAACTAATTGACTATTAACCCCTGTCCAGATATTGAATACAGTCAGCAGCACAGTCAATGCATGCCAAAAGGCTAACTGATGCTTTGAGTCAGTGTAGTGGCAGTCAATCATGCCACAGCATCAGCATTGCATGAGGTTGGTTTAAAGAAAAAAACTGTTATACGAACTCTACAGACAGTCTGATGCAGTAACAATGAACAGTGAGCTGATGAATACATTTCAAAAGTGATGATACGGAGGGAGAGTGGCCAGAGGGGAGGTGGGGAGAGTGATATGAAGAACAAAGAAGTGCACAGCACACACAGACCCCAAGTCAATCAAAATAAAAAGCCTGCAGCACTCAAAAGGTCTGCCACTGAGGTTGGTGCTGACGTCAAAGTGCAGGCGTGCTGATGTCACTGTGACATTCTCCCACGCAGTGCAGGTGTGAATAACCCCTTCACTTTGTACCTCACTCCTTTTATTGCTTTGCTGTTTTGTTAAGTTCAATTCACCTCCACACTTCGTGACTCCTATTCTTCCTTTTGATATTCAAAGTTTTGGGTGATTTTTTTTTTTTTTTTTGTTTGTTTTTGGACAAACTCATCTTAGGATGCGGGGCCCAAGGATAGAACATCCAAAGAAATAAAAACAAATGAGCAAACAGCACAGGGATGCAGCTACCTCTGTTGCCTTTTTTGTTTCTTGTCCACACACACCATGAAAGCTCCCCCAATAAAAGATGAAAAGAATACAGAAACTAGCTGGAAATGAATGAAGAAAAGTATAATACTGTAATAACAACCCAATAAAACACCCTGTTGGTGCAGGACTGTCAAATGTCATCCTCTGTTTTCCACTATATCTCCTCTTCAGCTGCTCAAACATAGCAGTGATATCTTTTTTTGACCTCTCAGTTTGTTAACTAGTAAGTCAAGTCCTGAACTTGAGGTCTTCCTAATATAACATAACGCTATCACCCAATGCAACATTCAGGCTCTGGGCATAAGTAATGTCGCTTATCATTGTCTAAACAGTTAATAGTTGTTTGCTGGATAAATACATTGTCGGTTTTGGTAAAAGATAAATCCATCTCTGTCCTTTAACTGCCAGAGAGGTCCTTGGATGATAACCTATTGCTTTGTGCCAAGGCGATTTTGTTTTACTTTTAGTAAAGCCATTGTTAGTTACATAAATGATAGTAGATAAACTTTTCAACTCCTATTGATTTCTCTGTTCTTGGAGGCTGAATCAGACTGTTTCTGTTCTGAGATTTTTCTTTTAAAGAGGCTTCTGCAATGAGTTTTTTTTTTTTTTCACTTGTTTTTGTCAGTGTACATATGTTCGACAACTTGGTTGCATGCACCGTTGTCTACTTGTCTTTATGCTTGTCAGTATATCATCATGTTTTACATCCTGTCACAATTCTATGTCATGCTCAACTCCCGGTGGCATGCACTAGTTACAAGATAGGAATAAAACAAACCTGTTGGTCATGTATGAAGCCATCAAAGACAGAGTTCTTACATGCTTGATCACTGACCAAAATGTGAACACAGTTATACAAAGAAGAAAGTGTTTGAGCTCATAGGGGTTAGTGTTACTGTTAGTGATTTACTTACTTCCACTTTTTTCCTTTCAAAGACCATATTTTCAGTTTAATGTGAAACTGTGTTTTTTCAGCATAGTCAGATCATTTTAACACCCCATTTCCCCTCCATATGCTGCAGGATATACACTTTGAAATTATCTGTATGCACTGCAGTTTTATTTCATATACTGAGGAATATTTAAAGTATATTCACGCACTGACCAGAGAGTTAGAAATCCCTGTTTCATACTGCGGTTGCCTAAGTTTTAAAGAGCTACTTTGTGGCAGCGATGAAACACCTGTAGTGCCTTTGTTTCAAAGCTGACCATGCAGACATCAATGCATAATTGCTTAGGGTTTATAGGTGGATGTTCCTTTTTACTGATGCAGCTTCTAAGTTTATTCCAAAAGATGTTCAGGTAGATTGATATCTGGGAATCGTGGGGAAGAAGAACCAATTTGGGGAAATCCTTATTTTTGGCTCAGGTGGCTGACCCCTTAGCCACCTGAGCATATTGGTGTCTGTGTTTGATTGACAGCAGCTGGTAGGCTGATAGTGTCAGTGTTATACTGTAAAGAATGAGCGACAAAGTGAATAGACTCGTGCTGTAGCCTACATGTCATGGGCAGACAGTTTGTCATTAGTGATATTGAAAAGTAAAGGCAACACCAGCATCTGACTGGACTGAAGTGATATTTACAGCTACAGTACGTGTACATGCTGTTAAATTAACCATCTAGCCTGAAAACTGATGTTAGCAGTGCATGGTAAATGTTTGGTCATTTGTTCAACAAGCTGAGGTGCAGAACGAGATGTATGTTGTATGTTTGTAAGTTAGATGAGAAGGAGACTTCAGCAGGAAAGTTGTAATGTGGTTGCTCTGTGTCTCTTTGCACGTTGCTGTCTGGCTCAGTGTGACGTCTGCTCTGTCTGTGATAGAATGTTGACGTCTCTGCCCTACGCAAGATGTGATTTGCTGTATCAAAATAAGGTCTCCATCTATGTAGACAGTAGTTCGTTAAATTAATGCAGGACTGGGGGAGCCATCACGCAACAAAAAATATAAAACTTGAATTCATCTTTCTTTTTTACCTCATTGCAAAGCGCAGGCCATTGATTTACAGAGTACAATTTCAGTTGGATGTTCAATTAAACTTTGTAATCCATTCATGTTTATGCAACAGAATACTACATACTTATGTAATTAATAACTTTTGAGCAGACATGGTTTATATTTTTCTATTCATTACAAGTAATCACCAGAAAATATTCTCTTATTCTCAAGTCTCTCTCATTCATTGTTGCATGTTTTGGCATCTTTACAAAGTCCACCCTCTGGCTACATAGTGCCTGTTTCTGTAATGCTTCTAATGTGTGTATGTATTGATTCTCTGTGTGTTTGCTGAACTGTTGTGTTTTGGATTTCATCCAAACTCAAGTCTGCTGAGGTGAAGCCCTTGTTGGGGGAGTTGATTTCAGCCCACTGTTTGTTTGTCCATAGCCTGTTTACTTTGTATTCACAATTTTCGTGTTGTGTCTTGGGAAATGAAGGCGATTTGCTGGAGCTATTCTGTTGCATTATTGTTGTTCTCTGCTACCAACAGAGAACAACAATAAGGCAACATACAGTATAAAAATAAATAAATACATAAATAAAAACAATAATAATGTAGAAAATAACTCACAACTTCATTTCATGGTTTTAATAATGTGGGCCACATTTCTCCTAACAGTGTCAAATGACAAAAAATGTTGTTTTGTGGACAGAGAACCAGACAGGGACCAGTTTTTAGTAATGCCAACTAAAACAGAGAATTTAAATGGCTGAAATGTTTTCCTAACTTGGCAATATCTCACGAGAAGCAGAAGGACAATACCTATGTTGGTATCTGCCAGATGTCACATTCAAAGCATATTTTCTAGCCAACACCCTTGCCTGATTCACTTTTGGCGCCATTAGCAGAGCATTCCTAGATCGTGCAGCACTGCCTGCCTGCCTGCCTTCCTCGGCTCACTGGGTGTTGGATTGTTTAATACAGCTTGCATATTTGGACCTTGATCCACATCACAAAGAACAATAAAATACAAAAACATTCCAAATGTGCTGACCAAGAGTTGTAATAAGAGGAGTTAAAAGTAAAGCTTGTTTTGGTTAAGAAACTAGTCTCATTGGAGGAGCCAAATTGATGCTGTCCTTGACAGTCTCTTAGCTTTGGACTAGAGGTCTGCACCTACGTGCTCCTACACCTGCAGGATTTCCTGCTTGCCTCCCAGCTCCCAATTTGTCTTTGTCAGTTACCATCCAGGTTCCCTAGAGTAGGGTATCATTTAGCTTTTATTGATCCAGATTATGCTCATCAATCCTGGTTGAATCAATTCCTTGGACATTTTATGATATTGTTCACTGTTGCGAGTGCTCACTTATCTCCAGAAACAATCAGGCAATATAACTACAGGTGGCAAATTTACTGATGTGTCATTCGCTCTGCATGGAGCAGTAATGAAGTCTGTTTTACTTAAGCTTCTGTCAAAAATGCCAAAAAAAGCCTCTCACATGATGCCATATTGATAATTTATATAAAACGTACAAAAAATACACACTTCAATAACATAGTTTTTTGTAAAAAAATACAAAAACATACCGCCTACACTGCAAATACGCATCATAGCTTGACTGGTTATGCCTGGTTATGCCTTCTTGGAAGAAAAAGACAGATGAAAGAAAGCTATTATCCTCCAATGGTCTGAACCTGTAGGCTCCAAGCAGACCTATGTTAGAAAACCTGCGAGACACTGAGATTAACCAATGTAAATCCAGATGAGGAGTCAGGTCCACTTCATGGCGTCATCTCTCTGTGGAACTTCTACAGTATGTTGACAGGCTAGTTAATGTCCAGGTGTAGGTGTCCTTTCCTCAAGGGTACACACAACACACTTGACTGATTGGCCTCTGCCTCATGATAGAATGTACAACTTGAGTATTGTACAAGCTGTGTATGTGTTTACTTCTTACTTACTATCTTTCTGCTACTGGGCTTTGATAGTGTCGTTGTGCTTGTCACAGTTTGAGCCCTGTGTGCTGCCTGTCTGTTACTTAATATGAAGCAACAACAGTATAAATATTAATGATCATATCTGTCAGCAAAACTACAGTGTGTTCAACACCTGTGGCTAAGCCTCGGGCTGCCAGTAAGCTCCTTTTTTTTTTTTTTTTTTTTTTTTTATACAGAAAAAAAGTTAGTCACTTTTTGACATGATAACTACACAGTCAAACTTGCACACACACTTTTTTTTTGACTTGCTGTCATTCTTTTATTTGGCTATAAACTGTCAAACCTGTGATGAATTATCATGTCTGAGACCATAGAGATAATAGTATCTTATCTTTGAACACATACAAAACACGAGTCCCTACAGTACTTGGACACAGACATACAACCCTTCAACATCAACTGACATCTCAGAATGGCTAGAGGGAGTCTTTTGTGTCATCAAGACAGACAGGGAGATACAGATACAGAGTGTGTTCATCATTCTACTGTCAGACTCAGACTGTCAGAAGACTGTGAAACACTTTAGTATTTTGACATTGCCTTTTAGGCTTGACCTTTTGTGTGGAGTTATGTTAGAAAAACCACTTTCCTCTCTCCTGTGTGACCAATAGATGCTGTAAAACGATTCTGTGATTTGGGTATTTTGAACTTAATTTCCCCCCTTTTGCTGGTGTTTTCCACTGTGGATGGTTTGTGATTGCTTTATCCTCCTATTAGGCTTTCATTGCTGCATTGTGTGCAAGCTGGCTAGCTGAATGAATCACAGCTGTTCATGACTTTTGTCTGATTCATAGATGTTAATTGGTTGATGTTTTTTTTCTTTTCTCGTTTTTCCTTTCACAGTTATTTTTTGAGTATTTACTACTGTTTCTCACCCATCTTCTCCCGTTGTGACTCACAAGGTCTTTCACCTGTTGTTGACGCCATTAAGTGAATTGACTGAGTCCTACTGACATTTGCTCACAGTGCTGTAGCTAAAAGGCTACACAGAAGAGTTGTGGAAACAGCATTAAAACCTTGGACCAGGTCTGGACCACCTTTGATCCAATGCCTATTGTAAACAAACATTTTTGGTGTTTTTATAATTTAGTCGTGTGCATTGGTAATCTTTACTCATGGATATTAACTCAACTGAGTGAGAAAGTCCTTGAGAACCATTTCTCAAAAAAGAAAAGGATGACCTTTCATGTTAAATCAGGGTTACTACATAAACATGGCAAGTACCATAGCAAGTTTTGAATAAGCATCACAAAATGGCCCTGAAATTGCAAAAAGTTTTCAGAATGGAAACCGAGTAACCGTCAACTTGTTCAATAGTAACTGGATTTCTGCTTGATACTTAGTTCATATTTTGCCCACATGGATTTCTCATGTGTTTGCCAAAAGGATGAGCAGGGTCGCTGACAGCTGCTTGAAAGAGGCAGGTTTAGTGTGGATGAGTCACATCTAACCTTTGACTGATGGACAAATACCCCTGTCAACCTGCCTGTCCATCTTCCTTTCCATCCTTTTCTTCCACTTTGCCAGCACACTGATAATAAGCAGTACCAGCTGTAGTCTCCCCAGCTAAAGCGGATATTCCGTATTTGTCAGTCACAAACATTCACACATGCACCACTATCTTGTATTGCATGCAGAGTTTGGAACACTAATCTTTTAGTAGCTTCAACAGATGCCACGACTGAATAATAATCAGCATATGGATTATGATGATGTCAGAAATAATGCTGATGATTGTCAGGATTTATTTTGTGTGTGCGCTCAAGTGTAAACTCACATCAAATCTTGCATATATTTGCGATGATTGTCTCCTGCAATAAAAAAAGAACTTGTCATATGTTTGTTTTCATTTGTTGTCTTGAAGAATCCACCAGAAAGCAGAATTGTCCTGTTTGTTTACTCTGTGTGAGTGTTAATGTGACAACAGATAATCATCTGCAATTTGATTATTTATTCTTGATGTCATCGTCCTGTTATCTGAGTGCCATTTTGGTGCCAAGCTGTTTGGAACCTGAATATAGAGAGAGCTTTGGGAATGTGTCCATGGCCGTTGTCCACTGGCACTGCCGTACCTGCTCTATCATGTTGGAACCATCCCATATGTTACTGCCTCCATAAAGGCTTGTAAGAAAATCAGATTGCTCTGGCTGCCTTTGTTTGCCTTTAAACATAATTGGATGCTAGTTTATACTCCTTGCATGCTTCACTGCTTCTGAGTAGTTTAGCCTCGGAGTGTCTAAGTGCCATCTTGTGCTTTTAGGATGATGAGAAATCAGGTCCAAATGGCATTTAGCTTAATCTCGTTAGTGATTGTAATCTACAAGCTCAGTTTTAGTTTTCTAAATTCCCTTAGCAAATATTTATTTAAAATGTATTTGGAAATCAGTTAAACTAATTGTCAAAGCAAAACACAAAAACAAGATTTTCTGCTAATTTAAATGAGCAAACTCTTATTGCACACACTTACAGACAGACACATGCACACAGTGTTGTTTGCCATCTTGCAGTCCTGAGTCATGCTGTTGTTTAGTATCTTTTGGCTAGTAGCCCAAACTGATGTTTGGCTCCCTCTGGATATTTGACTAGAAGCCAACAAGAGTGTCATCCCCCTATCCTTTATCCTCTCCTCTCTCTTCCTTCATCCCTTCATCTGTTCTTTTCTCTCAAGGCGGTCTTCAGACATAATTTTCGGTCTTGGATACGAACAAGGGCAGATGCTGAGGGGCACTCTTTGCCCGCCTGATGCAACTGAGAAACATCAGTTCCCACCCTGCAATGCCTCACATTTGGAACATAGAGCATTTAAGTTCATCATACATTACTCCACCCTAATGGATTTGTGTCTTTTTCTGTTTTTTCTGTCACTGGTCACTGTGTCCCTCAGGCTTTGCTGGCATGTATTCATTTCAACAGATACACACACATACACACACACATTCATTTTAACACTTTCTTCACCTAGTTCTCCTTTATCTCAGTTTGTCTCATGGGTTGTGTTTTTATATCATTTTTCTGTGTAAAACTGACTCAACTGTGTGTAAAGTCATGGTCTCTAATGTCCTGTGTAACAGTGTCTGTCTCTCTGGGGACTCCAAACTGCTGTGTATACACATACACTCTGAAATGTTTACAACCAGAGTGGGTTAAATTAGATATAGTCTTGGAGTTGGATATGCATAATAGAGGAACAGTGGTATGACTCACTCCCTCAGAGCACACATTATACTGCCGTCTGCACCATACGTGAGCCACTGATAAAAGCAATTTCAAGATGAGCCAAAAGCAATGGTGGCACCGATTTTCATCATTTAAGTGGCTGGCCCAGTTGTTTTTAACGGATACAAGTACGGTAGCTACATTGTAGTTTGGTTTTCTAAATGATATGGATGAAGTCTGTTCAAGTATTTCTCTGCGACCGAAAGTCACTCCTCTTCCATCTTTTCTCTCCAGGTACAAGTTGATTCGCAGACGAGTCATCTGGCTAATAGGACAGTGGATTTCTGTCAAGTTCAAATCTGACCTTCGACCTTTACTCTACGAGGTCATCCTGAGCCTCATGCAGGATCCTGACTTGGTGGTAAGTCAGCTTTTTCTTTAAGTTGTTCATTATGACTGGAGTGCCAGCTTTCCCAGAAACACTGGCTTTTTTGGGACTGAAATGGGCCATTTGTGAAAGTGCACAGTCAGCTACACAGACACAGTTCTCTGTTTAACAGCATGGAACCACGGCGATTATGTTAACTTTCTACACACAAAGCCAAACATTGTTATTCAGAAATTGTGGTAAGGTTTTGTCATCTGATTTCTCAACATACTATATAAGTAATTTGTTTAGAATAGTTTTTGATTAAAAAGGCAAACCTTTTATTCACTCATTAATATTTGTGGGCTTAATAAACCCCTGTATGATCCTATTTATTTGAAAGGGGCTGTTATTATGCCATAGTCATCCTCAATTCAAATTACATTTCACCATCCTTGGGTTTCTTGCCTCATGAGCCATGCACTTGATGAATGTGTTTTCTTTCAACAGAATTTATATGAAGGAATGTGAAAAATTGAATGCATTATTTACAGTGCAATTCAACATAACCTCACCATTAGATTGAACACTAATGAGTAACTGGGTTCAATCTCTGCGTCTAATTATGTCTTACTTCATAATCCATTTTTGTGTGAAGGAACTTTTAGATGTGTCCTGGTAGATGCAATACACATCCAACGTGATTCTCATATAATTAGGATTATAATATAATTAAGATAATAATGTATGTAAGCCAGAGCCCACGCAGACGCCATTCTCTGATAATATTAATGCGAGGGAATGAAGAATACTCTTGCATCTCTCACATTTCATTATTTGGGCTGTATGGTGAAGTGATTATCAGGCAGTTACAGCTGAATTAAACTTGAGTATATGCATTTTTCCAGTTGTCTCCCTGTCCATTGAGCAGTCAATAGCTCAATGTGAATATGATTACATTTTTATTTATGATTTGGGCGCATTCTGCTAATCCAATTTCACCTTCACTTGAGTGAAGCCACATGGATATGAAAATAATTGAAAGAAACACATTTTTCATTTATTTGTTTTTTTTTTATGATCTTTTATACGTGGAACAATTGATCGTACAGTTTCTGTGGTCTTTCTTCACAAAGCTTGCTTTTACATCACTGAGCAGCTCACCAATCATAGGTTCCTGATCAATATCGTCTGGGCCAATTAGAGCCTCTTGGGCAGAATTAATTATTGATCATAAACTTTTAATGGCCTAATGGAGAAAATGTCGCTCTATCAATCAGTCCAATTGGTTATCAATATCTCTGTGTCTATGATATGGTCCTTGTTGTTTAGATGAATACAAATCTAAAAGTTTATTTCTGACATTTCAGTTTCTGCACTTCATTCAAAGAAGTAAATGACAAGAGAGACTTATTGATTTGCTCCTATGATCATGCTCTAGCTCAGCCACTTCGGCTTGTTTTATTGTCTGATGAGGGGGAGAGAAGTGTTCGAAATAATGATATCTTCATAAATGTAGTTCTATTGGAAAAACTGTCAATTGAGTGGAGTTGTAGTTTTATCAAAATGGTCATTTAACTGCATGTGGGCTAAATGGGTTTTGAATGACATCAGTTAATGTCAAAGTTGTTGCAACTAAAACCGGAGGCTTTGGTTTTCTAATAATGTCTTTTAATGTGGATATCATTTTTTGTGAAAAAGACAACACCAATTCTTCACACTATGGCAGCCAAGTGTTTTTAATTTTTTTTTTAAATTCCTGCTGTATTATCCACTTTTATATCTTTCCATCCCCATTGCACATTTTTAAAGATTAGTTTGTTACATATATTTGCTTTAATCTCATTAAGCGATATTAAGCAAAATTCCTATCCCTAATTTAAAAACATGTTATTAAAGATAACTCATGAAATGTCTCAAGGAAGATAATTTCAGAGCTTGGTGCCTTAATCACGAAGGCACAGTCACTTTCCTCATTAAGTTAGAATTAGGTGTCTTGTGTGGCTGCCTTAAGAAACAAATAGGCCTTTGGGGGGAGTTAAGAGCTTGGTAATATAACTGATGCCTGACAAGCCTGTGCCTTAAAGGTGATTAGTGAAATCTTCAAATGAACCCTTAAGTGGCTAAAGAAAGTGTGTTATGCCCTTGCTGAGGAGCCTGACTGCAGCATTTTGTGCTAATTGAAGTCTAATAAGGACATGTTTTGCTGGGCTAATGGTGAATCGTAGGTGCAATCCAGGTGTTATATAATAATACAGCAAATACAGATTTTTGTGAAAGTTGCCCCTCTGTATGTGAGATAGACATGCATGCACACACATCCACAGTTCATTGGCATCAATCCATGACATTCATGAACTGAATCCTCATTTCCTTCAATACATTTTTCTCGACAGCTGCATTCTTCTCAGATGTTTACTCACAGACTCTGAGTGAAGGCTAAAAATACTCTTGGTGGCAAGTCAAACACACATCTTCAGGCCATTTGCATTCCCAGTGGGAGGTAATAATGCTCCCTAGAATTTAAGCCAGCTTTCACGAGATCAAGCTGTGATGTTTTAGTCAACAGTTTGTCCCATTTCTGTGCACTTTTCTTTGACTGCTGGAAGTCTTTCAGGAATTTAAAATATAGATGTCTACCTCATGGTTATACTGCCACTCAATCAGGTTTTTGGTTATTGTATGGTAATAAACTTTTGTGACTGACATTTCTCAGATACTCATATTATAGCAAGCTTTCTCCTCATGCCAAACTTTATGTGAATAGCTGTTCTCACCGTATCTCTTGCAGTGGCTGTAAAATTATTAATCTGTATTTAAATGAACTGAAACAGACAAGTAAATCCCAAGACACCAATCATCCAATAATTTCTTTCTCTTCTAAAAAGCTTATTATAAGATAGCTCTCTCTCCATTTCCTTGATCTTGGTGATAAACCAGCTGTAGCTACGATTTCTGCAAATTATTGTTGTTTATCTGCTCTAATTCTAATTTCCAGATAATACTTGTTTATTGCCTTTGCGGTTGGTGTGCTTAGTGTTCTATATAATTAATTTTTGATCCCCTCCTGAGCTGTTTTAGCTGATGAAATCTGTATTAAATTTATCAAAGGTAATAACTGCCACCTGTTTATACGACAGGAGGAAGGGGAGAATTATTTCCTGAAGGAAGAATGTGTGGATTTAACTTGCATGCAGTTTTGTGGGACATAACTGCGCTCATCAGTTTGTAATTGAATTTCTTTATCACTTTTTTTGGGATCTGGTGTTGCTTTCTTCCAAGTTGATGCCAAATTGAAGCTTTTGTTTGGCTTTTTTTTAGATTTAGTGAGATGTTTCAATGTATTTTTCGCTGATTAAATCTTTAATCACTTCTAAATTCAGTTAGAACCTGCAGTTTTTTAGTACTCCTCAAAGACAGTCTGAACCAATCTTCCTTCATAATGATGTGAAGCCAATGTTTTAGTGAATCTTTGTCAGGCTTTATGTGTGTGTGTGTGTGTGTGTGTGTGTTTTATGGGATTCATCAAGCTTTAAAATTAAAATGCAGGTACTCTCATTAGTGTTCGAATTGCCAACAAGGCCAGTGCTGATGGCAACTGATGGGCCTCGTTCATCAACATTCTCCTTTTGTTACTGGTTAATGTATGCAGCATTACTAAACATTATTCTGTATTTTATGATCTTGCAGACGCAGAGGAACATTTGTACATCTCTTAATCAAACTATGTCGCAAATTGAAGCAATTTCACATCAAGAAAGTTCATTTTACAAACATCTGCATGTTTGGATGTTGTTTTGAAAAGAGGACAATTAAGCCAGTTGTCACTTCGACAATCTCTTTAATGTATTTGATACATTCACAATGACTGTGAAAGCGGCTTACATGTCTTTCTAAATGAATTTTCTGCTGTGCTGTTCTTCTCAGAGAGATTTTGTCTCTGCCTTGTTGAGATGGCATTACCAAATCCATAGCCTGTTAAATGTAATTATAAATGACTTACACAGATGTAAACATCATTCTGTGTGGGTTATGCAAATAATTTCCTACATGAAAATGTGTAAAATGACTCAATTTAAAGCCATAATCCATGGAGAAGTAGCTGTAATTTAACTTCTGGTCTCAGATCTAATAATCAAATAATGAGTCACCGTAACCGTTTACTTTTCAGTGTTTCATAAACACATACTGTTCATTATTAGTCATTAAAAGTATTAAAGCCATCATGCATCTCTGTCCTCTGCAGCAGTCACAGCTCTGTGCTAAAGATGTCGTGGTTGTTTTTGTGAGAGGTTTTTGAGAGCTTGCTGCTTTTTTAAATCAGTCACTTCAGAATCGGTAAACTGTGCAAGCAAGTGAACTGATACTACTGATCTTACGCTTTGGTGTGATGGGCAAAAAATCTAAGCATAGTGCAAGATGAATAACATAAATAAGTAGAAAGCTCTCTTACCTTTTGAAGTGAACTGATTGGCATCAAAAGTATAAAAGTAGATGGTCTAAAAAGAGAAACTCCAACCACTTTGATGGAGACGACTTGTATGTTTCATATTCGTTGCTCAGTTTCCTGAGATACAAATATGAATATATGGATATATAAATGATGTTTGAACTGACAAATCAAATATTTAACAAACACATTTTCCTCCTACAAATGAATACTGTTAAAATATGCACATAGAGAAAAAGATGTCTTGTTTTTTCAGACTGCAGAATGGGTTATGCTGTGCAAAGAATATGAAAAAGTAGTAACTGTTTATCTACAGTGAGTCATCCAAATGAATTTCTAAATCTTTTAAATGACCCTTGGAAAGACCTGGACAAGGTCATAGGACTTATTTCAAGACCTAGGAAATAATATAGCTGTGACATAGTAGACCTGAAGCTATTAGGACTAAAATTAGGTGACAAAGCTTGCAAAGACCTTTCATAGTGTTATAGTGATAGTGTTTAACATTTGTCTGGAACTGACACACATGCACACACACACACTTATCTACCCAGAGAGACTTGTGCCATTTCTACTTAAAATGTGTTGTAAAATTGTTGAGAGCAAGGAGCGAATGTAATTGAGTTCTCAGTACCTAATCTTTCTCTTCACTCGTTTACCTTCTTTAATCTCCTCCATCTAATCACTTTCTCCCTGGTGGGCATTTCTACTTCCATCACTCTACACCGCTAGAGCCTATAGGAGTGTAGAGGCCGCTTCCTTTTATAACAATAAACAGGCTGTTTTTAGCTAACTTCTTGCAGGTGCACACTCTTATGGAGTGTTCAGTTATAAAAAAGCTTGTTGTTGTGGTCTTTCTGAGGGTGCCATTAAAGGGAAATGTAATTATGTTTTTTGTGTTTGGTTGTATTGCTGCATGTGCAGCTATGGCGCACGCTGCATTCATGTTCATCTATTTCTAAATTTCTTTTTCACTCTTGGTTTTATTTTACTAAGCTTAGTTCACTACAAACTCAGCATGTCTTCTCTCTGCAGCTTCAATTACCTAGTGTGATGCTGAATTTCTAAAATGCTTTTCAAAATGAATTGTATCTTTTTTTTCCTCCTCATAGGTGCGGATTGAGACAGCCACAACCCTGAAGCTCAATATCCTCCCCATATTAATGATTATTCTCATAATTACCTATTACTATCATTCACATTATTATTATATATCAATTATATTAATTATTTTTCAGAGGGCATACATTTTATAGCAAATAAATTAAGCTGTTCTTATATTTCTTGCTATGTAAGCTTCACTGCATCTAAAGGAATACAAGCTTTATCAGTCCTTAGTTATGCCAAAGTTATACCTTTGCACACCTATTCTAAACAGTTTGATTTCAACCTTAACTCATGACCACCTGTTGATGACTTCGAGTTCCGGACAGAGCAATTCCTCCCAGTGAGTATATGTACGACTAACGTGAAAATAATCATATTTGCCTTCAGTTCAGTGATGAGTAGTAGTAGTAGTAATAGTAGTAATCAAAATGTCAGAATAATAGCTTCTTGTTTCTAACTCTTCAATTCTCCCCTCTTTGTTTAGTACCTTGAGTCTATATTCGGGCTGCTCTTCCAGTTGTTGCAGCAGGTTACAGAGTGCGACACCAAAATGCAGGTGTTACATGTAATCTCCTGTGTCATCGAGAGAGTAAACATCCAGGTGAGATGTGAGATATCAAGAATTTTTTTGGGAACATAGGTCACATATTGCTTTGCTTCATATTGCTGCAGTAGAGTTTAACTACATCTATAGCACTGCACAAATTGCAGTCACTGACTTTGACTCTGCATTGGACATGTTAAAAAGCAGTTAAAAACATTAGAACATAAAGTGTCTGTGCTAACCCTAGACCACCAAGGTGAAACAACAATCTGTCCTCAAAGATATCTTGACATTAACAATTTTACACATCCTGTCAAGTGTCAATTCTTGACTCTTTATGAATCTCAAAGCCTAAGGCAGTCCTTGTTCTGATGTCTGCTCAGATTTACCATGATGGTACAGTCTCCCCCCTGCCACTGCAATGCTTTTGTGGCTATATGGATTTTTTTTTTCCTTTTTGAGCAACCAGTCTTTCTAATCCACTTAACTGTCAACCCTTTAAAAAATTGACCTTCCTTACGACCCCCTGCGGCTCTTTTCAGATCCGTTTTTAAGCACTCTCCCTTAAACGATCCCTTGACTTATATCTGTCACCGAAATGGCTTTCATCCTTGTGAACTGTCAGTCTGGTTAAGTCTTCCCCAGTCACTGGTCCTGGCTAAACTTCTACAGTCAGTGGAAGTCCCATTAATATTCTAACTCTTCTCACAAGGGATTTCGAACGCACAAAGAGTGTCAGCAGCTGAGAAAACCAGTCACTGAAATCATGAGTGCAGCTTGAGTTGAAATGAACATGATGACAGATGTGATGAGATTCAGCTCCTTTTTCTGCTATCAGTCCCACAAATGTCATCCTAGGCTGGTTTATGG
The DNA here is from genome assembly GCA_946959425.1 of Argyrosomus regius. Taxonomy (NCBI): domain Eukaryota; kingdom Metazoa; phylum Chordata; class Actinopteri; family Sciaenidae; genus Argyrosomus; species Argyrosomus regius. The sequence continues at coordinate 12,801,962 of OX336890.1, forward strand.
GTCTGTTTTTCTCACTTTTTTATCTTTCTCCTCAAGGCTGTATGTCGTGGTTCCCTTTTACTGTACTCTCTGCTTCTAGCAGCCTTTTTATAAAGGTCTAATCGAGCAAAGAAAATCTCAGCATGTGGTCTGCAGTCTGGCCACATAGCTGCTATAGGGAATCCGAAGGGTTAGCACAAGTCAGCAGAAGTAAATGGCAGAAAACTTTTTGAGCTCTGTAATTCACTTCATTTAATGTCTGAGAGTTGGCTGGCTGCACAGCCACTGCACCTAAACTATACAGTGTGCCATCGCGTTTTCCAATTTCACACAGGAATGAGACTGATGGCATCCATTTGGTGTCTGACCATCCAGATTTAAGTAGTGTTTAAAACCAAATAACTTGATTTAAAAGAAAGGCGCTTTGGTAATATATAACTCAGGATAGAGAGAAGAATGATGAATACATTTTGTTGTAAAAACACAAAAAAACTGTGGAAGTTGCTCTATGCGCATTGGTCACAGTCGCATATTCTCTAAGACACATCAAGAATAATATAACAGGCTTTTGTGTGTCATCGTTACGCTACTTTACACATGAATTCAGCTCTGATTGTTGCTGCTGTAGATCTGCACTCACTCATATCATGTGTCAGCAAAATTGGCTTTCATCAGCACATTTCAGACTGTCAAGATCACCTTAGTGGAGTTCTGATTTTCACTGTCACTCCAAGAAGAAAATATATTCTGTATTTTCAACTACCTGTTCAGTATTTTCTTTCCACGGCAACTCCACTAAAGCCTTTTTTGAAGCAGCTTATTTGGGTTGATAGAGGCAACGAGAGATAAGAGAATTGGCTCTGAATTCACTGCTGGACAAAAAAACAAAAAAAACAAACATAAAAAGATTTGAGGGATTTGATATTTGCTCACTTTTCTTTTATCCAGTATATTCAGTGTTAACAGCCTTTAAAGGCCAAATAAGTACGTATGCTGAGATATGAACAATACTGCTCACAAATAAGCCTTTTTTTCTGCACCATCCACAGTAAACTGTTTGATAGATGGAAGATGGCCATTGAATTTCACAGTACTGTATGTTTTGCTTCTTACCATTTTATTTTTTTTTCTGCTTTAGATCCGGCCATATGTAGGCTGTCTGGTTCAGTACCTGCCTCTGCTCTGGAAGCAATCTGAAGAACACAACATGCTACGATGTGCCATACTCACTACACTCATCCACTTGGTACAGGTATGGTGCATTCCCAAACACCAGTGTTTTTTATTGTCAAAAAAGGGTAATTTGGCCAGTGTATTATGTCCACTTGCGTGTTTTTGGAGATGTGAAGCATCGTGTTAACCTGGGATTGAACTCTCACAAATTCACATCTGCGTGACAGGCTGTAGAGTATGCAGAAGAGAAGTTGTTTGGTAATTACCAGACCAGTTCTTCACATGCCAATCTGTAGCATCTATAGGAAGGCAACAGCAGGAGTTTAGAACTGCAGTTATAGCAGTGTCCACGTTGTCTCCACTTTTAACACTTGTGCCACCACTTGTGCAATGAGCATTACAGCTGTCATTTTTCATCTGTGTCTCGGCTCTTTCAGACACAACGTGAAAATGGCAATACTGCTTTCTTTCCCATGATTTCCAATGACTTGGACTGTGCCACGGTGGCTTTCCACTGCGTTGAGCAAACGTGTGCCGCTCTGCGATGCACTGTGATGTAGCCAGACAAAACAGGCAAATTGGAGGAAAAAGCTAATATTCCTTAATTGCACAATTCCTTGAACATGAGTTTGCCCTTTTATTGAGACCTTGGGAGGAAAGCTGTCTCCAAACAAGGAGATAAATAACAAACAACGAATAATATCAGGTAGCTTGTAGGTAGGTAATATGTGTAGCCTATATGATAAACATAGCTCAGGTTTGTTATAGCTCTATAAACCTATTAAAGTAGCAAAACGACATAGACTCACTAGATGTCGTCTGTGGCTACCCTGAAAAAAAAATGTGTGTGTTCCACACTTGACACCTTTACCACCTGTTGGCTAAAATGAAATAATGGAACAAAATTTAACATTATTGTGTCACAAGTAACTTCCAGCCAATATCAACTACTGCATTAGAAATATCATTCTGCTAAGGGCTGTAAAAGTGTTGATAAATTTGTAAATTAGTAAATTATCATTTCCTTTCTAATCATCTGTGAAGGGGGCACAATATCAGGCTCTAATTGATTGGACTACAAAACAGCACTGCTGAGCGACTCAAGACTAGATTGTTTGTCCGTGCCAGACTTTGCTTTCAGACTGAAATGTACTGCCTTCCCAAACTCATCACTACACAGCACAGATTTGGCTGTCGCACCTTGATTTTGTAGCAAGCCAGCTCTCGTTTCTCTCCCAGGATCAGAAGAAAAGAGCCCCTTAACAAAACTGTTGGCATTAAAATAAGCAACATAATAACAAAAAGCTATTATAGAGAATGGCACTGAGGTTTAACCTAATTAATAGTTCAATAACTCTTCTTTCTCCTCTCTTTTAATTCAAAGTTTATTATGTTTATTATCCACTGAGTGAAATTACCGGGTTCTGCAATGTGACAGGTGGTGCTTTTCTAGTGGCTCTGGCAATAAGTGTGGTTTTACTTGCCTGGCCACATGTTGCTGAGGCTGCGGTCCAAAATGTCCACTAGGGAGACCCAGGTCAGGTTTTTGTTCTTGCCCTCACCTGCCAGATATTTTGCTCTGCTGATTTGTTTTTGTTTTTTTGTGTGTGTGTGATTTTACTAGATAAGGCAATCTGAAGAGTGGCTCCATCTGTCTTTCTTGCTTATTCTCACTTCATATTCATTTGCTCACATAATTATACATGGTTTAAACTACAGATGAAAACGTGTGTCAAAATTGCTTTTTAGCAGTGTCAGGTGCTGTTGTGCTTGTGGGGCAACTTGTATAATATTTTATTTTTACTCATTTGCCTCAAAATCCATCAGGTTTATTACTAACTCAAGTCAAGAGAAAATAGTTTGAGACAGAAGCTCCACTCCCCCACAGAATTAAAGCAAACTGTCTCTGCCTGTAGAAAGATTTGAACCCCTATGTGGCTGCTGCTGCTGCATTACTTCACAGTGGGAGATGAAACGCTTAGTGATCGAGACACACTGCCTTTGAGAAAGTAACACAAGGTTATATCTGGCAAACTGTGGGAGGCACTGAAGGTGTACATCTGAAGGGGCTTAGATTAGCAAATTGTGTAACCACATACTAATTTAAATTTTAATATATACAATATAATGCTGACATTAAAAAAAGAAACAAAGTATCGTTGGATTTCCAGAACTTAGTTACTAAGTTAGAGTTACTTATTTCAAAATAAATTGCAAAACAAGAGCATATACTGTATATAGCCAAAATGTACCAGACATGGAGCACCAGTATATGCAAAGTGGAAAGGCGAATAGTTTGTCTTTTTTATACTTTCAAAATAACTAGATGACCAGAGATTTTTCCAAAAAGAGAGATTTATAATAATCACCTCCTAGAACTCCGAGCAGTTGTATATTGAACTTTTCTTCAAGTCTGTTGTTAGGTTTTCCTATGGATATGGAATTGAGTTTTTGTATCCTCTGTCTTCTAACAGGGCCTGGGGGCAGAGAGTGAGAATCTGTACGCTTTCCTTCTTCCTGTCATCCAGCTGAGCACTGATGTTTCCCAGCCGCCACATGTGTATTTGCTGGAAGATGGACTGGAGCTTTGGTAGGGACACCATGTTTCACATGCATATACGTTACGCATTTATTAAAAATACAATATGATGCAGACATTTATAAAGCACTTATTGGTCTCATCTCCCCCCTTGAACTTCAGATCACACTCAGGTACACACCTACACATCCATACTATGAATATAGTCGTCTTTATCTCTCTCTTTCCCTCTTTTCTCTGTTGCTCTATTCACTCATTGTTGTTTGTCATATTAGTCATCAGCTAGTCATCAGCTCTACTGACTCACATTGAGTACTTATATGGGAACAAAATGCAAACACTTTGCAGATAAGCAGTGCAAATGGGCGCACCTTGACATCTTGTTTTGATTTGATTTTTCCCAGACAACCACTAGGTGGGCAATGAAGATGTTGGTAATTTATGTGGCTCGCAATCGTGCCTGTTATGTTTTGAGCACATGCCATTTTAAAGCCATTTGAAGTGCTAGGAAATATTACGTTCACTTTTGCAAATTACATCCATAAAAGGTTTGGTTTGGTCGTAGAGAATTTGTCAGGTTACATTTTGTGCCTCTCCCATCATCTCTTTACTTTTTGACTCCTTCCTTAATCTCTTTTTTTTTTCTGTCTGTGGAGAACTGCAGTTTTCAGGATGCGGTATACGCTTGTAGCGCAAAGCCACAGTCCTGTCTCTGTTCTGTCTTTTATCCTGCCCGATAAACAACTATGCACTAAGTATTTGCTTGCTTTGTTTGCAGAGTCAATGTCATTTTCTCTTGCTTTTATCTTTTATCAGCTGGTTTTCCTCTCTGTGTCCCTCTCAGTATCTGTTTATCTTAATTTTTTTTTTTTCTATTTGTGGAGCATGCATCCTATAGGTGAATCATGTGACATTCTACCCTTGTTTGGGGGTTTAGTGTTTACTCTAATTATTAAATGTAACACCTCAGCAAAGGTTTCTAGTTTACAGACATACGCTTTAAGTAGCTTAGAGCATGGTAATAGATCTTACTTTTGACAATCCACAAGGACTGTAATGAACAGTGTGAAGCTTTGTTCATAATGTTGACATTTCGAATTTTAAATCAACATTGAAGTACTGCGTAGGTCAGGACTCTCTCCTCTGCTATAATTTATAAAGAGCTGCAGGTTGGTGTGTCTCTTTGACTGAGGGAGGGATGAAGTGTGGCTTGTTCTTTAGAACATAACTACTGTGAAACCAACAGAAAATGCTTTTATTTTTCTGATACGCTGCCCTGTTCTCAGTAACACTGCTCCTTAACTTCACTCACTATATCACTCGACCACCACGGCTTTCCCTCTCTCTGCATGGGAACAGCGTTGACTCGTGTTTACAAGCAGCAACCAACAAATCCTACTATTTTTGCTTTCTTTGAATCTGTTTATTCAGGATTTTATTGACGTCAGGAGCTTTGTTCAAAAATCTCAATAGAAGCTTTGAATGACATTCATTACAGTCCTACAATCCACCGCCATACAAGTAGAAATGTGGACCTTTGTGAATTCATGTCGTCATATTTTGATTTACTATAGATGTATAAATTTATGTAACATGTCTTTTTACCAGGTTTTTCTTTACACTGAACAAACCACCACCAACGTTGCTTTTCTCTGCCTCTCTCTTTTTTCCTTTTATTCTTTTACACCCACTTCACCGTGTATTATTTTTTCCACCTTTGTGATGCCCATGTTCTGTTCTTCTTTCTGTCTCTTTAATTTGTCCCACTGTATTTCTCTTCCCATTTTCTTTTGCCACCTCTAATCTATGTCTCCTGTACTCCTTTCTCACAACTTCCCCCGTTTTCTGTTTCATTCTCTCTTCTCCGACTTTCTTTTTACATCCTCTTCTTCCTGCTCCCCCCCGCCCCCTCTCTTATCATGCAGGTTGGTGACTTTGGAGAACAGCCCAGCCATCAACCCCGAGCTGCTCAGAATTTTCCAGAACATGTCAGCCTTGTTGGGTGAGCGCACATGAAACTTCATGGCATTTTGCATTCAAATGGTCAAATGATGGCCTCCTTTGTAATAGCGATATGTCTTTGAATGCGTGTATACTTCAGAGAAAAGATGCAGAAAACATTTCACAACAAATCTGTTTAGCTTTTTTTTTTTCTGTCTCACAATCTGAAAGAACAAACTAGTATATGATCAGATACTTTTGAATCACAGAAAAAAAAAGAGAATTGCAATACCTGTACTTGGACTTCATTTTCATTGTTTTATCACTTCAGGCTCCTGTAGCTTGTAAAGATCACAGTTGTGGATTTGCAGTAGCCTCAAGGCATCAGGGCCACTACTCTGCTTTTGTAGACAGCTGTGAGTAGTGGCAGATTGAATGGAACTGGCTGGATGATTTATCACTGGCCTGGAGCGTTGGGACACCAAGGGTGTGTGTGTGTGTGTGTGTGTGTGTGTGTGTGTGTGTGTGTGTGCGCGCATGTGTGTGTGGCCTTCAGCGTGATGAGGAATAGTATTGATTTGGGGCTTCTGCACATAATGAGTGAGTCAGGCTAATATGAACACTAGTGTAGCCTGATTGGCTTACTGAAGCATTTGATCACTTATAGTGTGGATAGGGAATCCATGAGACACAGAGGAGCAAAGGACTCAGAAAGGATGGATGAAACAGAGAATGCTAAAGATCATCAAGCAGAGGAGGGAGATTGGTGAAACAAAGTGACACGAAGTGACAGAAAAAGTATGCTTATATATTAGCGATGTGCTCTGAGGAGCTTGGACATGGATGGATGGACAGGCCCTTTTTATTGTTATCTAGTCAAAAGGGTGAACAAAGTAAATAAACAGGCTTTTACAAAGCAACACTACCAGTCATGTTGACTTTAGGTCAGTTACAGTTACACAGAGGGGGCTGGAAGATGACAAAAAATAGTTTTTGCAGCCAAGAGGCCTTAAGGCACACAAAAGACCAGCACTGACAAAAAAAAACACTGTGCCTTTGAGCTAGGAAGATGGATCTAGTAAGAATATGTATATGTATACACTCCTAGTCTCTCCTCGGACTGAGCCAGCATCTGTCCTCATTGCCTCAACATGATTAATAAAAATCTGTCAAGTAATTAGCACGCACTGATCAGCTGCCATATTAGTGGTGTAAGTGGCTGGTTTAATGATGAATCAAAGGAGAGGGAGAGGGACTGTAAAACTGAAACACAGAGAAAATGGATGGTTGGATGGTGGGAAATGAAAGATGGCAACACGTGGATGGCTAACATGAAGTTGGGTTACAGGTAGTCAGATGGAGATGGTAGCACAGAATCCAGAAAGATTTGTCTGCACCATTTATCTCAGATTATCACAGATATGGCCTCCAATTAGAGCTGCACAAATTAATTGGCAGCTATTTAGATAACCGATTAGTCATTAAAGTAATTTTACAGACAAGAAGTTCCAGCTTCTCAAATGAGAGAACTGGCTGCTTTTCCTTTGTCTTACATGATAGTTAATGGAGTTTTGACTGTTGTTCAACTTATAATGAAAATAATTTTCAAAGTTGAAGCTATAGCTTGAATACAAAATATTTCTTAAGTTTGATATATGTTGGATCTTATAATCTTTATTTCAGTGATCCAACAACAGCCTAATATGGTTCTGTAAAACTAACAGAATAACAGTTCTCTCTCATCAAACCTGGCAACAGAGAAACAGTGTTGTGCCCACTCCCATGTACATAACATCATGGAAATATGCTCATTGTGTGACCTGATTTTTGCTTACTGTTGTAATCATTATTTGTGTACTATAGAGACTTGTCACATTTCACTCATTTTTCAATATTTTATAGAATGGAGATGAGGGCTGTGCTGCCTTTCTTTGGCTGTGATAGACACATTAAAGAAAAAAGGAAACAGGTTTTCACACCTCGCCATGTGCAAGCTAACAGTATTCCATTAGTAAAGTAAAAATACACACAATGATAGGTAAATGCATGGTGGAGATATTTTCCTCTTTTCCTTGGCATTTTGCTTTTTGTGCAAGTCATAGTTGTACATTCATCAGAAAAATGTGAATCCATTTACGCAATTTTCTCCCAGTCTTCAGCGTGGCCTGTTGCTGCACTTACCAACTGTAATACTGTTTGCCAATGTCATGTCAACCTTAAAAACTTGTCATCTTCGTGTACTTAAATGTTCACCTGTGTATAAAATCTATTTAAGCTCCTTAATGTCTTTTTTTTTTTGTCTGTGCTGTTAGTTGGCACTTCATTAGCTGCTTAAATGATACAAGTTATGAGGAAATCTCAGCCCAATCTCTGTTTTAGGAGCAGCCCCCAATCTTTATCAATACTTGTCCAGTTGTCAAGGACTTGTAGATAGTAATGATGTCATTTTTCCTATCATCGTTTATTCTCTCTACTTCTACTACAATGACATCCTTAAAAGTTGAGTTTCAAGTTTATAATTAGTCTTCCAAACAGCAGTTGAGAAGATAATTTAAACAGCGACCGGATCCATATAGTAGCTGTTTTGGAGCTTTGGATCATATCAAGAAAGACCTTTGAACTGATCTGAGATCTCTTTGAATCTCTTCTCATCTGCTGGTTTTAAGGTCAAGAATGAACCTCAGTGAAACAGAGCTCAGACTTTCTTTTATCGTCACCTCTGTGGCACATCTCTCTTCTCCACATTTGTACTATCCTAGTTTTAATAACTCCTCTAAGAAGTGGACTTGAATAAACCCAAACCTTGTTCTCCTCTTGTAAGAAACTCTCTATGCTTTTGATTTTCTTGTCATTAATTGTGTCTTTATCTTATCACTTATTTCAACATAATTCTTTGCCATCAAATGATGTTTTAACCTACAGCATTGCATCCACATGTCAGCACTTAGTACTCTCTCTGCCCCCTTTTCTCTCTCCTTATGCTTCTGTCTCTCCTGTCATTGTAAAAAAACACTTTTTTCTTAAGGCTACATTTGCTCATTTAAAGGGCATTAATTGTATTGAATATAATTAGGCAAGCATTAGAGGGAAAATCCAGCACTGCTGTGATGAAAGATGATAGCTCAGAGCTATGGCCACAGGTCAGAACAAATTAGCACACAGTTTTAAAAACATTTGTCCTTTTAACACTGTGAACACGGAAATAAGTGGAGGAATGTTTCATATTCAACACTCAAGCATTTATTTACAAAAAGTGAATTTTATAGACTAAGTTAACTTGGCTCTTGTCTTTTTCGTCAAACTTTTGTCAGTCATCATCTTTGGCTTGTTTTCACCAGAACATCCGGTGGTTCATTTATTTAGCCCATGGAGAGCAGTGGAGGGATGTGGGCCATTGAGAGAGTCTGGCTCAGTATGGTGTCGCAGCTTGCCAGGTGTGTGGCCTGGCCTGCCTGATAAAGAGCCCTGCTCCATCATTGCTGAACTGGAGCAGCAAATTCCCTAATTAGAATGTCAAGAGCCTTGCCTTGGCTAAATTGTTAGACTAGCACTGCGCTCTGTATCAGTCCCACCACGCTCCGAACTAGGACACATTTCAGCTGAGTATGGTGCACGGACTAGTGATGATGGAGAGTGAGCAAGTGATAGACCTAAAGTATCCATTCATTTCCTTGCCACTTTGTAATACTTTGCTGTTTTTCACAATGTTCAGAAACTCAACACTGTTTGGCAGTAAGAGTCTTCCAGGGAGAGGAAAGCATGTTGGCTACTGAATTGTTGAAGGGCATTTATCTGAAATAGATGCAGGAAATTTGCTTTAAAATAAAAGGACAACAATCTAACACCACAACAGGAACATTTTGACTAAACTTTGATAAAGTCACGAAAACGTGGGAGAATATAAATAAAGGTTGGTCTCTTTTTAATAGCCTTTAGCATTCATTGTTTTTTTGATCAATAAGTTGTTAACCGATTAAACAATAAATACACAAGAATAGACAATTGCAACAGGACCTTGTGTATTTAAAGTAATAACAGAACAAATCAACATAAACAATGTTTGAAACATTGCTTAATGAATATCCCACAAGTTAGTAATTCCTTTTGCAGCCAAAGATATATCAGACCATCCCCGCAAAGATCAATGCTAGTGCATTGCGGGAGCTTTCAGCCTCATCTTCCGCCTCTGAACGCTCTGTGAAGAAATCACTAACATTCCTCAGAATGTGGTCTTGCCATGAACTGCCCAGCTAATGTGCTCCATGGATCAATCTAGACATACCCAACAGAGGACAACCTTTTTCATTATAGGCTTCTCAACCAGAAATAAGAACTGATTACAGCCATTGCAGAAGTTGGACATATTTATCCATATTTAATGCATGGATGGAAGGAATTTGAATAACATATCCTGAGAGTACATTATATTTATTGTAATTCTGCGCATTCTCCTTTTTTCTTTGTAGTCTAATCTCTAGATTTATTCGCCCTGTTCAACCTTGGGCTGCTCTTGCATCAACTAAAGTGAGATTTTTTTCTGAGCACAGGGCTGTGAGATTTCTGCTTTCTAATCATTGCTGTCATCTCATACATGGGGGTCTCCCTATAAAGTTGATTTTTGCCACTTGATTGAATCCCTTGCTGAGCTTTTCTCGCTTCTCTCAAGCATGATTACTTGTCCATGACTTTTCAAAGGCTTCGTCACTCGAGCACCAAAGGGAGTTGGCGTCTCGTCTCGCAGCTGTAGCTGAGGCTCCTGTTGGCCATGTAGTTTTTCATGTTTTTGCAGCGAGGCCTTTGTATACTGTAAAGTCTGGCAGAGTAAGCTCTCTGTGTAGAGCTGCGGGGGTACTTTTTTACTCTCAAAGTTGAAGGAGTTTAACTTTAATAAGGTATCTACACACAAAACTTTCATCAGCACTCTACAATAAACATGGTTTGACTTCTTCTGTCCAGAAGGTGTCCCTTTCTTCATTTTCAGGTCTTAAATGAAAATAAATAAAAAGCTCAAACCGTTTGTAGCTGGCTGGCTTGTATGTGGCTGTCCTTGAAGCATCAGTACAGATGATTTTGGCACCACTTTTTCATATCTGTGACTTTACTTCCATAGCAAATATACTGCAAAGCAAAACTTGGGTTGGGAGATGACCAAAGTTATAGAAGTGTCCTCAATAACCATTAGAGGCACATCACAGGCTGTCAGATGTGAAGCTTGTTTTCCTGTTAATGTTGATAACCGAAGCGGATTGTGCAGCATATGCCCAGGGCTGTGAAGGATGTACTGCCTAAAGCTTAATCAGTGCTTTAGCAGCTGTTTTTGTGACTATTTGATTATAGCGTGCATGTGTGTGCCTGTAGGAGAGGGGAGTTGGTCGTGTCCTCATTTGCTGTATCTTTGTGAAAGTTTAATTGCTCTTGATTTGGCAAAACGGACTATATACACACAGGGCTTTTAATATTTTGTCCAGTCTCAATAATTTAGTTTAGAACAAATGTAGTATTATGTCAGAGTGGTTATTTTAGTGGTTATAATGGATTGGACTGCATATTATACAGTATACACACATTTTTTTACTTTTTTGTGTATATTATGGAAAAAGTATGATTCTGCTAAATTGAATTGGTGGGAATGAACAGGGATTTTTTCAAAAGTAGTATTTACCAAATGGAGGATCTAAACATTTTGTTCATTTTATTATTACAGTTTATTTACAATAGTCAAAATGTGAAAATGGACAGACCAGTCATAACGCAGAGTCCAGTAGAGACTTTGGAACAGCAATGGTAAGACGAGCATTTATTGGGCTGTTACGTTTCTGCAGAAAAGAAGCAGAAGTTGAGTTGAGTCTCAGTAAATCCGTCTCCCTATTGTCCCTGTCGTGTTAGTGTCACACTGAAATTGTGTGGAGATGCTGTGTGGAAATGGGAGTGAATTTACTTCCAATAACCAGATGCATTATTATTTTGTCTGGGTGTTTGTATTCGTACATGGGCTCTTGGGGAGCCTTGGGTTCATTTGCAATCGTGAGGGGAGGAGATGATGAAAGTCTTATCAAGTCCGGACCTCAGTGCTCTGAGCTGCCTGACCTACCTCAAGCCCAGAATGAGAATTCAATTCATTTTTTCTTCTTTATATGGGTACTTGTACCTCTCCCTCCTTTTGTGTTGCTATTCATAAAAACTGTCCTTTAGAGGATATTGCCACAGTATGTGCACGGCTTATCGGCAAGGCAAGTAATGACAATGGGTGTGGTGGGATGAGAGATTGGAAAGCTGTCAAACACACACATTTAACTCGCCTATTGCCTTTGGAATGAAGAAAGTAGATCATGTGTAACTTAACTTGGAGGTAGGATTAAGTAGTTTTGACGGTAATCATGTTGCCACATTCAGTTGAGTTGGGATAATATTACCACAGACACAGACCAGAGAATATGTTCTCAGATCCATGTTTGCATTAGAGTAACATTGTCTTTCTGTCTTTCTTTATGTTTGCATAAACAGAAATTACATGATTCAAGCCTGTCTGCTTGGGGGTTGATCGATGAAGATTTCTCCAGTCGCTGAAGATTTTAGTCACTATAATGTAGTATTCCCACTTGATTAACAGTTGTTAAAGCCTTAATATATACTATTATATAGAGACAGAACGTAGTCCTACCAATAAACAGAAAAACAATTCATTGCTCTCCACTGACTTTGTATTGTATGAAGGTGCCTCCTTGGCACTTTTGTCTCCTAGCAAACAACAGAAAAATGCCTACTAATTGGGTAAATAACCCAGAACTAAGTTTTTTTGAGCTGTCGAACTAAGCCTTTAAGAAGACAAAAGTGGATACAGACAATAGATCCTGACACTCAGTATGCCTGCAGTTTACAGACAAACTTTATAGTTTGTACCGAACTAAAAGGACGGGCTTTAATCTTTGTTAGGTTAAATGATGACATACCTGGTCAAATACTTGTAACTATTAAATTATTTCAATTCATGTCCGTTCATCATTTCTCAACAATGGCGTACCAAAGCGCTTCACCAACAGATGTCTGACAACAGAGAGTCAGTTATCAGATTGCAGCCTATAGACTCACACTATGTTCAGACTTAAAGAAAATAATTTTCATTTTATATTTGTCATTAAAAATGTGAATTTCCACACTTCTCTCATTACCTTCTCCTCTTCATTAACTATAACAGTCAAATCTGAATTCAATCTTTTGCATTCTTCTCGAGCACTATCCCAGGTTCTCCGATTAACAGTTGCAGCGTCCATAATTGCATACAAGTTGGGTGGTTTGGGCACTATTTTCCTTATGTAGAGTTACTGTAGCTGCTGCAGTGTAGTACATGTATGTTACAGATAAATGCTTTTCTTTTTGGAACGGCACCAGTCGCTTTTAGTCTGAGATATTCTTTATATCTACCCTTGGTTCTTCTTCCCATGGTCACATTTCATTCAAGATGAAGTCTTTGTCTCACTTGTCAGTACGGGCTCATGTACTGTAGTTTCCCTGCTGTCTGAACAGCGGGAGTCTTCTATATGTGCTTGAGGTCTTGGCTGGTATCTTACTCATTAACATACTTCTTGGTCTTGTTGAGTCGTACTGGTGGCATCTCTGCTCAAAGCAATAATATAAAATGCTGATAAGCCGTCACTGGTGGATTGCTGTGAGAGCTGTTCCGGTATGTGCCACCAGCTGGAGGCCACCAGTGGTTTTTAACACCCCTTCTCTTCATGTAGTCTCTCAACTCGTTTCAGTCTGGATCAATGCAGATTTTCATCACTATGAATGAGCTTCTCCGGTTATTCCTACTGTAGCCAACTTCTTTTGTGATATTAAGATGTCAGACTTACTTTTAAATTAAACCTGAAAGCTTGTTACAAATCTGCACTATACATTTTATCAGTTATTTTTTTTACTTTGGTTGACTCCATTATTCTCAGGCTTTTTGGCCTGTCATCCGTTAAATTGAAGCATTGTAACCTTTTTTCACAAGAATGTTCTTGTGTCATGTAGACCTGAGTCGTGACCAGTCAGCCAAACTGTGATTATTTCCCCTGTACAGAGTGTTTCATTTAAAGCATTTTCCTTGTTGCTGTAATTAAGTATCGTGAACATGTATTGCGAGACTTGTGAAGAATAGAGAATAGAATAGAATAGTCTTTTATTGTCATTGTACAGTGGGGGTACAACGAAATTGAGTGAAATTGAATATGTTAAACTGAAATTGACCTTGTACGGTGCCTGCTGTTGTGAAAACTAAAATCCAATATTTGAGTTGTTTTTTTTGGGGGGGGGGGTGAGTTCATAAAACATACTGCTGACAAAGACAGTCAACAGATACAGTGAGAGAAACCAAAAGAGGTGGGGCATGGCTAGTTGATGTGTGTGCAGCGATGTGCCGTAAGAGACAGAGGTGTAGGCGTGTGGCAAATATCCAAACCCCAGAATTGAAAATCGACATTTAGAACAACTGAAGTTGATAGGATATCTATTTACACAACAAAACAGCTTCAAAATGTCAGTATAATTCCCTCAAAGTACTCATAGAACACCAAAGGTTTCTATCTCTGTGCACAGTAGATAGCAAATGTTGATTAATACTAGGATTGTGTCAAATAAACAGTGGCCTGCCAGCTTGATCAAGTTTTCACTAGATTGGAGGTGACTATACTCTGAAAGGTTGTCATTATCTCTTCTAAGTGGAGTTTTTTTTAACTTCATTTTCCAGTAAACAAAGTCTGCTTCAGAACAGTGACAGCTTGGTAGATGCCTCTGGTGAGAGAAGAAAATATAAATGCGACATGGGTGCTGATTATACAGCCTCAGAAAAAAAATTGCTCTCACTCTTCACAGTTCACATATCTTCCCCTTTTATGGTCATTAGGAGCCATTGCGTTGTCTGTAGCCACAACAAAGAACCATGATCATTCATTCACCTTCTCTGCAGCTCTGCGGACCCGTCGTGCTTTCCTTGTCTGATTGGTACTATGTGTCCTTGTTCACCCACTGTTAAGCAATCTGTTGCCTTTGTTTTACTCTTTAGAAAAATTAATGGCTTGACCAGACATTTTTTGAAGTGGAGATTTCATTAGTTTCCCTAAGATGCTCTTAGTTCCAGGAGGGTGAACAAAATGACCGTGGAAACCGCAGAACAGTTGCTTTACAGGATATTTGATGTCACTTTGACATTTTTGACCTTTGTTATTCTGCTTATTCCTGTTTTTGCGCACGTCTGAAGATGTCATTATTTTCTGTTGATCTGCACGCACATCCGTGCACACTGCATATGTTCAACATGCATGTTGCTCCATACTCTGTCTGTTGTGTTGAATAATTATGCAGGCTGATATGCTGACTAAATAGGCCCCATGAATACATTATGTACCTGCACAAATAACAGATGGCAGCATACATTATCTTCATTACCTTACTGTGGCTGGCAGATGGCTGGAGAAAATATATTGCATACATCAGCATTAATATCACCTGTAAAAACCGGCATGGTCAGACTGGGCCTTGTCTATTACTACTCACCAATGAATCCTAATAGTCTCCCATACAAACCTTGATGAGGACACGCTGCCTTTTGTGCTTTGTTCAAATTAAGCTCAGATAGAAAGTCTGCTCTTTGACTTTGGCTTTGGAAAGAGATGGCATGGTTGAAAATAATAATAGCTATGTCCTTCTAAGCTACTGCAAATGTAAGCTACTATTGAATAACAAGTCAGTGCCACAGAGGAGCAATGTGTTGACTGACAAAAGGAAATACTTCAAAGTTTTCAGATCTTTTAAAGTAAAAATAAAAGCAGATCATCCATGTAAGCCATTTGTGTATTTTTATTTATTCATTTATTTTTGCCTGAAATTGTGTTCACGTGTTTGTTGCTGTATTGATCAATAAATCCTGTAGTGGGCATGAAAGTGAATAAAAAATGGGTCCTGGCCTCTTTAAAAGACAAAAGTATTGCAAAAAAAAAAAAAAAAAAAAAGCTTAAAAAAACTGCTTCATATATTTTCATAGGCCTATGAATCCACCATACCTGGCCCCTGTGTGCTTGCGCTGCTATCCTTGGTGTTAGAATCAGCTACACTGCCAGCCTGTATTACTTTCAAACTACACAGATGTTTGTCTTGGTTTATGTATAGACACTTGGGGTGTTTCATGTCAGTATGCAGGTGTGTGAGGGTGTTTTTAGTTTGTCTGTCCATCTTCCTGAGGACCTGTCTCTCAGCCTCCTCTCTTTTCTTGTGTACCTCTCGCCTGTCTTTGTGTGTACCGTGTAAGTGTTTTGAGTCTGTATGTTTATTTCCAAGCACCACGCAGAGGCTGACCTAGGTGTTAAGGTCTATTACCGTGTCACCTGCGATTACTGTCACTTATATCCTACTGTGTAAATGCTAGTGTGGTTAAAACTCCTCTCCTTTGTTTTTCTGGCTGTCACAACCCCTCTATTTTTGTAAAACTCTACTGCTGCTCCGTAACCTGGCAAGCTGTTGTTAGAACTTGAGGCTCCATTTGCAATTCTTTCTTTACGCCTTTCCAACACATTTGCACATGAGCATGTAAACATAGTACATAACATTACATTGTATTTCTGAGTGCAGTATTCTCTCAGTGTCCACCTCTGTTTGTAATCACCAAAACTTTTCGCACAACTGATGGTGTCAGTGAGAGTTGTTTTCTCTCTGCCCCTTCAATCAAGAAGCCATTAACAATTTGAGCCGTGGAAGTAGATAGATTTCAGAGTCCAGCCTGCGTGTGTGTGTGTACACACACTTACTGGCCAAAAGTCCATTTTTTTTGCACTCTAGCGTGTATAATGGTCTGCAAATGACCCAAAGTATTATGTATTTAGTTGTGTTAACTTGAGAGCATTTTTCTTTCTTAATGCATTACCATATTGGTACAAAAGGCCTCATCTTTTTTTCAGAGTGAATTGTTTTTGAGGTTATATTAGCTGTGCTTGTTGAAGTGTATCTGCTCTTTTATGATTATAAAATGCCCCAGCTTCTCTTGTTGCTCTTTTACAGCAGTTATTGTTTTCTCTTTAAATCTTTGTCTCTGTTGTTACTTTAATCACAAGATTATAGTTCTATTTAAACCCTGTTTAAAAGCAGCCTCCTGAGTTATAACCTCTTTGCCCCTGCTGGTTAAAGCAACATTAAGTCAAAATTGGTATTTTTGCGATTTAGTGCCACTAGTTTTAGAGTGCAATACTACTGTCGTGAATATGGACAGTTGTACATGTGCATTTGTTATGATGATATTGCTTATGTCTGTCCATCAAAAAACTCTGTAAATCACAGAGTTGATGCAGAGCAGTTGGATGACATCAGAGGATAAACAAGAAAACATTTTCTCCATAAAATATGATCCAGTTTCACCAAAATAAGTGAAATAGTCAGTGTGACAGACACCAACAACGTTTATTTAAAATCATTATCAATATGGTAAAGTTACACAGTGGGTATATATACTGAATGAAATGCACTAAAATTAGAAAAAAGTACTTCATAGACATTGTATATAAAGCATATCCACAGGTCTCATCCAGCATTGATATGTGAGGCTTCACTCCCTCTCTGTTAACATGAATGTAGACAGTGAAGGTCAGACAAACATCAGACAAAGCAGAACATATTTAATGCTGAGATAATGATGTTGCAGAGGCAAGAGCATGCTTAATAATTTAGCTTCTCGTTCTTGTTAATAGCTCTTCATAACCTTTCGTTATTGCTGGCAGATAAGCAGCCACTTGTAAAGCTATTGCTGCAATGTACATCTGTTGCGTCATATGTTGAAAGGGGTAGATGGGGGGAAAGCTCATCCAGCAGGTTTTTAGGTTGTTTTTTTGTTTTTTTGAAGATCATTAGTCAGTTTTGTTTTGTTCTTTTGTGTCGGTCAAATATCCTTTCGGCATGCAAGAGCCAAACTAGATACACTCAAAAGGAGGTTTTAATAATACATCAGAAGTACCTGCTACAGAGTAAAGAGAGGTTTGTCCTTGTTGGTGTTTTCATGGACATGACAGTATTTACTCTAGTTACAGTTGTACACTTGAAAAACAAAATGGATACTACAGTTTCTTTTGGACCTTTTGCATTGAATTATTTTAGTAGTGTGAAATGCCTCATTCTTAAAGTTTAGTTTGTCACGTACAACCGCAGTTCCAATAAAGTTGAGATGCGAAATGTATTTAAAAATAATTCATTTTTTTCTTTTTTTGATTATTTTTTACCTATAGTCAGATAAATACAGTACAAAGATAAGATATTTAATGTTCCAAATGATTAAGTTCATTGTTTTTGTAAAAATACACTCATTTTGTATTTCATGCCTCCAACACATTCCAAAAAAATTGGGACAGGGACAGTAAAAGACTGGGAAAGTTGTGAAATCGTAACACCTGTTGTGATCATTTGACAGGTAAATGGGTTAAATGGTATGGGAATACTATTATGATTGGGTATGAAAGAGGCATTCTTGAACGGCTCAGTTGTTCACAAGCAAGGATGGGGTGAAAGATCACCACCTTAGTTAAAAAACAGCATTTTTCAATAGCACAATTTCAATGAATTTAGAGATTTCACCACCTACGATCCATTATATCATTAAAAGATTCAGAGAATCCAGAGGAATCTTGGCACGTAAGGGGCAAGCCTGAAAACCAACATTGAATGCCTCTGACCTCTAATTGTTCAGGTGCCGCTGCATTAGAAACCGGACATGATTTTATAAAGGATATTACTAGATGGGCTTTGAAACACTTCCAAAAACTGTTGTTGGTAAACACAGTTTGTCGCTGCATCAACAAAAACAAGTTAAGACTCTACCATGCAAATCACACCCATATGGATGTGTGTTAGTGCCCGTGGGTAACATGCACATCTGTGAAGGCACCATTAATGCTCAAAGGAACATACCGGTTTTGGAGCAACATATGCTGCCATCCAGACAAAGTCTTTTTTAGAGACTTTTCTAATGATCTCAGCAAGACAATTCCAAGTCACATTCTGCACGTATCACAACAGTGTGGTCCTAACCTATTATGAAGCGCAAAATAAGACAATGGAGACCCCAGACTGTTTATCAACTGAAGACGTATATCAAGCAACAATGTGAAAGAATTTCATTTTCAGAACTTCCACAGTTAGTGTCCTTAGTTCTCAAACACTTAAAAGAATGTTGTTGTCAAAGGAACAGTTGATGTAACACACTGGTAAACATGTCCCTGTCCCAACTTTTTTTGGAACTTGTTGGAGGCATCAAATTCAGAATTAGTTTTCAAAAAACAATAAACTGTATTAGTTTAAACATTAAACATCTAAAATATATAAAATATGAGTCACATTGGATGAAATTCTATTTTGTTTTTCTTTAATCACACCAACACTGAACATTTCCAAAAGCAAAACATATGTATAATAGATGCACTCAGTAAATTGAACCACTAGGACCATTCATCCGGTATGCAGTGCAGTCTAAAGGTGTTTAGCAGGATCATTTATCAGCAAATACCTTTGTCGTCTCTCTGCCTTCCTTTTTTTCTCTGTCTCTGCCTGCATCCATTAGTTCACGCGTTTTCTCCAATTTGGTGAAGTGTAACATCTGATGTCCTGTTTCAGAGTTGAGCTCCGAGAACCTGCGTACCTGCTTTCAGATCGTTAATGCCTACATATACTTGTCTGCCACAGAGTTCCTGCAGGTGAGACAGACACACATAGATTTATACTGACACAAATTCACATACATTGCATAGAACTAACCTTTCTTCATATGGATTTTTTTCCCACAGAACTATGCAGAATCATTGTGTCGCTCCTTCTGTGATCTGCTGAAGGACATTACGAATGAGGGACAGGTCCAAGTGCTCAAGGTACTGTTACTCTATCCCTCTCACACATACACACACAATATTCAATTCAACTTCTATTTATATTTCATCTTTCTTTTCTCATGCTCTCTTAAGTTCTACCATGGTGTTTGTTTTGTCTGGCCCGGTGAATTGCAGGTGCTCCTGAAGAGTGTTGTAAAGTGCTGTATACATAGACACAAACATAAACAGACACAGACACGGTGCTGCTTGTGAATGTATGTTATAATGCAAGAGGAGCCTCAATATTCCTGCTGCTAATAAATTGTTTGAGACGTGTTAGAGTTACGCGTTACAAACTGTCTGGCCATTTGCTGTTTATATCTGAGCTTCAATGGATTCGGGAGAGACTGACAAAGCCGTTAACTAAGCAATATAATGAACTTTATGTTAACCACAAGTTTATAAGTCGCAGTTACTTACGAAGAAAGTTTTATTGGTTCGACAAATGTTTTTGATGCCAACACCCTAAACAAGCAAAGTGAACTGCTGGGTGCTAATGAAAATTAATTCATGCAGTTTAAACATTTCTTTTTCATATTTAGTGATATTATTCCCTTAAATAGGGCCCATAGTTCTTCTTTGACACCAACCATATCACTGCATGTGTTAAGTGACCGTGCTGGAGCTGGAACAGCTATTTCTTAGTCAGTATGACATGAGGAATTTAAGTAATTAAATTTACTTTCAAATTTAATTTACTATTAACACTTATTGGACATCAACATCAAACATAAATCGAGGCAGATTTTCCAATTCAGTGTTGGAGGAGTACAGGACAAAATAAAAATCTAGCCTCCAGATGTTAGCAGATTTTCCATCACTGGTTTATGTATTTAATTAAATATAAAAGATGCTATCAGCATAAAGCCAACACATTATGGGTGTGCTCTGCATGTGTGATTGTTGTGTCAGCAGGCCTGATAATTGCTGGGTTTAACAGTTGGTGTGTCAGTATATCTTTGCATGTGTTGTCCTTACAGCAGGTTGTGTATGTGCTTTCTGCACTGTTTTAAGTATTATATGTACGCAGAATGACTATAAGATCATAGAGCCTCAGCTTCATAAAGCTCAGTGGCATTACTGCACATCTGGCTTTTGCTAATCCTTTGTTCTGAGGAAAGGAAAGCTAGCAGATAATAAATCTGTCAACCTACACAACACGGGCACACGACAGCTCACCACACATGAGCACCCTGAGGACAGGGGGATTCAAATAATCAGTATGTGTTTCTTTGAAAAGTTCATATGAATAATAGACAGTCATAGCATCTCACTGTCTGTCTCAGTGCATCACATTTGGTTGCTGACCTTTGAGTTAAATTTTCCGATTTGAGGCTTTAATCTGCCTAAATGCCATTTTTAATGTTAGTGTTACATAATCGTGTCGGTGTGGTCTGGATTCATGTTGTTGTAGTCTAATCATGGGGAGCCTAATGAGGATGGAAAAATACTTCACTGACTAAATATTCTAACCTGCATGAAGGTTTTAACCAGATATACCCTATAAGGTGACAACTGAGTGCACAGTTACAGACAGTACTGTATGTAGGAATGCAGAGATACATACTGTGGTGCTGCTGTCACTCATGTTTTACTCGTTGTGCCTTTGTTTTCTGTTGTAATTGTGCTTTAATGCCTGACAGAGCGCTCATTCAAATGTCCTAGTAAACTCAAACTTAAGGGACTAAACTTGCCTTCCACATACTGTACCTTAGTTAAAAGGAGCACTTTTTAACTATCTCTCAAAAAATAATCCCCTATACACACTCCTTTTCGCCCCCGTATGTCCTCCTCCTGCGATGTCCTTACATCATCTTGTGCCTGACCCTTTCTGTCCCTCTTTTTGCACTCTTCTTCTTCGCTTCCTCTCTGGTTCTCCTCATCTGTTTATTTGTTTCTTCCTCCTGTGCCCTCTGTTTACCGTTCCATATTCTCCTCTCTGAGTACTGTCCCTCATCTTCCCTTTTCCTGTGTCTCGGCAGGTGGTAGAGATAGCTTTAAAGGTTAGCCCCATACTGGGAGCCCACATGTTCCAGCCCCTGCTGCCAGCTGTCTTCAGAGGTATCGTGGACGGTGAGGTGAGTTTTACCCTAACATCTTGCAACGCCCTGGACTGGGATTACATAAAAGGACCTGTATAGATATGTTATATTACCTGTGGAGCATCATTTTCCACCATCATTTACTTCATGTTTAAAGATTTACCCTTATTAAACTTTAAGCTGAATTATTCATGAGAATGTTCCTTTACTGTATGTTGTTTCTTTTTGTCATCGTCCTTTCTGTCATGTAAAATAAAAAAAAAAAATAAAAAAATGTAAAAAATAATTGTTTTAGAGACTATATAGTGGCATTTATCTCGTCTTCCTCTTTGCTTAATGTTTGGGCATTGGGCATTTCAGTATGTTTCTACAGCCGCATGCGTGATTGTGTATTCACATTGCGTGCGTGTGTGTGGGTGTGTGTACAGAGATATCCCGTGGTGATGTCAACCTACCTGGGAATCATGGGCCGCGTCCTGCTCCAGAACTCCACTTTCTTCTCCTCTCTCCTCACTCAAATGGCCTCTGAGTGCAGTCAAAAGGTGAGACTATCAGTTTGCCCTTCATTTCTGTCTTCTCAGCACAGCCTCTTTGAATGTCTTTGAGAGACATAACTGCAAAGTGCCTGTTAAGAAGGAATCATTCTGAACGAGGCTAAATGTAATGAGCCAAGGAATTGCAAATGGTTGCTTTCTCGCCTTGAAGTCCTCCTCTTTCAGTGTGAAACTCTGACATTGTTGTCTTTGTCTGACCCATTTCACTTGTTTTGACATTGCTCCCTTAATCTCAATAAGTGAAAAGCCTAGAGATGTGTCTCAAAGATGTCTCTCCATTCATAGACGATAAGGCAGAGAGGTAAATGAGGCGGAAGGAAGGGAAGGTCAGTTTTGCTGACTTTTATGACAAGGGTGGACACATATTTAAGCATTAATAAAATCAGTATACTGTGTCCTGAGTTGTCAAACACTGTTAATGTCACTCTTTCGTGCCCTCTTTCTATATTTTATGGCTCCTGGTTTGTCTCATCTTTCTACTTCTGCATTAATTATTGCCTTTTTTTTTTTTTTTGTCCATCTCTCTTCCTTCGTCTGTCACCCGTCCTCAGATGGACCAGTTGTTGGGCAGTGTGATAGAGATGTGGGTTGACCGCATGGACAACATCACTCAGCCTGAGAGGAGGAAGCTGTCATCGCTGGCCCTGCTTTCCCTCCTACCATCTGACAACAGGTAAGAAACATTTATCATTCATTTATGTGCAGATGGGGATTTGAGCTGGTGAAAAGTGAGTAGCATCAACCTTGTCAGTTGTCTGCTGATATAAAGGGGAAAGGACAGACTAAAGATTTATTTAACTTTGGTTTATCTTTACAGACTATAGCTGGGGGAATGACCTTTCTCTGGATCTGTGATGTTGAATGGGTTGTCACTAAAGAATATTGGCTTTTATCTTGTTTGATACAATTCCTATAGCCATACTATTCATAATCACCAGTAATATGTGACAGAGTCACAGAACACATGTATATGCACAAATCGGGCATATGTAGGCAGTGGCTTTAAACGGTGTTTACAAGCAGTAGAGTGTGTTGTGAGAGCGACAGCTTTAGGCCAAACAGAACGAGGACTTTTCTGAACAGATGTCGACACATAGTTTTACACACAAACATGTTCTATGACTTTATACTCTGCCTAATTTAGACATGCAAATTGAGACTTGAATCTGTAAATCATCAGATTTTATCAAGGGCATGAGACATCTCTCTATGCTTGTGTGCGCGCACCTACTTCTGTCAGTTAAGTGTGTGCGGCCACTTATGCCTGCGTATGTGTGGGACCACAAGTGCCGACCAAAACTAGATGAATTATAGTGGATTCTAGTGAAGAGAGGCAACACCATCAGGGCCAACATCTCTGAGCCATGTCAATGAAGAGACCCTCTTAGATTAAAACTTTTGATGTCGTTTAGTGTCAAAGTTTTTAAGGCTAATGCCTGCAGTGCCAGAGAATTTCCACCAAAACATTCACTATCCTTACCAAAAATAAAAATGTAAACATTTGGCTGAAAGGGCGACTCTATGCAAATTCCTACATGATGTCAAAACTTTATATTGTGACCTCATGTTTGTTTAGTAATACCAGACTACATCAAATAACAAAGTCATCACACATTAGGCTGTTATCTACACCTCCAGTAAGTGTGACAGGTACGCACAGAGGAGGTGTAGTAAACTTTTAACAAATGTGTTCTTCCCTTGCCATCAAAAGTTAAACTTCTCTTGAAGTGGTTCAAAGGAGTCACTGCAGGGTTTAATGATTAACTTCTCTTGTGATGTCCCATTTCACTGCATGGTGATGCATGTTTTTTTATCAAGATTTTGGGAAGCTCAGTTTTCTTCAATCCAGATATGGTAATCATAGATGTAGACAGGCATAAAATCCTTTTTACGCCCCCATCCATGGTTTCCAACAGCAATTGATTATGACAGCCTCGGCTGGTTAAGTGCTGCATGACAAATTCTCACATACAGTCAAAACTACAAAAGGATAAGGTCCATTTTAATATTATCTAACAGTCTTTTTTTTTTTCTATAAGATGTAGGAAAGTATCTCACTTTAAATTAATATCTGTGGTAGCTTCAATCTCACATTTTACAGGCATCTAAAGCATGAAATTCAATCATAATGATTCATCAACAATCACAAGAAAAAAACAACACAATGTTATCTTTAGTAGACACAAGATAAGAGCTAAGTTGGAGAATAATGTCCCCTAAATATGGAATTAAATGAGACTGCCTGATGAGTGTGGTCTATCACTTGATAATATATCATTATTTACAAACTTTGTTTTGCAGTTATTGTTTTCAGGTACTTTTTTTTTCTCATTAGAAAAGTTGATATCTAGGAAAAGGTCAATTGCTCATGTGTAGACCAGATAGGTGTTATAATTAAATGTGTTGATATTCAGGACTGTGCAGTGTTGATTGCTTTTGTATAAACTTGTGAATAAATGACAAATATTTCCTTGTTTTTTTGATACTGGCTTTATTTAGCAACCACATAAACATCAAGAGTGCTGTTTCTAGTATGACCTTAACTGCACCCAGTTCATTTCAGTGCTGATTAATCTAAACCCACCTACTCACTTCATACAGCCATAAGGTAGAATACACCACTGGGAGTTTACTTCAAGGCATAAAGCGAAAAGGCATTGCTAGAGGGCTGTGAAACAGCTGCAGGCATGTGATGCATAGGGAAGTATTCAGTTCTTTATTACTTGCTGTTGGATAGGCCAGTCAAGAACATCACATTGAAAAGATCAACTTTCTTTCTCGTGTCTGCTTGATTTCATTAGTGAATAGATAATTTGTCCCAACAACTGTTGTTGGTGTTAGAGCATATCATGTAACACAGTATACACTATACAGTAATATACAGCAGATGCTGTCACTGAAAATAGCATATTTTCACATGATTGTATTGTTTTTCATCCGTGTCAGACAAGCTTGTCATAGTCCTTGACAGATTACTTATTCATTACTTATTCATTTCTTTTTACACTTTTCACAGATTTTTATCCAGTCTGTCAACTACTTGATAGATTTCATTCTTTATTGTCCTTTTTTTGTCCTTTGGTAAGATGTACTTCTTACTTCATGAAACTTTTGTGCAATCTAAGGACACTAATGTTTCATTTAATATTCAACATGCATTGCTATGAGGCCATTTTCACTGAAGGCTGTTTTAGTCATCAGAGCCTCTTATTCAGCCTCTTATTTTTATTTATTTAATTGTATGCAGTTCTTCATCACTGACAGTTTTCTTTTTGATGGCAGAGCTTCTGTTCAGAAATGTCAATACAGAACAAGAACAAAGACATTAATAAATCAATATTCTTTGACTGACTCTGCTGTTCTCACATTTTGTGTTATTAGGATAATAACAGTGTCTTCATAAAGTTGGTACATCATGCTCAGAGGAATCAAATATTCTTCTTGCATACACTAAGTACTTTTTGCCTCATAAAAAGTTTTGATTAGTTGTTAAATCTAATTCAGACATCTGATATGCTCTGTTAGCTTGCACCAACATGGCAGATTACAGTGTACATCTGGATGTAGCTGGCATGCATGTGTGCATTTCTTGTCCATATGGGTTCCTTCTCAGCGCTGTCAATAAAATATCCCCCATTAAAATTAGCAGCCTTGATTATAAATTACATACCTTATTGTTTCAGTTTGCTAAGTTTTACACCATCTTTATTCCTGGCAAGAGTTATGCACTTGCCACTTTCCGGGTGTTTTGGGTGTACTCTAATGATGCAAAATCAATTATGCTCAACAACATGAAATGTAATGAGTGATGCTTATTTAAAATCTATGCAACAAGCTTAGCTGGAATATATCCACTATGTGTATTTCTTTTTTAGTTAAGTAATGAGGAAGGAGGAAGGTGGAAGTATTACAGCAGCGTGGCTCTGCTTCTCTAAGGAGGAAAGAATTTACCATAAACCATTGATCTGTAACACAGAAGGAAACCTGAATCTAATATGATGAAAAAATTCAGTTACTGAAAAAAAAAATGTGCACCCTGTTTTTGATTAATGCGATGTGTGGAAGAAATTCACCCTGAAAATGTCATTTTGTGTGCAACCTGAACCGGTCAATGCCTCCCTGCAGCCTCTTTTTGTGTATAAAATGAGGAGGACACAGAGGCATTCTGATCAGGACTTTGTTTCTGTGACTAGCTTGTCTTTGCACACAACCCGTCAGCTTTCATATCATTTTTCACCTTAGGTTTATTTGGATGGCAGCCATGAAGCAGAAGCACTAGTCAGCCATTAGACATAATCACTGGAGAGGTGTCGAACTGGATAAAATTAGGATTGACAGACATGTTTTAATGTGTGATCAGGGATCTTTTTATACGATGCCTGCATCCAGTTGTTGCTATGGTTGCCAATTAGAGACTATTATTTAAAAATGTGTGGCCGAGGTGGTGTATTTTGCTCAACACGGATATTAGTAGTGAAATGTTACTGAAAAGAACAACTGTTTAAAATTCACCTGGACATGTTTTCTATTCATACATGTTTATTATCCATAAATATGTTATTCCTTCCACTACTTCCTGTATACTGGGAATTAGTACGTTGGAGAAATATTAATATGGCAGTGTAGAAAATTATATATTATATATAAGTTATATACTGACTAGATTGAATCCCCAATAGCTGTAGCTTAGTTTACATTAACATATAAGCATTTACAGTATAAGCATGTACTTACACAGCGCTATATTAACTTGTTGTTCATGTGTCTGTCAAACACTGTTCATTTTTTGCCAGACTTCATGCTCAGTGAGCTTTATACAGCATTGCCTGGGGTCCGCCTGGCCAAGGACTTGAACTGATAGAACCTTTGATGCATCTGTGCACACCCACACATACTTACTCTTTGTGTCTTTGTAGTCTTTTCCCTTCCTGCTTTTTATCCCCGATTGACATGGGAAAATATATTTCCCCTCCAGTCCTCTTAAAGAACGACTCACATAATTCATCGATGACTGCTGCAAGTCTTCAAGTTTTGGTGATGGATTTTGTGAGCAGGCACATTAGAAAAATCTCAGGTACAGCAAGTCTAAACTCTACAATGCTCCAACTTTAGAAGTAACACCATAGATTCACCTTGCTAGGTTGTGTATGTACAATAAGCCTCATTGATTATTTATTTTTTTTTTTTTCCACACTTGAACATTTGCTTTGAGACAATAAATCTGCCTTTACAGCTGGAAAATTACCCTTATGTGCGATTAATCAGTGTAATTGGAATATGTTTTTGCAGGATCGTAAAAGTAGAGAAATGTTTTCAATGCGCTGCTACCCACATGATGGTTTTGGCTTTTTTTTTATTACTCTCTTTCTGAACTTTGTTGTAGATAAATGCTCCTACAAAGTGTGTTAATTATAAAAGTTAAAAGTGAAATGGTGAGGGTGAGACGCATATAGAAAGAACAATCTGGATATGTATGCTATGATGTGAGTTGATGGATGGCATAGATACTGTTTTCTCTGGATGGCCATATGTTTTTTTGACAGACAATTTATCACTTTCTGTGTTGCCAGGATTTAAGCTAGACTGTTGCTCTTGATGACCATTTGCTTCTTTGGACAAATACCCATACCTTTCATCCAAACACACAAACATGCAGCTGTTGAATTAATTTGTAGTGACCCTCTGTTGTCTGTGTGTTTCTAGTGTGATCCAGGACAAATTCTGTGGCATCATCAACATCTGTGTCGAAGCGTTGCATGATGTCATGACGGAAGACTCCGAAACAGGAACCTTCAAAGAGTAAGTGTTTCTTTCTAACTGAAAGACAGTCATACAATTCAAACCTTCCAATCATTCTTTTCACGAGTGAATGAAGTTTGTAATTTAACAAAAACTCATGCATGATGAATGCTGATGTTTTGAAAATTCTGGAAGCAGTTGCAATTGCAGGTGTGCTGCTGAAGCTTGAATTTATCAAAACCAATCCCATGGATCACGACAGTGAAATGAAGGAGAGCTAGTGGGAGTGTTGAACAGGACACATTTCTCTTAATGGCCGGTGAAATGGTCCAGAAAACACTTTGAAAGAGACACCAACCACAGGCCCCCTTCAACTTCAAATCTGCTCCTTCACTCTCCCTTCTGGCTCTCTGTCCCAGTAGTTTGGTACTCATTACAAAGTACATGTTAACCTATATGCAGACACCTCTACTGTCAAAAAAGCTCTGCACCCTCCTAAGATGTGCTAGTGTGAAATGAACTATATAGTTGCATACAAAGAGTAGTCTAAAAGTTTCTTTATCTGCCAGTGATGTGTTAAATTGTTTTGGTTCCCTGTTGTGCTTCATAACGGGCAAAAACATATTTGTGGATGCATGTTTCCTCTGAGTTTTATGCACTGTTTGTGAATGCAATCAACAGAGACAGACTGCAGTGGGTATTGTAATCTTCCTGCCAGTATTTATGAATTAAGGAAAGTTTGAAATAAATAGACTTTTCTTTTATTCCTTTGTTGCCATAAGTGATTTAGAGTTCTTCACTTAAAAAAAAACAACATGCCAGTTGGCAGGCCAATTCAGCATGGTACTCCAGTGGCATTGTCGAAATTCAGCCACTTGTGATTTGACTGCTATGAAAGAAATCAGAAATTTGAATGTCTTTTGTACTGTACCAAATTGTACAGAACCAAATGTAACATTCGAGTGAAAAATAGGAATGAGAAAATCTGCAGACCTTTTTAAAAGAAGTATAAATATGACTTTATGTTTTTTTGTTTGTTTGTTTTGGTGTTGAAAGAGCAGTAAAACATAACTTTAAACCTGCAATAACTGATTTTTACACACATTGACATAACATCTTTTTAGTAACCTTGTTAGCAAACAGCTCCTTATATACACATCCAGCAGCATCTGATGAATGTAAATCCAATATTCACTGTCCTTTAGCTCTGTTTTGGGTCACCAACTCCAGAGAGAAATATCCGGCTTTTTACATGTAGCTGTCTGTCTGCCATTTGGTGGTGTTCCACTTGAAACAGCTGCAGCAGATAATGTTGATACGAGATCTGTGAGAGTGATCCAACACAGTATAGTTGCGAGCTGAAACTCACTATGAAAGCAGGGCAGAGCTGCTGATTCAGGTGATAATTCTCAGAAGGTTCATCGTATTTTCACATTGTTATTTGATACATTTTCCAAATAATATCCAAAAAAATCTGCGTTCTTTGCATTTTCACTGAAAACAAAATCTGAAAATAATGATGTGGATTTTGCTTCCCTTACATCTGGAGAATTAGAATTGTAGGTCAGGGCATCTCTGTAGCACCACAGTGCATCATTTATGATGGCATGTTGTGACATATTTTATCATTTTCATCAAAAGTTTGCTCTTGCAATTTAGATATTGCACTTAGCCATATTGTGGTTTTGATAATTTTTAGATTTATTGTTCAGCCCTAGTTAAACACTTTCTCAGAAGAGAAAGTTAGAATTTTATTAATTTAGAGTTTGTATTGAATTTAGTTAAACTTTCTGATCACGAGTTGACAAAGTTGCTAGTCACAGTCACAAAATGTGACATTCAAGACCCCACTACCTTATCTGGACTTAAGTAACAAGAACAAAGGAAATAAAAGCCCATACACAGACTTTGAGCACAAAGGTTTTGCATGTAATTCTCTCTGCATGCAGATCAGCTGATATGAATTTCAGGCAGAGCTGTGAACTGGAGTGCCAGAGGGTTCAGCCTTTTGTGTGTGTCTGTGCATGGTGCCTGTTCTGAAATTGCCTCCTACTGTGCAGGTGTATGTGTGGTTATTAATATTGAGTTGAATATTATTGTGTTTGCAGCTGCATGCTGATGAGTCATTTTGAGGAGCCCAAGCTGAGTGATGACGAGGAGCCACCAACAGAGCAGGACAAGAGGAAGAAACTGGTCAGTAACACACACACACACACACACAGAATTTTAAGATCTAATTTTGCAATCATCATTTTAGATTTTACACAAACGGATTCAATATTGTAATGCTTTCTGTTCATTTTATTGAAGTGTCTTTCTGCCATTGCTTTGATCGCAAAGACAGTCCCCTCCCCTTGTGGTTATGTTGCACTAGCACTCATAATACAAGATTAAAAAGCTCCACAAAAAATAAATAAACACCATGATTTAGAGCTCAGAAAAACTGTATTTCTCCCGTAAGCACCCAGAAAGATGGTCACTTCATACACTTGTTAGTCACGTACCAATTCAGATCCACCTCTCAGCTTCAATAGCCGTTAAAGCTTTCCACACAGTGCGTCACGTAATCACATTTAAGTACATCCCATGGATACAAGCATGTATCATACTAGCAAGCTCCGATGCATGGATGTTGATGAGAACCTATAAATTCCCTCCCAGGTGGGGGATATATACCAATTAAACAGTACATTGATGCATGTATGCATGAGCATGCATTCTATATGAGGATATATCCCTCTGTCAGGCTGTGGAATCTCAGAAATTGTAATACAACTTCACGCTGTAAAAAAATATTGTTTAGTTATGATGTTTGTGGTCCAAATGAGGCCCTGAGAAACATTACATTTATATGCAGATTTTGTTTAATTGCTGTATGAATGAAGAAATACAGATGTATTTAGTTTCTAGTGTGACTCTGTCTTTTTCCTGTGTGTGAGTATGTGTGTATTTGCTGGGCGGTATCCTAGTGACTTATCACCTCAGCCCAGACCCTGACTTTTTGCTCCAGGGAATAGAAAAGAGCAGACTTAAAGTCGCACCTCTCTCTGCTTCTTAATGTGCGTAGGGTGTGTGCTAGGGGGCGTGCATGAATGCACGTGTGCGTGTGACAGGTGTGCCCACGTGAGACAGTTTTCAGTTTGAGGAGAGACAAGTGTCTCTAATAGCCTCTCCCTGTGGCAGGTGTGTTCGTGTGTATGGAAAAGCATTTATGTGTATAAAAATGTTTGTTTGTGCTATTCGGAAAGAAATTGAAAATATTTACACACATCCACATTCCTTAATTATATTTTAAACGTACTTCACGTTGAACTCAGTGACACAAAACCTAAATCAAACCTAAACCAAATCAGAAGCTGCCATGTATCTCCACCATCTGCATGTCAGGGTTTGCTGCATTGCTAGTCGAGCAGCAGGTATGAAAACTGGCATTTGAGAAAAATGCCACCTCTTGTGAATGAAAAAGCTAAAGCGAGCGGGGGAGGTGAAGCAATACCAAATAGATATAGTTGGTTTCACTTTTATGAACAGCACTGGTCTTAAAACAAGGCAGCTATGTTGAATAGTCACGATTCCTCGACTGAGACCTACTAGATTTGAATTTTCTCCTCTTATATGCATATGTACATATGAATGAAGTACCATTGGGGTACTTGCTTGTTTGCTGTCTGAATTTCTATAACGTTAGTTTATTTGGAGAGCGAGTGAACATATAGAACAGTGCTAGACTGATATAAAATCTGAATTATAGTTTGAGAATTGGTCATTCAAGTCATATTTGCGACTGGAAAATTAAAATTTCTGAAAAGCCAGTGCCAACCATTTCATGAAAACGAACCTCGAACCATGTGTTTTTTTTTTCTGTGACATTAGATTAGAACAGCGTTTAAATAAACAGGTTTATTTAATTCATGCTGATGAAGATCAGATCATGTGATGTGATCGAAAGCTCCAGAAAAGCTAGAAAGCTGAGAAATTAAACTCTCTACCCATACACACACACACACACACACACACACACACACACACACACACACACACACCCTCCACGTACTTGCATTACTTCCTCACTCTGATTGTGTGCACCCTCCTCCCTTCGAGCAGTCTCATCACAGTCTCTCTGCCTGCAAGGTATATTTGTACGATTATGCAAGATTGCAGGTGCCCGCGAGGAAGCAGCAAAATCTAATTCAACAAGACAAAACGGCACAAAGGATAAATGCAGTGTGTATACGAGGAAAATTAGAAATGACCATTATCACTTCTCCTCGTATCACGCACAATATGTTTTCACCTCTCTGTCACTTGTTTACAGTTCCTATAGTAGCTCATTTATTTTAGTGTTTTTTCCCTTGTATGTCCAGTTTGACCTCGAGGACCTTTTCCCCACTGATAGTTATTACTGTATCTAGCTTCTCCTGCAAGACGGATAATTTGCTTGGCATTGGCTAACATGGCATTGACTGTACTGAGACTCACACATTTTCTTGCAAATGGCTCCAACATGGATGTGTAGTGTAGACATGATGAAGGGTTTATCCCAAATTATTTTCACAATGACATTGAAAATACTAGAAATACTATAGATATGGTACTGTACTGGACTTGGCAGTGGCTGGTGTAAAAACACAAGCTAATGTTTCTTTTTGATATTTTTTAGGCCTTAATGAGATGGTGATAAGATAAAGATGACAGGAAATGAGTGAGAGGTCTTTATTAGTTCATTTAGCTCACATTTAAGACTGTGCACAAGTGTTTCACCAGACTTTATTTAATTAAAAAATAATTAGCCTGACAGGCAGTCTGACATTAGCTGCTTTGATGACAGATTGACATTCTAGTAATGGTGACAAATTACCAGAGTCACGTATGACAATGCTAAAACTAATGATGACTGACAACCACTAAATGAAGCTGTTAGCAGCTCTTCACTTAAAGGGCAAATACGACATAGTATGTGACGTGGGAGTTGTGGTTACATGGGGACACTGACCACTGCTCAGTGTAGCATAGACAGCGATGTAGAGCTGTTAGTCAGCTAACAAGCCGTGAGGAGCTACTCTCAGACTCTCTGTATCTCTGCTGGAGAGACAGGCCAGCAGATTTATGGCCCGTTAGAGATGGACACTGTGTGCTAGATAACAATAGCTCTGCAGACTAGAACTGTAGTGCCTGGAGTATATGTTTGTTGAATATTGTGGGTGTCTAAGGCCTTGTTCGGACTGCCAGACCAAATCCGTTTTTGTCATATCTATATTGTGTCCCATTTTGAAAAAAACAAATACTTTTAGTTTTCGTAGTTTTTACAAATTACCATTTTCACTGCCCCTCGCAGTCAAGCAATATTTGGAGGTGGTTTGAAATGTGATTCCAGTTGGATCGTGATGCATCTCAGTCAGGATGCTCTGGCCACTCAAAATGAAACTGTCTTCTGCATCTCTCGAACCATGATACATGAAATCCAGAGTGACAGAAACACGTCAGAGCAGCTGAGCGGAAATCCTGCTGCTCATGGATTTATTATAAATGCTCTTATGATACATACATGATGCTGCTCCAGAGGAATTCCGTACTGACCTGACAGTGTGAATGTTTGGTGGGTGAGATGATGAATGTTTCTCATGCTTTCGTGTTGGAAAGCCAGTTTGTGTTACGTGGTGTGTACATCGTTATTACAGCAACTCCTGCATATAGGTTTGTGATGTCTAGACACACAAATTTGATCTGATCAGTTGCAAATAACAGTGCGGACGGATTGCATTTCTGATTAATAAAACCTGACTGAAATCATCACACAAAGCTTGAGCCCGAAAATCAAAATGGTCACCCTTTAAATATTTGGGTTTGGTGTATCTTAGGATGTCCTGAATACTCTCCCTCTCAATCTATCATTCCATTCAGAGGTTGTCTGCAGCTCTAAGATTTATAGTCCCTGTGGGAGGAGAGTCTGTCTCACCAGTGCCATCCTCTGATATGTCCCTAAATTTGACTTGTCATGTTTTTCTGTGCATGAAGAGGAAGTTTTCTTTGTGTTTTGGAAGCTGTTGACTGTTCCACTATATCATGTCTGGGATTTGTAAGCGTCCCGTACTTTGATCTGAGTGTTCCAGGCAACTAGAGTAGGCTAACTGATGCTGTGTTTGGACCTCAGTACATAATGCATCATTTGATTCCTGTGCTTCATCTACAAGGCCAGCACCATCAAACAAGAAGAAGGATAGGAGACATCAAAGACTTTCTCTACTGGGTCTACTAATGACAAGGGCTCTGTCTGTTGTGCTGTGGTGGCACACGCACACATGAGCCCATTCTCTCTCCTTTTTCTAACACACTAGTGTACATGCGCAATACATATATAGGTTATTGTGCTGCATTTGTGATAGTAGCTGCCAGTGACTGATGAGTCTCTACCATAGAGACGGAAGACAAAGGTGCCCCATTACACATGATTGTGCCAGAAAAATGGGGTATAATGAGGAGGCAGGTTATCAAACATGATCACTGAATAGTGATAAAGGCCAGATATGGTGTCATGTATTGCATTATGGGCCAAACATGGGCCCAAGCTATCATACTGCATCATATTTTGCACTACTTATGCAAGAAGGCGGGTGTATAATTCAATGGGGAGATTTAAATCGAGCAATAATAAACATCCAGTTGTGTCCTTTACACCTTTAATGGTATCTACTGCAGCCATGCAGATTTCTTTTCCCTGATGTATTGTGAAATTGGCCTTTAAAACTTCTTGTGTCACCCTATCGAGGAAAGTGGAAAAACACAGAAAAGTTAAATTCTCAAACACACCTAGTCATTCAAAATACAATTTTCTGCTTACCTGGGGTAATCTGCAGACCTTGCTGTGAATTATTTCCAGTGGGAGCTTTTCAAATCTTGGGGGGGAAATAAGGTAAAAACTGTTGACAGCAAGGTATGTAAATTAGCCTGTGTAACCAGGATGTTTCTAGAAATGCACATTGCTGTTTATTTTTTTTATTTTTTTAAGGCTTTAAACTCCAGTAATGAAATTCCATTTACCTCCGTGGTACTGTGGTGGGCAGAGGTGCATAACCCAAAACCTTGGAAAAATATCCAAGGTTTTTTGCATAGCCAGATACCATTAGGCCGAATCCCCAACCATACAGACTACTCACATAAAGAGCCCTTGTACTATTTGTAATAGGGGTCAACTGCCTTTCTCAAAGGTACATCTGTAGCAGTTGTTAGGTAAGTACTGTGTTGATGTTAATGTAAATACCTGCACAGAATTATCCATTCAGTCTTAAGTTTTGAATTGGTGACAAGGTCAACCCCCCAATCTGTTTGACACTTCCTGAACCCGACTCATCATTTATCTCAGCATTTTGCAGTAGTTCATAGGTAGTCCCACCTGCCCCGAATCTACTTTAAAATTTATGATTTTATTTGCAGAATACGTGGAGGCCAACATAATGACGTCCATAGAAGTTCACTAGCTTTCTGCCCAAGAACTAGACTCACTCTATACTTCTAAATCTTAGCATTAAACTTCACGCCGATCAGACACATTACTTCTTATGGTTTATTATATCACAGCTGTATTGCAACATCTTAGCTACATACCCTCATTACATAAGTTCCATTTCATGTACTCTGTTCATTTTTTAAGTGGTTTCGATTTATTCGAACAGTATGCTTCATTTAATCATTTATAGCATTTGCTCAGGATGTGTAACTGATGAGCTTTTTGTTCCAGGCAATTACACTAATGAGTTGTTTTTTCAGAAATGCATCTTTCTGCGATTGATATTGATAATAGTGGGTATATATGATAGTATAACATTAGGTTCACAGTTTGAGCAGTTGTTTTCCAATTTAGAGGTGATCGAGGTCATTTTGAATTTAACAAAAAAAAAAGTCTCTGTACTAAACATATGATGATTCTGAACAATGTTACAGAATAAGTGTGTATTCAGATATTAAGTAGGGCTGTCAAGCGATTAAAAAAATTAATCTGATTAATTATAGGCTCTGTGATTAATTAATCTAAATTAATCGCACATATTTTTTTTTCTGTGAAAAGCATCCAAACACATTCAAACATGTTTCAAATCAAACTGAATTTAGTAGCTGAATAAGTCAATGAAAAACAGACATTATAAACATGAAAGTTCAATATGAGCATCTCAGGACAAACCTATAACCTCAACCTGACAGCACAGCAACAGTCTCTTTGACATCAGGACTTTTTGCCAACATCTTATAAACTTAAAATAAACTTAAGTTCTCTTTCAAACATTCTCTTTCACACACTGCTTGATGACACTAAATCCTACATTCTGGTCTTTTAAGTAAAAGTCCTTATCAGAGGGCCTCCTCCAGTAAAACTTTTGCTGATTGAATGGTGAAAGTTGCTTTGAAAGGGCATTCCATTAAAAAGAGAAGAGGGAGATGAAGAAGAATTACATTACTACCTTATGGCTCTCATTGCTCAAAGTGAACCAAAATTTCATTTTGATGCTATAATGAACTACCAATTAATTGTGACATTGTTTTTGTCATTCAACAGTTTTTTATCATTTCATTTTAATGAACAATCAAACTGTCCCCAGAGGTCTTCTAGAGGTATATATTTATAGGAAATGAGTTTCAGTGTGTTATCAATTCACTCTGGGCCACACAAAGCATTAGTAATGAAGACTTGCCATTCTTTCTTTATTATTGCTCCTAGTCTCAAGCAGACCATCAGTGTCAGCATAATTTGGTTTTGTTGAATAACAGACCTCTCTGACAGTGTTATTTTGCAGCACAAGATATAAAGATTTGCCTTTGTGCTGCCTAAGGCATACAGAGTTATCAGAATTAGTTTCCATCTCTGTCGCCTCCCAGCTTTACAGCCATTTGTCCACGAGAGCACTGGGAGTTTGTAGGTTCTTAGAGTGTAGCAGGATTGCAAATGTGTTGCAATCTACCACTTTTTAAGTTAACCAAATATTAAGTACAGTTGGTAAAGCTTGCACAGTTACTCAGAGATACTGTATATTCCATGAATGGACTTGTAAGCTTGCATCTCAGTTTGAAGTTTTGTGGCTGATGTAGATATGTCAGTCGGAGTAAGATTTAATTCCCCTCTTAAGGGACGGGAATAATATACAAAATACAGTGCTTATAAGAAGCTATCGACCCATCTTTTTCACGTTTTCACTGGAGGTGTCCTTAAAAAAATATTAAAACGAATGTTAAAACAAATCCTCAGATTGGTTTACCATAAACTGAGTACATGTATGACAGCAATCTGTCCTCAACTGAGTGTCTCCAGGAGAACAGGGAGGGAGGTTCAATGCAATTCTTCGTGTTGTATTCCCACAGGCATGTTTTTTTTTCTTCTTCATGGTGATATAGATCAGTAAAAACTTTGACATGTCATAGCAGGAAATTTACAGGTCCATTAAAGATTGCTGTATTCCACTTAGGTAAGGTGTGAGTGCTGATTCACTGTCACCGTTATTGGGACACTTCAATGGAATTGAGCTGTTGTTACTGTTTTTAAGTCCACCTGTGTTTCTCCTGCTGTGACAAATGAAAACTTCTGCTGTGCAACCATTAATAACACACACTGGCTCTGGTCTGTGAAGTGTTACAGTAATTTACTGTATTGCAGTTAGCCACCATGCACTAGGGATATACCAGGATCATGTTATTAAATATACCTGTGCTTTTGCTGCTCTGACATGTCATAATATCTGCCATGAAAAAGTCTATTAAAGGCCATGCACACCGGTAGTAAACCCACTTCAGGGATTGTACTTACTCTGATTACATCTCCTCTCAGGTCTTGGTGTATACAGGCTGTGCTTGATTGACATTTCCCTGACTCGCCCGTTTTTTTTTGTTGCATCTTTTGTTGTGGGACAGATTATACCTTTATCATTCTTAGTAGTACACTGAGTTTGTTGAACTCCTGTAATTCCATCGGCATCTTTAACAAGACTGCAACCTGCTGTCACAAAGAGCAGCTAGATTTTAAAATGTAAAGCATGCCCCACAGAGAATGCTTGAATCATTTTTTTCCCCACTTACATCTCTGCCTGCCTTTGAGTTAATGTTGCAGCTGTGCAGATGAGACGATGATGCAGCCAAAAGTGTATTTAGGATTTTCACCTGTCAGCACTTTGGATTTATTGGGAGTTAATTAGTCTGATTCAAGTATTGAGAATAATTGATCTTTGGTTTGACATTCCAGTTGTTGAATTGGGCTTAATGCATTTTAATTACCTGTGTGAAGCTCATTCATTCTGCATGTGGCTCATTACAGTAGAAACCAATCTCTGTGATTTTGATTGGTTGCAGAGAGAGCTGAAAAATCACTCTGCTTAATACTTTTTCTCCAAGCTCCATTCACTCAAATTAAGGTGCTTGTTAGACAAGTGACAAAATGATTGACTTATTGGTTTTTGCTCAGGACAGGTGGATTAATTAATCAAATAAAGCATTATCCTTGATTCACTGAGAGCAAATGTTGATCTACGGCACATCAGCTCTTGGCACATTGCTGACAGTATTGTCTGAAGATGGTTTCCAAGCATGCGCTGTTAGTCTGATGCAGTTTTCAAAAGCATCATTATGCCAAGAGTGAGGCCTGAGTGAAGCTGGGATTAAACTGGGCCATTAATATAATTATTTTAGTACTGAACTGCAAGTCCAATGGTGGCAGATTAACAGATCAGAGAGAAACAGATGCTGGTAAAACAGAAAGCCCACAGAGTGTGATCTGTCCAGCATAATGTGGCAAATTCTCACTGGATAGCTTGCAGGCAACCAAAAACATTTAGCTCGACTTGAAGGATTATTTTTCACACTGGATTATTTAGTGTGCACTATTAACAGTTCTGTTCAATAGATTTAAAAAAAAAGCTCAAATTTGTTACTGACTCAGTTGAGTTGCACATGTTTTATTAATTTTTTTTTTTTGTTTTTGTATTTTTATGACAGAGAGACAAGAGGTTTATTTTACAGCTAGCAGCCCTCACTGAGCACATTATGCTGCACACTGCAAATGTCCCTTCACAATATGTTGCATTGAAGTCAAAGCAGCAACACCCTCAGTCTTATCTTTTTTTAATGTTGTTTCCTCTTCAGGTTCTCATGCATAAAAGCAGTCTCATTTTTTTAGTTTGGAGTACTTCTGTCTTGACTTCAGATTTGGCAATATTTGAGCAAGTCCGTAAGACTTGCACACATTCTCTATCTTACATGAAGTGTTTGTTTTGTTCTTCAGCATTGTGGAATCTGCAGTGCAACATTTTTGACCTGAAATGGACCACAAAAAGTGTACTGCTGCTTATGCGGCTTACTTTCAGTACCTCTTAGACAACTGTTCTACTGAAATAGTCAGTTGTGAAGGGGAGTTTCTTTTTGTATCATTAAGTCATGTTTTACTATGCTGTTTCATTTATATAAGAATGACAAATAAGAATTAAGAGATTTACTCTGGGAAATGAGCTAGCAGAATAACAAGGTATCTCAGTGGTACTGCCAAAATTTCTTCTCTCTCTCTCTCTCTCTCTCTCTCTCTCTCTCTCTCTCTCTCTCTCTCTCTCTCTCTCTCTCTCTCTCTCTCTCTCTCTCTCTCTCTCTCTCTCTCTCTCTCTCTCTCTCTCTCTCATATATGTATTGTCTAGTGTATCTATGTATTTCCTTGTGATACCAGTAAGAGCATGCTTAGATTTTCAATATTTTCAAAAGGCACTAAATGTTAATTAAATGAAAGAATGAGGCAGCCCTTTGATTGCGCTTGATTTGGTTGAACTTTATATGCACTACATGTCACGGCCCATTCTTATTTTGATACTAATTAATAAAATGTAAAAGTATTCAAATCATCCATTTTTATGAAGTTGATGTAAGAATTTGTACGCTATTCTTGTTCCAAATCACAGGTTCTAAATTAAAGTGAATCAATTTAGCAGGAAGATGATTGTTGATGGTTGGTAGTCTCCTGTGGATTCCCTTATTGTAACTATGACTTTTTTAAAGAAGTTCCAAACTGCAAAAGTTGCTGACTACATACCTCTACTCGGAGTCCCATCTTACAAACGCATAAATTGGTCTTTCAGTGCTTGCCAGATGGCACAGCAGATTTCAGATGGGATGTAGCATATCACTGTTTAGACCCAGGTTGTCTCTCAAAGCCCTCAGCTGCAAGAGTTTTCCAAGTCACAGCCAGTCTGTCAATCCACTGGAGCACTGTGAGGGTTTGCACGTCAAAAGTTGTTTTAAAGTGTCAGAATTATTTATAGGCATCTATTTGTTACAGAATCAGGACCCCCTTACAAGCTTGTTTAGAGATGCTGTAGATCTAACTACTATCCTTCTCTACACCAAAACGTACGTTTTTGAGGGTGGTCTTTGCTCTTTAATCTACAGCTCTTCCATGTTTTCACCAGTTTTTATATATGTGCGTATGTGTCTGTATGCACACCTAAAGGTATGCATTTGGTAATGTGCACTCTTATGATGGACTGCTAAAGGGCTCTTACATTTACGCCCTCTATTACAATACTACAATTACAATTTGTGCTGCCTCATTTAGTATGGAAAATTACTGCAATCAAGTGCTAATCCTCCCTCTAAGTCAAGAGACCATGTACTAATGCAATATCAGAAAAAGAGAGAGAGGTCTGTTTGCAGTTTACGTAATCCCTCTTTCTGTTCTTGATCTTGTTTCTCAGTGACTGTTGATCTGACCACTCCTGTCTTATACTTTTTAAATTCCACCTCTCTTTTTCTTGATGACTATTTAATGGTGCTTTCAATTCAGTTTTCACACTGATCAATGTTTGTCCCTGGATATAATAACATTGACGAATGTACATGACCTTAGCTCTCAGCTCCCTGTTCTGTCTTACTCTGTTTGGTTTCTCTTCTGTTTGGTCAGTGCAGCACAGGACCCATTTGTTATTTAGGTCATGTACACACAATATATTTGAAAATGTTGTTTCCACATTGTAATATTTTACATCTGCACTTGCATTGCAAGTTCTTTTCAAACATTTGCCAACAGCTCTGAAATACACAACAACATTGTCTCGCATTCTCACTGGAATCATACATGTAAATATAGTGATAACTTCCATTTTGCCAAAACAAAAAAATAAATAAATAAATAAAGGAATTAAATATACTTTAGATGATTTAGAAGCCCTGTAATACAGTCCTGAGGTTAATGCTGCTGACTATAATTTGGATTAATTATAATGGGGAACTCCACAGATAAAGTTCAGTTTACTGGTCATAGGAAGTACAACTGAGCTTGTGAAATATGTATAATTTTTAAATATTGTCTTCTGTGGCTCTTGAGTTTTGTCAATCTAAAGAAATGACTCGGGGTTATCTGAGCTGGGCCTTGGAGACTACAACAGATTACATCATTAAATCATTACAACAATATTTTCTTGTCTTTTGAATTGTTCATAGACCAGTATGGTCATGACGTGCAACTTTACTCATCAGGCTGATGTTTTATTGTATGTTTTGTTCTCACTCTGTTGTCAGTTTATTTGGCTTTGTGCAGTAGTCCTCCACTGGGTGAAATGTGCACAGTCCTTGTGTAAGTGCGGCACAGCATACTTGTGGGCCAGTGAGACTGCATTGCATTTTATGAGAAAGAAACAAACAATGACTAGTCCCAGGGCAAGAGGTTTCTCAGCCAAGTAACTGTACAGTATGTTTTTTTTTTATGAGCATTAAGGGCCACAGGAAGCACAATGTTGGAATTGAATTGCTCTCCAGCTGAATGTGAATAACAAATCATCTGAGGTTTTTTTTTCTGTCACTGTAAAGATCAATGTATGCTTTAAGAGCTGGATTAGGTTGGAATATCAAGCTTGGAAATTTTTGTGTGATCTCTTACATTTAAAAAATGTGTAATAAGAAAAAGCAGACACTTACAGTAGGTCATTGTGCAGTAGCATGCAAATAGTTAAAGATATAGCAAATATATATACATGTCAGTATGTACAAGAATGGGGATGTGGTTCAATCAGGGCAGTGTATGTGTGGGCAATAATGGATGCTTTGCAGGAGTTGGAGTAGGAGAACCCTGAGGTAATAGGATTAGTGTCAGACTCCTCCAGTGCTGCTCTGCCAACTTGTATATGTTATACTAACACATACCAATACAGTCACTCTCTTGCAAAATACCCATTAGTCACACTCACACATATGCTTCCATAAATATTGGTTTACACACTTACTAACAATATTTTGTATGTGTTATTCTTTGATGTTTATAATGACAGACATTTGTGCCTCTTAAGTTCCACTCTAACGTGCCACCTCAAATGTTTAAGTTGCAATGGCTTTAGAGAGTATTGAAAGGACCAAGCAGGTAATATTATACATTTTTAATGTCAACAAATCCCATAAATAAAGCAAAACCAACAAAGTGTTAGTAAGATATAAATCTTACAAAACTGGTTACAAGTATATACATAAATCAGTCCCTAAAACAGCTTTGCAGATTGCTGAAAACACTACAAA
The DNA here is from genome assembly GCA_946959425.1 of Argyrosomus regius. Taxonomy (NCBI): domain Eukaryota; kingdom Metazoa; phylum Chordata; class Actinopteri; family Sciaenidae; genus Argyrosomus; species Argyrosomus regius. The sequence continues at coordinate 12,844,329 of OX336890.1, forward strand.
CAGGAGTGAATGGTACAGTTGCTCTCATGAGTGATGTTGGGTGTGGAATTGACTCAAAATAAATGACATGTTTGTATTCATGGTAATGAGGGAACATCTCAACAATAGAACAATAGAGGTCTGTAGCACAGATGAATCTAACTTCTGAAGGTACAGTACATTACCCCCCTCTCTGAGAACGCCACATGGTTCCAATCAAAGAACAGGTTTAACTGATGGCATTAATTAAGCCTCTGTGTAATTTAAGGCAAACCAGCATACCAATAGGGTCATAATTTTGACTTGTAGAAGGCATGCCATGATCAAAATGATTATTTTATAGGCAATTATCTTGATAGAAAACTGTCAGTGTGTGCTCAAGCTGTACTAGGCTTAATTCAGACAATAAAACACACAGTACATTGAGATCAAGGCTAAATTTCACAATATTAGCAGAGTTGTGAAACTGTAACACCTCAAAGCAGTTATTTGCACAATAACCCTGGTCATAGAAGAAATATAAATAGCAAAAAATGATATTTGGCAGCCTCCAGAAAATGTTTGTCCTGTGTTTATTTTAAAGGAAATTTGGACATCATTATCATCATTATTGGCATAAGTAGTATTTTCTTCTTAGCATATCTACTACTTCTCTATTCTGTCTTCCTTTGCCTTTTTTGTCCTCATCTGCTCACTAGGCAACTACCAAACCCCATCCACTTTCTTCACATCTCATCCGCCTCTCTCTTCTTTTCATCCTGCCTCTCATTTATCTTCTTCTCTCTCCGAGGCATGAAGACCAGTGGTTCTTTATCAGTGAGCCCCAGCAGGGGGCATGTCACGCTCCCTTTATCCTTTCCTCTCATCATCACTCTTTTCCTCTCATCATCACTCCTAAAGCCTCATCTTTTCTCCTCCTTTTTTGCTTTGACAGGAAGACTTGGTTTGTGCACCATCAGGCTGGCTGTGCTCCTTATCTTCACACAGATAGTTTTTGTCATTCAGTTCGTTACTTGGTCATTGTTTCACTCCTTTGTTTTCACTTCACTTAGTATGTTGTTGTAGCTACACTTCTCTACAGAGCGAAATACTTCTTTGTTCATCATACCTCTACTCCTCCCTTTATGTTCCTGTTATCTTTTCCTCACACATCCACATGCCCTGATTACACACATCTCCCATTTCATCTGCCTGACAACCCAAACTTTAAAATGTATAACTTCACATCTAAAACATCTAAAACATCTTGCCCAAGATGACCTAAACTGAACATGTTAACTTCCATAAACTAGTGGAGCAAATGGCAAAAATTAGATATACGTTCAAATTATAGAGGTATCATCCTCAAACTTCTGGGTTAAGAAAAAACAAACATAATCTTGGTTCTTGTCTGTGTCTTTGTTCATCTTCTCCTGACCATCGGGCTGCTATATTTAAAATAGCCATTTTAAAGTGCATTGCATCAGGACAGAACCTCTCAGTAATAACTTGTTCTTTTTAGTTATTGCTGACCAAAAATTCAGAAATGTGGAACATGTATCAACCACATATATTAAATAGACTCAAATCAAATGAATAATATTAACACATTGTATGTGCTGCATTAACCTTACATCCGATCCCTGAGAGCGTTAATTAATAAGATCCACCTTGTGCCCCAGAAAAGGAGCCGGAGAGAAGCCCAGGCTGACCTAGTAAGTGTTCTGTGTCAAGTAACACTGGAGAAACGGCTATGTAGACACCATGGTAACCATGGCATCCATTTGTGACAGCAGCAGGTTTTATAGGTCACAGTGTCATTCAATTAGGCTATTGATTAATTGATTTGTGCGCAACAGAGACAAGTCCATTTGCAAGACATAAATAGAAATCCTGGACAGCACCACTCTGGCTCTTTGAAACATTGTTGAACACATTTGATTGGTGCCTTGTATGTGTGTAGAGAGTCAGACCAAATGTGAATAAATCAAGTGATGAAGAACACAGCTATGCCTTGTAAAAAAATACACAACAACTAAATAAATATAAAGAAAACCCACTGTGTGACAGGAAAGCTATGATCATAGTTGCACCTCTAGGCAACTGCTGAAATACTGCAAGAAGACAAATTCTTGCATGTTTCTTTATCAAGATAGAAATGGAGGAAGAAAGCGTTTCTGCTGCTTTTTTCTCAATGCGTGTTGAAATGAAAAAGATCCAGGGGAATTATTGGATAAGACAGTGGATGGAGAGATGAGAGCAAAACTTTAGGTGAGCTGTGACTCTGTACTTCAGTGGATCTTAAAGTAATAGCTGCTCTCATAACACATCGCAGTGGTTTTTCATTTGCATGCCAGTGTCAGTCTGTTTTGAATCACTTGTCTTGAACAGTATAATGCTTTGAGTTGAATCTGACCACTTGAGAGCAGCTTGCAAGTCTACTCCACATTGCTGGGGGCAACTGGCTGGTAAAGGCCTGTAGATAATGTCTCATAAATAAATGAAATTAACATCTGCCTACAGTGTAATCCTCTAGACCCCACACTCTCACTATCCCCTCACACAAAACAGTTCTTAGTTTACACTTAAGTACATCATACAGTCCCACAGCTCATTACATCACACTGAACAGACACACTCATGTACTGTATATGTGTGTGTTTGCAGTTGCACCACGGGATATGAGATAAAGCCTGGAAAAGTACAGGTTGTTTCATCATTAACTCCAGTTAGCTATTGCCTGCCTGACTTGGCTTCCTCTGCTACAAATGTGCTTTGCTACTGAACAGAGCAGTATACTGTAATAGAAAAATAACTGTAAGAGGACTGCAGTGGTAAGAGAAGGATGAACAACAAAAGAACAAGTTTGAGAAGTCATTCTTTAATATATTCGCTTGTGTTCACTCTGTAAAACTCAGTGAATTCTGGGCTGCTGGTTAATCCCAGATTTACAAATGCAACAATAGTGATACGTAGCTCGTTTTTAATACAAATGTGATTGCTTTTCTGTAGGTCTGTCATTCAGAGAGCGTTTGTTGGCACATGTGTGTTTTACTGGGAGATCTTAAAAATCCTTGGGACAGGCCAATTTTGAACAACACTGACGTTTTTACAGTAATGACATAAGACTCTTTAGTTTTTATCTGCTTTAGAAAAGGGCAGCAGTAGTCCAGGGATTGCATTAGAAATGACGGCTTCCACAGGCTGTCATTTCATGTCGCGTTTCAGCTTTCCCTGCCTCTACATGTTGCCCATCCCTCTGTTTCCTTGTCCTCCTCAACATTGCGTGACAGCTGTTATTGTCCACTCTCTCTGCATCCCACCCACGTCATCTCGCTTTCGTCACTCGCTTTCTTTACGGTGTGTTCTGCAATGTCATCATGTCATGTCTTGTTAAATTTGTGTTTTATTGTTGCCACTATCTTTACTTTCCTCTTCACCTTCCTTCTCTGCTTGACAATAAAACACCCTCACTTCATCCTCGTGCCTCTTTTGTTCTTTCTCTTCTTCCTCTCTAGTCTTTTTGTCTGCCACTGTATTTCCCCAAGGAGACAGTGGATCATTGTTCCAGGAGTGGATTCCACTCTTCAGATCAGTTTGTATCAGTGCTGTGTTTTTGAGTCTCCGCACAGCAGGTGTCCTCAGCATATTATTGTTTATCTATCCACTGTGATATTGACTATGTAAAATATTCTGCCTTTAAGCTCATGTCTACCAATGACATTAATTTAACTCTCTCTTCATCTGTTGAATCCAGTGATATCCTTTACATTTACTTCTGCAAACACCCTTAGAGTTGCTCATTGATGCACATACTGTTACAGACATCCACATGCCTTTTTATCCCTTGCTTTTAATGGTTAGTTTCTTTGGCATTGTATAGAAGGTTATGCAGCACATATGTCCCCTTTAATTGGACGCATTGTTGCAGAGAGATTACAAACTGTACCTGCAGACTTATAATTGCCTATTTTTCCATTAAACCAGAACTAATACCAGACATAAATCATTAATGGTTTCCTCTGTTCGATTAGATATTTAAGAGGCTCATAGTGATTAGGACATGCTTGACATTTGGCTCAAAAACACACACACACACACACACACACACTAGATTTGTCTGTGCCATGGTTTCACAGACACACAAGGCAATATAGAATACACTCCCAAACAAGACACACATACACACACCTTGAGCAGGTCCTTGTGCTGAAGGTAATTATGGAGGTTAGATGACAGCTTTTCCATTAAGCCACTCTCCAACAACCACTCTTCACTAGTTTGATTGCACTGTAATGACAAAGAAGTAATTAGCATGACAAGTATTCTTTCCAGTGATTGGCTAGAGACCAAGAGTTGTTATTACAATATTCTTCTTCTCAAAGGACCCAAAGTTTTTCTATTTGTTTTTTTTTGTTTGTTTCTTTAGTCGCGGTTTGTGGGGCCCTTCTGAGGTGTGAGTAAGAGTGCACAAACAAAGTTTGTGTGTAATAAATTATAGAGATTTAGCCACAGACGGAGTTTGTGCAGTTCAGTACACTGAACTGCTTTCAAAACGCTAACGTTCCAACGTTAGTGGAGGAGGGTCAAGCAACATCGCATGATAATGGTAATTAGTCTTTGGGGAAATCAAAGCAAATTCAAATGAGTGCCAGAATCAAGCTGCAGGCACGCAGGTGCCCAAACACACACATACACAACACAAACATCACTTTAAAAGCACCTGGTGATTTTGAGGGTACGTGCAAATTCAGAAAGCATAGTGCAGAAAGTTACATTATTTTTCAAAATTCATGTATTTTGTAACACAATACAGTATATTGTTTTAAAAGGTGGCTATAATGTATTCAGGAAGTTTTGATTACATACATATACCCCTGTAATTTATTTATTTGATTTTGCTCTTGTGTTTGCCTCTGCCCTTACTTCAGCTCTACAGAAAATAAATGACAGTGTGCTTGGACACAGAAATGTTGTCAGCTCTTGTCAGCCATCCTGCTTTTCTTTGCTTTTTTACTCTGTTGTGAAGGATAATATTTCCTGTGCCGTCCTCTGCGTAAGATAAATGGTAGCTCTTGCATTTACTGAATCATTTCCTCTAGCATAGGTTTTGTTAGATGCATGTTGTACATGTCATAGTTGAAAATGGTAATATCTGTGAGTTGCTTTTTTCTTCCCTTCTTTATCAAAGGTGTGTTAAGGTGTTAGTGAACGTCCTTTTCAACAATATTCTCTGATTTTACAGAGCATGAATTGATGGAATTATTTGCAGATTTACCTTTTTACCATTGTCTAATATTCTTTAATGAACTGAATGTCACAGTCAGTATTAGTATCAGTATCAGTCAGTAAAGGTGTCTTTATTTTTGCTCAGATAAAGCACCTTCTATATGGCCATGGCTTAATGTATTTGTTCCTGTTATATACTGTGAATAGGGCTTGGGTTTATCTCTTCATCCATGGTTTACATTGCTGCATAATGGAAAAGCAGTGTGTAGTTGTGCTTCAGACTGTAAGATAGAAGTCAAACAAGCATGTACTGCATATCTTAAAACATAGACCGTGAAGTAAGCAGATAAACTACAATAAGTGCTTCTATACCAGCATAGGAACCACATATGGTGGTTTTAAAATCAGTATAGTTTCATTCATCCTTATACCTTCCCCTCAGGGTAGTCCTTATTTGTCCAGAAATTAAAAGGGCTGTAATAAATGTGAGATCTTGAGCTGAAATTGTTAGATTGGCCAGAAGAAGACAGCAAACCAGTTTGCAAAAACTCCTCAACTATAATGCAAAGTGCTAGGTTTTGGAATGCTTACAGAACAATAATGTGAAAGTCCATACTGACCCAGCCAAAACCAGAACCTGAACCTGCTTAGGAAATGAGCAATGAGCAAATCTGCCAGGAAGAATAAGAGAAATCCCCAAATCCAGATTTGCTACAGCAATGCAGGCATATCAAAGAAGAATCAAACCTTATATTTCTGCCAAAATACTCAACCTGCACTCAATGTTTGCTCAGCAGACGAGGAGGAGAAGGAGACTGAAAAATAAATGATGCCTGCATGTATTTTGGATTTTCTTTCAATAAATTATGTTACTTGAAAAGCTGTTTATTTTTTTTTTGGACGTGAGAAAGAATATGAGCAGCTCATTTACTGCCAGTAAATTTGTAACAAGTGGTCTTTCTCTAAAGTCTACTTTTAGATGCTTCCAGAGTAGCATCCTGTTGAACCTCAATTTTCTTTGTCTCACTACAGTTGGCCCTGGAGGACCCGGTGCACAGTGTTTCTCTCCAGCAGTTTGTCTATGAGAAGCTGAAGGCGCAGCAGGCCTTGATGGGGGACCAAGGCTTTGGGGTCCTGATGGAGACTGTGGACACAGAGCTCGTCAGGCAGCTCCAGGAGTTCCTCCAAGGACTCTGAATCCCATCTACAATCCTTTACTACCTTACACAAACATCTTTGCCCAGTGCTACTCTCCCCCCAATTTTTGAAAATGTACTGAAAAGGCTAACAATCTGCCCGATGTGTGGACTCCTAATCCAACCTTCCCAACCTCTACCCATGCTATGCCTTATCTATATTCAAACCTAGCCTTGTCTACTGTCCTCAGCTAACACCCCTTGTCCCTTTCTCTATTATCTGGATTCCTTTACATCATTTTTTATCAAGATGGGGTCTATGTGGGTACTTTAAAATGTCAAAGTACCTTCGCATTTTTAAAACACCCACATAAAAACATCACCACACTAGAGCTTCCACTCAATTCTTCTAGTTTCTTCTCTTTCTGTGGTTTTAAAATGGGTAGAAAATTGGATGGATGGTATAGAAGTTAAGGAGTATAAAATCACCTGCAGGTGCCAGAGCAGGAGCCTCGGACTATTTTCTACGGCGAAACATACAGATTGTAGCAGAAATGTGGATAAACCGTAACCTAAAGGACCTAAAGCAGTGTTTACAGAACCTATTCTTAAAAGAGAGAAAAAAAAAAAGAAATGTAATTTTGTATGTATGTAAAGTACAGTATGGATGATATTCTGCATGACGATATTTTACTTTTTAGTTTGTTTTTATTTTGTGTTAATTTCACTTTCATTTTAAAAAATAATAATTATAATAATTTTGTTGTAACCAGAGGTCAAGTTGAAGTAACTACTGAGAGAACTAGAAAGTGTTATTCTTTCTTCTTGAGTTGAGTTAGAGGGAGCTTTTCTTTAAAATGGGTGGTTTTTAAATGGATGATTTGTAAGAGTGCTGAACCACATTTCTATGTATATACATGCTGCTGCTAATTGATGGTGTGTCGGAGCACTTTAATAACCAAAAACTGTTTCACATGTTTTCATCTTTTTCTCACATCAATGGACTTAACACAGTGGTAAAAGGCCTTGGAGCAGGTCAGCAGGATTGTGGCAAATTAGGCTTTAGTTGTATTAAGACCCTCATCTTGAATTTTTGTCATATTTCATGTCTCAGTGCTAACTTGTACAAAATATTGACTGACAAATATAACATGCCAGAAGGTTATGTCTTTATTATTTCATTTGAAATAATTTGATGAATTCTGACCCAAGTGGCTGTTTATTGAAGTCAGATTGTGGAGCCACTGTGACTTGAAGTCAAAATACATTGTGTTTTGTGTAGCTCTCCTGCTGCCCTGCCAGTTTTGCTTATTTGACCAGTTGTTATTGAATTTTTAGTGGTTAGTAGAGGTGAAGCTTTGATATGTTTGATTTGACTGAAGAACCAGTTTTTTTCCAGTAGGTTTTCTCAGAAGAATTGATTATTCAGAAGTTTGGCAAACTGTATTATAAAGAAAAATAAAAAGAATACTACATTTTGGCACTTAAGTTCTTTAATAGCTGATTAAACACATTTCTACAATTGGCATCTGGAGCTTTTTCACAGATTATCACTCACAAATGTGAGTCTTAAAATTGATCTTAAAAAAGATCTATTGTTTGGTGTAATTTAAAACTTAAAAAAGAGAATTAACCTGGTTTATTATGGGTCAGCCTGCCTTTATAGTCTATTCTTCTGGGTTAATATGCTTTGTTTTGTTTTTTGCTCTCAGTAGGTTGGTCAGCCTCCCTGGGAATGATAATCCTGACACTAGCTCCATTGACACTGTGATAGAGTTCAGTAGCAGTCAGAATTACGGCCTTATGCTTTCAGCCTTACCTATCCTTAAAACTCAAAAGACCTTTCTTACTATTATGTTAATTTCTTAACTAGTTTAACAGTAGAGAATTTCTGTACTTGTATTCTGTTAATGATGGTAATTATGAAGTTTAACACAACAAGCAGTAGAGATGTTTTTGGGTTATAAGTTTGATTACGTTTTGATGGGAAATAATCCTTATTGCTTTTTCCAAAGCCTTCAATAAAGTGCAGTAATCAGCCAAAATATTAGTTTGTTTATTTCCATTACTGATTCTTTGGAGTGTGCTTATTTCAAGCAGATCAGACCAACATGGCGCTGGCAGTAGCATCAAGTTTAATAACTGACTGATGGACTGTTTCCCTGGATACTGCACCATTGAGGACTTAAATACTGATAGCAGAAGAGGGAGGAAGAGCGTCTCAATGCACTGAAAAAGCAATATCATGGTAAGAATTTACTGCTGGGTGTGCATGCAGTATCCTTGACACGCAAGCTATGACCAGTTTGGGAGTGACTTCAGAACAAGATGATGGATTAGATAATGGGGAAATTACCACAGAGAAATCATTACACAGATTGGAAAATGGCATGAGAGACCCAGAGAAAGAGAGGGAAATGAACTGACAAGACAAAAATACAATTTTGACCTGATGATGGTATCAGACGAAAGGTAAGGTGATAACCAAAGTCATTACAATTCATCCTGTGGAGGAGATGAATGTGTGTCCCTAATTTCATGACCATTTACCCAATATGTGTTGAGACTTTTCTCTTTAACTATAAATCTCAACTTTAGAGGGGGTAATCAGGGGATCACTAAAGTAATTCGGACGCATGCGTACCATGAATAACAAAATTTCATGGCAACCTTGACATAAGTGGTGTACTCACCATACAACATTCACGTGGTGTGATAGTGTTTCCTGGTTTACATTTGCTTCATGAAGTTGTTTTATATCTGTCACTTAACACTTTTAAAAGTAAAACTACTAACAGCATTGTGCTGTTTTCCTAGTGGATGATCTTAGTTTATTTCCATCAAAGTTATTGTGCGTTTATTTAGAAAGATTCAGAAAGAAAAGGAACTCCTGAATATGACACAGTACAACGTGTTACTCAACAAAAGAAGATCATTTAGTGATCCTTGACAGGAAAATTGCTTTTTACACACACACTGTATTGCTCTCAGGGAGTTTTGTAAATGCTGCAGCAATCAGAAAAAGTTGCAGTAATAAACAAGCAGGAGACTTTTTTAATGGTTACATATGTTTCTGTTGTTCTAGCAGTGCTGCTCAGTCGCTGCAGGCTGTACAAAGCAAATAAATCTAGCACACTTTTCTACAGACTGACAAGTTCTCCCGTAACTTTTGCTATGGACGGTTTCTTCTTGTCGAAGGACAAGAAAACAGCAGCCAGAATCGAACCATTTATCTTAAGTGCTCAAGAATAAATGTACTTCTGGCAGCTGGTCACTTGAGTGGCTCAAAGAGTGCAAAGAGACAATTACGAATTCTACACCCATCTTCACTTCCTGCCCTGCCTTTTCTTCCTTCACAGCACTATCAATCCGACTAGGCCATACATCTTTTTTTCTCCCACTTTTCATGCTCACTCAATACCAGCGTACTACTTTAAAGACAGACGACAGTCACAGGTAGGCAACCAGTGAGGCTTTGTGTTCATTTTCCTGTAAAATGTATGTCAGTGGAGAGCATGAGGATTAGCTCAAGTCTATAACTTGCGTTCTTCAGTGGTTGGTGGGTTTAAGTCATTAGACACTTTGCAAATATGATCATTAAACCTGCATTTATAAACATTTGCTGATGCATTTCCTAGATGATCTAAGTGAACATCTTCTGCATGTGGAAAGCAATGTAAAATCTGATGTTAGACAAACTCTTTTTCTGCACTATTCCTCTTAACCTTTTAATCACCCATGGTGTGGAGCTACAAGGGGTATACGTTATGTGTATATGGAATAACTTGGACATTAAAGATCTTTTAGCAAGCATGCAAAAGGAATAGCTCGATATTTTGGGGTGTACGTATATTTGCTTTCTTGCAGAAAGTTAGATGAGACTAATGCCATGTCTGCACAATAAATATGAAGTTACATCCAGCAGCCATTTAGTGTAGCAAAAAGAATTGCTCTGTCCTAAAAATGACCTTTTTACACTTTATTTATTATATGGATTAAACAATCAGGAAACATTAATTTGTGAGCTTCAGAAGTGCTGATAGGTAGAGACTACAATAGCTGTTTCCAGCTGTTTCCGGTCCTAGCAATAATAACTGTTTGACGAATAGTTATCACACAAATATGAGAATGGTATCAATCATCTAATCAAAACTTCAGGAAAGAATTCAAACAAGCACATTTCCCAAACTGTTGTACTATTCCTTCGATACTTTGTTTCTGAAATCAGACATGTCTCTTGTCTCTAGTAATGAATATTGATGAATGGTGAACATGGTGCTATCAGTCAAAGTAGTAATCAAAGTAGTTTGCCACCTTTTTGTTATAGATTCTATATATTATGTAACTGTTAAGTCAATGCAGTTGACTTGAACCCAAATACTGGTGATACCTCTACAGAATGAATCCATAGTGTGCCCTTGACAGTGTTTGAGGATCTCTGCGCTATTTGTTATGAAGCCTTTGAGTCATGTTTGTCCTTTCATGTTGAACAACTGCAGACGTGTGGTTCTGTTCAAAGATACCTGTTATTGTCTTTCCCTCTGGTGATGTCGGCCTCCCTAACCACTGCTCAATGATTTGCATTAGCAAGTTTGCTCTCATTGATCACTGAGACTCCTGTCACACAAACAAAACATCAGACATCTCTTAAAGTCACTGAAATATTGTCATTGAAAGACCATTCTCATGTGTGCCTCACTAAAAAAAGACTAAGACAAGTAAAATACCTGTTTAAAAGCTCCTGTTTCATGAATACTTTGAATATGTCCTTCATTTCCTGTGCTTTGACAGTTACCTGTCATTCTGATTGTGCGAGGGCTTTTGTAGCTGGAAAGTATCCGTGACAGTGTGTGGGTGAGTGCCTATTTGTCTCTGTGTATTGATTCTGATTAGTAGTGGCGGCTCTTGTCTGCCTGTGGAAGCCTGTAATTAAAACCTGAGGTTCCAAGCGTGTGCAATCATTAAGTGACCATACCGCATGGCTTTCAAGTAGGTGTATGGTGCCATGGGTATTCAAGCTTGAATGTCCCTGGGTCCATGGGTATTTGTCTGTGTAACATCTTGCTCGTCGCTCAAAAGTGTATAGAAATGTGACAAGTCCTCTGATTAAAGTGTCAGACTTTGATCCACTGATTTATGAGTTTCATAGGGTAAGTGAGACAGCAACTAACAACTCCTTCACCCTTTCTGGCATTACCGTGTTATGTATAACTGGGATATGTGCAGTGTGTGTGTATGTGTGTATTTGATGTTAATAAAGTTTTCACACCAAAATTACAAAATGTTGGTAAAAAGTGCTGATGTATAACCTCAGACTTTGACTAAATGAAACAGGATTTAATTGATGGACAGAAGAACTTTTGATTAATTATTTACCATTTAAGGGATCAGTGTGTGTAGGATGTAGTGGCATTTATTAGTGTAGTTGCAGATTGAAACCTCCTCGACTCACCCTCCCTCACAAAGTTGACTGCAAAACATCTAGAGTCAGTGTTTCTCAGTTCTGGTGTACTGTAGAAACAAGGACGCCCTGCAGTGTCTGTAGATATAAAAAGCTCATCAAAAACATAATAATTCTTATTTTCAGGTGATTATATGCTAATGAAAACATAGTTATGCATAATGTGTTCTATTTCTGCCATATTCTGTAAATAAAGACCCCTAAATCTTACACATTTTTCAAGCAAATGTGCCTTACATTCCAGTAAATGTGTTGCTTTCTTTTTCTTATGTGATTATACACTGAATATATTTGGGTTTTTGGAGAGATATTGTATGGGCTGTCACTAGTTTCTTACATTTTCTAGACTAAAGGATAAAATAGATTGAAGGGGAAAATATTTGGAGATTAACTGCACTAAAAAAAATGATCATTAGTGCAGCCCTACTTTGATGCACTCAGGGCTGTAAAATTTAAGTCCTTGATGACTCCTTGGGAAGTATTTGGCACTCCTAATGCATAACAGAACCAATAAATCCTTCCATAGATCTTTATGATTACAAGTAGAAAAACGCCGCCACACAACTTGTTCTTTGCAAACCCCATCGACAGTATGTCAGTGTAACCAAATGCAAATAAATACTGTATGTGATGAAAAGTTAAACCACTGGGAGATGAGAGCATACAAGAGAAATTAAATATTCTAGTCATATTCTGTCGAAGAAGAGACATGAACACAGAAAATGGAGACGCTCTCTGAATTTACTTCTCATCTCAGAGTATTACAGTATTTATTATGTTGCAGGCTGTAGGGAGTGCAGGCAATACTAATCAGACAGGTGGGCACTATGTGTTCCTCTGTTAATAATGTAGTCTGTTTCTGTCTCGTGTCCCTCTCCGCTCATATAGTGTAGACTGGGCTGCAGCTACTAATCAGATTACTGCCATATTTTCTTCTTTTTATCACTGCAGTATCAGTTATCTCAACATATGACTCAACACTTTTTGAGGTGATGCCTAGGGCTAGATATCAACCCTCCGTACATTTTGACTATCAACTAGAATATGTCTGTAGTATTGAGTATCAAAAACTGACAGATATCTTAAATAACTGACATGCTCTGTCAGATTTTTAGTACTTTTTTATTCTTTATCTACATGGAAAAAATACAAATTTTAGACTTATCACAACTTTTCAGGTTAAAATGTTTGGGATTTTTTTTGGTGAGGAACAGAGTGCTTTGGATCCATATGCAAAGGTTTTCCTCACACTAGACATGTGATGAATGGAACTGGTGGAATTGTAAGGTTCTGGTAACCTGTGGGATATCTTATTTCCATTGACTGCTGATGCCTCTAAATTGTTGATGTGTTGCTGGGCAGAAACCAATCACCTGTCTATTTGTTCTGCAGCACAGTGTGCCAGATCTGTTTTTCTTTCAGATTGACTTTCTTATTGTCTGCTTTGGCTTTGAATGAAATCGTCTCCTTCTTTTGTCCTATTGTTGAACTCTTGAGATACGTTACCAAGCTTTCACTGGATGGAACTAGATATTGATAAATTAGTCTCCATCCTATCAGCTGACTTTAAAGGCACCAAAAATGCATTTCACGCATTAGTTGAGTTGGATAGGTGAAGTAAATCTGATCTGACACACACGGAAATAAAAATTTCCACCACTGGTTTTCATTATTTATCTGTTAGATATTTAAATGATCAAGGCTTAAGACGTTATTTTGAGAATCCTCACATCTCACATATTCCTCACATATTCAAATTGTTGACTAGCACTATCAGATTGTACAGAAAAATGTAATACAAGTTTAATTTATTCTGCATATCAAGATCTTTCCAGTTGCAGAAAAGTTTCTGTAAAATGTCATGTGGTTGCCTAACCTCTAATCTACGGCAGGACTGCCAAGATGGTGGTGATCAGAGCTTTTAATGACGCCACAGATGCTACAGTATGTCCATGTTTTATACAGTCTATGGTAATGAGTAAAGTGTCTGCAACCTTAATACACTTATGCAATGTAGACGTTAACTGGATGCCTATGTTCACAGTAGTCATCTTTTATATATACATAAAAAGTCTAAAAATTTTGCCAACTATTATAAGGAGATTCAGTAAAGATTAGATATGTTTTGCACGTCAGCATCTTTGCTTGTTTGTGCTATTGTATGAGGAGCATAGTCAAGAAGAATTTCATTATATTATTTGGCAGATGTTCTTGTCCGAAGTGACTTATAAAGGGTGTTCAAAACTCATTGGGTTAACAATAGATAGTCATCCAAAAATTGAAGTGCACTTCTCTCATACAAACAAGAAAATCATGTTAAGAACGCCTCAGTGTAAGAGCTTACATTTCCGCTGACGCCGTGGACCACACTCAGTGACCTCAAAAGATGGAGAAATGAACCATTATTATCCCTGCAGTAAAGGGTTTTTAGTCTTATTTAGTCAGGTTATATCAGTTAACTCAGATTTTCTGTACATGGGAAATTAAGTGGATGAGTGTTTTCCTTAAGTAGGAATTTATCGAAGTTCCTTTTCCCACAAATAGATCTTTCAGGCTGTCAGCGTTATCATATTGTCCCTGACATGATAGTGTAAATGGATGGAATTCCGGAAGAGAAATAATCCTAAAGTAAATCTGGCCTAATCCCCTGAAATGTCTGGAAAGGAATCATTGATAAGCAGTAGCCATAAAGGAAAGTAGATAAGGCCTGTATCTAAAAAGACTGCAACAGCCCCTTATCAGTGGTATTATAAAACTAAAATGTCCCCTTATCCATTATTCACTGTTTAATGGCACTCAGAGCAAGGTGAATAAAGAAAAATAAAGGATGGTATAGAAGAGGTGGAGGAGGAACAATGAATGAAAGTCTTAGGATTGTGTGTAGTCTATTGAGTGTGCGTTCCTGTTTGCATGGGAAGGTATTCATGTAAATTCAAGACTGAGTGGCCATTAGTAAAGAGATGAATTAGGAGAAAAGGAAAGGTACTCGCATTAAGTGAGGGTAAGTATGGGGAAGAGAATTACAATCCTGCATGTAAATGCCACGGGATTAATCTCTCCCCACTTTCCTGTCACTCTTCAGCTGTATCTGTCAAATAAAGCTCAAAAAGCCCCAAAAAATATCTTGATGAGGAAAACGTGTTTGTAGAGTGCTAGGCAGACTCAAACATGCCTCAGAATGATCATAAATGCACTGATAGAAATTGGAAAAACACAGTTTGAACCTGTCAATAAATAATTTTCATCATCATCACACACTCATGTATGTAAGTCTTATTCTATATCCAGAAACAGAAACACAGAAACCAGATGTGGCCATGCAATTTTCTATGTTTGGACACAGACCTTGGCAGTGGAATGACATCTCACCAGCAATATTCCCTGCCCATGTTTACACCAACAGGGAAATTTCCCTGGAGCATTTGGTTATCTACAGGTCTTAGAGACGCACACAGTTACTGGAACACCTTACACAATGTGATAAAATCAAATCCCTGTGATCCAAAAAAAAATCCCCATAAAGCTGAATCAATACCTCTCAGACAAAATCTCTGCAAAGCTTGAACACTAGGTTCATCAGTATCGTCTACAGGGCTCTCGATGCACTGGATTGAATTATACTACACAGGTGTTTCTGTTTCTGTCATTGTGTCCATGCTGTGTAGAACACAGCAGGTCAGCAGCGGGATAATCTACTTTCTAGTTTCTCTCAGTTGCTGCAGCTGTTGCTAAAAGACTTTGCTGGCGCGGTTCCATATCACAGCTGAAAGAGTGTAGCCAGAATATGGCTTCACTCTCTATTTCATTATCCACGTATGTGTTGATGGTAATTAGCTGAATGACATCCACTAAAGCCTGAGATAAAACTGTCATAACACTTAATAAGATAGAGTTGGCACGGCACTGATGATGCCTTTTTTTTTTTTTTTGATAATCACGCCGTCAGCCTTTTGACAGATGTTTGACAGTGTGCTTACAGGTTCACTGAAGTACCTGTAACTGGAGTGCGTGATCAGCGAGAGGAGTGCAAAATCGCCATCACACACACACACACACACCACATCCTCCCTTCGACCCCTCTATCGTGCTCAATCTCTGTCTCTCTCTGGTGGTGGTTGATTAATATTGGATGGCAACCCTCTCAGAATGTTTTTCCTACCAGGGAAAGAGATTATATGTTTGCATATATAAATATTCTGCATGTTTTTCTCTACAAAAGGCACATGTACAAAGCCAGGTCCACAATGACGCTAATAATATGGTAGGACTCATGCATTATAATTCCTGTCTAATCACTGCAGCTTGAAAAGAGAAAAGCAGTCATGGTGATGAAACAGCTCAAATGTTTAGCCCCGTTTTAACATCAGAAACAGCATGGTAACCTTCCAATTTTCTCCTCTGTAAAGTGAACAGCACTCCAAAAACTGTTGGCTGCCTCAGGCTCCCACACGTCAGTTGTCAGACTTCCCCAACAGGGAGGAATCCTCTACAGGAGATTTATAGGTGCCCTGGCGGTCTAGACACCTTGTTGGATTACCTGATTGCCTGTGGTTTCAATTTTACATTATAGGGGATTTACAAGTAAGGAAAGGATTTGATTATCTATATCCATGTGCTGCCTGTTTGAAATGCATGTCACACAGTAGGGATGACTATTAAGCTTGAATGTATTTGCTCATATTTTCATTGCAAATTATCATTTCAGTATGAACTCTTTATCACTGCGTTTTGACAGTGGATTATGTTGACATGCAGTTTTCTGTGGAGCTCTCATTTTGAATCTTATTATCTGAATCTCCCTTTAAAAAAATGTCAGTCTAGTTTTGGCTTTAGTTTTAGTAGCTTTAGTCTAGGGTTTAACATCAGAAATCCTTGGTTGATCTGTAGTTTAACTACCACTATCCTTTTCCATAGAAAACCTCCATACAGCAGTCTGTCACGGTGCATTGAAATGGTTATATTAAAAACATTTGTAATGCTATAATGAACTAGAATATATGGATGAGGATGTTGAGAGGTAAAAGGTAAGAAATTGTCCACTTTAACAAAAAATGATTTTATATATTTAAAGAACCACCTGGTTTTTGAATGACAGACTCCTTTAGAATTGTGTCACTGAACCATGGAGTCATCTTTTTGGAGAGTTGTAGATTTGTCTAGTGTGTTAAAGCCTTGATGGCAGGCTTGGCTGTGTGTCTAGTATGAACAGAGGAATGAATGACTGTGAAAATGAAACTAGACCTGAATGTACTCAGTTGAGCAGTAAGAGTCCATTCTCCATTCACTTTATTATCCTGCAGAGACCCTTATTTGTCCAGATACATCTTGCATTTCAGGCTGCTGTGACCTTATCACCTTATCTTAACCCTTTATTTATACTTTGTTTAAAAGTCATGACATACTAAAATATGTTGTTTTTTTTTTTATCAAGAATTAGAGGTCAAACTTGCTTTTAAATTAATGGCACCTTTTGACATTGGGTATATTGTAACAGATGTTGGAGAGGAGAGGTTCCTACGGCATCCTCAGTCACTGTTAATACTTAATCTGCTAGTACTTAATCATCTTTTAAATGTGTGTGTGCATGTGGATCCATGTGTTAAATACTGATATCATTTTTCTTCTGTTCTTCCCACCTCCCTCCTGCACTCATTTGTCCTCCTTTTCATTGTCTTCCTTCCTATCCCTCTGTGTAACTGTCTTTTATTTTAAAGCCTTTTGATAGCAGAAATGTTAATTCTGTATAAAGCTCTTTCGGCCACCCACGTGACATGTTTGGAGGATTGCTGTACCAGAGGTTCTTGTGTGGTGTGGTGAAAGCTAAAACAACGGGCAAGTGACCATTGAGCTTTTATCCTACTCAATTAGCAGCCATAAGTCCTTTCTCTTATTACACTGTCTGTGAAAGTGTTCATCATCATACCTCTACCCGTCTTCCTCCCACCCTCCCCCTCCTCTCCTACCACTGACAGGTGGAAAAAACTGAAAACGATTTGACAGCGTTCTGCAAAGCAATGGCAGGAGGCAAAGAAAGTTAGTTAGTGAGGAGTTCATTGACAGTCATCTGTGATTCTGTGGTGAGATGCGGGCGGAAGAAGAAGGAGGGCTGAGATAAGAGGAGAGGCAATCTCAGAACTGAATACATTAAAGGCTGAAGTACTTTGATGAAAGTTGTCAGAAGCTATGAAGTACATAACAATGAACAGCATGCCAGTTGCAGCTCTTTATTCAGCTTAATATAACAGATTCACAAACAAACGCGAGGTGACTGTTAAGGTTGTTATTTGTGAAGCGTCTTTTTTATAGAGATAAAAACATATTCCTGCTGAGTGATTTCTGTATTTTCCTCCTCTGCTGCACTTTTGAGTAAAGTTATAAGGATATTTTGCTGGTTACGGATACACTAAAACTCCTTTTCACTGAACTTCAGGCATATGGATGCAGGCTCTAGAGTCTAAAGAAGCTGTGTCCTTGTGAGTACTGGTATTAGACTTAGGCAGGAAATGATATGGAAAACTGCACGACGGATCTAGACTCACAAACACACAACATCCTCATTTCTCCCACCCCCATCTCTCTCTCTCTCTCTCTCTCTCTCTCACACCCTGTTTGTTCAGGCACACATAATCCCCTGCATCAACATTCTCCTTTGATACTTACATAAACACTCATGCACAGTGGAAGGTTAACAGCAGTTGGTCTTTCTTGGGCAGCATGGGGTCAAATCAGCTTTAGAGGACTTAAGGAACAATCACAAACTAAGCCTTTGAGGGGAAAAAAACACTTCAGTCCACACAGACATGCCTGAACTACTTTCTATCGAATTTATGTCTGTGTGTGTGTGTGTATTTTTGGTGTTCACCTCAATTTGTACCTTCTTAAAGAGTCTATATGCTGTGAATAAGGGGCTTGAAGGGAAGTGGGTGTCTCGTTTTAGTATTTATGTGATTTTTAGTTTAAGGTAGCGACAGTTGAACTTGCTCTGCAAACTATATAAATGTCCAAACTCAATAGCTTTGTGAGTGTGTGTGCCTCTGTGTGTGTGTAGGCAGTCTAAATCTTGTGTGCAATTTGATATTGATATTGACCTGGGCCTGTTTTGATGTTGTGGGCTTCAAGGGGAAGTGAAATTTTCCATCAACATGCTTCACAGGGGTGGAAATAACATGCTTTATATTAGATATACCTATACTGAATCGCACACGCACACACACACAGTGGACACAAATAAACTCAAATCCCAGACCTAGAATTTCTAACATGGTGTTACGGTGGACAAATTTGCACAGCATGTAGGTCTCAGCAGGAAGCAGCAGTGTGGTTGGTAGGAAGATGTACTCTCAGAGCAATCCATTTGACATTGAGAGCTGTTAGACTACTGTAAACAACAAAGCACTATAGATGATGTATTGAATCTCCCGCAGTACTCATATCGTATCAAAGACATCTCTCAGATCCACCTGATAGTCCTGCATTAAAAAATAAAACTCCACTGGATTTTACACATCCCATATTTCCACTGCCTGCATCATGTGTTTCCCATAACCACTTTAAACATTTCACATTCATAACTTTCAGGTGTCACATTACATGTGGTTGTTTTGTTGTTGCAACTGAAGTTGCAACTCAATATTTATCTCAATTTTGCATGTTTGACACAATGGCTTGGAAATTTGAATTATTTATTTTATAATTTGTTGTTTTTCAAATTCATCTTCATCTTTTCTTTTTTTCATGCAGTTCTAGATTTATGTGTGCATGTGCATGTGTCACAGTATTTCCTTGTGTATGAGTGTTTTTATACTGTTTGGTGTGTACTGTATGTGTATCATGGTTTATAGTTTACCGCATATGGCAATATTCAGTTTACACAAACACAGGGTTGATGCATCATTGAGGGATTTGAGATAAATCATTGGCTACTATTAGTTGGCTTGGTATTTGCTGCTGGCCTCGTATCCATTATTTCTCCCATGGGATTTTTCTGTGACAGTAATCCCTTGTTCTTTGGGAGAATACAGATAATATTACTAGAATAACAATTTGAGACAATCCACAGACTGTATTAAAGCTGAGATAAACAGGCTCTGCTCTCAGGTAATGAATATTTGCTGTTTGACGGAAATGTTCTGTCTCATGATGTGTTCATTTCATAATGCCTTCTAGGTTTTGTTTTGGCTTTTTTATAGTAGTTTGATAGTATTCCAGTCACTAGTCTCTACATACAGTGAAAGTAATACAGCTCATATCTAGTTCCTTTTAGAGTTATGATTTAAAAACAAAAGCACACCATAAATCAAATGTATTACATTTTGTACATATTTAATGTTTCAGTGACCATAGCTCCATTCAGTTTGTTCAGAGAAACACATTTTGACACCAAACCAATGTGAATATTATACACTGTAATCGTGTTGTGGCATTAACACAACTGCAGTTATCACAAGATCTTTATTCATTTGAACTTGACTTGAGTTCTGTGTATGCTCTATTGCAAGGCTGTGTCAAGCATAGTACCTGCATCCAGACTGTCACTAATTTACTGACATCCATCCAACGGTTTATCACATGCACACAAACCTTATTGCCAAAGCACATGTGGTGACTACCTAGGGGATTTTAAGCTTTTTTAAGTGGTTATCACCACAGGTGAATGTTTCCTCCTGTGTTTATCATTTATTTTAGCAACCTCATGCAGTTTAGTATCTATCAGAACAATACAACTCTCGTTGGGTCATGTGAGCTCTTGCTGTGTGTGTTTGACACAGCCCCATCTTTAATTTTAGCAGCTGAAAATGGTTTGGGGGGGGGTTCTTTGGTTTACAAATTACACCGGTAAGAACCCTGGTGTTTTCCTCTCAAAACTCACATTACCTGATGATGTCGTAGACAAGCATACCTGCAGAGAGTTGTTCCTTTAGTGCTCTTGATGATATTATAAGACATTGAATTAAATTACACTTAAAATTAAATTACCCTTATATCATACAACATGTACTAACTATTTGAATACTGAATAACTAATAATAGAAGTATTTGTATACTAAAAACCTTATCTAACTTTTTCTGGGCAAATGTCCCCGTCTGTTTTAGTGAGAAGATTCTGACCCACATGGATTCTCTGTACAGTAACTATTTTACTTCAAAGCATATTGCAGCTTCTGATGCCTTTGACAGGCCTAGGTGTATGTTAAGGGTTGGACACAGCGCAAATCTTCATTTAAAATAAACAGATCAATATGAGCTTTGTTTTGTAATCTCAGTTCTCTCACTGGCTGATCCTGCCTTGAGAACAGATCAACCTCTTGCTTTAGCGAGATGGGGATAGGTGTAGCCTTGAGTGGCAACAGGTGCACTACACCATGATAACACTGGGTAAATAAGTGAGAGAAGAGGCCTTGAAAGGCCAGTCAGTCTGTGTTTACTCCACATCTTCTTCTTCCAGTCTGAAGAGACCACCAGAGACATGCATGGATATCAAATCATCATCACAGTTGTCGTGACTGATGGTAATTGAAAAGCTGGCCCCCATCATTATCATAATCAACATATGAGACGTGAGCCTGTCTGTTATCCCCACCAATTTCCATCTGCACCTCATCTAGGTTGTTGAGAGGATGGTGCCATTATCAAAGGAGAATCTTACAATATGTTTGACAGAAAAGCCTCATACCTCAAGTTGACCTTCAGTGAGGGCGGAGACATAAATCATCTTTGCTCACTGAGTGGATTGAAGAGTTTGTTCACAATCAGTCTTGCTAGATGTAATTTCAGTCCACTGTGTTGTGCCACACTATTACTACTCCCTGATACATGGTGGCAAACAGCTGTACATCACAGGAAATGTCCCATCACCTGCACGCAGTAAATGGTTTCTTTATGTTTCATGGTTATGCTTCTATGGGCTGTGTACTGCTCCTGGAGTGAAAAAATGTTACTTCCTTCCATCAAATAAAGAATATTTTGGTCAAATAACATTATTATGGCACACCAATGACATTTGTGAATGTATGCAGCATTACTGGCGAATATGATGATAATGAGGGCAGTTTCCCCAGTTTCCAGGCTCAGACATTTTCTTGAACTTAGTAGAGCTGCATAGTAATGGACATTTTGAAGAACTTTCCAGATAAACACACTGACAGTGCTAATCTATCTTTCCTAGACTCTGGAACCTGGAGTCATTTATTATCTGTGATGCATGGTACCTCTCTGATTCACTGTTCATTCTTAATGTATGTGTGTGTGTGCGTGTGAAACTGATGCTTTCAGACTTGGACCTGATCCATCTGAGTCATCACACACACACACACACACACACACACACACACAAACCACACAGACTTACATTAGAAAAATCCCATTCAGTGGTGTGTGAGACTCGATACCAATCAACAGTGATGAATCAGGTTCCAGCTTTTTTATATGCTGTGTGTATGTGCAGAAGTGTGTATATATCTCTGTGCAATAAGGACTTCACCTGCAGCCTGTGCAACAGAGCCGCTTTTGAATAAATAAACAATCTAATAGTCTTAGTAGGAGAAATAGGAACCTTAGATAACACTCGCATACACACCATTAAACTTTTTCCTCCAATGTTATTGCTTTTAACACACCAGGTACCTCTGTGTATGTTTGTGTGTAAGTGCCTTTAATTTCAAGACACAGACTCTAAAGACAGCATTTACGTTAATGCGCTTGCAGTGCCACTTACATGTACTTGTGCCTGTTTCTTGCTTTGGCATAAAAATCACAATTTTGTTCCTGCTTAGACAGACCATCTATTGTGCTAACATGAGCACACATTTTGTAGCTTTAGATGACAAAGGTGCACAGGCAGACCTCTCCAAAATAACTCTTGGATCTGATTTCTATTGCTTTCATTTTGATGTGATTTCTCTTTTTTATTTATTTATATTTAATGTTTGCAATTTCTTGTAGTATATGTATGATACGTCCCTTTCAGTTGATCAAATACTCGTAGCCATCGTACAACAGCTGACCCCTGCTGTCCCTCCCATGTGACCCCTGCTGCTCCTTCTCAGCATGACCTATGTGTACCTCAACCGATCCCAAATGCAGGTAAAGGTTTCCATAGAAATGGCAGAGACAGAGATTTAATGAAGTTACAAACCCTTACATAATTATATCTACAGTTATGTGCTCCATATGTGCATTGATGAGAGAAATCGCCTACATTTATAGGAAAACATGGGTGGTCATTTTCAGCATAAATCAGCATGTTTTTGTCCTGCATGCATTTATTTTAGTGTTAAATGTGTTTCTCATTCTAGGTAATGACTATGTATTTTTGTGTAGCCTATCATTTCGACTTCACTTTTGAGCTTGTGAGATTAGAGGGTTTGGAAGTGCTGCAGTATTCTACCCACTTCAATATATCTAGCCTCCTGGGCAATATAATAACACCTGTTGCAACCTACCTATAGTGAGTGCTGCTTTCAGGAAACAGACAATAACTAATTCCAGTTTTGAAGTTGAGCAGATGATTAAAGCCAAAGGACCTTTGTGACTGACCTTGGTGCAGTACAACAGAAGTTTTGTATCAAATAGTTTTTTCCTTTAGAAATAAAATTGACTGACCAAAATGTCAATGCAATTACCTTTCCTCTTTCTCTTGGTATAAATACCATAAATACAATTATAATTAAGGGGCTTCTCTCATATTTATGAAGTTATAGGCTGGCAAAATTGGATTGTGCTTTCATCTTCTTCCAGTTGTTGTGCATTTTCATAGCTGTCTATAGAAAATATAACTAAGATAGCATCAAATTCATAGACTTTATCCAATTCAATTATTTATGTATGAATAATGTTTTCCAGTGAATTAAATTTTGGCTCCCAAGCTTATCATAGCACTGAGGCCTCCCTTATCAAAGGTTATTGATCTGATCTTGGCATGTGACAGTACATTATGTTAGATAAATTACTTAACTGCAAAAATTGTTTGGCATTTTGGATTAATCTCTTGATCTTATCTTCCTAACAGTATTTCTACCTCATGTCTACGTATGTCTCATACCCATATCTTCAGGTGTTCCACAGGAGTCAGTCTTAGAGCCTTTTTTTTTTTTTAAATTACAGATTGCCTTTGGGACACAGTCATAAATACACAATAAACTTTATTTAAATTTATATGCTGATGATGACATTTGCCTTTTGCTAACCATAAAGAAGAATTCACATGTTCATATAATTCTAACTGGATTACTGCAACCTTGTAAATCTGTTGCATTTTACACATTTTACAAGTGCTGCTTATAGTCTGGTCATGTTACATATTCATGTGTGGATGCTTTTGCATTTAATGCATTTGGTTCTGTTAAAATGGACCCTGGTGTGTTTTTCCAGTTTGTTTGTTTGGACTAGTGTAAAAGCTTGTCATTCTGGTGTGGGCCAAACTGGTGCGGACCAAACAATCTGACCAGGACTGCTTGAAAAGGAGGGCCATATTTTGATTCTGTTCATAATGTGAGCTTATAATTGATCTCTATAAACAATGGGTAGAATTATGTAAATACCTTTTTAACCATGATGACTAGCCCATGAGTGCAGAGATATTTTCTGACAAGTCAGTCAGCAAGACAGTCAAAAGCAGTTGTGTATGTGTCCTTTGACACTTCATTAGGTCCTTTAAAAACTGTGTGACAGCGCAATCCCCAGAGAGTACAAGTTTCTCTTTTTTGTCTTATCTATTAGATTTTCAGCCTGAAAATAGCCTACTAATAATGCTCATAATGCTAAGAATTCCTTCATGAACTGTCTGTGACACCAGAGAACACAGAAGTATTAAAGTGCTGCCTGGACTGTCAGTCACCATAATTTGATTTCCACACATCCTGATGATGTGTTGATGATGCAGGATGACAGTCGCCAAAACTGTCCAATCAATGAGGTACCTGTCAGTCTCCAGTGTATAACTAACTGTTTACTCCTCTTCTTTCTATTGCGAAAAGTCAGGATGAACACTAATTGGACCTGAAATAAAATGTAATGGTGTACAATATTTTTGCTTGGTATGGACCAAATTGTGTGAAAGTGCCCTTGAGGCACCCCAAGCTACATCTCTGAGCTTAAATGCAATAATCAGATGTGCCTTTCCTGAAAAGTCTTTGCTGTGCTCCATAAGTATCCTCATCTTGGGCACTTTTTTAGTTAGTATAATGTAAAATGAACTTCTTTTGAACTTTTTCAGATTTTTACCTTTGCTCCCCCAAACTGTAATTTAGGCTTTCATCCAGAAATACTGAATTATCTAATGGTAGCAGCTTCTGTGTCAGGTAGACAGCCAAAGGGACATTATTATTAAATCTTGTCTTAGGCATTTCATTTGTATTCAGAAAAGAGAACACCTTCTTCCAAAAGTTTGCCTTAGGTGCTGTGGAAACACAGTGTGTTCACACTTGACTGCAATTGATCCCCATTGATTTTTGCCAAGGCCTCTTGTACTGTAAGATCCTCTTTTCCAGACAGATTTAATGTCTGTCGAAGTTGTTATTATGTGTCTGCGGTAGGGAGGAAGAGATTTGGATAAGGGCCCCTGCGGAGCTTGGTGAGTTATGCGTGAAATGATTTGCCGTGTGGGTCGGCATGAAAGTCAAACCTGCCAGTCACTGCCTACTTTTTGTTTCTCTTACTGGATGATTGTCTGGGCTTTCATATGCTGAGCTCACCATGTCTGTCGAGAATGTGTGCACACACATTGTGTTTCTATGTGCAGTATACTCATCTTTTGTACTTGTATGTGCACTGCTGCTGGTCGGTGCCATTCAGTTGCAATGATGAACTTGACGACCTTGCCAGACAGATATGAAATGATGTGATGAAAATTGCCTGTGACCACGGTTGTTTCTCGCCCACCTCCATCACCAAAAGGCAGACCATGATAGACAATCGGCTGTCAAGGGGCTGCAGAATGTTGCTGACTTTTGATGATCCAGTCTATTGCGAGCACCCAGCACTTTCTGTATTTTCTATAGAGTAGAATTAGACTTGAAATAAATTCCGCATCCAAAATGTAACACACAAAAGTGCATCTATTAACATTTAATATTGAATATTTTGTAGTTTTAACTTTGTGTCTAAAAGCTTGACATGTTATATTTAGGTCAATTTTCATCCATTAAAATAGTCACCAATCACCAGTGTCATTACGTTACAGATAATAATTACAGATGAACCTCAAACACAAATGACATTTAACCAAAGTTGTAATTAATCTCATCTTTCTAGATTCTGGCAGGTCTCCCAGCCATGACATGACATCTTCATTTGAGACTACATTTCAAGCACATATGCTTGAGCACTGACACGGTGCCATTACTAATGTGCTCTGTGGCTTGGCTGCCTCTAAATTACAGACCATTGGCGATTCGCAAATGTAACACTACCACAGCATGGCATGAGTTTTACCCTTCTGTTCCATTCTCCAATTTACAACCTGTCTCTGGAGTGTAATTTGGATTAAGGCTGTTTATTAGTCCCAGGCCCCTGACTGTCGTCCAATAATCAATCAGATACTTTACAAGTCCAGCACACTCTGACAAGGTAAATTACACTTCTGATTTCTCATCATTCTCTCTTTAATATCTCTCATAAATCACACATTGAGTGGAAGAGCCAGTTATCATAGGGCTTGTAAAAGCACACACACACAGATAGCATTTTGTATTGTACATATGTACTTATCATTTGAACATAAAAGCCTTAAAATTATGTGTTTGGTTTGGTTCTTTATGAATGCAATTTCATCCTTCAGTTGTAACATACTCAGAGTGTACATCTAAACTCAGTAATTCATTGCAATATACAGTAACAGACATTGTTTCCGATATTGCTTGCATGCAATACATACAATATAGGTGTATTGGACAGAGTCAATCTATAGCTAAGAGAGCAACATCCCTCAACTAGGTGTGTGTTTTGCTGAATGTATTACTGTTGCGAATAAAAAACAAACCATTTTTTTTATTTTAATACATCAAATAAAAGACTTTATTGGATTAATACTGAACATGCTTGCTTTTTAGAGGAATAAAAGGGGGGAAAACATGCTGTGCATTTATTAAAGTTAAACAAAAGTTGTTTCAGTTGCTCATCTCTAGTGATATTAATCTAACATTCATACAGTCCCCCAAAAAGAAAATTATATATGATAGGATATATCCTTCCTGCATTTCTAAAAGTTGATTCTCCTCCTCCTTAATGTGTTTGGAACAGTATTGTTTGATTTTTATTAGGTGGTAGTTTGTTACCGTTCACTGGGACTCATTCACCTACCTCTCTCACAGTTGGTGTGATATGCAGATGAGCCCTGGTCTGCTCATTACCCTTAGTGTGGTGAACTTGATTGTGGTGCAATGATGTTTTTCTTTGCATGGTGTAACAAAGGCCAATCATGGACAATTTTACAAATCGTAAAAGAAAATCTGTGGTACGCCCCAGTCCCTAGCTTTTATGAAACTCTAAAGCAGTGAGTTTTATTCCAACATCAGCCATTCTTTTGCGCCCATCCTTATCACTTACATCCCTGATCCCTGATTTGCAAATGACTCATCCTGTTCTCTGAGCCTTTTGGGTTTTACACATTCAGGTACTCTTAATTTGTTGTGCTTCAGGCAAATATGCAAATAAGCACATTTCTAATTGCACAGCATAAAATTTAATTGTGTGCTTTAAAACAGTGAATCTGAAGCTTTTTTTTTTCTTTTAGTCTATTTATTTAAATTCTCTTAATAACGGCAGAGGGAAGATTGGAAACTCTTATGGCACAGATAGATAAGCATTTTCATGAAAAGATATGGATCAAAGAGCAGGTCCTGCTGTTTGAAGCCTGATGCAGTCACTCTTCCTGTTTTAGAAAATTATAGCACACTCATAAAAGCACTGGCTGAGGGAAGCAGCAGCAGTGCCCCCTCCTTATCTCCGTCCCTCTCTGCATCTCTCTCAAAATGTCTGTCTGTATCTCTCAGCAACAAAGACGGAGTTTTCATATCTCAAATTTCCACCCGGAGGTGTGTGAGAAGTTAAGTGGCATTTGTGGATGACTTAGTTTGAAGTTAATACTCTTCAAAAATAGCAGATTTTTTAATTTTTTGGATTTGTTCTGTTTCGGTTTGAATCCCTTGATCAAGTGGAGTGCCGTCAGTCTACCCTGAAATAAATCGAAGTGGATGGAGGCACAGAGCAGAGTGGGAGCTCTTGAGTCACAGAGAGAGTTTTCATAAAAAGCTTCCAGTGCAAACACTATGGCATAGAACAAAGAACACAGACCCTGTCGTTTGAAGCTTGGCACAGTCCCTCTTCCGTTTTTTGGAAAATTGCAGACACACAAGCACACACACACACACACACACACACACACACACACACACAACACACACACACACACACACACACACACTTGTCCCCTTTGCCCCTTCCTCTCTGTTATAAAACGCTTGAAAAAAGAGCATCTTGATGTTTTACTATTTGCCACAACACAATTTTCTCCTCTTTTACTAAATTAAACAAAGTAGCTCAGGATGATTGTCACTATGTCTAAACACAAAAACAGCTTTGACATGCCTCACACTTCTATCTTGAGATGAAAGACAGAAAAATGTCTCAGCGGGTTAGGTAAATTGCATGACTGTCTATGTCAGTATATGAGTGTGTGTGTATTTAACCCATTTTGGATCAGTGGTCAGTATAGCTCCAAGTCTAAAGCTGTGTGTGTGCATAACTTGTTTCTCTCCCTATATGGGAGGAAATGCAGAAAGAACATACAAAGTTTTCAGGTAATTTTGTCACAGAATTGAAAAACAGAATTACTCTTTTGGTAGACATTCACATGAAATTACAGCTTGAGAAAAACATCAATCTGCAGAGTAGTACAGGCTCAAGTCTGCTGATAATTTGAGACAGTGTGAATTCCACCTTTGGGTATTTGAAATGTGAAGTGAAGAAATTCTGGAGGACATAGTTGTTAAGATTACTTTCAATAAATCACACACAGTGCCATTCATTTCTTGAAATGTACTGTAATTAGTGAAGTGTTTTCTTAGGCCAAATCGGCAACAGTTTTCTGCAGCAATTAAGGCAGACAAACTGAGTTGCACAGCTTCCGCCTAAATTAGAACTGTGTGTTCATTTATTTCTAATAACATTTTAAAAATATATTTAATGACTTAAAATGAAAGACTAAACAATTATTTTTGTTTATATTTTGCACTGATGTTGTCAGTGCAATTAGCATGACCTAAAAACATGAAGAAAGCTGTAATTTACTACTATTTAAAATCCTAAATAGAACATTACCTCAAAATCTAAATTAATGTTTACGCCGTGCACATTTTTAAAGAACTCAAGTCAGCTTTTAAAGAACTCAAGTCAGGCTCTTTAAAATTTCATTTTACAGTAAATAATAGATTAAAGCATCAGTTTTCTCTACTCTCCACTAAATATTAAAAACAGTATACGCATGCGAAACATGGTCTGTGATGATTTCAACATGAGTGATGGTGATGTAATTAAAATACTGTGCTGTGCCTTGTCAACTGAAATTCATATGCTGTAAATATGAATGAAGAGAGGTCATTATAAAAAGCGCAAAAACAGCATTTGTTTGTGATATTGATTGCCACATAAAAAGGACTCAGCCAGTAACTGAACTGATTTGTTTGTTTTTTTTATCACAGACCAATTGTAGCTGCTAGAGTATTTACATTATTATGAGTATTTAGTAGAATACTCCAATGATCCACTGCAGCCAACTAATGTTATTTATTATGCATGCAATATAATTTATGGAAAATAAAACAGGTCACCAGAGATTAAAAGCAATTGAATAAATAAAATAGTACATTCAACTATAATTACTTTCTTAACTCATCATATTTCCCAAATATTATAAATGTGTAATGTAATACCTAAAGTTTGAATTCAGCAATTCCTTGTCTGAGACTGCTGAGAGTGAGATTTGCTTATCAATATTGTCCAGTCTGCATATCGAATGAGGAAAAGCTTTGATTTGGTTAGATGTTTCATTTAAAGGCCCCAGACAGAGCACAAAATTTTGATTTTTGAGATTTGTGAGCTCCTTCTGTAGATATTGGCCGTCACCTTCTGAAGCAATCCTGCAAAGCAAAGTTATTTATGCAGACTGTAATTGAAAGGTTAAAAAATGGGCATATTACTGGAGGGTTGTTGATCTAAAGTTCAGAAAATCTGTAACATTCAAACTCCTTCAGTAGAAATGCCCTTGAGTAATATATTTAACCTCAAATTTCTCAAGTGGCCAACAAGAGAAGACTGTGTTTGTACTGGGCTCTTAGCAGGACTGTGATGAAAGAGGATATTCAGATCAGAAAGGCAGCAATACCATGACCTGAAAATACTCAATTACAAATTCAATACGTTGCCTTTTTTTGAAGTGTAAGTTTGTTAATAACTGACTGTCCGGGGTGAAACTCTAGATCTGGTCGCCAGCTATAAGTATCTGGGATTCATTATTGATGAGGAGCTTTCATTCAAATTACATATTAAACATTTGATCTCCAAATTAAGGGTGAAGCTTCGTTTCTTTTATAGAAACAAATCATGTTTTTCCCTCAGAGCTCGGAAGTTTCTGATGTCAGCCACCTTCTTGTCTGTACTTGATTATGGCGATGTGGTGTATATGTCAGCTTCAACCAGCTGCCTTCAATCCTTAACTCCTGTCTATCACTGTGCTCCGAGGTTTATCACTGGCTGTAGCCACCTCACCCACCACTGTGAACTATATGCAAAAGCTGGCATGCCTTCCCTCAACGTAAGACGCTATACACATTGGATGACCCTCTTGAACAGTGCCTATGTTCTTAATTTGTTGTATCTATAACTTCTGCACTTTATTTGCCTATTTACTAAATGTACAGTAGAAGACCTATAGAAGAACCATATCCTTGAGTTATGATGACTTACAGTACCATGCAATACACCCACATGTGTAGGTGTGGTGTTTATTTACATATGCAGAATTAGAAAATTAGAATAAGTACAAGCTACTCTGACAGTATTTTGTCTGTTTTGGTCCATTTCTTCTTATTTGTGTTTTTATCCTCATCGTCTCTTCAGCCCCCCAACAGCTTTTCTCATTTTCCCACCTGTGACCCCATCTTGACCCTCCTCTCATCACCCTATCCCATGCTTCCTCCTCACTGTCCAAAAGTGTCTTTTCTCCACCTTTTCCTCACTCCTCCCTACTCCTCATTTTCCTTCCCCTCTTTCCATTTGCCCTCAAGTGTGAAATGAGAGTGGATGAAAGCGAGTGGTCTGTCACAGGAGAATGATCTCAACTGGCCTGTCCAACCCCAAATCCCCGGCCCCGTCTACCACCACCCCTTGACCACCAACGCACACTCACACCCACCCAACTAGGTTCATCAGTCACAGAAAATTCTGTCGTGACAGGGGCCATGGGTTGGTTGGTTATTGATCACAATCAAACAAGCCATCCAGGCAGCTGGAGGAGTCTCCAGTACAGTAGGCCACGCATCTCACTGAGAAACCCTGATGAAGACTGCAATGAACATGCATAAGGACACACATGCACACACACTCATACAAACTCAACATGGAATTATCCCAGCATGCACACACACATCAACAATTCCATCAAGGCTTCCCTCCATTTTTAAATTAGTTTACCCTCCTGACTAAAACCCCAATAGGCTTGCACAAAATGATAACTAGGAGAAGTAATTGGATTTTAAGGAGAAACACTTTCCTCAAAGGCTGTCACTGTGAAGCAATTTCTGATTCTAAAGCAGTAATAAATATTGATATAAGGTGCAGACATAATGTGTAAAGATGTGAATAATAGGGGTTGTCAGCCAAATCCAAGGAAAAGCAAATGAAAACAAGTCTGTCTCTGTTTTCAAACTCGCCACCTGTTGTGTCTGCGAAGCTAATCAATACACCTGCTTGAGGTCTCACACCGAATTAATCAATTGTGCATGAGCTGCTTACAATATTTGGCCGTTTCTATGGTTGGTTGGTAACAACATACAAGTATCCGTCTCACACACACACATGCAGACAAAAGTGACATACCGCAGAGGACAGATACATTTCTCAACCCTGACAGATACATGCTAGAGTCAAAAGGCTAATTCACTTTTAGACGAAAAAGACAGAGGTAGAAAGAGGAAAGAAATTTGAAAAGAGAGAGAGTCTTAGCCTGCGAGCCAGAGAAAAACACTGTGGATAGTCTACCCCTTTAATATTCGTTTTCTTATTGATCTTATAGGAATTAAAGTACTACCGCAAAATCTAAAATACCATGCACTTTGAAGGGTTGTAAGGTTTTAATTATGTATGTTTGGGGACTAACACAAGAGATGACATTAAAAGAACATATGAAGAAGGTTGGTTGCGATAATGTTGATTTCTACAGAGAACTATAAAGTAATAGATTACAATTTTATGGTATAATATATATTCATGTTTTTTGTTAAAGTACTATGCTATGGTTGCAAAGATGAGACGTGGGAGTGACACTGGCTGTCATTACAATTCAAGCAACTCAACTTCACAGAAAATCTCACCACAGTGTCATTAGTAGCTGATCTGGAGGATTTGATCTGATGCACATTGTCTTCCCTATCCTCATCAGCAGATGGAGTTTGTTATGTTTGTTCTCAGGTTGGCTTAAACTTTGAGACTTAAAAGTCCTGTTTTTGAAATCATCAGCTGACAAAAAAACTAACAAACTGTTCAATAATGAACTTTAAAATGAACGTGTCAACTTTTAAGTCGCTATGGATGAGAGGTCTTTAAAGGGTAATTTTTAACTTGGATTGCCCATGTTACTGTGTCAAAATGACTAATAAGGACAAGACGTTTTGAATTTGGTCCATTATTGAGTGAGAGCTTCAAAATAGGCAAAACAGTGTAATCCTGATGAGCAATGGCACACTGTCAACACTGTCAAAGTACAGACTTGTGTGTGTTTAACCACACACAAGTCTCACTCAAAGAAAAGACTTGTTCTGAAATCTCAGGAGACATGAGGTGACTTGTGGCAGGAAGTCAACAGTACTGCTGTGCAAAAGTTTTTCATTGTCATGGCTGAATATTTAGCTGATTTTGACAATGTGGAGGAGGACTTAAACTGAAGTGTATATACTATACTCATATACTGAGTATATGGATGAAGAGCAGATGAGGAAAGAGAGAGAGAGGAGCCAGGCACAGGATGGTTAACCAGCTGCTGCAGGGCTGTGAAGCTCCAGAAACTGGTGGTGTTCCTGGGGGTGCTTTGATCGTGTGCCCACAGAGGAAGTTTCACAGACCGGATCAAGCAAAGGTACAGGAAACGTTTAATTTTTCCATTGGGTCCTTTCCATAATGTTGTCAGACACTTATAATAACTATGGCAAAAACAAGCACTTTTAATGGATACTACTTGACAGTGTGTAAATGTCCGCAAGACTTAAACTCTAACTCAAACATGAGGACTTGATTTGTTGACTCATCAAAAACCCTGGTGTATTTGTGTTACAGCCTATTTCACATTGCTGCTGACGAGTGCTAAATAGACCTATGATGGGCAGGTTTACATTACATTATCCAGACTATTCTTATGCCATCCAGACTATTGCAGTTGTCAGAGAACTTATTACAACACCACTCATTTTATATCAATCATTGTTGTACCTGTCACAGTGTGGGTTTGTAGTCATGGTTAAAAATATACAGCCAGGACATCCTCATTGGACATGGCCATTACCTTAAATCTGACTTTAAACGGTCTCCATTAAATATTCTCCACCTCACTAACTGTTAGTCTTACCGTCCAAACAATACTGTAAATGCTGAAGGTGATAAGATCCCTAAAAGAACACTGTTCTTATTCGTCCTCTGGTGTTTCATAAAGGAAATTCTCCTGCCTTTGCCTTTTACAGTATGTTGTTAAAAGGACAAACTGTGGTATGATTAGTTTTACAACAACAATGAAAAAGCAGTCACAGAAAAAGACAAGAAGCTTTCAAAACTAATTGTAGCCATCATCATTCCATAAGATATCAGTTTAAAATAAAACCTACACTTTTAGATCAAACAAATCTATTTTTGATTGAACTTCAGTTTTTCCTCAAACCTGTCAACCTCTTGACTCTGTCTAAGGAGCTGGTTTAAAAATATTTTACATTCTCTTGCTTCATTCCATCCTGTCTCCGTTCACTTCCTCCAGTCAGTCCCATCTGATTTTTACAGGACTTTGATAATCTGAATAATCAGATGAGCTGGGACTTGGAGCCAGCCTTGAAATAGGGCTATGCCTATTCTGCTAGTAAATCATTTTAACATGGTCTGCTTATATTACAGGCCAGAGCAACGTGTGATGTGAAGAGCAAACAGTAAAATAGATTAAAACTGAAATAGAACTGTGTTATGAGTTTTAAAAATAATATATTGTGTTAAGAAAGAAGTGAAACTTGATTTTTACTTGATAGGAGAGATACCTAAAGAGAGTTTGACATGATCTGGTTTTCGCCCAGAGTCTATGTTGTGGTGCTTTCTAATTTTTTATTTTTTTTATTTTTTATTTTTTTAAATTTTTGAAACTTTATTATTCGTAAACCGCCCCGCTGTCAGCAAACATATTCTGTAGTCCAGCTACAAGAGGCTTAGAGACCCCATAGACCTCTTCCTGCAGGGAAATTGGATTCTGAAACTTCCTGCAGTGTCTGAACTGTTGATGAATTATGATCTGTGCATGGAAGTTTGTTCTTGACCTTGGAGATGTGTGACAAAATCTCAGTAGTCAAAGAAAAGATCAAGAAACTCTGCATCTGATTCTAAAGAAACATCCTTGGACAAAGACATCTTTCCTCTATATGACTTATCATGTGACTGTCCACACTTGGGTCACATGACACCTTAACCAGCCCCATTAAGACAGTTGCCTTATTTCTGCTTCATGGTATGCCTTCACTCGATTCCCTTGGAACTGTTCCTTTTTGGTTTACCATTGTCAAAAGATGTAGATAGTATCTGGTACCTTTTCTGGTTTCACCTTGGTTTGGGGTTCTAAGCAATTTGAGCTGACACTAAAAGGTGAAGTCAAACTATTGCAGACCACTGATTGGCCAGAGAGAATCGCCACTTAGCTGATATGGAGCAACCAGAGTCGATCATGCCATAGCAGTTTTATGTGGCGTTGCTATGACAATCGGCTAATAATCCTGTATACATTGAGGGCACTATCTGCAGTGAAAAATGAAATCATGAAAAGTACCTAGTGCAAAGAGTGGAGCCAAGCTGTACCATGCAGTGGAAATAAGGCTATTGAGACACAATCAAAACCTCAGAAAAAGCTAGAAGGGGGCTCACTGAGTTGAGATTACTTTATCCCACATTTATGATGATAGTATGTGAAATGTTACCAGAATACTTCAGCATGTCAGCTGAATATAAATATGCATAAGTATGTAGCTATTTAGTGATTAGCCCTGCTATATGATTTGTTGAGGCTCTGGTTCGATCAGTTGTGAACT
This sequence comes from Argyrosomus regius, assembly GCA_946959425.1. Classification (NCBI taxonomy): domain Eukaryota; kingdom Metazoa; phylum Chordata; class Actinopteri; family Sciaenidae; genus Argyrosomus; species Argyrosomus regius. The sequence continues at coordinate 12,879,650 of OX336890.1, forward strand.
CTCAAGAGTGCCTCCTTTCTTCTACTTTGTTTCCCAGCACATCCTCTAAAATGTGTGAGAGCTGCAAAGGTTAGTTTGATACCAACAGTTTGGCTTTTTGTCAGCACAGGCACTTTTGCTTTTACATCTGTTAGCTGTTTAAGCTGCGTGCACTCACTGATTTATACATTCATCTAAGAAACACCTGCAATACTGTTTCCTTTAAAAGCAACAAGAGGTAACAATTATGGATTTGCCCAGTGGTCTTGCAATGAGCCTGAGTGAGTCTTTTTAAACCTGTGCCATCATGATTTCAAGCAACAGTCTTATTATGATGAAGAACAGATTATTTAAGCTAAAAGCATAATGCATTAAACTTTACTGGGTATTTAATGGCAAAGAGCATTTATTTCTATTTCAAAATGTCACTTTAATAATACCTGACGTGTAAGTAAAGGTCTACTGTACGGTCTGGCATGCATTTAGATGAGTTTATAGATTTTTCACATTCTCTGAGAGGAATATCAAAGTAAATGGGTGGCATGCTGCATGTCTGTTTAACATCCTTGGTCTATTTGTGAAGGAAATGCAATGTGAGCATGCAATATCTGGCTGCTCTTGTGTCTTTCTCTTCCTAAGCTGGTGAGGAAGAGAAGATACAATGTGACAAGCATGTGCAGCCAGGAATATAATAATCCAAGATTACAGATGAGAGAAAAAGAAGAAGATGGCTAAATCGTGGATAAGATGAAAGAATTGTTAAAGAAGCATTCTTATAGAGGATATGCAAGGAGATGAGCAGGGAGAGTGATGATGGATGTGAGTGAGAAACAATGGAGCAATGAATAAGATCCTCTAGCATGGGTGTTATGTAATTGTTTAGGCATTGCATACAGATTATCACCTCTATGTATCTATATTTTATGTGAGCCTTTACACATATAAACATGTACTGTACGGTACATTCATGTATCCCACATGCAGTATATAGACAATATGCTGTGACACACGGATGTACAGTATATGTGTGTCTGTGTGTGTTTCAGTAAGCACAGATACTTTTCCATATCCAATAACCTTTGTGAAGAACACAACTATTATTTTTCCACCAATTTATTTTCTTATTGCCATCCCCTTATATCCACTTTATGAATAAGGATCGTAACTGATTGCACTTTCAAGTTCATATGCAAACTTAGGCAGGCATGTAAAGAGAGTCAGTCATAAGGAAGATATATTCATAGACTGAAGGAGCAAGATGGAAAATATTTACTGAATAGTACTTATGTGATGTATTCGGGTGGAAAAAGGGGCGCAGGATGACTTGTTTTTATTAACCTACAGTTTTTTTTTTTTTTTATCACATCCACAGTATATAAATTATGAATGCACTGCTATGCATGAAAGTGGAGAGATGCTATCTGGAGAACAACTGTATGTACTTGAAATGTATAGGCCGCTCTCTGAGAAGTCCCTAAGGGCTCTCTGAAGGTTTGAGCTTCCTGCTTTCTGCTGTACAGTTTCTTATCAAAGGAAGGTTGAGGTTTATGTATGACATGGATCATTTCCCTTTGCAGTTATTTAAAAACGTCTTTCTAAATACAGAGTGATCTGCAGGTGTACTCCTCTGTGAATACGAACTTTGCACAATTCCCACAGTAACTATTTTTAAATGTTTGTGTGTGTTGAGACCAGGATACATAACACTGCTCACTGTCGAAGGATTTTCTTTCACGTGTTTCCGCATATCTGGACTTGAAGTTTAGGGTAAAATGCAAAAAAAAAAAAAAAAAAAAAAATTGTCCTCATACCATGTTGTCATGCAGTGGGCACCAAATTATTCACACATTTTTGTTTACAGAAAGGAGAGTAAACATGAAGATGGTGGGTTGATTTTTTTTTTTGTCAACATGGAGGTTAATTCACAGCAGGGGTCCAGATGAAGTTGTAGCAGATGGTAAGTAGCGTGTGTGCAAGGACATGAACAAGCCATGGATTAGACATCAAAGAGTCACAGGATTAACACACAGGATTGGTCCACTCGTAGTACAATCAGTGCTTCATGCCAAATATAGTCATTTTACAGTAACATGTAATGCTGTTACTGTTTCCTATACTCGAGAGTGGAGATCATATGCATAAATCTGAAATGGCTTCTAACAGGAGGAAGCTGAGGTGCATAAAGATTTTTGGAAAAAAAGACCAGAAAAATGCAGGGTGAAATTAATTTACAATAAAATCTCAAAAACATAATATCATTTATATTTTTATTTTATTATAATCTTTTGAACCTTTCTAACCAGCCTGCCTTCATATTGTCAACCTGTTTTTAATTACAAAGTGTGTTTTCTTCCTCCCATGGTGCAGTGCCTTTAAAAATGACTCACCTTATCCTCGACTTGCATATCATATTTTATATTTTACAGCTTGAAACACAGTAGATTAATTATACAGCAGAAGAAAAACAGATACAGCACAATTATGGGAAAGAAAAATGACATCATAAGAAGTGAAAAGAATAAGAATATGTAGAAGAATAAGAATAAGAACAAGGACAAGAAGAAGGAGAGGAAAAAGTTATCAGACCAGCAATCACATTGACTGTGTGTGTCTCTCTCTCAAAGGAACAGCAATTGAGTTTGAATCCAGCAGGCTGAAGTTTTTATTGAAAATAAGAGGAAACTGAGCATTTTCTAGAAATCTCACCCAAACGAGAGAGAAAGAAGCTGTTTAAATATTGATGATGAAGATGATGGTGATGATGAGTGAGAAGAGGTGAAAATGGATGCCAAGAAACAAATTACATGTCAGATTAAATATAATTCTCCAGATGAAAATACCTTTACTCAGTCAGTCCTGAACTTGCCACGAAGCTCCAAGCAACCTTCTCCAAAACTCTCTTGACTAATATTGATCTGTCCAATCATCTACGGGCTGATGCTCAGGTTTCGTGTGTCCATCTGTAGTCTTTTCTAATTTACACTGAGAGCTCTGTCAGTCTGTGAATCACCACAGGCAGTTTATGTGTGTGTGGTGTCAGATCTCAAGCTCAAAGAGACACTGGACCTCTGAGCAGAATTCAAACCGGTCTGTCCTGAACTTGAGGCAAACTGAATTAAAAGTACATCTTCAGATGTAATATGCTTCTTCCTTTGTGCACACACTGTGACAATTAAGTTGTTCTCCAGGCGCCTCATTTGCATGTGATGTTCTTTGGCTTTATCCTCTCTTTCACTGGATTTTAAGAACGGTTTGAAACGTGTTTGCCAGCATGCCAGCAGCAAAATGACAAAACCCCATCACTGATGAATAAACAAACAATTTCTAAGCAGCACTAAACAGGCTGGTTTGCTTGAATATCAAACACAGCAACCCTTTGAGAACAGATGTAAATCACTGCTGTGCACTGAAGCAAAATGCTTAATTTTGAAATCTTTTGAACTATAAAGATGAATAACTCGGAACATAATTTGTTCTTGAATTATTATAGTTTTATTGGGTTCAGGCTTTTATGCTAATAAAAATGACCACGGCTGCTTGGATTCTCAATAATTTTATTGTCTCATGAGTTGTACACATTCTCAAAGTGATTTTACAGCTCAAATGTTCTTATTTCTCTCTCTCTCTCTCTCTCTCTCTCTCTCTCTCTCTCTCTCTCTCTCTCTCTCTCTCTCTCTATATATATATATATATATATATATATATATATATATATATACATATATATATATATATCTTATCTATCTATATATATATCTTTCTTTTTACACAGGCTGAGAGAAGGTTATATACACCACAGATGACTGAGCAACATTTTACCTGCTCAAAATCCTTTAGCCCCTTTTTTGATCCCATTGCAGTCCTCCTCTGATTCACACCCTGCAAGCCCTCACAATATCTGGACTCCTCCTCGTTATTTAGTAATAAACCTTTCTACTGTCACCATTTATTACCATGCTATTTGTCATGACCAGAGCCGTTATTGCCGATACTTGATAATCTGCAGTGTCTGCATGACCCTGTGAACTTCAGACCTTGCACTATATGACCACAAAAATATGAGATACTCAACCCTCCTAATTTATTCCGTCTCATTCCACTCAGTGAAGTGTCCTTACAGTGCACTGGGCCAAAGCACAATATATCACGCTGTACACATTCATTTACTGCTTGAAATAGAATGTATGTCCTGCTACTTCAACACAGTGATAAAAATTTCAATGTAAATATTCAACATCTGCCAAAACTTTGATGTTAACTGTTCCACAAGGCCTGTTTTGTGGTTGCCCATTCAACTAAATCTACTCTCTTCAGCATCTGCTAGATCATATCCTGATTTATATTTTATTGATTTTACCTTTTACCAGTTGCAATTTTTTATAATTTACAAGTTGGCCAACTGTAATTGCTTTGTTGATGGCGTCCTTGAATTGACTCCACATACATACATTTACTACGTATGCTCTACTGCACGGGCAGTGAGTTTTTGGATTGTTCACCATGACTCTAAACTGCTGGGCTGAAAAAGTGTTATACACAAAATGTTGAGTGGGCTTTAAATTGTTCATGTTACTCCTGGACTCACAGCACTTGTTTTCATTCATTTCATTGTTACCCTACAAAGTGACCAAGGCCAAAGCGTCCTTAAACCTCCAGGCCATGATTCTTTTGAGCCATACAGACGCCTTCAGCGGGTTGTTGGGATCTGAACCATGTTCACTACCATGGTCAACTTTTTGTACTTCCAAGCATCCTCTCTGAATTCTCACAATCTCACTGTTTTATCTGTTTGACTGTCCACCTGAGCACTGAATTCCTTCTCCTCACACACTTCTTTCCAGAGTGTACCATGCGCTGCTCTTTTATTCATCTTTTTCTTTTTTCACTTCTTGTGCCCTGAAACTGCAAATCAATTTGGTTATCAATAATTCGCCGCACCAGTGCGTCCCAATGAGTCACTTTCCAATGCATTTATCGCACGTGTAAAATGTTTCTGGAAAAACTCTTCAGGGAACCAGATTGCCATTCATTTTTCATGTTGAACTTTGCAGAAGATCAACACCTCTTGGTTATAATGAGATTGCATCTCCATGGACTATAAATTATTTCTGAGAGTTTTCAGCTCCCATGATATGAAAATGCCAGCCTAGCTCTTAAGGGAGCAACATTGCAATCAATTTCCTAATGTTAAAGTGAAAATGTCAAGAACATTCAACGTTGATTTGCCCAAAGGCCCTTGTGGTTCAGATCGAGCTCATTATCATGTGTATATATCGTAAAACTATACTGTATGTAACACTGCCGTCTGAACTTCTTCCAAGGAGTTCTTTTTTTTTTTTTTTAACCTAAAACAAAAGCACTGGTCCTCCATAAACTCACTTTATATGACAGTATAATAGAGAGGTGACTTCCCAGCAGGCTTCCTGCTGATTTAAGTGTCATTTTGTATTCCAAAAAGACCAATTTAACACAGGGCTGCCATTTAAACATACAGTATGTAATTTCTGCTGCTAAGTGGTCTCTCACATCAAAATAATAGCAAGAGACATAGTTTGATGATGTTGTGACGTAGCATGGGATTATGGGAGTTGTTAAACCACCACCAGGGCAGATGAAAATCTATCTGTCGTGACTTAGGCTGAAATCATGCTCACAGACGAGGTAATGTATTTAAGTTTTATTCATGTTACGTTTAGTCACGTTCCGACTTCCTTCCTCACTTTCTGTCATATCCCATGTTTACCTAACTTGACGTGCAAGAACAATCTGTCTGTCTTCAACTTCAACCAATCAGATCAAAGTACCATATGACGTAGTAAGCCAGTCAGGAGAGGAGTGAAAACATCTTTTACATCGAGCCTTCAGTGTCATTCTTTGGTCTTCTTCCAATGAAGAAATACTCCCCAGTTCTGATAGAAGTGATTGTCGAGCATCTACACTTACCTGTTTAGGAGCGAACAGTTGCTTCTTGCTGCATTACACCTAGCGTAGGTGCATAGCAAGTGTATACGGTCTAGTCATTTTTAGACTTTTTAATGTGGAAATATTACATATTATACCTTTAGATCTATGCCACTTGTTCTCATCAGGGTTACGGTGGGGCTGGAGCCGATCCCAGCTGACTTAGGGCGAGAGGCAGAGTACAGCTTTTAGCAAGATATGTAGATATCCTTCCCCTCCTGGCCTACTTGTATAGAATACACAGCTGTGGGTCCTATTATCTTTCCTGACATTCAGGTCATTTTAAGCAGAATGACTGTGCTTATATAACTGCCTTACACCCCCTTGAGGTGTTACCTGAAGCCAGTCATCCCGCGTGAATAAGGGGAACTGGACCCCCTCTCCACCTGTCTGATAAATGGCTTGGACCCAATTCCCTCGCTTTGCTTTTTTATGTTGTTGCCTGTCTTTGATGTCATCAGATAATTGCTCCTTTTAGAACTCGGAAAGGGCCACTCAGCGCTCACAGGATAGAAGTATCCATGGTGACAATCTTTGTTATTCCACACTGCAAACAACTGTTTATTGTACCCTGGAAGAGGAAAACGCTTTTGAGTGGAGATACTGCACATCTGGGGCTGAGGAGAGAGGGACAGCAATAGAAAGGGAAATATGGTGAGGGAGAATAGGAAGGCAAACTAGAAAGATCATATTTGTGTCAGAGAGAAAGAAAGATAGGTACTTAGAGGATTGTAACAGTACAGAGCTAGCTGAGGGCTCAATGAGGCTGCTGGAAGGAAAAACAAATCCACAAGATTTTCTTTCCAGGATTTTTATGTGATATATAAAGATACTGGTTCCCACACTGGCAAGATAGACAGAGCCAAGTTCGAAACCTGTGGATGAGAGATTGATGGAATATATTACAGCCATTTTTCTCATGTACTTCTACCAGTGCACTCTTGATTTAGCTACCCCTTTTCCTCATGTATTATTATTAATGAATGCACACACCCACAATGTGAATGATTTCAGCTCAGTCATTTGTAAGGCTGTCATTCTGCTGTATCCCTCAGCCCCATCAGTCCCCCTCGCTTTTCCTGTATCAGACTTGATGACTGAGCTAAACTCCACTATACATCAAAGCACTTTGAATTACAATCCTCTTCACACTCCAGTGCACCAATGAAATTGGGCATCTCACATTTTGCAGTTATTACCATTGGATAGTGCCAAATGGCAGAAAATGCATGGGTTCCAGATACGGTTTGACTTTGACCGGCTGCCATCAACTTTACTGTATCTGTACAAGGTGATGAGAGTCAGGCATATTAATGTACTCGATTTATTAAGGAAGTACAGCTCCCAACGGAAAAGAGGGCTATGAGCTTTATGTCTCATGTATTTTCCATATCCTGATATTACACCTGTATTTCAAAGCCTACGCTTATACAAAAGACAGAGGATGAATTACTGATCAATTGAGCATGTGAACTGCAGTTCATAGTAAGTTCAAATTTAAAGAAGTGTTAGATGATATTGGATTTTTAAGAAAAGAAAAACACACTGTGAAGGAGGGAATGAGTTACATATTTTCAGTAAACAAGTTGGAGGCCATATTGTGTGAAATTGCTCCCTGTCTACAGCCATCTGTGAACGATGTGCCCACATCATGTTTCTTGTTGTGTATGCTGAACCATTACCAGCACCAGCACTTATTCCAGTGGATCCTCAAAGATATCCCTCGGGTCTGGGGTAGCAATCACCTCCCTGCACTGCATTTTAATGACAGAGGAGAGGAGGAGAGGAGAGATTGTAGGTAAACTAGAGTGCAGTGGACAGGAGACAAAGTTAGAAGACGGATGGAAGAGGAAAGGAAAGGGTCAAGAGAAGCAAAGTGAAGAGGGAAGGGGGCGATTATAATCTCTAAAAACATAGGAAAGGATGGCAGCAATGATCATATAGTGGCTATCAGTGCCTTATTGCAGACATGGATCTTTGCCCTCCAGGAGACTCAGCCTTACTTTGTCTATCTGTGTGGCCCATGTCCTACCTGTTTTGGCTGCATGTGGAAGTTGCTCAAATCCATATTCTTCTTATGTGTTTGTCTCATGGTGTAATTTGCCCTTGTTATTTCTGTATTTCTGCACATATTTTGCATGTCTGTCCTTCCTGGAAGAGGGATCTTTCCCCTGTTGCTCTTCCTGAATTAGATGAGTGACATTGTTTGTTTGTTTTTTTAAACATGGCCATGACTTTCCCTAACTTCAACCAGGCTTTTTGTTGTAACTACAATGAAGGAAACCAAACATTATTGATGTAGTCATTTTAACCCAAGCCAAGATGTTTGTCTAACATTAACTCAGCATAGACAATTAATGTCATCCTGCCTATAAACACATATATGGTTTGTAGAGTTACCAAGGATCTGAGGTAGAAGCTGTCATGCTATACATCTTGTAAAGCCACTGAGGCAGATTTTGTGATTTGGTGCTATGCAGTACAAATAAAACTGATTAAACTTTAAAAGCAAGAGTGGAAGAGAGAGGGTGAGGGAAGGAAAATATGAAATTTTTTTTCATTGAATTGAAACACCACAGGCTATGGCCCTGGCCTGAAAGAGAATACAAGACGGACAAAGAGAGTAAATTAAAAGTAATGATGGAAAGATGAGGGAGAGAAATTCTGGTCTCCAATGTTACATATGCGCATGTGTGAGTGTTTTTTTCCCCCAAGAGTACATATGTGTGCTAGCATAAAATAAGACAGCCTGCGGGCATTTAAAGAGGCAAACCTCTCTGATTTTCAATTTACCAAAGTCTCACTCTCCCCATGGAATTTCACACGTTGAATTCTTGTCATTTTGCGAGGTTAAGTTCAGCAACCAGCATGGTGCATTGTTCACACATCTCTGATAATCCTGGTCTAGTCCTGGTGGATTAAAGCAGGAAAATTCTCTGGGGTCTTGAGACTCAACTTTATTGATACTCAGTGTTGTTTTAGGAGAGAAAATGTTCTGTCTTAGCAGAAGGAGAAAGAATCTGATTTTATTATTTCACTGTCTGCTGCCGCCTTCCATTTCTCCTATAACTTGTCACTGCTGCTTATCATCTGACATATTCCATTTTTTCTTAAAGAAGCTATATGTAAGAATTGGCCACCTGTCAAGTTTATACTCCAAACAAATATGGGGCAGCATATCACCAGAAGGTTCAGCTAAGGAAACAGCTCAGTTAGCTGTGCAGGTAGAGGTTGCATTAGATGACTCTGCACAGGCTGGGAGCTTGGAGCACTGGGAGATTCTTGGTGTTTACACACCAGCTTTGGACCACCAGGAGGAGAAGGTTTTCATGTCCAGGATCGGACCTAACAGAATGGACTGAAATGGCAACCAAACCAGAGAGGCTTCAGCAGCCTGCCAGTGAACACAGCCGAACCAGTACCAAACCTAGCTTCCAAGGTAGATGGAGGCCAGTTTGACAACAGTTCTGAGGTGATTTACAGTGGCTCCAACTAGGACCTGGGACGATGAAGACAAAGTGGGTATTTGAGGTGGGGACAAGACTGAAGGCAGACTGGATGCTACAGTGACTCACTATCGCCTGTTGAGGTAAGTGGTATTATGAGACAGGACAGGCTGGGGCTAGCTTTTCAGCAACTTCAGTAGATATTTCTGTAAAACAGATGTCTTTGATGCATTATGTCAAAGACATAGACTGCAACACTATTGCTTCTTCACATTCTGTTGATAATTTTAGTTACAATGTTTTAAACTAAAATTCTTTAAACATGTGATGACATTTCTGAAACAAGGACAATATGTAAAAGCAGATGGCAGTAGCTTTGCATCGAAGGAAACCAATCAAACAAGATGTGCAGTATTCATAATCATATTCATGATTAACAGTCAGGAAGCTTGTCTGCATAATTCTTTTTTTCCCCTCAAACAGCATATTTTATCTACTGTATTTTCCCTTCTTGTGTTATAAAGTGAGGGGACCATAGCACTTCATTATACACTCTGTGTCAGGAATAAACTTCATCCTTATGCTGAGGGAACATAGGACCTCACTGTTCAGATTTTCTGACATGTAATATCTAAGTGAGTTTGAGTTATATTCATTCTTTTGATCCATTCATTTATGGATGTGATGAACAGTCTAAGAAACATAATTTGTGATATCAACCATTTTTGTCACATGAATAAAGATGCTGCATGCATAACCTTCAGCATCCAATAACAGTCATTCTTTACGTGTCACATTATGTGACATGCATTTGCCGTATAGTTATGGCTTTGCCTGCTTAGTGTCATAGGATAAACAGTTTAGCTATGGGACTACTAATGACCCTTTAATGCAATGCCTTGAACTCATAGAATTCAACCACATTACATTTCTTAGTACTAAAACATCAAATACACACACAAGTAAGGATGTAAATGCCTAATATTGCACACAGTGGAAATTCAGTGTGTTTCATCAATTGCATAAAAGAAGTAGAATATAATATTAGTATATAAAAATGTTGCATGTCTTACAGTCTTCAAATAACAATGCTGAGTTCTGTATGTCTTCACTGTCACACTGCTGCCTGCTTTCAGAAATTCCGCTCTCTCCACCGCCTCAGCCTCCTCATGTATGATCATTTAATAATACGCTGTATTTGGTGTTTTTGCAGCCTGGCTCTATGGATGGCAATGTCATTCGGTCAGTTCATCACTTTGGTGGTACTGAGATTAAATTTTATACAGATATTCATTCATTCTAGATGATGCATTCTAGAAGATGAAACTTGCTGACTTTGGTGATCCCTTGACTTTTCCTCTAGCTCCACCATAATGAGAATCAAATGAAACAATCTTTGTCAGGAATGTTACATTTTTATTTGTTTTAAATGAAAGCATTACTTCAAGAACAACTCAAGAGTTCAAACTCTGCAGTGTATAATACCCTCCCAATGTGGGTTTCTTGTGTCAACACTAGGAGAAAAATAATGTTTTTGACTTTTCCACAGTTAAAATGTAGTGGTCTTGCCAAAAGCGTTTTGTTGTTTTCTTCTTCAAACGTTAACCAGCTGTGACGCTTTTGCCATTTCTCATTAAATGTGGTCATGACCCTTTTCTCCACACTTCTTTCACCCCCTCCTCATGGTAATTGACAGCTTCAGTTGTGTTTGCCTGTTTCTTCTTCTTATCCACTGCTGTTTTTTTTCCCCTGAGGCCTTTGCATCAAGAATACAGAAACATATTCTACAATATTCTGTAGCTTTTCGCCTTAATGTGCCCCAACCCCACAACGTGCTGTTTGAAGGCTGGCAAGAGGCAACTCCATGGCACCAAGTTAAAGGTTTTTTCTTCATACTGGAACCACATCAGAGGATTTCTTGCATTCAGTACATATATGTGCATGTGAGTGAGTGGTAGATTTGAGCTGCGCACCTTGCCGCCTGTTAATTTCAACCAGCAGATGAAATAAGTAATGCAAGCATTAGCATGCCAGCTGTCAGACCAGCTGCCTGCATGAAATGTAAATCATAAGTGAGACTCTGATATGATCAGTGTATTTGTGTGTGCATGTGTTACATACAAATACAAATACAAACACACATGCACAGGCACAAACTGCTGTCTCAGCGGTACCTTTCGTGTGAATTGTAAAATATTTTGGGGCGGCTTAAGAGTAGATGCAAACTTTGGCACCCATTCTCCTCAGGCTACATAATTAATAATAGCTGAGGCAGGCATACATTATAGATATACTGTACGTACAATATCCATTTCCATTTTTTATGTAGTATTTTCTTCTTTTTCCTGTAGGGTATTTCCCTCTTCTCTTTTCTCATCCATATTTGCTCATTTTCAAATATTTCATAAGTCAATGGTGGCTCAGTTTTCACAACAGGCCTATTTAAAAAAATGGGGGGGGGGGGGGGGTTATTCAGGTGAGCAGCATTGCATCATGACCGCTTATCACCTTATCACCACTGAAATGCATTTCATCATCAGAATGAAACATGAAACATCATCAGAAACTGGACAATTTTTGTTTTGCACGTGTATAATTTTGAGCCTAAAATTAACAATATAGCAATTTATGTTCAGAAATCTACACATTGAAGCACCTAAACTGAACCAAATCAGTCCTAAAATACTATAATATAATAATAGTGCATGAGGTCACCTGATGGTAGAGCTTACGGCATGTCGTGTACGCCACATAATCCTTATGAGTCCTTACGTCAGTCGGCAAGGTTTGATTTCAACCCAAAGCCCCTTGGTGCATTTCATCCTCTCTCTCTCTCTCTCTCTCTCTCTCTTCTCACTTCCAATAAAGGCAATAAAAGCCCCCCAAAATAATCTTTAATAGTGCATGATATTGGCTTTTAAAATGATCAAATTCTATCAAATGGTTTGGAGGTGGTGGATAATCTTCTACCAAATAGCTATTCTCTCTTCATGACTTCTCAATTTCTGTCTGTCTATCTCAGTCTTTATCTCCCTCAACAACATTTAAAGGGTCTCTCAACATTCAAGACGAGAGGTCATCTGACAGGCTCTGCTACTCAGAAAAACCGAACAAGAGCGAAAGGTCAAGGATTTCTGCCAGCCAGACAGCAAGTGGGTGCTGCTCTTCTCTGACCTGTTTTTTTTTTTTCTGTTGATGTTAAGTGGAAGAGAGAGGAGAAGAGAGTTGCTCGGGGGGGATAGTGAGAGGGGAGTAAAAAGGTGAAAATTGAAGAGCATGGGCGGTGCACAAAAAAGAGAGACGGACAAAGGGGAGGGAGACGAGGTGCAAAGATGAGACGAGGGGTTAGGGGTTGTGAGGATAATTCATGTGTATGCTCTCCATGGCTCACATAGCTGCCGGCCTGTCACTTTATACTTAAATTGCCTGAAATCCATTTTGACTCCTTTATTATTTATTATTCTAAAAGCAGCAGATATTTGGTTGAAAAGGAGCCCACTGTGGTTTGGGACTTGGGTGGTTTAGGGCAGGAATTTTAAAATAATATTCTGAAAAGTAGTTATTGATCAGGATGCCTTGAATACTCTTCCGTGTGGAGGTTTTTCCAGGATTTCCTCCTACTTTGGGGTAGACCCTGAACACACTGGGGGGATTACGCATCCCACCTGGGAACACCTCAGGTCCACGTGTCAGATTTAATCACATCATAATTTAGTACAGATCATTAATGCTACTTGTTCCTCATATATGGATCTTCTGTATGTCCCAAATATAAGCGTCCATGTGTGTCTGTTCGTACAAACTACCATGCATAACTACTCACAGAGCTCTGTGTACGCACGCTCATATACTGTTTCTCTCTGCTAAATAGCATGTCAGAGGATCACAAGATAAGCCCCCTGGCTGCTGTTAGCACTGCATGTATCTAATTGGCCTCCTTTAGAGGGTCAGTTTGCGAATGATGAGTGTCAGCGAGCTCTTTTCCTTTAGATATGTGGAGCTGCAGCTGGGCTGTGACAGAGACTAATGGCTAGACTTTGCTACAGGGACTGTTCCTGCTGTCCACTAACCCAAGAGCACAAATAGACTGTGTACAAAAAATACAAATGAGAGTGTGCTATTCTAAACTAAACACGCCCAGGCACACAGTTTGTTTATGAGATCTGACAATCCCATATAGGCATATGAATACCCCCAGGGTGCCTGCTCATGTCCACGCATTCAAACGACTAAGATATAGTTTATATATACACATGTGCAAAAATATACATCACATGCTGCTGTAAAAAGGAACATAATACTGTGCGTATTCCATGCTTGAAAGAGTATTGACTGTACATACACATGTGCAACAACAGCAGCTTCATCATCTGAAGCCCCAAGGTCTCCAGCTTAGCCTTTAGCCTGAACTCTGATTATCCATACACATGCTCCATACTAAGGGGAGTAATTCAATGAATTCTAGCACAAGCCTGAGGCCAAAGACAACATTTTAACACCAAAACTAACACTCTCTCTTTCTCCTCTCTCCTTTCTCTCTCTCTCTCTCTCTCTGCTTCCCTATCTGTCTCTCTTGTTGTGTGGCCACACATAGATGGTGGCGCCCTGTTCGCCATTGTTCTGCTTTAATTTATGGGCCTATCTATCACAATGCATTAAGTAAGTGAAGCGACTAAATTAGCTAAGACAAACAGTGGTAGTGGTAAATGTAGCTCTCATCTAATGTTAATCAGCCAACCATCCCATTGACACAAATCTTTAATCGTCTCCCCACTGATCAAGTACATCCTAAAACAACCCTGGCACTAAGCAAAGCAACTGCACGATAAATCAAGTGTTTGGGTTAGATATCTGAGGTATATTGTATGCCATCATTTGTGCTTAATCTAATCAGGGATTTTTTTAACATTCTAAGTTGTTGTTCATTATTTTATTGCTCCTCTCTCCTCTCATATTATCAAATATTCCTAAAGTCAGCCTCATCATCTGTCTCATTTAGGCACTTTACTTTTCTACAAAATACACTAATTTACATAAATATGATGTAAAGTGGTTGATATTGCACATTAAAGAAACAAACAGGCAAAAAGCATATAAATATCTGCAAAATAAAATTTGAAAGCAACAATCATTCTCTGAAATGACAAAAGCAGATAAAGGTTTTTACAAACAAGACACAATTAGGTGGGAGCAGGACTATAAATGTGGCTTCAGGGAATAACTGTGTGTGTGTACGTGTGTGTGTGTGTGTGTGTGTGTGTGTGTGTGTGTGTGTGTGTGTGTGTGTGTGTGTGTGTGTTTGTAAGTGCCCAATTAATGTGTGCATCTTCTGCCAGTGTCAGTATCTTGTTGGTAATTAAGACAACATGACTGAAAAAGACGTCTCAGAGGACACAAAACAGCTAGCCTGGAGATGATGTTATTAAAGATCTAGAAAGCAGCAGCAGAGCTATTACTATTACTGAGCTAATAGACATTTCACTGGCAAAAAGCGTACAAACTGATCACTTTGGTTTGCAGAGACACAGAGACAGACACAGAGAGGAAATGTAAAATGAAAAAACCTGACTAATTCAAATTAGATGCTGTCCCTGAAGCGAAACACTGACATGTTAAATTATTTATGTGTAGACCATGAAGGTATTTACAGGACACATGCTGAGATACTGTGAAAATGCACTGCAAGAGTTGGCAGAAGATGAAACAAAGTCTCTTGGGGCTTTTTTTTGTTAAAGAGTTAATTTTAAGGCAATAGATCTTACTCTTGGCAATGTGTTTTGCTCACTGACAGACCCTGGAAATGATGCAATAAGTGTGTTTCCTCTCCAAGATTTCTCACTCTGTCTGTCTCTGACTCCCAACGCCATCAAAAAGATGCCAGAGGCAGTAAGGTCCAAATTAAAACTAAATCTGTGAGATAATGAAGTAAATATTGGATGTGAGGTTGTGCTGTAAATATTCATTATCTATCACTGAGATGTATGGGGTTGCTGAAACTCGCTGAAAGTATCTTGATGCTGTATCTGGTGGAGCTAATTGAACTATTTTATACTCCACTGGGCAGTTTAATATGTAGACTATAATAATATATCATATTCATATGTAGAAAGTGCAATATATGCCTGTGAAATGTAGAGGAATGTAGTAGAAGTATAAAATAGTAAGTACAAGCATGTGTACTTTATTAAAATACAATTTTTCCTATTTGCACATCTGCTTTTCATGTCAACCAATATTACAAATATCAAATGGCCCCACAAGGCCGTGCCAGCACTTAATTCATGCTAGAATGCTGCATATAAACGTCACATTCTTCAAATCCATTCTTGAAATGAAGGAAAAAAATTGTCGGACTGATGTTACACTGTTAGTTTTGCAAAAGACAGAGAGACAAGCTGCTGATTTCTTCCTGCTGTGGATCCATAAAGAGTTTGATTCCTCGGCTGCTGTTAGAGTGTTGTGGACAGTAATGATTTGTCATTCTGCTTGTTTGTCGGACCCTTTGATTATTTTGTGCCGTTGTTCCATTCTGTTTGATTTTGTGATGTTATATTCTGTGAGTAAAGATGTTACAGTACAAGCAATTGTTTTTCATTTGTCAAAATGATAGATTTGGGGGTTTTTTTGGAATTATTTTCACTTTAAAAATTCTGTTCAGTAATAGAAACAATTCGTGCAGCAACTGAGTGTTGATGGTGGATGACAAGTGCCTTGAGATGCAGCTCATCTTCTGTCTAATGGTTCCCGAAAATACTGGAAGGGAATAAAGAACTCTTCAAGAGTTTCTCTCTATACAAAGACTGTGTCACTTTGTCTAATGTGGGTGTTGGTGGAGATTTGGAAAATGATTGTTTCATCAAGATACAGATTTCAGTTTATGAACAGTTTATTAATTTAATAGTGGTTCCCGACCTAGAGGTCAGTCCTCCTCCAAAGGATCACAAGATAAATCTGAGATCATTAATGGGGTTGAAGTGAAGCAATTAGTACTCATCTTTTGGACTTTTTTTTGTAAATTGGTGGATAACTTATATGGATAAGGTCTGGAACAGTTATTACCTGAGAGGTTTAGAGTTGTGGACCACTGGTTTAACAATCCATTGTATTTCATAAGCATATATGTTTATGTTTTTCAGTAAAATCTTAATCTGAAAAGTAGCTAGTAACTTTAACTGTCACATAAATGTAGCAGACTGAAGATTACTAGTGGACTAAAAGCAAAAAGTACCACTTCAGTTGTGCCTGCATTTTCTGCAAAAGAGTCATTTTAAAGGCTTGATGCATCTTAAAGTGTCCTTTCCCTCCTCTAGATGGAGAGTTCAAGCTTCTCCCCTCTGGACAGAGATACAGAGCTCCAAAGTCCAGGTCGAACAATTTGAGAAATCATTTTATCGCTCATGTCACTAAATTGTTGAATGCTCAGAGTGAGTCAGCTGAGTCTCTCATGTAAGATTTGTTTAACGATAATGATGATGATTGGGTTGGATGATGATGGATGTCCTTCAGGTTTTATGTTTTGCTGTTACTTTATGTATTTTGGTTGATGTGAGCTTGCATTTCAGGACTCATTTGACATATTAATGTGTTTTATTATGTTTTATGTATCTTGAAGACAATTAAGTTGGGCTATTGGACTATTAAATAATGTAATAATTGATTTCGGCTGATGCTTCTTTTAAGCAGCTGGACTCAGATAGCCTCCCCAGCTTTGTCTGCATGCAGCCAATGTTGTCTCCACTTCCCTCTGCCCTTCTTAACACACACACACACACACACACAAACTCACACACACACGCATAGACAAGCAACTGCAAAGTATTCACTGCCTCCAGGCAAACTGAGAGCAGTTTGTTTTGTTTGGAGTGGCCTTTATTTAGACACTGTGTCACACAATCAGTGTTTATGTCACGCAGTTGATGTTTGGTACTCCACCTAATCCACTCCGTGTTTACCCACATATTTCATCCCATCAGAGTTTAGCTAAATGGCACTAAAAAAAAAAAAAAAAAGCACTAAGTGACCCACTGGGAAAAACAAAGTGGGAAAAAAAGGAGAAACTAAGCAGCAGCAAATTTGTCTATTGTTGAAGCTGATGCAGAAGAGTTCTTTCAGTGTTTCTCAATGACTGTAATACTAATAGCAATGAGCACTGGAACGTGACTCTTCATGTCTCTTATGATTTTAAATTGTTTATGAAAGTGGCAGAAAGTACAGACATTGTTTACTCTTACCTTTTTGTCTGTTTGCTCTTGTCCTTGAACATTTGATTCTTGCCCTCCATCAAACTGATGAGTTTGTGTGTGTGTGTGTGTGTGTGTGTGTGTGTGTGTGTGTGTGTGTTTGTGCCAGAGGAAGATGATCTGTACACATCCTCTCTTTTATCCATCAGTGGTTGGACCATACTGCGAAACAGAAGTGATGCATCTGTTTCTAAATAAGGTGAGCTAACCTTTGTAATAACAATAATAATAATAATAATAATAAAAATGTGAAAACACCCAAACCCTCATTTCTTCACGTCAGAAGGTGTTTTCTGGTGCTCTTTCTTTACTCCTTCTCTCTCAGGCTTGGGTGGAGAGAGCAAAGCCTCCAGCATGTGATGCGCTGTGGGCTGTATGATCCCTGAAAAAAAAAAAAAAAAAAAAAAACTCTGACAGATCAAAAAGACCCTGAAGTAGGAGGGGGCGAGGCGAAAACATGTTGTTGTGCTGAGTGTTATCATATCTGTTTCTCTCTGACTTTCTCCTCGTCTCTGCCTCTCTTCTCCTCGTCCTCTTGTCCTCTAAACATTTTTTCCATCTGTCTTTTTATTGCGTATTTCTTTTCTGCTCATCTCCTTGTTATCTTTTTGTTATCTAATCTCTTCAGCTCAATACGCGTTCCCCTTCCTATATTACACGCACACCACTGTCATGCTCAACGTAGAAGCAAACACATCCTCATAGATTAACTTTTTTTTTTCCACTTCATGTATTTTTTATAGGATTATTCTTGAAAGTACTTACTTACAGAGAAAGGGATCCTTTTACTGACACGATGTAACCAACATATTTGTGTGTGTGTGTGTGTGTGTGTGTGTGTGTGTGCATCCTTTGCTCATCCAATATCTAAAAATATGTCCTATATGTGTTTTTTAATGGAACAAAAACTCTGTTAGAAAAACACATCATGATGTTTGGTAGATCACTTTTAGGTCACGAATTGTTATTAAAAATGTATTGCACTGCTGATGTTCTGTATTGGAACAAATATTTTTAGACCATGCTCATTGTTTATGAAAATGTCACCAAAGCCGTCCTTCTTCCTTTGAACGCAGCCTAAATTTGTAGGTTTATTTTGATATTTCCCTTTGAAACCCTTCACTCTGACAGACTTAGACGTCTGGTCTCAGATGACAGTGCATTTAATTCTTTTACTGGCTTTGTTTATGCCTTTATTTGACAGTGACAGCTTGAGATAGACAGGAAAATTGGGGGTGGGGGCAATTAACATTTGATGTGCAGATGTTTTTGATATCTATTTTAAAAGTTCTAATTATCCATAATAACTCTGTATTAACTCCTCCACATCTGTTTTCTGAGTTGTATGATCAGAACAACTCATCTGATCATTTAAAATCTATTACATCCTATGATTAGTTCAAAACATTTTTTTACTGCCCAACATCTCAAAACTAATTCAACAATTCAAAACAAAAGTAATAAGCACATCAATAAAGTAATTAATATTAAAAATTAGATTTACTTCTTTGATTGTTTATGCCAGTATATCACTTTTTAAATGCCAGTAGGTGAATGCATTTTCAGGTGGCAGCTGTTGTTTGATATTGATTGTTAGAATCAATTTCAAAATAGCAAAATGAAACAATTACATGTGGCCAAATTAAGTGTCACTTTTCAGTTGACACTTAATTGATTTCCTGTGTTACTTTTCTATACAAAATCTATAAATATTTAATATCTTCATGTGTTGTTAGAGGAGGATGTTGACGCCACTTTTTAGTGCTGGGAAATGCATTGAAACAAGAGTTCTGCATTTGCACTTGACCGCTCTTCACCCTGCTGTTCATAAAGTCCTCCTATAGGACCAATAACAAGCTTCTATATATGAGCATGTGGTATAATTTCCCTCAGTTTTAGGCCAGAGGGCAGTGGAACATTTACAATCAGCCCTGTAATCCCCCTGTTAGTGGTGCTATTTTATATAATCCACCTCTCCTCTCCTCTCCTCTCCTCTCCTCTCCTCTCCTCTCCTCTCCTCTCCTCTCCTCTCCTCTCCTCTCCGCTCCGCTCCTCTCCTCTCCTCTTTTGTGGAGTTGAAGATGCTCCTGCGTCATCATATTGCACCCACCTACCTAGATTCTATGTAAGAATCCCAAAGTGGGTGGGATTAATGCCATCCTGCAATCCAAACCTTTGATATTACGGCATAGTTCAAAGGAGATCGGCTGCTTTGTAATCCCATATATCAGGGCCAAAATGTAATGATTTTAATAGTCTTACACACACAATTGAAAAAATATACTCTACCGTGCTCAGTGGGCTCACACCACATCCTCTGTGAGCCCATCATAAGCCCAGAATTTGACCTACAGGTCACAGGCATGAGATTAATTTTCCCAAAAGCATTTTGAGTGCATTGATGTCGCGGTGACGCAATGCAGAGCAAAAGTGATCTGGATGGAGAAACGAAAGCGTAGAGACAGAGAGGGTAGGAGAGATGGAGATGATTTTTATGACTTCATCCTTCCACATATAAATTCAAACTTTTTTATGACTTGTTATGACTTGGCTTTAATGATCTGTTACACAGTATGGATTTTTGGTTAGGAACACTAAAATCAGTGCTGGTTGTGGTTTTGTATGAACGCCTGATCTAGTTTATCATTAACATTTGGCAAGAAGAACTTAACAGTGATTTTTGTTAGAAATTAATCTGACAAATTAATGAATTTGTCAGATTGGACAATTTAAAATCGCTCAGTATCTTACTCTCATCCTGCATTTGACAGAAAGAGCATCAAATCTATCGAGCAGCTATGAACTAATTGACTCATCATTTCAGCTCTAGTGCAGAGTGTTACTGTAAGTAGTAATACGTCAGCATCATTTCATCACGTGAGGCAGAGGCAAAATCTTTATTTCCTGAAAATAAAGTTCAATTATTAAAATAATCAGCTTTGTCCTGTGATTAGAGAAGTGCTCCGGGTGAGCCCTGGAAAATATGTTGTAAGTGGACCTCGGGTTACTCTTATTTTGTCATTGTCAACTTTAAGCTTGATATTCTGTTTTCACAAACAGCTTTAAACCTGCATGTTAGTATTGATTCATGACATAATTTAAGGATTTGTTGTTCATGTGATGATATCTAATTTAATTTAATGACAGATATGTTATACTGTAATAAATAAAAACCAAACTAATGAGCTAAAAAAAATGCCCCTATGCTTACATTATAGTGTGTTATATTTCACTATTCAATTGTTTATATACTGTGTTGAAATTCTTACCCCTAAATGAATGGTAATGCTGTCTTGAACATACATATACCCTGCAGACCACTTCACCAGATCTTGTATGCCTCTACCGTTTCTCATATACCTGTCTGTCCATGCCCTCCACTCTGATGACCCATGATGCCTTGGGCTTGATGCGTTGCTGTGGCAATGAGCCAAATAGCCCTCATTGGAACTTCTTCCTGAAAGTTGTTTTCCTCCTTCCTCTTTTAACGTCTGACCTTCTTTATCTTTTTATCTACTGTAAGTGGATTTGTGTCTTGGATTTGTTTGATGGATGAGGGCAGTTATACAGTGAGGAGGTTTCCTTTCTATTATGTGCTCTATGTGCTCTGAGCATCCCTCTGCATTATGTGTTAATATGAAAGTATGTGCTAAATTTAGGACAGATCTATTTGATGTTAACAATATATCAAGTTGTCTTCTCAAACACTCAATGCATAGGCTTGTAACACTCTAATAGAGGGGGGGAAAAGACTATGCTTGATGCTCTCCCTTGACTTTTCTCTCAAACAAGCAGTTGTTGTTTCTGTTTTTCTGTTTCTGTTGTTTCTGTCTTCTCACACACACAGGGGACAATCTGGGAGTCTGAAATAGAGAGATGGGATGTGGGGGAGCTCTGGAGTAAAAAAGAGCAAGCAAGGGGGAGATTGAGAACATATCATGAATGTAATACAGCCTCTATTTTTAGACATAAAAATTTTAGACATCTCTTTTTGCTTTGGGATTTGAGATGCATTTGATGGATAGACAGAAGACTTTGTTTGATACCCATTTGCTGTAAGACCTCAAACACACCATGTACTGAGAACTTGATCGCCCCCCATCATCATCAGTGTGGCCTGTCAGAGCATTAATAAGTTGCTCACCGCATTGTTTGCTCATCAACACAGTACATTATTCAATCCTTGTCATCTTTATGAAGACGTATGATGAGACAGCCAAGTCAAACTGTGATTTTCCACAACAGGCCCTGATCTCTTCTTGGCTCATTACTTTTTATTTTCTAAACAAAAATTGACTCATATTTCTTAACGACAAACTTTGATTGCTTTTATTGTTGCAGTGCTACAAAGCTCGGTGATGTAGGACGGAAACCCCGCGTGTCTCATGGTATAATGCATGGAATCAGCACATGACACGTCTTGCATGGCAATAACAACGATGGCTGCCGTCGCATATAGGCTATATACTGTAGCTACAACACTGAATAAACATGAGCTTGTACATTAAGAGCGAAAGTTCCCGTCGTGTCTCATTTCATCAGCGACCAGTGACCCCGGATTTTTTTCTTTTTACACGGTCCTCAAACACACCGAAAAGAGACTGTCCCTGAATAAAAGTCTGTGTTTTATTTTTTGCTGTTCCATACAGTCAGTGAACATTTCCTGCTGTCCGTTAAATTACTCCAAGTTTTCAGTAAACACAAATGTTTATCTGTGTGTGGTTACGGTCTGTGGAATTTGCATCTTATAATCTTCTTGAAAGCACTTTGGAAGTCTTTGTTGAAGTAGGCATATATGATGGGGTTGAGGAGAGAGTTGGAGTACCCCAGCCAGTTTATGACTGCGGCCAGCCAGTCGGGCATGTAGCAGCTCTCTGCACAGAAAGGCAGCACCAGAGCGACGATGAAAAAGGGCAGCCAGCAGAAGATGAACGTCCCCATGATGATCCCCAATGTTTTCACGGTTTTACGTTCCCTGGCCAGCGCGATCTTTCTCTTCGCCCCCGAGTTCTTTTCATTCATGTTTTCGTAGCCATGCGAGGAGGACTGAGGGGTGTTGGGCAGAGGCAAGTGCGTCTTTGAGTTGCTGATAACTTCTATGATCTCAAGTGACTCACCCTCCTCTCCGTGCTTCACCGCGCCATTTACGCACGGAGAGCTGGGTTTAGACTCGTCGCTGCGCTTCCAGCCTTTGCCCCCTGCCTCCCCGTTGGTTTTCTTGTGGAAGATGGCCGGAGACACAGTCAAACACTTGTCTGACACTTTTGCTGTCTCGGTTTTCTTAACCGTCTTTCGAATCCGAAACCGAGCAGCCTTGAATATTCGCCCGTAGAGGACCAACATGAGGATAAGAGGGATGTAAAAAGCCCCAAATGTGGAGTAGATGGTGTAGCCTGGATCCTGGCTGATGTTGCAAGCGTCAGGGTTCGCCCTGTCTTCGGCGCTTCTCCAGCCTAACATAGGCGGAATAGAGATGGAGAAACCAATTAGCCAAGTCACGCTTATCAAGATCGCAGCTCGCCTTGGTGTCCGTTTATTTACATAGTCAATGGGGTCTGTTATGGCCCAGTACCTGTCCAAGGCAATTGCGCACAGATGCAGGATGGATGATGTGCAACACAGTACATCCAGAGAAATAAATAAATCACAGATCTCCTGCCCCAGTGTCCACTTGTTCAAAACCTGGTAGAGGGCAGCCATTGGCAGAACCAGCACCGATACCATGAGATCTGTCACGGCCAGAGATCCAATTAGATAGTTAGCCACATTCTGGAGAGATCTCTCCAGGGCGATGGCTGCCACGACGCACGCATTGCCAAATATGGAGCAGAGGATGAGGGCCCCCAGGAGCAGAGAGGTGATAATCTGGTAACTCAGCTCAACGTCTGGCAGAGACCCAGACCCCGACCCCGTGCCATTCTCACCCTCGTCCCAGTCGGCACCCACGTCCACCCCGTCCGGGTAACCGCTGGTCGCGTTGCTGTAGTTGCTGCGTATTGTTTTAAAATCCATAATGCGACCACTCAGAGCGCAACTTTCCCAGGGCAGTGGGGGACACGCAGCTGGAAAGATAAGCAGGACACAGTCAGCCCCTCAGACTGCTGCTGTTGCTGTGCCTTTTACCGGGGTCCATCGGAGTTACCGCGTTCGTGCCGTCGCTCTCAGGACGCATGACGCAGACGTGTTTGTGAGTGTGTGTTAGGGGGTGTGTGTTGTAGCCCGTTAAGTGTTGACAGCCGGGTGCGCTCACTGGTACTGCGAATCATCTGAGCTGGGTGACGCCGTGAATTCATTTATACCAGCAGCTTCGGGTACGTCAGACCGTGTGGAGGTCGCCCTGGAGTTTTGTGCCTGTGCTCTCCTTGTTGCTCCGTTTTTCACTGCAGACAGCCGACGAGGGTTCAGGGCTCTCCTTTCCTTTTCTCGCTCTCCTTTATTTTACTGTTTGGACTCACAGAAAATCACATTTTGTTTTGTAAGTTTATATCTCTGAGGGTAGGTGTCAGTCAGGACTAGCATTTTTGATTTGGCACAATTGATTTATTACGAAAGTAGCAAGAAAACAAAGAAAAAGTCTAATCTGTCGGCGGGCTACTTGAGATGGAAATATTAACCGAGAAAATATCTTAATCTTTCGCCACTTGTAATGAACTTCGTTTGAGCCATTTGAAACCTTTTATGGATCAGTAAAACGACCCTCAAGAGAAACTCAGAAACAAGTTCAGACAGTGTTTGGTAGCGCTGAGCAAGAGGTAGTTTCAGGACCAGGGACAGCGCCACGACAGTCCAGAAAGGAGAGCTGCTGCCATCTGCTGTTTACAATGGGTACTGCATTAGATGATGGCCACTTCTATCAGTACTCTCAGCTTAAGGCAAAGTAAGATGCTATTGGAAGGATGAGGAAACTAGGGTGGGTTGGGCTGCCGAGGGAGATGGTTGAAGAGATTAGAGGCAAATTGTGTGTGTTTGAGACAGAAAACAATAGTTGCCTTAGCCATCTAATGTCAGCAGTGAATCAGAAAACAGCCTAGAATAAAAGCGTCTGGTGAAGAGAGGTGGTGCGGTGGTTTGCAGTGTTATTCTAGGTGGGAGTTTGGATTTAAATTGAATTTAAATTACATGGGAAAGAAAAAACAGAAACAGAAAAAGACCCGGCACTGGAGAGTGACTATAACCATACAGATTAATCGCTACAACAATGGGTAGACAATATATACACAATGGGCTTTAAAGATGCTATCACTCTTAACTCCCACTGTCGCTTCAAAGGTGAAGGCAACACTGACCTGGCATACTGCTCCACATGCCCAGTTGAACTTGTGTGACCCTGCTGTTGCTGTGAGCCTCAAAATGAAAATGAGTATATAACTAGCCTTTCAGCCTTTTTTACACCAAAGTGAAATTTTCACAAGTGGAATCACACGTAGTAAACTAAAGCTGCTGAGCCTTATCTAACACTTGCTTTATTAAGCCAGTCTTATTTATGACCATTACATGCGAGTCACACTGCACACGATTTTCTGAAAATAAATAAATAAATAAATAAATATCCAGGTATAGTCTTCGAGAAACCCAGATGGTCATTTAACAATTCGGCTGTTCTGAGGGCATTTCCATAATCCTCAGGACTTCTGCTTCTTCTTCCAGATACCTGGAAACAACAGCTGCTCTCATTTTCTTCCCGATTGTTACTGGTGTTCTTCCTGAGGGAAGACTCTAGTAAGTCCTTTCATACTTTGTATTTAATGGTATTTTAGGGTAAAGTTTTAAGCAGCTGCTTGGAGTCACATTGTTTTGATAGTGGCGTATTTTATCAGATGGCACCACATAGCTCAGCCCTATACTAACTACTACTTTTGTCTGTCTGAGACATCTTCAAATCAAAAACAAGCATAGTACTTGTTCGGTCTAGAAGAAGCTTCATCACTTCACAACTCATCGAGCCTCTGCTGGAATGAAGGGAAGGAAAGGGTGTGATCAGACATTTTCAAGAACAATAGTCCAGCTGCCTCTGACTTATGACTGAGAGAGTTCATCTTGAATCCTTCATAGAGTCTCTGCTCACCTGACAGAACATCTGACATCTTATCTGGTCTAATCTATTCGCGTGTACTTTAGAAAAGGTCTCACTGATAAATGGTCCTATTGACTAATCCTTACCTCAATCATTCTTACCTCGAGAAGATATTGAAAAAGAAGCAGAAGAAGTGATTGCTTCTCTTCTTTCTTGGGTTCCTCAACACAAGTTTGGTCCTCGTCTGCCATGCAGTCTACCAACTCTAGTTGAGTGGACCTCAGGTCTGTCGCACAGGAGGAGGTGATGGAGAATGAGAGCTTTGTTCACTCTCTCCAGTGCAAGTCAGTGCTGGATGGGTTCCTCCGCCATCTAATGAAACACTTCTTCCACTGTGATCTCTTCCTCTGCAGTGTCTTTACATCCTCAGCGTCCTCCAGCACTCTTACAGCCTCAGTGGACTGCAATGTCTTTAGAGAATCATTGGCCTCCAGCGTCTAACAGCCTTGTTAATGAGACGAGCATTTTTGATGCCTCAGTGATGGCTGTATTGGTGCAGGAAGAAGATGCACAGAAGGCAGGTATTGTGCTCTTCTCTGACCTGATGGCCAGTCTGGAGGTTGATACTCTTTCTGTGGTCTGGACTTCCTCTGTTACTAAAAAGTCAACTGCATCTGTCTTCATGTACTTAGGACCAAAAACCCCATTGACATTCTGATCAAATGATGTGATGAGCTCTGATATGTAAAAGTTGAGGTGATCTCACTGGTCAACAAATCCATGAAGAAAAAGTAGAAGAGCCATGTTCTCTGCTACTTTTTCTATGTAACTTGAAATATAGTAATAAAAGATATATAACATTAAAAACTGTAAGCTGTGCTAGAAAAGGTGTTAAAAAACACTTTAACATTAGCAACATTAGTAAGTAGACTATAGTGTAATATAATAATAGTTATAATTATATTGATAATAATTGTTATCATTTAGTAGGTACAATGTACTATGTAACAACACCATCTGTGGTTTAGTTTCATCCTCACATTTTTTGTCCTATTACGTAATATATTTCAAAAAGAAGGTACTAAATTAATACAAATTTGATTAATCATGACTATAAGACAGGCAATAAAAAAGTGAGATATTTGTGATTATATTAAAGGGAAGAAGTTGAGATAACAGATAAACAAATATTAGAAAAAAAAATGTTATTAGACATTATTAGAATACCTTAAAAACACAACACCAAAAATACTTGAGAAAAGAGCCACACTTTGGTTTTTATCAGCCACATTTCCTGGAATATTCAAAGGCATAAGCTTGAGTCCTTGGCCTATAATTAGGACCAACCAGTAAGGCATAATCAGAGGATCTGAAGAGCTGTAAACAAATGGAAAATTATGGTTAAGAAAAGACTATTATGTAATTCACTGTGATCATTTTGTAAGAATGTGCAAATAGTAGTAAGGCTGATAATTCACATCAAAGACTGAGCTCTACAAATGATGCAACACATCCACCCCTGCCATCCTCATCAATTATACATTGCAATAACAATGGCATGACTTGTTATAATAAAATGTGCCCTGTAATATAAAACCTAACCTAACTTAACCTAACCAATTATAATCTTGGATTTCCCGTCTTTTTCTGAAGCTGTTCTCTTTTTCCTCAGATGAAGAATTTCCTTTTCCTTCTTTTAAGATTCTCTATTTATAAACAATAAAGCAGCCCGTTGGAACAAAGCACCATTGAACAAGTACCCTGACAGTTTTCATCAAATACATTTAGATTTAGGTCTAGAAGTTTCTCAGGGGCAAATAATAATAAAAAAAACGTTAGTCTTTGACAGACAAATATGAACCAAAAGACAAAAAATAATGCACCATATTCTTAAAATTGAGGAAGGAAAGAGGAATCATATTTTTCATGAAAGCTACACACACACACTCTCACATGCACACACATACACATACATTCACACAACCACACACTCTGTGCTCTGCTTATAAAACCCAGAGTGAAAAAAGCTGACGCTACGCTAGTGGATCTGGGAAAAAAAAGGTGGCTCTGGTTTTTTCACCTTATTTTTGTGTATTCAGTCGTTGCATAGCAGTGTGTTTTCTATAGGTCACACAGGACAATAGTGAGGCCATGAACAGTGCACCTATTGTAATGGGGCTCACCAGGGGGACTTTGTCTTTGTCAACAGTGTGGAATGTCCCAGGGGGCTAACAGGGGCAGGACAGGACAGGACACGAGGCTGCATTGCACACCTCCTCTACACTGGAACAGTCCCTCTAGCTCTTAGAAAAGAGTTTGAACCTCTACATCCAGAAGGAGTGGTAGGCAGAATGAAGACTTGGGGAAATATGACAGAAGAAAGACCAGACTAGCTAGTTGAAGTCGCATCAGATGTGCTCTACTGGTGACTACGGGGCTCTAAAGTGTCGTCATGAGCTCCCATGTGGGAGCCTCTGGTGTCAGTGGCTCAAGCAGAGTTGGAGGTCATGGAACTGAGGATGCCGGTGAAGAGAACAGTAACAATGAGACTTATAACCCACGTTTAAAGGCAGTGAGACCAAGGCTAAGGAGTGCAGATCCAGCCGGAGAGGGAAGGTCGAGCAGTGTGGAGCATCTGGCGAGACCTGCCCTGCCAGGGAGGAAAGCACACAAAAAGACATGCATCAAGGAGAACAGAGGAAACTGGAGAGAGGGAAACCAAGACAGGGATGAGGAGAGACAAAATGTTGAACATGTAGGAGGTAGGCAAAAAGGAAAACAAAAGCAGAGACAGACTGAAAGATCTGAGACACATGGAGATGGAGCCCAGTACAGACAGGGAAGAGGAAGCACTGAAAGTTCATCTAGCAGTAATTCTGACATCCAATTAAACAGCACTTTGGAAGATGGAGAAGGACCAGACTTGCAGAGGGGACAAACATGCCTTAGACCTCATAGTATTGGCTGCACCCAGACCATCACTGCAAATTCCCAATCTCCTTGCCCAGCAATGAGGTCCAAATCTTCTGTTTCTCCACAAACTCCCATCCAAACCAGATCCTCATCCCTGTCAAGACTTTCTTCAAGGACAGCTGCAGGAGACATGCACTGCTACTCCTTTAGTTCATCCAGAGAGCCAGATCCATTCTGGGTGGATGTGAGAACAGGAGCTGCCATTGGACAATCATCACAAAGCCATCATACTCAGACACACATCCCATCTCTCACCAGCTCAGAGCTAGGAGCAGAAGTACAGGAGGAGGAGGAGGAGGAGGAGGAAGAGGAAGAAGAGGAGGAAGTGGAAGATGGTGAGGAAGGAGGTAGTGGTGTGATGGAGGTGATGAGTCAAACCATGACCTCAGCAGCGGCGCCGCCTTGTGTTCCTTTTGGAGAGAGGAGGATGAGTAAAAGAGAGAAGAACAGGATTAAGTGTCTGCGGAGGAGGCAGCGGAGAAGGGAGAGGTGGAGACAAAGTCAGCTGCAGGAGAGCAGACAGGTGAATGACACAATTAACTGGGTGAATACTAAAGTAAAAAATGTTTACCAAATGTTTTTTTCCATCTTCAAAATTCCAACTCAACTCATTTATTAACCGTCAAAGCAATGTGATCTGGGGAGTAATTTAGGGGTAATTATCTACTGAAGAATTACACTTTTTATCATTTACCAAATCAAACTTTGTTGTCTTCATGTGCAGTCTTAATCAGTTTGCAAGCAGGATACTTCACATTGATTAGAAAAAAACGTACATTGTGTCTTTTTGTTTTGATAACACCATGAATTTTAGGGAATAAGTGGATGCAGCAAACTCTAAAGTTTCTCAGGCGATGCCCTGTGATTTAGAGTGAAGCACTTCAGCCTTAGAGCACCTAACTGATCCACTTAAAGGTCTATTTACATTTGATGTTGATGATGAAGTACGGAAGGCTAATCCAAAAGAAGCAAGTAGCAAGTTTTGTGTGCATGCATATATTTGGCATAGCCAAAAAATCAGACTAATATTGTTGCGCTGTGTCCACTTTTCACCGTATGTATGTGTTTGTGTGTGGCTGCATGTGTATTTATGTGTATGTGCCTGTGCATGTTCATTTCATCTAGAGTCTGACTCTCGACAGCCCTATCAGCACCCAGCTCATCTCAATAGCCATTGTCTGTGCGGTTTAAAGTGGGGTTACATCTGAATTAGTTGCATGATGAGGCTTGGGCGGAGAGCCCTTCAAAACCAACCAGACAAAAGAGCAGATTCTGTTTTGATTGGCTGCTGCAGATCTGCAGTCACGTTGGTGGTTTGAAATTATTCTGACTGCTGAATTAGAGAATTGCTTTGAAACAGAGAATATCCATTTCCTAATGTTAAGCCCCGCTGCTGGTTATTTTGCTTTTTGTCGAGATATTCCTCTCTCCCTCACACTGGAGTTCATGTGTTAATGTTCAAGCATGTTGTAGATATAATATATATATATATATATATATATATATATATATATATATATATATACTATGTGGCTCTAGCAGATAGAACTGTGTCCATTAAATTGTCGTGGATTATTTTTGTGGGAGAGAACAGATTTCATGTGCCACCAAGTGTTCTTCCCAACTTACACACAAGTACCAGAAGTGTAAATGAACGGTCATTTAAGGGTCAACAACCACATGTAAGGAACTCAAGTTTGAACATCTGTATCATAGATGTTGCAAAAATGTGTTCAATAATAGCTACATATGTGTTGTGTTGTGTTGTTGTTTGCATGTTAGCATGTTTGGTGAGCCTTTTTAATTCAAAGGAAGAGTTGGATATTTTGGGATATTGGTGTTTATTCAATTTCTTCCCGAAAAATTTGATGTCTGATTCTGTGAAGGTTCTCTGTTGTCTGAGTTAAAACTGGGGCAACTGGACTACAACCAAAAGTCTCAAAGATTGAATGTCTGATGTCTGTATGTTCAGTACATAGCTAAGGTCAGAAAACTAACACCTAGCTTGACTCTCTCCAAAGTTTATACTTTATGCTTTGTACTTTATGATACACCTATCATCACATCGGACACTCACCTAGAAACACATAATATCTTATTTTTTTATGTGAACACAGACAATGGAGTTGTATTTTCTGGCGACCAGTGCAGTGTTGCCAGTTTGGAAACATTCTTGCTAGATTTGGCAACCCTTAAGACTAATCTACAGAACTCTATATGTGGACTGACTGTTCAGTGAGTGAAGGAGAGCAGCAGCACATTCAGCCGACCAATCAGAAGTCAGACAGAAATGTAAATGAGCAGCACCTCACAAACAACCTTCTCATTTGTTTTTGTTCTAAATGATTTTCACTAGATTGTTTGTTTTTTATCAAAATAGGCAAGTTTAATAGAATGACTTGACTTCAGTGTCTGGATTCTCTCTATTCATGACAGAATTCAGCAGTCCATGCAACAACCTTCATAAAGAGTTTTTGGATTTAGATGCATATTGATGACATGATATCAACTTGAAAAATAAAAGAAATCTAATGATAAAGATAGTTGGAGTCAAGTAAGCTTGATGTATTATGGTATCTATCAATATCTAGAAAGCTGGCTTCTTTAGATTGAAACTCTGGACCAGCAGCTAGACACCCAGCAATCTCAGAGTGAAAGCAACACTCAAGAAGTCATCAACTTGTCGAACTTGGTGAGACACATTAATACATAAATTTGTGCACTAAAATTGTGCTAGCTCTTCTTACTTCTTACTGTTTATGTCAAGATAAGTACCATACTTAATGCACATTCATGAGAGTGGTATTGATCTGAATAACTGAATAATGTTTGTTCAACTATTCCTGTAAACTTTTATGTGATAAGACGAAATTCAATGAGATTGGTCAGTGGTCATTTAGTAGTGGTCATTTATCATTATCAAGGCTTATTGAGTGTTGTTTTCTCAGCTCTGTCCAACTTTGCACTTGTACAGGTACACCCACTCTCACACGGGAGCTTCTCACTGCAACCTCAGCATTTCTGCTATCAGCCATAGCACTTGGGACTTTGAATGCACACCTCAAGCACAGCTCGACAATAGTTTTTCTTGAACTCTTTTTTATTTTTGTTTTGGATACATATTTTAAAATTTGTGTTTTCAAGTATAATGCTTAACTTTACAGCCTTCATACCTTCTAACTATTTCTGAGTTTAATGTTGTGCTGCACTTTTTGCATACGGTACACAGCAGGCGAAAGGTCAGAGCGGGTGTTATTGTCATCCAGTTTCCCACAGGAAAGGGGTTGCATCCTGTGTGATGGAGAGACAATTAGTGCTGGACTGTTCAGTTACTTTATCTAGCTGCTCTAATTGCTGCTGCACAGAAGCTAAAATGTGGTTTTAGTTGCTGCTTGTAGTTTTACAGAAACATCAATTGTTAATAAAAGAATTGCAATTCTTTGAAAATTCTTTACACAAGCCACATTTTTGTGGTGAAATCAAGCTAGTGAAGAGAAAAGGGTTACTCTATATCTACTGAAACATTTTGATGTATTAGTTTAAACATTTCCTTTCCCATGATAAGGAACGGATGTATTTATTTATTTGTGTACACATTTACCTACGTAACCGAGACGAAGCTGCCATGTTACAGTGCATGTTGCCAGGGGAGAGCCTCAGCACCCATGATTACCTGGGAGCTGTGTGCTCTGTGTTCTCTCTTCTGTGTTAATGACACACCTTGGGAGGCAGGGCTGCTGCAGCAGGGAAGTCCCTGGAGCTCCCCCTGGGTGAGAAAGTGGTAATTACTCTGGAAGCACCCCTGGGCTTTTTCAAGACCAGAGCTTCAGAAACCAATCCTCGGGGGTCTGCAGACACAGGTCTGAGGAGGAGATGGGGGGCCCCCTTCAGGGGCCTCAGATACTGTTCTCAAAACGAGTTTTGGTACATCCTCTCATTTGAGTTATAGGTGGAATTTGGAAATGGGAAGCTGAGTGTAGATTTAAGTGCAGAGGCACTTGTGAGGGAGGGAAAGGAGACTGCTGAGGAGATGAGAGGGATTTAAGCAGTGGGGGTGGCAGATGTATTGTGCTGTGTGAAAGAAAGGACACAAACTTGATTAAAAATAACAGAGGACGGGGCATAATGCAGTGTAAACAATATGTTTCATTTTACAGAATTGTGTAGGCATGAATCATACTGTGCCTTATGGAAAACCTACAAGAGATTCATCAAGAATAGCAACACTACCTGAGGAAATACACCTCTCTGTTTTCTGTAAAGTGAATGGAGTTTGAATTCAGGCCAGCGGTGGGGTCAAATTGCTCTCTGTAACAATGTTTATGCTTTACATTAAGACGTGAGAAAATATAAGTAGGTAGACGTTTCGCTCTGTTGAACTCACACCTGACACCCTCATGGTCTCACACATATTATTATGCTGTGCAAGTGGGTGTCAAAGGCGATTACACTCATCAGATAGGGTTTATTAAGGAGAAGAGAATCTCAAGAGGACTAAAACAGAAGGCATTGCCACTTATATTTATGGCCAGCTGGTGACACCTTACAGTGATAATGTATGCTCAAAACCTTAGGGGGTTATTTCTGGATTGTTCTCCTTTATTCTTTTACTTGATGCAAAGCAGAATGCAGAGTTTTTAATCTGTCTACCTGAGAAGCTCGAAGACATGACCCTGCAGAGTTTGCCATCATGATTTTAGAAATAAAAGAAGACATAGGTGTTGAAATAAAGCATCAGAAGTGCTTATTTTGTCACTAATTTGAAGCAAATGATTATACAGAGGCTTGCAGAGGAACACATACATGCAAGTGTAAACATATAAATATTTATCTGCATGACGAGGTCTACAAGAAAAGATATGCATGGTTGGTGATACATGAACCGTTCACAATCCATTTGATCCTTGAAAGTTATTTCCGCCTTCTGCTTTTCCTCCTCTCCCAGAGTTCAACAGGGAACCCATCCAGCAGCAGTAGCAGCAGCAGCGAGGATGACGAGGACATGAGCACTGGGGACAGAGAAGGTTACATCTGCGCTGTGTGTTTGGATGTGTACTTCAGCCC
Source organism: Argyrosomus regius (assembly GCA_946959425.1). NCBI lineage: Eukaryota > Metazoa > Chordata > Actinopteri > Sciaenidae > Argyrosomus > Argyrosomus regius. Next base: position 12,913,327 of record OX336890.1, read on the forward strand.
TTACATGTGTCATCCCTGCAATCACATCTTCTGTGAACCCTGTCTGAGGACACTGGCTAAGAACAGCCCCACCAACACCCCCTGCCCCCTCTGCAGAACAATCATCACACATGTCTTCTTCCAGAAGGGTGAGCTAATGGGCAGAAAGCACTTACTGTACAATTCACATCTACTAATGACTCTACTCAACATCCTAGATTGAATAATATGATATGGGCATAAACGCACTATAAAATATGCCATAGAATGATATAACGGGAAATGTGTACATAGAAAGGATTACATGCATATTTGCAGCTATGTGTGTATTCATATGTCTGTTGGCTGCTGCACAGATGACATCAAAGCTGCAGATTGTTCAGAGGGCCCAGCTGCAGATGTCCCATAGGGAGTGGAGTAGACCTTTAGTACAGCTCTGACCAGATGAGTCACCCAAACTGAGAAGACGAAATCAAACACAATCTGAACACGTTTATCTAGTCCTTTCTGTAGGAAACAAGAAGCAGTGTTTCTTATAAGGGGAAATGCATCGTGATACGTCAAAAATGTTTTTAGCAAAGCTCAGTGGAACGTAACACACTGATCTTAAGTGTAATGTCTTAACACAACAATATTACGCAATGTACTATTTTTGCACATGTGCTGTAAAGTGCACACTTTATGTAACCCTGTGATCACTGCACACTGATTGCATAGGACACAGTCTGATTCGGACAAAGCTATGAATAAGTAATGAAGTCCTGTGATTCACTTTGGCCTACTTCTAGATGTATGTAGGAGAACGTGAGCAGCAGGGACACTGCTATGGCCATAAAAAGGCAGAGTGGCCGTGGTTATAAGGACTGCAGACACACTAAGGGCTCTTGTGAGTGATTAGGTGACAAGGATTGTAGATTAGATTCTTGTGTTGATTACCAAAGCCAAGGTCACACAAAACAGAAAAAAAGACAAAATGAAAGAGTCTGGTGATGCTGCATCACTGCTTTTTTTTTTAAACATATTGAATAAATCAAACATAATCTATCCAGGCAATCAAGAAGTAGAGGTGTGAATAAGATGTTCACTTTTGATAATAATATTGAGTTTGTCACATTGTCTTTCTTACAGAGCTAAACCAAACAGCAAGGACATTCTTCCCAAAGGAATACCTTTCACGGAAACAGAACTTCCAGAAAGCAAGTTGTGCAAAATGGCCTCTACCAAGCTGCCGAAAACTATTTCGTATCTTTGGAGGCAAGTTTCTAATTCCCCATATGTGGAAATTCTCTCACAGACACGTTTGCTGCTTTGTCTTTTTCTAAGTGAGATTGTGATAAAACATGTGACAGAGTAACACAAGTATACTCCTACCTATTTATCCTAAAAGTACCTCAAGGCTTTAACAGTATATTAAACACAATACTTCAACTTTATAGCATACAGAATACAAATTTAAGTGGCTCCCTTTCCCATGCACAGATGCAGTTTCTTATTATATCTTAGAGAATACCCCAAGGGGTAGCAGTGATGTACCATCGCCCAAAATGAGCTGCTAAAATGTGTACAACTACTACTCTATATAAGAGTTCAAATATCTCTTTGAGTATTAAACAATTACCCAGCAAAATATGACTCAGTTTTCTCAATGCATTATTACTTTTTGGCACAATAATGGTTATTTGGGGTATAACTAAGCATATGGAGGATGCTGCAGGAGTTGATTGAAACTTTTGTGTAGCATTTTCTAAAATACTCAAGTTATGAGTCCTTATTCCAGCAGAATCTTACCAGCCTAAGAAATGTTAGCCACCAACCAAACAGTAATCATTTCTTAGTATTCTAAGTAGAAAAGTCACAAATTTTCACCTTTTATTTACTTTGCCTTTACCTTTTATTTGTTCTTCTGTAAATAGTATCTCCCTACTTTATGGTTCAAATGTTGTTTCACAGCTGTCTACACTGTACACATATTTAGTCTAAACCAGTATGTGTGTAATCACAGAATATCTTCCGAGAAACATTACTGAGGGCATAGTAGTACAAGGTAGCTACATTCCTGACATTTAGAGGCACTATGAAAAAATTTCGTTATTAAAATCCATTCATAAATCACATGAATTCATGTAACTGTTGAAATATTTTGTGTCCAATTTTCAAGGATTTAGTGTGGAATGTTACTTTCATGAATGCCACCAAGTGAGATGCCTCATTTTTCACCCCAACCAGGCTTCCAGAGGCAGTCCAGTCCCATTGCTAGACGGCAGTTCCCCCAAGGCGGAGGCTACCGTCTGGATGCTATGGACTTTGAGGATGACTCTCGAGGCTGGCGCTTTGACATGGACATGGTCATCATCTACATCTACTCAGTCAACTGGATTATTGGCTTCTTTATATTCTGCTTCCTTTGCTACCTCTTCTTCCCTTCTTTTTGACAGTCTTGGCAGCAACGATGGAGCAACAGAGAAAGAGGAAAGGTTAAAGATACTGAAGGATTGAGGGTAAAGTAAGAAATTAAAGATGGAGAGGGCAAGCACGTACGTACATATAGGGAAGATGGGAAAACTGAGCTTGAGGGTTTAATGAGAAGACAATGAGTGAATTTCAAGCAGGTGGGATGGCGTGATGGAGGGAAAACAACAGTGTGCCAGCTTGTTGTCTCTCATTAATAAATGATTGAAATGGGGATAAGTAGGGTGTAGAGGGACATTTGGGAATCCAGTGTTCTCTGTTCTCTGTCTCCACATGATGCACATGTAATGAGAGTTGCACATGTCCTGTCCCTGTATGGAGGGGAAGTAATATACCATCTCCCAGAACATTACATTTCAGTATATCCACAGAATTAGGTATTGCATATTCCAATAATAATAAAAAGGACTAACATGAGTGAGCACTTTTTGGGTGGATTTTTATGTTTATGCAACCTCAGAAAACTTAATGAATTTAAATAATTGCTCTTTGGTATGGGTTGCAACCATTTATTCATGGTTTTGTGGACCTCAGTGTTCCAATTTACCACCATACACCATATTGCTACTAAAACCTTTTTAATAGCCACTTGCATTTTACTATGAAGTATGTCTTGCTAGATGTTTTAATTTGCTGAGGGTTTTTTCGATGCAAAGGAAGTTTGTGTTTTGTTTGTACTCAAGCACCCCCTGGAGGGAACAAGTGTTTGGTTGTACTAAGTCGCTGTATTTTATAGCAAATAAAGTTTACACAAAAACACATACATACGGATATGCAGATGTGACTTTAAGAAAATAATTTCTACATTTCCATTTTTGGTAATGAAATCATGTATAATAGCCAAATAAATTACTTTATTCCTGACACACTTCAAGTTTTTCTAGTTGGGATACCAAAAACTCTTCTATTTGTGCTTTTTCATACCCTAATCCTAACCCTTATCCTCACTTCTACACCTGTATCAGTGTTAAATTTGGGGTGGCTTTTTCTCTGTGTGCTCAATGCCCATAAGGATCAAATGCAAGCCATTTATTCATGATAATTATTCATGAGTCATCATCAGTTGATGATGATAAACAAATCATCTTCATACATTAGTAAGTTATATATATCACAATTTTGTTGATAAATCATATATATGCCATTAGCTAATGAGGAGCAAATTATTTACACATTATTGATATACATTTGTGAGATATTGAATTATGATATCACGACTTGGTTGTAAGTTAGAGCGTTGTTGTTAGCGTTGTTAGAGCCATGTGAGTTCAATGCTAACAAGATAGGGGATTTGTTCTTGTGTGTTGCCAGTTGGACAACAAACGTAGTCTGGGGCCGTGGTGAAATAACCTCTGGCATTGAAAACTGGCACCTGGGACATAAAGTGTCACCTCTCTGGTTGGGATGTAACAGCACTACTGCAGTAAGTAAAGCAGTCCCAGATGGATATAATTTGGTCTCACTCTGTAGAAAGCACAGTCTCTGCTTACTCCTGAAGACTGGACTGTTTTTTAGTTTCCATGGTGGGAGCTTTGCCAAGAGTTTGAAAAAGCAACTTTAGAAAGCAGTAGCAGTTAAAATGTATGAACTGCTGGCCAAGTTTTAATGTGTCTTTTAGCCTATTAAAGTGGTGTACACATTCTGGGGTAAAAGCCATTGGAGATGGGTCACACCAAACACCAAACACTGCAGAATTTGTTAAGAGACATGAAATTACACTGTAAGTCACTCAGCACTCTATGTGTGTCCCTCAGTTGGTGTGAGTCCAGATGTGTGTATCTGTGAGTGTGTTTAAAACGCTTCAATGGAAGCATTTGAAAGTCTTCCTTTGCGTTCACAATTAAATAGTAATGCATGTTTAGAAAGAGCACTCACCATACACTGAAATGGACTCCTAATTTATTCAGTATATCTCCCACATACTTTGCTCTGGTTGTGGTTGTGAAATGCAAGGAAGGACAAATAGTCACTGCTGAAAGCTGCCGATGGATTCAGGCACATTTACAGAAGCTACCAAACAAACAAAAATGGGATTTTTTCCTGATGGTGTCTTCTCAAAACTTTATTGATCAATCTCTTCCAAACATATCACAGCAAAAATGAAACCACTATTAACATGATGTGTATAAATAGGAATAAAAAGAGGAATGTGTCTGAAAACAAAATTATTCCAACTTTATGGGCAACAGTGTGTATTTAGACCACTGTGAGCTCTAATAAAGTTACACTACACTACATTATGTGTCTAACAATACTATTTTAAGCTGTACAGATAGGGGTAGAGATTTCTTTTTACATGAACATAACACACACACACAAATCCGAATAGAATGGGCCTGCATGCAGAATCTAAATATTATGAATATATCATAGTAGATGCATTATCCATGTAAACTTCAATATAAAGTTGTAAAGTCTTTACTGGCATATTAAATTAACTGCGTTGTGCTTTTTTATTATGTGGAGACAAAGTGGCCAGTAGCCCTAATTTCACACGTTTAGGAGCTCATATGCAGCTCAGGGCGGGGGTCTGACTTGATGGGCCCTTTTAGTATTCCCGTGCGTTGGGTGCGCAGTATTGCCAGCCACAGAGCCACGTCAGGCCTGTAGCAGCTTCTTGTCTTCTTCTGTTTTTCCAAGGTTAGAGAAAGGCCCGTCCGACGAGCTGGAAACACTCGAAGACACAAACAGTGGGAGCCGACCTGACACCGCGATACCAGGAATTAAGTTTTCTTGAACGTTCAGATTTTCTCCGGCACTGAGGCTTGACGTGTCGCTGCGAAATAGTCAGCGGGAGCATTGGCAGCGTTATTTCATCTCTATAAGGAGATTGTGCATCTAAGAAAAGATCGTTATCGTCCGTCCTATTGGTGCTTAATGGAAACGCGCAATCATAAAAAATGGTTGCATTTGGAGAATATCCGTGAATGCGATCGTCTCCTTCTGACATCGGTGCGTCAGAGAAGACACCTCAGCTAGCTGGACTCCGGGTTTGGGTGTGAAGTCTTCACTGTGCACCGTGTGCTGCTGGAGTGAAGGTGACTTGCGCCCCGTCGCAGTCAAGGCAATGCGGAGAGGAGTCGCAGGCGCTCATCCGGTACTTTTCCTGCGCTCTGAGGCTCGTCTGGGAGAATATTTGCTCCTTCTCCCACACTAGAGGGGAGGAACGTGAGTAAGACAGACAGAGCAATAACAATAATCGAGATTCAGCCCAGCCAGTAGTTGGCGAAGGTGAATTGAGCGTAAACGGAGGAGAGAATAAGGTGAACAGTAAGGTGCAGGGTGGTGAGGCAGGAAGAGAGAAGGTGGTGGAGTTTGGGGGGAAATAAGACTAAACCGTTCTGTATTAGGGCTGTTTTATTCGTGGATGTGTATGCATGAGTTCTGCATCGAATGGGCGCAAAAATCGCCCCAGATCCGCCGGGAACATCTTCCAGATCGGCAAGCCTCCTTACCGAGACCCACAGAGGAGGGAGAGCACCGAAAGTACCCGCAAAGCCCAGCGCGCCGTGGCCGACTGCAGAATGGTAGGTTTGCGACACGTCAATGCCTGCATGGTGCCTCTAATAAGGAGTGCTGTATTATTATCTTTCTTTGTTCTAGGACAATCGACTATCCCGTGCATGCAAGATGCACAAACGACAGCTGTTAATAGCTGCAGAAAAAACACTGTAACCCGGTCTGGCAGCCTAAAAATAGCTATATGCATTTGCATTGCTTTGTCGCCAGTAAAGCCAAACAGATCATCTCGGCGTGCAGATTGACTGTGTGATTTGCATTTGGAGTGTGGAAAGCTGCTGGTGATTTGTGGCTGATTTGAAAATTTCCTGAATTACAAGATTATCTGTGGAGGTGTTCGTGATCGTGGCACTATATGGTCCTGTGTTTTGACAGATGCTGGCAGAAATGATCATATGCACAGCCTGCTTCACCCTTTCATACATCAGTGAACGTCATGGAGCCTCGCTGTTCGTATACAGGATGCCATGCAGGAGTGAACGAAATATTTGTGCTCCAATCTCAAGCTCTGAGGTTGTGCAAACAACCAAACTTAGCATAATGGGACCCCTGTCAATAAAAAAAAAATGAATTCATTCATCTGTGCGCTCTGACTTTGCAGACAATTTAATGGCAATGCCTCACTTTTTGCTTAATCACATGTTTCTCTCAGAGATCAATGGGCTTTTGTGACCGCATATGTGCCAGGTTGCATTTTTTTAAGTGCTACTTCTATTGCAGCCTACCGCCGTGTACCTGCACTGGCAGATTATTTGTCCCCCAGTGTGAAAAAAATAAAAAATAAAGAGAATTGTGAGGCTGGATATAGTGCTGTTCAGCACTTCCTTCTTGGCTGACACGTTTTCATGTTGATGAATCAATATGCAGGCCAAGGATGGAAACTATTCTACTGCAACGACCAGAGCAGGAAGTTTATTTGTGTGGTGTTTACTAGGTCATAACTTATTTTTGTGTCATCTCATTGTAACACAGATCGTCCAAGAATTCAATACACTTGTGGCTCTGTACCGTGAACTGGTCATCTCCATTGGCGAAATCACTGTCGACTGTCCGTCTTTACGGGCCGAAATGCTGAAGACCCGAACTAAAGGCTGCGAAATGGCAAGAGCGGCACACCACAGTCTCTCCTTGATATCGGGGTGAGTTGGCACAGACGCTGTCCATGGTGCTGAGAATGAGTGTCTCGCAAAGAGCTCTCCACAGCTCTGAAAAAGTGCAAACCGCACCAAATGGGGCGCGCTGCACCACTGCTGCGCCTAAAGTTGTAAAGTACCTAAACGTATCTCTTAATTTGCATAAGCATCCCCACTTTTAGGCACATACTTAAGCCTTCTCCTCTACACTTCAAAGAAATCATCCAAGTGTCTGCTGCTGGTCCATTAGTGTGAAACTAGCGAGTTTGAAGTGGGTAAAGAGTTTGGGGAAACAGAACATGAGATCAGCTTTTAAAAACCACGATGTCTCTAATTGCTACTGGGGCAGCTTTACCAGGAAGCAATCCCAACAACAACTGCTGTAACTGACCACTTCCCATTAGCTTGGGCCTAAAACGTTAATGCATGAAGTGGAATGCTTCCCAGGACAAATATCTGAGATAGTAGTATCAATAACGTGGAGCCAATGACTTTTACATTGTTGCTTTTAATGTATTGTGTGTGTGTGTGTGTTGTACAGTAGGTTGTGTCTCTGTTATGGTCTTTTGAACATTTAGATACTAGCATGCTCTTCAGCAATGGAGGTTTTTTGTTTTTTTTTAAATAAGAATCCAATAATGAAATTGAGGAAGTCACTACAACATAATTAGAATTGAATCTGAGAATGTTTTACATGCTAAAATATATTAAAATTGTTCTTTATGGACGAAGTTTTTGTCAAAGATTTGGGGGGAAACAGCTTTGATGGAAGCCTGATGGACCCCCCTCCCCCCCAACTGAGCCCAACATCTACTCCAGATTGGTGCCAGTGGAAGAAGGGCAAAGTGAGGCCTGGGATTTGAAGGTCCTCAGTGAGGCTAACATGCCAGCTGACTTGGCACCTTCAGACTTACTTAAATAACAATCGGACAGACTGAAGCCAGTGGTGAGAGAGATTTGGAGGATGCCTGCAGTGCTAGCCGCCTGCCAAAGCCGGGGCACCGTTGGAACAATAACACAACCAGGTTTACTGTAGCTATAGCTCATAAAGCTCATATTCCTCCTTATATCTGGCATGCCCATTTGTTGGAGACCTGTGAAAAACTCTCCCATTAAATATCAGTCTGCCATATTTTTTTTACAAGGGCGAGTTTAAAATGTGTTAGCTGCTCTGCTCTGTAACCCATTTCCGGGCTTAATAATTAATCCACTTGCTATATCTTACAGTGATTTAAGAATGCATATCCTTCACTGTCTGTTACATGCATGACAAAATCTATCCATTTAATGTATGGAGGCTTTGAACCGCATGTGCGTGACACACTCATATTGTTAGTCAGTGAACATGTCTCTTGCATGTTTCCTGTCATGCAGAGGCATGAATCATACAACATGCATTGAACACTTTCTTTTTATTACAAGGCTTTAATAACAACTTATTTCAATCTTGCAGTTTATAATGCTGAACCTTTATACTCTGCACAATTATTTCTCCAATATTCAACTTGTAATTATACAGCTGGATACACTAATACTTGTCTCTCCAAGACAACAAGTACTATCCATTATAGTCCTGTGCTTGAATTTCATGCTGCTGCTATAGAAATAGAGATGGTGCAGCAGCTTTAGAGAGAACTCTAAGTTCCCCCTGATAACAGCATCAACATCATTGTCATAATCATCACCAGCACATACTCTAAACCTCCTTCTCTAAAAGCTCTCCAGGCCATTTTAATGTTCGTCTACACTACTAGAGACACAGAGCTTGAATTAGACAGCACAGGTCATTCCCCTTTAATCAAATAAAGCCACTGTGTCTGAATGGTTTGAGTGATGCGGGGCCTCTCCGATGTGCTAGAGGAAAGCTGATAAGCAGGATAGCATTGATGACAGCTTTGCTTTAGCAACAGTACTGTAGAAGGCAGCAGTGTGACAAAACAAGGATGGGAAGGAGAAGCTTGCTGTTGGAAGAAGGGAACGCAACAGCATGATTTGTGCGAGAAATATTTGTACCAGGTGCAAGTTTCACGCCTTTCATCGCTGTCACTTTCCCATGTGATATCACACCCACTGAATATCACCTGCTGTAGTTTCCCCTTGAACACCAGATTTATATGGTTGTGAAGCTACTGTAGTGTCTCATAAAAGCTACTGATCAGCTCTAGGTAAATAAATAAAATACTCAGAAGAGATTTTTCATGTTTGAACTTCTTTAATGTGTTTTATTTATAAATTCTCATATGGTTAAATCAGCTAGAAATATGGACACATTGCTAGCACAATAACAAAATCAAGAAAAATCAATCCTAACCTTGTCTGCTGTCAACTCAAAGCGACAGAAACAAGTCTAAAGAACTGATTGCAGATTGCTCCTGTTTACTGATTGTTAATGTAAACGCCACAGTTTATCTCTCCCATTTTAATTTGGTAAAGTTTAATAAACCTTTCAGTTTATAATACCTTCTCACATTAGCAGCTGATGTTGGGATCACAGGCAAGCAAAACTAGTCAGTATTACCAGGGCTATTCTTCATATTTGTTAAACCTTAAGACATTTCAAAATAAAAGCCTATGAGTAACATGCATGCTGAAAATAGTCTATAAATGTTGTCAATTACTCTTTTTTCAAGACATGTAAGTGATCATATTTCTGTCACATTTCTGTCACATGCTGCATTCACAGTTCTCAAACTTTTCAAGCCAAGACAAAATCAACCCACCAATTAAGCACTTAAATAACATGTAATGGGAGTCTGTGGTATAATATTTAAGGAACACTTTTTTTTTTAACATTACTATTTACTATTCTATTGTCTACTATTTAACTTTTTTCCTAGTTCAAGTTTCTTAATTTGACATTTCTACATACTGTACATACTATATGATAAATTATGTCTCATGGCCTAAGGTCCTAATATAAAAATACACAAAAATACAACATAGTCACAGACATCATACTTACAGCAAACAGATAACCTTTTTTGCCAAAACAAAACTATAATTTTGATTTTGTATTCATAAAGTTGGTCATTGCTATCCAGATTTGATTAAGTTTCAGCTAGCCAGTAACCTCACTGTGTTCCTACTATGTGCCATTTCAGGCCAGAGGACGGGGAGATCCACCCTGAGATCTGTAGGCTCTTCATCCAGCTGCAGTGCTGTCTGGAGATGTACATCACTGAGATGCTCAAATCTGTCTGCTTGCTGGGCTCCCTGCAGCTCCACAGGAAAGGTTAATACACGAATAAGCCTACACTAAGCACACGTTGTTTCTGTTTGTTTTTTGTTTGTCTTTTAATTATTTAATAATTTAAAAGAAACCAAGACAATCACACCACTGACAGATTTCAAAAAATATAATTAGGTGTAATTTAACATCTATCATACTTCTTTATTCAGATTATCATTTTAAACTTCACAATTAGCAGTCTGATCATGATCTGAGGAGTAATTTTCGCTCTTTTCTCGTCCCCCCCCCCCCCCCACCTATATTTTCCTATGTTTTAATGCATGTAGTGGTGACACATGGTTAAGGCTAGCTGCTTTCTGTGTGCTTTAGGTAAGGAGTCCTGTGTCCCTCCCGGCATTGACAGTAAGATTGAGGAGAGCTCAGATATCCCCATCCTGGAGGACACCTCTTCCTCTCCCACTGACTGTCCTCAGCTCTGTTGGCTGGTGGCCACTGACATAGAAAACATAGAAAAGTAGGTAAACGAAAAATGTGTTGTGGTGTGTGTTGTGTCCTCTTGTGTTGTGTGTTTGTGTGTGTTAATAATAATTCTACTAATGTTCATCTTTATTGGTCAAAGCACGTGTGTGGAAAGATAATGCAAAGTGAGTGTTTTTTTTTCTTTCAGTTTTTGTCACATTACAATGATTCGTTACAGGGTTTAACATTCTAGCATTGATTCTCCTATTTAAAATTGGCTCTTCCAGCCACACTACTAATGTAATAGTTGATCATTTAAAGTTAAACTTGTTGAAGATTTGTTTATATGAAGATACAATTGCATAATTCCATTGATGAACATTCATTGAATGTCTGATAAAAACTATGTACTAATTATATGCTATATATATACTAATTATATGCTTCTGAAAATTTGTGTTGCAAAGAGCTGTACTCTCCTACATCATATGCAGTATATGCAGTTACTGTACTGACAAAAATGTGATGTAATGTAATGTCTATGGTTATTTTTAATTAGAACATATTAAAATTTTATAACATCCAGTTTTTACCTGGGATCTTGTCCCATTGTCAACTGCACACTACTTGAAAGATATTTCACATACTGGGGTGGCATTTAGTAGTCATAAAGTGTACTGTGCTTTGTCATATTAGGGCATGAAAGTAGACAGTAATACATTTTACTGTGCAAAACACAGCATATTTTAAGATATATTTGTAGATGACGCTTCAAAAATGGGGCAAGTGAGTATTTGCTAAACCTGCGGGCCTGACTCTATGTGCCCATCTGTTGTGGGTGTGTGTAAATATACTACATGATAGATGCTATGGGAACACTACATAAAAGTCATTACTTGTGTTATTTCAGGGATATGAGGGAGATGAAGAACCTTCTCAGTAAACTCAGGGAGACAATGCCTTTACCATTGAAGAACCAAGGTAAGATAGAAACAGTTATCTTACCTTCACCCTCTTACATCCCAACTCCATAGAGCAGTGACACTTTGAATATATTTTATCATCAAAAAGTATAAAAGGGATAAGTCAATGGGATAAGTGACTTGATGTCTTTGTGGCTTAAAAAACAGCATAGATTAAACTAGCAAAAATGTCTGACTTGGCAGTGATCTGCATGTGTTCTTGTGCCCAGATGACAGCAGTTTGCTGAACCTGACTCCCTACCCACTGGTCCGACAGAGGAAGAGGCGGTTCTTTGGGCTCTGTTGCCTGGTAACCAGCTAAGGGCCCCGCCTTTGTGGGTAGGAGGCGGCAACAAAGACACCATTACCCACTGTCCTTCACCACTTGTGTCTCCCACCAATCTATTACTGCCATTTTCAAATAAATTGTCTCTTTCTCTTTTTTTTAAAGGCTGCCCATTTTATAATTTTATTTTGTAATACAAATAAGAATTGTAACTGCAATGTAATGAAATCAAAAGTCATGAACATATATTTTAAGATATTTTGCAACAAATTTTCCCTTTTTTGGTAAAGGAAGTCAGATACCTGCTTGTCCAATGTAAACGAGAATGAGAGGTCATTTGAAATGTCAATGTTCAATTACTTCCATGAACCTGAGTGAATGAAATGAGGATTCATGTTTTAAAAAAGGGAATATAATTGTCTGTTTTTGTCAGAAATAATGTGATAACTTATGAATAGATGTCATCTGAATATTTGAAGATGACACTTGCAAAGGCAAAGTTATACATTTGTCTGTCTAAGCTGAGATGACAGGTTTGTGCAGAGTAAGTCTGTTGTGTATTACAGTCTCTGTTTTCTGTTTCTTGCTGTTTTTTCTTCTTAATGTACTTAATTTAGTCTTCCATAAACCAAGAACCTGTACCCAACTTTAACTTTCCAGCTTCAAAATGGAATATATGATACAATACTCAAAAAGAAAACTTCTTTGCACACAATATCTATCTATAAATTGAGACATTAGACTTGTATATACACATACTCTTTACGCAATGCTCTCTGAATTATTTTCAAAGTTGGAGTTGGTTAGCAAAGAATATGTTGACTGGTAAAAGCAGGGAGGGTCTCCCTCTGTCTGAGGCAGTAAGTGCAGACAGAGGGCAGGCAGCATGGGTCTTGCTTACTATTGATAGTGATCAATGTTTAGGGCACAGTGAAGGTACAATAGTCAAAGCTGATATAGGTCATTTTACATTGTTAATAAAACTTTTGTTATTGAAACTAATCAACTTGTCTCTGTACTTTTCTTGCATGTAATCACTGAGATGTCCACTAGGTGGAGACAAACCATAAAAAACTTGTCTGACATGTTTAGGATGTTTGGGATCTGTGAAGTCTGTCAAAGTAACCTGACTGTGCCAGATGACTTCTTACACAGATCCCGCTAGTTCAGCTGCCTCATATGGTTATCAACGGCATCATATAACAATTTACATCCCAACATTCACTGTATGCTTATTTTTTTCTGGTTTGTCCCACTGCTAAGTCTGTTTGTAGAACATTTGTATCCAGGAAGGTTAGACGAGGACAAAGATGGATACAGAGGGGGAGAAATCGAGTGAAAAGGAAACAGAAAGAGAGAGATTACCGTGAGACCTCAGACAGGATCCAGTTGGTCACCTACTTTCGCTGCTGGAATAAAGTATATTTTAAATTTCAGTGGCTGAAATGATTTCTTTGACAGATCCTGATCAACTCTAAAACTGTACATATATACCATACTTTGTTGTAATTTACACTAAACATGCAGGTTAGGTGAAGTTAAAGGCAATATGAGCATGAATGTGTGCCCTTTGACATCCCTGGCATGCAGGGATACGTGGAAGTCCCCCCACCATAACAGAATAAGTGCAATAAATTGGATGAATTAATGGATACTATTATATTTTTATATGTAAAATTGTTCAGAATATAGATGCTGTATATGTTCACTGTCTGTTGGAAACCATACATCTCCAAATTTGGCAATTTTGCAGATAAACTAAAGGATTAAGGGTTCCTTTGTGGAATGAGAAAATTCACCTACTTCTTCACCTAAATAAACCACTTAAAAACTGGTTTGACTATTTAAAAATGCATCGTCACACACCTGAAAACAGGGCTGTTTTTTTCTTTTTAGCTCATGAAAAGTTTTAAAGTCAACACAAGAGCTGTGGAAAAATGCCAATAGCACCTTAGAATATAATGCAAGTATGATAACTTCTGTAGATTCACACTCTTTCTCACCCTGACTAACAGAAAAGAATTTGCAGAGTAGATGTGTTATAAATTAAAGGAAAAACCTGAATAATTGAGTGAAGAAATAAATGCGGATGCTTCCATACAGGTCACAAGAGGTACTCTGACTGACTGATTTGATGGAAATAAAAATGATGTGAGTCATAATGGCCTTTGCTGTCATTGGATCTTAACTCAGTTGAACAGCTTTGAACGAATGTGTGAGACAGCACTCTTCATCACCACCATCAAAATCCCAAATGTGGGAATCTTTTGAAAGAATGGTGTTCATCTGTGCTAAGGTGCACTGAAGTTGTTATGACAGCTTTTGGTAACCCAACAACTTATTAATGTTGTCTTTTCCCCTTGATTTCATCAACATATCTACATTTACTTAGGTTCATAGGGAGTGATAGCATCCCTGTACATGCCTGAATATTCTTTCTCTCACCAAAAAAACTATGTCAAATTGGGTGTGTATCACCTCTTTGAGAGTGTGAGCATGTGTGCTATAGCTCTTGGGCATATAACACCTTCCTCTCACCTACCAGCCTTTGTGTACAACATGGTGTAACTGGGGGACACACATCTGCCAACAATAAGCATTTTGGTGTGATGAGGAGACATTTCGTAGCTGCTGTCTTCACACAGTTTCACAAGCAGGTTCGGACACACATGCATTCAAACCACAAGAGGGCAGTGAGCCAGAGGCAGGAATAGACTGTCAGTAGGGGTTTGCTTGGCAGGCTGAGAACTGTCTGGTTTAGAAAGCGCAGGGCATCTTTTGAAATAAACCATATCAGTCAACAACACAGATTTTCAAACATTATCTCGAGGGACATTTGGGAAGCTATTTTGTTTCAAAACCCAGAGCTGCTTTACATATTGTATTGCGTATTTGACATATTAAGAAATCAACAACGCGCTAGATGTAAGACAACACTGCACATGCTGTGTTTGTGAATATCAGTCTCTCTAAAATAATTACATCTACATTTAATTAGGATTTTGGGGGGATTTATCTGCTTCTCAGTATATTAGACCATTAGAAAAAATACAATAATGAAAGGAAATTTAACATAGCTGATGCTATTTGCTATTTATTCCTTGTGTTAATACAGTATGTATACAATATACAATATGCATGCATAAAGTTGCAGTTTACAATCAGTTGAAGCAGTGATACTTCATAAAATATGAGTTCACTGGAAAAATATGAGGAAAGTGTTGAGATAGGTGGAGATAGAAAGTCTTAAGGTCAAACTGTCGCCCTGCATCCTCAGTCAGTGCAAGGCAGGATACTGACAACTGACACCTTTTCTCCTTTACATCGCCGTAGTCCTGCATCGCACTCGCTCATGGTCTGATTTGCTGCATCCTCTCCAACACGGACACACACATTATATCCTGGGGTCACGCAATCTGCAGAGTCCTTACACTGACACTGATTGGTTTGATCTGAAAGAAAGATGTGGAGACAAATTAGAGGATTACAAATTGCAAATTCTGTACAATATTATGTTAAGGTTATTAAGGTTTTTAACCTTCAGTATTCCTACCGTTGCAGGTTTCCCAAATGTGACATTTGGTGCAGCCTGTTGTGTTGCGCTCTGGCCAAGTGCAGGTGCTGTCTTCTACTATCATGTGGTTCTTCCCCATACACTTCAGTGCATGCATTTTGCACACATTCAGAAGAATTGATTTTCTACTCACAGTAGTAGCACTAGAGGCGCACACCTCCAAAGATGAACTGCTTACAAAAAAAACAAAACTCATCATCAAACACAGTAACCACAAGAACAACAAAATTACCAAATTGATGATTAGTGGAGTTAACATACCTGCACTCAAAGGGCATTTTGCAAACACATTTGCCTCTGGAAGACTTCTCCCATGGTTGACATTCGACCAAGATAATTTGTTGTGTTGGAGTGACTGTACATACATACATACATACATACATAGAAGTCATTCTCACACATTGCAAACAGTCTAGTATCCACACATCCACAGATAAAAAATATAGCATATAGAACAGTAAAGCAGTAAAATGCAATACATTAGATGAACCGTGAGGTATAATTTACCTGGGCTGCATTTGATGTCCGCTGGGTTCGGTGAAAAATGCATACTGGAGTCACATGTAACCGTTGCTTCTCCTAGCAGCTGTCTACCTGGTGGACAGGACAAGGTGACCGATTCCCCTACGGCATAGCCCTCAAATAAAGGAGAGGCTATGACATCATCAGCGAGCTCAAGCTGGCACCTTAAGACTGGGGAAAAAAGATGGACTTTAACAAAGTAACACTGTAACTCATTGTGATAGTGAATTTTAAGCTTCGGTTTATAAGTAATTACCTGAGCACAGTCCAGGCTTGCTAGACCAAGTTTGATCAGCAGTGCATTCTATGGAGGTTTGACCAACAAGATAAAAACCGGCAGTGCACCTGTATTCAACCTTACTACCCACAAGGTAAATGTGCTTTGGGTCCTGTGGAGCACGAGGTGACAGAAAAGTGATTAAGTTCCATTTTTCAGTTGTGAACCTTTATTACAGAATCCTCTTATAAAGAAACGGGAGTCAGAGACTGAAACATGAATAGCAAATGTGGCCCAAAACCATTGTGCCAGGCAAATTTTACTTCACAGGACACGCAATGAATATTTTAATTTCATAGCCCCCATTATGCAAAATATCTTTTTAAAACTCTGAATGTAAATATCGATCATGCATGGAAACATGCCCCTGTTTGGTGCCTGTTTATCAATGCTGGGTCTCAAATGTGCTTTAGAGGCTACATTATTAGGTTTACCAAATTACATTACATATTTTGCCATATTAAACTCTGGGTGTGTACTTTGATAAATTAGGCTGATTGATGTAAAGACAAATTATATGCGGAGGAGTAACATTGTATTGTGGCCTTAATATCAAATGTTTTACAATACACAGTAAATTCAAGTTCAGCTTAATCTTTACCGCGACGTAGCCATTGATCAGAGCAGGTGGAGTTCCGCACGTCTGACTTGCTGGGAGAGTTTGGTCGAAGCACTGAGGCTCCATGGTTCTGTTGAAAGATAGATGCAAATAGGATGTCGTATAACTTCGTTAGAAAACTTTCTCTAGTTGAAAATTCTGATGAGGGTGCCTGTTACAAAATTCAAAAAATGATAATAACTTCAAATGGCATTGACTTTAAATATTGCAGATCTTGCTCTTCACAGTCAGATGTCTCAGTGGTTTCTCCGATACAATTTTGTCCCCCGTTCTGTGGAGTGGGATTAGAACAGGAACGGCTTCTTGACCTTCGACCCCCAGAGCATGATGCCCATGCAGACCAGCAGTTCCAACTACCATGGATCACTCCTAAATGAGAAGAAACACAAAGGAACAAAGGAGGAGAAAGGGAGGAAAAGATTCCAGCATGTGTGATATTATCCAATAAAAAGTTACTTAAGTACTGTATTCATTTGGTAAAAGAAAAAAAATGAAAAAAATAAAAGAAATGTACATCTCCTCCACCAGTGTTAGTTAATTTAAAGGAATAATTACACATTTTAGGAACTACGCTAACTTGTTTATGCTGAGAGTTAGAGGAGAAGAGGGTTACCACTTTCATATTCATCTTTTGAATATAACGCCATAGCCAGTTAGTTACTTAGCTTAGTATTAAGACTGGAAATGTAGATAGATAGATAGATAGATAGATAGATAGATAGATAGATAGATAGATAGATAGATAGATAGATAGATAGATAGATAGAAACGGTCTGAAATGTCACACCAACCTTGCTGACCCTCAGCTTCAGTTCCCTGCTCACAGGCCAGTCCTGATGTGCCAGGTTTACAAATGCATTTGCATTCATCTCCATCCATGACAACCATGCCATTGTTGCTGCAAGGCCTGCAGTGGCAGGGGTCGCTCTCAGAAAGGTACTGCTCAATGGCCCTGCGAAGGTAGAGTTTCTTCACCCCAGCACACTGCACCTCCTTTACCAGCTCTGACAGTGGTCGCAGCTGCCAAAATAAAAGTTGGGGTAAGACAGTGAAACTGAAGAGAGATAAAAGGTTGTGTTTTTTGACGAGTTGACGTGCATATCAAGTAAATCCAACATTACTTTCGTGCTTTTAAAGTTCTAAGAGCTTTTACTTTCACTCACTTTTTGTTTTGTGACCTTTGGAAACGATCGAACAGAGTCAGCCCAGTTTGAATACATTTCCCAGTTTTTATTTGGATTACTGAAATCCATAGTCGTCAGTGCTGCAGTTTGTTGCGTGCCACCTCCATTCACAGCCACTTTTTCCACAGAATTACTGCTGGTGGAACCTATTTTAAAAATATTTGAAGAGATGATAGGTGATAGAAAGATTCAGAAATTGTGTTGTGTTTGTGCCTATGTTTTTATAGGCTCTGGTATGTTTGTAGAATTAACATAAAAATTGTACCACTAGATGTTGAGTGGTGATCGCGACCACTCCTGCAGTCAACGTGGGTGATGGGGAAAAAAAGAATCCAGCGTTCAGTCCTTTCACATTCATTAAACTGAGAGGTTGTGCTCGCTTGAAAACAACGGAGAATAAAAGAAAAAAAGACAAACAAAAGTCAGTACCAGCAGTTAACATGATTGAAGCAGTGCTTAATGGATGGAGTAGCAATTTTATTGACCTGATGTTTAGATTTAGATTTCTACTTCTACTTCTACGAGTACTAAAAATTATTTGTGTCATGTTGTATTTAAAAACAATATAAAATTCAGATGCACTTTTCATTTCTAAATGCAACAGGAAACATATAATGCAAATGTTTATTGCATTGTTTCAGGAAAGCAAAAGTAATTCAGTTATAGAGTGGTTTATTTGCTTTTAAGAAATATATTATTCTATTATTCTATTCTTGGAATTTGCCCTGCCAGAAAGTTGCTGATGATGTAAAAATCCTCACACGTCTGTTTTTCACTCTTTTCATCAATCATGGCGACAACCTTGAAGGAGCCACCGAGGCTTCCCTCGGACAGGTAGTGCGTTCCATACATTTCCAAAACCTTCCTATAAGCAGCGTAGTCGTAAACTGATGGGAGTTTAGCCAGTGCCTTCCAAAACTCCTCAGATATCGGGAGATACTCAGGAGAGTTGCTCTGGAACTGAGCTACCTCTATGTCATTCTTTAAAACCAAAAGCTTGTGGGTCTGGAAGGGGGAAAAAAATCATCAATAAGTTAATATTTGTTTGATTGTCCTTTTCAAAATGAGATGCATTGTTACTGGACACAATAACAAAACTGCAAGGCCCTACTCACCCGTCTCCTGTCATCTCTCTCATGAAGATCATAGTTTCGATATCCTGTCGTGGTACCAGACACTTTCTGTCTCCTGACAATGTCCTTTGCATAGTGCCATTTACTTTCGAACATCTCATCACTGAAGTCATTCTGAACTTTAACCTGAAAACGGCAAACGTTTGACAATGTCAAAGTAGTTTTAACTCAACAAATGAAATGAAATATGTGCACAAAAATATGGACTACACTGAGAAGATGAGTCTTTAAAGGGGATCATTTAAAGTAATGTGTTGTGATTGGCAGGAATGCAATACTAAAAAAGCAAAAGAAGAAAAAAGCCTCAAGTTGATGCAACAAATGTGAAATTCAGAAATAGATTAAAAGTAGATTTGCAAGTGATCATGTGGTAAAAAAATTATATGATATGTTAATAGATCTTAAGGATGATGATAAGCATTCAGTGTAAACAAAACTGTGTTATGAATACTAAAAACTACACAGGGTTCATTTACAGTGTTAAGTGACCAAGAAAGGTTTCAGTATCAATAGCAATTGTGAATGACCAACCATAAAGTTGTACTGGAGAGTACTTAGGGGCAGTCTGTAGATAGCATTGTTGACACCACTGAAGAGGGTGCGACACTGGCCCCCAAAGCTCTTTGTGTTGATGACACTGGCCTTCCACTTCCCTGACACCATATCAAACCTACAGAAGCAATAACAGTATCCCACTGGTAAGCATATAGTACCTGCTTGTGTGTGCTTGTATGGGTGCACAAACACATTTCAAGATTTGCCACTTACCCAAGTCCTAGGAGTTCAATGTTAGGCGGGACAGCTGATTTTGAACATGTAATGTATTTTAGAGTGTCACAAGTTGCGGGAAGTTCGTCGAGTCCATCTTCCTCACAGTCCTGATCACCGTTACACAGCAGAGACCGGCTAATACACTTCCCTGAAGGTCAAGAGACAGACAGCTCAGTGATTGTTCAATTCCTTAATTTTGTTTCATTATGTGTTTGATGAGCGCAAAGTTTTATTTTTAACCCGATCGACAGCGAAATCTGTCTCCACATCCATCCGCTAGAGGGCAGCCTTTTGTGGTTTCGCAGGACCTGGTCTCAGATCGCGCTCCATCACAGGGGCTCCCTCCAAACTGAGCATAAACAGCCATGACTCGGCTTCTTGTCTGTAACATACCACAATGTACCAAATGATTTAAAATGATCTTTATCACTGATATTGCTAGTAAAATGTGTATTTTATCATCATCTCATAACCTGTAATTTGGTGCAGCCATCACACTCTGACCAATCACCATAAGGACCCCACTGGCAATTAACTCTCTGGCTACACAACCTTGGAAATTAAATTTAAATCAAATTATTCAATAAATGGAATCAAATAAATTAAATGAATAGTCATTGCATGACATTTATAATGTTGTTCTTTTATTGTTGAAACAGTAAATCAAAAACAGATTTACCCTTTTGAAGTAAACAGGAGAGGCAACCATGGCAAGACTGCTAAAAAGAATTGCGTAATGTTCTGAAGAGAAGAGAAGAGAAGAGAAGAGAAGAGAAGAGAAGAGAAGAGAAGAGAAGAGAAGAGAAGAGATAGGAAAGAGGGGATACAAGAGAGGAGAGATAAGAAAGTAAAAGAAAAGAAAAGGAGAGAAGAGAAAATAAGAGAAAACAAGAAAATGGTGAAGAAGGAGTTGTAAACTGGAGGAGTAGTAAACTGAAGACACAAAGCAAATGTAAAATCTAATAGATTCCAGTTATAATCTGCATCGAATGTTTGCAGAAATCTGAAAAATGTGTTTGTAGCTTCCCTGTTAGTGAAAAATCTCCTTACCTTCATGATGAGCGCACCAGAGAGCAACCGCGTACAGAAAAGTCTTAAACAGGCTTTGTCACTGGGTATTTATAGTGTCGTTGGACATTCCAGCTGGTTTCATGAAATGATTTGCGTGTGTGTCATATCAGGACAAGCCCAGGAGAAACTAATAACACTAATTAGTGCTGTATTCCCTTTATGTGTGCCAGAAATGAAGTAAACTGTAATACCAGGACCCTGTGGAACACCTGTTTTTTTTGTCAAGTCATAAAATCTACTGTGAGGAAAAGGCTTCTTCCAGAGTAGAGGTGGGGGTGCAGCTGAGGGGAATGAACGAAGTGCCAACGAGTTGAACATGTTTTTCAATAGGTTCAACTCCAACACCCGCACCCCCAGCGGCCCCTCTACTGCTTCTCCGAGCAACAACCCCCCACCACATCCTGCCCCACACCGTCACCCCCATCCCCCTGCTGACATTCACCACGGACTTTTTCACACCTCACATGAGGAGAGGCTCAAACAGAGGAAAGCTGCTGGACCGGACCGCATCAGTCCTCAAGTGTTGAAGGCGTGTTCCGGCCAGCTCTGTGGAGTTCTCCAGCACCTCTTCCACCTGAGTCTACATCTTCAGAGAGTGCCAGTGCTCTGGAAAACATCCTGCCTGGTCCCAGTGCCCAAAATAGGATGTCCTGCTGCACTGGGGGACTACAGGCCAGTAGCACTGACCTCTCACATCATGAAGGTCATGGAGAGATTGGTCCTGGCACACCTCAGACCGCTGGTGTGCCCATCGCAAGACCCCCTGCAGTTCGCATATCAGCCCCATGTTGGGGTTGATGATGCAATCATCTATCTGCTGCAGAAGGCTTACTCCTCCCTGGACAGACCCAACACCTCAGTCCAGATCATGTTCTTCGACTTCTCCAGTGCCTTCAACACCATACAGGTCAGACTGCTGAAGGCCAAATGCAGGTGGGTGTTCCCCTCGTCACTTGGGTCGATGACTATCTGATGGGCAGACCACAGTTTGTGAGATTACAGAACTGTGTGTCTGATCGTCTGATCAGTAACATCGGGGCCCCCCAGGGAACTGTGCTGTCTCCCTTCCTCTTCACCACCTACACTGCAGACTCTAAGTACTGCACTGAGTCGTGTCATCTGCAGAAATTCTCTGATGACACTGCCATTGTGGGGTGTGTTGAGGGCGGGAGGGAGGCTGAGTACAGGAACCTGGTCGACCACTTTGTGAAGTGGTGTGGGGAGAACCACCTGCAGCTGAATGTGGCAAAGACGAAGGAGATGGTGGTGGACTTCAGGAGGAACAAGCCCCTGCCCTCTCCTGTCAGCATCGGTGGGACGGATGTGGATTTAGTGGCTTCATACAAGTACCTGGGTGTCACACTGGATAATAAACTGGACTGGTCCACCAACGAAGAGGCCGTCTACAAGAAGGGCCTGAGCCGGCTTTACTTCCTGAGGAGGCTCAGGTCCTTTAATGTCTGCAACAAGAATGTCTGCACCATCTTCTTTGCTGTGGTGTCCTGGGGTGCGGGCATCAAGGCAAAGGACGCCAACAGACTGACAACAAACTCATCAGAAAGGCAGAGTCTGTTGTTGGCTCTAAGCTTGTCACCCTGGAGGAGGTGGTGGAGGACAGGATGCTGGCAAAACTGCTGGCAATCATGGATAATCTCTCGTCCAGCAGGTTCTCGTGTATCGTGGCTGCTGCTGTGGTCCTGCATGACGTCCACTACATATATTATTACTATCATTAATGTTACCAGATCTCCATTACAGTTTATAGTAACTTAGTTAATGATTTGCTGCTGCTGTGCATCTGTGTCTCTCTATCTCTATCACAGGTTCCACTGCTACTGTAATCATTTTATCATTCATTGTAATCCATTGTCATCTTTCATTGTAATTGTACAAAATGTTTCTGTTGACTTGTTGACTGTACACGTAACATCTATTGCACGTCTGTCCGTCCTGGGAGAGGGATCCCTCCTCTGTGGCTCTTCCTGAGGTTTCTTCCACTTTTTTCCCTGTTAAAAGGGTTTTTTGTGGGCAAGTTTTTCCTCACTCGAACCGAGGGTCTAAGGACAGAGGGTGTCACTCCCTGTACAGATTGTGAAGCCCTCCGAGGCGAAATGTATTTTGTGACTTTGGGCTATACAAATAAAATTTGATTTGATTTGATTTGATAATCCCTCTCACCCCCTCCACAAAACACTGGACAAACTAAAGAGCAGCTTCAGCAACAGACTCATCCAACCCCGCTGCCCTAAGGAACGATACAGAAAATCATTCCTACCTACTGCAATAAGACTTTACAACTCATCTGCCTCTGTCAGAGCCACTATTACAGAACTGGACTAAATCTACCTGTCACCTTTTGCACTCTGTACCTCAACACTCCAAATACTGGTACATATACTTCATATCATATGTGATATGTGTTAATATTAACCATATTGATATTATATATCATATTTATACAATATTCTTGTCTTTTTTCACATTCTATCTACATATTCATATTCATAGTATATTATTTATAGTGTGTATATCTGTATAGTCAAGTATTTATTATGCATATATTATACATATACTATATATAATATTATATCATATATATTGTTATTATTACTATATACTGCTATTATTACTATACACTGTTATTATCATACATGTTATTATTATTGTTATTACTACCATTATTATTATTATCTATCTATCTATCTATCTATCTATCTATCTATCTATCTATCTATCTATCTATCTATCTATCTATCTATCTATCTATCTATCTATCTATCTATCTATCTATCTATCTATCTATCTATCTATCTATCTATCTAACATGGACAAGAGGTCCTAGAGGTGAACAAAATAAATGAACATTTCCAAGATCAAGAATAAATTCTCAAGCTAAAATCTAGCCATTGTCATGTCAAAACGGTGACATTGGCTAGGAAGTGAGCATCATCTTGGCAGATACTATTTGTTTGGTCTCATCATTTTAACTTGCTCAGAGAGAGATTGGGTGTGTATGAAAAAAAAAAGACAGACACAGAGCAACAGTGAGTACTGGGATGTGATATGGTCGAGCAAACACTGGAGGGCAATAGAGATTTGAGAACCATTTCCTCTTCATGGCTGAAATGTGCTACAAGGCTTCAGTTTGTGGATATAGTAAGTAAATAGAGGAGGAAAACTGCAACAAGCTTCCTAGTTTATAGCAAAGGGTCTATAAGGAGAATCACCAAGCTTGAGCCTGAATTTGGTTTAGTTCACCTCAACTGCTGCACTTCATCTATGACAATAATCTGTATATCTGCAGGGAGACATGTCTTGGACAAAACCGGAGATGCTATTAAAGGAGGTGCTATTAAATGAGTGTTCCCACATTTCTATGTGGAATCCACACTGCTGTCTAATTATGGACATATATCTGCTGTCAACAGGCAGACTTGGGGCCACACTGTGCATTTCCATCACATACTGGCAGCTTAAGAGGGAATACTACTGAGTTTGAGCAGTCAAAATGTTTTCTAGCAGCACTGATTTTTGCTGCCTGTCATTTCTTGAAATAAGCTAGTGACAAATTTAGGATGTCAAATTAATGTTTCCAGCTCCATTTTTAAAATGAGTTGCCAAAGACAGAAAATGTTACTTTTATTATGATGTTTTGGCAATGAGAATACATTTCCTAGTTCTGTACCAACAGCAGAGGCATAACATTGAGAAAATGCGGAAACACAAGCTCATACAAACACTTTTGTGCTCACAATTTCAGCTCGTTGTTCACTAAAAAATGAAGGTTCCTCAAGGTAAGCATCTGATTCCAAAGTAATAGCAGGTACAGCAATGCTAGAGCAATGGAGAAATTGCATGACATTTATACTCAACTGCCATCTTTAATGAGCAAGTGGAGAAGTCAGGCTTCGATCTGACAGTATATAGTTTATAATTGCACTGTGCATATTTTTCATTTTATGCAATACTTGTGTCTAAATAACTACATTTATTGCATAAAAAAATGATAAAAAACATAAAAACTAGAGAAACATTTTATATGATCACAGTGTCACCTCAGGTAACAATACACATTCTTGACAATCAAAACATATGTCATGCATACTTACAAAATAATGACTACCAAAGTGATTTTCTGTATTGACCGCCCAATGCTAAATGACTCAGCTACTGTACAACAACAAGCCAAGTCCCAACACCTCAGGCTAGAATAACAGTTGGCCAGACAATAGGCCACCAGACCGTGCCCTCCATTAGTGCCGCTTCTGTGGCTCTCATGATGTTCAGGGGGCATCTTTGACCACCATCTGCCCTGGAAGTTTGGTCTGCCAGAGAACAACAGTCTGTGAGGTCTTATCAGAGGGTGACTTGATGAATATGCAGCTTACATGCGTACTCTCCTCCAAAATAATGTTTCAACAGGTTCAACTGTGATATGAGTGTCCTTCATAGTCCATGCATAGTTTATGTAACTGCACCATCCTTAGCTTGATTTGCCGAGGGACCTTTGTTGCATCATCCCCCACGTTTTCTGTGTTTCTACTATCTGTCAATCAAGGGGAGGAATTATATAAAATTTGATATTTAAAAGTCAGACAGCAATTAAGAAAATCTACAATATCCTTGTCTGTTTAAAGCACTTAGACACCCCCATCTTAGAGATTTAGGTTATATCTTTGTTTTATTTGTTTCTGACTTTTCTTGAATCTTTTTGATTGTTTTGTATTGTGAAAACATCTTCAGGCATCTATGAACTATTAAAAATGAAACAAGTTCAGGACACATCCTCTTTTCTTTGCTCAGCGAAAACAGATTAAAGGTTTACTGATTCTATATGGCAAATATAACACTAAAACCCAATGAATTATGTAAAAAATCTTATGTATTGATTGAAAGAACTTGTCAGTATTGTCTCATTTCCTGAAAGGTTTGGAGATACTTGGAGAGAACGGAGAACAGAAAGGATTGGAAATAATTATTCTTTAGCAAATAGTTGTGATGTATCTTGGTGTCATTAACAGTATATCAATTTTAATATAGAGAAAGGAAAAATAATGTCAATGCATTTAGAGGTAACACCAAGTGGTGATGATCTGTGATAAACAAGGCCTTAAACCAGCAGTGGTCAGTTCTGATGGATGCCCCTATCAGACACAAGTACAACATCAGCTCTACTCCCTCTGTCTCTCGCTGTTTCTTTGCTGTGAGTGTTGCCTGCTGCCTCCCATGTTTTCATGTCTGAATGACATGGAAAAACATGAAAGAATCATTCCCACAGTTTCCCCTCTGTTCATAATGACTCCATCTTTATTGACTTCTAATAATTAACTGTGTATCTCAGCTTCATTTTGTCTAATTTTATATGTGGTATAACAATTCTACATCACTTTGTATGTCTCTCTCAC
Organism: Argyrosomus regius; assembly: GCA_946959425.1. Taxonomy (NCBI): domain Eukaryota; kingdom Metazoa; phylum Chordata; class Actinopteri; family Sciaenidae; genus Argyrosomus; species Argyrosomus regius. Next base: position 12,939,880 of record OX336890.1, read on the forward strand.
TGTAATATTGTAGATTGTTTTATTGTAGCTTCTATTGGCAGACAAATTGCCACCCTGTGTCATGTACCCTCATAACTAGACAGAGAAGTGGCTGGTGAAAATACTCTTCCTCCTCCTCACACTCCAAACTTTTCTGAAACTGTGCATTTCGTTGCTGCCCCTCTTTAAACTGTCTGAATGCCATCATCCATCTCTACCTCCCACACCTCTACCTCCCCCTCATCTGTGTGTTCGCCTGTGTGTGCGTGACAGAGAAAGACAGACAGACACAAACATGCACACACGCATAAGCACACAATAACATTGTGCATTCGCATTTTATCATTTCTCTGGCAAATGACTATTTCAATAAAGTCCAAGGACATATATTAGTACATTTTCTTTCGCCTTTCTTCGGAAACCATTATTAATGACCAGCAGTCCATTAGGAAATGGAATAAAGCACATTAATATGCTGCAGAAACCAAATACAACCCACCAGAGAATACAACATGTGCAAAAGAATCTGCACAGAGGAAGTACATAAGCTGTCTTTTCCTTCCCTAAACTACTAATGTGCAATCAAAGCAGTCAAAGCACTCAATACCCATCCAGTCAGCTAGGCCTGTGGCTACCATCATAACAGTGCTGTTATACCGGACAGCTTTCAGAGAAGTATTTATGCATGTGTATAACACAATGTTCAGTTAACCTTGTATTAATAAGAATAAAACAACTTGATCATTGAATTCAGTGATTTGTTAACAAACAGCTAGATGTTAACATGGCATGACACCACTTGACAGAAGGTCAGAATAACTCAACAAAATACAGAATTTTTAAAGACCTTGAACCTAGAATAAGATGCACATAAAAACACAGACACAGCAAGCCACTCAGCATCTGGGTTGTTTCTCGTTCTTATTTGTGAGGAACAGCTGGCTGCAGACTGGCAGGTGCTGAATTACGAAACACAGTCTCAGAAAGTCACCCTGGGTGCCACTGCCCACCCACCTCCATCCTTATCACCCTGGAAACTGGAAGATTTCTGGATGTTCTTCACAGATTGGTTATAAAATACTGGTATGTTACCTTAAAAGCTCCAAATCTGCCTTTTTTTTTTTTTTTCAAACAAGCAACTAACCAGTCAATCACCACTCAACATGCCAAACATGAAATGATACTTCACCTAGTCACTCGTTAGGCATAGAAGCTTTATTTAATTGGCCGTTTTCCACTTAGAACAGAGTCACTTTCATTTGAACAAACGTTTTTGAGTTTTACAACAGCAAAGGACTCTTTTTCACACCAGAACATAAAAGCAATGACAACAGTTTGGACCAGGGGAGACACACGTCCTTACAACACAATTTGCAAGCCTCTTCAAGTCTGCTCTTTTGTGTGGGTTCATTCTTAATCTGTACGGGGTAGTAGCAGTACAACATTTAAAAAAGAAATTCATTTTGAGATTTGCTTTAAAGGGTAAAAACATTTCCAGTTGAGATGCACAAAACGAATGGACCTTGTTGGCGTTCAACAAAAGGTATATGTAGAGCTTTTTGGTTCAAGCAAAAAACTCAAAATATGAAAAAACAAGAAGCAGTATGGTAGCGCAGTTAAGGTATTAGTTAAGAAATTGTTATCAATGACTCTTTGCAATGATTCAAATAATTTACAATTCATCGGCAGTATGCTATTTGCAATTACAGTATGTACAAACTTTCCACAATATAAAACATTTTAACATGAAACCACACTGAAGTGAAAGAAGTACTGTTTGAACTCTAAAACTTGAACTCATTTCCACATTGAAGCATACAATACAAAAAAAATGACTTTCTAGCTGATACTCATTCACTCGATCACATGACTTTCAGAAATGGCACAGTTACTCACGAGACACATACATTCACAAATCCAAAGAGTTGAGTTTCCTGTTTTGGTTTTACATTTTACCAAACTAAACGACAGTGTTCTTACAGAATACATTCTCTGCAGAAAATGACACACTGATCATAAGGTGTGTAGATGTTTGACTAGTACTTTTATTTTCATGCATAATGCAAAAAACCTTGCAATAGAAATACTTCCATTGTCTTTCTGGGTGCCATTTCAAAGTACTTTTCCATCTGAAGTGAAACATAGCAGGGTATAGAAAGAAATGCATTAAACATAAATCGAAAATGAAAATGTACTGATATAGCAGAAATCCGGAGATTCAGAAACATTCAGAAACATGAAACACCTAATAAAGTAGACACCAAAGAGCTACAGCTAGATCTTAATAAACATTGATTCTATTATTTTTCAAGTGTCAGATCACTGCTGTCACGTCAAATCCTCCTGACTCCGAATTCTGATGATCTTCCCTTTTCAGACATGAAGTAAAATGGGTCTCTGAGTGAGCATTAAGCAACTTTATCACCTGTTATTATGAAAGACACAACACCATGATACATGTCATAATGACTCATATATACTGCACTACAGCAGTAAGTATAGACACACACACAGAAGGAAAGCATTCGGCAGATAGTGGATACACTCTTGTACCCAGATGTAATGTATTTTTATACTTGGCTATCACGACTCTGCACCCACCACAAAATCTAATCTGATTTGTCACGTTGGATTTCTAACCATCAGCAATGACTAGTACCATGGATTGCATTTCTAGCTGTCCTAGACGAATTGTGTTTTTGTAAGATATCTTGCAGTAACAGTTGACAGCTTGTCTTGAAATTTTAACACACTGACAATGTGAAAATGATTGTTTCGTTTAGATGCACCAAAGATAAAGTGCACATGTAGGGATTGGTTCAATTTTCTCTGCAAGCCACACCCTTGCTCTCTATCAGTCTATGGTTTTTAACAAGTACATCAATTGTTGTACCAATTTACAATGAAATGTGGTCAATGTCGAGGTTGCCAGCTGACTTCAGTGGAGGCTATTACTGAGAAACAAAACACAAATGGGAAATGGTTAATTTCTTGTCTATGATTTGAGTAAACATATTGTAATAACACTTTTTAAACACACACTGCATTCAAACTGCTCACAGGGTTTTTCAGAAACGCCTACAGACATCTGACCAGGAATGCATATTGTCAAAATAAAAAAATAAAAAAAATCCAAACAAGACAAAGAACTGCTAGCTACTTATAACAACCTCTGAAAAAAAACACTTTCACTAGAATACCAAGAATGATGTACCAATACATTTAGCAGAAAGTTGATATTCTCTGAGGAATCTACCATTGGCAAAGTTATACTGAAAACAGTGCGTTTGATCAGTGGAAAAAGCTATTTTTACAGCACAGGAAGTAAATTAATTGAACATCTCACTTGAAAAAATAACAATTTTGATCCCTAAATAGGAAACAAACAAAACCTCATTCTGTTCGTGCTCCAACCATACACCACTACTGTTTCTCCTAAACCCAACTTCTCGTCTCTCAAAACTCTTTTGCTATCCAATCTCTCAATTCACTATAGCCCTAAATAAAGTGAAAGGAGCAGTGCAGGTCCCCTCCTGAAATAAATGCCAAAGAGAAAAGAGTGAGAACACAGACCAAACCACTGGCGGTGGTGACTGTGCTCCCTGACGCCCCCCTGTGGGCTCTCAGGTGGCATCATCTTCATCGTCATCCAGGTGATAGTTGAGGGTGATGACGGCACTGATGAATTCTCCAAGCTCCACAAAGTCAGCTGTGATAATGTTGATGCCGCTCTCTCCGGGTCTCTGCGATCTGATCCATTGCATCATGCCTGGTAGGGCCCTGGGAGGACACACAAAAACATACACACAGAGACACACATTAGCGGGAAAAGCAAGACGGGTGGGGGTGTAAAGTCACAAAAGATACAGAGAGGGAAAGAAGAAGGGATGATTCATGGTTGGCTGGTTTAACACAGAGAGGGGCACACTGTGATAAAATATCTCTATGACGCAGCATGGTATGTCTGCAAGCCAGACACCAGCTGTGAGGATGACACTCTGAACACTTGCTGGACATGATCATGTGAGCTGTGCACCAGGGAATGGTGTTACTACTGCAGATGCCTCGCCCAGCTTTCTGCGTGGCAATATTCTATGAGTTCTCACACTGGATTTTTTGTTGTCTTCTTCGAGTCCTCCACTGGCAGAGTCTGTGTGGCAAAACGAAAGGAGAGAATTCTAAAGGATGCCTACATCAAAGTCACCAAACGCCTGGTGAGAAAGGCTGATAGTGGAGTTATCAAATGAATAATTCATGTCAGGAAAATTGATGGTTTTGCTACTGAGTCTTTTAACACACTGGTGACATTAAGAGGGAGCGAAATGCAGACGATGCTGAGGGTACAATCAGGAAGAAGAAAAAAATTCCTGAACCAGAACTGAGAAGGGGAGATATAGAAAGAGGGAGGAGAAGGTTGAGAAGCATCGCCTCGGGTTTGTGGCAGCTGTTCAAAAAAAACTTGAATGAGGTCAGTGTCAATCGCCTGGGGATACCTGTAGAAATCAACATGCCTCTGGATTTAGTTATAAAATGCCATGGTGACTCATATATTACTGCTTATGTGCCTGGGTATATTTGTACACATGCTTGTGATTTATGTTGTGAGCTGTTAGGGGTAAATCATGTCATTTCTGTGCCCTCTGGTCTCTGAGGTGTTATATTATGCTATAATCTTAGTCCTGTATATGTTAACTAATACTGTGTGCCACCATAGGCACTAACTGTGCATCCCTATCCAGTCTTAGTGTTATACTGACCATGGACATAAAATATTTTTCGCATTCTTTCTGTCTCTCTGTCATACACAAACATGCATACACACCTTTCTGTGATTGTCTCTCTCAGTCCACTAGCCACGCCCTTCATCACTGTGCTGGCCTTCGGTGTCAGAACCACCTGGGAGACAAAGAAGGTCCCCTTCCTCCTGCAGGAGACACATCAAGCATTTACAACTTATTGTTGCTGTATTTTCTTGAATAATTTTTGTTCCCTGCATTTTATCTATTTATATAAAGCACATCATGACATCTGCTGCAGAGAGGCGTTACATATAAATAATCTTTGCTTTACTTTGGAATTAATTACTTTAAGTGCCAACAAAGAAACAAAAACACTTATTCTGTCTTTATATCCTCTTTGTTGGCTATTTTAAAATAACTACAGCAAATAAAAATGTTAATCATTACATCCTGAACTATAAACAAAGTATGTGCATTATGACAATAAGTCAAAATCATGCATGGACATTTGGACATGTTCTATATGCTATAAAACATAAATCCTCATTAAAACACAAGTAATGATCGACATCGACAATCAAATGAAGTAATAACAACATCACCTGGGCAAATGACAAAGTACAGAGTTGTTGTCCCATTTAACCTCATGCATTAAGGACATAGAGTGACCACAGTGGAATGAATGCAGTGGCTGACCTGCGGTCGGTGACAGACGCCTGGAGAAACTGAACCAGCTTCTCTGGGTCTGTGGTGTTGGCCCAGGGAGAGGGCATCATCTGGCCTGGCCACAGGAAGGGCACCTCCAGGGCCATGGGGTGGTGGTAGAAGACAAGCACCTGATACTCCTTCTCCCACAGATACTGCAGAGTCACCTGGGGATGGAGGAAGGAGGTGTGTGTTCAGATGAACAGCAGGTTATAAAGAGAGAAATGGTGAGAGGTAACAAAAGAAAAAAAGGTGATGGATGTTAAATAGTAAATAGAAAAGAGTCCCATCTGTGCTGAGTGACAGAAAACATTTTTTAAAAAGTAGTTGAGATGTACCTGTCAGCTTCCTGAATGAGCTTTATGTTTGTTCTAGTGGAAGCAAATAGAAATAATTGGATGTAATTGCTGATGTAATGATTATTAAGCAGCTTTGTTCACTACTACAATATTCTGACTGACCATAGCGATTGTCAGGTTTGTTATTTCTGAAGGCAGGCAGCTTTGTCATATAAACAACCACTGTTTTATGTCTAATCAAACATTGTACTGGTGTCAAGAAAAGAACAAATCATAATTTAAATTTCTATTTTCAAAGTTATTACAGGCTATTCAAGAGGTAAAAAGAAAAAATTACAAAGACCGAAGACCTGCCAGAATCACATTCTTGGTAAACAATAGCCACTTTGTGCAGTGCTACATTAGGTTTCTAGTTGGCAATGTAAATGCTGCTGGAGAAAAGTTGTGTAATGGATTAAGTTTGTATAGGTGAGCAACTGTGAGGTAATTTTAGAATAGTAGCATAGATGTACTCATAGACAAAGGGATGGAGGGAGTTAATATAGAATATATATATAGAGAGAGAGAGAATAGAGGAGTTAATATAATATGGAGGAAAGAACACCAGTCATATATCTACTCCAAATTTAAATACCCCCCTAGATGCTACTATAGCTCTGAGAAAAGGTTCATTACTGGCTTTCTCCTACACTTCATCCTCACTCAGCAGCAGCTGCTGACAGGAAACTATGATCTTAGAATGGTGACACTGGCGTGGGAGTTGGCGAAGGGTGATGTGTTTTAAGGCTGATTGGGATTCTTTCTTCAAGGTTACTCACATACACCCTCGCCTTAGGGGTGTGTGGTAGGGAGCGGTGGAGGTGGAACGAGTAGTGGAAGGTGAAAATAACAGACAGAGACAGTCAGCACAGACAAATCTTGGCATGGGAGCACTTTTATACTCAACCTCTTTGCGAAAGGGCATACTACAATGTGCAGGGATGTGATAACTATTATTCTGCATCTCAAGTCATCAAAACACAGAAACCAGTGTTGAGCAGATCTGAGAAAACAATAATTATCAAAAGCCTTTAGAACACATGAAAAATAAGTCAATTAAGAGATTTTAAAGGTGACAGAATGAGCTGAAATAAATGTTTGAGGCCAGCTTCTAGGTCCACTAATTACTTTTAATCGTACTCTGTGTTAAGTGTGTTTGACATTAAAAGTACCTCCTGAGCGAAGACGACTGGGCAGAGTTTCTCTCCAAAAATCTCTTTTAACATGGCCACTAGTTTCTCATGGTGCAGGTTCTGCACGCCGTAGAAGTGGTTGAAGTCCAGGAACACCACCTCTCTGGCATGAGCTGAAAGGAAACTACTGATCTGCTCTAGACCTTCTCTCACCTAAAAAAACACAAATAAGAACAATACATGTATTAATTATTTCTTTAACAACACAATTATATGAAGCATAGGCACAAAAATAATTGTGACGTACTTAAAATCTCTGAAGGGCCATGTATGATTAAGCTCACAGTGTGAATTCACACATAAATATGCTGCCTTACACAGTCATAACTGCACAAACATCACTTAGCAACCACCAAGCGTTGTAAAAATATTCATCACATCAAAAAACACCAAAACTCGACACTGACCGTGGCACTGAAGAGCCCGTGGGCGAAGAACAGCTCGTTGTCAGGGTCGCGGGGCTTGGTGGAGATGCGCAGGTCAAAGAAGCGGATCCCAGCCTCCAGTTGGCTGATGAAGTTCATAGTCTGTGTAGCTAACCACTTTCTCATTAACTTCTTGGCCACTGTGCCAAAAACAGAAACAAAGTTCTGCACCGTCTCCGGCTGCTCAGGGCCCACTGGAGACGCCTCGTCGATGTAGAAACTGAAGGAATCATGAGAACCTGGAGAAGACATAGTCATGAGCCTGGATGCAGGTATTGACTGCTGCTTGTTTTTTGTTTTATTTATTTATGTGGGGGGACACAGCTTTAAGAGTGGGGTCAGTGCTGGAAAACAGCACGGTGCCATGGCAACAACATTGACTCTGTGAATAATAACCTCCGTGGTCATAAGTTATGAACTCATGACAACTTGAAAAGAAGAAAGTCTGTGCTCACATTCACTGATATTTTTCATCCATCACATTTCTCAGGCAAAACAGAGCTCCCACAGAACAACAGTGTCGTGCTTCATAGCTTTAAGTTTTTTTAGTAAATCCTCAAATTCAGTTGTCAGTCGGGCGTTTCTGTCTATTTGGTACAGCTCCAGTTATATTTTACTTTGTTATTTTTTTGTACAGTACAGTTCACGCTACAGTATGTAATCTCAATAGTGGATATCACTGTTTGAGCTTGAAAATTCACTCTTTACCTTAGAAATAGCAGTCTGACAATGTTTTCTCAGCCAGTACTTTTCAAGAACAGACAGCTAGTACAAGGGTGCAGCTATCCTCTTTCACAAATAACTCCCTTTTGTTTGTTCCAGTGTATTCTGGTTGAAGGTATTGTCTGTAATTACTTGCTCAACAAACAGTATACATTCCTGTCAATATCTATGTCAATTTTTCTAGATTGCGTTTATCCTTATTGGTGTTGATCTTAGGAGGAGACTTTGGATAATCTCTTCCATTCTGTGTAGATGCCAGCGTCCTTGGCTGACATTACTGTCTTTCAGAGGCTGCATTGGGTGAGTTTTAAAGCTAGAGTTAAAATCATATCTTTGGCAATGGAAAAATGTCATGGACATTTTCAAAGGGGTCTCTTAGCCTCTCAACTCATGCCATTTGAATGAAAATGGGCTCTATAAGTATTTATTCATTTACAGAAATAATAAAATACAACAATTCTTACAAGAATCTCCTAGTGTGGTATTTTGTGATGATGATGATGTACACCACATCTGTGTGGCATATACTGTTGGCCTGCTGTCTCCCGTTAAATATCCCGTTTCCCTTAAAAAAGCCAAACATATGTTTCGTTATAGGAGAGGTGGGCTGGAAAACCTGATTCCAGTCTGATTCACTGCCTCTGTCTGCTAAATTGGTCTAGTACTAAATGACTCAATTTGCAATTTCAGACCATTGGAGATTTTCTGTCAGAAAGGCTCATTTTGTCTTTCACATTTTGTTCACACTTAAAGATGTATAGCATTTGATCTTCTCATTCATTCTGTTGCTTATTCATGAAATGCAATTCTTATATTCAACCATACTCCTGTTTCATGGATCTTAAAGTTCATGTAAAGTAAGAATAAATATGTGTTCTGAGTTTGTCAGACCAAAGAAGAAAGTATTATTAACCACCCAGTCAAATTTGAATGATTAAAAATATCTACAAGTTTATGAAATTAGTCCGCTGAATGTGCTATGCCATGCCACTCGTGGGAACAGTGAAGTAGCAATTTTGAAGTGACTGAAACGTGTCAGATGAGTTCAGGAAATTACATGACTAACTTTGAAACACTGTGCTAGGGGTGCAGGGGTACGCTCAGGGTGGCCTCAGCGTGTCATCGAGCCACCCTTTAGGACCGCCCAAAAAATCCTGGACTAAAAAATGGTTAAAAAACTGTTTTAACCTCTTAACTCCACATTTCACAACCACTCCACTCCACAAGTCTTTTTACAGGTTTTCAGCAACTATTTTCCAACATATTGTATAACATTATGTATTTTGAAAGCAATATTAGAATTGCCTTTACAAGAACTTTAATGGAACATGACCACTTTGGTGACTGAATTCCTGGTGGTAACTTTCTTAACTTTCTCTTTCTTTGAATTTTATTTCAGAAAAACTTTTTTTCAAGCAGAAAGAAAATCTATTTAATCTGTTTTGAAGATATTTTCAATAGACCATATAACATCTTGCAGAGCTTAAAATTAAAGACAAAGAAAGAAAAGGGAAAAACTACTGGCTCTGATTCAGCATGTTTAGATGACAGCTATTTCACCCTCTACTGAATACATGAAGGTCGCATAGCTTTACAAGCAGAATTGGATAGACCTCTGACGAACAGAGTTACTGAACTACATGATGTGAGCAAGTTGACCTACCATCATATTTCTAACACACCGACTGGTAGTGCTCATTATCATCTTACTAAAATATCAAAATTTCATACATTTATTTCTTCTATAGAAAGCAGTCCTAATGAAAACCGTTAAACTATGGATTATGCTAACTAACTGAAATGTCGCTTTTCCGTGCCTTGAGCAACACAAACACTTTTCAGTTTACTACCATTGCTTTGGATTGGCAGCAGAAATGTTAGAGATAAGATATCTGAAAACCTCAGCAGATAAGACAGAAACAGAATTACCAATATTTGTGAGAAAGTGATATGTTCCTTATATAACTGTTATTTCTTTCATTCTTTCTAGTTGTAGTAACAGAAAAATACTAAAGTAACAGTGCTACAATCATCCCATTAGTGGCAGTAAAAATAACATTGGACTAATTGTGAAGGTCTGTCGATATACTGATGCATTCCTAGGTGACACTTTCCTTGCCAACGATGCGTGGTGAATTCTGTTAGTTAGGTCTGAAGGTCGCGTGTCCTTACATGTCTGTTTGAGAGTGAGAAGAGAGTAAATGTTTGTCTGGTAATTCTGCATCCTGCTGTCATCACTGCAATCAATTTCTTATCCTCTTTAGCATGACTCACTCTTTCAAGCAAACAAACATATACCCCCACTCCTCCACCAACACACACATATGCACATGCACATACAGGCAGACACAGAGCCTGAATTAACCTTCAGCTAATACTCCAGTGACAGGTCTTTGCAGTCGCCCCAGAGAATGACCATAAGCAAGGTAGACAGCTGAATCCTGGGGCAGGACAGCAAACAGCATCACTACAGGCTGAACCATACCACCGGGGTCACAGCATAACAGAGTATGACCTTAACCAGGCTCAACATCTGGCTCTGCTGTTGTTGCAGAGAAAGATTTCTCTCTGGCTCTGAAGGTTGTGTCTCACAATTATTTTTTATTATCAATTAATCTACTAATTATTTCCCCCATTAATCTATTCTATTAAATTTAGTATATGACCTTCACCTCTTCCCTAACAAATCATGACAATAAGTATGTCAGGAATGTCCTAATAAATTGTGCGTCCATAGCTATTACAGCTCTACAGTACCAGTCAAAAGATACTTTCTCATTCAGTGTTTTTTCTTTATTTGTATTACTTTCTACATCGCAGATTACCACTGAAGAAACCAAAACTATCAAACAACACATATTCACATTCTCTCAATCAGCTTCTTGGGGTAGCCGCCTGCAATGCTTTATAGTCTTGAATGAGGTCCCATACAAGCTGAGCACTTGTTGGCTGTTTTTCTGTCACTCTGTGATCCATCTAATCCCAAACCATCTCAAATGGGTTTGGGTAGGGTGATTGTGTAGGCCACCTAGCCTTACATAGCCTGGAGGTGTGTTCTGGGTCATTGTCCTATTGGAAAACAAATGATGGTCTCACTATGCAAAAAACAGTGTCAACAAAACCACCACAATCACACCTCCTTCGCCATGCTTCACGGGAGGAACCACACTTGCAGATGCCATATGTTGACCTTCTCTGTGTCTCACAAAGACACAGCAGTTGGAACCAAAAATCTCATTTGGACTCAGACCAAAGCACAGATTTCCACTGATCTAATGTCCATAACTTGTGTTTCTTGGCACAGGCAATTCCATTCTTCTTCTTGTTCTCCCTCAGTATTGGCAGCAATTCAAGCAGCAATCCAACCATGAAGGCCTGATTCACACAGTGTCCTTCAGACAGTTGATGTTAAGATGCGGCTGCTACTTGAACTCTGTAAAGCATGTAGGTGGGCTCTAATTTGAGGTGCCATTAATTGGCAATTTCTGAGGCTGCTAATGAACTACTGAAACTGAATTCTTGGTCTTCTTTTCCTGGGGCGGTCCTCATGAGAGCCAGTTTAATCATAATGTTTGATGTTTTTTGCAGTTACACATGAAGAAACATAAAAAGTTGACCATCATGTCTTAAAGTAATCCTGAACTTGTCATTTCTACAGTATTCCTGCAGTAGTCAAATAGGGCTACTTACTGTATGCCAACACTACCTCTGATCAACAGAACTGATAGTCTCAAATGCATTAATAAAGCAAAACATTCCATGAAGTAACTCTGACAATGCACACCTGTTAACACATTCCAGGTAAGTGTGTAAGTGACTACTTTGAATAATCTAAAACATAAAACAGATTTTGCTTTATTTACACTTTTTTTTTGTTTACCACATAATTTCATATGTGTTTATTCATACATTTGGCGTCTTGTGTTAATCTACAATATAGCAAGTCATAAAAATAAAGAATAAACATTGAATCAGAAGGTGTGTCCAAACATTTGACTGGTACTGTACACCTGTAATAGCTAAGGACGGACAATTCATTAGGATATTCCTGACATACTTATAGTCATGATATGTTAGGGAAAGCTGTGAAGCTCAAGTCCCGTCAGATCCTATAGGACCGTTTATATCTTAACATGTCTTAATGGAAGCAAGACGCCGAAGGCAAACTACTAAAGCTGGTACTAACTAGCACTGTCTTTAATATGTATGACAAAAAGCTGGTGCATTATGCTATACTGCACACAGAAACAATCTCACAGGAAGAACAGAGACTGAAGGGTAGAAAAGTGTGCAGAACATAAGAATCTGCAGGAAAACCTGAGCAGAGAGGTGGAAACTACACTCCAGCACAATCAAGTGTTGCGACATGAGCTCTGAACATGATTAATTATTGTTTATGTTATGGTATAATTTGCTTCACCAATGCTGTGCCATGACTCAAGGGCAACACATTCATTTGGAAATGTGAGGAAATAACAAGTTTCTAATAACCCCAATATTGTGCCTCAGAACTGAGTAATTTTCCCTTTTCTTACTTTACTATTTTTAACTGCCAGAAATTAGATTCACTAATTACCAATTTCATACTCATCAAACCATTCAGTGACCCCTTATGTCTTACGGATGGGGGCATTGTCATTTTGCAAGACACCACTCCCATCAGAATAGAAATGTTTCATCATAGGATAAAGGTCAGAACAACTTTGTTTTGTTTTGTAGTAACCCTTCCATCTAAGGGGACAAGCGGACCTAAACCATGCCAGCATAATGCCCCCCACAGCATAACAGAGCCACTGGATCCCCTCACTGTAAGGGTCAAACAGTAAGGCCTGTAGTGAGTATGCATTCACCCACTTGTTGAGAATATGGTGAAGAATGACTCATCTGACCGTATCACTTTTTGTCCACATCTCTGTAGACTGCACTGGTTATGTGCATTCTTATACACTGCAGCCCTGCTATAACATCCCTCACCAGCATCACTGTCATCAAATTTGTGCTGTTTCCAACCATATTTACTGATAATATCCTTCATATAGATCTAAATGCAGATGTCACTTTAGGCACCTTTCCTATTGAGACACCAGTTACGCAGTGTTTGTGACTGAAGCTCCCGCCATCTGTGTCCAAGAATGAACCCTCTTTCAAAGTCACTTAGATTTTCTCATCTGAAATCTGAATCAACTGGCAGCCACAGAGGATGATTGGATGTTAATTGTTAATTGTAGCATGCAGTGCACCTGTGTGGAAAAATCTGCATTCGTTATGTTTCTCCACTCATTTATTCAGGTTTTTCCCTTTAATTTGGAAAATAAGGACATCCACATCACTGCTTCCCCTGTGGCCTCAGATTATGTTGTTGATTATATTAATTGATGATCTGATCACATTGTCTGAAAGGGCCATAGTCGTTTGGACTGACGTGCTTACTGTAAACAATATCCAAACTGTCTATTCTCATGCAGTTCGACTAACTTTAGACTATCACAGCACCCGAACAGAGCAGCACTTTCTTAAGTGCGAGATGTGAACATGGGAACTCTTCTTCCCTCACATCAGCAAAATAATCACATGTCAGATATCGACGTGAGGAAGATGTCCTAAAGCGGGCCAAGAAGAAGTGAGAAAGAGTGGACGGGGAAGCCGGAGCACAAAAGAGTTACAGATAAAGGCTGAAACCAGCTGAGACAATGATAACACAGCAATTCACTTAACGCTGATGATGTTGACGAGAATGACGGTGGTAGTGGGTGATGACTGTTCCCTTAGAGAATTGACCTAAACCGAGTCATTCTGGCTCAATGAGAGCAGACCATTCAGCCACTCAGACCACTGGTGGTTCATGCCCTTTTTCTTAACAAATCATTATTTCTCACTGTGGACTCGATCTATTTTAGGTTGCCGAAAAGAGAGAGGAGAGGAAAAGAGAGGAGAAATAGAGAAGAAAATGGAATGTAACAGGGTAGAGATACGCTAAATTATACTAAAAGATAAATATGAGCTTTAGACTCTCCATCCTCTCTCCTCTACATTTTCCCTGTGGGGATTTTTCTATATAATTTTATCGTAATTCTTCAAAAGATATATTTTATCCAGTCCTCTATTCTTCAAACTCCTGTTCAATTCTCTCCAACCTCGATTTGCCTCCTATTTGCTCCTCTTTTTCCATCATGTTCGAGTGGCAGTGCGCACAAAGCCCATACATTTCCGATGAGGCTGAATTATTTGACTTTTTGAATCAAGATAAATGCCCTCCTGCTGGAAACTCAATTAACTGCCAGAGGTGAGGCAAAAGTAGCCCGTGGAGAATCCATAACTAACCATTTCTGCACATTTCCATTTTGACAAAAGGTTTATTCAAGTAACTTATATATTTGAAAAGTTTTCAGATATATTAAGACAGCTTATTACATGTTTATTATGATTATCAGCATACCACCAGATGCAAAGATTAATATTCTTGGTGTCTGAACAATTTTAAAGTCATTGTCTAAGGTCATGAGCTGCAAATAGGAGGAATGTGCAGATGATCAAACACAACTTGAACAACACGACTTTGTTGTTGAGCTAGCAAGTTGAACTCCAAGGAGATTCGAGCGGGTCATGACTCATGGGCATATCCATTACAGAAAACAGCTGCACCATTCCCACCTCTTTACCAGCCATTTGTTTCATTTCTCTCTCTGTATTTGTCTTTCTCTCCACCAAACTATTTTCTCCTCCTATGTTTGTTTTGAATTTCACATCCTCTGGTTTTCATTGGCTTTTAGCCGGCTGATTTCCTGCCCTTCACAAGTATTTATCCTGGCATTTGATACCATTCATCCTCCTTGTTCAGAGGCTTAAGTGGCAGCAGAATGAGCTAGTCAAAGGACTGATAGACAGATTTACAGCTAAAACTCCTGGGCCAGCCTTTGCCTCTGTCCCAAGGGCGCCGGTAAGACTGAAGATGCCTCCTCTGCAATGGATTTGGTTTTATTGCCCATGAGGCCATCTTAACTTAATACAATCACCTTCACCCTTTTCCCCCAGACTAAGGTATGCTATTCATTCCTTATCTCTGGTAAAGCCTTAAGCCTTAAGTTACCTTCAGCTATTGGAGTGGTTAAGTATGGCTCCCCAGAGCCCTTTGATGCAAATCTGTCACTTTAGTTCTATGTGGTCATTGTAGTATCTCTGAGGAAAAGTCACTTATCCCATTCAGTAGTTTTCCAGCTTTGAACTTTGAAGTCAAACAAGACGTAATTTTCCATGATTACAAAGCTATATACAATCCACTGTTTCATTTTGAATTTAGTACTACATTTGTTCCAATACTGGATATGCTAAAAGTAGGAATGTGCTGATTATACCTTGGCCAAATAATTACAATAATAATATCATTCATTATCAAGTTTTTCATCATATTATGACATTGTAGCACTCTAAAAATCTAATTTGTTTGTTTTATTCTCAACCATATGTAAAAATTAACTAGACCGTTCTAACAATTAGGCGTAAAGCTTTTTATTGTTTTATATTGTTTAACATTAAATCAAATCACTAATGTCAAAGGTGTAAACATAAAAATATAAATATTACATTTATAAGAGAAATAATATGTCAGAGCTGTAAGACTGCTGGCCTGTTTTAGAGTTGTACTGCTCCCTATTGTCCAAAAAGATGAATGCAGCTTTTAAAGCCAGAAAGAAAAGATGCAGATCATTCTATTACAACTTATTCAGATATTAAATGTAAATAGTTTGGCCTTTTAAAAAATTACCAGAGCATTGTTAAATAATATAAATTTACAAAAATCTACATAAAGAAATTAGAAATCTACATTCATATCTTGTGCACACCTCTAGGACACAAATACATGCTCATCACAGTCAGCATATACTCCAAAAACATACCACTACACCAAAAAAAAAACTGAAAATCCTATTTAATTACTATGGTGGTGAAATTCTGACAGCCATTCCCTTCTCTGTAGTAAAGCTTGTTTCACGGTGACAAAACCACAGAGAAACAGACTGACAGTATCTCCTGCAGCACACCTTTGCTGACCACCATGCAGCCAGGCGGTCTGCAGCACTCACCCTGCAGATCTAACAATAGCTACTGAAAAACAGCCCACTATGTCCCCCACTGATCAGCCTGAGGAAAGGAAAGCGGTAACTACTCCCTCCCTCTTTCTCTTTTTTTCCCCACTTCTTCTCTGTTTCCTCTCCTGCTCATCCCGTCACCCTTTCCCCAATTAGCTATGGAGTAGAACTGGTGCAGGTCATCTGACTTTTAGACTTGATAGGTCAGCACAGTGGGAGGCCAAAGTGGCATGTCAGGACAACACAGACAGCTGACTCATTTCTGAAAGCAATCATGTTCTTATCTCACAAACAGGGTGGTTCTGATCAGCAGAGGACCAGCAAGATTATGCTAATGAAATTAGATATTATTTTGGTATAACAAACTTTAACAACTTCCATAATGTGCTTGGCTGCTGCACTATGTCATGAGTCACAGCATAATAAACAACACTATAACTCTAAACTCTTATGTTCCATGGTGCCCTCTGATCAAAAATCCTACCTATATCTGACTATAGTCAATACCTCTTGTCTTTAAATTGTTGTTTTTATCTATGGTCCTGGTAAAGCTGTCTTCACAGCTATTCTTTACTTTCTGAACAAATTTCAGTCAGGTTTCACAACAACAGCTCTCTTCGGAGTGAGAAATGGTTTGTTGGTGTCTTCAGAATCTTAAAACCATGTTATTTTAATTCAGTTGGACCTCTGTGCTTTTGACAAATTCGATCATTCTTTGCTCTTGTATTGTTTCTCAACCATATTGTTGGGCTTCAGGATCAGGCTTAGAAGTGTGTTGCCTCTTACTCATAAGATTGTTCAGTTAAGCATAGTACTGATAAGCTTTTGTTTTCTTAGTCTGCACCTGTCTCCCTTAGAATCCATTTTATTCTCACAAAAATGCTTCCAGTGGGACCTATTTTGAAAAACTAACATTTCTTGTCCTGGTTACAATGAGAATATGCAGCTGTGACTCCTTTAGCAGCACCAACTAACCTAAGCGGTAGGTTTTTTCTAAGAAATGAAAACAGTTTCTTTCATTTAGGGACCTGGAGACATGCTTTTATCTCTTTGCCTATTGATTACTAAAACTCTTGGTTTGTGGGAGTCAGTCAAGAAACCATCCTCCCCCTGAACTGGTTTTCATTGGCTTCCAATTAAATTAGTTCTTTTTATGTTCTATACATAAAACATCTTCACTTAATTGTAGGCCCTGCGACAGAAACAGATTTTCATTGTCTGTCTGCCTGCATGTAAATATACTGTTTGGAGGTATCTTTGCTTAGATTAGCTGGTATTTCACCATTACTGCCAACACCTCAGTTCACATGATGGACTGAGGCAATCCTTCAGTCTATTAACCCCTGTACCTTTGTGATTGAAAATTAATCTATTTTCAATTGCCTACTTTGGTTACACAAATCATAAAACTAGCTAACAAAAAAAATAAAAAATAACAGACTAACCGTTTAATCATCGTGACGATGGCAGTTTATGGCAGAAATGATCAGCATACGCATTATGTGGTTTTCACATAGAGATCTGGCCACATAGATCTAAGTCACAGCACATATGGTAAGTAGATACTATCTGTCGTACAGCATCTGTCACTATGCTACCTTGAATCTGTAATGTGTTATGTGTGCGGCCATCTGCAATATTTTCCTATTATTTGCCTGCATTGGCTTATATACCAATTAAAACATGACAAATAGGTGCCATTAAAACATCATGAAAATCAGATACTAATTAAGTCTTCTCTGTAACCACGAAACCCTGAAATAAATTCATTGCCAATCATACAGAAGATTATGTATACTAATGAGTACAGCTGTGCAATGCTGGCAACACAGACACAGTGGGGACTGTTTAGCTTTTTGGCAACGGCAGAGCACCATGCCATCACATCACCCTCGCATGGTAGAGTACACTAAATTGCCAAAACACTTTGGCCTGGATTATTGAGGTTGTCGGCTGGTGAACCTTTTTTTGGGGGGGAAAAAATAGCATCACTGAGTTACAGGCAACAGTGGGTGGATGCTGAAGATTGTACAGCCGGAATCAAACATAGAATATAATATTCTTCCACCAGAAGGAAGGGTGAAACTTGTGAACAAAATTTTAAAAAACTGTTTCATTTATTTCTTGTCTGTCCTAGTTTTATTCCTGCTTGAACAAAGGCTTGTAATGTTGCGTTCTAAAATGAGACAAAAGGATGTGATATGAGACACACTTTTGAAAAAAAATCTGACATACATACATACTGCAATAAGAGCACATGCTTGTTGCTAAATAAGCTCTCAAAGTCCTGTGGATTATGAAATTTACTTTGACAAACCTTATGCCAAACACAAGAAAGTGCACAGAGTAAGAGGATGTTTACAGAATCTGTATCCAAATTGAGGATCAACTGAGAGCAGCTGAGCTGCTGGCTGCAGGGCCAATAAGTAATGATACCTAATTAAATGGGACAGAGCATGTTCCCATGCTGCCTTAGCATGGATGAACTGTAGTGCAACACAGTGCAGCATGTGTCACAGAACATCAATACCATTACAGGCATGATGTAATGCATGTCTTGTTTCTGCATTTTAGTTGTTTTTTCATTAAATCTGTGATTAATTAATTTTGCTTGGCACCCTTAAGAGCAGTGGTCAGTGCTGGTAATATGCCACGCCTCATTGAACACTAAGCTTAAAGCCATCTGCATCTGAAATGTCACCATTGCACATGCCAACCCTGAACACACCAGGTAGCTCACGAGAGAGAGAGAGAGAGAGAGAGAGAGAGAGATGGGGGAGTGCACAAAGGATTAGAAATGCAAGAAAATGAAGAATGAAAGCGCTTTGTGTGGAGGTGTGATAATCACTAGGCAGCAGATATGGAATTAACTGGCTGCTAATAAGCCATTCCATCAGTCAGATCTGTGGTGGGCTTTACAACCAGCATTTCCAATTTGAATGGAGTTTAAATGAGACCTGCGCACTGATTGGCTAAAGGTCCAACAGCTCATTTTCTATGGTGATCATCTGAGTGCACAGACTGAACCCATCCCACTCCCAGTCTCTTCTCTTCTCCTCTATGGCCACCACCCCAGCAGGCAACAAACGCCAAAAGTCCTACACAAATCTGAGAGCTGAGCAGCATGGTTAATTTGTCTATTTTAAATATTTGGAGCGGCTCTGACAGTCGTTTTTTTTTTTTTTTAAACTCAGGCATTCTCATCGTTTGGAATATGAGATGGAGAAGGCAGAAATCATCTGGGTAACCTTCACACAGCGGACCACAACAAAAGGAAGATGAACTGTTCAACATCGGCATGACACTTCCCACATTGCGCAACAGGTCTTACCCCTTTGTTCTAACGAGGTCCAACTGAATTAAAGCCATATTTAGGAGTTGCAGGGGGTTCAAAGTGAAAGTTTGCAAAGCACTGAAATAATATGAATCTTGAAATTCACGCTTATTTATTTCTCATTTAATAGGATGCGATCCTAATCCTGTTAGGATGCAATGCGCTTGGATAAAAAGACATGGACACACTCCTCACCCGATTACACTGGGGTAATGTAAAGAAACACCTACCGGGAATAGCCAGGTTGGTGAGCGGAATAGTGTGCATGCTCTGCGGTAAACTTGCCATCCAGTCTGCAAACCGCAGGTCGCTTCTCCCGTGAGACGAAGCCATGCTGCTGCTGTGCACAACGCTCCGTTCTCCCGGACCGGTGCCTGCGCCAACCTGGAGTGCGCTCTCTCTCTCTCTCTTTCTCTCTCTCTCTCTCTCTCTCCACACACACACATGCATACACACACTCCCTGCCTCGCTCTATCTCTCTTTCACTTTCTCTCTCTCTCTCACACACACACACACACACACACACACACACACACACAGCACACATCAGCGACCGAGAGCCAGTCCACACCCCCCTGAGCAGAACACATCGGCGGGGAGCACAATTATGAAAATTCGGGTTGCTGGATGGATCCATCGCTGGTTAGCAATGCACTAATAACATTAAGAAGTACATATTTCAGTTTTATTGTCATAGAACTCAAATCTGACAAAATGTATACTACATAGAGCCTCATTAAATTTCATTTCGCTATTATTTCTCAAAACGGGGCCTGAACACCCCAAATCCATGGCATCTAATTCTGACCTAGGAGCATGTCTGAGGTCATGCACTTGGATGACTGAGAGCCATATGGCAGTGATTCATTATCACTGCAATTAATGTGACAGGGGCAATGAATAACTGACATATTCACTGCAGTGATAATCAGCTGGCTGGTCACCTTAAAATGAGTCATTCGAGTCATTCAACAAAATAGGTCACCATGGTATTAAGATGGAAAATATACCCAAAATGGCATATTTAGCGAGGCTCATTATACAGATCTTTTTTATGTGAGAGCCATTTCAGACTGTGTGTTCTGTGTTTCTGTATTCATGCTTGAGGAGATGTGACACAGGAGGAAAAGGTTGATCATATTAAAACGTATGTGGACACAAAATCAATGCTGACACATAACCACCCTGCATAAACAGAAATCATTTAGACTGTCAAACAATACGCTTTGTCTAGATACAGACTGAATAATCGCTATGGTTTACCATCATTGATTACCTTTGTTCTCAGCTGGATGCTACATCCATACGGTAAATGATCAGTAATGTGAAAATAATGAATATAAAGGAACAATAAGCATATTTTGGAGATACTGGCCTAAATCGGGTGCTTAAAATAGGGATGTCCTAAGCAAAAACACACACAGAATCGTCCCCAAGCATGGCTTGGAACACACTAAAAAAATGAGAAAACTGTTCAGTAGTAATGAAGAAGATAAAAGTCAACAGGATTTTTTTAGAGATTGCATACAGATGAATGGAGTACATCACAAAAAAAATTACATGTTCTAAAGTCGCTGTAGCTGTTAATCCATAGATTATAATGCAATTTAACATAAGAGGTTGGTCTGGTAAGTTTGTCATTAGATCTCAGTAAGTGTATGAAAAATAGGTAAAAAAAAAAAAATGTAGGTTTATAGGGTACCACTCTAGTTTGACTCATGATGGGATGTGTTGGATTAACATCAACAGCCGGTGGCATCAGCCCCTGTCACTTTCTTCCATTTTTCTGCTTGATGATCCAATCCAGTTGATCTTCTTGAACCCAAAAGCCCACTGGCTTAATTCTCCAGTTATGTAACAGCCCTCAGGTAATGGCAGTGCCTCTCTACTCGAGTGGAGAAATCACATCAAGAATGTCAATGCAAGCGCACCGTCCATATATAGAAAGCGCTAACCTGTGGAATGTCAGAAGCAATCACTCTCAAAGTAGTAATTTGCTTTCAATCACTGTCTGATTTGATGAGCTGAATAGTATGAACATAAAAGCCAATGATTGTTGTTTTTTTTAATCCAGAAATCAGAGAAATTCCAGTTGTTCCACTCAAGGTTGTACTTTATTCTATATACAAAGGCAAGGGGACAGCAAATGTCCCCGTACTGTAAAGGCTTCATGTTTTTCCCGGCTGAAATGCATGGTACAACAAACTCTGGCATGAGGCTGAGAGAAAAAAAGAAAGACATAAAACAGTTTGACATTTCAGCAGAGATGATTACTACAAACATGTTTCAGACTGACCCTTACTTTTACATCTCCCTCATTTTCCAAATGGAGAAAAACAAAAAGATATCTTACATGTGATGTACAGTCATGGCCAAAAACCCCCCACATTTCTGTCACATGATGCCCTACTTCTCCCAGAAAATTGTTGCAATCACAAATACTTTGGTATTTTCATGTTTGTTCCTTTTGCTTGTATTGGAACAACACAAAAAAAGTGAAGAATCCCCACCCACCCCCCAATCTAAGATATTTTACACAAAACTACAAAAACGGACACCGGACAAAATTATTGGCACCCTCAAATTAATATTTAGAAGCATACCCTTTGGAAAAAAAAAACAATCAGTGAGTTTCTTACACCTCTGGAGTTGAGTTTTGGACCACTCTTCTTTTGCCAATTGCTCCATATCTTTTAGATTTGATGGGTTTCTTCTCCCAAATGCTGTTTTGAGATCTCTCCACAGGCACTCTATGAGATTTTAGATCTGGACTCATTGCTGGCCACTTCAGAGCTCCCCAGTTCTTTGTCTTAAACCATTTTTGGGTATACCAAGTATTCTTTGGGTCATTGTCCTGCTATAAGACCCATGACCTCTGACGGAGACCCAGCTTTCTGACACTGGGCCCTACATTGTGCCCCAGAATTCTATGGTAGCCTTTAGATTTCATAATGCCATGCATACAGTCAAGACATCCAGTGCCTGAAGCAGCAAAGCAACCCCAAAACATCAGTGAACCTCCACCATGTTTGACTGTAGGGATCGTGTTCATTTCCCTTTTTTGTGCTGTTCCAATGAAACAAAAAAGAAGTAAACATGAAAATACCAAAGCATTTGTGATTGCGACAATTTTCTGGGAGAAATAGTGCATTATGAGACAGAAATGCAGGGGTGCTAATATTTTTGGCCATTACTGTATAATCTGAAGACATTTTGTACGTGGTGCAGCAAAAGTTTAAACAGCTACATACATATTCCCTTCTGAGCTAACATCTGTTTTCTAAATGAGTTACATTTCATCGCTCTACATCCTGTTACAGTAATGTTTTAATCAACAGTAAATATGATTTATTGCATTTTTATTTATAAAACTAGTAAAGTTGCATTTTTCTTGGAGAACAAGAACACTCCAAGTTTTAAACTCAGTTTGGATGATTTGGTAATAGCTGCACAAACAGTAAAAATAACTTGATGGTGTAATAAGCAAAAATTCAATGTTTTCTAATCGTTTGTCAGATCAAATCCCCCCAAAAATAAAACATACATGTTCCCATTCAGTTAATATAAGTGATACTAAATCTTTCTGCTATGTCTGACCCATTTGTGTTTTATGAGCTTATTTGACCGGTCCCAGGCAGCTGTTTACCACATAACAAGAGTTTCACTCAGATCCATCACATCCTCGTCTAGATTTGCTTCATGGCCCTCAGGTTGGGAGACACCTAAAAGACACCAGACAGATCACAAGGAGGAAACACATGTCGCATGGTTATGATACTTGCAAGTTAGAAAATATAAATAAAAAATTAGCACTGGTAGCCAAACTGTTACCTCAAAATCTGTGCCAGTGCATGCCTTGATATCCTCAGGAGTGAGCCCCTCCCACACTTCAATCAGAGTAAGGCCTTTTGTCGCATCCACATCAAACACAGCCTGGTGAACAGAAACAGGGCAAAAAGAGAGAGCGGGATGGACGATGAGACACAAACGCAAAATGGTAAGAACGAGTATTTCCTTAATAGTGCTGTAATGTGTGGTCACAGACAATGATGTGGGTGCCTCAATTATCAAAGTGACCTACAAGAGATGACAGCCCCCCCCTAAAAAAAACCATCAGTGCCACAGGAGGGGGGCAGAGTACCATTTCAGTGTCATCCATAGATGACAAAATAGCTGTAATTATATTGGTGCCAAATCCATGAAAGGCTTCAGAAAGTGGGTCCTCAACTCTGTGGACCACTACAAAGTAGTGAGCAATCACATTTTAATTGTTGTACTACTTTTAACAATTAAGAAAATTAATCCAATTAAGAACAATTGAGTTGAAATGTAAAATGTTGAGGGACTCTTTTAATGTATATGAGTAACATGTTTACCTGTGATCACACTTTTACCAAACACTACAAACTAGTGATGTGTCGGTCATGAACGAGCCGCTTCAAAGAGCCGGCTCTTTTAAGTGAACGATGGGAGCCGGCTCCGGTAAGTGAGCCGTTGAGTGATAGTAGAAAAAGAAGCAGCATTTGGACGCATTTTTATAAAATCTGAAAACACAAAGGCAGAATGCAGAATTTTGCAAAGCCAAGCTGTCGTATCGAGCAGGATCCACAAACAACCTTCACAGACACATGAGAACTGTGCATCCAACTGTCAATAGCTGTCCTTTTTAAAAAGTTTTTATAAGTGTTTCTTTGTGTAGCGGAGTGGTTCTACATGCAAGTTAGTGCATTCATTGGGCGGTTTCAGAAGTCAAATCAGCGCTAAATTTGGCTGAATTATGAAAGGTATAAGTGGTAAAATGAAGAGCCGTTTGGGAGCCGAAAGAGCCAGCTCTTCTTGGTGAGCTGAGTCAAATGATCTGACTCCCTAAAAAGAACCGAACTTCCCATCATTACTACAAACCAGGGGATTGTGAATGTGCATCGTGAGGAGTTCTGAATATACACACATTCACAAGCAAAAATAGATAAGTCTGATTCCAGGCTTAAAGGCGAGCTTACTGAGTGTACAAGATTCATAAATGAGGCCCCTGGAGATGTCAAATGTTCTAGAAAAGAGGTGGTAGAAAGGTGGAAACTTGTTTTTGTAAATTACTGTGAGTAATCCTGTCATTTACACTGAAGGGCAAAGGACAACAAATGCTGAAAATGAATCTAAAGAAAAACTAAATAGTGTTCCGTCTTCTAAAAAGTAGCAACACAAAATGAAAATCAATTTGATACACCAATGATTGTAAATTACTCTCACGAGTCAGACCTGTTCTTACCATCTTAAGCATTCTTTTATTAGCTAAAATAATTATTTTCATTCTGTTCAAAGTGTCATCTTGCCTGAAACACATTTTGGTTTTAGTTTCTCTTCTTTCATGAACTCGCATACATTTAGAGAATAATGATCCTCAAAACTGTGATTGGTTGCTTAAAGACTGGGATAGATTTTCAGCATGAACATGACCTGTATTTCTGTCTTTATTATACTACAGTATACTATATACTGTAGAGGGCAGAAAGCCTTTACTTATTTATTTGTACATTTTAACTCATTTTAGTATATTCAACTTTTGTAAACATTGTTTTCTGGATGTATCAGAGTTTCATAAAAGTACAAATAGTAGTAGAAACTTTGTGAGCTTAGGTTTTAGCAAGGGTATTTATTAAAATCAGTTTGTTCGAACATGAGAAGTGCCAGTTTAGCTACTTTGACTTTCAGTCCAAACAGGTCTACTGCGTTCCCCTTTAGTGTGATTCTCAAGCAAATGCAAGTTATTCTCCATCAATAGTTTGGGTAATTGCCTAGCATAAGATTATACCATGGATGTCAAAGTTGATGTTTCAAATTGAATCCGATCCGATCAGTTGCTGACTGCTGCATGTCAGACACATCTGACATACCCATTTATGCACAAAATGCAAAAAAGACTTGATAAAGACAGGCCAGGCACAATGATCTGTGCTGGTTCCTGTTGCTTCTCTCAGCAGGAACTGACAGGCTAAGCCTGTCACATCCAGGCAAAGCCCGTCAGGACTCTCAGCTCATTAGGACCACACACACAGTGACAGGGCAGGAGGCAGATATCTCACTCCAATATAGCAAGGCAGATGGAATGCCACAAGGGTCTATGGATAACAAAGACACTGACAATCATCTCTAATCGTAACACATGTTGCAAGTGATTAAGGGAAATTAAAGATTCGTCAAAATGTGCTAGTGGTGGTTGATACAGGTGTGACAGAGTGCAGACATGGCAGGTGCTATGTAATGTCAATGTGAGCTCACAGTCTGTCATACTCTGCTTTAAAAATGCACAAAATCCGAACACAGGATGGTCTGGGTAAGTCAATTTTAAAGCAATTAACTATTGACTGACCTGGTTTCTGAAATCAGAATTTACTACTGAAAAGCGAACCGTGATTTCATTTGTAAAGCAGCCTTTTTGTTTTAAAACTGATGAGTCACCTTTCTTTGCAGTCTTCAAAGTCACCACCGCCATTAACCAGATTGATGCAAGTTAGTCATTAAGACGCTGTTAGTCTACCCCATGTGTTGTCTGGAGAGAAGTGGGTTGAATGTCATACAACAACAATAAGCCGCCACCACTCAGCCCACTCAACGCTTTAGACTAATGTGAATATGATAAAGAAATGGAAGTAAAAATTCACATTTTACCTTCCAACTAACAAACTTCAAAAGCTTACACAGTAGTCTGTCAATCCATTACAGCAAGGAGCAGATTCTGAGATGTGTTCAGAAAAAAAAAAAAAAACTCACAGTAGGACCATAAAAGAATTTCAATTTAGTTGCCAGAATAATAACTGCTGTCATTACAGAAAATGCCACAGGTACCACTTTTTCTAAGCCCATTATAATGAATAATTCAGGAGATATTATGCTTCATTTGTGAATGAATGAGCAATTATTATTTACTTCAAATTATTCCCCAAATAACTGTTGAAAGGAGAAAATACTGAGCATGCAGACACTTGTCATGACAGCAACTCAAGGGGGCCATGGAAGTGATATGATTTCCTCAAATCACTTCATACACACACACGATGAACAAAAAAACAACACAATAACACAACTCATCATTTCAATGACAATGCTCCAAGCGAGCAAAAAATAAGAGCTGTGGTTAAGAGAGAAGAAATGGCAATATAGTCTATAAAATGGTCCAACCATATAGAGAAGTAGCAGAGACACATCGTCTGGGGCAACAGGTTTCCTACTTCCCTGGGTCTCAAATCATAGCAACAATATTTAGGACAACTCTTGAATTTCCATTCCTACTGGCCATTGCTAGTCAAGGAGGATGTTTGTGAGAATATATTGTGCATGTCAGCATCTGTGCATGTGCCTCTGTGGAGGAAAAATATGGTTTTGATTGGCAGGCTTGGAAGGCCCCGGTTTCTGCTCTCATTTTGGAAACAAAGTGGAGCAGTGGTTGTAATCATGTAAAGATAGCAAACTGGAGAATAAATGTAGGATAATCATTAACAGGCCTATTAAAGGCACTGTTTGCCACCAGGTTTAGAGTCCCTTATTTGCTCCAGCTGGATGTTTTCTCCAGTGATTATCACAATCATTTTCTCAGAGCCCACAAGTAATTTTATACATGGGGTTGTTGGCTAATAAAAGGTCAATTTTATGCTGCTTGGCTGTTGTTTATTCATCTAACCATAAATTAGTTGCTGAATAAAAAGGTTCCACTCGACCTCAGACATTAAACCCTAATTGACTTTGTGTCGTGGGCGCCACAGTGGTGCAGCGGTTAGCACCGTCGCCTCACAGCTAGAAGGTTCCTGATTACAATCCTTGGGCTTTTCTGTGTGAAGTTGGCATGTTATCTGCATGGATTCTCTCTGGGTACTCCGACTTCCTCCCACAGTCCAAAGACATGCAGGTTAATAGGTTAATTGGTGACTCTAAATTGTGTGAAAGTGAATGGTCGTCTGTCTCTATGCATCACCACCCTGGACATGTCACTAGTTAATCAGTGTAACCTGCCTAGTGACTCCAATGTCAGCAAGGATCAGCTCCAGCCCCATGCTGGTTGATGGCTGGTTGTGTGTCCAGTGTAGAAACATTGGCTGAAAGATTGCAAGACACTTCACTGGTGACAACATCTTTAATAAGATTTTATATTACTATAGCATCTTGTGCATGTGCAGAAATGTCTTGGTAATGCAGGGAGCCTTGTAAACTTGTAAATGATTACTTTTATTGATAATTTTTTACTGACAATCACGGATAATCCTTTGTCTCTTCTTTGCCATCCTAGAGTAACATGATAGCAGAGCAGGCTGTTATTCTTTCAGATGTATCACTGCTTAAATTAGACCGCAAGGACTCAAAAACTCTGTGGTAGGTAAGGTGAATCACTGGCAACTGATTTCCCTTTTATTAAACTGCCTCATTGTGTGTCTTGATTGTTCTCAGTTTTGAAGGCAATTTTGAAGGTCTATGCTTGTTTTCATGTTTCACCTTGCTTTTTGAACATCAACTGAAAATGCACTGAAATTTGTGTATTGCTTATAAACACTGCATACGCTATAATTAAATAGCTGTGAACCTGGGTACAAAAATGTGCTCTCAGATCTCTCTGTCACATGCTTCTTTGTGCACATAGCATTAAGACACAGATACAATACGAGCACTGATAATACTGGCCAGTGATAGATGATGACACTGAACAATGTGTTTTCAATAACTAAATATCTTATCAACACTGTGTTGGGCAAACCAAACTCATTACAATTCAACAGGTGCGGTTCATTACTTGATGAATCCAATTTGAATAATGCATTCCAGTTTGAAGTAACTCACTTGGATGATAGCTGACAAAAGAAAAGAGGTAAAAATGCAGACTTTTCTTTTGTTATAGTCTTTTACACCCTTGTCATTGTCATTGTGGCTGTCACTGAAGCCTCTAGCTCCTCACTACTGTTTCTCAAAGGAAGGAAGTTAAACATTTCTGAACTCTTACTAGAAAAAATACAGAGGAACGCCAGTCAAAGTTGGAATTTCTACTTGTGAACTCGGGGCAAACCCATCAGTCTGAAGTCTAGACAGCTGTCTCAAAGTCACACCATTTGAGCAACATTGTGCTTCTCATACAGTTAAGCGTTTTGGCTGCCCTTCAATCAGTTATGCTAGTTTCAGTATGGGAAACTTCACTCAGATACAATATTAGTGGGAAGAAGGCCTGAGGAAATATAAATCAGGTGCTTGAGATTTTAAAAAAAATAAATAAATAGGCTCAGCAAATACAGTATGGACTGAAACCACACCCAAACACTAGACTGGCCTAATGGATGTAGATTCAGATCACCCAGATTGACTATCACCTGTCTCAAAATGACACACACACACGTAGCATTTTCAGATCACATACAGGTCACATGTGTTTAATAGCAACAAAATCATCATAAATCATTTACTACCACTATTTGCTTGTAAGTGTGAATGTGTAAGGATGAATAGACATACAGTTGTGACAAACCTCGCCGTGATACATAGCTTGATCTTCATTCTGTTTTCTTCCTGATCCTTATTTAGCCTATTCAATGAAGCTGAATGTGCCAACATGGGTGTTGTCACTGACATAGCTTTCCATTTCTGTTGTCTGTTGACAACAACAGCACTAAAAATCACAATTTAATTGACACTTTTGCAAACTACCAGTAAACCAAGCTAACATTAATTCCTGAGCTGCTGAGCTGACACTCACACAAATCACTATATTATACATGTAGAGGCACAGAAAAACATGTCAGCATGACAGCATCTTTATTGTGCTGTTTCATATATCGATTTTCAAAACAAGCCGTCACAGCAAGAGGTGGAGGTAACAAAATCATAGCACTATTCTAATAGTAAGTATATTGGCAATATCTGAGAGGCTGACAAGTAGTTATATGTCACTTTCTAAAGTTAACTTTTCCAAGTCCAAACTAAAAAGAGACACCGGCATTGCAAAAGGAAGAGTGTTTCCAAAATGTTACCACTTTTGGACAATGGCTGTTTGGTAGAATGAAATGCCAAAAAGCAAAATAGAGCAAAAATATATTTTCAAATTTAATCACAGTGAAATAGACATATGAGAAGAATAAAGTAGAGGAGGAGTGATGTGGAGTTCAGAAAAGTAGTAAGTATAAGAGGTGGAGATGGGAGGAAACGAGAAAAGAGGTTATAAATGATAGAAAGTAAGAATTCATGTCTGTACAAAGCGGTGGTAGGTAGGGAAAACAGCAAGAGATGAAATGAGGAAGGTGGTACCAATGTTAGCAAGGCGGCAGTAGAAAGAGCTTTAACCTTTATAAATATTGACAGAATTCAGCAGGCTGAGAAATGTTGCACAATCACAACAAAAGCCAGCTGAGCAGAAAAGAACAGACGGGGCAAAAAAGGAAAAATAAAAGCAATGTACACTGTCTGACTTTACAGCTGACAGGTTATATTTTCAATGAGCAAGTTCCAATGGCAGTAACCACCAGAGGGTTGCAGGGAACTGACCAGAACACCTGAGGACACAAAAACTAAACCACCACAAGGCTCTTCTTGACATCTCTCTGGACCATTTTCTTTCTTAGTTTTCCTACATCTTTTTTTCCCAATTAGCATTATAGTTACTCTTCCTTCATTTGCTCTTACTGCCCTCTACGCTCCATTTTCACCTTTTTCAACCATGTACCTTTGCTTGCTATACATATCAAGTACTATATTGACAAGATAAGCTTTACCTTAAGTTAGTCATTAAAATCCCATTCGACTGAATTTCTAATCCTAGAGAGTTGTCTATGATAAAATAATATTCATGCTACTGCTTTTTTTCCCTCCGTTTCACCATATATGCTACCAAGTACGACAATGTATTCTTGTAAATGGGGGTTACATTAGTTTAGTACATGCTTTCCATCACACCATGGAGAACTCAAACTGTAGGGAGCTGATGAAATTCAAAAAACAGTAGAAACAGAGCTCTTCACGCACAAATGAAGACCATGGAGATTTTCCTTCAGGCTTAGCTCCATAAACTTTCTGGGGGTGATGGGGTAATAAAAGTTTCCCAGAGTGCACCCCATGGTCCAACTTTTTTCAAAATGTGAACCTACCCCCTATTTAAAAATCACAAAAATCCCTGCAACCACAGAAGCCAAAATACCTCTGGCCTCCCAAAATCTGTCTGCTGATTCAGGGGTTCCCAGGGATAATAAAGTTCAAAATAAACAACAATTCAAACAATTTATGCATAACATGTAACACAAAGTACTTTAAATAAAAGCAAAGAATCATGAGAAAATAGAACACAAGCCCTCCTCCATTAGAAGCTACTTCACAGTTGGGTTTACAAGCTCTATCTAGCTTTTCCAGTCCAAGACATTCAGCTGCAGATGGGCTATGGAAAGCTATGACTGCAATCATTGCACAAGCATCAACAACATTATAAGCAGGACCCTAAGGCGGGAATAGGGTCTCAACAAAATACATAATAATGGGAAACCCAACCCTAACCATGAAAATTAAAAAAACCATAACCGAATCAATAAGCCTCATTCCAGAAATCAACGGATTGAATTAGTTTAAATTGAATAAATGTAATTTTCCATCTACCCGTGTCACCCTGCTGCAAAATACCAATCTATCAACTGTAGTGAGATTGTCTTCGTACGTGTGCGTGTGTGAGGAAGATGTAATTGTGAGATAAAAATGCAATGTGTGAGACTTGTGTTTCCTTGTGTTCATTGTCTCTGTGTGCCTCACCTATTGTTGATATATTCAGGGAACTGGTTGGCTGTGATAAAATAGTATGCAATGCTAATCCATTAACTGCCAAAGTTAACTTACCGCATTTCAGTTAAAGTCACTCCTAATAATACTAAATAAACTACTTGCACAAAATCCTCTTGTGCCACCTAAATCCAGGTCTTTTACAGGCCGGGAGTACTGTGCAGCCATAGCTTACTCTTTGCACCAGCTATGTAGCACCTATGAGTAATCAGCCTACATGACTAATGGCTCCTCCATCCATTCATCCATGCATGTGTCCATCCATCCACTTCTGTTTAAATTTAGGATGAACACATAACTGCATGTATAAAATACACAGTATATAAATTAAACAAACCAATAAACATACCTTTTCTGTGATGATCCGATCCACACAGTGCTTCCCTGTCAAAGGCAGGCTGCATTTGTCTAATATCTTGTGTTTTCCGCCCTGAAAGAAAAGAGTAGTTGGTTAAAAGGAGGGAGGAGAAGAAACCGGTCACCCAAGCTGTGTCTCAATTTGGATACTTCTGTTAGTACACTTTGTACATTATGCAGTAAATTGTGTTCACCATGTACTTAATGGCATAGTGTGTTAATTTCAGCAGGGCAGTGTTGTCTCATTTCGAGTTTCGCCGCTGTGTACAGTACCTCTGGAAATGATGCTTGGAACAAAAATATAAATATATAATATAAAATATAAATATAAAACATTTTCACAATGCTGGTGGTCCCTCTCCTGGGAGCCAAGTTGGTGACCACTGAGGGTGAGAAGTGTCCAGCGTTCCACACTCAACTTTTTGACCATTATGAGTGCACCAGCTGAGTACTCAGAGTACACTGCATTTTTAACAGTGTGAACACTCCTGTGTACTCAAAATAATAAGTTGAATTCTGGAAGTACAAGAATTGAGACACAGCACCAGTTGAGCCAGTTGAGCCTGTCGATCACTGCTTAATAACACAGCTAAATGATACTTTCAGGGATGCAGCTGAAATTTTAATATATCCAGGGATGCAGCTGGTTATGTACACTCATTCTATTCCAAAAGGACACACAGCATTTCCACGTGGGCATGTCTCTGTTTCCCCGCCAGTCATCTTTAAGAAAAAGCACACACCCAAATTCTCTGACATCCTTTAACACAGCCTGGGAAGCATCACACATCACACATCATACATCACACATCCCCCCCCACCCATTTCCCCATCAAGAATGAAAACAGGCTTCAGGGTAGTAAATTTATGCTCACCTGCTGCACCATCTGGACTGTAGCTGGGCGCCAGACAGGCTCCCATTAGCAAAAAACAGCATGCTTCTATGAATACAGAATGTTACATTGCCCTTGCATCATATCGGTCTGGACTTTCCAAAAGTAAACCAATTCAGTTGGATTGCCTACTGTTATTGTCAGAAGCCCTGTGGGGTTGTACATCTTTAGCTGCAGCACCAGTCTAACTAATCAGTTGTTACTGATACAGGGTCCAATTCTAGACTTGTATTCAAATTAGCCCAAGACGAACGAACAGGCGATGGTTTGTGTGCAAAACCTCATCAGGATGAGCTGGTGCTCTCTGGTAAAGAGGCATTAAGCAATCCATTAACAGAATTATCCTTAATCAGTCATAACACTTAGACTCATTATCGTTGGAAGCAGATACAAGGTATGCTAACGAAGGTACCAACAGAGAAGAAGGGAGGGAGAAGAAAATTACCAATTTAATTCAACCTGGTTTCCTGAGAAAGGGAAGGAGTCTTTTGGGGTAATTTGTACAGGCTATGTTGGTGAGAATAAACATTTTAAAGGCACAAGATCCCCCTTTCTCTTTCACTCACGCACACACACCCCACACACACACACACACTTTCACATGTTTACACACCTTAGCTGAGTGCTCCATGGTGACGACCACTTTGGTTCCAGCGCTAGCCACCAAATCCATCGCTCCTCCCATTCCTTTCACCATTTTACCCTAAAGAATGGAAGACAAAAATAAACTGACGTTTTAGTTATCCCATTTATTTAAAAAGGTGGACAAAACAACAGGAATACCTTATAATATACCACAATCCAATCCAAAACCACCATTATGGCCTTAAATCTACAACAAATAAAACAAAGCCATACAGACAGTAAATAAAAGCATTCATGTACAAGGGTGGAATAAAAAAATCAAAAATAAATACAAGTTTACACAGCTGCTTTGTGGCTCTCTCTCTCAAATGCAAGGATATGTTCTATTTGTTCAGTGCTTGGTGAAGCCTAATTTTATCCCTGAAAACTTCAAACAGAGAACAGGAGGGAGAGATTTGAGTGGATCTTCAATCTGATCCTTCAGAAATGTGGTGAGGATACAATGGCAAGACCACAAAGACTTGTCAGTTAAAGATAATAAAATACAGTAGTAACATCCATCCCTAAATATCGAGAGTATTTTCAAAGAAAATGATTCTTTTCAACCTGGACCCTATTTTAGTAGTTTTTGATCATCCATTCCTGTGGGTTACTTTAACAGTTTATCTTTCAGTTTAACAAATAAGGCGAGGCAATTTAAAAACAAGGGGTGAAATTCAAAAAGCAGCATGCAGGTTATAAATGATTCCACTTTAACAAATATAAACTACATATTTAGAGATGATAAGGAAGGTCAACATACCCAGTATCCATTATAATAATCCACTGCATTGCAAAAAACTTTTAATATGGACCATTTTTGTGGTAGAAAGTAGCTCCAATGAAAACTGTTGGCAACATGTTGTGTAGATTATACAGAGTAGCAGCGAGGCCGTTTCTGGAAAGACATGTTGCTGTTGAATTGTTTTAAATGTAATTCCTGTATGCTGTGAGCACCACTAACTAAATTACATTCACCGCCTTTGTGTTGGGGCGGCAGCGAAAATGTCACAGACAGATATCTGAAAACCTGAGCAAATGAAACCAAAGTTATCTGCATGAATAGATACCAATGGAGGTGAGTGAGAAAACATGCTTTTTGTAATTGTCTGAACCAAACCTTGGTGAGGATGTATGAGTAATGTGCTTAAAACTCATGGTCCTTGGCACAGTTCCAGCAGTGGCAGTCTGAGTGTGTATTTAATGGTCGAAGGTATTAAATATTGAACTGCAGGAAGAGAACTTAAGTATTCTGATGAATGTAGTGTCATTATAAGATAAATCTTGGTGCTTTGATTGGGCCCTCTCTACAAAATGCTTTCACATTTTATAGTAATTGCAAAATTAAAAGGGTTTAAAAATA
Source organism: Argyrosomus regius (assembly GCA_946959425.1). NCBI lineage: Eukaryota > Metazoa > Chordata > Actinopteri > Sciaenidae > Argyrosomus > Argyrosomus regius. Next base: position 12,974,427 of record OX336890.1, read on the forward strand.
TGATCATAGCCCACAGTTCATTTTATGAATCACAGTCCCAACAATCCACAAATATCCAGGGACCACTGTCTCTTATTTAGGCAGAAGAATATTATAACAAGAGCAAAGAGCAAGCAGCAAAGCATCTGAAGAAAACTTCAAACAGGAGGCATCCCTTCAGTACAATGGCCAGTGTTCATGGCTCTTTATCTTTTAAATGAGTTGTTGAGAAAATACTATCTTTATTACCATTAAACTCTAGGCTAAATGCTCCTATGTAGATGCGCAGTGCACTAATAGTTAGTAGTTACAATTCAGTGAGCAAATAAATTTGTCTGAACAAATAAATGTTTTCTTCAAAAATGTGAATAAAAAATAAAACCTGAAAAGATCTCTAAAAAATCTGAAAGATCATTACAGCAACCGAACTGCCAGCTGGTTGAAAAACTGACTTCTAGTTCCTCATTGTTCCCAATAAAGAAGGTTTCCAAATAAAGAAGGCTGACATGCAGATATGGCCACAGGGTGACGGCTGAGTAACTGAATTAAAATCCCATTTGCTCATCAATCATGTGAAGAGCCTGCTTTGCTCTCTGCTCGATAACCAGAGGATATATATGCCAAGTGTGGTGCATCATAAGGATACTGTTTGCCTCCAGGGAGGCCAGCTGGGTGGAGAAGATATCAACAGAGAGCGGAAAGAGGGTTGGGAGAGGGGAGGTGGGTTAGAGGAAGTCGGGAAATGCATAGACTGAGTATATGGGAGAGGCTGCATTTAATTTCATGTGCTTTACTCCATTATCTTATAGAAGATCAACTGAAAGTGCTCTACAACAACCACTCAAAAAGATCCTTAAATAAAGCCTCCACATTTATTATATAAAAATAATAGCCATTTTGACCATCCACTTTTAGCCTTCTTTATTCATTCAACACTTAGTGACTCTAAAGATAACACTCCAAAAGCAAAGAGTGTCCTTTTTCATATGATCAATGTTAATGCACTTTCTGACAGTCAAAGGGCTGGGTGGTGTGTGCATGGGCCCTTTGGGATAGAACACTGTCTGACCTGATAGTAGAAAGTCTGGATTTACAGCTGTGTGAGACACCTGCTCCTGTACTCCACTCAGAAAGGCTGCTATTAATCAAAGAGGGCATCCGTTTTTAAAATTAAACATCTGTGTTAAATTATGATCAATACAAGAGTCAAATTAGAAAATGATCATATTTGGCTGTGAGGAGCAATGAAACTTCTACTGGAACCACCCTTTATAATAAAAATGAATTGGTTGTATGTTTCTGGGAAATAAAAGACATCAAGTGACTGGAATTGTTGTAGGCCATTAATGTTTGAATGAATGCTAGCTAGGAAATGAAATTATACATCTACAGAGTCTGTGTTGCATCGCAGTGACAGCAGCCAAGCATACAGGAACAACAATCAGGCTTGTGTCAATCTATGATTGTGTGCGTGCGTGTGTGCGCGCACGCATGTGGTCATATGGTCTCACTAATGCTTATGACCTTGTTATTTAGAAAGCACTATAATAAAATAACATTGCTGTGGAGACAGACAGGTACGGGCTCTGTTGCGTGCTGAATATAGTCAGTGACCTATATTGTCGGGAGGATTGGCATTTGCTTCCCTCTGATTTCCAGCTATGTGTGTGGTTATCTTCGACCGCTTTGATCTAAGCAGCACACTTATCATGATCTGTAAGTGTGTGATGAAGAACAAATTTATGAAATAACCTATTTCACCCTGCTCATTTTATTCAATCCAATCAAGAATGAACTTTTGGTTAGCTCTCTGTTAACACTCATTTTGTCTGACTTGGTTGCTGGGTTTCTGTACACCTGCTCAGCTGCAACTGGGGCAGCCAAAAATCGTGTCTTTCTTAACTACTTCTTAATATTGAAGACATACCAGATTAAGAGAATACTATTTTGCTAAAACGATTTATAGTTTTATATTTATCGTTTTATGGATACTGTTGAATATGAAGCTCGACTTCCGACCAGTAGAACCTGCAGGCAGGCATTAAAACATTATGTTGTCAGGACCATGTCCATGGAGAGAAAAATCCTCTGCCTAAGTCGCCAACAAGAGCGTGGGTAATTTAGTCATTTAACAGCTTTGATGATATTAACCTTGCTGGTCTGATTGAAGCCCCACAGGTTTTTAATTTCCGCACCACTCTGATTGTGACCATTTCCCTGCTATAATCTCAGTACCATGGGGGCACTAGGACACCTGAAAGTGTATCTAGACACATTTCATTAACAGAAACCCATAAAAACATGAAGATACACTGCGAGACATCGCTCTTCTACTCGGTGACAACGATTGTTCAACCACTCAAACACAATGGGACACTTATGATTTATGGTGAACTTGTATTGTTGCATAATTATTACAGAAGACCTAATTCTATTTAAATGTGTAAAACACGCTCAGTTACAAGTTACAGTTACAAGTATAACGATTCAAATTTTATAGTTAGAGTTTTACATTAGAGCCACTAATGAGAAAATCTCCTTGCACTAGTTCCCACAGATGTTGCTTTTTCCCTTCGAAACAGCCATTCTACATTTTTTCACTGGTTTATTGGACTATCCCTTTGAAATTAATCCTTGCCAGGGGCAGATATACAGTAGCCTACACATATGCTAATTAAATAGGCGTTAGAGAGGATGTAAGTGATGGAATATTCATTCATATAATGGCTTTAAAAGTAAGAGATGATGTGAGACACTGCAGGAGGCAGTATCAGTGGTGCAGAACCCAAGACTCCTTCACTTAAAGGTCTGCAGAGATGACACCTATCATAACATGTGAGAGCAGAGACAATGACACAGGCAATCCCACTCCACCAACAAGATTTTCTCAGTGAGCCACAATTATTATTATTATATAATGCTTATGAGGCATTTTTTAAGAAAAAAACTTTAAAAAATGCTTTCATACTGTTCATACAGGTTTTGTTTTTTCTGTCCAGGAAAACAGCAATAAAGTGCCCATGTCCTCTATACAGAGAAAGAACATGTAGAAAAATCATCGTTCAAAAGGAATAATTAACTCAATAAACACAGTGGGGCCGGTGTTCCAAAATATGCTGCTGTGGCACTAATGCAAAAAAAAAAACTAATGAAAATAGCATCATGGGAAGCATAATTTGACTAGCACTGAATTTCTCTTACTAGGCTTAGGGGTTGCTTGAATTTTTTTAAGTGTTGCCATGACGACAGAATACGATTTCCTCACTTGTTGTGCAAGTATTCACTTTCCAGTCAGTGGCAGAAACACCACAGAAAATGACCCCCTTCACAATCCAAGAGTTCCCACTTACCAACTGGCTTCCTTTCTCTCCCCCACAAATTCTCTGACAATCTCCGCTGTCTGATACAAATGGCTCTCTATTTAATAACATAGCGACGGACAGCTACAAGCTTTGGTTACCCAGACAACTAATGACAAGAATCAGAGGGGGAGATGGGACTGACAGGAAGACAATGGACACCGTGTTCAAAGTAACTGTAAAACATAACTGTTTACAGTGTATAGCTGGTAAATATGATGTAATACATGCAACCACAGTTTTTGACCTGCAGCAAATCAAAGCTTCATTTTCACCTAATAACACTGGAAACACGAGGTTACAAAAGCTGCGTAAAGTGGTCAGTGGAGCTCCACACAGTCACATACATGGAAGAGCAAAAACGAAACATGTATAAGGACATCTTTAACGGATGATAAACTGGCAACCATGTACAGGTAAATCTGTTTATGATACAGCAGGAGAGCAAGTGAAGTTCTATAAAAAAAAAAAAAACACTATCTTTTAAGCAGCTCCTTCATTAAAGCTGCCATGAGGCCTTATCATGAGTACTTGAGCTAGTGACTGCATTTTAATAGTCAGTAGCTCGAGCTATTGCAGCACTTAAGCTGCAGTTATACTCAGCCTCCAGTTTGAAATATATGTCTGTTGTAGCAATAGTTGTCTCTGCTTAAAGTCAACAACTATCAAATTGAATTCTGTTTAAGTCAATAGTATTTCGGGTGCAGATACATTTTTATTGCTTTGATCAATTTGAAAAATATTTGTTTATTCCTCTCAGATTTAAAGGAAGTCAAAATCAAAATCAACAAGAATCAAATATGGTTCACATTTTTCTCAAAGGTCTGTATGTGTGGCTGTTAAAAATCTCTCAGGACAGGCGGCATTTCTTGTGAGCTGCTGAGGGCAACACCCCTACGATTAGGACACCTAGATAAAGCTCCAGCAGCTAAATGATGAAATAGCCCATCAAATCCAAAATGCCATCCTTTATTGTCCTACCATTTTCTCTCAACCTATTGTTTTTCCCAAATGTTTCAGGCTGAGTGGAGATGTAAAAGCATTTCAAAGCTGTCAACTGGAAAATGTTCATCTGCATTTTGCATATTAAAAGCGTTTAAAATCAACATAATCACGCTGAGAGTACTGCATCCCCGACTCCTACATACAACATTTCCAATTTCACGCTATGTACCCATCTTTAGATAGTGAATAATTTTCATTATCACAGAAGATGGGAAATGTAATTCTCTTCATCCTTTCAAAAGAGGGGACAATGAAGATTGATGCGTAGGTGAGGACAGAGGTGTGTGAGCTTGTGTTGCAGCATTATTTTGCTGTTCAGCATGTCCAACACTAGAATGGCTAAACAAGATAAACGGCCTGCTTCTGAATAAGAGCTCCACTGCAGGCCTTCGATATCTGCATAATGTGCTTAATCAAGCAGCGGTTAATTAGAAATTACCATGGACAAACAAGTACAACTGGAGAGGTAAAGAGAAAACAAATTGCGTTTTAAAATTTCACCATTAATAACAGTATCCTTATGCACAGTAATGGCTTACTTGATTTATTTATATAAATTATGTTTAAAGATTAATGTTTTATTCTCAAGGTCTCTGCATATAAACATCTACAGCACTCTGTGTCTGCAAGTACTTGGCTGCTTCGAGGAGACGTATCTATGAAATGATGCACTGGCTGAAACAACCTTGCGTGTACACTTCAGTCAAGCAGAAAACAGCTGTGCGCCAGGGGGCATTCTGGTTGAGCCCTCCCACATTGTGAAGAGGCTTTTAATGGGTTCCTGACCTTAGTAATCACTGAGGATGACTGTAGCCACTGTGGTCTTAAGACCAATTGCCCTGATGTAACATCTAGCAATGATGTTGGCCGTCTATTTTACTGTAGCGCTAACAACCACTCCCCCTTGCCCCTAGATCACCTGACAAGCATATCCCTATGCTCATGCAAAACAACGTGGCTGCATCTTTGTGAATCTGTTTCAGTGAATATATTAAATATAGCACAAGAAATGACAACCGTTACTTTTTCTCAATGACCTTTAAAGGGCCAGTGTGTAGCATTTAGTCGCATCTAGCGTTGTAGTCCTCGCTTCACCTTCTCTCTTTCCTATTGTGAAGAAGTAGCTTAGTTTATCTATTCTGGGCAGCTCAAAATGGCAGACTTTATATATATTTATTTATATATATATATATATATATACACATACAGTACAGACCAAAAGTTTGGACACACTTTCTCATTTAAGAGAATGGGAAAGTGTGTCCAAACTTTTGGTCTGTACTGTATATATTTACTCTAAGGTTACAATTCTTATTATCAGATGGTTATAAACTAATAAAAGCATAGTTATACATATTAGATTTCATTTTACCATATTCTGCAAATGGAGCCCTTAAATCTCACACACTGGACCTTTAAAGTCTTTTGAATTATATATATACACACCTATACAACTGTTGCAGTTACTTGCAGCAATAATTTTGTTGTTCCAAAGCCTCATGTGAAATAAATATCATAAATATAATTTCCCTGATATTAAATATCAACTTTTATAGACTGTAACATTGCGAGTTTCTGACTTATGAAAGTCAGTCATCTAAAGATAAAGACAGAGCAGGGGTGTCGTTTAGCTCAGTTGGTAGAGCAACCGCCCCATGTACGAAGGCTCAGTCTTTGCCGCGGCAGCCCAGGGTTTGAATCCAACCTGTGGCTCTTTCCCGCATGTCATTCCCCATCTCTCTCCCCACATTCCTGTCACTCTTCAGGTGTCTATCAAAAATAAAAAGCTTGAAAAGGCCAAAAAAAAAAATAGAAAAATGTCCACACCATGTCCTTGGCACAACATATACCAGTAATATAGCATTCAAACTAACAGAACAACATCACAAGCTTTATATCACCAGAGACTGAACACTTCTCACTCACAAACGTGTTGTCATGATGACCTCCCAGCAGACAGAACAAAAAACATGAATTTAAAAACAAGGTAACAGATTTGTGCCATCAAGACCAAACTTACTGGGATCATCCAGTTGGCTAGGTCTCCATATTTTGACACCTGCATGGCTCCCAGCATTGTCAGGTTTACGTGACCCCTAAAGACAATGACACAACAGAAAAAGACAGCTGTCAGCTTCAGAATCAGTTCAACTTAGAAAATCCCCACTTAAAACAAAAAACAAAACAAAAATACTACTTGATACTTAATCACAGGACAGATTTCTCACTACAAATCAGGTGTCTTTACAATAATAACCATCCTACCATCTCAGCTGTTTTCTTGATCGCATAATTATTATTTGCAATTTGCATATTTACCCTTTTGTTGATTGGAGGATTTATCTAATCCAGCAGCCACATTAAATGTCTACACATAAATGTACTATATTAGCAAAATATATTCAAGTTACTTTACATGTTTCACCTAAATAAGAAGTTTAAAGTCCAAAGTGAGGTATCAAATAACGCCTCTAGAACAGGTCGGGTCACTGTTAGGATGCTTGCAGTTGCATAGATTATTATTATCTATTAGAGATTAGAACCAGGATCCATGGCACTGCTGCTTACAGTAAAATCAAAAGCATCTTAATTCCTTGTTCTTTCTCCGTTGGATGTGGCAACAGATAGCAGGTGTGAGGCCACATACAAACACATCTAAAGTAAGAAGTGATAACATTTTGTGATAAAGAAGTACATGTTTAAACGTAATCCCAGCATGGGAACTAGCTGGTGTGGTATTTGAGGCAACATGGCTCACAATCCACCATATGTTGTGTTATTCTTTCTTAGTAATTCTGGACTCTTAACTGTGTTCACACAACAGCAGACACACACACACACACACACACACACACACACACAGAGTCAGCGTGTTTCCGTTTGGTCCCCGCCAATGTGACTGGACAGCGCTATTTATGAGCACTATTGGATTTCCAATGGGTGGACAAACAGAACTGATGCTGCAGGGAGTGCGGGTGGGCAATCTCAGACAGCTGGCAAATCAATAAGAACCAGAGACCTTGGGAATATTGGCAAGGCTGCTGTCTAGTTGTACTGGTGACAGTGGGTATTTGTTAATATCCAGTGTTACAAATTGTGGCTCTATCTTGTTGTCAAATTCTTCTTAATGGTTATAGCTGGATTATGGTGCAGTTGAAAAACTTGTAAAAGTGTGTTTGGTCTTCTGTTTTGCATAAACTCCTCCAGGAAGTTCACAGAAGTGACTCATGGCATTATGAAATTTATTTTTAAATATTAATAAGCTGTCTACATATAGTGTCAATCCACAAATGTCAGGCATATATAACTGTCAGTCAGCAAATAGGTTTTCAAAGCTTATGTGTTGAAGCCTTACCCTCGAATCATGGCAAATGACTCATCACTGGAGAAATAGGCAGCCCCAGGGAGCACAGTAACAGTCTCCTTCCCTGCGAAGATGACATGATTTGGGCAACATAAAATATCGTTGCAGTAAACATTGTTAATTGCGCACAAAATAATCATCAAAAAAAGGTAAAAGTAATGACAAAAGACAATGAACATAAAAAATATAATTGAAAAAGGACAAGGATGCATTAAATGTTCATTACAGAGAATCCATTTGATTACGCATTCATCTAATTTATGCAGGAAATTAAAAAAAATAAAAAAAATTATGAGTCAAGTCACCACCCATAATTTACCTTTTATTTTTTAAAAATATAAATAAATGTATCATTGGAGATACTGATTAGGACAACCCTCACCAGCATTAATAAGGTCTGCATCCACTGCATCCTCAGTGGGGTACGGGCCCTACAGAGAGAAATGTAGATTAACAAGAATGTGCACACAAGCTGACAGTCACCTACACTCACACGTCATTCAGCCTGACCAGCCATGATCTTTCAGGGGCGAGAGAGACAGAATCACATTTTTCTGATTAGATGAGACATTGATTTTCTTTGTGTCCAACAAAGGGAGCAATCCTTTGGAGAGGAGAGGAGAGGAGAGGAGAGGAGAGGAGAGGAGAGAAGAGGAGAGGAGAGGAGAGGAGAGGAGAGGAGAGGAGAGGAGAGGAGAGGAGAGGAGAGGAGAGGAGAGGAGAGGGAGAAGAGAGAGAAGAGAAGAGAGAGAAGAGAAGAGAAGAGAAGAGAAGAGAAGAGAAGAGAAGAGAAGAGAAGAGAAGAGAGGAGAGGAGAGGAGAGGAGAGGAGAGGAGAGGAGAGGAGTATCCCTTTAAAAACAGGCACTCATAATTAAAAGAAACTTTGACAAATAAGTCATTAGCATAGGCGCCTACATGCTCCTGTCAACACAACTGATTGGGAAGTCATTCCATAGCAACGACAGCAGCAGCAGCAGCAGCAGCAGGCTTTGTTAAAGGCTCAACAACCAAATAATGATTGTGAGAAAGAAAAACGGAAGAGAAAGTGTCAAACTGCCATAATTTGTTACAAAACAAACTTATATTATAGCTTATTTCACATTAGGACCCCAAACTATGGATGATACTGCTTAAACAAATGGCTATTCAACTTGCGACAAGCTCAGAGCACAATTCAATTTGAAAACACTTAAAATAACCTAAAATATATTGTTCATTAGCTTGTTTAGCTGAGAGTCAAAACACTGAAACCTGAGAAGGAAGAAAGCTCTCTGTAGGCATCTTACCAGTCCCAAAATTCCATTTTCACTTTGGAGGTGGACAGTGATGTCTGGTTTTATAAAGTTGCTGGCCAGCATGGGTATACCAATACCAAGGTTGGCTAATTGGATCTTTGTTAAAGATGGCAATAACTATATTTGTAATCATGTGATGGAAATTAGGCATTTAGATGAAGAGATGCAAATGCAGTATCATACCCTGAAGGATTATGTAATAGGAACTACACCATACACTGCAAAGCCTCCTTTCCAACTACCTTGGACATTTTCTTGGACTCATAACAGTCATGCTGTGTGAATAAGTTCAAAACATCTGTTGTGTGAACAATGCTCAAACCGACACAAATTTAAAGTTTGTTAAACGTGTCAGGATGAATTACTGGGAAATGTGAAGTCCAAAAATCAGTGGTTAATCACAGATCAGCCACACAAAATCTAAGGCTGCTTTCATGAGCCGGGGCGAATGCTATCACAATAACATGTGAAATGTTGGAGAAAAAAAATAAATAAATAAAAAATTATGTGCATAATTTGTCAATGTAATCAACTGGTCCAAAGGCTATAATTATTCATTATGTGTGTTGAAAAGAAAGGAAGCCAAGGCACAGCTCTTTTTTTCCTGTGGCTATTGGCCGACACCTGGTTTGGATTTAGTCATGATAATTAGAGCACAAAGTTATGATTTTGTAATTTGTTCACTGCTTGTATTATTTTCAAAAGGATACCATACATCCCATCCTCAAACTCCAGAGCAGCACGCCGAATGATCCTTTCCCGAACAATATCCGAGTCCTTCTTTGGTTTGGGCTTTGCTTCTTGGCTTTTCCTAACTGTGCGTTTCTGGAACCAGAACCAGAACAGAAGTATATGAGGAAGCTATTCATGGCAGTACAAGTGCAAGGTACATACATAAGTAAAAGCTAGTATGTGTGTTTCTGAATAATGATGGAAATGTTAAATCCTGCTACAATGGCACATTTTACTTTCACATGATGACATAATCCAGAAAATATAGAGAGAATAGGTACAACATTCTCGATTTGTGCAAGCTCTGAAAGGCCTCGTTTTGTACCTCAATCCTTTTCTCGTAGCTGGCTCCCTGGACAACCCTGTGGACGTAGATGCTGGGTATGTGGATGTCCTCTTCAGCGAAGGTCCCAACATCCACCACTTCTTCCACCTACACAGAGACACAGAGGGATGAGCTCCACCTTTACCTGAAAAGGTCTCTAGACCCTTAAGATTAAAGCTTCGATAAGGAAAGCCGACGTGCACTGATGGAGCTGTGCTACCAGGAAATAAACTCTGGCTTCCCAGCTATGACAGATTAACTGATAAACACCAGGGTTTTTTTTGCCATTCTGCAGGCCAAACTAAAAAAATTACCTTAATTTGTACATTGTGCATTTCCTAAAAAAGGAAAATGCTTAACCATTTGAGGAATACAGCAGGCTTTTTAAATGGGTTTTATATTATATCCTAAACTGAGACACAATCAACAGTGAGGGTGATGCACAAGCAGACATTTGCTCTCCAAATATGATCTCACGAGTTTAAAAATGCTGTCTAGTCTTTAACAGGGAACAGAGGGTAATTATTTGTGGGGGAAGGTGTTGCATTTTTTTTTTTAGCAACTCCACTGAGTCCAGTGAAAGCTGTGTGTGTACCCAAAGCCAGCTTAACTGACTGAAAACAGAAGGGGTTCATCTGAGACACTGAGCCCAGGGAATGCAGCTTGATCCCTGGATCAAAGGCGATGGAGAGTAGGGGTGCATGGAGGAGATTGTTTTGGTGTTGGGAGGACTTGGGTCGAACCAAACACAAAAGGTCAAAAGATACTCCTTACTCCCCTCTGTGAAAAACAATGTTTGCTTACCTATTTTTATTTTCAGGTCGATTCTACAAGTTCTGCTTGAGGACTCTCTTACAAGGTTTACATTTCAGCTCAGCTTACTCTTAAGGTCTCAGAGGAGCTGCTATAACATTGGCCACTGACATTGTCTAAGCATACACGCATAACACTTTAATTACTCTGTAATCGTAATAGTTAAGATGTATGATTTCTACCAAACAATGCCTTCCTGACTCTGAGCCAGAAGTACACCACCTTCATCTAGAAAGTGTACAAAGGAAGAAGAGTGTACAAAGGGTTATTTCTGTCCAACACGACCCAGATGGAAATGGCTATTGATTTGAGTAGAGTTGGGTCAACATGACTGCAATAGAAATCCTAGAAAGAACGCACCCGCTCCCTCCTCCTTAGGCAACATTTGGAACTGCTATAAAATGAGCCTCCACTTTATACAGGTGGTTCAGTGGGAGCTGTACAGCATGTGTGGGTTCATATGCAATGTTACAGCCCCTACAGCTCAGTCAGTATTTACAGTAGGCTGTGTTATCAAACACAGTGGCCACTGAGATTTTAAGTCAACCTTAGATTTAAACTAAGCTGGGAAGGGATTGATGGTAGACTTTCTACCTGATTTTCCTTAATCAAACACGAGAGACTCCAAGCAATCTCTTTCGTCCTGAAGATTCTTCAAGGAGAAAAAACACTTGTAATGACACAAAATAAAATGCAAAAAAAGAAGAGAGCACAACCAAGTTATCGTCTCATCTCTGGGGTATAAAAGGGGACTACGACAACATAATTCTTGTGCTTCCTTTCTACGTTTCTGTGCTTCACTCCTGTGTAGCTCAGAGTGTAACCTATTTATTCCATTTACATGAGGGGCAAGCAGCCATTCACAGCAAATTGAATTGAATCTCTCCTTATCTCCACTTCCTCCCTCAGCACTCAGTGCTGACTGAGAGGAGTCAATGGCTAAGAGTGGATCCCATCTTAGCGTTGTCATGGATACACAGGCTTTGGTCTGTGGTGAGCGAGGGCCACTCAGGACCATAAAGTGATTTTAGACTCTTTTTCTGGTTCTCTCGGCTAGGTTATGGTAAGTCTCAGTGAAAACGAGGCCATGCAAGACGAGATTGGTAGCACGAGAGAATTGATACAGCAGTCCCACACATCCACCCACATCTTTCTCTAGGGGCTCGATCTGTCTTTTGTGAGAATGATGATATCCATGAGACATCCTCATCAAGGAAGACTGAGCTCATCACGTTATAAAACTGTAACAGTAATAAACTCGGGGGGCAAGGGAATCAAGACAAATATTTGGTGGCATGAAATTCAAGACTTCAGATGAATGAACGAAATTAAGGGTATCGATGCCTAACACTTTTCGGTCAAAAAGGTGTCAAATAGTGTGCCCTTCAAAAACTAACAACAAAAACAAACAGAAGAGAGATCACACCTCTTTTTCTCCATGTCCGATTGTTAGTCTCTCACACATAAAAACAAACCATGTATTCAGCTCAATTTTCAATTAGCCTTCCAAAGCTAAGTCACAGCACAATAACAAGCTCATGCAATTTAAATGTTCTGCCTACATAAAAAAGCCTCTGTTCCTTTCATCTAGGTGATGTGTCCCGGCAGCACCGGTGCTCAGATGCAGCTCAGACAGGAGGTTCAACGGACGAGGACAGATAAAGCATTAAAATAAAATAATAATTAAAAAAAAACACACACACACACACACACACACACAAGAATAACACATAGACACACACACGCAAATGAGCAGGTGTGTGGAGCAAGCAAACAAGCACACGCGCAGACACACACATTGATATTCCTGTATCTGTGGGACGATTTTCACATCAATGAGAGCAGAGCAAGGCATGAAGTGAGCTGGCAGGAGGATAGAGGGAATCAAAGTGCCCTCTGGGGACACAACAAGCGTTTTTTCAAGGGTTTGTGCTTTTTTAGGCTGTGAGCTTTGTCAAATCTTGTTAATCTCAAATTGATTGAATCACAATGCTACCAGATTTCCTAGAATAAACCACTAACAGTGGTGTTGCTGTTGCATACAGTGTTTCCTCTATGGTTATTTAACAATGCTGGATCATTCATGTTTGTCCAGCCAAAATAAAAACAAAGAGTGTTACATTTACAGTCTGAGCACAATTTTCAAGTACATGGAACGAAAACCAATTATGACCAGTAAATGATAAACACCAGCATGCTTTCAGACAGGAATTTAGATGCACAACCTTTCAGTGCCAAACAGACTCAATGCTCTCTGACTAAAGGTATTAATTTGAGCTGACCATCTGGCCTACATTCCAATCACCAAATTAACACACAGGATTTGTGTTTTTGTCTTCAGATTGTATGCACATTATAATGTCAAACAAAATATTAGTAAGCTAACGGCTCCTAGAGGCTAGTATGTTTATTGCACTCTTGATTACAAAAGCAATGGACTGAGTGGATGAAGGATATTGTTAATTTTCTCAGTGATTACAGTTACCGTGAAATTTTTCCTAAGGGTGTTGTCATTTCGTTTTTGGAGTCGCCCACAACAACATTACAATTTTTCTGACGATAACTGACAGCCCACAGTGAATTTAATCAAAATTAGGTCATTCATCTTCATTCATCAATATCATCATCGGCAGGATGAAAGATTTAGGGGACTCTGGACTCATTCATTAACGTAGAATAACCTGAAAATAAGATCGGTTATGTTTATGTTGTTTATGTTATCTTTATGTTAGAATGATCTATATCTTCAGACGCTGGGGGTCGTCTTTATGGATGGTTTATAGAACTGGGTGCTTAAGAACTGGGTACCCAAAGTGGTGGCCAATTTAATCCAATGAGAATGCTCTTCTGGTGGATATGGCAAAAAAGGTTTCTAGCATTTCTGCATTTACTATCTGTCTGTAAATGCAGCCCACTGAATATGTAGTGTTTATACCACTGGCCATGCTGCAAGTCCCTGCTCAGCCCACAGACTTAACATTGTGATGATGTCACATATTTCTTAAATGGCTTCTCTAGGCTTGAGTAAAGTTTTACAAATAAAAAACCTCCATGGATTAAAAGAATTCATGATAGCAAGAGTCAAATTTGACTTTGTTTGCAGTTCAAGGTGCCGTGCCGACTTTTACAGACGTCTATAGAGAAAATTCTTTCTGGGGCGCAGTGAAATTTTTTGCAATAATGCTTGTGTCAGCTAGGCAAAATTGGAAGAAAGGCTGAGCAGCAAAACCATCATGTTGCTACAGTAGCCCAGAACAGACAAACTAAACACTGCTCTAGGCCATACCTAGAGCAGTGTTTAGTTAGTGTTTAGTTTCTCCTTAACGCTTGGAAGGAGAGGGTGAGGCGAGGAGGTTGTAATCAGCCATTAAACTGCTTGATGCCACAAAATCCGACACACTGGACCTTTAATATAACTAGTTGACAAACTGACATATTACAGACTGTAAAAGCTTCAGTAAGTTATACTTTAATCGCGGCGCTACCTGACCTTATAATCCATCAGGTGTTTTGTTTCTGTGTGGGTGTTTGAGCGCGTACTGAGATGCCACAGTCAGTAGAAAAATGGTGTGGCTACAGGCGGCGAAGCATGAGGATGACAGCAACACCACACTCTCATTACCCTGTGTATTTTTAGCATCTCCATCTTCCTCCCTGTGTGTGTGTGTGTGTGTGTGTGTGTGTGTGTGTGTGTGCATGCGCCTTTGTCTATGTGGCACTTGGCCATGCTCTGCCGCCACTTTCGGGGCTCAGCTACGGCTCTATCCTCTAACCCAGAATACTGACAACACGGGCAATCTGTTTCCTCTCAGTGGAAGCTTGCCTCGCCTATAAAAGTCTTTATGGTATCCAGAAAACGGGAGACATCCAGCAAATGCAAATGCCAACAACATTACAGAAACTAAAAATACATTTTTTTCAAAATGGGCATGGACAACTCCACTTTCAGCTCAGTGTTTACATTTCAAAGAACACATAAGCCTCCGTGCAATGTGCTTCAGATTCAGATGATAGGCTGTCGTTAGGGAACTTTGAACTTATAGTCAGAGCGTATAACATGCAAATTTGCCATTTCAAACATTCAGTTTGTGCATATGTTCAGCAAATCTGTCTTCCCCTTTTACTGGCTTCCATCATCTCTTTTCATATATATATATATCATCTGCCCCCTTTTCTGTCTCTGTTCAAACACTCCTACAGTGACACACAGATGACTATTAAAACTTAGCCCTACAGTCTGTCATCATCACCAGTAAATGTCAGCAATGCACATGGATTTAAATTTATGCCAAACCTGACTTATTCTTATACAAAATTAAGTCAGCCTATGTGTGAATGTTTCATTTAAGACTAGACGTGCCCAGTGTGCCCTCTTACTTCCTGGAAGAAGTATGTTAAATTGGAGCAACGCTTTAGCAACATTTTTTGGCAATGCAGAGGGGAAAATACTGCCAGCAAGAGCCCTAAAAAGGTCATCTGTAAGATAAACTAGTTATAAATTATTAAGTAGCTTTTCTATTCAGCTCAACACGAGACTGAATCTCCAAATGTTTCAATTAATGAAGGAAAGGCCTGTTCCTGAGCAGCTGCAAGCCCACAGACTACATTCAGCCGACTAGTTTAATCAGACCCCAATATGAATTTTATATTCATTATGTGTCCAAGTTTATGCACCACAGCCTAAACAGAAATGGATGGACAAACAGATGACCTAAATGTAGTTACAGAGTATTGACACATGAATGTAGAATATTATCTAGTCAAGTTGAAACTACCATTAATGTTGATACATTAAAGTGCTATCTAATAAACTATATAGTAAAAAGGAGAAATATTTATTATTTAAACATTTCATCACCAAATCTAATTGCTTTGCTTACTTTATGAGTTAATTATTTCTCCTGGTTAGGTGTGATTCTTTCAAGGCTACGATGAATACATGTTATTGTACTCCATCACTATCAAGGCTGCTAGTTCATCAACTGATGCATAGACTCACATCTCAAGATAGTCTCTGCTAAATGAATGTTGAATAGACAATATTAAGACAGTTTCGGTGTCATAGTATCAGTGCCGTTGTGACATACAAACGAACATACACACACTCTTGGAGGGGGGAATGGGCTTTTATACCAGTTTGTCCATTGATATCACAGCAAATTGATTTGATTCCTGCAATTACCTCCTTTTTGCTCCGGAAAGGTTTTAGCTCAAAGTCCAAAAAAGTGACACAATAGTACAATTTTAACTTTGTTGCTGCATGCTAATATAAGGAGTCTGTAGTGTGCAATGCCTTTGTAGAGATTCTAATTCAAAGCAAAGACTTATTGCAAGTATTACTAGTAGTATCTAGTAGTAAGTATTTTTTATTCAAAGCCATGCCACTTTCTGGCACATATGATTTCAATTAAATCGAAGCTAAAACATGTCCAGACACACAATATCCTTCCCCATAATTTGTGCAAAATACAGACAAAAATGCTGACATCTTTCACATCTTTTGCACACAAGAGCCAATTCGTTAACCTCTTTAGGCAAGAAATGATGTGGAAAATGGGTCGATTTATAATCATTTGCCAACAGTAGCTTGAGTAACAGAGTTAGTCAAGGGTATAAGCCAAGATCAAGGTACAGCAGTAAGCAAACAAGTCATTATGTACTACAGAAAAAACTTAACAGGTCATGATAATACCCATCATTCCACGGCCAAACACTGCATTAAAAAAAAACATTACTTACACTTAGCTGTTCCCAGTTCATGACTGAAACTGAGATTGTCTGTTGTTTTGCAGATGTGTGTGTGTTTTTTTTAATACAAATGTACAACAGAAGGCTGAAACCGCTTAAGGATGAAGGTCACTTATATCCAATTAGGCCTCTAGCCTGGTTTAAAGAATAAAACATGCTCACATTCATTCATTCAGCTCATGCATGCATGACTGGTTAGTTGTGTTTGCACACCAACACCCACACCGCTACCACTACATTGCATTGCCACAGTAACAAAATACAGTTGAGTCATTTACTGTGACTGATGGTCGAACAACAGCAGTACACCACTGCTTTGATTAAGTCTCTGGTGTATTGTATCCCACAATGCAATGGGGATTTTCACTGTACCTGTGATAAGGGAATAACTGGACCGGCTGGATACCGTGAACATTCAACAATTGAATAGCAGGGTTTGGTTGCCTAGCAACCGTGGCAGGAGCTGGTGATGATCTGGTAATTTTCAAAGTGCTTTTGTGTTATCTCGTTCTCTGACACCCTTCCTGCTTCTTGTAGTTTAAAATTCAGAACCAAAAATAAGTAGATATACATATCAGAACTGGGACAGGGACGATAATGATATGCTGGTGGTCACTGACCTGAGGGATTGAAACAGTTGTGATGGCTATTGACAATGTTAAAACTGTATAATAACTGTGTGAGTCTGCATGAATGGGGGCCAGCTGGTGACAACTGCAGGGTTATTGACAGATTGTCAGTTGATCATTTAAATCTTTAAAATTAAAATGGATACTTTAATGACTGACAGTAAATGGGCTTTAAAGAAGAAAGGTATAATATTGACTGGAGATTGTCATTTCATTCTGCAAGTGAAGAGTTCAAGCACGGGTAATTCACCATCAGAGAGGAGTGGGTTGGCTAAACAAAATTTTAAATTCAAGAGGCTTATGGGAACGAGCTTTTGCAAGGTGTCAAGGGGAAGCTCACAGTATTTGTGGAACTCACTGTGACACACTTAAATGTGGTGATATTCTAATAGTTAATAAAAACAATGGTAACACTTTTATTTGGAAAGTCCGCCTACAGATAGTTAATAGAGTATTTGGAACATTTCAACAGCTTATTAGTTGATCTTCAGCTGTTTCACAAATAAAACTTCTCTGATTCTACACCACTGTGGTTATGGTTTGGTTAGTTTTAGGCACAAAAAACATCTAGGTTGGGGTATGTTCATGAGTACATATAATTTAAGAAAAACAGCTACAATGTCATAATTACTCTATAATAACACACCGAATATCAGGAAATATCAGAATCAGACTGATAAGGGGATTTGAGGGTGTTCTTGACTTACTTGACTTAATTTCACAACTTATGAAGCTAAATTAAAATATAAATTAAAGTAATTTAATCAGGACTGAATCTGACAAATCAACCTAGTTGTTTTGGCCTAGTTATGACTGCTATCTAAGCTGCTGCCCTTTAACTGGAACTGAAAAGTGCATCATCCTTATTTTATCCAATTCCCCCTAGCCCACCCAGTCTCCGTCCACAATGTCTGACATTTTTTGCCCTGTCATAAAAATTAATTACTTAGCCCATGAACAGCATGAGCCTACCTGGGTGCAGAGAAAGAAATGAGGTCCAGCAGACAAGCGGCTTACTGTGCAACATGATCATCAGAGAGCTCACCTCACACTAACCTGAGCAGTCAAGCTGAGCTGCAAGTTAAATGAATAGCTTCAGAATAGCCTGACCCTGTGTGTTGGTTCCCTGCCTTAACCAGTGCACTAAGACAGCAGGGTCAATATTGACAGCATATCACTAGATTTATGACTGAGTATGCATTGAATCCCAAAGATAAATTTGTTTTCAGAGAGCTGGTAATTGCTTTAGTATCAGAGATAAAAGGTTCTTAATGGGTATTGCAATACAGGTCTATCACTTTATTGGCACCAATAAGTTGCCCTGTTATCAATAATGTTCATATGTTACCTGCACATAAAAATGCCATAAAAAAGGCACCGTTAAAAAAATATATATATACAATCTGACAAATCACCTGATAAGACGATAAGACTAAGTTTTCAGACAGCGAAAATGGGATATCAAGTACTTGGAAAAATTTTTTAATAAAAACAATTTCATTTGAAATTAGCTATTTACAGTATTTAATTTACATTAAGAGACATGTTTATAATATATTATTTTATAGCAGGAATTTTAGGTCAACGAGTCTTAATGAGGATGTTTTTGGTGTCACATTTCAAAAAAGCAATTAAAAACAAATTAAAAACCACACAATATATGGAAGACAGTTTTGAAACATACTGAATTCCAATTCGACATTTGAATCTTGTTTGATGTCATTTGTCGGACTGCAACACAATTTAGAATAAATGCCTTTCTGAATATAAGTATTAAGTTGATATGTGGATGACAAGTGTCTGAAAGGACTATTAGCTATTAGACCGTGACAGGAAAAAGAAGTGAAATGCTAAATCTTCAAAGACTAGGCTGTGTCTGACACAGTTGTTTGACACAGTCTGGTTTTAGTCCTGGCAGGGAACATAAAATTACATATAAAATGTTCAGATGCAAATGCAGAGCTTTACTTTCCCAAAATAAGATGATTTGTGTCAAATTATGGAGTGTGTTTTGGGTTAGGTTAATTGATTGAGATGTGACATTAATTATTTTCAGAAATAGGCAATTTATAATCACATTTCTTTAGGCTACACACATACGTCTGGTGCTCCATTAAAAAAGGCTGTTTATATTGTGTCCTTGTTTGAAAAATTAAGTCAAGCAATTACTTATGTATCCATGAGAGTCTGCAGAGGATGTTTGTTTTCAGAACTTTTCTCAGACCTTGTTAACTGAAGTGTTTGTTTGTATATTGTATGATCTAAATCTCCCTTTCACCTTGTCATGTCATTCCATCTTCCGTCTCTTTCTTTCCTGCCATTGCTGCTTCTCTTCACTGTATGCGCGTAGAAATGCACAAAAACAATCTTTAAAATGCACCTGGAAATTTACTGTTCCTTGGTTCTAATGAAGCCTGGGTCTCCAAACCTGTTAAACAATGGTTTCATCCTCTCCACTCACCAAAAACACCCCGAGTAGATGCTTCTGAGTGCACAAAGGTTGAAGCAAACAGTTCAATATTAAATCCAACCAATTATGCTTGCATCTCATGAAGTGGCTCTCTAAACAGAGCTGCATTATCATTCATGTCACTACTGTCTACATCACAGCTCCAGCAGACGTCACACCGGCACATTTCTTGGTGGCATCACTGCTGTTAGAGCTACTAGTCTCATTATCCCTGTTGAAGAAAATAGGGCATTATCTATTATACCATAGCATTGACTCTAAAAATCAATTTAGAATTAATTGATAGCCATCATTGTCACCACACACACTGGATTGGGGATGCAAAAATCGCTGACTTTAGTGGTTAGTTTGATTGTGAAGTCTGTTGTCTTACATTGTTGTCTTAAACCCCATTAATGCCTGTGCCATTTACTGTCCACAACGGCTCTATAGCGAGAAATTTACCGCCCAGACGTCTCTAATCAACAGCAGACTAAATCTCAGGTCCAGCAACCGCGGAATAATTGAAAATGTGCTTTGTGGAACCCTGTTAGATTTATGAGACCCTTCTCCACCGATTTATTTTCAGAAAGTGCTTGTGTTTTATGATTTTCACACACAGTTTTTCTCCCTGCTGCTCTCTGAATCAAACTGTGTCTATATGGGAGGTGTGAAGCTGTTTGTGTGTTGGAGGGGTTGAGAGGGAGATGAAGGCACACACACACAGAGGGAAGAGATCGCACTTCTAGACTGTCAAATGCCAGACAGGTGGGCAACCAGACAGACAGAATGAAACTACGTATGACACAGACAGTCTAGAGATAGCAGGACTACATTTTTGGAGGTTAAGTTCTTCAAACTTCTAATCCATCAGTCATATTTAAGGTCTTAGAGATATAATCCGAGGAATATGAATTATTCACAATTCAATGTAATCTTTTCAGCCCATGACCACAAAACACAAGGCCTTACATCTATAAGACATCTGTGTCACATTTCTGCTTCTGACCTTGAGTATATTTCTGCCTTCTATCTTGTCCTTTGAGGACAGTAAGATACTGTAGCATCTATTTAAAATGATGACTTCTTGCTTTACTGGCAATAGGATGCACAAGGAAACTGTGCTTTTGTGTGGCTGTGTTAAAACTGTTGGTTTCTTTGCACTATTCTCTTGGTGGTCTACAGTTAAACAAAATTAAAATATTTGCTTTTTTCCCCTTCATAGGTTATTTGTAGATGTAGTTGGTGGCGATTTCAGTTGGTTGAAAATTCACACTTGGGCTCACTCCAGATTACTTCCAGAAGGCGCTGGAGTTTAAGAATGGCTTTGATTCATGATGTTTATATAATGATATATAAGTGTGTGGAGTATATGTGTTTGTGTATATTTTTTAATTATTGACATTAAATGAAAGCTGAAGTCTAGATGCTGAGATGTTAGATGTATTATTAAACATTTCTTTGCTGTAAGAAATGCATACCTCAACTATGGTGGTTTTGGCTGCCTTGCACATAGGTTGGTTGAAGTTTCTGGCTGTTTTCCTGTCAGAAAAGAGCAAGAATGAGGTATTATATTAAAGCAAACAGGCAGTATGGACGCAAGAATAACTCACCCACTCTCACTGTAATATACAATATCTAATATCCACTATACGCTGTTGGATCACTGGAAGACACTGCTCTCTTGTGGAGAAAAACTTAACTACATCTCCTAATTTAAATCATTCACATACATCAGGTTGATGAAAAATACCTTAATGGTGCTAGATGGGGCCATTACTTAAGTTTCCCCCAAATTTCCTAAAAGTAAGGTCAAGGTCATACTGAGTGAATGACCATTTCTAACATGTGGAAATGCAAAGCTACTGTTTCAGTCTCACATGACACCAGGGGCATGTGATGATTGTTGTGAAAACACACCCGAGGTGATTAAAACTTGTCTAATATGCTTTGAGGCATGGAAAAGCTGACTCCGTTCCAAGATAAATACAAGACTGTCTTAATACAACAGGTTTGTGCTAATGATGTGTAATCAGCAGATAATCCCAATTAGTGGATTGCTTGCATTTCATTTCACCAGTTACCTGAAAACAATGTTTCCAGCCTTGTCTGCTTTCCATGCCTTGACGAGTGCAAAGTCTCCAGTGATGGCCTTTTCCATGATGTAGTGCCTGCCGTTGAACTCCTTTACCTGTGCACAATGACAGCACATTTCAAGGGGTGAGTGGCACCGGTTGCAGTACAGAATAAGCATGGTGACCTGTTTTACAGCATTTTCAGACTTGGCCCACATACATGAGTCGAGGCCTAGTTTTTTGTTTTTTTCTCCACACAGGAAAAATCAATAGTATAACCAACAATCATGCAACACATCTATATTACATCTGTGAAAGGATTATTTTCGCAAACATGAAGAACTTTAAATTTCTCTATTATAAGCCTGTTAAATCAAACAAGTAACAAAGCAGGCTTTCCCCAGACATGAGTGTTGTGCACTGTGAATTACAAAGGTGAACACATTGCAGTGGGCAGTCCTCCTCAAGTGTGTTTTTAAATCAAGTCTGTACTGATACATAAAAGTCATGGTATGGAAAAATATCTGCCGTTGTCCCAAGGAAAAGAAAGTTTGCAATGACTTCATGTTGGGCCCGATGGCACAATCACAACATCGATGACAGCAACCTCACCTCTCTCTTCTCACTGGCGATAGCAATGCTGCCATCTTTGTTGTACTTAATTGGAGAGCCTCCCTCTTGGATCAGTGTGCCATAACCAGTGGCTGTGTAGAAGGCTGGAATCCCAGCGCCCCCGGCCCTGATCCTCTCTGCAAGAGTGCCCTGTGAGGAAGAAGGTGAGAGATTAAAGGATAAATACAACAGATAAATGTTCACTGCATGCCTCTGTTATTGTCAAGTATGTAATATATACAGCCTGCTCAAGTGGATGTTGGAATTTAACATGTTCTTGAGTGAATTTGGTTTGTGAATGTGTGTTCTCATATGTTTTTATTATTGTGAACATTCATGTGTTTTCTGACCAACCTGCGGCGTGAGTTCAACTTCCAACTCCCCTGACAGATACTGTCGCTCAAACTCTACATTCTCCCCGACGTATGAAGAGATCATCCTCTTGATCTGCTTAGTCTGGAGCAGCAAGCCCAGGCCAAAGTTATCCACTCTGAAGTAAACACAAACACACATTATTATGAACTTTAAAAAAAAAAAAAAAAGGGTTCAGTTACGCTTCAGTATAATGAACAAATTGGCTTTATAATTGAATTTTCATAATTTATTTAGAAACATGATTCATTCATAGAAGCAAAAGAAAATGGGGGGGGGGGGGTCACAGTCAGCCTTGCTGAAAGGTGAAGCACTCTAAAAAGCTCTCTCCTCATTGGACAAGCGAGGACAAATATTTATGCAATTTTTTTGTGTCCCATATTTGTTCAATCCAGGTCAATCATGGAGATTGTTTGTCACTTTGACATTAAAGTATTTTTTCTGTTGATCTGTGCCAAATACACACATTCAATGGAATGACTTCTACTGCTGATGTGTCATTTGTCCCTACTCTTTGATTGTGAATGTCATGACTTTCTATGATTTGTAACAAAGGTCACATTACCATACATCCAGAGATGTTATTGAAGGTTTTAACTGGGTCAAATCAAAAGGGGTTCAAAGTGGTACAGTTCCTTTTTGTGATCTTAAAGACAGCAAAAGCACAGTCCACCTGCAGCCTATCTGCAGCTACAATGAAAGCTCATGACACTAAACAGAGCTGCAGGGCCTCTCTTTGTTTATTGTCTGGGCAAACTACTACAAAGGTGTTATTAAAGGGGTGACTGCAGACAGCAATTTAATGAAGCTGTGATGCTAATCTTTGTTTTAAGTCTGGGTTACACCTGCTCCAAGTGCCACAACAGGATGTCACACATTTATACCATCAAACAGGAGCAAAAAGTCATTCCTAAACATAGTACTGTGAACACTCCTTTCTAACTTCCTGTCAGTAGAAAGCTATTGTGTTACCAGGGTTGTTGAAATAGTCCTAAAAATATTATAAGTTCTCCTTTTGTCTGTCTCAAGAAGCTGAGAATCACAAACTACTGCTTAGTCCTTCACTGTAACCTCAGGTCAGCTGACAAGATATGTGGGCCATGTGTGCTTGGAATATCAAAAGCAGATGACTGTGACAAGTACTGTGTCACACACCCACACCACAGGAGTTAAAGCACATCATGGATAGTCTATGCAAAAGGATTCAGCAAGTTTAAGTAATGCTATGCTAGTAATGCTGTGTATGTGTGCATTTGAGAACTAAAACCTTCTGCACTGCAATATAGAAAAGGCTAGTTTACCAAGCTACTAAATGCTACTGATCAGAGCACAAGTGCCTTTTATACTGAATTTATTTGGTTTATGTAACATTCTTGAAGCAGCTGATTAAAGAATACAAAGCTGCAGGGGGACGCAGTTCTGTTACAGCTCAGTAATATCTTCTTGTGTAGAACTGAATCCCTCCCATCTCATATTACATTACATAAAGAGCACACTGCGTCAGTGTTCCACAAAGTAAAATCCACTGTGTGCTGTGAGACACCACAACTCAGAGTTTCCCATAATGCAACAAAATTTAAAAAGCGTACTATATAGAGACAAGGTGACGCAAATCTTATTTTAGGATATTGTTGTCCAAGAGAAAGTTTTTTTTTTTATACCTCTTAACTAAGACTTGTGTATGACGCTGCAACACTGTAGCCAGGCAGTGATTCCAAAACCAAAATTACACTTGCCTCTCACTGCTACCAAAAATAGAGTCAGCAATTGTACAAACATATACAAACTCCATAGATGAGTGCGTTCACTTCTTCCTTTATTCATACTCAATCATCCCAATGTCAAACAAATACCACGGATCCATGTGAGATCATTAAGGAAAACACTTCTATTTGCAAAACAAATTATGTTCATATCAAATTGCTCAGCAGTAAAGAATGTCCTTTCCATTATTTTGCCTGCATTATTCCTTATTTCTGAGAGAATACAAGTACTTTACATGACTTGTTTGGCATGTTGCATTGAAGATGATTGACAATCCACTCAGACATTCAAGATTAAGTGAGCAGCAGAAGGAGAGTCTTCAGCTTTGGTCTTCACTCTAAAATTAAATGTTACATAACTTATTTCCCCTTCCAACCCTTTTCCCCACAGCTAGGAAATGTAAACATGATTCAGCTATGATCAAGAAAATGGTGGATATACAGTATATAGGCCTGGTAGATTTTATAAAACAAAAACGTGACAGTCAAGTGAAACACATTCCTACTAATGCCTGGGTAACTAGGTAAACCCCTCTTTGTTGCAATGTCAGCCAGATGGATGCCTGTGTGTGTCTACAAGCTCTAGTCAAACCAGTATTCACAAAGAAACTGGAAGGAAAGTATGTGCTTAACACCTACCACATGTCTGTAGTATAGTTAAGAAATGCCACTATGTTGGCTCAGAAATGACACAAGAAAGAGCTTGTGGCCACTATTTTCAAGTGGTTATAATCTTCCCCAACAACTCATGTCAGCAGAGGGAAAATATTTAGGAGGCACAATGATTGTTCAGGGGGAAGGCCTGGCTCAAGCAAATATGTTGAGTACATATTCCAAGAATCAATAGTCACAAAAAAAAATCAAAGTCCACAAAAAAAAGGCTCTCAACATCTGTAAAACACACTAGCATACCTCATAGGACAATGTTTTTTTTAAGTTGACACAACTACTAGAACAGAGGAGCCATTTTGATCTTTCTACTGCACAACAACTAGCCACCACTTATGTCATTCTACACCTGAATTTTGCAGTACTCTCAATACAGTCTTTGCCAAAAATGAGGTTGCTTTTTCCTAAAGTTACTGCATACTGCAGTTACAGTAGCTTATCAGAAGAGAAGCCGTTATTTTGTAAGATCTTTTGTAAGAATTTTTGAGTTGATAATATCAGGTTTTGATCACTGCCTCAAGTTTCAGGGTTACTATGTAAACAATACAGATAATACTGTTTACCGTGTGGCAGCATGGCACTTTGGGATTCTATTACGGAAAAAGACTGCAACATGACAACTAACAAGACAAAGCCTGTCTGCAGAGAGACAATAAAAGTCAGGCTGAACAATGTCTCAGATCAATCTTACATGGGAGTACAACTTGTCTTAATCCTTTATAATATAACCAGTAATAATTGAATTTTGTTGTGGAATTTAACCTTGAATGAAGGCTGCTTGCACTTTTACAGTTTGCATTCATGTAAAATGATTTTCTTTTTAGGATTATCATGATTCAGATCATTCCTAAAATAATAAACCACAAACAGTGTTAAGCAGAATAAATGGCTAAATCTCTAGTTTAAGATACTGAATATTAATGTATGCAATGAACAGACAGATTACATAATACAGGGCATTGAGGTCAGCAGCTGGTTTTCCATGTCCTGGAGGGGAAATCTCTGAAAGCTTTTCTAAAGTCTGTCCCACTGAGAGCAAAGACACACATCACACATGATACGCCCTGACCACGCAAGTCTGCAACACACCTTTTTCTTGTGCCTGCACAAGGAAAACTTATCACAAGCTAGCTTCTAGGCTTCTCTCCAGGTCACTGCCTGTTTAAAGATACAGTGACAAGGTCACCGACACCTCTCCATTATGAATTTAAAGTGACAAACTCAAATCAAGACTCGCCATTCACTAACAGAAGAATCACATAAGAGAGTTTGATAGTCCAGCTATCATTTATTACAGCCAATAAGCAGGATGCATGTTAAGGGGAAGAATTAAGAATATACCATTCAGTGTTTTGGTTGACAGACAGTCCAACTTTTTTTATGTCACTTGCATTGGTGGACTTTGATAATACACGTGTCACCAATACTCAACCTCCTTGACGCCTTGAATATTTGAGTTTGTTTAGCAACCAGAGTCAGATCGAACTTCATATTCAGTTTCAACACACACGTTCTACTGAAATAGAAATGGCACATGATGTGATACATTACACTGCAAACATTTCCAGAGTAGTACTTTTGAAAAACAGGTTTGGATTTTAGAGTGGTGGTGATGGTGGCGTTAAATTAATGTCAAAATCAAGCGCCACCATGGAATGCACTGCATGGTTTAAACATACAAGCACCTGCAGGTGTGTTAAGCATGCATTACGTTCATAGTACATGCATGCTTCTTCCCCTCCGCACACACACTTACCCTGCATTGTTGCTGACTGCAGTGAGACCCTTTACGCCGGACTTGAGTAAACTGTTGATAAGATTCTCTGGGATACCACATAATCCAAAGCCTGTGTTAGAAAACCAAAAAGGAAAGTAATGCATAATAAGCAAAAAGAAAAATGGAAGCACCCAAGGAGTTATTGCAAGAGGGGTGAAACATGGTCATTAGAGGAGGAACTTTCACGCATTACATAGATAACACTGTCAACCCTGGATCAAGCCCCAGATAATTCTAGTCCTGTGTGTACAGTGTGTTAGTCAACATTTCTAATATTACACTGACTGAGACAAATTTCTGTTCCTCCATTGTGTTGTTGTTGTTCTTTTTTCATTCAAAAGTGTGACACAGTGGAAAATGTTTAACAATGTCACTCCGAACTTGACTATAAATAAGAGCTGTGGAATTTGTGTGTGCTCTGTGTGTGGATAGTGATCACACACCATGCTAGACAAGCTCACTTTGCTGTAAAGTAGTCATTGCACGTACTTCACTGAACTTTCTTTTGCACTTTTTTGCCAGTTAATAAAAAAAAAAAACCTTACATGCAGTTAAAAACGGGGATAATTAGTCAGCACTGTCTTTGAGGTGTGTATGTAATTATCCTAAAACCTTTGAGTCTGTTTGTTTTCTTACCTCCCACCAGAATGGTAGCTCCATCTGGGATATCTTTGATGGCGTCTGTAGGATCTGAGTAGAACTGTGAACTTCTCTGGCTGGAGGTAGAAAAGTAACAGCCGGAGGTCTGTAGAAAGCAGAACAAGGGCTACATAAAACTTTACAAAACACTTAACTTATTCCTCCCTTACTCTATAGCTTTACCTTTAATAGGACAGTTTTCTGTCACTGGCCTGATGCCTGAGGGCAGCGAATATGTTTGCAAAGTTTAAATAGCTGATCCAGTTAACTCGTATGAGGAAGGCAAAGATAATCAAAACTACAACAAATCCTACAACAAAAGGAGGAGAGATTTAGAGCAGCCGACAGCCATGAGTCCCGCAGTTAGCAGGAACTCACATTTAAAATTCACTGTGTCAACACAGATAAATTGAAATGGTATCTGCAGTGCTCAGACCAACTTTGTAAAATTATTTTGCAAGAGATTTCATGTTTTGCCACCATTTATTTCCCACATTGTGGCTACAAAGGGTCAGAAGGGACATCATGAGGGACCTGCCAATACCCATTATATTGACTCTTAAGCATAATGGTGCTGATTCTATGTGTTCTGCAACTGCACTGTAAATCTGTAATTTGAGATTACAGTATACATTTATGATTTCTTACTGCTTTTTAAATATTGAAGTATTTAAAACACTGTTGGTCGGACTTGGAGGAGAATGTTCCTAGCCTCCTCCCCATTCATCACTTTTGTTAACCTACAAATATAGTCAACATACACATACACGTCCTATGCAATATTGCTAACTTAATCTCTTCTGAATTACAAGAAGAAAGGCATCAACTCATGATCAGTTTAGAAAAAGCCAGTTTTACTGTCATCCAGATGGTTTACAACCGGTCTAAAGGTTCAAGTTATAACCTGCAGTAAAATCTTGAGGCCAGTCTTGACAACAATATAAGCAGTTCAATGTTAATTGGGACATTCCTTTTGTTTCTCCATCCATAACACACAATACCTCTGTCTTCACTGATCAGACTATAAAGGTTCAGTGTGTAAGATTTGTGAGGCTCTATTTTCAAAATATGGCAAAGCTGGAACATAGTCTGCATAACTATGTTTTCATTAGTGTATAATCACCTGAAAATAACCATCTTTTTGTTTTTGTTACTTTAAAATGAGCCTTTTATATCTACAGTGGGAGCGGATCCTCTTCCACGGAGTCCGCCATGTTGAAACACCATGTTTCTACAGTAGCCCAGAACGGACAATGTAAACTCTGGCTCTAGATATGACTTTTAGTGTGTTTTGCTACTGTTATTTTTCCTTCAGACTAGGAAGGCAAGGGTGAGGTGACAAGATTTGCAATTCCACAACTACACCACTGGATGCAACTAAATTCTACACACTGGCCCTTTAACAAAACTTTGAAAACCATCTTCGTGTTGCGACCACTGGTCAGATTTTTGAATACCTCATTGGGTTGTTCTTACTATGATAGAAATAAGTGCTACTTGACTAACTCATGTCTTTGTACCTAAAGCCTGTTGGTGTTGTAACTGCACCAGAGTTTCCTTTTGGGGATCAATAAAGTAGTCTATCTATAAAATTGTCAGGGGATGTTTCCTAATGTTTCTAATCTGAGATATCATACATCATTTCTGAAATCCTACTATTCACACCAACATGATGGAAATATTGCAACGAGTGTCTGTGTGTGTGTTTAGCTATGCTGGTAGGGGAGGATTTTGCAAAGCACTTGTAACCACCACCTGCAACACACGCACACATTGACACTGGATGCATTTTACCTTTGCTGCTCATCAAGCTGTACGTTTTGTGTTTTAGGTTCCTGATCTATGCAATGGCGTATAAGCTCAAACATTTATACACATTATGCATTACTGAAAGTTATCAGCTGTTTGTGATACGGCTGCGAAATGTGTTGACAAAATATTGTGAATCCACGCCAAGCTAAGCAGCTTGAGGTCATTTCATGAGGATCATCGGAAAAGTAAACTTCAATAAAACAAAAACTATTTGAGAAGAATGATAAATGACCTGACTGAATTTACTTTGCTCGGAAATGTTGGAAGACAAAGGAGATAAAATCGTCACAATATTATGACCTTTTAATCTCCCTCAGCCAATTGCAACCACTTCATTACAACAAAATTATCTACTAAAAACTAATCACTAATCACCGCTTAAATACCGACCTTGCTCAGTTGGAGATAAGGGAAGTGTAATTTGGTCCTGCTGGGACCTGAGAGGGTTTTGAAGAACAAATTCTCCGCTCTGCACAACGCTTTGAGAGCCGCCATGTTTCGAAGCTACACCCGGGGTGTAAAGAATAGAGAAGCAGAGTGAAAGCCCCAGCTGGTGGGAGACTGATGATGTAGGCTGTAGCGACAAAATGTGGCTAGTAGTGGTGCTAGCTAAAGATCTGCCGCTACGATGACATTGGCTGGCGTCTCAATGGGCTGGGAAACAGAGAGGCTCGGCTAGCTAATTTAAATTTAACCCTTTCACCACCGCTACGGTGCCAGGAAGCACTTGACGAGACGTTTTAATGTTATTTCGAAACGCAATGGTAAGGGGGAGTGTTGCAGTAACGAGTCACGATTTGTTTCTGTTGTCTGTGTAGCTGCCTCAGTCGCGTGCACGCGTACTTGGAAACAGAAATGACATTCTATGAGCACGTGAGTAATCCCTCGCTCACGTGACGAATACTTTCAGTCATGGCCGACGAGTACAGACGACAAGGTTTCGAGTTGGAGAGAAGGATATTTGAGTTAGACATCAAGTGTTCTAGTCTCAGAGCCGAAAAGCAAGGTATCGACAAGACGTTTGTTCTTTTCTTTTGCCCCGTATCCATTCTTGGCACTTTGTGCGCGTGGCTAACATTTTTGTTCAGTTTATTAGCCAAACTAGCACGCTAGCTAACGTTATCTAACGTAGCTTGCAACCATAACAACAGCTGCTGTCTGATGAAATGTTGCATGTTGACAAATAATATTCAGCCTCCGGTTAACTATCAGGTGGTGAAATGTTATTTATTGAATAGTAGCCATAGCAACGAACGATTTTTAATTTTTTTTTAAAACGAGTGGTTCGAGTTATCAGCTAGCGTAAGTTCGCTAACGTTAGCTAAAATGCAGTGTTGTTGACAAACGTTTAGCTGGCCATGAAACATGATGTTGCGTATTACTGAATATACCTGAGTTAACGTTAGTTGTAACGTTTGTCGTTATTTTGTGTTGAATTGCCTTTTATATATGTGTGTGTGTGTCGTTACATTTCAAAATGATCAAACACCTGAAATGTTAGTAAGTTACACATTTAATGCCCTGACATTATGTACAGTGTTGTCGCATTGTCCCTTTAAGGTCAAAAGTGGCTAGTCTTTAGCTTCAGTCGCATTGATTTGTATTAACATTGTGTGTATAAAAAGAGTACTCTGAAATGTGTAACGCTGAGGACAGTTTCTTGATCTCTAGATCTGTAATTGGTAATATGTTAACATATCGTTCTTCCATAGATGATGACTATTTACAGAATGCGTCTGCCATACTAGACAAGTTGAAAAGCTATTACAGGCAAGGAGGGGAGAGTAGCAACCTCTCCAAGGTGCTCCAGGATTACACACAGGTACTTCATTACATCAAACTTCATTAAATGTCTAGAGCTGCAGTAATTAATGATTATATTCAGTTGTGGTAAATATCTTTCTCCTTTTTCAATTAATCATGCAGTTTATAAAACATCAGAAAATAGTGTAAAATGCCTGTCTCAATTTCCCTGAACTCAAAGTGATCTTCATATTGCTTGGTGCATTTGACCGTGAATCCATATACAAAGCATACAGTCGTGTATAATTTAAAAAAGACAGGGGAAAACAAATTTAAATTTGAGAAGGCATATCCAGCAAATGTATGTTTGCATAAGCGATGAATCAGTTTGCATTGGGTTTTTTTTTTTTTATTAACTACCAAACCTGCAGAGCCACCTCAGTTTAGCCTTTGAGTTTAAAGTCATATGCGCATAACACCAATAGAGGTGACCTTTTGAGAATCATCACCGTGGCTTTAAGATTGTAGGAGTGAAAATGTAAGCATCATCTGGGAAATAAGTTACTTAACTTGGTAACAAACCTTACAGGATTCTTAGGTTGAGGAAAATTTAAAAATAATGGTGCACTGGAGTCAGTGGTTAGTTGTAGATTGTTAAGTAGTCTGGATAAGGTGGTCTTGGTGATGTGAAGCGGTCTAAACCCTGACTGAAAAACTGACTGATCTCAAGCTTGTGTTTGAGAAGCAGTTTAATAAGCATTTTGGAGAAGAGGTTACAGCTGTGGCTACCTCTTGCTGGCAGGTATATTATCAGTTTCATCCCTGATTTGATCTACCTTATTAATGAACTCGATAAATCACAGGAAAGGTAGTTGTCTCTGATGATTTTAACACATTTGAAAATGTAATTACGAAAATGTTACTTAGCTTTCTTGCACATTGTATTGACTTTTGGTTGTGGGTATATGTTTGTTTTTCATCGTTTAGGTGATCCTAGACATCACGTTTTATGAAGAGAATAAACTGGTGGACCAGGAGTTCCCTGAGGACTGTTCACCATTTAAAATCCAGCAGCTGCTGCAAGACCTGACTGAGCCAGAAGTTTTGGCAGGGAGGCTAGCACCAGCACAGGAAGTATGTATATTTGCATCCCAAAACTTTTGTTGTGCGGTGATGTGACTGCATCTCATTGTACTGTGTGCGTGCTTGGCATGAAATCAAGATGAGAGACAACATCACTAAAAATATGTAGAGATAAAAAAGAGATGTAAACACTATTGGCTCCATTAAAAATGCATTTTCTTTTTCTGGTTGATTATCAAGTATTCCCATTAAGAGGTCTATTGCACTTTGATATTCTCTTTAATGGTTTCACAAAGAACACATTTACTTATCTGTCTCTGTGTGATAACCTTGTTCATGTTGGTCTATGATAGGTGCAGTCTGTGTTGGGCCTAGAACTGTTGGAATGTCTCTATTGGAGACGTGGAGCTCTGCTGTACATGTACTGCCACACCCTTCATCAGCGAAAACAGTGGATCAAGAAAAACAAGGACACATTCCTTAAGGTGCCACACTGTGAACATATGTAATAAGTTGTGAACAGAGACATGAGCTTGACTGGTCTAATGCTCATCTGAGTGTGATATTTTAATCCAGTGTATTCAGGAAGGGGTGCGCTACCTGATGCGGATGCTGCAGGTGAGAAACTCTGTGAAGCTAAACGATGGAGTGGTGCTCCACGACACTGCTACAGCGAGCTTCCTATCTGAAGGTAAATATGGCATCAGTTATCTTTGACTGTTGTGCTGCTTCAGTCCAGTTCTTCTCTCATCATACTCACTACCTGCTAATGTTTTTGGACAGGCATCTTCTCAGACACACACCTGTTGACAATGATGTACATTGGGGAAATGTGTTTCTGGGCGGTCAAGTACGAGGACTGCAGCGCTGACACTATGGATCGCAAAGAAGATCGCCTCCAGTTTCGGGACATTGGCACACAGATCCTCAACAAATATGTGCTTGCCTGTGAGGGCCCTCTGCAGGGCCAGGGCTGGAACACAGAGAATGCCAAGGAAATCCTTAGTATCTTACAGTGAACCAAGCTGCACCTGTGTTGAAGTTGCCCTCAGGCACAGATCTAAGTTCAGTATTCAAATGTGTGTCAACCCCAAATAAAAATGGAACCCAACAGGTGGGGTGTAATGCTGTGGAAGGTTAAGGGGAGGCACGGGGAGGAAGTGTATGTGAAGCAAGGAGTCTTTGGATCAGTGTCTACAGGCAACCTCATCCCATGCCAAACGGCCCAGGCCAAAGCAGGTGAACGAGAGGTTAGAAAGTATAAGATAGGTGGTGTAAAACTGGCAGGGGCTGCAGAGGAGGCTGTTATTATTTTGTTTTTGTTTTTTTCCCCCCTGTCCTGCTGAAAAAGCAGTTATCATCCTGATTCCAGACTGTTGACTGGGGCACTTATTTTGCTCTGAGAATGTGTTATAATAACATTAATATGAATATAAAAAGGTTATTAATACAATTTACCTTTTTTTTTTTTCCTTTTTTTTTTAAGATTGTTACAAGTTTGAAGATAATCCAGCTGGAAATGAGACATTGCACAATAACATTTTATTTATTGTTTTGTTGCCATTTTATTATGCTTTTAATATATTATAATTGCATATACATTAGACATGTATGTGTGTATAAACCTATACACACTGGAGGCAAAGAAAGGTGTTAAAAAACAGTCTGAAAATGATGTATTCATGACCATTTTAAGTATGTTCAGATTTGTTCATACCAGCTTTGTAATGCACCACTTGTATTTCCATCTATTGCAAGTTCCATTGTTCTGCCACTTGAATAATCTTGATAGTATGACTATTAATAGAGAATCTGTGTTGTTTGGACGAAAACCATTTTCTTTTTTATGTCCTCGTTGACAATAAACATGCGCGTTTTAAGAAAAACACGTTTATTTTTGCATTGCAACTCAAACTTGCAGTTTGCAGATAAGTTTCAGATGCACTTCTTGCACAACTACAATACCCACAATCCTCCACTACCGCCAGCAACAAGGAAGTGTGACAGTCAGAAGAAACGTCAACTTTGTTGTTGCGTCTTCCTTGGTCCATGTTGCTGTGATTTACCAGCAGTTTGCATAAAATCAGTCACATCTGAAGTGATGGCAGGAAAGAGCCAGCAGCTCAGCGAGTCTGTAGTGATCCGCAGCCTCAGGCGCTTCAGAGACGCATATTTTCCAAACCGTGCGAAAGTTGTCAGAAATGACTTGATGCCTGTGGTAGACACGGAAGAAGAAACTCAACCGGGCTTTTTGGACATCTTACCGGTGAGACAAATATTAATTCATGGGAATGTTTTTCGTTTATTCAACTGTCCAAAAATGTATTGCAGTAAAAGTCCTCTCTCAATGTCTGTGTGTACACTTCTCATTCAGGTGTCAGGCTGGAATTAAACCTTTGCGCAATGTCGGAACTCTGACATTGCTGTACAAATGTCAACAATTTAGTCAAGTGGTGACAAATCATTTTCAAGCAGTGTATTCAAGAACAGTATTGGTACTTCCAACTAATACCACATTACTTTTCAGAGGGAAATATTGGTACTTTTCCCATTACATTTATTTTCACTGTTTAAACAGATTCTAATATTACACAAAACCTATGATCATCTTATGGAATATGCAATAAAATACCCCAGTTTTGACTAGCTACAAGATTTAAATGTTAAATGTATTGCATCAATAAGAAACAACCCAATGATGTATAGTAACTGATTCTGCCTGTATAATGAATAAATTTTACTTTTGATGCTCCCACAATGTTTGCTGTTTATACTGTCATTAGAGTAAAATTTTAAATGCCTGACTTTCACTCTCAGAGTATTTCCACATTGTGGTAATGCTACTTTATCTTCAGTAAAAGTTCTTCTGATTGAGCCAAATGAGGACTGAAGGTTGCATGAAACTATTTTGAAAAGCTGTTTTTGCTGACTATATATTAACCAGCTGAGAGCTGGGAGAAAAATATGGTGCTCTAAGGTTTAAGACCTACATTGTTTTCCTTTGTGTATTTTTATTGATAATAAATTGCTATGCTTGTGTTACTAGTTCTTCTGTTTTGTTTTGTTTTTTGTCTTTTTCCCTATTTCCAGTCTTTAACCTTTATATACTGGGGAGATTTCTCTTTATTTTGTAGTAAATAAAAACTGAAACACATGGGCACAGTGGCAATAAAACACAGAATCCAGCTTGGCATCTTTGTTAATAGCCTTAAACTATATTTTTTTAAAAATCACCATCATTGAATCCCCTGTCCCCTGTCCTTAAGGTGGACATACAGTTCCTGATCATGACATTTCTGTCTCCTGCTGATATCTGCCGCCTGGGAGCTACCAGTCAGTACTGGAGGGCCTTGGTTAGAGATCCATTACTCTGGAGATACTTCCTGCTCAGGGACATGCCATATTGGCCCTCCATTGATCATGTGACCATGCCCCATCCGGAATTGTTGGATGCACTACTAATACCACTAATTAATGAAGATGAGAGCCTGGACGATAGAGAAGAGGGGAAGGACAATGGGATGGAATTGAAATTTGACTACATGTCAGAGTGAGTATCCTTCTGATGTCCTGCAGGTCAAGTTGGTAACAATTCAAAAGAAACATTTTTGACTCCTGTCTTTGTCTCAACAGATACCTGAAAGGCTGCCCATCCTGCAGACAACAATGGCTTCCTTTGCGGCCGGCATCTAATGTTGTGACGTCATTTCTTCAGTCTCTGGTGACCTCATCTGAACCACGTTATGCCATGTTTGGCCCTGGCATGGAGCAGCTGGATGTCTCTTTAGTGACAACGCTCATGTATGCCCCAGAGGTGCTTCCTGTGACAAGGCCACAAAGACAGATAGATGGTGAGATGATGATGAAGGATGAGCTTCTCTTGGTCCCCTCTCATCATTAATAATAATTAATAACACAAAAAGTACCCCTAAATCAGGTTTAAAGTCCATATTTAAAAGTCAAAAGAGGGCTTTCACTGGAATCAGATTGTTGCATACTCAATCACATATCACATTGATTATCTTACTTGTCCAGGGTGTACCCCACCTCTCGCCCTAGTTCAGCTGGGATAGGCTCCAGCCCCACCGTGACCCTGATGGGGATAAGCGGTTACAGATAAATGGATGGATGGATGTACACTGATTATCCTAGTTGTTGCAGGTTTATTCGCCCACCACTAGGTGGGGCTATTGGATGACAAACGCAATCTCACTAGTTACTATGAGCCAAGACACTCAAAGAATGGAACCAAATCAATAATTATCATTTTCCTATTCCAGGTATTGGCTCTGGGATCGGTTACATATTCAACTACCAACACAAATTTACTATCCTGACACTCTACTCAACCAATAAGTAAGCACTTCAAACTCTGAAGTTAACATATGATTTGCAATTATCTTTTTTCACATTATTGTGAATACGGCACCAGTCATTAACCTCTGTGTGTTTGTGTGAGCAGGGCAGAGAGGAATAGAGCCAGAGTGCAGCAGCAGAGCATCAGCAATAAACTCTTTACCTTTGAAGGAACCGATGACTCAGGCTACCCAATCTACAGCCCTGCACCACAGGTCCAGCAGGTGTTCAAAGTGGTGGATGGTTTCATCTATTTGGCCAATGCAGAGCCTGGGAGAGGTAAGATAAGAGGATAATTTCTTCTTCTTCTCCTGCTACCACCATGTTACATCATTCACGCTGGTTTTTGATAAAATGATTGATGATTGATTTAGATAAATCCTTAGCACAGAACATTTGCATGAAAACCCATGTGTTCATTAGGTGAGGGGGAGTCCGAGGTGGCTCAGATTCGGGCTGTGCTGAGCGCTGCTGGGAGTTCAGTATCTCGGCCTCTGCTTGTGCTCTCCTGTGTCTCCAGAGAAGAACCGGAAGCAGACAGTATGACCAGCCTGCAAACTGTTACCAACAGAAACAGGGCGAGATGTCGAACTACCTGTGTTGAAATGGCAAAGCGACTCGGCCTGCCCCAACTGGCTAACCCCTGGATGGTAAATGAAATCTGATTAACTCAAAGGCTTCCACTGCATGTTGTATATCCAGTATCTATTGTCAGTCTGTGTTTTTCTTTCTTATTCAGGTACAGGATACAGTAGCAGAATCCCTGTCAGGTCTTCAGGATGGCATTTCCTGGTTGCTGAGATGTTCTGGAGTCAAACTCAATGATAGCTAGTGACCTAACTTTGTCATTGCTATGTCATCCTGACACCAAGACACACTACAGCATATTATAGCACGATGAATGTACTGTATACTACATGTGCACTGAATGTTTCAGGGTGGGAGCACTGTCTGTGGATATTAATGAATTGGATGAGCAGCAAGGAGAACATCCAATATGAACCATATGAAGTAGTAAATAGTAGTAGCCAATAGAAGTATATGCTAATATATGTTAGTATAAGTTAATTTATGCACCATAGCATGAAACAGGTTTGCAGTTGGTGAGCTGCTAACTAATCAGGTGGCCCAGTGTTTGGTTTGAAATGGGATAGAGATTGTGAATCTTTTAAATGTTTTGCTTTGTTTTATAAATGTTCATATTGACAACATTTTTAAGTTGTGTTAATAGTCATTTCTGTTTGTGGAATTTATTATTTTTTTGTCAAAAACACAATTTGTTTTTTTTGTCTCCTGATCCCAAATGTGTTCCAACAGCCTTCTAGTGCCAAACTGTAGCAACAAATGACATTTATTTACTTAATATTTTATATTTATCCAATTAAAAATATGTTGCCTTTTGAAAAATGCTGAAATTTTTTACTAATTTAAATGTTGCATGTAACAAATGTTGCTCTACAGATTTTCAGTTTTGCAGATACTTCCTATGGTGAATGAGTCTTTTTTTTTTGGTAGTTTTTTTACAATGCTTATAACATTGTTAAATAACCAGTGAAGTAAGTAATTACAATGCCAAACCTATTCTCTGTTAAAAAAGTTGAATCCACATCTGCATGTCGGCAGCTGGTCAGCAAGCATGGAAGAATGTCCTCTTTTGGCCAGCAGGGAGTGCCATTAGCACCTGTGGGATTCAGTGCTTTGTTAATGAAAGCTTGCCTTTTTTTATTTTTAAGAATTTATAAGAAGGTTGGTAACACGTGTTATATGGAAAATCCTGGCAACCTGAGAATACACTTAAATTGTCAATAAGCGCGCGCACACACAGAAAAGTCCAGTGACACGAGGTGATGCTGTGAATAGAAGCCTTCTAGTGTAGATAATTCAGATGACCATTGATGATAGACTTTAATGATAAGATAAGATAAATTAAGATTAATAGAATAGAATAAAATGAATACGTCAGCACCTTCTTCATACTGACAGTGTTCAGCACGTGTTTTGTTTGTTTGTTTTTTGTGATCAGGCAAGCATGAAAATTGCACAATAGTTTTTTTTTTTCTGATTGGATTGGATTAGATTGGAAGTTCAAATCCACATTTCGACATCCTCTTGGTTAAACATTTTAGATTCACATTGATTGAAAATAATTCAGTAACACTTTGTGTGTACATTATGTGTAGATTTTTTTAAAGCTAAATTCAAGCAATCTATTCCAATGATCATATTCATGTATTTAAGTTGTGTTTGTCCACTGAAAATTACCCCTAATATTGAGTGTCCGTGCGTGTGCAGTGTTCACATGTCCTAATGGTAGCATGTAAGGATGACAAGATAATGTGCTTCACTGATGTGCTTTTGTTCCTGTCCCCTAGGTAACCACAAATCACAAATCTTCCATCAAAGGGTTCCTCAGCCAACAATCATTTTCATAGACATACAGATTTAGAATAGGGCCATGATTGGTGCAATTTAGGTGCATTAAGCTAAGCTGAATACTGGTGAAGCGGAGATTGATTCTTTTTTCTTTTTTTTCCCCGGTTGAAATTTAAAGAGCAATGATGGAGGAGTTGGCTGGTGTATGTGAGAGACAGACAGACAGACAGACAGACAGACAGACAGACAGACAGACAGACAGGCAGACAGACAGAAAGAAAGAAAGAATTTGACTTTTCATCTCAACACATCTCTCTTTTCTCCGTAAACAGGATGTGGGTCCTCACTCCACAGTATTTACCTTTACATTGTATGTTTGTCTGCCTGTGTGTGTGTAAGTGATACATGCTCACAAAGGCTGTCCAACAATGAAGGTAGGACCACATTGAAAAAAAAAGTATATAGGACATGGGAACCTGTTGTTAGGGCAGGTATGCAGGGAATAACATGGCTTAATCCTTTGTTATTACTCTATGATCCTGATGGAGCCAATGGAGAATGAAGAATTAATGAAAAAGTGAATATCAGATTTGATGTGAATGCAGGATAAAGAAGATACACTCTATTAATGAAGTAACTGTGGGTTTGCAGCCAGAGATATTTGGATCTGTGACTGGAACTATTTTCAAGGTCTGTTTATTTAGACTGTGAACCATTAGCACACATCCCCACATAATGGTGGCTGGTGGTTTGGTGGGGGAGGTTCCCAGGCTGTGTTTTGGAGGGGTGAATGAGGACCAGACCTCCAGCTGCCTCTTGTCTTCAACAATCAAAAGGGGCCTCTGGGATATGATGTCACAAGAAAGAAACCCCCATTTACTGACCCAACACAGTTTACAGATGCAAGAAGTCTACAACATTATGAGGACAGCTGGAGCATACCATGCTTGTAAGATGTGTATATAGAGACGACAGGATGCTGCGTATGTACTTTTAGGGGGAAACTTCAGGGACAGAGGAAAAGGCTCTTCTTCTGTGCCCAGACTGAAAAGTTACCTTACCTTATTATAGTGAAAAAATCACCCTTATGATTATCAATTCTGTTTTTAAAATAACTGAATCATGTCTGTGATATAATCTTGGTGTAATGCCAAGTAGTAGAGTGGTGTGTCTGTGTGTGAAACAGATTCAGTTTATAGCCTTCTTTCTATAGCCTAAGGCAATAGAAAAAAATGACCAGCAGCATTGCACAGCCAGTGTGTTTACTTATGTAATATGAAGAATGTTTTGCTAGAGGTATTTCCTATATTTTCCCAGAGGTTTTCTCTCCTCAATGAAACTTAAGTTTTCTTGCTGTAGGATATGTATAGATATCTCATTTTATGCCAGCAGTGATCTTATTTAAGTTGGTCTGCATGCAGCTTTTCAGCATTTGTAGAATAAGTCAAATATTTAATTTGGACAACCATATTTACCAGGTGCTATAATTGCAAAATCAGAAGTTCTTTTTACTCAGATTTGCACAGACATTAAATGAAAATAGGCTTTCTGCTCAGTAATGAAAACACTATTTCTTATTAGGTGGGGTGGACACGCTCAGTACAACACCTGTTGAAAATGTATCTGTGCTTTCCGAGGCTGGAGTTTGTGGTGCTTTAAAATTGTGCATTGAGTTGAATTCATGTCAGTTAATTTATCCAATGTCAGCTCTATTGATCAAGCACCATTATTGCTATTAGTGCACAGATTTTGCAGAAGTAGAGTCGCTTCAACATGAGTAAACATACAGATACAAAGTTAAGTAACAGCTATTAATGTAATGAAGATTTGTTGCTGTGTCAATAATTGTTTGAATGAATGAATGAACTTGGCTCTAAACACTGCTCACAGGGTTAAATACAGTAATCACAGCAACCAACGCTGTCACGCTGTCTCTCTCAGACTTCTTTCTTACGCCACCGTCTTCACCGCCTTTACCTTTGTCTCATCCCACTCTTTTCACTCCATCCTCCATTCATTAGAGTTAAGTCCTTGATTTGTATTCTACGATCACAACCAAGATTAAAGTAGGCATTGAAAAAAAAACATCATTTGCATGATGCATTCACTGATTAGGCTAAGCGTCCCTCTTAATTGTGTTGTTTTGCACATGATGGGGCTCTCATGCTGATACTCTGTGGATCTTACTCATCCCATGTAATCTCACCAATTCACTTCAATTTCCTCCCCACTTCACTGCGTCCGCCCCCCACTTACCTCCTGCTGTCAAATATATGGCAGATTAGGGAGTCGTAATACTGTATTAGGGTTCAGAAGTGTTAATAGTGAATTATTTGTGAATCGCTT
This sequence comes from Argyrosomus regius, assembly GCA_946959425.1. NCBI lineage: Eukaryota > Metazoa > Chordata > Actinopteri > Sciaenidae > Argyrosomus > Argyrosomus regius. The sequence continues at coordinate 13,015,747 of OX336890.1, forward strand.
TGAAACTATCAACAGCTCCGTAATAAAGAAGATATAGAACCAGGAGCACAGTGATCCATCCTTACATTTGCTACTGTTGTTGTTATTCCCGTGTGTGTGTGTGTGTGTGTGCTTGTGTGTGCGTACATGCGTGTGTGTTCCCCCTGTAGCCATTTCCTCTCTCTTATCCTAATCCAATAGGCAGCAGGGTGCTGACATAGTTGTGAAAGGCCACACATGAGATGTGAAACTGCACTAAATGCATTACAGGTGACTTGAAGGGGATGACACAAAGGGCACTCTTTCATTATGTGGAAAATAAAAACAGACAGGCAAACACAAATAGATCTTACATGGTTATTGAAAGGTATACTGTTGCCGAAAACTAATTATGGCTGTGACTTATGTTGCCTGAAGCAACTATGCTCCGTTAGGCAGCTCAGAAATGGAAAACCAAACAATCTCATGAATCATTAAAAATGTTTTGTATTTTATGTCTCTCAAAACACCTCTCATCCTAATGGAAATAAAAAGTTCTCTGGAAATACAAAATACAGAAAGTCTGGTCATCTATTTTTCTTGTCAACTAAACCCACAAATACCCAGACAGCATCAAGTTGATCCTACTAAAAATATGGCCTGTGTTACAAAAGCCTGATAACTTATTGCTATTGCTTATTGCTGTCTAAAATTAAAAACACACTTAGATGAGCCACGTTGTCACACATGTTCCTTTATTTCATTGCCCTTAGGAAGTATTGACTGGGCTTTTTATTTTAAGTGATCCTGTACTCCCCCTGTTGTAAACACTTCACTTCACTATACACTTCATGACTCATGTTTGATAAAAGCTACAGTGCCCAGCTCTTTTAGGAGATGATTTAGCCTTTAATGCAACTACATATGCTCCGTTTTAAAGATGTACATATTCAGAAGAAACCTCTCAACTTGGGGCTGAGGGCCACAGACATGGGGAAGATGGAAAGTATTTTGAGACAGGAGAATGCATTGTTGGTTCTTGTCTTTTTATATTCAAAAAGAATATCACCAGCCTCAACTTCTAAAATGGATTATTATGTTGCAGTTGTGATTACAAGGCAGAGTTATCAACAAAAACACTTGTCCTGTGTTATCACTGCATGTGTGCATTTTAATAGCTACTGGTCTCAAATTTAAAAACCCCAATAACAACATGGTTTCACTTAGAAGTAGCATCATTTTGATGTCTGCTGTATGCCAGAGTGTTTACCAACCCAGCTCCAGCTCCAGCCCTCCAGTGCAGGTCCAGTGGCATCATTCCGTAAGACCGGATGCATTGTTCTGTTGTCGCATTCAATGCAGCCGAAGTCCACATGATCACTCAGAGCAGACAATCACAGGAATCAGTATTCCATAACAAAGGAACTAATTCAATGGACGCCCCCACTCTCCTCCAATCAGAGCTCTCTGTCCCATAACTAACCACTACACGGACATGTTCAGAGGTCATTTAATACATACAAATTGTTGGCCATGGTTGCTTCTGTTTGGTAATTAATGTCAAAAGCTGGCCAGAGTCTACTGAAAGGCCAGCAAATTAGAGTAACCCTAATATTGTTTAGCTTTTGTTTAAACAAGTAATAAAGTAACGAAAAGTGTGATGATAAGAAAAGCTTACAAACCTCATTAACTATATTTCAGTTATAGACTTTAACTCTGTGCTAGAAGTCATAATTTACCATATTTGTGTTACACAAGAGAAGACTTGTTTTAATGCGCACTGGAATTGGAGGCCTTGGAAAAGCCAAGCCATAACTTGTGGACCTTGTAAATGAGAGGGGGACAAGGATATAAAAATACAAGGATGGCTCCGCTCGATACAGACAAGCCAATTCCATTTCTTTCCCCTCGCATCACAAATTATGTCAACAGCGCATTGCCAGAGAGAAAAAAAAACAAGGCACTGGATCAGGAAAATAGAGCTCCCCAGGCCCAATCTTTGTCAGTACATTTGTCTGTCTGTCTCTCTGTCTTTCTTTTTAAAGCTGCCCATGTTGAACACTGCAGGTTCTAGTTCATTCTGATTTATTGGTACTAACCTATACTATCCACTCACATCATGAACTGGAGTGTAGTGGAGGCTACATGCTATTAAACTGTTATTTTATTTTAAAGAACAAATCATTAACTCAGTTTTATATAAACTATAGACCTTATTTCTTGATGTGGATGCATTCATGCAAAATTCTACTTCTCTTTAGTAGTTGATGGCGTTTACACTGATGTGGGTTTGCCTTGGGATGACCATGGATTGAAAGTCAAATCCTAAAGGAGGACAATCACAAAGGTCCATGCAGGCAAATACATATACATGCAATGTATGCGTGGCAGAAAAACCTACAAACCAGCAGCAACAGCTGGGTCCATGGGTGTGTTTTTCTCTCACGTGTTGGGGCGGGCCGTCCATTCTAAACGCTGGGTCTTGGGTCAGGGGCGTATATCATTGACAGCCGGAATTCTGGGCGAGCCTCTAATGGCGTCACTCCAGTGGACCCTCCACGTGAGCCCACGCAGGATGTAGCGTTCAGACAGACGCAGCCATTCATAATAAAAAGAAGTATATGTAGATCTCAAACATTTTTGAAACATTTTTAAAGAAGCTCTACCAAATATAATTTTAGCAGTTTCTGTTAAAGTGTATGCATTATTTTGTTGTGGTTCAGGAATGTGGTAAAATTGAAAGATAAATATATTTTGTGTTATGTGTTAAATGTTATGTTTCTAAGTAAGTATCCTGGTGTATTCATCTGCCTTCTCCTCAACTAAAAGTTTAGATGAGATACTAAACAAGGCTGTCCATAGCAAATCTATAGCACAGACCTTACCTTTACTCTTCACCGCTATCTGAAAGCAGCAGGTATGCGTTCCCGGTGCAGATGTAGTGAGGTTGCGCACAGCCACAGTTACGCACGACAGATGGTTAAAATGTTGTGCATCAGTGTTTCTGTTGTAAGTAAAATGTGGGAAGAAATGTGAAACTCCCTTTAAACTTCTCTCTGCATTTGAGCAACATGTGGTGGGGATTATTCTGGTTCAGTTTCGTAGAGGTGTTCCCAAAAACAAAACAGTGCTCATCACAAGAACTTTCATATTTATTTGTATAAGGCACTATGGTGATATCACTCTTTGGGTCTGTGCATGGTGATAAATACATACAGAAAACATCCAAACACGTGAATTCAGTTTATACAGAGTCATCATCACACTTGGCAGTGCAGCTGAGCTGAAAACTCCCCACATGATTCTCAAACCCCATGTTTAAAGGGGGTGAAAGTGATGAACGCGATTGGCCATGTTTGGTACAGCCTCTAACACACCCAACTATAATATAAAACACAGTATGAAAGTGCATCATAGGTGCGCCAGGCGTCTGGAGCGCTGGGTAGGGCGCACTTGACTGTGATCTGCGCTGCAGGGTTCCTGCGAATAAGCCCTTGATGTCTTCTTGTGCGCACATTGCAGCAAATAACTCACCACGCACATGTGGATGTAAGGAAATAAAAACAAACGCTCTGCTACTGCGCTGATTCTACGTGCAAGCAGAATGGATATCGTTAATGACATGTTGAATAAAACAGCCTGCACGTTTAACATGTGCTTTTCTTTCCAGTTTTGACCGAGTCAGCAGCAGCTGAGCCTGTTGCAAGTTTAAATATCCTCGATCATATGGATCACACTGTTAATGCCGTTGTTAGATTATGTCAACGCGAAGTTGTTTATTATAAACATGAATATGCACGTAAACGGCCAACAAGTATCCAGGGAAGACCCTCCCACTGAAAATACATTCCAGAGCGCATGATTCTCCCAGACTATTTACAAATAAGAGTTGTGCTGCATTAAACAGTATGCAGGTTACATGTAAAGTTGGCACATGTAACGGGGAAGTAGCGTGCAGACGGAGGATAATGTGATTCGTTGTAATTTGAGCCCCAAATTCACAAGCTGCCCCTATAGTGAAGAAAATAACTGTGAAAACACATCATCTTAATTACTCAAAAACATTACTTTGTTGTATTTAATAACCCTCCACAGGGCTGATCATGTGGGCGTGCAGTTCATGTCCATACAGAGACATCTCATAATCTTTTTTTTTTTGCGTGTTTGTCCTCAAAAAATAAATTATAAAGTCATTCTGTGGCGATATCTATTAAACAATTCAGCATCAGACTCACTGGTTTAAAATAAAAGTAAGTTCTATTTTACATATATTACCCTGGAATTGTTCTCTATAATAATAAATACCCTAATAAACGAGTATTTGCTACTTCAATAACTACTTTGGCTCTTACCAGAAAGCGTGGCATCTCCCTACTGAGGGGTTTTATTTTGGAAGTTTGGCCCGGCAGTCTTTCTCTCTGGCTGTCCTCTCTGTGGCCATAATGGAGTAGATTGGATTGTTGGCGGATGAGGGCGCTTCACCGCCATTTAAAGCACACACATATTGGCTCTGTCTCAGCTACGTAGTGTGTGTAGCTTTGAAAGCGAGCTGGATGATGAACTGAGTAGCAGATAAGACATAAATCTTCAACGGGAAAGCGGCTCGGACCCGATTTCAGTGATTGGGTAATGTGAAAACTCCCGATCGGAGAGATCTTACTGGGCCGGGCAGGCTGAAGTGAAGAAGCAGGACTTTTCGTGCCTGTTGGTGCTCACGCTGGCCATCAGATGACCAAGTTGTGAAAAGTGAATCTGCGCTGTCCTTGCAGTTTTTCCACCTCGAGACTTCGTATTAAGTAAGTGTGTTTATGTTTTTTAAAGCGTGCAGTGCGTCTTTGTTGTGCTTATCCATATCTGCAAAACTCCTCGTTTGAGGCAGACTCGGGAAACTTGGCATTATATATTTTTTCACATTTCAGGCGGCTGCTCATTGCAAAACCCCTTTGACTAATCATAAACATTTAGTATGCTTAGCCTACTGCTTGATATAGTGGGGTCATAGATGTGCAGCACATTAAAATTACAGAAATTAGAGGTTGTCTAACATTCCGCTGCAACTTGGCGTTGCAAACGCAGTCGGGCAGGCAGGGGATGGGATGAAGTGACAGCCATGGTGGATTGTACCTCGTTATCTGGTAAGTTATCTCTTGGGAAGTTGTATTTGGTGCGCGTGTCGTGTTAGACAGCATGAGCTTCTGATAAAAATCAAAGCACGAGGGGCAAATAGAAACATCCGATTTCAGTGAGATTGAAACGCTGGCTCATTCAGAGAGGGATCTAGCATTTAAATGATAGATTATACAGCTGAATCCAGGATAAATCTCCTGTAGTGTTGCTGCTTTGTTGACACAGCCTCATGTATTGATCTATGCATGGATGGAAATTAGTTTGGGCAATAATTTTCTAGTGATAATAATATGCTTGCGCATTACTGTGGCTGGCATGAGGGGTGCATCTATGATTATTTTCCTTTTCACTATTTTGATCTGTCAGTTAGAAGTTGGCAGAGCTCCAGATGATGCCTTCTCAGCTGCTTAGTTGGATCCATGGTCAAGAGTCCAAAACCCCACAGGGAATTCACTTTATACAATAATGTGAAACAGAGACAAGCAGCAGGTTGTCTCTCTCTTTTTTTTAAAAAAAAAAAAGGAACTGGGACCAGCTAATGTTTAGGATTCTCACTGGATAAATTGCATTATTGATCAAAAAATATATTAAAAAATCGTCAGCCTATCCTCTCAGTTTGTTTGCTCTTCATCAGTGATCGTCAGACTGACAACAAGAAGGCACATTTGCTCTTCTGCCGTTTTTAATTAGAATGCACGATACACTGTGATGAGATACAAAGTGCACACTTGGCAGACACTACAGTGAAGTAATGAACTCTTTTATTGCTCTGTTGAGTCTCATATTTTGAGTTGTGATTTGTTTCTTAACTTGACAACAATGTTTTTTTATCACAGTCTTTTATCTGTAATGGCCCCATATCAGCCTTTTTTTTATCTAAATCATATCAGCCATATAAAAAACTACATGTTTATTATGATTATTATTATGACGTTTATTATCAACTGGATGAAGTTTAGAAGCCAATTAGAAATAACAAACAGGCTCTGGCACTGCATATCAAAACTCATCTTCTTTAAGATATATAAAGTTTTGCTAATATTCACCTGAATATACCTGAAGCATAATGAACGGGATTTATTTTTTTTATAACGGATGCTCAGTAAGTACTTAACACTAAAAGGTAGGATGAGAGACATGCATAATGGCAGCTTTTATAGAATCTGCCAGGTAGCTGAAGTAAGAGATGTTTTAATAGATCAAGCGAGGAGTTTTTAAGAGACATTAGTTCCATCAGTATCTGTATCTCAGTGTTCGCTACACTCCCACATACAACATTAAATACAGCTGTAATGTCCTATAGCCTTTGACAGTTCAACAGCACTCTGGAAGCCATTAGATTTTACACACCTCTTTGTGCGCTGTCTTCAATGTTGTGCATGATTGTCAGGATGTGTGTGTGTGTGTCTGACATAGATGGAGAAACATCAGGGAAAGCAAATTAGAGCAGTACAGGCTGCACATCTCCTCGTCCTCCAAAACAACAAGTGGTTTGATAGAGACTTTTATTTATTCTTTTAAATTGGATTTGAACTCTTCAACTTTAACCACTGGATGCATGTTATTCAAAATGTAGTAAAATGTCAAAAGCAAAATCCAGACTAGTTCACATTTGATTTGTCAGTTATGATAAGTCTGAATTAATTGTCTCTGAAATCAACAAGTTATTTTACTGATGTCAAGCAGTTGTAACAGATGAAAAATCTAGATTTTGGGTGTAAACTTGACTTGAGAGCCTTGGGTTTAATATCTCAGACAAACTGCTGCATGCCTGTGCGTGCACACACACCACGTGGAATGCTGCAAAGCAGAGATTTTCCACAAAGATCAGTTTTCAGAGCTCTACAGCACACACTTTCTTTGTTTCTGCTGGACTCTTGAATGCAATCTTTACCTTTCTTCTTCCCGCTCCGATACGCACACTTGATTTTGTACATACACACACACACACACACACACACACACATGCATACACACACAACTTTTTCTTTCACTCGCCTCCCACACACACACATAGACTGTAGCTGGGTTTGCAGATGTGTGTCCTGATCTGCTTCCAGCACAGGCTCTTCTCATGCCAGTGTGCTGACTCTGAGTTTTCCACTCTCTCTTATGAAATAAGAGTAGGAGAGACATTAGAGCCATCCAGTAGTCAGTTCTGAATGCCTGAGAGCTCACACAGACAGACATGCACACAGGTTAAGAATGCACCTTGTGTCTCCATGTGTAGACTCCCACAAACACCACGTTAATTAATCCATATAAACACATCAAACAGCAGAAGGCCTGTTAGGAGCAGCTGGTTGAACTGCAGTTTCTCTGGACACCGCCTCTTGTCTGAGGGGCTCTGCCAATGTGGACTCTTCCTCACGAGTGTCTGGTGCAACATGCTGGCTCATGTTGAGGTCTGTGGTATGTTTACTCAAATTTTGTTTATTTTAAAGAAAAAGCTTAGTGGTTAAATGTGGGGCAAGGGCAGAAAATCTATGAGTCTTTTGTAATTATTGAGACCTAACAGTGTACCTTGGACAACTTGATGATTATTTTGAAATGATCATGTTACAAAATAATCTTTTTTGCCACAATATTTGTGAAATAGTATACCGTGGTTATCATACAGTCAAGTATAACCTTACCTTGTTGAGACAGAGTGACTAAAGATGCTCCATGAAATTAATTAAAGGAACATTAAGCAACTTTTTTTTACCTTAAAATGACAGCTTCAAGATTATTTTGATGATACGATGACTTGTAAGAGGGAGAATGGCGCCTCTCTCATTCCCACTCCACACCCCCAATGCCTGTTCTTGCACTATGTAACTTGGGTTGTGTGGGTATGATCTCCTGCCAGATTTATGCAGCGCTCTACGGCACTATGTCTTGCACTATGCAACTTTGCGGTCCAGGTATGATCTCCCGTGAGAAGCTTTACAGCACTAAGTCACACACCACCAACTGTTTCACTTATTTTGGTGGAACTGATCATGTTTTACGGAGAAAATGTCTTTTGCTTTCCCTCTGATGTCCACTGGCTGCTCCACACTCTCTGAGATTTACAGAGTTTCCCGACGAACAGTAAACTGAACTGCTGCAAACTGTAGCTGCTGTTGGCTAAAGTTAGCTTGGTTTGTTAGCCAGGCTGCCCAATCTGTGAGCTCAGAGCTCAATGGAATGCAGATGGGGAGCGGAGCTGGTGTCGTGCCAGAACCAGAGCTGGGCAAGCGGACAATGTAACTGAGCTTAGCAGCCTTGATGGATATAATGGATGGATGACGAAGAAGAAGAAAGGTGAGAGTGGCCGAGGGAAAGGAAGCCAGACAGGAGTAAATCTCGGATTGGCTTTTAGTTGTTGGAGAGAGCTTTGTGGAATAAAAAACTGAAAGACACACGCCAACATGGCTACACCATTGGCTAGCTAACACAAATTTTACGGAAAGCACTTTGTCTTGTCTTGGTTGAAATTTTTTCTTGTGAAATCAGACTCTGAGTAGCTTGTGATTTTGTTACATAGGCCTGACTGGTAATTCAGCCACTGGTTAAGTAAGGTCATGCTAAATCGATTCACATCTCCCTTTAATTCTACTTTAGCCCTCAATTAGCCGAGTGAGATAAGCACTTTGAGCTTGGAGCATCTGGGTACTTCTAGTTTAGTGACAGATTGCAGTGAATGAGACTGAAGAAAGTAACAAAAGACATAAGGAAGAGTATGAATGAGTGGTATAAATTGCAATATGCCTGTAGGGAAAGGTTAATCAGGCATTTCAAGTTGGTAAAATCTCCTCTTTGGGCATAGGGTCTCAACACCCACAATGAAAACCACCAAGCCTTACAGCAGCTGGTTGACCCTTCTCTGCCTGTTGCCTGTCTTGCGCTCTCTCCTCATCTGCTCTTCAATTTGTAGTCTTATCAGGGTCGTCCAGCTCAAATACAGGTAGCCATCAAATTTGAAGCCCTCATCCTCATTGTCAAATCAGCTAAATAGACTCATCATCAACTTGTGTTGTCCATCTAAAATACAGGCTCAACATCACGGTACTGAAGTCCCTTTCAGGAGCTGTGTCCATGTTGTTTTTACCTCCAGTGACACATTAGCACTCACCTCTGCCAGCACCTCTCTCACACCCTCTGTCTGTCTCGCACTTCATTTCCTCTGGACCAAGCACTTGACTCCACTCAGTCACGATGACTGATGTCTGATATCACTGGAATGTTGGCAAAGACAAAGAACAATAAAAAGAAATATAAAGCTAAAACTATTGCTCCACAGCGTTCCTAGTGGTCAAAAATTTCACGGGTACCTTTTTTGTTATTCATCACAAATGCTGTAATTGTAGAATTTAGAAAAATAACGTTACATTATTATAGATAGTCATGAAATACTGGATAATAGTAGTACAATGCTATCTCTTTGTGCTATAAATGCATCCAGGCACTGGATAATTTATCTTAATGGATCCAAGACACGGTACCTGAGCAAGAAAACAAACTGACTGTATGTTATATTATAGTAATTTTCTCTCCCTTGGGGTCAAAAGCTGTGTTACTCATCTATATTGGACATTAATGTCATTTAGAGCAGTTTAGAGTCTTAACACAGCGGTTCTCAAACTTTTCTGCCATGCACCTTTAACCAATAGCAAAACTACATATGTAGATACAAAAGGGGCAAATCTCTCCCGCGGTCTTCACAGTGAATCCAACGGCAAGTTAAGCTTTGTCCTATGTGCTTCCTCAATTAGCATCACCTGTTTCTTCTTTTTTTCCTATAGATAGATAATTTATTGATCCTGAGGGAAGTTCAAGCAAAGTGGATGTCATTCTGTATGAATACATCTCGCAAATCTCAATCTGCATTGCCTTGCAAATAAATCCGCCTTTGTTTTTTTAAACTATATGCTCCCCCATTTTTCCCCAGGGTCATGTATGCCCTGCCTGCAATGCCCCCCTCCCCAGATTGAGACCCTATAGATAAAAGAAAGTTTGTGTTTCTGAAAGACCACACCTAACAAAATTGAACATTTACTCTCCTGGCTTCAGTGTTTCTGCTTTCTGCTTTCTCCAACTAAATTTTGGCTAGCAACATGACTCTGTGTGTGTGTGCGTGCATGCTTTTCCTCTGCAGTTATAGAAGACACTGACAGAAATTATGTGACCTCTCACCCCCTAACCTTTCTTTTTCTTTAGCTTTACCCTTACAACATCACCCCATCCACTACTACCCTCCTCCTCCCTCTCCTGTCAGCTCCTTTTGAACAAACACAGATGATTAATAGAGATTTGAGGAAACATGGGAGAGGCATGGTGCTGGCAGTGGGGTGCCAAATCAAGATGTTGCATGTGTGCGCGTGTGCGTTTTAGGGCAGAGGTAGTGGGAGGAAGGTTGACCACAGAGGCCTTAAATGTTTACCAAGGGACCCCAGGAGGCCTGAGCTGAGCCTCCCTCTTTTCTGATTGGCTTAGGCAGCCTTCCTGTGAGTCTAAGAGCCTACAATTGGCCAAGAGAAGGACAGGAATGGGGGAGAAACGTGCATGAGACGGAGATGAAGCATTAACCTCATCAGGGCTTTCACAGACGCTTTCACATGAGAAAGTGTAGTCTAACGTTAGAGTTAACATGAGGCCACGCGTTGGATCGGAGGGGCTCTTTGGCTTTCTTCTATAGTTCTTTGTTTCCTCAACTGATTAAAGAATGTTGGACTTTAAGGGGAAAAGACAATTTGGAAAATAGAAGGACAAGCAACTTAAACCTTCCTGGAGTCATAAAGAAAACTGGTTTGAAAGTGTTCATCGGAGGGTTGTCAAGTTCACTATAATAATGGAATGAGATTTTTAATGATTTAGAATGATAGATTAACAAAACTGAAGGGATGTTGACACAGTGGGAGGGCTGAGAGGATCTGTGGACAAACATGGGCAAGTCCAGAAAATTAGCAATAATTGATTGTAAATAGAGCATTTTGGTCTGGCCAGATGAGCCTGCTTCTTGACAGCTCTCTGCTATAAATTTTTGCATTGTATAACTTGGCCTTGTATGGCCTCTGGAATTCATCCACACACACACACACACACACACACACACACACACACACACACACACACACACACACACACATATGCACTCACTTAATTTAAAGTTTTGTAGGTCAGTGCATCAGGGAAATTTTATCCAGTTTTATAAAGTACAAATAACAACCATGAATTTTGCCAAGATGTTGTTCTTTTTATGTTTTTGCTGTGTTTGTTTTTGCTGTAGTTGCACTTTTTTTTAATTAAATCTGCAGTAAATCTAATCTACAGTAAATGGATGACTGGCATTCTTACTGTAAATAGGTGCCATCGTTTGATATGTGCTGTTACACAGACACTCATAGGAAGGAACTTTGCCTTGGCATTTTCTTACCACTATGCCTTGCAATGACCTATCCAGGCTTGTCAGCCTTGAAACTGTCTTTTTGAAAAACCTGAGATGACCATATTGTTGCTTGGCAGTTTTCACTTTATATATGAAACCAAAAATGCTGGAAAACAATTGTTTGGCTTACTATTTCTGGGCATGGAGCCCTAGCTTGTTTTCCTGTAAAAATATGAGATAATTTGATACGCTGTATAGCTCACTGTAGTTATATGGCTTGCAGATCCTCTGTTCTCAGACTACACCAGAACTGGGGAAAAACCTGGCACTGTTGCCCTCAGAAACAGCCTCCTCATTTGGGGTTGTTGGCTGCTCAGCGCAGTTGTGGAGACACAGCTGTAAATAGCCAAGGGTGCGGACAGAAAGTTTGGCCTATATTTAGAGGCTGGACTTGACTGGTATAACTTGTCTGCCAACACCAGCTTATAGACTAGGAAGCTCTTTTTTTCTAGAATACAGGACATATACTGTTGCACAAAAAAGCTGCAGATACATTAGGTGGCCTGGTTGATGGAGACAGTTGCCACATTTCTGTGTAAAAGGTTTTGTTGGGAAATGCAAGTTTTTAGAAGGGGAGCCAAGAGAAAGTTCAAGAGAAATGTTGCTGTGTTGGTCTTTCTAGATTCTCCATTTGTGGTGATAGGACACCAAAAGTCAAAAAAAAAAAAAAACCTAACCCTAACCCTACTACGTATTATTAATGTGGAATTGATTTGTTTTGAGAAGCTTAAAGTTGCTATAATAAATATTTTTGCATTAACACATAATTGTAATGAACACACAGATAGTTATCACCTGAGTCTGTAGTTCCCCTCTGATGGAGCATTTTAGTGTCTTTCATTGTTTTGGTTTTATGGCCAGTAATTTTATTGGTTCACCACTTTTATCCACCTCTTTTCTAGACGCAGCAGGCAGCTTTTACCCCACTGTGTACACTACCAGCTGGCGGACAAACACAGTTAGTGACTAGCTGGTGAACACGGTGGAGCATTTAGCAGCTAAACTGCCAGATATTTCCCTCAAGTGTTGGTGGAGACCAAAACAGAGCTAACAGGAGGGTGAATATTAGACTGACTTACTTCAGGTGTTCAGAGACAATTTTGCTGTATGAAATTAAGTGGTGCTAATTTGTCAGAGTACTGTGTTTACACTGCTGCCCCCAAATGGACAAAAATCAGTTCATGTAGGTTCAATATTACTGCAGCTAGAGTTATTGTTATGACGTTAGATGAATCACTGCCCAAAAAACAACATCATGTAACATTGGCCAGAGTAATGTTTAAAAAAATTCAACCTGGCATCGCTGACTGGCTTTTGGGAGTAGCTGGTACAATGATAAAAGGTTTAATGAAAGGATAAGATGTTTAATTCACTATTAAGTATGCATGCAGTATGTGTAACTATGTTTCTAATGACTTCAACTGCTCTCATTTTTAAACCTGCAGTAGATATATCACATATGATACATGTATATAAAAACATGGCCAGTGACAAAATCACTTTGAATGTGTATTAACACACAGAAAAAACATGCCTCACACATTGAACTTACAAATGCTGCAGCAGCAACTGGGATAATTAATTATTCTAACACGGAGTGGGGACTCCGTGTTAGGTTTCACATGCACCAGCTGAAAATAAATGACACCCACAGTTTGTGCTCACAGGGCAGGGAGAAAGAGAAGAAAGAGAAAGAGCGCAGGAGGCAATGAGTAGTGAGTGACGGAGGGTTTTTCACATCGGCATGTCATCATGGAGTCCAACTGATAATTATATTCACTGTCCCTCTGTCCCTCTCTAATTTACCCCTCTGTCACTCTCTCTCCAGCATCATGGCTGTCTCATCCTCCTCATCTAATCTCCTGCTCCTTCTACTAATTTCCTCCTTGGATTGGCTGTCCACTCCAGGATCTGCATCTCTGATGGACAGGGACCAAATGACATCACCAGGTAGGTTATTGCTGTTTTGTACTGTGTTGTGCTAGGACAAATAAGAAATAGATTGATTGAGACAAGTCAGTCTTCTGACAGTTTATCAATCTCTACATGGAGCTCATTAAACATTAACAAATGTGATTCAGGTTCTGTGCACAGCATGCTGTTGACACTTGTTATCATGTCTTATGTCAGACATCAGTTGCAGAATGCTGTGTTTGCTCAGATACATGTGGAAATGTTCAATGTTGAGCAAACGCCACACTTTCCTGCTTCTGCTTGTCAAACAGGTTAGTGATCAATAGAGCTAGGGTAAATATATGGTCGGGGCTTCTCTGTCAAAGTCCAGGGACAGGACGGCGCAGGATGTTCGGCCAGCTATTCCAGCTGTCACTGAACCATTTGAAATAATTAGGTGAAAGAATGCTGCAACTGAGAAAACAGACCAAACTTTACCGCTTAACCGCTTGAAGCCTTTAAAGTAATAGGTGGCCAAGATAGAAATTTTAAGATCAACTATGCTATCTTTTACCACATAATTTCCTCAGTTGACGAGTCCCAATTACAAAACCGAGAATGATGACTTGGCATCTTCCTCTAATGGCTGAAGCCACTGTAGCTGGAATTAGGTAAAAGTGTACAGCCCTGTGACCTTAGACAAAAGATTCTTGTTTATTTAAAGTCTACCTATGCTAGAACAGGTCATGATTTAGAGAAATCCTCACAACCAAGATACAGCAACTCCCAAGAACAAATCAACTGTTGACTTGGTCAAAATGTTGCTGTCTGTTATTTGGTTGTGTGCCTGCATTCCTGGGTTTTATATTATGAGGTATTTAAGTCTGGAAGCTGCATAAGCAACCATTATCTAACAAACCTTTTATTATTCATGGGCCAGGTTCAGTTTGTGCAAAGTTGTATGTGAACTGACTCATTCAAAATACTGAATACATGCACTGTGGATTTAAGACATCTTTTTGTACATACCATCACATGAAAATGTTTCTTTCCCTCAAGTTGAAATGGTGGAATATCAGGCTGTGGTTTTTTTCATGGCTTTAAGTTAAGTAAGTAATACTTTTGGTTTTGGTAAGAAAGAAAACTATTAGTGGCGTACCCACATGCCCTTGGAACATTGATTGGATAAAATCACACAAAAATAGTGTTGAAACAATTGATCTATTGTTTTCTGACTATCATTTTTGACTAACTATTAATTAATCATCAATTATCAAGTTAAAATATAACATACAATGATTTGTTAGGTGTTGCTCTAACTTTTTTTTATATATATTTATTTGTTTCCCTTTTTTTTCTTTTGGATTCAGTTCCAGTCAAAGGAACATTTGGCAGTTTGAATGTACATTTTGGCAAGTCACTCTCTTGCCAGTAATAGTCTATGGTGCATCTGCTCATTGCCATTAAGATCGAGCCAGACAGCATTAAACCGAGACTAGAGAAACCTCCAAACCATCTCTGCATGCCTGGCTGCCGCAGCATCTGTTGCCAGGATGGAAAGCAAACGTTACCTGAAGAAGCTCTGGGGGAAATTTGACTGTGATACGTGCTCTGGTCAGGGCTGCAACTTATGATTATTTTCATTAGTGATTCATTTATCAACCATTTTCTCCATTTAATTGATTAGTTGTTTGCTCCAGATAATGGTAAATATTGATCAGTATTCTTCAAAACCCTCAAATGTCCTCAGATGTCAAGTTTTGTCCACAAAGATATTCAGTTTGCTGTTATGAAGGACTAAATAAACCAGAAAACAGAAAACAGTCACATTTAAATTGTCAATTGTCAAAATAGATGGGGAATATTGTATAGCTGATTCACCAACTAATAATTCAAGCTTCAGCTTCAGCCTGGTCCATGTGGATATACTGGGTACCTGCACATGTACTGAGCACGTGTTATGTTATTTCTCTGTAGCCTCCATTTGAATTAGTACTGCCTCTCTGTACTAATAATCCCTTTTATAAAAATGTTGTTTCTGGAAAGGTTTTACACGACTTAAATGCCATGTCAGTTATTGATAGTCCGGCTAACAGCATTGGGGAATGTACAATCTTTTGCAGCTTAAAACTTGATGTAGCTGACATTTAATGTAGGTTACTTTGGTTTGGAGTGTGTGAGTCTGTACAGATTGACTGGTAAAGTCAAAGACTTAAAGAAAGAAGACACATTTTGATTTGCATATTCATCAATACACATCTTTGGTGATGAGTGATGACCAATAGGATTCATACTGTAAACTGTAATCTTTAAAAAAAATGTATTTATTTGTGATTTTGCCATGTTTTTATGTCCCCCTAAGTCAGGCAAATAGTTTGGCACACTAGGACATTGTTTTTTGTTTTTTGGGGGCTTTCTCTGGATTTTGGTCCAAGTGGGTCATTGGCGATTCTGCTGCTTTCCAAAATCCGATGATTAGCGTATAATTAAGTCAATGCTTCAACGGCTATCAGTTGGTTAAGTCGAATTTTGGAGATAATAAACGACTCAGTGGGCCAATGTGGCACAGGAGTTTGAGAACATTGAGTCATTTGCCATGTGCTATGAACATATTGTTCTTCCTGTTCTGCTCGTTTCCTTGTTGAAATACATTTTGGCTTTTCTTTGTAAAAATAATTCTGGTGCCAGTGCTGGTACTGAAGCAGCCAACATGTTTGGTTTTGCAGGTTTTGGTTGTGAATCAACCCCTCATGTTTTCTTTTAAAGAGCCTGTTGGCCTAAAGCGTATCTGCAAGCATTCCCATATGGATTAAGCAATCATGGTTAACGGTCATGTTGGCGTTCTGATAAATTAATGACGTTTGTGTCATGAATTCTTGGTTATTGCTTTGCCTTTCAATCACCGCTTTCTCACAGCTTATGCTGGGTAACGTAAGTGTTGTTTAGTTTGATGTAGCTGAGTGAGAATCGCATCTCAGAATCAGAGTGTCCTGATAAGAAACTGCCAAAGACATGTGATAACATAGAGCGGCTCAATCAGTTACATGATGTGTATAAAATGGGGGTAGCCAGCGATTACATTACAGAAATATTTTGATATTATTCATACAAAAAGGCTCATTTCAAAGCAGCTAATGTTAGTTTAATGATGCATTAAAAGCACTGAATTAATTTGGAAACCACACAGAGTTTTGAGCTGTATGTCTTTGCCCTCAGGCTTTTTGACTTTGTATTTGTTCACAGACTGTAGCAAATGTCTTTATCTCTGTGGGTTTACATTACCTTTCGGATAAGCTCTCAGGTCAAACCATCAAATATTCTGACTGGTCCACCTCCTTCACTCATTAAAATGGTCTCCGGTGTGCACTGTGGTAATCTAGCCCTGGTCTTCCTCAACAACCGTTAAAACATCTGTAAACACAAAGCAGCCACTGATAGCATGAGCAAACACACACAGTCTGTGCCTTTCTCACTGTATAAACTCCACTCCTGACACCTGCTTTCTACACTTGGGTTTATGTTTTAAACTGTCTATATTTGACCTTTAACCTGTCACTTTCTCTCAGACACATCTAGTAAGTTGGTGAAACCATCCAATTTTTGTGTAGTTGGGTAATAATAAACATTGTACTTTGGGGTTTGTTTAAAACCATTTTGTTGGTCCACTTGGGAATCTAATAGAGCCTTCCTGAAATTCTGTGGGTTATGCTGTTCCTGCAGCATTTTTATGTCTGTAGAGCCAGCCGCATAACACGCCGAGAGTAGACGTTTTGAGATGCTTCTATATATTTAAAGGCTTACCAGAGTGATTATAGCCAGTGGTAGTCGTTTGTCTTGATCTGTCCTCACACACACACACACTATTTCTTTTCCCAACCTTTCCAGAGCCTAGATTTGTCTGTGTGTCTCAGGAGGACTTGCTCCTGAGGCCCATAGATTTATCCTGTTGAGTGTAGCTTAGCCACAGAGGTGGTAACCAGTGGTTAAAGTGCAGAGTTTTGGTCCATCTGGCAGCTACATCTGCTTCAAAGACAAGCAGTGGGTGTGTTTGCTCTGAGCAGCGAAGCTGGGGCCTTGTGTGGGATATGAAGTTCAATACGAAGTTGGAAACTTAAAGAGCAGGGGAGAGAAATGCGTACTGTAGATAGCGGGAATGCATGGTTGATGAAATGCTCTGTACTGGAAGGTTGCCTGCAAAAGAGCAGATCCAACAGCAACATTCTGCATATAGGAAACACATCCCCAGTCTAACAAAAGTAAGTTTAAAGGCAAAGGTTTATAAGCAGCAGGGCTGACTGAGGAGTACCACAGAAAGTTATAGGGAGCCAAAGTGAAACTGGAGCTGTCTTAAGTAAGAAGACCTAGTTTAAAATACACTTACATTCACGATCATGCAAATTACAAAAAATCCAACATAACCTCCAGCAATATATCGTGCAGTTCCATTTGTCTAGACAGGTATGGTAAATGAATAAAAATGTGTGACACTGTGGTTTATTTAACGTCTCCTTTTATGAGTAACATTTTTCTACGTGTGCCTAACTACTGTTTGCCGGGTTTTTTTCTCTCACACATCAGCAACTCATTATGACTGATTGTGGCTATTTGTCTCTACTTTTCCCAACTTAAAAATCAGAGGTTTTCTCTCGACATTGTGTCACTGTTCTCTGATTGATTTCAAAGTGAATGTGTAGTGTGATCGGCGAATCACCTGCCGAGCTAAATCAAACCGATCCTTCCGCGTCTCATCTTGTTATACGTAGTTTCCAGATGATTCTTTAAACAGTCAATTTACTACATAATTTCTTCATACATTAGTGGTAGCATTCTTTATTTCAGGTGGGTAAACGCTGCAGAAAACTTTGCTTCACTTTTAAAAAAAGATTATCCTAAAAGCATAGAATTAAAGTGTGAAATAAGCCAATCATGTACTGTAAAAAAAAAAAAAACTTATATAATTTAATAATTAATGTATAATTTAAGATGACAGTATTCAAACTCTAATGGAAAGTGCAAACTTTTTTTAAAATATAAAAGCTAAACAACAAGTTTAGAATATTACATTGTTTCAGAGAGACTAGTGAAGAAACTCTTAACAGGTGATTGCATGATGAGTTAGATTCTGTCACCAACCACAATGGAGCCATTTTGATTCATTTCTCAAACAGGGATCTCACATCTCAGTGTGAGACCACACAGACTCCAGCTGAATTTAACATGTCATTTTGTCCATTGAGTAAATGTCTGACAGCCTGACGAAAATGCAGAGGGTGGCAGAGAGAAAAAAAGAAAAGACAGAGAGAGAAAGGTGAGGAGAGAAAATGTCTGCAGGTGTTCATGCTGTAAACTGGACACCCCCGCTCATCTATATTTACACTCACTTGGACATAATATGACATAACTAAGCCAATACTGTGGTCAGTAATGGCATTAGAGGAGATTAACATCATTAGTTCTGGCTAATAAATCGCGGGGACCAGAAAAAGCCGACTGGGTCATTGCATGGTTAACACACACCAGATTGTGTCTGTTAGACTTCAAAGCTGTGAACACTGATGGGAGTCATGAGGCTCAGATGGAGCGAGTAATTGTCATTCTGTGGTCCCAAACTTTACAAGAGTAGAAAAGCCATTGGTCCTGTTGTGTAACTGGAAGGAAAGGAAGAACGTATTCAAGGAATCGGACAATGGCACTTTGATATTCTTTGTCGGTTCTTGTTTTGAAGGTGTAAGTTCAGTGTGTGCGCACTTGTGTGCGTCTGTGCACTTGTGTGTGTGTGTGTGTATGTGCATGTTAGCAGTTATTTATATCACCTGTTTACACTCCCTTGTTTGTATCTTGTTGCAGTATCTCACCTTTCTCCCCCTCTATTCTGGCCCACTTCTCGCCCCTTCTGGCTCTCTCTCGAATGCCACATGCTTCCTGACTTGACATTTAACCTCCACTATTAAGCTTGATTTGAAGGTTTTTAATCTTCTTCCACGTTTATACATATGCATTTGATTGTTTTGAAGGAAAAGAAGTATGGGAGGAATTGTGAAATAATCTTTGTCCACCCTCTTCTTTTCTCTCATCTGCTCATTCTTTATTTTCTTCATCATCCAAGACATATTCCCTGTGGAAGACAAATGATGCCATTGTTGCACACACATTAACACATCAACTAGTGTGTGTTGCTGAAAAGTGCATGCGTGTGTGTGTGTGAGCTGTGGAGCAGCGACAAAATATAGGACTTGGCATGTGCAGACTGACATTTGGCATTTTTACTCTTAGCACAGCGTCGATGTGTGCTGCCAAGTATTCCATCTGGTTAACAGAAACACACACATACACAGACTGATGGTGCTTCAGGAAGTGATGTAGATCATCTGGCATGGGTGCTGCAATGGCAGTTCAAGTCGGTACTGAACAGTAGTACCAAATAAGTTTACTTAACTGTTCAAAAGTGGTGTTTGCCTTGTCTAGGGATATAGAGGAAATTAATACTGGATATTGTATCAATAAAGCCTGACTTTTTGTGATAGCTTAACCATAGCTTTTAGACTTGACGCGTCAATATGGCTTTGAGTGTCTTGTCATCGTGTTCATGCAGTCAGTAGAAAGCAGAGTATGAGTGATGTGAGTGAAGTGGCCAGGGACAACAGGTTCTACTGTTCAGCAGCTATGCGTGTGTTCTCTTCAAGCATGGTGCAATCTAATCAATTACGTGCTAATACCAGGATAAAGAGACCCAGGGTTCATGTACTTAGTTTTTATGTGTCTGTCTATTTGTGTTATTCTTGACAGTATGGTAGCATAAGAAACCGCTGAAAACACTCCATAAAACCTGTGTACATACTGCACACGCAGGCTCAAAGTGATAGGTGATCAAGTTAGTTTATATAATTCTTTAAATATAAACCAAATTTATGTGCTTTACACCAAACACATTAACAAACAAATGTAAAATATTGTCTCTAAATCCAGTCAGCACTGCAGCAGCAGCAGCAGCAGCATTCTGCACTAATTGTAGACTGGAAATACTAGTCTGGGAAATTATGAAATGCAATGAGTTGAAGTTGTAAAGTCTGGGCGGGCATTAATTAATTTTAACAACTTGTCGAGTTTATGTCTAAATGAATCGCACTAGGATTCCTAGTATGTTTGGATGTATAGCTGTGATGGCTGTGGAAGATGGGACTTATTTTCATGGGTTTGTCAATGTGTTGAGCCCAGCTTAATTACTAAATATTAGCCAAACGTATATGTAAGTTTCATCTACATAGCAATAAAATTGTTGCTACTGGTAGCATATATAAAGAGAACAGTAACAGAACCCTGAGGGACAAAATACAAAATCAACAGTACCCCACAATAAGAGAGTAGATCTGCATGTCTCATGTCTGAAGCTGTTTAAAATATATTTGACTTTATGCTCTGATTTTAATTTTAATTTGCTTTCATCAAGAGGAATTTATCGTCCAATAATTGTCTGTTATATAATGACATCTGTTTTGCAGCCAAAAACTCATGTTGCTTTACAGTTTGCTGGTATTACATCATAATCCAAACATTCACTCTGTCTAACTCTTGCCATCAGTCTGCCTCTCTCTCTCCTTCTTCCTCCTCGTCTCTCCTTTTAGCAGCCCTTTGAAGCGTTATTAACCTCGACACTAACTTAAATCTGCAAATGAGCTGGAAAAGGTGGTAATTCATAGCGTCATAGCCTCATTTCCCTCTCGCTCATCATGGCAGTCGAGCATTTCACAGTACGGTAACTGATAAAGCCTGGTCGCACCTTTTTCACTGCCTTTTTAGTGCTGTTTACCAGCTGGTGCAAAGGCCAGGAGAAGAGTGCTTTATTTAGCCTTTTTAGTGGATTTAAACCATAATGGCTAAAGCTGACACTGAGGTAGATAAGTGGTTTCCTAGCTCCCCTGTATGGACTGATGAAGACAGGACGTGAAGCTAAGAGTTGTTTATCAGTCTCAGCTGCACGGACAGCCCACAAGGACCGACAGGTACATGTGGACAGCCAGGATGAGGGTGTACGCTCACACACACACACACACACACACACACACACACACACACACACACACACACACACACACACACACACACACACACACACACAAAATTAGGTTTCTTCTTCCAGCCAAAGGCTCTCAACTGCTGATCATTTAATTGCAGCTGGCAGGTACAGGCAGGATTTAGCTTTCCATCAGTTAAACTAGTTATGTATTAGTACGAGTAGAAAATAGGGAGCAAGGCCCCGAACAAAATTGCCAAGTCTCTGCATGACAGATGATAAACATCTAGCTGTCAAGACGTTGCCCCTTGGCTTGTGAGCCAGTTATAACTTGAACAGTTCCTTTCGCTTTTTTTATCCTCTGAAAAAAATACATTAGGATGAGGAACCAAGTTATAAGATTTAGCCCTGTGATATCAGAGAAGAAGGGGGAAGAGAAGAAGTATGACAGAAAACAAATAAGCGACAACAAGAGACACTCCAGGTGTTTCTGCACAACTTTTCACCTTTAACACTTCAGATTCGATCAACATCCAGAGCCGTGCTCAGAAATGCAAACAATGTTTTGTAAAAAAAAAAAAAAAAAAAAGTGGCTGTACCTTCTGACCTTTACCAGCACAGCTTCATTCTTTACGGAGAGGTTAACTGTCAAAACATTGCCTGTGTGCGTTCAAGTCTTCTGCACCCAGAATACTGTAGAACAACAGCTGTGAGATTACATTCAACTGTATCTTATTATGTAGATAGCTGCATATGAGCAATAGTTTGAAGTAGTATATCGTAGCAAACGAAGTATCAAAATGAATGAATATTGTATATGAGGAATAAAATTGGGGTGGAGCAAAAACTAAAACTAAAAAAACGAGTCAGTTGTCAGGCTTCAACAGATACATTTTAACCCAAAAACATGCATTTCAAGGCGTTATTTTGTTTGTATGTCGTCTTTCCTGTTGTAGTTCTGAGCTCTTCATCCAGTGTCTGCAAAAAGCTCTTTGATGGTGGCAGCTGGAATTTGTTGGATGGGGGAGGGAGGCCGGGTTGAAATAGCAAAGCTCTGGGAACCACGACAGTATGCAGAAGATGAAGGGAGGGAAGGTGGGAAAGGGGGAGGGAGAGTTCAGAGCTAGAGGCACAATGGTGTAGGAATGCAGTGAGTTATGAGGTTACACTGGCATCAAATGAAAAGTAAGCAAGTAATCAAAGTAATGCTGTACATTCTGTGTGTATTTGCAGTCTGGTCTCCTTGGGATTGGGCTTGTTTGTTGGGGTGCTCTGTTGTAGGGTGTTTTTGTTGTGGTTTGTTGTAGAGATGTGTTTATGTTATCTAGGGATGCATGCTGGCCTAGTGTGTGTCTGTGTCCAAATGTTGTACACATGTTGTATATGTTGCTTTGGCAGCATGCAGTGAGTCTACGTAGAGATAATTCTTGTTTAATGTTTATAAAATAAAAAAAAACAAAACTATCCTATGACAGAGCCCTGCTGCATTTGCCTTGTGTTGTGAAGCGTGTTTATGTCCTGGGTCTGTGCGTGATTTATGTTGCAGTCAGCGATGGAGGAGAGTGGCTAGAGCAGAAATCAATGATACCTTCAGTTGCTTATTTATGGTTGCACCAAACCCTGGGACTCTCAGCTGGATGAAAAACTGGCCTCCGATATGGGGAGGCGGGGGATTGGTGATGAGGAGTGACAGTGTGCTGAGCGAGATGTGGATAGGGCTGAGTCAGGGCCCCGGGGTGGGCAGAGGGGAAATAATATAAAATGTGTGTGGATAGATCTAAAGATGATAAAGGCAGGGTGACTGAAATTTGATACAAATAACACAATGTTTCACATGTGCATCACAGGTTCGCAGCTAATTGTGGATTAACATAAACTGCAGACTGAAAATTAGCCAAAGTGTCACCCATGCTGCACATTACACGTCTTTCATCCATGCTGTGTGTTTCTCCTGGCAGCTGGCAGCTACAGGTAGATGATGACCTCCATCACTGAAACTATGTGATGCTCATAAATTGCAATCAGACCGTTTTTCAGGCCTTCAGGTTTGGGTGGTAAACTTGAGGTGTTGATCTAACTGATCAACAATCTGAGTTCTTCTGTTTGCTCTCTGATCATTACCTTTCTTTGTTTTGTTTTGGTTTTTTTCAGCTCCCCTTGGACCTCATTTCACAGACTGCATATCAAGGGACCAGGTGACATTTCGATGTTGGTGGAATCCAGGCGATTTCCACAACCTGTCCGCCCCTGGAGCACTCAGAGTCTTCTACCTTAAGAAGGAGTGAGTATGATGGCCTACATTACCAGGAGAAGTTTAATTTTGCATGTGTGTGAGTCCCATTATAAACACTACAACCTCCAGGTGACAGCTATTTCATCCTTTGCTTACTCTCTGTCTTCCTTCATTGTGTCCTTCCTTCAGCTCGCCCACCAGCGACTGGAAAGAGTGTCCAGAGTATATCCATTCAAATAGAGAGTGCTATTTCGACGCCAACCACACATCCATCTGGATCACCTACTGCATGCAGCTCCGCAGCCAAAACAACGTCACCTATCCCAATGACAAATGTTTCACTGTGGAGAATATCGGTTAGTAACAAAGATTTGTGCATATATCCAGATTTTTTTCAATGTGTCAGATGAATTAGGGGAGTTCTGCGTTGCAATTTCAGTGGATTTGACATTGTGAAACATGTTCTAGCACTTGTTTCTTCCACATCAAGGAGTAGCGAGACTGATAATAGAGGATTTTCACAGATTGCTATGTAAAATTATCCACAGAGAGAACCGTATACTGCGAGACAGCGGGAAATGAGTGTTGCTAGTACGATAGATCAGTTGCATAAAAGGTTTCCAAGAAATGTTGCATATCAGCCAAACCACCAAAATGTCATATGCTTGTCAATATTACAGCATGATAGTGTGACAGACACACAGTGTTTACAGAGTAAATGTTTTGATGTCTGACGGCTTTTATCTAGCCAGGACTGTAGAAACTGATATACTATATTATCACATGGCGATGCCATATCTTTGCTGATGTCTCTTTCATGAAGAAACCTTGTGCGCTCACATGTGCAAAGTGATTATCAGCATGTTTTTTTTTTTTTATCAATAGCTTATTTTCTTGTTCTTGTTGTTATCTTTTTACCAATGAACATACAGTAGGGTGTAGCTTAACAAGGCGTTTAGTTGGTCTGTCCATTTATGCAGGAACATGTGTCCAGAGCAAAATATGATAGCTATAACAGCTACCTGTTACCTCCCAGATGAGCAATATTAATGTTTTTGGTGACCTCCCTGACCCAGTGCCACCATCAGGCCCAAATGTCAGAAATAAAAAAATTAAAAAGAAATAAAAAATTTCTAGTTGTAAAGTTTCTATGAAATTTACTGAAAATTCACGGTCCTCAAAGCATAAACCCTTTCCATTGTTTACACTGCAAGAGTTTTTCTCCTTCCTGTGAACTATTTAAACAAAATATTGGGCAAATTGCCATGATATTTGAGGATATACCCTTTCAATTTTATCATCCTCAGGACAATATTTACATCTTTAACCTGACAACTGGTCAGGCTAAGACTAGCATAGGCATATACATCTTGGTCTTTTCATTGGACACTTTAGTACTGTAGAGTGTAACGAACGTTGAGTCTTTAGCAAGTTTTTAGAGAAAAGACTACATATGCGTGACCTCTGCGATAGACTGTAGATTTTTAAAGTTAATTGACTTGACTAGGACATATATAGTAGTTTATTTGATTATTTATTCACTCATCTACACGTGATCAAGTACATTCATTCTTCATTTGTTCAATGATACAAAGTGTTTTCATTGTGTTCAAACTGAACTTTTGCCCTTTTCCTGGCAGTGCGTCCTGACCCACCAGTGTCTCTAAACTGGACCTTACTGAATATAAGTCCCTCGGGGCTAAGTTATGATGTCATGGTCAAGTGGGAGTCACCGCCCTCTGCAGATGTCAGGGGAGGCTGGATGCGCCTTGAGTACCAGATCCAGTACAGAGAGAGAAATGCCACAAACTGGGAAGCAGTAAGTCTTCTTTCTTGCACTTAAATGTCTTTCTTCTTTGGTTGTATGCGCACACACAGTTACATGTTCTGATACATGTAAACACACTTAAAAACTACACAAAATGCCTCTTTGCAAATACAAAATGCAAACACTCATACACCCTCTGAAGTAAATTGTAGGTAGGTCATACAGGCACAGTGTCGTGTTTCCTTCCCCTTCCCCCCAGAACTCTTGTAACTAAAATGCAATGTAGCTGTGTTGGCAACGCTGTGGAAGCCAGAGCAAGGCCTCTGGGAAAACACAGCCTCTCTGAAGGAAGTGAAGGGAGGGATCTGTAGGTCAGAGGCCATGGGACCTTGAACAGGCTCATATTCATTACCGGCTGGCCAGCTAGTCTGACAAATGCAGCCTTGGAAACTGTTTTAGAGGCCTCCATTATAACAGTATGTTCTCCTTCTAATATATCTGAAATGACTCAACAATTGCACCTTTGGAAAGGTCATCGTTACAAGTACCAAAAATAAACATAAACCTCCTGAGAATGAATTATTTTTTGATTGGTTAAGACATAGCAAAACCTTTCTCTCTCTCTCTCTCTCTCTCTCTCTCTCTCTCTCTCTCTCTCTCTCTCTCTCTCTCTCTCTCTCTCTCTCTCTCTCTCTCTCATGTGTTTCTGTATTTCAGTTGGAGATGCAGCAACATACCCAGCAAACAATCTATGGTCTACACATAGGAAAAGAGTATGAAGTGCACATCCACTGCAGGATGCCGGCCTTCAAAGATTTTGGAGATTTCAGCGAGTCCATCTTCATTCAAGTGACTGAGGTTCCCAACAAAGGTAAGGTAATCATGGTGGATAATTGGTGGAGAAATCAGTCATTTGTTTAAATGCAATAAATAAATATGTGTCTCTCCAATTACTTTGTTCAGGTCAGATAGACAGGGTGCTTCACCTTCAACAACTTGGAATAGAGTTGTTGTAATTAAATGATGATGATGCCAATAATAGCTTCTGTTTCGTGTTGTTTTTCAGAGTCTACCTTCCCACTCATGCTGGTTCTTGTTTTCGGGGTTGTGGGCATCCTCATAGTCATCATGCTTGTTGTCGTCTCTCAGCAGCACAGGTAGAAACAGACTTTCATTTTTTCATGCACGTCCAAAACAAATTCAACCTCTACTGAGGTAACGCTGGCAGTTAGAGCTAATTGAGATGTTTCCAAAATCCACAGCAGATTGTGCTGCACAGCTGGCCAGCGTGGCCTTATTTCCCACATACACATACACACAAACACTGGCAACTGTGAACAGATTATCTTCATCATGTCTGCCTTGCTGTTGCAGATTAATGATGATTCTGTTTCCACCGGTTCCTGCACCAAAAATTAAAGGCATCGATCCAGAGCTGTTAAAGGTACATTTATGTCTGTGTTGTTCTGCCTCGTCTGTGATTTTTCATATCTGAACATGCATACTAGAGCCTATACATTGGCATACCTAGTCTTAGCTTGTTAGTGATGTGTTATTAACAGCATATACATGTATAATGGGTGAAATCTAACAAGATTATCTTATATATTGCAATTAAAATCTCTTAAATTCCTAATACATGTCAGACTCTAATACATACATATATTATTCTATTGTACATGCACAAAGACAGCAGTCAGCCCATAGTGTTGGGAATTGTTTATCCAGTAAACTTATTATTATTGTACAAAGTGTTATGTAACCACAGTTTTTTTATTAGGTTTCCATTGTAATTTTGATTCGAAACAGACACTGGGCGTCCACGTGGCTCAGAGTAATCATCACTTCACCCGCTGTCCCTCTCACAATCACAGCCTGTTTGTCATTTGTGTCAACTATCAACTAAAAGCAAAAATGTCTATAAATAATCTGAAAGCAAAGCTCTTGTTTTATGTAAGTAAACAAGGACAGGAGGACCGCTCAGAGATAATAAGATGTGACAAGGGTCCTGGTTGTGTTGTGGGTGTATTATTGTTAGATTCTGTGAGATGCATTTAACAGGCAGCCTGTATGCTCTTTACAAAACAACATCACCCCTGGACATCAGGGGAAAAAAAGCTCCTGATAGAAATAAATAGAATAATAATGTTGTTGTTTCATGTTCAGACAAAGGTGAAACACAAAGCATTTTGGGTTTGTAGCTGAAATATACACATAGTCAAAATGGTGTGTAGAGAATAGAAAAATATAGGACTTTTATGATTACCTGACATTCTGCATTCTGATCGCCACACACACTTACAACACACAAATTTGTGCACATGCAGAAAGGGAAGCTGGACGAGCTGAATTTTATCCTGAGCGGTGGCGGTATGGGTGGCCTACCAACGTATGCACCAGATTTCTACCAAGATGAGCCATGGGTGGAATTCATCGAGGTGGATGCTGATGATGCAGATGCTGGCGAGAAGGAGGACAACCAGAGTTCAGATACTCAGAGGCTCCTGGGTCTGCCCCAACCTGTCAGCCACCACATGAACAAAGGGTGCTCCAATGCCATCAGGTACTGCACAGATTCTCATGAAAGGCTGTGTTTTTTGTGCTGCCAGATGGCTTAAATTGAATTTCATCTCCTTTCTTTCCCTCTGTTCCCTCTATTCCCTCTCCTCCAGCTTCCCTGATGATGACTCAGGCCGGGCAAGCTGTTATGACCCAGATCTGCCTGACCAAGACACGCTAATGCTGATGGCCACCCTGCTGCCAGGCCAACCTGAGGATGGAGAAGCCTCCTTTGATGTTGCAGAAAGAGCCCCAGCCCTGGAGAGAAGCGAGAGGCCCCTCATCCAAACCCAAACTGGAGGCCCTCAGACTTGGGTCAACACAGACTTCTATGCCCAGGTCAGCAATGTAATGCCCTCTGGAGGCGTGGTGCTGTCTCCTGGCCAGCAACTCCGAATCCAGGAGAGCACCTCAGCCACAGAGGTGGAAACACAAAAGAAGGGAAAAGAGCCTGAAGGCAGCAAGGACACTGAGGAAAAGAAGCAGAAGGAGCTGCAGTTTCAGCTGCTGGTAGTGGATCCTGAAGGAAGCGGCTATACCACGGAGAGCAACGCCCGGCAAATCAGCACTCCCCCTAGCTCCCCCATGCCTGGCGAGGGGTATCAAAGCATACTTCCTCAGCCAGTGGAGGCCAAACCTGCAGCCACAGCAGAGGATAATCAGTCACCTTACATTCTTCCTGACTCTCCCCAGTCCCAGTTCTTTGCCCCTGTTGCAGACTACACAGTGGTGCAGGAGGTGGACAGTCAACACAGTCTGCTCCTCAACCCACCTCCCCGCCAGTCCCCCCCTCCTTGCCTGCCACAGCACCCCCTCAAGGCCCTCCCTGCAATGCCCATAGGGTACATCACCCCAGACCTGCTGGGGAACCTCTCACCATGAAATGAAAATGCCATTAGGCCTTTAGGTGTAAGGTTGATTGACCAGGAAATTCCCCTGCTATCACAAAAGCCTGTTTCTACCTGATTCCTGCTGGAAACCAAATAACTTCGCAGCACACAGTATGGATGAGCGTGTACAGGTGTTTGTTTTCAGAGGGTGCTGAAAGGGAGATGTGAAAAGCTACAGTACTCTTTTTTTTTTTTTTTACATCTGCCCCATCAATTAATTTGATGCAGAGGCAGCCAAATGTAAACGTCACAAACCAAATGCACAGTTTTGCTCCATTTGTTGACATCCATGCGTAAGACACACACAGATAACAGGCTGAGATTGTGATTGTCAAAAGGCTTCAGCTCACTGCTAAACTGCCTTGGATCGCATTACATCTCTGGCTAATTGTGTTTAGAGCAATGACAGTCTTAATCTTACAGAGAGATGTCAGTGTATGATCGAATGGGAGAAGACAAGCACATTCTAGTCATGTACTTCACACCACACCGAGCAGACGTCATTGCTGTCGTTGATACCTCTTGCTGGCAGAGGTGTTTTGCTGCTCAATTGTGGCTTGTTTTATATTCTTAGATTTCTAATCTCATCATATCATCTTGGTAGCACTTCACTAAAGATATATTTTTATACAAAAAGGCATTAGCTAAAGGAAAACCCCCACCCTAAGGTACAATTGAAAACACAACTATGCAGTTTTACCTTACATTCCTGGCTTTGTTTTGTTTAATGGTATGCTGTTCATATTTTCATGAACAAGTGGCCAAACGTAGATTATATGATGTCAAGATATTTTTTTCTCTACAGAAACAACAGAATGTAATAAAAGAAATATTTTCAACAGTGAAAAAAAAAAAACATATAATATAAATGTACACCCAGAGACATGAAAAAAATACCATCAACCCGATATCTCCTCACTTTCTTGGGGGATATTGAAAGGCATTCTGGGAAATGAAGGAAATCACTAACTGAAGTGGAACTAGAGGTGACACATAAAAGGGAAATTACAACATTTCATCATTAACTAATTCCTGGAATGCTTTGAATATTCCTTTAACATGAGTTGTGTATTATATGTTTACTGACATGTCACTTACAGCTTAATGGCTGTTCTTGTAGTAAGAGGAAGGATTTATTCAGATTCACTGACAGCTGGGAGCCGCTCAGTACAAACAGTGTAATGTAGTACATTGAGCACCACCAAGTGCCTTGCTAAAGGGCATATTGATAGAGTTATTTAGCATAAGGGAAGAGACACAGACACGTGCAGCAGTTCGGAGAAACCAGATAATTGATTTCATCTTGTAATCACAGCCAGGTCTCACCTTTACAAACCAGCACTCATTCATAATCTCTCACTTAAACTAAAACCTTAATGAGTAAGCTTTCCTCTTGGGAGTTGTATTCTTCTCATGTTGCATTGTTATTGCAGGGACAGCAACTGGAACAAGTTGAAAGACTGTGAAAGTATGTAATAGCTGTAATTAGCTAACACTTTATACTTATATCTGCCAAGTCCACTGTATTAACAATCTGTGCCTATGATAGTGTTATTAGCTTGGCATTTCTCTGCTAAAGAATGCTTAGGATTTGTGCGTTTTTGCATTGCTATGTACAGGCAAGTACTGCTATGTATCGGTGAATTGGTGTAAAGCCTCTCTGTGCATAGATTTACGACTAAAAACTTGCATGTGCACAAGCACAGTAACGTGCATGCATGCATACACACACTACATCAAAAACGTTTGCCTTAATTGATATTTAATTTTACCTTTCTGACATAGCCATAAAAGTTATGAGCTGAAGATTAGTTGCAAGAGTGAACATTTTGTGAGGCCACCAGACCATAATTTTCACATTTTCGAACATGCTCGTAAAACTGACCGCAATTTCCAAGCCAAAAATGTTGATCAAAGCAAGTGCTGAAAGGCAGAATCAGAGCGCAGAGCGCAATATAATTGTGTGTAATTAGGCATGGATTCCTTGTTACTTTGGCCCCATACCTTTTATTAGATTAACCAAATCTAGAACATTATTTAGCCAGACTTTGTTGCTTAATCAATTATTTCGTCACATTATTTTGTAGTGTAAGCTTGCCCTAGGTTCATTGACAGTGTAATAGTTTAATATTCAATGATCAGTCTGATAATGTGTGTAAGATGATAGCAGTAGACACCTTTTGTAAAGGTTTGATACTCCTCTAGTGTTTTCATCCTATGAATTCTATCATAAAGGCTTTGACAATATGCCTGTGACACACACAACAGCATAGCATACTGCACACAATAAGCTACCTATGCTTAGGTCAACATATGCATGGTTCTGTGATATGACACAATGAATTTTCATTTCAACAAAGCCATGAATGACTCAGGAGTGTTGTCATTGTATAACAGAAAGGCAGCCTCCAAACATCACATCACACCATAAACAAAAACATACTTCACAATGCAAAGGAAACACATCCTGCCTTTGAAGCATGTTGTTTGGGACTCATCCTTGAGATAAGCAGTGAATTACTCAGATAGAATAAGTATTTTCTGTCGGACAATCCCATATTGAAGAGAGGTGAAGGAAGAGCCATAAAATGACAATTTTTAAAAATGTGAATACGATAGATGCGTGCCATTTCTCTTTTTGTCTCTCTTTTTTAATGCGCAGTGTTCTGTCATTGTTGCTGATGATACCAGCAAGTCAATGCTGTTGTAGAAATGTCTTAATATATTTAGTGCTGTAAGATTACAAGTATATATTTTTAATGTCATTAATGTTACTAATCACAATGTATTGCTGCTCGGTACATGTGTTTCTCCTGCATTCAGCCTTACTGTGGTAGGAAGGAGGTCATTCAAGAGAGTGCAGCAATCACTCTTGTGCACATGTTGGTGATATAATCTGTAAATCGGATGATACTGATATCTTAAAATGTTGTTGCCTGGGATAAATGGGAAGGTATGCGTTGGTTCAGTTTTCTGTTCAGTGATCAGTAGCAACAATAGGACAGTTTTGCCCCAAAGTCAAGTTGCAATACAGTAACCTCACCTTTACATTCACAGTGTTTACACCCATCCAAAGATCACCAGAAGGCTCTCTGTGTATATGAAGGAAGATCAGATGATGGGAAAAGCACTGTTAAGGTTCTGTTTCAGTTGTGATTGTGAATATGTGCTAACTGGAATATGCAATGCAATTATGATATTGAGGAAAGGTTGTGAAAAACAAAAAAAAAAGTGAAATCACTGAAAGTGTTTTGTAAGGGTTGCAGTGAGGAAGATAAATTGGGAGGTGCTTTTTTTTGTTGTTGTTGTTCAAGCTTACTGTACAGGTGTTTACCACATTGTGTCTGCAAACTTTTTTGCCAGTTCACAGTGAGCTCATTCTTAATGTAGTGTAAAAGTTTGCATCTGTTATTTCAAGCTTATAAATGTCACAGACACTTTAGAGCAAGCACTTTGTACATATATATATATATAAATATATATATACATATATATATGTCAGATGTTTCAAATAGTATTCAGCACAATAATCAGACAATGAGGATCCTTCAGTTTCAATAAGCTTTGGTTTTGTTCTACAGAATATATGTTTATAGGACATATTTTACACTACCAGATTGATAGAATGATGTACTGTAATGGAGTATTTAATGTTTGCTATAAGATTTATGGATAGATCGAGCAGATACATATAGTCTTTTATGAAGTCATATCAAAATATAGGCAGAGTGAGATACTGTAACTCTACACTCTTACATTTCTCCCACTATGTGATTTCAGCATTTCATTATTGAGAATTGCATCTGAAGGGGCTACATTGTTTTATAGTAATGTATTTTGGCCTCCAGTTTCTTGGTTTTGCGTTGGTTCAAGGGTGGCTTTTGTCACTCTCTAAGCCTGGAAGTAATTTTGAGTGCTGGAATTTGCTCTGGTTGTAACTCCCTATCAAAGAGCATTCAGCCAGACATTTTTCAACTTGTTGCGGAAATAGTTTAATTCTTGACTTGAGTACAGCGTATACACCCTGGTTTTTATGACTAAGTTCAATGGCTCCACTCTATATTTCTATTCACCCCTTATTTATTTTGAGCCCTCAGATCACCCTACCACCATATCTGACAATAGTGGACTAATGTGTCATCCAGGATTATAAAACAAATGAATACACATATATATTGCACATGCCAGAATTGACTTTGCTCCATTTTTATGTGCCTTGATCATATTTTCAGACCTTCCTGACCCTGGAGCCACTGTCCTTGTCCTGCTGTTTTACTCATGGCCAAGAAATGTGTTAATCTTTTATGATTTGATATTGTTCTCTTACCAGTTGAGCCTTTCTGGTGTTGTATGTGTGATCAATAAGCTTTCAACAAATTACACAATAAATGTATATACAGCATCTCAATCTATTCTCCATGTTTTGTTTTTGTCATCTGTTGCTTTCCAAAGACTTGTCCCGTGTTTCCAAAGCCTCCTTCCAACTCTGCGCAATGTCAATATATAAACTAGAGTTTGTGTTGTTTTTGCAAAAGTAAATTAAACAAATTAGATTTCTCTGGGTTATCGTGATCATGTTACTGATTATAATTTTAATTCAGTTTTAAATGTAACTTATGCCAAATTCTGTTCACAAGACCTCCAACCTGATCTCACTGCCAACTGTGTCATTAAAAGTACACAAGTAGCACACTGCACAGAAAAGGTCAGCTCAGATCAGCGCTCAGTGACAGTAAAGGATGTTAATGAACAAAATGTACAGCCTACTGTGGGAGAGTTCAAATGCAAATGGATTTGTGTACCTTTGTGTGTCTGAGAGAGGGGAAAATAGGAATTGTGTGGTGGTTGTAGGGTGGAGAGTGCATACTTGTTTGTGAGCAACACAGAAGCACTTTGTGTGTGTGAACGAGTTCACAAGTGTGTGTTTCTCTCTCCTGGTGGAATAAGTGGAGAGGAAACGGCTGCAGAAACAGTTGTGCATCGCAGGGAAAGCATATCGGACAATTAAGACAGAGGCTGTGTATTGCACTGCTCTGTGTGGGGCTGATTGAATCAGAGACACAGCCACTCACAGCTCTTCGTCTCAGGACATTGCAGGTAATTACCCATAAGTCACTGTTCCCCTGTATTGGATCTTCAGCCCAATTACGCCCACACAACCAGTCCACCTCAGCCTCATTTATTACCTCCGGTTGCTTGTTGACCTTTTCAGACACACAGTCTGACAGGCAATTCAGATACATTACACTGAGTGGAGGGTGTTGCACTTTAAGTCTTAGAAGACAATTTCAAGTTTTTATCTGTGCGTTGATGCGGTAATGTAAATATTAGCATAGAAAAATTAGCTTAAGATCCTACTCTCAGTTAGGGCATATTGAAATAAAATATTTTTACCTTTTCTCCTGAAATGATTGTAAAAATGTGATGTGTATCTTCTCAAAACTTTATTCATCAATCTCTTCCAAACATATGACAGTGAAAATTAACCACAATTAACCTGATGTGTATAAATAGGAATAAAAAGAGGAAGGTGTCTGAAAGTTATTCCAAATATATGGGCAACAGTGTATTTAAATTGAATAAAAGCTATTCTCTTATTGTGTTTTTATTGTTCTACAGTCTAGCATGCGTATAACCAATACAAAATACAAATGCTACAAGTATATCTTCATCTACAATATGTGTTTGTCACAAACAAGCTATAGTTGAAATATAAAACCACAACTGACCAAACAGGAAGGGTTGTTCTTTTCCATTTTGAATGAGGTCCACTAAAGTAAAAGCATTTTCTGAAATGATAAGAGCTCACTTTCTTCTGCTATCGACTATTCCTGCAAATATTTCAAGCTGCCACTGACACATAATGTGACTGACATATGTGTTGCTCATGTGCATGCAAAATCAGGATTGCTTGAAACACTGGAATTGAAATTACTTGTCTGCACATGTGTGACACATGGAGAAAGATGTCTGCACAATCCTTGAAAATGAGTAATTCATCAGAACGAAATAACTTTAAGTGAAGAGGCGCTCATTTATTAAAGGCTCATTTGGGTGGAGTTGTCAAAGAATGTGGTAAACCTATATGAAGTCAGCTCCATTAGTAAACTCAACAGTTAGCTGTTGAGAGTGTGGTGGTGTTGTGTAGATGTTCATCGCCATCTGCTGACAAATATTGGGCAAAACAGTTTAATAGCACCCATGAATTGTATCCTAATTTGAAATAAATCAAACCAATTTTATGTATTTAACAGCATAACATAAAGATATAAGATATGTATATTACTGGACTTTGATGGCTTGCTAAAGACTCAAAAGAAGATCATAAATGTAAGTATTGTGGTAATATGTTTCCTCTGTTTTGCTGAGGTCACATGCATCCAACTGATCAAGCACATGCAGGCTAGTTGCTAAATACTACCAAGGGTCACTCCCTTCACGACATACAAGCCACAGCAGACCCCACAATTCCTCACACAGCTCATTTGACTGTCAGCATGCTTAAATATATATATAGTCACTGTCAGCGTTAATATTTCAACTTTGACAAGTACAACTCACACACATGCAGTAACTCAACCATCTTTATTCAACTCTCAGTTTCCATGTTTGACAACCTTAACATAATACAGTTCTCTGTACAAGCATCAGGTTTTCAGGGTGACTGTTATCTTCCCACAGAAGCCATCATTAAGTACAGAGTGTATTCCAACGGTCATTAATTTCCTCGCTCTTTTTCCCTCTGACCTGCTCTAAACAATAGAGTCTTGTATTCTTTTTTTTTTTTTTTAAGCAAGCCTCGTATAAATGTGTGCAATTTGCAACCTACATAGCAAATCCAGAAATGCAAAGAAAAACATCTACAGGAATGCCAAAAACTCAACATTTAAAATGTGCATATATACGGTAAAAGACACACCTGATATATGTTTAAGCTTATGGACTTAATCAACAAGTGGTAGCTGCTGTTAAATGTGCTTGATCAATAATGATACAGTATAAACTTTTAAGGTTTATGTTTAAATGTTTTTGAGGACTTCTCAGTGCTTTCAGGTTTATGGTAATTACCTTACAAAATCGGATGTACTGTAATAGTATATTTTCTTATTCTTCATCAATTTTGTTTTGGAAATATTTGCAGATTACATCATTTTTTTTCTGTTCCTTAAAGTATCCCTCAAAATCGAAGTTAGAAATGTGTTAAGTGTTTATCATGTTCCTGAACTACCCACTCCTCTCTCTCCTGCCTGACTTCAAACAGACGCCACTAGAGCATAGTTTACGCACCTGGTTTCATAAAGGATGGAGAGAGCAAAATGGAGGAGGCAATTTATGAACATGATAACCATGTACACTCCTGAGAAAGGATGAGAGCAACACACTGACAGACAGGTGACCTGTGACATATATTCATAATCCACATAATCCATTTTTTTGCACATCTGTAGCCAAATGTAAGAATTTAGCAAGCTGTCAATACATGCTTCGTTTGGCGAGCATAATTTTGTCTAAGTCAGTGTGGTGTTGTACTCCACCTGTTCATCTATCCCATGCTGTCAGGGATTGCCCTTCCCTCTCCCAGGGTAATACTTGTTGGTAAAAAGAACACTAGGCCCCAGGTGCTTCTGACCGGTATTAATATGAGGCTGATATGAGAGCCAGCTTACAGCTGGTCTCATCCTCAGCTCGCACCTTGGGGTCAGGCTCATTGGGCTGGCTGTTGTCATCAGCTCGCACCCTGGGGTCAGGCTCATTGGGCTGGCTGTTGTCATCAGCTCGCACCCTGGGGTCAGGCTCATTGGGCTGGCTGAGGCTGCTGTCAGTCAGCAGGATGTGAGCGTCACTGTCAGGTCTCCCTAACATTATTGGCTGCATCACCAATCAGTCCGTGTCACTGTCAGGAGGCGGGCAGCGCCTCATCACAGTGTCAGAGACCAACTGGCTGCTCACTCTCTGCATCACCAAACAGCCTGCGTCAGTGTCAGCATCAGCTGGACTTAGGAGAGGCTTCATTGTCAGAGCCTGCTGTCCACTGTCAGCTGAACTTTGACTTTCACCTTGCCTTTGCTTGTTCTCAAGGGGTGTTCACAGGGGCTTCATGGACCTCCTGTGGCATCTGGTACACTTGCGCTACTTGCTGCATCTGGCCTAAATCTAAATGATCTCGCCTTTGAGATACATCTTGCTGATGGCCCTGGTGACTAACACCTTGCTGACTTGGACTTTGTCCATGCTCACTGCCATGGCCACCATGACTTCCATGGTGATGACCATGGTTGTGATCATGCCCATGATTAGCCCCATGGTGGCCATGTCCATGGCCATGGTGATGTCCATGATGGTGACCATTTCCAGTGTCTTCCTCTACAGGCGGAGCATCAGACGGGGCATCAGGCTGTGCATCTGCTTTCTCTTTGCACTCCTCTGGGATCTCAGTGCTCTGTAGAGAAATGAAGAGAAATGGAAACAGAGAGATTTCAGTGTATGAGCTCATCTTTGATATAAACATGTTACCAACACATCACGTGTTCTCTTGCAGTTATTTGTGGTCTATACCTCATGTGTGCACTCGCCACAGATGCGTTTGCAGTAGGTATCTTTGATGGCACTCTCCACATGGCCTTGTCCAATGATGGTGTATGGAAGTGATATGCGGTGAGTGAGACGTCCACACCTGTAGGCAAAAAGATAGAAAAGCATGGTGAGTAAAATAAAAATATTTCCTCTTGATTTCTCTCATCAAATGTTAAAGAACAGTCCACCACAGATAACAAACCTGTCATAAATGAAAAAGTCATCTTTCTCTCCCCCAAGTGTTTGCCAGACATCAGGCTGTTGCTCCTCCTGTTTGTAGAGGGTGATGGGCTCAGTAAGTCTCTGTGCCAGCATGGTGTGCAAGCGTTGTGACTGCTCCCCTTGGTGGTTAACGACCATGTACACCACACCCTTCAGACCCTGACTCTCCAACTTCTGGCGCAGGCCATCCATTCTGCTCAAATGACATCAGACCATGAGTTTAAAAATCAGTTGCCAAGTGACAAACTTGTTAAAGCATTAACAGGTTACACTTCTTTCAATGAACTATGTAATAGTTGCATAAGAAGGACTAGTCTGAATGGTGCAATGTAATGTCATGTTTTTTCTTGAATGGACACAAAAATGCATAACAAAAGGTCAAGGTGGATAACACATGATGGGCACACACCTGGAAGCCTGCACCAAACAGAACAATCAGCTGGCCTGGAAAAGGGCCACCACTGTCACCTGGCCCATTGCTCCATTCATTGGATCCACCTCCCCTATCTTCCAGGCTGGTGGCAACTGACAGCGAGGCCCACCCCCATCACTCTCTGCACCACCCCCATGGAGCAGGCAGAGAGTGATGAGCAGGCTGAGGCACGCCCACATTCCTGCAGCGCCCCCTCACTGCCCCAATCTGCTGAGAACATGGAGGAAGGAGACAGTGGTGGGGGGGAGGGAGAAATTGGGGAAGTGGACAGAGGAGAAAGAGGGAGGAGAGAACATTAGAGACTGGTCAAACTCAGCATATGCAAGTGATAGAATTGTACAAAAGGTCATGGAGAGGTAATTGTTTTTACATTCTCCAATCACCCTATCCTCCAAAACTGTGACATCTTTTTGCTGAAGTGCCTGCTGGACTAGATATATCTATAAAAGGAGACGACTAGTAGAATGAACAAAGCAGTTTAAGTTCCAAAATCTGCATTCATGTTGTTTCTATACAAATTTAAGCTCATGGATACACACAATAACTACAAAGAAACAGCATAAAATTCAAACATTTCTGCAATGTATTACCACATGTATGACAGCAGCAGACAGAACATAATGTTGAAAATAGTTCAGTGGGTGGTTGAGGTGGGATATGATGATATAGTGCACATTTGCATTTAAGAAGGGATCAAATCCTCCGTATTTCTATTTCTCTGTCTTTAAGCATTTATCTTTTTATTTATTGCAGCTGTAACATAAACACTTTTCTTTCTGTATATTACCGTCAAATATAATGAGTTTTGTCACTTACCCTTTGGTTAAAAAAGTTTCCTTCTCTCTGCTCAGCTCTGAACTGCTGCAAGTCCTACAACAAAAACAAGTCTCTTCCTCCCCCGCTCCCCCCTTTTATACTCTGCCTGTTTTTCTACCTCCATGGAGGACAAAGTTCAGTCACAGCTGTTTGCTGATGTCTACATTTTCTCTCTTTCTTACAAAAGGCACAGTGCAAGAATCCCCCTTGTTGACAGGATACAAACTTTTCTTTTCATGGAAAATGTTTTGCAGCAACTGGCAGCTTGACAAATTCTTTCAGGGGAATGGCGTGAGGAGAAAATGTTGGCTTTTTATCACAGCTGATATAAAAGACAGTGGATGCATTTGCCTTGTAAAGCAGATGGAACACTTTGACATTGTGTAAAATCATAAAGGTGTATTATCTCCAAGAACGTGCAAGAGCATTGTGCAATTCTGTTTTTTTTACTTTCAGCTCAGAGAGGGGAAGTGAAAAAGGACAGAGGGCGGGACTCTAGTTAGTATCCAGCATGTTTTTGCAAGGCACAAACACAACTAGATAGGGCACATTCAATATGCACAACTGCAGCTGCAGTTTAATACACACCGAAAGTAAAAAGAGGAAAATAGGGTATTGCATAATACTGAACATTGGGGATCATAATTGAGTAAATGATATTTGTATAGTGCAGGACAAAGCGAAATTGCAAAAGAGGGAATATCTGTTTAAGCTGTTGCTTGGGTAAGATAAATTATTGATGATACAGCAGAGATATGGGAAGGACAAAGAGCCACAAAAGACAATAGCTTCATAAAAAAACAAAATTAAACTTTAAAAACCATTACCTGCTTTAGCTAATTTACAGCTTCAGGCGCTTCACCAAATTATTCTGGAGACATTTTAAATTACGTAACACTGCATTAAAAGGACAGCAATCTGTGGTACATAAAAAAAGCAGTAAACAGCCTCAAAGTTCAATGAGAGTGCTTGTCTGTCAGCAGATATGAGCTATACAGTTCAGGGAGGTGAGAGCACTGTTTTGAGATTACTAAGGTCAAAGACCAGTTTTAACTAGATCAGCAACTGTCAGTTACATTGTGGTTTAACAAAGAATAATATACATTTAGGCAAATACAGTTAGAATTTTAAATATAAGCTTTAGTGACTTGACTTAACTGAAAACAAAAAACCTATAAGCCATTGAGGGGCTGCTGTACCAGTACTAATTGACACATGCTTCATGTAGTCAGTTAACGGTCCAGTGTGTAACACTTACAGGGCTCCATTTTCAGAATATGACAGAAATTGAATATAATATGCATAACTGTTTATCAGTGCATGATCACCTGAAAATAAGAGTCATCATGTATTCGTTAGAATGACCCTTTTATATCTACAGATGCCATTAGTCGTCTTTAATGTAGTCCGCCATGTTTCTACAGTAGCCCAGAGTGGACAAACTAAAAAGTGCCTCTCAATAGGGCCTTTCATGTTTTACCGCCACCGTAGTTTCTCCTACATGCTCGGAAGGAGAGGGTGAAATGAGGGGGTTGCAATCTGCAACCGCGCCACTAGATGCCACCAAATTTCACACACTGGTCCTTTAAATAACTTACATTTCCAACCCATTTGTACGGGCATAGTCATGAGTAATTATTGGTATACCATATTCTAGTTCTTCCACATTATGAACAGCTGTCTAGATGCACTTATTAATAATGTGTTCATAGCATTGCTGTGTTCATTGCTCATGGCACGCTGTACGCAACAGTCAAAAACCGTGTTTCTCTGTTAACAACACACCTGTTGATTAATGTATCACATTTAAATATTCAAGACAGTGAAGAGAAGTATAAAAGCAAATTTTATGCTGCTTGTCCTATTTCAAGAGTTCTGTCAGCAACACTTCAGCTACACCCTGTAGCAAAGCTGGTTGACTTGGTGGTGCAATATGTTTTGTCATTTGAGAATGCACCTTGCTGCCAAATATGCAAGCAATATTACATACTGTACATACCAACGTGGAGGGAGCACCACAAATAAACCCCAAATGGAAACTTGAAAGTTGAAATTGATCTACAAGGACACATTCAAACAGAGAAGAACAAAAACCAAGGGAGGCCGTGGTGTAGCAGTTATTGCAGATAACATGCATACAGAGTAGATGCAGATATCAGTCGCTCTAGAAACACAACCTGATCAGCGCAGTGAGGTGTACAATATATATATATAGCTGATACATCAGACCATAATATGATACTTAGAGTGTCTTGCAAGCTTGCTCCATGACCCAGGGTTACTCATTTACAGTGCATGGCACGGTGACATAAAATTCTCTTTATCAGGGTAAACTGACCTACATAGGGATGCATATCAGTAAGTTTACATAGATCTGAACTGATAATATTCATCCACACTGATCTATACTAAATAACTACCACTAAAAGGTGGCACAATATTTTGAAAGCACGTTGTGTACGTGTATGACATGACAAACTTAGACCGCAGTAAAAAAAAAAAAGAAACTAATCCACTTTGTATGACCTCAAACCTAAAACAATGTGAACCTTCAAACCCAAACAATTTCAGCAGTTCATTGGTGCAAAGATTGAATATAAAATCTCACAAACTTGTGAGTAATTCTAAAGGTAAATTATTCACACTGAGTCAAACTTCAGTTCTGTTAAACGTTTTTTGTTATTCCTAAGAAAAATGGAGTAAAGCATTTTGGGAATGTGACATCCATCGACGGCACAGACTGCAAGTGGAAATACAGCTGTTTGAAACTGCTACTGAGATGTGTGCAGTGCTTCCCCTGTAGGCCATGAAATTTGATGGGACAGATATGTATGATGGAGATGTGTTGACATTGTAGATTTTAGGTGTTGAATCTGTCTGTTACACTCCTATATGACTCTTGGTTAAACAGAGTACAGGTGAGAACATTTTTAAACACTCGATGTTTTGTTTGCTGTCACAAAGAATGGTCCTGGTTAGCAAAGAAGATTAAATGATCAAACTGACATGCAAATATAAGTGATGATACTTTAGATTCTTTCGATAAGCCTGCCTCCACTTGTGCCCTTTATAGTCTGTAATGAATTTAAGTCAGTAACACTGCACAAAGAGGGCAGCCTTACAGTAAAAACATTTACTGAAGATCGTAACCTGAGAAAATGCACATAACGTACACTGTGTGTTGATTGAGTTTGCATGAAGATTTTACAGTTAAAACTGCCAGGACTCATTTATTTTCTTCACAGATTAAATTTGTGCAAGGGGTCTGCCAATTTTCATCAAAATCATTTGTGAGAATTAAAAAATATAACAAAAATTATATATGATATTAACATAACATGACCAGCAGCTATGGTGAGGAACGGTGTTGGGTGAAACACAGCAGTTCTTTGTTGCAAAATGAACATAAATAGATAGATACTTTAATTAAATCAATAACTTAACGCTAGTTATAGGTTGATGAAGTGAAGCAGAGTGTATAAATTTGTCACAGTTAATAAGGTGAAATAAAAGGTGCATGTAGTAAATATAAAAGTTATTATAGGCTAGGCTTAAAATGTGACACATTTAAAAAAACAAACAAACAAACAAACAAAAAAAAAACATATGGGGGTCCCTGTTCTGTTTGTCTCTCATTCAAGGGGTCCTTGGGCTGAAAAAGTTTGAAGAACCCTGTTTTAATATATATATTTAACAAGGCTCTTATTCTGAAAAACCAAGCGGAAGCCTTGTGCTAGCCTAGCATACATAGAGAGGCGCCGCGAAGTAAACAAACAGTCGCTACTTCCGGTGATGTTCACAGATATGGTACTTCTGTTCATCTTACTTCATTTTTAGATTAACTTATCTGCAGATGGGTCAGGCTTTAGTCTGGTTATATTGGAGCTGTTTTCAGTTTTACGAAGAATTTCTACGAATTTTACAACCAAGCATGCTAACAGCTAAGAGCTAATCAATGCAGCGAGCTAGCTAGCTAAAGCATTAAAGTAACGGGACGACTCGCTGCTAAACTACATTTTGTTGATGAACTGCAACATATCGCTGTATAACGTATAGCTGCCCATTCCGTACTGTAAATATAAATGTAAAGTGTTTTGGGGTAAGCAAGTAAGTTAGCTATCATTCATAAAGGACCCCGCAAATGTACGACCTTTGGTGCTACTAACAGCTGCTAAAAACGTACTTTGTTCACATGCATTGTAAGTCATGGTAGCGATGGGTATCTGAGAGCCTAAAATGCGTGTTTACTTGCTCATTTGGTTAAGCAAACTGCTAATAACTAATTACAAAACTGCGGTTAATTGCGGTGGTTAATTTCAAAGATGTAAAAGCTTCCCATTCTCTCTCAAAAATCTGTTTTACTTGTTTTTACTTCACATGGATGTGTGACCCTGACTGTGCAGAATGATGTTTGTGCAGAGTTTGACACTAAAAAGGTGTTTTCATCCACTCACCATCCACTGAAGGAGGACAATAGTGGTCCAATAGTGGTTGCATCTTACATAATAGTGTGATGTGAAAGTTTGATTAATTTGTTAAAACATGTCTGGAGTGGAATATCTGTCAGGTTATTTGACTTTTATATACAGTATGAAACAATGTGATTAGAATTAGGCCATAGATTGATAAATTGAATCAGCAACTATTCTGCTGATTTATTAATTGTTGTAGCCTTTTTTTAAAAAAGTAAAAAATACCTAATGTTTGATGGTTCAAGCATCTCAAATATTAGAAATAGATTTGCTGCTTTGCTCTGTCTTTTATGATAGTAAACAAATGATTTGAGGGCTTTTTCTGGTCTTAACTGAAAATTAAGGTGTATTGAATATTCCCTGACAGTTCTTTGTTTTATTAAT
This sequence comes from Argyrosomus regius, assembly GCA_946959425.1. Lineage (NCBI taxonomy): Eukaryota > Metazoa > Chordata > Actinopteri > Sciaenidae > Argyrosomus > Argyrosomus regius. Next base: position 13,059,499 of record OX336890.1, read on the forward strand.
ACAAATGCTCTCTGCAGCCTCATTAAAACAGAAATGCAAATGCACCGTGGCCTTGATGATCAGTTGTGCGTGTTGTTTTGCTCTGCTAGGCCCTGCCTCCAAAGAAATAGAAGAGACTCCAGGCAGCACATGTTTATGGAGAATAATGGAAAACCTGGCAGCAAATAAGAGCCTCATACCCTGTCAGTCATGGGTGGGCCAGAATGACTGGTCCACAACTTCAGCTCAAGGATCCCTCTTCAACACTATGACCAACTCTCAGCATCTCAGCCTGGGCTTGTCTTCTGAGCAAAGATCCTCTTATAACCACCGACAGGCGTCCAATCCGAGCTGCATGAGCAACATCGGCACCTTGTCATCCAGTCATCACTCCGCCCTGTCCAACTCACTGTTTGCCAGCACTGCTGTCCCGAATACCTCTCACAGTATTTCCTTTGCTCAGCAAAGCCCTCACACTTCACCGATGCTGCTGACTGCAAATCAAGGACCAAATATACCCCCACCAGCACTTGCCCAAACAAACCAAGCTCAACAGCCTTGTAGGCCCCAAAATCTACCCCACGTCCCACCCCACGACCCTTACAAAGCATCAGTTCAACCTGCGTTAACCCATCAGGGTTTACTAAGCAGACTTCAAGATCTGCCTGTTAACCTGGTATCATGTGGACAACGTGCAAGTACCTCTCAAGCTGCTTTTCAAGGAGGGAATGTGTTTGGTACTGCTTCTGGATACAATCACAGCCAGGCCTCATCTGCTTCTCAGGAGCAGCGTCAGTGGGTACCTTCACCACACTGCAGAGGTAAGTTGTACTTGACATACTTTTGTGGTCTGCTTTTATTTTTTTTAGATCCTAATGATTGAATGAATTGAATATGTTAATATTTGTGAAAATATATAAACACGTACTGGAAATAAAGTTTTTTAAAATCACACAACTTGAAATTGACTAAAGAGGGGAATTCAAAGCACATAGATGGTTTTCAAAGTAAAATATTTAAGTGCTATAAATGTATCGGTTATTTTTCATCAAATCATTCATATTTATTTGCCCTCCTAAAACTCAGCAGAAGTACAAAATGTTATATTCATGATACAGTATTAACAGCTGTTTTCAAAGCATGTTTTTTTGTGCTGTATAATGTCTCTGACACATATTTTTTAATATTCACACACGAAGAAGAAAGACTAAATCATTCTATGCCCACAAACATTAGAGACTCAGGAAGCATTGCAGGACTTAAAACTCTGCCTAGAGTTAGTGCGAAAGTGTCACCTCCAGTCATACTGATTCTATTTATTATCTCACGTTGATGGACTGTTTTATGTGGAGTATTTATTGTATTGTGGTTGTTTTTGTCTGCCTGCCCAGGGACAAAAACTCTAAAAAGCTTCGGTGTTTTAGCTTTCTCTGGTGCATTTCATACATTTCAACCACAAACCACATCATCCAAAATGACCAGTTGAATCAACAACTCTCTAAAAGAGTTCAAACAAAAACTGAACATTATAATCTTCATGAAGGTAGGAAATGTCGTGTTGTTTTGTTAGAGTGTATTAGTTTAAGATTGGTGTATGTAACAAGTATGACAGCCAGAGACATCAGAGACATCACCTCATCATTCATAAAAGAAAAAAACATTTCGACACATTACAGATTAGTCACTTTTTTTGAACAAGTGGTGCAGTTCAGATCACAATCTTGTTGGATCTTACCTCCAGTTTCCTCTAACATGAACATACTTACCTTTTCTACAGGAGCTGTAAACAAAGAGCCACCACAAGAGGGAAACGTAAGTCCATTGGTGAAGAAATTAACAGCACCAAAAGTTATTACAGAAGAAAGTTTGATTTGTTTTTTTAGCTTCACAAATAAATGTGACGTAAATAGAAACAGACGTTGCTTGTACTGTTACTTTGTTATTGTTTGTACTTTGTTAAGTTACTTTGAACAATAGCATCTACCAAATAAATCTTATCTGCTTTCAGGCTAGCAATGAGAGGTCTGCACTTTTACATCAGCGTGCACAGCTTCTTGAACAACTGGCAGCGCTGGATAAACTTGTAAGTTTGTTAAGGCGTTTTTGATGGAATAAGGTCAATATTATATCTTAGATAGTTGCTACTCAGGACTACTTAAGAATGATGTGTTACTTTGGATGTAAAAATTTCTTAAATTCCTATTGTAGACATTATTAGAGAGAACTCTTCGCAGGTACGTCTTGTTGACATCACTTTGTCCCCATATTAAGCTCGAATTGGTACCTTCAGATGACGGCAGTGTTGGACAGGCTTCACACACAGCTGTTCAGGTAGGTTAAGATTTTTAGATGCTCCAGTTTGAGTACAACTATTCATAACTAATATAAATAAATATGATACTGTTGTTTTATTCACTAATGACTACTCCCTTAATTTATATATGTTATACTATTAACTAAAATTGTCAAGATTCAACTTCATTAATTTAATTTTTAGAGATTCTTTTCTTCTCTTCACTGTTCGTTTGGTTTTTCAGTCACAGTCACATCTTTCAGCGAATTGTGTGTCACCTGCATCCTACGAGGGGGATAGCCAGGCCTGTGATGCACCAGATGATCCAATGTCAGAAGCAGAACCAGTGGTAGTTACCTGTATTTTTGTCTATTTGTTTGTTTAATGCTTAACCAAAGCAACCAGTCTTTAGTGCTGTTGGAAATATTGCTAACATAAGTATACTCACCCAAAGAAGTTAGTAAAAATTCTAAATACCAATGACCTTTTCCATACAGTATTGAAGATGCTACGATATATACTTAGCTTCAGGTATTTCTTGTAGCCAGTGGAGGTAGCTGTGAGTGGAAATTACATAAAATAACACAAATAATATAATAACAATAATACTTAAATAAGTTAGATTTTTAGCCTTCATAAACAGCTAGTAGTGGGAAATGATAGCATGATATGACATAAATTTTAGCAAGAACAATTTGTGAATGGTCTCCACGTTAATGAAACTATAAATGAAAATATTCATTTATAGTTGTACCTGAATACAAACCTAACAAACATTATTGAATGAAATGAATCAAATGAAGATGAGTTATACTTTTTAAATGTCTGTCTAAAATCAGCTGTGGTAAGTTATGACTTTGTGTCTTTTGTTTAAAAATGTAGTGTAGTAAATAGTGGAATTATAGCTGCTGTTTGTTTTTCCTTTCTTCAGAAAAAAGAAAACGGTTCAGCCGTGTCAGACGATAACATTGACCCTAACTACATACCTGACAGTGATGATGACTTTTCTGACGCCCAATCTGAACCTGACAGGGGCTTTTCAGATGAATCTAGTCCCAGCAGTCCCTCAACCTCCCCAGGGAAAAAACGGGCTAAATCTGAAGGTTCATCGTCTAAGGACAAAAGTGACAGTCCTCCAGAAGAGACATGTGAATCAAATCTGAAGAAGCCTTCTGGAGCTGTAGTGTTGCCAGCTGGAAATTCTAAAGAACGTTGTAAGAGGAGGAATTATTGTCTGTTTTGTTCTAAGCCAGTATGCAAAATGGCACGGCATCTTGAGTCGGTCCACAGTGAAAAAGCTGAGGTTGCAGCTGCATTTCAGTATCCCAAAAACTCCAAGGATAGACAAAAAATATGGAACAGACTTATAAATCAAGGAAACTTTGTTCATAATAAAAATGTCTTGAAAACAGGGAAAGGCCAACTTGCTGTCCGAAAAAGACCAAAGAAGACTGCAACACACCGAGACTTTCTTCATTGCCTTTACTGTCGAGGTCTTTTTGTAAAGAATGCTGTGCCCAGACACATGAAGTCATGCCCAGAGAAGGGGAAGGATGACGATGAAAAACGGCTCGGAAAAAGGCGCGTTCAAGCGCAGTGTGTGATTGAAGCTTCAGATGATCTTGGCGTATCTGATGGTTTTAAAGACCTTTTGACCCAGATGACATACGATGATGTGACCCAAGCTGTCATGGATGACAAGATTATCTTGCAGTTTGGTGAGACGTTGTTTAGTCAGCACGGATCTGATGTGAAGCAGCATGATTATATAAGACAAAACCTTCGCCAGTTAGCAAGACTTGTACTTGAAGCTCAAAAAAAAACCCAGATGATGAAGCTGGAGGACTTCTTCCTTCCTGGAAGCTTCCGACGTGTGGTGTCTGTAGTGAAAGTCCTGGCAGGCTACGATTCAGAAAAAAAAACATACAGCAAACCTTCCCTTGCCATCAAGCTTGGTTATCACCTCCAGAAGACCTGTAGCATTGTTGAGGATAACGCAGTGAAGCGGGGTGATGAAAGTTTGGCAGAGTCTGCACGAAGTTTTCTCTCTTTGTACCAGAAAAAATGGACCAGGTACATCTCTTCAGGGGCACTAAAAACACTCAGAAAACCAAAAGTGGGTGTAGAAAAGAAAGTGCCGTTTGCTCAAGATGTGAAGTGCCTGAACTCCTACATGGAACAACATCATGCCGAAGCTGAGAAAAAACTCAAAGACACTGTCTCTGCAGAAAACTACGCTGCTCTGGCCAAGATAATACTTGCTCGAACAATCTTTTTCAACAGAAGAAGAGCCAGAGAGATATCATTGGTGCCACTGACAGCCTTTATGTCACGGAAAAAGTCAAACATGCATTCTGGTACAGAAACATACCTGTCAGATTTGGAAAGGACCATGTGTAAGTTCTTCACCAGAATCGACATACGAGGAAGCTGTGGGAGACTGATCCCTGTTTTACTGAAATCATCATTCGTGTCTGCTTTAGAGCTTTTGGTAAAAGTTCGTGAGGCATGTGGAGTCCCCAGTAGAAATCTCTACCTGTTTGCGCGACCAAAGTCGCTGTCTTCCTACAAACCATCAGATTGCATCACAAAATATGTCAAAGAATGCGGCGCTAAAGACCCCGAATTACTGGCATCAGCAAAGGTCAGGCAGCATTACGGAACAATGCTACAGGTGATGAACCTGGATGACCATGAGGCCGACCAAATTTTAGGCCCCAACAGTCGGTTACGAGCTCTGCGACAGGACGGTGGCATGCTGCTGGGTGATGTCGAAATGAACTCTAATGGTAAGAATTAAATTTTAATCTTGATCCATTGAAGGATGCCACGTATCACCATCTCAGAAAGCATTTGCACCACTTATTTGAGAATATCCACCATAAAATACACAAGACACTGGACTTTTTATTGTGATCTCCTGCATGTTTTCGACTAACTATATTGTACAAAGTAGCTTTCTAAATCAGTGCAATCTACAGCTACATAATGTATTTTAGACCAACCACTTTCAATCAGAGTTAACTTTTAATCATACCTGGAACGTAGCTAAAGCAAGGTTTGACGACCACATGCATTTCTAAAAACAGGTTGAATGGACCTTGAAGGACTGATGATTTATGGGTGTAATATGACTCCGTGTGGGAACTGTGTGTATAGGTAGATGGAATATGTAAATAACAATGTTGTCTTTCTGTCTCCAATACAGAGAGACAACCCAGAAGAGGAGAACAAACTGCATCATGGGATCACGTTGAGTATCCGAGTGCACGCTTTGGATCAGCACAAGCATGGGGAGCAACAACAGATGACATGACTGTATCTCGAAGATCTGGCAAGTCAGGCAAAAAAGGTAATAACTGTGATCATTAACAGTCATTCTGTCTAATTCTCCCAAGAATTCTATACAAATGTATGTTAGATGAACAATAAGTATTTTTAAAGATTTAAAGATCTAGCGTGTTTTTCTAGAAGAAATAAAACAGCTTATTGTAAAGAATTACAAAGGTTCTTTTTAGTTATGCCACAAGTTCAATCTTCTCTTTTACCCCACAGGCACCCAAAAATTTGGTAAAAGTAAATGGGATGAAGCCGAGGTTCTTGCAGTTGAAAGACACTTGATGCCTTTAATTAAAGGACACAAGGTGCCCCAGAAAAGCGACTGCATTCGGTGTCTTGAGGCTGAGCCAGAAGCACTGAGGAACCGTTCATGGAAAGGTATAAAGGACTATGTGAGGAACAGGATCACTGCCCTGAAAAGACAAAGTGGAACGTACCGTCGCAGCTACAAACAGTAGCTGGACTGGACAAGTAGAACCACAACGGAGTACTGGACATTTTCAGCATGTCAGTTGCAAAATCTGTTTTGTGCAACTTCCTTTTTTTTTTATTAATCGCCACCCTCTGTTCCTCTTTGTCTCTGAATTCTTCACTGTCCATCTCTGTTTCATTTGCAACATTGGGAGAATTTCCATCTGTTAAGATGGCCAAGGAGAGACAGACAACAAATGTTTTTTTTTTTGTGCCACACAGGTTTGCACTTGTTCTCAGTAATCACTAAAATGTTTGTATGATTGCAGCATATTCTTTACTGTTTTATGACAGAGACCGTTAATCTGTTCTGCAGAATTATGCTGCTGATGACTAGTTATTAAGATTTTGGAGCTCTAAGTTCACTTCTGTGACCAAGTTGATGTACTGTATTTTGTTGCTCTATTTGGTACACTGATAAACTGTATTATGTTGAACTTTGCGTAACAATTTACCAACAATAAAGTTCCAAGCATTGTATTCTAGAAATTTATCTGTGAACAAAAAAAAAGCAACTCATAAAATGGTGAACACATGATATCAGTGAGTTGTGCACCCTGCCATGCCTCATTTCTTCCATGTATGTATGAATGACAAGCATAAAGTCAGATAGATATTAGTAGTATTTTGTAAGTATTCAGATATATTACTAAGTAGAAGTAGCAGCAATGTCACACATTTTATGCATGTTAAAGTACAGATGTATGAGCAACACAAGGTACTTAATTTCTACTACCTTAGATGTTTAAATTTCATTTATATATTAATAATAAATTTATGTTAGGTAGGTAGCAATCCTATTACTTTATAAACATCATTGTGAAAGAGTTCTGTTTAAAATCCTGATCTGAAAAGTAATAATAGTTGTTAGTCTGGTGCAGTGTTTCTCAATCCTGGTCCTCGGGGAACACTGCCCTGCATGTTTTAGATGTTTCCTGCTCCAACACACCTGATTCAAATGAGTGGCTCGTTATCAGGCCACTGCAGAGCTTGATGACGAGCTGATCATTTGAATCAGGTGTGGTGGAGGAGGTAACATCTAAAACATGCAGGGCAGTGTTCCCCGAGGACCAGGATTGGGAAACACTGTTCTAGTGGAGTAAAAGGTACAATATTCTCTTCTGAAATGGAGCCAATAGAGTGAAGTATAATACCTACAATTTGTACTTGGTTAAAGATCCTTTTAAAGGTCCAGTGTGTAGGATTTAGTGGCACCTAGCAGTGAAGTTGCAGATTGCAACCAAATGAATACTCAACCACGTCTCACCCTCTCCTTCCAAGCATGTAGGAAAAACTGAAATTTATATAAAAAGCAAAAGATTATATCTTGATCAGTATTTGTCTGATCTGGGTTTGTCTGTTTTGGGCTATTGTAATGGCAGTTCAACATGGATATGACGATAAGAAGATATAAAGCACAAGAAAACACAACAGTTCTTATTATACACCAATGAAAACATACTAATGAATGTTGTGTTCCATTCCTGCAAAGAAATACTCCTATATCTCACCCACTGTTGAGCCAAGTGTTGCAGGCTTTTACTTTGAAAGGGAAAGCGGAAATGCTTTGCCCTGATTTTTGTCAGCTTTACGGCCAACACTGCTGCAAAGGTGCAGGTTCGTGAATGTAATAGGTTGTGTTGTGGCTAAAACCATAAAGTTAATCACGTAACTATTTAACATCATGAACTTGTATCTCATTATAAACAGAAAAACGAGCCAATAATTAATTTCAGCCTCTCTGAAGTGTTTCGCTTCCGTCGCAGGAGGGGAAATGAAGACGTTAGTAACATTGACGAACAAGTGCCGCATTCAAAGCCCCCTGTTCCCACTGATGTCCACAGGTATTTGCTCTTTTATTACTTAAAAATACGATCGTTTCCTATATGTGTAGCATTTTATTTCACCCTGTCTGCTTATGTGGAGACGCTAGCTGCCATAGTGTCCATATCGAGACGTTCACATCCATGATAACTGTGCAGGCTAATATTATATTAACCTAGCCAACTATAGCTTTGAACAGTTTGAACGAATAAGCTCATTAATCATAATCATTTTTCGACAGTGTGCTGTCACAATCATTCGTTTACATCATCATCATTTAGTGTCGTTTACCTGCTGGTGGTATGACAGAGCTAACAAATATTCACAAGACGTTTTTCAAAGATGGGTAATCTCACCCATTTTTTTTTGCTAAATATGTGATTTAATAGAAGATATCTGCAGTAAGTACTGTCAGTAAGATTTTGGCTTGTCTTATAAGACAACTGAGAATCATATTACGACTCTTAATTCTGCATGTTTGTGTTGTCCCGCTAGATCCCGCCTCCAAGGTGAAACACACCTATCAGTGATGGTTATGGAGGATGATGGACGTCCCCACAGCCAATCAGAGCCAGACACCCTGTCAGCCGTGGGCGGGCCAGAACGGCTGGTCCCCAGCTTCACCTCAAGGACCCCCCTGCAACCCTCTGCCCAGCTTTCAGCATCTTAGCCTGGGCTCACCTTCAGACCAGAGACCCTGCTACGACCACTTGCAGGCGCCCAACCAGAGCTGCCAGAGCGACCTCACCACCTTTTCTTCCAGAAACAACACCCATCACAGCGCGCTATATGCTAATAATGCTGATCAGAGTGAGCAGCGAAACATTCCTGATGTTCATGTGCCATCCTCGATTTCAACTACAAGCCAAGGAAGAAGTATACCTCCGTGTTCCCTGCCTCTTATGAAGGAAGGGGCGCAGCCTTGCAAGCCACATCAAATGCTATTTTACTCCCCTTACAGCCCTTACCAAGCAATATCTCCCCATTTCCAGCCTCCATACACACACCCATCACTGAATGGACCTCAGTCACCACATCAAAAACATCTGCCCATCAACTCTCCATCATTTGGACAATGTGTAAACCAGAGTCCACAGTGTGCACCTCAGCCTGCATTTGACAGGGCAAACTTGGAGTCCTCTGTTGGACACACCCACAATCATGCCCCCACCTCTCCTATCCAACAGCAGCCTCAGTGGACACTTCCACCACACTCTAAAGGTAGGTTCATAGTAATATGACATGATATGCTTACACGCATGTTACAGAGGGAGAGCTGATCATTTTAATTAAATGACTCACAACATCACTTAAAGATGAACTAGCCCAGGATGAGCAACATCGGTCAGTGAAGTTCAGAAAGTAGGCAACTTTAGCTGCGGACCAGTGGCACTATGGGGAAAAACACATGGCTTAATCATCCATGAGCAGCCCAACAGAGTACCACAGGTTAGGTCCATCATCCAGGATGTATACTACCAATCAACAAACACCTTTTATTCTTTCAAAGAAGTGTTGCGTCTGAACGGAAAACAATCCACTTCAGAATTCAGACTGTAACACCTTAGTCTGGATCTTACCGCTATTGCCGTCCTCCAGTCCAGTGTGTAACTACCCTGTTTTCTCCTCAGGATCCATAAACGAGTTTGTTCCCAACACGGCTGCACAGGACAGGAACATCACGCCACAGGTGGGACTAATACAGTAATAAGTCTTTAATGTGGACATTACTGCTGACAAGAAATATCTGCAGATTATTTTCTCAATTAACTGATTCAACGTTTGTCCCATAAAATTTTAAAGTAATGTCATTGTTTGATATGAGTCATTAATATTTTCTCTCTGCAGTCTCCTAACTCTGAATCTCGTTATGGCCTGGACCCAGAGCTCCTGCCCAGTGCTGTAAGTTCTTTCTTTTACTCCTGTAGCATCTTTTCTTCTTCTGAAGCTCCTCTTATGATGACAGACTATTCATCCCCAGCACATTTCAGCCTTTTACCCTTAAGGACAACACACAACGGAGGTATCATGTAGATCTACAGTTTATCTGTAAGAAAACTAGCAAAATGGCTGGAGTACTTAACTGTTTCTTTGGCTACATTTCGAGACTTTTTGGTAACATACTTTGTAACTTCACATATGTTTAAACACAGGCTATATCTGTTGTATTTAAATGTAGTGAAATATTACCATATTCCTTCACAACGTTACACCTTTGTCTTTCTCTGTCTGTCTCAGGTGAAGGTGATTGCAGAGGACAGGGCAGAGTGGGAGGGCAAGGTCTTCGTCTCAGAGCCTTTTTCCCGTCTTCCTCCTCTGGCAACGACTTCCTGTATCATAGAGGACAAGGGTAAACACTCACAACACCAGAGACACCAGCATACACCAGTGTATTGAAATTCTTTGTAGTTTTCTGGCGTGCACGTTTTGCTGTTGGTTAACGCTATTTTTTATATGTGAAGAATTGGTTGCCAATTTCTCAAAATGCTTGCCAATAGCAACCTGGCAACTGTCACTGTCGGGTCCCGTTTCATGTCATTCCTGACATTGTCTCTGTTGAACTCTAGGTAATGCGAGTCCTTTGGCCATCCGCTCCATCTCGTACTGTGTGCCCTGTGAAGGGCAGACTGCCCTGCTTAGCCGTCTACCGCTGGGAGCTCTGGTCTCCCCACTGGCAAAACAAAATGCTGGAGAGGTCAGTTTTTAGCCACTCTGCTTATTCTATAATCTATTAAAAATATATAGGAAAAAATAACAATAACGAGAAGGACTTACAACTGAAGAAACATCTAGGTAGATGTTTGTAATTCTACCATTTAGAGTGAAACTTTCTATGGAGATATAAACATGTCTGTTTAATGTGGATGTCTGTGTTGCCTCTTGAAGTCCCTGCCAGTGTGCAAAGAGCCAGAGTGTGTTATGGGTTGTGGTTGTTGCGGAGCCTCCATGTGCCCGGCGATGGGCTGGCAGGACTGTGGTCAGAGGTTTTACTGCCCCTTCTGTGGTAAACTCAGTGAAGGTAAGATTTAACATAGGGTATCTAAGCATAAAGGTAATGCTCATCCAAAAAATGTTTGATTTTATTTGTTTATTATCTCCTGGCCACAAATAGTGAATGAAAGCATGAAAATCAAACATTTCAAAGCCAGTTCACTGTGTTGAACTGCTGTGGCTTCCCTTGCACGCATCAACAGTGTTTCTCTCCTCTCTTGTGTCTCAGTGCCATGGCAACACTACCAGCCCACCAAAGGGGGGGAGGGAGTTCGGGTGGATAAAGACCAGAGGCCTGAACTCAGTATGGGGTCATACGAGATACTAAATTCTCAGAAGGTTAGTTTTTACCTTTACAATTGTTAGTTGGCATTACCTGTTCTTGAATATGGGCTTGCCCGGCATAAAATGACTTCTCTTGGACAAAGCCTTCAAAATGTTACTCCTGTTCACATTATCGGTGCCCTTGAAAGACCTGTAATAGCATCAGAATTATATAGTGAAAGATGTGTGTGTGTGTGTGTGTGTAAACTGTTGTATTTTATCTCAGGGGGAACCTGCTGCACTGCTTCTAGCCATAGATGTCTCCGCTTCAGCGCTGAGAGGAGGACATTTGGAGTTTGTAACACAACAAATACTCACTCTGCTCACCTCTCTGAAGAGGTAAAACACACTCCCACCTAACTATATATACACAGACACACACGTGCACTCTTTCACAGCCTACTCAGTAGTATTAGTATCAGTAGTACAAAAATAGTTGATCTAGTTTCCCGTTAGCAAACGTCACAGTTTCATCTTAAGTTTCGTCTTATTCGTGTAGGGAGGATGGTGATGCCTTGCCAGACGTCCGCATTGGTTTGATGACGTATGACAGCAGGATCCACCTGTATAACCTCAGCCCCGCCCTGTCCCGCCCACACATGCTGGTCATCACAGAGACAGAAGACATGCAGCTTCCTGTGAGGGAGGGGCTTCTGGTGTCCCTGCAAGACTGCATAGACAGCATTGACAGGTAACAGACTGACCATTTTATCAGATGTATTTTGGATGTTCTGTATGCTGATCTGAAATAGCACAGGTACTATAGTATTGTACTCATAGATTCATACACCAGTCTTATAAGTAATATTTTAATTCAAAGTTCATGTTCTGTTCACGTCAGCATAAATCTGAGCTCAGGTTTTTTGCTTTTTAGGTTTGAATTTGTGAATCGTCCACTAAAAAACAGCTGAGCCACTATGTGCAGTGATTTAATAGATGATGACATCTCATGTAATTTGAAGCCCAAAAATCCTAACAACTATCAAAAGTTGGCATTTTTGATGCTGTGCTCTGTGCTTTTTATATTTTAAGGTCACCACAAAAGTTGAAGTGAAATTTGTGTGCTGGTTTATGATGCTAGTAACGTTCATGTGCCAATAATCTGACATTTTCTGTCCACATATAAAGCAGAAAACAACATACTTTCCTGCAAATCAAAGTGACATTTTTTTTTCTACTTTGCTAAAAATAATTTCATCACATTGGTATTGTTTGGTGTAAAATGTCTCTCTGTGCGTGTAGTGTGTTGCAGCTTATTCCTCAGTTTAGTCCAGAGTGCGATGACTCTAGCGGAGTTCCCATGGAGCTGCCTGTCAAAGCAGGACTAGCTGTGCTGCAGGTCAGTCATCAGTTTCTTCTGTATTTATTGTGGCAGGACAAGGAGGAATAATAACCCTGATTCTTTCGCAAGCTGTTAATGATCAGAGATGATGCTACTTTATCACTTTAACTGCATGCTCTCTCAACAATTTAACTACTGTCAGTGACATGATATGATTTAAAGGATTTATTTTGTCTGTTTCTAGGCCCTGAGCTGTCCAGGCAAGCTGCTGATCTTTCACACTGCCCCTCTGACAGAGATGGGACACACAAACTCGTCCTCAGGGTTCTTTGGCTCCAACAAACCAAAGGTACAGCAGCACCGCATACAACTATGACAAGAGTTTCATGGCTGTATAGTCGCATAAATTCCCTCCTCTTTTGTTGTTCGCAGTCCATCTTTCAGCCGTCAGAGCTTCCTGTCTCATTGGCCAAGGAGTGTGTCAGTCAGGGCTGCAGCGTTCACCTGTTCGTCCTCTCCCAGCAAGACGTGGGCGGGGCTTGGCCAGGACACATTCCATATCTAACAGGTGGAGCTCTGCACACCTACGGCCACCTCCAGGTATATCAACAGCTCCTCCCATTGTAGCTCTGGAACTGGCATGCAATGAATTACATAAAGAAGAAATCAAATTTTAGTAGCTGATCAGCTTGTTTTTTTTTTTTGATAAAGGAAGTAAATGGTTAATATAATAGAAATTTTAATGAGATGATTGCTACTACTGTCTTTAATTTAAAGCTACAGATAGTAGCTGGTTATCAAAACTAAAATAAAAATAAAAGTTTTGTGTTTTTTAAACTAAAAAACTACTAAAGTAAACAAGGACAAGGAGTTGCCCTCCGTTACTTGATAAATAATACATTTTCTGTCGATTTTCTGTTGCAATTTTACCAAAATATGGCTGAATATTCAGCTTGTGTTCACACTTTGAAGCAGCCGATAAAGCAGCATGAAGGAAGAGTTTTTATCTGTATTTTGACTGGAACATGCTAAGTATACAAATAAAATCGAGGTGTCATTATAAACTGGTATTTTTTAAAATTCCCACTGCAGGGAGAGTTGGACAGAGAGCGTTTTAGCACCGATCTAAAGAGGATTGTAGAGACGGACGCAGGCTACAAGGCTGAGCTCAGGATTTTTGTCAGCAAAGGTGAGAAATTTGTCTGTGTGTGTGTGTGTGTGAGATTCTGGTCTTTTAGAAATACCTGTGATTCCACTATTTGTTTCTCTCTCACCAGATCTGCGTGTGTCCGGCTGTTACGGGCTTTTTATCCCCGGGCCCAGCCCCAGCCACGTCACCATGGCGACTCTTAACTGCCTTACAACACTGGCTGTGGAGCTTGCGCACACCAGAGCTGTGGATGAGACGAGAGGTGTCACCATACAGGTGGGTTTATGTTCACTTGTGAACATTGTCTTCATTAATTTATTGTTATTTAATCATAATCCTCCTCTCCTCCCTCCTGCTTGTCAGGCTGTATTGTCTTACAGCACGCAGACAGGAGACAGGAGGACCAGGGTTCACACTCTGACCCTGCGATGCTCACGTCACCTGCAGGACGCTTTCCGGCAGTACCAGGCCCAAACACTACTCACCTTCTACTGCAAAAAGAGTGAGGATCATGTCCTGGAGATTTGTTCTGTAACAGTACCAGTCAAAAGTTTGGACACAAATTTGAATTCAATGTTCTTTATTTGTGTGCAAAGCTGTCATCAGAAGACAATGCTCATTTGATTTTTGCTGTTTATTTGTAGTTTACTGTGCAGTGTTGGAGCGCCCTTTACAGGAGCTGAGGGGGGAACTGCAGACAGAGGTAACAGAAGCATTGGCGTCCTACCGCAAACACTGCTGCTCTGCTTCAGTGTCTGCTGGACAGGTGAGTTTTTGGATACATAAAATACACTGGTAAATGTCGTAGAGAAAAATAACATAATGAATTTCAGTCTTTACTGTCGTCGTTTATTTATTGTTTTACGTTACAAACCAAATCTACCCTGTGTCACATCATCTTCATCTTGTTATATCCTTTTTTTTTTTTATCTTTATATTCACTGTGCAAAAACATAACTACAGTGTTAGTGAATCCTATTGACCATGCGTACTGTGCTGTCCGTGTGTCCTGTAGCTGGTCCTCCCTCAGTACCTGCGAGCTCTTCCTGTTTATATCAACAGTCTGAGAAAGAGTGAGGTGCTGCTGCCGGGCCTGAGGAGCTCCGTCCACCAGCGGCTGCAGCAGCGCTGCCAGGTGCTCAGCATGGACACCTGCAGCACCTCCAAACACTTCTACCCACTGCTGCTGCCTCTGGTCAGTATCGTCGACACATGGGAGCTTCTTTTGACCATAGCGAGGCTGATGTATCCGGCTGATATTCAGTATTAACGGAGCTAAAGGAGAGAATATTGAGTAGTAACCAAAATAAACCTGGCAGTCAAAAACCCACACTGTTTGGGAGGTATTACTATTCATATTTCTTGTAAAGATCTCAGTATCTCCTATTTTTAGGCACATAAATAGTGCCAGGAACTTCACGCATGAGAATTTTTGTAAACCATTACAGATTTTCAGTATTTGTGCATTAGTGTTGGTCTCTATATCCACTGACCAAACTTTGGATTTCGATTTGGACTCTTTCTCTTAAAATAATAACTAGTAAGGAATGGCTGTCACTTCACTGACAGGGCGGTCTTGGCATTTCTGTTGTTTTTGTAGCTTTGGCATGTGTCAGTACATTTTCACTCCTTTCCCCTGCAGCCGCTGTCAGTTGACAGCACCAACTCTCCAAACCCAGAAGAAGCATTGCGCTGCTGTGCTGCCAGCCTGGAGCCCAGAGGTCTGTATTTGATTCATGCACCCCTCACCCTGCTGCTCTGGGTGGGCACCCAAGTCCCAGCATGCACGCTAGTCGAGCTCTTCAACACCAGTTGCTTCTCCTCCCTGCCCTCTGGAGAGGTAAGAGATTAGAGAGACAGGCCTTCAACATGCTAGAGCTTTATCTAAAACAAAAGCTCTGGCCCAGTTACATTGAATATATTGAGCTTTAAACTGTTCTTATCTTTTATAATGGTGTATAAATGTATAGGCATTTTAATCTCAGTTTTAATTGGCTGCTTTTGCTTTGCTGTAAAAGTTTCAACCATCAAGTAATAAAAAAAGTATATACCTTCTCATATCAGGAAATGCTAGTCTCTAGTGGCAAGAATAAAAATCACATAAAACTGTTAAAGGTCAGCTATAAACACTATTTTATGAAGTGAAACATTAAAGGTTCAGTGTGTAACACTGTATGTCTCAGAACGGACAAACTAAACACTGGCTCGCTCTTGGTTTACTGTCCGTTTCTGATGTTTTGTTTCGTTTTTTTTCATCCTTTAGACAAAGCTGCCAGTTCTTGAAAACCCTCTGTCCATCAGGGTCCGATCCCTCATCAACACACTGAACTCTGAGGCACCCTGTGCCCGCAAGGTGAGCTGCCTCTGAACGTCCTGCTGTAGCTGCAGGCGAACATTTTATATTTGAACAGCGAGCCTCAGGAGTCATCAAACATCTGTGACCTTAAATCATACAGTTGCTGTTTCAAAATGTGAGGTTCATTAACATCTCCTCTTAGTTCTTATGCTGCCTCCACGCCGTGAGATTTATTGTGAATTTGAGCTGCCACGAAACCTACAGCATTATTCTTTCCTTGTGTTTCAAAGTGTCAAAATCTCTGAATCTTTTAATATATTATCACATTTTATCATCATAACATTATTTAATTTGTGGAGACATTTTTAAGGTAACAGATAAATAATAATATAATAATAAATAATGTTGACTGATGAATGTTGCCACTTATATACCTGTTTTTCTGTCTCAGCTGTGGGTGGTGAAGCAGGGTGACACCTGCGAGGAGGCCCTGCAACGCCACCTGGTGGAGGACAAGAGTCCCAACGGAGGAGCGTCCTATGCTGACTTCCTTTACCATCTCCATGTCAACTCCGTCAAGCTTCTGCAGTGACTTGACACACACACACACACAAACATATATTTTCGGACCTCTCCGGGTGCATTATCTTCTACAAAAGATGACACTGCAGCATATTTTCCTCAAAAAAAAAACAAAAAACAAAACAGACAACAGACAGATGGAAACAAAAGTATTACTAGACATTATTATAATGTGGAAATATTAAAGGCCTGTTGTCAGGCAGTGCATGGAGGCATAGTTTTGTTCATTTAATGACTGTGATATGTGTGACGTGCTCTCCTGAAAATGTGTTTATGATGTTAATTTATTCCTGTGTCACGGCAATTCTCTAATCCCTGCCTGAGATTTGCGTGTGTGTGTGTGTGTGTGCGTGCGTGTATGAATATAGATGTGTAAATAAAGGCCTTCAGTGAAAACGAGAAGACCTCTCTGTGTTTCGCATTAATAGAGCTGTTTTCTCATTAATTAGCTGTATTCGAGACGTCATCCTGCCACATCAGATGAACACATGACTCGTGAAGCTTAAAGGGCAACTGTGTAATGAATCCAAGTGGCCAATCAAACTAACTAACCACATAGTAATTATGTTGCTGTAAGCATGGGAAGCACTCGAGCATGTGGCTTGGCTGTAGCAGGAGTGCAGCGCGTGAAGTTTTTCCAGCCATGATGGTGACTCTGTGAGGTTGTATTTAGCCATAGCAGTGCCTTTAGCTGAATGCTAACACAACTTAGCCTGCCATAGTTTTTTGGCTCACATGCCAGTCCAAATCCTTTACCAGTGGATCTGTCAATACTGAGTTCGATCCTGTTCTTATATTTTACATAAACTTTGATTAAATATGTATGTGACACACTGAAATAACAGCTGTAGCTACTTAGTCTGACACTCCTTTATTTTTTATGAGCTACTTCATCCAAGAACTGATTCTAAACTACAAAGCTGACGTCTTAAATCACAGATATGAATGCCACTCCTCAAACTGACGTGAAGAGATCCACTAGAGAGATGTTTCATTCTGTCGGAGTCGTTGGAACTACAGAAACGCTCGCCCCACTTATATTGTACAATAATGTTTTTAGGTTGATGCTTCTTTTGCCTCATAAACAACATTTGCCATAACTCATGAAAGCACTGATGTTTGACAGACAGTCAGAGAATCACCAAAGTCATGAATCCTGTAGGTACAATGTCTGTACATTAATAATAATAATAATAATATTAATGGTTTGTTTATCAAACTACAGGTCTCATTGTTCCTCTTTGAGGCCTTCCAAACACTGATCATTTTGACACCTTATTATCTTTTCAACTTCGTAGTACACATAGTATAATCACTTTCTATGTCTGTCTGTGAGGCGTCAGTAATCACCAACTGGAAGTCATGTGATGTCTTCACAGCTTCAAAGCCACCGTGAAAAAAAAAAAAAAAAGACCAACACAGAGTATTCAAATTATTTGTCATTGTGTGTCTGTGTACTTGTTATTGGCAGTGCGTGCAAGGCCGTCCGTGCTTCGGTAAATTTGTATCCAAAAACATTTTTGGATTCAGCCCAGTCAGATTCTGGTGGGATCACACTGACTAACTGAGAGGACGTGTGCCGCTGGTGCAAAAGCTGAAATGCAAGCACTCTGTGTTTGACACTTTATCTTAAAGCAAAGAGAAACATATTTTCTTTTTTGTTTGGTCTTGACTCCTTTGACGCATTATACATGTTTTTTAAAGCTGATTTTGATAATATCTGACTAAAATAACAAATTAGACCAAAATATAAAATTGATTTATACCCAACATTCCACATCTGTAAAGAAGTGTAGAGACTGCTTTGAAACAACATGTTGACAATAATATGAGCAGTTCGATGTAGAAGAAAAGGAAATTGTATGATTTTTTTGTCAATATTAGTATTTTTACAGTCTGGTTGATGGCTTGTTGGCAAAGTCCTCGGTTGGTGGGGTTCTGTTGGGAGTGAGTTCTGTATTTTTTACATTTTTTATTATTATGACCTTGAGCGAATTTACAAAAAACAGAAAGTAATTTTGTATTGCAACATAATGTACCTTTTGCACGTGCAATTTGGCAATGCACAAAATGAAATTATCATGCAACTATCATGCGCTGAAAGCCAAATAACTGCAGCATTGCTATAGTGACTTATGCCCCTGCCTCAAGAACATTTATAGTGACCTTTAACTGTATTATTTGCAGAGCTGTCATAGCCTAACACACCTCTTCTGTTGCTCTGCTGTCTGAATTATGTCTTTCTAAAAATTAATGTCAGGATTAATATAAATCTCTCTTTAATATTTTATCGATTAAACCGTGAAACCCCTCATATCGTCCTGCTTGAGCACAGATAAACACACGCATTCACAGCACACATGGCGGCACGTTTTGAAGGCACAAACCAGCTCTCTCATATTTGCCCCTATTTGGAAATACGCACCGTGCAGGCGGGAGGTGTGTTCGATTACGTTGCCGCGCTTTGCCGTTTCGAGATGTGTCCACCAGAGGGCGACATAGCGAGAGAGAAAGACACCCCTCCACCACTGCTCGGTTTTGAAACTGCAATCAAATCAAGCGGATTGTGTCAAGTTAGCCAGACTTATCAGCACAAGACCGGAAAGCAGATGATTTTTGCCTTCAAAATAAACTGAAAAAAAATACTAAACTATGATCTCAGTTATTTATTTTTATTATGTAAATTAAATAAATACATTCAAATACATTGCTGTTATCTTTTACTCTTCTTATATGTACAACCACAGATATCATATCATAGCATATAAAGTTAGTTGTTCATATAGAGCCTACGTCTACAATACATTCAGATGTGTTCTTTCTAAAATATTCATCCATAAAACACCTGTGCAGTATACTGTATGTCAGCCTGGCTCTGTTTTGGAAGATGGAAAGATGAGGACAGTGTAGGCTGAGCTTTATGATTCAAGCATACATGATTCAGGAGTACAAGGATTTATGTCACATACTCATATGTCTCTATATGTGCAGTGAAATGCTGGGGCAGTAGAGGATTTGCTAAAAAGTTGCATGTATAATAATAATAATAATTATTATTATTATTAGTACAAGCAGGTAGAAGAACGCTAGAGGGCTCACGTTTTGTAACTAAACCTGTGTTTTAGTACTTTTTCTTGCTTGCCTGTACAAAGATGTGGATCATTGGCAGACCTGAGGGAGACTGAATGACGCCTGGGTGCTTAACCAGGTCATCTGTAACAGCACCCACCTGTCAATCAAAGCGGTGACACTGTTAATTATGCATAACTTTAAGCCTTAATATGTTATGAACAGGTTTGTTAAAAAAACATTCAGACTCAGTACAGCTGTCACGAACAAGGAAATTAGCTATAGAGACCAAAACTGTTTTTTATAACAGGCTGTAAACACGTTTATTTCTGCTGTGAATTTGGACATTTTAACATAGGGGCTTATAGAGATTGACTCATTTTGACACCATCTTCAAGTGGCCATTCGAGGAACTGCAGTTTTTGGCACATTTCTGTATTGGGTTCACTTCACAACCATGGAGGTTGCAGCTTGACTGAAACTCAAATCTAACCTTTTAACCTATCAAAACTCTAAAGAAACTCTAAAATAATTTTAATAATTTTTTTTGGTGTATGCTAACCCAGAAACTTCTTCAACATGTGAAAAAAATATAGCAACATTTTTTTTTGTTGTTGTTTAAAGTTGGTTAAAAGATTTGCAGGTTGTATTATTGTGCACACGACGGGATACAGGATTCAGGGGCTCTAAACGAATTGTTTTGTTAAAGTGGAAAAAGAAACGTCAACATTTAAAATATCAAATCTGCGTTTTATTCTGAAACTCCTAACAGGAAGTCGCTTTACTTTGGTCAGCTGGCTTGATTACGGGTCGCTTGAGCGCGGTAGCTGTCAGATAGTGGAGGGAGAGAGAGAGAGAGAGAGAGAGAGAGAGACACCCACCCTGCCCGCTTCGTCCGTCCGTATCAAACCCTCCTTCACACGGCGCCTCCAACAAGGCATTTCACCGCTCCCTACGGCCGTCTAGCTGCTGGGCGGACCTGTATTTCAAACGCAAACTTTAGCGCAAAAATAACCGCAATTTTTCCGGAGCTGTCAAAGTAGAAGAAGCGAGAGACAGGGGAGCGACATGGCCACGACAACCTGTACGCGATTCACAGACGAATATCAGCTATACGAGGAGCTGGGGAAGTGAGTATTAGTTGTTTTTAATGTGTTTTGGGTTACTTGTTGTTAGAAAGTGGGATGTGGATAAACGGTAGGAAGCCAGTGCAGAGCAAAGCTGCAGGCCAGCAATGCACTGTGTGTGCGTGTGTGTGTGTGTGTGTGTGTGCTTTTTCGGGATGACAGCTCTCAAAATACGCTCTCTCTCTCTCTCTCTCTCTCTCTCTCTCTCTCTCTCTGTAAGTCAATGTCTCTCTAACACATGCCTGCTCCTCCTCTCAGAACATTTTGTCATGTATGTTGCGAGATCTTCACAAAAACTGACAACAAATGCAGCACTATTGATAATATCTGCACTTATGTATGATGTGCATTTATTATATAACCGTATATGAAAAATGAAGGCATATAAAAAGTGTATTTATGACTTGTATGTATGTCCTTTATAGAGATGGTGGGGTGCATAGATCTTCACTTGTGTGCATGGAAATGAAGTCTTTTATGGTTGCACACATGGCATGTTTCTTAGTTTTTTTCAGATATCTTCTTGGAGAATTAATTAATGTCATCTGCAAAACAAAAACACAAAGATCTGTGCAAATAAATTCACTCTTTTGGTCTTAAAATGAACATGTACAACCCATTTTCCATCTTTTTTTTTATTGTCTTTTAAAAAACTTATTAGCATTTGACCTATTTTGTCTTTGTAATGCATCCATTTAAAGTTCTAAATGATTGCTA
Source organism: Argyrosomus regius (assembly GCA_946959425.1). NCBI lineage: Eukaryota > Metazoa > Chordata > Actinopteri > Sciaenidae > Argyrosomus > Argyrosomus regius. The sequence continues at coordinate 13,080,943 of OX336890.1, forward strand.
TCTACATGTATTTAAAAAACAACAACAACAAAAAACAGTCATTTTACAGCTTTTTTTCTTTTTTGCACATTACACCAAAGAGTGTCAACTCTCTCTCTTCTTTAGGAGGCTCTTTTGCAGCATTGTGGTGGCAGATAACACAAGATAAGACACTGTGCACTGGCATCAGGCGAACCAACTCCCGTCCATCTCTGTTCAAGACGCTATATTAACTGCACATGCACGCATTTCTCTCTTGGTGTATCTAGTGACTTGAAATAGACGCAATTTCTCCTGAACCATATCAGTCACAATTTTATACACATACATAATCCAGCAAAATATTTAAAAAAAGATTCGATTCATGTTAGTCAAAACAACTACTGAACTAGATCGCTCTAACTGCACTACTAAACAAGTTCAGTAACGTCATGTCAAGTTATATTTGACCTCCCCACATGATGTATAGGATAATTATAGTTATCATAAGAGACAGAAATGAACATAAAGGTCATTAAGGTCACCTCGCTTCTGTGCGATGCCGCTCATGTCTCTATATTGCAACGTTATTCTGTTATTAGGACGTGGTGGAGGAGTGAGGGGAACAATAGAGGAATCACTCCCTCAGGCGTTCATTGTTTACATTGCTGCTGTAGAGTGTCGTGCATCTCGCTGGTGTTGTTTGATTATCACGCATATCACTCGTTATTTACTGATAGCTTGATTGGCCCCCATGCTACTTAGCCAGCCATCTCTCTTATGATAACTGCAACTACAAACAAAAATGATATTTATTTCTACTTATTTAAGGTATATTTTGTGTTTATTTGTGGGTCTCATGGAATAGGGTTGGACTCTGATCTTCAATCGTGGGTTTATTTATTAAATATTTTATTACTTATTGATATGGACCATATTAATTCTACAAGTTTTAGTCTGACAAGCAAAGCGCTTTGCTGACAGTACCTCACTGATAACTAATTATCATCGGAGACTTTACTTTTTTAACGACACAGTGATGACGTGACAGATCATTGCAACACTCACACCTTGACAACAGTGGCAAGGTTATTTTATTCATGATGAAATGTCAAAAGTCTGTTTGTTTTGTGTATGTATCTATCTTTGTTATAGATCCTTTATCATCTTTGTGAAATGAAGCAACGTTTTGGATCATTTCATGACTCCTCATTGTTGCAAGTTTCCAGCAGTGTAGACGCACGAGTCTGACGTTGTGTTTTGCAATGTGCAAAAAAGGAAACTGATAAAGGCATACAGTAAATAAGATTTGAAACCAGTTCTCAAATGGCGATTCCCACCCCGAATCAGTATCCACTAGTTAAAGGTTGTTTGTTGAATTTGCCCTGAAACAGTTTTCATGAAGTGTTTGCTGAGACTTTTAGAATTTCCAAGGTTAAAAACCTCCAACCAGGCAGACTATCCACCAGGACACTTAAAATCTATTTTGAAAGTGGTTTTAAGGTTTACTTTTAAGGTCTTGATGGCAGCTCATCTGACGCTCATGTCTAATTTAAGTCATATTGATTTATAGAAAGAATACTCAAACTAAAGCCTGTATTAACACTCACCCCCTGACCTTACTGTTGGCTTCAAACGCAGCTTTGAAAAGATACTATGAGCATGGTTAGAGGTTAACTATGTTCTAGTCAACTATGTTGGACCTGGACAAACAGCTGACTGCCCTAGCAACAGATGAAAGCTGTGTATTTAACATTATATTGGTGTATTTTGGTGAAAATACACTGAACATCAGGGGGTTTTTTTGTCATGAAACTGGATATGAAATGTTTTCCTTTACCCCAGATATTTAAGAAAAGCCCAGTATGATAGATTGGGCTATATTTATCTGCCAAACTGATTGCTGTAGTAGACACAGGGATCAGACTAATTCACAGCAGCCATGTGTTTGTCATCCCATAAGTAATAAATAGTGTTAGCAGGGAAGGCTTTGTCTGTCTGACTCCAATATATCCGAAACCCAATGAGACTTCAGGCTCCAGTCCTGGCTCTTGATTAAAAAATACATTGTGAAGAATGCAAGCGATCAAATATGTAGGCCTCGCTGTGTTCAGATAAATCTTATAGCTTCTACTATACTATACACTTCATTCAGAAGCACCGGCTTTGAAGCTCTCTGTGTGAGAGAGACTAATCTGTACCCCGCTGCACTACAAAATATCATTCATACACCAGTAATATTATTATTCACCCAGTCACATAAGCTTGGAGGAAAGAGCGCAGGTGTGAATGGCTTGACATCCTCATGATATCGCAGCCTGTAACTTTGTAATACTAATCCAGCATTTGAGGAGAGCTAATTGTTGTGCGCTCGCTCTCTGATGGTGTCACTTTCTTAACGGGGCTTTTGACATTTAGGCATCGGGCCTTTTGCTTCAGTATGTTTATCTCATTTATTACAAATCGTGTCTATACTACGAACGCCACAGCAGGCCTAAGCAACAATGTTAAATATGTATGATTTGTATAGTATGCTGCAGGGTTTTTACATCTAATCTCCCATATTTACTTTATTTAAATGAGATGATCATTTGAATTCCTCAAAATTAATTATAATACAAACATGCTGCAAACCATGCATTTGGGAAGATTTCTTCATCGGAACACTATTATATGAACAGTGACAGAGCTTTGAATGTAGCTTCCTGTCACAGTTACTCATCGAGAAACAAAGGGCACCTCTCAAAAGTCTGTCCTTTTGTCACACAGCTGCTAAAAAGAAAAAAGTAACAGCAAATGGAGCTCATGAAAAACACTTTTGGCTTCTTGATTTTGAGCTCACTGTTTCAGACTCAAAGCTTTTGAGTATAGATTTACAAATCCGACAGTAAGTAACTCATATTGCAGGCACCTTGTGAGACCGTAACAGCACACCACAAGCCCTGACTTATCTGGTTACAAAACCCTTGACTGTAGGGACATCAATGTTTTTTAAAAATATACTGAGGTCCATTTAAATCTGTCCATGTTCACTTTCTGGGTGTCAAACCAGACTTTGAAAAGCACTGATTCATGACCTGTTACCTTATTTAACTGCGTATGTGTGTTAAAGCATATTTAGCCCTGATGATAGACACTCACCTCACGGAGTGTGAACTTTCCAGGCACAGCTGTGGAGTTTGGTGTCAGTAACATATGCGTTTGTTTGTGTGTGTGGCTGATGTCACCCATGCAGTGCTCATACGCAACTGTGCGCCAGTGAGTTTCTTGCTTTTGGGTCTTATTTCGCCACACAGCACATGGTCACTAAAGAAAAGCACGTTGATTCACTTCTAATACGCAAAAGCAGATAGGTTAGTTTTAATCTCACTTAGGTGCTAAAACAATATTGATATATCATGTTAATTCTGCAGGACACCAGTGTCTGTTTATCTGAGTCTCAGGGTAGTTGGTCTCATAGCTTTCACCTTTAACCCTGACCTTGTTGGTTGTCTGTAACTGCCTCAGTGTGGAGGCAGACCAGTGGCACCAGTCAACCTTTCACTGTTGGAAGTGGCAGTAAAACTGGGACAGATCTAACTAAACAGGCCAAGGCTGTCCAAGGCTGTGAAACATATACTTTCACTTATATTTTTACCCATATTTTTGTCTGCTGATATTCATTATGTTGAAAGTGTTTCCAGTCATGTATATTTTGGGTTATATTGGATGGAAATGGTTTAAATTGGCTTTGGGAACACATACTTATGTTTAGATAAGCAACTGTAAGACACCAAGCTTTAGTTTGGTGCCTGACGCAAGTGTTTGTTTATCATTACAGGCTTTTCAAGGTAAAGGACCTACTCCCTAATGCAGGGTTTGTGATTAAGAGCCCATTTTAGCACATGCCACATATATGCTTGTTATTAAAAATATGCTGACTGTGTGTGGGGATCCTTATGGGAGCCTATTCAGCAGATAAATCCTGGCAGAGTAGTCTTAACGTAGTTGACATGTGGGCAAGTTACATCAGGTCTATTCTGTGTTGGGCCTTTAAAAAATACTAGATGTGCAAAACGTTAGCCACAGTCATTAAGCTAACCGGGGGGTTGTCTCCCACTCTCTTTGTCGTTCATCAAAAAGTTGCAGGTGTGCTGATGATATCTTTCCATTAAACAGTGATAAATAATGCAATTAGAGAAGCACAGAAATATCAGCTGGACTTTAAATATCAACCTTGTTTTTTTCTGTATTACAGGGGAGCCTTTTCAGTGGTGCGCAGATGTGTCAAGCTGTGTACAGGACAGGAGTATGCCGCCAAAATAATCAACACCAAAAAGTTATCTGCAAGAGGTAAGCACGTTCATCCGCGGTAGCACAATATATACTGAATCTTAGACCACTGCACGAAAAACAAAAGCTGTTATTTCACTTACTAAAAGCACAATGTGTAACTGTACAAGAATGACTAATTTGCTCATAGTTCCTGTGTCCCAGTGGTCACCTCCCCACCTACAGTGTAGACAGTTATATAAGTGATATCTAACAGCAAGATGGTGTTGCGTAGGACAGCATTTTATCACACTGGGGTCCCTGTATGAGAAAAGAACAACGGAACAGTTGCAAAAGCTTGTGACAGCAAAGTAAAAACACAGCTAGTATTGTACTGTGATGGCCTCTGGTGACGACCACCAGGGTCACCTTTTACGCTGCCCTGTTTCTGAGTTGTTCTCATCATTCTCATTGGACTCAGTGGTTTTAATTCTGTCATGCATTCACAGTTTGCATTTCAAATGGGCTCTCAAGGTATGCAGGGGATGCATGAGTGACACAGGGATAAAATTCTGGTCCATCTTGGGAACTGGTGGGTGTAGCATAAGGCTTCTGTAAAACAGTGAATTGCGATGCCAAATGTAGCACATTTTGAGATATATTTTGTGGAACCGCAGCAGACAGCGGCCTCCCCCGAGTTATCAACGACAAGTACTGCAGTAAGGAGTGAATTGAGCAACTACAAAGTTAGAGAAAACAGGCAAAATCAGCAAAAAAAAAATAGTAGAAAATGTGTAGAAGTACACATGACAGTCTCATACTTAGACATCCTGTTATAACACTAGGGACTGCAGATCATTTTCCTTGAGGCTGAATCAGACATATTGATGTTAATTAATGTGTGCATTTCCCTGAGAAATTAAGTAATGTAAACAGTGTGTCATGGACATCTGACTGCAGCTGAAATAATCAATGAATCAGTTAGTTGTGATCAACAGAAAATAGCAAAAACAGCCCCCAAAAATGAGCTTCTTAAATGTGTTTTGTTGCTAAGAGTAATCAGATACGTTTTTTTGTTATGAACTACTCGACAGACAAAACTCTTAAAAGATCTGAAACTGGGTTTTGGGAAATCACGATTGCTTTTGAACTATTTCTGACATTGTATAGAATATATATAAACTAGGGTTGCACCCTGAAACCTGAAGTCACATCACTGCACTTTGATTTTAAGCTGTATCATTGTTGCTTTTCCTGGTACTTCGCCATGACATGATCACTTAATGAAGAGGGGATTATTGTAAAAGCACGAAAGGCTCTGAGCTTTGATTTTTTTTTTATTAATTGGATGTAATTTTAGGAAGTTAAGCTCCACATTTTAAGAACCCCTGGATGAAAGTATCAGCTAAATGCTTGAAAAGTAATATTATGATTTACTATATAATTATGTACTGTAATAATGTATACTATTTAATCATATAGTAATGTTTTACTCAATGAAAAAAGAAGCACCTTAATTAGTGTCACATGCTGTGCAGCCAGTAACGGTTTAAGCCAAAGCCAAGGCTAAATGCCATGGCCATGAAGACCAGTCCAGCAGCACAGTGGTCGCTGTGGCTCTTTATGCCACCACTTGCCCAGTGTAAATCTCCTGCTGCCCCTCCAGCCTCGTAACCGGAGTCCCACTGCCGTGGCCCTGCCAGGTGGCACCACACTGACACTTGACTGTTACCCTGCCCTCACAGACACACACACACACACACACACACACACACACACACACACACACACACACACACACACACACACACACACACACACACACGCACGCACATGCACAAATGGGGCCACCGCTTGTGTGTGAAAATGTTGTGTGTGGTGGACCAGGCATTTTAACAGGCATTAGCAGAGGGCATCAACCTAGAATGTGTCTCAATTTGGACCACATGATTGTCAGTTAACCTTTTTGTGTCAATAATGCTTTCTTTTGAATAGTTAATGATTGTACATATTATTTATACTTAAAATATCAGCACTGTACGGGGACCATCTATGAAATATTGCTTTGAAGTATATGCTGTGATGATGGAAGATGGTGTGGAGCAGGGACGTTTTCATGTATCAAGGTTGAAGTAGCGTGTGCTCCTCTCCTTGAAGATACAGATACTTGGAAACAGTGTAGTGTTAATAATTCAATCAGATGATGTTGTAATGCACTTTTGGATTTGGATTTCAACACACTATTTCCAGCTACAGCAGACATTAGACAAAAATAAATATTGTTACCTTCACTCATAAAATCATTTGGTTTATAAAAGATTTATGATAAATGGACCAGATCCTGACCAATATGGGATTTTTAAGACTAATTTTGGAGTAAAAAAACAAACAATATAGTGAATTTTTGGACCTTTTCTATGTGGATTGTGCGCTGATAAGACTAGTGCTCAGAAAGGCTGTTCTTAGACATATAATAAGCAAGTAATAAACTATAAACAATATATAATAGGCATTTTTTTTGTTAAGCATGTTAAATAATTTCACTTATAGTAGTAGACCACTTCTAGTTCACATTGTTGGCTTTGCATAGCAGCAAAAAATCTGTAAAAAAACATTTGTACACTGCATGTTCAGACACTTAGAGCCTAGCTGGTGAACATAGTGGAGCATTAAGCAGCTAAAGAGCCAGATATGTTCAGATATGTTCCCTCATAAGTGGGTAGAGACAAAAAACAGAGCTAAAAGATGAATGAATATAGTACTTATACAGTATTTGGCAGGTGGCAAGAAACACAACACCAAATGAACGACCGTGTGGCAAAATATCAACTGTTTGCTTGCCGTATCATTTTAAAGGTCAATTTTAGGTCAAAAGTCAAGATCTGCTTCTTCCAAATTCATCAGCAAGTTAATATTGAATGTTAAAATTGAAGTGAATGTGAAGTATGTTCAGTTTTCCTGTGTCAACTGTCATGTAATATTTTCATTATGCAGGATATCAAAATAAAGAAATAAAAAAACAAGATGCACATGAATAAAATAAAATGTACAGTGTTATTTGAAAGCTGTGTCCTATCATCATTGGCAGCAGTTTTGTCACTCTTGTCATATTTTGACTATATGTCAGTGCCAGTAAGCCGCGTTTAATGAGATTAAACCCATCCCAGATGATCCTGATGCTAACATTTAATCCCAGTGATTGGCTTGATGAAACCTAAAGCAACACACACACAGACAGTAAATAATTCTCCTATAGGTTGTGCTATCATTGCACCTATACATTTCAATGTGGCTGCTTTATCAGGGAGTGCAGCTGCTTGCAGCTTTCCACCATATTTCTGAGGCACAGCATAATCTCACAGCTTCTACATTTAATAGGAGGAGTGATCTGACCTGACTGGCTGGTGCGCAAGGCTTGTGTTGCGCTCCTTACTAATGGATGAGCTGTGTTCTATGAAACAGCAGAGCAATGTTAGAACCCGCAGAGCTGCTGCATACTACTTCTACTCCAGGTCCTATTTTTAGCTCCATGACCTATCTGACATGGGCTGCTACGGCCAGGTTTTATGACAGTCATGATAACTTGCTGCTCTACTTTAGAAGCGGGATATGGTTTAGGTCGTCGTGTTGTTGTAATATCTCTCAGGCAGCAGGTAAGGTCGATGAGCTTGGAGCCCCGGTTGCAGAAAAGGAGCGTTTGTTTGGGACTGGCAGATGGAGATGGTAGCCGAGAGGAGGGAGGGGTCATGCGAGAGAAGGCACCCCAGGCACTTGGCAGCTGAGGGCCATGCGCCTGTACGCCTACATGCCTTTAGCACGGGACTCTCATCTGACTTTCTCTCTCTCTCTCTGTCTCTCTGACACACACACACACACACACGCACACACAGATATTCAGACGGCCATAGCAGAGGAGCCGAGACTGTGATGCACTCAGTCAACTGCACAGTAAACTCTATCAATAATCCATAACAGCTACAACAAGAAGAGACTGAAGATTTATTGTTTATAGTAGTCTAAATGCTACTTGAAGTTACAATGATTCACTCAAACGTCACAAATACGCCTTAGTTATGATATTGCACAGTTATAAATAATTATAATTGTGGGCTAGTTGTGTGTGTGATAGAAAGATGATACAATAAGGTAAAAGATTGCACACAATATTACATACTGACACACAGCTTCTCCTCTGTGTGTAACATCGTCCAACCAATCCCAACGCCCTTGCAGCTGCAAAACGCTTAATGCCAATCCAGCACATGTCAACAGGAAATGTAGGACAGGTCTGTTGGGCAAGGCCTCCAGCCAATCACAGAGCTTGTTTATTGGCAGAGATCTCTGGACAGGGGTTGCCAGAGTTTGCTGTATGGCCTTGTAATTTATCATTATAGTATTGTCTGTCTAACATTATAGAGTAGTTGTTCTTGTGTGTGTATATACAGGTGTGTGTGTGGTGTTTGAGATTCACCTGCAATGCAGTAGCAGTGATCTGACCTGGTTTGGCCAGCCAGCTTTGTGTCAATGTCAAATAACCAGGACAGATGTAGTCACCTGAGCCGTGTGCGTATTAAACCAAAGTATTAAGCCCCTCTATAAAACCTTTAATAAAGTCAAATCAAGTAAATCCTGTTTTGTTAGTACTTTTTTTGTCTACCAATATGCAGTCTGCTTCGATTTAAAGTAGGATTTTACTTAATGACATAAGGATTTCATGATCTACACTTTGTTTATTGTCATATTTCACATTAAATTAAAGGATGACACACAATGACACCTTCACTAGGCTCAGGGAATTCATTGGTCTACTAATAACTATTACGTTTTATGACACAATATACAATATAATTTCCCCCACAAGGGTCAAGCTTCACCTTAAATTTAGAGGCTGCATAATGACACTATGTCCCTCTGTCCTGCCATTACTGTAAAATGTATAGGAAATCTAATCTCCTCATGATTTAAGCATGGTCGCCTCCTGACCTCCCTCATACTTGACATTTCCCAACTGGCAAGAGTCATGCTAATGTAGTCAAATGTTCTGAACAATGGTTATATCTGGCTGTCTTTGTGGCTGTCTTTTTACATCACCTCCCCTCTTGAGACTTAAATCCTCACTGGTGGTGATTAACCCAAATTTATTCCTCTCCTCTCTGCTCCTCTCAGCTCCTCCAACATATAGATTCCCACAGATTCCACCGAACGCTGTTCTTGGCTTATCTAACTCAGTGAACACTCAGTGCTTATGTTCTCCCCATCTCCTCCTGCTTGTCCTCTTTCCTCCACTTTCTCTCTCTTTCCTTTCTGGACCAGTTCTCATCCTTTCCCTCTCTTCTCATTTCTTATTTACCCTGCCGCATCGGAACCACAGGATTGGTATCTGACTGTTTGACTGACTGACTTAATAAAAGTTTGATTGAAGCAGCCTGTGTTACTACTGTTACTTGGCCACAGTTGCTATAGTAAACTAATTACAGTAAGTAGAGGTTTTAGGTCAGGTTTGATCTCATTTTATGTTGTGTTGGTGCAGAACCTTAAAGCATAGGGCATCTCAAACATCTTTAATTTTTAATTTTATATATTTTGATAGATAGAGTTGAAAACTTCTATTGCATTTTAAGATTTTAGATGCCTCATCTGCACTCTTCACCACTGCTGTCTTGGTTATACTCTGCACTAAATGTCATAACTAGCTAATATGATGACACAAGCCAATGCACTCGATTCGTCCAGCAGTTAATCCATCCATCCAGCCCAGCCACCTCTTCTTGCAGTCATCTATCCATTCAACTACTTTTTATTCTCATCCGCTGCTTAAAACGTCAGGTTATCTCCCACAATACAGACTGTATGGACAGTTGTGCCTACTTTATGGGAAGAGCAGCCATTAAAAAACCTTGTATGATTGGTCCAACATGGGCAGATCATCCATCATTCACAGTGTTGGCTGTTGGTTTATCTCCCATTGATCCAGTCAGTCTGATGAGGCTGGGATAAAGGACCTGAATAGTGACCTTTCTTGTATATCTCATCTTAAGTCAATCTCCAGCTGTAAATCCCAAGACAAGTCCCATACGGTTTTTCAATCCTGAAGGATCATAAGATGCTAGGAAGGCTAGAAAGAAGCACACTTAATCGTATATATCGCAAGGTTTATTTGTAGTATATATACTGGCTTTACTTTAAAACTTGATAAGAAATATAAGAAAGTAAAAGAGAGTCTTCCTGAAATAGTTTAAAAAAAAATGTTTTTACCATTACATGTTGAGATGTAATTTTCTACTTCAGCCTTCAATCATGCTGTCCTTCAAAGACACGCAGATAACAAAGGCTCAGTCTGGCCATCTGGTAGACTAAGCTAAGATGAACCATTGCGCTTACTCGGAGCCAATTCTGTACTTGTAGAGTAATGTCAGCAGATGCCACTGACAGAATGAAATATGATGCTTGTGCTTATGACATGTTTTCCACCATTTGACATTGTAGTATGATGGATAACATAACTGGGAGTGTTCAACACAAGCGGACAGTTGGTAATTTTTATAACGCCAGTCAGTTTAGCTGGAGTGAAGGATGTGATCCTTCATAGAGCCTTATTTGGGGTGATCCAGTGATGAACAAATATCATATTCAATGTATTTGTAATGTATTTCTGAATAAACTATGAAGAGATATATGTACTTTTGAAATTTTACCCAGTTGACAGTGTCTAAAATGATGTTTCAGAACAAACACACAAATAGGAAAAAAGACGTTCGGTGGCCGTCTGCAAACCCAAAATGGAAAATTGAAGAACGAATCAATAGATTTAGAAAAACAAACACAAAATCAGGTGTTGTTGGGTTGGTTAAACAACAGCAGCTATCAGCAATGTCTTTTCAACAGAAAGACAGCAACCAAGCTTTGTGCATATTAATCGCCTTTGCATTTTTTTTTTCCTCCTTCCTTCCTCCTCCTCCTCTGTCCCCTCTTCAACACTCCCCCTCTCCTTTCTCCGCCTCGCTCCTCTCATCTTCTAAGACTATAATCACTGGGCTTACACTTCACTGTCACTCCTCAGTGCCAGTGTGAATGTGTGCACTTGTGTTTTTCCAGTCTATTTGTGGGCCTGCATGCACTGTACATGTGTACAGTATGTGTGCGTTTGTGTGTTTTTAAGCCCATGCAACTTATACATGGGTGTGGGTGAACACATGCATTTCCATGTTTATGCTCTCTGCTGTGCTTTGCATGCCTGCACATACAGGGTGGTCCACCCCCTAGTGTGTGTGTGTGTGTGTGTTTGTATGTGGGCTAAGATTGCTGCTTGCTTGATAACTATGGAATTCAGGTTGGCTAGCATCATTGAGCTGTTATATAAGTGTACACACACGCACACATATGTAAATACTTAATCATGTAGTCTGCTTATCAGACAATAAGTTAGTTAGGCCTGTATTCTGACTCACAGGGAATGATGCTTTCATAACTTGATATGTTTCCTGTTAAAACACAATGTAACAAAAGGTATCACCAACATCAATTTATTTATTTTATGGTTGTGTTGGAGTGTTAAATTCTCTGTTGTATCATTTAGAAGGCATTTTTACAGCGTGTATAGCATAACGTGTCGGTGTAGAGTGTAATAGAAAGTTGAAAAATATGAATTTCAGGTTGTTTTGGATACATAATAGGTTACTGGTTTTCTGCTTATTAAAGATACCCTGTGGAGCTAACATCTAGTATCACTGTGGAACAATTAATTTATCAGTAGGTCATCGTTTTGTTTGTCATGCATGCCCACACGGGTGGCACAATGCACAATCCTGCCAAGAAGGGGGCCGCTAGCAAGTTAACATGGATGTAAACGGTGCAGGTTTCAGAAAAGTTTTATAATGAAGAAAATGAATTTGTTGCGTGATACACACAATTTGTTTTGGTCAGTAACACTGATGTAAACTACACAGTTTCTAAAGTTAGTAGTTGTCATGTCTTAATAAAACTGGGCCTGCTGTATTGTCAATCCAATTGTTGATTTCTGCCTCCGTGTTAACCATCCAACTCTCACTTCAATAGGTGGATTTAATTGGCCGCCTTAATTTGTTTGTTGTTAATCTATACATCCATTAGGGAAGATACTCGTCTACAGCTGGAGAACCAACACATCTCATTATTGTATTTCAGCTCAAGTTTATGTCTACTGGGTTAATGTGCAGACTGTGGTCCATTTGTCAATGTGTGTCGATTTTTGAGTCGATTTTTGTTTATGGTTTATGACAGTTTTGACATTTTCACATTTAGGGGCTGGTAGAATATCAGGTCATAATGAGATGTGTGTATTCGCAGTCAGATTTTAAGAATAACTCCTCATTACCTCTCTCTCTCTGTCTCTGTCTCTCTTTCTCTGCCTCTCCGTCTCCGTTGCCCTTCAGATCACCAGAAGCTGGAGCGAGAGGCTCGGATTTGTCGCCTGTTGAAACACCCCAACATCGGTGAGCATGTGTCTTTCTATTTCGGCTCCTCTCACCACCAACTTTTGTTTGAGTAAATAACAGAAGTTTTATCAAATTGAAACCCGTCTATTACAACTTGCTTCAAATTGAAGACTTTTATATTTATTAATTTTATTACACAAGATAAATTACATCTCTTACATCATCTTACAGTAAAGTGAGGTCAGCTTGTTAGTATTAACTAAAATGTGAACACATGTGTTACAACTTAATACAAAAGGCAACCAATCTATTACAGATTATCAGAAAAATAGTATACACTCACTGGCTACTTCATTAAGCACACTTGTACAATCTAATGTGGTTCAGTACACCAGCTCTGCTATAAATGTTGCCTGTACAAAGATAATAACGTAGTAGTTTAACTATTCTTAATATTATTATTACTTCTCTAACTCGAGTCAGACTTGAGTCAACAAAAACTGAAAAATGAAAAGCTTTGTATAAGTAGAAATCATGGCAGAGCTGTTGTACTGGCTCACATCAGGTTGTTCAGGTACCTAATGAAGTGGTTGGTGAGTGTACACAGCAGTAGCAATACACAGTACTGTAATACACAGGAGAAACATACTATCCATCTATTTTTGTTGATTAAGTCGACCCATTTATTGCCACAACCCCCTATTGTACTGTAAATATATGTGATGTCAGACTCAATTATTATGACTCCCTGTGGTTTGTACCACACACATACACTCTCACTCCCTCTTTATCTCTCTTGTCCCTTTTTTTTATTCTCCTGCAGCTGTTATACAGAAATGCATTTTCATAAATCATGTAGTTCATAGGTTTCAACTATCCTTAGACAAGGAATTAATAATACAACCCAGTGAAATAATGATTAATACACTGAGATACATCTCTCATTCTGTTTATCTTTCTCTTCCAGTTCGTCTTCATGACAGTATATCAGAGGAGGGCTTCCACTACCTCCTGTTTGACTTGTAAGTCATCCTCCTCTCATTCCCCACCCTTGCCTACATATACAATTACATAACTCTCTCTCATATATTACCCCACCCCCCGACCACCACCACCCACGTCCTCCACATCCATGTCTTGGCAATTCCCTCTAGTTTCCATGGTAACAGAGTGGAAAGGGGGGAGGATTGGGGAAAGGGGTGCGCTGTAGGAAACGAGAAATGAAGTAGGAATTTTTGTTTTATAGCCTTCATAGCGCTCCTCCCACCCCACACTCCAGGCATCCCAATTTTAACGTGTGTTTGTGCACGCGCAGGGTGACCGGAGGTGAACTGTTTGAGGACATCGTAGCCAGAGAGTATTACAGCGAGGCCGACGCCAGGTAGGAGCCGTCACTCCTGTATGTGTGAAAGGGCTTCTCCTTGTCTTTAAATGTTCTGCGTCTACTGTTGTCCTCTCTTGTCTACTGTTTTTTTAGTTTTATGTATTTTCCCTTTTCTTTTGTGACTCTGCTTTACTCTTTTTTCTACTATTTGCTCCTCTTCCTCTTACTTTCCACTTTACTTTCTCTTTCCTTTTTACTGCTGCTCCTCACGTCCATATAACCTCTAACTTTGCCTCCTATTTTCATCAGCATATAATTAGTTTTTTCTTTTCCTCCTCCTTCATTGTCTCTATTCCTCCTCGGCCCTTTGGTTTTTTCACTTTACATCAATGCCACGGCACTTCACCTCTCACTCTGGCACTTGAGTGACCTTTATGTCTAATCCAAAATTGTGGACGTATATGGTGCCCAATTTCAGTAAAATTGACACTGAATAGGAGTCTACGGGTTAGTGCCTAGTTTAATCCAAATTAAAAGTGCATCACAGCTTATTTTAATTATGTCTTATATCTTTTAGTGGAAATTAAGCCACCAATACAGTCTATAATAAATGTGCTTTCTGCAAAGTGCAAAACAAGTCACAGCAAGAGGCAGTTAACACAAAGAGGACATTTTTTGCTACCAGGAATAGAAAAAACCCACATATTTATGGTTTTCACAGTAAAATTGTCCCTAAAACAGTCATTTACATAGAAAGTCTGTGATATTTGTAATGATATCAACAAATTCCTATTGGTCAAACCTTAAATATATGTCTTTTAAATGATCCAATTAGCTTGACTGCTGCAGGTGGTCCAGGGTACACCCCTATACTGTTATGTTGCCCCCTTCATTCCCGCCCATGTTCTTTCCCATACTCAAACAGCGGGAGAGATATAAATAAGCATGTAAGCCGACCAAAATGAACACCTCTGTCCACATGTAATGTTTGTGTGAATGTGGACAGTCTCACCTTTTCTGTTTCTTTTATTTTCTTAATTTTCATTCAGCCCTCTTCTTTACTTTCTTTTTCCACCCCCCCATCACATCCTATGTTGTTTCATATCTCACTCCCACCACTCGTGCTGACTCATCGACACACACTCCACTTCAACCAATGATGGAAGAGGAAATGAAGTAGTGGGGGGGTGGACAGACAATCGGCTGAGAGAAGAGTGAGAGAGATACTTGAAAATGACAGTTGTGATGTGGGTGTTTGTCCATTCAGCAATATTAAAAGTGAAATTGAATAGTCTGATACTGTAGAAATTCACACCAATAAGGCTCAGTAAATGGTTATTTCCAGCCCTAGTCTCTACTCCAAGCCATTTGACTTGTAGCTTGAGAACATTGAACTTAGGTAATTTGAGCAAAGTATTGTCTGACTGACTGGTGTTGTAAACAGTTTGTGTTACATTCATTTAAAAGGTTACAAGTCTCAAATATCCACAATGTAACATTTGATCAAAGAGCAAAGTTTTCAGTTTCATTAACTGAGAAATTAAATTTTCTGGTTTCTGATTAGTCTGTAAATAAGATGCAAGACTCTCACTCACCTTATAAATGCGTTCATGTATTTTATATGATATATTAATATCTTTTTTCAGATTGTATATTAAGGTTTTCATGCATATTATCCATCTATTTCCTGTACCCCCGTATTCTATTCAGGGTTGCAGTGTTGGGTCAGGTTCAATCCCAGTGAGCCACTGTGTAACCCCAGCTGAAATTTCAATTAAACTATTTTAATTGTGTAGAAATAGTGTAAAAACTCTTGTGGGCAAGAGTGGCAAGCTTTGGGTCACAGCTCAGCACTCTGGGTGCCTGATAAGCTCATAGGATGGATTGGATATAAATTATGGTTCAATTAATGTTGTACAATGGGTGCAGAATTATCTCTTGATCTGGTTTTAACAAAGTATTTGCAAAATGTTGGTTTGATTTAATAACAGCTGCTGCTCCCATGCCTTGCAGCAGCAACAACGGGTGGCAAATAAGCCCACATGTCACTCACAGTGAAAAGGTCATATCCCACTTAATCTGCAATTTGTTCTCTTTAATGCAAACATACAAATCCTGGCTTCCAGATAAAAACAACAGAATGAACCATGAAATGTCCGCTCTTATGACCTTTGAAAAACATTTGCAGCTACCAGCTAATGTCTTTTTGCTAATTCAATTGCTGCTCTAGAGTTTTGTTGCTTTTTCACCACTGACAAATTAAGTAATAAATTGAGTAATATTTAATCTGACTTTCAGTCAGTCAATTTCTGTTTGATGATGCAAACTGTTATTCAGTATATATTCATCACAAACTGACTGATCTTCATCCTACAACATAACACATAACAAGTGGTCTCATTTACACACACACACTCTCACAAACACATTTTATGCCCTGGAGAGAGAGAGCAATTTGTGTGTGTGTGTGTGTGTGTGTGTGTGTGTGTAGCGCTGTTGATAATGATACCAATGATGTCACACTGGCTCAATATCTTTAGGCGATGAATGTGCCATTTCTGCTCCACGCTTTCCGTCTGACTGTCTCACTTGAATGAAGTTCCATGTACTCTGACTGTATTGCTCAGCAAAGTTGAGGCCAATATACGAGATTCTCATGTAAGCATACTCATCTGTCTTACAGAAATACAGAACTTGAAACTTGATTGTTTTTAATATTAAAGCGTTGCTATCAGTCATCAAGAGCACTGCCTCTTTTTCCAGCTGTGTCTGGATTAGTCACCCAAAATGCAACTTCCAATGTAAAAAATTGGCTTGCTTATTCTGTTTGCGGTTTTTACAAGGCAGTCATTAATTTTCTAAAAATTGGGCCCACGGTAAAGGATTTTAATCTGCTAATTATCTGGTTATTATTATCTGATTATATTTGGTGTGCTCAGGAGAACCAAACTACATTTTTAGCTCCAACAACAACCAGAAAAAAAAATCCCCTTATGCGTGATGCCGAGGAGCATCTGTTTTGGTCGAGTCGTTTTTGCCGGCAAACAACAAAAGCTGAAGTGATGCATAAAACATGTTTAACTGTATCCAGCTTGTTTACAGGTTTTGATGTCTGTCTGGTAAATAGAAATGGTAGAAATGTTTTGGTATGTGTTCAGGATTTATTTATGTATTTTTTGAGAACAGATACAATATTGTGTATAGGTGTAGGTGTGTGTGTGTGTGTGTGTGTGTGTGTGTAGGCTGTCATGTTCCTACCTTATGCTATAGTACTAATATCTGCCTATCTAAACCCCCTGGTGATTGCTCTTTCCCACCCACCTAGTAACCCTTGTTCTCTCACTCATGTGCACGCATACACACGCACACACACACACACATTACAGATACACACAACTTTCCTTTCCCCTCCCTTCTGAATGTCAGTCATCCAGGCCAGTCCCCCCCACTCCCACCCTCACTCCCTTGGAGACCAGCGAGAAATGGGACTTTAATTAGCTACGATAATTAGTCTCACACACTGGCAGTCACGCACTCACAGACCCCAAACTGTGCTGCATCGCACCTTGTCGCCCCCTGTCAGAATGTTTTAGAGTTTCTTTTTAGTTGTGTTTGGTTCAATGAAGGACATTATGAAGAGAGTAAGGGAGAAAGTTACACCTTAAGCTGAATCAAGGCAGATAGACTCGGTTTCAGAAACCCAACGCTGTTAATTTATTGAGTTTGGCTAACGTGTTAGCAAACATTACCTATGGATGCATTCAGCAAACGTGGAGTATGAATATGAGTCTCCTATGTGCGTCTAATATTCACGCTGCATTTGTTTTGCCCACCAACCTCTGACAAAAATACCTGAATCTTTAGCTGCTACATGCTGCCATGGGTAGTTTATACTTGAGTTTCCATGGTAAAGTATTTTACAAGGTTCATTTTTTCCATCCTAAATCTGTTTTGCAAATATTTTTTACAGTGTATAATTTAGTATTGAAAGCATACACAGGCATATGAGAGGGAGAGGAGGTGCCCTCTTTTGACACACAGACTGGCTCTGTGTTTGATTTTCCTCCCAGTATCTCTTTACTTCCCTGCAGAGAACAGTGGGACGTTGTTGCTCAAAATGCTGAGCAAGTCACATTTTTTGGCAAGTGTGACGATGGCTGCACTTTTTTCCCACTTTGCCCCACCAGGACTCCTTTGAAATGACATAATGGTTTAGGACAGCGAGATGCTTGAGGCACACATATAAAATTCCTAAATGGCATACACAATAGGTCACTGATAGGTCAAGCCATGCATGCATACAGTCAATTTTCCCATCACTTTCATTTTATATGAAAGAGCAGGATGAGGATGTGTGAGTAACTGAACATAGGGCTGGTTATAGTGAAGAAATGAAGCAGAAAAGTGTGTTATTCTCTGTGGATAATAGCCTCTTATCTGACTGCGTCAGAGGCATGAGATTTCTGGAGGAATAAAACACAAAGTAGGGAGCGGACAATGATGTCACTTATGATGAATACTGATAACTGTGTGACTCATGCACAGTGAAAAAGATATGCCAAAAGATTCTGTCTGTTCTGAAGACCCATATATATATTAGGGGGATCACTACAGATAGTTTCCATACTTTATCCATCATGCATAGGATCTTGAAGACACTTGAACAATGTGGACAGATCGCCTCTTATTAATCCATTTTAACAAGTAGGTCTAGGGGTAGATACACATTGGTTGGTTGCCCATGTTTCCCATGAATTGGTGATTGGATTTTGGTGAAAAATTGTGAAAGGATTGCCATAGATTATTATTATTTTTTTTTACTTTTAAAGTTACATCGACTGGCTCTAAGGGGTCGCTACAATTAAAGGCAATCATTTGCGGCCGTTGATGTGTTTACTGAAGCTTTGTTACCATTTGTTGCTCCAAAGCAGCCGATGCATTCATTGTGTTATTGTCTCAGATGACCCAGCTTTTAATATGTTAGATGAGAGAGAGGCAGTAAATTACAGTGATGAAATAAGGGAGTGTTTTGACTCTTATGATGGCTGGCATTGCCAAATGACCACTGACCTCCTTAGGTTTCTGAATTAGGTTCATATATAGATGAAGGTTTAAGATCAGGAAATGTAGGAAGTCATGTTTTAGGTTTTTTGGGGGGGGATTTGTGTGTGTGTGTGTGTGTGTGTGTGTATGTATGAATGTTTATGAGCAAGCATGCACATATCTCTTTCATTCTCTCTCTCAGTCCTCCCACTCACTAGACACTGTGTGGGTGTGGATCCTGCAGGCTGCCTGTCTCTTTGCGCCTGCTATTAGTCACATATTCTCCACATTACACTCTCTCATTGCACCAAGCCTACATAGACACACATTTAAATGTACACACATACACACAATAGAGCGAGGTAGGTACATGTATCTCTTGCAGTGCACACACAGTGATGTGTTTTCCTTTTAGTGATGGAAAAATAGCCTGGCATCAGCCCACCAGTCTTCTATGATTCAGTTTCATCCTCTACATGAGTGTTCTATTTCTTGTATTATTAGCTCTCTTTGCTCTTCAGAAGCTTCCTATCTTCTTTCACAATCTGTCACCTTTTTCCGTTTGGTTTCCTCCTTTCCTCTCCTCTCCTCTCCTCTCCTCTCCTCTCCTCTCCTCTCCTCTCCTCTCCTCTCCTCTCCTCTCCTCTCCTCTCCTCTCCTCTCCTCTCCTCTCCTCTCCTCTCCTCTCCTCTCCTCTCCTCCCCTCTTGTCAGTGTTGTTGTGATTTTTGTCCGGCGGGTTGTTCTGCTGTGGCTGCTCTTGTCTCTCATCATGTTTAAAGAAGCAAAACGAACCGTTTTTGTCTCCTCCACCCACATTTCCCCACCCGTCCCTCCCCCTTCCAACATCTCTATCTGCATTCATCACTCTCTATTCTACCTCTCTCTTGTCTTCCGCCCGTTATTTGTCCTCTCCTCCTCCTCCTCCTCATTTCAACTGACGTCTCTGTCACTTGGCCTCCTCTAATCTAACCTGTTGTTTTCTCATCTTTAAATTTGTCTTATTCATCTCACATTGGGTCTGCCCATCACTCTTTTCACTCTTATCCTCTTTTCTTTCCTCCAAGCACCTTCCTTCCCTTTCTCCACCTTCATCCCTCTCTGTACATCCCCATGATCCATTCATCCACATCCCTCCTTTCACCCCCCACCATCCCTCCTCTCTCTGTTTTGTCTTCACAGTCACTGTATCCATCAGATTCTAGAAAGTGTCCATCACATTCACCAACATGACATAGTGCACAGGGACCTGAAGGTTAGTATATGTAGAGGAGCATCTGGATCCCTTACCCCCCTCCCTCCCCACAACCTTTGCCTGCTTCCTTTCCTCCCTCCGTTCTTTTCCTCCTTCCTTCCGTCCTCCCTCCTCCGTCTCGTCTATTTGTGTCGTTCCTGTCAGTCGCTGGTCTAATGTCCGCCTGTCCGACTTATGTCTTGGTATGCTCTTATATTTCCTCTTTTCATTTTTAGTGTATTGTATTTTTTTTTTTTTAATTGGAGGACCCTGGCCTGCCTTACCCACCACTCCTTGCTCCATCTGCCCTCCCACCCGTTCTCCTCTCAATCATTTTACAAACAACTACATAACAAAATCTCCTGTTGCACTGACTGACAACCAGATCCATCACTGACTGAGCCTTGCACACACACACAAAACACACACACACACACACACACACACACACACACACACACACACACACACACACAGACAGTCACCCGCAATGAGCACACATCCTTCTGCAGGTGCAATAAATATCCAGTGTTTACACATGCTCGTACAACCGTCAATTTCTCCCACCAGGCTAGTTTAAAAAAGCCACAGTTATATTTATTGTGATCTTCATTGATTTTTTTCTTTTCTTCACGCCTCCTCCCTTCACTCTGGCTTTGAGTCATTTATTTTATTGTATTGATCTGTGTATTTTCGAGATAGCCTCATTCAACATGAAATATGTTTTTATAGAGGTGTTTAGAGATCTTGGGCTTTTAAAAAAATACGATTTGTTTTGTTTGTTTGTGTTATTTTTGGTCCTGAATTTTACCTCTGAATATTCAGACTCAGACCAGAAGTGGCATAGTAAATCCCCAGGACAGTTTCACAGGATGATGTGATGTTCACAACTGTTGAATAGTGTAATGCTGAAATAATACCATTTCCCTTTCTTCCAAATATCTTTAAGCCAGAGATATATAGTATTATAAGTTAAACCCACTCTTCATTTACACTGATGTAGTCAATGAGTAATGAGTAGTGAGTGGTGCCCGTTTCTAAAAAAAAAATACTTGCCATATGATGATCACCAACTCAAGATCATAATTAAGTCACCATTTTGATTATCTCTGCAGCCATCATCATTTAATTCTTTACTTTGAGCCTAATATATTACTGTATATCAATGTTAATTAGTGCTCATACACTAACTGCAACTGCAGTGCAAATAAATGTACTATACTCTGATCATTAGTATTTCAAAGTAATGCAGTAGCTCATTTTATTCATAATGCTCTTTTAATTTGAAGCACATCTCTGCTACAAAGATACAGTAAGAACTGGTAACACAGCTAATAAGTTAATTTAAAAAAAAAAAAATCACAATTCACAAAACTGGTTAAACGCCTGTTTTAATTGTCTTCTTCTTGAGCATCACTTTTATCCAGAACTAGAGTGAAAAACAAGAGCAGATTATTTTAAGTCCCCATGGTGCATTTGTGGCGGTTATCTGGAGACCTAATTACTCAGTTCGTCTTTGAAGAATATTGTAAAGTGGGGTAAATTGCTAGACAACTTGCTAAACAAACATGTCTTACTAGGATATATGTCATCTTACAGTTGAATAAAAGGTTTAGCTGTGTATGTTTCTACATATTCTATTCTAAACGTTAAAATGAAGACACCTCTTGAAGAAGAAAAATCGTAATGGATCTTAAAATACAGCAAATGTTTGGTGTCATATCCACGGCATCACCACCACTAACTGCTAACTAACACAGGAACGTTTGGGATGGTGTCCTTCCATCAAGCACACACACACACACACACACACACACACACACACACACACACACGCAGAGGATTCTTACCCTGCGGGTTACAGAGCTCAACAGCTGATAAAGCGTGTGTGTGTGTGTGTGTCTGTGTGTGTGTGGGTGGGGGCACATGGACACACACTCTAAACTGCATGCATACCTACACATAGGCACACATTAATGCGTGAACGGGCATGTGAGAGAACGCACACACATTTCGTAGGTGGACATAGTTTTAGCCTTGACCGCACATTTGCAGACACATGTGGTCACATGCTCGTGTTGGCTTTTGGTGATCAGCACACACACACACACTCAGCTCTTAGCATTTGGGCTGTAAATGTGACCTGCCTAGTATTTATTTATTGGGAGACCTTTAGAAACAAGACACAGGATTCTAATTTATAGCCCTGAACTTTACAGCCATGCCAGTCTGTCTTTCTCTTACTCTCTCTCTCTCTGTTTCTGTTTCTCACTTTCTGTCTCTCCCTCTCTCTTGTTTCTCATCTTATAATATTTTGCAGACTCCTGCTTTATTGTAATCTATTATGGTTAGTCCCTTCCAGGTCTTATATTTTTGTTAAATTAAGGCTGCCCCCTATTCAGAGCTCAGTTTCTGTTTTTAATTGTTGGGCTACTAGTTTCACCTAAAGCTACAGAATTTTTCAGAAATTTATTCACACTTTTCTCCAGATTCCATGATGGAAAAGGTCCTTCCTATTAGATAGAAGTGAAATCGAGAAGACCATGTAAACTTCAAGGCAGCTCCCAAGAAATAATCCATTATACATTGCAGCCCCCTGAATGCAAAAACATACTTTGTATTTTATTCTCTGTTAGTGTGTTTACATTTCTTGACACACACATACACATACACATAGGGATTCTCCTTTATCAGCCGTCGTTTTCAACAATACCCAGACGTTGGCAAACTGCTGTTTTCTCAACAGACGATTACACTAATGACCTGTCAGTTAAACAAAGGCTGCCCTG
The DNA here is from genome assembly GCA_946959425.1 of Argyrosomus regius. Taxonomy (NCBI): domain Eukaryota; kingdom Metazoa; phylum Chordata; class Actinopteri; family Sciaenidae; genus Argyrosomus; species Argyrosomus regius. Next base: position 13,103,955 of record OX336890.1, read on the forward strand.
CATAGAGCAGCAGGCCAGCAGTCGTACTCAGACCTTTTTCTGCCCGTGACAACTCAATTCACAGCTGTTCAAAAACTGTTTCATGTAAAACATATAGTATACAGTACGTATTTATTAATTATTGATTTCTTGTGAATTTCACAATTGAGAGCTTCCTTAAATTTTCTGACTATTTTATGAAACACTTCCAAACATCAAACTTGTGTTTATAGTCAGGTGCTTTGATTACTTAGAGTGAGACGTAATAATTTCTGTGACTCATATTTCTTTGGAGGAACTCATTTGCATATTCATTGTCTGTGTTATTAATGAAGCGAGAAGCGACACATCCCACAGCTGGATCATACAGGTTTTTCACTTTTGGTTTTTATTTTTAGTGTCCGGTAGCTAGCTGACATCAGAATGACAGCTCATGTCGGCAGAGGCCAGCGAGGCTGGCAATAGACATGGCGTTGATCCCAGACACATCTTTTAAATGTTATTAATTGTACAATGACTCACTCCTTCCCTTACCGCCTTCATCAACGCCTTCTGTGACTCCCAAGGCCAGCCACATTCTCACACCCTCTTTCATCACCCAAAGCCTGCTGCCTAAAATATGGAGGGAGGTGGGGTATCTAGAATCCACCTGCAGCCATATTAAAACGTGTTTCTATGGATATACTCATTTATGAAGTACCAAAGATAAATATATAGATAGATAAAGACCTTAGAGTATACCCATTAAGTTGTTATAGAATAGATTGATTCAAAGGAATCTTCTGTTGCAGAGCACCCACCGCCTTTCCAGGCTAACCAAGTCAAAGCCATAGCTGCAGCCAACTTCCACACACCTCACTAATGAAGATAATTATTGACTTTGAAAAGGTGTTTGATTGAACTTCAATCCTGCAGGAGTTTTAAACTTAATTTTTATGTGGCAAGCTCAACACGTAAGTTAGCATACTGTAGGCCTTACATTTGGGCCACAATGGTTAGCTAACCTCGCCTATGTAGCTAACTATTTGGAACCTATTTACTTACTTCATCTGCATTATTGTGAGTGTGTGCTTATCTGTGTGTCAGCCAAAGCCAACAAAAGGTGAGAGTGTGACGCCTGGCAACAGAAGAGCCCTTTCAACCCTTGTTGTACCCCTTAATCTCCTCCCACTCCTCCATCATACCCCCCCAACCTTCCCTACCCTTCCCTCCCCACACCCCTGGCCTGTGCACGGGATTGTAGCACTGCTCAGACTAACATGCGCCCCCCCCCTCCCCCCTTGGTGTTTGCATGCAGTCATTGCATCCAGCAGATCCTGGAGGCGGTGCTTCACTGCCATCAAATGGGTGTGGTGCACCGGGACCTGAAGGTGAGTGATGGGGGTCACATTGCTATTCCTTGAGAGTGTGCTTAGATATTTGTGTGAGGGGGTTTGTGGGTGTGTTTTTGTGGAGTCTGTGTAAGTCTGATAAGTAAATGAGTAACTGTCTGTAATGTTTGTGGATATCATGTAACTTGCAAAGCCTCAGAATGTGTGGTTTTGAATCATCTCATTTCCCCCACTTTATAGCTCTATATGACGCCATTTAAGCTTCACAGTAGTTGGTTAAGCAGTTACAAAGCCATTTAGAGTCAGGCCAAAGTGCCTTTCTTCACTCAGAGCTAGAACAGCCCCTACAGTTTTCTTGCAATCACCATGAGACTGTCAATACCACCTCCGACCTTTCTCCAACTCTGCCCTGCCATACACGGCCTCCAGCTCTGTGCAGTCACCTTCTTTTCTTGTTGTGTAAACAACACTTTCTGTCCGTTGAGATTTTAAGCATGCAGCGCTGGTCATGCGCTGCGTGCTGGTCAGTGCCGCCGCACTGTAACCTTTTTAGAAGAGGATCTTGTCATTGCACAGCCAGCCATCCAAGATGGCCCAGGAGGATACTTAATCTGACCTCTGGTCAGACAAAGATGTTAACTATTGATTATGAGACACCCTGTGTGGTTTCAGTTACCTCTATAGATCACTTATCGATCCTCAGTGCTTCAAATGTGAAAGCTAATTTTCTGTAAACTGTGACTTGTTTATATCGGCTGACTGGCTGGTACCACAGTCTTTTTTAGGGTTGGAAACTGAGAGCCAGTTGCTAATTTTGAACTGGTTACAAGTTTCTTAGAACTGTGGGATTGCCTCATAGATGTACTGTATTTTGACTTCTATAGATACATATTAAATGATTCACATCAAGTATTTTTATTGAGCTTTAAATGCATTTTCACCAAGATTGCATGGCAATCAGGGACTTTGTTTAATGTGATCTTTGACTGCGAACTGACTTAACGAAGCTGAAGTTTTGAATTTTGTGTTTAAATTTGGCTTAATGCTGTGCTTATGCAATCATATATATATATATATATATATGTTTCCAGTCATCTTACTGTCATGTCTTGTACCTGGTTGTGTGTTTTATATGCGCATGCTTGTACCTTATGCCGCATCTCGCTGTGCATGGAGCGTTTCGTCAAGTAGACTTCTTCTATGCAAATGTCAGTCCCGGCATTCCAGCAAAGGCGTGTTGTGTTCATCAGAACTGTTGTGGCTATTTCTTTATTTAGCCGACACGCCTATCTGGTTTCACACCCAAGCATCGGAGAGCATTTCATGCAATAGGTCATAGTGTGATGACTGAGGACAGCCTGGGTGACAAGATCCCTCAAATTAGGAATTGGGTTATGGCAAATGAGATGACAACACAGCAAACAGATTTATACGTGAGCCAAAAAAAGTAACGCCAGATTGCCCTATATTGTTCACACTGTACAGAAATTAAAAGTGTTCTGCCTTTCAGGTTATATGTCAATGTGAAAGGCAGTATTTTTAGTCTGTAAGTAATGTAGGAAATGAAAATTGCATTAATAGAGATAGTTGATATAAGTTTTAATGAGGGCTGGGATTCAAACTGAAGTGTGACTAATTCAGAGCCATCTTTACTAATTTTTTGATCAGATTAAATCATACATTTTCATTTCATTGCATAGATGATAGATTTTGTGGTTTGTGGTTTTAGGTTGTTTTTTTCTTTAGTTTCAGATGTCTGGTTGGCAGTAGTGTCAAAAAAGTCTAAATGATATCCAACTCTGACTTTAATCTAGACACACAAATGTCTTCAAGATAAGGTTAAATGAGTTAAGGCCAGTTTTTCTTTCCATACTGCAGCAATCTGCTTAAATTGGAGTGCCTTCTCAATGGAGATCTACTTCTGCATTAGTCGGGAATGCCACAGCAGCTCCAGATCCTCTACAAACAGAGAAATAAAAGATAAAAGAGGAAGATGGGAATCATTCCATTTGAAACACCCACTCATGAACTGCTATCAAATACAGCTTTCTCTATTTTCTATATACCCCCTCTCTCTCGCTCTCTTTCAGTCAAAGTAGTTGCTAGTCACCAGTGTGCTCAGGTGTGTGTACATGTGTGTCCGTGCTAGAGAGATGCTTATGTCAAACAGTGCTGCTGCTTTTTTTAAACACATGGCCTGAATGTTTTGCCTTGCGTTTATGCACCCTTTTGATGGAAGTGCATGCTTCATCAGAATTTCTTCCCACATCCGCTTTCACGGATTATCTTACTGCTGCAATGTTGGCAAGTTTTAACTCCCTTGTTAACAAAAGAGTAAAATCTAACCAAGTGGTAGAGCTGGGAGAATGTGATGACACAAGGTAGGCACAGTGCCTTAGGATTACTGGTTCGCTCACTCACTGTCCCCCCACTCTCTCTCTCTCTCACTCTCTTGTTCATTTCCTTTTCTCTAACTAATGGGCTCAAAGGCATATCTTATATTAAGTATTTGCACTTTAAATACACAGTATTCCCGTGCCTCTAAACAAATTTGCCTAGGGGATAGAGCAGAGGGAAGAAGGCAGAGGATGCAAAGACGCATGCTGCTGCAATGCAGGGGAGGTAGTGACAGAAATGCAACCTAAATATAATGTCTTTTCTCCATGCTGTAAGTTTGCACTTCCGTTGTTGTTTAACAGTAGTGCATTTCAGGAAACGACTACAAAAGCTAAGTGGAAGAGAAGGAAGACCTGACTAAGACTAATGAATGACATTATGGAGACTGAGTTTAGTCCCTGAAAGACAGCAGAAAATGTCTTACGAGTTAACAATGCACAGTCGGCTACTGTTTAATTTGAATAATAGAAGCCCTCAGCAATATGCATATATCAGTGTAAGTGCAAGGTTGTTGAAGATCCACATCTGTCGAACATTTGGCATGTGGGTAATACTCTAATACTCACATACTAATATTTATATTCAGTTTATGCAACACAATGTAGTAGCATGTCAAAACTGCTCTCTGTGTTCACCAAACTCAAACCAGGATTACAGATGATGATGATGATGATATATGGATTACCTTGTTAGCCTAACTGACCTGGTGATTTTCAAGCATCATGAATACTATGTGCATCAATGAATGTGAAAAGCCAGTGTGTTTTATTTGTCATTCGAGATTGCCATTTTTTTTCTACAGAGGCAGTGTTTAAGTAAGATTGAGAGAGATGTAGAGACAAAGTGAGAAGGAGCAGGGGCCAGTGGGGATAGCATCCCATTATTAGAACCCTCTTCTGGCAGAGAATAATGAGGCTGACTGTATTATCTGGGCCACAGAGATGAAGCCTATAGACCACAGCACACCACATGAGGCTAGGACAAAAAAGCCCTGCAGACTGAGGCTGTACAATAAAAGTTAGTCCACATTTCCTCCACTCTAATGTGAAATATCTGTTACTGTACAGCCTTATGTGTCCATGTTCAAATGACATCTATGATCTGTGTCTATCTGTGTTGTGTGTTTGTGTCTGTGCTGAATACAGTTTTGATAAGACTGCACTGTATGAAACAAACGCATGCACAGCTGTCAACTTCCAACTCTTTCCCCACTAGGACAGTGTATGGACAGTGTATATGTTTTGTACTCCTGTGCTTCATTTCAAAATGTTTGGTAACCTTATTCCTTTCCTCTTTCCCACTTTAGCCAGAAAACCTGCTCCTTGCAAGTAAATGTAAGAATGCTGCAGTGAAGCTGGCCGACTTTGGCCTGGCCATTGAGGTGCAGGGGGATCAGCAGGCCTGGTTTGGTAGGTACAGCGGATACGGCAGTTAATCGCATCTACATTTTATATGTATACCTTACCTAAAGCTATAAAGGGGCTCATCAGGACTAGAATGAGTTTCTGTTATTGTCAGATGTAATGATTGCAAAGGTCAACAAGTTTACAGTAGCCTCAGAATGATTATACCTTCACCAAGCATTTTTTAAATAAAGGATAAAGGATAAAAAAGAAAGAAAATGCTTGAAAGTGCTTGATTTCTCTGTGTGCACACCCTCTTGTGGTCATAGAAAAGGAATTGTAATGTATGCATTTTATGATGCATTTTATAAATGTTAACTCACATTGCTGGTGGCAACTAGATTATATTGTTCTTTTTTGTCAGCAACATCAAACGCAAAAGTTTTTGTTCGTACATGGAGTTTAGCAAAGAAAAACTGAGTGGTGTGAATCTGTCAGTCTCAGATTAGCACTGTTGAGGCACACTTCTCACGTCTCACCTGGATCCGCTACAAACATCTGTACCCTTCAGTGCTAATGTCTGTTACTTTTCTCAAGGAGAGATTTGCCAATCCTTCACAATGAACTGACCCAAGCCTTGAATGTGTCTTTAAGATATGCGTCCTAGTTGTGGATGAATCGGGCTTAGGTCACAGAAGATTATCTTGCTTTTCTATACAAGCTGATCCAAGGACAGCAGATACACAATCTGTTGCCTTAAGCATGTCAATCAATTGTGTTTGTGTTTTTACTGCAGGATTTGCTGGCACACCGGGATACCTGTCCCCTGAGGTATTGAGGAAGGAGGCATATGGCAAACCTGTGGACATCTGGGCCTGCGGTGAGTTGTACAGAGACACACACTCATTTACACACTTAACACACATACGGCATTAACTAGATGATAATACACAAAAAAAAATCACAAACACCGAAGCACATTTTCTAACAAACTGTGCGTGTATTCTGTGTGTGTGTGTCCATATGCATTTCTGTGTGTCTCAGGGGTGATCCTCTACATCCTGCTGGTGGGTTACCCTCCTTTCTGGGATGAGGACCAGCACAAGCTGTACCAGCAGATCAAGGCTGGGGCTTACGATGTGAGTTGCCTTTACTCTCTTCTCCTCTCCTGCTCTCTCATTTGTCCCCTCCTCTCCTCTCCTCCCACTGCCTTCGTTCCTTTTTGATGGTTGTTACGTAACTCAGTCACCTCATTCATATTTCAGGGGGTGCAAGAGAGGGAGCCTCACCTTAGATCACATTAAGTTCATGCCAAATGAGAGAGAGAGTGGGTTGCCTGACTCTCTGGCAGGGATTGTGGTCTCACAGGACACAGACCTCAACATTTATGCCTAAACACAACAGGACCTGATGGGTTTTGAATTTTTTAACAAATTGCTTGGGGCTGTGCTTGGATTGGCCTTCTAATATTGTTGGAAAACACACCCGCATGGGGTGGCTAACATGTTGAAGGAACAGATACTGCTGGGTTCATATTTGGCCTGAACCACCGCCCCCCCCTCTCACTGGACATCATTGCCATTAATTACCATCAGGGAATTGGTATGAGCAGTGCAGCAAACTTGATTTGTATCATATTTAATAATTAAATATTTCACGTTGGTCTTGTAGTGGTATTTAAAGACTTGTCAGTAGGGATTGTATCAAGACGTTAAGACATGTGGTTTCTGTTTTTCCCTTAAGTTCCCTTCCCCAGAGTGGGATACAGTCACCCCAGAGGCCAAAAACCTGATCAACCAGATGCTGACCATCAACCCAGCCAAGAGGATCACTGCTCAGGAGGCCCTCAAACACCCATGGGTCTGCGTAAGTGTCATCTGCTTGAGACAGACAAGCAAGACAGCAGTTATTTTACTCACACTTTGTTGCACTACTGCGCGGCTAAAAAATAAGTGGTTGGCTAACTAAATTCATCTTGTTGTTTTCTTCCATCTCTGCCTAAACTTCCCCCTATTTGTCCTCCTCATCCTCCTCTTGCTCCTCCTTGTCTTCTTTCTTTTCACAGCAACGGTCCACAGTGGCGTCTATGATGCACAGACAGGAGACTGTGGAGTGCCTGAAGAAATTCAATGCCAGGAGGAAACTCAAGGTCTGTTTGCATGCAAACTCTCTCCCACATCTTCCTCTTCTGCTCTAATAAGCTCTTGTATATTTTTGGCCACCGAAGTATTGTCAAGCATGGTATTTGCACTTGTTTCTGTTTTCCTGTAATATTTCTGAATCTATTAATTTAAAGGAGATGGCATATGTATGTGCTTCATTACCTGACTGTGGTGCTGAGGTTATATGAAAGGTTTAGACCCAAGGTTATGTGAGGTGCATAGTTTCCCATCTTCACTTATTTATTGCTGACATTTTGTTTGGATACAACAGCTTAGCCATTGGAGCACGTCACTATTACCCTGCTGCTTTTGGGCAGGCTTGGCATGGCTCAAATACCAACACATAGAAACGCAGGTGGCTGCAGGCAAATGTTGGACCATTCAACCAACATGCCATCAGCATGAACCAATTGTCTGTTTTCACATTTAGAAGGAAATTGACACTGGCAAGGTTACACAGTTACATTGTAAACAACACAAACAAAAACTGGACCAATGATCACATAATTTAGTAAACAAAAAACAAACAACTCACAGACAGGGGAATCAGTTAATTTAAGATAGAAGTTATCTGTCAATGCCAACATTGTTATCTGCACAAAACATCATCAGAAAATCAGCTAGAAGCTTTATATGTATTCCCACACTTATTTTGACCTAGGAATTGTTATGTAAAATCACTAACGCAATAAACAAAGTGTGACGAAAGTAATACACACAAACATTTTGAATGTCATAGGCTGAAATCTAACACTGTAAAGGTATCTGACTGGAGCTGCTATAACAGTCAGACTGTGGGGTGTCATGTCTATAGCTAACAAATACAAGAAAATATGTTCCCATAAAAGAAAGGACTACCAAATATTAGTTTTTCCATTGCAGCAATAGTCTTCTATAGTAAGTGCACCATCTCTGCTATAGTTATGACAGAGAGGCATCTCAATTTAGTTATTCCATTCTATTAAGTATATTATCAACCCCCACAGCTCTTAAATACCATGGTCTATTTGCAATTCAGTACCATTTTTATAGCCCTATAAAAAGTTATCAGCTCCAGTTGTAAATGATGTCTCCAGAGAAAAAAAAGTGTCACGATTAGCTGCTTTACTCCTCTCTCTGTCTGTCTCTCTCTCTCTCTCTTCTTCTGAACTTCTGAATCTTTCTCTCTCTCTCTTTCTTTTTCTGTCTCAATTTGTCAGCGTAATTTCTGGCATGGTTTTATTTGTGGTTACATCTTTCATGGTGAGCAATGATGGCTCATAAAGTTGATGTTACAGGGCTGAACGCTGACTTTTTTTTTTTTTCCCAAAGGAAGAAGTAGTGGCACAAAAAGAAATTGAGAAGCAAGCTGAAAAATGTTCAAGCAACACAAACAATTAAACAAAACAATTTATTGCATAAATATTTATACTGCCCGTGTGTGTGTGTGTGTGTGTGTGTGTGTGTGTGTGTGGGTGTGTGTGTGTGTGTGTGTGTGTGTTTCTGTGCAATTATGATGTGAATCCCTGTGGAGGACTATGGAAATAGGCTCTTGTATCTAGACACTAAGCATGGATCTGTCCACGCTAGATGATGCACTATCCACAATCTGGATAACAAACTAGTATAATTTATTGTATTATAACATTAATTTAAAAGTATAATGTTAATATAGTAATATAATGTTTGTATAATATTATATTAATTGTATAATGTTAGTATATTCATAATAGTAATAGTTATAATCTTTACTCACAGTTTCTTAGCAGATGTGAGTGAAACACTCAGGCCCGTGTTAGCATGTAGTCTACGCTTCACATTTCAGAGATTATCTGTCATTCAAACATCATCGGTAGCTTTTTGATTGTACTTTTTTCTTTGGATTTGTTGTTCATAAAGTTTGACCTTCTGCGAGTTGGGATTTTTCCCAAGAAAGGCCCATCTTTGTTTTGTTAGAACTGAATTTAAAAGCTTGAATCACCTGGATATTGGTAGAATCACTACTGTGGTACATCATGTTTCGTTTGTTTAAAAATGTCAAAATTATTATGTTACTGGTTTAAGCAATTTAAATTGAACAGCTCTTCTTTGTTCTTTTCTCTCAGGGGGCCATTCTTACTACTATGCTGGTTTCTCGGAATTTCTCTGGTAAGTGTTGTGTGGACATAATTCTTTAAACCCTCATTACTGTTAATTTACCATTCATATTAATCAATATGCAGTTTATGTACACATGCATACATAAATGTAGGGATTTTATTGCCTGCATGCCAGTTATATTATTATATGCAAATACATATGGCATGTGCCTTATAAACACCGTTTACAGTAAACATTCAGTGACAGACCTATCTGTCTCCCTTGACCAAAGAGATATATATTAATGTTAAGTTTACAGAGTTGTCAAAGGCAAAATCACATTTTCATTTCATCTCAGTGCAACTTCAGTGTTTCCCTTTTCTTTTTTTAAGCATTTCTTTTTCTAACTAGTAACAAGGCTTAGACTCATGTAATGCAGAGCATTGTCTTGTAGAAGGTACAGCTGCTAAATAAATGAATGTGTCTTTTAGACAAAATATTCATATCTTTGTTTTAGTTTTCATAAAGTTCATTGAGATGACAGTTTGGATTTGTGACCCAAAAGCTTCACACTAACTAAACAGCAAAGAACAGGTGTCACAATTGCATTTTTAGTAATTGTACCACACGTATTTGCTCTAAATGTCCTCACCGTGTTAAGGTGCAACACCTAAGACCATTTGAACCTGAAGTATATGTACATATATAAAGATATGGGGAAACACTGAATTTGATCAGCAAGCTGTGGATGTGTTTACGTCTGTGTACTTGTCTTTGTCTTTGTGTATATCTCTGTCATGGATAGAATAGATGACACTTTCTTGACGGTTTAACGTTGATTTTAAATCTCTGTACGTCCGACCTCTTGAGGCTGCATCAGAATTTTACAAATGATTTCTTCAGTATTTCTCAACAAAAAAGATCTATCAGTTTCTCTTAATGAGGAATTTTCAGTTGTGGTCAGTGAAATAAGAGCTCATCCTCGAATGATTTTTCAATGCAGCATGCAACAAGAAGTCAGCATTTGTATGGAAGTACAGCCAGGTTTTGATGAAGCTTCCTCGGGGGGTAATCATGATAATGGCTGGGAGACTAATTAATTCTTATAACTGTTGAAATGAAGGGCTTTCTTTCACAATCACAACCACTGAGTCTGTGTTTATGCACAGTATGTGTGTGTTTTGAAGATATAGACATGAGTGATGTGTGTGTGTGTGTGTGTGTGTGTGTGTGTGTGCGTGCAAGCATGCTGCTTTAGGAAACATAGCCACTCTGACACTGTAAGCTTTGCAATGAGAAATGGTCTTAACATCCTCTAAACATCCACTAAGCTCTTTACACACACTGACCCAGGTGTGTGGCCTGGCTCTTTTTCTCGCTCGCTCTCCTCGTCTTAGGAAGCAGTGCTACATAATAAGTGTGAGGTCATCCAGTGAATGAGTCAGAGAGAGGATGAGAAATAACTAAAAAGTCAAAAATAGAGACAGACCTTCAGTAAAAGATAGCAATGGCACTTCACGTAACGGGTTACTATATTCTCATCACATAATATAAATCATGCACACAGAGGCGGTTCTATTTCCCTCCACATGTTTATGTAATATCTTATAGTATTGATACCATTTAAGGTTATAAGGATGAAGTTCAGGTTTACATTAATCATCAATGACACACCAATATGTTACCTTGATGGCAATATGTTGAATTGCAAGATGCATGGCTGGAGTACACTGCCAATGGTAAATTAGAAATGTCGCTGACAGTTATTAAGGTCGGTGAGCACCGGAAATTTAACATTTACTAACATTGACTAAACTTTGTCATTATCATCATCATCATCCTAACAATAACACTGTTTTAGGGATATATAGAGACAAAATGCAGGCATCAGATGAAAGACTGAAAGTTGAGATGTGTAACTCTCCCTGACATTTTACTCTGGTGATCCTTCTGTCAGAGTAGCGGATACATACTGTATGTGAATTTGTGTCACAGCCAAATAATGTCAGTGGTTTTTGTATATGAATTAATCACCCTCCTCTAAACTAATTAGCCCTGTTTGTCTCACCTTTTTCTTTCTTTTTCCCCACCCTGCCCACCTACCTCCTGCTGTGTCTCTGACTCACCTCTTCTTCTCATGTTATTTTATTTCCCCCTTCTTTCTAAATGTCACTCCACATTTTCTCCATCTACCCTCATCCACCTCTTTCTCACCTTCCTTTCCTCCTTGCCTTTTAACTCTTTCTCCATGTGTGACTGGGTATTCGACTCTTAACAGTGGGCAGCAGGCAGACCACCGCTCCAGCCTCTGTCACTGCGGCCGCAGCAGCTGTGGCTGCAGCCGCCGGCACCACCGCAGGGCTGGTGGAACAAGGTAGCGTGGTGGCTCATCCAGGGCATGCCACCCCTTTCTCCCTTCCCCTGTCTCTGTTCCTGCCTTCTTCTTCTCCTCCTTCTTCTTCTATTTACCCTCTTTCATTTTTCCCAGCCTTCACCCTCCCTCCTTCTTCAGCATGGGAGCTCAGAGCATGATGGCTGACTGTATCGCTAACTCCCATCTCCCATTTACTCATCATCTGCAGCATTAGATATGTTTCCATCTACAGTAATTATTGAGCCGGTTTATACAAAAAAAGATAAAATGTGGCGAGGCATTTTTCCATCCACAGGCACAAGCATGTAAGGATTTCAAGGAAGTCATTATTAAAAAGATATATTTCAGTTTTTATTTGCTCATTCTGTGTTGGTGCTTCACAGTTCATAAAGGACTTAGATGGAAGCCCGGCTACTGCTGTCATTTTCCACGTCAGCACATCTGTCACCTCTTGTCTGAGATCTGATAGGGTGGCTGCAGTGCCCATCGCTGCTCTGTCATCACCAGTGATGTTCATCCCATCATCTTCATCTCTAGATGCAGCCACAGAGCATGGCCTTGACCCAACAAAACTACTGTCCACTCTCTCTTTTTTCTTCTCACTTTTTCCTCCCTCCTCACCTCCGTCACATCACTCCTCCACACCCCAGGTTACCCCATTCCCTATATTCTATCAATTTCTACCTGGTCACTGTTGTCTCCCAGTTCAACTTCTACTTTTCTTCACCTCCATCAGCATTACTTTTCCCCCCCCTTTCCCCTCATCATGTCTCATCTAACCTTTCCCCTCACTCCTCTTTCCCTCTCTCTGTCTTCTTTTCTCTGTCTGATAATGACACTGGAAAGTTTGCCCCTGTCACTTTAAGGATGGAACTGCCCAAAAGCTGTCGGTGAATGCTGCATGGGGCACTGAACTGGTGCATGCGCTGCAAAACGCAGGGGGGGATTTTGGTGCATGGTGAACACTGTGGAAGATGCAAGGCTGGGCTGGTTCTCATGAAGTTGATAACTTTTGAAGCTGTTGCTTTTATTATTATTAAATGTATATATACAGTATATACATACATATACTATATTTTCTTTATATACAGTACAGTGTATACATTAGGAAATAGTGCTATTGCATATAAAGTCTATGGAAACGTGATTTGACACAAATTTGTCTGGGGCGATGCAAATAAGAAAACTTAGCACAAGCGATTATCTCATGGCTTTAGGAGTGTGCTTCATAAACGTACAGATACAAGAGGAAAAATTAGGGGAGATGAATGTAACAGAATGAATCTGATGACTATTTAGTTCAGTTAGAAGCACACACACACACACACACACACACACACACACACACACACATATCATATCATCTGTACAGTTTGGCTGCACAGGCTGTTTGGGGACACACAACCTGAACGATGCAAACAGTCCAGCTACCAAATTTGCGCAAATTGACTTTGACTCTTGACTTTTTGTCTGAACACACCTTTAGACACAAAAAAAGCAAGCAGCAACCACCACAGTTGAGTGTTAAACCTGCATTAAGCCGTTTATTACTTTTAGGGGAGCACAAATGAAACACCGACATGCTATAGCCATATCAGCTGTTTAAGGCTAAACCTATTAGTAAAAAATTGACAGAGCAACATGGGCATCCCCTTAGAGTTTTATTTCTGCCCCTCGGCAGATGTAAATCTAATATTTACTTAGTTCTTAGCTGTTGTTTGGTCATAGAGAGAAATATCTACATCCTTCACCAATGCCCTGAGCTTCTCTGAGTGGGCTTTTTGAGGTTTTACATTATGTAAACAGTGACTTGCAAGAGCAATATTTTAATAAATGTCAGTCCGACCTAATTTGTTTGTTCTAGGTATGCAGGAATGAACCGCAGGCATAAATGACAAAAAGCTTCACGTGACAGGCCAACATTGAGCTACAGTAAGGCGACAGAAGTAGTGGAAGTGTCCTTGTTTCTGTGGACCACTGGGACTCCACGGTCCTCTCTGTGTCCCACAGCCTCCACTAAGCTCCTATCAAATATTTATAGTGGGCTGTCTCCCCCTATCAGCCTCACACTGCCTCACTGGCATACTAGAGGCCTTGCTCTGTCTTGCATATTCATACACACAAATACAATCACTATCTACTAGACCTCACCCTATCCTCCTCATGCATGTGTACAGTATCTAATGTGTCCTGAAAAAGTTGCACCTGAGTGGGTTCCTCCATTGTTTTTGGCTTATGTAATTACCACTGAGTCCTCAAGTGAATCCATGCCCATCCTTGCTTCTCTCTTGCAGTGGTGCATCTTGCCTGTTTTTAGTGGGAATTAATATCGGTACTTTTGTTTTAATCTGTTCCTCCTTTCTTTTCTTGCTTCATGTGTAATTTGTGGCAAGGTAAGGAGCGCCCCTTGCTTACACCTTTGGTGTAAATTAAGCTACCTTTGATTTTTCAGGTTTCCACCAAGATTTTCACCAAGATTTTCTCTTCACAATGGAATTTAAGCCATTTTTAGCAGCCTTCAGTTTTGTGGGTTTTGTTTAGAAGATCAAATAGCGAATTCGACAAAAAAATGTGTGGTGTTTGGAAAGAGTACAGTGAAAAACTCTTCTCACTTTCATTCCTCCTTACTCTCATTCTGCTCTCCTTTCATATCATTTCCTCTTCTACCAAGCCATCAGGGAATAGAAGAGAATGAACTTGACACTATTCTGACCCCATTTCTTTTCCTCAGTAACAACCAGCTTTTGGAAGGAAGAAGAACAGCACAACAATAAACCATGCAAATTCATGCCACTCTCACATTTCTTCAGATTACTGAGAGCTTCTTTATCACCTTCTTTATTAACTGCTGAATATGCAAACCTCACTTCAGACATGAGATGCTATATCTCTGAGGCAGAAAAGTAAAAACTTAATCATTGTCCTGCTTTTCAAGTTTTAACAGCTTTAACTTCTTCCACTCTATGTGGACATCGGCATCTGCGGCTGACATTACTGTTTTGGAGGCTGTAGTGGGCTAGTTAAAAAGCTAGAGTGAAGATACAGGTATCATATGAAACTAGAAGCTCCTACTACTAGAAGTTCCAGTGAAGTTGGCAGTGTAAAAGCTGGCAGGTCGCAAAGAGGTCCCTTGACCGCTCACCTCAAGATATCTGGATGAAAATGGGTTCTATAGATACCCACGAGTCTCACTTTTACAGACGTCCCACTTTATGCTAATCCCATGCAGCTTCCGGCAAACACCGTACAGTTCTTTTGCAGTATAAATGTGTATTTGAATATTTCTGCATCCTGGGGTCACTAAAGCATAAATTGGGTATGACTGAAAAGCTGAGACTCTTGTGGATTTAATTAGCCCAACTGTATTCATGTGTGATGCTCCCCATGGTAGCCATTTCATTTTAGTGAGACACTTGAGAAACTTGACATCACTGTATAAAATCACCTACTATGACCTCTAAGATAACCACAGCTTTATGAAACTACTGTATACAACCACAAACTAGAGACCTGGGACATTTAGAGGATGTAAGACTTTCCTCAGTATATTGACAGCTAGGAGGGTTCTGAGCAGTTTCCCGAAGAGAAGTACTGGTCATCGCCAAAAAATACCTAGATATACCTAAAATTCTTATACCAAGTCACAGCATGGATTGTTTATGGTGTTCTTCAAGTTCTTGGTGTCTTTATGTGGTATTGGGAGGGATATTTTATATATATTTTTTTTATATCAATTTCTGAATGGTAAACAGTTGTTACATTTTGAACCAAATCTATGTGACAACCTAGACAACAACTTATGAGACATAATGAGTGCATGGAAATAGGAATCATATACTTCATTAATAATGTATTAAGCCCTTATACATTCTAAACTTTCAATATTTGAATAGGTGCCTATATAGAACACAATAAATACATATTTATGAGTAGAAAACACATTACATAGCATACAGACAAAAAGACGACAAAAATATGTAAATTATAAAGAGCAGTGGAGTGGAAAAGGTTGAACAAACTAATGCATGGTGTGTGTTTTTTTTCACTTAAAAGGGCCGAACCAGGCCTCTACTAGACTTTTAACTGGTCTCCTTGTGATTGGACCTCTGTTCCCCCTAATCACTGAAAGGGGGAACAGAAATCACTGAAATTCAGGCTTCTCTTGAAAAGTCAATGGAGCTTAAAGGCTTGTTTGGAA
Source organism: Argyrosomus regius (assembly GCA_946959425.1). Classification (NCBI taxonomy): domain Eukaryota; kingdom Metazoa; phylum Chordata; class Actinopteri; family Sciaenidae; genus Argyrosomus; species Argyrosomus regius. The sequence goes on from OX336890.1 coordinate 13,119,797, forward strand.
AGGAAAGTGAGAAAATCAAAAATGAACTATGTCTCATATTCAGAGAGAGAGAGGAAAGACAGAGAGAGAAAGAATGAAGGAAAGACAAAATTCCCAGACCGCCAGAAATAGTGTTTTATGTAACGTGGCTGGCTGCTGATGTGATTGCATTCGATTAGACTTCAAATTGCACTCAGCCCCTTTAAAAAGTCCCAGTAAGGATAATGTCTAGGGGAGTAAGAGAAAGAGTCCAGGACCCATATTAAGTTTGCTTGTGTATTCTTTGTAATGTAGCCATACTCAGAGAAACTATAGAGAGTGAATCAGGGGAATTGCTTACCATGAAAATCTTGAACCTTGAAAATCAAATCCCAAGTTATGGCTGGGATGCCTATGTCTTTTATTAAGCTCAGACATGAAGAAGATGAGTTTCTTTTATTTTGCTGATAGAGAAAATGTTGAACCATTAACCATCCAGTTATGCATTTGGAATCAGAGATACAGCCACAGAGAATTAAAATATAGATTTTAGCTGTTGGACATGTATAGTAGCCAAGCAGATAATTGGAAATGTAAAGCTCACCACTTCCTGTCTGCCTGAGGCCTTTTCCTGTATGTCTGTGTCCTGGGTTGGAGTTGTACAGTACCAACAAGTCTCCTAGTGCATTTTTAACAACCTTTAAGCAGTGAAATTATAAACATTTGCTCATCTAATCACCTCAACATCTGGTGTCTTGTGAGTGTTAATCTTCTGCCTACTGTAGACACACCCACAGCCTCCACCAGCACAACATCACAGAGAGTTTGGCTCTTATTTTGGCACCCCTCTGGGTGAATCTATCAGATGCAATCGGACCACCTTGCTCTCCGTGCTTTAGCAGTGCAGTGAATGCCCCTTGTGGACCGTCTCCTGTTGTCTACATACAGTTTCCACTGTTGTAAGGGATTATGGGTATTATGCTCATCAGAGACCTGCGTCTACAGTATCATTCTTCCTCTTCTAGCCTCCTCCCTCACTCCTTCCACATTACCCTTCATTAGAGAGCAGACTGAAGACTAATCCTCCTTAAGGCCCCCACAGAGTACTTTAAGGCAGGGCTTACTGATGGGCTTTTTCCTTGCGGCCATGAGGGGACTATGGCACAAGAATTGATATGTACCAATAAGTTTTATTTCACTGACAACAATGTCTTTGTATTTGAAACAACAAAGCATTGGGTTGTGACCCTAGACCTGTGCAGCTACTATCAAGATCGACAGGGAAAGTAAATATGGTAATGGATATTGAGTTCAAAAGCAGCACTGGAATAATTCCAAGTCCATTTTTGGTCTTTAGCATTGAACAGCGTGGGACCTGAATGGAACCCTTCTAGATCTATAAAAGCCCTTACATCACTCTAATGCACCTATTTAGCTTACAGATCGTGTGATTGCATAATGAGCTTGATACACACAAACTTCTGTATTGATTGCTGGCACAGGTTTATTTTTAGAAGACATCTTGGCTGCACAACATCGCTAGAAAGAAAAGCATGTATGTGTGGATTACAACACACATCAGCGCCAAACTTTTCCATCATTATTTGGTCGTACAACCTGTCTGTCACCAAGCATATTATTTGTGAGATTTTATACAACATGTTGTTTTTGGAGACCAGAAATGGTGAGTCACAGTGGTGCATATGTGAAACACAATTTAAGTTTAAGCACTTTATCCAAAAACGTTCAGCCTAAGGTGACTACAGAGGTCAATGAAGACCATTTTTACAAAGTTAAATGAACATAATATCTTAACTTTAGGTTAAAGATGTAGCATTTACTGTGATTCACTAAAAAAAAAATCATTGTTGCTTTACTTCTCTGCTTGGCCTTACCTCTGACAGGTTATTTTCTCCTGTGTTTGTCATTGCAGCAGCTAAGACCTTGCTCAACAAAAAGGCAGATGTCAAGGTAAGGCTCATCACAGGACTACCCTTTGCTTATTTTTTCCAGAGTTATAAACTCTGCCTCTTTTTCTTCTTTGCTGTTTTTCTCTTCTTTCCTAATCTGGTGAATCTCACTTCTGCCTGCTGTAGTTTTGTCTCTTGTTCATGTTGTTTACGTCATAATCTCATTGGATGTGTTAGTTCTTGTGATATATGTGGAGCTGCTGATTTTTCTGTTGAGTTTGGCACACATATATGGCTGTGTAAAGTAGAGATATTTAGATTTTTTTTTTTTTCTAAAAGGCCACAGCCAACATGAGTCTGTGTATATGTATGTGCATGTGTGTGGCTTATCAGAGCACCCTTTATTTTGCTTTGGCATTATTCAGCTCATTGCCACCTCTCCATCTCCATTATTAAATGTAACCATCTGTCAGCCCTCCCTATTCGTTTTTTCATCACTTCCTCCTGCCTCTCATCCCTCCATTTCTGTCTCTTCCTCCTCTTTCAGTGCTTCCTTTTCCTGCTCACCCCATCTGGTCTTTAACCCCACATTCCTGTTCATCCTTTAATGAAGATCTCTCACCATCCCACGCTCGCACACACACACGCACTGCAGTAACACATCCCACACACAGCTTCCACCAATGTGTTTATGCATGATAGTGTGTGACAAAGCTTGGAACATGGTGTACATGCAAACTGATGTGTTTGCTTCTTAGCATTGTTCATTATGTTCGTCAGAGCTTTGCGCACATACACGTTCAGGTGTGTTTTTGTGTATACATAATTGTGAGCGTGCGTGTGAATACATCACATCTGTTTGTCAGTTTGAAAAGAGAATGAAAGCGTAATTGCGGTTGTGAGCATGCCTGCACATCCAGAGTGTGTAAGTGTAGGTGTCCACATGTGCGGTGTGCTTGTGTGCATGTGCAGCAGGGGTGTGTGTGTGTGTGTGTGTGTGTGTGTGTGTGTTGTGCGTGCACATGGGCCCCCTCCCCTTTTCTCCCTGCTCAGTTGGTTCAGCAGGGAATGTGACTCCGGTTCCAGGAATAGCTGCCAGTCTGGACCCTGGAAACTCAGACGACAGAAATAGACGCTTACTTCCACTGCGGTGCACTCATTGCCTAGCAACAGGCTCCCCGCACACTCGCCCCAAACCATTTCTGAAAGCGCCTTCTTCGTTTGCTGCCGTCCCTGGTCTCCTCCTTCTCTCCCTCTTCTCTTGTTTCTCCTCTGTTTCTTCCCTCCACATGCCCTTTTTGTTCTCTTTGGCGACTCTGCCTCCTCTTCTCAGCCTCTCCTTCTTCTCTCGCTGGTTCATCAATGTGTAATGGCACCTGACGTTTTTCAGCTGTAGCACCTGCTCAGCTCACGCAGGCTGTCTCTCTCTCAACTACAAACCACTGTCAGCCTCCCATGCTGCCAGCTACTTCTCATGAAAGCCACTCCAATCACTGTTTTATGCAGTGTTGTTAAATTGATAACACACATTGTGTCTTTTTTGGCTTTTTAACAGGCTAATAATTAATGCTACATGTAATAACTTTTTTGATTTACGATTTTAAATTTAAAGTGAATTCTGGGAGGAGGCTTTTGTATTCAGACAGAATCTTTTATGCCTTTGTCTTGCTCCTTGTTGCCCCAATTGTTCTTAATCTGTTGACAGAAGAACAGTGGGTCGCGGTTTTGCTGCCTGCACGATTCTTCCGATTCTTCTGATTCTTCTGATTCTTCTGTTATCTGCTTCCCACTCTTATGTCGTCCTTATGTCCTGATGACTTCCTCTTAAGCCACCCCACTCTTAATTCTTTGAGAGGAAACATTCCTTCTCCTGCTTTGTCCACGCTGCCTGGAAAAGTCTGACCCTTTCCTTATCAAGGATTGAAAGCTGCAATACCATCAAAATGTCCAAGTTTTGGTTTAGACTGACAAATTCTCTCTTATACGTTGTACCAGTACATTCACTTTTTGTCATTGGTTATTTTATCTTTTTCCCCCCTTCTTCTACCATCCATCCATTCAACCGTCCATTCATCAATTAATGCATCCATCAATCGCCTGAGGACAGAAACGCAAGTCCAGCTCTACTGTCCAGTATATGGTGAGCATGCTATTTATGCATTTGCCCAGTCATTCCTTTTTTTGCTCACTCTCTCCACTTCTTATCTCCTCTGTTTGTTTTATCCACTTTCCCCCTGCCTTTTCCTTCATTAAAGTATTCATCTGTCAGGTCAGGTGTCATGCAGGCATTTCCTGGCACTAATGCTCACGTGTACAGGGAGTGAATATTTGGCAACTCCGCAGCACTATGTTAGAAATTACCGAAACTGAGAAGTTAACATGAGCAGCGATGGCTAAAGAATAAATATAGAGAGAAAGTCAAACTTCAATGCCAGGCAGAAGTCACAGCCTTGTCCCTTGCACAGTACGGTGCCATAAGGCTACCCCTGACATTATTCTGAGAACGTAATGGAAGCAGGATGTTTTAGTTCCATCAGAGTTACTCCAGGGATGCTGCTCCAGATCTGTCAGGGGCACACTTTTAGAAATAGAGGCAGCTCTTGTGCTTGTAGTCTTGATACAACTCTTCTGTCTTGCATGTACTTCAAACAAAAAGTAGAAATAAAAGTAGGAGTAGGTGGGGGCATACTTGGTCCCGGTACCACCTCTTAGCACTGAATACAGCACCTGACCTTTTTTTAATTCAGGTAAGTGAATTGGAAAGGAATTTGACCCCTTGTTTTTGCCTTCAGGCACCTTCTTTTCCCTGTCATGTCACTTTTTTCCACATACCCATCAACCCTTCTGCACCTCTTCCTCCTTGCCCACCTGTGAAAACCTTTACCCACTTTCTTTGTTCTTGGTAACATCATTAAGCGGTATTGATTGGGTGAAGATGTGCGATCTCTTCTTGACATATATCCTCTGCTGTACACACTGAATTGTATAATCGTGTTAGGGCTTTTGGCGTTTATCTTTGGACTACAGTTGTCTGCACCACTGGAGAACTGGTGTCATCATGCCAGTTTTTTAACTGCCATCCAGGAATACAAGGGGATTTCTGCCCATAGACATTCATGACGCAAATCCTGAGTTGATGCAAACAAGCTTTGAGTAAGCCTTCTCACCCCCTAACCACTTTGGTGCGGAATACATTTCCTGCTCTGCAGAGGCAGCGGAGTGATTGCTGACAAAGGCTTTGGTTGGGTTTAATGTATGAGTGCATCAGTGTTTGCTTCGACGTGCGCATGTGTGAGTGAAATACAGTATGTCAGCTTATTGTCATCTTAAACCAGCTTTAATTTTTTTATGCCTATTTTATGTGTGTATGCATTGTGTTCTGTGTTTGTACTTGTGTGTGCTGCTGTATAAGCTCTCCTCTCCTCTCCTCTCCTCTCCTCTCCTCTCCTCTCCTCTCCTCTCCTCTCCTCTCCTCTCCTCTCCTCTCCTCTCTTGAGTAAGTCCAGTGGCTTACAAATTTCATATTATGGTCAACATATACACCCATACACATACACACTACTTTATTTTTCTTACTATTTATTTAATCTTGTGGTCTTTTTAAAATCTTACTTTCTTAAATTCATGTAGAACCTGTGATACAAGACAATTCTCTCTCTTTGACAGATTTCTTTCCCCTTTTAACATTCACACCATTTGAAGGCGTATTTACATTACAAGTTATCCATGAGCTCTATCACTGACTAGCAGAAATTGCTTCGATGTGTTTTATGTAATAGTAGCTGACTTCTTCGAGTGAGTCACTCTAGTGATTCACATCCACATCCAGGACTCATTTAGCTATTTCAAGTTTTCGAAACAAGATTACAAATAATGTAATGTAGATTTAATGCAAATGTCATTATGATTGAACTAAGCTATAAAGGACTGGCCCCTCTTTGATGTGCAGTCTTCAAAGGAGCATTTGATCGTGGCTTCTAAAGGTGATTCATTACGGCCAAACAGCATGGCTGAATTGTTGCGATGTGGGCTCTTTGGCGGCGGAAGTCGCCAGTGACAACATGATGTCATACAGTGTCACCTGCCCCCTCATGTCACCTGTCAGAATTACAGATCAGTCTTGTGAATGAATATTTTAGGTAACCCTTTCAACCCGTCTACCGGACTCCCCGGCTACACAGAAAACAGGCATCTTGCTATGCTTGTGGGGACCTTCAATTCTGGTTTAAATAGAATTTGGTCATTTTAAATTACACACCTATTGCAAACACTAAATCTACATTATTTTTATTATCATTATCTAGTGGTAATCTAACCATGCTGATGTTTTAATTTCATTTGAGAAGGTCATTCATCATTTATCACAGTAGAAGTGAATGGACCTTTTTTTGGCAGTGACAGTAATTTAATCTAAAGAGAATAAAGAAAACTGCAACCTGGAAAGTTATGATAAGACATGGAAGCGTTATTAAATGTAGTTATTTTTAGCACTTTAAGCAAAACTTCATTAACTTCTATTGTACTGGGGTGGCAGCAGACTTTTCAGATATGTCAAAATCTCAACATCATAAACCTAAAATAACCTCTTCTCAGTTTTTTTTAATTCTAACAGAAAAGATGTGACAATTAACCAAACACCAAGGTGAAACAGTTCTCATTGTTATAGGAGTACAAGGACACACACTTATATTTAAGAGAGCACATACACATGCATGGACACCCTCACAAAGTCACGTCGAGCTGTTGTTAACACTTTTGTTGTGTCTCCTCACTTTCCTCTCCTTTCCTGCACAGCCCCAGACAAACAGCACCAAAAACAGCATAGTCACCAGCCCCAAAGGAAACATCCCTTCACCTGCTCTGGTATTTACCTCCTAAACCACCCCTTCAGCTGTGTGTGCGTGTCAGTCTATCCCACCTCCTGTCTGTCCTTCAAGACCCCTACCTTCACCCTACCCAACTCCCCTAGTCCTTCACTTTTGTCTGTTAATCCTCTTTGTGTGTCTTGTGGATTGTGGTTGATCTTTGCCTAGCCGCCGCAATGGCCACATCAACCGGAAAGGTCTTGAAACAGGAGGTGGTGTCAGGAAACATTTTCCCATGGAAGGTGGGAATGCTATGTGACTTGCACTCAGGTTGATATTGTGGTGCCATGTCATTTTCTCTGTCCGTGAAAGTTTGCCAAAGAGGAACAGACAGCGAATGCCTGCTGGAGCTGTCAGTGCAATTTACCCCCTCCTTCCTATCTATGCCTCTATAGAGAAGTGGTTCCCTGCCGTGTGAGCATCAAAGTTCAGATTGTCTACAGATTGTCTTTCCAGCCAGATAACACACCAGCTTATTTCAGAGAGTAATTTCTCCTCTTCTGCTGATGGGTGGTAAAATCAGTGAAATCTGCTCACTGGCTGAAATGAAAACCTGCATGGTTTAGATCTTCTGGCACATGGTCGCAAACCTCTTTTATACTTTTACTTGGCTGCAGGCCTCCAAGGGATATTTCTAAGTTATTTTTGTTCATTGTGTGCTTCTCTTCTTGTGTAATCTGTGTGGACATTTTAAATTTTTCAATGTTTACAATCATCATTTCTAGTTATAAAATGTATATTAAATTTATATCAATGCTGACACTTTTGCAAAGGCTTTTGGTTTCACTCCAACTGCTTTACGAAGTAAGGGTAGGATCAACCTGTAAAAGCCTGTATGGTCGTTGAAGACAGCACAAGTTCAACTGCAAACATCTAAGCCATGTATATTTGTCTATAGACATCACAGGATAACTACATAGCAATCAGACATGCAGGGACATTTGTTAACATCAGACTTTTTTTTCTACACACTATGCATCATGTTATTCTAATGACCCAATTTCCTTGTAAAAAAAGTCTTTCCTATTAACATTGTTTTAAACTGGTGCAAAAATGATGATGGTGAAATCCCCTCTGTGCGTGTGGTTCACTGTCATCATTCACCAGTTGGCGATCATCTCCACCTTTGATAAATACAGCAAAGACCTCCATCATCTGTATTTAACCATTAAAGCAATCTACAGTAGTGTGAATGCTTTGCTCATCATTCAGGGCAAAGCACTACTGGATGTGACAGTTTCATGGCAAGTGCTCTTTTATTTTTACCAAGCTGCCTTTTACAACTACTCCAGGCTGCTCTCCTTCACTTTTAGATGAACATGTGGTCAGTTAGCATTCTTTTTCTGATTTCATGGTTACATTTTACTTTCTACAAATTTAACACTAACAAGGTAAAAAAAGAAAAGAAAAGCGGCATTGAGAAGAGAAAAATCTTGTACTTCTGGGAACATTAACAACCCCGGGATTTCTGTCTTGAAACAGAACTTTTCTGTAAGCAAACATGGACATTAATCATGCAATTATTTTAGTTGTTTTCCAGCAGTGAGGTACATTTGCAAGTATGTTAGAGCGTAATGTTTCTGACACTATTTCCTACCGCACATTATTTAGCCAGAAGAGGTGCATTATATCATGTCATTTATATGCCCAGGCCAGGGGCCATAAATCACTGGCAACCAAGTCTGAGATGCCACACTAATGATCTCACCAGCTTACACATGTAACACAGCTGAGGACTTGGGCAAGTTTGGGTTTGCTCCTTGGAACTGGTGCAAACTAAATATAGCTTGGTCACACTGGCTATACAAAGCTCCATCTAAGCATGTAATGATAATACATCATGTCTAGGCTGTTGGTCAGTGAGTCACAATAACCCAGTGGTTACAGTGTTGATGGTGTGTATCACCAGCAGAAACCTAGCCTCGGCTTGACACAGTGTTAAGAACTAGCCCCCTGCTCTCAGTACCTTCGTTAGACAAGACAAAATGCCGAGCACACTGCCATACACACCGATGGAGCAACAGGTGCTGCCACATGAGTATATTTTTATGATATTCAGCTTTAGTAAGTGTGTCTCTGTTTTTTATGTGGGCATGAATCTGATATTAGCCAAAGCCTCAGTCCACTCTGCACGTGTGCAGGCATACTCTCTGCAGCAGCACTTGATAGGGAAATTTACGTTCATGTGCTTAAGAGAGAGTGAATGGAAGTGTGGGCACAACCACGGAGCAGAAGAGGTTTTTTCTGAAAGAGAGTGGGGGGGGGCTGTGATCTCCATGCTGTTGCTAGGGATTTGAGCAAGTTACTGTTAAGCCAATTGGTACGTTAACTCCTTCAGTACAGAGCTGCCGAGCCATGGAGAGACACTCCACTCACTTACATGACTTTAACTTTCTCACTTAGTTAACAGTCAAGTAGTGTGATTGAAATTGTCAATGAATTTTAAATGTATATTTGGCTTGGCTGTATTTCTATATCTTATATAGGAAATAATGTAACTTAGCTGCACTACTAGACCGTCCTAGTAAGAGCAGCAGTTGTAATGTAAGTCCAGTCCAGTCCATGTGTAACAGTCAAACTCTTCCCCATCTGATAATATGACGCCATCAGTGCTCGCCCCCGCCTTCTAATCTACAGACCCCAAGTACTTTGTTCTCACTCATCGTCATCTCCCAAGTTGCCACCAGTGCTTGTTGCCTTGGGTGACGGTTGCCCTGACAACACCACCATCATCACCAGGGAGAAAGCTGATGATTGGCCATTACAGGGGTGTCACTTCCTGGGGTCGGTTGGGTGGGGGGGCGGATGCTGCAGAGAATATGAGGGTGCAGGTGATGGTGGGTTCTGATTTACTGTACATCAAATGACACATTTGACACAGTTTCTTAGCAGACTGTGGACATATGTATAAAAGATCCATTCTGAATCATCAGCAACCGATCAGCTGTATAGGGCGACAAGAATGCAATGTCTGGGTTGGGTTTGTAAGTCATAAAGGTCAAGTACCAGTGTTTGAAAGGAGCTACTTATTGGGTTAAAAATGAAACAGAAATTGTAATATAAGATGCTGTAACGTACTGTGTTCTAAGTGGAAGTGATAGATTAGTTTTAACAGAAATAATGGGGTTGGGGGCAGAAGAAATAAAAAAGGGAAAAGTTATACTGTACATCTAATCTTGTGGAGTGACTGATTTCAGATTGAATTTCTTTTAGAGAGTGGAGCCAGATATGATCCCAATTTCTGCCTGGCAGTGTTCATCGTTCCTGTTGAGATGAGTGTGAAGGAACCAAATGTTTTCATCTTTTCATCTTGTGGGGCAACGTAGTCTTTTGGCTGGGTTTGCCAGTGCCTTGGAAGATGTTGAGGCTCTTGTTTATGTATGTCAGAGCACATTTTATTTCTATTGTATGAGCTGGCTGATTTTCTCTTAATTGTAATATGCATGCAATTTCCTTGATTCTGTACATATTTGCAACATGTAAGGGCATCAGAGGCAATTGAGAATTATGCATGCACAGCAGGGCAGTGCAGAAACAAAGAGCACCCATGTTCAGTAAAGTCTGATTAGGGCAACTTCATGTTGTCCCTTTCCTTAGGGTGTGTGTACTGACTTTATCTGTGTGTGTGTGTGTGTGTGTGTGTGTGTGTGTGTGTGTGTGTGTGTGTGTGTGTGTGTGAGAGAGAGAGAGAGAGAGAGAATTGGTGTGGGTACTGATGTGCTCATGACAGACACTTCACCCTAAGTTTCAGTGCTGTCTGATGTTGGCGTGTGTGTGTGTGTGTGTGTGTGTGTGTGTGTGTGTGTGTGTGTGTGTGTGTGTGTGTGTGTGTGTGTGTGCGCCACATGTACAGAGAACAGAACTGACTCCAAATTACGGTTTTCGGCTCATCCACCCACTCACTTCATTTTGGAGGATTCTCCCCCGTCTCCTTTGTCAACTTTAACAAGCACTTTCTCTTCATCCAACTTTCATATCATATTTTTTTTACACTTTGTCCATCTCTATCTACTTTTATGTCACAATCTTTTTTTTTCCTTCCTTCCCTCTCTCTCCCCCTTTCTTTCCTTTCTCTTGTGTATTCCATGTTCCTCCATCTCCCCTCCTCCTCTTCCTCCTCCTCCTCTTCCTCCAGGAACCTCAGACAACCGTCATCCATAATCCAGTGGACGGGATGAAGGTATACATCATTCCCCAGTCCTGAACTATTCTTTATCCTCTTTTGTCATTCTCCTCTTCTTCGTCATCTTCTCTTATCCTTTGATCCTTCTTTTTATCATGCCTCATGCCTCAGGAAACAAGGGGTGGATGGGACAGTGAATGTTGCTAATTAAAATCCCCATCAGTATACATGAACAAGTGTATATAATTAGGGAATATGGGTAATTACAACAGTACCTCTATTTTCTTTAACATGGCACCAGCAGTGATATCATCAGAATAATAAATGAACAAAAATAATAGACTCAGAGGTTTGGGTCTCATATTAGAGATGCTTCTTTCTTGTCTTGCCATTGTTCTGTGTTCTTTGTTCAAACAAGGCGTTGTGCAGCATAATGAGCAGTATCACCAATGATTTTATGTTAAAACATGTAAAAACAAGATGATAGAATCTAGATCTGAGCTCTGATATATTGTAGTTTAAAGATGTTATATATTTATTATTGTCACTGATTTTTGGTCTTTCTGCCCTATCACCTATTATCCCTTATAAATGTAGTGATGTGGTGTCTACAGTTAGTGTGAATGTGTCTGTGTTTAGAGGTTGTGCATGAACCTGCATGACTTTGCGGTAAGATCCCTTCCTCATAGGTATGACTGAGCATTTATTATGCCTCTGTGGGTGTGTGTGTGCGCTACTATGTTAGCTCAAGTTGTTTCTGCTGAGTTGTAATGCGCACAACTCAGCGGGGAACATAACTTTCCAAAGCCACATTCAGGTTTCGCATCACAACAGAGTGGCCTTTGTCTTATATTTTGGGCAAACCTCACAGACAGAAATGCATCATGGTTTCAGATTGTGAACAACAGCAAGTCTCTGACAGTCCACACAGAGGCCGGGTTAAAGCAGTTTATTTGATATCCATTTGCTCACTTAGTTTGGTCCATATGGGCATGTGAGAACATTTGTCAGCCCATAATAATGTCAACTTTGTTCAGGAAATGACCCAAAACACGAGGTTTAATGAGTTAAGTAATGGTATGTGACTGGACATCCGGGCATTGCAGAATAGTAGCGCAAACGTAGAGTAGTGTCAAGACTAAATGGCTTAATATATGGACTGAGAAATGTATTTAGTAGAAACACCAGTGAGGTAAAGTGGACAAATAAGTGTATCATATTTATGTGGGTCATTTTTTACAAGCCCTAGCTTGCCTGTCATGTGGCAGGATGAAACAAAAGGAATAAGATGCAAAATGCCGCAAATAAAACTTCTCTATGATTCAGACCAAACAAACAAACTGTAGGTGTGATCACACTTTTAGTGATATTTCCAATATACGAGGATGCTTGCCACAATTCTCTTTGTCACACACACATAAACTTCTTCACTCGTTCCTCTCTTCAGGTCACCAGCTGCTCTTTAGGAGGTTATGAAACCACTTTTGTGCTTTGTGCTCATGATGATGTTCGTGCATGTGTGCACTTCTAATGAGGTCACTGAGTCTCTCAACTCGCTACATGTAGGGGGAATTAATCTGCTAATTGGAAATCAGAAAGCTAAGTTCTCCTCTGGTGAAAAAGAGAGAGGAGAATGACAGCCAGGCAGACAGAAAGGTAGATGGATAGATTGCGCAATCTAAAGCCTTGCTTAAGAGGACAACTAATTGGACTTTGAGATCCATTTTAGATGGAAGTAGAAGAAGTAGATGGATGGAGTGTATCCCATTGAGTTTCTGTCAGTTTCAGCAAGAGACAAGAGCACCCTGTGGAGAAAAGACGTCACTTGTCCACATGGTGTGATACACATACACACATACTGAGGATGAAGGAGAGGGAGATGAAGAGTAAAGAAGTTTAAAAATTCATACATTGGCAGATTTGTCTATTAGGCTGGCATGGTTTGACTTTTTATTTGCAAAGGTTGGATGGTTATGATACTTTAACACATTAACAGCATTGAACAATATTGGGATTTGGTCTTTGTTTGGCATCTGTTGATAATATATAATTTAATCCGCATTAATTGGCCTAGATATATTCGCTGCTCTGTAATCAGTTTTTGTTTTGTGAAGACTTAACATGAAAACATAGTAATACACCTCCTGCTGGCTTGTGTTCTGGTTATGTAAAAGAAGTACCACTCATGGGATGTGTGTCCTCATGTGTATTCAACACAAAAAGTGTGCACTGCCTATCTCTGACTGTCTATCTCTGATCTCCAGGAATCATCAGACAGCAGCAACACCACTGTGGAGGATGAAGATGTTAAAGGTGAGACTGCAGAGACACAAAACATAATGACAAATTCTGAAGCTCAAAAGAGTCGAGTACTGAACTGTTTGCTGCAAATGAAAGGCCAGAATACTTCTGGGAACTTGACAAATTTTGGATCATCCCTTGATATTTCTACTGTGTTGACGGAATTGTTTTTTTGTTTTTTTCACTGGAGCCAGTCAGTGTATGACAATCGTCAGATAACTCACTTAACCAGAATGTAGAGGAGATTGCCTTTCAGCTGGGCTTGTTAAGTTTCAGCTTTGTAATGGTGAATTGTGGCAAGCTTAAGGTATACGTGGGAAAATGGATTTTTTAATTCTTTTAACAATTAAAGTTCATTATTTGTTACGGACATGTTTTTATGAAATTGGGCACAGTTGCTATATATTTTTTTTAAAACATTACAGCTAAATGTTCTGACAATCCAGAGAGTCTACAGAAAGCCTCTAACAGCTGGTGCTCTGCTTTGCACGGGCTTCTTGTTTATTAGACAGCAATATCACAAACCTCAGGGTGGTAATGCAGTTTGATGTCAACTGTTGAAACTCTCTCGTGCGACTGGCTCTGTCCTTGTGGCGGTTTACTGGACAATTTTCTTTCTCTCTCTCTGAGATGTGTTTTATTTTCTGACAGAGTGAACGTTTGTGTTATCGTGATTCTTTTTTAAAGCTTACAGGTATCATGTGGAACAAAATGGCTTAATGGATTCTTTTTTTTATTGAGTTAATGTGTTAACATCAAAAAGAAAAGAAGATATTTTTAATGTCAACGGCACATGTAAATGTAAAATAATGTGCATTTCATGTGTGGTATGGATTGTGTATAATGTAACATGGTCATAAGGTTGTCAACCAGCTGATAGCTGACCTCTTACTGACCCCTCATGGAGCCTGGCTGTATTGCTTCCTTCTGCTGTTTTTTTCAAAAAATCTGAAGAGGTTTTTTTTGTGTGTGTGTGTGTGTGTGTGTGCACCTGGTAGGTGAGAGGGGGGCTGTGAAATGTAAGAGGCCTTGTAATGCTGTAGTGGTTTGGCTATCTCAAAAGTGTTGGCGTTTGGCTGAAATATTAATACAGAGAAACACACACCTCTGAAATACCAACATGCCTGTGTTGGGTGTCAGCTTGCGGAGTTGTGTGCTTGTGTTGTGAGCGTGTGTTACGTGTGTGTGTGTGTGTGTGTGTGTGTGTGTGTGTGTGTGTGTGTGTGTGTGTGTGTGTGTGTGTGTGTGCGTGTGTGTTGCTTGTGGCTAGAATCATGAAATGCTGTCTTAGTAGCGCATATCAGTCATATCTGCACTATCTAACTTTGCAAAGTGCTTTCATGTTTAGGCTTTTTTGTCCACTGTTTAAGACTGAGACAACTGTATGTTTGTGTGATTGTGTTATTTGTGTGTGTGTGTGTGTGTGTGTGTGTGTGTGTGTGTGTGTGTGAATTCATGGGTTCTGCCTGTGCTTATCTATGGCAACACACTCAAACACCTCTGTTCGCCACATCCAAGCAGAGTACAATGCCTCTAAATCGGGTCATGAATGTATCATTTCGGTGCCAGGCATACAGAACAGCATGTGCACTTCCATCTCCTCCTTCCCCTCGTCCTCCTCCCTATAGAGGCTTTGCTGCTATGTCACAAATTCCCTAGCAACCATGGCAGAGCCATCATGTAGGTCTGTAAGAAAAATGTGCCAGTGTTGGAGAGATGTGGTATTTTACTGGTATTAATGCTTATTGTAAAATTAGTAAAATTAGAAATTCTAGTTTGAATATCTCCGTAAATGAAAGAATAGTTCCTTTAAAATCTGCTCAGATTAAAAGTAAGTAAGACACTGAGGTTCAAACTATGTTGTGTTTCGAGTGGAAAAACTTGTAAATTGCACATATTAAAAAAATTTAGATTTTACTGCAGTGTTCATGTTTCCAGAAATTTTTTTTTTTTTTTTCATTTATTTGTTTATTGAGTTGGGACAATGCACATTCATCAACATTGATGCCTTAAGCATCAGTGTAAATGCGCCGGACTTAGCATAACTGCTAAATTTCAGCCGTAGTCCCAAGGCAGGTTCCTAGGTAACATAGACACAAAAGAAAGATTACACACACAGTTAGTACACATACTAGATTTTGATGTTAACTGTACTCAAGGACACAACTTCAGTAAATGTGTGACTTTAGTAGAAACAGTTCCAACTGCACAAATATTTGACCCAATCACAATATCAAGGATAAATGTATTTCATTACCTTCAGCCTTAGCATCATGTGTTGTCATGTATTTGCTGGACACAAAGTGTAATGACTAGGCAAGAAAATGAGATCCTTGTATTTGGAAGAACAGTGGTGTCAATCAGCATCAGACATTTCTTTAATGTTCAAGAGAAAACAGAACAGCATGAACAGCTTGGTAAGACTTGTTTAACAGTTTTGACCAGTGTGATGCTGTTAACTATCTTTAGCGCCAGCCTCTTGGGATCTAACCTTTATTCCAGAGCACAAATTAAACATCTAACCTTTGGCTTTATTAGGTAGCTTACCAGCAAGTTAATGAAGCAAAGTAAAAAAAAATTCAGTGGTTCAGTCAGTAATTTGCAGGAAGAGGATGTTGTCATGTTGCCCCCTGTTCTAACCTTCTCACCTTCTCTAAATTGTATTTGTTATTTGAAGGTTTTGCACAGCTTAATTAATTCCATGTCAGCTAATATTCCTTTTGCCTGAAAATATCATTAAAATGTGTGTTACTAAAATTACCCTTGTTGGTAGTGTTGCCCGTAGGAGCATTACATCCCCTGAAAATCCTTTATACCCACAGGCTCTACTGTACCATACTGTACTTTTCCTGTACACACAGTGAAAGGGATCCTCCTCCTACCCATTGCCTTCCCTTCCAAGGTCCCAAATTGGAGCCCCACTACCCCACCCCACTGTCCAGAGTGGAGAGGGCAAGGGCACCTTGAGAGGGGGGGTCGGGGCTAAAGGGGGAGGTGACTAAATTTAGCCCCAGTGACATGAAATGGAGACAGAGAGGCGTTAAAAACACACCGCTCTGCTAGCGCCACCCTTAGATTGTACTAGTCTCCCGCAGCAGTTTTACGGCTCTTAAGATACGAACCAGAGGATAGCACGGTTAGCGCCAGAGAAAACTACAAGAGCCAGGTGAGTGCGAGAGGAAGGGGAGTCGTGTTTGGGTGGAATAGTTTGTGTCATGTTGGCCTTGGTAGGATCTTGTCAGGTCATTGAGCGCTCGACAGCTGGTTTGTAACACAACACCTGTGCTGGCGTTTGGAGCATGTGAACACATATCTTTTCTGTTACTCTTCTATACTTTTATAGTTGTTGTACATGTTACAGACATGTTTTCTAAAGGCTGCGAGTTTAGAGTCCTTAATCTACAGTTTTTTTTGTATAGGTGATAATTTTTGACATCAGTTATGATTTATAGATTTACTTGCTGTTAAATTGCTAATCCTGAAGTTGTCTTTTAGTGACATCTGTGGAATTAAGTGCTAATTGCCGGGATGTTTCTGAACTGCATTTCCGAGGGATCACCTGTTAAATAGTGTGGCTGTACTGTGATTGGATACCATTGATTATGTTTGGTTTCTCCATGTTGAGGATTGTTTGTGTTGGTCTGTGAATTACATTTGATCGCGGTTGAGAGGCTGCTGTCATACCTCTAATAACTGTGGCAGGAATCCCCTGTTTGTTTGCTTTTTTTTTTTTGTCTTTTCTCTCCTGCCAGTTCTGTGCCATCTATTTTCTCCTGGAGGGATGCTTTCTTTCCTTCTAATTGTCAATGAGTGTTCATGTGTTGCGTTTCCCCCTCTGTGCCGGCTGATTAAACAGACCAGCAATAATGAGTAACATCCAGCTCTCTCTCATTATCTTGGCCATCACCATTGTCATCATCCATCCTCTGCTCACTGGCAAGACTCCCATTAAAGTCTCAGCAGAACCTCACTTGCAGCAGCAGCTATAGTTGTAAATCCTGCTGTAATGGAGTCATTAACTTGAATAATGAGGATTTTTTTTTGTTCTGTTTCATTGACATCTGGAGACAGAGGACTGTCTTCAGAAAAGTAGCTGCAATTTCTCAGAGCGTGAAAAGGTTCACTGGGTTTATCATTTTGTATTTATGTCATCTCACTTTGCCTTTCCTATCATTCTTCACTGTGACACTTCTTTTGTGTTTTTGCCTTCAATATGTATGACTGGTTGTCATCTCTCTTTGCAAATGTGTGTGTGTGTTTGCTCTAATTCTGTATGTGTGTGCATGTTATCAGGAAAGAGCTTAGACAACAGCTCGCTTAAGGCGCAGTCCAGCACAAGCTCCCAACCTGATAGCTCTCAGGGCTCCTCAGCTGCTGTGTACTGTAAGTCAGCATGGCCCAGCAAATGCAGCCCGTTATACCTACACACATTCATGTGCTCTACTATACATTCACCTTGACTTAATCCTACCTTATGTGTATTCTATTCAGCATCCCTGCATGTATTAAAAGCATACATCTGCTGCCGTTTAGCACCACTAAATCCCTAAAGTACCCTGACTTACACTGTGCCTCATTCGTCTTCTTAGTCAGCACCATTCCTGCATCTGACATTTTGAAATCTAATAACAACATAACTAGGCAAAAAAAACAAGCCCTTCTGAAAAACAGCGAGATGCTTTGTAGTAGTTCTACTCCTCTACTATCCCATCCTCCCCGTGATGCCCGTTGCACATGTACTCAGAATAACTCCTCGTCTCCATCTCATGGATAAATGTGGAATAGCTACACAATACTGCTCCATGACAATCTGTGTCTTAACATTGTTTTTCAGACATTTCTAAGCATGAATAGTACTCTTTTATGTTAACTTCACTGACTTTGAGTTAGACTTTGTCTTGGAGAGCTCTAATAATACATCCAGTACCCTGATTTTACAGTAAATGAGACTTCATCGCTGTTTTTGTATAATAAATTTCACCTTTTTCACATTCGTCTGGATGCCCTGCTTGTCTTAGTGCTCTCCAAGACAACGTTTGTTTATCTGAATGGCCACAATCATCCATTCATGCACACTGTCTCCCATGTTCCTTCCTCCTGAACTCAGCTGCCACAAAAGTTTGCTGATCTGCTGGGCTCAGTGCGTAGGGGCTCAGGGCCCATAGCTGACGGGGAAGGGAGATCCAGCACTCCACCTCCCGCTGCTTTCCCAGCCCCCTCCCCTCCACACACCCCTGTTGTCCCCATGCAGAGTAAGTAAAAAAAGAGCAAGAACAGGGAGTGTACAGTAGACAACCACTGGCCATGAGACTTTAATCTGTTCTTCTGATCCCATCACAAGATGATGTAAGAAAAGATGTATTTCATTTGTCATTTTGGGAAAGGAAGGGAAAGGAGTTAAACAGCTTATTTCTAAGTTGCACAAACAGTAGATCACTCTCTTATCTCAATTTACTTATGGATCAAATGTCTTGTTTATTCTTCTGTGCTACTGAACAATAAGCCACATTGTTACAGAGAGTGACATGTTCCTTTGTTACAATGAATATGGGCACTGATGTTTTTTTTTTGAGTCAGTCGCACATGCACAGCTGCTTTAAATACTTAATAGCACACCAAATGTGTAATATTCCACTGCTGAAAATAGTCCCAAACAAATGTTACATTTGTTAAAACCCACAGTGCCCCACTGATTCAGGAAATTACGGCGCCTTTTTTAAAAAAAGGAAACAAAATATATATTTCCTCTTTTTATACATGTAGATTTACATCATTAGTTACTTCATTATGGATAAATGTCAAAGACACAGAAAGAAAAATTGTGAAGTATAAATAGACAGACTTAAATTTAATTCCAGTTTGTATGATACATACATTAATCAGCACAATATAGACAATATAGAGTCATATTAAATATTTTTTAAATTCTATTATGATTATGAAACTCCCATATAAAAGCATAACTTTCTGACCGCTGAATCCTCAGTCTTCTTGTAATGCTGCACTGTGCAGTATGTAGCACAAAGGCTATGTTGATGTGTGTATATATAGTGTATAGATGAAATCATCTTATGTGCAAAATTGTTAATTAGCAATATTGAGGACAGTTCTAGTGTCCGTGAGCACATATTTCTAAAGGGGTTTCCTCATTTCTTCATTCATTTATTCTCTTTGTTTCACTCTTCACTGTTTCTAATCTGTTCTTTTGCATTCTTCCACCATCACCCATCCATCCTGCCTGAATGGCACTCAGTGTCTCGGCTCACAGACCTGGTAAGCAGCGTTCGCAGGGTGCCAGCGGCCCCCGCACCAGAGGGTGACGCTGCACCGGCACCTGTACCTAGTGCCAGGCCGAACCCTCCACCTGCACACACCACTTCCCCACCTCCCCCTCACTCCCCCTCCAGCCCTTCCCTGTCTTCCTCCCAGTGTGAGTACTGAGCCTGACCCACCCCGACCCCATGCATGATAGCCAATCATGGGGATTAATCGAATGATATTTTGGGATTTCAGTGCAGGCCTGTGTGTGAGCGAGTGTATTTAACAGTCAGTGTGTTCTGCTTTTGGTAGACAGGGTTACATGGAGTGACGTTCATTGTGTTAAACTGCTCTTTTGTCAGTAAAGTTTGAAATTAAACTGTCTGGATGTGTGTGATATTTGCTTATGAGCATTATTAACCTTTTCTTCAGTCTGCTATGGAGAGCACTGCTCACTACAGACAGATTTTTGCATCGTTTGGTTGCTTTGGACTAGTTTTGATGCCTCTAAATACTTTAAATAGGTGACATTGCTTGTGGTGAGAGGAGGAGTAGAAGCCTTGTGCGTGCTTATATTACAGTGTGTTTGACAGTTGTTTAGGACCACATGGTGAGCAAGGTCTCTAGTGTGTGTGTGTCTATCCTTTATTGTATGTCTGATAAGAAATGTATTTCCAAACAAATTCAAAAATGAATTAACTTGCAGTTTGTTATACTGAATCCACGCTTAGCATATTTAAAGATATTTTACGACAAAGCATATTTTTCCAACAGTATTCCTAGTAAGTATGATTGTACTGGGGTTCTAACTGCCTTTGCGTGAGCATCTCTGTTGCTGCGATAATAAATTAGAATGAAATCTAACTACTTTACAATTGACCAATGGTTGAAGTTACTTCTGCTTAACTTCTGTTCCTACTGTCCTCTGCAGCACGCAAACAAGAAATTATCAAGATCACTGAGCAGCTGATAGAGGCAATCAACAATGGAGACTTTGAAGCATACGCGTGAGTCTGATTTGTGTTTTTTGTGTTTGGCTTGTGTTCAGTGTAAAATTAATGTTTGGCTTCACTAACATGTCCTAGTCTTTCCTCTTCAGTAAGATCTGCGACCCTGGACTGACTTCATTTGAGCCGGAGGCACTGGGCAACCTGGTAGAGGGGATGGATTTCCACAGATTCTACTTTGAGAACCGTAAGATTAAAGATATATTGCTATTTGTTGTCATTTTTCAAATAACTTCTGAAGTCATGCTGTTGCAGTCTGGCTTGAAAATAATGCTTTGTTTGTTCCTGATCTTCTGTATTTTTGTTTTATCATATCATAACATAGGGCTCAAAAAAGAGAAATGTGGTCAGTCCTCTCTCATTTAGCTGCTGTACAACTCTCCATTTGCCCTATTGCTGCTTTCAGGTAGAAATAGACCACATTAGGAAATGTTTTAACAGGAAGCGTGAAGTGAAAAATGGAAGAAATGGAACTAAGCAAAGTTTTAAACACTTTTCTTATTAATATACATACATGCTTTAATTTACATGTTGGTTCTATGAAAGACAGTAAAGACATACTAATACTAATAAGTAGTTGCATTCCTGTCTTTTTCTTTTATTTAGTTTTGGCAAAGAACAGCAAGCCCATCCACACCACCATCCTGAACCCCCACGTCCACCTGATAGGTGAGGACGCGGCCTGCATCGCTTACATCCGCCTGACTCAGTATGTTGACGGCCAGGGTTGGCCGCGGTCCAGCCAGTCAGAGGAAACTCGTGTCTGGCATCGCAGAGACAGCAAGTGGCAGAACATCCACTTCCACTGCTCAGGCGCACCAGCTGCGCCACTCCAGTGAGGTATGGACTACAGCACTGGGACAACTGGCAGAAAAGTGACAGCAGAAACTGTTTCTACTGTTTAAAGGTACAATATGTAAGATTTATCACCGCAGCTCAAATTCAAAACACTGGAGAGTCGTCTCCCCCCTCGTCCTCCCAACGGACTCTACGGCTCACTTCCACTGGGGAAAGCAGCCTCCTTCTCGGGCAGTAAGAGCCGAGTAGGTCCCACTTTTTACAGATGATAATTACGTGACATGATTTCAATACTTGAAATCAGTGACTTCATAACTTCCCACGGCGTTGCTGTAGGTACTGTCTTTGGAAACTTTACGAGGGAAATAATTGATGAATTTATACATGGAAAAGCCACCTAACTGTCTTTGTCACTTTCCACGATGCACTGTAGGTCAAGATCTCTGTCACAACACAATCTTACAGCGTCCATGAGAGGGACGATGATTGGGGAGATATTTTTTGATTCACAGAGGAAATTAGGTGGAAACTGAAAAACTGAAGAAAAAAAAAACCTTTTGGGCTCTAAACGTCTTTATCATTTAAATCACCTCCAATATTTACCGTGTTTTACCACGTGTCTGCTCATGGAGCTTCATAGGTCGGGCAGAATCTAACGTTCACTCTGTTGATCCACTTTATCTGCTTCCATGGCTGTATACCTGGCAACACGGAGCTTCTGCATGGGCCATGTAGTTATCAAGCCGGATCAAAACATACGGTATAAAACAAAAACAGACGGCTCAGTCAATCAAGGCAAATTTGAAAATAAAAAACACACTGACTATAGTAATTTATCAAGAAGCTTGTGTTTCAATAGAGCATGTTTCCTTAATCTCTGATGACACAGCATATTCATTTTATGATTTAATACAGTAAATGTCTTACATATTGTACCTCGAACATTTTTCAAACTGCTGCTTCAGAAATGAGATGCAGCAGTTGTACCTGTATATTTTTGGGTAATGAAACACTTTGAGTGGCCAGGTTAATACAACAAACGTTTGACTTGACTTGACTCAATAAATTATTCAAGTTATTGAAGTTATTGTTGAACTTTTGCACCATAGCCAAGAGTAAAAACATTTTTGTGAAACTTAAACTTCTTTGTTGCATTTTCATTATTTATATTTTTTTTCCACACTTGCTTTAAGGAACAGTGCGTATGATTTAGTACTAGATTGCAACCCCCTCACCTCACCCTTCTCTTTCAAGCGTGACGGAGCGAGTGTTCAGTTTAACTGTACCACTCTTATATCCATGAAGCTAGAGCTGTTAGCTTAGCATATCATTAAGACGATTAAGGAAAAAATCTAGCCTTGTACAAAGTCTAAAAAAAATACATCTACCAACACCTCTAAACCTCATTAAGCCAGGCTAGCTGTTTCCTAGATAGGCTGCACTGATCTTAGTTGCATTTTCATTGTCATAAATATATTTATTTGATGCTTTTTTGTTTTCCCTCCCAGGGTTGCATTAGCTTTGTCTGTCAGGAGTGTTCTGCTGGAGAGAGAGAGGAAGAGGAGGAGGAAGAGGAAGGGATGAAAGAACAAGTCCAGTGTCAGTTTGGGAACAGGGCTCCTCTCAAACCCTCCCTCACTGGACCCCCAGCCTCAACCCCCCAGCATGCATCTCTTCTTTTACTACTACTGCCCTTCGTCTGTCACCTGCCCTACAAGATCTTCTGACAACCATTAAACAACAACAACAACAACAACAACTGAACATCCAACAGATCAACATCCTTCACCCCCTCCGGCTTCCTCTTCTTCCGTCCGGCACACTGGGTAATTGGTGGGGGTGGGGGTGGGGGTGTTTTCAGCAGTTGGTGTGATTCCTTCTTCCCGTAGTCTCTTGCCCCATCCCCACAATTTTTTTTGTGACACCAACCCTCTTGTCCTCCTGTGAATCCACACTTGTGTGACATAAACACTGCACTGGAAATACAGTATGTAAAGTTTTAAGTAAAATCTATTATTATCATTACGATATTATTATTATTATTATGATGATTATTATTATTATTACACATTTGCAATTGTATATGTAATTTGTATAATTCGAAATTCTTGATGCCAGTGGTTTCTAGAGTTGAAGGCAATCTTTTTTTTGTTTGTTTTTCTCTATCTTTTTAAGGAGGCATGTTTTTTTCCCCATATTACCAGTAGCTGTTTTTTTTTATTATTATTATTGTGGCTATTAAGTGGAAAAATGATATTGGCAGTTTTTGTAATTTGCTTCTTGTATGTTAGCTATAATACTGTGCCCAAATTCATGGTCAACATGTTTTTGTTTTTTTTTGAACGGGTGTGTCTGATGGTGTCATGGTTTCATGTAGAGAGTGAGTCCTTATG
The DNA here is from genome assembly GCA_946959425.1 of Argyrosomus regius. NCBI lineage: Eukaryota > Metazoa > Chordata > Actinopteri > Sciaenidae > Argyrosomus > Argyrosomus regius. The sequence continues at coordinate 13,143,410 of OX336890.1, forward strand.
TGTTTGCGACTGTGGTTATGTAAGCCAGACAAATAGTGCGTGCTAATGACTGTGTACACTTGAAGGAACCTGTTGTTTTTCCCTTGCTGCAATGTGAATGGCCAGAGAAGGGGTTAGCTAGGCTCAGTGTCTTCCTGCATCAAAACGTGAACATTTCAAACATACAACACAAACAGCTCGCAATACAAGTATATTCTATTGTCAGTTTACTTAAACTTCATGTTTAAAGCTCTAGTGAGGTTTAAAAATTGAAGTCGAATAAGATTTTTGGTAAATTACTAAATGCATCAACATTTTGCATATGTGTGCATTGTATTGTGTCTCCCACTCAACATTCAACTGCTCAGTAAAACTCAGACAGATAAGAAAAGACTGAAGAAATCAAATCATCAAAAAAATACTGTTATTTCTTGTTATATCAACATACCAACTTATGATATAATGAGAAGGGCTTCGTGTTATCATGGAATATATTGGTAGTCGTAGTATTTTATTGTAATTGCAATATTTCTTCACAAGAAACTTAGCACTATTTTGGGGTCAACTTACTAAACCTCACTGTCCTTTGACCCCTAAACCTCTTTACTCACACAATGATGATTCATAGAAATCTCAGTGAGTGAATTGAGCAATTCAGTGTTGGCCCCTGTTTCCACCAAGAACCTCTTCTGTGTTTTTTGGTATTTTCTCCAACCAGCTCGTGGCGCTTAAAAAGGTGCCTCAGGGAGAGACACGCTGTTGGTGGCTCCTGATGTTGCTAGGCAACAGCTGAATATCCGCTTGAAGCTCAATGCGCTTTTCCTAATAGTTGTGATATTTTTAACTCGCTAAAATCTCTGAAACACAACAGCAGGTCCTTTTCTCTTCAATCAAAATGACAAAACAAAAAGAAGTCAATGCTCTAAAGAAAGGATCCTGGTGGCTGCGTGACCTTTCTCACTTCCAGAGCCATAGTGCAGAAAGCTAGTGCCACTGTCTGTTTGTCTATATGAAGCACAAGCATTCAGATAATTAACATTTAGGTTCATATCAGTAATGAAGAAGGATATGTATGCTTGAAAAGAGTTTTCCACCATACCATACGTTCATACTGTAAACGTCCGCAGGTAGTGAGATTTGCTGTTTTGTGGTCTGGTTCCTCATTAAAGGGCAGCCCTTTGCCACAGGGTGCAATATTTGTGTGTGTGTGTGTGTGAGTGAGTGTGTGTGTGTCTGTCTGCAAGCATGTATAGTGCATCAATCCTTTGCTCTTGGTGTGTATTCTTTACAAACCTGGGAAAGGAGGTTGTGTGAGAGATGGAAGGAGAAGGCTTTATTTCGGAGGACATATCAGTCCCCTGCCTTCAGCCCAGGAGTAATTTTTTTTCCCCCTATGATTTACATCTTTTATGTATTCTGTTTTTTTGTGCATTATCAGCTTTTTATGATATAAAGTGCTTGTGCCAGGGGTGGCAGAATAAATCCGATGGACTTTGCAGCACTGAAAACTGTTTTTGTGGGGGTTAGACTTGTGATCAACTCCTTTGTACTTTGCTCGTCCACCATTGGCTGCCTTCATATTTGTCTCGCCCCTATTGGTCAGACCAAGATATTAAGAGACCGGGCAGTTGGTTTGGTGAATAGTCCTCAGGTTTCTATTTATTTTGAATATTTATTTATTTATTTTAGTGGATATTTTTATTGTGCTTCTTTAATTTTTTTTGTTTTGTTTTCCTATTGTACAGCTCATGCACTTGTGCAAGTACTGTCTGTTGTTGTTCAAAGGGACACTGTTCCATGTAAAACATGACTGTTTTTAAAGGGATAGTACACCCAAATTGGCATCCTGCATGTGTTTTTCTGTAACGACCAACATGGTGTGAATTACTTTTCCTTTTTTTCTCCTATTTTTCTTCTGCAACTTTAGATTTAAGTTGTTTCAGACTGTTTTTGCAGTTCTATGGTGTCCTTTTTTTCTTCTTCCATGTAGGTCATTACCACTTTGCCAGAGTGGAACATCTATCACTTTAAAACTCATATAATACAGGATTGTATTTTGTGTGAACTATCCCTCCAAAAGCTTTGTTGCCTCTTTTTTAAGGTGATGAAGCTTTTTTTCGAATGAAGGTTTATTTTTCAAGGTGAACGACTGAGTCGTCGTATTGTACTCGTCTCTCATCCAGTAACAGTGTTAATGCCTAGTTGAACCTGTTTCATACTAAAAGGTCAAAGGTTACCTGAAAGCGTTCATGCGTGATCGTGCTAACCAAACATGACCCCCTAGCCCCTCTGAAAAAAAGAAGAAATAGCAGCATGTACAGTACAAAAGTGTTGTTCTTCTGTTCTTCTTAGTGTGTTTACTATCCTTGAAAATCAGTATAATAAGATTCACATATTTAAAATGAGGGAGTTCACAGTATTATACAACTGCAACTAAATAGCAGCATAGCTGGCATTTTCTTTGCATGACAGTCAACGGGACACTTGTTTTCGCTTTTTATTTTGTGTTTTCATTTTTATTTGAGTTCTCATTTTCTACTGAATGCTGGTACACTCGACCTTTCTCTGTCTATTTTCTCAGCTTTTTAAGTGCATATAACTATTTTTGTCTCAAGATGATATATTGAAGGTGATTATGATGACAAGGATGATATTAATGACTGTGGCACTATGAGGATGACTATGAGGATTTTGACAGTGATGATGATGATGATGATGACGACGTGATGATTATCTTGCATGCTTTTCTATGGGGCTCTGTGTTGTCAGTGCAGAATGGCTGCCTTTTTGTACGTAGCTGAGAGAATACGAGGAGCATTTGTTGACCAGCAGCAGCACAGAGAGTGGCTGGTGCTTCACACAGCCTGCATGTCACTTTGAAGAACAGCGCGCGAGTCCCACTGACAGATTAGAGGCAGTTCAAAGAGTGAATGAGCTCCAGCAGGGGGCGCAGTCACACAGAGTAAAGCACAAACACACACGGATGGATGGCAGATTCATGCTTCTAATGTAGCTGCACAATAAAAATGACTTTAGTGTCAAATCTAACAGACAGTTCAGTCAGAGACAGCAGCAGTTTATGACTATAGAATAAGAAAAAGCTTCCATTATAATTATTATTGATCAGGGCTGCACAATTATGACCAAAATGACCGTCCTGATTACAGTTTCTCTGTGATTTGGGGGGAATAAATCATTCTCCTTTATTCATCGTATATCAGAAAATGTTTCCACACTTTTTACATTCTTAACTAAATGCCACTGATAAATCATGATTCTGTGTGAATGATCAAATCATGATAGAAAATGATTAATTGTGCAGCCCTACATATAAACTACAATAGCTGTCCTTCTCTAGTCTCTTAAGGTCAGTGCGAGCTCTGCTGCCTTTCTGTCAGCTATTTAGTCAGATGAAGCATTACTGAGATAACTGGAGCCACTGTGTTCACTCTGAACCGCTGCCATCTTCTTTCTCCAGTCAGTGACTAAGTTGCACTGACAACACTGAGTTGGCTTCTCTTTGTAGGGTGTCTTTCACTCTTTCTCCCATTCCCTCTGTTTCCAACCTTATTCAATCATTTCTCTGCAGTTGGCTCTTTCTAGTTTCCTTTTGTCTGTTTTTTGTCAGTTTGGGTTTCTTCTGTATAATAATATTAATCCTCTAGTTCTCTGATTATTCGGATTATTGCTCTGTTCTCTTACGTGCTACACGTGTTTCTATAACTTCAAGAAAATGTGTTAAGGTGTTATCAATAAAATGATCATTTAAATAGAAAAATGAATCAGTTTCTGTGTTCACAGACATAAAATTGCAGCGTAGTTTTATTTGTAGAAATAACTCGGGACATAAATAAACTCATAACCAGGTAGAAAACATAAGATTTTGAACAGTGTTTTTTGAACATGACATAAAGTGTTTCACATCAAAAGGGACAATTGGCATAAAAACAGAAACCAAATAATTGTTGGAGAATTATGAAATAAATACTGAAATTGTCTGGAACTCAAAAACCACCATCTTTATAAAAACAAATAAATAACTTCCTCTCCACCCTCCCTGAATATCACAAAGAAATATCAGTCTGACAGACTTTGATGTCAGTTTTACCACCACCAGAGTTTTTCAGCTTCCACCTTCAGGCTAGTTTCACCAGTCTCTCACTGGCCTCCCAAAGTTTTTTTGCTACACCAGCGTCTCTCGCAAAAGGACGCAGAATAGCTGGTCGGCAGTCGACGAAATAACCCCCACTGTGTTTGGCAGCTTCATCTGACACAGCACAATAGATGACAGTCTGAGCTCCAATCTCACACGGCACAAAAAACATCCACATGATCACCTGCATCAGCATCCGGAACAGGAAGGAGTAGTGGCACGTCCAACCACTTTGGACAAAACCTGGAAGCAACATGTCATGAGTCATTTCATATTTTGATTTAAGTAGAAATTGTAATAAACTGAAAATGTTCTTAAATAATAAAATATAAACATCCTCTTACCAGGGTGCACAGCATAGGAAGTCACTCCTTTCCCTTCAGTGATGCGGGCCAGTTCCTGACTGAAGTAGATGTTGGCCAGCTTGCTGCGGCAGTAGGTGAAGAAGGGCAGCAGGTTGTAGTTGAGGTCCTGGAAGTTTAGTTTCTGGTACTTGTAGGTAGAGCACGTGAGGGTGACCACCCGGCTGGGAGCACATTCCTTTAGTCGCGGCAGAAGCAGATTGGTTAGGAGGAAGTGACCCAAGTGGTTGACGCCAAAACACATGCTGAAGCCGTCATCCGTCCAGTCGAGGACACTGGGCATGCCTGCAGAAGAACCACAGAGGGTAAAGAAAGAGGTCAAGACAATGAGGAAGCGAAAATAGAAACATTTGGCTTTTAGCTGATGTTGCTTCTTTTACATTGTTACAACACTGTCACCCATTGTGACTTTTGTTCTCAAAAACAATAAAACCAGCAAGAATAATCTAAAATATACATGATCTCCGTATTTTAGCCATACAATATTTGTGTACCCTCACCTGCATTATTGATCAGGATGTCAAGTCTCTTCTCTGTCTGGAGGAAGCTCTTACAGAATTCCCTTACAGAGCGCAGGTTGGCCAGATCCAGCTCCATGTGAAGGACGTTAAGACTCCGACTCCTGAGCTTAATTTCCCTCACAGCCTTCTCCGCCTTATCCACGTCTCTGCAAGCGATGATGACCCGGGCCCCTCTCATTGCCAAAGCAATAGCTGAGTCCTTGCCAATGCCAGAATTCCCACCTGCAAAGAAAAGAAATGGTGTAAAGTATATGAACGTGTCAGAGTTTCTGTGAGGGCTTATAGCTTGGACATTTTATTGTAACATGAGGCAACAGACAGTGATGTTTGCTGTATATGTCACTGTGAAACCACACTGATCTCCACACACTCACCAAACAAACGAGGTCCCTAAAGGGGGATATCTGCTACAATAAACATGCTACAAACAGACATTACCTGTGATGAGGACTGTTTTGCCATCAAGTCTGGTCAGGTCGGTACAAAACCTCCTCTTCTTCATCCATTTCAAGATGAAAAAAGACACGAAGGAAGCGATGATTGTGTAGAGAAAATACATTTCCCCTGTGCTACCTTGACAGCTGATATATCTTCTCACAGATGGTGCTGGAGCTAACGTTAGATAGCTTGTTAGCTTGCTAGTTCACTAAGAAAAACGTCATTTTTTTCCCCCGCTACTATTCTTCCATTCTGGTTATTATCGCGGGAAACGTGGCGGAGATTGTCCAAGACGAATTAAACACAACAAAAGAGATTTCTTTTCGCTCGTATGACAGACAGACTCCTCTAATTCATCCTGAATCACTTGACAGCTGTGGATGCAGAGATGTGGATGGCTTCTTGTGCGCATGCTCGGACACAGCAAACGCTCGCGAGATCTATCGCTTCAACGTGAGTAAACACAGGCGTTAACGTTTTTTCAACGGTTTTGGATAAAAATGACATAAATGCGGGATTAAACACATGACAGTGTGCGTGTTACGAATGCTTGTCAAGTGTCTGTAAGCCTGATGAAAAGTATGCCTTTTAATTTACCCACGTTAAATTAGTATCTGTTAATTCATAACTTCCTAACTGCCATCGGAAGCTCATAAGTTTGTTTGCTATTTAAATGACCTTTACTCCACACACCTCAGTGGAGTGCCACCGATTTAACCAAGCATGCATGTGTGCTCACATGGTGTTCACTCAGTGTCATTTTGTTCTCTAAGACAAACATGAGAGCACACATAAGAGAGATATTTTTTCTCTGTGGAATTTTTCTTATTTGTTCATCTAAAACTGCTGGTAAGTCATTTTCTAAAGTATTTCAGCCACTAAAGGTTCAAATGAACAGCCTGCTTTTCAAGTTTATTCATATTTCAACTTTTGCATAGAGGAAACACATTTGTATGTGAAGCCTATAACTTGTTTGCATTGTATAAAGTATTATAACTACATGTACAACACAGCCTGCAGTGAAGCATTTTGTTATGCAGGTGTAGGTTATAACTTTGTTTTTTTGTTTTTTGATATAAGGTCAAACATGCAGGGGGAAGTGTGGAGACACATTGGAGCAATGTTCCTGCCATGCAACATGTGTGTCTTTGCTGAACTGCTGTGCAGACTACAACCAGTCCTGTTTCCAGGTGGTGCCTTACTCCAGCTCCATGCTGGGTGGAAGAGCTCTACGGATCCTCAATTTGGTTCTTCCTCCTGATGGGCGCCTTTTCTGCAGGTGGGCTCTATAGACACACACACACACACACACACACGGTGGTCTTTGAAGTATGTCACAAACCTTGCAGACACTTATAATGAGATTATTTACATTACCGATCCAATATGAACAGTATACATAGGTCATGTTGTGTTTTTCTGACATATATTTTAATTGTCTTTTGTGATGGCCTACATGTATCTTTAGAAAAAGCACCATAAACCTCAGAATAAAAAAGGTTTTGCATCCTAAAAAAGGCTTCCTAATGTCTGGAGTATATATTTTTATTAGTGTGATTAAAAAAATCAGGAAAAATTAGCAAACACAGAAAGTAGTTTAGTCTTTTGCAGGACATGTGCAAACTTTGTAATACTGAACAGTTAACTCTCATTTAAAGCTGTAAATTTCAACCTGTGACAGCACCTAAAATTGTTATTCTACTGATCCTAGAATGTAGATGGATGTTTACAGATGAGAAATGGTATAAACAACAAAGTTGTAGTGTTGTATAGCTAATCAAAACACACACAAAAAAAATATTCACGGTACGGGATCAATAAAGTCTTATCTTATCTTAAAACTCAGGTGTATCTATTTCTGTTGCAGATTCAAAGGTGAGATTGAAGGAGAAGGGCTTATTGATGCTGAAGGCAACGCCTACTGCATCTCTCCTTTACTGTATGAGACGGGTTGGATACCATTTACTGTCTCAACAGACGGGATACATTTTGACAGATCTGGAGAATACTTGTCAGGTATGAAGCTGTATAAGTATAAAAATGAGGATTTTCCATATTATTATTGATCAGAAATTATTTCAAATGCTATTTAAAGAATACCTTTTGTGAATTTGGCATTTCAGTTCTAGCTTTAAAGATGATGTCAAGAGAAACTATGATCTGATGGTATTAAGACACATTTTAGGCAATGGTTTTTATCATTGAGCAAAGTGACTGTTCTATTGCAATTATTTTCTCTTTTCTTGTTTTTGGGATTAGCACAAGTCTGGTTACACCAAAAGTGTTTGCCCATGTGTCCTTTTAATATATTCTGTTCTGTGTTAGTCCACCCCAATAAAGCAGAGCTTGCCTTTGAAGTCACCCTGGTGAATGGAACACAATGGCAGTACTACGGCACGCCGAACATGGCAGGACGGCTTAGGATGAGGTGGAACAGCTCTTTGATTGGGGCAGAGAGGGTCAACATAGAGCTGTGGGGTTACAGAGAGTTCAGCAGGAGCACGGAGGCACAGACGAATGGATCGTCCTCTCTGCAGGCTAAGCTAAGCTATCTGTATTCTCTTGGCAAGAATGTGTCAAACACCGGTGCCTTCAGCTTCATCCCCGAGCCCTCACAGGAGTACTCTGACTGGGAGTTGGGGAATATCCGCACCACTGCCAGTTCTAAGTCAGATGGAGCAAGGTATCAATAATATGTCTTAATAACAGTAAAAAGTATCAGAAAGTCAGTGTTTTACTCATGTGATGGAGAATTGATCTGGGTTTACTCATCAGATCCTCACATATACCTGCCTGTAAAACCTAAAATCCAGCTGTATGGAGATGATAACCAACATAAAAATAGTTTAGTTTCAGTTGGACAAAACTATATCAAGATGTCACCACTGGCTCTGGGAAATTGAAGGAAGTCTTTTACTATTTTTTGACTAAACATAAGCATAATTAACTTCAGCCCTAGCTTGAACCTTGATTCAAAGTTTAGAATTAAAAAAAATATATATTTATTTCAAAGTAACCCTGAATAGTAATTGTTTTTTGTTTTTTTATGCAGGAATGTACAGGGGCTCTGGAGCAGAGGTCATGTGTTAGCTTGGCACCTGGAGCAGGCTTTCAGAGATGACTCTGCAGCCTGGGCCAAGAGCAAGTGTATGCAGTGGGATGTCCTGGAGAAGAAGCTGCCCAACTTCCTGAATGAGCTCATTGACTGTCCTTGCTCACTGGCACAGGCCCGAGCAGACACAGGCAGGTTTCACGTGAGTACAGCTTGTATTATTGTATTATTAATATGCAATTCTTTATGTTTTGTTATTGTAGTTTTTCAGTTTTTCAAGAAGTAATCATAGTAGCAGCAGTAATAACACAATCTATATTACTATAGTATATATAATAACAGAAAAAATGCATTCCTTAGCCAAATTACAAAGTGTAGTGAAATAAAAGGAAGAAACAAGTATTTTCACCAGCTTTAATAAAGAAATACTAGCACTGTCTAATCAAGTAAAAATTGAGGTGTTTTCAGCAGGCCATTAACTGCAATGTGCTCAATGAACTCAATTAATATTCTGATGATGGTAGAGAAAGGTATTGTATATTGCATATTGTTGGAGTGACCTTCTCTGTTACACAAAAAGAAATAATAACAATTACCTTATGAATCCTTTGCAAGAGAAGAAGTGTGGAAGTAATATAAAGATGCTCAAAGCAAATAAATGTGTTGTCTCTTATTTAAGACCAAAATTCAGTTTTAGACTAAATATTGCATCATGAATGCACAGTTCCTGTTTTAAATTGAATTAATGGACCTTTGCTGCATGTCATTCCCCATCTCTCTCTCCCCACATTCCTGTCACTCTTCAGCTGTCTCTATCAATAAAAATAAAGCTTGAAAAAAGCCAAAAAAAAAAAAAAAAAAAAAAAGAAATATCCACGTCCTATTAATGGTAAGAAAAATTTCAGGATTCATTTCAGAAATATCATATCACCATTAAGGGCACTTACTGTGTTAAGCCAACAGAATTGATGCTGATCAACAAGTGTTCATTCTTAATCTAAATGTTTTTATTGCCAAATCACATTAAATCACATTCATTATTTTATTGAGACTGATTTTTATTCACTGTGTTATTTCAGACTGACTATAGTTGTGACATTGAGAGTGGCAGTGTGTGCACTTATCACCCAGGTAGTGTCCACTGCGTCAGAGCAATTCAGGCCAGGTATGAGACAAGAGGACAGATCAAGTTTTTACCTTTTTAAAAAGTGAACATGGAAGCATCTGACAAAACTTTGACAAAACTTTCTTCTTGTATTTCCAGTCCTACGCATGGTTCAGGGCAGCAGTGCTGTTATGACGGAACAGGCGCTCTAGTGCTGACGGGAGACTCAATCGGAGGCAGCACCCCAGACAGGGCTCACGAGTGGGGCTCACCTCCATACGGGGAACCACCACGGGTTCCCGGATACTCCCACTGGTTATACGATGTCATTAGTTTCTACTACTGTTGCCTGTTGTCTGACCACTGCCACATCTACTTCAACCATCGACCTTCTAGTGGGTGTCGCAACTACCGGCCCCCAAGAGCGGGTGAGACCCTACATAAGTCAGATTAAACATTAACATCTGAAAGTAAAACAAATCAAACGTTTTCTTCCCGTGTAGAAGAAGGCGTATGTGTGTTTATGTTAATATGTGTTTAATTTCCTCTGTGTGGATACACACACATGCTCCATGCAAGTTAAGACATACAAATGTATTCAATCATACAATTGAAATGACACAATCTGCCCTTCAGAGGCTATTAATGAAACAACAAGCTGCATACTGATGCTAGGAGACATAGGAGATGTTTAGATGAATGACAGATCAACAGCATACTGTTTAAAATAAATGTTTGTGCCAAAAATGTAAAGTCATCAGCGCTTTGTTTCTTGATTCCTCACAGGTGTTGTCCTCGGAGATCCGCATTTCATAACGTTCGATGGCCTCAGCTACACTTTCAATGGCAAAGGAGAGTACTTCCTTGTGTCCTCACCAGACAGACAACTGAGTGTTCAGGCCAGAACAGAACAGGTGAAACTTGAGAACGGTGAGTACACATTTGACATGAAAGCCCTGTCTGTGTCCCCTCTTTAGTCCCCATGCTACTACTATATCTCTCGCTTTTAGCTTAGACCTTTGTTTGGAACATGAAACTTGTTCCAGGATTTCCTCAGAGGGACATATTTTGAGGTTCGATTAGTATTTTGTTTTTTTTTGTTTTTATCAGTCAAAAGATTGATTGTCTGCCTTTAGAGTTTGTTCAGACATATTGACCTTGGTATTTTGGTGGTTTTCTTTTGCTATCTCCTATCTTAGCTTTCAGGCTCTCTTGTATCTTTTGCACAGTTCTGAGATCAGTGTTACGTCCCTGTGTGCATGAAACATGTTGCCGCTGTAAAATAATGACTCTCCTTTGTTCCCTCTTGTTTTCGCTCAGTATCTTTGGTCACATGTGGTGAAGAGTAACAGATGTTAGCCTCATTGTTTAGAATTTCACAACAGCCATGGGCCATTAGACTGTAGATGGCCAGATGTCATTAATATTCTTTTCATTAGATCAGTGAGATTAAACGCAGCGATGAAACCATTCTTGTCTTAAGAATACTACTACATAGTTCATGTATAATAATGTGATGTGTATATTGATCACCAAGGTGCCTTGGCCAAAGCCACATGGGTGTCATCAGTGGCTATGAAGGAGAAGGCCTCTGATGTCATCGAGGTGCGTCAAGCAGAGGGTTGCCTTCAGGTGCTGAGGAACCAAAAGGTCCTTCCTTTCACCAAGGAAAGCTGGATGGACCTACATGGTGAGATGATTTAGACACTATTGAGCAGCTGCACACTAGACGTTGTTAGCTTTGGCAGCAACAGATAGCCAATAGTTTCATATCATGAAATATTGTAACCTGATGTCAGTGATATTTTGTCACTGTCCATCACATTGTTGATGGAATCTATTTTCATTTTCAGTCTAAGTTTATTTATTTTGTGCAGCTAAATGTGACCTAATACAACCGCTTTAGTGCCACTTTTTTGTCTTTTGTGCGATTTGTAGATTTTATTGTATTTCACATGTGCACATTTAAAAAAAAAAAAAAAAAAATACAAACACAATCTCTCTTTTCTAGGGGTGTTTGTGTTTGCCCCCAGTCCTCAGAATGTGACAGTAATCTTCCTCTCTGGTGCTGGTGTGGAGGTGCGTGTGCATGAGGGAGCCATGGCAGTGACTGTCCTGCTTCCAACAGAGTTCACCAACCACACTCAGGGTCTCCTCGGCCTGATGAACTCTGACCCATCAGATGACCTGCTGACCCACCCAGGAGAGGTCATCTCCTCAGCAGACGCCACTCCGGAGGAAATTTTGAACTTTGGAGCCAGCTGTGAGTGTGAAGGGCTGTTGATCTTGTGTTTGTAGAACAAACAAACATCAGATCGATCAGTGCTGAAATAATCAGTTCTCAGTCTACAGCAGGTCAGCAAGAGCCAATTAGGGATTCTATGATTTTCTAATAATTACCCATTAATAAATCACTACCATATTTAAGCTTGTTGGCTAAAGCTTTGAGAAATGACAAAGGACACAGGAAGAAAACAAGGCACATGTTTAGAGTTAGTGCAGCTTTAATAGATTACAGAGATATCAGGGGAAAACCACATCTCTGGAAAAAAGTTAAATCCAGACCGCATACATACATGATAATAATATCTCAGCTATAATTACAGTACATATCCCTCAAAACTGTTGAGTAGCTAACTTTTTATGTGCTTGACCTTTTTACTAGAATTATTTGATTCAGTCTAGTGCGGGAAACACCCACTTAAAGCTCGTGGGAACTAATGGATTTATTGGTGCTGATAGAGCGACATTTTATTATGCATCAAAGTCTACGCCAAAAAAGAAAACCAGGACAGCATGTTGTGTGTGTGTCCTGCACTGACCTCTTAGAGTTGTGTTGTTATCTCCAAATTATAGCTCGCCTCATGTTCTCTCATTTTTAATTCTACGTTTTAGAAAATAGGTAGTTTGAGCCAAGTAGTCTGATTGGTCAAACATTTGCTGCTGTGACAATAATTCCAATAAATGTAGTTAGTCATGTCTGATCAGTTGCTATGACAACTTCTTATACATGGTGTTATTGTTTTCCTACATGTGCTTTGCTTACTTTGGGTTGAACATGTTCTCTTATATGATTATAGATACTTCTGACATTGCAAATGCCACAACTGACAATCATTATAGTTGGTTTAGGATCTATCCGAAGCCTGTAATTTGTTTTTCTAACCAACAATCTAACATGGTTGTACTGTACATCTTAATGGGTGTTGTGTTTTGTTTTTGTCCTCAGGGAACATTTCAAAAGAGTCTTCCCTTTTCGCATATGACTCAAAGTACCTTTTGGATACCTATTATTTCCCACCAAGTCACGATCCTGCTTTTGTACCTGCCTTTTCTCTACCTGAGGGATCTGATGACCCCTTGGTGGCAGACATGTTGAAAATCTGCTTCGGAGAAGGAGCGAAGTTCTGTAAATATGATACCCTGACCACTCGAAGCCTCAAAGTGGGAAATGCGACTCTCAGGGCCTACCAAAATTATCAGACCCAAATGGCAGCCCTGGAGCCAGGTACCATGTGAAACAAGATCAGTCTGGTTTTATACTCATAGACAACATACAAAACCTGTAAGAACTTTCAAGTGTCTGCTTCATCCATATTCCACAGTAATATAATGCCATTAAAAAGCTTAATGAAGGGAAAACATCTTTCAAAAACATTTGATTGTTAAGGTAACATAATGGTTTTAATATTAATGTTTTAATGTGTTGTTGTTCTTTTAGTGGTGTCTTGTGGCTGGCTTCCCACACCCAGGAACGGAAAGAAGAATGGGACACATTACTTAGAGGGTAACACTGTGAGCTTCACCTGTAATGAAGGCTACATACTGTATGGTTCAACAGAGCGCACTTGTCTGGATGATGGGACCTGGACAGGAGAGCAACCCTACTGCATAACAGGTTGGTAAACAATACTTGGAACGCCTGGATAACTCTCCTTGATGATACCATAAGTGATACGTTGACATGAGAGTTTCGAGACTCTGCTGCGGGATTGTATTGAACTCATGAGCTGTGCTTTTGAAACACAACTGAGTATAGTTAGTAGTAACAGTATTAACAAACCAAAGTAACATTTTCTTTAAACACAGACATTTCAAAACAGTCCCCTCGGGTAACTGCCTTTACTACATGTCAGTGACAGAAAGTTCACAGAAGATAATTATTATTATTTATCTCAGGCACGTTTACTCTCTGTAAGTTAAGTTTCATACTACACTTTATAGAAAACCAATAACTGCATGGAGGTTAGGAGTTTAAAGTATAACATACTTCCATTACAAGAGTAATATAATTTCGGTTAGATTTAAACATGCCAAAACCTTTTATTTTTTTCATTTCTTTGAGTGTGTGAAATATTTATATTTCTTTTTGTTTTATTCACTTACTTACTTATTGCTAACTAATCCTCACATGTTTTATATTTAGTATGATTACCAACATCCTCCAGTGAACAATGAGAGGGAATCCTCTTCCTCTCCTCCAGTCTCTTTGAAAGCAAAGATTCAATAGACTCTGCTCTCCGTTGCTACCATTAGCTACAAAGCTATAAACCTCTGATCCTGGATTGTCTTGGCTTTCTATTTGTAAATTGGAAGCACCTGGGCCCCTCTAATGGTTTCATTCATCACCCCAACCGTGAACTCAGAGTATTGTTGTAGTCATCAGCTGTCGCCATCAGGTGGCAGTATTTCCCACTGAATTCTGAGTGTCTTGTGTTTGTGACACCTTTTGTGCTAATGTGTAGTGTGGCAGCAGGCTGGGTTTTATAAAACCTTGAAAAAAAAAATAGTATCAACTCTAATTATTCATCCATACTGCAGTGAGAGCATGGTTGGATGAAATTAGATATTTAATCACTTAGTTGGGGAAGAATAAAAGCAGAGATTTAAAGAATTTCAAAGGTTTTGGCTTCATTGACCTATTGGCTAAGTGAAGTGAGAGAAAGCAGAGAAATGAAGCTACTTGACTTGTGGTCCACCACTTTCATCCCTTCGTGGCCTCACACCAGACCTCCATCCTTTCCTCGTTAGAGCTGCAAACAGAGACTTCCTCTTGATAGTAATCAGGGGGATGAATAGATTTCATATGTCAGATTTGGAGGCCCGCATAATGACTAGCTAGGTCACAGCTGGACACAATTGACACTGACTCCTTGATTAGGCAAACATATTCGTTTCATAACAGTGCAGAGCTGGAACATACGTTGTTCAGACAGAAAGTTTAGAGATATCTCTCCTAGTGAGTGAGTGCAAGTAATCTGGATGTGATGGACCACAAGACAACAGTTTCTGCTACAAGAACAGCTTCAACACCGCCCGGGACCCCACCATAGATAGTAAACGTTACATTATTGTACTGTCTCCACATCTTGCTAAGTGTGTTACATTGATGCACATTTTTAGGATTATTACTCTGTACATTGTACATATTCATCATTCCTCATACATATCCCCTTTTTCGCAGCTCTTGTTGTCTCATAATATTGGTATGCACCAAGATACCAAGGCTGATTCCTTGTAAGTGAAAACGTATAAACCTGATTCTGGATGTGGCTGGAGATCCAAATAAACACAATCATACAGTGTGAGACAGAGCTCCACTTGTATATTCAGGTTGTACACAAACACAGAAAGCTGGGCTTTTTTGGCTATGTGACAAGTGATCACACTTGCTCCAACACTCTCATTATAGAAATCAGGGCTAACAACTGTCAACATGACTCGAGGTGTTCAATGGCAGGTGTTGCGTGAGCCGTTACCATCGCCATTCAAATGTGACCCCTGGCCATGTAAACAACACTAAATACAGGCCGAGCAGGAGACGCCCTGACGGATCTCTCATCCTCCCCTCATATGAATCACTGTAGCATGTTTAGGCTGAACAGCCAGAGAATTGTAGTCATACTTGAGATGAAAACTGTGTGCCGCTGAGCAACAAATGCCGCTGCATCCAGTTTGACTTCTTCTCTGAGTCACTTTAATGAGCTGCTGTTGAAATGGTGCCTGTCAGCAGAAGTGACACTAAGTTTCTTTTATCAAATGTGGATCTCTACATAAATATCTCCTATCACTAAGAACCCCAACCACCTGCTACCATATTTGTCAATGTGCTTTTTAACTGTTTACAGGGGTGTAGTGTACTGTACTGATCAATGTTAATATCTTTGGCTTGAATGACGAGAGTAGGAGAGGTGAGGGTGGGGTTTGATCTAAGCACACACAAGGTCTTGGGAGACTTGAGAAGTATAAGGTTATATAGTTTACTAGCTTGGCTGCGCCTTGTCACGGTTTTCTGAAAAACAATAGCCCTGCTTTAGTATCAGACACATACCAATAACAGGATCACTCCACCTTGATGGCATTATAATATTAATAGACTTCCTCGTACATAGGAGAAGGAAGTGATTAAAGGAAAGGTGACAGCTGCCAGTGAGGGATAGAGCGATTTTCACAGGAAAAAAAGTGGGTTGCAAGACAAAGCCTCACTCAATTTTCTGCCTGTGGTTCACTTCTCAGATTCCCTTGAGATAGAGCACTCGAGAGCCGAGAGAGAGAGACAGAAGTGGGTGGTAAATGCAGGTAGCATAGAAGAAGGAGTTGTTGAAATGCCAACCAAGAGCTGCATGAGACTTTTAAATCAGTCACGTTCACCGTCAGTCAGTCATTTCTGTCACCTCTCTGTTGTGCTTAACTCACCACTTCCTGACGCTTTCTTTATTTGTGGAAAGCTTTCCTGGAGTTTGTGCTTATGTGCAGATCATTGACATATCTGATGTCTGAGGTCTGTGTTGTGAGGTCTAAATCTGAATGACAGGTCTGTTTCTTAGATGTTTTGCAGCACTGCAGTTTTGATGTGTTGTGTTGGGGTGATCTATTGTTTTATGGGATTTATTTGAAAGAGTTTATAATGATAAATGAAGTAATGACAAAATATTAACATCACCTCTGACATATTTATCTTTTCTGGCATAGTTGAAGAGAAAACAAGAAAGACATGTAGCAACATCCTCCTTCTACAAGGTTTTATTCTGAAGGTTTCAGTTGATATTTGTTGCTTTAATGTCCACAGATTAATATATAACTGTGTGTGTTTGGTGAGCATATGTGGAAGAAGAAGAGGAGACAAAATAGAATTGTTGAAAGTTCAAGTTTTTGCCACATAAAAAGACATGAGATCGAGCCTAAATATTGACAATTCCAGGACACTTGTGTCTTATATAAAAAACATCCACTTTAATATAATCCTTAGTCTAAAGTAACATCCAGTTTAAAATAAAATGTGTAAATAATAAAATCTAATAAAATGTAAACATTTAGATGTGGTGTCCATAAAGGGACACACAGTACTTGAGCTCATCTGAACTATGGTGATACATCAGACTAAAAAAAGCGCACATCTAATTGACTAGACATGCATGCATGAAGGATGTACTTTTTGGTTTGTTTGATATAGGATTTTATTATAATTTCTCATTCCATAAAATGATGAAATGCAGTACACATTTATATACACACCTGGCCAAACCAGGGTCCTAGACCACAGGCAAGGTTAGCTATTGAAGCTGAGTCCTTTAGGCACCTTTATCTTCCAGAGCTGCTGCTGTGGTTATATTCATAAACTCCTTCAAAAGTGTCTGGGTGTGAATCTCTGACAATGGAAAATAGAATAATATTTTAGTTGGCTACTACTTGGCTTTGTGTTTTTGGAGTGTTTATGCAACCAGGTGCTTGTTAAGTTTGCACATGGGAACATTTGATGTCTGAAGTTCGCCGTGTGACACATGGCGCAAATTCCAAGAATACTTCCACCCATCACATTAAATCAGACAGGGTGAGATACACATAACAGTTGATGACAGTAGCTTGGTACAGAGACACACTGTTACCAGGGGAAAGGAAATCAACAGAATTATTTTAAAATGATCTCAGCTCTGTAAAAAAAAAAATCTATCTTGAGAAATGCTTGATGTGATAAGAGGGTAGCTCAGGGCTGTATGGACGGGTTACAAAAACAGTCTTGGATTTCTGATTGGTATCGTCTGTTTGCAATTTCCTTGTGAGATAAACACAGACTGAAAAGGAGAATGAACAATGATGAGCTCAGAAATGTTAATTTTCCAAGTTTGTAGCAAATTGCAGGAATTACATGTGGATGTACATAATCAATTTTATCTTGCAGTACAAATGATACAGATGGGTGATGAACACAACCATGTTTTAAATGAATAAAAAACACATTTTTCTGTTTTCTATCACCCTTAACTCCAGCTCGCTCCAACTCCATGATGTTTGTCATGTGCTAATCCCCTCTCACCGGAAATGTAATGGTCCAAATTGAGTGCTATTGCTCCCTGGAGCTTTACTATTTGATCAATGCAGGGGGTGTTCGGTGGAGTAATGAGATAGCTTTGGGGTTTTGCCAACAGAAAAAAAAGCGAAAAGGTGAATGTTAACATTGAGTGACTGCCAGTCCTCCACATGCTCCCAGTACAATTATACTCTGGGCAGCTTGTCGCGCTGATGCCGAAGGCTTCAGCATGCAGCAGTTTGACGTCAGTGCTCCTTCATCCAAGGCCTGGCCATGTGTAGCGAAACTGATTGGTTTAGAAACTTCAGGGAATATTTGTACACGTGGGTGTGTATTTTACCGTGCATCTGCACGTTTGTGTGTGTGTGTGTGTGTGTGTGTGTGTGTGTGTGTGTGTGTGTGTGTGTGCATGGTTGATGTTCCGAGGCTGTTGACATTTTAAAGGACCTGCAGTGCTTACCTGGCAAACATCTACCTTATTTGACATGTGTTCGTGCATTCATGCGTTAGAGGACGACGGTTCTTTGATAAGTATCTTCATCATGCCTTCCGTATACTTGCCTTTCTTTAAAGAAAGAATTCTTGCTCAGGATATTGTATGAATAGTCAAATAGATTGCAAAATGGTTCATTGAAAAATCCAGCAAAATTGAGGCTGCATCAGTTCATCCAGCATTGTGCTCATTATGTTTGTTTGAAGCCAATGTATCATTTTTGTTTTGTTTGATCCCTTTGGTAATTACAAAAATTGATTGATTCATTTGCTGATATACTGGCAGAACACAGTGGGCTTTTTGTTGGATGGCTGTGCCTGACCTGCATGTAAAATCTTTAAATTGTTAATTTATATTAATGTAAAATGGATACATAGGTCAGTCACATTTACGTTTTATGATTATTGAACGTAGAATTAGGTGATGCAGATAAAATACTCTGTCAGATTATATTTAATTTTATATATCGATGCAGTTGTACGATATATGCAATGAAGAAGGTTTTCTAGATAAATAAGCCGTCTTTAATCACATCTTTACAATAGAAAGTACTGGTTAGATGCCATACATGTAAAGCTGACATTATTTAATAATCACATCAGGTCATGTGTACTTTTACACATTTACTGTAACCAGTCTTTCACATTTGTTTCTGTGAAACTGAAATCTACTGTACACGATGGCTCCTCACTGTGTTCCTTAATCCTTTATTTACCCAGATAAAACAGAATGAATAATGCATGGTACATTTCAGACACACCTAACCGTTACACCCATCCTTACCAGGGAGCTC
This sequence comes from Argyrosomus regius, assembly GCA_946959425.1. Taxonomy (NCBI): domain Eukaryota; kingdom Metazoa; phylum Chordata; class Actinopteri; family Sciaenidae; genus Argyrosomus; species Argyrosomus regius. Next base: position 13,162,614 of record OX336890.1, read on the forward strand.
CAACACAGTACTGTAGGCTAAAGACCAGCTCCACTGGATGCCTTGCTCAAAGGAACTGTGACTAACATTGTTTGATCTTTCCTCTTTGAGTTTTCCCACATGCTTTTACTTCTAACATCAATGCTTTCCTTTTGACTTTGTATTGATCCAGATATCAAACGCTGTGGATGATGGATAGATCTTTTTAGAGGGATCAATGGCTAATAGCAGTGACTAATAATTCTGTGTTGGTATGATTTCCACAGATGATAAGGTGGGGTTTGTACTTGGCGCTGTTGGTTCCCTCTCAGCACTGGTCACAATGGGAGTGATGATCAGACTGCACAACAGGAAACAAGACAGGTTGGTGCACACATGATTCACATCACAAGGAAATCAATTTCACTGATGCTAAATGCTACAAAAGGAAACACAAAATATAAAAGAAAAAATGTAAAATCAGTCTGACTTAAAATGCTCCTCTCTGCAGATTTTCTTGATTTAAAAAAAAAAAAAAGTTGCATTCATAGGTAGCTTATATCACCCAGCCAAGACTGTAAATATTATTTCACTACAAACAATATTGTTTTACTTCCTCCACTGGACGAGTTCCTGGTAATCTGAGGAGTTTGATGCAAGCCTCCAACAGCCAAGGCGTTACCCAACAGATAGGTAGTATTGTAATTGTGATAGAGGTGGTATTATGTTTCACATCCGAATCTCATTGTAGGATTAGTTTAGGTATAAGTTGATTCGGTGACTGTGGATTCTGTAGTAACAGCAAGTATGGTTTGATACAGGAATCCTTGGGAAAGACAAACTATTCTTGAGTATCTGCTTTGTCATGAATACAACAGAGAAGCAACTGGTGTATCTGATTATGGTGCAGCCAAACAAACTCATGTTGTTTTCAATTTCTGTTTCCATCATGCTGGGTGCCACCCTGATCTGATTTTGTGCTGTACATGGCGCAAGTTTTTAATGTAAACAGAGGTGGTTATTTTCCTGGAAAGATGGAGGTTTGCATCCTATCGCCTGCAGCTCTTCATCTAACAACTTGTTCTGGCTGATCCTTCTTGCCAAAATTGACTGTTGTCTTGTTTTGTAAATGCTTTGCTGATTATCGAAAGCAGTTAGCGCGTACATTGCGTTTCCCTGCTTACCAATAAAAGTCGCCCCGTGTTTTGCCACTTGAACGCTTTTAATGTAAATCTGCAGCAGCAGGAAATTGCATTAGCTGTACAGCTAGAAATACATTTTAATTTAGTGCACAGTAAGCAGTGAGGCTGATGTCAGTGAGATAAAATTATGTGTGTGAGCGAGTCTGCATGAGAAGGCAATATAAATCCTGTGTGGGAATGGGAATGACTCCACCAAGGCCAAGGAAAACTACTGTAGAGACAGGTATTTACTGAATGTAAACACATTAAATGGCTATTGCTGAAAAAGTGTCAGTCATTTACAATATGTATAGCCACATTTTTTATGAATATCTTATGGATTCTAACTTAACGATGACACTGAGACCAACTGAATCAAACTAAAAACCTCTGCTTCTCTCCCTCTCTCAGTGCAAACCGCACACGGAAACATCTCCACTGGTCAGACAAACACTGACTTATGACACAAAATATGGCTTGTTTTTGATCGGCAGGCCTCCAGGCATAGCCACCCATATATCTTTTATTCTGTCTTTGAATAGATAGATTATATGTTGGAAACTGGAGGCACTCATCTTGTGAAAACCAGTACATAGCTAGAGGTCTTCTTCCCCTCCCATTTCCTCCCAATAGTCAAAACCTCTTCGCTGCGCCAACAAAGACACAAAAAAACAAAGGCAATGAATCCCACCTGTGTGTTTGATATCCGACATGTCCCAGCCTCCTCTCCGTTACTCATAAATTTTCTTACTGATCTGATCAACCCAAATAAACCCATATACCCTGTGGGATCATACTTATGACTGCAGTCCGGAGAAATGAGAACGCTAGCAGCAGCGCTAGCTCCTGGGCGTGTACAAGCAAATTAAAGGCTTGTTTTACGGCCTCATAGACTTCATTTGGGCTTTTCCCCACCATAACTCCAGCAAGGGGAAGGAAAAAAGATGGATGTCAGGAGTTACAAGCCACCTCCTGCTTCCAGCAGCACGGGCGATGAAACTGCTATGTTGTGAGGGCAAGGGGCGAGCACACCTGCCCTCTTTTGAAGCCTTGATCATGGGAGGCCAGGTGTAAAAAGAGACGAAGAGTGTCAAAAGGTCTGCAGATGTGAGGGAGGTGATCTCACACACACGACATGCTGGTACACATGTTAATATACGACACCCGGCACACACACAGCCATTAAACATACTGTGCATACAGTAGCTTATACATTCCTTGAGTGTGAGTGGTCACACGGGCATGCATGAACACACACACACACACACACACATGCATACATGCTCCCCTACCAACAAGTGCAGACACATTGATTCCTCCCAACATCAGAGGCATAGCAGGATGGAAGTAGCGGGGGTCTTACTGTATTTCAGATCATGTCTGGGTTGCGTGTCTGGAGGAAAGAAGTAGTGATACTACACAATTCCGTGCGTGCATGTGTGTGTGATTGTGTGCGACAGGTAGATAGTGAAGGCCTCCTTTGCCTCGGTTCCCTGTGTCACAGACTCAGACTTGCATGGGTACTTTCCACATCTAGGGTTACCCAGCAGGTTTCAACAGGTCTGTTGGCAGCTCACCACAGGAGTAAGAAAGTCATTACACCATAAGACGTGAGTCTGTTTGTGTGTGTGTACCATCATGTCTACTCCACTTCTGCGATATGACACATCAAAAAGGGAGTGAGGGGCTTTGTCTGAACCTGGCAAGAGTCTCTCAATGAATTGAAGGAGCGAGGAAGGAAGCGTATTTGAGGTAAAGTGAGGTAAACTGTCTCAACACCAAACGCCAGGGAATTCTAGTAACATATCTCACTTGTGCATCTGAAAGGAAATAAGATAGAGCTTCTCAAAAACAATTCAGAACTGGAAAATATCATCAGTTTTCAAGGATTTGTGTTGAGATTGTGAAGCCTTTTGGCAACCTCTCATTGCTTGAGTCATTCATGGCAATATCTGAGTAAAATTATATTGTGCCCATAACATTTTTACTATTAAGGGTCAGTTCCTGTTTGTGTGTTTCTGTTGGTGTGTTAACATTGCAGGTGAATTATTGGAGATGATTAATATTACAAGATTGTTGTTGTTGGTTGCAGCTACTGGCTGATATGCTGCAGGCAAACTGCATGATCTTTATCGCCAACATGTTCGGTATTATTTTCAATACTAGTATTTTTTTATCAGTACTTATTTAGTTATAATTAAATTAATACCAGATCTCGTTTTAAAAGTTTGGTGTTCAGCATGTAGCTCTCTACGTATAAAATCAGTTTGGCTATACAAACCCAAAATCATCTGTAACATGATATTACAACAGCCTATTTGATGAAGTTGCAGGATCATAGTATGGTAAAGTTTATTTCTGCACTTTTAAAAATGCAAAGTGTCTCTCTGGATTGGTTTTAAATTGCAAGTTCACAGAAAAACAGTAGGTAGGTAATAAGGGGACTCCGGGGGGGTTAAAATCACTGACCAGTGCAGGTTGTAATGAAATCACACCACCTCTCCTGAAGAAATAAATCACATCCAGAAAGTATAATTCCACATTTTTTCCAGTCTGTTTTAAAACAATACTCCCCATATGTTCATTGAAACTGTTCTTCCTGTTTATACTGGCCAGGAAGAGATCTCTTCTAGAGTCTTTGTTTTGTGTAAAAATGTCTGAGGCCTTCGCAGTCTGAGATGATAAAATCAGGTTCATCTTTTTGTGTTTCCCTGGACAGCGTCTTCCCACTGAGCTGCGGTCGAGGGACGGTAATACAAACAGAGAAAAGGCTGTAACTCTGAAAGATATGTGCTTTCTTACTAGATTTGATCATCTCAGTTGACTGAAGCCTGATATTAGCTTTAGCTGAACTTATGCATTTTTGCAGAGAGAGAGAGCACTGTGAAATTTGCTTCCCATCTCTTTCATTAAATATGCATTAGAAAGTTATATTTTCATGGTCAGGACAGAGGAGAGGGACAACTACAGTGACTGAGAACTCTTTCAGTGTGTTGTATATAACTGCACAAGAGACGTTTCTGGTGAGAGAGTAAATGTGAGTGTGGTGGATGTTTTGATATTTATAACACCATGTGACTCCTCATGGTCGCTGCTTGATCAAAGGATGATCCTCCTGACCTTGATAATCTTCACTGTTAAGAAATGGATATAATGTCAACAACTAACTAAAGCATTACTAGTTCAGATACCATGGGAGGGCTTACTACATTTACCCTTCAGCATTTATGTCCCTGTTTTGCAAGTTTCCCGAATGTGCGCACAAGTTTTAGATACACTGTTAATAAAACACTATTAATAAGAGCAATAAAGTGTTGTTATTAGGAGCCGAGTTGAAAATGATCCCTGCCCTGATGCAGGGTCACCAGACTTTTTCCCTGCGGTCAGTTTTGATTAAACAAGTGTTCCCCATTACTTCACTCATTCAACTCCCATGGAGCAGCAGGACATGCAATCTGGATGGCGAGTTCCCCAAAATAACTTTGGAAAAGTGAGCGTACGCATCTTCGTAATGAGGACATACTTAAATAGAAGTGGTGGTATTAAAACATGAGTTATAACTATTATTATTAGTTTATTGCTTTTAATGTTAATTATTAAATTCAAAGTTGTTTTAGTGATTCTTCTTTCATTTGTGCTTTCAGAGAGAAAAAACCCGACCAGATGGTGACCCAAGAACAAACTTGCTAAACCATCAAAGTCCTTTCAGATTATGGATCACACCACTCCACACTGAAACTTTCAACTATGTGGCCTATGGTAACAAATATGTTTAGAACTGAGCATTTGGAAATCACATGCAGTTGTGTTCTTCATTACAATGATGATCTTCCCTTGACCTGTTAACCTTATCAAGAAAACCTCAGGCGCTAGCTAGGCTTTCAGCGTGTTGTTTGGCCCCATGTTTTTCCTCTTGTTTAGTTTGGAAAACCTCCAGGTCGTGGTAAATGGCGCATGGGGTGAAGATTGAGGGTATTGAAGTAAAGGAAAAATGCCATGATTGTTTTTATATTCACGTTTTGCATGACTGGACGTCCGATCTTTGCTAGAGAGAGAATTGTATAAATACTACACAGAGATATCATCATTACAGTCAACACTCCTTTCTCCTGTTCAGTTTAAAATAGGACCAGATGTGTTCATGCTCATGTCAAATGTGAAGCGAACCTGATCATTTTTTGGTTGAAAGACTTTGAACTCATATGCAGACTTTGTGTGGGCTCACAGCCTTCAGTCAAATGAAGGGTTTTGCTGATTGACTGAGCCAGAAAAATCCACAAATGTTACATAAAGGTCACCTTTTTTTGCACTATATTAACACTTGCTATCTGGAGTTTCTTTGTGCTGTTGCATATCTGTATTTGGAGACAGTAATTGATGGACTGCATCTATGAATGTTTTAATTAAAAATCAATAAATTATATTATTGCGTTTAGAACCTGCATAGTTTTATTTTTTTAAATGGCTGTTTTTCTAGTGACGCCTGTGCTTGTGTGTGCGTGTGTGTGTGCACTACGGTTGTGAGCTCAGAAATGAAGAATCATCTCCTCTTCAAGCCAGCAGGCATCTTCTGGCACAGCCACATGCCCTGCTGGACAGACCGTCATCTCATGTTACCTCGCAGTCTTCTCCTCTACTTTGAACCTGACTCACTTCTCCTTTTCCAAAACAAAGCCCTTGGGGGTAAATGGGGTGGGGGTAAAAGGAAACAGAGTGACAGGGCCCCGTGTGGCTGATCCCTGGGAGTGATAGGTCGGGGGGGGGTCCAGCTGTGGAAGAAGAAGGGTTCTTGTTGGAGACTAATTGAAATAACCTGGTCTGCTGGACATGGAAGGCTTTGAAGTTTTTGGCTGCACGTGAACACTGTTTTCTAACTAGCAGTTGTGCAATGCTCTATCCATTACCAACTTCTGCAGACACTGACTGTTGTTAATGCTTCGTCACGCCTCAGGCACTCCCGGGACCCTATTGTTTTTCACATAAAAACACTTTCATATCCTTTACAAGAATAAATAAGTACACATGCATCCACTTCACGTGGTGTTACCTGGTAGAGAAACAGGTTCTCATACACTCACAAAGGAGAAGTAAGCCTCATTGTGTGACGCTGGTTGAGGTTTTTCCACAGTATCAGTTCAGATTCGACTCACTCACAACATAATCTACTAACTGGGTGCAAATTTCCCTGCTTTCATGTGTCAGTCAGTGCTTACAGGAGAGGCAGTGGAGAAAGCTGCTATGTCTCTTTGCAGAGTCAGATGCTGATTAATTGCGTATGGATGAAAGTAGAGGGTTTTCATCTCTGTGGGGGCATGTTTATGCTCGCTTATCATCCCAACAACCCAGCGTAATTAGTTAAATCAAATTCAAACACAAGTAAATGCTAATGTGCTCTGTGGAAGCCTGTTGCTTTCACGTGGGACTTTTCCCATTTCTCAGATCTGCTCTACATCCCTGGATTATGAAGAAAGGCTTCTGAAGTGGCTTTTGGATGAGGCTTTTGTTTTGGGGGTGTTTTTTTTGTTTCATGTCAACTCCAGCTTTGCAGGTGTGCTTTGTCCCTTACCTCTTAATACCACACGGTTGAGCAGCGCCTTCTGATGTTAACTCCTAATTTTAAGGCGTAGGTTGAAATAAAGATGGATTTCAGGATTATGGTGTTTGCCCAAACACAGAGTTTTGTGTTTGAGTTTGTCACTGGCAACGTGAACACTTAATGTTGGGGAGAAGATTTTAGCAAAGTCAGCTAATCCTAAGGTAGATAAAAACACAAGCTTGTTTTTTGGTTCTGGTTTTCATATACTTTATTTTTAAATTCTCTTTTCCCAAACATAGAAAAATCATAAAACAAATAAGCAATTAAAAAATCCTTCACGGGTAGCCATTAGCTTGTGACATAATGTCAGAATCTGTAAGATAGATATACATGTTAATATATTCATATATATGCAAACGTTGCACCAATACAATGAAAAATGGAAAAATAAGGTAAAAGTATGTATTTCTCTTACTATGACCACCTTTCTTCTAACCCTAACCTCAATTTTAAGCATTTTCTGAGGTACTTTCTTCATTATTGAACTACTAAATTGTATCTCAGTAACTAATTTAGTCTCAGCATGTTCCAATTTCCTGTGATTTGCTTCAGTGATTCTGAATAAAATATGTATAAATAGCTTAATTTACTCGGATCTTAAGCAATGTTACCAATCTTTTCGGAGCTGTGACTATTGGCACACATGCAAGCGTGCAGAACTGAAGTCCACTGTACGGCCCAAAGCTGAACCTCAGCTCATAGAAGTGGTCTTTCAAACACAAACTGCTCTTGACATTAACACTCAGTATAACTTTATCACTCACAGGCCAGCTACTAGTGTTCCACCTTCTCAGTCATCAACATCAGAAGCTGAACTTCATCCCCTGAGGCAATGTAATCCACTCAGCGACCAGCAGCCGTTGGGACCCAGGGCTCATTTTTCATTGGAGTCAGTTCTTTTTATAATGGAGCACGTCATTCTCCCAGGCCACAGAAAAGGCAGATACCTCACTTTACTACACCACAGATGAGCGTAGCAGAGCAAAACAGACCCAGCATGCCCAATCCACCCATACAGATGTTCGTCCTAGACCATGCCCAACACAGGAAGCCATTAAAGAGCAAATCAATCAGTCGGCACTGTGAAACCGGGGGGACAAACCTCCATGGAAAGCTTGTGGAGGGGCACATTGCCAGGGGAGTGAGATGCACTACGCAGCTTGTACCAAATATAAATTCATTGCAGGCTCTTGGAAACTTGTGTTTTTCATAAACACGAGAACTGGGTGGAAGCGATTTCCCGATTTGGAGTGATTCAAATGCAAAGCAGTGGAGGGCACTGACAAAAGAGAAGTGAGAGGAGAAAATAAATAAAGAATTGTTAGCGTTCGCCTTTTATTTGCCTGGAGGGGAAATATTTTTAAAGCACATTCTCATCCTGAGAAATCATTTTAGTGGTGATAATCCTCAAACAACATTTCCCTCTGATTTCTCAAATGAAAGGAATACAAACTGTTTTCAAAACCTTTTATTCACGGATCAAGTGTTCTCATGAATAAAGATGTGCATCATTGCATTTCTTTACAGCAAGTAAAAAAAGAAGTTGTGCTCTGTCCTGGTTGTTTGTTTCCCTTTGAAGAAGTTCATTTCTTGCAGACACAAATTCTTGTGACCCTGCTTCACTACGCTCCATATCTCTCTCTCTCTCTCTGTTGCTGACCTCAACCTGTAACCCTTGTGATTTAGTTTCAACTGCTTCAATCAGCCAATTACAGCCACGTTTTATTGTTGTGTGGTCTTTTATTGAGCTGGCAAAGGTTCAGATCAGTTAGGATGTGGCATTTTCACCAATGTTTTACAAAGATAAGTCTTCTTTCTATAATTTGAGATGTATTTTCTTCAAGTCATCTATTTACTGTCACATATAACTGCCAGACATTAACAATAAAGGCGTTTACCCAAGGGAGAATCTTCAATCGCTAGATATAATCTGTCAAAGGATAGCTTTATCCCCATATACATTCCCAAGTCTCAGTATGTAAAGCTGAGTGAGTAATTCCTTGACTCTAGATTTATGATAGCACCTGTCTGTTAGCACAAGTAAACTGTTCCAGCAAGCATGGGAATTCCCATCAAATCCAGCTCCAGAATCCCCCAGATCATCAAAAACTTTGTTCTTGCCATCAGAGATAAAGCTTTGCAATCCTCCCCAACCATTACGCTTAATGATCTGTTTAACTAGCAGCGTTACGCCAAAGCTAGTTCGAAGAAGAAAGACAACTTCAAAAGGCACATGTTTCTCCACACTTGGTTTGTGTTTTCCCCCCTTTTTTCTCCTTATCGTGCACTGTGGAACTTGTCCGATGTACAGATATGATAAAGAAGGAATTAAATCCCTGCTCTGTGTACGTGGAGTTTCATCTAAGGATTTGTTTGTGTGTGTCTAGGAGTGAGTACAGTTTGAAGTCCCGTCAGTAGTAGTACACAGACACCGCACACAAACAGTGCACATATCTTTCACCATATCAGTTGGTACTAGCCACGACCTGCCTCTGTCTCAGGTTTTTAATTTACTCCCATTAGTGCTGTAATTAAAAAAACATCTTTATATTCAGTGATTGCACCCAGTGCTTTTTCATGATCATTTAATCTGGTGCAAGTTAGTCTGCTCAGTTTAAAACCTCTGCATGAGATGACAAAATTGCAATTTTTTTATGAAGACATTTGCCCCTTTTCAATTTTTCTACACTCAGTTTTGTATCTAGTTGGCCCACATTTAGTCCTTAGAGACAGACTGTTTACTGTCTAGACACTCTTGAACACTTGAATGTTATTCTCTGTGTGGGTCTGTATATGTATCTGCTTGTGAATGTGTGATTCATATCACGGGGGCATTGAAGGTGCTTTATTTTTCCTCTCTCAGACTTATTATGAATTCTCACTGCTGTGTTTCATCATTTGTTGCCTCGTTCTGAACCGACAAGGTCAGAGAGCTCATAAGTATTCATATCCCCGTCTCCGCTCAGCCCTGCGCTAATTGAGACGACACAGCAGCCACCAGATCATCAGGTTAATTTCTTGATATTCACATTCACTGAGTCATTGAGACTGACTTCTGAATTGTTGAACAGCCACTGGTTGGCGGTTTTGATCGTGCTTATGCAGGAATTACAACAACCAAAATGTCAAACAAACTTGAGGATTTTATGTTTTTCTCTGTTTTGTGTAACGGTAAATAAAAATCTTAACCTTTAGACTGTTGGACAGACAACACAAGGAATTTGAAAAAGCATCAGGACGTGATGGGCATATTTTTTCACAATAATTATGCACTGTAGACAAGACAATTAATCAGCTAATGAAAAAAATAATGAATGGCAGATTAATGACTAATGAAAATAATTGTTTTACCTTATTTCACTCATGTAAATTGTAAGGCACATTTTTAATGCAATTGTTTGAACTTTAAGTAACTTTTTGACTACCCCCAACCATACACCTCTGACTGAAAGGTATTACTGCCAAGGCTGCCACAGGCCATGTAGCACTATGCCTGTCCTATGTGTACAGTTCTGACCGTGTGAGCTGAACAACCTAAAAAGCCACTTTATTCGATTTAAAATTATACCTTACTAGTTTATTTTTGTAAGTATACAACATATGTATAAGTTCACTGATACAAATTGTAATTTATTCAAATACAACACAAATATAACAACAGACTGCAAACTTCAAACTTGCTTTTCCTTCAGTTCACTATTATTTGCAAGCAATGGTTTATCATGTTGTCATGTGTTTGATTTCAGTCAGGGAGTCCTACCAAACATTAGCACAGCACTGTGCGTTAGCAGTGCAGGGGCCTTGTTTATATCTTACACCATAAACCTGCAAACATACATTTGTTCCTTCATTCTGTGGCCTGAAACTTGATTCATAGCTTGTGTCACTGTAGATAAATGACACAGAACTGTGTTCCTGTTTTCACTTGGCCACAAAATGTTTAGTTGCTGAAATGAAACATGACGTCAAGACGCTTTTCATCTTCTTTCTGTTCAACTGTTGTAAACAATATAGCCATATGAACATTTGCATCCTCAAAGTGTGTTTCTCATCAGAAGTTTACACTTTACATATGGTGGATTGTGGTACTTGCATTGGATTTGCTGAATGGATGAAAAGAAAAAGACATCCATCAGAGGATGTTTGCAATGTTGTCGAGTCTGACGTGAAAAAAGAGCTGCAGTGTAAAAACAAGTCTGGCCTCAATATACCCCACAAAGCTAAAATCCCCTGGAGTTATTTGTGCTCAGAACGAGCATTTGGATTGAAGTTGATTTAATGTGGTGGCCACTTTCTACAATCCTTTGAAGACCGGGCTCAGACAACTCTCACAAGAAAATGCACCACTTCCAAATGTAAAGGAAACATTCAGATAATGTTTGTTTTTGATAGAATGCCTAGAATCTTCATGGGGCAACTATTCCCAAGTAGATATTTAAGATCTTTATTAAGTGTCATTCCAGCCCCATGAAGAGAACTTGTACCACGGCTTTGGCTCTCTGTGCTACAGTATCATTCCACAAGTACTTATGAAACAGTGATGATGTTTCTTTACCATTAGCAGCTCTCTTGAGTCTGATGTGCTGTCATTGTCAGCCCACAACAGAGATCTATCTAAGGATAATTCCCACAAACCAGCACACGTGGTGGAGACATTGTTTCATGGCGGGAAGTGCGGCATCACTGTCCAACAACCGTCTTGCTTCTGGCTGTTTTCCTGATCTGTGATGAGTGAAAGATATTTATGACTTAGAAGAATGATGATTGCAATAGTATTAGCCATGATGTCTCTATCCACATTGGCAGAAAACGGGAAAATAAAACTTACTTGTTTTGTTAATCACAGTTTTCCATTCACTGAAGAATGGATGTTCAGTAAGACTAACACTTTTCGAGAAGTACCCTGAGCACTCAGTAGGTCAAGGGTGGTAGTGTAGCTTTACTACACAACAGATAAAACAGCTACATGTAATTCACAAAGGACCACGTGTATTGACATCCCACAGTCATTTTGCATTTCCCCTCAGCTCTATTCTTTCAGCGTATTGTTTTGGTTTTACTGCCCCCAACTTTACTGTTTTGATTCACTCTCACCGAACCCTGTTTTTATCCGCAGCATGCAGCTGTTTTCATTGAAAAAGCTCTGTTGTAACCCTGACCACCCAGCACCTAACAACACAGACAGAGTTGGCGAACATAGTGGAGCTCTTTTAGTAGCGAATGAGCAACATACTGTATAGGACTTTCATCAGAGTCTAAATAGATGCTAATGTTTCTTTGTATCTGCTAGTAAATAAGCAACACTTTATATATGAATTTCTATATTAATAATATTTGTTTACGGCTTGTTTAACTGTTCCCAAGTGGCCAGTAAATCAGTTATACTTCTTTTAAGTGATTTCGGACAAAAAATACCTTGGAGATATTTGCAGTTTTTAGGAAAGGTATTTAACATGTTTATTTACCCAATAATGGTTTACCTTCATCTAACATTGTTGTATTGGTTTGTGCAACCAAATTTGAATTTGTATCCATCTGTTTATCCATTGTTTTAATTCCAACCAGTTAATTTCAACAATTTCTCTGCACTGCTGCTCCTGCTGCCACCCTATTTCAAATAAATTGTACTGCATCAACCAATAAATCAGTCACTTTTATAGGATTTCCCAAAAATGGAATGATCACTTATGCAGCAACCAGGCTCTGGTTTACAAGGACTGAGATGCTTTAGGTTTGGTTTTTGGTTTGGTTTTGAGAGGCCCTCAGTATTTTTGCTTTGAGTCATGGATAAGGCACAAGAAACATGAATGGCTGACGTCCACTGTGGTTAAAAGAAGACTACTAGGTTGATGCTCTACCAGCCATTCTCATCTTGTGCTCAGATGTCATTCCTCCTCTTCCCCTTTGTTCGAACGGGACAAACAAAACAAGCAATGCAAGGTAATCCAATCAATCTATGCAGGCTGTCATCTTAAAGGATATTTCTAGTTGAAATGATTATTATATTTCTATATTTCTCATGTCATTGCCTCATCTGTGTTGATTTGGAAGGTTGGAAGTTTATTAGGTTTGCCCATCATTCCTGTTTATATTCATAAAACTGTACTCACCAAGTTAACTGCTAAAAATCTGACAGAACAAGAACGCAAAAAGTAGTTTTGAACAAATCTCTAGGTTAGACAAAAAGAGGAAACAAAGGGAATAGTAAACTTACTACCCAAAATGTCCACTGCAGTTAACAGACAGACTTCACGGTAATTTAGTCCTGATAAATATCTTTGTGCAGGCTCATGTTCCATCCACGTCTCATAGTTTCTCTAATTCTCCGTCTGTTTTTTATTATTTCTCCTTCACTTTTGGACTTTTTTTTTTTTTTAAAGAAGATAAAGCTGAGCGATGTTACAATAAACATTCCAGAGGGTGTCACCCAACCGGAGTTTAATTAGAGACCCAGGAGGCCTAGAAAGATGGATGATGGCTGTGTGTGTCAGCGGAGAGAGGTGGAGGAGGAGGGGTAGTGGTGCTACAGTGGCTGCTGGTTACGTGCAGGTGGCTGGATGTAAACGTTAGCTTTTATCTTGGCTTTGAACACAGGTATGCTCAGGGGCCTGTACAGGTGTGTGTTTGTGTGTGTGTAGGGGATAGGAGTTGAGAGAAGATAGTGGTTGGCGGGGGGATGTTACTGGTGCAGATGGGGCCAGAGGCAGTCATTTGTCAAGGGGAGCCCACTTCAACAGAGCTTTGCTGGGGTCAGAGAGTGACACCGTAATGTGTGTTGTGTTGTGTGTGCAACCACTAATGATGTGGATCATATAGACACTGATGTGGTTGCGTGGGGGTTGTTGGCCAGGTCGTACAGACTTCAGACAACAACCAGATGCTTTGGTTGAGTAATCGCATTGACTCACTGTGTGCCCCATAGGAGTAGTTTCAAGAAGTTGTGCGTCAGGCATGTTTTGTTTTTAATTAATGTAATGAGCCAAGCGATGGCAGAGATTATTTTGGCAGTGAGGAGAACAATCCCGACAGCAAGCAGTGACTCAGTGGTGATGTCAAAGAGAAAGACAAAATCATCGTCGCTCTTCTTGTCACGTTGTGGCCAAAAACGGGAAAGAAAGAGAAAAACAGTCTGTTCATCAGAGTGTAAGACACATTTCCCTGAATCCTGTAAGTGTAGCTGAAGAAGAGAGAGGTGTACCCACTGAAACATACAAAGTTTGATACTAGGATTGGTTTACTACTGAACATATTTTATGAATTAGTTTTGGTTTTATATGAAGATATCCTAACATTGTTGTTTAAATTGCACAGTGTTGAAATGAGTATTTCCAGAAACAATATCCTGGTTTCTCTGGATGATCCACAGAAAAATTAACTGTGGAATTACTTCCCACTAAGACTCCAAGTAATAATTATATTCCCTTACTGATAATTCTGCCAATTATTTTCTTGATTAATGGAGTGATTGTTTTGTCTATAAGATGTCAGTGAAGAAAGAAAAGCTTGCTGTCATCACATGAGAGTATTCTAGTTTGTAATAATATTCTTAAGGCTGTAAACACCACAAAGGAATTTCCATTCACCTTTATTGTATTGAAGTCGTCGAAATCTGGAATAAATACATCATGGTTGTGTCATGGTTTGATACTCAGGGGAAAATGTTTTTAGTTTTTAGTTGTTTTTTTATGATAATCTTGAGTTGATCTTAAATGTTGTGCTCTATCTCTCCCTGAAAAGGACGTGAGAGCCTCAGGTACAATGCAGCCAAAGATCCCCCCCAGATGCCTAGAACAAAAGCATAGAAGGAGAAATAGTTTTGACTACAAAGGAGAGAAATGTGGCATTAAGATTCAGGGCCAGGCACTCATGTTTACCCAAGAGGAAACAAGGACATGACATAGTCTTGGCTCCTGAATCTGTGAATTCAAAGCATCTGGGCCAACTTCTAATTCAACTATGCATAACTTCCCATTGGCAGGCAGGTCAGGGATGCCAGAGTACTTTCTAATACATCTCAGTGGATTATTCTTGCTATGACCTCCAGCCTCTGTCTTGCATAACTCAGCAGGCAGGACAAACCGGCAAAGGGTGAAGGGCTCAGCTCTCACTGTGGCCACCCATGCTAAAAATGCGCACACACGATAAAGTGAGGAACTTTGGATACTCGTTATCTGATGTTCTCGACCCGATGAAAAACAGCTGAACTATCTAAAAGGCAAAATGCCAAAGGAATAAAGTGTGAATGTCATGTGTGGAAGTGCCAAGTTTTATCTGGAGAGAGAAAAAACACAGAACAGAATTACAGTAACTCCAGCAGACCACAAGGAATGTGGCCAGGCAGCGTGTAGAGACAAGCCCAACATGTGATCACACACACACACACACACACACACACACACACACACACACACACACACACCACACACACACAAACACACAGACAAAGAAGACAAAGGAAGCCTTGCTACCATAACTGCACAGCATCACAGACTGATAGCAGGGAAGATGGGGAGGTAATGACAGGACTCCAATTCAAGTTAATTTTCATATGGACACAGTAGTTTTTATTCAGTCTGAGGGCACTGAGACCGCTTTGTATGAGCACATACTTATAACATGTCACATATTGAATGATGATAACAATATATAGCTTACATTGGTGGAACAAGTATTAAGTTCAAGGAATTATGTAAAAATCAATTACAAGTAGTTCACAATACTTAAAGGAGCAATGTGTGAGTAAGGGATTTGAGGTTTAAAAAATATATTTAAAAATAATTAAAATTACCAACAGAATGAGAAGAAATAACAAAGTTATTATAACAAATAATAAAGTTTTGTTATATCAAAGCATGCTAACCAGCTAGAGCCGACCCATCCTGTCTTGTAATATCACTTTGTACCTCAAGAGGGAATATTAAGATAGTATAGCTCTGGAGGCCTAACTTTTTTAGTCGAATAAATAAACAAACTCACAAAATGCCAAAAAAAGAACATTTTCCTGAACCTATTAAACTGTCATAATACAACTGTATACCTTCTAAATTCAAGTTGCTCCCTTTCACCAAACTAATTGCCTCTGGTTAAGTCAAAATAGACCCTCCCTGAGTTAGACATGAAAATATTCTGGCTCTACACACTGATAAACCTGCTTACTCCCTGGAGTAAGAGTCCTGGCAGGAGTTGCTGTAAATCACCTCATTCTGTATTCACTGTCGCCAACAGTCCGGCCGTTGTTCCATTGCAACCTCATCCAGTTTTGGTACTTGTGCCCATTCTGGACTCAGCTAATGGGACCGCTAAGTTAGCTGCACATCTACCCCCACCGTCCGCGTTGACCACAATCTGTTACCTGTGCTTCTCCTGGCTAAGTGTCGCTCATAAAACAGCAAATCAGAAAAGAGACTTATTAATATTGAGACACAACAAAACACCCAGTTCTTGCTAGAGCTCCATAGATAAAGGTGGGAGAGAATATTCAAAACTATATTGAGATGATTTTTGATTCTTAAAACCACAAATATATCTACTTATGGATATGAAAACTTAAAATAAAGATTATGGGTATGGGGTTTGGGTCTTGTGGGTATTACATTATCACATATGAGATTATCAATAGTGCCACAAAATACGGATGCATAAACATGTAAGAAACTTAATCAGGGTTGAGGTCATTTAAGCTATTTTATGTATTTGTAGGTAGTTTAATCTATAAAAATGTACTATGTTTTGTATGAAAAATATTCGGTTGCAAAGTTACTATAGTAAAAAGACAAATGTAGTGGACTAAAAAGTACAATATTCTCCCTGAAAGGTAGTGACGAAGAACTATAAAGTAACAGAAAATGAAAATAGTTGAGTAAAGTACCTCAAAATTGTACTGGAGTATTGTTTTTGAGTTAATGCACAGAGTCACTACCTGCCACTGATAGGACAATTAATGCATAAGTCAGACAGTTACTTTACACTGAAAACCAGCTGCCAAGCTGTTTCAGAAAAGATTAGACGTCTCCATAGCCATAGTAAACAGTCAGTATGGCTTAATTATAAATCTCTTTCTTTTATAATCTCTCTTTCACTGTACTATAAGTACAGTTTTTACCAGCCAGTATCTCAAGGCCACACAGTTACATTTCTGAAGAGGGCACACGTCATGCTAAATTACTTTTCCTGTGCACCCCATCTCAACCCTGTCGGTTTTGGCAAAATAAATGTTGGGCCTTTTTTCTTCAAGAGTGGTGAGATCATACTGGATTTTCTATTTTTAGGCTGACTGACTGGTTTTGGCTTGGACACTTCCTCACAAGCTGTTTGCAGTGTAACACACGAGGGTGCTGTTTCACAACTAAGATTTTTGGTCTGAAAGAGGTAAAAAAGCACTGATGGTGAGAGTGCACCTGTTTCTATCCAGTGAGTAAGATAAGCGAAGCTGCAGTGAAGACATGTGAAGGAAAAATCATTGAAAGGTAGAATTAGTATGTTTTCACGTCCTGATTTTTTATTACAACATGTTGAGTTTCCAGGAAGAACAGCTTTAAAATGAAGGCCTGAAGTGTAAACACGGTCTGCTCATTTGTTTATGCCAACTAGTGTAGAAAAAACAAACCAAATCATTTGTGCCCAGGGACTTCCAGTTATTCCCACCAAAGGTTTAACTTCTATTTATCTAAGAAACTAAGGAACATTTAGTTTCTTACTTTCTTTGATCACAACTCCAGCAGCAGGAACAAAACTAGAATGTCTTCTCTAATAGACAGTTATGTCATTTCTCATCCACATTTTAATGAATTTCCATTGTATTAAAGCCACATAATGTAACCCCTGCTCCACCAGGATCATGTGCAAATCCTTCTCACTCCGCATTTTCTATACTGTAGCTATCAAAATGAAGTATTACTGAGATAATTTGACTTGCCTTTGTGTGCAGTTTAGTACTGAGTAGAACCCAGAGGTTTCCAAACATAATGGACCTCCAATTAGATTTCGACCCGAACATAAAAACCAAGACAATTCTCCCATAGTATTCCAGAAGAGACTTATTGTGCCTCTTTGGTACCGCATAGCATGTTTACAGTGAACTGTCATAATTTATGACAGTTCTGATCTCCTGTGGCATCACTCTCCTCTCTATAGTGTTACTAAAGGGACCAAATAGTAAATGTATAATGGCTGCTTGGCGCACAAAGGTTGTTTTTACCCTCTGGAATAGTTTACCACTGTATTCCTGTGTGTATTAGTTTTAGTTTTGCTGTAATATAAGAGTTATTAACAGGATATTACTGTGGGAATGTGCTTTAAATTCAGTCTTTAAAGAGGGAAAATTACTTTATACTTTACCAACCTGCTGTTCATTGCACCAGAGTCCACCCTCCAACCCCTGCACCGACACCCATCCACCCTCCTCCCTCCTTCTCCTCCTCCTCCTCCTCTTCTCTTTCTGCTGCTTCCCCAGTGCTGCAGGTTGAATCTGTTGCCCCTATTTCCTGTCACATGGGTTGGAAATAGGATCCCTGCTTTCTACTATCTGTTCCCGTCTTTGTGGTGTCAGTGTAGTAGTAGCTGTAGGACCTGCCTTGAAGTTCAGGGACTTTTAACGGCGACCAAAGAGCGACTCCTGCACATACCCGGACAGTCAACCAGTGAGTCAGTCAGCCAGTCAGTCAGTCCAGCAGCCCGCCGGTCTGCGCATCTGTCCGTCAGGCTGCACTTCACCTGAGAGCCAGTTCAGACTCTTTAATCACACGATGGATTCCTGGACAGTCACCTCTGCACTTCTTCTCGCTGGTGTTATTTCTTCTGCGGCTTTTAGTCATTTCGACACCGGTAAGTCAAACTTTTCTACTCGCTCGTCTTTTCCATGGATGTATTCCGATAAATATCTGCGTTGTCGGAAGCATCTCCAAAGTTGCTCTTTTGCGCACCGGACCAGCTGTTACCCACTCGGAAATTGCACGACACACATCAGAAAGTGCGTTAATATTTGTGTTGTAGTGTTTTTGTCCTGTTTGTTATGGAACATGTCACAGATTGCACTCGCAGTAACTTCATTCATAGTTTTTCGCCTTGGTCCGAATCCCACTACAGCGCTGTTTCCCAAACTACACGATGTCTTTAACTGGGATGTTTACAGACGGCGGCCAAGAAAAAGGGACATGATTTTGTTATTCTTTGATTTGTTTGAAGACAAATGTGAGCAGACTAACTAGTCTGGTTATAGTGCAGTTTCAGTGTTACCTCCACACCTACATAGTAAACACTTGTAGTCCAAACCGTATCCAAAGAGATTCCCCGCGACAAATTCCTACCAAATGGGGGACTATGTAGGCCTAAATCTTGAACAGACATTATCACTAACCCCTGTTATGTGACTCTGAAAGCTGCGTTTTGATTTAATCGTGGAAACCACGGGCTTGTAACCCAAACCTGCAGCTTTTACGCACTCGGCTCTCCAGTACATCCTGCGCCCCGAGGGCTGTTGTGTTTACCTGTTCTGCATCAGCTGCTTTTAACTAATCAGCCATATTGAAGTTCGTTATGATTAATCACATTCTCAATGGTTATGAAAGAACACGTTTATGATATTTTTAATCTCCATCATATCACCCTTGGCTGCACTTAATTTCTGGCTATATTATGTCTTTAATTGAACCACTCAAAGATCAGTTCCCCCTGTAACGAACTCGAAACCCTCCGCTCAGTCATCTGATATCATCCATTTAATTTACCATCAAGTTCAGACTAATACGCAGGGATATGCTTGCGTTTATCTGCAGAACTTGAAAGTTACAGCCGGATCCCCATGCAAAGCTGCTTTCCCCGAGAATATTTTGTTCTAATGTGAATATCTAATAATGACCACACTAACCGAGCTTCTCCTTGCTGTAATTTGTGCCGCGTTTCATGTCGAAGCAGCAAATCCTCATGCTTTCCTTTTTAATTTTTTTGTCTCTTAATTATACCCTTGGATTTCAAATTAGAGGGTCCACCATCTGGGCTAGTGCGTAAGTACTCCCATGTGTACCTATGTATTAACAAAGTATTTAAAGCGATGGTATTCCCCCTCATAACACTGGGGAGAAGAAAGGCCAAGTTTATGTTTAGTTTAAGTCAGCTGTGCCATATTTACTCTACAGTAAAATAATAATTTCAATGAAGTCAGTCTCTTGTTGTAAATGCAAAGGACTATTTGATGCTCTCTTTGCTCTGTCTGCCCTTGATATGTTTGCTGAGGTCAAACTGAATGTGAAACCTGCCTACACCTAAAGGAAAAATCCACCCCAAAACCCCACTGCACTTACACTGAAGACACAACAGCTTTTACACTTGGTTTAGTAGAGTATCTGTCTTACAACTAACTGTCTGGAGCTACTATAGAGATAAATAGCAGCAAAACAGGTCAATGTATATTTTAAATGTGAGTGTCAAAGCATAATGTAAAGTCCTGTGGTCATGTTTAACAGGAGAAATCCAATCACAGGAGATTAGTTTGCAGTTGATGCCAAAGGTTCATGCTCCAGAGACTGGTGAAGGGCATTTAGGTAAATGTAGGAACATCAGGGGAAACAGATGAGGCAGGTTAGAGGAAAGCAGACACAATGAAACAAGCAGCTGCAAAATAACATCCTGGATTACACTGAAGTATTTAATGTGGATACTATGAGTCCACATCTGTGAAGTCAAATCTGGGCATGTGCAAGTAAGAATTCTTAAAAACAGCAGAATTTTCCTTAAACATGCTGAAGCTAGGTCACAGAGCAGCTTATTAATGCTCTACAGAGAGCCAGCCGCTATTGCTTATGTGACAAGAGTGTCTAAAACAATTAAACTCGAGTGCTTTCACTTCTCTGTCCTGGTAGACTCACTGCAGCATCGCATCAGGCAGAAGTGTATTAAGTGTTTTTCATCGTGAGCTGAGAGATAATCGTGCGCTCAGTGATATGCACACACACACACGCAGAGAGTATACACACACATACAAAGTAGAGAAGAGTGAAAATGAAGCTAAGGGTTAGAGATGACACGCATTGTAGCTGGAGCAGCTAAGTGCCTTTATGCAATCTTTATGGGCCCATATAGCACACTTTAAACTTAGCTAACCACAGACTCTTATGATTAATGTATATGATTCCTCTTCCACCTGAACTCAGAGGCTTTATAAAGAAACTCATCCAGACTCCCACATGCTGTTTTGTCTGCCATTGCTCACTTGGCAGCTGCTTAGGCCCTTCACACAAATGTACACACAAGTGGAAGCTGAATCCTGTCAGAGCTGTCAAGATGAGGAGTAATTGAGTTACTCTGTAAGCCGGTAATGATGTAGCTGATGGTGTTGGTGTCGCGAACAAGCTCTAGCTGGTTAATCAGTGGGGAATTATTTTGTTCTTGATGCTCCTGGTGTCCATGACCAGTCTTAGTGGTCTGATGACAATGACGGGGCCAGTGGTGAAAGTGGTGGTGTCTCACAATGCACCATGCACCCAAATGTATGTGTTTTGTTTATGTAAATAATGCATCATCATCGTATTGAAATGGAGGTTGTGGTAGCTCACCTGTGATCCTTTTTTAAAATTCAGTGGCAGGGTGAGCAAGCTGGGTTCCTGTTAGTACATGCAGGGATAACCTATAATTTATCTTGGTGGTTCCCCACCTGGGGTCGAGGGATGATTAAAGGAATAGTTTGACATATTACTAAATACACTTATGTGCTGTCTTGTGGAAAGTTAGATGAGAAGATTACACTCTCACATCTATCTGTTAATTCAACATTTTGGGGAATACACTCTCATATTGTCCATTAAATATGAAGCTACAGCCAGCAGCTGGTTAATTAGCTTAGCACAAAGACTGGAAACACAGTGACAAAGATAGGGGGGAACTTTATACCCAGGTAACAGCACCTCTGAGCTCACTAGTTAACATGTCATATTGCAATTGTTTAATCTGTACAAAGTGTAAAAAGGACAATTTCAACACCAAGAATTAATCCAATACATAATCCTGGCTAAATGGTGACACGCACACTTAGAAATTAGTCATAAAGTGAGCTTTGGTAGGTGTTGGTAACTGGATTTGGTTACCATCAGTTAGCTGCCTGCCCCCGTGTCCAGTTTTTGTATTCAGCATGAAGTTAACCAGCCTCTGGCTGTAACTTCATATTTAATGGACAGGAGTGTATTCCCCAAAATGTTTAATAACTGCTTTAACAGTGTGAATTTTTCAATCTTTCCCTAATATTTACTTATTCATGCCTGTTCTAATTATTCAAATGAAATAATCCAAAAAATGAAAATGTTTGAGTGCTCATAGTTCAGATTGTGACACGGGATTGTAAGAAGGCATTTCTTTAATTTAGAGGTTTACAAGTCAAAACATACGGCATCAATTGATCTGTCTGATCCTTTTTTTTTTTTTTTGCAAAAGCAAGATCACCAACAACAGCATTATGAAACAAGTGGAGTCACAACCTGTGCATCACTGGACTTTATTTCTATTACCTTCAAAGGAAAACAGTTAGTTTTGGCTGTGTCGAGCCGAGGCTTGAAAAGGGCAGGCTGTGACATTTTAGCAATATGGAATGTGCTCTCATTATGTGATCACAGAAGACAGAGCTGTCATAAATGAGGCCAGATGAAGAAAACATCCGGTTAATATCAGACTGTGTTCGACCAACTAAATCTTGGACTGATCGGAGGAGACGAGAGGTGCCTTATGGGCTTTCTTTTCATCTGCAGTCTTTGCCAAGTCTCTACTTAACTAGACATGCATGAAATAACTTGTAAGGCCACACTAGGAAAATTTGCAAAGGCTGTGCACTGAGGTATCTTATCAAACTGACTTGCCGTAGGTGAATTAGACCAATTATTTCCAGACCAAACCGGAGAGTTTTAAGCATTTTACTCTTATTCACTCAGGCCACTCTTCTTTGTTCCTTGAAGCATTGCAGGAACCAAACAGAGTGATGGGGGGATGAATGACAGCATGTGTTGTGATTTCTCTTTGTAGCCTAACATGCATATAAGCTGCTGCATAAACTGGCAACCCTCTGTTTCATCTGGCAGCCTGCTCTTGTTCTTGCCCCCTGTCTGATCGCTGTCCAGCAGGGCATGATGTTGGCCTGGATTCTGGACTCAGATTCATTGCACTCGGCCGCAGACGGAACTGGGCGTTGCTCTGTGGCGCAGTAGGAGAGGCGAGGTGGCCGGAGCGTGGTTAAAAAAGCTGCATGAACTCCTGAACAGTAGCTCGTTCAAAAGTTTGGATTGTAGCTTTTGATGCTGGCATCAGTCATGCAGCGTCTGTGTTCACTAGGCTGACGTGTGATTGGTAGGAATCTAAAGTGTGTTTTCAGATGTTTGGCTTAACGTCAAGTCAGAGCGTGTTGAGTGTGTTTGTGTGTTCATATGTTAACCTCTGTGAAAAACAGTGGAAAGGATATCAGAAACTTTTCCATGTATGCAAGTCCAGGATTATTGTGTATTTATTTCTGTTTCTCTACCTACATGTGTAACAATAATTTTATTATCAGTTATATTTCTGTTCTCCAGGTCCATTAATCATGTCACATGACCAGCTTCATCAGCAGATGGAGTTTCCCCAGTTGTCATGGAATTGTAATTATTAAAATGTCCTTCTTCCACTTTATGGACTTCTTGTCCATGTTGGATTACAAACTGAGGTTCAAAGTTGAATCTGTGGCAATTGGCCAGAGCCAAAGGTTACGTCTTGACTTTTAAAACTGATGGTTCATTTTCTGTCATTCAACTAATCAACACTACGTGTGTGAGCATGTGTTAAATTCAAATGTGAGACAGCTGTGGCCATCTGGAGACTTTATAAACTTCCAAAGTACCAAGAGGTCTCACATCCTCTATCTGATGCCCCTCCTCTCATGCACCCTCCCACCCACCTCTACACACAACTACACACAAACCACTGACTCCTCTGACTTTGCCCAATCCACAACTCTCTCTCATACAGCCAATCACCATATCTGTCTCGACTTAATCCACTCTCAACTTGTAAACGCAGTCCATACAGTGCAGTTTATGACTGGCCTCCATCAACCTTTGTAACTCCTGAGACAGAAGGATCTTTGTGAGTGGGTGCATGTGTGTGTGTGAGAGAGAGAGAAGGAGAGGGAGAGAGAGAGAGAGAGAGAGAGAGAGAGAGAGAGAGAGAGATACTTTGAATTGTCTGCTTTGGAAGATAATAACAGACCATCTTCAGCCAAGATCTGAAGAAACACGAGCTTGTGTTGGCAGAGGTGCGCTGGAGCGCTGGTTTGAGGAGAGACAGCGGGTTCTTAAGGAGTTTAACATAAGGGCTTTTCGGCGTGTGGGTAAACCCTCTGTGCTCAGTGTGGGGAGTGTCAGAGGGCATTATGGGAAGAGGGTGCATGGGGTCTGGGTCTCAGATGTGGGCTGTGCGGTCTCCTGGGCTTTTCCGGTTCAAAGATGTAGATGGGAGCCTCTCCTCTCCTGGTGAGCTTCTGTGCTGCAGACACAGAAGTTCAGACAAACCACTGGGGTAGATTGGTGTACTGTGTGTGTGTGTGTGGTGATCTACACATCTAAGTAACTGTTTTCATGATTAAAGATGTGACTGTATGTAGAAACCAGTGGGTGTTTTAGACTTTCAGAGTGAAAAGGAGGTTATTTATGGTCCTGACCTCTTCCTTGGTCTAGGTTTTTGTTAAAGTTAGGCTCAGGACTTGATTTTAGAGTTAGTGTTTGATTTTTATTTAATTTTTACAGCAAGTGAACAAGTATGCATTAGTTGGGTGTATGACCAATCTGCTTTTTTGAGTTAACATAACTAGGAGGTTCATCAACTGGGAGATATGGTATAGAACACTAGAAAAGGGTAGTAATTGGACCTTGAAATCAACTAATCCATACTCTACATGAACAATGGATTAAATTATCAATGGAGAGGTTGCCCCTTGTAACAAAGTCAGTGGGAATTATCAAAATATTTGCAATTCCCCTCAGCTGTACATGCCATTTTATTGTGTTTTAGCTTAATATTTTGTTTTTTATGGCCTGCATCTTGACTGTTTTGGTTCCCATCAGCAGTCAGCTTTTTACACCAAAAGGCACTAAAAACCAACCATATACAACGTGCTTAGCACCAAAAGCAAACTAAGTTAGCGACCAACTGGTTGGTATGAGTTAAGTTAAACTGGTGGAGACCAAAAACAACCTAAAAGAAATGTGAATATTCAGCTTACATTATTCAAGCAGCGATAAACATAACTTGTTGCAGCTGGTTGTGTAAATAGGCAGCTGCCAGCAAGAAGACCAGAGCATCTTGAGAACTTAACTACTGACAATATTACACTGGGTAAGAGAAAACATCAGTTTGGAGCTGTTATTCTCTTTTTCTCTTTTACGATACTATGAGTTCTTTGCCTTTCACTCAAGGGCACACAAAAGTGTCGGCATCAATCACAGGACAGAACAATCTACTTAGGACACATGGTTGCTTTTACCGCCTATTTTCTCATCACTCATTGAAATCATGAGAAAGTTGAAAAATGGAGTAATCTCCCTGAACTTTGTGCACCCAGCAAAACTTCATACTCCTTTAGATCTCCTGTAGGTTTAATGCAGGTTCAGTTTGTATGCCCTGGTTGTTTTCACAGTAAACGCAGTATGTCTGTCTCCTCTTTGTGTTGTGTCCATGCATAATCAACTCCATACCAACCCATATGGAGCCCTCATGAATCTTCAATGGAATGCCCCAAGTTTATGAAGACAACAAAAACAGAGCAACGAAAACCAACTACGCATATTGACTTCAACTGCCCAGGTCACAGAGTTATAGTGGAGAGATGCTAAAATGTTACATTGCTCTTAGCTGTTCTTGCAGAGGAAGTAACATATGCCCTAGATTAGGCAGCTAAGTCAACTCCCTCACAGTGTTACCCAAATGAAAATGAAAGAAATATGAAGTTGCAGCCATCTTATAAATTTCACATGAAACACTACCTCCACAAAAGAAGTATGCTACCAGGCTCACTTAGAGGACAGATATGGTTAAGAAGAGGTTCTTCATCTGAGCATCACCCAATCTTGTTGTACATTTGTATGTTACTTCACTGACAATAAGGTAGATTAAAAACTAAGCCTAACTGATTATACAAACCTCCACATCTAGATGCTCCAGTGACAGTAGCTCACAGTAGCTACCTAGCAGTGATAGATGACAGGGAGAGTTGCATTCATTCAAAAGCCAGACAGAGAGAGTAGAAAGTCTGAAATGGAAGAAAATAGAGCAGAGCATTTTCCTTTTTGCATATTCCAACACTCATGATACTCAGCATGTCTTGACTTGTGAAGACAGGCCAAAGTTTTGAAGAATTCCCTCATTTACTTGGCCGAAAGTACATTCAATCTGGTTTAACCTTGGCAACAGAAGAAGGGAAAAAAAAACTGTAGGTCAGACATGTGTGCTTCTGTGTCAGGCTGCTGCCCATTTACTTCCTGTTGACCTCTGGGTGGTGCCCTGCAAAGGTCAAGTTGCGGGCAACGCCCTCGTTCTTCCATGCCAAGGGATTGGACCGCCCCTAAAACCACCAACCACTAAGAGGGAGAAACAGACCTAGTTATTATAAACACAATCATGCTTATTATCATGCCACTGTGATTCTCGTCCTGTCGTGTTCAAAGGCTTACATTTGTTTTATCAAAGTACCTCTCTGTGTGTCATTCCCAGCTCTCTCTCCATTTCTCTTTTTGAACTTCCGTTGAGTGCAACTCTTTCATTTTTCCCTGACCTTGTGCAAATCACCACCTGCCCAGGCAGTTGGTTGGGTGACCCAGCATGCAAAGCAGCCAGGCCAGTTCCAGCTTCAGGATCTATGGTGGTGTGATGATGGTGGACGGGTAGCCCCCCTCAGAGGTGATGAGGCATGACGGATGCGATAGTCATGTAAAGCACAGAGCGGCAAGAGAAAGAGGTGTCCCTAAACAAAGTGGAGCAAGGTTGAGTGTGTCACTCTGGTCCCTGATCCACAGAGGCGGTCCTGTGAGACAACATGGAATTAAGCTGTCAAGCCACTGCTGGCTGTACACAACTGTCAGGCTTGAAAGAGATAAACAATGTTTAGGTGGGAGAGTGCACGCATGTGGCCAGAATAGCGGTTTGTGAGGTTTTGTTACTCAAGGGTCATTCGAGACCAGTCAGAGTATTTCTCTGAATGAGCTGTGACATGTTGTTTTTGGACCGAGCTCTGTAAAGCAATATAACATCATTTTTCACTCTTTATCTCAAACTGTTGAGATTGTTCTCCAGGTTTGTGACTGATTCACCCTACTCTTCTTATTCTCTCCTTTGCACATTTTAATACTATTATGTATGAGCTGTGTTCTCTGGCCTCTTCGTGTACCTTGACATTTACGTATGCATGAGAAGACCCACTCCAGTCAATGCCGAATGACATTCTCTCTCAGCTTTGCTGGTGAAGTCAGAGCCTATCAGCTGGAACACACTCCGAGGGCGAGGGAGTAAATCAAATAGTCAGAGAACAGTAATGAAATACCATAGAGCCTTATGTTCTTCTATGAATTCTATTAACTCTCAAACAAACAATTGTTTTCATTATCAAAACTCAATTTAATTCACAGAGAATGGAATTTTAAAGGAGGTTTTAAGGCCCCAGGGAGGAAATGGCTGATGCGTGAAAACATTACACAAAATATAACTTTCTGCCTCAGAGGTGGATTTATACACTGACATGAAATCAAAGTAGAGCGTTATCAGCTCTGGGCGTGTTGATAAAAGGAAGTGCTGCTTCCCTATTCCCAAATAGTGCTCACTGGCTGGTGTATTGTTTCTGCATTTCAAGGAGAACAGGAAAAAACGATTAAGACTTTGGTTTTATTTGTTTTGGTACAAGCCCAAAAACGTTCTGGCTTCCCGTCTCTGTATTTCTCTTTTTGAACATACTATTAATAAAGCTTTTGACATAGTATGATTAAGGTAAATTAGCTGTTATTCTTTCTTTGATTCAAACATGTAACATGTTCCAAACACCTTGCCAGTGATTGGTTGGGTGTTTTTGCAAAAATCTCCACAGGCTGAGTTTCAAAGCAACCATGTATTTTTGTGGTGTCACATGCAATTCTGAGTTTTGAGAAGCGTAACCAAGAACATAACGGGAGGATATTGAATTGCTACTGTGTGAGACATGACCTGTCCGGCGAACCTAGTTCTTTTTATACTGCAGTTATGGTTGGGCCAGGGCCACTAAAGTCTGTGCTCTACTGCGGTAGAGTAATGGCAACCACTTTAAATAAATGGAGAGTAATTTCGCTGCTGAGCCCCGGGGTCTGGTTAGTGTCCAGCTGCAGCAGTTTGTGGCCAAAGAGGCAAATTGTCGCCTTTCCTCTTTGCAGGAAACGCCCACCTACAGCACTGATTTGACAAGGCCAAGCAAGTGGACATGGCTAAGTGGACAGAGCAAACATTTGGACAAGTGAAGGGAGCAGACGTAGCTAAGTGGACAGCAAACAAAGGAACAAAGCCAGGACCGGGCAGAGCTAAGAAGCCGTGACAGGGATCAGAGAGCATAGAAGAGGGGTTGGACAACATGTTTCAGTGTGGTCGTTTTTGAAAGGAAATGGAAATAAACGTCCATTAAGTCGAGCTGCGATACCCCAACGATAGTTAACTGAGCTTTAACAGTTCATAGACCCTACTTTTACAAATGTGCAGGAACATCTCAGACGACCGTTTTCACAAACAACCATTGTCTCTTAAGCTGTGGAGCCAGTGATATCCCATTGCAATACAAAGTCCTTTGAAAGAGGCTTGAACTGAAAAGGGGTGAAACCCAAGTCGCCAAGAGGCCCTGATTTAGTTGTCTGTCCTGCATCGAAGGTGAATACAGCTCCCCGAGGTGAACACAAAAAGGGTTGGGTCTGCAGCAGCCTACGTGGCACCAGCCCACTACCAACGCCAGCAGAGGGGTGGTCACACTCGGCCGATGCCATGAAACAGAATCTGCTGGCCCTCAAAAGATCCTCCGTAATGGATCCCCTTCCCATGGAGGCCAGTGGGATGCCCCCTGTCTTTTACCAGAGCCATCTGGTTCCCAGTACTGCTGCTCTTCCCACAGCCACACAAACCACAGTGAAAAAGGATCGCTTTCACAATCAAGATCAAGAACTAGAGACGTGGCTGGTTAAAAGGGGTCTGAATGTTGAGCACTGTGGTCCCCTCTGCAGCAGCCTATTGTGCTGTTGTTATTGTGTCCTTAGAAGTGCACTCTGTTGCGGTTTATCTGACAACCTTTTGTGATTTGATACAGTGGAAATGTGTTCTCTGTTCCTCCTCTTACTAGGTTACTCAAGTAAGATAATTAAAAAAAGGATTTAAACACTTAAGTTAATAATGTGTTACAAATTAAAATAAATGTGCACTTTGGTGATAATGATCATGGATTGTTCTAAAGCCAACAACAGACATGCACAATAGTGAGAGATTAAGGCAAAATGTCTTGACGCAACGGAGATTTTCTCTGCAATGTACATGGATTTAAAGTGTAAAAAAAATTCAAACATGCCAAGGAATGCTGAGGGAACAGACCAATGCCTCCATCTGTAGTTTACAAAGATAGACAAAACAAATGTGTTTGATGTGTTTGCCACTCTCTCCAAACGAGCATGCTGGGGATTCATTGGATGCAGATGGGAGCGTGTTTATGTTCCACACATTGGGTCTGTTCATCCACCACAGCAGACAAGAAGTAAAAGTTAATTAAACCTCACCATTCAATATACATCTATTATTGGTCTTTGGATGGCTACTCCTGACGTCCAAAGAGTGAATGAAATCCACCATCCACCACTGCTGCTTTAGTTACATTTAACGAGAACACTTGGCTCTAAGTCTCACTCAGACATTTGATCAACTTAAGCCCGATTTCCAGTAACCATGTTGTTCCATTTTTGAAAAGGAGCTTCAGAGCTGCCTGAAGAGCTTATTTAGGTTTTTATTATTATTATTATTTTTTTATCAGACTTTGGTTGTAGCTCCTTTATTTCTTTTATTCTAACCACACAGTCCAAAACCACAGTAATCACATGTAATACAGTAATACATGACAAGATTGCACAGGTGAGATATAAACATCAAGGCATTATAAACTCTCTAAACTCAAAAAGAGACAAAATCGAACAAGTTTTCAACATATTCCCTGAAACAATTCCTTCCAAAACAGAAGGAATTGGAAAACAAAGGCGTGCTCTGTAATGAGAAAGTTTGATATTGTTTGAAAGGTTTTCTGCAACACCTGCACCCTCATCAGTTACTAAAGCGAAGAACTGCACTTGAACATGAACATGGGAATGTGCAGTCAACTGAAATTCATAACATCAAAACTGAACAAAAACATCTTTTTTTTGCTGCTTTACACAATGGCTTCAGCTCCTCATTATGATTCAAAGACGAGGCATCATTCTGCTTTAATGATGATGTCTGTTAAGAATAATCAGGCAAAGATGCTGAGCTTTTTATCCAGGGCATCTGTGTTTTTCTGCATTAGCAGAGCAGGTCACATCGTTCCCTCCTCTCGACCTGAGACCTTTATTTATCATCTTCCCTGGACCCTATAATCACACAAGACCTCTGAGAGAGAAAGAAGAGGCCGAAGAGGTGGTGTGTGTGTTTGTGTTCATATGTGTGTGCGTGTGGGGGGGTGGGGGGTGGGGGCACTGACAGAGCTTCAGCCCAAACCAAACCACATATAATTTACATTCCTCAGATACCAGCTAACCTGAGCACAAACAGGACGATCGAAAACAGGTGTGTTCAGCAACTTCTTTTATGGTTCACCTTTCTTTAAGGTGCTATGTGCCTGTCTTTTTCTGGTTGCAGCTTAAAGTGGCTCAACGTACAGGGCAAAGGGCCTACATGTGGATCTCAGGCGCATCACAGTGTGTGAATTGAAATATTTTCATTGGAGCAACATGAGAAGTGGAAATCATCCTACGAGAGAGCGAGCAGGAGGCAAGCAGAAGCCATGCTGGCCTGCGTGGCTTACATAACGTTACCACAAATTGATTACTGCCTTTGAGTGGCTGGCCCATTGTGAGGAGAGGAGTTAGGGTATTGACAGACATCTACACTCAAACACACACACAGTGGGTGATATCTAAAGCACAGCGCTGAGTGGGTGAGAATGGCATCACCACAATGACCCTAACCCTACCACAGAGGGAACAAAGGAGCCTGTGTGCATGTTAATACGTGTGTGCGAGTGTGTGTTCCCTCCTCATCGGATTCATCTTAAAATACTGCGGCTGCTCTACTGATGAAAATTGCTCCCTTTCATTCTTACTGTAAGTGCATCTGGGGAGAAGTATGGGTATGAGGGGGGGAGAAGGAGATAAAAAAAAAAGAGCTGGAATGATGTGGGTAGGAGTGCAGATTAATGCATGTTTTGTCACAGCATATGTTTATCAAAGCATCTGACAGTGCAAGTTGACAGAGATATCATTTTACCATCCATTTACAGGCAAAACAAAAAAGAGCGAGTAAGCTTAAAACACCCCCATGCAAGCGCACACAGCCATTAGCAACAGTGAGCCATCATGACTTGTATCACAAGCCAGAGATCCTTTGGTTATCAAAGGCTGCATGTGATGAGGAACCCATATGGGGATGTGTTATTTTCTTCACAGCAGACACGCATTAGCAGGACATATTTTCTCTCTCTTAAGGCCTGCGTTGGTTGTTTGTTTGCTTGTAAAGGGCCACAGCACGCAGCTGTGCCACAGAGCTCCTCTGGAATGAGATTTGTACCTTCAAACTCAGACCCCTGGCGTTGGAGACACTAACTCTGTGTTTGCTGTTAATTTTACAAGCCTGGGCTTTGTCGGCCTTGTCTATAACACAAGGAAATGTGAAATAAACCCAGTGTTCACTTCATTGGTGCTATGCACAAGGAGAAAATTAGGGCTTGGGTTAACAATCTACGGGATCATAAAAACAGTCTTTGTCCCACCCTGACTCGCTCTGTGTTTGCCTCTGTGTTTGCCTCTCTTCTCTCTTTTCTGCTTAATTCTGCTTCCTCTGCCATTGCTCTGTCCTTTACAATCCTTCCTTCAGTCTCTATGCTCCGCTCTAATTTGCAGTTTGGTTTAATTTAGAATGAATCGATCCCATGCACACACCTTTTGAAAGCTCTATACTGAACACCCTCAGCCCATCTTGACTTCTCTATCTCTGCTCCCTCCCACCCTCACCCTGCCTTCTTCTGGCTGTGCAAGTCTTGTTTACTCTGGTGTCAGAGTTGGTTTAGAGAAGGTTCAGTGGCATGTGTTGAGCATGCGGGAGATTTCCCTTTCTATTTGCTTAACCCTGTAACCCCTGTCTTCTTATTGTATTGAGAGGTGTGTGGTTGTGCGAATGTGTGTGAGAAAATATGGAAAACAAGCACAGTATTAGAAGGTGAAGAAGCTTTTAATCATGTTTGGAAATATGGTCTCTTTTTGGCAGATGTTGATTATGACTTGAAGAAACAGTAAAGAGGTGCCAGAGGGAGGTAATTGAACGCGACACCTCATCCGCCCTCATGTCAGGCTGGCTGGCGGGCCCCTGATGTCGACATTTTGCCAGCGGATTTTTTCCTCGGGGTTTCAGCGAGTCCCTGACTGTCCTTTACGTCATTGTCAGAGTCCGCAGCCCATCAGTCACTCCCTGAACCTCTGCCAAGCAAAACTCAAAATCGTCCCACCTCGTTCCATCCTTGTCCACTCACAGAGCCAAAACTACCCTTGGTCCATCTGTGCTGTGTCAGATATCATCCCGGCTATTACAGGAAATCCTGCAAAGGTGGATGTTTTATCTGTAGTTTTGCTGACTGATTTTTCTAAATTACTTGAGACATAACAGTTAAATTAAGGGGCCAGAGAGCAGCTTGTGGCAAAATACCTTTTATGCTTTCCATATTTGCGACAAGCAACTTCAAACAGAGCTTTTTGGCAGCAGGTTTAGTCCACCACTGGCTCCAGCAGATTAGACTGTTTCCATTACGGAGCTAAATAATAGGGGCCGCACTAGAACGAGATGGGGCCATGTTTTATAGGTGCTACACAGCAACTTTGGCAGGGAGTCCTGTGGGTCTGTGGCTACTGTGGTAGTGAACTCAGGAGGTGGTGCAGCGGAGGATTTTTGCAGGAAGAATGGTGGTGATGGAGGCTATTTTGGGACTGAATGAGGTCTTGGTTTATGGGCTGGTTATCTGGGGCTACAACCAATGACAAAAGCATGAAATGAAAAGAAGGACTGTAAAATCCCATTGAGAAGCCATTGTCTGCAGATTTAACTAGTTAGAGGCATCTGTTCTCATCACTTAGGAGGCTTTTTTTTTTTTTTTTTTGCACTTTCATTGACCCTCTCGCATGAGGACACTTAAAAAAAAAAAAAAACTCTTACAGGACAGGAGATCAGAGAGGCAAAGAGGCGAGGTGTGGTCCATTAACTGCTGAGAACCCCCTCCCCTCTCTGAGAAATCACTAACATCTCCTCAGCAACATCTGACTTCATTAAAAGAGACTCACTGAGGCTATCTGTGAAACCTGGATAATAAATGTGAAGCAGGCTTCCTACGAACCTCTGAAGTCTGATGTGGTTTTGATGTGGAAATAGATGCTATTGGGGAAAAAGGGAACCAGACTTGTGTTGCAGCCAGCTGTGTCCCCCCAGAAAAGAAATCCGTAACCCACTACATCTGGCCGGGTTTGGCCTGTCCTTGGCCTCTGTTCTTACTACACTGACATTAATGAGCCCCACAACATTAATGGCTACCAGGACACAGTGGAGGGGAAACATACTGTGATAGATTGTATATTAATAATCTGCCATTTCTGTCATCTTTGTTTGTAGACTTTGGAAGGTTTCTAAAACCTTGTATGTAGTTAACGTGCATCCTCCAGTTTTTGGTGGTGTTTGTGCCTGCATAAATGATGTTTTTTTATGCATAATACTGTACATGCATGTTTCTATCTGTGACTCATTCAGTATAATTTCATTATAGTGGAAATATTGCTCATGCACTATGCCAGTTTTGCTGTCCCCAGAGTTTGAAGCATATAATAAAGATGGAAGGAAGCTCTTTATGTCAGCCCTCTGTGAGGAAGCAGTCGTCTGTAATTATAGCTGCTTTTCATCCCTCGTAGCAAACACAACAAATAAGTGCTCTTGTGTGACCTGGCAACGCGTTTCAGAGAAACCATTTGTTTGTGAGCTTGTTTGTTTGTGTTCTTGAGATCACATGACCAAAGCCCCATACTCTTCTCTTTCTCTCTCCCCCCTCTTTTCTCAGTGCATTTGAAGTTGCAATGTGGAAGTCATTAGCCACAAATCCCAACAAATATAATAACAGGGCGATTAGCTCTCTCTCTCTCAAAGATGCTCTTCTGTTTTTCTTTTTTCTTTCTCTCTCTCTCTCTCTCTCTCTCTCTCTCTCTCGTTGCCGCGGTGGTGCAGTATTCTGTGAGTGCAGGGCTTGGTCAAGGGCGAGTCTTCCTCTTCCCTTTCCCGGACTTTTTCTATTTGTAGATCTGCATGTATTTTATAGGAGGCTTTTTTTCCCCCTTCTCTCCTTCTTTCATGCGGTGGTGGTTCTGTTTCCCATCACGGCCTATGATGAAACCACAAGAAAGCCCAGGCCCATGTGACGAGAGTGCAACAGTTGCTTGGTGACAAGGAAAGAGCTCTGAGGTGGGGGCTGGGCGTGTTCGGAGGGGAGTAAGCCCGAAGTGGTGATGGTCCAATCAGCAAATGAGCTCTTCATTTCCTCCAGGACAAGGATAAAATGCTCATATTCACACTGCTCCAACATTAAATTGGCCTTTTCTCTTTAGCTTGATAGATGTGTGGCCATCCACAAGGCTTTTAAATGGACCATTCATCTTTACGATGGCCTCACTTATCTCTGAGTCCTTGCAGATCTGCTACTTCCCATTCTCACCACAAGCAAATGGTGCCTTGAAACCACATGGAACACCCCCCCATCTCCCTCCCGGTGGCAAAATGCTGCCATATTTACCATCTCGTCCTGGAAAGCTAACTTGGCCGCAGCAGGGAGGAATGATTGCCAGCAGCAGCTCGTTCCAAGCGGACCATGTGCAGACAAGCTCTCCTTCATCCTGAAACTCCAGAGTAAAGTTTCTGAAAGAGGAAAGGAGAAGAGAGGAGACATTTACAAAGTCA
This sequence comes from Argyrosomus regius, assembly GCA_946959425.1. NCBI lineage: Eukaryota > Metazoa > Chordata > Actinopteri > Sciaenidae > Argyrosomus > Argyrosomus regius. The sequence continues at coordinate 13,197,570 of OX336890.1, forward strand.
TTTGGCTCTTTCTTTTTGATACAGTGTGTTGAGCAGCGCTGCACGCAGCCAAGTTCAGTCATTTTAATACCCGCTCTTTTCAAGGAGAAGATATTTGAAGGACGTGAGCTCATTTGGGATGCAGTCGGCTGCCCTGTCCCTGCCTGATGTTATCCTCTCTGACTGGGGCAGTAACAGTCGTGATTGCTTTTGGGGAGCAGTGACTCATGATTGTGCTTGTTCCGCTGCCAAACTCTCAATAGCAGTGTTTCCTTCTTTTTATTTCTGTTGTGCCATGGCTGCTGGCATTTAGATAAATGTAAATGCAATGAAAATTCATCATCTGGTCTTGTCTTCCCAAAGTATATATCATAGTATACAATATGTATCCAAATATCCTCATTCTAGAACTATACCAGGGCATCTGACACTAATGTTGGTGTCAGAACATACCTTTATCTACATAGTTAAACACTATTCTATGGTGACCACCTGCGTACTTTGCACATGCAACAATTGAGACCTTTCAAATGTGCATTATTTAACACACCTTCCCTGTCCTCTGGGTGTCAACTGGACGATAACTTGTTCCCTCCACCCCCCTCATCACTCATGTAAAGGTAGCAAGAGCATGACCCCTGTTGTAACACCATTAAGCTGTTTTTCTAATTTTATGGAGTCATGTTCTGCCTCAGCCACTCTCAAGTGGATTTACGATGTGGTGTTGATATCCTTGCATACTGAGGGAGTATTCATTTTCTAAGACAGAGGGGAGTGATTTACAGACAATAGTGCCATCATAATTGCAGGAACCTGACACCCTGCAGCTCCTTGCTCCTGTCAGCCAGAAGATGGATGGCTGATAAACTTGACTGAACAACACAACCGAAACATCTTTAATTAAAAGCAACTTTGGCTGACACACTGAGAACAGACCAGGCCTCTGATTTACTGAAATTAAGTGTTAGCAGTATTTCTGTGGTGGATGCAAGAGGCTGGAATGCCTGTTTGCGTGCAAGCTAACTGTTGTACATATTGCAAAGTATGGTAGACAGTATGGGAAGCTAATTACTAAACACATGAATGTTTCACTCTAGGCCCTACAATTCTACACTTATTTACTTTCTAAGCATCTTCTAGTGTAATTAGCCAATGAATATAAAAAAACCAACTTTTCAAGTCTTTCAACTCCCATTATTGATGCTACCTGTCTCCTCGAGCCCTGTAAAACGGTATCCAGAGGCAGCCATCTAAGGATGGACCCGGTAACAGACTACAAATGTTGCATTGCAAGGCCGTGAGGCTAAGCGATCCCCAATGAACTGTTTGTCTGTAGAAGTTGAAAGGGGGGAACAGCAAAGGCAAAAGCAGCAGAAGAGAAAAGAGTAAAGGATGGCGAGAGAGGAGAGCAGACGATAAGATACAACAGAGAGAGAGAGCGAGAAAGAGAGAGAGAGAGGAAGTTGGGAAACCTTGGACTCAAAAGAGAATGAGAAAGAGCCTTGGAGCACAGCTGGCTCACCGAGGGGTATAATGACTGTCATATTGCAATGCATTAGCTCATGCTTAGCCCAGACAGCTTGACTTGATGAAAGGGGCCGGTCATTGGCTAACCGCGTACATAGCAACAAGACCCCATGGATACGAGCCAAACAAGCGAGTATTGTTTTTTCTTATTAATGTTTGATTGACAGGCATGATGTGAAATTGTTGTAATACTTCCATGTGCTCTAGCTTGACAGTTTGAAAAGTAGATAAGTTAACACCAGAAAGTGTGATTTGTCCATATTTTAATAATGGAAAGTGCATATACTGTATGTACATAACTTCAAACTGTTGCCCTTGTAGCATTATTTGCATACTCTTTGCAAGTTAATGTCATATCTAGACAGTGAATAATCTGTTTTTTATCCCCACTGGTTCCACTGATGGGTGCTCAACAGTCGTAGCAATAATAAGCACCTGCAGCACTAGTTATCACAACACACACATAATAAATTTATATTTTCCTTCGTAATGCAATCAGAAGAGGAATTCAGTTGTAGCTGTTAAAACTCTTTTGACGGGAGGCCCCCCGAGGCTGAGAACGATGAGCGGCGATGGCTCATCACGCTCCCATCAGCCATTGTTTATTTGAATTCCCTCTTTCGGGGAAGAAAAGCCTTCCACCAGCCATTGTTTTGCCTTGGGAACCCAGCTCTCTCTCTTTCTCACTCCCTCTCTCCGACTTGGCCATATGGTTGTCATACACTTCCTGGAAATTTAAGCCATGTTTGCTTTTGTTGTATATCAGTGGGGCACTTTTTTTTTTTCCATGCTCCTGCGTAGACATTAATTGAAACAATACCGTGATTGATCTTGCTTTAACACGTTTGGCCAGAGCTGAAATGAATTGAGCCTGGGCAAAGAATACAATTATTCCAAACGTATCGTCTATGATCATTCCAAACACATTAAAACATTTTAATCGCACGCGAGTACTTCACTGATTCCAGATTCTCAATAAAGCAGGTCACATATGTGGCTGCCTATTACATGCCTGTTTAAAAGCTCTTGCCAAGCGTTTGATTTCCATCTTTTAGACGTCTAATCCCTTATTGCAGTCACTCCGTTCACTTTCTCCATCTCATATCTCTTTTTTAGAGTGTTACACTGCCAACGGAGAGGACTACAGGGGCTTCCAGAACCAGACCAGCCTGCATGGTGGTAAACCTTGCCTCTTCTGGAATGAGACCTTCCAGCACCCTTACAACACCCTCAAATACCCCAATGGAGAGGGTGGCTTGGGCAGGCACAACTACTGCAGGTGAGACCCTTTTCTTGATCTGAAAGTTTACTGATAATATAACCCGTGGACGGTTTTCTTGTTAAAAACGATGATACAAGAAGTTAACAAGCCAACTCTCAAGACTTCGACTTCCCTGAGTTTTAATTTAAAATCATAGATTGTGAAGTGTTATTAGCAATTATAGCAGTCTATAGGTGGCATGTTAAATCAAGGGCAGGTGGACTTTTTATGGTCATATTAAATCATTTGATATGTAAGCACACATGGAATCTCAAAAGGTTAAACTATCCAGTATTTCACATGAAAATATACATCATAATGAATATCCTACACTGCATAAAACAACTCACTGCCAGCAATCCACTGTGTCTTTTCAAGAGAACTTTACATAACTATGTGTTCTGTTTAAATCCAGTGATAAACTGCTTTTGTAGACATGACATACAGTGGAGCATATGGAGCTGAGCATATGGAGTCGAGGGAATGGTGGAGACCGATAGAAAATAATTGCTGTATTGCAACCTTTTGGGATGTCAGTGATAATATTTAAAATACCGCATCAGATTACTTTTCCTTGAAGGTCACACTTATCTCAAAGTTACATGTAGAATTTTAAACATGTGTTGGATGTATTATTAAGTGATTTAGAGTGTGCTGGTATAATTCCTGGAAGCAAATGAGACTCAGGAAGATTGTTTCCTGAAATGAAGACCATACCTGTTGTCACTCCAGATCCATTTGTGTTTTACAGGGGCTGCAGATAGAGGGAAACTGTAAAAGTTTAATAAGACATTATGTGTAAGCTTTTCACTCTCTGCATTGCAAGAATAACAACTGTTGCCTCTTGGTTTTTATTGTATAGCAATACCAGTTTTGCTGGAAATCAATAAAATCCTAAACAGTGGCTCACAGTGTAGGTTGCCAATAATTTTTTATTTCAAAAAGCTTTGAGTAGCACCTTTAAAATTTATCTTTCTTAGACAGACAGAGCTTCGAACTTACTAGACAAAGTATTTGACTCTCTTAATAATTGAAAACAAGGTCATTGGTGTTTTGCAGAGACATTCGTCCCTGAATATTTTATTGGTGGTCCCAAAGAGAACGTTTAGCCCTGTCATCACAAGGATGCAAACACACTTGAGGAGTTTGTGTAAGCAAATCTCTATCCCTCATCCCTAGAATGTGAAGGGACATGGTGGCTTTCGATGTCTAGAAAACTCTTTCTATCCGTCAGTGACACTCCAAGTATGACTGTCAGCATTGTATGCTCGACTTTCAAACTTGTGTATTTGCAGAGAGCCACACTCTTTCGTGAGCCAGTTCAAATTCACCGAGACGTCCAGAACAGTGGCTTGGCCCAGATCGCCAAGCCATAAGAAACAGAACACCCCCTCCTCCTTTGCCCAAAGCCTCTGAAACATTTGTCGAAGTCATGGTTGTAAACTCATAACGCAGCAATGCTTTAAAGTGGCACAGGACAGATTTGTTTTTACTTGAACTGGATGGGAATTTGGAAGATTTATGATAAGGGTACATGCAGAGGATCGAGGAAGGCTTTCCCTGCACATTAGGAGTGCATTATGCCCAACAAGCGATTCAAAAAGGACATCTTCATTGTTTGGACTTAGCTGGTTTCTTGGCCACAAGTGCTGTTAGCAGCTTTTCCAACTCACTGACAGCTCACAGCTTTGTTTCTTCCTGACAGAGGGATTTCTTTCACTTAGGACTGTAGCTACAACTACTCTCAGTCTCTCTCAGATACCCTCCTTGTAAAGAGTGACCCATCAGCAGTGCTATGGGGACCGAAGTGGCTAGTTCATTGTGAAAAGATGAGGGATGGTATTTATGGCATGTCTGCATAGGGTCAAATATTTGTACATGCGTCCACCCAAGTGTGTGTGTGTGTCTGTGTTGTGTGCATATGCTGTGAACATGTACGTGCCCACGGAGGAGTGGGTTAAGAAAGATGTGTAATGTTTGATTTGTTTGATCACAGAAAGTTGGCACGTGAGATGTCTTGGACATTGTTGCTCAATTTGGATTGCAAATGTGCGTATTTACATGAAGTGCAGCTTGCAATTCAAATTCGGTTTCCCCATATTTCTTTAACCTCCTCCAACCTTCAAACTCTTTCTCATCTCCCTTCTCTGGCTCTTTCATCTGACATTTTTGTGTACGTTTTTGGATAGACCCACAATAGGGAGCACAATGAAAGCCAGAAGAAGGGGTAAAAAAGGAGATCCAGGGCAGTATTTGCATGTCTGACCCCGAGGCCAATTGTGGTTTTATGAGATGAGAGCTGAGGCCAGGGCACAGGTGGATAATGCAAAACTGGGAATCACTGCATGTCTTAACTTTAACACATGGCTCTAAGCACGTATCAGATGTTGAGAAGCAGAGAAGTAGGGGATTACAAGCTCACTACTCGTCCCATCACTGGCGTTCTCCCGGTGGTGATTTAGTTGAGAGGGCACCACACTAGTGCTGAAGAAAGAGCCCTAACAGCCCCCACATTTCATCTTTATAGCCTGCTATAAAATACCCCAGTGAAAACAGGGAGAAATTGGGCAGAGGGGAAATGTCACATTGTTCCCCTGCAAAAAAATGGAGCACAAAACCTCAGGAAAAGGACAACAGCTCTCGTGTTTAAGCAGAGACTTAACAAGACTGAATATCACATTACTGATAATCGACAGTTCAATTCAGAAATCATTTCATATCATAAAGAAGAAGTAAATGATCTGCTTTTATGTGCGGTATTGAGTTTGGATATTTCTTTGCAGTCATTCTACAGTTTTATACTTGAACACTCTGCTTTTTTACTTCTTAAGTACTTCTTTGACCTTTTCGGAATACTTCATGACATTCATAAGAACATTGCACAAATCGAAGTCCTGATTTATATTTAGTTTATTGTTCCTTCCAATCTACTGTTCCTACAGACTCCATTCCCCGGTGCATTAGTAAAAGAGTGTGAAGTGCATGACGGTTCAGTGGGTGGTTGAATAGCTTTGCCAGCCATATCCTGGCTATTTATATGCAGGTGTGTGTGTTCTGTACAATTTATGAGTGTCCACTATGGCTTATAATGCTTTTCCCTTACATAGATGAGATAATGGAAATGCCAGAGTGAATAGTGTTCCCCAAGTTGATTGTAATTGAATCTCCATGATGTCAGGTGCAAATCTGAGGTCAGGCAAACTGCCGCCAAGTTGTCCGCCATTTGTATGACTACATTACAGTCCCAGTGCGCTGCTTTGTTAAATTGAAGTTAATAGAAGTGTCCGTGAGAAGATGTACTGTGTGGCACTAAAGCATCAGCTATCAACATTATAGTAATCAGAGTGGGAACCAATTTCATGCAATAAAACGTTCTGCTTAGACGTGTGTACATTAGTCTTTGAAAGGTTGCCTCACCCAAATTACAAATATTTTCAGACTTGTTTTTTAGTTATGCAGACAGCTTTTCACCCGTAAGTTTTATTTGCCATGGTTTTGAGATATCACTTGTGAGATTTCTGCCTCCAACAAATAGAGTTGCGAAGGGAGGGACATTAATTTTAGATAGTTTTTTTCTCATTTTTTGTCATCGTCACTGAACACAGACATATGAGAGTTTCTCATAGGTTTACGCTATGACCACCAGTTTGAATTATTTTCACTTTGTCTCTGAGATATTCTGTTTTTTCTATCAGTTTGTTGTGGCCGACAGCTGAAAGTATTATAATACCCAAGAGCCTCAGCTGCTTTTGCTATGAAGAAGAAGCCAGTCAGAGGCGTGGATCAGAGCGGCTGCAAATTCAAAATGCTTTGATGTTTGTGAACAAAACAGGACGCCATTGTTGCTGAATTAATCCAAAACTGGCTCCAAATCCAAAAGTAAATTGATTTAAGCTGCAGATTCAATTGTCAGCTTTCTCAACAGCATAATCTTTCATCCGCCGTCAGCAGAGCATGTCACAGAATTTTAACCTCTGGATTGGATGTTTCTTGCTGAAATGCACCTTGGGAGTTGTAGTTAATTTCTGCCTCTGTTTTTGTGTACACAAGCTTGTACTTAAAGTAAATGTTTTTACCAGGTATTTTCTAATACAGTAGTTGTATTTTGTACTGATGATTCAATCAGGAGAATTTCATGCCAACTCAAGCCATTGTAGCATCGTCTATGGGAAAACTGAATGTGGTGCTCAACAAAATCAATCATCATCATCATCACCTCTTTCCATAAACAGTGTCTTGTTTACTGTGGATAAACCTCAGGCCTCAATTTCAACAGTTTTCATTGGACCCACATTCTGTTGAAAAAATAGTTTTAAAGAAAACTGTAGACAGTGAGGTCTGTAGATTATCCAAAGTAACAGGATTGTTTTTCTGGAAAGACACAGCTGCTGTTGGATAATTTCTCAATCCTATGAGAAAATAGTGAAGGAAGAGGTGTGTTTACCAGACATACTTGACACAGTAACATCACATCTTCATATTTAGCGCGAGTGGACCATGAGGGACCAGACAGTAGACTATACATATCAGTCCACAACCAACAAGCCCTCTTCTTCAATACGTGCATTCATCCGGCCCAGCAGCAGGCAGCAGTTTGCATGCTAAATCATTCAAGTCAATTAAAGAGTCTTCTCTCAGGCAGTAAATTGCCAGACTCTGATCTGCTGTTGACCTCAAATCCCGATCCAGACAAGCCTCTCACCACCACTTTCCAATCAGCATTTCTCCTCTCTCCAATTCTGAAAAATGAAAAGTGTAGCTTTCATCTTTTTTTTTACGCATCTACTAGTTTTACTAAACAGAATCTCACTTAGTTTAGTTTAACTCATGAAAAACACCTCAAAGCATGTTATTTCCCGCATTTGCACACGTAGTTTAATGTAAATGATTTAAAATTTTTATAGATAGTTTCACAGTGCCAGGCATTTTAAAGGTGGTCATAAATTTTCTGAATAAGGTATTTGGAAAAAGGTTATTAAAGGAAACTTTTTGAACAGCAGCCAGCCTAGAACAGCTGTTTTTCTCCGTGTTCAGATGTAAGACACTATTGCTTTCAAATGCAGGACCTGTGAGGCAAAACGCAATGTGACTATAATTGGCTGTGTACCTTGTGTGTGGCTCACTCCGAGCAAAATGAGTCAATCAACATAATTGTTCCAATTAAGTGTCCAGACATCTTCTGTGATCTACCTCTGGGTATGGGAGTGTTGCAACAAGCTCCTGCACTAAGAGCAAGGCGAGCCATCCCTTACAAACATATCATATGTGTGGGATTATAAAACATACATACCCATAAAAACATACACACACACACACACACATACACACTGGCAGCAACTTTCATCAGAGTGTCTCCACAAGGACCTAAGTCTTTCTCTGTGCTGCCGGGTTAAACGAATGGATTTCCATCCATCGAGGTCTGCTCTTATCTGTACTGTGGCACCTCGACTAATCTGAGACTGTCTGCTGTTTCCAACTTCTGTTCCAACCCTCCCCTCACACACACACACACACACACACACACACACACACACACACACGGTGGCACCTCTAGGCAGGATTGATTATGTTTCTCTGTCATGTGGCCTGTTCACCTTAGTCCCGTGGATGATGTTCCCATGCTTCTGCTAAAAGGGTGTGTGCAGGTGTGTGTGTGTGTGTGTGTGTGTGTATGTGTAAAAGAGAAAGATAAAACACTATTCGGGGACCTGGAGTTTTGAAAGAGAGCTTGGGGGGACACACCACATCATTTACTGATCATAGATGCCGGTGGGTCAGACATAGGATGGGTGGTCTACTGAGAATGTTTTTTTAATACTGATGGTTATAATTTATGTCTTCCTCCTTAGGGGGTGATTAGGAAAGTGCAGTAAATTACATAAGTGGCTATAGATGAGCTCTTAGGAGTCTTATTTCAAATAGGGCTATTACCCGTTGACAGGCATGAAAAAGAAAAGGAGAGAGAGAAGTAGAGAGAGGGTATATAATCCAATGTTATGATGGTTGGACCCAGTTTTTGCTCTTTTCATTTCAGCAGTAGCCTTGGGCTAAACAAACAGGTGTCTGCCTCTAATCTGGGTGGAGCAACAAACAGATCTGGGCTCATGATACGGTGTCGAAATTTACTGGAAAACAAGACTGGTTTCCTGTGAACATGGGAAAATTTCAGACTGAGAGAAGTTCATGGATTTTTTTCTCTTTTTTGCAGAATGGTAAAATAAATAAATAAATAAATAAAATATGACTAGATTAACTCTTCCCTCACATAGTCCCGTTGCTGACAGGCTGCAACAAAGAGAGTGATAACTGTTTATCATATTTTCAGAGTGAAAAGCTTTTAGGCACTTAAACTTGAGTTCAACCCAAAAAAGTCTTAACAACGACATCTTTGTCAATACCTCATTTTGAGTGTGAAAAGAGAGGAGGAAACTCTGGATAGTGTTTTTGATAGGAAAAGAAAAGAAATGGAAACGCCCTTCACAACTTTGCTCACAAAAGGCGAAACAGGATAGTGCAGCACCCCAGGGCTTTTTCAAGATGCTACAATGAGGTGTGTCAAAAGAGAAGAGAAAAGGTCTCTGGCAATTACAGTCAGGTCTGAAAAAGAAAATAGCAATGTCATCTTAGAAGACTTTTTTAGTCGCCAGGATGTGTTCAGTTCACAATAATCCAGATGCAGAGCTCATAGAGCTGAAACAGCACTAAGATCAGCCTCAACCACATACTAGCTGCTTGATTTCATTTATCAGCAATTTAGAAGTTGCCATTAGGGTCATGATTTACAAAGTTGCATGATCAACCTGGAGATATGAATCCGGCACAAAGCTTTTAGGTATTTCTATCTTCAGTCCCACTTCTCATCGCTTTTGTAAGTGAAACTGAAAAGCAAAAGCACCGAGGGGCCTGTCAGCCTTATTATGATGGGTTAAAAGTGCCATGATGAGGTTCAAAAGAGGCCGCAGCCGCAGACAAAAGCTTTGCCCCATCCTTTTTTTCAGGTCTGAGTCTGGCCCCTGAACAAAGAGCTTCCAACCACCTCCACCCATCAAAGACCCATTGGTCTGGCCCTTGACTGACATGCATGGTCAGGCCTTCAGGGCACAGAGAAAAGGAGGCCAAAACAACAAACGCCAAAGGGTGCTACTGGGGATGATTGACAAAACCAAGATAATCTCCCTCTGAAAAATTATTGGGTATTCAGCCCTCTGCAGTGCCATTTTCAGTTGATGTTCAGTTGTTGTTTTGCCCTCATATCTCTGCCATCAACCCTATCCCTTTTCCCATTTATCTTTTTCTACGTTCTCCCGGCACATTTCTTCTTCCAATCTAAAGCTGACAAATGTGAAAATTCAGTTTATTTGTGAAAATGATGTGCATCCATCATCCATCATGTCATTTTTTTGCTCCCTAGTTTATAATCACAAACAGGGCTGTGACTAATGATGATTTTCGTTATCAATTAATCTCTTGATTATTTTCTTGATTCGATTTAAGACGTCAGACAATAGTGGAAAACACCATAATCTCCCTCAGTGTATGATTATGTCTTCACAAGTCTTGTTTTGTTCGACCAATATTTCAACACCCAAAGAGGTTCAGTTTACCATCATCATCATCATCATCATCATCATCATCATCATCATCATCATCATCAAATTCTCCCATTTGTAATGCTGGAAGCAGCAAATGTTTTGTATGTTTGCTAAAAAAAAAACTAACCCTAACACCTGTATTATGTGATTGGTTAGAATTAGGGCTGACCTCCAATAGTCGACTATTCGACGATTCGATTCGGAGCGGTCTGATTCGACTATGAACCTCGCAGTCGAATCGTCGGAAAACCATTCTGACTATATGGGGGTGCCCACAGCTGCTGAGCATAAATTGTTACATAGAATGTCTTTTTTTCGTTATATAAAAGCCTATTTTGATACAAAATCTGCCTACTTTCTGTTAATAAAGAGTTCAAAATGATGTGTGCGTTTGGCGGACGCCGGAGTACGCTGTCATTCCGGAGTGGAGCCGTTCCGGAGCTGTTCTGGAGCCGTTCCGCTGCAGTGTATTTTCAGAGGGGTTAGCTTATTACGTATTAGTAAATCACCCACTGCAGTTGCACAATCCAATGAGCGGAGGTGAGCAGCACACTACAGTGTAGTATTTTGAAAAGGTTAAACTTTAACCTTTTCAAAATACTCCCACACTTTGGAAGATTTTTTAGTAGCCATTGTGAGCCAATAAATCCATAAATGTTAACGGTCCTGTAGTGTGCTGCTCCTCCGCTCATTGGATTGTGCAACTGCAGTAGGTGATTTATTAATACGTAGTAAGAAGCTAAGACTACTGTTTAAATGCGTTTAATATGCCCAGTTTTGTTCATCTGGCTTTAAATAAATAAAGGTATTTGTTTCACACCTACCATGTTTTTTGAGTGTTTAAGGTCTTTTGTTTGAAACGGAAAAAAGTCGCAAATAAGATCTAGTTGCTATCTATAAAAAAACAGGTTCCACGATCAGTCGACTATGGCAAAATCTGACGAATCAGATTCGACTATGAAAATCCTTAGTCGAAAACAGCCCTAGTTAGAATGAAATTCAAGATGAGCGATCACAGAGTCTGCATAACTTGTTTGTTGTCCATGCAGGTGTTTTTTTGGTTTTAAGTTTTCAAATACCTCAATTTTTGGGGTCAGAAACAGAAAACTCTACTTTTAACAGGAAGCCAAAAGGGATTAAAAAAAAGACATATCATCAGATTCAACCAGCGTACTGTGGATGTGAACTTTTTTTTCTTTTTTTAACCCTCTATGTCTTCAGGAATCCTGATGGGGACGTGCAGCCGTGGTGCTACATTGCAGATCACGAAGACGGGATCTATTGGAGATACTGTGACATCCCAACATGCCAGAGTAAGAGATTATTGCCACTCCTTTATGATTCTTTCTGTCTCTTTTTCACTGATCTGCCCTTCCATGCCCTCTGGGCCATATCATGGACACCAGGACGAGCCATTTACATTGCTGTATTCATCTGCTAGCCTGCTATGAATAGCTTTTATAGGCTGTATGGCTTGTACACAGCTATTATCATCTAAAATATGCCTCTAATTGCCTCCCGTCACCCCTCCTCCTGCCATGCCCAGGCCTGCCCTTACTTTAATGCGAGTTGTCAATCACTGCTGCTGTGTGTGTGTGTGTCTGTGCGTTTTTCTGTGTGTGTTCATCAGTTTCCCCTTTGGCTTTGTAGCTTGTTTTGACACGTTTTTTTTTTTTTTTTTTAATGTGAGTGATTATGTGCATCTACCTGTTACCTGATGTATTTGTATGATTTGTTCACATGTGGGTGTGAGCCCCTGTCCAGTAATTCCTGGATGAAGGTGTGTGTGTGTGTGATGGACTGTTTGGGTTGGGAGATTTTGCACTCCTGTGTGTCTTCTCTAGCACTTTGGCACACATTTACAAAGCGCTGCCTGTCTTTAATCCCATTACTTTCATTCCCTCCACCTTTTTAATCGCCATTGTTGAAAACAGACTTAGGTGGATCAACCGACACTGTTTTTGATGCCAACGATCAGGAATTCCTGCAGAGGAGGTTCAGATATAGCAATTTGCTGCAAGCATGTGTAGTGTTTTTTAAGTAATTGTCACACATGCTTATATTTCTAAGGTTATCAGATAGTTTTACCTTTTTACTTAATGTTACTTAAACATTTTCAATTTATTCTTTCCTTTGCAAGGCAGTTTTAGGTAAGTGTTGGTTACTGAACACAATGTGGAAGATAAAGGCTGCTGCTGCGATTTAGCCAAGCAGAACGCAAATATTCTGTTCAACTAAAATAAATATTTCATTTACATCATGAATTACATTGCCCTTTCTTATGTAATTATCTTCTCCTCCTTTGCTATGAGGTTAAACATTCCTCCTACTTCTCTATCAATGTTCTGTTCTATTTCCTTTCCAAACATTTATCTACTTCCTTTACCTCTGTTATCTCTCTGTCTGAACCTTGCATTCCTTAATATTCTAGGAATTTAGTTGTAATACTTTTGCCACAACAGACGCAAACCTTACCTAAGAGCTTAAAAGCCAACATGCAGCATGTTTTTGACTTGAGGTAAACTGTCTGATGGTGGCGGGGCAAAGCTGCGACTAGGTACCAGCAGGCCTCAAGAACCCCTCTAGCCATCCCAGCATTATCCTGTCTGAGTAGCATGCTTGACTAAAGCCTGCTGTTTGAATAGCTCAGGACCTATTAACCCATCTAATAAGGCCTGTTGGCTACATGGCCCTTGTGTCTCCATTTATTTGTCCATGGTGTGTTTATGTGTATAGGAGCTTGTGTGTATATCCCATTAGACTTTTTACTGACCTATTTCAGACAAGTGTCCATTTAGCTTCGTTTTTCTAGGCCGATATCCCAAACCTTTGTGGTTTGGGTAGAAAGAGGGGAGCAGACCACACCATTTCTGTTCAGAGCTCAGCTCGTCCCTTATCTGTGCTGAAATTAGGCCAGCTTTTGTTCCAGATGGGTTTGCCATGTGCTGGTTCAGCCTTGTTTTTGTCATGGATCCAGTACTGTGCAGTGTGTAACCCATCCTTGCGACATGTGGCCCATTTCTAACGGCTGAGAGCTTCGCCCGTATCAAATGCTGTCTTACATGAACCTTCCTTTTTTTTTGTTTGGGCATTTAAAGTTATACAGTGTCTTGTAATGCAAGAAAAGGTGATAATGTTTGTGAGCAAGGCATCTAGTGTCATGAAAAAAAAAACATGCCTGTTCAGGGGAGACGTTTCACCCTGCAGGGATACCAGGGGGCTTTCAGACACAAATGCTCTGTCTCATCTATTATGAAACCACAATCGCCACGTGGTGCCTCACCTTCTGGCAGTGCCTGTTCTCAATCTGCTGCATTTCAAAGCTTCAGCTGCCAAGTGAGAGAATTCTGATGCTCTCTCAGTGTCAGTGCTCTCCGTCTGTGGCTGACAACAAAAGGCTGAAAAACACCGTGGTGTGCCAGTGAAAGGGCAACAGTGGTCTTTGTTTTCATTTTGTCTGGTTTTTGTTTTGTCTGTTCCTTGGTTTTGTCTACTTTTTTGCTTATGTTTGATGTCGCGTGGTTGGTAGTTGGTGGCCACTCGCTGAGGCACCTGGAGCCTGCCAACAGTCGGTCTGTCATCCAGCTGGGTTCCCTGTCATCTAGGGTCATGCCACCCTGGTGAGGATGACACACCCTGCTGGAGCACACACTGCCTGGCAGGTCACATGAGGCCAGAAACACATAGTCTGACAAGTTGGATTGTAGTGTAGGTCACGACATTTGTTGATCCTAGTAATCCCTCATGGCAGCAGTTATGTGGTAGAATTATCTAAACATTTCAGAAAGGCGTGCTGTCAAAGCACATCGACTACGGCGCGAATTGACATTTCCACGGTGTGTCAGTGTGGACGCTGGTTTTGTGGCTCTTCTCATTCCCAGGCCGCTAAATGCTCAGCTAAGCATAGCCTTGTGACGAGCGTTGTCATTTATTGAAGTCTAGTTCCTGTCTAGCTGCTGAAAACTAACATCAATGGAATTAATTTGAGCTATACTGAAAGAAAAAGTTAAGGAATATGTTTTTCTCTGTCCTGTTTATTATTTATGTATAGATTTATTTACATCAAGCCTCAGTGCGTAGGGCAGAGAAGGCTTAACACTTTCTGAGTGAGCAATGCAGCTTCTAATGGGGTGTGAGGAATTTAGTAGTGAAGCCTCTGGCTAAACCAGTAGGTTCATAAGATCAAAACTAGAGCTGACAGCTCAATCCATTATTAATTTGCTTTAGTTTTTAGTTTAACATGAGTTCATAAGTCAAACTATTTCTAGGAGGTCTTGGAAAAAATCAGTTTTGTGGCTCATTTTAGTCACTTACGATACAACAACCCTTCACATTACTGATTTGGTTGGACTGGTTTTTGACATTTTAAATGGAATCCGATTTAAAAGCTTTAGTTACAATCTCAAAAATAGCTGTTCTGCATGTCTTAAGTCTTTGCAAAATATTTGTTTTCTTGTCCATTGACCGTGTGATGGTTCCAGTTGAACGCTTCCTTTTTTCAGAGCGTTCCATACTGGAAGGACAATTTGTTTTAGACTTCTTTAAGCTGACGCTGTGCTCTGGCTGAATTTGACTGACACAGAGAGAAACTGTCAGGGTGAAGTCCTCAAGCGCTTGCCAAGACAAAGACGCTTTGATCTGTGCGCTCGGAGATCATCTCTCAACAGCATATAACCAAGAAAAACTTGTTATGCCACTGTTTTTTCCTGCAGTAAAGAGACATGCAGCAGCTGTAAGGTTTCTCCCTAACACGACAATGCCTTTTAGAAAAGTGCTAATTTGTAATATACTGTATGTGGAGCATAATGATAAGAATCATAACCACAGTAGTGTAATATCAGAAAATGGTTGAATGATAACAAATAAGCTGTTGAAATGTTACAAATACTTAGACGAGATAGAACCTGTTAACAGGATGAACAAATAAACATTTTCCTGAAGTTCTATTTAATAGAGTGTAGTACCGTATGTTTACAGCATCTTTTTATTTCACACGTTGCTATTGTAGCTGACAATGCCTGCTGTGTTCTGTAATAAGGCTCATTATCTGTTCGCCAGAATTCCCGTAAGCTAATTTGTGATGTTTGAAGATGTTTCTTTGTTATAGAGCTGTCACTGTGTTTCCACTGAACATTAAACGTGATATATGAGTTCAATACCTTAATTGCAGTAGGTTGTACTTTGATCTATTCAAAAAATTGAAGGAATGTCTGATTAACCTTGTCTGTCACCATGGAACAATAGTCTCAGCACCAGAGGCACCACATCCATCTGGCAAGCTAACCAGCCACACCTTGAATATTTTAAAACAAAGTAATTATGTGTTTAGTCTAAAGTTTTATTACTAAAGCTTGATGGAAATATGCAGTGATGACATATTGCCTTCATTAAGAGTGATTTATGAAGCCGCTAAAAGGCACTTTGAAGTTGTGGGACACCTGAGTACAGTAACTGCCAGCTAATCTTAAATGAATCTGACCATATATCTATGTACACGTTGATCTTGTTCAACCTTCTGGGATGAAACTGAGTTGTCCATGGGTCAGGTGTTTACTAGTTTTCACTAGTTAAAAGTCTTCTTTTAACTTCCTCTGCCTTAGTTGCTGTAAATTTGAAGTTTTATAAAATGCAAAATATATCACAATTTCTTTGCAGCATGGAGATTCTTCCTGGATGAAATACCATGGATGAAAGTCCCTACAGCAGGGCTGTAGTCAAAGTAGGACTGCAATTGAACTATTGAATAACTTTCCCATGAAATTTGGCACATAAATTAAGGTGTTGTTGAACAACTTTGATGATACCACAATTACTCATTTCCATTGGCAGGTCAGAGTTGTCACTTATCCAGGACATGCCCAGATCCTGATGACATTGATGGTTTTATGACCTTTTTTTTTAGCGCCCCTAGCAGGGTGACATTTGTGGTTGAGTGAAATGTCTTGACAGCTAACGGACATGTTCCCCTCAGGATAAATTGTAATATGTGACTTTTCATTTAACCCCAACATCAGCTCAGAATTTTATTTTATTCAGATACAATCAAGACATTCCTATCAGCCTCAGCTGTACCATTTATTCTTCAGAAATGACAAATGATCAGTTATTAAATTGTTGTTGATTCATTTTCTTTCAATAGAATAATTTATTAGTTGTTTTGGCATTAAGTCCAAATCAAATAGTGGCATAGTGGAGCTGGAGACAAGAACAGATCAGAGGGGTGTTCAGTCAGGAACACACAGAAACAGAGCCAAATATCAGGCAATAAGCATCCGATTGTGTGTAAAACAATTGATCTATGAGCCTCTTAAACATATAAAAGGTGTACCTGTCTCTGCACCGGCTATTGCATCCAACCAATCAATATGCTGGCTAATTGTAAAATACGTGTATAAGTGTACAAGTGTTACTCCTTAAATTGCATTACTGTGAGGAAAATAAGAGGATGTGGATCAGGCTGAGAAAAAAAGGAATCTTTGAAGGTTTTATAATAAGCAGGAAAAGTCAAACAGCTGAATGAATGCCTGAGACAAGAACAAGTGCAAGTCAAAATAAGCAAGAGGCCGAGACAAGTCGAACATGTCGGACATGTGGTCTGGAAACCAAGCCCAGACTGAAGCACCACAGCCCTGCCTCGTGGCTGTTGTGGTTGCCTGAACCAACGATACTTTCAGGTTCTGTTTTTGCAGTATTCATCTCACTCTCTGTCATTGTTTTCAGAGGCAGAATATTTCCCCTAGGTGGTCTTGCACCAGCTTTCACCACAACCAGCCCTCCCAATCAGCATACTGAGGCAGGTTCAGGCATCACTGAGTGGAGAAGGGTGTGTGTCTGTGTGTTACTGTGATTGTATGTTGGTTCTTGTACTTTTGACAGTGTAAAAACGGTCAGAGATTTAGACCTTCCAAGTGAGGACATTTTTGTGAAGTGAACTAATTTTGGTCATTCCTTCATTTCTCCCTCAGGATAAATTGCACAAACTTTGTTTATCCCCTGACTTTGTCCTAATTAGTTTAGTCCTAATTAGCACATATTATAAACAACAAACAATACAAACAACGCCTTGTAGAGGCTGCAGCAAGTTAAAATTACGAGAACTGAGGTTTTCTTTGAGTTTGTCATGTTGTGCTGATGATTAGGTTTCGACTAAGGAGATCTAACTCTTTGTTTATTTTTTCCACACATATCAAAAATAGAAAGTACTGACTTGTTAAAACAAAAAGAAAGATTTATAACAGATGATCCAATAGAACCAAAAAAAGCTAGTAAGCTTACCCTGTGGCTCCCATAAAAGAGCTACATTCATAATAAATGTGTGTGTGTGTGTGTGTGTGTGTGTGTGTGTGGTGTGTGCACCCACATGCAACAATTGTCCAAAATTAGCTTTTTGCCCTCAGCACCCCAGGCTTAAAAATGAAAGATGTGTCTGCCAAGATTATTTTCTACCAACCAAATTAATTATTATACATTTTTTTCTTATAGTATTTAGAGCTATTTATGTATAGAATGAGGTGCTGTGTGACTAGATTTAATTTAAATACTGCAGACAATAGAAATTTTTGTCTTCACTTATTTCCTATTTCCATTTATTTATTTATTTTCCACTGGCCTCCACATCAGGATGAAGTTAACTTTCTGCTAACATTAAACTAACATTAGACTTGTTAGCCACCACACACAGGAGAGGTGTTTAAGTGCTACAGATTTAGAGGAGTGAATCAGAAGACTGTCATTTGACCATACATGACTGCTGAGATCATTTTTTACTGGTATTTGGCTGTTGACGGGTGCTAATTTGGATGGTTTGTTGCACAGACATCTGTCAGTTTGACGTGTCCCCTTTCACCTGCATTAGGCCTGTCCTCACCTGGCAAAGAGGATTGGGGAGCTTTGAACATGCTCATTGTTATCTTACCCTGACCTCTGACCTTCACATAGCTCCGCCCACACCTGCCCTCAGGGGAAATACCTGCCTGCAGTGCTGTGAAGAAACTCTCAGACAGAAACTAGAGAGTAGAGACTCACACAAAAACAAGCCAGGAGACATCAGGTATATTTAATCTCTCAGCTTCCCTCTCTGGCTCCTTTCCTTTCTGAACATGGCTGGGGTTAAATCACTCAGGGCCATTAGGGAATTAAAGGTATTGATTACGAGGCGAGCTGGTTGTGTAGAATGTTTGCTAATGAGAACAAGTAGATGGCCATTGTTTAGTGCTCGTCTCTGGAAAGAGGAGGAGATGAATAACAACCAATTTAGCTCTCAGGAATGAGGGCTCACAGCCAAATGTAGATCAGCATGCACAGGTGCAATAAATGTAATTTTATTATTGGATATTGTTCAGCTTGTAATTTGAGATCACAGTGCATGTGTGAGTGCATTTTGCCATTTTGCCTGTTTTTAGTCAATGTTGATCAAAATGTGTTTGCATAGTCAGTATGATTTTTAATTGTTTAAAGTAAGGCTATAATAAAACAACTATACATCCATGCAAGCAGCCAGGTGAGGCTTTTTGAGCTAAATTCTAATGTTAGCATGCTAGTGTTTTCACAGTTACAATGCTAGCATTCTGATGTTTATCTGTTATACAGTTTACAGTGTTCATTATTTTAGTTTAGCATTCTAGCATGCTAATATTTGCTGATAATTGAGACCAAAGTGGTGGGCCAACTCACTGACTATCAGACATTTTCATCTCTGGAACTGCAAAGCTAACATGGCCCAAAATCATGGTGGTCAGTCTGTCCCACAGTGTGGGCCTGGGCCAGAGCCAGGCATCTTGGCAACTCCTGTCAAGATTGCATTAAATTTACTATAGATTCAAGATCTTCACTCTTGTGTCACAGATTATTAACATTTTTCCATTGACCAACATTGTGTTCCTTGATAAGGTATCAGAAACTATGCAGGGTTCCATGAAATGTGCTTTAGATATTGATGATTGAAACAGGATAAATGTATAGTGTCTCCCTGACGAGTGCCAACATTTCAATGCAAAGCACAAGGAATCCTAAAATCAGTCAGATGAGTAATTACATTTACTGTGCATATTCACGCTCCCAGAGGATAAATCTTCTTTTTTCTGATGAGTATTCCATTAATTGTCTTGTGCTACCCTTAAACCAAAATGTCAACTGTGTGCACAAGATGCAGTATATAATAATCTAATGGGCAGATTTGGCATGACATTTACGGAGCACATTAATACTCTACCTTTAATAAGGTCCTCTGATTAATGACCGCATGTCTTTTTCTGCTGTTCGATCCAAGTATAAACATATTTAGCTCATTACTTTGATTGCTGTTACTGCCGCTTTTAGCTGTTGGTCTAATTTTACCTGCACTCACTATTGTTGTTTGTCTTTGTGGTAGTGCATCAGCTAAGTAGTCAGTTGTCCCAGCTGAATGATGCAAGAATGATGCACTTCTTATGTGTGACTTGCGCCAGAACAATCAAATGAAAATTGCTTGTCATGGAGTTAATTATACATAGTATCTAACTCTGGACTTTTCATGCTGCATTGTTAATTGTGACACATTCTCTATGTGTTTTTTTGCACATTCCTGGGCACTTTGCCACTGTTATTTACATCTAAATAGCCAGGACAACCTGCCAGAGCAGACAAACACGGAGTCGATCTCTTTGAAAGTGAATGATGATAAATGGAAGTGCACCTCTGTGCTTATCTGACGCCTGAGGTGGTCACAAAGTGTCTGCTCATCTTTTCATCTCCCCGTCGCCTCAGTATCAAGTCCCCTGGGATTCCTCAGGACACAGGCTATTTAGTTTGTCAGGGGAGGTAGAGTGATGCAGCGTGGTGGCCATTTTTCATCTCCTCCACCGCATTGTTCGGCCCAATCTTTGAGAAGGCACTAATTATTCATTTAAAGCTCAGACTCTTCTCTCTTCCCTCTAATTAGATGGTTAGTCACTCTCCCAGGGCCCCAGGCTTGGGCATTGATCTTTTCCATCTCAATCTTGTTGTAACACAGCCTCCACCCACCAACCCCCCCACACACACAGAAATGTTGAAATGGGATAAATGAGGACATACAGTTACAGTTGTCATGCAACATGCACGTGGTATACTGGCACAACATACACTCTTTCCCTCTCTCCCTCTCTCTCTCTCTCTCTTTCACACACTCTCAGCAGTGTGCTTTGAACATCCCACTAGCAGAGTCCGTCTGTTAGATACAAATACATGTCTCATTCTGTTCAATAATAAGCGCCTTATTTTCTAACTGTAAATTGTTCCCATTTACAGACTGAATAATTTATGATCTCCATAGAAAAGCAAAGCATAAACTCAACAAAAAACACATAATAGCAACTCCCACCTCCTTACAAACAATACAGAGTTTCCAGAAATGGTCGTCCTGGGGGAGTTTGTGGCATATTTCTCTGTTTCTCTTGTGTTCTTGCAGGCTGTGGTGCAGTCGACAAGACTAATCACAGGCTAGATGAAATGCAGCAGCTGTATTTGTTTATGTATTGAATATACTGTACTACAAAAGGGGTAATAAATGGGGGCTGAGACACAATGAAAGGGAGACAGAGCGAGGAATAAAGGCAGAGAGACAGAACGTGATGGAGGGGGGAAAAAAATATCACATAAACACCGACTGTGATAAGTGTTGTTTCCTTGCTTTGTTGCACAGCATTCCTGCAGCAGTGTATGTTCCAGGAGGTGTGTGTGCATCAGATTTGAATTGTTAATCTGCTGGTGGTGCATTAATGTGTTGGTGGGAGTGTTTCCAAGGCTTCAGCATACCTGTGTTAAATTACTCGCATCAAACCTTTTAGCACTTGAGGAATGTGCTTTTAAAATCCTGCTTCTCCTCTTTTGACCTCACGGCTTTAACATCTCTTTTCTAATGGGGAAGCGCTAATGACTTTTCTGTCTCTGGTTACAATGTAATTGGATGTTAATGAAGCAGTGGTGCCGTTTAAAGGATGATTTTGGCCAAAGTGAATGAAAAGTTTTTATTGTTTCCTTAAAAAATCTTGGTCGATTTCTCATGCTTCTGCCAGAGATACTTAATTAGTTTTCTTTTTACTCCATATCAAAACTAAATGTCTGAGCTGTCAAACTCAATGTAAGAAAATAATCCATAAAATAAATCAGCGTCTATAAAAATGTTTCAGATCTAATGAGGCATGAAAAAGAGAAACATTTAAATGTTTATGCATTCACGAGACGAAACATGTGATATTAGACACTGTAAAAAGAGGAAGGAGAAACATGTAGCAGCAAAGCTGCACTTTGGCATTGCATAAAGATGAGGAAAGATACATGAGGAGATATGTTTTTCATCAGTTTAAGACGTGGTATGCAGCACAGCTGGTTCGTGCTTTTATTTTGGCATTACTGGAAGTTACACCTTTGACAAAAAGTCTCACCAATCTTCAGATGTTACCATCTGCCTATGTTAAGTCTCTCAGCTGGAGAACTTTAGGGCTGCAATAAAAATGTCCTTTAAAATTTCCCACAGCCCTTTTGATAGATTTGTATTGGAACAGTCCAATACTCAGAGATATGCAGTTTACTATCAAACATGACAAAGAAAACCATTAAATCCTGACATTTGAGACCGATAGCAAATGTTTGGCATTTTAGCTTTCGACAGAAACAATTCATTCTATTCAGTGAATCCACACCACTCTGTGTGAAATGGATCATCACATATAGAGACATAGAAATCAGCAAATATAGCTACAATATAAAATAATTTGATGCGCAAACAAGAAAAACATGGGAATGCAAACGAGTGGTTATTCTCGCGGCCATAAATTTCACCATGACTGTCGTCATTCATCACAGTAACCCCACGCCATCACCTACACAGTCAGGCCACAGATTTTGTTAATGATCTGCGTGGGCATGCTCAGTCAGCGCCTTTAACCTTTCATGTTCCCACATCCAGAATTCTTTAGGTGGTAACTGACAACCCATTGACTGTTTTCTTATTGAGAGAACAAACAAGCAACTACATGAAACAAAATCACCTGATATGAATAAAAGGAATAATAATAACTTATGTAGGTGGAGGTAGAAAAGGCGGAAGGAAGGAAGGAAGGAAGGAAGGAAGGAAGCCAAAAACATTGGTCCCATTTATACAAAACAATAAAAGCAGAAGCTAATGACTGTATACTGTATGTTATTTCTGCTTTTATTTTGGTAGGAGCTCAGTATCATTAGAAGTTTATTGATACTCGTGTTAAGTAATCGATACTAAAAGGACACTTTATTCTAATTAACTACAATAATAGACATCTGATGCAGCTGTTCGTTCTTGACATTGCAGTCAGTCCTTGAGATTTCATACACAGCCCAAATTCTGGTGCTTTATTAGATGTATTCAATTTTATTGCAGGCTCTTGTATGTACATTTTTCATTGTCGTCGTGGCTTTTCTTGAAGATTACAGGATTAGGACCGAGTGTGAGAATAGCTTTTCGACTGAAACCCTCCAGTGTTGCAACTGTGATTATAAAGCAGAGGCTTTAAATGTTCATTGTTCCTTACGGCTTCATATCTCTCTCTCTCTGTCTCTGTCTTACCTCATGGTTTAAGTGAAATATCTGACATACTGTGCTGGGTGAAAGCAAGAAAGCAGAGTGGCTGTTTTGAAAAGAAAGACAGCCGTCATCCCATTCTAAAGAAAACACTTCTTTACCTCTCTCTTATTTTTTTCTTAGATTTCTTTTGCTCTTTACCCTCCAGATGGCACAGAAATTTATAACTGTAATTATGTTTCCTTAATAACATGTTTCCCCCCCCAGCTCATCAACCTGCTCACATGCTCCCTGCCAAGCGCACTTGCCAAA
Source organism: Argyrosomus regius (assembly GCA_946959425.1). Classification (NCBI taxonomy): domain Eukaryota; kingdom Metazoa; phylum Chordata; class Actinopteri; family Sciaenidae; genus Argyrosomus; species Argyrosomus regius. The sequence continues at coordinate 13,220,758 of OX336890.1, forward strand.
GCCTGCTGCACATGTTTGATGTTGTTATATCCCTCTGTGTTGTTCTTTTCTCTCTCCCTCTCTGATGTGTTTTGGGTCGGCGCTGTTGTTGTGTCTGCTGCGTCGACAGAGGTGTCTCCTTTTCCTTGCTAGACAGACACCCGTGAACTTTGTTGTTTTGCCTGCTGCCTCCTGTCTGCATTGCATTGTGTTGCATTGTTGGAAGGCTAACTAGCTGCTCTTTTCCAAGCTTGGGCTGCCAGGTTGTGATGAGTCTGGCTGCGGTCGAGCCTCATTTAGCTTTCTGTGTCCATTTTTTTTTTTAAAGCTTAATTTATATTATTTTTTTATTTTTTTTTAACTTTGTAGGAGTCCCCCCTCCTGCTGTGATCTTCTGAGGTTTTCAGAGGTCTGGTCTGGGCTGACTGGAGCATTTATGCACCTTGTGTTTCCTCCATTTCTCCCCTCTGGCTTGTTAAAGTCTAAATTCCACTGACAGCTTTGAAGTGTGTTGAGTGTGTTTGTGTGTTTTTTCTTTTATTGTGCGTGGAGATATTTGCACTTGTTGCGCCTGCAAAGCAGATGTTTTTTTAAAGGAACAACGCTTTGTTCATGCAAGGACAATTCTCCTCTCTTTTTTCAGACAAACAGTATGCATGCACTGTGGACTGGCCGGTTTCATACAAATGTTCTGGTGTGATACGATCCCACCACCTGCTGCTCTTCAGCCAGCGCTTCACAGCCCCTGGGATGAGGAGAGGACAAAGACAGATAAATTGACTGTAGTCTGCAATCTTCTTGTCAAAGCAAAATGAAAAAGGAGCACTGGTGCCTTTAATCTGGCTATTGAGCCCTGCAGTAGCATTTTCTCCTCCACTTTTCAAAAGCTCCATTGAAGTAGTACCCGCCTAACTGCCTTGCTCGGAGGGAGGTTGCTGGTTCCCAGCCAGGTGTTGTCTCTCCTCTCTTCTCATCTCCCCTCCTGCACATTTCACTAGGGTTAATCCAGTCCGTGCTTAAGTGACAGATAAAAAGGAAACTGCTGCCACAGCATTGTCCTTTTTCACCCTGAAAAGTAGCTTGGAGATTCTTATTACTGTCATGTTTGACTCAAACCTGTCATATAATCCTTCCCTTAATTCTGACAGTGTCTGCTGTGGAGTCTTTTTGAATGATTCAAACAACCATATTAATCCATTTATAAAACTTTGGCATGGCTGTGGCTGAAAAAGGAATATTGCGCATGATTTCCCGCTCGTCTGGGGGAATCTAAGGACTTTTTCTTCAAGTGTTGAGTCATCTGTCAAACACAGTTCCACACGGCAGCGAAACATGGCTGCAGCCAAAATCTCGCCGGTCACTTCACGGTCAGCAATCGTGGGTAAAATGCAGGGAGCTGCCCTCTCTCTGTCTACTTCACTTCATTTCCCCTTCTCCCCTTCTTTACTTTTCCAGTCTGTGGCAGACATTCTTGCGGACAACAATTTGCATGGAATCTGAAACATGTCACACTTTTTACCCAAAAGCCTTTGTGTCTCATTCTTACATAAACAGAAAGAATCTGCAGCATCTGTTGTGCATGTAAAGGAGCTTTTGTTCCAGCCAATAAGTTAACACTGGCAATGACTGGCATCCCAAAGACAATGCACGTGTGTGGTCTTTGTAAAGGTTACTTCGGTTCATCTAGGCAGTTTTGACTGATGCCCCTCTACAATGAAATATGAGTTGCACGCTTATCCATTTTTTTTTCTCTGTCGCAGAACACCAATATATTCCAAAATTAAATCATGACAGGCTTGTATAAATGGATCATGTGTTTTTCTGTTTTTTACTGCCAACAACTGGATGCCAGTTGTTCACTGGTGGAACTGTCATGAGACGAGCAGGCAGTTTTCAACGTGCAAATGTTTGAGGAGAGAAGACACACAACAACTGAAAAGCTCCAGAGATATTCAGTTCTAGCACAGTGTTGGTATACAGAATCAGGGGACAAACGCTTCACAGTCTCTGAGCTTGTTGTCAGACTTTGCAGCATCCACAAAGTATGACACAAGTTGTTGTATAGAAATAGACGGGATATTCTCCTGACTAACTTATGATCAAATAAATGCATTCCTCTCTTTTATCAATACGAGGGTAAAACATTGCTGAGTGCTCTGATAAATTGTATTTCCATTCATATTTGTATTTAGCAGAGTAACCTGACAGAAATATGATTAACTATCTACTACAACTACTCAAAGAAACTCTTTTATTACTGTATGCTCAACATTCAACAGGTGTAACCTCACTATTTTCTACAATTCTAATATTGTAGAGTGAGAAACAAAAGTCTCTAGTGATCTGATTTCCAGTTTCCAAAAAATCATTATATACCAGACCAAAAGAAATTAGATTTGAAAAAAACCCAGGAAGGATCAGTCACACTTTGAGCTCTGTATTAAAGATGGTTTGTTCCTCAGTTAACTTGCTTTTGAAAATCAAAATAAATTTGGAAATCGCAGATGCTCAAAAAGAACAAGAATCCTTTGTAAGTTCACATGCTTTTGATTTTTTACATCCATGTTGTGTCTCAGAGCAACACTGACAGCTATTTTGGACACAGTCTTTGCTCTTGTCTATTTTGTGTTCTCCTAATGAGCTCATTTGTACCCTACAGTCGGATGACACCAATTCCAATTAGACTGAAGAGAGCTTTGGGGGGGGGGTTATACTTGCAGTGGAAATTACTTTCAGATTGTGCATTTACTTCTGTTTGTCAAATCCGTTTCACCTCAAAACATGGAAATGAAACAAGAGTAAGCCTGTTTGAATCACAATGAAAAACAAATCACAAGTGGGATATTGACTGCTGCAGGCACTGTTGGCACTTCCTGAGCAATTACATTGAATTTAAAGGCCTTTGAGTGTTAAATCGCTACGCTGGATTCCAAAGGATTGCTAACTTGTATTTGATAAGTAGACTGTGGATTAGGGAGGTGGGCTGATCCATCTGACTTTAATGTGAGCTGGAAAGATATCAACATTCCATTTTCCATCTATCTGTCTGCATTGTGATCCATCTGCAATTGTTGGCCCATTTGTGTCATACAGTACATCCCCAGGTCTCAGCTAACAAACAGACGTTTTAATAGTCAGTAGTTATTCATATGATTGGCTGCAACAAGGGTCAAAACCAAGAGGGTATAAAAAAGTAAATGGAAACTTGAGATGTCGAAGTTGTGTGTAGTTGTTGCTTATATTGTTTTATGAAAGATTATCCAAGGTTTGTCTCAGGTAGCGATCCGAAACTGAAAACTTTGTTTCATGAATTTTTACTCGGGTTAAAATTCAACCTGTGTTTAATGTACACCTAAGCTGCTAGACTTGGCTTCCTTCCAGATGTTGCTATTTGTCAAATACCATCTGGAAAGGTGCTGTATAACAGTTCTTTCCATTTCTTGGCACCTCAATCTTAGAAAATTCAGTCTCTCAACACACACATACACACACAGTCACACATGTAGAAAACATTACAACCCTAATCTGACACAATTTACTCTCACATCTGACAGGGTACATTTTCTAGATTCCAGCTCGCTATGACTCAAAAATCCCTGTCCCCTTCACCCCTCTTCTCCCCCTCTCTCCACCTTCTCCTCGTTCTCCTTTTCTCTATTCCTCTGAGGCCAAATTGTTGGCTTGACTGTTGGCAATTCACACCAAAACATTCAAACAGAGGCCTGAATATTGCTTGAGTGTGTCACCATGGATTCTTTTTTGAGGGATGGGTCTATAAGTCAAGATGTTAATCACAAACACGATTATAAAACCTAAAAAAAATGCTTAGAAGATGCCATGAGACACATAAGGGTTCAAGGCATGCAGCGTATTATGTGTTTCATAAAATTCAGAGCAGGGACTGATCCCTGCAGTGGATCTAGATAGAAACCTGGATATAAATTCTAAAAGACAAAAAAACACCCTTGAATTTGTACAGCAAATACTAATCGTGTGCATGTGATGCAGATTGCATCTAAATTGTTGTGTGTAACTAACTGTTTTTTTTCTCCCTACAGTGCCTGGGAACTTGGGCTGCTTCAAAGACAGCGGTGATCCACCCACTTTGTCCGGCACCAGCGAGACCTCCAACAAACTCACAATCCAGAACTGTATTAGCTTCTGTAGGAAGCAGAGATACAAGGTGAGTTTGAATCTAAAGTAGAAACCAGTAACACAAAAGGCATTATCTTTTAATTCAGATTAGATGGCAGCTTTGGTAGGTGAACATATTTTTAAAAATACTCAAACGTACGTAGTGTGTCTTCTATCCTGGCACTTGTAATGGAAAGTTCAAATGTGTCCCCTCATTAAATGGAATGGAAGAGTCGTCCACTCAATTGCCCGTGTCATGTCTAAAAATGGACACAAGCTGTCTCTTGCAATAGTCAAGCTTTTATGTAAATCATCTGCATTTACGGGCAGTTTCCTGACAGTTATTATCATGATGCCCAGTGCAGTCTATACCCTCTTTATTCAGCCATCAAGCTTCCTGTTTCAAACCAACCAGGGGATGACGAATCATCACAGCAATCAAGGCTGACAGCTGGAAATGAATGGTTATTAGCCCAGTGGGCACCTCCTCTTCAATGCATTTTCCTCATCTCAGTGTCTGGCATGCCATTGTCCTCAGCTATAAACAGTGCCAGGTGTTCATTTTCTGTCTCAACAGATCCAGTTCAGCTCTGTCTGCACTGACAGTTACTGACAGCCCCTCCCTCCTCTCTCAATACAGCAGATGTTACAGGATGTGGCAGCAGATTGGCATCGTCTGCCCACCCTTGGATTGTCACAGTCCTTAATGCGCATGTGAAACATCAGTGCTGGGAAGCACAGATCCCGTGTGACTGTTTGACAAAGAGCATGCCTGATGAGTTAGACAGCAATCCATCGCTTGTTTGCTCCGCCAGAAGTATTCATGTTGGTGTTACTTCATCAGATAGAATAATGCAACAAGGACGTAGCTTGATACATCTTGACGAGAGCAGAGGCTTGATAAATTCCTATTCCATGAGAAAAGACTCAGAGTGGGAAATGATGCAGTACCTTCAGTTGTGTGAATTCATTTAGGGCCTGAAAATTGGACAATGGTGTCCTTCTGAATGAAGGACAATAGCGCTTTTGAGAACAAGCAGCCATTGGTGACAAGGTCATGACGTGTGAAGGTTTTTGGCGTTTTGCATTCCTGCTCCGAAACTTTCAGGAACAGTTTACTAACAGTTTTGATTTGCAAGATAGATAGGTGCTATTTCTGTGAGGTTTATTCTCTACACCCTGTGTGTAGCTGTGTGTTTGAAAGGAGGCTTCTAATCAGCTGAGAGGTTGTGGTTGTCCAGACTCAGATTACAGCAGCTTGTAATCATGAGAGAAAGAGCAATTAGACATAAGTCGCTTTAATTTCAAAGACAGGAGGAACTCCATGCAGTGGACTGTTTACCAAGTGTTACCACAATTCCACATTAAGCTGTGTGAGAACCGTAACCTATAACATGACTTTTTTGTTTGAATGTGTTATGTATTTGCAAACTTGTTTGACTTCTCTGCAAAGTTGTTATGTAATTGTGAATAATTTAGCCATTTTGAATATTTAGAAAGCAGTCGAAAGAGTTGCCAAAATCTTCATGTTTTGTCCACAAAGTTTGTTCTCTCTGTCGATGGACTCCCTCAGTGTTTTCCTCGCCGTCACCCATGCCAAATGGATTTATAATGAATAGCATTATGGGAAGCGTTACCCAAAGTTTGTTTTGAATTGCTGATGCAATGATTTGCATAAATCCTTTTGTGTTCTGCAGCTTGCTGGGATGGAGTCAGGATATGCCTGTTTCTGCGGCAACGAGGTGGACCCACGTGACCACGGCGAGTCACCTGCCATGGAGTGTAACCATGTTTGCTTCGGCGACCACACCCAGCCTTGCGGTGGAGATGGCTGGGTCATCATCTTCGACAGTGAGTGTTAACTAATTTTAAGATTTCCAAAGTACTTTTACAAATACATCTGTTTATGCAGTACTAACCTACTATTAATACCTAAAACTTGTGTCTGAATTTCATGATGACTGTGACAAAGAAACTATGTCATGGCTTATTCACCATCCACTTAATTAAGTTAGTATTGTGACCAATCCAGTGTATCAGATTGGTGCATCTTAATTCAAGTACTATGATGTCCACCAAGGTACACAAAATCAAAAACAATCCAGTAATCAGTTCACAATCTCAACAGCTTCTATGGCAAATATTACTGACCACTTTCTCCACTTTCTCCTCTTCTTCCAGCCCGAGTTGGGGCCTGCGGTGGGAACTACTCCTCTCCATCAGGAGTAATCTACTCCCCTGATTTCCCTGACAAATACGGTCCTGGTCGTGTTTGTTACTGGACCATCCAGGTCCCTGGATCCTCTGCCATCCTCTTCAACTTCACCTTCTTTGAGATCTCTGATCAGACAGACATGGTGGAGCTACTGGACGGCTACTCCAACCAAGTGGTGGCACGCTTTGACTGGCGCAGCCCACCACGGGAGCTGGTCAATGTCACAGGCGACTTCGTCATACTGTACTTCTACTCAGACCGCACCAACCAGGCACAGGGATTTGCTCTGCTTTACCAAGGTAGGATTTCACTTGCTTTTCGGTATTTCTGTTTAGAAAGGTTCTACAGTAGCAGTGCGTTGAAAGAAGAGTGGTTTGTGTTAAAAAGTGTTATAGCCTGTCAGACTATTTTCTAATGTTTGGATTGAGTTCTAACAAACACATTGAGCTACAGAAACCCCCTCAAACCTACCAAGAGCTACATTTGCATGATCAGGTGTGTGCTGACTTGATGGCTTCCATGATGGAGTTTTGCATAGCAGTGCCTGTTAGTTCTGGTGTGGTAGTTGTCACCCCACTGGCAGGTCCTTTTCTCTTTTCATTTGCTAGTCGATGTCTCACAGCCCCGGGTGATACTGCATATTTAAATAATGTTTTGTTTTTCTAGGAACTCACTCTCTTATCAGGCTGCAGCAGGCTGCTTTGCTTCTCCAGTGAGAGTGTTCCTTGGAGAATTGCACAGCAAGTTTTTATGCCACCTACATACAAAATACCGTGATAGTATGCACCGCACCTTGTGATAGAATGATTTCACTATAAAGCAGAAATACAACAGAGGAACCATAGCTCACAGAAAGTTGAAGACCTCACAGCAAATTATTTTTATCTCTCCAAACTGAAGAAATGTGGAAAATGTAGTAACACTAATGTGGAAAAAGGGAAAAGCTGTCCTGTTGTTTTCATACTATGTTCCTTCACAGTGAGTCTAAATGTACCAAAAATGATTTAATAGATTAATTTCTGGAGAAATGTGAGAAGCACACCCTGACATAATTCAGTGTAGGTGACATTCAAGCTTACAGCTTGCTACATTGTCCCCGCTCCTCCCTCTCTGCCTCCATTTGTCATTTTTCTTGACCGGTGGTTACAGTAAAAACAATATTCGAAGGTCAAAATCCTCTGACCTCTTGACAGACACAATCCTTTCTACTCACACCTCAGTTCTTGTTTTGCGTGAGGCATCATGTAGCCATGAAATGGATTCTGAGACATGATATGAGAAAAGGTCACCCCCCTGAAGTAATAGATTTTTTTTTTTACAGAAAGATCAACTCACAGAAACTGAAAGAAAAAGACAACAGTTAAAATGAGTATCAGCACCAAATATATTTAATATCTGCTCTGTGGCACACTGAGCGGTCGCAGCAGTAAATTCAGGATAAATGCTCTCAGATGCCCGGGTTATAAGCATGACATTTTGTTTGCAAATGTGGAACATGTGGGAAGTTCTGTGAATATTACAGTCATAGGTTGAGCTATTATATGAAAAGAAACGTAACGAAAAAAACGTGTCGCTTTGACATCCAACCACCATTCATGGAAGAAGGGAACAGGCCTGAATCAAATAGTATTTACATGTATCTCGTCTTACCACTGGGGGGCCTCCCATGAGTGAGGTAAATAGATAGATTATAGATGACTAGAATCACAGATTACTGATTTATCAGATCAGTCACTAGATTTCACTAAGCTTCACTGCAAATTAAGATGTAAGAAAAATAATGAAGGAGAAAAGTGAGACACATTAAATATCAACATGACACATTCCACAGTTTGTTTCTCTGAAGCAGTGTTTCAGAAGTAGAAGAAGAAAAATCTCAAAATCACATAGTGAATTTAAATAAATCACATCTATGTTTAGGAGAAGTAAATGAAAGGCAGAAGAGATCTTATTTAGGATATTGCTTTCCTCTGGGAACACATAAATGAGTTGAAATAGTCCATGCTCTCTGGCGCTGTTTTTTTATGAAGCAAACTCTGCCCATCTGGTGCTGTAAGCAGGTTAAAACAAACAGAATTTATTGCAAACACTTTTTGAATCATGTCTTGGGTGGACAGAAAAGCTCTCAACACCACATGTTTACAGCACGCTTGAGTATTTTTGCAAAGTCAATCTGTTTCTTAACAAATGCTGTTAGTATTAAATATTCACTCGTGACTCTGCTGTATATACTTTCAACAACATGATCAACATGATGTATCCTATTACTGCATGTTTGCTGCCACAGCCCAGTTTGCCCACAGGAATAATTAAAGGGGCGTTAAGTGATATGTGTGCTCAAGTTGTAGAAATTAAAACAACATGGCAGACGTTTTTTTCTTTTCTGTGTCTCTGGCACAGGACACACCTCTCACCACTCCTCTCCATGGAAGTTTTGAAAGCCTATAATACAAAGAAATTGTCCTATTTCAAGAGGTGATATGTCACCTTACAGAGAATAGTAACAGTATTCCAATTAGGGCTGAACAATATGACTTAAGGTGTGTAAGATTTACAGAGATCTGTTTACAGAATATAGCAGAAATTAAATGAGTGAGTCTTTTATATTTACAGACCTCATGGCTCCTCTTCCTTCTTCAGTCCAGTTTCTGCAGTTGCCCAGATAAACTAAACACTGGCTCTAGATAGGGCATTTCAGGGTGATGCAAGGGGGTTGCAATTGGCAACTGCACCACTAGATGCAACTAAGTCAGACGCATGGGTTTTTAAAAGAAAGTTATATTAATAATATTAATAGAAAATTAGAAAAACTGGCCTTTTACCAAAACTGATAAATCATTTTTGCATTACAAGATGTAAAAAAATAAATATATTGAATAATGAAAATAGCATTTGATTCGCTTATTCTATCTTACCTAAATTTATTTTCACCCCTTTACTTTTGTTGTGTTCTTTAATAATATGGGTAATTGCATAATTATAATGTAATTATGTACGTTGAGCTTACTGTCCACCATTTTCAGTGATTTAAGTGTAAGTGTAAGTATAATTTAGATAAATGTGATGGTGCTTACAACAGTTTGTCTTGTTGTTATGGACAAATACAAATGTATCTAATACATTTTAAATAAATAAATACATTTTATATTAACAATAGTACTCACATGAGTGCTTGTATGTGAAAGTGGTCACTTGTACTGACGAACCCACAAAAAAAATAAATAATCATCCAACTCAGCAGTTCCCCTCAGTGCTATTGCATTTTAGTGTCTTTAAGCTTATTGTTTTGGTTTTCTGGCTCACAACTTCACTGTTGTGGTTCACCACTCTCATCTGTAGTGTTTTTGGCCACAGCAGCTGCCCATACACTACCTGCCCAGCACCAAATGGTAAACAGACAAAGTCAGCAATTTAGCTGGTGAACATAGTGAAATCAGAGTGAAATTTCCCAAGGAGGCCAGAAATTCCTAATCATAATCTACCTGCTGGATGTGTAAAAAAAGAAATAAGGGACAAAATCCAGCTATCTATGAACCCGTCTAAATCAGTTCTTATTCTTATTTCCAGCACTGAGAAGCCAAGACACCAGAACACTGGATGCTGAGGGAGATGATGATGATGAAGGAGAGAACATCTCCAGCACGGCGGGGCCCCAGCTAGCTGGCAGTGTCACCGAGAGATCCAACAGCACCTCTAACGGACGTTCCTCCCAGATCCTCTACGTGATCACGTCCAGCCCCGGTAAACCGGAGCACAACATGCCAGGTCAGTGGGCTGGACGCGGCGAGACCACCGGCCACAGCGCTAGTATGTTAACACCCATGATACACTGCACCCACTGCACCTCTCTCTACCTTTGCAGGGGGTGGTTTCTTGGCTAGAGCTCCCATTAAGCATGACCTGGTTTCTCTAAAAGTATTAAAAACATTTTGCAGTTTGATGAGAGGCTTCTGGAAGTTTTGGCCCAGAGTGACTTCCTGTGATCATACATAGAAGTAATGCTACGTGACGCTTGTTTTTTCCTGTCTGTGACTCATAACCGAAGTTACTTTGGGTCTCCCTGCTGATCACAATCAGGCCTCTTGTTAAAGCTATGCAGGCTGGACTGACGTATTCTGTGCTTTTTTACTTCACTCAAAAATGATTCTTTCCAAACTCTGAGTGCTGTGTCTCAAAGGGCTATCTGATGTATTTCTCAACCAGAAGAAAACAGATGTGCAATGATAATGCGTCAATATTTTTTGACAATTTGCTGGCGGAACACAGCTAACAGGTGCAGCAGCAGTGCCTCAATAATTATTTTCCTGCTAATTCTTTCAGTCTGCTTCAGTTTGTTTTCAATACCATGATTCGATATCTGATGTCTTGTTACTGTGTTCCTCTCTCTTTGTAGTGTGGACCATTTATGCTCTGGCTGCTCTCCTCATACTGACAGTCATAGCAATGGTGGCAAAGCTGCTGCTGCACATTACAGTCAAGTGAGTATGAAGAATGTCGTTAGAGGTGTGCATGTTCAACTAAGCATCAAATGTTAAAACAAACATCTGCAGGTTTATGTTTATCTTGGAGGAAGATGAAAGAACATGTTCATGTTCCCCGAGAAAACACACCTGACTTATTACTCCATGAAATTAATTTAATAGATACAAATAGGTTTTACATTGGTCCAAAGCCAAGTCTTTGGTGCATGTCTCTCTTCCTTCTCTCTGTGTTTACTGTCTCTTTTCTTCTTTTCCCTCTCAGGTCCCCGAACATCCCAACAGTCAGCGGTTCAGACAGCTGCAGCCAGAGCACGGCTTCCTCTGAGCCTTGGATCATCCTGTACCGACCCTCCACAATCTCCCTCTTCAAGAAGAAGCTAAAGAATCACCACGGTGACCTCAGCCCCCTGGTGGGCAACTAGCGCCATTGCTGCGCTCCACCTTTAACCAAATGCTACCGCCACCCACAACTACTCTGTACAAGGGCCGTCAGATGCCAGGCCCTCAGACAATGAAACTCTATGAGGCGCTACGCTAACAAGCCAAAAAACTGAGTGGCTAATGACAACTGACTGAGTGACTGCTACTAAATGGCCTGTGGGCCGAAGTGGCTGGGCCCTCCCATCCTGCTCAGCACCAAGGAGGAGGGGGACAGGCAGGGCTGTCAGTGACCTCAGTGTGGGAGAGGAGAGCGAAGGATTAGATGGGGAAAGATCTGCAGCTCTGACAAAGATTCAAGGACGCTTTTAACAATGCAGGAAGCTTCTCTCGTTCAGCGAGGCTCCATTTCCATCACCCACGGATGTCCCTAACAATCAGCATACCTCCAAAAAACCCATCCAGACTGCGGGCTCACCAGTGAAAACACAACATAGCCGGGTGGAGAATAATGGCTAACTTCACTGTCTGTGTTCAGTTTAGGAAACAGGGAGGTTTACCTCTTCCTGGTGCTTCAGAGCAGCAACTGAATCTTCATCACTATCAAGGAGAGGATGAAGAAATGGAGTCTTTGATACACGCATGCTGTAACACATAACAGCTTAACAGTTTTGTATAACTCTTCGAACTGCCTCAGACTTGCGATGCAGATTTGCAGCCAAAAACCAGAATCCTCCCATCCAAAGAGTTGTGTATTTATTTGTCTTTTTGATTCCATATGCAAAGTTTCTTTTTGATGTGTTTTACATGACAACCAGCTTTCTGAGGAGAGGGGAACAGGACGTGGAGACGTCAGACAGAAGGTAGATATCACAGCACTTAGGGGGTGAATCACTCGCCGTAAAATAAAAAGATCAGAGAGAAAGAGTGCGCGCTCGCCCACTCGTATTCTCAGTGCTCATGTGGATTTGGGTGGAGAGAAGAAGTAGTGTCATTCACTGGGGGGGTTGGGTGGTGCAGTTTGCAGACAAACTGCCATTTAGGGAGGCTTGGGAAGATCTGAGGGCTTTTTCTGCTCGGTTGTGGGTGGGAGTCTTTCCGGTTTGATGGTGTTCAAGTGCCTTAAGGATCTCCTCTTCCCTTGTCTCAGATTCCTCACATCTGTTTCTTTCACAAAGCGGACTGGGGTCCCTTACAAGATTCTGCACTTCTTTCAAATCAGCATGGACATCAAGTCCAAAATAGGATTTTCACCACTTAAATGTAAAGTAAAAATATGATGCCACATCTTGTACAGTGATTGAAAACATTGAATTGTAGTCTTTTTAAACATAGTACATTCAACAGAACACCTCTCCAGACTGGATCTTTTACATTTTTTACATGTTACATGATGGATAATATTGTTTTTCTTTCCAAAATGAACACATAGCGTTGTTTTTAATTTCTGTGTGCTCTTATGTGTAGTCTTGGACATTTACTGAACATATTGTTCACATTAAGTTGTCTTTTGATTATGGGCGGGGGGGTTGGGGGTAGGGGGAGTATCGTTGTATATTATGTAATTCAGTGTGGGAATGATGATATTTATGTCCACTCTTTCATTTTGTGACTCGGCAAAGCATTTGAGAGACCCGTCAAAGTGCTTTTGGTACTTACTCGTCAATTTAGCTCAAAGGTGGAATGCATTTCTTTCTCTCATTAGACAGCAGTAAATTACTTAAATTCCACAAGACTTTGCAGACCTGGAAGCTTTTACTAGTCACCTCGGTTTCAGGCCAAAAGTTTGAGCGAAAACAATGTACTCCAAAAGCACCCAGTGGTACTATGCACAAGCTGACAGCAGGTTTGCAGCTGAACGGTTTTCCGTGCATTGCTGTGACATTTAAACTACTTGTGAAAGGTCAAAATCTACTAGGTCGCCATTGGCATAGTAATTGGCTTTTCCTGTTGTGGGACTGGATGTTAGCGGGGGTCTCTGCAGATGATCACCCTCAAAATCTTCTAATCACTTACAGGATAAATAAAGAAGAGGTTTAGTGCACTTACATTTGCTTCTACTTACAAGACAAAACAGTACTTATTCACTTTTGCATTCAGTTTCAGTGAAAAAAGAAAAAAAAAAGCAACTAAAATGTACTTTGTGCAGCAACCTGAGCACTTGAGATGAAACATTTTATTTTACGCGTGATGCAGCCTCACAGTGACATTCAAGTCAAAAGATTTATAGTTTTTCAGGAATCAGACATCATTTGAGACCCATAAAACGATGAAGATGATTTCTTTCCCAATCAGACGTTTGTAAAAATGTGACTCTGTGCTATATTCTTGCCTGTCTGCTCAACTGTAACTCATCTTAATTATTGCAAGACAAGAGCACATGCCCCTGGGTCTGTGATGTTCAGAGCAGACCATGCGTAGCAAGAGCGAGAAAAGAGAGCCTAGATTTGAGAACGATGGGAAATTAATGTGTGTTCAAATCAAACACAAGCTAATGAAATCTGACAGTTAAAATCTAACAAGGGCATATTTGTTTGGATAGCCTGGTAAATTATGCAAACTCACATTTTCTGTCCCATCCTCCGCTCAATCGGAAAATTCCACACTATCTTCTGAGTGGTGGTCTTTTACCAAAATGTAGTTGATGTGAATGTCCTGTAGTGCTCGATGACGTGAAAACAACACCAGAAGCCCTGTGGGAAATGATCTGGAGGGGCCAAAACATTGTTTTCATGGAATTGTAAATAGCAAAATAGTGAAATGTTTAATTTATACAGTAAATTATTGTTATTTTGTATGTGAATGGGATATAATCTATCTTTTGTATAAGTGAAGTACCTTTGTAGTTTTATTTAATGTGTCCTGGTTGCAAAATAAACACTGTATGCATGTTTCTTAAGCTTGTGTTGTGCTTGTTCTTTTGTTTGGTCGCTACATCTTAAACCATTTATTCCATAATCGCACAAAATATTATGTACCCAAGTGGCTGAGAAGCATATGGGCCACAAAACCAGGATCAAGCTAATTCCATTCACTTTTCCAATTGAAACCATTCCATTTGAAAAAATAGATTCAGGCTTCAGTGTGTGTGCATGGTGGGACATCTGCACCCCCTTCTCTTTCTTTTTTCTGTGGAGCTAAATACTTATCAGATATGTGAAATGACTCCCAGACTGTTTGGAGATGCACACACGGAGGGAGGATTTAGAGTGCCATGTGCAACCTATTGGTTCCCCTCCGGGATGAGGTCAAGCATGCAACCTGCACATTTTAGAGGGAAACAGCAGGAGCTCTACTTTACAACTGGAACACCATGAAAAAAACAAACATGGAGGGACGTGTAATAAGGTGGAACACATGGGATAATATGCAATGATGATTTCTTAATTCATGAAAGGTGTTTCTTTGTTTCTTTCATCTAGTGCTCAGTCTGAAACTGTTGAAGGGCTGGTTTTGTTTCTGAGAAACTCAGCAGCTGCGTTGTGTTCACTATTTGTTGGCAAGACATCTGCAACTCCATGAAAATGTTTAAGTGCTTCCAAACCTGCTCCTATTGAAAGTGCATTTGCAATTATGAGGGCTCACAATTAAAAGAATTAAGAAAACAAAAGGGGTTTCTTGAAAATTATTTTGGCTGCAAGGCTAGCAAAAATTCCAAATAAAACCAGACATTTTACAACCTTGTGCAGAACTTGTTCGATAATATAATAATCCTATCGATGTTCTCAAACGTGAAAAGATACTCAGAAATCTTTGAAAACACAGAGCTTCAGACAGAAGTGGGACACACCTACCTACCTACTGGCTTTATTTGTGGTCCTCTTCCCCCAGTCATAAATATAATCAGTAATATTGTCCATAAACACAGTGTAGAAAAACTGTAAAAAAAATGTGCCAACTGAATAATGAAAAATTGGAGCACATCATTTTAGACCCTCTACAATATCTCTGTCTGGACTTTTAAAAAAACCCCTAATATTATGTTTAATTTATCATATCATATGATAACATATGTCCTTTTGTAGCTACTCAATGGTGAGTTTACAGTAATATTATTTATTGAATAATCCAGAGTCTCTCAATTCACAAGTGCTGCTGCAGCAAAGTAGGCATAATATATCTAAAATGTCCATATAAGGGTCACAATCTCCCTCAACTAGTTTATCACCAGGAAACAACAACAGACCATGCAAGACAATAACCTGCCAGCATCAACATCACTTCAGTACCAAGGAGAGTGCATGCCACAAGTCTGAATTTATCAATAAACAGGGTTTCACTGCAGTAATAAAAAAAATCATTATTATTATCATCATCATCATCACTATCAACAATGACTACAGTATGGATAAAATCAGCTGTTTCCAGGATGCAGCCACAACTCAATCACACACACACACACACACACACACGCACACATGCACACACAACTTTCAGCCAAGGTTCAACCCCAAAATAATAATTATTCAGTTAACTCTAGACACACTTAGTATGACCTCCAGTTTCATAGATAAATAATGAGTCTGAAAACATTAGACAGAAGAACACACAAAGACTACAGAAAATAAGTCTCTCTTCCTCAATATTTTTTCACCATTTTGTAAACTAAATTAATTCTAAAATTAAGTTGTTGTTGTTGAAAAATCTGGACTAAATTAACAAGTCCAGCAAAACAGCAAATGAATGTTTTATAAAACAAACACATTCCAGTACAGGAAAGTAGAAAATTGTAGCTGATCCTCTTTCTCCCTCTACTGGTGATATAATGCTTGAACACATTTTCTCAAAAGTGCCCCAGTTATGATGCTTTGTACCAATACTATCGGTTTTTGCTTGGTAGGGTAATAAAATCATCTTCATTGGCCACAAACAACCAGAAATGTTACTAAAATGTTGCTTAATTGCTTTAATTGAAAAGACTATTGATTATAAGATTTCTTAGGTTTTGTAGGGACTCTATTATAAGTTCTGTTATCCATATCAAATCTTTGTGGATTTCTACACACCCTCCCATTGACCCCAGAATGTGTGTGTGTTTTTTTTTTACAATAGCAATTGTGCAGCTGTAACATTAATCCTAAACTAGACTCGGAGCCTTATCAGCACTCCTCTGGGTCCCTGTGAGAAAGCCTTGGCCTGCAGACACCCCTCTGGTCAACCTTCCCATAGCCAGGAAAAAGGGACCAATGTAAGCTGATCCCTCTGAACCCGAGTCGACGAGTAATTGAGGCAACAATGGGACAATACGTTCCAGGGTCTGGTTACTGTCAGAACGAGAAAGTGAGAAGAATGGAAGACAATACCTGCCACTTTCTGCACTCACGGTACTGAAGTCACACAGAGGAGGAGAGCAGGAGAGAGGTACTGTCAGAAAAAAAGAGCTGGTATTCCTTGATAGATTTGAAAAAAGGAGTGTGTGAAAGAGGTTTAGTGGCTGTGCACGAACTTGTCTGTTTTGATTTGCCTCGTTCTGTAATATTGTCTATGACCCTGGTGCAATTAAGGCATTCTCATGCCCTTCAGTGGTTTTTAGTACATGCATTGGCCTGTTTAATGCTTGAGATTTTCCTCCTACTATTGTACCTTAATACTGCTGAAAGCTGTTTATATACACTACTTTTTCACCCCTGCCCTGAGGACAGTTGATTAGTGCTGAAAATACCAAAACCATTTAGGTTGTATTATTATTTAAGTCATTTGCCATGCAAAAACTGTTCATGTCAATTCACTGGCTCTAGCTTCTCCATGAGGATTAGCAGCTTTCCTCTCTTTTATATGTGTAAATTGGATAGGCTGTCGCTCAGATGGTAGAGCTGGTTGGCCATTCATTCGATCCCCTGCTCCTCCTGTTCACAAGTCTAAGTGCCCTTGAGTAAGAAAATGAACCCCAAATTGCTCTCCAAATGTAAGTATTTATGAAAGAAAATGTCTAGACAAAGTAATGACAAATAGCAGACAATTTTCCTATTAGCTAAAAGAATAACACAGTTAACACAGTGATCTGATTTAGCTAGTACATCTTAGTCCTAAAGCTTACTAAATGTCTGAGTAAATTGTATCCTATACTTCCACATATCTCTAAGTATAAAATGGGCACAAAAATGTACAACATTGCATTAAACTACTGGCAGTAAGTAGTTTAATGCAATTTACATCTCTCTAAAACATGTATCAATAAAGACGGAACTATAACCTAGGAGAAGATAGGAAGAACTGTTAGAGTTAAAGTTAGATGTACTTCATAAACGGACATATCCAGAGGTGGACAAGTACTCAAGTTTGATTCTGTAGGCCTACAAATCTGAGGTACTTTACTTGAGTATTTACATTCAATCAACTTCAAACTTTGACTCCACTACATCTAGAGTCAAGTATTGTCCTACTTGTCCTACAGCTTTGGTTACTTTACACATTACATTTTTTTTCACATTATTTCTGAGCTCAGACAAATGGTTCTCAAATGAGTGATGCTACAAACATATGATGACCTTATAGACCATGATGCATTGCTGTAAATTAAAAAACAGTATATAAAGTAGTTAAAATTAGCTCACCCTTGAACATCTACAGCAGTAAAATGCAACAAACACATTAATGCAGCAGTAATATCCATCCATTAATTTGTACTACTTATCCATATCAGGGTGGTGGGGGCTGGAGCCTATCTCAGCTGGCATTCAGCAATAGGCATTAAGTGTCTGTCATTGGAGTGTGGGAGGAAGGCGGAGAATCCACGCAGATGAAGAGAGAACAAACTCCACACAGAAATGCCCCAGTCAGCGTTCAAACATCATATAAAATAATGTGTAATGACTACTTCTACTTTTGATACTTAGTAGTGGAGTATTTTCAGTGTGGTATTAGTACTTTTACTTAAATAAAAGATCTGAATATTTCCTCTACCACTGTCCATGTCCAACCTATAAATGAGCAAAAAAGAAGCACATGTAAGTCCTTTACAGAAATACAGGTACAGTGTGTATGATTTAGTGGCACCTAGCAGTGAAGTTGCAGATTGCAACTATGGTAAATGAATACAATACTATGTTGGAAAAACTGCTGCAAATTAACATCAAAAGCAAAAGGCCATATTTAGATCAGTGTTTGATTTGTTTGTTCTGGGCTACTGTAGAAAAATGGCGGTTCAACATGACGGACTCCGTGGAAGAGGACCCACTCTCACTGTAGATATAAAAGGCTCATTTTGAGACAACGAAAACATAATGATTGTCATGTTTCAGTTGATTATACACTAATTAAAGCATACTGTATTCCATTCCTGCTAATAGATGTGAAGATGTCCAGGGGCCAATACTAACATTTTAAAAATGAAAAAATGAACAATAAAAGTTACATACATTTTTTTAAATGGCAATGTAACCAAATCTAAGCCAATCGTGCATGAACAAATCTAAAAAACAGTTCTTCCTTTCTTTCACATCTGAAGTCAAATAACACAGAATAAATTATATGGAATATGTTAAACTTGCATGAAGTTGATACAAATCTGAACCTCATGTTCATTTTAAACATGACTTATTATGAGTAAAGCAAAGTCTGTTAACATTTAAGTTTAAAACGTATCACTCTTGCTCTTGTTTTTCACAAGATCATTCAGAAAGTAACATTTTGTGTCACATCTACAGGTACATAAC
This sequence comes from Argyrosomus regius, assembly GCA_946959425.1. NCBI lineage: Eukaryota > Metazoa > Chordata > Actinopteri > Sciaenidae > Argyrosomus > Argyrosomus regius. The sequence continues at coordinate 13,239,600 of OX336890.1, forward strand.
ACCAGCAGTTATGCCCATGCTTCATTATATCAAGCAAAAAAAGCCAAATCTGGCAGGCATACAGTATCTGACAATCCTAGCAGGCCATAAATGATATATTATAAAAAATTAAGCTTTGGGTCGCTGGAAATCTGACCGTGGGCCGGGCCATATTTGGACATCCCTGCTTTAGATGAAAGTTTTAATGATTCAAAACAGTTTTCTATTGTGTGTCAAATTTCTGTGATAGTCAATGTCTTTGGTACGAAATAAAAAATTATATTATATATATATATATATATATATATATATATATATATATTACAACAGTCCTCCTTTATAGCATTCAGTGTCGCATGTGAATGACGTGAAGTCTGTCGCGCAGTTATATATAATCAGGCAACATGGCGGCATCCATGAGACTGCTGGTCCGGAGGGTGATCCGCCTTTCTAACAGAAACATTCAGGTCGCAGCTGCTGCTCGGGTTTCGGGTCGGTCGGGTTGCTGTTGGGGACCGTCGTCCTGTCGGTGTTTCAGCGATGCAGCCGAAGACAGAAGTACACATTTTGGTTTTGAAACGGTGCCAGAGACTGAGAAGGCGAAGAGAGGTGAGCTGACCACAGACTGCTACCAAACTTCATTCAGAATATTGCTTTTTGAAAGTCTGTTGCCTCTCAGTAAATAAACAAACCACAATGGACAGGCTGTGAGGTGGTTTTGGGATCGTAAAAATGTGCTGCACAGTTCGGCATACGAGTCACTTCTGTTCAACAAAACCTCTGAAGGTTTTAAATGTGCTTCCTTTCGCTTTGCAATGTGAATTTAAGTAGGGATTAGTGGTGTTTTGTCTCTTATATGTATGCCGAATTATATATATAGCAGACAGTAATTACAGATTTACATCATTTTGTACCTGCAGTGTTTTTTATCATAGGTAACCAAATAAATATATTTTTTAATGAAGTCTGTAGGAATCAGAAAAAGGATGTCTGTATTTCAGTATGCATGCCACATATTCTGTGTATTATCGGACACAGTATTATTTTTAATTGCTTAATATTTTTTAACATTACCATTTTGTTATAGTCTTGAATGTGCACTTTATTTTGTGTCTACATGAGTATAGAAAATTATTTAACCTTTATGATGACATGCACCGCTTTGATGAAGTAAAGACCCTATCTCTATAAACCATCCACAAATTAAAATGTTATTTTGTTTGACCATCTAGATTACTTATGTACTTATGTTTGGCAATTTTAGACATCCCATTATAGACTGCAACACAGAGTATATGCATAAATATGAAGAGCATTAATCACTTTTTTAAATTATTTTTATTTTTATGGATGCGGGTATCTAAGCGCATGAGAGCCATGTCATTATTGACTTCAAGTTTATTTAAAAGAAGCAGTTAAACTGAACTAACATTTTCCCTGGACCAGAGTATAAAACTGACAAAATGTCACAGGACCAAGAGGAAAAACATCTACAGTATATTGGTACATTAAAACATGAGTATGCCCAAGTTACCTGCATATAACTGAATAAAAACATAAAATACACAGTAAACAGGCTCCAGTGAAGCAGATTTCCTCTTTTCTCTTTGCTCAGTGTATAAGGTGTTTGAGAATGTGGCACAGAGGTATGACGTTATGAACGATGCCATGAGTCTGGGGATTCATCGAGTGTGGAAGGACATGCTGCTGCATGCCATGCACCCACAGCCTGGGGTGCGACTCCTGGATGTGGCAGGTGGAACAGGTAAAGCAGTTTGTGTGTACACCTTAAGTGCAAACGTCAAGCTGAATTCCAGACTGGTGTCGCATTTCTCTTTTTTTATGGTGATCTACAGGTGACATTTCCTTCCGTTTTCTGGAGTACGTCCGTTCTCAGCAAGAGCGGCAGAAGCGGCGGGCTGCACGGTCCATGCAGACGCCGTCATGGCAGGACATTTCCAACAACTACTCCACAGAGGACGAAGACGGGCCCCTGGAATCCAGGGCTGTTGTCTGTGACATCAACAAAGAGATGCTGAAAGTGGGCAAGCAGAAAGCAGACAGCATGGGCATCAGCGCTGGTACGTTTTTGACTGTAAAACTGCTTCAAGTGTCTCTGAGCAAAACATCTGATCCCTGTGTTTTCCTTCAATCTGGGAGGTTTTAGTGAGAATGTTTACATGTACACACATCAGGTTTTTGGGATGTCCCGTTCTCAATCCTGTCCATGTAAAGATCCGATGATTACAGGAGCCGGGGTAAACCTTTATACTTTTAGTTGAATTGTTCTGAAAGAAACTGGGATACTGTAGCAAGTAAACATCTTATCCAGGTTTCTGAAGGGCTGTGTCAACCCCCTTTTGTGAGAACCGACTAAAAAGTGAAGAAGAAGAAGAAGAAGAAGAAGAAGAAGAAGAAGAAGAAGGTTTTATACTCTTTAAAGCAAAGTATTATAAAAGTGTTTTTAGTATCAGTAATTAAACTTATCGGCGTATCGACATTATATTAAAAAGATAATTGTCATCGATCTGGAAAGGAGGATATGATGATGCGATCAGTTAGTCATAAAAACAAGCTGTATGATTGTAAACATTAATAATAATAAGGCAGGCAGCCATAAACTAGTGTGGGTTCATATTCATCAGTCAGTACTTGCATAACAAATTTCTGGGGATGTTAATAAGTTGAAACTTGTATAACTTCATCATCCTAGATATCAGGTTACTCTATATTCCATGTAGGCACTTCTATTAAATACATCTGATCAACTTTTATGCATTAATATAAATGAAATTTGTGCAGACATTCAGATCCAAACATTCAAGTGACACTCCTGACAGCACACAGACTGGAATTGCAGATACAGATTTTTTCTTTATTATTTTATTCATCATAAGTGTGTGACATGCGCATGACATAATAATTGTAGCATGATTACGATACAGAATTGGAGTCACAGCTACAAGTACCTCAAAACTGTGATCACCCAACTGCACTTGTAATCTGAGCAGAAAGCAAAGCTGGAATGAAGGTAGCAGTGGACAGCTTTTGACTCCAAGCATCTGTGTGTGTTGATGTGAATCAGGTCTGTCGTGGGTGGTGGGGGACGCAGAGGAGCTGCCCTTTGATGATGACCAGTTTGATATTTATACCATCGCCTTTGGCATTCGAAATGTCACCCATATAGATCAGGTAACCCAAACATTGCTACAGATGTTGCCATAAAGACGGTTGGTTCTACAGCTCTGCACTTATTAACTCAGCCTGTTAGTTAACAGAGTTAACACCTTTATAGACGCCAGTACTGTTAACGATTTGACTGTGATCTATTTGATGAAATATGTTTGTCAGAACAACATGCAAAGAAAGAAATTTGCAATAACTCACACAGTATGTTAATTCACATGCTTCAAATCCTTTTAAATCGTCCTCATTTTAGGTTGTATTATGATAAATTAGAATTTATTTTGTGTTGTTTGACTAATCATGTCAGCACAAATTCTTCTATATTTTTCTTTCCAGGCATTGCAGGAGGCTCTGCGGGTTCTGAAGCCTGGTGGCAGGTTCATGTGCTTAGAGTTCAGCAAAGTGACAAATCCTGTGTTGGCAAGGTGAGAAGGAGTGTTAACTCATAGAGGATGACTTGGTGTGAATATGAATCAGTTTTCTTCATCTCAGAAGGTCTCTGTAGACGTATTACTGCCATCACAAATCCAACAACACATTTTAACAGCTGCAGCTTGTTTTTGCTCCTGGACATTGTTGTGTACCCAAGGACAAGCTGTGCAAAGTGTTAACCAAGCTGTTGTAGAAGAAATAAGGAGAATCAATGGGATTTTTTTCAGCAGTGATTTTCTAACTTTGTTAGATGTGGGTCATGTTTTTACTTTTCATTTTTTAAAGTGTGGTCCCTACTGAGACGCTATCTGACTGTTTTTTATGTCCTTCCATAATCTGCACATTTGAGAAACTAAACACTTTTTTGCTTTGTGTTTGGACAAACACTGCCCTCTTCTGGTTTTGGACCTCAAATCAGTTCAGCAGCCTGTTAAATGTGACCTGGCTGCATAATACTATAGAGCCTGAATGACCAACCTGTGCCATAGAGGGCCAGTTCTCGTGGAAGGTGTCACTCTTACCAAAGACTCCACCCTGTGATTAGCACTTGTGGAGTGGAGAATTAATTTGTGGTATAAACCCATTGAAGTAAAACCTGCTAACTAAACAAATCTTTCTTTTGTAATATGTAGTATGAAAGATGTTGGAAATATTAGGGATTGGCAGCAGTTTCCAGCTTTGAGAAAGCAGCTTTTGGCACCGGTAACTTGTATCCTGTTTATTTTTTCAGGCTTTATGATGCATACAGTTTCCAGATGATACCAGTTTTAGGAGAGGTTATTGCTGGAGACTGGAAATCATATCAGTATTTGGTAGAAAGCATCCGCAAGTTTCCGGACCAGGTGAGAACAATTATTTTTGGTGTACCTGTTTCTATCATTGCTACTCTCACCCAAAGTTAGAGCCATTTTTAAAGTATCTTCTATACCCCTTTTGATTGTACAGACCTTATACAGTTTTCCCTCCATGTCATTTTAGTTTGATGATACTTGATGATACTAAAGTCTTCAAATCCCATAACAAGTCAGAAGTGACAACATGCCTTCAACTGTCTTTCTGTCTGACCACTAGATATTAAATTTATATTAATCTAATAATTAGATTACAAAGAGAAAAGGGGCATATCATAACTGAAAACTAGAGTCTGGAGATTTGTATTCATGATAATTGTGATGTGTAATTAATCAGTTTTGCTGAACAGCATGAGGTAATTGTTTTAGCACTACTTTCCACTGTATATTCCTAAACTTAACTTAGATTTCTTCGAGCTCTTCGAGAATTATTTAACGATAAACACTAATTGGCATGCTGTCACTTTTTGGATTTGAAGTTTTCTTTGCTCTTTTTCTCCTGCAGGAAGAGTTTAAAGGAATGATTGAAGATGCTGGTTTTTACTGTGTGCAGTACCAAAACCTCACTGGCGGAGTTGTGGCTCTTCACTCTGGTTTCAAACTGTGAAATGCACTTCTAACACCTTGTATAAAAAAAAGCAAAGAGACTGGCCCTGTGTTTCAGACATTTCTGCATATACTGTCTGCGGAGCTCTTATTTTAGAGCTCTCTGCAGATGTCACAGTGGTCAGTGGACATATTTATTGACTTCTTTTTCCTGTTAATTATACCAATATTAGTGTGAAGAATGCCACACTAAAAATCTAAATGTCACTATCTGTGGTATCAGTTTGAAGACAACTGGTGAAAACAGTCTGTTTGGAATATTTTTGTAGCACCTGCATTTTGACAATGAAATAATAAAACTTGTCTAGGCTGATATCTGACTGGATTATTCACAAACTATTGCTACTAATGATACAATACAATCACTACAATAAGTAAACAAGTAAATGTTGAATGCAAATAATGAAAAGGAGGACACCACAACATGAGTTACTTGAATAAAACTGTATATTTTACAGATCTTTGTACACTTTAATTACAAAACTGTATGGTACTAAAGTTTTAAAATCAGTTTTTTGGTCAGAGAAGATTTAATCGTCTTGTGTGCAATTACCATGTATATACAAAGTCTCATGTTAGTGATTTCTCAAAATAAAAAGCAACCAAATAACTCAAACGTTCATACACTCTGAACATAAGACATGGCTTAAAAGATAAATATATTAGTAAATAAATATTCAGAGAACATATTTCCATTTATGAAATGTGTTTGCTATACAGGTACAGAAATATACACAGATTGATTTCTAGCCTTTTTTTAAACATTTGTAATGGTAATGACAGAAAATAATTATATTCTTAGAAAATTAAAAAATATTAATTTTGTACACATTTTAATCTTCTTAAGTGCTAGAAACAATAACAACAAAATTAAATAGTGACTCAAGTACCCCAAAATGTTATATTTGCAGTAGGTACATATCTCTATGCAAAAGGCAAGATTAGATTCTCACTTGATTACAGCACTGGGTTAACTTATAAATAGGGTTATTTCAGAAAGTTTTCCTCTGTGTAGAGAATGTGTATATTTCATAGAAACAGTATAAAAACAGTCTGCAGGACAAACAGAAAGGCATGAATGACAAGCATTGATATCGCGAGTATGTATTATGCATGGCACGATATGATTCAAACGGATACACTGTGGTATGTATAACTGCATCGTTTAAAAAAAAAAAAAAAAAATGTCACAGTACAATAAGGAACCCTTATGAAATATGAGTCTTTTCCAGCTACTTTCCTTTGGCCTTTTGATACACGCTAGAACCTTTTTATAGATATTTATTAGAGCATGCCCCATTGAGGAAATTGGGTAAGTGACAGCAAAAATACACTTTTAAGGGCTTCCAAACAAGAGATAGAGTGCTACACTCTACTTCTGAAGAAATCTACTGACCCCAAAACACTGTCGCTTTAGTCTGGAGCTCGACTATAAGCGGCGCAGTGTCTTCAGATATTGCTACAAATAGCTTACCAGCATAAGGCTTTCATGTTGCTCTGGCACATCTCATACAGGTAGGCCACTACTGGACAGAAATGCAATGCATAAAACAAATTCTGTATTAAATTGAATAGAGACCAGTGTCAGCCTTGCATTCACATTTCTATGCATTTTTCTGTAATATATAGCTTCTTCTCCTTAGAGAAATATGTGGGTCACAGACACCTAAAAAATAGACCCATTTCCCTGCTCTTGAAAAAAAGTTAAAGAAAACAAACAAAACAAAAAACAATCATGTCTTTCTGTTTTGGTATAGCTATGTCCGTACAACCTATTTGAGTTGGTGGTTGAAGCTTTATAGGCAGTCAGTGTTCATGTGCGCATGTATACTGTACATGTAGATACAGATGTTTGTGAATTAAGTGTACTTTTTTTTGTAGAGAAAAATCTCAGATTCTTAGATGTTACACAAAAATGGAGTCTAGATATCTTGCTCTAGATAAAATCTGAAAAAAATCTCACAAGAAATTGGCCCGGATTACTAACCCTTGACGGCAGCAGACAGTCTGCAAATAGATGCCAACACCAACCTACTTCTAGTTTCAGTTAACAACCTCCATCCAGATTTGTAGTATCACTTTGTCTCAGTGCTGAGACATTTGTGGCCACAGGAATGAACTTAATACACTGTATATCTAGAGATGACAGGCCATTTCAGTAGAAATCCACACAATCTAGGATGATAACATTCAGCGCTCAGAAAGCAAGGTTAGAACAAGGCAGCTGAGGGTTTCAATGATTGACTGACTGATACGGTACCAAATACATACTTTTGACAAAGTCCCTTCTCTCTGGGCTCAAGTTCATAAACACAGACCTCCCTCATTTGTTGAAGTACTGCTTCCAAATGCAGTGGGGCTTGCAGAAAGCTGAGGGTGGAACAAAGCCCTGGTCTCCTCCTCCTGAGGGTACGATTGACCTCTAAACTGTCCTGTGGTGAAATACCCCTCCCTGGGCTCATGTCGCTCCCCTGTCCTCACCTCTGCCTCCATTGTGACACTAACAGGCAATAAACTGCTCTGGGTCTCTGTCCCTGTGCCCAATTCACAATCCGTGTCCTCAGGAATTATGGGTATTCTCTGGTTAAGTTCGCAGCAGCCCTGTCCAGAGCAGGCCTCTGAGTCTGCATGTGCATACTGCACATTAACAGCATAGTCCTCGGTGTAGCGCCCTGCTGTGGCCCTGTGGACCTTCATCTCTTTGTAGAAGCAGCAAGGCAGCCCTTCGTAGCTCACCTGCTCTGAGGAAGGGCACATGTGCTCAGAAGCAAAGTAGTTCTTGGAGGTTGAGCTCTGAAAGTCCACCCCCCTGTGAAAGCGTCCTGTGGCCAGAGGCCCTGCTTGGTCCGAGTCCTGCCCTTTGCACTCCACAGTGGGAGGAAGCACCTCAAAGCAGCAGCTACAGGCTGCAGCCCCAAGCTCCCCTGACTCCTCCTGTGCCCCTTTTCCCCTGTCTGCTCCAGTAGCATCTGGAGCCCCGGCTGAGGTAGTGCTAGTGTTGCTGTTCTCCCTGGGTTCCAGTGATGAGCGACTGCTGTAATTGGGCTCCAAACTGCAGTTGGAGAGGTGGTCCCCCGAGTTATATCCTGAAGCTCCAGGGGGGAGCTGGAGGCAGTCATGTCCCAAGGGAGCAGGGGATGATGAGTCTTCGGCAGGAACTGTGGTGCAAGCTGCAGTCCCCGCTTCCCCTATGGAGCCCCTACATGGACTCTTACTCCGGTAGACATAAGGATCGTAGTCACTGCTCAGCGAGCTGCGGAAGGTTGAGCAGCTACCATACACCCCCTGGTTGCTGACCTCAGTACAGTCCAACATGGAGTCACTAGAGGAACAGTGACACTGGCCTGAGCTACTGCTGCTGCTGTCACTACCAGGGCAGTCAGCAAGGTAACCGCTGCACACTGAACGGTGCCCGTGGTAACAGCTCAGACCAGAAGCGCTGCCGGTATCACCTATCCTTGAAGAAGAGGCAGGTGCCATGTGTACCACTGTGGGGTATAACAGCCCCTGTTGAAAGGCCCTGCTGTGGTGGCCCTTGTGGGCCCCTCCTCCTCCACCAAGCTGCCCTGCCATAGCAGGCCCTTGGCCACCCTCAGGCTGTTGAGGAAAAGTCAACCCCTGAAAATAGTAGTGCTGGTACATAGTCTCGTACTGCGAGAAGCAGGCTGCTCTGGAAAAATTGCGACCGTGGAACTTGGGTCGTTTAAAAGCAGCATGATGCGGCTGTGCTGGGTAGGTGGGGGGTCCGCGGTGTTCTAATCCGCAGTGGTGGGGGTTGAGTGAGTGGTCCAGATGGAGGGTGGGATGATAGCTCCGGAGAAAGGCAGACGTTGATTGGGGTGGGTACAGGCCTTGAGGATCTGGGTGCTGGTCCACAGTGAGCATGGTGATGGGGTTGCCGTGTGGGTCCATGCTGGTTCTCGTTGGGTAGGCTGTCACCTGGCCAGCCCGGTGCACCCTGCCAGGATAATGGACTGGCAGCACCACCCGCTGACGGCCATGGACTGGGTTGCCGGGGTCCAGGCATGCTGGTCCTGGATTTCCCTTCTTTTGCTCTGTGAAAAGAAATCATTTAGGATATCACAAGCACATTAATGAGTGCATCTTTTATAACCTCGTTTCAAGTGTTCTGTTGCTGACAAAGGGTGTTTTATCTAAACATCAAAGCAAAATAAAGGTTATGCACCAACTCACCGATGATGTTGTGTCTACAGTGGGGACAGGTGTGATGCTGGAGCAGCCAGGGGTCGACACATTTCTTATGAAATCTGTGAGCACAGGGGATAACCCGCAGCTCCTATAGAAGAAAAAAACAAACATTTAATTGTCAGATAAAAAATTAAAGTGCAAAGCAGACAGTACAGTAAAGACAGATTGAATAAGATGCACATTAATACATTTTTTTTTTTTTTTATATTACACTGAACTACACAGAACATTTAAATGTCAAAAGTATTTCCAATTAATAAAAAACAAAACATCTAACACCCAAACAAGTAGGGCAAGCTAAGGCTTTGAGAATTTTTCTTAATTAAATTAATGGCAGCAGTCCAGCATACACACACTGAGGCGTGACTGAAATGTCCAACTGAACTGTTGCTATTAATTTAGTTCAAGAGAGATGCTGGAAAAAAAACCTGTGCTAACCTTAATCATTTGTGAATTTAAGGATCTTTAATCCTGCCTGGTAGCACCTTAATTGACTTATTTATATGTTTATTACTTTTTTATGAAAGTAGAGTCCGTTCATTTCTCCAAACACCAAATACAGTATACTAAACCTACAGTATTTTTGTGAAACACCAGCAATTCAGTACTCCTGTAGTCGAATTACAGACGTGGCTGTACGTGAGATAGGTAAATTAGTGGAATGAGTCAACTTAAATAGAGGTATGGTGTACATTTTTTTTTTACAAGTTACAGAGTTCACACTTAAATTATGTATATGACCAACTGCAACAGGGTTTCATTTCTCAGGGTGAATAAATGTGTGGTTGAGAGCATCTGAACGTCCATAGGGTGGCAGCAAAGTTATACAGAGCTGTCAGTTGTGGCGATGGTTGTGAGTCTAAACAAGTTTTTAACACTGAGGAACCAACTTTACATCATGTCACAAACAAAACTCTTGAGTAGACACCATACTACAGTACATATACAACTTATGCTCAACGCCATCACTTTCTGAAGGAAAACAAACAAGAGGCTTACACTTGAGGATTGATATGAAAAGAATGCAACGCTTTGTATTCAGATGGAGAACTGGCATGGAAAAATTCCAAGTCACAAAAGCAGGAGCACTATGAATATGAATTATAATATTATTTTCCAGTAAGAGCTCTTTCACTGCCATAAATACTTTACTCTATGGCTTAATGTGACTCATCTTTGGGCTCTTTTCCACCCAAGCTTTTGTTGCTTGGTTCACTGCTCAAAAACTGCTTTGATGCCATTCAGCCTTTTATATCGCCACTTCCTCTGTGCAATACTGGCGCCATGCTTTGTTGTGTTTTCTTCTCCTGCTTAACGAAGAGACACATAACCACAAAAAACACACACACACACACACACACACACACACATACACCAACTATGCCCCCTTGGGCACTGGGGTTTGTCCCTCCAGCGTCCGAGGATGAGCAATATTGTTACAGTAAACCCTTAAAGTCCAAGATTAGGATACATATTTTGACAATGACTCCTTTAAGGATTAAAGAAGGCCACACTGGGAAAACAGGAAGCATAATCACAAGCCAATGCACTCTGGGTACTGTTATCTCTCCAGGTGCTCTGAAAGACTGAACTTAACATCTAAAAGGCGCCGGAAAGAACGTCACTGAAGATCGCAGGACTGCGGTCCCCAAGCACATCAGGGGAACTTCCATTCTATTGTCCACATAACTGCATTATGTTTCATGTCTACAGAATATGTAATGAAAAGAAAACAAAGCTCAGTGGGTAGATGACCACACTAACACTGCCAGAGTTAAGGGGTTTGGCTCCCACTTGGTCCACTTTCGCACACATGGTAGTATAACTAAGGCGCTTTGGATAAAAAGCATTCAGCAACAGCAGATGATGAATGTTAGTCTGCTTCTGTGCTTTGTAACGTGTGGACTGACTTAAGGGTTGATTCAAAATAAGTATACATACATTTGAAGATTAAAACTGCAAATGTCTGCCTTTGTATTCATTGTTAGAGCTGGTTTAACAACCCACAGAGTACAGCAAAGTTTATGGCAATTGTCGCAATTGTTTGGGAAGTTCCACATCTAAACTGTATGACTCAATCAGTAAACCAGAGCAGATGTCAAAATGAAAGTCAAAATTTCAAATCAAAGGTTATTTCCTCACCTCCCCATCAATGTACTTCTCCAGACAGATGGCGCAGTCAGAGGTGGAGCTGCTGCTCAGTGAATCAGAGGCTCCACAGCTGCTCTCGCGTTGGCCTTTTCCTTTGGCCTTGAACTTTCTTGTCTCCATCTTTTCCAAGGCTTGGGAGGCCATTCTGTTCATGGAGCTCTGTGGTGGGGAGGAAGGTGGGACAGGGTCAGACAGAATATCTGCATATTTGATGAGACACATTTAATTCTAACTCAGAGAGCCAAGAAAAAGACCTTAAAGTGACACAACTGTCAAAAGATTTAAAGAAGTCAGTGATTTTTCAGCAAACATCCCATTAAATGTCAGTGTTGGCAAGGGTTTACTTTTGAACTGTGTTCTTCTTTGCTGATGTTAATCTGAGTGGGTTCATGATTTGAGACTTTTCCCTCTTGACACAGTACATCATTTTGCAATGTCTGTCTGATGCATTAGCTACTCTCTCTGGCTCCGACCCTCTGGTCTCTTTTTATCTTTAATTTGCTTTGTGTCGCCTTAAAAATGTTGCTTATTAAAAAATGGTGACTGATAGATTGACACATACAGAACTCAAATTAAACTTAATGAGTCACATGTATAGCAGACCTTGTGAATTATAGCCTGAACTGCTAGTGCATCACTCCTGTACAAAGTTATTTATGCTCAGGCTTAACTAAACTAGGGTCTCTGGATGGTGTCTCTTACTTTATGTTGCCTCACAACTAGATAATTGTAGACTTTTTAAGGATATGTGGACATCCTGGTCAGCAAGAGAGCAATGAATTCTGGCATGAGAGTCATTTTCATCATAGGGTTTACAAACATGAAACATGAGGACTTTGTAATTAACTGTAGTCTTGTAAGGGCAAACCCTTCACTACACCCAAAAGCATTCTCACAGTTTTTCTACTATTTATAGTTAAATTAGCAAGAAAATGTTAACACTGTATAAACAAGATTTTCTTCCAAGAAGCTCATTAATTTTTCACTAATCAGGAAGGAAAGGTTGTTACGTGTGACAAAATTACCCCTGGTGTGAGCTGTTTAATTAACCACCAAACGAAGTCACGACTAAGTCATCTGCTGCTGTGACACCCGCACATACACACCCATTACACACCTACGTAGACACACACATGCACACACGTGGGCTGGCAGGATTACACCTGTCTTTATGGATGCTGCTACTGGTTTTCTGCTCTGTTATGACATTTGTGTGTTTTTGGCTCCAGCAGCAACCCTCTCATCAGTGTTAATTAAATGCTTATGCTTCATGTGCCCGACGTAACATTCCACCAAGAGCTTTTTTTTTTGTCCACACACGAGGGAATCAATCAACAGCAGTGCTACTGTCACACGACTAATCACCTACAACTTCCTTTGAAGCTGTGCCGACTGGAAAAACAAGGCATGGCATTGTGTATTCGGGTGTGTTTAGTGTAAGAGATCTACGTGACTCAAACTGGGACAGTAAATAAAGTCCTAAAGGTTCAAGTGGTGGTGAGTGTGCATCAACACTAACCTGGCTTCTCCTTTGCTTGAGTTTGATCTTGATGAGCAGAATGAGGCAAACCAGCGACACGACCACGAAGAAGGCCAAGAAGATGCCCATGTCAAAATATTCTGTGGGCTGCTGTGGAAAAGGAGGGCAACATTGTCAAATAATCTTCACATGGATCTTGTTAAAGGGGTTACTACAAGGGTCATCTGCCCTGAAAACATTTGCATTTTTCATTTCCATTTATTGACAATTGAGGATATTTCAATATAGCATTGTTAGGTGCTCAGCAAACCAGAACACTCAATAATGTGAGTCTTCATTTGACTCTTCATTAGTAATTTACTCAGGTAAGCGCTACACATTTTACACAAATTAGATCATTCTGAAAAGATTACTTCATTAACAGATTAGATGGTCGACAGAATATTTATCAGCAACTATTTTGTTAACAGATTCAGTCACATGCCAAACATGGTTCATTTTTCTCAAGTGTGAAAATTTGCTGTTTCTTTCAAATTGTAAATTGGGATTTGGATCGGACAAAACAAGCTATTTAAAAAACATCACTTTGGGTTTCAGAAGAATATACTTTTTTTTTTCACTACTTTTTGACTTCTCAGACTAATCAAGAAGACTAATGATGAAAGTAATCTTAAACTGCAGCTTTGAGGGCGGTGATAATTTACAATAAATTCAGTCCACAAACAGCTGCTCAAAACTCGCTGAGAGTGAACAGATTGTTTTATTCTTCATCGGAAAAATGTCTCTTATCTGACAGTCCTTTCTCTCGGGCTTTCATTATGTCAAGTCATTTGACCTCAAAGTGTGCTGGTCTCTTATCAAATATTCCAAGCAAACAAACAGCTCTTTGAATGGCTGATATTAATCTCCCACGGTGCTGCGAAAAAGTCCTCGGCCTCGGGGCAGTGGAGAGCAGAGAAGAAAGGGGAAGGGTCAAATTTCACAGCTGGAATTTTCGTTTGTCTTCACATCTAAAAAAAAACTTCTTAGTGGCATTTTGTGCGTGGGCCTCACTAACATGTTCACCTCTTCCTCGTGTTCTTCACATGTGCCTTAGATTAGTCTCACACACATGCACGTCATCGACACTGAGTGGTTTGGGGTTTTGGCATTAGCTCTTACCCTCGGTGGTCTGTGTTGTATCCGAGCACGAGCCACTTTCTGCTTGTTGACGATGTTCATCAACTTAACAGCGTCATTACCCTTCACGTAAACCACCGGCCGTTTTAGAGGATCCTCAGCAACCTGGTTGAGCTGAAGAAACGAGAGAGAAAAATACATCAAATACAGATGAACAAAACTTTTGTTAAAGCCTCTCTACACTGATTTTACAGATTCAGTAAAAGTTCATTTTACCCATTATGAGGAGTAAATAGTTGTATGATGTTTCTTTGGCATTATGGGAAATGTAAGATCCAGTGTTGTTCAAGCTTGACCCATACTAGAGACTAAAAGTTAAGATATCTTGACCTCTGCTGCTTACATTTTTACATGTTAACATGAGTAAGTGTTGTTCTGACTTCAGAAAAAGCTAACTTCTGTATTGTCCCATGAGTGCCTTGTCATATTTAAACATTTTCAATGTCAGTAGCCGGTGGCAAGTTAAATATTCATGAAATTCAATAAAATGAATCACGCTAAGTTGTTAAGGACAAAACCACACAGAGTGTTTGTGAGATGACTGAAAGGATAAGAAACAAGAAAAAAACAAATAACTTGTAAAATATTTGATCATTTTGCATCCCCTCAGTATTCAAATGTAATACAAAAAAAGGAAAACGTGGATTGTCTTTGCTTTACAAACAAAAAAGTACTAAAAAAAAAAAGTGTTCGTTTTTTTTAAAGTCACACTCAGTGAATAAAGTTGGAGTCAAGGGCCACAACAAATGCAAACAAGAAAAGTTAACCAAATACACTCCGAGCTCTGCGTATCATCAACATTTTTATTACTGCATGGTTGACACGAACACGTTGCGGCTAAAAGCCTTGATCAGTGTATTGCAGGCTGACCACTTTTATCAGAAACATGTTGATGTCAACCATTTAATTGTACACAGGACTGAGAGTGCAAGTTGTTGTTGCAACTGTAACAATCCAACGTTAGCTTCATTCTTGAGGAACGTTAAGCACGAATGTTTAGGAACTTTGCCCTAATGTGTGTGGACTGTGACTGCAAAAAGGCTTGAATGAACCTCTTCTCCCAAACAGGGAAAACGACCTGTAGGCTCAAGACATGGAAACTGTGGTCGCAGTTTGCCAGAGGGAGCCGGGGGAAATAGTCAATGAATAGTATGTTCTGGCTTTCGAGTCAGTTGACATACTCCTTTACTGCTCCTCTCCCTCTCCAGTCTCTCCTCTCGTCTGCTGGTTGGAATCTGTAATTTGAAAAGCCCAGGGGAAATACCGAGGATATTCGCATTTCTATTTCTTCTGCTGTCGTCATGTTCCCCAGTGAAATACTGTACATTCTGGTTTAAAAGTATAGACTTTGAGACTTTTGATCTCTTGCTGCTCCTGCTTTGAGGAATGACTCCTCCTAGACTCTCGCTTGGAGTTTGAACAATACACAATTAAAAAGTACACCTATAAGTCCTATAATAAACTTGAGTGGATTACTGTTTAAAGAAAGTTAATCACAAACTTAGTGTTTTGGCCACATGCAGCACTTGGCCTCACACACAGTATTAATTGAGATAAAAAGGAGGTCAAGTACATTAACTTCATAAAGCTTTTCTCCTAATTTCAGCCCCGGGACCTTAATTCTCCCCAAGCTCCTCCTCCCTGCCCCTCAGCCTTGTGGGTCCTGTCTCTGCTGATCGGGCCGCTCTGACTGGAAAAGCCTCTCGGGGGAATTTAACACAGCCGCCCAGCGATGCCTTTCATGTGGTCTCTGCGCAATCCCTTTTATCTCTCAGCTACGCGCTTTACGACCCAGCGGCAGAGAAGAGGAGGCGAGGAGGGAGGAAAAAAAAAAAAGAAAAACCTGCAAGTCCAGGCCTGGCATGGCGAGGATGAATACCACAGGAGAATTCTTTCGACAAAGGCGCTCAGAGGAGCAACTCGTGTATTATACCTCTTAACAGCAAAGACACAGGAGCAAGAAAGAGGAATGTGAACGTCTGGGTGTGTGAGACAAGAAATTCACTTTGTTCTTACTGTAGCCTATGAGTGCACTGTAGCCCAAATGTGCTCTCAAAGACAGATCCAGAGTCTCATGGGATGAGGTAATGTGTGCTACCTGTGCAATTATGAGCTCAACAGAGTTTGGTCATGGTCTAGTGAAAGCTGAACCTGGATATCCATTTTCAGTCCTCACAGAGCACAGTGCACTCCTCCAAACACAAGTTAGAGGGCTCAAAGGCACAGAATGGTTGAATGAGCAAGGCTGATCCACATGCTTTTGAACAGAACTAAAGATAGAAAGACACAAACAAACACACACAGCCAGTCAGAAAGGCAGGGCATGCTGCTAAGCTTTCTACAGAAGTGAAAAGCGGAGTGTCTTTCACAGACAGACTGAGACAGATCAGACAGTTTCAGTGTTGTGCGTG
This sequence comes from Argyrosomus regius, assembly GCA_946959425.1. Lineage (NCBI taxonomy): Eukaryota > Metazoa > Chordata > Actinopteri > Sciaenidae > Argyrosomus > Argyrosomus regius. The sequence goes on from OX336890.1 coordinate 13,256,084, forward strand.
GATGCCTGGGTAATTTTTTAGGTGCGCACAAACCTGGTCGATGGCATCCGGATTCTCTGACACATCAAAGATGACGGCTGTGGCTCCCCGCTGCACCGCTCTCTTTGCCTGCAAACACAGATCAAGGTGATTATTAGATATATTCAACAACAGTGCAAAGAAAAAGCCAGGGAATGTATGGAACCCCTCAACCTCCTCAGAAAAAGTTTTCGCATTCAAATTCAGGCCACTAGAGGGAGTTCTCTGCCTAAGTGTTACGCTGTGCACATCATCTGGAACGAGCAAATGAGAAAGAAAAGCGACAGAAACCCAACAGCAAGAAGTAAACAAGCCATTTATAACATTTGCGAGGATGCACATGTGGTCCATGTCTTCATTTCTCTGAAGTCTTCATGATGTCATTCTGAGTGAATCCACGCCGCATTACGTATGACAGAAACTAAAACAGTTTCATCCCTGTGTCAAGATCTAATGCCTGCATAGCTCCATGTGATGCAACTCTGCGTGACATGGAGCTGAATTTGAACTGAATTCTGCTGTGCACGCTCAGGAAAAGTTGAATAAAGTTATCACAAATTTCTGACTGCTAAAAAAAAAAGTGAGCTTCTTTCATGTGGGAGCAGGGGAAAGTCAGAGCACAGAGGTCTTTTGAAGACTACTGCTAAAGGCAAAAGATAAAGGAAATGCTTGGATCTGCAGAACCCCGAGTATCTCCTTGCAGAATCCAAATTGGCTTCCCCTCGTCTGAGAGAAAAAAATAAAAGTTCCTTTATCTTAACTCCTGCTTTCCCCTACAACCCATTGTCACCCTGCTTGATTCACGGTGCCCTATTTAGACAACGTTTTGATGTCTGCACTACATGATCTAAAATAGCGCGGCTAGGATCATATCCTGGTATTATCAAGTGCCCTTGGGTTCTTGCCAACGCTCTTCATAACTGGAGGGAAGAGGCGGGAGGGGGGGGGGTGAAGATCAAAGTGACAATGTACAGTGCTGTGACTCGGCTGTCGAGTGGCTGGAGAGTGTCACCGCCCCAGTCAGCGGGCGCTTACAGAGGACACAGAGAGACAGGGGAGATGGGGAGAAGTGGTATGTGCGGGGGAGGCGCAATTGCTCTTTTCACAACACATCATGTTGATTTCTGAGATAACAACACTCAACAATGGGATGTTGAGCAAGTCCCTGCATCTTTTGCTTCAACTGACCAAGTCACCTCTTGCAAATGCTTGTTTGGCTAGGATTTCCTACAGAACAAATGAAATCTTAGGTTATCACCCGTAGTCACCAGAACAGCTTCACACCTCCTTGGCAAACTAGATAAAAGTCTGGGGAACTCTACTGGAAGGATGAGCATCATTCTTCTTCATGTTATTCACTCATTTGGCATTTTGATGATGGTGGTGCAGAGTACTATCTAACATGTCAGTCCAAAATGTGTTCGTTTGTTTGTTTGGCAAGAAGAATGTTGTAAGACTGATGTATTAAATATCGTTGAGGTTTCGTCTACTTTGCAGCTCTGCAAGTTGTTTCCTGCTGCTTTAAGCTGATTTCTCAAACACTTGTATAGCTGATGAAAGTGGCATCCAGTGTAATAGGATCCAGTTTTGTAACCATGACATTAACTTCCATCATAAGAAATAATTAGAGTTTATTTTCAGCGGGGTTGTTGCATTATCTTCCCTACTCCCTGTGTGCACTATGAGTCTTTAGAAAGAGGTTAATGACTAACTATAGTAGCATGTGTAGCTAAAGTAAGTTTGGATTCAAACACTCTACTCAATATGGTGTTCATGGCAGCGAGTCTTCTTCTTTTTCCTCCAAGGCAAGAAGAAAATCAGAGGTATTTGCATTCTCCAGAATCAATAACAGAGTCAATAATGACACTAAATATAGTACTACTAAATATATTGGATTTTAGCACACATGCATGGGACGAGCCTGGGTTCTGGTGGGACTACTGCTGCATAGACAAATCACAGCAGGACGAAAATACAATCAAACTTTAATATAAGGGGTGGCATATGTATCACACTCTGAATTCAACTTAGTGTGTAAACCAGTTTCAGGAAAACAGACATTATGACCCTGAATGTTTTTTACTTTGCTTCAATTAGATATGCCCGTAGTTTAATCCACAGATAAGATGTTTATGAATCTGGCTTTCATTGCTCATTAAAGACTAATTAACCCTGCAAACTGATTCGATCTTTCCCAGCAGTGTATAAAAGCCTTGTCAAACACTGAAACATTAAAAACATTGACACGCTTGAAATACAAGCTCTTCCAACTTTCTCTTTCGTCCTGCCTCCTTTACATAAACTAACATCGCTCTTTTCTTTCTTCTTTCACTTTTTGTACTTGGAAAGTTCAAAAGCGAGCGGAGCGAAATCTGGCTTGGCTCTTCCCTCTCACCCAGTTTTCTCTCAGCTCCACACTGCCAGGCTCCAGCCCCCATTTAATTCAGCACAAGTCTGCTCCTTTGATGTTAGCTCTCCCAGTTAATAATTAATAGCTCTTGGTAAGATGCTTTGAGAAGAAAGAGATCTCCCTCCTAAAGAATCTCCACTCGGGCAGGCCTGCACTGCAGTGCAGGGACTTGCCTGACGACAACAAAAATGCACCCACAGGCAAACTGGCTCTCTTAAAAAACATGACACATCTCCTTCCCAACCCCATAAAAAACTACAACCTCGGACACCAAAGGAAGGATAAATACTTACTTTGTGACTGTTGTAATATTTTTTTTTCTTCTGCAGCCTTTGCCATGTTCCTACAAACTAAACACTTGAGTGAGGAAATACTGTTTACTTCACTGACTCAAACTGGCTATAGAGTTTCAGGTGGCAGGGCTCCTGTGTAAGGAGATATTGTGCAAGCAATTCGAGACAGCATTCAGTCGTCTGCAGGAAACTTTTTGAAGAAGATGATCACACTGGAAAGGTACCAGTTTCATCAAGATTAAACAGGAATTTCAGGAGTGTCTGTTCATTAAACTTGTCAGGGTGAAGTCGGTGCAAGATGACATTTTGATCGTCTCATTTATGATTTAAGAGGAGATCCAGACACATACGCACGTGTTATCATTTTAGGAATCCAATATTTCAAGAACAAATGCTGCGATAAGGTACCAAGAAAATTCAGACGTTTCTTCTTCAGCCATCAAAGTGCAAAGAAGAGTAGCAGTTTAAAGGACTAGAGACAAACAGTGGTGGAAAGTAACTAAGTAAATGTACTCAAGTACTGTAATTTTACAGTACAATTTTGAGGTTGTCTTACATTTTATGCCCCTTATACTTCTACTGCATTACATTTCAGAGAGAAATATTGTACTTCTTACTCAACTAAATTACCTGACAACTATAATTACTGGTTACTTTACAGAACAAGAAAAAAAAGGCTATGACAAGCTATGAAATAAAACATTTTTTTTTACATTTTAAAACAGGGATTTCCAAAAATGTTGGCTTGTGACCCCTAGGTGTGGAACCACTGGACTAAGCAACCAAACTTAGGACAAAGCAGTTCACTTTACAAAAGTGAAATGCAACAAGCAAATTCATGAATCAGTAACAATCAAATAATGCCAATTATAATAATCTATCACTCACTGCAGCCATTTTACTGCAGAATAAGTACTTTTGATGATAATGCTTCTACTGTGAGTATTTTTGCATACATACTTTATCAAAAAGAGCTGATCAGTGGTTGCCATCTGTTGATCTGATGTGCTTGCTTAGTCATGCACATTCAAAAATATGAAAAATTGTCATGGTTCCCTTTTCAGCCATTAGAGTGTAAACACTGATTTGGCAAGTAGCAGCTGATTTGAAACGATTTGAACTTTATACAACATAAAATAGAAAGAAGGCAAGGATTGTCTCCTCCTGCTAATATTCTTTTCAAAGCTCAGACACGAGCTCTGGTCCTCGCTTGATCAGTCATCCATGCTTAAAAATCAGCTAAACTCTCAACCTGAACTGCATGATACGGGAAGGGGGGTGGTTTCACAGGTACTTCACAATACTGCTGGCTAAACAAACTTCCCGCTGGCTTGGAGGCAAGAGAATTAGGGTACAATCTTCCGAGTGAACAAAAACCACAGCAGAAAGTACTGAGAACCCAGTCTAGACACGGAGGAAAATGAAAGCTATGTTTAGTATCCCTAAGTAAGCCTGCCAGCTTGTAAGATCTGAGGAAGAGAAATTTTCACCCGTCTGGAAAGAGACTTTTCTCAGCGTAGCGTTCACTTCATCATTTTGAGGATTCTCACATTAATACACCAGCACGTACAGTTACAAAACAATGAATGTGTAAATACGCGTATAAATATGTATGTGAAACAGAAGATCATGTGCTCACATGCAAAACAGCCACACACCTGGATTACACCTGCAACATCTGGCTCACGCACTAGTTCCTCTATCACATCACTCCCTCTTTCTTTTCCTACTTTCTTCTCCTCTGCTTCCCTCCTCCTTCTCTTCATGCCTCTCTCCTCCTCTCTCTCTCTCTCTCTCCACCGCTATAATTAAGGCAATTAAGTCTTCAGAAGACTCTCCACTGCTATTATGCTGTAATTTCATGTTGCCTCCTGGCTTTACGGTTTATTAAAAGATAAAGGCATACTTTTCTCCCATGGATTTTCTTATATGTGGTATCCCCCTTTTTTTTCTCTCCTTCCTCGCTCCCTCTCAGAGCAGCCATGTGGGCCAAGACATTATTTACATTCAACTAAAATAAAATCAAAGTTTTCAACGTGGCTGTGCGTCATCTGATTGGAAGCTTGTGCAGCCCGGAGAAAGAAATGAAAACTACGTCTGAGGCACTTCTTTCTCATTAATTCTCCTGTACATACTGTACTTTCGCACATGAAGTCATCTGTATCATCTTGACATTTGCATTACAACAGGATTTAGTCATTTCCTGTTCATGAAGCACATTACTCACCATCTTCCTGATCTCCTACTGTTTGATGTTAACACCTCACTGACAGACAGTTAATCTGTCATAACATTTTATTCTGTTTACAGATAGTTGACGTAATTGAATTGGCTGTGTGACATGTAATCGACTGGTTTGACACTCTTGCCATGCCAAGTCTGCTGACTATGGCAAAATAAGGACTTTCCTGTTCCCACAGACGTAAAAACCACCCTGAAACCATGCACAAGGGTACAATGTGAACTAAAATAACCGGGTTGAGCTTAATCCTGCCAATAACTTCGTTTCCTGAATCTCCTTCCACTCATCTTTAAGGTTTTGAGTCACAGCCAGGAAGTTTCACTCTGAAACTGCAGATTAAAAAGGAGGTAAAAAATAAGTTAAAACATTCTCTGGTGATGTTTTTTTTCTGGAGTTTTAAACAAGTGATTGTTCATTTTCTCCCTCCACCCTCCCAAACTTTTGAACTCTCCAATATTCCTGTTTAATATTCATTTGAATGCTGTTAAGCCCCCGGCTGGAGCTTTTTACAGGGGTCCTAGGACTTCTGTGGCACCATTTCCCGAGCTGCATAAAAAAAAAATGTTTACGAAGCACATAAAAATCCACTTGTGTGTCACACCGGCAAAGGACAGGGGCTGCTCTCAATTGGGCTACCTTCATATAAACGGACAGTTTATCTAACGTAAACACACAGGGGAAAGAATCACTTGAAGCTCTCAGTGAGCTCAGTGACTGCCATTAATATCAAACTGCAGATGAGAGGTTATGTCAGGAAGTGAACACAGATCTGCTATCAAGTGTCTTCAAGTAGGGCTGCTGATCTTAGTTGTGTTAAAAAGCTAAACTTTGTTCAATGAGATGATTCTCTTTAGTTCAAGCTGCTAGTTTAAATGGAGGCTAAGAAGTAAGAACGGCAACAAACTAACAAGACTTGTCTTTTTTCTGATAACCTCTGGATCCACAATGTAAAGAGACATTAGACATTTCTTTTTCTTATTTTTCCAATTCAGTTTACTGCTGCTCCTGTGGCAATCATGTTTCGATTTATTTTTCCTTTGCAATCACAAAGAAATAGAGCAGCCCTGAATGAATACTTAAGTCTGTGTCCCTGAAGTAAAAACTGTCCTTGCAACATGTTATAAATGAAAATGAGGCATTAAGTGTGAGCCACAGGCCTAGACATTAAACCAGGAAGTACATACTGCACCTTTGCACATAAGCGTACAAAGAAAAATACACAGTCAGTAATGGCTTCTATTACTTACTACATCAAAATGTTACTACTTTTTCTTAAAATGTAGGTAACATCCTTGTAGCTGCTTGTTTAACATTTGACAAGTTTGAATTTTGAAATGAAACTTAATTTCTCAGGCATTGAAAAGATGTTTCATTTTGTATCTGTGGTCGTTATGGTTCACAGGTTTAGGTTTTGTCTCAATATGGAGAAACAGAGGGGCTTGTGGGTAAACCGTACACCCATCCAGAAAGACAGAGAAAGAGAGACCAACAGAAAGAGAGAGAGAGAGATTTGGGGCGGATGTAATGACCTCACTATCAGACAAAGACAAGGCCCGCCCCAGGTACACTGATCCCCAACCCTGCCTCTGTGCTGTACATCATGTACATGACCAGCCAGCATACACACACAACCACACATGCACACACTGACACAGTATGTAATGACTATCTGTCCAACTGTCACCAACCCTGAGGGAAAATCAGTTCCCATGGGTGAAGTCTCTTCTTTCCACTGGTTTAAATCCCCAAATGTAAGACAGAGTTGTGGAGCAAACACAGAAGAAGAAAAGAAGCCCATATCTAGGTCCCCTGAATCTATTTCCATTAGAGAGGGATGTTTATAACCAAGAGGGCATCTTCTAGACTTGTATGAAAAGCCTCTTTTGAGGTGGTAACATCAGCTTTGGAGGAAAAACAGAGCTCTCTGGGGGACAAAAACATCACATCAGAGAAGGAGCCTGAGGTTTTATAACTGATGCATCTGCCATCATCCAGCTCTTCATGTCAAAGACTAAAACTAAAAACATCTCAAAATCTTTTCATTTACTTCTGACAAATTTGTTGTCTTAATTTTTCCTTCTCTGATTGTTCTTTTCCTCTTCTTTACCCCCTCCCTCCATTTCTCTCTCTGCCTCAGCGCACAATGTGGGGTGGCCATTCACCCACCATTGCATAACCAGAATTATACAAGTGAATTGTGCCATCAAAGTGTGTGTGTGTGAAGGGGCACCTCTGAGGGGGCCTGCCAGTGGAACTTGGCAAAGAGCCGACACAATTAAAGAGTCGAGAGAGAGAGTGAGGTGTACCGAGGAGCACTCTCCTTCGCCATAAGACCCATAAAGACAGTCTCTCCTTCATCATGACTTTTATCCTAAATCCAAATCCTATCCCTAAAATGTGCTGCAAGTATCTATAAATATACAGAAAGGGCGTGAACAAACGCATGGCATATATAGTCTATCATCACAATAAACCTCTAAATCTTTTGTAGTAGCTACTGAAATGAGAACTGTCAAGGTGCCATTCAATATCTGGTCAGATTCATACTCTTGTTAGGTACTCTTTAATGAGATTTTTCCTAACTGAACTCAAAATTTTGCTTCATTGAAGTCCTTGAAAAAACAGGAGCTTGTGATAACTAATTAACTGTGATGACTTCTATAGTTAAAGTATTGAGAAAATGGCACAGCACACTGAACTGATGCTCCCAAAAAAAGATTTACATAGTGTAGTATGAGTACAGCTACAATGTTTTGACATTACCTCAGCAGGCAATCAAAATGGTCCTAAAAAGAGTTGTGGAGTCGGAGGAGCTATTTTGGGTGCCCCCGTTTCTCGGAGTAGAAGTCATTTTTACGATAGACAATATCACCTGACTTATGGATGGAGCTGTTCTCTGCCATGAATGTGCATACACTATTACCTGCTAAACTGGCTATCTTTTGCTTAATAATAACAATTTTATAGTAAAACATTTTGATATTTCTTGATAATACTGAAAAACATAAAAAATGTTGCACTTCTGTTGTTCGAGTGGAGACAAAACAGTAAAAATGGAATAAAAAATGGATGCCTAGTGCTGTTTAGGTCTATAAATTAGACTACCTGTGATTTTTGAATTCGTCTAACTTCTAAAAAAGTAAAATAAATGATTTTATTCAGTTACTTAAACCTATTTCAAAAAGTTCTGGGGAAGTACAGACTGACCCTACAGACAGTGACTCATACTGGGAGATACAAGGCAAGCTCACTCACTATAAAACTAATCTTTTTTTGGTACAAAAAACAAAATATTTTGGTAGTAAATCTTCATTGGGTTTACACAACAGCGTAAATTGTTCTGAAACATTTAAATACTTATCATGTGGCCATGAAGAGGGATTTCTGAGGAAACACTGGTTTTCATGAACTAACAGTTTTAGAACTTTCATTAAGATCTGAGTTTCAAGATCCTTTTACTTTTCCAACTTTGGTGCTAAAATGAGAGCAGGACGTTAGTTTTTGTGTTGTAAAGATATGCTAAATAATAAATGATGGGTGAGAGTCGTGCACTGGGCTCAAACTTCTTTCTAAATATACATGTTTGTCTTGCTTGTTGTGCACCACAGGCAGCATTTCCTGTCTCTCTCCATGGTCTGATGTCTTGTGGCGTCAGGCAAACAAATGCGTTGACTTAGACCGCCGCTTATCAAGAAGCCTTAGTCTTCTCCTCCCGCTGCATTGCCTACTGCTCTGCCCTGCCGAGACCAAACGCTGGAGCCGGAGGAATGGACAACCACTAATTAAATTTCCTCCACTTTTCCTCTCCGTCCCTCCCATGTTGTTTTCTTACCGGTTTTGGGCTCTGGCCCTTTGTGATTCACAGGAAAATAAACAAGCTTTCCGGCTAGGGACAAGAATACTACTTTTTAAGTGCTTCTTCTCCTCAAAGTGTCTAAACAGGAGCTGTTTGGATAAACGTGATGAAAAGTCTTGGTTAGAAATGATCAGTGAGAACGATACCTGCTGTTTATCCATGGAAAAGTTGTGAGCAAAACATAATGTTAATTAATTAGATTATCTGTAGTGATGAAACTTACTGTCAGTCAAAAAGACTCTTGATGTTGTCTGTGAATATTTTAACAACATAAAGTTAAGAAATACGAATGCGTGTCTGATTTTGATATGTGGAGGCAGGAGATAACTTCTGATAAGAAGAGTCATATGAAATTTTTATATTAGATTTTTTTTTTTTGCCTCTCAGCTCTCAAAGGAACACCCAAAGGTGGAAAAACATTTGCTGGTATTGAAAATTCTTAATTATCATATTTTTCATAAGATGAGAGCTGTCAGACGAAGGCAGGGAACATGATAAAGGTGAGAGCAAGCAAAGACAAGTGAAACGCTAGATTTATGCTTCCCTGCTGAAAGTCTCCTGGCACATAATAGATCAAATGTTAAGTGTTTTTCTACAGCTTTCGAGGATATAGACAGCTCTGCTAACCGTCTTGAATATTAAAACAGTAGTTAAGATGGGTTTAAGTGATATTAAAATGTAAAAATATGCTTCAGGTGTAAAGCATGAATGAAATGAAACAACTTGTGTAGACAGCTGACCCATCACAAGATTCAAACATACAGGTGCACCTGCCATTGACAGCTGACATGGTAGACTGAATCATTTGCATGTTTAGATGTTCCGAAACTTCAACAGTTGTTGAAGTTGACTATTTAAGGGTTAATTGTCATTTGTGAATCTGACTTTACTACAAAAACGGCGACACAGCAATATTTGATCCCCCTTTACCTTGGATGCTATGGTGTGAACATGCACTATAATCCATATGTAGTGATTTCAGGCACCTGAGCTGAGGAGTCTCACGAAAACGGCCACTTCTCTCTTCCCTTAATTCTTCTGCAGTTATACGGTTTTTCTCTAATCTCTCTCTGCCTTGAAGCTTCTTTAGGAGACCATGTCCCTGCTTGCATGAAAGAGAAGTTGCTGTTGTTGATTCTCTCTCTTGTAATACTCTATCCTGCTGCTGGTAGAGCGGTGTTGCTGTTGCCTGCTGTCTTCTTTCCCTGGGCAAACAAGGCAGAGCAGGTCGGGACTCGGCCCTATAACCACCATTTTGCCTCCTTTCTTATTGTACCTCTTGTCTCTCTCTGCGCTCTCTGTCTTCCTAGCAGCGGGCCAGTAGAGGAGACTGACTTAAACTGTGTGTTTGTTTCATTTCAGCAGATAAAAATGCAAAAGAAAGCAGAGTGTCGCGTCTTTGATGATATCCATCACTGTCAAAGTTGAAATATAGACAGTAAGTGCTTTATATAACTTTTCATATCCATCGTAGTACTCCCCAAATACATGTAAACTGACTTTAATGTGTAAAAATCGACTGGAGTAATCCCAATTAATCTAGAAGAATGCTAAAGAAATAAATCCACAAAAACACACTGTATTCCTTCACAAAATCATTATTTTCAGATATTCTTTTAATCTCTGTTTAATGACTAGATTACTCTATCTGCAGGCCTCCTAAAGGTATACAAATAAAAACTGAAGGAATAATGTTGAAATGGAGTCCATCTCTTCACCAAACAGAACAAGCACCTTTTCCTTTTGTTGCATCCCAATAAAGATAACATCAAAACAGGAAATGACTGTGGCTGTAAATAGGAGTTGAACAAAGCATGGCAGCAAGATGGTGTAATATTAAGGTGTGTTTGCCTCATTCCACCACGACTCCAATATAACACCTCATTTTTATCTTATCTTAGCAGGTCATCTGTCTGTTACAGTGTATTTTAGTCATTAGATTGGTCAACAATTGTACACCTATTACCAGATCGTCCCCAAGGGCAGCAAAGTAGTATCCTTCAGTGCAGATTTGAGTTACTGTACGTTTACCTTTCTATATTTCAGAGGGAAATACTGTATTTTTTACTCCCCTTCATTTCACTAATGCAAAGATATAAACAGTATAAAAAGTAACATTTAAACATGGACAATTGCCATTCAGATGTCTCAAATTTGGTCTAAATTTATTGTTTTATTGGTCTCCAGTAATTGATGCTAATGTCTCTTAAAGCCAGGTGCATTGCTATTCTTCTCCCCCTCTCCATCTCCATGTTTTTCTTCCATTACTTCACTGCTCCGATGTCACCCTAATACACAAACACCTACTCACACCACTTCTTCTGCATCTCCTTGTGCTGGGCTAAACCTTGCCTCCCTGGCGAAGCATAAAAGAAAGTTTAAACCACAGGAGAAGTATGACATTTTCACTCCTGCTAACCCTCCAATAGAGGAATCAACTGTAGTGGGAAGAGGCATCAGATTAGCTGTTTGGGGACTAGGGGGCTTCAGTTTCCAGCTTTCGTGCCAGGCTGTGGGCCCGAGCCTTAAAGACAACATGGCCCTGACATACACAGCGGGGCGCAGGACATGAGGATTCTCACGCACACAAGCACATTCCCCTGCAAAGCAACAGGCTTAGACAGAGATGAAGAGAGAAAAGACAGGGCTTTGGTTGACGTGGGTGGATGTCTGGTCCTATCTTTTCTAAGATTTACTTTTTCCACTGCACATCTTTTGATCCAGCGCCGCCCTGTCTTCTCCGGGTGCTGTTTGACAGACAGGAGAGCTTTACTTGTGGCTGGCGTCTGACTTACAAATACCAATTGTGATTAAGAACAAAAATCAATGCAAGGGTGGGGAAAATAGAAAGGAACAACTCTGCAGTGGTGCTAAGTGCACTTTCTTCTCTTTCCTCTTATTTCCCCTCCTCTCTTCTTCTCCCTCTTTCTCTATTTTCTTCTGTCACCCTTTCTCTCTCCTTCCATCTCTCTCATCTTAAGTCCCCAGGGCTCCTTTCTTCTCTCTTTAAATAGGGGCCCGAGCTGTGAAGTCTAATAATGGTCATTTGGCCTCCCATTGAAAGCTGGGTAATTCGGCCCAGGGACGGCTCACTTTGAGCCACATGACACAAGGAGCTTCCCAGTGACCATGGAAACGAGCGCAGTGGGATCCCGGGCGCCTCCAAGCGCCATGAAACGTGGTGAAGCGGTGATTTAGGAGAGGGACTTTAAGATGGGGGGGGGTGTTGAAGTAGGAAGGTGGGTGAGGGTTCCAACAGACACAGAGAGAGAGGGGGTTGAGTGAGGGAGAGAGATATAAAGAAACAGAGAGAGAGAGAGAGAGGCCCCTGCCTGCCTGGTCACAGTGGAAACCTCTCCCGACACCCCGCCAGGAAGAGCGGCCAAGATAATATCAGCAAGTTGAGGCGTACACAAACATGAAAGGAGAGCCCAAGAGGCAGGCCCCTGAGTGCTCCGTGCTTCACAAGCTTTTTTCTCCCTTTTTTCTTCTCTCCCTGCTGCTGCTCCTCCTCTCTTTTTCAATCTCTCTTTCTATCCCTCCCTCCATGCTGCGGTGTTTGAAAGTGTTTGTTCAGGGTGTTTGGGGCAAGGGGCAGGTGGAGAGGAAGCTAAAGAGTTAGCTTGTGCATTTTATCACACTGGATGGGTAGCTAGGCTGCTCATTGCTTCAATTTGCCTCAGTTCTGTAACTTAATGTGGCACAAAAAAGGTATGAATGCAACTGATATTTGGTACTTTACTGAGTGTTTTGTGGTAAAAACATTTGGAAAATACTCATTTTGAAAAACAAAATTAAGAACACTTGCAGAAAGGCACATTTCTCAAGAAATGGGAAACTAAGAGTTCAGTGAAAACTCCTTCAACTTGTCGAATCTGACAAGGCAGAGAATTTTATGAAATTACTGCAACATTAGCCTCCATTATACTTCAAGCTAGAGCTGCCAGTGTTGGCTGCCTTGATTTAAACAACCCAAAATTGACTTTCAATTTGCCACACTCAAATGAAAGGAAGTAAGCCTGATCCTTTTAGCACAAGCATCGGGGGGGGGAATCGTCTTATCAATATCCTACATCTTTATGGCTCTGCAAAGAAAAGATTTCTTTTAAAACCTCGAGCTTCATCTGTATCGAACAAAAGCTGCCATTGTCAATCAATCACTATTGTGTCTTTGCTGCAATTTAACAAAACATTCTGGAGATGGCGGAGTGTGAAACTACAGCAATTTTCTTTCTTTCAGTTATCGAGGCTCTCTGCTTCACTATGGTCTTTGCAGAGAGAGGAAAAGGCATGAAAAAGGAAACGAAGTGAGAAGAGAGTGATGAGACAGACATGGTGAGTCATGCATCAAAACCCAAGCTGATCTCCGAGCCTTTTAGTTCTTCTTATCCAGACTGATAAATGTTGTGTGAGTTAATGTGCGCACATATACACGTACACACACATCAACAAATACACCCACTGATCAGACAATATTCCTATCCATGATGGCCAACATGCTGTATTAGAAGTGGTCTGAGAACAAGGCCAAAATGCAGCCAGTTCAACCCAGCACTGAAGCTTCTTTACAACAAGCCCTGTGGCTTGACACCCAACTGGCATTGCCATGGCCTCGGGACGACCTCTAGCACACACCTGAGTGTGTGAGATGCCAGACACGGTTAGAGACCAAAAGCCACTTAGCACTAAGACGCAGCAGCTGTTTGCTCTGGCCTGCTGTCCCATAGTGCCAACTTGAGGGCCATGGTAGAAAAAGACACAGAGACACACTCCTCTGCCCCCTCACATTGTTCCATGGCAACTGTGGTTTTAGGATTGTGTTTGTATGTGTGTCAAAGACAGAGCTTCCCACACAGGATACACTTTTTATGGTTGTGTGCCTCTGGCAACAACTTTAAAGTAGCTAGCTTTATTTCTGGGAGGATATGTCAATAAAGATCTTGATACTTTTCTTGTTGCTTTAGTTATTTTTAAGTGCTTTGTAGAGGCCGGTCTCGGGCCAGTTGCGCTCTGCTGCGATGAAATGTTGTCTTTGGCTAGTGTTTAAGGTGGAACTGATCGTGGTTCAGAGACGAGCTGGTCAAGGGCAGCGCCAGGCCACACACAACAAGCACATACCAGGGAGTTTTACATGCTATGCCAGCCAAGAGACTTGCTTTACACAAGCTGCAGGGCTGTGTGGGAGGATGGGTCGCATATTTCTGCTTGTGTGCATGCAAAAAAAGTTGTACCAAGCGAGACACAAATCCCAGCCACCCACTTACCAAACCAGACACATTCACCATCGTCATCTCCTTGAGAAGCCAAACCCCCAGCCTCTTTCCCTTCCCTCTGTCCACCAACTCCCACTCCTCTCTCTCACCGCCACCACCACCACTCCACTCCACTTCTCTGCCTTTCCTCCCCCAGTTGCCTGGGTTGGGGGCTGATGTCATGAGAGCCTGAGGAGGATCAAAGGGGGAAAGACGGCATGCTAAGGCCCCGTGAGGCCACTGGACTGACACTGCGGTACTTGAAAGAAGAGATATCTCACTGGCACAGTGACAAAGACCCCGATCAGCCTGAGCCACCAATGAGCTAGTGGCATGATTTCATGTTCCAGAGGAGCTGCCAAAAATTGCAATGTATGTGTGTGAAAGACAGTGTAGAGAGGAAGGGGGGACCAGTTTAGAATAAGTCAGGCAGCAGGGAGGAAATGGCAACCGCAAATATGTTATTGACTGCAATAAATAGTTCAACTTGAGAACGGATACATGTACAGAGGTGTAAGCTTGATTTACAACATTTACAAACACCTCAAAGAAAGCAGCAACTTGACGAGTTATAACTATATATAAAGAGAAGCAACTACAGCACCAGGGCACCTTGCAGTGTCATCCTTATAGGACACCATAACTCAGACAATTAACTTCAAAGAGTGTCAGTACTAACACAGTTAGCTACAGTAGGAACCGATTTGTACATGGTTTTCCTGTTGCTGGGGGAGGGGCTACTGCTGTGGTACACAGAAGTCAAGGGTTCAACACTCCTGTAGCTCTCACAGGAACCAGACAGGAAGTGCAGGAAAAAACTGTGTACATATATATATATATATATGACACACCAGCACTTTGGTGAGGTTTGCACGTGGACTTCAGAGGCCGGCATGACCGTCCGCTTTTCCTCCTCTTCCTCTACTGCTAATATATGCTGATTTCAAAGCATATCTTTGCGATGGAGCAGTCTGAGATCTAAGCTAATAACTAAGCTGAATAATTTAGTTTTATACTGATATATTATTGAAATAATAAAGGAACGCATTGTGTAAAACTGCAAAAAGAGCTGCAGGAACTTCTTCTAAATCTTCCTACTGGGCTTTCGAGACCCTTTCGCCCAGAAAAGCTCGCTCAATCATGTTTTGCTCTAAGAACTATCTTGACGACCATACGCACCAGTCAGTTAGGACTGGAACTGCCCCTTCCTTATATTCAACCAAGTCTTAATGGAGGAGAGTATGCCCATCGCTCCATGGTGACCAGCTCCTAAGCACAGCTGGGGGCCTTGTGTTCCCAGACACTTTATATTTAGACATGATTTGGCGCAAACAGCATTTTTTCTCCTACTGTTACGTTTTATGCATTCATAGGGATTCTGTAATTAAATGGAATCTAAAATGAACAGACAAGGACCCCAACACTGTTGGTGGCAAAGTAACAGAGAAGTGGAGTGGGCTTTTGGGTTCAGTCAGGGGCCAGTTGGTTAGGGCTGGGGGTGGGTGGGGGGCCGCCGAGCATGAGGCCAGACCAGGCGGGGTGAGTGTGTAAGAGTGGGCATAGTATCCAGACTGGGGCTGGGCATGATGGCCTGGCTGGTTGGCTGGCTAGAGTAAGCAGACTGGCAGGGGGTAAACACTGCACTGTCTGGCCTGGCAAAAGCGGAGGTGCCAATGCGAAGCACCCAGCTGTGTTCGGGCCCCAGGCGAGGGTCTGTCAAGATGCAACAATGGGCTTTCCCTTCTCTAATTATAGTCCTGGGTGGATAAAAACAGAGGAAACAGAGTAGTCTAGAGGTTAGGGAGGCTGGCTAGAGGCCAAAAGGTCACCAGCGAAGGATCTTGCCATCCTCACTACAATACCCCTTAGCAAAACATCAAACCAAGAATTTAGAAAAATGGCCAGCTCATTAGCGCTGTGCTTTGACTAGTTTCAATCAGTGGAAGGTGTGGGTTTCTGGTACTCGGGTGTCCTGGTGGCTCAGTTGGCTAAGGCACATGTTATGTAGTCATTCCATCCCTCAGTCATGTCAGTCGTCCATCCCATCTCTCTAATCTTTCTTGTCTCTCTTTGTGACAAACAAGTAAACTGGCTTAACGTCATATCAAAGGCATATGTCCCAATCAGTGCTAACTACAGTGACTCCCTCTTGAGCAATAATACAAACTTTAGACAACTTTATTTTAGCCGCATGTGCTCTAATACTCCAAGTATTCCTTCTTCTTCTCCTCTCACAGACTGTCTTAATGTCATGCAGGCTAGGTGGTAGGTGGTAAACAACAAGTTAAACCAGTTACAGTTTTGTTGGTTTCCCTCTGGAAGTGTGCAAACTCAAACATGGAAAAATCCCCTCACTGAAGAATATTTACTCATAAGTGAAGCCGCCAGTAACATTTACATATTCTCAGTTACAGTCGAAGAGCAGATTGAGTGCTGAACATTAGGTCAGTTTTCAGGGCCCAGGATAAGTATGCACCAGCTAGGTAACAGCAGCCATCACCACAGAAAGTGCACCATTAGCATGACTATACGGCACAAGGGCTCCTTAAATTATGAATGGCTGCTCTCTTTCTGTCACCAGACATGCACAGGATAAATGAGACTATAGATGCCCCCCCTCCACCCCATCCTCTGGGGGAATGTTGGTACATTCCATTAAGAGGAACACTTAATTAAGGCATGATAAAATACCACTCAGAGACTCCAGAGGGGTCTGGAGAAGGGAGGGAGCATGGGGACAAAATCATCCTTCCGTGAATTGTCTGTGTGACTACAAAAGATCAAAGATAAAATTTTAAAAGGGTTTAATTAAGTACAAGGGAAAGAAATGTTTTTAATGTGAGTGTAGCAAAGGAGACTGTCTGTATAAACAAACACCACGCTGTCTGCACATTTCTGCTTGTCGATCACGCCCAAATATTCAATTCACCCGATAGCATCACTGTCTATTTTGATAGACAAAGATGTGTGCTGTTTCTTGGCAAATAGTAATCTATTTATTATTCTTTCAGTGTATTCATGTCCCAGGATGTGAAAATTGGCTGTAGACGGCAGCTGCAAAGCTGTGTGTCCTGAAAAAAAGAATCTGAATATTGCCAATGATTGACAGTTTTCAAATGCACAAAGAATGAAGCAGTACTCAAACTCACGGCATGACTCAACTCACCTATAGAAGCACGCATGCAGAGTGATGAGTGCAGTCTAGAGTGTAGTGCAAGTTTTTCACTGACCTCTTGTAAACCATTTAAGCTGTTCTATCTGTACTGTGTAGATGAATTCCCGTTCATCAGTGGCAAATAAAATGACCTGTGCAACTTATGTGGACATCTTGCATTGGTACTGGACAGAAACTCAAAAGAATAAATAACAAGTTCTTTACCTTTCCCAGCACAGTGAGACAACTGGGGTCCAGCTCTGGTTGCTCCAGCTTCACCACTCCGACCCAGCCATACTCATATAGGTCCTCTTCATCATTATTATTACATAGTCCCAAAGGATGCATCTGCAAGAAGATAAAAGGGATAGATAAGTATTTATATTATCTATAAGTACTAAATTACTTTTAATCTCAAAAGGTTACCCATCGGTGTAAGGATTTGAACATTGAACACCAAAAACTAGTTAAAAGTTTTGAAAAGACGTGTCGAGCAAGTCACATTTAAACATACTTTTTGTTGGATTAGGAACTCAAGACACAAAATGCAAAGAAAACATGAAAAGCCACCGACGAATCAAGTTGGGGAGAGGGGGAACTTCACCACAATAATCCAGTGGTGACCCGCCCCCCCCCCCAAACAACTCACTCCCCCATCTGAGGGAGTACGACAATTTCTAATCCACTTGTCACCTGTTTTCTATAATGAAACATAAGAGCTTAAGAGCATTAGACGTCTCTGAAGTTTTCGCTGTGTGCGGCAAAATCGTACTGGATCCAAACATACAGTCCAGCATTCTACCAGACCTCTCAAAGAATAGCAGCAGATAAGGAAAACAGGGATTTATGTGCTTTCGTGGATTTGCTTATGAGGCAGATTTTCACAGAATTTCTACTTTGCACTCTTACTGCTGCAAATGATTAATGCTGCTGTCATTTCAATTGTGTTTGTGCGTACAGGCACAATGATTTATCTATCTCTTATTAAATTAAAAAGTGGATGCTGACATCAACGCACATGCACATAGTCTGAGCAGTGTCCATCAGACTATCTTGAGTTGTCCTCTCATTACAATTAAGGCCACTAAATTGGCCCAGTTCTCTGTGCCAACAATCTTTCCAAAGCAAGCGCCTAGACTACATCTTTAGAGACGATTAATGCTAAAGGATGGCAGACGTCACATACACTGAGTCACTCACTGGGCTCAAAAAAAGAGGTGGTGCAAACCAACAGAAGCATTTATCTTAAGGCATTTATCTCAATGCTTTACTTGAGTTATCTTGACTGTCAGAAGATGCTGAAGAAGGCTTTGAGCCATGCTGAGACATGCTGTCACAGAATGGGAATAAAAAAACAAAATATTCCACATTTTCACATGAAGAGACTGTTATCTAATCATCAATCCTTGTGTATGTGATAGTACACATCCCCAAGAGGCGTTTGTATCATGAAGGAAGTTAACAGATTACGCTAACAATCACAGCAGGCCATCACTTGAACTGAACAGTGCAATAAAAAGACTTGAAACATACAAACGAAACAAAATGAAAGTTGCAGACAACTACAGCTGTCAACCATTCACTCAGATGAAATAATGATCTTCTCAAACAAAGTTGGATTAAAACTGTAACCAAGTGGAGTCCCACAATCGTGGATCCATTCCGCACTCTGGAAACAGTGTAAAGACAAGCTCCTGTGTTAGCATTAAAACTGGGCCAAACTGACCTGCAGACCACTTATCCTATTAACCCAATGACCACAGCACCCCAATCAGCCAGCACTGTGGCGCCGAGCGCTCAGCCACTCTAGCCCCTGGGCCACTGCTGATGACCCGAGATACCCTTCGCTCTCTGGTGTCCCCTGACCTTTGAACCCCACTTCATCACATTGGGAGCAGGTTAGTCGTGCAGCAGGCCAATTGAAGGGATATTCAGAAGGCGCCTCATCACTTCAGTACCACAAGGCAGAGGGGTCAAGCCCCTGACCTAAAGAATTTTTGGGGAGGACTTAGCTCAGAATAAGGGGGTCAAATGCAAATCTGGTCGACTATTGAAGAGTCATAGGGAAGGAATGTGGACAACGTGTGCCGTTATGGAGCTCAACGGTGCAGCATCTTTTCTTTCTGCTTCAGGGATGAAATTTGATGAAGAGACTGGCATCAGTTTTAATAGTGGAGAGGCAGGCACGAACAGTAGATGCTGAATTGGAGAAATCACAAGCTTTTAAGGAAGGACATTTGATACAGAAGAGACTTGCATCACACACTTTCTAAATACACCGAATTGCACGTTTAGGGTAAAGAACGTTCATCCTTGAATCCTCCTCCTCAAACCTCCCACACACACGAAACGTGAGAGATTAAGCACCGATTTTCAACCACAACCTTTGTCCTTCTGAACAAAATGGATCTTTTTCTCAGCAGAGTAAAGAGAAGGTCATCATAGTCAAGGCTACGCTGACTCAAAACACCTTTTCAACGAATCCACGGGATGCAGACACCTTGTCTGCCTGCATTGCATAGCCTCACTGCACATGTTCTCAAAGCTGTTTTTTTCTCTTGTAAACATAGGTAAGCAGAGAGCCGCCGTGCTCTGGATGACTGTTTGGAAGATAGATATTAGCCTGCGGCTGGCAGGAGCAGGGAGGCAGCACAGGTATACATTACATACACATTTGGTATGATAATTTCAGAGCGTGCTCTCCCTCTCAGCCTTTGGAGAAAGCCAAAATTGAAGGGAAAGACAAAGATAAAGAGTGTAACTTAGTCAGGTTTCCATTCAACCTGCATATACCGATTTGCACCTCCCACAAATCATCACTCTAAAACTGTTACAATTCTCTGAGGCATATTGCACATCCCAGTCAACTGAGGTAACATTTTGCATTTTATTTTATGCGACACCCCCCAAGCAGGCTGTAAGGGAGGAAGCAGAGAGAGAGTCAGTGTAGGAGGGGATCTAAAGAGAGGCTCAGTCTGTGTTTGTGTCTCAGTCAATGTAAAAGGAGGACCAGGAAGTGGAGCTATGCTTGCTGTGTGATTATGACCTCTCTCTCCTGCTTGTCTAACAGCTTGGATGGCAGCGGGGAGCCTCGCCTGCGCCCCTGGGTCCTGAACACTGGGCCATTGTGCAGGGGCTCTTGCACTCCAAATGGGGCAGTGTTGTTGTTGTGGACCATGTTGTTATTTTAGAGGCTGGCCATTGCACCATTATCTCCACCACAGGGATTTTTCTTTTTTGTCAGATGTTGACGTAGGCGTTGATGGATGTGGGGATGGGGAGCAAAAGGAAAAGGAGCTTGATTTGGATGAGAGACGGTGCTCTAGTGAAGTGGGTCACAGCTACTGGCCGTGCACACAAAGGAGTAACAAACACATAGGCAAACGTGCCTTCACACACACACAAAATGACTGTCCCCTCTTGTGTTCCAATGCTAGCTTTCCCTGCTAGGCCCCAAATCACACAAGCTCAGCACACTGGAAACACCCCATTGCTCCACTTTGCTCGACTTAGCTCTGTTCTGTACCCAGGGTTTTGGGTGAAGGGCATTTGGCACCCCTGAAATGCCACAAGGGGGCAGCTCTTGTTCTGCCCTGCCTGTCCTGCCCCTGGGGGAGGCAGCCTTTCACATGACTATCCCGTTACAGAGGCCACACTCTCAATGAAATCCTGGCGGGGATTTGAACTCCACCTGTCACTCAAGCTGACCACACCCCCTGCCAACCCCCACCCCTTTCTGCAAAACCACCTGTAGAGAAAGTTCTTGCTCACACGGGATGCATGCGTTTTAATGTGAAACCATCTTAGTACTAAGATATATTTAGTATAATATGACTTCTGTTTCATTGTAATTTAGAAGTTCAGTTGAACAATGAAATTAAGCTTTGGCAAAGATTCGGTATAGCTGAGAGAAATGTTTTTTTGTGATTTAACTCTGTCACACACAGTCCTTTTCAGTTGTCTCCTCCATGAACAAGTGACCTGATAACAGTTAGTAATGGGATCAAAACAGGGAGCTACTTCTAAAAACTCTCCCCCACCGACTCCCACCGGCTCTCAAAGGAAAATCAAAATGCAAGTCACACCATCCTACGCCATTCTTCTCCGTCTGTCTGTGACACAATTCACTGAGCCTTTGATCATACAACAACCACTTTTTCTGCCCCCCTCCCCCCGCTCTTGTCTCACCCCGTTTCTCTCTCCCTCTAAGAGAGGTGGCCCCGGTTACAAACCCCCATTAGCCCGACTCCAAAGCAGTCAACCTCGCCTGCCCTCACCATGCTATATCTTTACTCTTAATAGTTCAATAGTACACTCACTTGCAGTTCCACTTCAACATGAAAAGCAGCAATGGTCTACATAAAAAGTAATAATCAGCAAGTTTGTTTTTTCCCGCTTTAATTAATTCTTCAAAACCCCTTTGAAATTTTCAGAACTTCTTCAAATGTCTGTATGTGCACGAGACATCCCCAAGGCAAAAACAATGCTTTCTTCGTGACAAAGCAGAAATTTCAATAGGATTATGTTCCTCTCTTGTTTTTAAAACCAGCGGCCAGGAAAGCCTTGTGAACTTGAGGAATAATGATGCTCACAGGGTACAAAGTCTTGCTGAAACACAGTGCTGTGAATTACAACAAGGCATCCTTGCTACAACACACCAGGAGCTGCAGACATCAAAAGACAAGTAGGCGGATTGGAGAGGAGAATTATCCCTGAGCCAAACTGATCTATACAGGATGCAGATGGCATT
This sequence comes from Argyrosomus regius, assembly GCA_946959425.1. NCBI lineage: Eukaryota > Metazoa > Chordata > Actinopteri > Sciaenidae > Argyrosomus > Argyrosomus regius. Next base: position 13,278,059 of record OX336890.1, read on the forward strand.
TAGGTCACACAGAGAAAGGGTTCCTGTCGTAACAATCCCAGCCACCACAGACCATTTTTACAAGATGTTCTTTGTGAGGCTGGCTAAATGATTAACTGGACAGATCTGTTGTTCATAGGTTTCCTTTATGAATTTTGGAAGAAGAGCTGGCACCTATTTCACATGCAAACACAATCTAGAAGACGAAAAACCTGGGCACAACGCCAGTCCTCACACCCACCTGCTTACCCAGCACTGTGCATGTATTTACGTATCTCACTGTTTGAGCACAGGCATGTATGTGTATTGGTCAGTGTGTAGCCTGGAACACATCATGGGTGACCGAGGGGTAACTCGGTGGATCTCTCACTGACCATCCGCTCGTCGTGAACTCATTCACCCCAGTGAAGAAGCATCCCGCCCACCTCCCTCTGCCTTTTATTCAACCGACCCCTCCGACCTCCTCCACCCCTTCCAACTGCCACCTCAACCAACACTTTCCCCTCCCCAGCACTGAGCTTCAACATCCCTCTCTATGAAGGTAGGGGCGGTACTGTCAACTTCCTGGAATAACACTATCCTTGCCAAGAGAGGTGGCGGATGGTTGTGTTGAGGGCGGTGAGGATGGGATGGCTGGGTGGGTATGTCTGATCACAGGCCATAGACAAAGTCTCCCCTGGGACTTGTGATGTCTTTCAGAGCCTCATGGCAGTCACAACACTGTGAGCTGTTTTGGAAGAAGAACAAAAAAAAAAGATGGCAGCACTTCAGACCAGGACAGGACATAGGAGTGGTAATGCAACCGGACGTTCAGGAGTAGATATTAACAAGCACATACTCACCCACAGAGCACACATCCTTATGTCTTATATTACATCTGCAGACATTCACACCATTTGGCAATATATATATGAACAACTAATACCCTTTATATATGTAGTCTACTAAAGAAATGTCAGTTTTCATCAGCATGTCAGTATAAGTAGTAGTTAACACACAGTTAACAGCCTATTTTAAAAGTTTACAAATGAATCTGTTACCTTTCAATCAACACTAGTTCACTCCAGAGATAATATGGCTAATGCTATGATTGTCATCCTGAAGTCCTAGTACTGATATAGCCATATGGGTAAAGGAAAAGCGCTCAGTCACTGCTTGAACCTGTAGTTGTAGTCCATCAACTTAGTCTGTAAAGTTTCAAACTTTGGAAAAAAGTGCTCATCACAAGCTCCACACAATCTTTTAGGTAACCAATTTAACTGGTGAAATTTTTTGCTGAGTGAATTACAGAAATGATTAAAACATTAAAGCTTGCTCATTCTTTTCCACTTGAGCTAAAGAGCTACATTTGTTAGTGATGGCTGGAAGATTGCACAGGAAGCGAAAAACCACTTTGATTATCAACAAATTTCATTATCACCAAAGATATCACCGAAACAATAAATGCACCAGACTAAAACACCTAAATGACTTCTTGTAATAACTGCAGAGCATTTCATGCAAACCAGAACATAACATGGATGCTCTATTATGTAACAGCCAGCAAACAAGCATAAAACTGTTGGCCAAAACACACAAACTAGCAAAATGTCGACACCATGTTATCACCAGCTTCTCCACCAGCAACCCTGCTGTACCCTCCCTGACAGCAAACTGTGGCACGGTCAGGACGCAGTCAACTCCACCCTCCTGTGCCCGGCAGGGCAGACATAGGAGCATGCTTTAACCAATTACAAACCTGATTGCACTTAACCCCCAACCCTTTTCTGCACTAATAAGGACACAAATGACCTCTCTTTACCAGGACATGCTCTTCAGACTTCCAGTAAACATATGTAAGGTGAAACAGACGAGGTTAGGGTGTTTTCTTCAGTGTTAGATGAGCCATGGTTTTTGTGGGTGAAAGTGGCATCCTAATTTTAAGTAGGTGAGAAAAATTTGACACACACTCACTACTGAATGCCTAGTTGTCCAGTCTACAAGATAGCCTCATCAGCTGCTACATACATACAGTGATTTCTCATCTACAAACCTTGTAATTTGCTCCCAATAACATAACTTCACAAAAATAACACACATGAGGTGAGGTGTATTCTTCACTCATAATGTATGTTAGCCATTATGACACAAGTACATATTTTGCAAGAAGTATGTGATAAGTCATGATTGATTGACAATCATAGGTCAAAGGTCAAAAAAGTCTTGCCGCCATCTGTTCATATGGAATGCCTCCTCTTGCTTTCATCCCTGCACATCTCCTGTATTTCATTATCACACCTTCCCCACTGACCCACAGACTATAGACTATACTATACTGACTAATATACTGTCTGAACCCTGAAGAACTCAAGACATCATGTTAGAAGGAAACCAAAGTCTGAAACGGTGCCTTAATCCAAAAGATGGCCTTAAAGAACCCCTGACGAAGCAGGCAAGGACAGAGTCTTTCTCTAGAAAGTAATTTAAGTCCAGGCTCTGTAAGGTTAAGCTTCGGGTGCAAATTGGGATGCGCGTGTTTAACAGAATCTCAGACCTCACCAGGAGGATTTAAAGTGAGTGTCCTTGGCTGCAGACAGGTAGGGTTACCGCCAGTCTTTAAGACGTGAAAAGTCTGTCCCAGCCTTTCTTTTGTCCGTTTCTTGAGAAAAAACTAGACCAAGTTCGTTTTAAAGCGCCTTCTGTCAAAACCTTTACTCAAATATTGAACTTGAACTTATATTTAACTTGAGATTTGTGCATCCTGTTCAGTGATAAGTCACTTTACCTTTAGATAATTATCCATTTAGTTTACACAATTAAACATTTTGGGGATGAATGAAATGTGTGGGAAAATGCATACTTCTTTTACATCTCTTCTATTGAGAAATCTGCGTGAAATAGTTACTCTTACTCTTACTTTGAAAATGTTGCTGCACTGCTCTCTAAGTTGTTCAATCAATTTTCTACACTGAAAAAACATCAGTCAAGGAATTGTGTGGTTTGTTTTCTTCAGGGCTTGTTGTGAGTTTGATTCATTTACTCCATAATCACGATGCGTCTTATTCTCCTGCACAGGTCTGATGTCAGATTGCACAGGGTAAACAAGCACAAGACAGGAGCAGGAGTTTGAATTGCAGCCTCCTATGTATGGCATGCAAAAATACTCAAACTTAAATGCATGCACGAACACACTAAATACTGTACACACACACACACACACACACACACTCATACATCTCCCCTCTCACACTCAGTCACTCTTTGCCCCTCTCGGTCGCTCTCTGCCCCTCTTTCCCAACACTAGGAATAACTTCAAAGAGGGCTGGTAGCCTTGAGGAGAGAAGGAGCGGGATCCAGTTACAGTGGAGCAGCTGGGAGGGCCCTACAGGTGGGGCCGACACTCCACCTCCTGTAACATTATCACCGTAAAGGGATCCCTCTGCTTTTCCTCTCAAATAATGAAGACTTCCTCCCTTTTGTCTTCTCCACTGGGACTAAAGGAACAATTAGCCAAGCTAGCCCAGCGCCCATCTTTTATTTTGGCAGTTTAAACCAATGTAAAGGAGTGTAATAAAGAAAAAAAAAAAACGAAAAAAAAAAAACCACAATGTTTGGGAGTGAAAAGGGACCAATGCTAGAACATCAATTATATTTTTGTCATGTGAACAATTTAACTTTACACTTCTGGCAAGTTAATTAATCATATCTATCAAGTGATTGAAGACAGAAGCTCGTCAAGGGCATGCCATAAGCAAGCCAGCTTTGTGATGCCAGCCTCAGTGCAGTCATCATCTGTCTGTTTGCCCCCCTCCCATCCACTACTCGCTGTCCCCTCCTTAACCTTCCCCCGAAAATCACCTCCACGCCATCTTCATAGCAACGGGCAAAGCAAACAAGTGTCATGGTTTCAGTGTGAGTAGGGGATGCTGGCAGAGGACACCTAATATCATGTAAATGTCCTGATATGTAGCACAAGGCTCTGGGGTTGACAGCTTTAACACTGAGCAGGACGCCGAGCTTGTGACTCTATTAAGTCTCTGCAAATGCATCCCCAAACAGTCAATGGCGTGTGTGTGCGCGCACACTCAAAACTCTCCCCGGTGTCACTTTCAGCTCTTCAGTCTTTAAAACCCAGAGTGATACGAACAAAGGACAGGCCGGCAAAGTTCAGGGGTCAACATTGGGCTGGATGCCACCATTTTGGAAAGAGAAGGGGGGAGTGGAAACAACTGTCCCCCTCCTACCACACCCACCTTCCCCAAAGAGATCACAGCATCTATGTGCAAAGATAAAGTAACAACAGCAAACAAACGCATTGTCTCCGTGTGCAAGAGGCTGCTGTCCTACAAAAGTAGGTGAACACATGCATAAATTATCTGTCAGCATCAAGGTGCCACGGTGAATTCATTAGCATGATGAACAATGTTACAAGCAAAGGGAAATGGGGCTCATTAATAAACAAATCTATACATCATACATATACATCACACAACTGAAGAGCAGAGTACCCCTACACATTTCTCACAAGATTTCATCAACTCAAGTCATGAGGTATTCTTTGAATCACAAAAAATAAAAACAAAATTGTTAAACTTTGTCTATAAATTGTTAGAAAACAGTAAAAAAAAAAAAAAAAAAAAACTTTTCAAACGCTGAAACTGCCAAATGTTTTGCATTTTGGTTAATCATTTAACAAAACCCTTGTTCTTTTTGTCCATTGACTAAATAATTAATTAACTTGTCATTTCAGCACTACAGTTTTTCAAACGATAATCTTCTGCTGTTAAACAGCATATTCAGTGTTTGTGCAGTTAGATCAAGTCGACTGCCAGCACCGCCCCAAATATCAGTGGCACCTTCCGCTCCAGCCCACCGCACTCCTCTCAAACCCTCGCCATAAAACAAATCAATCAATCAATGTCACTACTTAATGAGCTATGATTAATGCTGCTGCAGAACTGCTGGTGAGCCCGGGCAGGAAGGACGGACGCTGGAGGGTGCACATACCTGGCGCAGTCAGCCCGCTCTGTATGTGTGCGTGTGTTAGAGGGCTGAGGGGTTGAGGTTGCTAAAAGTGGACTGAGGGGAGGATTGCAGTCATCAACACCTAGGCTCTGAGTGGCCTTTGATGTTGCGCGGCGTCTTTGATGGCCCCGGCCATGGAGGAATGCTGCTCGCTCACCCTCCCTCCCTCCCCACCCAAAAGCCCCCAGAGTTGTGGAATGCAGCGCATGCTGCTGCTGCTCGGCCTACTGGAATGGGATTAGAGCATAGCCCCTCCCTCATCTCGCTCCTACCCTGCCCTCTGGAGTGGACAACATGGCGGCAACCTTGTTTAGACCCCAAACTTTGGACCAATGGTGGGAAGAAGAGAAGGATATATTGCTAAGTGTTGTTTGCATTAGCCTCTCTTCCTCTATAATCAGTCTGTCTCAGACATTGTTGTTTCAATCAGCTATACAGCACAAGCAGCTTCATTCAGAAATTTGCACTTCCTCATCCAGAAAACATAATGCATCTTACCAACAAGCTGATGGGATTGCAACTAATTATTATTTTCATTATCAATTAATCAGCAAAACTGTAGTGTATAATGTCATAAAATTATGAAAAGTCCATCCCAATTTATCTAACCACCTGACCAAAACCCAAAGATACTCAAGCTTAAGGTCAAAAACCAGTGTGTGGCAAGTCCATGTGAAATTTTAGTATTTGGATTTACAGTATGTAGGAGTGGTGGCAAAGGTGGCTTGTGGAGATCAAACATGTCCAAGGCGAGCAGCTGGCTGGTAATCAGAAGCTGCACCACCTAAACCCTGATGCTTTGTGATATTAGATTAAGGGAATGGCAAACACTTCACATAAACAAAGTCACTTGTCAAATATGCACAGTAGCCCTGGCATATCAAAGTGGAGAGCCGCAATATGAAATCAGAGTGCCAGCGAGTGTGTGACAGTTACAGCAGGAGAGTGTTGTAATCCCGACGCTCCTCAGAGGGAAGACCGACAGGGCTTTCTGCAAAGGTCAGGTTCATATTGTCCTCACACACAACTCAGTGAATGACCTTCCACACAACAACTGCACAAACAACCCATTTTGGCCATGCATGCCGGTGTCTGTCAGGGAGTGGCTAGACTAGGTTAGGCTAACGAGAACATTGGCTGACGCTGCGCGGTGTGTTTGCTGAGGATTGTAGCTCCCCACCAGTGAGAGCCGAGAGGAATGTGAACAGGACTTACAGTATATACACATGTTCACACACTTAAATGAATGTGCGCACAGACGGTGAGTTTTTTGTACAGTAAGAGCTACTCCCCCCTCCCTCCTTTACCTCTGCTTTGCCCCTGGCCACAAAGTTTAGGGGGGTGGGGAGGGGAGGCAAGGCGGAGAGGCAGCCAGCATTAGCGCTGGTTTTAGATTTCGGCCGCCTCTAACTTGTTTTCTTTAGGAAACACTTACTGGGGCTCCAACTACACCAGAGGAAGTGCTCACCTACATCACTTCCGGGTCGAATGGTTAAGGTCACACTGCACTCAGGGGAAGGAGAAGAAGAGTGGGGGCACCATTAAACCATCTGAGGAATGTGTTTGGCATCACCAGCAATTAACCTGATGATCTTGTTTCAAATGTACTGACCTTAAAAGAAAACACGGAAGAATAAGTGGTGAGTGGGTGTTTGATTCTACGTGTGCCAGTTTTCTCAAAAAAAAAAATCAATCTCTCAGACTTTTCTTGGCTTGCTCGTGTCTGATTTTTTTTCCCTACCCCTCTCTTTCTTTTGCTTGCTTTCTTGATTTTGTGAATGGCTGCACGATCACCTTTCATGACAACCTGGAGGGTGAAACAAGAGGAAAGCTCAATCCAGGAGCTCAAGAGCCTCTGAGGAGCCAACAATATTCCAGAGGAAATGAAAATAAACAAAGCCAGGGCCATTTCCAGGAATAATGCTATGGAGAAACATGGATTGGGGTGGAATTAGGTGTGGCTAGATGGAGAGAGAGGGATTCATCGTTGGGCTTCCTACTTATTTTCCTCAAGGGAAGAACTTGGATGGCAAGAACAGGAGCACCGGAAGCTATTTGGATGCTCTCCAAAATTACTTTCTTTGATGTAGCTTTAAGGACAAGGATTGTCACACTGACATAATGCATATACAGTTTAGTTTGCAGAGGCTTATTAGAGTCCAATGGTCCATTGGCATGTATATGATAGACATAGTTGTATATATGACTGCTGGCAAGTAAACAAGAAATTGCAACACAGGAACGCTCTCAAACATCAATATTACTATCAGCTTCTATCAGCGAAAATTCAGTATTAGCCAGGCTCTACTATAGATATGCTATGAAATGATCAGTCGATCATCTGCTCCTGGTGGAAGTGTTGGGTCAAGTAAGCATACAGCAAACTTTAAGGCTTTATGTCAGCTGCAACGTGAATTAAACTTTGAATGTCTTTTAATTTATTTATTTTAATTACAGGTCGTCTGAGGATAGGTTTATCCCACCTCTGAACTTGAAAGCAGCAACCATCTCTGCATCTGTTTTCAGAGCCTCTCCCTACGTTTATTCTGACCAGTGATCAGGTTAGACAAGTCCCTCTATTCAGAGGTAATACCGATATCCCCAAAGAGAGGGAGGAGGTGGAGAAGAAGAACAGGAAAAAATCCTATCTGAGAGATTAACTCGCAGCACCCAACTGAGCCAGTGCTGGGTTCACTGGCTCACTCGGTCCTATCTTACCCACTAGTCTCTTGTTCTAAAGCAAAGCATGTCTTTGATACTCGACTAGAAGGAATCTGGAGGCGTTACAGGTTTCTTTTGTGCTTTACGCTGCACAGAGAGTCTGTGTGTGTGTGTGCCAAGGCTGGGATTTCTTTTCTTTACCCCCACCTCCCTCCCTCCCTCCTTCTTTCTTTTTCTCCCTCGCCCCTTTGCCTTCATCTCCTGCTCCCCTTCCCCCACCCCAAACACTAAATCAGTGAATCATAAACTTTTTTCTCTTTTTTTTTGATTACCATCACAAACTTTTATCTAAGAGCTCAAACTCTTCCGGAAAAAAAGTTTCAAACCTGCTGTACTTGTGGATCATAGTGACCATATTTGAGTTGTGACCAAAGGTGGTGACCGCTTCAGAGGGGTTTGGAGGGTGGATAAGGGGTGGGATTTTGGACAGAGAAAGAGGAGAAGGGGGTAGTAGGGGGTGTGTGGGTGAGGTTTGACTCCCCTTGGAGATTTTCTTAAACCCATTACCATTACATCAGCTTTTTTCTGCTTCATGGGGTCCAAGTCCAGGGCTTTTGTGAGGGTAGAAAATGACCTAAATTGACATTCAGTGTGCTTGTGGTTGGTTAATTGTGGCCAAGCATTTTTGGCATAAATAAAACAAGATTCCAGAGGCCTTCTTCTTCTTTAAGCCTTCTGTGAATTCTGCTTCTTTGTAAGCATTAGCCTCCAATGAATGTAAAGTGGTAATACCCAAAACCACATCAGTTTTTCTCAGTTATGCTTGCAGATCAAAAGGGAAGGGGACAAAATGTCAGGATGATTCTGAGTAGTAATAAGGAAGGTACAATATCAAAGTGAGTAACTGCTCACACCCATGTCATGATTCAGCTTTTGAAGAAACTTCTACAGTTCCCACCAACTGTGCAGCACTTGCATCTTGGCTTTTTGATCGGCCAAAATATCAGAATGCTTGAGCTGTGGCTTTGGAGATCGCTTTCACTTAAGAGCAAGTGTTTCTCTACATATATGATTGCAGAAGTGTTGCAGGTCAACATAAGAGCTTTTCAAAAGAAGGAGAGCAGAATCAAGAGAAAAGTGTGAAATAAGAAATGATGCAGCAGTCCTGTTAAGCTCTACCCACACATTCTAATCAAAAGGCTTTACAATGGCTGGCCTAAAAAACATAAAAGAAAAAAAGGAGATATTCAAAAGAGGCCACTTGCTGGTGCCGGGCAAACTGATCAGCAGCACATAGACTGTCAAAAGCTACTGGGAATGTCAAAAGCACCACTGATCTCCCTCTTTCTCCCCTAATGTGATCAAACAGGGGTTCCTTCCCTGGGGGAGGTCAAAGAAAGACAGGGAGAGAAAGTGAATGGGAGCTTTGGTGCACCATAGGAAGCCGGCCACCAGCAGCACAACCAAGCAATGAGCACAAAACAACATGCTGTCTCTCAAGCTTTCTTCCAGTCCCACAACGACGGGGAAAAGAAGAAGAGTTGGCTGAGGAGGGAAGAGTGGCTGGGCAAACAGTGAGGGGTAAGGGCTCAAAGGGGCCTGGTTGCCCGGGTGAGGGGGACCCGCTGCTTCAAAAATGTCCACATCAAGCGTCCGGCTACAGGCCAGGCCCCGCAGAGGTGTGCTCCCTGTGTGCTCGGAGGTCAGTGGCATGGACAAAAGGGAATGAAACGGCCCTACCCTGGCAGAGCAGCTGGGCTCAGGGTATAGAAGCTTAGGACTTAAGAGGTGTGTGTGTGTGTGTGTGTGTGTGTGTGTGTGTGCGTTTTGGAGAGATTGAAAGGCTACACGAGAGAAAGCAAGCACAGGAGGAAGTACACTTTCAAATCTCTCAATGCATCAAAATTTCTATTTCCTGAGTTGCAAAATGAGAGTCTCTAGTTTCAGAACTGTGTATTCCCATTTCAAAGTTTTCTCTTATTGAAACCTTCAGTGTTCCACAACATAGAAACAAATGGGTTTCCTACACAAAGGATGAAACAGATTTATGTTACAGTTATCAATTTTTTATTATTAGAACCTAAGAGAACATAAAAATCTTTTCTTTCCCGTCAGTTTGGTATGTCAGATTGCTCTAAATACTACACTATCCGTAAGCCTCAGCCCTTGTTGCTATGGAGAGGAAGCCAGTCACAGATTCACAGAGCTGTAGCTAATTCATGTAACTTCATCATTGCAATTGGAAAAAAAGCACGACACTATAGTTGCTGAATTGATCCAAAAGTGACCCATAATCCTAAAGAGAATTGAATCAAGCTGCTGACCGTTTTATCAGATTTCTACAAGCCATAATCTTTTACTTCTGATTACTGTTAGTGGTTTAAATGTCCAAATTTTAAGCTTAGTGTTTGGACCTATACCCAAATGCACTTTGGAAGCTGTAAACTACTACTTTTCTTTGCTTTTTGAACAAACAAGGCATGTATCAAGTTCTTAAATGAAGGATCAGACATTTTCTAACACAGATATTCATCTTTTGTACTGATGATTCAATCAGGAGACTTTATTTCCCATCAAAGGCTTGGAAGCACTCCAACTGCAAGTCATCCAACACTATCTATGCAGACTTCCAGAATCTTGGATGCTCGACATAACTCCACCCACTTTGCAACATGAACACAGATATGCAGTCCTTTTTTTTTTTTTGCAATTTAAGTTACCATAACGATCCAGCCACACCTCCTTCTCAACTGCTTGAAAAACAGTGTGCACACATACACTCACTCACTGTCCCTCCACACACACACTAATAAAAAGGGGGGTGGGGCCGCCGTGGTGATCGGACAAACACTGTTCTTGGAACGCTGCCGAGCAAGGCCATTGTGCAGACGCGCGGTAAAGAGACAGAGAGAAAGGTTGGGGAGGGGTGGGGGTGGCGTCGAGGTTGCTTCAATGGCTGGCTCCATCAGTAGAGATAAAAGGCAGAAAGGTGCTGGGCCAAGTTGAGGCCTGGCCGAAAATGGAAAATGATTTGAAGGAAAGATTCCCAGTGGCAGGTGTTAGCAGGTGAGGCGGGGTAAGACAAAAGACATAGATGTGTACATTGGGGCTCATTTGCGACTATTCCAAGTTGGTAAAATACCCAGATTTGTTCTTGTTCAAAGTTCATGTGGAGTTTTAATTTGGAGTAAACAACCTTTTTAACTATAAACTCCTCTATTCCTGAAAGAAAACAGCATAAAGCCTAGAGTTATCTTGCATGTGTGTATCCTTTTACTATCCACCTCAGGGCCACATGGACCGAAGGTCTAGGTGTGGATCCATGTCACCCAGCCATTCAATCCTCCTCATCTCCAACCCTGTCAACCCACACCACTGCCTGAGGACAGGGTCTGTGGATTTCATACATTCCATTGTGGGAGGGAATACGCTTTAGATTCTCCCATTTAAGTGGTTTTGATTTCAAGTATTTCACAAGATTTTGTAATGTCGCCCCTGAGAAAATTGGATTTAAAAAAAAACAAACATGTAAAATAACATACCCCCAACCACCAAAAAAAATAAGTTTTTTTTAGGACAGTGGGTGTGTAAACCACTCTGTAAATATTACTACAACATCAGTGGCAATTACAGGCAGAGAAAGTGGCATAAACTAGACTGACATGCCTTCTTCACTCCACCCCTTACAGAGCCCCGAACCTCCCCAGAAATGCATGTTTGTGCCCTGGGCAACAGAACATTTCCCTTTCTGCTGCAGGAGCAAAATAAATAAATAGTCTACATGAGGGCAAGGGGGGGGGGCGGAGAAAAGTAAACTTTAATTGGTTTGGAAATAATTCCATTACCATATAGCTGCCAATAAAGGGTGATTTGTTCTTTTGATCGCCCCAGAGATTGTTTATGAAGTCACTGTAGGATCAGCCTGGGCCCGGGGGCAAGGCCAGCCACCAGAATTCCTCCTCCGAACATTTGTTTAGCAGCAGGCCAAGTGCAGAGTGGTGCACAAATGCAGTATTGTTCCTCCCGTTCTCGCTGGTCGCTCTGCCAGAGGTAGGAGCTGAAGGGGCCAGAGAGAGAAGGGGAAGGATAGCTGTGGGGTTGAGGGTTGGGCATAAGCAGACCCTGGGGATAACCGCCCCTGAAGAGTTTAACATCAAACCCGCTTTACACACAAGCACTTCCTGTCATCAGCAGACCTCTTTGAAAAGGTAATGGTCAGCTTCTAAAGATCAGGTCATTTTGTTCGAGAGGGCTGTTCCATCACCGAGTGGTCAGAGCTTTCCCCCCTCCCCTCCTCTACTCTCTTCAGCACATTGTGGCTTATAAATTATACAATCAAAGCCAACAAGTTCCTCCCACATCCATGCCTTTGTATGGAGATATTTGGAAGAGATTTATCTGCCCAAGAGTTCATGACTCTAGTGTTATAAACCCCTAGGGATCCATGTTATTTGATTTGTTTTTTATTAGAAACAAGGAACCACTTAGCTGACTGTAACCTCTGGGGCATTTGGCTCCACATCTAAGAGGATTGCAGGTTGCAAGCCTTTTTTCGGAAAAAGGGACGGCCATGGCAAATACTGCCTCTGGAGACAGAAACAAGCTGGATAAACTATGCAAAGTTACCGTAATTCAGACAGGATGTCACAAAAATGCCAACTAGAGCTTTTTCTGGAAGGCAAACGTTGGGTGCATAGGAATTTGCAGATTTGGCAAATTATATGACAATAAATATGAGCGATGCAATGTAGCAGAATTTACCATCTCTTTGAAAGCCTGATATAAAAATATGTCTTTCAGCTGATTTATACGGCAGTGTGATTGTGTAATTTATTTTTTAAAACCCAGTCTGCAGGGGCAGTTACTTTGAGCCTCAACCTCCATGTTTGTATTGAACAGCAAGGCATTTCTTTTCAAATGCATAATCAGCACAATGAAAATATTAAAAAGGACAGAGGAAGACAGATGGTCTGGGAAGGTCTGTCCATTGCTGCTTTAGCCAAAATTACTATACTCCTCCCCATGATACCTTGAAGATGAACACCCAATTGTGAGGAAGATGATGAACGCTATAAGAGGACGAGTGGATATTCAAATAGCCTGGCAAGTCTGGCCTATTTTTGCATATGAAATTCCATTGCAACTAAGGGTCAGGACCTCTGGGTCCTTAAGGAAAGAATGTGTGACTTGAAATAGGAGACTAAAAGGGCTGCTCGCATCCCCTGGCCTCCCAGCTGGGAGGACAGCATACGGATCAAAGAGGCTCTGTGAATCTTCAAGAGGGGCGACTGGGATAAACTTAGAGGGCATGTGAAGGGTCTGGGAGAGCTCCCACTCTTCATGCATCGCGTGTGGAAGTCCCATCTTCTCCTAAGACCGTTTACAGCTTCTCGTCGTTTCATTAATAATTCAAAAAACATGAAAAGACCACAGCTAGCCTCAGCCATTTGAATCCCCAGGGCGTGCTGCTAGCATGTTAGAGCGTGAGTCACACAGTCCAGTGAGCAGTGTGTTTACCTCACGTTTGTCTTGGCCAGCTGTGCTGTGCTGTATTAGAGCAGAACGAGGAATGATTAAAACTCTTGTGACAGCCACGGCAGCTCCTCCTCTTCTGAAATACTTCACTAGGTGAGCATGAGTCTCAAAGGTAGCATCTGCATGCTATGTCTCGGCTCTAAATCAGCTCTTAACTGTAGCCTACAGTCAGGAATCAAACCTTTCACTGTTTCAAATCTCTTTACTTGTCACTTTCTAACATCTGTGCTGAACCAAAGTTTTACACACTTATACTTAACCCATCTATGTGTGCTCATAATGGCATCACTGATCACTGAACGTGTACTTTTCTTAAATGTGTGTCCCCTTGTCCCCTTTCTGGATTAAATCTGCCAACATTTAATAGTAAGATAAACATCCCTGTCGCTGTTGAGTTAAACCACACGCTCACCTCGATCATATCAGCATTGAGAGATACTGGCTAAAGTTCAAAATTACAGAAACAACAACATCTGTAAACCAACTGTCCAGCTAAGCCTATAACCATGTCAAAACATCCAAACAAAAAGGTGAGGGGTGTAGTCGGCGCTGCGGGCCCTTGGCTCCCAGCTAAACCTGTGTGCATAAATGTACCTGGCATGTCACAATAACAAAGCCTGGTCGTAGGCAGAGAACAGAGTGTCTTTTGTCGAGAGAACCAGGACGACCAGCATCCCCTGTCGGGCTTCTGCCCCTATGAGAGCTGAAATCTCCCGACCTCCAGCACCTAGTCTGCCAGCCAGCCAGGGCCCAGCCCGGAGAAGCCTGTCATCACTACCACAGAGGCCTCTATTCATCCTTGCAAAGACAAAGCCAAAAGTGTACAGCAGCCATCCAAGGCATCCCAAGCATCCAGATATCCACTAGCGATATCATTTTAGGCTTTTGTGAGCTTGTGCTTTGGTTTACCCGCCATTCACTCCCCACTATCCCTGCTCTTCGTTCCGTCCGGGACTTGCCTGTTTTGTAGTGCAAGGACTGAACATGCAGTACACATCCCTAGAGCAAATTCCCCAAAAGGTTTTACAAATTTGCTTTACACCAGGTGTCAAGTATCTAGGCTTTTATTGGATGCATAAGAAGGGATGCTTTTTACATGCCTTACAGCATGACAAGGACAGGACACAGTGAGCTGCACAGAACCAAATTATTCAACAGATTTACTCACAACATTAAGCAACTGTTTAACAACATTTTGTTGAACACAACTCAAAGTGAATAGCATGAGCATATGTGCTTGCATGTGAGGAAAAGATCATGAGCTAATAAAGCTTCAACTTCATCAAAAACAAATCAAGGAAAGAGAAACATTTCTGCACGCAATGGTTGACAAGAACACCTATGTCACTTTTGTGTGCTGGCTGGAGAATTAAACTAAAAAAGCAGGTGTTTAAATGACAGTGGGGCTCGCATTGCACGTTCACATGTCAGACCCTTCCGGTCTGGCCCTCCTCTGGCCACACTGGGCCCCTGAACTCGGTAGTGAAATCGCCACCTGCTGATAGCATCAGCTGCCTCACCGCTGCCCCCTCCCCATCCCTTCTCTCGGGCATGTGTGGCGGCCACTGATAAAAGAACTGTAGATAAGAGGAAACACAAGCTGTGATGAGGAACACATTGCCGCCAGGAGAACAGAACAGAACATCAGCCCAGTGGTAGGGAACGAGAAGGATAGATAGAGGGAGCAGAGAAGGAGGGGGAGGGAGGGAAAAAAGGCAAGGAGACGAGAGAGAAGGCGGTGAGAGAAGAGAATGGGAAGAAGGTGGAGAGAGAATCTGAAAATGATTAAAGAAGAGAATGCTGGGTAAAGTAAGAAAGTGAAAACTGTTGTGTATCCCCAGGCTAAAAAAAAAAGAGAGGAGTTTCTGTCAAATACAGCTTCATGATAAATATGAAAGGCCAAAGAGTTAAAGCACAAGTTATTCTATACAATATGTTTCTAAATCAAACCGGCTCCCTCTGAGATTTGGGATGCACAAAAACAAAAAGTAATTGCAATCAAGTTCACAGACAAGTACCCATAAATCTGACATGAGAAGTACCATAGATACATAGAACTGTATATCAAAAGGAAGTGTAGAGACCTAACATTGTTTCTTTAAAAAAGTGACAATAATAGATCACAAACAATCACTCCAATCAACTGGACAGATTTTGAGAAGACACCAACCAACCCCGTGCTGTGTCCAGTTCAGTTCTCTGGAAAACAAGAGTGAATGTAAATAAATCTGAGCTGTTGACACGGGCAGAGAGTGGAGGGGACAGGTGCCTCAATGACACCATCGACCTCCAGGGGATGTATGCATCCCATAGCGGTGTCCCCTTTCAAGATGGACACCGGAGGGGACAAACCAGTTGGTCCACCCAGGGGTGTGAGCACAGCAGCGGGTCACTCTGCTACAGCCCGGGAAACACCCGCGGCTTAAGCGACACTTAGCGTGCATTGTTTGGGGATCTTTAGGCATATAGTCACATTTCTGTCCCTCCCATGCCTAGAGGTAATATTTCAGTGTTGTGCTTAAGTACAAAAATCACTTCTGGTTCTCTCTTAGGTCTTATTTATCTTCCTTTTTACATTTACGTTTTGGAGAGAATTACGCTGTTTTAAGAGTTCTACTCTGCTGTGCTTACTGTAAGTCATGTTGGATACAAGCAGCACTGGCATGCTTAAAATGTAAACTAATATATATAGCTCAAAAGAATCCATTAGCCTGCATTTGACCAAGTACGCCCTGCTCCTGGCCAGGCTCCCTCCTATTGGCTCAGAGTCAACATAAAGTGTTCTGCTAATCCAACAGTTGTCTGGCTACACTGAAAGTCACCTCTGAGTCCAGCTCTAGCACTCGTGTTAGGAATCCACAGGCTCTTTGCATACCGAGTGGCCGGATATCCTCTAGTTAAAGAGGGCCCTCTAAGCCAGGGCCATGTGTTGGTCGACTGGGGAGGGTGACAAGGGGTAGGGTTTTTTTTGAGGGGTGGTGGTGGTTGTGGCAAGGATGTACAGGCGGTGCTTAAAAGGCTTTTAGGGTGACATCAGCATCACTTTGAGCTGACACAAAGCAGTGAAGTGAGAGCTGCCTGTTCAGGTTCCATAGAAACCAATCCATTTTCCTGCAGATCCTCGGAAACGCGCACTGTGCCGGCTAAAAGTGCAGTTGCTCCTGCTCTGAGGCCGCAGATCTGTGCATCTGTGAATGGCTTTTGTGTTGCTGCCGGTGGCAGAACAAAGTGAGTTCAGGTTACTGCACTCCTCCCGATATTGGCCCACATTGTCTCTAATTATTCTAGCAAACATTGACACAGCATGTGTGGTCTCACATTTATACCCCCTCCCCCTCCCATGCTTAACAGAGTGAGATACGACAGAGAGAGAGAAAGCGGGCAGAAAACAGAAAGAACTTATGAAAGGGAGGGAAGGAATGATGAGACAAAGAAATGTACTTGCATTCACAGCTTTGTGCTTCTTTATGATGCAATTAAAAGTGAAATTGCTTTAAGGTGTACTGAGAGCTTTGTTTGGTTTCTTGTTTTTCATTCCTGTGAGGAGAACGCAGTGTATACTCAGGAGTTTTCCCCCCTCCACCTTTCTCCCATGCCACCTCAACTCATCGGAGAACAAATGCACCATGCCAACTCAAGCTTTTAATACACGAGGAAACCAAGACCAACCAACAGGGGGTAGACTGCAAAATGACGGAGTTTTCTCAGACGCAATGACTGAAAACAGCCACAGCTTAAAAGCTCAATCCCACACTCTAATTTGAATTCTGAAGCTTTCCCGTTGCCTGGGCGCTTCTAACTCCAGCTTTTGCAAAACAATAATTATGACGAATGTATGCATCAGTAGCCTACCAAATCCTCTGTCCATGAGCTTAGCTTGAGGCAATGCTGCACAAAAGCTGATCCAAATATGCTACAAGTGGTTGCCAATAGGAAATGGCTTAAAGTTAGGCACAAGGATGGTTTGGTGTAAAATCGAATCCTGAAAATGTATTAACCATCTGAACAAGCAAGCTTACTTACTGTAAAATTGGCCCTGACATGTTGTTAGCATTTGGTAGTAGTTCTATAGAAAAGCTCTCTAAGCCATTACCGTAAAATACACACATAAAAGCCTTTCAGAGTAGATCTATTGCAGATTTTTACTGGAAGCCATTTGTGCAAAATATACTGACTCATCTGTTAGGAAACACAACACATCTTTCCTGAAGATGTCTTTTGATTAGTAGAGAGAGAGGATTCAGAGTTTTTAAATATTACACCTCTCCTCTGAGATTTGATAAAAGTCAGCATGTTTTGTCAGATCAGATTGGAATTATTGTGGTACTGATGCCGCAATCAACATTAGTACTCTACTGTACCTCAACAGAAAAGCGTGTCTTCCATGTGTCTGACAGGCACAGAACTGCAGTATGCCTGCACTACAAAGCATTTTACCGGAGCTTATACCTACATCATGCGCGGGTGGTATCATGAAGTCCTTTCTTGCAATGTCTGTGGATGAAGTTTGCTTCTGTATGACAGTCTTTATCTGCTGGGCCAATGGTAACTATAGATGCTTCTGCTACCATAAACTGCTTCCAAAACAACTGATACCTACCAGCACTTCAAAATTAAGTATAACAATGATAATTTGTGGTTTTGTGCAGGGAGAGCCAGACTAGCTGTTCGAGCTAAGCTAACCATCTCCTGGCTGTAACTTCATATTTACTAGATACATTCCTTTAATGACACTGTGATAGATCTATCTCTATCTTTTGCATAAACAAACGTACAGATTTCTGATCCTCCTGGATCCGTTATATGACAGAGAACGATGCTTCAAACCAACTGGTGAGGCCACTATCCAAATCTCAGAGCCACATCCCTGGGATGTGTTTACTTCGAAATGCCTGCGGGATGCATGTCACCCCGGGGGTGACAATTTGACTTTGCTATTCCGTCTGCATCCCACAGGCATGTGACAAAGGGCTGTATTGGCCCGTCTTTTTCTGTCATTCCCATCTTCTCCCACTCGATCCATCCTTTCTCTCAAAACAGCATTCTGAGAAACTAGATTCCTTGACATGTCCGAGGACAAGTTATCATTAGCGAGTCAAGTGTGTTTGGACAAAGTGAACACACACTGTCAAGCAAAGAATAGCCAAGATCTGCTCCGTGTCTCGTTTAAAATTGCTAAAATTGAAAAGAACAGCTTTTACAGTGACGTATGACAGGACGACTCCGAATAAATAAAGAAGGGGTGAGAAACCACACTGACACAAATAATGATGTGCTCCGTCTCACTACACAAAAAATAATTTGATCACTCCTTCCTATTTTCCCCTCGTGTTTCTCTATTTTTTTCCCTTTCAAAATGTATGCTGAGAAAATAAGAACAAAAGAAAAATATCTTGACATTTTTCCTTGACAGCAACATGCATGGGCAATGAGGGGTGAACAGATGGATTGCAAGGGGACTGAAATGGACACAGCTGGCCAGGAGTAATTGTCCTGACCTTTTCATATACAGGTGGAGGTGGGTGAGGCAGCAGGGCAATTTGTATGACGGAAAATGTCATATCCATTAAGTCTTTTAAGATATTGTCTAGACGTTGCCACTCTATTTGCACCTTTCTATCTCACTCACACTAGAGATGCGCTCTAAATTATGTATTGTATAAATTAACACAACTGTGTACCAAGTTTTCTTAACCCCCTGTCTCAATATGAGTCATTTATATATACCTGCAAGTAGGCCTAACCCAATATTTACATTTTCCTTTTTTTTACAACATGCTGCAAACAAATAATAAAAAAAAGGTCTACATTAATATTTGTAAGGTAAATCCATTTAGATGATCTGTATTTCTTTCCTTCTGTATCTTTACATGTTGTTTTGTACAATATCTTTTGCTAGAAGGTTTAGACAGCCTTTCCTCACCCGTGGCATGAAGTTCAATTGCAGTTTTCACCTAACAGCAGCACTTTAGAGGTGCGGTGCACCTGCAAACTGACACTAAAATAGAGGCGATTGGATTAACTTGCAGTGGTCTGTCTGTGGTCTTATTTCACTCATGCATAGTATCAGTGTAAATACAGTTATATGAAACTGCCAGGTAAGATTGATTTTGACACGATGCTCTGCAGGTTCCTGAGGTTTAATTGAGCGTTTTAACTGCTGACACACTCATCGCACATCGGGTTTGGAATAAAAATCTGAACTGCAAATGAACCGGGCTTTATTAACTGATTTTAATGACCCGAATTAATTGTGAATTAAAGCAATTAAAACTCATTGCCAAAAGCACAATCTGTAGAACACTGCATGTACAGTCACAGACATAGTTATGAAACTATTAGATCATTAATCAATAAGTTAAATAAGTCAAACTTAATTAACACCTACTTATAAGTACTGCTTATAATTGCTTAATTGTTAAATAATCTATAAATAATAATTGTAATAATGAATGTCGATGAAAAACATAAGCCACCATTCTCTGTCACGTCACTAAATGTCTTTGGGTTTGGGACTGATGGTTAGACAGAGCAAGGTATTTGAAGAATTTTGAGCATTTTTCATTATTTTCTGACATTTCGCAGAACGATTAGTTGAAAAACAGAATGAAAAGGTCAAATTGTTTAAGAAAACAATACTTATTTGCAGCCCTAGTGTTGTTATGAGTTGCGTTTCGTCTCCATTTATCCATTCAAGTACAGTAATTAGTCCTGCTGTAGTCATGAATTGTTAGAATCAACGTGCTCGAAAACAAGGAGTTCTCTTCTTTACAACCAGCAACAAAAGATTTGTACGGTAACCATGAGTTCTGAGTCTGACCCCGGGATGCAGGAGTTAAAAAGATGACCTCCGCATGAACTCCGAATAAATAAAACTGCAGCTGTTTACTGCTAATTTAACATCAAAGGGACATACTGTGACAAAACAAGGGCGAGGAGAAGACAACTTCAATCACAGGCATGCAAATAACCTTTGGCAAACTGAATCGACAACAGTGAGTTATTGCCGCGCGCTCTCGACGAGGGAGATACTTTTGTGCAGCGTGTGCCTCTAAACTGTCATGGGAGCTGTCAATGAGTTATCAGCCTGATGATCATAGGGGCATTTTGAAAGAATCTGCGGTCATGCTTGGTTTAACACACATTACAAGGGAAGCACATGTACACACTCTTCGTCTCACACATACTGTATACACACAGGTCCTGTATAAACTTTTCAAAGACAACTCTGTTCCACCTGTTGTGTACTTAAGAAACGCCCAGTGGATTAACCTATCTGTTGAAATCAGATAAAAAACTGTTTCCCGCCCCAAGTCCTCCACCAAAAACGTAAATAAAACTCCAGGATCTTTATTAGCACAGCAATAGGAAGTGACCCAACACCTTCACCTGGGAGGTTCTCTCTGGCTTCAACCTTGCACTCTAAAGTATTTTTCTCACTGTGCTTGTGCAAGGGAACACCTCCACCTTTATTTGTATGGGAGCGGATTTAGCTCGAAGGCCTGCAATTACATCATCATTCAGTTTTGCAGCGCTGCATATCAGGGCGGCATTACTCAGAGAGGCCTTTGAAGAGTTTGGCCAAGCCCTCGCTCTCTCTCCCTTCTTCTCTCCTCCCCTCCACCACCCCCTTCAGCACTGCCTTTGATGTTAGCGCGTGGAGCTGCGCCGAGCGTCGCGGCCTCCCAGGCCTCCCCGCCTTGCCTGATCCTATCTGTTCAGGCGGCACATTCATGTGGTTTACACCCGCAGCACGACTCCCAGCAGCTATTCACCCAGCCCTACAGGCCCCTCCCTGATCAGGGTCCAGGGGCTGAAGGGGGACGCGGCATGGCCTGAGCTGCCAATGGGGGTCAAGGGGAAGGACAGGAGGAATTGTGGAGGTTTGATCAAAGCCCAAGGCTGCACTACAGAGCTTTTATTGGCATGGTGTGTTAGTGAATGTACTGTATTTGTGGAACCCTGAAAGGAAAGCTTACACCTGACTCTTGGTCACTTTTCTTAACAGTCCAATCAGAATGCATTGGCCGAGGTGAGACTTTTACTCTGTAGGCAGTGACTGCGCTTAGCTCTGCACAAAATGAGCTATCCTTCAAAAAAATAAAAATTCAACTTTGAGAGTCTTTTCGCAAAAAAAGACTGAACAGAAAATAGAAATGCCTGTGTCCCCAATATCTTCAGTATACCCATGATACAGGGGCGACATAAAAAGAAAGCCAATTTTTCATTTCAAAAATCTAGGGCGCATCTTTAGCAACAGGAAGAGGAGGAGGTGGGAAGATGCAGTGATATATCTTCACTGTGGAGCTGGAAGACATTCAGTACTCTACCAGACAAAAACAAAAAAAAAAATGCAGAGATAACCCAGCTTGTTCTCATCTGACCAAGCAAGCCCAATCCATCATACCTCTAGCCCCATTGTGTTATAGCCTGGATCTTCCTCATTACTGGAACACCTACTTGCAAGCACACGCACACACACACACACAAAGTAGCCTCTAGAAACCAGTGTAGGATGAGAGGGTTGGTGCAGAGATGAACAGGATGGGGTCTGCGCTTCCACCTGAAACTGATTTGTCCCCATCTGGAACCCCTGTAAATGACCTTTGCCACGGTTGTGTTGGAATCCATTAAAGGAAACAAAGAGAGGGAAATGAAAAATGGCAGGCTTTCTAACAGAGAGCCTGTCAGGAGAACCTTCACAACATTAATATGATGCATTAGTCTGAGGGTGATCATGTGCACAAAAGCAGTAATGGCTTCTTTGAACAATAACCACAAAAAGTGCAAAAAGGGCTAAAACATATTAGTATGAATCAAAATGACAAGAGGGCAGGAGCTTCATACATTAAAAATGACATTAGCTCTTTTAGACATGTGAGCCTGATAATTATGTAATGTTGTACACAAAAGAAAGAACTCTGAACCCTGTCTTCTTGAACTTCGGTGAGTGGGACAGAACTGTGATAAGACCTCTCCTTTCACGAAAACACAATGAATGCAAGCAGTAAGAGGACGAAGGAAGCAGATGGGCTGTGTTGCTCAGAATAAAATGGACTCCTGTGCGGCTACCTTCCTAGTCTATTGGCAAAAAAGTACAACAAAAGGGGAGGCTGGCATTGTGGCCTTCCACGGTTAGTCAGCACATTCCTGGCTGACAACAAAGCATGCCTATGCCTGGATGAGCCACTGTGAGCATTGTCATTTCATAACCCTCGACCCCTTAGCCTTTGTTTTGCAGACCCTCTGTGTCAGTGGATAAAAATATGGGCTGAGGGGATGGACTGGGCCTTTAAGCGCTGTTTCATAAAATGCAGACAGGCACACCAAAGGCTAAAGCAAAAAAGAATCCACTTTCATCTTTGACTCATTACAAATGTGTTTCAAAAATAACCAGAGTTAAGACCGACGGTGTGAAAAATCACCTGTCAAAGTGTGCTGTTCTCTCATTTCCCAGAACTTATCATAAAAAAAAAAATAATCACAGCCTCGGGGCAAAGCTGAATTAACATTTCCTCATCACTAGAGTGTAAAGCAGAGGACAAACACAAGACGTCCATACAAATGAACTCGTACACATAATCAATAGCAGATCAGGAGGAGAGCGACATGTGGGAATAGGGTTCCCCTGAGAGAGGAGGCCTGGATACTGAAGAGAGAAAGCAGTAGCAAGCACCAGCGCTGACTGCTAATCTCTCTTGGAGTGGAACATCAAAGATCAGCTCAGCCACTCAGCCCAGTGGAAACTAACATAGCTACTGGGGCCACCAGTACCGACATGCACTTGTCATAGGTGAAGCTGTGCAGTGAGTTTGAATGAAAAGCTCAAGAGAGAAAAACACAGGATAAGACGGTGTAAAAGAGCAAAACGCAGGTGAGGAAAACACGAGCTGCTGGTTTGGGAAATAGTGTGGCCAATTAAAAAAGGTCTGGACAAGTACAGATACAACAGGTTTTGAAACCGATACCCGAGAATAATCACTGTGGGTTTAATGCTAAAATGAGAATTTCTATTGTTTTCCTTTGTAGGTTTTCATATATCTACTGTGAGACTGTGATAGAAATGGTTGCTGAAACAACAAATTTGATTTTCATTTATTACTTGATCAGTCCATTTACAGAAAGTTAACTATAAAAGATCATTTAGTGAGTAAAAATGCCAGATATTTGCTTGCTCCTGCTTCTCAAACACAAAGATCTGCAGCTTTTCCTCATTTATAACCACTCTATAATGAAGAATGATACGCAAGGAAGGTCCAGGGACGTTTGCGGGTCATGGTCGGCTCCTTGGTCACCATGGCACCCCAATACAAATGAAGTTTTAAAAAGGCACTACTCTCGCTTGAAGTCATTCACATGCGATACAGAATGGATGACAAAATTTGGCTGCATCAAAAAGAGCAGACTGGTGGTGGGGGGTGAATGTGTGTGGGAGGGGGGTGTTAAGCAAGAGAAAGAGAAAAACAGTTTAGTCTGTTCTATTCCGAAAAGGGGAGAAACGCAGCCTCAAATTACTTTGGCTGAGAGATGAAAGTGAAACAGGGTGGCGGTTAAGAGACGATAGCACTTAAAATACAGCTGCGACCGCCAAGCCAATAAATGGAAAAAAGTAGGGAGCAGCACTTTTAACCTTTTAAACCAGCGTTTGTGTACTGCTTCTGTTGCTTTGGCGCTGGGAGTGGCCCAGTCCCTGGCACCTCCCGTCTGGGACCGGCCCATTATGGCCTCTTGGGGTTTCCAGCCTGTGGTGAG
Organism: Argyrosomus regius; assembly: GCA_946959425.1. NCBI lineage: Eukaryota > Metazoa > Chordata > Actinopteri > Sciaenidae > Argyrosomus > Argyrosomus regius. The sequence goes on from OX336890.1 coordinate 13,301,990, forward strand.
AAAGCGCGCTGGATGCCTTAAACCACTAAAGCTCTCATTATAGTCTAAATGCAGCGCGACACAACTCTTGCCAGCACCAAGGTAGGAGCTCCAGTATTTAAGCTCATCGTTGTCTTAGCTGAAAACCACCACTTTCCCCCCTGCACATCCAGTCAGAAAAAAACTGCCACTTTCAAAGAACCACATCATGAAGTCTTCCAGCTATAGTTACTGGCACTCCATGTGCATGGAAATGAAGTTCAAAGGTGAAACAGCTCATGGGTGTTGGGAAACTATATCCTCTTCTTCCTGATGGTGGATTCAGGGGATGTCCCTGTCTCTGTCCCTTCTGAGAGGAAGTAGGCAAAAGCCACATTATTCCCTCTGGTTCTGGCCGACGACAGTGTGAGTTCCATCTGGTCCTCTCTGTGCCCCTGCCACGTCCCTGCCTCAGCTCCTCACTCACATGCTGACAGCACAGGCCCACTGGAAATCAGAGGCAGATGTGCACTCATGCAGCGCATCGCAGCTCATCTCACTACAGGAAAGACGATTTTGGCATCGGGGAGACAATAGTGAATGATGAGCTGCAGATGGTGTTTCCCTTTGCATCAAACGTGTACTAATCAGGAGGGCTGATGTGAATGTGAAAAACATGGCGGCTAGCAAGTCTGACTGAGGGTCCTGCATTGTAAAGCCATGTCAGAAATTGGATTACATCTAGAGAAGCACTTTCAGTATCAGCCAGCTTTGTCAGCCCCTGCCAATCTGGGTGTCACCTCAGTGACTCAATCAGGGGACAATTTGGACGTGCCATGCTTAGCAGGCTTAACTCAAGTCAAAACTTCCGCTAGCTCGTGGAAAGGTACAGCAAGACTACTGTAACTTGTAAGCCATGTAAAATATGAAGCCAAAGCACTGAGTCAAATCCTCTAAATCAGGGCTTTTTCACTTAATCAATTTCTCTGGGCCCAAAGCACTGCTGATTTTTCCATTTTACCAGGCCATGTTCATTGTAGCAGCCTAATCGGGAAGTATTTAAATCTGGGACAGGAGGCAAGGACAATTAACTACCTGGCAGGATGCATAACCTGCAGCAGTCTCGTCGCCAAGAATCAGAGTTAGAAGCCACTGCTGTACATACACTCTTAAAGTCGTCTTAGGGAAATGGCTGTTGATACACACACACATAGTCTCATGTCTTGACAGAATGATTTAAGGAGACATTGATTACTTTACTATTACAGAGTTGAACTGTAGCAATCAGGGAACTGGCTTGGGAAGCCTGGGGTTTGGCACTGTGGCCAGATCTGCGTCGTCATGCTTCCCTCCTTAGAGTGGAGCGAGATGCAAATTAACTTAATTTATTATTTTTGGCCCCAGCAGCGTTTGCCACTTTTCGCACTCTTCAGTCAGCGCTGCAAAGGCGAGTTTGCAGTGTATGAGCGTTGATCGTGGTTGGGTCTTTGCTCAGGAACGTTGCCAAGCCCCCTCTTTCCCCTGTATTTGAACCCATACCTGCTGAGGTCTGGCCATTACTGTACACACAAGGTAATGCAAACCCCTAAGGACTCTGTTCAAACAGCAGAAGAGAGGACTAGAAGACCCCATTTACCTCAGGCAGACCTAATCAAGCACCTTATTCAAGGCTCACACGCTGAAAGGCAAAGGTAGACAAGTGCAATGGTTGCAGAGGTCACTGCAGAAAACTGAATGCACAACCTAAACATTTGTGTTCAGCCCAGTTCCAGTGTAAAACTATATCCGTTACAACACCGCAGCAATGTACCAACACGTTACTGCAATGTTATTTCACAAGTACAGTATTTGCTAGTTGGGAATTTGATACCAACCTAAGATGATACTTTTCAGGTTGTATGGTTGTCATTCATTGTCAGTTTTAACTTTCATAACTCTTTGGTAGAATATATGCTGTAAGAAATTTAAGACAGTGCGCCTTGCTGGACAAACTGCCCCTCATTATAGCCTGACAAAATATAAGCTGCCTCTAAGTGGTCAGAAGCTATGTTAGCAAAGAAAGCAAACCTAAATAGATGTGGTTTGCAATGTAAAGCTGAGGTCCGACATTTCTGTGTGGTTACTGAGTGGCGCCAAATGGCCATCACTGTGTATAAACAGGGGCCATTTTTGTGCTGAGTATCCCCTAACTTTGATCCCACATATCATCTTTCCTTCAAAGTTAGAGTCTGCATTTTTTTTGGGGGGGGGGGGCAAAGATGCATATGTGCACAGAAACGATGCTGGGAGTTCTTGGTAGAGATACTGTTGCCAGTGGCAAGGGATGGAGGGGGGATGCTGCTATTAACAAAAATAATCATGGTGAGCTGCAGAAATTCGACAACATAATTGAGGTTTCTTGTAATGCAGCCCAGCGGTGCACACTTGATGCAACATGGTGAACTTGATTAAACTCAAATGCATATTTGCAGCATTTAAAACACAAGCCCCTCAACTTACTCTCTCTCTCTTTTCTCTCTCTCTCTCTCTCTCTGTCTCTCCACAGGCTGCATTGTAACCTGGCCTCCCACCGCAGACCAATGATCTCATGGAGCTCAATGGTTTCTTCAGTCTGAGGTCACACTTCAGCTACTGGCTTTTACACAACAAATGAAAACAGATAACTCAACCATCATCTTTACTCGTGACGTGAGGCATTGTTCGTGCAGTGACACCTTAGCTTTCATCTCCTGGTGATCCAATATTTAACTTAACAACAGGAACACCCTTCATGGGGAAGCAGGATCCAATCAGTTACAACAGACTGGATCACAAACTTCATCCAGATTAATGATGTGCATTAGATACAGTCCAAATAAATTGGTAAAACTTCAAAAGGGAGGACAAGCCATAAAAAAAAATCTGCTGGCTTCCCATCATTCACAGTGAGCTGAAAGAGCTGTTGGTCCCTCCATCAGAAACGCCAATAACACAGTGGATGTTAGAGGTCAGGAAATAAAACATGAAACATTAAATCTCTGGCACATAATTGGACCCCAAACTCTTAGCTGCCTTACAAACAGCGGTCAAGTAGATTAAGCAAGAATTATAAAACTTCAAATAAACACTTGGCCCTGGAGAAAAAGCTTCATATTTTAGTGATTTATACTCGATCAAGACTTGGATGGTTGATCCAAGCATAACCAGCTCTTGCCAAGTGCACTTATCATTTGTGTGGAGCCAGGAAATAAAATGTGGAACACGGAGGCTTCTTCTATGATTACACAATTCTTCTTTATATGTAATTCCAAAGCCTTAAAATAGTTACAAGTAAAGCCTGAACCAAAAAACATGCAACTTCAAAAGCAAGCGCTGATGACGGCTACATAGTAACAGGCTACAAGCGGCGGGACGTGTGGGTTAGTTTACACGTTGGTACGGTCAATAAAAACAAACGCATTCCTCTATTAAAACTCACTTTAAGGATTTATAAGGTAGATATTTGGCCAAAAGTCACCGCTGAAACGGATAAAAGGTCAAAACTAAGCACACACGCTGTAGCCCTCGTAGCCTTGTTGCTGTTGTGAAACGCGTAAAAGTCTGCACGGTTTAAAAAAAAAAAAAAAAAAAAAAAAAAGTTTACAAACTTTTTGGGATGCGGTGATGGATTTGAAACTGTTTTAGGAACACACTGGATTGTTTCAGGATGAAGGCAATTAACCATGAGGAAGACTTGTGTGAGCTCCAAACATCAACAAAATAACCTGCAAGAGCATGTTCTCCCTGTGAATGAATTCCACAAGATAGGAGCCATCTTGTGACCGCATATGCTTGCAAGCTTTAGTACCATCCTCACACTGCCTGCATGCACACATGCACACACACACACACACAATATATACAACTCTTGTCAAATCCCCCCTCAGCCCCTGTGGAAAAAGTTTTAAGAAGGGAAGCTTGGTAAAAAATTACACCCCGTGCTGCGGTCGCGTTGCTCGGCACTGCCGCTTGTCATTCTTCCCCCTCCGTAAGAAAAAAAAAAGACACTTTACACGTACTTGAACGATCTCCCCCTCCGCGCTGATAGTGGCTCCTGCTTTGGAGAACCGTCCTTGCAAGCCAGTCGTGTAAGTAGTATAATCTCCATTGGGACTGGACTCGAACAGAACCACTTCCACAAAGGCAGTATCCTTGGCGAAAACGGTACCAAGAGAAGCGGCAACCACGAAGATCACCAGGACCACCGAGTCGAGTACACGATCTGAGCCTCTCCTTGGTAAAATCATCATCTTGCCGGCTGGATCTGCGCCGATCGGGACATAATTTCACACGGATTAATTAATCGGGTGAAGGTAATTGAAATCAGGTCTATGCGCGCTACAGGCGGTGCGTCAAAAGAGTTGTGCGGAAACAGAATTGTGCAATAAAAGCTGAGCCTGGGCTGAAGCGTGTTTATTTCACCACTGCAAGCCTTGTCAATTACATTGCCTGCAAACGCTCCCTCTCTCTCTCTCTCTCTCTCTCTCTCTCTATTTCTCCCTCCCTCCCTCTCTCTCCCTCTTTCTTTCTCACCCACCTCCTCCTCCCCCTCTACAAAGCGGATCTCCTTTGATCTCCAAACACGTGATTTTTTTTTTTTTTTTTTTTTTTAGTTTTCTCTCTCTCTCTCTCTCCCCCTCTCTCTCTCATTCTCCCAAAAGGGTTATATCCCCACCCACCAATCTTTCTGACCCTCTCTTTTGCACTCCCCACTCTGAAGTGCCAGCACTCAGTTAAGGAGGCACCACGGACTTCGTAGGCTCAGTTGAAAAAAGGGGTTGAAGTGTGTGTGTGGGGGGGTGCGACTTATTGTTGGAAAAACCTTCACGTTACGCGTAAAAGTTTTGGTTGATTCCGTTTTGTTGTGTTGATTGTAAGACAAAATTCATATTTCCAGTCACTGTTGTAACCCCGGGCTGCGCAGTGGCGTTTTTAACCTGAGTTTGATACGTTTTTTTGGCAGTCGTACCACCTTAAAACAAACACTACCCTCATCAGGACGCTTCGTGATTTAACCGGGCTAATTTTTCAATCTGATTTCAATGTGATCACTTACAGGTAACAGATAACACTTTGTTGAGTCTCATTTTGAGTGAGATGAATATAATGTTTGTATCCCCTTTGTGTCCTTTGTTTCAACAGAAATAAGGAACTTTAATTCAAGTTTTCTTATGGGAAAATCAATATTCCTCACTGAGCCTCTGCATGATGCATTGGCTTGCACATAGCCAACTGATGATGATTTCACACTTGGCTTAAAATTATTATTATTAAAATGTCTTCATATCTATATAAAGATTGAGGGAAACTCCTTTCAATTTCTTTCAATATCTAAGGAATCATTCTCATTTCTTTCCATGACTCCCTATTTGTCATAAGCTGTTGTATGTCACATGAAAAAGCAGTTCTTCAGACAGATGGATCTCCAATTAAGTGTCGCTTTTGATCTTCAAAGTAGTCAAGACAAGACAGAGTCATCAAGACACACCTGACAAGCTAATCATAGATCATTGCAGGCATTTTACAAACCTCTAAATGTTGAAATGCAATTTGACATAATTTCTATCTGCTGATAGTCAAATTAGTGGCTGGATGAAAAAGTTATAATCGTGCGCAAGTTTATGATTCATCATGCACTCACTGATAAACATCAGTTTCATTATCTGCCCTTTAAAATATGCAGCAATATCCTGCGATTGTTTTAGATAAACTGTTATTTACTGCAGAAGAAGACAATTATTTCCCCATCATTCTCTGTTCAGAATAAAGAGTAGATTGTGAAACCTCCACACTGACCAGTTCCTTAAGAACCTCTTCTGCCTGGTGCCTTTTCTTTCAGTGTGTCAGACTGTTCATTATGTGTCTGCAAATGAACACACTGTCTTTAAAGGACACTAAAAGAATAAACACACACACACTCCTTTTATTCTTAAAAAAGAAGATGATTTGAAACTTTGTGCAGCTGAACAATTCATGGAGAGAGCTCATGATGATACTGTAGGTCATTGTTCTGACTTTAATGTAGGATACAAGACTTTAAGGTGGCAGTTGAATCTGAAAGTAGGCTGAAATATTACAATAATGCATTGAAATTGAATATTGCCAAAGGCCTGTTTCCAATAATTCCTCCAAACTGGCCTCTTGCAAAGAAGGGTGGGCTCTGCACTGTGATAGATGTCCAAAAAAGCCCAGAAAACAAGGTCTCATCTTGCTGTCAGCTGTGTGGCAGTGTGATTATGAAAACCAACTGTGAGGACGTTTTAGGTCAAGAATGCAGCCGCCTCTGGAAGAAAGCGTGATGGTCAACATGTGTTTGGACTCAGAAAAGAAAGAAAGAAAGAAAGAAAGAAAGAAAGAAAGGAGTGGGGGGCGGAAAACAATTCAAAGCTGAAACTTAAGAAGTTCTTCAGCGCCTCCAGCATGACAATAATTTACAGATCACATTGGACGTCACTCTGTTTTATGAACGTTGATCCACTCCACATGTCCTATATCTGCCTTGTGACACTTTCTATTTCTCTGGCGCACACACACATATGAAATACAGCTACATTATGAATAAATACATAAATGATGGGATTTTAAAGGCATAGTGCCTGCAAGCTTGATAATGAAATTAAATTAGATTTATGTTATCAGCTTACTAATGAACCACAAAATGCATTAGGGCAACAAGTTATAGTGATCCAATTACTCACGGAAGGTCTCGTTCCTCTTTTATTTTGCATGTCTGCCCTCTGCTGGTTGCTGCAAGTTTTCAATCCATGGGAGATTTTTAAAGCTGCAACTCCACTTTTGTAGTTCCTTTAACTTACTTCAATTATATGCTTTGCTTTCTTGATTATTTAAAGAGAGTCTGGTGACTTTTTTGGCGTTCATTTGGACCCTAAAGGTTATTACAAAGAAAATGATTTCAAAAATATGCCTTATTTTCTTACTCTCTTCCTGACAAATTGTTCCCCTGTTCCTCCATATTTGTGGTTTTCATTGGACAGCAGCTGTGGAGGCTCTCCTGACACTCCAGTCTCTCTCTACACCAGTGTCTAAACTCAGGCCACCCTGAGAAGAATCAGCTGTCCACTTGTTTAGGCTGAGAGAGTGCTGAGGATGAGAACGACTTGAGAGATGATAGCTGGCTCAGCTCTGTGCATTAATGTGCCACCTCTCCCCACAGACTCTCGGTGTCTATGAGTTGTTCTTTTTCCAGTTGAACTTGTAGAAGTAGGATTCATTGGTTAGTGTTTCATGTGATAGTAAAACTTCTCTTTTCATCTCTTCTTTTTTGAGTCTTCTTCTTCTCCCCTGACACTGTTGTGTAAACCTAGATCTTAAATAAATAGTCAAATAATCTATTGGTTAATCAAGGAAAAAAAACAAAAGGAAACTATTTTGATAACTGATTTCTTACTTCTGTTTTAGGGAATTGCTCTCTTTTTTGACTACATGGTAACACAAATCCTGAAAATAATGCTCTAATTAATAATAAATAACAAAAAATACTGACTAGCTGCATCCCTGAACTCAGTTTACTCAATTTATTTGTGTCATACTCTAGATTTCACCAAAATGTATCAAAATTTGAAGGAGACAGAAATGAATTTATCTTATGAGAGATCATATCAAGCAGATAATCTAATTTATGACGACTGGAGTGTTGGTGAATGTTTGATCATTTTCAGCCACAGATCAAAATGTAATATTTGCCGTAATGGTGTCCTTGTCCTGCAAATGTATCTGTTGTGCTGTTTACTGCATGTCTGTTCTATTTATCTCTAAGCTGCTTCACTCTTTGACAGATTTCTATGCGTCATTATCTTATAACTGCAATTTTTGTTTTCTGCAACTGCCCCCCTTCCGGCCTGTCACTGTGAATAAGAATTTGCCCTTAAATGACTTCCTTGGATAAATGAATAAATATGAAATAAACACAATATCACGAGTTACTAATAATACCCAAAGGGAACATTTGAATGTCTTTGATCAGTCCTTCAGTGCAGCACTATGCGTACCAACCGGGCTCCAAGCCTCTGTGAATCGCCCCTTTGTTGGCATGGTGCTGACGTTATGTTTTAATGAAGAAAGGAGATGATGAGGAGGGGGAGCATTTACATTCATAGCTCTCAGAAGAGTGCATCTCTGCAGCATATTATTACATAAAGCAATTAAGGGGCCCCACAGCCACCAGATTATGGGAGATGCTTTCCCCATGATGACACAGTATGGTGATGACTATTGACTCCAGCCAGCTCAGAGTATGTTGCATGTTTGCAATGATGTCACTGCACAAACCCCAGTGGGAAACTCTCATGAGATGTTCTGCAATGAATTATAAGTTGAGAGGACAGAGGGGAAAAATACCAGCACTGAGGGAAGGAGAGTCCTTTGATGATAATAATAAAAATATTATTTATGGAGTGCCTTCCCAGACAAACAAGGTTTCATAAAGATGTTAAGTTAAAGCCATATAATCGATGTTTTTATAATAACAATATACCAAATGACAGCGTGAAACAATGTCTCGTATAGAATTATTATCCAAATCTGCATCTGGATCACTTTCACTGTTATTTTCTGGCCACAACAGGCAGTTGGTTTCAGCAAACAAATCTGTAAAAGCCCACTGTTCAACCCTGAATCATTTAGCCAGAGCCAGAAATTATCCACAGAAGTTAGTAGAGACCAAAAACAGAGCTTAAGAACTCTAAAATGACAATAATGCTGCTCGTATAAATAAGCAACAAGTTCGCCATATCAACGTAAACTTTAAATAGCCGTGGAACTGATGTTCGACCTTTCTCTATGACTCAGCATTTCATCTCAGTAAGTTTGCCTTATCATTATCTTAAAGTCAACTGAATCTAGAAAGGAGGGAAGTGAAAGGGAATGCAATGTGCCATTTAGGAAAGGATATTACACATTCCTCATATTAAAAATAAAAAGTTGAATTATAAGCAATTATGATACATTCAGGAGTTTTGCAGTCATGCACAATCTGGTGCTACAAGAAGCTTATGGTGGCTATAAGTTAACATTAGGAAAGCTTAGCTAGACATTGTAAACCTACAGCAGACAGTATTTAGTGCATTCACTGATAATATAACTCTTATTTTTAGTGTTACATACCAAGAAACATTAACCTTATGATTGTAATAATTTATGGCTTCAGAGGCCATTGTATGGCAAAGGTTTAAATGAGAACATTAAACAGAATCAAAGAAAGCTAAAAACATACAAAATAACCTCAGGTATAAAACAAATGGGTAAATATTAACATCATAATTGAGTTAGTCCAAGTGTATATGTGTTTAGAATCGTTCTTTATGTTGCAAAGGAATTTAAAGAGCAGAACCAGACTATGTTAATAATTGCATGCAGATTAAAGATGTAGTTTAAAACTAGCAACTAGTAAAGTTAGTAAGTAATATTCTTTAGTAATTGTTTTGTTTACTATGCATTATTGATAATATTTAACAATAATCAACCCTTTTCATGATGAACATGACATTTTACACACGTTCATACAACATATTTGTATCACTATCTTGAAAAAAAACCGTTCCTCTCCAGTTTCACCTTGTCAGACAATCTGACAAACAAAAAACACAAACATGTGTCTTTTACTTCTCCCTATCTTTAACGTTAATTAAGTAGCACTTTGTAAAAGTGTTTTTATATAATTATAATTACTGTGTCAAATTTACAGCGGTCAAACGATAGCATCAATCACCTACTTTTTAAAAAGTGTTCTCCAATTTTCAAACTGCTCATAACTAAATGTTACAGGCTTTGAAGTCCTAACTATTCAGGGGCTGGGCCCTTTCCTGGTTGGACCGCCCCCCTTGGATCTGGCTCGAGGGTAAAAGTCGACTTTGAAGTGCAGACTAGACCAGGGGGAGGTATTTCAATAGGCCTCTAGTTCAGTTGAGGGGTAAAGTTGCAGCCGTAAGGGGGGAGGGAGAGAAAATGAGAGAGGAAAAGCAGCGAGGGAGAGAAAGAGAGGAGGGCTGGAGTCTTTTGAAATGAGGCACCTGTACGTTTGAGGCTTGCAAGAACAGGTATGTTCCCAGGGGTTAGGGGCTTTGGAGAATTCAAAGTCATTTCAGTCAGCTCCAACGCTCATAATCTGTTCTGAGAAGTGAGAAGGATAGGGGGGATATGATGTTGATACACTCACACAGGCGTGAACATGTTCTCAAAGGACTGGATGGATGGATGGATGGAATCTGTGCTCACACACACACATACTCACACATTAAGCCACAAAACAAAAAAACAAAACGCAGTGGCAGAAGTTTAACAAATGCGGTTGCTGGCTTTAAGAAGCAGCTAAACTAATGAAAACTGTAGAAACAATATTATTTTTTATTCTGAAAAAAAAAATGGAAACACAATACATAACAAAGAGAAAAAAGGGGTAGTGGTTGATGTCCTCATCAATGATCAAAGAGGAAAAGAGTGAGCAGGGTTTGCCTTGTGGCGACATAACGGTAAAGTGGATGAGGAAACTAGACTGGAAACAGGAGATAGATGACGACCCCTCAGGACTGGTGTGTGTGTGTGTGTGTGTGTGTGTGGGTGGATGGATGTTTATGTGTGTGTGTGTGTGTGTGTGTGTGTGTGTGTGTGTGTGTATGTCTACATGCACAATAGCGGGTCTGTTTTCATGTTTGGCAACTTCTTCCACTTCACAATCTCAACTGTTAAAGCCACAATGGGCAAGATTGTTATCTATATATCTATATCTATATCTATACATTTGTATCATTGACACAGCTATATGTAGCTACATACAAAATGTTAATTGGTGAGCTTTGTGCATGAGGTGCTGATAGACAGATTTTTGTTACCTTTGGACTGACCTAGACTAGCTGTTTCCCGTTTCTATTCTCTAAGCTAAGCTAACTGGCTGCCTGCTGTAGCTTTATATGCACAGACTCATAGGCTGGCAACTTGTCCAGCGTGTACCCCGCCTCTTGGCCAAAGTCAGCTGGGATAGGCTCCAGTTCCACCGTGACCCTGATGAGGATAAGTGGTTACAGATAATAGATGGATGGATAAATCCCCATAGCAGTAAATGAGCAGGACTCACCAGCAATTGCTGAAACAGAAAGTTGTGTCTCATCATAAATAAGAAGAATTATATTTATGGACAATAAAGCATAGGTTTTATCTCCTGCTGCCAAGTTGCAGATAACCAGATTTTGAGTTCTTTCACACTCACTAATTCTTTCAATCTTTCTAACACTTTGTCTTCCCTATTCTTGTCTTCATTCGTCTCCTCTATAGCCTTGTCTCCATCTCTTCTCACTCTTCTCCCCGTTAACTCCCCATCAGTCTTTCTGATGGTTCAACATATTCCCAAGCCTCCCATTCGATTGCTTCAGACTGCAGAGAGATCATCTCGCTGAGGAGGAAAATAATGCGTCAGAGCATCAAATCCCAAACAACTAAATCCCCAAATGAAAAGCTTGTCTGAACATCACATGTGTTAGTCTCAAAGAAGGCATGTTTGGTTTGCGTGAGAGGACATGCTGACATAGTGCAACACTTTGCCACATGTGCCACCCAGTGGTTGGGTGGCAGTAGAGATGTAAGGATGGGGGGTTGGAGTGAGGGATGACTGGAGAACTGGTTGGAGAAAATCTTAAATGTGGTTCACCATGACTGAAAACAGATCATCTTCCCTCCTGGGTGTCTTTGATGTCTGAGAGACTTATTTTGTTTTCTGCTGATTTTGTGGTAATGGGTGCACACACACACACACATGCTCACACACTCACACACATACTCTCACAACAGTATAGGATCCAGTTAAAGGAGACATCAAAGAGACTTCAGTTCAAACTAGTAGCCGGTAGACACAAATTCACTTTCCCTTGAGAATCAGATCTTTGTATGAAGCACCAGCTCATTGAATTATTACTTTACTGTTATTTTCAGCTCAAATGTGGGCCAAAACTCTGAAGTACTGCATACAAAGTCTGACTGTAAACAGCATTAGTTATGATTAAAAGTCCACTCGACCCTGGAAAAAGCAGATGACAAAACCACAAGGTCTTTTCAGTAGCTATTGTGGAGCTTGCAGTGATATTACATGATCTTCATGAGGAGATGGAGATTTGAGTAGCAAACTCCTTATGATGAGATTATTTTGTCAGCAGCAATGATGCTGAATTAAAAATGTGCCAAATTACCGAAAAAGCTGCACCAATTATGACAGTTTAAGCCAATATTTAATGATCATTTAAAGACCCTGAAATGTATTTATTTATATAATGGGGGTCCTACATAATAACTTTTTTGGATGGCATTGGATATTACAGAGATTAAGAGATCTGAGCAGTGATGGTTCAAAGTAACATTTGAGTTAATATATTAATTTAGTTATGTTGCCAGATCTCTGTCAATCTAATCTGATCAAACCACACCCACACAATCCTGAGTTTTATAATGTGTTAATCACTTATAAGAACTAAAGATCAAAGGATGTGAGTTTGGTCATAGCTTACTTAATCCACAGTATTTAATGTGTTTAATGTGGATTTAATGAGAAATGATTTCAAACTAAGTTGACAATTTGATATTTGACCTTTAGTTTATTCAATGCTGGTTTAAAATTAATCTGGATCTGTCTGAACTGTCAGAGCAACAAACCTTTAAACTCAAACTTGCAAAAGTGCAGGCATATTGACAGTTAACTGGATCAAGACCAAGAGGTTTAAGGCTTGTGTAAATCATTTTTCATATTGATTGCTGATGCCATCTTGTTTGAACTGCTGCAGTGGGCTGTTTCAAGAGAATAGTCTCAGAGGCAGTTTAATCTTAAATATATATTTCTATAGTACTGCTGAAGGTGAACGTTTCAGGTAATAAACAGGTATGTGTTGAGGCAGCTGGCTCTGCTATGCCCTCAGTTCTGGGTGTAGGAGGATGGATGTAGAACACTCCACTGAGTCATCTGGAGTTTTAGAGATCTAATGCAGTTAACAGCGCAAGGAAACAGAATCATGTGTTTTAGTCATAAATTAACATAAACTATCTAAGATTAGATACTGTACATTGGATTAACTTGTTGGATGTGGAGAAGTTATTCTTCAGTTCGCCACAGTGAGGCAGAAATGAGCTGCTGGTCATGCAAAGTTTTCTCAGTATCTGTTTGACTGACTATAGTAGATTGGTGATTAAAAAGAGGAAATGAAATGACTTATTTTAGTTTGATATGAGAAGTTGTTTGATGAAAACTCTTGACAAACAAAGAGAGTAGATTGAAGCAGAGATACATAACTGCTCTCAGGGGAAGTATTCGTTTCTATAGTTTAAAAACCAACTCAACGTCAAGGTTTTGTTTTTTGGGTGCAATTTGAGGTCCGAACACCAGGGGGAAGCATGACACATGACTTCTGCAGATACAGTACTTGTCAGAATTTTACCGGACAAGAGTGAAAGAAGTCAGGTACAGGTTAATATCATGTCTGTTGCTATAGGGTGTTTGCACCACATACATATTGTCTTTCACTGTCACAAAAGGGGAAGCAGCAGTCATGAAGAATGATGCAGTTTGGGATGAATGTAAGATAAGCGTGGGTTTCATCATTTTGAGGCCGGACGTCCTCCTTCTTGCTTTTATGTTGCATCAGATAAAAGTTGCATCATAGTGCAGCATATAACGACCAAATCATGCATGTTATTGTTACAAATACAAACATGATGGTTGATAGTCTTCTTGCACTTCACTATGCTTCTTCTGTGCCACTGAGACAAATTCATGGAGCATCTGATTTAGGCATTAAATGTGCTTTCTTAAAGGAATGCAGAGGTCAATCAGTCCTATATGTACATGTGTATGTAGAATAGACCTATATTCACATGTTCTATCTTATCTTATTTTAAGAAGTCAAGAGTGATGTGAAGTGAGCACAAGCAGCATCAACAGGTTATTACCAGGCTGCTACACAGTATTGCCTTGCTGTACCTAAACATTACAGTGTTGTCGCTGGCAAACAGTGTTGTTGTTGTCTGTCAGTACAGTGATAGCAAATGTGGCCCATCAAACAAAAAGAGTGCTATGTCAGCTCTCTGTACTAACAAAGCATGGCTTATCTGGGCGAACAAAGTGCTTGCAGAGACTCTAAGACAATTACAGAGAGGATGGACAACAAGCACTGTTCCACTGGTTGGATTTAGGTTAATTTATACTGAAAGATGCATTTGGCTCGACCGTTTTTGTTCCCACGGTGTCTCTTAATTAAAGACGGAAATGTCATTTGGTGCAGGAATTGTATGATGGGTGGATTAATTAAAAATGTGAGAGCATTTCTTTGACTCAAGAGCAGGGAGATTCATCTGCTACCAAGAACCGTTGGTGTCTCTCTAATCTGTTTTATTGCCCGCTTACACAGAAAATGTGTATGCAAAGTAGTGGACACCTTATCTACAGTATATAGAGGCTTGCACACACACACACACGCACGCACACACACACACACACACACACATACACACTCATGCACTCTCACACACAGACGATAAAGAAACAACTGATGCTAGAGTCACTGGTGTACAGATGAATGAGTTAGTGCAGCATCATTATTCTGTGTAAAGATGGTATGACACTGCAGTAAGTCAAGAGTGTAGCTTTTGCAAGACTGCATAGGCCTTCATACCTGCACAGCCTTGAGATGCAAAGTGGAAATACACTACAAATGACAATTTGACATGAGGACAACCAGAGATAAAAAGGACACATTTCAACATTTATGCTAAAGAAAAGCAGGTAGAGAAAATGAGATCAAGACCTGTAGAAACTGGCGATCCCAAAGAAAAAAGTGTCAGACAAAGATATAGAGGTGGAGGGTGTGGGAAGGCTCCAGGCCAAACAAACACCCCAGTGGATTGTGGGCAGGGGATGAGATGTGCGATGGGAAGGAGGTATAGGCAAACACATGGACCAGCCGCCCCCTGCAGCTGGCTGCTGTCCCAGGGTGTGACCCCTCTCACCCCTTTGTCCAGCCCAGCTTTGCTCTGTAGCACCACCATTTACACCAGCGCCTGCCCCGTTGAGCACACACGGGCGTTACTGTTTACCCTGCATGCCATGCTCTCGCTGTAGAAACCAGGCCTTTCCTAGTTGACAGCAGCCTCTAATTAAACACACAAGTATTTTGCTGTTAATTATAACGTTAGCGCTGGAGCTGAGACATGCTGCAATCTAATAATATTGTTTGTGTGAGGTTATAATTCAGAGAGAATGCCGTGGATGCAGCGTGAGATGTTGAGTGGATGTTACTGACACTAACTGAAGCTGTCAGTATCGATCCCAAAGTTTCTATGTCACTCATGAAGTTTGATGGTTCACCCTACCAAATCCTGTTAATTAATTTTCCAGGAAAACTGAACCAAATACAAAAAATAATGAAATAATTATGTAACTTTTAGCAGGAAAATATTTAATATCAGCCAGTCACGGTATTCAGTGGTGAGGTGATTAATTAATCCATAGTGTCATGATTAGAAGGTTGTTTGGACAGGTAAACATCATACTAACAGTAAGATGTTCATTAAGCTTTTAACAAGTTGTGCACCTTACCCAAAACATATTGAATTGATTCGCTTTTACAGTGTATTGATGTGTATTACTGCCCTTGTGCCTTCAGGTTAAGTCCCTTGCTAGGTTAAAGTTACATAACCAATCCAGAAATGATAAAAAAAAGTATGTGTAGTTTATGACAGGAGGGAAATTACTGGCATAGCTTTCTCTTCTAAAGGAGACTTGGCCGAGAAAAGAGCACTGAGACAAACATAAAAGTTGCAGACAAATGGCATAAAACAATGTACTTAGACAGAATATTAAGTACACCCTCATTCAGCACAGCAGTTTGAACCACAAGGGTGCAGTTTTAATCTAGAATGTCTGGTTGTATCTTACATCACAGCTATGTCACCATCTGGAAGAAATAAATGTGATTTATACACCCTGAGATGTTCTTTTGATGCTTTTGGGATTGGTCCATTTTCAGCTGCGGTTTCGAGGATCCACCCACCTTAATCACAGGCTTCAACTTTGAGCTCCAGGGAGGATCCCCATTTCTGCATTTGTGAATGTGTATTTGTCTGTGTGTGTGAGTTGTGTCTAAGTACTGGCTGAGCCGAGTCTAGCAGCCTGGGCGGACTATACATAGGTTTAGTTGTGCACACAGTTCCAGTCAGAGCCTTCAAGGAAGATCAACTCAGTCCAGGATGTGTAACCAATGATTTAATGCCGACACTGCAAATAATGTTAGTCAGCTTGTCTCACGTTTCAACATATCAATTACTCTTAAAAAAGCAGTCGTGCCAACTCGACTCTACTACTTACTTCTGCTTCTTTGCAATACAGATCAAATGATGTTTCTCCCACACGCTTGGAAGGGAGGGTGAGGCTAGGTTATTCATTTGGTTGCAATCTGCAACTTCACTCTAGATGCCACTAAAGAGTTTCTTCTGGCTTTACCTCACACTGTATTCAATGAGCAGTAATTGCTTATATTGTGTAGTTACACCCATGTAAGCACCTCATGTATTAAGAGGATTTACATAAAGTACTTACAGGGTATTAGTTTGTCGTTATAACACTCTGCTCTAGATGTTAAAGTGGTGGTCCATTGTCCAATGAAGCATTTTACTATGAAATGTTGTAAAACACTGTCGGAATACATGATTTGCATTTTAAATGTTCACAGGACTAAATTCATTTGACAGTTAACTACCACCCTGCACATTTTCTCACAGTTTCATGGTACACAAATGCCCACTGGCTATGTATTTAAGAGATAATGCATTTAAGACTGAAGTTTGACACAAAAGGAAAAACCCCTCTGGCTATTTAGCAGAAAGTTTTGAATATTTGAGAGTATTTACACCTCTAACCCACTCTGGGTTTTGCATAGCTAGTATAGAACAACTATAGGAAGCAGTGCAGGAAGAAAGTACTGAGACCTTTTAGTTAAATAAAGAAGCAATACCACATGTAGAAATACTTTGTTACAGGTACAAGTCATGTATACATAAGCAAAAATACCAAAGCGATGGCTTCAAAATAAACTGTACTCATTCATTATTAGAATACGATATACTGGATTATAATTATTGATTATTGATACATTCATGTGTTCATCACTTTAATATTGCAGCCGGTGATGGTGGGTATACTTTTAATTACTTGAGATGATCGTTTGTGTTTATAATAATAATAATAATACATCATAATTTATTTGTTGATTTTATTTTGTATTGTTAATTTAAATCTGAAAGTAACAAGTAACGAAAGTTATCAAATAAATAAATAAATAGTAAAAAGTACAACATTTGTTTCTGAACTGTAGTAGAGATATGAAGTAACAGAAAATGGAAATATTCAAAGTACAAATAATTCAATTCAACTGGACAGTACACTGCTTGAGTACTTGGTTACTTTCACCACTGAGAGAAGGTCACTTCACTTAACGGCAAATGTGACACTTGTCTCACCCATGATGGGAGATCCCCAACTGACTTTCCAAGTCAAAAATAACTAACTGCGTTTCACCTTATGGCAAGTGGGTAGTGTATAATATAAATTATCTTTGTGTGTACTCTCTCCTGAGTGACATAAAGAAATTTGAAAATAGGAAATGTTCACTGGGACGTTTGAAGACTTACCTAATTCCTTATTTGCTTAAAAGCATGTTGCAAGTTAGTGTATACTTTGACTCATGTGGCCACAGACTTATTTGATATATTGCTGAAAAATAAAGGTGACCCTGTATTCAAATCCTGCAATATAACACACACAGCATTATAAACAACTGCTCTTACTTTCTCAGATGTTGATTCAGTAGTGCCAGTAAAGCTCTGCAAACAGGCCACTGTTTGCTCTAGCTGCTGCAGTTTTACTCCTGCTGAGGTGACAGACGTCAGGGGCAAAGGGCTACAAGCAGTAATGGTGGCCAGAAACTGTAAAAATGTGAATTCCTGTTTGAGGCCAAATAGGAGTTTGGGGAACAGAGCGTACTTGTGAACTTTCTTGATGTGTTTTGTCTTAACAGTGTCTGTTAAGACATGCATGTTTACATTGGGAGGGACACCTTCGTTTGAAACAGTGGGTGGCAATTTGTTGACAAAATGCTCAAAGACACCTGAAAAGTTTTATTGTGATGGCATAAATTGCTACACACGGCCTTGTAGTATATAGTCGTATTAAGGCTGTGCTTTCAACTATGCTTTCAAGTCTTTCACCTACAAGGCTTTCTATTCAATACATGTGGTGAACTGAACAAAGGTTGAGCAACATTGTGGTTGCTGAACTGTCTTGTTGCTGTCATCATATCCGGTTGTTTTTGTAGTATTCTAAAGTACTCTTTGTTTTGTGTTGTAGTACTTTTTTATAAGTCAAGCAAACCAGTTTTGATTAAAATCGTATACCCACTGTACATGATGTTTGATGTAAAAAAAATTTGAACTGAATTTGCAGTGTTGGCATAATTTGGTATTTGATCACAATGTGAATTTTTGAATCTTATGTGCATAAATGAATCAACCAGTGACTCAACCGTCTATGAGACTGCACCATTAGTCCTGTTGCTTTAATTTAAAGGTTGATTGTTCTTTTAATTCTGTATGCAGATAATGACATAATGATAATCATGCAATCATCAAAGGTGTGAAAGCTCTTTCAGTAAGGGAAAAGAAATAAAAGGAATCCTTCGATAGACAAGAAACTGGCAAAGAGTTCTTAACAGGAAGGAGGAAATGATCATTTCAGGGAAAGCCATCAGAGTGGTAAAGCTTGTTTTATTTGTTTGTTTTGTTCCTTCAAAGAAAGGAATGAGGACACCAAAAACTTACTGTACAAGACAAGAACGGAAAGCATTAACAGTCAACTATTCCAACTATTCTAACTCAAAACATCTTGAAATTTATATTTTTTAATTTAAAAAAAATTGAGAATATCTTCTATCCTGGTAAAAACCGAAAGTATGACTTGCTATTCTATGGAGCATTTGTGTCCTTAACATCAGCTCATATGAAATCTAAATAACATTTGCCTTTAATAGCAATATTAAATCATCAGTGTTGTTTTTACTGGATAGAGGGGTTGCAAATACCACACATACTGCAGATAACAGGAACAATGGCGGATCCAGGGAACTCCAATCACAACTCGGTGATCAATACAGTGAAAGTACTCATGAGGTACTGATGTGAACTGTGGACTATGCAAGTCTGATGCAATCCCTGGAAACACGGAGTATACACTGAAGAACCTCCGTTTGCCCCAGTTAACTGTTCAAAAACAGAACAGGATGGCTGAAGGGACGCATTGTTGATGTGACACAGAAACTGACACCTTCAGTTTTTGACGGGAAATTACACTTAGAAGGAACTTGCACGAAATATTTCTTTGCAGGAAGAGAGAAACGTCAAACGCAAATTACATCAGCTCAGCGGCCAATCACAGGCCGCAAACCAGCTGCGTCACAGCAGCCGGCAGCCTATCAGCTGTCACCACGATAGTAGAAAAAGATCGCAGTCGCAGCTCATCTTGTTCATCATTTGAGTATTACCGGGGATCGGCGGACCAGGGGAACCTCAAGGTTTCTACTGAATTCAATAAGGATACCCGGTTATTTCTGATTTCAGACAGCGCCAGTAGGATATATCAACATGGTGGTAACAGGGAGCGGGGGGAGCCACAAAGTTCTCCTGATATCCGGAAAACAGACCGGCTCACAGACAAGCTACAGCCGGCCCATCTCTGTCGTTTTACCGTCAGCGGCCAGCCAGGCGTCGTCGGATTCAGACTCCAACTCCTCTGCGGGGCCACCAATACGAAAAAGACAGAGGCTCACACACTTGAGTCCAGAGGAGAAAGCACTTCGCAGGTTAGTTTATTTAAAAAAATATCACTCATTCACCATCATATATGTGGATTAAGGTTCATTTTTAAAGCGCAAACGCGGCCATTGTTTAAGGCATTGATTACCACGGGGACACACCCAAAGATATTGATCCATTTGTTGAACAATAGTGAACTGATTTGACGTTAAAATCGCAGCTCAGAGTACTGCAGTCATATCCAAGTTATAATTAGGCTAGCTAAGCTGTCTAAAATTGCCCCACGAAGCATGCAAAGTCTTCATTGTATCGCCTGCGGACTTCAACCCAGCTTGTCAAACTGCTATCTGAGTCCGTGGACCCGCCCGGCTCTGCCGTTACAGAGCAGGACATTGATATCCTGGTATGCCTGCGTGGCAGGAACATGGCCGGGTGATTGCGCAGTACTGTGAACCCAAGTCATGTCAGGGCGCTTAGTCAGCATCATGGAAAGAATGTGTTAAATTCCTGTTTTTTTTTTTTTCACCTCCTTCATCTCAATCTTTTTTCTTTTTTTTTTTTTTACAGGAAACTCAAGAACAGAGTCGCAGCTCAGACAGCTAGAGACAGGAAAAAAGCCAAGATGGGGGAGCTGGAACAGCAAGTCATAGAGTTGGAGCTGGAGGTAATTTCTTTTCTTTTTTTGTCATCTTCATACAGGGTAGAAATGCCAGGTCCTTAAAACCAGAGGTTACTATGTTTAACACCATCCCACCTTTCATCATGTCATCAATATGTCATCTGATGTTGTGCAGCTCTTAAAGTATGACTAGATCCAGCCACTTTATAACATATTAATGTAGCTATAATACTGTTTAATACACTACAATTAATGTTTTTACTGTTGCATAGAGAGGAAAAAAAAACAGTTTCCCCCCTGTGTGGTCAAGGTGGTTTCACCCAGGATACTTCATGCATCACTTCCCAATAAACGGTTGCAAGTTTCAAGTACAAACATCTGTTTCTTTTTTTCCCCCTTCCTGCAGAATCAGAAACTACACATTGAGAACAGGCTGCTTAGAGAAAAGACAAGTGGCCTACTGACAGAAAATGAGGAACTGAGACAGAGACTTGGGCTGGACACCCTCGACTCAAAAGAGAAGGTGAGATTGTAACACTATGCTATGGAAGGGGAAGCGTGGTGTGTTTGGAGAGTAGTAATTGTTAGTTTGAGTAACCTTCATTCATCCTCTTTCCGTTCTCTTCGTTACAGGTTCATGGTCTGTTGTCCACTGGGAATGAAGCAGGTTTGGGGATCGGGTCTTCTGAGTCCGCAGCACTCAGGCTACGTGTGCCTCCGCAGCAGGTGCAGGCCCAGCAGCCCCTAAATCTGAAGACTTCTCAATGGATACAGACGGTTCTGACTCTACAGACAGTGAGGTAAGTCTCTGATAAAGATGGCTCTTTTTTTTTTTTTTAATGTAGAGGCATGTGTTGAGGTTTAAATCCTGTTTGTAAGAAAGCTTTGTTATAATACCAGAGCTAGGTCATGGGTTACTAGGCTAATCTCCTGTTTTCTCCCCCTCCTCACTAGTCTGATTTGCTACTGGGCATTCTGGACATCCTTGACCCAGAGCTGTTCCTCAAGTCTTGTGAACAGGAGTGCCAGGAGCCGCAGGTGCAGCTGGTCGGAGGGGGGAACCCAGTACCTGCCACCACACCTGCGACTCTGGGGTCCTCATCAGTTAAGCTGGAGGCCCTTAATGAACTGATCCACTTTGACCACATCTACACCAAGCCCGTGGAGGAGGTGAGCAGCGGGCAGTGCAGCGACTCAGAGAGCGACACAGAGGAGAAGATTGACGAGGCTATCTTCCCCATTACCGAGGTGGTGGTCGAGGAGGAGACAGTCTGCATCAAAGACGAGCCGGAGGAAGTGGTCATCCCCAGCTGTAACAATCAGGTGGATGACTTTTTCTCTGAGTCCTCCTCCCCTGCCCTCAGCGGTCTGGATAAGGAAGCCTGCTTGGCGGACACCTACAGTGACTCCGGATATGAAGGGTCCCCTTCCCCTTTCAGCGACATGTCCTCTTCCCTGTGCTCAGAGAGCACTTGGGAAGACATGTTCGCTAATGAACTCTTCCCCCAACTTATCAGTGTCTGAATCCAACCCCTAACCCACTAAGTTATAATATACAGTATATATATATATATATATACACATATACACGTAAGAGCTAATGTGTAGTGTTCCATAACTACAGATAAGCACATGCTTCATAGTAGCTTAGAACACCACTGAGCCCGCTCATTTATCTGCTAAAGTTAAGTACATAATCTCCGTTTAATTACAGCAGGTCTGTACCACTGGCAATGTTGCATTGACTTGTGGGAGATGGAGTTCATGACAGCTTTATTTTGGCATCATGTAATTACTGCAGAGGATTTAAGATTGATTACAAATCTTTAACTCTCCGTTCGGGATGAAATGTGGTTGGAATTCAGTATTTCTGTAAATGTAATAGGGGGATGGGACCGATCATTTAAATATTTTATTTATTTGTGTATTCTGCTTCGGAGTCACTGTATGTCCTCATGTAAAAATGCTTTCTTCTAATTTGCTAAACGCTCTCTATGTAGTCTAATTACTGCATTAAAAAAATTTTTGCATTGCACCTCGTCTCTCCGTTTCAGTTATTGCAACTGTTTAGACTGGGAGAAATGTACAGTTCTGACAAGATGTAAAAAGGGGCAACAATTATTTGAAGAAATTTTACATGGGATAACCTCCCATGAAGCTAAAACTGTAGGACGGCACATTTCTATGAACTCTGCTGCTGATCAGTCAGTTGACAGAAAATTCATTAGCAATTGTTGAGGTCAATTATCAAGGAAAATACTTAATCCAACTTGACAAACTTGTCTCTTCAAAGCTTTGTATTGTATTACTGCCCCATGAAGGGTGTTTTCACTCATTTCAGACATTTTCTAGACTATCCAAGTGTCCCAATATGGGTTTCAGGACTGGAGAGGACCAAGAGGTCCGGATAAACTGAAAGCAGCACAAGATGATTAAAGGGCTAACCATTAAGACATCTTTCTGCCTACAAAAAGGGTTTCATAAAAAAAATGAGTAGCAGTGTCTGATAAAACGCCTCATTTGAATCATGTTCAATCAATTATCTTACAGTTTAAATCTCATCAGTGGAATCAGTTTTACTCCTCAGGCATGGTCGAGACTTCAGCAACTTTAAGTATGCAAATTGTATTCATTAGATTGTTGGATGTTTACTGAGTTCAGTGTGAGGGGTCAAAGGTTTATTTTCACAAAACAGGTTTATCTACCTTATTTATGAGCTTGATAAACCTGTCAAAGTTTTAAAGTTCTGTTATCTTAATTATGAGCAATCAACATGCATCATTTAATCATACTCATGAATCTCATGATCAAATTTCCTTTCACTGGTCCTTTGAGATCAAGTGCAGTCTTTTCACAGGTGTCCTACTCTCCTATCATCATTTGTGAAATAATCTCATACATGTGGGGACAACGTGTTTATATTCCCTATCTCTCATGTGGCAGCACATCCTTGCTTTTCCGAGAACGAGGCCTACTTGTATTGCATAACACTTCTAATGTAACTGGGAGTTTCCTGAGAGTCTAACCTGAGCCAGTTTTAGTTTTTACTTCCTGCAGAAATAGGTCAGTGGTGTTTTGGCCGGGTGTGAAAAGAAAAGGCAGAGTGGGGAACACACCTTTCTCCTCAGGCCATTATTCATATCACAATGAGGTCTTATTTTGTAAGTTAGGAGGAGACAGTTGCCTGTTTTAAGTTCCCGAGGCTGTGATTGCCGTGCCCTACCCAATGAACAAAAGCCCTGGAGTCCCTGGTGGTGTATGAGCTGATTAGATCAGGTTTCCAGATGCAAATAGCGATGTAATTGATCTTAACTCTGCAGGGCCTACATGCTTGTCTCTGTTCATAGTTTCTGTTCACTCATTGCAAAGTCTTAGTTGTGACGTCATCCATTATGTTTCATAGAAGGTACTTTTGTTTTGGAGTTAGTGTGCACGACAGCAAATTATCTGGAGGCGGGTGAATAGAACAAAAAATATAACAACTCAGCTATTTCATTGTAATTTGACCTCCATTTTATGTTATTGTGGTAGGTTGAAGGAAACCACACCAGCCCTTGCCGTAGCTTTGCCTCAGCTACCCCGAAAGAGTGTGGTGAGAAATTCAAATTTCCTGTCTAGATGAAAACCACAGCAAAGATGAAATCAACCTTACAGCTGTTCTGCTGAAACTGAAAAATATTTGCTGAAGCAGGCTGTTTTCGATTTCAGGCTGTAGGTTCTGGTTTATTTGGGGACAGCAGATTCATTTCTGTTTCTGTGCACAGTAACAGTTTCAGTCGTTTTTTTTTTTTCACCAACTGGTTAGGTAAAATGAGTGTGTTCTTTTATTTCCCCTTCAAGCACTCAAAAAAGCACTGATATTCAAATCATCAGTTGTAAACTAAAAACTATAAAACATTTCATGTGTGCTGTAACAAAATCAAGATGTAACCTAAAATATTCATATTTATTCTTCAAAATACCTTATTATTATCTTATTTAAGCAGTAAAATGACATGCTGTTATACCCCAGCACCAACCATGTCATCTCTGGACATAATCTGGATCTCACTATTGGCCATAATTGGCTCATTTAACCAACAAACCTTCCGAGCATGTTCACATGCAGGACAGGTGAGGTAAGGAGTGCAAGAGCTCCTGTCAATACTCTCACATTAAGGATGCAAGGAGGTTTCATAATCCCCCTGCAGATGAGCAGATCTTTTGAACTCTGTGTCTTTCAATACAATTATGTAGTTTCCTGTGTGAGGGCAGTGAGAGGGTGTGCTGCAATGTGGCTGCATTTTTTTTTGTCTGAGAGAAGGAAAAAATGCAACTTTTGACATTTGAACACAATCATCTGTCAAAGTACAACAATCAACCGAAGAGTGACAAGGACTCAGGGCAAACCAAATGGCGCTCCAGCCTCCGATATTGAGTTGTCAGGTGCACAATAGTTATCATATTTGTCCAATAACTCAGCCTGTATGATGTTTGATCAATAATTATAATTATTGGTTATAGTCATTTTTACATGTCAGACTTTTAGCGTTTTGTTTTTGACCATAGTTAAATTGTACAAATCTGATTTGGAAGCATCCCAAATAATTGTCGTATGTCAACAATGTATTACAGTCAACTGACCACTGATCACTCTTAAATGATCTAATCAATATAACTGCTGATATCACCACCTACTCACTACCTCTTATAAACTCTTTGTGATTTTATTTCTCAGCTTCTGTTTGTATGTTTTAAGTGTCAAATTACTTCAGACCAGACTTTGTGTACAAAGTCCGGATATAATAAAAATAATAATAATTAAAAAATATATTTTTACCCTGAAATACAAAAAAATCCTTGTTTTTATCTGTATGAGTCGCCTAAGACTTGATGAGGGTACAAAGGATCACAGGAACAGGAAGGCTTCTGCTCAGTGTGTTTCTGTAAACCAAAATGAAACCAACCTTATTCTGGATGTCAAAGTTCATGCTTAAATTAGAGCCAGATCTGCCGTGCTAATATGACACTGTTGTCACTTGTGCATGGACTTGGATAAACCTTTGTGCAGGCCTTGAGTTACTACACTCAGCAGTATTATTAAGAGGATTGATAAACCTACACTGGCAACTGCCACTTCAGTGTAAATACAGGTTTTACAGTTAAAGCTTTCACGCTATTTAGACTAAACAGTGTGCACAAAATGTTCATTTAAACTTAGACCAACTGGGTAAATCTGCTCTGATACAATAACAGAAATACTTTTAAGTACTGAATTAGTTTAACTTTATTTTACAAAAAGGATTCTGGGAAATAAACAAGCAAGTACCAACTGATCAAACAGGATTTAAAGACAGTTAGCTAAGTGTAAAGCAAACAAAAGGTCAAGGTAGCCAGAAGCACAAAGTGTGGCTCATGTGACAGTTTTCTCATGTGAGAGGTAATGATAATGATGTTGGTTATGGGTGAGCTGTGGTCACACTCTGAGCAGTCGTAGGGCCTCAAAGGCTCAGTCACCTGAGCCAAATGACGAATGAAAATAGCTCAAACGACTCCCTTTGGCCTTCTTTATTAAAAAGCTAATGAGTGTCTGATCACAAGCTGGGAAGTGCAGTGGGGGCATAGCCTTTGTATTTAGGGCACTTTATGAATGATTCAGCTGGGGAAAAGTGACTCACGGTCCCCGTCATTGCCAGCAAACAACATCTGTCCATATTTGTCCGTGGACATGGAAAAACACGACTCACTGGCATGTTTAAAACATGTACTGCTGCAGTCAGTCACTTGTTAATGTTCTGGAAAAAAAGGCTTGTTTATCCTGTCTCCCTGTTAAAAGGTGTGTTCATATTTTTATGATTTCTCTTCCTGCCTGGCTTGTTCTTCTGGATTCCAAACGATTATTTAACACCCAGTTAATCATTGAGCAGAAAAAGCCATCAGTCATCAGTCTATTATCTGCATCATCCTGTTTGAGCTGTTCTTTTTATTAAAAAGAAAGAACAACCACAAGAAAAACAATACCAACACATAAATCCTTAAACCTATTGTCTTGCCCAAGATCACAGCAACCATTTTTTTTTGTTGCATCAGCCCTTGAACGTGTGTGCAAACAAGAAGCTGCAGACGTATGTGGCCAATGACGCACACATACCAGCATGCACTCACACAGACGCACACTTCACTCTTGTGCTCAGTCAAGGTGGCTTAGTCTTTAGCTGTGAGAGAGATCGTTATCCTCAGTTACCAGTGGCAACAAAGGACGGTCAGTGGAGTGTGTTAATGCATGTCTGATCCACGGCATCGAGCCAAAGCCCACTGAGGGAACAGTAAGGGTACTTATGGGAGGTACATGTGTTCCTGAAAGTCAGTTGCTGTTTGGACCTGGATTTACTCCAAAGTAGCTGAGATTTTATGAAACGTCTGCACATACTGTACATACATGTCTTAAACTAGACAAACTTTGCTGCTACAGTAGATGAATATGAAAACAGCCTTTTAGTATCAAACTTATTCACTCTCTTCAAAGGAGCAAAAACAAGTTTTGTGCACTCAGAAATTACACATATCAAAAGTATTAATCAAATCTAATAATTGATGACTATACACACATATTCAAATCAATTAATAAATGTGCTCGTTGTCATCTTAAAGAGAGACCACATAGACGCCTTCTGCTTTAAAAATTAACATCAACATATTCTTTGTAACAAAATCTGACATCAGCAATGAAGAAGAAATGAGACATTTTGTACACTGAATGACATCAAGTTAATCAAGGCTTCCTGGAGTAATACTTACTAGGCACAAGCTAATACAAGCAGCTGACGCAGTGGCGTTACACAAGGCTGCATTGCCATGGTTTCACTTCCTGTAGTCGTGGCAGGTCTGCGAGAGGCGGCATGTCTGCTGGAAGGAAACATTAATCACTTGGATTCCTCCTACACAGCGTGGCAGATTCTTCCTTTGAAGCTCTTTCAAAGCCCACGTAACAAAGATTCAGAGTGGATCAAGGGGATTTAAACTGCACATGATGAATATCTTTTGATATCATCTAAATGGCTTCAACTCTCATAACCTTGACACAGCTTTGCATTTTACTCCATCTGCAACCTAATTCAAATTCTCAGGTCCTAACAACTTTTAGAGTAGAGCTGCAATCACACCACAAGCCAGAACTTTTGGATGGCCTTTCACTGCCTACTCAAACCAGGCCCCTGAGGTTAAAGGCTCATGCGTCAGTCTGTGTCAGCCAGCAATTACAGAGTCTGCTAAAACATGATCACAGAGCACAGACAGACAGACAGCCTTGCACACACATACACAAGATAAGTACAGTAATTCCTTTGTGGAGTTTCATCTTCTATGTGTTCTCATCAGGACCCCCGACGCTCAATAAACAATAAACAGCCCTTAACTGTCACAGCTTGCACTGCGTCTGTTGTAATATTGAACACTCCCGCAGTGACCAGGTGTACGATTCATAGATCAGTAATACTGCTGTCAGGTGTAAACTTTGTACTGTATGTCAGCTTTTAAATACAAACAATCTTTTGAGTTATATAATTTAAAAAAAAAAAAACAAGTCAGAGTCCACAGCCATGCTAGCAACTCTGTGATGCTGTACTTGGGCACAGTGGACCTTTTAACTAAATGCTAACATTGGCATCAGTGTTGCGTACTATTTTCCAATGGTAGTATACTGCACTATCTCCAAAAGTCACCAAAAGTTGCCATATGACGCTGTATGTGTATTTGCATATCAATGATGCCATGCCGCTCATTTGGATAAAGCTTAGCTGCAGTAAGGGAGTGATCACTTTAAGCCAAAAGGTAAATAGAGAAAACTTTAGAGTTGTGCAGCAGGCATGGGGATAATATTTCTTGCCTTTTGCCTTATGGTCTGAAGTCTCCAAAAATTTTGCTAGGCCCTATTAAAGTCACTAAGAGGGTCTGAAAACTTGCTAAATCTCACAAGAAAGTAACCAAGTTGACAACACTGGTAGGCATACTAAAAATGACAATGCAAGAAGATGTTTACCAGAAATGTTTACCATGTTCATAATCTCAGTGTGTTAGCATGCTAACATTTGCCAATTAGCATCAAAATACAGCTACCGTTAGTTTTGTAAGTATTTGGTTTTAAGGTATTGGACAAATTGAACATGTTGGTCAGGGGATCACCAAAGTCATTGGGATTAATTGTGAACCATATTTAAATAATCCATCCAGTAGATGTCGATATATTTCAGTCTGGATCAAGTTAGTAGACCAACAGACAGATATTGCCATAAGTTTGTAGATTTGGTCAGAGAATGTTCTCAGCTCATAGATACTTGTGTAATTGATCAATAAAACTATCAGAACTGAAGTCACAAGGGTTTCACAAAGAAACAGCTGCAAGTATTTTGAAAAACATTTGCCTTAGTAAAAAAGGAAACAATGATAAAATACAGGAAACTACTAAATGTACTTCATATTCCAAGAAAGATCATGTAATCAATAAAAAGTCAGAATCTCTGAACACACTGTCATTTCATGGTCAGATGTTCAATAGCTACAGTAGAACAGCACATTTCATTTTCACCACTGTCCCCACAACAGGTGGTTTTCCCCAGGGGCCTCAGCTGTAGATGTGTCATACGCATATACTTTAAGGCGACAAGGTTATTTTGGTCAGTGACAACAGCCTTTAGCCTAGCTTGTGTGACAGTGTGACAAGTCACTTTGAACTTGGGCTTAATGACATTTGTCACGATGACAGGAAAATCCAATGAATCACTAGTTTTTGTCCTGATCTCTGGACCTATGGACACAATAATTGGGTAGAAAATTCAAGTGTGTACATGACTTTGTGAACAGCGTAGGCACCCTTTGCTGTTTGAGCAGTGATAAGAGACTGTCTACATGTGCAAAGAGCCAACTGCAGGGCATTTATCAGTAGGACAAAGGGCTAACCAAGGGAACATGCAGGAGTAGGAAGACACAATAAAGAAACTGATAAAAACAGGTCATGAAGCCATTACAGCTTTGATATTTCAGGAAGTCTGTTATCGCATCACAGTGAGTGTAACTAAAATACAAGATTAATGTCTTGTTTTCCAACATCGACAACAAGGATTATGAAGAATGAATGATCATATATAAGTTGTTTAAATGTAAAATTGCAGCAGCACTTCTGCAATGGCCTGAATTTCACAACTCTTGATGTGTCAGTTTAAAGTTGATTTCACGACAATGCAGCTTTTTTTTCGCAATCATTTAGAGATCCAGTTATTGCACAACTTTTCGCCACTAAGCAAACACTTCTCCGTTCCTTTCTATGCAGCCAAATTCACTTTCACAACTACACAGGCATTGAGAGAGCCTGCCGCTGGTAAACTGGAGAGTAAATATTGAATTTTCCTGTAGGCGGCTGTTGTACTTTTGATATAATGTGACGGAAAGAACACAAGGTTTTAAGATCGGGACACCTACGCGACTTCATCCTCATCTGAATCCTGAAGCAGAAGACATCTGTCATGTTTAATTAAATACTTCTGATTGTTTGCAATGATGGGGAATTTAAGATTGTTCTAGTTATATTCATGACAAAAAGCTTTCACTCTTTTGCTATTAAAATGCAATTGTTCATTTCTAATTTCATGTAGATTTATCTTGTTCTTGTGGGTTTCAGATTCTTGACTCCACAGGGACTAAATGTCAGACATGCAGTATATCTTGGGTTGGCCACACCATGGTCACGGCCACACTCTATGTGCCACCTGCAGACCAGCCTTGCAATAGCAGCTGTTTTTGGAAAAGAAATCCTTGCACACTGTTGACTTCATGTCCATTCAGCTGTTGCTTACATCTTGCATCATTCACGTTTGGCCCCTTACTGCATGAAATTTGCATATACTTGACAGCTAAGAGGCACAAGCAGAAACAGAGGAGTCATATCTAAATGTCGGGATACCCCAGTAATTTATTTTGGTGTTTCCAGATAGTTAGGGCCTTTTGAGAGACAAATTAAAAGAGAAAAATTGACAAACATTCCCCACATCTTTCAAACTCAACATCCTCAGTTGTAACACAGACTTTCTGTTAAAAAACAAGAAGCCAAAACTATCATTATGATATCATCAGGGTAATACTTCTTAGATCATGATGAGTGAACTGAATTTCATGTGGAAAGTTAGTGGAGATCCCCTTTAATGTGTGAGCAATCAGCTGTATTTATACCCATTTATAGACTGAAAACATCATAGCCAACTAAATGGTGTGAGTATAATAGTCCAGTGTGTAAGATTTGGGGGGCTCAATTTATAGTATATGGTAGAAATAGAATGTGATATGTATAACTGTGTTTTCATTAGCGTATTAATCAGTATAATTACTGAAATTGAGAATTGTTTGTGTCTTTGTTGCCTTAGAATGAGCCTGTTTTTATCTACAGACACTGTCCTCTTCCAAGGAGTCCGCTGTTGAACCGCCGTGTTTATACAGTAGTCCTGAATAGATAAAACTGGACTAAACACTGGCTCGAGATAGAACCTTTTGCATGTTTCGCAGCCATACTCTTTCACACTAGGAAGGAGAGCATGAGGTGAGGTGGCTGCAGTCAGCAACTACACCACTAGAAATCCTGCACACTGGTACTTTAAACATTGGGATACTAACTTTGAATCATTGTAATTTTGACATGACTCAGTAAACATTTGTCTTTTGGAAGACAGCTTCTATTTATACCAGCTAGCTCTTGATCTCTGCAACTAAGACTGTTTTTTAGCTTCAAATTTATTTATTATTTGCACTTTTGTTTAGTATCTACCACTTTCTTTGGTCTAGAGACATGAGCTCTTAAACCTGAGTGAAACGTTCACATGAAAGAACGTTTATTCCCCCTCATATTTTCCTCTGCTGCCCTGCACCCCACCATCCCCCCTCTGGCCAGGGATAAGTAAAGGGGTGTGGGGGAGGGTTGAGCTCAGCTCCCAGCCTGTGTGGCATTCCTGAAATGAGTGCTAGTTCACTGCTAAACCAATTCTCATGCCACCCCTCCTCTTCCAGACAAGACACATCCCCCTTTCACTCTTTGCTGCTGCAATACCACTACTCTCTCTCTCACACACACAGACTGAAGTAGATTTGCCATCTAACATGGAAAAACATACAGTACATCTTATCATGAATTGATAAGGAGGACTCGAAGTTGCTAGAAGTCACTTTCAAGAGCAGTAGTTAAAATAACACATATCAACCAGCTTCTTTTAATCATGCATGTTATGTATCGTGTTTGACAAACATTTCATGTCTAAACAACACATTCAAACATTCACAGTCATAAGACATGATTTCAGTACTGTTCACTTTTAATTACTCCAAAACGCTGATCGAAGCAATGAGAAGTGGTCTTATCTTATTCAACAGGCAGAGTTGAGGGCACGCCTCTTTTATTCACAACCCCATCACGAGGCGAGGCGAGGTTAAAGGTCACTGTGACTGTTTGGTTGGGTTCAACAGCATAATGAAGTGTCAGTATATTAGATTGTTCTTCAGTTATCACATTGGATTGTTTATCTCATCGGTGGCTTGTACCTCAGGAGAAGCAGATGCATTTCAAATAGGGGCCTTTTATATTTTCATGTAATGTCTGTTTCAGTGCTCTTTACAGACAGGTAATACTGTTTGTGGGAATGATTCAACCAAACCACTTCTGCTTTAGCAGAAAATTTGCTCAGGCAAACGGTGAGTAGCTCTTTCCTGGAAAAATGTTCTTGTGAACAGGAAGAGGTGGTATTTCTAATGAATTTCACACCAGATGGTGTGTTTAGAAAAAATAAAAGAAGAACTGCAACTGGTGGTTCAAACAGTCTGCTATCCTTGTCAAGTGAACAGTGAACAATGCAAACACTTTTATTCATTTCTGCCCCATTCATTTTAAGCCTAATTTAATCTACTTCAGCCTTGAAATCACATTTTATTTTTAACCCTGAGGTACCTGTGTTCTCTTTAGATACTTGTCTGTGCCTTTAGCCTTTCTCCAGGTCTCGATGAGTGTGGTTCACCTGGTGTTTGAAGGGCACAGCCGTACTGTGCAGCCAGGCATCGTACTCTTCCCTGGGCATCTGGACTTCATGCTTTGTAGCAATCCGAAATAGAAGAAAGATGAAGGAGGGATAATTTTAATAGAAACAGGCAGGGGCAGAAAGAGACAAATGGAAATGTATGTTGATACCTCATCCAGAAATAAAACACAAATATACAACTGACCCTGCCAACCACAGAGCCATTGACATAAGAGATACTGGACAAACACACAAAAATCCCCTGGCAACCAAACCAAATTATATTTTGGTGCCCCAGTTCTTGAATAAACTCTCCTCTAAATATACTCATACACCAGCAATTGCGGACATCCCCCCACCCAGCCCACTTTGGTGTCTTCCTCTGGTGTCTCACCATCTGTGGTGTTTGATTCATTCACCTCAGAGCTCCAGAGAGGGACGCTGCCACATCCTCTACAGAAGAGGAACATGGAGAAAAAGGCCAGTGACCGATCCTCCCCGTTGACCCCCCAAATCAGTGAGTCAACTTTACTGTCCTCTGGTGTCATTTATCAGTCAGCGTCCTGTCATTACACCTTCCGCTATCTGCTCTGCAGTCTGGGAAGGATGTATTGCCCCTCATTTCTGACTGGTAGGGGCGTGTTCAGAGGGCCTGGAGTCTGTTAGTCTTGTGGAGATCGTCCCTAACTGATAGTTTGGTGGGAGTGACCAAGGGTTTACTATTGGGTTTAAAGTATGTGGGAAGATCAGAGGAGTTACAATCAAATCTCCTTTATTTGTAGATGGCCCCTGCTAGGAACCTTTGTTCAAACTTTGACAATAATATGACATTATCATTGATATAATAAAGCCTCAGTTTTTTTTTTATTTGCGGGGAGATAAATGATCATTTCTGTACCAGTTTCTGGAAACGCTCTTTCTGAAATATGGTGTGAGGTCTTTTGTGTACCTGGATGGCCACACACAGCTCCAGACCCCCCAGCACCTTCAGGAAGACCTGAGGTCGAAACCCTGAGCGTCTGCAGCTCTGCAAAATCCCTCAGCTTCTCCAGCACCCGGCTCACTGCCGGCTCCCTGCAAACCTCTTAAGGCAAGTTGCTCAGCAGATTGGACAGCCTGGAAGAAAGTGACAGAACAAACCAACTTCAGTGTCAGATTCACTGATAACATCATGCTACAACACATATGGCTGTGTGTTAACACATATGCATACCACATGCACATGCAGCTCCACAGATGTGTCTGACCCCCGCCTCAATAAACCCTGTCATCCCCCCCTGGCTTCACATTCCACACCAGATAATGTCTTCAACAGGCTGCATACCACATATTGCTGGTTGTTTTTATTATTGTTATTTGGAACTTCTGTCTCATGGGACATGCAGGTCACATGATGAGAAAGGCCATGGAGTTCGGTCATGTGACACAGGGCTCGATACCACTGCAGACTCCTGTTCAAACTCTCCCTGGATGGGAGAAGAAAAGTGAAAGAAAGAAAGAAACTGGATGACCCCGTATATTATCTTACACACAGCACATGCTCCATACTGTACTGATACACTGACTGTATTTGACTTCTATTTAAATATGTAAGCACACTGAGTCATACAACAGAGCAAACATGGTTGTCAAGCTGTAGCACCAGTCTGATGATGCAACATGTTAATGATGTTTACCCTCAGAGTCAAAGTAAAGAAAAGGCATAGAGAGTAAGTATTTTAAAGTTTATAACATGATAAAATGTGATAAGGTCACATCAGGTAACACATGAACCTTTGATGATCTTTTAATCTCTTGAAGTTCAAATTGTTGAGAAGATGATGCATGTAAGACATGCAGTGTTTACTGACAGGAAATCATCCTGCTTATACTTGAGTGATCATTTGGGAAAACCAATAAGAAGTTAGGCGATTGTTGGGATTGGATGTTTGCCAGACCTGGCTTTGAGCTCCAGGATGTTGACGTAGCTCTGAGCCTTCTCCTCAACCCTTTCGTTAAAGGCAGCTTTCAGCTCCTGCAGCTTGGTGGCCTTGTTGTTGTTGATTAGATGGCTGATGGCTAATGGGGCCTTGGCAGGACAGCTGGATGTAAGAAACACAAAGACAAACAATATTTAATGTGGTGTTTATAGGTTTTTAGTCATGATTATGCTATATAGCATATCTTTGTGTCAGCAAGCACATGCACATAAAAAGTCTCTGACAAAAAGGTGAATGGCATACAAAATGCAAACAATGTATAATTAAGTAGGTTACAGAGCGTACTGAGTGAATGAATTTCATTCAAATACAAAAAATAAACTCATGTTCAACATTTGGTGACAACTTCTTTGCAGTCACTGACTTTTCTTACTCTAGGCTTATTTAGGGGGCTTTTTGCCTTCAGTCTGGCCTGCAACATGTTCATTTGAAATGAGGCATTTTCATGTGACTAACTCATGCAAACAAGCTTGCTTTGTCTGTATATTTAGAATAACTCTTGCTGCATTAAAACTGGAGGACTATGTCTAAAAAGAGCTGTGACTTTTACATGGTTCAACCAATATGGATGCTCGAAAACCTTTCAAATAAAATATTTTGATATTTTGCCAGCATCAATTAACAAAGTAAGTGTAGGTTACAATAATTATAGTATTGATTGCAGTAATTGGGGTTATTTTTTTGTTCTTATTAATTATGGGTGTGGTTGCAGCTGCACCTTTTGGGACAACAACTCTTTGAGGTGTAGGACATCCATTCTTTGGGGTAAAGGCTGACTTCTGGACTGGTGCTGTCAAACTGGAACACAGGACAGTTAAAACAAGTAAGACTTGTTTATAGAAGAGACTGTTAAAACAGGGATAGGTCAAATGGGGTAAAAGTGTCATGTCTATTAAAACTGAGACTTGATACTACAAGTGTGTCACCTGAGATATTTCTGTCAGATATAGCATAAACTCTGGGCCCTGTTTGTTGTGCTGTTTATTATGATTTTTTAGTATATTTTATATGTTATGTGCTGTTCTACATTTGCATTTGTTTTCTGTGCATTTCTTCATGTGTATTTGGCTACACGAGGAACGTTTTATGGAATACAAATGAAATAAAAATGTGGTCATATGGTCAAGTGTTAAAGATTTTGAACTATTCAACTATTCAAAGTCAAACGTTGATGCAAACTTTGTTGGCACAAATACATAATTCCTGGAAGTCTACATAAAAATGTCATGTGGCACATGTAATCATTCAGTGAATGGTGGTAATCATTCTGTCGTACCTTCAACAGCCAAGGTAAATATCAGGTAGTATAAAGAACCAGTGAAATGTTCCTGATAACATTTTACAACATGCCCTTTTGTCTCCTTTATCCACAACACAATTCCACTGACGTTTTACAGCAAATTCCTGACATAGCCTTTCAATGCCTTTAAAACTGTGAATAGACCAGAGGAGGAATGAAGATGAAGGGGACTAAAAATAGAAACACAAATTGAAGGGCTGTCACCACAAAGCGGGTGAGAAGAGTACAGGTTGAGCTGCCATTGTAGTTTTCTTTTCTTTACACAGTCACTCCAGGGTCACGGGAATATTGCCCTGGCTGTGAGGACTTGGACTTTTGTCCTCTTTATGATACACTGCTGTTGATCTAGGAAATAAAGCCTTAGCTACTGTTACGGTTATTGTAAGTCCCTGAATCATAATTGGAGCACAGCCTTGAAGAACAACAGCAGTCAGCGGTAATAATCAAGGATTTATGACAGGAGGTTTGACACGATTGTAATCTTTATACCATGTTTATCTATACAAGTCATTAAGATGGAGTGCTGCTAAAATGTACATCCTTGCAAGTTGAACAAGTGTTTTGTGGTCTCTGGCTCTTTTTCTTGACTCTCTGGTGGACATCTGAGAGTGTGTGACCTGGAGATAAAAACAACACAACTTTAACTTTGACTTTTTTTATGCTTTTGCATTTTATTACAGATCAACAACTCTCTCTACCTCTAATTTTGTCATTGTTTGTGATTAGAAGGGTTTGAACAACTGAAGATTTTTCATGTGTTGTGGAGGTGAAGGGGAGCAGGGTCTCTAGGGCAGGTTTATGATTTGTGATTTGGGTATACTGAAGTAACCCTGCCTCAAGATATAAATCAATGTAATGTATTTATCGTTGTGTAACTATAATCCTTCCTGTTTGCTTGTTGTGAATGGTTATTATTTTGCCTCAAAGATTTCATGTCATGACCTCTCAAGACTCCATAAATGGGTCCAATGATAAATCTGAGAGCAATGCTGTGTTGTGTGTTAATTTACAAGCTCATAGCTCCCCCTGGCGTTCACATGTTGTTACTACATCAGACAATAAATTGAAAAAGTTTATCCTAATATGTAATCCCACTGAAGCAGCAGTTAGTAGTTCATATGTCACACGCAGTGATGACAGAATAAATCTTCATGAAGCTTCCTGAGAGTATAAAGCACTCATTAAAATGTTAAATACCAGCCTAAATGATTCAACTTCTCTATGAGCTGTGACAAAATTAATCACAGTGTGGCAAATCAGGCAGATGAGGCGCTTATTAAAATGTATAGCACGGTTTCTTACGAGGAATAGCTATAAAAACCTGCAGCCAAAACTGTAATAGCCAATAACTTTTGCAAATTGGCTGGCTTTAGATCGAATAAATAGAGTTCTTATTTTAATTAGCCCAAATGAATGCGGCGGATTAACTATCTGTACTGCTAAAAACTACTGGGGGAGGCATTGAAATGCAAAGATAAACCTCCTAATTATTCAAAGTTTTACAATTCCTTTTTTCATCAAAGAGTTTGAAAAACGACTTATTTTTTCTCAAAGTAAAGAACTCCTCTTTCAACTTCATTTACCAAGCAAAACAATACAGTGTGGGCAGAGCTGCACATCTCCAGTGGCCAATTTCTGGATTTGAGACATAACTCTGGGGATTAGCCTGAACAGCAGTTAATTGCTTTAAACCAATGACGCTGAATTAATCCTTTGATTTTTGGACTCCTTTTATGATTAGGGGGAGAGCGCAGAGGGGAGTGAGGGAGAGAGCAGGGAGGGAGGGCGAGAGAGAGAGAGAGAGAGAGAAAGAGAGAGAGAGAGAGAGAGAGAGAGAGAGAGTAATGGAGAGGAAAAAGAAGAAACAACAACCTGACAATGACTCAGGCAGCGACAGCTATCTGAACAGTCTTTCATCAGGAGGTAATGATATGAAACCTGTAATCTACAGGAGGCGGGGGTGGTGGGAGAGATCAGATGACTAATTATACTGTGTTCTGAAGCCTGAAGCAGTGCATTCTGGGAAGCAGCACAGGGCATATGAGGGCTGAGCCCTGGCACAAGGGCTCTGATCACTCAGCTGGGTAGTGTATCGAGCAGACCCAACTCTTATTTTGGTTTTCATTTCAGACTCAGCAGGTGGTGGGTAAGTATGTGTGTGTGTTCATGAGATTGTACAGAGAATTCAGGTGCCATCATTTTTATTATATATTTTTTTTTCCAAAGCTGTCTCTGTCCACAGGAATAAAGTAACTTTTTAAGGCTTTGTGATCATTAGTTTATGTCAAACAGCTGTTTCTATGACAACAGAGCTGTGAGTTTTTTGTGGTTTTCTGACAATTCATTTTTCTATCTTCAGAGTGAGTTTTTGTGGAGACATTGATTTGGCTGTTTGTTAGTTTTTTGTTCCTACAGGTCTAGTTTAGATTTTTTTATTGGGTGGGTGTAAGTTTGAGTTTAGGTTATCTCTGCCTTGAAATAAAAGTCGTGACATGTTTTTCAACATGAGAAATCGACTTTAGAATATATAGGTTACATCAGTTTTCAATAATAGTTAATTATTTGGTGTTTTCTTTTGCATGTCAATATTCACCTTTTTTTCTTTCAACCCTTTCCGTTTTGAGGGGTTTTGCTTGTTTAACCAAAAGGTTTTTTAAATTTACACTTTAAGGGGAGCTGCTCCTGAAAACTCTGTGTCCTCCTCAGTGCCTGGGATCAGAGAGGACACACTGCTGCCCACAGTAGTGGAAGTAAGGGCAGAGAGGGAAGCCACACTCATGAAAGAAAACTTCCTATGGGTGCAGAGGTGAGCAGAGGAGCTGTGAAGGTGCCTGGGATGAACTTTCCAAGAAGGGGAAAATGGAGGAAGATAAAATGTAGTTCATGAGTGTACATTCATAAAGGACAGCATGTGTTTAGTTTATCACCTACAGACAGAATGCACACACATTGGAACAACAAACCATTGTTTGTTGTGGGCATGAGTGGAAAAGACTTAAGATTTTCAACCCATAGAGGTCAGTACAACAAAGCTTTTCTGCCATATAAGATTGCGGTGGAATTCCTTCTTTAATCCTAACCTAATAATCCAATCCTAATCTTTAAACTGAGTCCTAACTATAATCTTAAATTAGAAATCCACCCTTGAATAATATTTGGTTGTGAGATAAATTTATATCATGTTAGATTCAGTAAGTACAGTAGATTCTATAGTAATAAAATAATATAATTCAACATATAACTGAGTTATAGTATTTAGTGGTTAGGTATTGTAATTTATGTTCCTGGTGTATCCCAGCCTGCATCATTTATTTAGATTAGTCATTTCCTACATTTCCCAGGTTGCCTTTTCAAACCTCCCATGAGGTCATGAACTTACTGCTTTCAGTCAAAAGTAGACGCGACTCATGTGAACACAGTATAGCTAGCCACACAAACATGTCAATAATGGCTCCCACACCCCTAACTAATCTCTGATGGCTGTCTAACACTGTTA
The DNA here is from genome assembly GCA_946959425.1 of Argyrosomus regius. NCBI lineage: Eukaryota > Metazoa > Chordata > Actinopteri > Sciaenidae > Argyrosomus > Argyrosomus regius. The sequence continues at coordinate 13,341,237 of OX336890.1, forward strand.
TGTATTGAAGCAACTGTCAACAGAGAATCTGGTAAGCTATAATTGCCTATTTTCTCTCTGTGTAACTTGAATGTCAGGACATGATAGAGGCTCTTGGTATTAGTTGTGAGAAACGGACCAAAACTTGGCAGTAAAGTGAGATGGTTTAGATCTTTGAAAGTTTTGTTTTTCATCAAACTCCATTTTCGTCATGCTAGAAATATCTCAGTGTGATGTCTAGCCATCTGTGTTTGGACAGTTATTCATAAGGAAATGCAAGGCAGACCAACAGACAACAAAAGGAGAAGAAATGGTGAAAAAAATCTTGTAATAATAGTTGTTGTTTTTTTTTTTTTTTTTTGAAGAAAGGAGCCTAAAGCAACGTGTTAAATTTCTATTAGCTCCTTGGAGAGATGTTTGATCCTCCTAAGTACAGAAATATGCAAACACACACACACAGAAACACACACACACACAGACAAGATGACAGGCAGCATCTTGGCACACACCAATAGGTAGACCCATCTCTCAACTCGGGCCGACATATGAGCAACAGAAAGGAGCCAGGCACGTCTCTCTCCCTCCCCTCCCTACCTCCCCCCTCTCTCCCTTATGTCCTTCCCTCTCTCCAGCCTGTCTGTCAGAGAAGACCCGGGCCTTAAGTGTGTGTGACGCTCCCATCAGCCTAATTATCAGGGTGGAAGGAAGCACAAGACTTCAGCAACAGCAGCAACAGCTCTCCAAATGTCCTCTACTGCCACACACTGCCATCCCCAAGGAGTAAGTGTGTGTGTGTATGTGTGTGTACAAAGATGCTTTTTGCTTACTGAGTCACTCTGTGGGTGTAAGCATGCATGTTTGACTGTTTAAGTGTGCCTGTGCATCAAGATTTAAGGTTTAGAGTCTATTAGGTGTAGTGCTCCAGCATAATTGAGAGTAAATGCTTCTGACTTTTCCTTTTTTTCTCCATGTTTGCGTGAGCATCTGTGAATGTTGGTGTCACAGTGCAGGATTTCTCTCTTTCAGCAGAGTCTGGCAGGTAGAGGACTTTAAAGAGAAGTTTTGGGCAAACTCCAACCTTCTGCTGAGATCAGAGTTGGTCCAGAACTCACATGGACAGATGGAGAAAATCAACACCCTTTGTGGTCAAAAATATGTAGACGCTCACATTGCTGAACATCTTTTGGAAGCAGGCTGCAGGGATTTTGCTCTTTGCCATTGAGCCGCCAGATCATTGGTGAGATTCAACACTAATATTGGGTGATAAGGCCTGGCTTGCATCAGTATTCCAGTCCTAAAGGTGTTGGTTTTAGGGTTGGGGTCAGGGCCTAGGAAGACCATTTTTTTATGGACCTCACATAGTAGCACTGGGGTGTTGATATGTTGAAAAAGGAAAGGGCCCTCTCCAACAAAGAGTACACGGAAATATGCAGACAGAGGTGTCCACATACATTGTACTTTTGACTGTATAATAAACAAAATGTACATAAAATAATAATTGAAATAAGAATGAGGGATACCTTGGTTGAAAACTGCTCCCATTTTTTCTCAATAACTTTCTCTTTTTTCATCGTCTTTATCGTGGTCCTGACTCGGCCAGGGTTTCTGCGAATGGAAAATAATAGCCACTGTTGTGATACATTCATCACTCTGGTGACCTTCTGCGACTCACCACAAGTCGACACCGCCCTTCGAGGCAGAGACAGCTCGAGAGTCGCTCCGGCCATTATCAAAATCATACTTCATCTTATCGTAAAAACCGCGCAGTGTTTTAGATTGATGCCCGACATCAGGGCTGCCTGCCTGGTGGAGGGCCCAGCAGTGTTGTAACCTTGTGATAATGTTTCATTTCATCCTCTCCTTGTCTTCCTGTACAGTAATACCTCAGCTGGATCATTTGGCCCATAAAGCTTAAGACTTTCTGGGAAATTGGATTTGAAGCTGAGCGAAGGCCCTGGAGGCTGTAACATGATGACGTTTGGGTACAAAAAAAAATTCTCTTTGTAGCTTATTTCCTCCCTGTCCTTCCGTTCTTTTCTTTTCTTTTTCATCCTTCCATCAATTATTTAAGGCTTACAGTGGTGTGCAATAATATTCCTGTACTACACTCTACAAGGAACCATTGTGACTGAGTGTGGCACAGTCGCCTTTAAACTTTATGAATTCATCTATTCTCCAGTCCAGTTCTCCTCTGACACTAGGTGAGGAGACCATCATGATCATCATACATCAATATCAAGGCAAGAAAAACAATGTAAAGAGGAAACATCGGACAGAACTTCCTTTGAGAAATTAAAGCAGACAACACACGTGTATTCCTGAGGGTTAAACATATACGTTTAAGCACCACACAGCTGCTGCTTCTGCACTTTCTCTCCATTTCCTCACTCTCAACTCCCTGTGGTGGGTCAATATCATGGGAGCTGAAACCTGGAAGAGTTGAGGGGGAGAGGGTGAGGGCAAGATGGAAGAATGCAATCTTCTTGCTAAACCTGGACCCCCTCTGGAGCTTTGGACTTGATATTTCATCCAGCACTGCCAGCTCACGCCTGCAGGTCCTGATCACCGCCACCCTTCATCACCTGCTCTCTACAGCACAGATGCAGCGTCTCTTCAGGTGGCTCGCTTTAAAACAGTGTGGATTTGACAGAAGTTACTCATCAGTCAGCGCACAGAGGTCAGCACCCTAATGAGCCGATTGCTGATGGATCACTCGTGCTGCTGTGCTGTAGCCTCTGGATTGGGGCTGCAGGCAGTCGAATCATTCTTTAATAGAAGACAGTTAATGTATTATGTATGGAGCTTTTTGAAAATATGAGTTAAGATGTCATAATCCTAAAGCTCTATGTGCTTTTGTGTCTCATTGCTCAACTTGATTGCAAGTAACCTATCAAATAAAAGAAGGATTATTAATTCATAAACATATAAGTTACACAGGTCCGCTTTTAACAAATATCTACAACATATTCATATTTTCCACCAGTGCTTTTATTTAGGACATTTAAGCAAATCAGACTGCGGTCTGTGGTTTTAACAGGAGGATTGTCTGATAAGGTGTATTTTTAGATGGAGTTCTTGTCTTTGGCAGCTTTAAAAGGCAAATTCTTAGTCATGTATTCACTTTAACTGACCACTGGTTAGTTGTGTGTAGGTGGTAAGAACCTTTGACCCCAGAATAACTTATTTGGGGTCCCAGCAGGCGATGAGGGGGCTGACTATGTCGGAGCGATCCAGAGTCAAGGCCTCCAGCAGCCAATTCAGACAGCAGAGCTGGCGGTAGATGACCTTCCTGCAACAACACACAAAGACATGGACCTCAATATCTATCTGACGTTTGTTTGCCCAAAGAAAGCAACAATATGCTTTTATTATGATAAGTCCAACTCATACATTCAGCAAGCAACTACTCATATTTCCACAATGACACATACACACTTTTCAAATATGTGTCTTATGTTATTGGGATCTGCCCAGAAACGAACAGTAGACCCTGTAGACACCGAACTTTGCAAAAAATTAATGAAGTTATTTCCCCGCTTTAGGAGAGTGAGACACATCTTAGTTGGATCGCACTAACAACACACAAGGAGTGGTAACAACCAAGCATAAGGACCAGTAAATTATTGATTATAATAATGATTCCACGGTCAGAGCCACTGCAGCTGAAGCAACAGATGAGAGAAGCGACAGTCTCTATTTTTGTGGTCACAGCAAGCAGAACTATTTTTTGAAAAACTTGAACACTTTTCTGAAAGATGATTTGTCACCACATTCTCAAAGTGACAACGTTTTATAGAAACTGAAAACAGCCTAGCTGATTGCTTTTGTTCGCAGCTTCAAGTACAATATGTTCTTTTCTGACTCACAGGCAATGCAAGAGGAGAAAAACATTTCAGATGCACTATTGTGGTCTTAAGCTTCAGGGCCGAGCAGGTGGATTGAGAATAGTTTCTTTCTTTAGGGAGGAACATTTGACATAAATATCTCATACAACACTTTTTGGGTTCAATGTGAATGTAACTTATATCCCAGATTTGCAGTGCTTTATTGTGCCTGAGGCTTGATAACTGTTCATCTAGGTTTGAGTGTGTTCTCCCGACAATAACTTAAGGCTAAATATGATATTAGTGGATTCAAGTTTCACTATTTTGTGAAATAAAAAATATTATTCTTTCCAAAAACTCAGTTTACAATGAATTGAGATTCTTTATTTTTAAGGCAATATATTTATGAATTTCTGTTTTCTTTTTATAACATATTTGTATCTGTATTGTTGGTTGTACCTTATGGTCATAGTTTCAATCTCTTGAAATGATAAAGCTATTCAGACCTATTACGCTGTATGAAAAATTATTTTAGGTGCTCTACATCAATACCACCAAGACAAGGTTATTGTTTTATTAAGGTGTTTCTGATTTTGAAGTTTTCCATGGGAAAGGCTAAACAGCACGGCATTAAGCGATGGTGTAGTGCCCCCTCCAATGGCCATAAATAGCCACTGCAAAACTAATCTTCTATTGCCAGCAAAATAAGTGGATGAAAATATCAACAGGGCTCAATACTGGAGCAGCTATAGGGGGAACAGATGCAAAACATGCCATTTCTCTAAGAGCGTGGTTACAGTGTCACCTGCAGTCAAGCGGTGCCATCCGTCACCCCGACACTTTCACGCTTCGAGGCTTTATGACCACATCCATTCCCATGATCTCTCCTAACACATCAAACAACACAATATGAATTCTGCCTCGCTCCTCCCTGCCCACAAATGCTTCTGCCCCGGGTGGCTCCAAGCTCTTTTCATTATCGACATGGCCATTTGTCTGCCAGGCAGATAGTCTGCTAGATTAGGATCTGTCAGATGTCAGGTAAAAGCCTTTGAACGGGGTTGTTATTTTTCCAGAGGTCTTGCCAGAAAACAAGGCTGTATACTAGCAGTGGCAATAATGCAGTGCCAGAGGAAATGCATGTTGAGCTGGAGGTGATGTATCATGAACACTGGCTGTACATTTGTCCCCATGGAACAGTGCACAGACAAATGTAAAACACAGCGGACTCCTGTGTCCATAAGGATGAGGGAGCAGGCCTGAAAGAATACCTGAGCACCCACTCTTCTGCTTAGCATTCATAATCATCAGGTTATTAATGAATGTAAGAATTTTTATGACACACTATAATATAATACATTTGTTTCTCAATGTCCAATATGCTGCAAAGTAATTTATGATCATGGGACATGGACAAATGAGCAAGGCCTTTGTTCTAAATGTCACTTAAATCAGGTCCTAATTTACTTCATAGCAGACCTGGACAACCGGAGACTTTGACTTTGGAATGAGACTAAAATTAATTATGTAAGATTAAAAAAGAAAGTTTGAAAGTTAATAAGAAACCTGAAAGACTTGTGATTTGTAATTTTATGACTTGATTTCAATTTGATGCAAAATTCTTTTAAAAGACAGCTCAGCTTTATTATGTGAAGACATTTAAAGTGTCTGCATCATTTACAGGCTCATTAAGGGACTATATTGTTTCTTAATGTGAATATCTAAATGAAAGATATTCTTATATGTGAATTTGAATAGAATTTTTTAGTGTGTTTGTCATTTGTTTGTATTTTTTATGATATATAATTTAATCATTGATGCCTATAATATACATATAAATTGCCTTTCAAGTTTTATAGTTTGCTATAAATTATTTATGAACAAAATTAGAAATCTGAATAACTACAATGCGATTGCATTAGTTAATGTGTTAATACCGCAGACATACTACTATATGTGTGTTACAGCTGTTTTAGAGAGATAAGAGTTATAGTTACTAACAAAACTTAAATAAACACTTTAAAAATGCCCTTGCATCTCTCTTACACTTAAATTATAGTGTGTTATAAGCCATATTAAAATTTTATAGTCTACTTGGATGGATAAATACTAGCCTGGTTCCAGATTTTCATGCTCACGACTTGAATTTCTTTTCAACTAATGCGCAGTAATGAAATTTATAATGAAATGATGGCAATTTAACCAAATTATTACACTATATAAATTCTAAATATGTGGACTGAACAAGTCTTACCAGTTTGGGTGCAAACATATCTCAGGTCTTTAGCAAATTGCTGGTGCGACAGGTATGTCCTTGTTTTTAAAATGCTCCTGCTTTCCAATCATTTTCAACCACTATACACTTGCCAAGGCATAAATTGTGACACATACTGTATTGTACTTTTGTTCAATAGCTAGTCATTGTGGATTGTAGGCAGCATTACCATATACTCTATATAAAGATCAAAGCACTGCATAACACTTGCAGGGCAGAAAGCGCTAAATGTTGCTTTTGTGAACGTGAGTTCTGTGTGTGTTTATTGTCAGCTAACACCCGAGTTTCTAACCAGGCAGATTTGTCAAAGAAAACTTTTTCTGACACATTTTTCAGAAAGGTTAGCTCTGGCTCACACAGCATCAAAGGAGTCAGCTGTATAAAAGAAATACAAAATGAATGCATCAGGAGTATCTCTCCCTGTCAGATGTTTTACATTAAATATTCAGTGATCTGCCTGTTTGCTTTTTCTTTGTTTGATGTTTGCTGAGGTGTAGTAACACATCTGTTTGACATGAAACAAACAGATGAACACTGACTGATGGATGGAAGATGGAGGGTTGAATAAGAGCAATGATTCCTTAAAATCAAATGTTTTTTAAACATCTCACCTTTGTCTTAGCTCCAGTACAGGGTGTGGTGTTTCCTATATTGAAGCCCTTATTTAAACGAGTTAATTGTGTGATCATAATAATCTGAGCAAAATATTCATATATTTAACCGATGCTTAATGGTTTAAATAAGAGTTACTAATTGATCCTCTTAGCTCTGATGCTTTTGAAGTTTGTCTTCATTTTATCCTCTGATTCCACAAACAATTTGTTTTGAAGGTCAAAATCTTTTTGGCTACCTTGCAGACCTTGCTACATGAAAATCAGCAAACGGCACACTATGTGTACACTACAGTAACTCAAACTGCATATGGTGAAGTACAGCACAACATTGTCTATCTGAAGGTTACAAACTGAAAGTGACAGACTGAAGGACAAAGCAAAGCAGCTGCCTTTCTCACATCACTGGAAGTCACGAGCGTGCTGCTGTTTTCTAGCTGCTGCTTGGGTGGAGGGTGCGGAGTAACCGTCTCCATCTGTTAACACAGAAGCGGTTTGGTAGAAAAACGTTTTTCTATGTAAGAGAATCCCTGAACCAAACATCAAAATACATGCACCCACCTATGCAGTTTTAGCAAGAGCAATCACATGACGTGTTCACAGACATGTTGTGGTATGTGAATGCATCGCAAACCAACCAAAAGTGAGCTCAGCCTCTCTCTGTGTGGCTTAGATCTGACATGTTCATAGACAGGTTCAAACCTTGAGTACCTTAAAAGACTTATAACAGCTTGTTTAAAGGCCACCATCTTGAATGAGTAGGCTGTACAGTACAATAACTGTACCTCGCTTCACTCAGCAGAGGGGAGGTCAGAGAGTAATGGACAGGAGTGAAAGGTCGCACTGACTGGCTCTTCCTCCTGCAGGGCCTTGCTTCAACTTCCAGGCAGAGGCCACCTGAACGCAGCAGAGATACAGTGCTGTTAGCAGTGATTTTCACATTAAAAGAGAATGACCTCAATTAGCTTTGCTGCTCTGTTGCATAATTGCTCTATTATCTTGCATGTAGGTTTGACAAGAGTTCAATATCTGGATGTTTTGGAAGTTAATGGTAATACTATGGTTTATGGTAATGGTTTAAATTTGAAGCTGCAAATATTTCATACATACATCATATGGCTCTACTGATTTACAGTGAAATTCAGACAACAGTATTTGAAAGGAGGATATTCTGGAACATATTTAAATGAAAAATAAACAAGAAACATTATTAAACAAATAATTACATTGCTAGGTTTGTTTGATATTGTTATAAATTGATATGTCAAATCTGTTTTTAAACAGTTATTATTTACACATCCAGAACATACAGAGCAACATTAGCATTCATTTGGAGTGTTGTGTGGTTTGCTCTTTTTTTTCTGTTTTGGTCTCAACACCTGAAGGATATATCTGACTCTGTACCTGCTAAATGCTCCACTATGATCACCAGGGAGTCATTAACTTTGTCTGCCATTTGGAGCCGGGCAGGTCGTGTACAGTGGGTTTATCAGAGCCTGTTTGCTAAAAACAGCTGCTCGCCGCTGCTGGAAACGGGGGGTTGATGGGAGCTGAGAGGGTGAATCAAAACAGTAAAGTTTCAGGCTGTAAAACGTCATTTGATATTAATATGGAAATTAGATGAAAGCAGCTTTATTTAGTCCGAAAGTGAAGATGTTAGTTAGGAAAAATAAGTGCACAGTATACACATACACTACACTATATGTGTCACAAAGGAGATGGCACAAGAGTATATGAATTGGAACTGATTTGTTGTTGGAGGAGAAACTAGGAGGTCGTGGCTCTGTTCTTTGCTGCTCCTCCCTCCTCATCCGCTGCCTCTCCTCCGCCTCCTGCTCCTCCTGTTCCCCTTTCCTTCAAGGAGGTGGAAGTAGCTCTGGCCCCGCTTGATTGCTGATGCCAAAAAGCCTGCAAAGCAGAAAGACACAAGCGGGAGCCATAAATACAAAGGCATCACCGGCATTCTTTAATAATGATATATCTTCAGTTCCCAAACAACCCAAATGATAGAATAGAAAAAAAAAACTAAACACACACAAATGTCAAGCCTACACATTAATCTCCTGCCTTTATCAGAGACGAACAAAACCATCAAAGCAGATGAGTTACAGTCAAAGTGCTTGCATGCCATTACAATAATCCGTCACAACCACGCATGCACACACGCACGCATGCACAAGTGCGCTGTAAATCATCCAAATCAGAGCACACCAAAGCAGCAGGCAAACACAAATGACACCTAACTAGAGCATTATGGGAGAAACGTGTTACGTCTGGCCAGATTAATGACTTAATTATGGTGGTTTAGCTTCCAACCATAACCTTTCCTCAAATACTGTTTGCTTGTTTTTCTCATACTGCACGCGTAATTACCTTTGCATTAATGCCGTGGTGGAAAATTAAAAGACACACTCTCAGAAGCAACTGTCGAGGTGACTTTGCCAGAAGACCTACTGAGGTAACACCCCTGTGTTTTTTCACTATTTCACACGAGTAGTCTGCCTTCTTCTGAGTGAAAGTAGGCAGACAAAAGCAGGTCAAAGTGCAGGCCGCTACAAGCTCGTTATAGTGAGCTAGAATGGAGAGTCAAGGCGGTGCACACAGCGGTCGGCTATATGAACCTTTGTTGTTGAGAACAACTGGGATTCAAAAGAAATATTAGAGGGCCGTACATGCTTTAAAATGACATGAAGGCTATGATTCAGCTTATATGGATGCTTTTGATGATGGAGGAAGCACAGCAGTCATCAGGACTTTTAATATGTCTGTGACTCTGAGACAAGCAGAGGCAGTATCTAGAGATTAATGTATACTATGGTTGAGCAACAATTCAGCATATTATTGTACTTTCAGTGGATCCAAGTGTATCGAGATGATCTGAACATAGTGTTATCTTATCAGTATTCTGCTATCCAAATGAATGATTTCAAGCTAACTGTAATATAGAAAACTCATTGTGAGTAATTTAAAAGACACCATGTGGAGTTTTTACGCATGTTGTATTCTTGTTTTGCATATAATGCACTACTTGAACACACTACAGTACAGCTGTGCCTGTTATTGCATTGATCGACAGTTGATGTCAGAATAAAAAATAGACAGCTAGCTAGGAAAACTGGATGTAAATGATGGATGGTGGCCACACACATATCTTCAACCGCAGACCAGCATTAAGTCATTTTTATGATGTCATCTCAATATAAAGGCCAGGCTCAAACAGTGAGGTGGGGCTAGCTGGAGAAAATAAAGTCTTCAACTGGCTCGACTGGAGAAGAAGTGTTCGTGTTTATGAGCCCAGATTTGCAGAAGCCTGAGTATGTGTGCAGTGGGGAACATGAGGTAACATCTTAGAACATGGTATCCAGTTTTCTTAATAAAACATGGAGTTTTGCAAATGTTTGATGAGGAGTGAAATGCATTCATTAGGTTTGTTATACATTATTTCGCTAGTCAATGAATCCAGAGTGACTTACATTGAATGTACAAAAAGCAACTGTAATTTTCTGATTATAAACATGACAAGAAACCAACCAGGAGGAAGAAGTAGCCAGTGACCTTACAATATTCTTGTGACCTTATCTTTCGAGGCGAAGTAGATTTTTTTGCAAGGGTGAAAGCAGACAAGCAAAGACACAAACGCCTGCATATGTTCCAGCCCTCTGCTGCTCCAGTTCTTATTTGTTATCTAGTGAGCAGCTGGCTGGTAATATTTCGCCCACAAGTGGAGCCAAGCACTTCAGCCTAGGAGGGGGGCACCGAGCACTTGTGTTCCAGCATGCTAATTTGGCTCTATTCGGCGATACAACGAGTGCACCAGTTTAGCTCGGAGGCATGTCTGATCTATTTGCATACCACCACACTCTTGATATTACTTATTAATCTACAGTTGTGACATCTAAGTCCAAAATGTAGCAGTCTTAATTAAAGTGCATTTCTATCAGCATCGCTAATGACTCGTAGCTTTAAATGTGCAAAAAGTTTCTCCCTGGAGTAGCTACTGGCTGCCAAGAGTGTGGGTGGTGGCACAGTGACCTTGCCTCAGACGTGACTAATTTTGTTAGCTCTTTGTGCTAAAGTGGCTCTTTCACTTTGGTTAAGCTAATGTTTTATTTAATTGATTAATATCTTCTAACTGGCAGACAAGTGGGTGTCTTTTGCTTGTGTTTGATGCAGCACATTTACAAATGTTTATGACAACGGCACCGGTTGTGCCTGAGTCTAACATGAAGGCTGAACTTTGATATGCTGAAGAAAAAGGAGAGGTGGGGGGCGGTGTAAAGAAGCAGACAGAAGAAAGCTGCCGAGTCAGTGACAGGCTGCAGTATTTGATGTGACAAGAAAATAAAAGGCATTGAGAAGAAGCAATGTATCATCAATACGCAAACACACAATGAAACTTTTGTGTCTGAAAGCCAAAAAGCTCTGAAGTGAAACCCCATTATGCCTTTTCTCATCACCACTGTCTGTCCTTCCAGTCAATAACAAGTTATTCTTCTTTGTGAGAGTGAATGATGACCAGAAATCAGAGACTGACTTGAAAAGCTCATTAAAGTTGACAATGCTTGAAAGGAGGACTTGATAGGAGGTTAAAAATTGATTGCAGTATAAAAAATTTAGACATTTCTACATAGGAGGAGCATAGAGGTGGAAGGGGACAGTTTTTAACAGATCAGATCATGGGAGCCCTTGGGTGACAGCTTGTTGCCAGGCAACAAAAGAGAAAGGTTTCGTGGTAGGTGAGAAATCTTTATAGTGATTACACGAACTAAGATGTCTATTCTGAATCTACTCATCAGCTCTACTCTCACATCATCAAAAATTCCTATCCGTCAAATTTCAATGGGCAAGTTCAAGTCATTTGCATGGTGAATTTTGTAGGGTACGATACGCAAGGCACTGCAACATGACGTAAACGACTTCATAACACGTTTTGTAATTAAATCCTAATTATAAATCTAGCAGAATAATGTTACTTGGGAAGTTTTGTCAGCTACGGTGTGATGAGAAACAGGAGTCGCTGTAGTGTTGACAAGACAACATGGGATGTTTCATGTCATCATCGCCAGAGACAAATGGCAGACTGCGACGACACAAGCTGGCGCAGTCATAAATGACAGAGTACCACAGATGAGAGTAAGAGCCAAAACACTGATTGGGCTTTGCAGTGTCTACTGAGACAAGACAGGAAGGAAACAGCAGGAAATACGACACCACACTGGACTCTTACGGTATCTACACCAGATCATTTCTTGTATTATCGCAATTGACCTCCATATTGTGAGTGACTGCATGCTCTGAGTATATAAGGATGCAAAAATCTTATGTAATTAATATGTTGTGGTGCAGGAATCTTTAAATGTGTATCATAATTTCCAACTCGTATTGAACTGTGTGTGTGTTTCTGGGATCGTATCCCTGTCCCACAGAGGATCTGTTTGAAATACATTATTTAACAATAATATAATCAGCATCTAATTGTTCTGATATTTTCATACTTTAATTTGAGTTTTATGACTTTAATCAAAGATGTCATCACTATAATGGCAGCAACAGCAATGTGTCTTACACAGACACAGTCTTACACAATACAGAGACCTCACTGTCAACTATGTTCATAGAAATAATTTGACATTTTATGTAATTAAATACACTTCTTTTGCTTTCTTGCCAAGAGTTAGATGAGGAGATCAATAAAATTCTCAAGTTCATTAAGTATGGAAATGAAGCCAAGAGGCAATTATCATAGCTTAGTGTAAAAGCTGAAAAGGGGGAAACAGCTTGCCTTGCTCTCTCCAAAGTTCAACAATACACATACCAACACGGACATGCTTTAACTATTTCTTTGCTGCTCTCTGTCCTGGCTAACTGCCTCCTGGCTCTAGCTTCATACTCAATAGGCAGACGATAAAGTAGAATCAAGCTTCTCATCCAAAAATAAGCATATTTTCCAAGATGCTTAACTATTACTTTTATTAAAAAAGGTCTGTAGATTATTTGCAGTAGCAGGGACATTGTTTCAGCAAAATCTCACTGTTGTTTTCAGTTTTTCAGATGTCCTTTTGGAGCAAATACAATCAAATTCAATTAACTTCTACTGTACTGCTGATAAAATGTGTTTTTTGTGTGTGTGATTTGGATGAACTGACCCTTTAGTGTGATATATGTGAGGATATAAAAGGAGATAATGGTTATAATCAGATGGCTCATATTTCCATTAAGACATCCATTATGAAATGTGGTACTGCTGAAAAACAGACCGCTGTCCGATGTTTCCAACTAACTGCCCGGGCTGAAAAACAAACCCTGGCTGATTAAGTCTAAGAGGTTTGCTCTGGCCACAGAAGCAGTGAGATGTATGAGCTTTCGACATGTGAGCTGACAGAGAATGGGCTGCCATTTGGCCTAAAAGGCATCACAGCCCCAAATCATTACTACTGTATTCACTTGCAGGGATAAACAGCCACAATTCATCTGGGGGTTAGTTTTTCCTGTGAAAATGGCAACCTTTCCCCATAACACCTGTATGAATAATTCAACACTCTGGGCTCTATCAGAGGCTGTCAGAAATGTCAGCCGGTTGGAAGTACCCTTGGCTGCCCCCAGAGGATGTTGTCTCTACACCCTGTGGTGGGGTTAGGGGGTTGCGCACACACACACATGCACACACACAAATGCAGATAAGCACATACACACCCTGGACCAAATGCCACAGCTTTTTCAGTGCCAGGACTCCACTGCCTGCAGGACACAGAAGCACTGAAAGCTGGGCATACCTGCAGTGAGCAAACAGTTGCAGTTTTCCCTTTTTTATGAGCTATGTTATTGTTAAATGTGACTTTTTCCATACGTAGGTGCCACTGTAGCTCTCATCTGTTTCAAAGGGAAACAGAAGTTAAACGCCACATATTTATATCAACAACGGGATTCATTCTTTCCATATTTGCTAAACACACACAGATGTAATTCTCACCTGGTGTGGCACAGATGCTTCCTCAGGGAAATGATATCTGCTCTTTTTCCAGCCTGGGTACGACACACTGGCAGAAAGTGCGTAAAAACAAAGACATAAAAACAAAAGGAGAAGCAGGTAATATCTATTTGTCTTCTGAGTTGCTCTGGAGCTCAGAACGCTTCTTCACCCATGAAAGACTGTCGCATCCCCATGTGACCTCTGCAGAGGCAAACCGGGCAGCAGGCCAAGAGTAAAAATTGTGTCTCTAATATGACATTGCTTATGGAAATGACAGATAATCAGGCAATTAATCTTTACATAATTAACTGCATTCAGTAAAAACCTTCTTATACAAGATAAACTGATGTTTTTTTACAGTATAAATTAGATATCATGGTGTGAGAGGAGTATAAATGTGGGCTTAACGATTAACAGTCACACCTTGCTTCCTCCTGTGGAATCTGGAGGGTTGCAGTTAATGGATTGGTTGACTATCTTTGGTGGGTCATCTGTAGCCGCCTATGAATAGTTCATCAGAGAGGAGGAAAAGGGACATTAGCTTGGACTGAATATTAATGAGGTTTTTGTATCTTCAGATTTTTCATTTGATTTATTTCGCATTTAAAAAAACACACACATTAAATCCAATCCACACAAAAGTTAATATCCACATCAAAAAGTTTAAATACAACAACTGACTGTTCCTAAAAGGTGGTTATCCTGTCATAGCTTAGCAACCCACAGCAGGTCTGTCCAGGTTTGGATTTCTCCACATGCTGAATAGTGTGTGATTAAGAGTTTGGAGGGTTGTGTCTTCAATCATTAGCATGTCCTGCTGACCAGCTTAAAGTAGTAACTGAGCAACTTCTCTCAAGCTGAGGAACACATTATGAACTAACTGGGTATTATCAGTTTGTCGGGTTAAAATTTTTTGAAAAGCCTTATTCGTGGATGGTACATCCACTGTGTATTATTGTGTGGGAGCTAGTCCTTGATGCTTTCAAAGTTTAGGCTACTGTCAGTAACTGCTTTTGTGGGAAACTTGCACTGCAGCAACCACAGCCAATGATGCCTGAGACAGTGTTACATTTTCCAGACACATCGATTGACAGAAAGATTGACAGTAACAGTAACTACAGAAGTAAGGGAAGGTCTTGTATTTGAAGTCAGTCTTGTTTTTTCAAAATTACAAATGACTTACCTGGATTTGCAAAGTCTACTAGAGTATCGAAAGTATCTGTAAGTTAAATAAAACACTTCTGTCTTTGTGCCATTTTGGCTGCTGCACCATCACCGAGAATGCTATTTCGACTTTATTGTAATGTCTACTCAAGAGAGTGTTTCTTCCCTCCTGATAACAGCTGGCAGAACTTTTAATCAAATCTCTTTGCAGATCAATGACGAAAAGCCAAAGGCAAAGATTATCTACTGTTCCCAATCAGTCTCCTGTCTACTTCATTTTGTTCAGTCTTCAACACAAGATTCACTTTTTAGCTAAAAAAAAAAACAAACAACCAAACTGAGCTCAGGTCTTCAAGCTGCAACATCCAAAGGACAAGAGAACGTGCCGGAGAGCATGGAAATGCCACGGCCGTCATATTTCACTGAGAGGCTTCTCTCTGAGCAGACCTGCCTCTGCTCTGCCCCTGCTCCGCCCCACCGTCTCTCTTCATCTTCCTCCTCACCCTCCTTCTCCTCATCATCCCCTTGTCCCCACACGCTTCTGCTGATGGATGAGCTCATTTGCTGCAAATCTCTTTCGAGTCAAACAGGGACACTGTTGCTGCCTTTCTGCTACTTCGGTGGACAGAAAATAGAGGCCTCACGTATGAATACTGTATGTGCACATGAGCACACACAGAAAGTGCATGTTCCAGTACATACAGTACATGTAGTGGAAAACTCATTTTAGAAATGCTCTGTAAAGTGGCCCGTGTATTTCCTTCCACACCGAGGAGTTACACATACACACACATACACGCATACACCACAACAATGTTGTTAGTATTGCATTTGTCTTAACAGCACCACAGAGAGCTGAATCAAAAGCATTGTAAATGCAATAACATAGAGCAGGAAACTGCAGAAGATGAGATTGCCTTGTTTTCCCTCCTTGGTGATTTACAGTCTATACAGGGTTATTCTCACTGTAGTCATAGAGACAATGGATTGGCAACAGGCATGGCTAAAGCAATTCAGCGAATGAATTTCTTCAACCAACAGCATCGTTTTATGTTAGATCGAGGTTCAAGCACCACTCTGCATTATTTCTGACTCATTGCTGACTGCAATAACTTGTAAAATGGCTTTCCGAAAAATATATTTCCATAGACAGGGCACTCCATTCTGATGTGTCAGTTTTGATAGGTACCACGTCTCTCTTTTCGCCGGCCAGCCAGCCTGCCTCAGCGACTGAGCCAGCCTCACAATAACTATGATGAATGCAGTGTCCACAGGGACAAACCAGCCATTTGACACTTCATCCCCCTTGATGCATTAGCTGCTAATATCCCGTGGATTCGTGGCGGGCTGTTTGAAGCTTCATGATTCGCTGTGACTGGCCTCTGGTGAGTTTTCCCCTGAGCATAGGTGACTGTAATCATCTTACAAATGGCAACGTCTTACTTCAAATGCATTTAGTTGGAAAAGGCTTGCGGGGATCAGACACAGCATCTGTGTTGCTGATTAGGAAAACTGACTCTGCAGTGCCCGTCGGGCCTTCAAAACTATCTCTGAAGATCCTCTCCAACTCAAATTGCACCGAGAGGATGGTTAAAGTAAACTGGGTCATGGGTGTGTTTCCCATCCTTTGACTGCCAGTCCGAAATGTATTTTCATCTGGGCTACAAAATTTGATTTGCGACACACTTGATGTGCTTGAACAGTGGAGTGTTCAGTGTCTATTCAAAGTAGATGAAGCGACTGGTCTTGGATGGGACCGCTCTGTGAAGCCCAAGGGGGGCAGCTGAGGTTACAAATGAATGAGAGATAGAAGCACTGCCATGAAATGAAAGGGATCACACACACATACAGAGAATGATGTGAAAATATCACTTGAGAAGGGCATTTGCAGTTCAAGGGAGGAAAAGCAGGAGGGTCCATGAAGACTTTCTGATCTTTAGCAGCTGCCAGATGGGATGGGTTGAATCAGAAATCGGAAAAGATAGCAGAGAGAAAAAAAAAGATGGAATTTGTGATCCTTAGATATTTTTTTTTTATTCTGGGTGATGAATAAACTGCCAGCCATCTTTGAAGTTAATCCTGATTCAAGACATCAAAATCATTTGGTGATGATATGTTTACAGGGGGTGGCGAAAGTCATCTGAGATAAGATATTATAAAGTCTCTCTTTCTCCTTCATACACACAGAGACAAACAAAACAAACTGTCTTGTATTTACTGAATTTGACTGCAGTTCATGTAGGGTAATAGCTGAAATACCGTCCCCATGTGTTGTCATCGCATATTCTTCAGGATCATAAGTCTTCAGGGGGCTTCCAGGCAGGCCTGCCGGCTCAGCTGCAGCCTTAGACGGGCATGATGACTGCTACGAACTCCAGGTGTCTGTTCACAAACAGGTTTTACTACAACACAACGACGGGAAAACAAGCGTTGAATTTCGATTAGTCATGGTAAGTAATGAAGGAGACTAAAGTTGCACAGAAGCACTGACATATCGCTGCAGTGAATAAACGGAGTTAATATGTTAAAGTGTAAAACCACATCCGCAGAGTTGCCAAACTTTCTCCACGCACTTTGGTCCTGTGACCTCCGTTTCTCATGGTAATGATAAATGAAGCTCAGCCCACAAGGAGGTGAAAGGTGCACAGACATGGCCAAAAGTATGTGGACACTCCTATATGTCATTGTATATATATTTATACAAGAAACCTGAAATCAGCTGACATGCTCCCCCATTAAGCTACTGTCATTTGAGGCCCTTGTTTGCTTAGTTTATAATAAATAAAGTTCTTGTTTGGCTTTGAGAGAAGTTGAGAGCCAATTATATGCAGATTGTGAGTCATACCACTTTATTATGAGGGGTTTTAACAGGTGGTTAACAGTCTGATAAGTGTATTACAGAGGCACAGTATCATGACAGACCAATGCTTATTTATATCACACAGTAGGTATAGAAAGGTTGTAATGACTTAATTCGTTGCATAATGCCAAATATCTAATGCAGTGTCTACAGACTGTGAGTGGAGACAAGCCCAGTATCTTGTTTTGCCAAAAAAAGGCCATAATAGGAAAAGCAAAGGAGCAACGAATAACCCTAGCAATGCCTCTGTTCTCTTCAAGTGCCTCAGTAAGCCCTAACAGAGTGACAGTAAACCAACGTGCACAATACCAATTAGTAGCCTCCCATCAATCTGTGCTTTACTGATACTTGTCTTGAACAGTGAACACTTGGCTGCATTAACTTGTGAGATTTATATCACTCATCACTGAGATAATATGTGTTATGAAACCATCAATCACACTCAAAATATTGTGACTTTATTGATGTTGGCTGAAGTGAGCCAAAGCTATTGTGATTTCTTTCTTTCTTTTCTTTTTGTCAAAATCACCACTCTGTGCGAAATTGCATGCAATCAATCTAAATGAATAAATCAAGATAATGTTGCAGAATCAATAATAATTTTCCCTCAGTCCATTAATATAGCTTTTCATGCTTCATCTCTTCAGTACCATTTCAAGATCAACCTGGAAAACGTACACTAATCACCTTGTGACCAATTAGCTATTATACTACAAAGACCATGTTATTAGACAAATACAAAGCTGGAAAAAGTTGAGCTTGGATTGACTTGACCCTCTGCCACTAATTAACAAGCAGAGAAGAGGAACCAATCAGTGAAATTGCCTGCTGGTGTTTGGCTGGAAACATCCACGTGCAGAGCTAGCAAGTGTCTAAATGTTACTGCAGCCCACACGTACATTTCTCCAAAATGCGTATCCCACTAAGCACAAAGAAAAGCTGAGATTAGAGGGTAAACGTAATAAAATGTTTAATCATTTATTGTGATTTTATTTACTTTAAGGCATAATCATCAGCTCATTGTGCTTTTTCCCCAATTTTAGCTACAACCAGGTCACATGTGTGTGTGTGTTTATGCTGTGGTATCACAAAGGGACAAGGGCTGCTATATTTCCCTATATTCTCAGTTGCCATGTTACAAAAAGGCCAAAATTGCACACTCAGTACATTTGTTTTCAAGTTGAACTACACCTCGCCTGAAAACAAGGTCAAACAGCAGCAGATAAGCAAAGACAAAAGGCTGCAGCTCAATCAGACAGTTTCTAGCAGCCAGCGAAAATATAAAGGAAGTCACAGTTACATCCTGTTAGACCCATTGTTGGTTGCTAAACACAGACAGTTTTTTTTATTGCTATTGCGAATTAGTGTTTGTTCTTTGGAAGTTCTCTGGAAGTATTCTGTGAGTTTCCATGTATCAAGAGGGCTTTGTTTACTGTAAACTGGTGATTAGTGCATAGCATCTTTTTGCAGCAGGAAAAAACAGAACTGAGAGTTTCTTAAATTGCATTTCCGCCTTTGCCTTCCAAACTAGTTTTGCAGTATAGCATGAACATCTTGGTGCAACGTGGGCATATGTGCTTTTAATGTGAACAGGATGGAAGTCTCTATTGATGAAACAGAGGAACCAATTTTTTAGGCAACTCAAGCAGCAGCAGCAGCAGCAGCAGAGAATCCCAATTTAACCTCTCACAGCATATCCTACAGACAGATTCGGTGGGTGAGGCATCACACAAAGTGTCAGAAACATCTGTTCAATCTGTTTTGTGCTCCAGTGGACAGTATGCCGAGATCTCAGGGCACACGGCTCTAAAAATGAAACACTGACAAGTCTGTCACACTTGATAAAAGTGGGAACAATAATAATCCTGTTGAAACTGCAGAGCGAAAGAAAAATGGAGTGGAAGTGAGCTTTGTACACTCAATACACACAAATGCCACTGAAACGTTTCAGATAACACAAAAAAATACCATTTTGTGTCCTCAGCCTCTAGTAGAGGTATTTCATGCTCCAGACAACCTGCCAAGCTGCCACAATGTGTGTCCTTTGAGGAGTGAAACACACAAGGAAGAGAGACTATCACTGGCTCATGACAAGACTGAGGAGCCCAGTCACCACTGATAGAATAGAGTTCACTGGGATGTGAGAAGAACAGTCTTCAGGCAACAGATGCAACAGTTCAAACACAAACTAGCCTCGGCCAACTGTCCGCTATTTGCCATCGTGCCCTTAAAAAGTTATAAATACAACTAATTAGTCTGACGCCTTCTTCAGGCCAGCAAGAGGTAACAGCCTCCTCTCCACACCCATCACCCCATGCCCACCAATACTTCTCATGGGATTGGCATGAGTGCTTAATAAGTGCTAAAACAGACAGGAGCACTATATAAAGCCCTTCTGAGATTTCTCTGTCTCACCACCCTTAGCTTTGGCGAGCCTTTCTTTTATCACTCCCTCACTCATTAAGGAGATTTTAATTGCTGAAATTTCACTGAGTCAATCTCAGGAGTCCAGAAGTTACTTCATCCAAAAAAAAAAAAAAAAAAAGGCGTTCTATTTTTCATCTTCTCCCCGGGTTTTTTTCTGTGTCTTTTAATTTCTTGAAATATGAGTGAACAGGCCAAAACAGAGCCGTCATGTGGTGAGTACGGCAGGGGTACCCCCTGGTACCCCCTGAGAAAATGGTGGCAGTCTAGCCGGCTTTTCAATCAGGATGTTGGCCTGCCGCCTTTCCTGGAGCCATGGGACCCTCGGTGGATGGATGTGGACCGGCTCCAGAGGAGTTTGGCAGCCTTCTCCTGGCCAGGGTACATACCCGCTCCACTGTTTGTGCCCTACATCTCTGGGTCGATGCATCATCCCGGCCAGAAGATTAGTAAGGAGCAGTTCAAGTGGAGGGTCAGCCTGGACGTGGCTCACTTCTCCCCCTCAGAGATTTCTCTCAGCGTCAGAGACGGATTCCTGGAGGTCGGAGGTAGAGAACATTGGCTTACAGTTCTGTTAATTAAACGGCTCTAAAAGTTCACTTTATTTTACATTGCTAATTACTTTTACACACAGGATAGTTTCTACTCCTAATGAAGTATTAATAATCTTATCTATCTAATATTATTATCTCAAAGAGTAACAGAGTTATCTAAATAGACTTCTCTCATAGTTCACAGAATAAACCCCTTAAAATGAAACAAGCCTGGAAAGGAAACCGAATGTAACAAAATTAGAAAGCTGCTTAAATAATGTGCTCGGGGAAATCACAGCTCTGTGGCAGAAATTAATTTCTGTGTTGAGTGGTTTCTCTGTGTTGCTTGATTCCTCTGTGTGTCCTCACATTCTTCCCCATAAACGGTAATCCATCCCCAGGGAAACACGAGGAGAGGCCAGACGAGCATGGATTTATTGCCAGATGTTTCACAAGAAAATACAGGTATGCAAAGTAAACACTGATATTAACCTACAGACGATGAGATATCCACAGTTTAAGCTATGCTAAACACCACTCAGCAGCAAGAAATGCAGCGCTTAAGGTCTGTTTTTGACAGTATCCAAACTCTAAAATGTTCACTGAGCTGAAAAATGAGATATTATGTACATCAGTTTCAGTATTATAAAACACTGGCACTTTTCATGTTGAGACATAGTAAACACCATTCTGTCATTTTCAGGCTCCCAGCTGAGATTGATGCTACCAAAATTGAAACCACACTTTCTGTCGATGGTATCCTGACTGTGGAAGCTCCAGTTCCTGAAACTTCCGTTCCTGCTGCTATCATCATTCCCATAAAGGTGATCACATCTGGGAAGTTTACTTGCAATTAAGGGAATAGCTTGACATTTTGGTAGATGCGCTTGTTTTCTTACAGGGATTTAGATGAGAAGATCGATATGTGTCTGGTAAATGTAAGTATATAGCCCAGTTAGCGTAGCTTAGCATAAAGATTGCAAACAGTGGGAACGGCTAGCCTGGCTCTGTCTGAAGGTAACAAATCTGCCTCCCAGTACCTGAGAAAACATCTCTCATTTGTTTAATCCATCCAAAAACCAAAGTGTGACAAGTTGTGGAGGCTGCTCTTGGCCAAGAAATACTTCCATGCCACTTCTCGTTTTTACACTTTGGTTTTTGTACTTATTTTAATTATATATACAAGATACAATGTGCTAATTAGTGAGCTTTGGAGATGAATTTAGTTACCACTGGGAAGAGAAAGACTAGCCATTCCCCTTGTTCCCAGTCTTTTTCATGCTAAGATAAGATAACCAGCTGCTGGCTGTAGCCTTGCAGCATTTACCAGACAGATTTGACATTGTTATCGATCTTTTCATCTCTCAGCAAAAAATGCTCATTTCTCAAAATGTCAAACCTTTCCTTTAAAGATACATTCTGAACAATATCTGCTGATTGTATCCAATTCAATATCCCTCTTGAGATTCCACTTATGAAAAGATTGGCATAGAAATTCAGCACTGAGGTGTGGCATGAAAGTGGAGCTAGCAAACCTTTAATCATAACTGTTCATTTCATTTCCTTGCTGACATTTTCTGACATATTTATGCACAAATGCAGGTGGAGCTGGAGGTGACAGAAGAAAAACAGGAGAAAGAAGAAGCCCCTGATGCAGACCCAGATAGCCGCGGAGCACCAGAGACTGCAGATTTTCCATCTGCAGAGGATGGAGAGGAAGAGTCTCCACTAGAGGTCCATGATGATCAGGCCCAACCTGACAGCACCACAGCTGAGCTTCAGCAGCATGAAGAAAGGAGGGAAGAGGAGGAGGAGATCCATGAAAAGCCAGCTGGAGAGTCCAACCCTTCAGTGCCTGCAGATGGCAAAGGTACAGAGAGTCTTCAAGATTCTTCGGAGCACCAAGAAACCGTGGAAAGCCAAGAAATCCCAGATACAGACACGTCCAAACAGCCGGAACATAAAGAACCAGCCGTGGATGAAGAGATCCAAGTAATGGCAGACTCAGGGCAGGCTGCAGAGGAGATCACCCAGCCCGCGGAGCCAGAGCTAGGCAAGAGTCCACCGAGTGAGGTCCTGAGCCAGGAGCTGGAGGATCCCGACATAAAGCAAGAACACACAGAGTAGAAACACAAATATCTCCAAAATGTTGCACACACCGCATATTGACAACAACCTGCATAGCTTGCCTTGCACCAGTTCTCCAGATGCCTTCTAGTCAATAGAAATAATTGCCATATAACCATGCTGTCTTTGGAGCTCCAATAAAGCAATAGCATGTGAAAATGTTAAATATTATGTTGGTGTTACTCCATTTTAAAATGAATTGTGGTCGCTCTATGTATGAACTGTTTATTAATAAGTGATCACATTCATGAGCATCATATTCACAGTTACCTCTAAAAATATGTGAGTGCAAAATTAAAAAGGAGATTAATTATCATGTTGTTTCAGCTAAGAGGTTTTGACATAATCAGATACTATACGTTTGCACAGCTGTGCATTAGTCGCTTCTACATGAGTAACTTGCCTAAGGAGAAGCTGGCATGATTCCAATTATGCTGTTGCCATGGCAGCACAAGTCCACACATATAATTTAATACTAATAAATACAGTTTATGTGAAGCTGGCACATCACACAAAGCGGCGCCTTCACATAGCCGAAACAGCAAAGGCCTTTTGTTATTTCCACAGTGTGGCTCCAGTTTGAAAACTTTCTAAATTCAAATCGATCATCCCTCTTGATTCCAACACACAGAGAAGATTACATTAGTTTTCGTCACAACATGCAATGGAACCGCCCCAATTTTTGCACTTGCATACAAAAGCTCTGGCGGTACTGCCTCAGTGTGTTCGGCCCATTCTGCAGCACACAGCAGTGCCAATCTCACCCAGCACTAAGCCCTCTGCTAATCTGCTGCCCAATTCGTTCTGTTAGCCAACAATAACACCACAGGCTCCCTGGATCCCTGGAACCAGGCCCATGAGTGGCACGGTTCTCAATAAAAGACACAGATGTTAGGACGCACCAGGAGATTGGCTGGACATTTTTATTGCATCAGCCAATACAAAGACATCAACAGAGAAGAAGGCAGGAAACAAACGTTTTTGGCATACAAGTCAGTCTGTCCACTCCAACAATCATGCAGCCATCTTTCTGAATGCTCAAATAAAAAAGAAAAAATGCAAACCATATTTCAAAACCTGGAACACGTTAGATATAATATTTATAATGAATTGGTACATATGAAAGTATATTTACAATACACTTTGGTAGAATACAGCATTAATGCACACAATTCACCCTTTAATGAAGCTGCAAAAGGTAGCTTTCGTTTCTTGTCAGTTTACGTGACATTCATTAACTCAATATGATAAATAACTGTGGAACTGAAGGAAGTCAAAGGCACATTTCTCGTTGTTTGTTCCATAGACTGTTCCATTAAATGAATTGCATGTTAATATAAATACAAATATAAATTTGATCTTGAGAAGTTCACACAGTGTCATATTAACTTACAGGTTTATTGAGAATACTATGACTTATAATGAATCAGTGGCTCAACAGCTCTTGCATAACCTCAAGATGTACCCATACATAATATTAAAGCTGCACAAGAAAAGTTAACACAGTGGACTGTAGCTGTTTGAACATTTGTGATATTCAGTAAAAACAAAATCTATCAAGCCTCAGTTTGTCATTATTACAGTCAAGTCACAGCGCTAAGCTTTTGAGTTTCTCAAAGATAAACAACCAACAAACTTTTACTGCTGTTCTGAAGATATTTCTGAATTATTCAAATTCATCTTACCATTTGGATGAAAACAATATCCATCTCCTTCACCATAGGAATATTCCCTTGAATATATATATATTTTAATTTAGTTCAAATTGTACAAATTAATTAAGACGATGTGTGATTTATGGCAACCATCTCTGTTCGGATTAAGAAGATGCAACAAGGGAACAGGTTCAAATTATTCTTATCATACAGCCAACATTTGTTTTGTTTAATCAGATGCTTAGCTGGACTCAGTTTTGCTTTGTGCAGCTTTAATAAGGATATCAAACAGGACTCACCTGTTTTCCTCTCATTATTTTACACATTTTAATTCCAGGTGTCTAACAACATGAAGCTGAAGGCCACACATTTCATATCAAACTTGTAATCAGTTGTGCAGGATGATTTGTTATGTTGGTAGGAAGCTGGGGGTTTAGACCATAGGGGCCTCTTGGGGCTTGGGTGCCTCCACCTCCAGTGCGTCACCACCTTGGGAGCCCTCATTGCTGAAGAGGTAATATGGAGGCGTCTGCCGAGCTTCAATGATAAGGACGCCTTCAGGAGACAAGGAGGCGAAAACGGTCAGAGGGTCCACATCTATCGGGATCCTGATGAAACAGAGAAGAAGACAGGTAAGAAGGACTTTATGGTTTGAAAGGTTTTGTTGTGCGAGGATAGAAGTTTAGATGTTAAGAGTAGCAGAAGTTTACTTGGTGGAAAATCTGTAAGCAGCTGTGTGTGTTCAGCATGTTTAAAAGCATGAGTGGGAGTAACAAAATAAGGAGAGCAATGAGGAGAAACAGCCTAGAGAAACAGTTCAGTTCCTTCCTGGAGGTCATGCAAAACTCTGTGAAATTTTCCTCCATAACAGCTGCTGTAAAACAATGTTAAATCCTGAGATTTTTTATTGACACTTTGTCAATACTCATAAACAGCCTGCAGTCGGATGATTTTAGCGCTGTATGTCTACGGGAGTAAAAAAAACAAAACACACTTGGGCTCAGGATTTGACTGTTATTAAAAATGTTCACCCTGTCCTCCTTGGCTACCACTCACTAAAACTATCTCACACCTAGAAGCCATCAGGAGTTTTCATTAAAAATCCTGCAGCTCTTTGAGAAAGACGAGGAGAGAGAGAAAACACATGGTGGATCCAGGTTTGAGGTTTGCAAAAATGAAATCTGACTCCAATTAATGAGAGTGCCTTTCTGCAGACATTTAACACCTGTAAATTTCCATCGGTGTATACTTTCCTAACCTGCTGCTCACATCTGTCATACAGACAATAGCTACATTTTTGTACCTCTTCGCTTAATTCTCTGACACTTCTCATGCTGAAAATGTTCATTATTATATATTTTCCAGACTAGAGTGGGATAATTGGCTCCCAAAACCTGCAGGAAGATTCAACATGTTGATGGAAAATCAGCCAGAGCTGCAGTATGTAAGAGTTTACATCCATAAAACTGTACATACATTTTAGGAACAACTAGATTTGATCATCTTAAAATATCAAACTAGTTGGTATGTACATATTAGGTTAATCAAGTTTATTTTACAAATAATACAGTTCTCTTTGGATTGAATGTCCTCCAAAACCTGCTGTGAATGCAAACACAGAGATCCAGGCAAACTCTGTTCTTTGTCAGACAGTGTGGCCAAATATGGGTATTGTAGGTTTTCTGTGAGAGCAGCCAAGTGTCTCAGGGAGTTAATATAAACATCAGGCTGCCCTGTTCAGAGGAGGAGAGTGTGGATTTGCCCTCCATTTAATTAGAGAGGACCTTCCACTGGCTTCTCACTCCACTGAGAAATACAAGACAGAAAGGATTGACTTCACCTCACAGAAGCAGACAGACAGGGAGGTAAAGTCAGGTCTATTTGTGTAGCCACACATCACATGCATTGTCTCATTGAGCTTCAAAATCAACCTCCACACCTAGCCCCAGTTCACAAAGAAGAAGGAAAAAAAACAGGAACACAAGGGAAAAAAGTGGAATTAACCAGAGATCCCCCTCCTCCAATGGCTAGGAATGCAATAGGAGCCATCAGTTTGAAAAAGGCAATTACAAAATAATAAAGAGAAAGCTGTAACAATAATCGAAATACAGAGTCCAACAGTAGGATTATAGTAAATCCAATTAAATAGAACAAGACCTATATAATATGTCCAAAGAGATAAGTTGCAGGAAATAGGTTGCTGAAAATGTCTTCACATAGTTTAAGGCCCACGGGCGACCAGGTAAGTGTGGGTTTGGGTGTGGATGGGGCAGCTTGGAGGATGTGTGGGGGGAAGGCTAGCATGGAATGGATGGAGGAGGCCATAGAGATAGAAGAAAAGTTGTCATCTTGTAGATCACATGAATGTGATCAAATTTCATGGAGATTTATCTGATAGTTGTTGAGACATTTCACTCAAAATCACAAATGAAAACCTCATGTAATGTCAGGGATTACATAAAAACATTAGGATTCACCCTCTGGCGATCATGAATATCTGTACATAATTTCATTAGTTGTTGAGAGTCTGGACCAAAGTGGTGGATCAACTGACTGACTGAGAGCCATGACAAATGGTTAATAATCCACTGGTGAATTTAATACTTTGTTAATATACTGACAACAAATAAATTTAAAGCTTGTATTTGAAGTTGGTGTCAGCAAGTATTAATGTTAAATTTTTTTTTTTAATCAAAACCCCTCCAGCCACACAGGGAGGTCTACACATGTCAATATCTATGCAATTGCTGCAAAGCAAAGTCGCCCTTTCTGACAAAGTCAAATCACTCAGTCGCCCCATTACGTGGAACTCTGGCAGAAACCTTATCTGTCCAGCTTGGGGAGTTTATTTACCTCTGGCAAGCACACGTTTATCTCACACATTGATTTTGTACAGCTGCCAAAAACCTGTCCAATATGCTTTCCTGCCACAGAGATACTGAGAGAGAGACAAGACAGTGAGACCGGACAAAGTGAGTACGTGTTCATGGAGTGTGTGTAGTTTGTAAAACATATAACCCATATGCTCCTTCCCACACATCCAAACACAGTGCACTCGAGTCATTCCAGTAGTATCACGTGTCTCATGAGAATAGAAACAGCGGCAGAACAAAAGTCTCTTAAATAACAAACTCACACCGTAGACTTCCACGTTTAAACAGACAGGAGTTATTGTGTTGTCACTGGGCTACGTGACCTGGGGTTTTAAAACTACCTTTAACCTTAGATCTGACTTAACAACAACATCTTTGGTTAATAACTGACATATTTCTCACTTGTTTGAAAGTTTAACAACAAAATTCACCCTTGGACCCTGTTGCACTGGACATCAGCATATTCTATCAATCATTTCTGTAATTAACTGTTAGTGCTGGTACTTTTTAAGAGCATCTACCTTGATCTCCCACAGTTGGAGGTCATACATGCAGTCGTGGCAAGTAATATTTACAACACTGAGTATAAATTTGAGTCAAATCTTTATACTTCTACTCTCCAACATTTAGAGGAAATATTGCATGTGAAGTAATTAAAGTTCCACTTAAACCAGCTACATAATTAAAATGCTACTAACATGTCAATGCAGCATTATATTGTTGGTCTAGACATTTTCTATATGGAAAATGTCACAAGATAACTTCTGTTATGATTTGGTGCTATATAAATAAAACTGAATTGAATTTATAATAATATAATAATAAATCACTGAAATGAACCATTATGCATAATGAGGAAGAATTTTAGTGAAAATACTTCCATACTTCCAGAAAATACAGGTTATTAAATGTCAAGGTGACATCTGCAAAATGCTGCAAATTTGCACAATTGTGAATTTTTAATGAGACATTTTCTGGATTTTTTTTCTTGAAAAAGTACTCAAGTAATTAATCTTGTCATTTTTACAGTGTGGTATTGTTACTTTTACTGATCAAGTATCCGAATACTTCCTCCACCACTGTATACATATAGGCACAGACGGTAATGACGGTAGCCTTACTAGGAAGAGCCAACAGTCCTTTTCAGCATGTGGTGTTTCATTAAAATCTTGTCTGACAAATTAAAAGTTTTACATTTTAATAATTGTAATTGATGTGTGATGTGGTGGTTTCTACCAATCTTTAAAGCACTTCATTGCCTTTTTTAAAACTGTAATACATGTAAGGTTTGCTGCTATTATTACCATATGAAACAGAATAGAAAAGTAGCAGTGTTTCAATTAAAAGTACATTCTAAGCCATACAAACTAGTAATGTGACATCTCTGCACTATCTCTTGCTTTCATAACTAGAGAGGATTTGGGTATCGAGGTCAGTTATTTATATATGACCCTCCCTCCACCTCCAAACCCCCCTCTCTATATATTCAGCGTGTCAGTGACTTTAGGTTTTGCTAAGCTAAGGAGCACAGCCCTGATCTGGGAGCCTACCAATTAAAACGATTTTGATATGTACAGTGCAGGACTAGCACAACTGCTTACTAATTAGCTAACAGGAAATTAGCAGTACTGGAGTGATGCGCCAGCAAGACGGCGATTCGCACCAGCGATTAGCACTGCTGTTTGAAGTCTTCCCACCACCCAATTAAACGAGCAGAGGCGGAGAGCCGGGCAGGTTATGGAAACTTCTGTGGCCTGTTTGGCTTGGATGGGTTACAATATGATAAGTCTGCAATATGCAAGACATCTGTGCAGCCCTGTGCTACACACCAACCTCCAACTCCTCCGTGTAGTGCCTGCTTCAGTGTACCAGTGTTAGTAAGTGGTGATTTTGTTGGTGGCAACTGTTTGGAGTTGGTAAGTTTTGACTGGAGAGTTGTTTGTCCACTCAGAGCTGATATGACTCTGGAGCAGCTGTTCAAAACTTTCGGTGTGGACAAAAACAAACATAGTATTGACTTACACACTTCTTACGAAATAAACAAAGAGCACTGATACTTGCAGGATGTTGTCATGTTGTTGAGAAATGATTCTGTCCATCTGTTCGATTTAGTTTGGTGTCCTGCCCTTCTTCCACATTAGCTTCAGATCAACAAGCATTTAGTGTATCTTTCCTGCCTGTGTTTTAAGCTAATTGGCTCTCTGTTTCTGTACTGGACAGTATAAGTTCAACACGTTTATGTACATTTTAATGTTCATTGAACAAGCAAAGCCAATATACAGTATGTAGAACTTTCCAAAACAATTGCAACTGCATTTTTTTTTACCCCTTGATACAAATAGTTTATTTGTTTCCTTTGACACTGGCTGCATGTGTATAGCATGTGTATGGTTTGCGAACAGGTGAATTAAAAAGTAATTTCAGATCACGTACTGTACAATTTTACTTCTTAAAACTAGATCCCAAAATACTTCCTCAAACTGTGCAGTGTTTCATTTCATTTCATTTTCTACACTTATATTCATGTAATATCCCATTTAATCTACCTTAATACTCCTTGTGGGGGTCCACAAACCCTGAGGAAAGAAACAACTTCATATTATTTGGCTTCAAAGGCTACCATGTGGAGTTTCTGTCTAGTTGCCATGGTATGAGCGATGCCCTACATCTGGCTCTTGTTTGTGTACAAGGACACACATGCACTCCCACTGTGCAACTGTTTTATATTGTATAAGTAAATGCACTCAACACATTTTTGTAGGAGGATACACACAATGTATTTTGGTGAGTAACATTAAATGTAAACAGAATCTATTTACTAGAAAACTTCACAAGGCACCTTTACGTCAATAAAAATGGAAGGTCGGTATCCTTGTCAGTTTAGTTTTACACTGCCACTGTAAAAATCAACACTGGTAATATTTATTTTAGCCCACAGCTATTTGAGATCATTTTCAGTTTAACACTTCAGTCATACCAGATCAAAGGGTGGACAAACAACTCTCCAACATTTGCCATATGTGTTAAAAAATTATATTTCATAATGAACTCAGATTTGTTCTGGATTATGTGGTCATAAGTATGAAAGTTAAAGTCCTTTGTGTCGATAATGTGAAGAAAGACAGAGGGGACAATGACATGTGGGAGCAGAGGGTGTTGTTATCTTTCATTGTGACATACGCAGTTCACTAAAAATGATACTCACTGTATCTTCTTTGTGAAATTCTTTGTCACTATGCCTCCTTCCTCCTGCTTCTCTTCGTGTTTTCCTGTTCGAAAGAAAAACATTAGCAAAGAAGTGAGTGAGTCAACTAACCTTAAATAACTTATAAAGCTCAACTTTGTGCAATAGCTCAGTGACGTCATCAAGCATAAATGAGTGTCCCTATCACCAGTTCAAGAGGATTTATTCATTCATTTAATGTATATGCATATACCAACTCTTCACCAGTGTGAATGTAAATCAAAAAGGTGTTGATGACACTGAGATCAGAATACATTTCATTTGGCACACACAGTTTTCCATTGCTCAATCCCAGCTGTGTTTTTTTGCTGTGGGACCTCTGGGTGGGTTGCAATAAACGTTGTGAAATGATGAAACACCCTTTTCATTCTCTTTACTTTGTTCCAAGAATTTCTCTCCTGACGAAAGACACTGAGGCATGCTGAAGTTGGGGAAAACAACTATGCCTGGAAAGCCCCCCTCACCCACCCTCCACCTTCTCCACCAAGCTCTGTCTATGGCTGTTCTATCTCTAGGGCTTGCTAGCAGCTGCTCTGGGGCTGTTAAATATCACTGCCGCCACCAGCAACATAGCCTGCCCCACCCCTCAACTCCCCGTCTGCACTTCAGGCTCGACTATGCGCTACCTTATACCCCCGCAGTGACGTCTCTGCCTGCCTACAGCACTGGACTCCAACAGAGATCGAGGTTGGAATAAAACTCCAGAGAGAACTGTGCTAAGATCACCGGTGAAGTCATGAGATAATTATTTAGACTTTGTCATGACTTAAGACTTTAAACTGGTCCCCTGATTGCCTCTCTGAGATATGTCATGAATAATAGAGGTTTGGTCAGAAAGTAGTCCAACAAGGCACTGCCTCTCCTTGTTTTTATGTCTCTAGTGACAGAGATGCCAAATTCCAGATGCTCTGTGTAATACTGGATGTTCTGGGAGGAGAACTTATCGTAATGGATAACATACTAAAATGTTTTTTCTGTACTAGTGTCAAGGACAGGACGGTAGCCATGATTTAAGATGGCTGATGACTCAAGGTCCAGTCGATAAAACAACTGGGTTGTTTCTTTCGAGCTTTACTAATCAACGTTTTTACATAAAGTATCAAATGTGTACTGTCAAAATGTGTTGCTCTGAACCTACAGAGAATCATCACCAAGTTCCCCTCAGCTTTACAGAGCATTTTAGCGTCCTTAAGCTCATTGTCTTGGTTTAAAGGACCCCCCAAGTGTTTTGATTCACTCTCATGAACCTCATTTTCAATGGCACCAGGCAGCTGTTTTCAGCAAAAATCTATGATAAGTCCACTCTATGCTGTGTGCCCTGCATAAAAACATCAGACAGGCAAAGCTAGCAACTTGCTGGTGAGCTAAAGGCTGAATAATACATAATTAAGACAAATTTAATAGTAATTTAATATTATAAATGTACAGGTTGAACCAGAAACATGACTACATGTAAACATATGCTGATGTTGCACTGTGTCTGGTGATAATATGTCAGTGTTTACAGGAACCGGAATAGGAATTTTCAGCTATTTTTAACCAACTTTCAGTATGATTCAGCAACATTTTAACTTACTTCAAAAGGCAAACATGCTCATTGCACTACTCAGGTGCACAAAGTGACTGATTTCAGTCAGTGACAACGCTGAAGGATGTTAAACATTTGTTCATTCATGTACTGAACACCTCAAACATGCTTGTATCACACTCCTTGTCACACTTTTAGAACGAGGTCAAGTCAATGTGGCAGGCTGGCCCAACATGGCGCTGATTGAATGACCCAACTGGCATACCAACAATGTGTTTATAAAAAACTCTGAGTTGGGGGGCCTGGTGTCCTCTGTGCCCCCTTCAGACCTGGGTATCCCTGGAATTCATCTGTCTTTTGAAGCAGAGACATGAGGAGGCAATTTCTATAACTTCTACCGCTGAGCTAAAACGTGACACCAGCAGATACAAAACCTTGCACAAGCACTGCTGGGTAAAAGTGTGATCCTATTTCCAGAACATTCTCTCCAGTGCTTAATGGCAGCGAGCGGCTTGTCTTATTGTAAACAGAGACTGTTGTCACGGGCCTTGCCTTGCTTTAAATCTAAATCGAGCTCATGGGTGACTGAGGGAGTGATTCTCCAGGAATCTGAAACAGGTGTCTAAGCTTGAGGATCTGCCTGCCAACGTGCAACTCCCAATCCCCCAAATCTGTCGAGCTCTTCCACATCAAGACTTATTAATGGGGAGACCATGTTACCACAGAGGGTGCTTTAAATCAGCTGCCAAAGTAAAAGAGCTGACATTTCTTTGCCAGGTTAGAGTGAGGATTCTGAGAGGCGTTGTTTATGCTTTGTTTCATGGAGGTCTTGGTTGATTTGGCTGGACTGCTACTGGCTGCTTTTTGATCAATTAATTTTTTAATATATGGATGTCATCTGGCTTGTTAAAATAAAACATACATTGAAGGGATAAACAGTGCTGTAGTGAGACATTTCAGAAATATTGAGGTCAGTCCAAATCGTGAAATCCGAAGAAAACTAGATTAGGCACCAAAAAAACTGTAAAATGTTCCAATTATTTTGTTAAAATGTAATGTAACCGTTAAATTACACTTTCTTTGAACTTTTACCTCCTTAAATTTAGGTCTAAAACCCTTTCCTATACAGCCAGAGACACATTTCTATTAGAGAAAACAACCTTTATTTCATTTGACAATTTTTATCTAAAAAGTCATACCTATTTATAAATATTCTGTCTTAAACATGACAGAATGTAAACCCTCAAATTCCCATAAGCAATACTCAGTGCATGACCTCAGTGTCCTAGTTTTTCACAAGCAGTATATACCATTTTCTAATATTTTCTGCGCAATACACCTTAAATTTAACTTATTATTATCATTCTAAACATGTATTTGACCCAGTAAACCCCAATTTTAAACAGTTTAAATTGGTTCTATGAATTATAAGAGCCATTTCTCATATTAATCTGAACTGATGGTTGTCACAGTGGAAAATTATCAGGTGGGTTCACTTTGACCTCCAGACATTGATCATAAGCCACCACAGCCGTCACGTTTACCAAAAGTGCAAAGTTTTTTTCCCCAGCTTGATGATACAGTCATATGTCCTCCTGAAAAAAGTGTAGGCCTCTGCAACATCATCCCAACTCACCTGACACTTCTACAAATCCGTCTCTCGTTTTGACGTTTATTTCCTCTGGTTTGAAGCTGTGGACGTTCACACAAACTTTCCAGGGCTCTCCGCCGGTGGTGATGGGTGAGCTCCGGGAGGAAGGCTCGCCGTACCTGCTGGTGTACAGCGTAGGGCCTCCCGTGGACTGACGCGCGGGGAAACCTGTGCGTAAACTGCTGCTGAAAGGCGAGGTACTGATGCGCGTGCTGAGCCGACCCGGCCGAGCCCAACCGGGCCAGTCCATTGCCAAATCATCAGGGAAGGGTGGCATCCCAAAGTCATCGTCTATAAACCGAGATGCGAGCTGATCCCTGAACGGAGACTGGTCTCTGAACGGTGATTCTCCAAACGGGTCCCTGGGAAACCTCTGCCGGCTTCCCATAGTGTAGAAGTCTCCCTCTGCCATGTCCCGCTGAGTTCAAAACCAGTTAAAGTTCTGCTATCTGTGCCAAACAACCCCGAACCGAAACTTTTTTCTTTCTCTGTCCCTCTTTTTTTTTTAAAGGAACTGCTTATTTCTTTGAGTGGTAAAACTTTTACTTTATTTGGATTACGCGCATCACCGTCACGCAATCAGTCAACCGCTGATCCAACGACAAACTCTTAAATGTACGCTGCCTTTCCTAAAATCTTCAAGTAAATCCTCCTGGCTGTGGGTTTTATACTGCGGCGATTTCCCAGACGGTGAGTCGACGCAGAGCAAGTGTCGGGAAAGTGCTGGGAGGATCTGGAGAGACCTCGCACTGCAAAAAATATCCACCGAACAACTTGTACAGAGCCTTCAAATCTTTAAAGTAGAGGAAACTGGATAAAATAATAGCTTGCTCTCATCCGCATTATCTTTTACAGCTCTTTATTAGGGTCAAAACGTAGGTCAGGACTTAAATTGAGATTAAATAACTGCTAATGTGGATATTTTTTGCAGTGCAGGCGCAACAGCTGACCCAAGACCTCCCCTCCCTTTTACCAAATTAAGTTACTGTCCACATGTCACTCATACAGAGTTGGAGCCGCGCTCCTCTTGGTGACTCATTGGCTTTTTAATAGAAAATAACGCAGAGCTTCAGGTCAAACACTGATGTCACGGTACGGATAAAACAAAACAGCTAAGAAATCAACTTTGTAAAGTCTGTGTGTGTGTGTGTGTGTGTGTGTGTGTTTACATCAGAACATAAATCAAGACTGCAGAGGCGTTTTTATTCATAACATGATTTTTATATAGCTTATTCTAAACACGCAGTGAAAGGGAAAGTTGATTTCATGGGGTTATGCCAGGGACGATTCAGTTTCCAGTTGACATTACAATGTGGAGTTCACACTGATAAAATGTGACAGGATGAAAAACATATGCTCATTCAGGTGGAAAACGGGGAGAGTGTGCATAATTTAACACTGAAACACAGGATCACTATTGCTATATGATCTTGTTATTGGGGATTTTTAAAAATAACAAAAGACATCTAGAGTCCATTGATAGATGCCTGACTGGCATATTGTCTTCTTCTCCTCTTCCACTAGTCAATGTGTTATTATCCATACCATACATTTTAACATCCAACAAGGCCCAAATCACATTCTGTAAATCAAATAATCACCTTTTGTATAATTTATACAATGCAGATACATATTTACACCACAGTAATTACATATTCAAAATGGTTTTGCACAAGAACTGGTGTAAACTTTACATTATGAGATGGGGACCACTGGCCGCCCGGGTGCCCATCTATAAAGTTTAGCAACATGACTGCACAAATCTTCCACTGGCACCTAGTCAGCGCTGGTTGACATAAGTCATTATCAGTTTAGGGTTTATGAATGACTTTTGTGCCAAGTTCCTTCATCTTCCAGCATCATATTTCCCTCATTCGTCCAATTTAGTTGACATTCAGGGAAATAGGCTGAGAGTATTGAGTGCATAGAGAGCAGTCTGTCAGGCCTGGAGCAGTTACACAGACAGGATGAGGGATTTGAAATGTTTAAGGAATATAACTCTCTTAATTATAGGGAGTTTCAAACTTTTGTTGCAGATATAACAAAATTCAAAGTAGCCTTGAAAATAATTTCGAAGGAATAGTTTGACATTTTGGAAAAATATGCTTCCAAGAGTCAGATATGAAGATTGACGCCATTCTCATGTCTGTATGATAAATATGAGATTATAATCAGCAGGGAGGTGGCTTATCTTAACATAACGGCTGGAAACAAGAGGAAACAGCTAGCTTGGTTCTGTTAAAAGATTAAAAAAAATCCAGTTACCAGTCCAAAACTCACATATAAACATGTTAAATCTTATTAATCTGTGCAAAAACAAAAATGTAGGAACAAAAAGTTCCCCATAAAACCTACTGGATGTCTATTTCTTGACTGGATGCAGTGACTCTGAGGTTTCCAGGCAAACATTGGAGATTTTAAGATTTTCTATCACATGGTTGAGTGTGGCATATATATGGCTACTTGTAATTTTTACACTAAAGGTTTTGTCCAGATTTACACATAAGATTTATTTTAAAAAGTGAGCTTTAAAGGTGGTCATACTTAACAGACAGATACAAGAGTTATATCAATCTTCTCAGCACTTTTAAATAAGGTCCCAAAACAAAAGGTCAGACAGGAAGGATCTTTTCTGCCATTCCAGGTCCAATTCCTCCGTCTTTTAAACATCTGCTTCTACTTTGAGGTTTATGTTGAGCAAAACCCAAGAATAATTTACAACAAACCAAAAAATAAATTACAGCAGTGTCATATTAACTCGAAACTGACAGTGTTGCATAGAAAGATTGACCACTACTGAGAGGGACAACAAACCAATAAATATTAAATAAGCAATAAATATGTATAATGCTGCACAATTCAAAACTTGACCTTGCTCTGCAATATAAGAACAAAAACATGGTTGACAAACTGTATTATGTTTGGTTCCAGTGTTGTAGCAAGAAAACATCATTCAAGTAAATTGAGAATCAATGCTATTCATATGTTCAGACTTATTTTCAGCATGTTGCAACCTAATGAGGTACAGCGTTTTCTTTTTGTGCCTTCTTTTGAAATAAAAAAAAAATCACATATGTAAGTAGAGACAGCCCAATATGACAATTTAAGCACTAAAATAGATAATAAAGTCCATCATATTTACCTTTAAAGTATCCTTCTCCCAAAACAAATTGAATACGTTTTATTCGCCGTGAGTTATCAAGGAAAATGCCTCCTCAGACACCATGAGGATTTTGTCAAAAGAAATCCTCCTCCCTGTCCCCGTGTAATGTCTCAATTGCTCTCTGTTGTATTACATAGACTGACATTTCAATTGTTTTCCACCTGATCAGAGGATAAATTAATTTGACATTTGAGCTGACAGGCAGTTTGCTCGCCGTCAGACCACCCTCACCGATTCATTTTTCAGAGGAAACACGCTTGTTCTCCATCTTGTGAAGTGCTGAGATCAGAACAATAAACCTTTTTCTTATTCCTGACAACGATCCCTCTGAAGCCATTCATAAACACTCGGCTTAAACGGCTTGAATGTCATATCAATATTTCACTGTACAAGATCTACAACATACCGACCTGACATGGGGCAGTAAACCTCCAATGTCCTAAGAAACTTTAGTGTTTATCTGTTACATTAGCCAACATGTACTGTATATTATCAAAACAAAATACAAAACATTAAATTCATCATTTCAACCCTTCTTGGTACTCTCAGATTTTATTATGCACCATTTAACCATCAAGTTTTAAAATAAATATTAGACAGTTAAACCATTTCAAAACATTCATTTAAAATAATAATTTAGAGTAACATTGCGTAACTTTTCTACCATAAGACAACAGATTTTAAATCCATTTGACGTGTAATCGAGTGAAAGGTCAATCCCATTCTAGCCCCGTAGGTTTGTTCTTGCACTATGTAACTTTGTGCTCTGGGTACTATCACCTGCAAGAAGCATGTAACGCTTTACACTGCTCACTGCTGTGAACTATAGCTGCTGTTAGTTCATGTTAGCTAATGTTTGCTCAGAGCACTGGGGGAGTGTTAGTGTTTGTACTACAGGTGGAAAGAGGTGGTTTTCAGCCGCTGGGTGTGAGCAAATGCAGACGGGGAGCAGAGCTGGTGTCTTGCCAGAATCGGAGCTGGGCAAGCGGGCAGCACAACCCGGCTTAGCAGGCGCAGCAGGACATAACGGCAAAGGGACAGAAGGGGATGCTGACGGAGGAAGCTAAGAAGATAAAAGAGCAAGAGGCTGCTGAACAAGTGTAAAGCTGGGGCTGACTTTTAGTCGTTGGTGAAAGCTTCATGAGATAAAAGGCTGAAAGACAGACGCTGAGCTGTTGAGTTAAGCTGGCTGTTATGTCTTGTGTTGTTGCACAGCTGATGTTTGGCTGTGTTAGCAAAATTAACTAGACTCGCTAGTTTTTGATCATAAGTAATGTAATCCTAACAAATGCACGTGAAAAACTGTGTACATACGACAGTGGTATTGCAGTACTGCTGAAACTAGGGCGTTGATGTTAGTTGACCAAACACAGGAATACTGTTTGTGTCGTATGTGCAGTTTCTATTGTAAATATGTAAGAGATGAACAGTCTCAGGCCGTTGCGGGTGCTGATGCAAGACAATGCTGTACAAGAACAAAACAAACAAACAAAAAGACATTCAGTTTCCAGAGGTCTCTGTGGGCAGACTGAACAAGACTACATCAATGAAAGATGTAGTCAGATCCCTGCTGGGACATTTCTACTCAAGCATCAAAGCGGAGCACGGAGACGTACACAGTTGATAGCTCCAACATCCACTGTCCCTGCTCTCAACTGGAAACACGGCCAGCGCTTCAGTCCCTTAATGTTCTCTGAGAAACCTAATGCCTAGTTTTGTTGCGCTTGTTCAACGAACCGCGACTCCTGCTGCGACTCCGAGTCCCAAAAATTGAGTTCCAGGATGAACTGCGGCTGTAGCTTCTGTAGGAGGAGTAACTGTGGCTCCGGCTCCGGCTTCTGCTCCGGCTAATGCTGTGGATTGGGCTGCGACTACGGCTGCGGGTGAAGAGGCTGCTCCAGGACGACACACTGGTGGACCGACTGCTGGAGGAAGGACTGGGTCGGAAGTAAGGGATGGGTCGCTTCCTGGCACTGTGAAAGACAAAAAAGGGAAGTGTTGTGAAACTGACAAATATTAGGAGAAGTGGAGCTACAATGTGTACATTTTACTAAACATTAAAGCTGCACTAATAAATATTTTTATATGATAATGTGTCAAATGACCATGTGTAATGGGAAAGGGGTCGCTTGTAGTGACGGACCCACCTGATAGATGTTAAAACGCTCTGTAGAGCTGAGGGGAACAATAGAGTCAGGTGACGAGCAGGACATTTTATATTACACATTATCATTTGGCCTATGGTCAAAATACAAATATTGAGAAGTGCAGCTTTAAAACAATGTAGATTACTGGATCAACAACTACATAAAATATGTTATTTGTAATTTCTGGGTGTTCTTTTCTGCACATTTTTTTCTGTCATTTGCAGTTGTTAAAGAGCAGTACGAAATGAAAGAAAAGTAACACTAACAGCTTGATTCCACTGTGCCGGCTGTGGCTGGGATGCAGCAAATTGAAAGCACAAAAAAATCAAGACAAAAATGACCAAAGCAACAAAATCTGAGCAAGTCAACATAATTAAGCAGGCAAAACACCCTCGTTACTGAAACACTCCTGATGGGGTATAAGGTTGTGCGGAGGACAGAACAAAACCACAATGCAGAAAACATCGTCAAAGAGCCATGCCTGCTGAAATCGAGGTGTTGTTTGGGCAGAAAAAAAGTGAAGATCAGACTTGCTTGTTCTGTTTTTTTTATATTTCAGATTGCCTGTGCTTGCCATCTGCTTCTTTAGCACCTGTGGTGGCTTTAGAGCTGACAGTTATCTCATCCTCTGGCTAAATGCCATTTTCATGGTACACAGCTCATCAACACGAGGGGAAAGACTTCAGGTTGGGGACTCGTCCAACTGAGGGGGTGGAGGGTGGGACCAGCAGTAAATTTTAGCTGCCTTTAGGCATAAAAATGTATATTGTGACTATAAATAACCAGGCTGGGAAAGATGTACCTTGTAATTCGGCGTGCTTCCAGATGGCTTGGTGAGTCTCTCCTTCTTTTCTTCATAGGAGAGTAGGATTTGCGTCTTCGTCTCTTCCCACTAACCTTATGTGCATGCTTCACATCTGTCTCTCTGGAGCTAGGTGTTCTCTTTCTGTCTCGCAGTCTGGGAAACAAAAGGACAATTTAATCACCAACAATGTTAATATATATATATTTGTTCTTGTACAAAACTAATGAGGCGTCATTAGCACCTGAAAGATTTCATAAAGTTCACCTGTCAGCGCTGTATCTGGAGTAGCTTCCTCTGGAGCTCAGGCTGGCCACGCTGCCTCGCCGCCTCAGATCAGCTGAATAACTCGGTGAGCGTGAGTACGAGCTGGCAACAGAAAAAAATTACAATTATCTTACTTAGATTATTTTTTTGGCCTTTTCAAGCTTTATTTCTGATAGAGACAGCTGAACAGTGACAGGAATGCGTCGAGAGAGAGACGGGGAATGACATGCGGG
Organism: Argyrosomus regius; assembly: GCA_946959425.1. Taxonomy (NCBI): domain Eukaryota; kingdom Metazoa; phylum Chordata; class Actinopteri; family Sciaenidae; genus Argyrosomus; species Argyrosomus regius. The sequence goes on from OX336890.1 coordinate 13,381,567, forward strand.
AAAGAGCCACAGGTCGGATTCGAACCCTGGGCTTCCGCAGCAAGGACTGAGCCTTTGCACATGGGGCGGCTGCTCTACCAACTGAGCTAAAAGCCACCCCAATTACCTTACTTTTTTAACAAAATAAAATATGAATGAACATTTCTATTAACTTCCTTTTGCAAATATATTATAAATATACGAAAACATCACACGAGAACCTGCAGTGCAGGTGTGTAATGTTGTCTACACAAATACAAGAATAAGGTCAAGGTGTATTCGAACACGATGAAAATTGTTCTGTTGTTGATGTAACTTAGTTAACCCACCTGCAAGATGACAGCGACAGGCTTCGAGAGTATCGTCCGGAGTATCTGGAACTCCCTGAGGACCTGCTCCTGCTCCTGCTGCTGGATGGCCGAGTTTTCAGTCGCCTTCGAGACGACCTGCTCATCTTCTGTGAACAGCTGGAGGTCTTTGGAGATCTCACAACCTCAACCCGACACCCCAAGGTTATCTGCCCTCTGCAAAGAAAACACATTAAGATGTTTCACTGCTTTGAGTGATGAAGCCAAAACTGTATCCTCTGTTGTTTTTAAGAAATACTTTCCTTTATCCTCACTCAAAAAATGAATATTTCAAAAGAGCAAACAGAGCATGGAAACAGTAGATAAACAGCTTGCAATTTTCTTGGGAAGCATTCACGCAGATAGATTATTTAGTATAACACAACATTACCTCTTGCCGTTTCCACTGAAAATGGTTGCAGACAAGCCGTCCTCCCCGTAAGGTTTGCACAAGGAAGCATAGCTAGTCACAGAGTTTCCTGAGTCAGAGACATTGTCTCTGTCAGTGAACTTCAGCTTTTCTGGCGAGGCCAGACGTTTACAGTGGTCCCTCTTGTTGTCAGTAACACTCGCCCGAGAAACGCCAGTTTTGCTTGATGGCGGTGAAGATGTGTCATTCCCAGAATCGTAATCATGTGGACCTTCGGTCTGGCTCGAAAAATGCTGAGACCCTTTTCCGTGTAAAAGCTCGCTTCCAGGTTTTGACGACAAAATCTGCAAACAGACAAATAGGCTGCAGCTTAAAACCAAGCGTGAGCTGATAAATGGAACCTGCTATCTGCTTTGATGCACTGTGAATACTCTAGTACAAAGGCACATATTCCCTTGAAAACACAGAGAAGAGATTTATTTTCTTTCTTTTTTTTTCAGAAAACTTTGAAAGATAAAGACATCATGCAAATTTGAAGCATGCGATTAACCTCAAAAGAAAGTCTGAACTCAACTAAAGTCAAAGAAATCAACAAGAAACAAATTTAGATAAAGTAAATCTAAACTAAAACAATTATATGAAAGGAACAACAAAAGAGCAGAGAAGAAAGAAAAACTATGTGTGGAAAAATCTACCGACTCTAACTCGAGTGAAGAGAAAAAGAGTAAACAATAGCCCCATTGAAAAGCCTCATTTAAAGAACATTGAACAAACATCACAAAATGGGTATTATGTAGAAATGAAAAGGATTGCAGACAAAGAGAGATCCCATCAGTCTAACTAAGAAAGCCCTCAGAATAGGACAGATGACTGTGCTCTTTCTCCTGTAAGAAGTAAATAATTAGCCTGCACCGACCTACAAGTAAATCCCTAAATCTGCGGATAGCATCGACTTACCAATCAAGATTTCCTCCTTAAGTAGGTAAGGTGTAAGAAAAAGGGAAGAGCGGGCAACATAAGTGCATCATTAGAGTCGTAAATTGCAAGAAAAAGACAATAACCCTCTCTTCAAACCCAGAGCCAGTTAGACTTATATTGGCATGTTCCTTTTTCTTTCCTTAATGGTGCATTGTTTTGGAGTTTTTGGGAGCGAATAGTCTCAGAATACTTTAAGTGTGCTTGTATATGAGTACAACTACTGCACACACAAAGAAAGTATTTCTTTCTTATTTTTTTTTTTTTTTTTTTTTTACTGCAGTCTACTACTTACTACATCCAGAGATGGATCATAAGATTCTGACTATCCAAGGATCATAGTTGACTAATCTCTTAAAATTATGATCTCTCTTATTGATTGCGAGACACTCAGAGGTTTATCCAGTCTGTCCTCCCAAAAGGTTTGCCATTATCTAGTCTAAAGTTGACACAACACACCAACCCTGAGGGAAATTTACCACTCGCATCCACTCACAATCTGTGCGTACTCAAGAGTAAAAGATTTCACAAATTTTAAACAGAGACATTCTTCAATGTCACCTGGAGATATTTTGACAAGGCTAACATTTCACCTCTGCTAATGGTTTGTTTGCTTTCTATTTCCTACGTTTCTTTTGCTTCTAGCACAAAAGAAATTCACTAATTATATTTACAATCAACCACATTCATGTTGATTATTCAGATTTTTGAGGGTTTGTCTGTCCCGTTATACCTACCTTTCCCTTTATGGCTTGCTTTTTTGGGAAAGAAATATCAAGCAAAGTTCATTCTGCATCACTTTTGAAATTACGTGTCTTTTAATCACCAAATTAAAACCCATGATTAAATGCAAACACCACTGAATAATTTTGACACAGTAAGGCTACCCCTCAGTGACTAACTGTGAAGTCCTGAATGTCTTTGGGATATTGAATGCCAGGCAAGATTCAATATATGGATTAATTTATTGAATTTCAATTAAAACCCTGTGGTGTGTAATTAAAAACATTCGTCTGTGCAATTAGCATAATTTAATGATTGCTGCAGAGAAATTAAATATATTTCATGCTCCAATAAGCATGAGACAATGAGTTTAAGGACATAGCTGTATTTATGAGGCTCTTTGGGAAACATCATTAACAAAAAATTAAAATAATTAAAAAAAAAAAAAATCAGTCACCTAGAAGTCATCAATCAAAGTTTAAAGATGTTTGTTTTTGTTTTTTTTTAATTAAATTTTAGCTCCAAGTCAGATCTGCAGTCTGAACAAGTATAACTGTGTGCCTGATGTAAATACACACAACATAAACAGATGCAAACCAGAGGGGACTCAGAAGGGCTGAGAAGTGAAAAGGCAAAATTTAGTACTTTTCCACGCTTCTGTATCTGTATTATGTGAGTCCTGAAAGAAGCTCTTGAAAGAATGCTACTAGTAAGTAGTGGTAGGGTCACAAAAAACATGTTCTAAATGCAAAACAGGGCAGCAAGACAAGAGTCTCTGAGTCCTTTTTACTGTTATAACCACAAGGGTTTCAGTAGGTCAGTCCATGAAATTAAATAAAATGTATTCTTTGATTTTCTGAGCTGAATATCTGTTTTTTCTTTGGTCCAAAGTGGCAAGAAAATGCTAATAATTCCAAAATTCATAACTATTCCTGCTTCAGCCTGGTCTCTGTTTATGTTGACGTTAAATGAGCACGATGTCAACATTGGGTGCCAGTACAGTAAGCAGTGTGATGTTTATGTAGTGTAGCAGAAACTAATGGTTCATGTCTTCTGTCAAACCATCCCTAACCTTAAAGCTACTAACTAAGCACAGTCTGCCACACTTTTGGTGACAATAAACAAGCGCTTCCTGCCTGCTGCTTGCAGATCATGGTTTGACGGAACAAATGCAGAACGGTAACAACAGTTTTTTTTTTAAAATTTTTTTTATGTGTCTGTTCATTATAAGGAAAACATGCTAAACTTTCTGTGCAGCGCAGGTGTTTTGAACTAGGGAACTACGCAGTGCAGCACAGATAAAAACCTGTAGTCAACAACAGACCTAGTAAACATTAAATGTCAAAGTTTTAACCAAGTGTTTTATTCCCCCGAATCTCGATTGATTTTGTTTAAATAAGTCATTTAAAACAATGGTCCTAAATATGCATTAACATCATCTCTGAACAAAATGTTCAGAACTTTTCAATAAACCCTTAAATAAAGGAATACAAATGTGTACTGACATTTGAATCTGACACTCAACGGGAAGGAAAATAAACTTGTGTAATGTCCTAGCAATATCATCATGGAAAGTCTGCACTCTAAGTGCTTGATGCTGTTTGTCTTAAAAACAGAAAAACAAGAGCTGATAAAATTACTGCAAAATAATGAATTCACAAAAAGAGCTCAGAATAAGGCCGTGTACAGGATAAAAGATAAATAAACAGGTTTTATACTGAAAAATATTGTATTTTGGTCATATATTATTGGCAAGAACGCTTTTAAAAACACCATGATGTGAAATTCAATTCTTAATAGTGAACTAGAGAAGAAAATGTTTTTTATTGAGAATGATTTTCCAAACCAAACCGCCTCACTTTAGGCACTGACCATACGCTGTTTTACATGGCCATAACTGAGAAATCAAACTGAACAAGCGGCAGCACCGTTAAGAGTCCCAAAGTGTACTTACGGTAGCAGTTGAGAGGATGGCACGATATTTTGGAGCCGATTTACACACTGATTTGGTTGCAGGTCTCCACTTCAAGTCCGTGTGGTCAAGCACTCCATTGGTTTCCTCTACTACAGCTGCCAGGTCTCCTAATGCCTGATGCACCACAGATTTTTGCAGATGGTGTCTGCGGGAAAATGTTGGATTTAAGTTTTCATGACACAGCAGCACAACATAAATGCTTTCTTTCAGTCACGGCCAGTTCTGCACTTCAGAAAATGTGCACTTGAGCACATTTGATGTCTGTGAAATATCACCAACATTATTTTTTCTGGTGTTTTGTTCTGTCCATCTTGAAAAATGTATTGTATTCAGTTGTGTAGTCATAGAAAAACTGTTAAGAAATGGTTTCTTGAATGTTATTCTATCCCGGAAGATTAGCTGATGAGGGATTGAGTTTCATCTGTATAAAAATGTTGGAAAATGTAGTTTAATGCTCAATATTTCTTGATATTAATTGTGATTTCCTCTGATTAATATCCCAAAGAAACTCCTGAGAATGTCATTCTGACTGCATTATTCTGTATTCAGTGGTGATCAATGATTAGTCAATGATTAATTGTCACCAGTGGCTACAAAGAGATCATCATGCCATCAACGCTGCTCAGTATAATCCATAAATCGTGTGAAAAACAACATCTTTCACATTATTACACAGCCATGGTTTTGCAACATGTCATTTTAATTGAGTGCATTGATCTGTGGACTTAATATGGGGCCATTTCCTGTGAAACTGTGATAAGGACTGGTCGTGTCTGAGATCAGGAAGTCACCTCTGCCTTATCAGTCATCGCAGCGGTGTGGCCAGGAACTCGACAGACACCTCGGGCTTATAAGATAAACTGAGGAAGTGAGAGCGGTGAGGAAGGGGAGGGATGGGTTCCTACCTGTCCTCTGCAGAAGATTGGCAGGAAGAACTGTCTGACTCTGACCTCCGATAGCGTCGTCTCCGCCGTGAGTGAGTCCGTGAACTGAAGGAGGTGACGAGGAGAGCAGAGGAGAGAAGACACAAGTGGATAAGGTGCTAAGAGCACTGATCCCTCACCGCACAGGAAAACTGTGCAACTGCAGAAAATACAGTAGGTCAAAGTTGAACCAAGAAGTTTGTCTGTAAAATGTTTACATCGTAGAATTTTTGTTTTTGTGTTACCATTTAAAACATTTTTAATTTCCAATAGGTTTGCAGGTGTACATCAACAAGTAACCTCTGTCAATAAAAACATACAGACATTATACCAGGGTTAGGGTTAGGGTGAACCCTGATCTAACCCTTCCCCGTGGGTCTTTCTCTAAAATGCACAATATTCCTTACCAGTGTGTTACAAAGTAAATGAGGAAACAAAAATAAATAATTTATTAAAGAAATTTACATTATGGTTCTAGCTGCGTTGAATGCCTCCTTCCTAGCCTCAAGCATAACTTGGCCTGTCCATCGTCAGTTTATGGCAGAGACAGAAAGTTCCACAGATAACATATAGTATAATCATATTCATGTATTCATAACATATTAGAGCGGCTCCACCAGTAGAAAGGATGTGCGGGGGTTGCTGCCTAACCGTCAACATCGCCAGTGCAAGAATGCATGCTGATCTTTGAGTATGTTTACAATAAAAAATACATTCTAGAGTTGGACGTCAAATATTCTATTTTATCTTGGTCTCCCTGCTGTTTCTGTTACCCATTGTACTGAAAACTTTCAAATCAATTGAAATAGGTGTGGGATTGTAGCTTAGTCCCTTGTTTTGAGAAACAATTGACCCTATTAAAGCTTAGTAGAAGGGAACAGTGATGCACTCTTCCTGCATAGCTAGCTACCTGGGCAAGTGTGGATGAGATCGGCACAGCTGTATCAGTTGTTGCCAGTCAACTTACAGAAATAACAACTTTTAAAATTGACATATGTCATTGATCAACGTGAAAAACATTTAGTCAACTACATCAGCAAGCGCTACAGAAGATTCTATGTCAAATGAAATTATGGTGATTGGACGCTACTGAACACAAAGTCAGGCTGAATGAATGAAGTGAAACAAATGGAAGTTCAGTCATGCGAGGAAATAAGATCTAAAACTAGGAAAATAAGATTTACTATATATTACTCTGGATAGTGGATTTATTAGTCTTGGGTGGATTGATTAATCTCATTTAAATAATTATTATCTGCCACATTAATTAATTTGTTGGCATTGTCAAATGCTTGGATCTTGTTTTCTGAGCTGCAATGTTCAAGTGTGCTTAAGGTACAAATCAAGGCTGTAACTTCAAGAATGTATAATACAAATAGTTTTTCTTCCAAGTGTCCACCTCTGATGTGTATGAACGGTGTAAAGATAGGAGCATAAAGGAATAGGAAAAGATTGAAGAGAACAAAACAGGCAAGAGGAGAGAGTTGTAGTGAGCCGGAAAGCTGTCGTAGTAAACAGCAGCTGAACTTGGCTCTGTGCTTACAAACAACGGGCCGCTGATCCAAAGTCGAATTATAAAATGTTGAAAGATCACAGCATGAAATTGGTTTCTCTTAGCCTCTTTCACCCCCTTTTTCCCCTCTCTTTGTGGCTCAAGCTTTCAATCAGTTTTCTTCTTTACAAGGCTTTTTTCACGCTTTGCTCAGAAAAATAGAAGCTGCACGTTTCTGTATTCACCCATCGTGCCCCTACATGAGAGCATTTTGGAGGATCCTCTCTCATTCTTCCTCAGCAAAGGGTGGATGGGCTTACCATGGTGGAGGAAGAGTACATGATTCTGATACAACAATCACAGACTGACCTTTTCTTGTGCTTGCGCTCATCCTTTCTCTTATGTTTTAAACTCGAAGAGCTGGTGGGATAAAAGAGAATAGAGGCATGAGCGAGGAGTATTAAGACTGTCAAAGCCTCCACAGACAGCCTGCTTTAATACTGCTACATACTGTAAAAAGAATTGGAAATCTTACAGAAAGCCGACGCTAAATGCTACACTACATTTATGAAAGAAATGTATCCAGGTGCTGTTTTATTAATATACTTTAACCTTTAGAAATTTCAGACACACACAGCCACAAGCTGTGTGCTAAAATTATACACACAACTCTTGCAATAACCTTATACGTACCTGTGTTTTGACTTTTTGGAGGTATACCTGAAATAGGGGAAAAAAAAAAATTACTCAGGTCACCTAAAAATAAATGTCATACCATTTTGCCAATATTGTCATAGTAAGCCAGAAGATCTACCTATGCCGCTTGCTTTTCTTGGAGCTCTTCTTCTTCTTCTTTTTCTTTTTCCTCAGTGGCGACAAGCTGTGGGACGGAGACCTAAAGCACAAGAACAAATAAACCTGAACTCTAGAGAGGACCACAAAAAAGGTGTCCAACAATACACTTCCACTGCAGAGTCATCTCATTTTGGGGAACTGACCTTTTCCTTTTCCTCTTCCGTTCAGACTTTCTTTTCTTCTTCTTCCCCTTGGGCCGAGGGGAGAGTTCTTCATCAAAGGAGGGGCTGCAAACAGAGACAGAGCAGAGGGGGACACCTCTGTGTTCATTCAAGTGATGGGAAGTGAAATGTGAAGTCTCAGCTGGAAGAATTCAGCGGGGTAAAGAGCACATTTCTGGGATGTAACTTACAGCTTGGACTCTGCTGAGTGCTGAAGAGCTTTAAAAAAGTTATTGTCTCATTTATTTTCAGTACCATGTAACTATGCAGATAGTTCTAGTTTTATTTGCACAGTTTTGATATCTGTCCCTGAGATTTCTACTTCCAATGAAATACAACAGAGGTGAACAAAACCCAGGCAAATAAAACCCATATATCTACATTAAATAAAGTCTATACATAATGCATTTTTGGGGATTATTATCTCTGCCCATTGCACATTTGTATTCCATTACATTTTGCAATTCTTTATCTTTTGTGCATTCCTTCAGTCAATATTTTGAACACACTGTACAGCTCTTTTCATTTAACAGATGAAAAAAACTTGTTATATTTTTTACATTTTATTGTAATTGTTTCTATTTTAATTTTTTGGTTCTTTTGCAGGATTTTTTCTTTTCATATTCTCTTACTATGTTTATTGGTACGCAACAAAATAACAAGCCATGTTCCTTGTATGTTCAAACCTACTTGACAATAAACCCGCCTCAGCTTCTAATAACTACACACCACTAAAGGTGAATAAGGAAATATGCTGGTTAACTCATGCTCACAGTTTCAAAGTACTGATGTGAGGTAAAACAGAGTGGAGCAGCATAAACAGCAATATTAATATATTATTCTACTGTGTGAGAATTTACAGGATTTTTTGTCGCCTAGTTTTATTTATCTGATCTCACAGAAGTGTTTATTACACTTCTCTCAGTGCAAAAGTGTGAAATTTTTCTCCATAAAATCTTTGCAAACAAATAATCCTAACAGAAAGGGTGGAGTGAAATAATCCACATGACTCATCATTGGCATTACATAACCGCACATGCATTGCATCCCGATTGATCCTGACACACATAAACAAGATTATCTGTGAGCCAAATGTCCTGTATGAGATGATCCCATCACAGCAGGATGATGAAATCCTATCCAGACTGGTACAAAGCACAACACAGATCGCATGCCAGTGAGCTTCACTGAAGTCAAGACTGACGACGACATGAAATAGATCTGTGAAAGATCCCATCCACTGCCAATGCACATGGCTCACTTCACAGTACTTATATCAGGGCATCCTATTTACTTATTTTCCTATTTAAACTACAGACTGTACAGTAGGATAGATACTATCATACAACTATATATACGGTAGGATTTCATTTTAAACCTCTGGAAATGTGGCTTGAAATTGTAAAACTGCATATATGATATCAAAGATGAGCATGTCCTTAATCATCTACAAAAATCTCAGTGAAAATAAACATTCATAAATATTAGAAAACTTAGTTTAAAAACAGCTCATTTTGCTGTTTAGACGATTTCTCAGAACTCTGTAGGCGTGGCAGATCACATCTGTTTGACAGCTCCCTCCCAGCATATCACCAAAACTAGTTTAACCACTTAAAAAAAAAAAAAATCAATAACAGTTTAAATATTTTCACCGCTTTGTTTTGCCATCACACTCGTTTCAGACGGAGAGCTGGAGCCATTATCTACACTCTCTTCAAAAGCCACCAGACCAGACCGCTTTTTCAAAAACAGTAATTTTAACAGAATTATTTCACATCTCACTTGAACTGAGGATTTATATCAACCAAACCAGAGGTGGTTATTGTTGGAACAGCGAAATGACTAACCAAGACATTTTGGCAAGTTTTATTTTGTTTCTGTCACATTTGAATGAAGTGTGTTTTATGATTATAAGCTAACCGCCACTGAACCTATATGGACCAAAACACCAGCCAACTCAAAGAAAGAAAAATTAGTCATTGCACCAACTCAGGTGTAGATTATGGGAAAAAAAGACAAAGCTTTTTCAGGAGGAGGACCAAGAACCTCCATTAATTCCTGTCTTTAAGCTGGTACATCTGATTTGTAGTCTCTATTGTAGTAGAAGGACATCTGATACACAGATTGCTTTACTGACAGTTGTAGTTAACAATGACAAAAAACTGATTGATTCAGACTCTCTTTGTTTTAAAATTGACCTCAGTGAACGTGTCACTTCATTAAGGTGGATTTGAGATATTTATGATGCATTTGAACCCCTCAAGCCTGTGATATTTTTGTCCTCTATCCATTCTCCTTGTCAAGTGTGAATTCATGATTATAAAGAAAAGTAACTTGTCAGATTCCATCTGTTGACCAGCTTGATTACTGTCCAGAGGTCCACTTAATTTGCTCTCTGAAAATAACAGATGTGTAAAGGGAGAAAGCCTTTGAAGCACCATAGGCTCACCGAATGAGCCTTTCATGTCCACACAGATTGAAATTCATAAGAAGCAAAGGAGGAGCGTGAGAGCGAGCGTGTAGGCTGATACACAGTAAAAGAGAGATGCTTTTGACTACAATTCACTTGGGTGGCCTCATTTTGGCTTTGAGAATGAGGATAAATTAGCTTTATTTGGAAAACTAGAAAAGAGTATTTATCTGCAGGTTAAATCAGAACTGATGTGGTATTTCATGTATGAGTGATGGAGTGTTTACATCTTTAATGATGGCTGGTAGAAAGAAACTCAGGAAGAAATATAAGGGTACATGCAGAATATCTATGAATGAACAAATGAAACTATTGATGCGAACAACATCTGTCCGCTCTTCGGATTTATCACAACAATCGAAGCGACATGTCATTTTGTAAAATGTCAAGCAATGTTCCATAAACTATTTACAATTTCATTGCTATTGGTCACTCCAAACTGCCGTCAAGGAAACAACTAAGCTTTGAATCTTCCCAAACCATTTCCCCAAGTACAGACATATCAAATCTTTCTAAAACTCTTTGGGAAGAACAGCAAAAACATTCTGGCAGAAATGTCTTCAATGCTGAGAGTTGTCCTGAAGCCACTTGTCCAAAGAAGTAATAAATGAAAATAAAAGAAATGGACTGTTTATGTTGCTTTGGGTCTGTGCCTTGAGATTCTGGAGAATGTGGGTATTTTACGAACAGTGTCTATTATGACCTTCTCCATTTGTTGTCTCTCTGGACATTGAGAATTTAACCTCAGAACACATCTGGAGCCGTCTGCTGTGACAACCAATCATGTTTGTTGTTTACTTCTTCACTAAATAATAAAAAAAAAAATAAAAAAAAACAACCTTCAACCTAAACTAAATCGAGGACTGTTGAGACCGACGGCTTCCTAATTCAATTTCCTACCATATAACTTTAACCAGTTTTTCAACTTGAATAAGAAAAATGATGCATGGAGACTAAATTATCTGCTCGATGCAATCATGCTGGCAAGCTTCAGGCTCACGAGAGCTACTTTGAATTTAGATGTGTGAATGAAGGGTGAAGCTACAAAAATGTGCTTTGAAATTTAACTATTAAAAAATGAATTTTCTCCTTGTTAGTGACAAAACTCTGTGACTCAGCAGACCCTTTTGTGATTAAATATTAAGTGTGTATATACTATAGACAATAAAAGATAACAGGTTTTGTTCTTTTATTGGTTTTACTCAGAATGAAAGCATTAAAGATAAAGTACATTTCTGAATAAGATTATCAGTATAAAGATAATATTTTTATATTTTCGCCTCACTTAGCTCTAGGCAGAATATATTCAAATGACACTGACAGGGTAATTTTTGGACGTACACGTCAGAATTCAAGGATACATACCTTTATGTTACACTAACAGGTGAGAGTGATCCAGACAGTGACAAAGTGCACTCCGTCTTGTTACATGCGACCACAGAGATCTGAGACTATGTGCCGGTTTCATTGGATGCAGAAGACTGTCTTGCTATAATAAATGGCCCTGCTTGGTGTAGTCGGCAGTTTGGGAGCATTAGGAACTGAAATACATTAGGGCTGATTAGACAGACCAAACCCAAGTACCCTCTCCTGGTAATGAGAACGCTTTGTCACTCATTAACACCTCTACCATTCTGGCCTTGTAGAAAGAGCGCACAAGGCAAGCATTTGCATTTTTTCTTGCCAGCAGAAACAGTTTCTTTTGATGAGGTGGAGAAAATGAAAGGCAGAATGAGAGAGCAGTCAATTGGCAGCTACACTGCGAATGGTGATTGCGAGAGACAATGGTGTATGAAAAAGGGATTTGGGGGACATCTGATGAGAATATGCTCAAGGCTGAATGCGGCCTATTTTCCTGAAGAGCATGATGTTTTGTTTTTTTCCGTTGTTGCAATCATGCATGAATACCATAAATGTATACATGTAACTACATCCCAAACATGTCATCATATAAAACATACATCACACGCTGGGTATCTGGCACTGGATTGTGTTCAGTGCACTTGTGATCAGTTGGATTTTGTCTTCTTGGGTTTCCAGTCGAGTTTAAAGAGGACAAGAGTAAATCTCGGTCTGGCTTTTAGTCACTGGCAAGACAGTGACTTGCACTTTGAAACGGTCAAGTTGCAAACAATACCATTTTTTGCATAACATTGCTTTAATGGAAATGGTTTATTTCTGTGGGTCCTTTTCTAGTGAACCAGGTAGCCCTAACCCTAACCTTAAAACTACTTTTTATTTACTAACTAACATACTATTTCTAGAACAAAGCTGGAGAATTTTCTCAGGCAGCAACTTACGTTGCTTTGTTATTGAGACAAAAAATTGGGACTCTTTATACTAAGTGGAAATGATTAACACAAGCACTATATTTTCATGCATTTCTCCTTCTTGGTCTCCTCTGATCTGTTAATTATTTGAACCTTGGTGGCTGTGATACATCTGTGCTGCAGCAGAAGCTAAATCACGACTGGATGTAGCTGCTGTCTCTCCTCCTACTGGCTGACCTTGTGGTCAACGTTGATTAACAGTTATTTTGTGGTTTTGATCTGTGTTTTAGAGAAGCTCTCTTTGTGACTGTGAGAAAAGAATTTCACATGGTGTAGTTTAAGTCAAAGTCTTTTAGAATTCATTGTAAAGTACTAATAATCACATAAGGCTTTGCATGGTCGGGTGCCAGAGCATATCCCCAAACATATTGTCCTAACAGGCGTTTGGGGTCCATCAATTTTGTTTCTTTAAATATTCCCGAGTTGAAAACTACAGTTGGTTTTGGTTCTGGAAATAACTTGGTTCTGGAGCAGCCTTCCAGCCTCCAGCTTTCTTAACAGCAGGTCTGCTAATGCTGTCTCTGCTTTTAAAGCTCATCTTAAAACCAATTTTTTTATTGAATGGCTCTTTGTGTGTTTCCATTTATACTTTCTTTCTTTCTTTCTTTCTTTCTTTCTTTCTTTCTTGTAAAATTAATCATTTTCTACCTCGTGCAGCTGTTTTGAATTTTGCTTATGTCTTTCTACTTTTTAGCCTGAAAAGTGCTGTATAAATCAGCAATTATTATTGCTATAATGCTTATGATGATATTCAAGGAGTATCCACCTGGATGGCGGCTTGAGTTCAGCATTTTTAGGATACATTCAAACCAACAATATTCGTGCACCAAAAATAAATCTCTGTCAGTGATTTGGATAAGACTATTGCTGTGGCACAGCACAGACTCATGATCATCTGGCAACAAGTAGTGAAACTGGTTCAGCTACTGTGGCAACACACAGCAACACCATCAGGACACATTTCCTGGTACATTACTTCGTAGCATGAAGGATGTAGTTCTACTGTTTAACTGTTTGTTTAACTCTTTTTAATGGACCTTTCAGAGTTGTAAAATCGTGTTTCGTAGGAGTGCAGTAAAGTGGAGTGTTGTCTTTAAACTTATGCATACAAATAATAAAACAAATGTGAAGCCGTATGCCCACACCAACGCAGCTCCTCGCACGTTTTGTTTTCGATGCACTCACTGTGAACCAAACCACAAAGAAGGGCTCTGACAGAGTGAAGACAGGGTTTCCCACAGGGTACTACAGGGGGCCACAGTGTCTCTGTTAACATCAGAATAAATGAATACACTTTCATGAAGCATAATATTAATTTAAAGAAAATGAGTAGAGACAAGACAAGACAGCAGAGACAAGACAAGACAGCAAAGACAGCGTATTTAATTTGTGTAACGACTATTAACGCACATTAACCCATCTTGTAACTCAATTGATAAGACGGCAAAATGTGATTACAGTCTTGTCTTGATATCCTTCCTTAATAAAACTTGCCGACAGCGATGTGTCTACTTGACTTGTGATTTATCAGAACTTAAGTTTCAAGCAATTTTGTATGTCCCGCTGCCACATGGAGTTACTGAACAAAGCCCTTTAGTGTGAGGTCACCTCTCAGAAAAGAGTTCAGTTATCAGATGTATTTGCTTGCACACACAAACCAAAAAAATGATTATCAGAAGCCTGCATGCCTGTGTGCTCCCTGCACTCGCTGTGAACTAAAAAACAAAGAGAATAAGCCACTGGGTAAAATTCATCTAAAGAGAAGTGATTCATGTTTATGATCCCCTGTAACACACCCCAGTCGTGTTTTACATACTGTATCACCGTCTGCTTCTTGGCTTTGTGACTGTAAAGACTTTGAAGGTGTCATTAATTTAAAAAAAAAAAAAAAAATCTGCTAAATTAATTTTTCCTGCCTCAGAATCAGAAGCCTGAAAATTATCCCCGGAGTGTGAAGGAGACTTTTGGTTGAAGGTGCTGGTGAAAAGAAAGGATCTGAATCACACAGTGTGGAATTCCCCACAACATGTTTGTATTTCTCCACTGGGCCCGACCCGATAAGACTGTTTACATTCCCGGCACCGGAATATAGAGATTAGCTCTGTTTTCGATCTAAGAGTCGATCCCCGAGGGAGTTTTGTCGTACTGTTAAAAGGCTTTATCACCAGCACTTAAATCTACCAAAGCAAACCCAAAAACAAATAAAAACTTAAAGCATTCGTCGTCAGAAATGCTTCACTGTGATCCTACAGCTTTAAAGGACATTGATTTCTTGACTTCACAAGCACTCCAACTTTGAGACCTTCTTGATGATTTTCAAGCGCTCCTACTTGGCATTTGTGAAGTGCATAAAGGCTATCTCACCTCCTAGCCCTGCGATGACTGTGGTGTTTGCGTCCTTTTCCTTTGATGCAGCCATTTCTGTTTGCGGTGTCCACCCTAGTGTCCTCCACTTTCCTCTCATCAGTCTTGAGCGGCAGGCAGGCTGTTGTCTCGAAGCTGTGAGGGAGGCAAAAAACAAAGAAACAAACAGAAGAGAAGAAAATGATTTAGTTTTCTTTCTTGTCCCTTCTAATGAGAACTTTTTATGTTTTTTTCTAGTTGTCCACACACTTAACGCTTCCATCATACAAATTAGCATGCTTGGTTAACCTTATTCCCTCTGGTCTGCTGGATATGTGTTTTATTCCCCTCCATTTCTCCCTGCCAGCCATTCTCCAGGAAAATTGGAGGTCAGCCATTTACCATTCAAATCGAGGTGTCAATTGAAATGTAGTTATTTACATGCTTCAGTTGTCCTGACATTTTAGGAAATGGCGTTTTCTATCTCGTGCTGGGCAGATGCAGCTGTGGGAGATGCATGGTCATAAAAATAGTTGAAGTTCTCCTTGAATTTTTTCCCTGTTTCTGATAAAGCAGAGCTTATTCATTTTTTAGTTATTAACATATATTAACGCAGGAATGAAAGCAAAAGCGAGAAAAACTACAGGCCATATACTCGAGCTGATGTTTGAACATATTTTGTGTAGTTTTATAATTGAGGAAAATCATTTTTAGCTTCCAAATTATGCTGCTTTTAGTTTACACCTGAACCACCTGAAAAACCTCATCCATAGTCAAATGCGTCTGCAGAATGAACGACTAAATAAACTGAATGATTAGATGTGAGCACACAGTTCTAGCCCTGCTTATTATCCTCTGTTTTAGTCATGGGAGATTTGAGCGTAATTACACATTCTCCTCTTCTTCGAGTGGCTCCCGTCTGATTGTAATGAGAAGATAATCAGAGCCACAGATTAGGCCGTCAACGCCGCCACCTCCTCCTCTTCTCCCAACGAGGAGCAGGCAGGAGCCGTCGCTTTCTATCTTCCTCACCTTCACCTCTGCTTCTCTGCATAAGAGGGAGTGCCCCCGGCAGGGAACTAATAATGTAAAACGGCAGACTGGGTGCTCCAACATGACCGAGTATTTCAAAGGTGATAGGGGAGACAAAGACAGCCACCGGAAGGATAATTAGTCTGATCAAGGAGGCTGATGGGAGAGGAACCTTCAGATATCCAGGTGATTTGTCTAATGTTCTATGAGTGCGTTTGGACATGCAAACAAACGTCTTCTTATATTGTTTTCTGGATCGTTTTATGTAATTTATAGTGTTTGAAGTGACTGACAAATGATTCCCAATTTTTCTTACAGTGGTTGACAAATCATCTTGATACAGATCATGAATCTTTCTTCATCATTGTTGGGTTTCATTTATGTACCAGACTGACCAACCAGTACGAGTGGGAGTGGGATAAAATCCTCGAACATAGTATATAAAATTTGATATCACAATATTGTAACATACTGATATATTTAATACAGTTTCTGGAAAATCTGAGCAATTGTTGATAGATAAAATAACTATCTAGGAGGATTATGCTTTTAAGCTATTGAGTTGTTATGCCTTTATTTGAATTATTTTCTGAATTTATACACATATATTTTTACATTTTCTTTTAGTCAGTCTTTTAGAGTTTGCTTTAAGTCATTTTTAAGTTTATATGTTTGTAACACAATAAGACTGCTCTGTGTACTGCGCTGTACAAATGAAATGGCCTTCAGTAATCTACTGATTTCCAACTTTATCCCAAGAATTTAATAGACACACATTAGGCACGCCGAGCTAATGCTGTTGAATACATTCCTTCACTAAGTCCTCCGTGATCATAAAATTGAATCAGCACCTCTCTGAAAGAGATTATAAAAAACCTCAGTGACAACTGAGTGTATAGGCCCCACCTCTACAAAGGAGGTAACTGTTTCATGCAGGTACAGTAACATAAAAAAGTACAAACAATCAATACACATACATGATATAACAGAGTATTGTGACAGACAGGTTCAGAAACCATTTACTAGTCACACGTTCCATTCTGCATATCATCCGATCATATGTGACAACGACCTATCTCTAATGCTGAGATCAGACGGCATGATTGGGGCGACAGGAACGAAATGTTTTATCCTGTGCGATGTGTCATAGAGGAAGACGGCTGACGCAACATTTGAGACGCCTCACGACCTTGCAACATAATTCTTTTTTTTTTTGCCGTCTCTTGTTGATAACCTGTACGACGTGTTTCATGATGTTAAATCAAAGGAGCACAGAGCTCTCGTCCCTGCACAAATGTAAACACGGTGAAGCGAAAAGGAGTGAAAAAGGAATGATGTCGGTGCTGTCAAGTGGAACGATGAAGACGGTTTGTGGCACCTCTTTTTCATTGAATACATGTCTTTAAAAAAAAGAAAAACCAAACAGGTAACTTGATTGTGACCTTTCCAAAACAGCAGAATATAGAAACCTTCGGAAACCATGCAGATTTGTCATTTCCTCAGTTGGCATCCTGCATTTGATTTGAATTAATGTTTTTCACTCTGTGGGTGGCCAGACAATTCAGTCCAATAAAACAAACTCCAGTTGTTTACTGAACTGATGTATCATAAAAAAAATCCAATGTAACACAAGGATTTAGCAAATATCCCGGTCAATTCACTTGTGCGTAAAGGTCTTTGGCTGCTGAACACGTTAAAGGGACAAAAGATATTGATGTGGCAGCCAGTAGTAATACATCCTGCAAAGATGTGAACAATATAAGCAATTTATTTGACACAGGAGAACAAAAGGCTGAAACATTTGCTGTGTTGAATGCTCCACTTTGAGGAGGCCGGAGTGGAAAGTGGCCCAAAGCTCCTTTAACTGGCCTCCTCGCTGCCTCTTTGTTACTTTCTGTTACTCTACGAGCTGCAGTTGACAAGTTCTAAATGAAATCAATTTCGCCATCTCAGATGCATGTTCCCCTGATCCGGTCCAGTGATTTATGGCCAAAACTTTCTAAGCTATAAACACCTGGATTTATGGCAGAGCTGTTTGTATCTGTCAAACAACACTGCTCGCTCCTTCTCTCACACACTTACATACAACTTCTCGTCTCTCAAGCTTGGACAATCCTTTTGTCGTTATAATTCATACCGGCAGTGCCTGAAGGTATTCAAAGGGACAATTCAAAACACCAGACTGGCAAAAAGCTTTAAAAAATGCAAATACAGAGCAGATTAGGCGAGAATACTTCATGGCGAAGAATTATGTGGACACTAATCCTCCAAAGCCCTGACTTGATTTGTTTACCATAAAACAGGTAAAATAGAGTTATAGGCTGGAATCAGCTCCATTGCAATCCATTCTGAAATATGGCTTGATGGGAATGCCGCCCATTGAGACCATTATCTGTGTACAACAACACAGCAGATACAGGTAGCATCCCACTTCTTGACCGTTTCTCTCATCATTTGTGAACATGAATGCTCGGCGATTGAATAATTCTGTCATTAGAGGCTGAGAGGGGTGACCACGCTGCGACTAGCTCTTGTTTCGGTCTGTCACAGAGGGAGCGTCTCACTCCTCTCGACGTGGGGCTCCTCTGTTCCATCATACACCTCTGCTGTTCACTGTCACGTGGATGGGTAACAAATACTGACAGATGGTGCACAAAAACACACTGTGAACAGGAAGCACTGTTTAAAAGAGGGTGATGATGTGATTTTCACCTCTCTGCGTTTCCAAAATTGGATCGAGAGATGGATGCAGTGCAGGGGGGTGTGTATGTTTGCCAATGCCTTCTCCTACAAAATATGACCATATTTTGCTTCCTGGATTCATTTAACTGACAATGTTTTTTCCAACCCAGAAAGTCTGACACAGGGTTGATGATGAGGGGAACAAAACATGTGACTTGGACCACATTTTGTTAGTGTTAGGCTAACAAATTAAATGAAAATACCCAAACTAACTACGCTAAATATAGTCAATCTATTTTCTGTGCCACAGAGCTCCATTGTTGTCAAAAATACATCAGTGAGCCACTGGATGACATCTTCATATTTTATACTGAAAGGGCACTCTCGTTTATTTTGAGTCTATCCCAAATTTAACATCCAGGTGCCCAAATTTAAAGCTAAAAATACGAATTTCTAAAAGCTACAGTGCCCAGCTGTTTGAGGAAAATATTTAGTGTTTTAAAAAATAAAATTTTATATTCCAGATCTGTTATTAATTATTAGCATGGTCAGTAATGAATGGGCCTGGGGTGCCATGGAGAACCACAGACAGGCTGGAGAAGTGGGAAAGT